>OY987328.1:51203685-54096685 GCA_963920685.1 Polydrusus tereticollis | reverse complement strand
ATCGTATTCTCGAGTATCAAGCTTTAACTGGTCAAGTAAGAGACCTTATGTAATCAGTTTAATTTGAGTCTTCAGACAATGAAGTTCGTTGTAGTCGATATTCAAGGATTTAACATACCTGAATTTTGCGCCAAAGAATTGGCTATTTACGATAGGAATAGTATGAAAAGTTACTTTTTTAAACAAGTTAAACCATTCGACACTTTAAGTAAGGCTTGCAAGAAACAAGTCAAATATCTATTTGGAAATCATCATGGTATCCTTTATAATTATGGTGATACCGATTACAAGGAGCTACATAATATCATCTCCAACAATCTGATAGACGCAGACATCATTTACGTTAAAGGACGTGTTAAAGAGGAATTTTTAGTTAAAACATTTTTAGAATTAAACTGTAGGGCACCATATATTATAAACTTAGAAGGCAACATTGGTGTACCAAAATTGGAAAAGGGAGATGTTGATGGTTGTAAATATCATATTTTAGATATTAATGTTTGTAGTGTTAGAAATGCCAAAGTGTTGTATCGATATATTTATAGTCTTTTACCTTAATAAATATTAAAATTTTTCAACAAGCCAGCTTTTATTTATTTCCCACGTAGCTCAAACGGTTTTGTTTCTTTATCGGAGTTGTTTTCTGTAACAGACAGGTCAACAGGATCCGTTGAACAGGGTCTGTTAAACAGGGCTATTCAGGTCAACAGGGTCCGTTGAACAGGGTCTGTTAAACAGGGCTGTTCTGGTCAACAGGGCCCGTTCAACAGGGTCTGTTAAACAGGACTGTTCAGGTCAACAGGGTCCGTTGAACAGGGTCTGTTAAACAGGGCTGTTCAGGTCAACAGGGTCCGTTGAACAGGGTCTGTTAAACAGGGCTGTTCAGGGCAACAGGGCCCGTTCAGCAGGGTCTGTTTAACAGAGTCCGTTCACAACGGATCTATTTAGAATTAGGCTCTGTTTCGAAACTATCAGTTGTTCTCGAACCTATGACGAAGGTAGTTGAAGAGAAGATCAAAGATCATTTAAGTAATATTCGTGCGCTGAAGAAACGTATAAAGCTTTACGAAGACCGAAAATCTTTGGTTAAGTTACTGTCAAGACTTAATATTCAAGATGAGTGTTCAAATCAGATATGAAGTTGGAGATGAAGTTACAGTAACATTTTCTACTGCAGACGAGCGAGTTATCGTTGAGATTGCTGAAGGAGAGCTATATTTTTCCAATTATGATTTTGAGGAGTTTATAACTACCTACAGCGGTGTTCATGGATACTGGCCTGAAACTACTATTATAATTGACAACTACAATTTGCGTTTCCATACATACTTCGGCAGCCGATGTTTAACATTTGAAGAAAATGAGCAATACTTGTTTTGCTGGGATGAAAGTCTTATAGATTTATTCTCTAAACACATTGAGAATTTATATATGATAAATTGTGTTTGCTTTAAAGATTAATATACTTGAATCTTTTTGTAAGAAATGAATCTATGATTTAAAAACAAAGCATGTTTATTAAAAACGCAACAAGAACAGCTAAAATCAATAAATATATTAAAGTATAACTAGTCTTTTATTTGGTATAAAACAACTTTACTCAACAAAAAACCCAAGCACCTAACCTAAAATAAATACCTTAGTCTAAAATAAATATCTTAACCTAAAATAAATATCCTAACCTAACAACCCCCTAGCTACCAAAGAATGTCGAGGCATAAAAAGCTGCACACATAATCAGTCTTTTCTCTCCTGTGAATCCTCATCGTACAATACCAAATCTCGATGGCCCCAAGCAAGCGTGTACTCGGAATCCGGTATAAGGAAGCGTTTGTCATCCGCGTGTGACAACGCCACCTTATTTTTAAGTTCGACATACATATTGTGTAATTGAGAACGGAAAGTCGACATTTCGCGATATATTTTAGTACCCTCTACGTCAACCGCTTGTTTATAGTCTGTAAGCGTAAGCTCTTTTTTGGTGACGTAGTCGGGTACCCCTTTGGCCTTTTTAGTCAACTCGCCGTCTACATTTACACAATATGCCTTCGCACCGGTTCCATAGAATTCTCAAACAATTTTTCCTGCATACTCATCCTTCATACGGCCCAAGATGGATGTGTTTACAGGAACATTGTGTGTGTTATCCTTTGGGTAGTTGGACGTATCAAATCTGTCTAAATTTTCCTTTATATCATCGTAAAAATTGTCGGTTGTAATTTGTAAGATTAACGAGTCAGTATCGGTGTAGAGCAAGACAGCCTTATCTCCGTATTTAGGTTTAATATAATCGTACAAAAAGTCATACATAATTGTCTTGGAGATTTCCAAAATGGCAAACCCTGCGTAAATAGGTTTATTATATACGACTTTCTGTTTCTGCATCTGTATGGCAACCAGATTTTCCGAAAAAATTGTTCGATTTTTGAAATGCGGTTCCATAGTTAGCGCTTCTGCCCCCAGTCTCTTACCAATATTTTCCCAGTGGGTAACAATTCTAACATCTACCCTTTTCTCCACGTTCTCCATCGTTTTACCAAACACGGCATTATTCATAAGTTTAAAAAAGTCTTTTTCAAACTTATTTTGAGCTTTGTTTCGCAATGCCGTGTTCATGTCTATATATTTTTTTAGCCAGGGTGATTGATCAAAAAAAAGGACGCGGTGAATTTTGGTTAATTTGAGGCCGTGATTTAGTAATTGTCGCAAATTTTGAATAACGTATTTTTCTTTTTTATTAAAATTTGGAATTAATTTGGAAATTTTTGAATTTGTCTTTGGTGGCTCGATGGATTCTGGGCAAAAGGGTAGTTCATTGTGTAAATAATGTAAATTTTCGGGATATTCTAAAACCACTTCCAAAATGTAGCCGGTATTTGAATCGTTTGTAATGTTCTTGTAATCTAAATTTTGAATTTCAGCCTCCTCCAACCACTTAAAATTACCAGTTGGTAAATATTGAGACATGGCCGCCCCATATAAATTGGTAGCGTCCAAGTACATGATGTAAGAGGTAGGTTTAGAAGCGTCATAATGTGGAATAAATTTGTTGTTCGCGATACCTTTCCTAACACTACATTGACTGACTCCACCGCGAATACCGCGTTTCAGAAGATGTATCATATCAATGTCTGTAAGCAGGGTAATCTGGGTTTTTCCAGAGAGCGCAGCCGCATCCCACGAAAGACCGGGACTTGTAAAATACTGCGCAGGATCGAGCTTATAGACATTCATACAAACATTTCTGAAATTTTCGAAAACATCTGCTAGCAGTAACACGTCGTCGGATTTTAAATAAATGTCTGAATATTGACCTAAATTCTCGCATTTAAACAGGTTCCATACTGCCCAGGCACGCTTGTATTCCTCCACAGAAATATCCTCTTTTTTTAAACTATTATAAAATTCTTCATGTGATGGTAGCTCTGTTGTATTTAATTTTAAAAAAGAATCAACATACGAATATGGAAAAACACCCTTCTGTCGAATAAGTTTAAACTCGTCTTCATTTGGAAAATATTTTCTGACTTCGCGACATTGTTCTGGTTTTAAATTTTGACTAAGTTTATCCAAACTACTCGCCATAAAGCGGAAACTATCGAGAAAGCGTAATTTTAAAAATACATTTTGTTCCTTGTCTTTTTCCACTTTGAATGTATCCACCAAAATATGTTTGGTGAACGAGACGTAACGTTCTTTATTTTGGGCGATAACATCCAGCTTTTCCTGTTCGGTAGCCAACTGTTTAATCATCAGATGGCTATCGAAACCGGATAGGTTGTGGAAAAAGATGGGTATAAATTTTGGAACTTTAAAGTTGACATTGCAAATAGAGTGAGCTGCCCCTCTGAATTTTGATGTGAGATGATCGTGATCTCTTACTCTTTCATCACCTACATTAAATGGTTTTTCGCAAATGTGGCAGCTAGTAGCCATTTTAAATTCGTTCTCTTCTTCAGGCGTTAGAGGAGCCATCGGCTTTTTGATTTTTATAAAGTCGTTGTAAAGTCGTTTACAATCCTTTTCCAACGTCTCTACAAACATTTCACTAGCATTATCACCCCTATAAGTCCTGAATTGAGAGTGCGAATCGTCGAAAGAACATTTAATGTAATAGGCAAAAGAGTAAGGCGTATGCTTATGGGTTTTGATGGTGTAAGATTGGTTAGGGGAGAGCTCATTTTCCTCTATTTCAATAGGCTCAACAACAGTTTCAAAATCCGCATACACTACAAACGGTACTTTTAATTTTTTATCGAAATTTTCAAATTTAAACTCGTTCTCGGGAACGTCTTTGCCGTATTTATCCTTGCGCAAATCAGTAGTTGGCAGTTTAACCGAAACGTGTTTACAATCGTGAACCTGATGGGCTATTAATTTATCATTAGTTCTAAAATGAAGTAAACAACCATCACATAAGTACTTCGCGCCATTGCGTTTTGTTAATTGACTTGAGACCAGTCTAGACAAGTTTCTTATTAAACAGTAATGATTATTTCCATAATCGTCACTAATTAATAACAAATTAGCATGTCTGTTTCTGCGAGATTTGGTAAAGTGTAAAGGTCCAACGACTTCAACGATATTTTTTCCGTTCTCGTAAACTTTATCAAGTCCGTAGACATTGACCGAAATATCGTTGAGTTCTTCAAACCTTGTAATATCGACAAGTTTCATAGGAGAAGCGCTTATACCTGTAAAATCCAACTCGTTCTCAGAAGGTAAGTAGTTCGCGACTCTATTTGCATTTTGAGTCCAATGTATTGGATGTAGAGCAGCCAAGACTGACCATGTAAAACATTTCTCATCGTTGTTCTGAATGTTGAGTACCGCTTTCTTTGCGTCGATCGTCTTTGGTAGCGGTATATAGGAAGACGCCTTTAGGGGGTTGTACCTATTGATACTTAATTCTACGTGAAGGAGCTGCTGCAAGGCCCAACCTGTAACAAGGAGACATAATTAACATTTAGCCTAGACTAGACCACGTTCAAGTTTCATAATTAAAAATAAGTACATACCACTTTCTTTCTCTGCAAACTCGCTGGCCTTTTTATCCAAAATTGCAGCAAACTGTGCAAACAGCTCCTCCAAATCCGTGTTCCCGCTCACAATCCGAAACTTTGAATTGAACGACTTGACTTCCATTACTTCTTTAGACTGCAGGAGGAAGCGGCCGAATAGTTCCATGCCAACCTTAATGTTCGAGTGAAGGTTGACATTACTTTCCATCAACGCTACTGTTTTATTTTTTAAATTTTCTAAAAATCTCTTTACGTTGGTGAAATCCGCAGTACCATCCAAACGATAGGTAGCTAAACGGCCTTTAAACGAGGTCTTTATCAACTGTACACCCTCCTCCTGCACTACGCAACACTTTTCCCGGTGCTGGAGGGTTCTAACGTGTCCACCCCAGCCACTGACGGGAACCTCTCGTTTACAGGGTTTGCAATGTTGCGTAGTCGCTAAAAATATATAACACTGTTTATTTATTCTAATATTTAGCAAAATAATAAACTTACCGTCTTGTAAGTCAAGTCTAGCTCGCTTCGCCATGGTTGAATGCGGAGTATCTGCTTGTCTTTTGGGGGCTCGGTGCTCCTCGCGCCGATGCCGTTGGAGTGCCCCCTCGGACTTAAAACTATCTCCGCATGTGTCGCAGCTTTTGGTTGCTGCGCGACAATCCCCATGACGCTTCAAATTATCCTTCCGGGTAAATGAGCGGGAGCAGTATTCACATGCAAACATTTTTCTAAAAATAAAGGAAATTTCCATGAATCGTTTCGAATTTCTAAAACCATGTAGCCTAGTATTATATCTAAATATCGCGTTTATTCACCGATTAAACGTGACGTTACAAATAAATATGTCTATAACATTCACAATATAAAGTAGCAAATAATTTTTTCTACACACTTTCGTACTTACCAGAAATTTAAATAATTCCACGCACTACCGAATTTTTTAGCTCTGCTACTCGTCAGCTGTTGTTGTTGTTCGTCAACTACGCGCTTAAAACTACTGTTTGAACGTCGTTCGGCTTTGTCCTGGCACAGTTCGCCTTCGCTTCCTTCTTCAAGGGGCTTATCCCTGGAAGCACCACGGCTAGCTCTATCCGTTTTCTCAGGGGCGGCGGTCTGTGTAGGGCAGTTTGAAGTCGACCCAGGACCCTTCCTGGTGTCGGCCTCGGTAGTCACGAGCATGTACGGGTTTTCTTCGCCCTCAGCCGTCAGGGCTGGGGGAGTTTCGCTATGTAACTTCTTTTCTTCACTCATTTTACGGTTTGCCACACTTGGCTTCGTCTTCGCCGACCTGGGGCAGGGTATGCCCAGGTGGTAGGTATTCGTATTCGTCCTCTAGGCTCTGGCACTAGCTGCTGGAGGTCTGGCCTCGTTGTTCAGCTCTCGGCGGCGCCGGTTCTTCAATAATTCGTATTTTTTCCACGTTGCCACGTGGTTTTCTCGCTTTGCCGACCTGGTGCAGGTTATGCCCAGGTGGTAAACACTCGTACACGCCTCCCTGGCGATGGCGTCAGTCGCAGCAGTTATGGCACAGTTCGTCCAAAGTTGGCAACGTTGGCTATGACCGGTTCTCGTAATACTTCTTCTTTAAATTCGTTCGCCGCTGGGTTTTCGCTTCTTGCCGACCTGGTGCAGGTTATGCCCAGGTGGTAAACTCTTGTATACGCCTCCCTGGCGATGGCGTTCGTCGCAGCGGTTGTGGCACAGTTCGTCCAAGGTTGGCAACGTCGGCTATGACCGGTTCTCGCAATATTTCTTCTTTAAATTCGTTCGCCGCTAGGTTTTCGCTTCTTGCCGACCTGGTGCAGGTTATGCCCAGGTGGTAAACTCTTGTATACGCCTCCCTGGCGATGGCGTCCGTTGCAGCAGTGGTGGCACAGTTGGTCCAACGTCGGCAACGTCGGCGATGACCGGTTCTCGTAATACTTCTTCGTGGAATTAATTCTCTAGGTGGCAATGGTGCTCGAACGATTGGCCCTCCTCCGACGATCGTGAGCAGACTCTTTCCGCCTAGGTGCGTGCAAAATCTGTCCGTATTCCAGGTACAAACTTCTAAGACGGCTAGGAACCACTGTCTCCTTACAGTATCGGGCTCGACTACGGCGTCCTCCGCCGGTGCTTCTTCAGCAACACCTTGCTTTTAACTTTAGGTTCACGTGTGCCACCTTGGCACACCCAGGTCTCGGAATCTCCAAGATCGACTGGCAATTCGCTTGGTGACGGTCGTCCAAAGAAAAGACTTATGCAGATTTTAAAACCGGAACAAATGCTCAACAATACTATTAGACGTTTACTCGTTTATGGTTCTGCACCGACTGATCGTTCCCTTCGAAATCACGCTATTTATAGCCGATTTCCACGCTTGAGCGTCAAAACAGCTTTCGTATTTATATATGCCGTAACGTGAACAGGATATTATGCATTTACGTAAATAATATACATATTTTAGTCATGTATTTTCCGACTAGAATATTTTAATTGTGAGGTGATAAATAACGCACGCGTCAAGGTTATTTTGTTTCGCAAAACTTTCCATCTTTGACCTGACAATCGATTATTAAAATTCAATTAAAAGCTTGAAGGATATAATAAAATTTGAAATACAGGGGGGATCTTCAAAATACTTTTGTGATTTGGCCCGATCAACCCCATTCTTTTTTTAAACAACTTATTACGTCACCCTAAGCACGCGACATGTATTTGTAATCTTTCGCCCCCCTGCCGTTAGGGCATTAGCTATACTAACTTTAGCCCTATTGGCCCGATCAACCCCCTTCTTTTTTTAAACGACTCATGACGTCACCCTAAATACGCGACATATATTTGCAATCTTTCGCCCTCCTGCCGTTAGGGCATTAGCTATACCAACTTTGGCCCTATTGGCCCGATCAACCCCGTTCTTCTTTTAAACGACTCATGACGTCACCCTAAACACGTGACATACATCAGCTGTCGATTTTGACATTTGACAGGTGACATCTGACAGGTGACAGTTCTTAATTGACAGGTGACAGATGTCATTTTCGAGTCATGCGCAAGAACTTATTTCATAGACCCCAACTACGCATGCGCAATATCCTAGGCCCATTGGTTCCGGAGATATGAGTCATAAAAAATTCCTCCGAAAATTAACATTGGAGGGCCCTATGATGGTCAACTCTCCAATTATTACTACTAAAATACTTATTACATTGACTTAAAAACTATTAAGAGAAATATTGGCATTATTCTAAACTATTTAAGAGTTATAACATATAGATATAATTACTTACCTTTCTTCTAATAAAATCCTATGCACAGTGGAGCGAGTAATGCCCAAGTCTCTAACAATTAATCTAACACTAATTTGTGGATTAAATTCCACATATACCAAAATATTTATAATGTTTTCCTCGGTTCGACCTCGGCGGCGTCTGCGATATACAGGGCGACGAATACTTCCAGTAGTAGGTACGAAAACGGCTAGCTAAACGATTAAACATTCTACTGTCGTATCGGCGTCTTTGAGGGTATCGTACTGCGTAAACCCGTTCAGCAATTGTTGCATTTCCCAAACATTCAAAATACACCGCAATGATGTCAACCGCTTCTTCAAATAACGGAGGCATTTTGAAAATCAAATACGACACAACACTGTTGGCACGACAAAAATTTTGACGTAATAATGGAAGGTGACACGCGTGCACAGTTCCAATTCATATTTTGTTTTTCCAAGACCTATTTGACTCTTAAAAACCTTTAAAATGGCAACTTGAAAATAAAATCATAATGTTCCGTAATTATGAATATTGTTGTTGATATCTCTGGATTGAAAATAGATATTTACTTGCGGTTTTCGCTGACTTCTTATACTTTTAATCATCCTTGTAATCAGGTGAAATTGAATATACTATTATATTTACAATTATGGAAAAAACGCGCAATGTTTGTGAAGTTGTAAGACAGCGCCCCCTAGCGCCTAGTGTAAAACACATATTGCCGTAGTTTATAAGATGATATATAGAGTGAGAAAAGCCCTTTTTAACAAAACTAAGTTTACTAAATTATGTTAAGCCAGACCGGAGTTATCAGCATTTATTACAAATAATGTTCAACCTTCCCCCACCACTTTATTTGAAAAGTGACGAACACGTTCTATAGGTGAATTTTATTAATAAATCTTCGAAATATACAAAAATGTTATTTTCGAGATACCTTAACTAGGCGACTTTTAAGGAAACTTCGTGATTCATATTTACCGTTACTGTTGCGCCCTCTAGCGCCAGTCTGAGAAACTTGAAAATAATTTTCAGCAATTTCTCATTACCACTTTATCAAATATATTTTTTTTTCCGCCAGCCATACGACTAACACTTTCTGAGATACGGCCGACAGCCATTCTTAGTGGGACACCCGGTATTCCTCTACATGACCAATTGACCACCACCATTTTCAATACATTTACGAATCACTTACATAATATGAATATTTATTTTTAATAAAATTTCTCTATTATTTTGAATCTGAGGGATGGCGTTATCAATTCTAATATACAGTTCATTCAACGAATAACCCGGAGTATTCTAAAAAATATTTTTAATATGACCCCAAAAGAAAAAAATCACAAGGTGTTAAGTCCAAGCTGTTGGGGGGGGGGGGGCATTTTGTAGTACCTGATTTTTCTATAAATTGGACTTATTTTGCATTTAAATAGGCACTAGGTATATGGACATCCCTCCTGAACCCCCAAACCAGAGGGTATAATGAAGCTCATATCAGAACTAGAAATGTAATTGAAAGACGGTTTTCCGTTTTGGCATACGATATGCGTTGAGACATTAATAATGTATTGTCAATAATATTAGCCACAAGGGTTTTGCACAATCAGGCGAGAAGGATGGAGGATGAGGTGCCAGTTTTGCCCTCAGAGGAAATTGATGAAAATCTTCCAGAATACCTTATTAAACAAGGCAACATCCCACTGATGCCAGAAGAAAATAATCCCAGAAATCAGATAAATCATAACAACAATCATTTAGCTACTTTAGACAGACTAAAAACGTATAATAAATATTATAATAATAATAATAATAATAGCTAAAATATAGTAGAAATCGCAGATTTCAATTTATATATAAATATAGGTATATATTTATATTTCAGGAATTAGGAGGTTGTCAGGTTAGGACAAATTCCTACATAACACTTAAAAGAAATAAATCAAAATTTTAAAAATTTTTTCTTTATTGTTACTGTACTTTATTATATACACTTAATTATTTTAACATAATTATGATTTTCACACTTTAGGGGTACCTACACATACCAACAAAAGTCATAGGACTGAACATTCAAACTAAATTGGTTATATAAATCACCTCAATCTCAGCAAGACCTACATTATAATCGTGTTGCTGAAAAACCACACAGAACTAATCTAGGAGACAAATTATTCGGATTCCTTTTTAGTCTGTTTGAATGCCCGTATGTGCCCACAAATAACAAGAAAGGGAAATTACTCTTTTGGTTTAGAACTCACCTTGAAATATTTATGAAAATTTCAACTTTGTAATATTAATTTTAATCACCAATTTAAAAGAGGAATGTTAAATATAATAAGATACTATTCTACCCAATTAGGATCTGAAAGATTGCCACAGACAGACATCTCAAAAACCTTTGAATAGTCAAAAACAAGGAGAAACGGAGGTGGAATATCAAAATATCTTCTGACTCTAGGTACAAACTTACGCTGGTTCTTAGTGCTTCACGTGTGTGGCCGCTTTTTCCTAAAATTATTAATATTATATCATGGGTAGATCAAGGTAATAAAAATGAAACTTTTACCTCAAAATTCCTTTAAACATGCATTTTTCTTACCTTTCCTTATAAATATTATCCAAAAAAAATGTTTAAACTTATATTTCACAAGCACAATTTAAATACTGACATTGACAACTGCCATGTCTATCTTGAATATTGACAACCAAAGAATAAAAAATCCCAAAAAAAAACGACCCTAACTTCAAAATTACCTATTTTTCAACCACAGTGAAAAATTAACAAGTAGGCTTTTTTCGGTAGTTGTCATGGAAACGGTACGTTAAAAGTTAACTTGTGTGTTTGATCATAAGGCTGCATGCCAGCTAATTTTTCTCAATTCCAATTTAGTAATCGTAGTCATTTACGCAATTAAAATTTTGGTGGATACGGGAATCAACTATATCGCGATTAGATCTAACTAGAGAATTATCTAATTCTGATTAACGTGTAAATTGGTGGTACGGGCATTAGTATTCTCCTATAGAATTTGTCTATGGTTAACCTTAACTCTGCTTTCTGGGAGTCACTCGTAATTTCGAGAAAAGATGGCCTGTGTTTTGGCCTCATTCAGGCGAATTTTTCAGTCGTTCAACCATTTTTGGAGTAGATTTATGTGTCGTTGCAAACGTGAGATTACCAACCACGACTGTCTCGAGGTGGCAGTCATCGCAGTACCGTCAGCAACCAAACAGACTTTTGTTTGTGGATGCTTAGGTATGTCGCTAGTGTAGGTATTGTAGAAAGCGGCTATTAAACCCTTTCAGGACATTAGCCGCCAATATGTTCATATGACGCACCGTGCAATGAGCAGTTCTAAAAATCATTAATCCGATAAGGTATAAGTTTTCCAACTACTTTACCTAGACATGACAGAATACTTATAGGTCTATATCTAGCGGGTAATATAAAATCTTGAGCCGACTTACGTATAAGCAATACGTTGACCTTTTTTCAAGCCCTACTATGATAGCCTGGGCTATGTTTACCAGGTCCGCAACTATTTTTTCCTGCAGATTCTTATGTGCCTTATTTTTAACATCGTCAACGGGTGCATTACCGACCAATGGGTTCAATATTTAACTTTACCAAATTCATCTTTGCGGATAAATCAAACAAACATTTAAAATTGGTAAATAATAAACTAAAAAGTGTAATAAACAGATACAGTAAACAGGAAGACTTCAAAAAAACATTTATTTGCTTACATATACAGTATTTGAGTTTGAAAAGACGTGAAGAACTCTCAAATGCTAAAGAGACTGTTAGCAAAATTATAAGAAATATTCTGCTGAATAACGACACCGGGAACATTTAACAACCTTTGCCTTTGAAAAAGTGGAGACGCAGCTCAACGTTCTTAGAGGATGCAAATACAAAGAAATTAATAACATTGGTAACGATATCTTTTTGACAGTTAATTTTAAGGTTTTGATACAAGTAGGCCCGCTGAGCAGTGAATGTATTTTTAGAAACTCTACACAACTGCCTTGCAGGCATATTTTTTTGTATTGTAAGTTTATATTATCATTACCTTTATTCGATGTTAATTTGTGTCTAAGAAGATGGAGCCGATCGTATTATGCAAATATTTTGGAAGAATTTGGAGTCAATATTATATACATTATTGATCAAGAAAGGAAAACGTTTGTGTCTGATTATAATAAGGATTGCATACAAGTACAATTATAAGGTGCAGGGTCAAAATATATGCCAATCACGCTAAAATTAAGCTTATAGATGATCGAGGAGTAATGTAGTAAGGTATCCAGTCCAATTTTTCGTGAAAGATGAAACGATTTTTCGGAGAGTAAGGAACACATTGTTGATAATTTTCCGACAGATCGTGATGAGCAAGAAATACAGCAAGATGAAAGTGCAATGACAACTAGTAGGTATAAATCAAATGCAAGTAGAGGAAACTACTAATATTTCAAAAAGCAATGATGAAATACAATATTAAACTAAAACAGAAAATGATGGAGCCCTTGAAAGTTGAATACCAACTATTATTAGTATCATTCGCGTAGAAGAAAGTATCGATGTCTCACAGATTGATAACAAAAAACACTAAGTTGCAAAGGAAGTATTTATTGGATTTACAGATGGCGATGACGAAAACGAAATAGGGGATATTCACTACCAAAATGAACATAACCCTAGCGATATCGGTAACAATGAACCAACATGCACTGACTGTATATTGTAATTTTTATTTTTTTATAATTCACCAAAATAAAATTGATACATCCAATTAAGAATGTGCCGCAACAAGTTATGACAATATTCTGCAGAACATTAAAATGCAAGCCAATTTTGTTTTGTTTTTGTTTTCCGAAAAAAAATTTAACAAAATAAAGTGGTTCCAAATTAAAAGCAAAGTGTGTGTCACTGTTTAAAATAAATTGTAATTTATGTATTTACTTTTAGACTAAAACGTTTGCAACAGCCACAAGAACAATTCCAAAACGTTCAACAACTCGAACCACAATTTCTACACGTCACACTGTAGCTCTGTTTACTGGAACAGTCCATTTGCCCAAAAAAGGTAATTTAAAATTTTTTGATTAAATCAATTATCAGTGTACCTGCGCATGTTTGGTTAATGCACTAATTTCAATTTTTGAAAAAGTTTAACCAGATTCGTTTTTAATTCCTTGTCTACATGTTTCGAAGAGATATGTTGCTGTTGCACTAGAGAGAAATAGTAGTATATTGTATATCAAGGTGGATATATAGCAACAGGACCCTGTATATCTTTGGGATGTGAAAATGAAGTTGATTTAAAAAATGTGGTGTTCTCTTAAAAAACCCATGTTACCATTTTTTGTTAATTTTATTTTCGATGGTTATCATATTGAGAAGGTTCAGGGAAAATCCTGCAACTTTTATATTTGTCGTTTGTTTTTTGTATATCAAGAAATAAGTTTTTAAATAAGAAAAAACACTGTATTCGGACAGGTACCTTTGTAATTGATTACTTACGAATTTTTTTAATTTAACAAAATAGATGAATTAGTTGTGGATAGAGAGCCAGAAGTAAAAGTTGTCCAAGTAGAACGCAAAATCAAAAACATGGGTAATATATCACAGCAAGACGAAAAAATGGGAGCAAAGCCAGGAACCAGGATAGCAATAGGAACCACGAAAGTAATTGCTGGTAAGTTTAAACTCAATTTAATTAAGAATTATTTTAGCAGGAACACGAACCACATAACTTAAAAAAATGTAGCAAAACTTCGCTAGATATAAAGATATATTAAACTACGTACAGACCTACAACATTAGCGCGAACGGAGAACCGCGCCGCGTTTAGTCAATAACTCCTATTGTACGAGTTGTTGGTTTAGTGTCACCACTGAAACCATTTCCCAAAGAGGCGCGTGAACAAGTTCGCAGTTCCGTCCAAACCATTAAAGCGCGGCTTACGACGCAGTTCCGCACGAAGCTTTGCAAAACATCATGGTACAAATAAACAAGATATGATATTTAGCCGTTTCAATTTCGTACAGCAAGCGCAGTTACGTCATCGCGTGAGAGATATTTTAAATTGTTATGAAGATTTATGTTGCTATTAGCTTTTGCACGCTATTTTATAATTATATAGTTATTTTTACCAAGTGGAAATATACTATACATAGAATATTATGTATATCTTAGTGCTAGATCCACAGAAACAAGCGTAGAATTGAACTAATAGACGAGCCATTATTTTTATAAAAATATGTATTTTTAATGAGACTAAAAGGTTTTGTGCAACGGGTAGTTGGTGAAATTAAAAATTAATATCAGAGTGTTTATATTTATTTCATATAAAACACAGATTAAAGCTGAAATAGTTTATAAACAAATAAAAATATGTTACAAAAGATACATTGTGTAATACAGCCGTTTCCAAATATGTGCGAAAAATTTGAACAGGTTGTCTCAATAGGACAGAGTTACGGAGAGGGGAGGGATAATGGGGGTAATTACCCCCTTTATAACTTTTGATTTTTACACTAGCAAAAAGCAATTTGTGTGTACAGGGTGTCCCAAGTTCGAGAGTGACCATTGGGATCTCGAAAACTATAACAAATCCGAAGAAGTTTAAATTGTGTCAAAGTTGCACAATTTCGTGTTCAGTAAAATGCCTTTAAAAAATTGAGGAAATTCCCACTACTTCTGGAGATATCTGGAAAGAAGCGAAATTTGAAAAATCTGTTTTAATTGTTTTCTAACTTTGTTTAAAGAGAAATTATGAAATAAACTGCACTTTTTTATTGCCACTTTTTCACCTCTACAAAATAGCGCTATCGGTTTTTAAATCCGACGTTTTGATTTCTTCGGCACATCATCAACTTAATTTTTTTAAATACGAACCTGAATGTTTTATTTCGGATTTGGAGAGAACTAGTCATTCCAAAAACAGATATCGCACACCCGCTAAATAAGAGTCACAACTCAAAAAACATAGTTTTGAGAAAAAGTCAATTAAAGAAATGTTTAATTTATTAGATTATTTCTTTCAAAATTGGTACAACATTTTACTTGTTTGGCATTTTGGTTTGGATCTGACACTATTTTTTTTGAATATAACGATATTTTTTAATGCCTTACTATTTACTGTATATTTATTTATTTTTTTTTAATTTTAAATAAGCATGAGTTATGACTCTTTTTTTCATTAAAATAGTGTAATTTTTGAAATATACCTTAAATGGTTTAAAACAAAAGCAAACTAATATAGTAATAAATGCCGTTTATTAATAAAATCTTACAAAAAACTATAAGACGGTGAATAATACTGAGGGATGTGGTGGTTTTCTATTAGATTCAACAGATCTTTCTTCTTATTTTCTTTAATTTTAGGTGCGCTCTTATAAGCTGGTTTAAGTTGCTTGGGAATAGTTGATTTCTTCTGTCTGAATAATTCCGCTTGCGCAAACTCTTCTTGCTTATATGAAGTTTTATAGAAAAGTTGGTTAGGATTTTCCTTAGTTAATTTAAGGGCTTTAATTTCGGATATCTTTACCGTTCTAAAACAAGTAAGGCCCATTTCACTAGCTAATGATTTCAACGAGTAAAAATCTGGGTAATTCAACTCGTTTACATGATAGGGCTCTCCCCTTTTCTTAGCTAAACGAATTATTTGTGCGTATTGACTAGGCACATAAATGGGACCGGATTTGAGACTCCTCTTAACCTGTTTTTCAATTGTTGAGTGTACGGAATCTCCTTCATTTTGACTGTGTCCAGTAATTAAGTAGTTATGAGTAATTGAATTTATCTTAGGATACTTAGCCAATGTGTAGATGTACATAGCAACCAAGAATTGATTTTTCTGCTGCCCGCAGCAATTGTCAGAAAAGAAGACAAAGTCTATGTTATCAGCATCTGTACAGTTTAGCTTTTTCTCAATATACTGAAGCACACAGGAACCAATTTCGTCAGCTCCTCTGGTGGCCTGGCCTTCACGCCATAGGTAACATTCTGTAGATCCACTTTTAAGTTCTGGCACCGTGAAATTGTAATTATTTAATTTAGATTTATAATAAAAAACAGATACATCACCCCGAGGAGTGGGAAGCACTGCTTGAAGGTCATAAACCGCAACGATGTAATTTGGACTGTTTTTATTTTTTTCTTCTTTTTTATTTTTCCGAGATAGCTCTTTTTCTTCCTGGTGTAATAAATACTTCTGTTTTAACGCTTCCTTATCTTCTCCCGTTGCATTTTCAAAGCTATCGCACAATTCACATCTATCTTTCTTCGGTATAAAAAAACTAATATTAAATTCGGTGTTAAATATTTTTGAAAACATAACTAGGTTTGCAAAAGGTAGATTCTCGTCTTCCCTTTTTTTTTGTAATCTCTGTACAAGTCCGCCAAAGTTTTGCCACCGTCGATAAACTCTCTATTTGTCTGTTTTCTAAGATAGTGGCTTTCAATGCGTGGGATGGAATTAATGTGTTTACGGACTCCATTTTTTATTTCTATATCTACCTTTTTATGATTTTTGTGGTTACCTCTTAAATCTTGGTCGACAAACTCTTTTTCAGATTTTTCAATAACTGTCCTGATATTGCGTGAGTTAATATCTAAGGTAGCCATGTAAAAAAATTTGCATACACGTACAGGTTCATCATTGTTAGCGTAAAAATAGAAAGCATGATTGCATTTTCTTGGTTGTTGTGTTTGGGTATATTTGTACTGCGGTTGGATTGGCTTCATACATTTATTTATATAACATCTCTGTCTGTTTATATCTCCAATACTCCAATACTTTTTAAAAATATCTGCTCTTTTATTTTCATCAATCTTAGTGGGACACTTGAGACGGCATTTTTCTCCACATGGAGGTCTAATTTTGCGTTCTTCAAACTGTTTTCGGGACTTGGCTCTGGAAATGTAAGGCAAACCCAAGTTTCGTAGCTTTTTGGCTTTGTTACTTTGCCATTCTTCTATTATCGCTACCCGTTTCTTTCCTTTTTTAGTTTTGTCGGCTACTTCTGGGACAACTGGATTTATTGTGTTAGGGGTCGTCGTTTATAGAAGGAGAATGTGGAGGGTTACTTTGGATAGATATAAAGCTTGGAGAACCACTGGAGCTACAGCTACTTGAGCTAGAACGGCCCGATCTTGAGCCCGAAGAAGAACTATTGGAATCAAAATCGGGGTCTTTTACAGAATCGTCATCGTCGTCCCCTGAAAATGAGCTGTCGAGTTGACGGCTCCGTTTGGATGGTCCGATTTCCTCTCTAGAAGATGATGGTCCAGGAAGACTACTATGCTGCTCCTGTTTACTAGTATCTAAATCTGTGTATGCTTCAAACGCGGACTGAATTTGAGTAACCTCTAATGTTATGTTGAGATCCTTGTTATTTTCTAAAAAAAATAAGGCGAATGAATGTAGATAGGTAATACAAAGGCTTACAAAATATTAGTTCTAACCTTCAATCTGCTCTTTTTCGATTAGTACATTTTCTTCCCTCGCCAGTTCACCCTTGTCTCCAGAAAACTCTGAAGCATTTTTGCAGTCTGGTAAAATAAAAAAAATACTATTAGTTATAATATCTTTTTAAATTTGAGTAACGCCGTGCGCCTTGCCGATAAACTTGTTTTGACAGCAAACTATTTAAACTAAGATTCTAACCTTGTAGAGATTTAAAATTTGCATTTTCCGTATTTTCCTCTAAATTGGCATTCTCGTTATTTTTCTTAACACAAGCAGCCATCATTTTATGTACGTGAAATGTACATTGCGGGAGCGTTTTTCTAAAAATAAAATAAAAAATATTATCACCAAACACAATGGATGTCTGTTTTATAGAAAAGTTGGTTAGGATTTTCCTTAGTTAATTTAAGGGCTTTAATTTCGGATATCTTTACCGTTCTAAAACAAGTAAGGCCCATTTCACTAGCTAATGATTTCAACGAGTAAAAATCTGGGTAATTCAACTCGTTTACATGATAGGGCTCTCCCCTTTTCTTAGCTAAACGAATTATTTGTGCGTATTGACTAGGCACATAAATGGGACCGGATTTGAGACTCCTCTTAACCTGTTTTTCAATTGTTGAGTGTACGGAATCTCCTTCATTTTGACTGTGTCCAGTAATTAAGTAGTTATGAGTAATTGAATTTATCTTAGGATACTTAGCCAATGTGTAGATGTACATAGCAACCAAGAATTGATTTTTCTGCTGCCCGCAGCAATTGTCAGAAAAGAAGACAAAGTCTATGTTATCAGCATCTGTACAGTTTAGCTTTTTCTCAATATACTGAAGCACACAGGAACCAATTTCGTCAGCTCCTCTGGTGGCCTGGCCTTCACGCCATAGGTAACATTCTGTAGATCTACTTTTAAGTTCTGGCACCGTGAAATTGTAATTATTTAATTTAGATTTATAATAAAAAACAGATACATCACCCCGAGGAGTGGGAAGCACTGCTTGAAGGTCATAAACCGCAACGATGTAATTTGGACTGTTTTTATTTTTTTCTTCTTTTTTATTTTTCCGAGATAGCTCTTTTTCTTCCTGGTGTAATAAATACTTCTGTTTTAACGCTTCCTTATCTTCTCCCGTTGCATTTTCAAAGCTATCGCACAATTCACATCTATCTTTCTTCGGTATAAAAAAACTAATATTAAATTCGGTGTTAAATATTTTTGAAAACATAACTAGGTTTGCAAAAGGTAGATTCTCGTCTTCCCTTTTTTTTTGTAATCTCTGTACAAGTCCGCCAAAGTTTTGCCACCGTCGATAAACTCTCTATTTGTCTGTTTTCTAAGATAGTGGCTTTCAATGCGTGGGATGGAATTAATGTGTTTACGGACTCCATTTTTTATTTCTATATCTACCTTTTTATGATTTTTGTGGTTACCTCTTAAATCTTGGTCGACAAACTCTTTTTCAGATTTTTCAATAACTGTCCTGATATTGCGTGAGTTAATATCTAAGGTAGCCATGTAAAAAAATTTGCATACACGTACAGGTTCATCATTGTTAGCGTAAAAATAGAAAGCATGATTGCATTTTCTTGGTTGTTGTGTTTGGGTATATTTGTACTGCGGTTGGATTGGCTTCATACATTTATTTATATAACATCTCTGTCTGTTTATATCTCCAATACTCCAATACTTTTTAAAAATATCTGCTCTTTTATTTTCATCAATCTTAGTGGGACACTTGAGACGGCATTTTTCTCCACATGGAGGTCTAATTTTGCGTTCTTCAAACTGTTTTCGGGACTTGGCTCTGGAAATGTAAGGCAAACCCAAGTTTCGTAGCTTTTTGGCTTTGTTACTTTGCCATTCTTCTATTATCGCTACCCGTTTCTTTCCTTTTTTAGTTTTGTCGGCTACTTCTGGGACAACTGGATTTATTGTGTTAGGGGTCGTCGTTTATAGAAGGAGAATGTGGAGGGTTACTTTGGATAGATATAAAGCTTGAAGAACCACTGGAGCTACAGCTACTTGAGCTAGAACGGCCCGATCTTGAGCCCGAAGAAGAACTATTGGAATCAAAATCGGGGTCTTTTACAGAATCGTCATCGTCGTCCCCTGAAAATGAGCTGTCGAGTTGACGGCTCCGTTTGGATGGTCCGATTTCCTCTCTAGAAGATGATGGTCCAGGAAGACTACTATGCTGCTCCTGTTTACTAGTATCTAAATCTGTGTATGCTTCAAACGCGGACTGAATTTGAGTAACCTCTAATGTTATGTTGAGATCCTTGTTATTTTCTAAAAAAAATAAGGCGAATGAATGTAGATAGGTAATACAAAGGCTTACAAAATATTAGTTCTAACCTTCAATCTGCTCTTTTTCGATTAGTACATTTTCTTCCCTCGCCAGTTCACCCTTGTCTCCAGAAAACTCTGAAGCATTTTTGCAGTCTGGTAAAATAAAAAAAATACTATTAGTTATAATATCTTTTTAAATTTGAGTAACGCCGTGCGCCTTGCCGATAAACTTGTTTTGACAGCAAACTATTTAAACTAAGATTCTAACCTTGTAGAGATTTAAAATTTGCATTTTCCGTATTTTCCTCTAAATTGGCATTCTCGTTATTTTTCTTAACACAAGCAGCCATCATTTTATGTACGTGAAATGTACATTGCGGGAGCGTTTTTCTAAAAATAAAATAAAAAATATTATCACCAAACACAATGGATGTCTATGTTTCAAATAGCGGAATACTTATCACGGTTTGGTTTATAAATGTGCCACACCATTAGGGCCACAATAAGCACAAACACAAAAAGTATATCTCAATCCAAAACTAGTCAGTCCTAACTTAAAAACTATTACTTACCCGACCACGAAGACGTCACAATGCTGTTTTTAAAAGAAAACGTTCTAAAATAATGTCATAATTTTAAAAGTCACGCAAAGAAACAACACTTATAATCGAAAAACTTCTAAAAAATGGTCCTAATTAAAAGTATAACGATATTTTACTTCTCGATACAGCACTTTTAACCGCAAACGTTCTAAAAAACTGTCCCAATTTAAAATGTTACTGTATTTCACTTTCCCAAAATAACACTTTTAAAACGAAGAATTCTAAAAAACAGTGACAATCAAAAATGTAACGGTGCTTTACTAGCCACGACAACACTTTTATGCGGAAACGTTCTGAAAAACCAACACAACACGGAACATAACTCTTTTCTTGAACAAATGGTTACACTTTTCGCGGACCCTCTCGTTCCAACATGTAAAATGACACTGATATCGATCGAAGTCTTGACATATTGCATAAACGACAAAGAGTCACTTGCGCCATCTGCCGTCGTGTAAGTAAGGTGAAGATGTGACGATTTTTTAGAAGGAAGACGTGAATATTTTATATTGCGCTGTAATATTATGTCAAAAATGCAATTTTTTGAGTTGTGACTCTTTTTTAGCGGGTGTGCGATATGTATCACACTTATGTTAGGTTAACTATATCTGCCTTCATTTTCTATATTATGGAAAAATCAGACAAAATTGAAATAACAAATTAAAGGTGGCTATGAGACAAAACATTATACGCTCAACCATTATGGCATATTTTGAGGGTATAGCTATTTTTTCTTTTATAATTTTATAGAAAAAATATGTTTTCAAATATAAAAAGCGTGATATGTTACACATTTATTACAGTTCAAATAGAAACTCTAGAATTTCTTGTGAACGGTATCTAATTCAATATCCCGAACGAGTGTAAACGCATGAAAATATTTTTACTAAATTGGATAAAAACTTGTTGGAATTCGAAAACTTTAGCAAGTCAGGAGATAAATACGGTCGTCGAATTGATCCGATTGAAGAGGAAAATATTTTAAATACGGTATGACTTTTTATCTGTAATTAATGTTTTCTAAATTTGGCTATTGACATGTTTCTATTTTAAAGTTAATGCTCCTCACAGCTCCACTAGGCCTTTTGAAAATAAGCTATATGGCGAACACTAAATTCAAACAATAAATATCGACCTTAAAAAATCCATCTAAGCCAAACACTTAGACCTGGGGAAGAAATCCGAAAGATGAATTTTTGCAATTGGCTTCAAAATAAACTTTTAGAAGACAACAGTTTTTTGTCGAACGTAATCTGGACCGACGAATGTAATTTTGAACATTATTGGTCAATAGAAAATACCCGGCAACATCAAGAAGTCAGACCGCAGGGGCGAACTTCTTTATGTGTGTGGGTCGGCATGTGGAGAAATAAAATTCTTGGCCCTATAATATACGAGGGAAGCTTAACATCCGAGCGGTATAGAGAGTTAATATTAAATAATATTTTCGAACATCTCGGAGATGATGAGCCTCTAAATATTTTGCGGCAATTATGGTGGCAACAGGACGGCGCTCTTCCTCACAATGGACGAGAAATAACAATGTATTTAAATATACTGTTTCCAAATAAATGGATTGGAAACCAGGGACCTGTGCGATGGCCTGCTAGAAGTCCAGATCTAAATCCGCTGGACTATTTTTATAGGGATATTTCAAAAATCGTTTGTATCGTGAGATACTAAATGACATAAATTGACTGCAGCAAAATTTAATCGAGAAATTACAGCCATTCCTGCTAGGTTCATTCACCGTTCGATATTAAAATTGCGACGGCTTAGTGCAAGATGCATTGAAACTGAGGGCTTACAATAATTGTGTTTATTATAACATAATAATAATAAACTTGTATCAGTAGTTTTTACAGTTGATCTAGGGTAATGAAGTTTTGTTAAGTTATATTGATTGATTGATGATGGACCCATGACATCGAAACGTCAGATTCAAAAACTAAAAGCGCTATTCTGTAGAGGTGAAAAAGTGGCAATAAAAAAGTGCAGATTATTTCATAATTTCTCTTTAAACAAAGTTAGAAAAAATTAAAAACAAATTCTCTAATTTTCGCTTTTTTTCAGATATCTCTAGAAGTACTGGGAATTTTCTCAATTTTAAAAAGGCATTTTATTGAACAGCAAATTGTGCAATTTTGCCACACTTCTTCGTATTTCTTATAGTTTTCGAGATCCCAATGGTCACCCTTAAAATTGGGACACCCTGTACATACATGTTTATTGCCCGTGCCCAGGCAGAATAATATACAGGGTGTTAATGTGATCATGTAACAATCTTCTAGAGTAGATAGAACGCATTAAAAAAAAAAGTTCATATAAACATGGGCCCGGAAACGCTTCCTCAGGGAGCTAGAGCTCTTTGAAGATGACCTTCATGAACTAGTTTACGTTTTGTAGCGCCGGAACTACTTCAGCTACCGCAGTCAATTTTGTTAGTTGTTTGTTGATATTATGTAACTACGTCAAATTAAATATGCTGCATATGTTAAATGTATCGAGCGTAGTAGCAGGCATATTTACCAATTTTAACTTTCTTCTTGTACTACCTACCAAAATAATAACGCTGATTAATATATCTCTTGATATCTGTAATGAACCTCATTGTTCTTTTCACCTAATTTCTCTAAGACTTCATTAATTGATTTCTGTATCTTAACTTTTTTCTTCAGCCAAGAAACGGTAACATTTAGCGACTTTTATAAAAAGTACCCGTTTTATGTAAAAGGCATAGGCAAATCATAAGATGTTGTCAATATGGCAAGAAATTAAAGCGTTACAGGAATGAGGTCAAATTTACTCTAATACTCCCCTGGTTCGCAAGCCCCTGGTTACAGTTAGCAATGTCCAATTGGCTTAAATAGATAAACCTACTAACAGTAATTTATGTCCCAAAATTTGTTGTTGGTTAGATGAAATAGTTCCGGAGCTACAAAACGAAAACTAGTTTATGAAGGCCATCCTCAAAGGGCTCTGGCTTCCCGAGGAAGCGTTTCCGGACCCATGTTGCTATACAGCTTTTTTTCCTGTGTTCTGTCTACCCTAGAAGTTTGTAACATGATCACTTTAACACCCTGTATAATAAAATTTGCTGATAATGTTTAGTTGCAACACCTTTTTTTGTCAGCCTTTCAACTACAAATTTGCGGTGACCATTTACTTAAAAATAAACAGTCAAAAATGAACTGTAACTAATATGCTGTAGGATTCTGAAGGATAAACAAAATAATTTCTTTTACACATATGAAACGAATAAATACTATATATTTCTTTCGAACATAAATTATAAAGTGTGAACACAAAATTCAAAGCAGTGGAAATTAATAAGTTCACATAAAAATCTTAATACTAAAACATATAGAAATATAACATAAGTACAGAAAACAGAAACTTTAGTCTTCGTTTTTTATCATAACACAAAAATTAAATTTATTAGCCTTGGTCACTTTATTAAAGTTCAGAAATACGAAGGTATGAGAGAAAGTTTATGAAGTAGATATTCATACTTGACGTTAAAAAAGTTTACACAGTATGGCTGCATGTTCAACCATGATCAACATCATTGAATCATTAAATCATTAAACTGCCGGCATAAACTGCTTAATAACAAACTAGCTGGATCCTACCTTTTTACTTCTTACAGCTAGCTTCACTCATTCCATGAGTAGGTATATACAGGAACCACCCAACTTCTTGCTCCACTCTTAAATATCATGCGTAGAAACAGGTTTTCAACTCGATTTTTGAGTGAAAATAAACTTCCGTTGACAGTCTCAACATAAAGCACAATTTAATGTTTTAAAAAAATGCCGACAGAATATTTGAAGGGATGAACTTTTTGTTTTATACGCAACTAATTTATAGATTGCGAACACTTTTTTTACATAAAACAATTACACGATTAACCAATAGCTTGGAATATCCCAAAACTTTCCAACGCGAAGAACGCGAGTGACCATATGCATCGATAGACAAAACCCCTCTGTTCAATTAAAATCTATTGGAACGACACATTTTACCCGTTTTAGCGCCGGAGAAGCTGCCGTTTTCTACTGCACGAATCTATGATGACGCTACTCATTCATAAATTATACTAGACGCCGAGTCCTGACCAATGAGTGATCGAGATTTTTTCTTGTAAAATAAAAGGCGTGACAGTGGTAGCCAGCGGCTTCTCTGGCGCTGATCTTTTTGTGACAAAGTAGAAGAATAAAACAAATAAGCGGGAGTGAGATTCATATAATTGCATTACCCTTGATAGGACAATCGTTTTATCCACCGTACCGAGCACCTAAAACCATGCTATCAGCGTTTAAGTGCAGGGGCGTTTTATAGACAGGTACCTAATTCTTTTGGTTTAATTAAAAAATATTAAGTGTTGTGACTAGTTTCACAACATACTGCCCCCCTTGAAGTTTCATAACTTCAAAACAACCTAAAAAATTCCTAGCCTAAGAAAAATAGTTAATACTTATTATGATCTATCATTATTTAATAATGGACAAATTTTAACAATTGATCTTTTATAGATTCCAGAGGATGTTCTAACTATTACCATTCTAACCTTTCCATCGCGTCCGGGAGTTGTCTCAACTATTCGACCTAAAGGCCAGTTTAGAGGAGGGCTATCCTCGTCCTTTAACAGAACAATATCATCTATTTTTACTTCCTCTTTTAAACGATTCCATTTGGGCCGATTTTGTAACCTGTTTAGATATTCAGTCGACCAGCGTTTCCAAAATACCTGTTGAATCTGACTGCATCTTTCCAAAACGTTAATCTGTTTTCAGGAACCTGCGAAACATCCTTTTCTGGAAAAGCCATTAAGCTAGTACCGATCAAAAAATGGCCGAGCGTTAAGCTTTGCAAATCAGAAGGGTCATTTGATAAGGCACATAGAGGTCTCGAGTTCATGATAGCTTCTATTTGCGCTAATACTGTGCTGAACTCTTCGAATGTAAGTCGAGCATTACCAATCATTCTGCGCAAATGATATTTTGCGCTTTTAATCGCCGATTCCCAAATCCCTCCCCAATGTGGCGATCGAGGAGGAATAAACTTCCACTTAGTCTTATTTGAAGCCAAAAAATCTTCTATGCTAATAGAAACTGTTTTAAGTTGAAAAAACTTGTAAAGATCATACAACATATTTTTTGACCCGGAGAAGTTTGTGGCGTTGTCACTGTAAATGATCAATGGATTGCCTCGTCTGGCAACAAAACGCTTTAAAGAGGCCAAAAAATCTTCGGTGGACAGACTAGAAACAAGCTCTATATGAACGGCCTTAGTGGTCATGCAAACAAAAATTGCAATGTCGCATTTTGTTACAGGAGCTTTTCGTAGTCTCGATGACTTAATACAAAAAGGACCACCAAAGTCAACACCTGTTTTTTCAAAAGGTCGACATTTCTGAACTCGATCCGATGGGAGGTCAGCCATTGATGTGCGGATGTACACTAAAACGATAACATGTAACGCAGTTTCTGATTACACGCTTTATTTTCTTTAAGCCATATAGAGGCCAAAACCTCAGCCTAAAATTGGATAGGACAGTTTGAGCACCTGCATGTCCCAAACGTTTATGTTCAAAATCAAGCATGAGAGTAACAACGAAATCATGTGCTGGTAGTAGAATCGGATGTTTCTGCTCAAAAGGTATATCTGCATATTCCAACCTTCCCCCTACGCGCAAATATGAGTCAGCCTCACAGAAAAAAGGTTTAAAAGGTAATAAGCTTTCATTTGACAAAGGCCTGCCATTCTTTAACTCAAATATTTCTTTAGAAAAATATTTATCTTGTAAAACCTTAATAATAAGATTCAACGAACTATCCAATTCTTCAAGCGATAAATTTCCCGAGAATTGTTTGTCTCCCTTTCGAGTATTGGTAGTAAATCGAAGACAATATGCGATTACGCGTTGTAACTTCACGAAATTGGAGAATTTCAGAAAAACTCGATCCCAAAATTCATTCTGTTTAGTTAAGGTATGGAGAGACAGAAGAGAAGCTTTTTTCTCTTCAGACAACATCACGTTTTGAATTTGAGGGTCCAATTCTAGGTCTGTGCTATTCTGCACACTTATCAAATCAAAATTCTCTTGACGAACCAGAATATTGGGTCCATTAAACCAAAGTGAACTATTTCTTAGATCTTGTGGCGTGCATCCACGCGAAGGCAAATCTGCAGGATTGTTTTTTGTATGTATATGTCTCCAAACGAACTCAGAAGTCAATTCTTGGATCTGTGCCACCCTATTTGATACAAAAATTGACCACCGCGATGCGTGAGATTGAATCCAGCATAACGCAACGGATGAATCAGTCCAAAGGTGCACAGATTCGACAGAAACTCTTGCTTCATAAATCTATAGTAAGCTTTCTATAAGGATAGTAGAACAGTAGATAGTCGCTATAAGGTAATAGGACCATTGCACACAACTCCAATCGAGGAAGGGACACTGTTTTCAAAGGTGCGACACGAGACTTTGATGAAAGTAAATTAGACGAGATAGTACCATCTGAATATAGGGTGCGAACATAAGCACATGCAGCATAGGCAGACAGACTAGCGTCTGCGAATCCATGTATCTGATTTTTAACATTAATTTTATTTAGAAATAAATTTCGAGGAGTTTTAATTTGTGATAATTGAGTAATATTAGTCATGAAATTTTTCCATAAGGCAATAATCTGAGGATATGTGACTTCAGCATCCCAATCTATTTTTAAAAGCCATAACTTTTGCAGAATTATCTTTCCAACAACTACTATACAAGAGAGTAAACCAAGAGGGTCATACATCCTTGCGATGATAGACAACATTTTCCGTTTTGTTAAACATTTTTCCATGGAAAGATCAGGAGGCGAAAAAATAAAAACATCAGAATCAGGGTTCCATTTCAATCCTAAAATTGAACTGGAGACTTCGTCCAAATTGAAATCATATTCGATGGTTTGCTCTTGGGAAATCTTTTTCAAAAAACCCTGCGAATTCGAGCACCATTTATGCAGTTGAAAACCAGCTGAATTTAAGACAGTATTGAGTTCATCGTACAAGATATCCAACTCCTCAGGGAAATCACAGCCACAAATTATGTCATCGACATAAGTTTGCTCTAGAAGAGCAGCTGCTGCCAGAGGAAATATTTTACTGTTGTTCATCGATAGGTCTTTTAAAACACGCGTTGCCAGGTAAGGGGCACAATTCGTGCCATAAGTAACTGTAGAGAGCTCTATACACTGAAGCGTCTCCTCGGGGTTTTTTCTCCAAAGAATATTCAACAAAAAACGATGTTCGGGATTAATTCTTATCTGACGATACATTTTCTCGATGTCTGATGTTAACACATAATTAAACGACCGAAATCTACATACAATGTCATACAGCTCTGGTTGTACTCGAGGACCTTTTATAGTCGTATCATTCAAAGACAGACCCGAGCTCGTCTTGCAACTAGCATCGAAAACTACACGGAGTTTGGTACTTATGCTATTCTCCCGAATAACCGCATGATGGGGTAGGAAATATTTATTGATTGGTTCATTTTCCTTGTATAACGAGAGAGGTTTATATTTACCGTGATTTAGCTCTACATATTCATCAATAAATTTAGTATAATCCGTTTTAAAAGAACAATTATTTTGAATTTATTTTCAAGATTAAAAAATCGTTTCTTAGCAATATAGAAAGAATCGCCTAACCTTTTGTGTTCATCAGGAGATTTCAATGGCATATCCACTTGATATGTACCATCAGCCAGAATTTTTGTAGATTCCGTGAATAACTTTTCCGCGTACACATCATCAGGGGAAAGAGAAATTTTTTGAGGCATTTCCTCCGTATTCCAAAACCTTTCGACTAAACTACTTAACCTAGATTCATCACATTCAGTCTGAACAAAAAGCGAAACATTTTGACGCACATCGCTCTGTGCAGAGAAAGACAGAGGTGGCGTAGGGTGCAGTGTAGCGACGCTACGAGTTAAAGTATTGGGAATGCAACCTGCAATTACCCATTCTAAATATGTCTCCTGAAGAACAGGGAGATTTCTTCCTAGACGGAATAAGCCTTGCAGTAGGAGATCGTAATATAGGTCAGCACCTAATAATAAATCCACTTCCATAGATTTGTGAAAGTCCGGATCTGCTAATTGCATGTCTCTTGGAATATTAAGTTTACCAACTTTAATGCCAACTTGCGGAAGTTTACACGTTATATTGGGAAGTACAGCACAAGACAATTTGAACTTTCTCTGAGATTGGATCTTAGAATGTAACGTGAGATCGATCATCTTATTTGTGTTCGATCCAATTTGAGAAATTCCAGAAATATTAAGATTTCTATTGTAAGTCTCAATTTGTAACTTATCAATTAAACCTTGATTAATGAATGAGTTTTGCGAGCCACTGTCAAGTAAAGCTCTAACAGATATTCGATGACCTCGACCACTATAGGCGAACACTTGCGCAGTAGCCAATAGTATCTGAGAATTGACAGACACCGCCGAAAGTGAATGAGTAATATGCGCATCATTTGTTTGCCCATTTCTTGAAGAATCATTTTTCGTTGAATTTTGGAACTGAGTCTGACCCTGTACATAGTTGCCATTTGACTGTTCACCACCAGAAGTGAGAGAATTACCAACAGATTGAGTGTTACCTCTTCTCTCAGAAATATTGCCCCCAGACGATAGGGGCCCATTTGACTGAAACAATCTGTTTCCGCGGTTAAAAGATGAGCCGTAATTTAAGGCATTATTACTACTTGAGGAGTGTAGTAATGAATGATGTTTTCGTATACACACAGAGCATGTTTTTGTTGATGTACACTGCGCCGCGTGATGGCGAGAACTTAAACAGTTATAACATAACCTCATTGACCTAACAAAATTTTGTTTTTCGTTAATCTTCAAATTTTTGAATTTATTGCAGGTATAAATTTTATGTGCTTCCTTGCAAAATGTGCATTTGTTATCATAAAAATTATTGTTATTAATATTACCAGAGTTATGTTGTAAATGACAGTGAACCTTCGGTGTAGATTTTGGCGCGGTGCTTTCTAAACTGGACAAGTTTTCCAAAACTACACATCGTTTATCCAAAAATCAAAAGAATTCATCCACTGTAGGAACATTATTTAAATCACGCTCTGCTTCAAACGAATTTCTAATTGAAAAATCTAATTTTTTCTCAAGCAAATGAATAATCAGCAAATTCCAAAGTTTTTCAGAATTTAGGTTTAAATTTTTCAACGATTCTAAATTTCTTTTACATTTAGTGAGAAATTGGCGCAAATTGTTAGCGTTACATTTGGTAAGTATCGGCGTATCTAACAAATTAACTAAAAGATTATTTATTATGGAGATTTTATTTTCATATCGTTCTTTTAAAATACCAATAATAGCCGTGTAAAAATTCTCACTTGTTACTGACAGAGTGTCAATTAGCTTTAAAGGCTCATCCTTTAAAAATGATTTCAGATACATAAATTTCTGCACATCGCTTAAAAAGGGATTATCTATTATTATAGCTGTGAACAGTTGATAAAACGATAACCATTCCGAGATCTCACCTGTAAAATGATTTATATTTATTTCAGGTAGCCTTACATTAGGCCCGCTAGGGAACTGTACGATTTGTTCACTAGCAGTAGGGCGTACATCCTGTACCACTGAAAGGGAGTAAATTTGGCTTTCTAAATCTGCGGACAATGTATAATATTTATCTTCGACAGTCTGTCGATCTTGATCTTTAGAGTCAAGAATTTCAATTTTTTCCTGAACGCGTTTATAGTCAGAAAATGCTTCCAATAATGCTTCTAGTCTAATCTTAAATTGAAAATGATTTTTTTCCACGTCTTTATTAGAAACAAACCAGTTGCTGATTCTTGTTATAATCCCTTTATACCCCCCGCGTCGCCTAACAAGTTCCTCCTTTTCTGTCATTTTTATTTACGAAATTATAAATCCAAACGATTATGCCAGCAGTTTTTTTACAACAATTAGTATCAGTGATGACAAATAATTCAACTAATAAATCTCATATTATAAACACTCTAAATACAGGACAAGAGAGCGAAAACTATACTTAGCCTCTAATTTTACATTTATTTTGTCTTTCCTCAGATCCGGCTCGAAGGACCAATTTTATAGTTGCAAAACCTTTTCTTGTCAGCCTTTCAACTACAAATTTGCGGTGACCATTTACTTAAAAATAAACAGTTAAAAATGAACTGTAACTAATATGATGTAGGATTCTGAAGGATAAACAAAATAATTTCTTTTACACATATGAAACAAATAAACACTATATATTTCTTTCGAACATAAATTGTAAAGTGTGAACACAAAATTCAAAGCAGTGGAAATTAATAAGTTCACATAAAAATCTTAATACTAAAACATATAGAAATATAACATAAGTACAGAAAACAGAAACTTTATCTTTGTTTTTTATCATAACACAAAAATTAAATTTATTAGCCTTTGTCACTTTATTAAAGTTCATAAATACGAAGGTATAAGAGAAAGTTTATGAAGTAGATATTCATACTTGACGTTAAAAAAGTTTACACAGTATGGCTGCATGTTCAACCATGATCAACATCATTGACTCATTAAATCATTAAACTGCCGGCATAAACTGCTTAATAACAAACTAGCTGGATCCTACCTTTTTACTTCTTACAGCTAGCTTCACTCATTCCATGAGTAGGTATATACAGGAACTACCCAACTTCTTGCACCACTCCTAAATATCATGCGTAGAAACAGGTTTTCAACTCGATTTTTGAGTGAAAATAAACTTCCGTTGACAGTCTCAACATAAAGCACAATTTAATGTTTTATAAAAATGCCGACAAAATATTTGGAGGGAGGAACTTTTTGTTTTATAAGCAACTAATTTAGAAATTGCGGACACTTTTTCTACATAAAACAATTACACAATTAACCAATAGCTTGGTATATCCCAAAACTTTCCAACGCGAAGGACGCGAGTGACCATATGCATCGATAGACAAAACCCCTCTGTTCAATTAAAATCTATTGGAACGACACATTTTACCCATTTTAGCGCCGGAGAAGCTGCCGTTTTCTTCTGCACGAATCTATGATGACGCTACTCATTCATAAATTATACTAGACGCCGAGTCCTGACCAATGAGTGATCGAGATTTTTTCTTGTAAAATAAAAGAGCGTGACAGTGGTAGCCAGCGGCTTCTCTGGCGCAGATCTTTTTGTGACAAAGTAGAAGAATAAAACAAATAAGCAGGAGTGAGATTCATATAATTGCATTACCCTTGATAGGACAATCGTTTTATCCACCGTACCGAGCACCTAAAACCATGCTATCAGCGTTTAATTGCAGGGGCGTTTTATAGACAGATACCTAGTTCTTTTGGTTTAATTAAAAAATATTAAGTGTTGTGACTAGTTTCACAACAATGTTTAGCTTTTAAAAAATAGGGTGTTAAACACTTATTGTTTTTTATTCTGTTCTTTAATTTTAATTATCTTATTTGTTCTAAAATAATAGGTGAAATAATAGGTACATGTACCGATTTTCGTAGCTTCCATGAAACAACTTTTATAACTTTTATGCTTAAAATTAGCTGAAGAATAACCTCTTTAAAAGTTTTTGTAGGTACATATATCTATGTTTGTTTACTAATTTCAAAGCAAAAAATATGTTTCGTAAGAACAAATAGGTACCTATATAAAATTAAATAGGTAGGTATATGTATTAAAATTAATTTAATTTAATTTTGAGCACATTCGTGCGGAAGTTACATTAAATTTATTTTTACGTTTAGACAAACGTATCCATTCCAATTTTGTTCTTTTTATCTTTAGGAAAAGTGAGAAACCTTATATTTTTATTAAAATCTTTCTTCTGGTTATCTACATCACACCCGTACACAGCACACCTCATGTTGTGGATATTTATTCAAATAAATAAACAAAAATCCGACCGAAAAATTAGTGAAATATGTGGTTAAACTTCAAAACACCGTTTGCAATCATGTGGCAAGCGGTCGATAAACGCCGAAGCTCCTCACGCGATGACGCCACACTCGTGTGCGCGATATCATTTACCTACTCTTAGTTTATTGTACCATGACAAAACTCATAGTTAGTTAGATGGGACCAGGAATGAAGTTGACAAGACGAACATTTTTTTATTATTTAACCACGAAGTCATTATTTATAAAAAATTCGGCTTATCGAAAAAATAAGTAAATCATAAAAAATCTGAGATGAAATGTACAGTATTGTACAGGTCTCGCCTCCTAAAATGGAACCCCCCTAAACTTTTACGTTTGCCGTTTAGGAAAAAAAAATGTTATAACAAAACTTGGTTGAAACAATTAAAATGTTTATTTGGTCTTACGTTTTCCCGAAATAGACATTAACTTAGATTTTTTAAATGGAACACAATACATATTTTTAAACAGGTCGTTGAGCCGATTTTTCTGATTTCAAAAATGTAAGCATGTTAAATATAGTTGGGTCAAAAATGACCGAGTTATTGATGATCAAAGTTGAGCGAAATGCCACGTTATGAATATTCCCTTTACCTATATTAATACCTATTAGTATGTCAACACAAAAGTAGCTTTGAAATAATAAAATTCTATTAGATGCTGTTATGGAAATATGAAAATCAAAGTTGATTAGATTAAAGAAAATGTGCCGTTATTAAAGCTTTTTTACGATGCACTAACTGCGTTGCCTAATTGTTTTTGATTCCTGAGATGCAGGGCGATTTGTTTAAAACGTCTAAAATTAATTCCGTTAATACCTAACTGAAAAGGCCTCAATTTTAGGAAAACGTTCTTGAGATAAAAACTTTCTAGTTTTTTCTTCTCTATAACATAGTCTTATGACTTTTTTTTATATTACTTGCTATAACTGGAATATGATCGCCCACTTAATTTTTTTAAAAACGGACCTGTATATTTTCATTTTATTTTTCAAAGCATATTTTACCCCAAATACAATGTTGTATCGCTCAACCCTATTTACTTATGTTTCGGTACAAATTATACATAATCAGAAAAATGTTGAAATTATTCTCAGTACCTACGCCCATGGTTTTCAAATGATATTTTCTTTTGACTTAGATGAAACTGAATCAAATAGAAGCAAATAAAAGTATACTATTTTATTTAAAATGCTATGTACCAAACTTTAACTAAGTACAACTGAATTAAAATTAGGCACAAAATTGAGACACTCAATCGTGAACAAATAAAATTTTCCTTGAAGGTTGAATTCCCTCGGGATATAAAATAGCAAAACTTCTCTCCACAATTAAGAAATCCAATCGTGAATAAAAAAAATAGCAAAATATTTAGTAATATTCAAGACTTTACTGGATGGGTTTAAAGTGGAAAGGACACTAGATTTCTCCAACGACCCTACATCGAGGACGGCCTTGCCTTAGTAATATCATTTTATTAACTACTTATGAAAGCTGAATTAACGCTGCTTATTTTTTTAAATCAAGTTGCCACGAGACAAAAACCGGCATCGATTGTGTCAAACCCCGAGCTCAGCTTTCAATAAACATTATTATTCGTATCCATTTAATAGAGGCGTTAAGCATTTTTTTTATTACATTTTCTAAAAGATTTTTTCGCGGAAACCGCTGTGTGACGTCACTATCTCCTACAGCAAGTCGGGTTACTTGTAAACTTATTTTTATTAATCTCTTTTTAATTTTTTTTTTTAATAGTATTAGAGAAAGTATAGTCTAGAACTCGTATGGCATGACATTTCCTACTTGTTAGAGAATATACTATTAAAGGTAGTAATAAATAAGCTTCTGCTTTAACTGAACAAAGAAACAGTAAGCGCATCTCCCCTGTATATGCACAGAAAGACCGTTGCACAAGTTAGATATCAGTAGTTAGATATCAGTAAGTTAGAAATAGGAGGTAATGACGTCCTCGCCTCGCGACCCCTTTATTTGATTTTGATCTCATATACAGGGTGTTTGTGAATAAGTGCGACACACTTCAGGGGGTGATTCTACATGAAAAAACGATGATAGTTTGCTATATAACTTTTGTCCGCAAATGCTTTGATTTCCGAGATACAGGGTGTTAAAGTTTTTATTAAAAAGTGACGATTTATCTCGCGATTTATTTATTGCTCTGAAACCCATCGAGATATGCAAATGAAATTTGGTAGGTTTTAAGAGGTAGTTATTGCGCAATTTCTGACATGCAATTAAGAGTTTTATGTTTATCATTGGCGCGAATAAGGGTAATAATCTCAATTTTTTTAAAGAAAAAAATGATACGCCACTGAGATATATCAAACTAAAAAAATTTTTGAATTTCTCATTCAATTTGTGACAAAAAATCTATCTTGCCTTTTTTTCGTATTGGGCGCCGTTTTTATGCAAAAAAATAAAACATCTTAACGCGTATTTTTCATTTCTTTAATACGTCATCTAGTAGGCTACTGTCAACATTCTGTTAAATACGAATATTTCAACGAAATGTCAAATTATTAGAGTTTCTTCATTTTTAAGCTTTTAGTTTGGTATAGCATTAATGTTAATAAGTAATTAATTTTTCTTTTATCGAAAAGAATGGAAAATTATACAAATGCGGAATTGTCAGACATGCATTTTGTCTATGGTCGAAATAATGGAAATGGTCGGCAAGCTCGACGATTGTATGCTGAGACGTAGAGTACCCCATCACACAATATTTGCTCGTCTGCACCAACGTTTGCGCGAAAATGGTACATTTAAGAAACAAATGGCTGACTGCGGACGCCCTCGAGAAGTACGAACTGTGCAACTAGAGGAAGCAGTTCTCGAGTTAATTGCGGAGTCACCTGAAACAAGTACTCGAAAAATTGCCAACATATTGAATGTAAGCAACTTCACTGTATTTAAAATTCTTAAAGAACAGCAATTGTATCCGTTTTACATTCAACGTGTGCAAGCTCTACTACCTAGAGACTTTTTTCCGCGCCTAGTTTTTTGCCATTGGATTCTTCATCAAATCGCTCATATTCCTAATTTTTTAAATGGAGTTTTGTTTACTGACGAGGCTAATTTTGGACGACAGTGTATACGAAATTTCCATAACAATCACTTATGGGCTGAGGAAAATCCACATGGAATCTGTGAAGCTCATTTTCAGTATCAGTTTTCAGTAAATGTATGGGCTTGGGGTAATTGATGATCATTTAGTCGGTCCATATTTCCTCCCACAACGACTAACAGGCGACTCTTACCTTAATTTCCTACAGGAAGAGCTACCTGCTCTTTTAGAAGAAATCCCTCTACAGCTGAGACAACACTTCTGGTTCATGCATGATGGCGCACCAGCTCATTTTAGCATTAATGTACGTAATCACTTAGATACAGTATATCCAAATCGTTGGATAGGTAGGGAAGGTACGGAAAATTGGCCTGCTCGATCGCCGGATTTAAATTCTCTAGATTTTGCATTTGGGGTTTTCTTAAGTCGTTAGTTTATTCCACTCCCGTCGAAAATGTTGAGGACCTGAGGAATCGAATTATAGCCGGCTGTGAGACAATAAGAAATACACCAGGAATATTTGCGCGAATACGACAATCAATGAGGCGAAGAGTTGAATCTTGTATCACGTCTGAGGGAGATCATTTTCAACATTTGTTGTAGCTCTGCGCCTATTTATTTATTAGTGTTATTTTCTGTTATTGTTCTTGGTTAATGTTATTGTATTAGAAAGTTTTTAATAATGTATTAAAGAAATGAAAAATACGCGTTAAGATTTCTATTTTTTTGCATAAAAACGGCGCCCAATACAAAAAAGGGCAAGAGAGATTTTTTGTCACGAATTGAATGAGAAATTAAAAAATTGTTTTTAGTTTGTTATATCTCAGTGGCGTATAATTTTTTTCTTTAAAAAAATTGAGATTATTACCCTTATGCGCGCCAATGATAAACATAAAATTCTTAATTGCATGTCAGAAAATGCGCAATAACTACCTCTTAAAACCTACCAAATTTCATTTGCATATCTCGATGGGTTTCAGAGCAATAAATAAATCGTCACTTTTTAATAAAAATTTTAACACCCTGTATCTCGGAAATCAAAGCATTTGCGGACAAAAGTTATATAGCAAACTATCATTATTTTTTCATGTAGAATCACCCCCTGAAGTTTGTCGCACTTATTCACTAACACCCTGTATATCGAGAACTACTTATCGGATTGACTTCAAATTTTTAGGGCTGACGATATCTTATCAATGGTTCATAAACATTAGGTAAACAGTGTTATTTATTGAGGTTTGGCCAAATGATCCCATTGTGACAATGGTTCGATTTTCAGTTCAGGAGAAAAGTAATATATACGATGTATACATTCTAAATTTCAGAAATTCGTTTTTAGCGGAGAAAAGCTACACTATTTTATATCCCGAGAGAATTTAACCTTCAAGGAAAATATGTTTTATTCACGATTGAATGTTTTAATTTTGTGCCTAATTTTAATTCAGTTGTACTTAGGCAAAGTTTGGTAAACAGCGTTTAAAATAAAATAAGATATTTGTACTTGTTTTTATTTCGAATCAAATTTATCTAAATCAAATAAAAATAATACTTATTTGAAAAAACCATAGGCATCGGTACTGAGAATATTTTTAGAATTTTTCTGATTATGTATAATTTGTGCCGAAACGTAAGTAAATAGGGTTGAGCGATACATCATTGTATTTGGGGTAGAATGTGCTTTAAACAATTTAATTAAAAAATCCTTGTCCGCATTTAAAAAAATGGAGAGGGCCATGATAACTCAGTTATATCAAGTGATATAAAAAAAATTGATAAGGCCATTTTCTAGAGAGGAAAAAACTACAAAGTTTTTATTTCAAGAACGTCTTTCTAAAATTGAGACCTTTTGAGTTATTAAAGGAATTAGTTTTAGACGTTTTCAAAAAATCTCCTGTATCTCAGAAATCATAAAGAATTAGGCAACGCAGTTAGTGGATCTTAAAAAAGCTTTAAAAATTGCACATTTCTCTAATTTAACCAACTTCGTAGTGCGTTAGTGCGGCTTAGGTTGATTTTGACACCGATCAAGTGGATTTGTTTTGACCGTGTCTATCTTGAAAGTAAATCGACTATAGATTTTAAAATGGTAAACTATATTTTTTCGACAAGTAGGATTATTATTAAGAATAACTTTGGTCGCGAGAACAATAAAAAAAATGTCCTCTCGTCAACTCAATCCGTGGGCACACTGTATATTTAGGAGTGCTATAAGTTTAAACAATTGCTAAACTTTATTTATCCCATATGTTATATTTATTTTAGATTTTATGGCAAAAATTAAGTGTAAAGCCATGAAATTAAATAAAGCAAAGCAACTAAATAGAAGCAAGATGCTAAATTCCAGTTCAACACCTATTACGCAGAGATTATCGACTAAAATGCCTTTACCGTGATTTTTCTGCCGATAAAATTTGTTTTAAACTTTAACTTTTAACCATATTTTACAAATAGTTTAATTTTTTCTTAATTAGTATGTACTTTCATTTATTATATTCTACATTTCTCCATATTCGGTTTCTTTATTTATATTCTCACCTCTAACGGTAGATCATTGAAACAGTTAGTCGGCTTATTTCTACATCACATTTCTACTGATTTGGCAAGAAATTAAATAGGAGCTTCCGTTTAATATGAGTGGTAGCTCGGCTGGATCCAACATGTAATAATATCAATAAGTCCACACCAAACATTTATTTTAACTTCGTGCTGAAAACGGCGTTCGGTGACTAAGTGGGGATTTTCTAAATCCCAAGCATATTTACTCTAAAATTGGAGACACCGCTTCGTGTGGAACAAAATATTGGGTTGGCGTTTTGCTGGGTACAATGGGCAAATTCCAATCTGGCTAAAAGATCAATGTCCAAGGAAGGTGCTCTTCGTTAAAAATTCTTAAAATAGAAGATTAACTTACTGGAGTATCTGTAGCAATAAGTTAACTACGTATCTACTAATTTCCGGTTTCTCAGCTACGCGAACTAGTATTTTCGCTTCCATAAAAACTATGTGGTAAAGTAATATTAAAATGTTACCTCTATAAAACACATAAGTTAAACAAAATTTGTAATGCAGATTTATTCAAATAGCTGAAAAATAATTTTAGTTTTGCAATTGCACCACAAACCAAGTCGTGCACGAATTTTAAAGAACGAACAAATTAAAAAGTGTATTAAAACTGTAAACATTTAAAATACTAAAATATCGAAATCGTGTTGTTAATATAAGGACTAATCATGAATACCGTGAAGAACAGTGATATTCGTAAGAGAACAGTAAAAGGATAAATAAATATTAATAATAATGATAGTAATAATAATAATAATAATAATAATAAGTTTATTTCAAATAGTTATAATATAATATACATGTTAATATGTATTTCTTTAATAAAGTTATTCATAAATTCTCTGAAACGTGCTTGTTAAGGACAAATCTTATTTATTTGAAAGTATTTAAAATTATAAATATTTAATAATATTTTTATAAAAGGTTGCAAGTATTCCATAAACGCTACTTTCTTGATGTCAGCTAGATATATTAAAATTCTGAAAAAGATTAATTAGGTATGTAATTTATTCACAATAATATTAAATAGTAATAGTTAAAGCATTTCCAAAACTATTTTTAAAGCGTTTGTTTCGGATATACCTAAATGTTTTTATTTCAATTTTATATTTTTTAATGAAATAGTTTTTTAATATTTGTTGGTAAATAATCATTTAAATAAAAATATAAATATTTAACAGTCTTTTTTCCTACAGACTTATTAATTTTAGGTTTAATGGATATTTAATTTTTATTACGTTTATTCTCGTTATGGTCTTTAAAGTGCATATTTTTAAATATATATATATATATATTAAAATATTATAAATGTAAATTTGTCTAACGTTAATCTCTGTTGTTTCTAAATATAATTCTTTTGAAGAATAAAGATAGTTATTATTAAATATAATTTTCAAAATATTTTTTTGTAATAGGTACTTCTAATTTTTTAATTAAAGTTCTGTTTACTCCTTCTCAACCTAAAAGTCCGTAATTTAAATGATGAGATAGATGTTTTATATCCATAAATTTTTTAATGTTTTTAAAAATTGGTAGTAAACTTCCAAATTTTTTATTCAAATATTCTACTTGAAAATTCCAATTTAATTTATTGTCAAAAATTATTCCTAAATATTTTACATGATTAACTTTTAATATTTAAATGTCATCGCTTATATTGATACTATTCATATTTTGTGGTAGGTACAAAATATAACAACGTGTCCGCAACCGAACAGTAAGTTCTCGAATTCAAAAGTATCCTGCCTACAAATCGATCGGGATATCAAGAAGTCGTTTTTTTCCATCAGTTCAGCACGTTCAAAATAAAATGGCCATGGATATCACAGTCGTTAGATATCACCCCCGTCATAAAACAGCAACAATAATAAAACGTCTCCGTCCTCTACCCCCAGTGAGACATGGAACAACAACGACTTGAACTAACCACAACGACTAATAAGTGGTCCGACTACAGCGGGAGGTGTTCAACTTTACTGAGAAGCCTTACATCAGAATACTCTACCGTGAACATTCATGGGACAAGAGTTCTAGGCAAAAGAACAGAACCCAAGACAGAAAGAAATGAAAAGAGATATATTTAATAATAAATTAATAATTTCGAAAAAATTTTTGTCAGAAAAAATAGCAACACAGAAAACAAAACAATAAAGGCAAAATTCGAGTATGTGTATTTCGTTAAGTGTATTCGGCTATTTTATTATTTCGTTTTATAAATTAATATTGCAGACTTTTATTATACAGATTAAAATTTTTCTAAATTTGAGATGAATTTTAAAGTCAATATTTTTGAGAAGGAACCATATTACTTGAATTTGTTCACAGTGGAAAAAGTAAATTGAGTGATTGGGTTGTCTTTATTTTATGCATTCATCGCAATTTTACTAAGATTAGTGTACTAGAATGAATTTATATATATACACTGTGTTCAAAAAGTCCTGGACCGGTCAATTATTTAGAAAATGGCGCACAATATAAAAAAAAACTTCCGGTATAAAAGTTGTAGGCCTTAAAAAAATCTATAAAACTAGGACACCTGTAATTATACAGGGTGCCTCAAACAGTCATGGTAAACAAAACTTTCATTTCTTTAATTGGAACGCCCTATAACTTATAATACTTTTGGATTGTACATAAAATATTAAGTATTTTTTAATAGGCGCACTATAAGTCTAAACCTAATAGTTTCTGAGATATCGACTTTCGAAAATTTACATTTTTGAACTTTGACAGCTTCTAGCTCTCTAATGGTATATCTTAGAGCAAAATGGCTTACATGTCCCTATCTTACTTTTTTATTATCTTCCCAGAAGTGTAAACTTCCGGTTAAACCGGATGTAACTCGGGAACCGAAAATATAGTACTTCCGGTTTAACCGGAAGTTTACACTTCTGGGAAGATAATAAAAAAGTAAGATAGAGACATGTAAGCCATTTTGCTCTAAGATATACCGTTAGAGAGCTAGAAGCTGTCATAGTTCAAAAATGTAATTTTTCGAAAGTCGATATCTCAGAAACTATTAAGTTTAGACTTATAGTGTGCTTATAAAAACTAATTGATATTTTATGTAGAATCCAAAAGTATTATAAGATATGGGGCGTTCCATTTAAAAAAATTAAAGTTTTGTTTATCAGGACTGTTTTCCTTCTTTTTTTACCGATACCGATCACTCTCAGACTTTGGAGATAGATAACGATTTTTTGAAGCAAAATGTTCCTTTCTCTAACACCTCTTTCTTTATGCTACCCGTTTCCTCCCTGAATGTACAGAGACATATAGTTAACTTGAAAAATTCATCTTCATGTGGGGTCGATGGAATATCAAATAATCTAATTAAGAAAATGGACAGGAACTGGTCGAAATACTTGCATTTCTCATAAATCTTTCTATTCGTGATGGGACTTTTCCGAGCAAATTAAAGTTAGCATATGTTAGGCCAGTCTACAAAAAGAGCGCTCCAAATAACTGTTCGAATTATAGAGCAATCAGTTTCCTAACTAGCATCTCAAAAATTTTTGAACTAGTCACGAAAGAACAATTGAATGATTTTATACTGACAAATAGTCTGCTTTCTCTGCTACGCGAACTAGTATTTTCGCTTCCATAAAAACTATGTGGTAAAGTAATATTAAAATGTTACCTCTATAAAACACATAAGTTAAACAAAATTTGTAATGCAGATTTATTCAAATAGCTGAAAAATAATTTTAGTTTTGCAATTGCACCACAAACCAAGTCGTGCACGAATTTTAAAGAACGAACAAATTAAAAAGTGTATTAAAACTGTAAACATTTAAAATACTAAAATATCGAAATCGTGTTGTTAATATAAGGACTAATCATGAATACCGTGAAGAACAGTGATATTCGTAAGAGAACAGTAAAAGGATAAATAAATATTAATAATAATGATAGTAATAATAATAATAATAATAATAATAAGTTTATTTCAAATAGTTATAATATAATATACATGTTAATATGTATTTCTTTAATAAAGTTATTCATAAATTCTCTGAAACGTGCTTGTTAAGGACAAATCTTATTTATTTGAAAGTATTTAAAATTATAAATATTTAATAATATTTTTATAAAAGGTTGCAAGTATTCCATAAACGCTACTTTCTTGATGTCAGCTAGATATATTAAAATTCTGAAAAAGATTAATTAGGTATGTAATTTATTCACAATAATATTAAATAGTAATAGTTAAAGCATTTCCAAAACTATTTTTAAAGCGTTTGTTTCGGATATACCTAAATGTTTTTATTTCAATTTTATATTTTTTAATGAAATAGTTTTTTAATATTTGTTGGTAAATAATCATTTAAATAAAAATATAAATATTTAACAGTCTTTTTTCCTACAGACTTATTAATTTTAGGTTTAATGGATATTTAATTTTTATTACGTTTATTCTCGTTATGGTCTTTAAAGTGCATATTTTTAAATATATATATATATATATTAAAATATTATAAATGTAAATTTGTCTAACGTTAATCTCTGTTGTTTCTAAATATAATTCTTTTGAAGAATAAAGATAGTTATTATTAAATATAATTTTCAAAATATTTTTTTGTAATAGGTACTTCTAATTTTTTAATTAAAGTTCTGTTTACTCCTTCTCAACCTAAAAGTCCGTAATTTAAATGATGAGATAGATGTTTTATATCCATAAATTTTTTAATGTTTTTAAAAATTGGTAGTAAACTTCCAAATTTTTTATTCAAATATTCTACTTGAAAATTCCAATTTAATTTATTGTCAAAAATTATTCCTAAATATTTTACATGATTAACTTTTAATATTTGAATGTCATCGCTTATATTGATACTATTCATATTTTGTGGTAGGTACAAAATATAACAACGTGTCCGCAACCGAACAGTAAGTTCTCGAATTCAAAAGTATCCTGCCTACAAATCGATCGGGATATCAAGAAGTCGTTTTTTTCCATCAGTTCAGCACGTTCAAAATAAAATGGCCATGGATATCACAGTCGTTAGATATCACCCCCGTCATAAAACAGCAACAATAATAAAACGTCTCCGTCCTCTACCCCCAGTGAGACATGGAACAACAACGACTTGAACTAACCACAACGACTAATAAGTGGTCCGACTACAGCGGGAGGTGTTCAACTTTACTGAGAAGCCTTACATCAGAATACTCTACCGTGAACATTCATGGGACAAGAGTTCTAGGCAAAAGAACAGAACCCAAGACAGAAAGAAATGAAAAGAGATATATTTAATAATAAATTAATAATTTCGAAAAAATTTTTGTCAGAAAAAATAGCAACACAGAAAACAAAACAATAAAGGCAAAATTCGAGTATGTGTATTTCGTTAAGTGTATTCGGCTATTTTATTATTTCGTTTTATAAATTAATATTGCAGACTTTTATTATACAGATTAAAATTTTTCTAAATTTGAGATGAATTTTAAAGTCAATATTTTTGAGAAGGAACCATATTACTTGAATTTGTTCACAGTGGAAAAAGTAAATTGAGTGATTGGGTTGTCTTTATTTTATGCATTCATCGCAATTTTACTAAGATTAGTGTACTAGAATGAATTTATATATATACACTGTGTTCAAAAAGTCCTGGACCGGTCAATTATTTAGAAAATGGCGCACAATATAAAAAAAAAACTTCCGGTATAAAAGTTGTAGGCCTTAAAAAAATCTATAAAACTAGGACACCTGTAATTATACAGGGTGCCTCAAACAGTCATGGTAAACAAAACTTTCATTTCTTTAATTGGAACGCCCTATAACTTATAATACTTTTGGATTGTACATAAAATATCAAGTATTTTTTAATAGGCGCACTATAAGTCTAAACCTAATAGTTTCTGAGATATCGACTTTCGAAAATTTACATTTTTGAACTTTGACAGCTTCTAGCTCTCTAATGGTATATCTTAGAGCAAAATGGCTTACATGTCCCTATCTTACTTTTTTATTATCTTCCCAGAAGTGTAAACTTCCGGTTAAACCGGATGTAACTCGGGAACCGAAAATATAGTACTTCCGGTTTAACCGGAAGTTTACACTTCTGGGAAGATAATAAAAAAGTAAGATAGAGACATGTAAGCCATTTTGCTCTAAGATATACCGTTAGAGAGCTAGAAGCTGTCATAGTTCAAAAATGTAATTTTTCGAAAGTCGATATCTCAGAAACTATTAAGTTTAGACTTATAGTGTGCTTATAAAAACTAATTGATATTTTATGTAGAATCCAAAAGTATTATAAGATATGGGGCGTTCCATTTAAAAAAATTAAAGTTTTGTTTATCAGGACTGTTTTCCTTCTTTTTTTACCGATACCGATCACTCTCAGACTTTGGAGATAGATAACGATTTTTTGAAGCAAAATGTTCCTTTCTCTAACACCTCTTTCTTTATGCTACCCGTTTCCTCCCTGAATGTACAGAGACATATAGTTAACTTGAAAAATTCATCTTCATGTGGGGTCGATGGAATATCAAATAATCTAATTAAGAAAATGGACAGGAACTGGTCGAAATACTTGCATTTCTCATAAATCTTTCTATTCGTGATGGGACTTTTCCGAGCAAATTAAAGTTAGCATATGTTAGGCCAGTCTACAAAAAGAGCGCTCCAAATAACTGTTCGAATTATAGAGCAATCAGTTTCCTAACTAGCATCTCAAAAATTTTTGAACTAGTCACGAAAGAACAATTGAATGATTTTATACTGACAAATAGTCTGCTTTCACCATCACAACACGGTTTCACAAAGGGCAAGAGTACGGAAACAGCGTTATGTTCTTTTCAAAAAAAAATAGTCGAAGCTCTAGACCAGCAATTATCAGTGTTAGGACTGTTTGTGGATTTTTCGAGGGCCTTTGACCGGCTCCACCACGACTTATTGCTGGCTAAATTAAGTAGATATGGGGTGAGGGGTGTCCCTAACAGTCTTTTCAGTTCATAAGTTCATACCTTAAAGACCGCTTCCAATTTTTTGAGGTAAATGGATCACAGAGCACTAATACTCCTCTCACACAAGGCGTACCACAAGGATCCATTCTGGGCCCCCTACTTTATCTGATATTCTCGAACGATATAATTAACTTTCTCAACGAGGGCTCCGATGTTCATACGGTGTGTTACGCTGATGACACGAATGTACTTATAATAAATAAAGATAAATTGCAATTAAAAATCATTGCAGGGCGTGTATATAAAAAGATTGTTACTTGGTCGGATAAGAATTTTTTAACTCTAAACAGGGAGAAAACGGTTGCACTTTTATTTAGTCTGTCTAAACGCATGATGGGTGGCAGCCTTATTCTATTTGAGGGCTCTTCTCAGCCTATCCAGTGCAGTGACACAACTAAAGTTTTGGGGATTACCATCGACTATAAACTTCAATGGAATGACCATATTAATTTATTGTGCGACAAGCTGCGGAGTGTATGTTACGCCTTACGTTTCTTATCACAGCAATGTGGTCGAGAGACACTTCTCACTATGTACTACGCAAATTTTCATAGTCGCATGCGATACGGAATTCTGAATTGGGGAACCGGGGCGCAGTCCGAGTGCTGGCCAGTCTGGGGAGGCTGGAAAGTTGTCGTTCCGCATTTAAAAACCTAAGGATTTCTACGTTTTATGATACCTACATTATTGAATCGTGTTTGTATGTTTTTAAGAATAGGCAATTGTTCAGTTCGGGATCCGCCATATTGCATTACAATGTCAGAAGCGGGGCGCTCCTAATACCTCCTAGACATCGGACAACCCTATACCAGAAAAGTTTTCATTTTAAGTGCTGTAAATTTTTTAATTGTCTGCCGCTGGAAGTAAAGAACGCACCAAATGTAAATATTTTTAAGACTCGTTTAAAAAAAATTGTGCTTCAAAAGACTTGTTACAGTCTCAGCGATTTTTTTTAAGTGAATATTGTTTTTACATCTTTATTTGAGCTTTGTACTTACATAATAATTTATTTTTAGAGTTGGTACCTAATAATTAATGTTACCTATATTAGGCAGATTTTGACGTTTTCTTCAATTACTGTTTCTGAATGTAACTTTTGAATTGAGGAAATAAAAAAAATTGATTTGATTGATTTGATTTGATTTGTTTGAGGCACCACCCTGTATAATTACAGGTGTCCTAGTTTTATAGATTTCTTTAAGGCCTACAACTTTTAAACCGAAAGTTGTTTTATATTGTGCACCATTTTCTAAATAATTGGCCGGTCAGGGACTTTTTGAACACAGTGTATAGGTATGTTATACATTTATTAAAGAAGTAGGACATGTAGTGTGTAAATTCAAGTGTTAACACTGGAGACAAGTAAGCCTATAATGAAATATATTTTTTTAAAACCCTATACGATACAACAATTTGTCAAATAAAAGTTTTAAAATTTTGTAGGAAAGGAAAAGAAATTGTAAATTTTGAGAGAGTTGTCGATATTGACTTAAGATTTTTTCATTAGTTATAGGGTTCCAGTTTATTTATTTATAGGCTAACGGCAAGTGCCTTTACTTAGTCACAAGCTAGCCTACACGTTGACGCGTCGAGTGCTTTTAAACAGCGCCAGGATACCATAACTTATACTTGAGTTATCTTAGTTGGAGACGTCGGACTTTGGGTGAATTCTTTCCATTTTTACTCATTCGGAATTCTGTCAAGTAACTTCTCTGGGCAGACCAGGTAAAAACGATATTTTTACGTTACTTTATCCAGAAGGAATAAAGATTAAGAACGAAAATTGGCAAAATCTTCATTGACTACTTGAATTTATTCCTCCGGTTTATCAGTATTTTTATAAAAACTTACCCCACGACAAAAATGAAAAAGAAAACTTAAAAGTCATTACCTCAAAAGAAGCAACAGCTCAGCACCAGACACTGGTCTGTAGTAGTATATTATTATATATAGGGTGGTATTTAATAAGTGTCTGATTTTTTACAGGACGATTCCTCAGTTATTTATGAGGTGAAAAGTTCATATAAGCATGGGTCCGCAAGCTCTTCATTTTTGAGATACAGGGTGTTACAGTTTTTAACAGGAACAAAAAATATGTACGCCACTGCCGTTTTCTCTTTTGATAACACTGTTATGTAGGCACTTTATTGGCTAATACAAAGTACATTTTCATAATTTTTTGATTTCGGCTTTGCTTAGGAGATAAATGCTATTTTATCACACTCTGATATTGGCATAGCGATATGCATATAAATGCCATTTATTTCTTTATTATTCTTTTTCTCAAGAACGATCGCTCGTAGCGACTTCTACCAAGTATGCCTTTTTCATGTAGGAATGACGAAGGAGTCCATTTTTTTGCTTAAAACTGTAATACAAGCACGTATAAAGAAGTTATGACTCCTCAAAGGAGTAAAAAGACACGGGTGGCGCCCTCTACAAGTGGGGTCATACTAACATCAAATTTGAATTTTGCGAGTCAAAAAACCTCGTAGACACCAATTTTCGTCCAAATATAGACATTATTTCAAAAATTAAGTATTTACGAAAAACAAAAATAAAAATAAATCAAAAACATAGAGCTTGCTTATATGAACATTTCACCTTATAAATAACTGAGGAATCGGTCTGTAAAATATCGGACACTTATTAAATAACACCCTGTATACCAATAGTGGTAAGCATATTATAAAAGTACACACGATTCTGAAAATTACGAATTCTAAAGAGTGTGTTTACCACTCAGTTGTGTACTATACTTTTTCTACGATTTCATATTTTTTTCATACTTTACTAATATATATCCAAAAATAATATCCACATTGAAAATGTTGACGTTTAAAGTTGCCTTTGTTATATTTACGTTGCCAAGGTGACGCGATGCATTGCACAGCTAACTTTGCGTAAAACTCATTAAAAATTTTCACGATTTTGACGGCTCAGAGCCAATGTGATTGTGGAACTGTAACGTAATATTATTAAGTAACTATTCTTACGCACAGCTTGGCTTGTAACAATTTAGTGTGTGTAATTAGAGTTTTACTAATAAAGTAGACATTGCTTTCGCCTTCAAAATTGTCCAAAGCATTTAAACTCTGATAATCATCTGAATCAATATGATGTTGTTCTGTTGAGAGAGGATGACGTTCCTCCTCTAAATGGCCTTTAGCGCGGGTCTTAGAAGTTTATCCTGATAGCGATAAAGACGGTAAAGAGTTCTAAAATGAAAAACTCCCACAAGTATTTTCACTCGATCAATTACTAAAGTGTCTCTTCTTCTTTTCGGTGAATCAAATGTAATCTTCTATTAAAAATATTGTTCTAATGTAAATAAAACGTCTACTAGTTTCTATACCCAGTTCATAGCCGGCAAAACTAATAAAAAGATTCACCTCTTATAATTCCTATTTTAAAAATGTTCTTCTCCTAAAACGCCGCAAATACGCGGTCTAAAAGTCTCAACTCAGAACTCACAGGTAAAAACCTCGGTAAAAGCGGTATGGCGGGCAAAGTAAATTACTTATTTTTGTTTTAAAAATTATTTATCTCTGGAATTACGACGAGAAGTGTACAGGATTCAAAAACATGTCTATTTATAGCTGAACAGTCTTTGCTGTACGTTACAATATGTAAATTAAGTTTCTTTGAGAAGTGCCGAACCGCGGTAGTAAAAACTCTAGTGTATCTAATATTTCTAGTAATTTCTTATTGGTACGATAAGAAATGGCCGACATTGTCATGGTAACGGATTAATAGACTGGAGTCTAATTGGCTTACCACCGACAACGTCGACAAGAGGTAGGTGGGCCACTTCGATACAACGAAGATTCTCTCATCGCCTCTGCATGGAGAAAGTATAAGGAAGGATTCTCCTGTTTGTTTTGACGGGAAAGTCATTTCGCAACACGAAAATGTGTTTTGCTACAGTAAAATTATATTATTCTCTTACAACCTTTTAATAAATAAAGTAGACTTCTTTTTCTGTCAGTTTATGGTAACTTTCGTTCTAACACCATTTTACGTTCAGCCTTATAATAATATACTATGGAGAATAGTACCTAAATAATGACGGCAAGCTAGAAAACCTTGTCCGTTCAAAATGAAAGTTTATCAAATTGTCTAAGCAAAATAATTGAAATCTACTCATCTTTAAAAAAATCGCTCCCAATAGCCAACAAATCCTGAATGCAGAAGCAGAAACCCTGTAGCAGTCACAGGGATACAAATCTACAAAAGTAAGTAGAAGGGGTTAATTATTGGTAGCGCTACAATACATATAAAAATGTTTCTTAAATGAGCCAGCATCAACAAAAAATAATTAATGGTTCTGTAAGACACTTTATCTCTGTAATAAATCCTATAAATGTTCCACGGACTTAGGTAATAAAAATAATAATAAATAAAAAGATATTTGGGAGATCCGTGCACGGTGTACACATAACCCAAAACTTAAAAACATACATAAACCGTGATGACCGATAGTAATGGAAATAAATCATCGGTTGGTCAGAGGCATCTCACTAAAGCCATTAATTTCACAACGTGCATAGGTACCTACTTGTAGGTTGTTGTTAGTTATAACTATAAACCTCAAACTGAAAACATGGTTTTTGGTGAAACATTAATGATTCACCACGGAGTGGTCTTTTTTACAACACAATAATATGTAAATATAGGGTTTTATTTTAGTTGTTTATTTACAATAAGTCCCATCTTTGTGCGTCATTATATCGGTCGGCGAGAGAAAGTTTCCCAGGATAAGTGTTATCCTTTTGCCGGCATAGTTTCGTGATCGGCCCTAAATTTACATTATTTTAATAAAGTGTTTAGATGTTTATTTCGCCGACAAAGATAGCAAAGACGATAACAATGATTATTAGTCACTCAATGCAACCCTCGTTTTTTCCCACAATACTCCGGAGCAAATTTCGCCGAATGTGTAAATTTAGGAAGTGACATCCCGCGTACTCATTGGTTGCCCTACCTCTTCAGGTTATGACCCGCTGGAACCCGGTACTAAGGGTAGGTGCGGCAGGGCAGTGCAACTTTGAATATTATCGTAAGATGTTGGTCTACGGTCCGCTCAGTACCTATCGTAAATAGACGAGTTCTTTATATCTTGCATCCCGGCAAGACGGGTTTTATATCTTGCATCCCGGCAAGGCCCGTAGTTAATCTTGCATCCCGGCAAGACCCCGTATAGCTAGACGAGTTTTATATCGGCAAGGCTCGTAGTGTCTCCCTTGCATCCCCGGCAAGACCCCGTTTCACTCTTGCATCTCGGCAAGACCCCGTATTTCGAGGAGAAACATCTTGTATCCCGACAAATTCCGTATCTTCAAAAACGTTATTTTGCGTTTCCGTAAAACGTAAAACGGCTGTGTCTCGGCAAACTAAAAATAGAGTTTCAGCAACTTGGGTAGCCCACAAGTGACTGTATTGTAAAACTGTATATAGTCGACATAGACTAGTGAAGTTAATTTAGTGTTAAGCATATTAATAAGCTGTTTAAAAACCTGTGTTCACGTTTTGTTGAGTGCTACAAATATAAATGTAAATATAAGCACATTAAGCATTTTATTCGGCACCAGCTTTCTGTGATGCCAAAGTGAAGAAAGAACATATCACATCCCCCTTATGTACTGGGATAAAGTACAATCTCCGTACATAAAAATTGGTCCTTCGAGCCGGATTGTCAATGGTTGAAACCGGTTAAAACTAAAATAGAAACAAGAAGTAGAAGAATCCTAGATTTACAGCAATCGAGCACCTCATCTCTATTTGAAATCCCGTCGACGCCCGCACCCGAGCATCATTCGCCGTTGAATCAATGCAGCACCGAACAACAGTGCAAAACTTCTTCGCAGTCGGAAGAAGGAACCGCTTTAACAGGACTTTAAGGTCAAATCGTATTAGTTTATATTTTTTTTGCTTTTTTCCATTGAGGGTTGATTAAGACTTTATTAAAATAGTTATTTCTTAGTTAAGCATTAGTTGAAGTTAGTTAAATATTTATCATAATTTACCGTTTTTATGTTTGATAATTTTCGAAATTTAAATTTAGTAATTTAGGTTAAAAAACTGTATACATTATGGAGGCGTTAATTAAGCAACGAACCTCTTACAAGCGCACTTTGACGCGTATTAAAAATTTCATAAACAAAAACAAAGATAAAAATGCGCCTATTTCTGAATATGTAACGGGGCAAACTCGTTTAAGTGAAGTATTTGTGGCATTTTCTAATATTCAAGATGAAATTGTATTGCTCGATGATTTTGATGCTCAACTGCAGGAAAGAGAAAAGGTAGAAGATAGGTTTTATACTGTTTTATTGCGTTTACTTGATATTATCGAATCATCGCCCTCTCATTCTCAACATAAGTCATAAGCGCCTCCAGCGCAGGCCACTCTTAAAATATTCCTGCAGTAAAGTTACCAGATATCGACATACCTCCTTTTGCTGGCAACCCGTCAGAATGGGTGTCATTTTATGAGCTTTTTACCACATTAATAACCAATAATTCTCAAATAACAAATATTCAGCGTTTTATATATCTTAAGGGCTACCTAAGGCATGAACCTCTACGTCTTATAAGTAATTTGCAGTTAACTAATGATAATTTTGATATCGCGATTAATATTTTGACTAACAGGTATTCAAATAAATTGTAACAAGTCAATACGCACATTAATTCTCTTTTTGAGATACCCGTGGTAATAAAATGTAACGCGAATAATTTGAGAGAATTTTTAACGCAGGCTAAACAAAATATAGAGTCGCTAGATAATTTACTAACTAAAGAGAAGCAAAGTGATTTAATAATTTTGCATTTGCTCGAGCAGAAGCTAGATTTCAATACTCAATACGCGTAAAGGTTTCGAAATGCATAGAGATTCCACTCAGCTCCCCACTTTGGATGCATTTTTAGAGTTTTTAAATAATAAGTGCGTTTCGCTAGAAATGTTAAATCCCGGAAAGCAAGTTCCACATAATAGACAACGAGGATCTTTCCCGTCTAGTAGTCAGTCTCGTTCACATTTCTCGGCACATTCCCAAATTCATACTTCTAAGCCACAAACAAATTTTAACTGTTCGTACTGTAGGCTAAATACTCACAAAATTTACACCTGCGATAAGTTTAATAAATTAAGTTATTCCGAAAAATCAAAATTTGTTTTTGACAATAAATTGTGTAGAAACTGTTTAGGTAGTAAACATTCTTTGGAAACATGCTTGTAGAGAGGTTGCTATGTTTGCTCTGGACGGCATCATTTGTTGTTGCACATGGATTCACGGAATTCCGCCCAAAATTCAAATCACACTAATTATAGTTCTCGGTATGATGATTCTAACCGTTCCACGAATAGCGGTAGGCAAAACGGACCTGGTAGTTCAAATAATTCGCAGATTTATCAAAATACTAATTATAATAGCTCACAGAGTGCTGTAGGAACTACGATTCCCTCCCGAATAAGAGCTTATTCTACTAAGTCTGCTGACGTTTTGTTAGCAACCGCTGAAGTGACTTTGTATGACATAAATAATCAGCCTATAAAGGCAAAGGCTCTCTTAGATTCCGGTTCGCAGTCGTTTATAATCACGGAAAATTTAGTACGCAAACTTAAATATAGAACCTTTAATAAAAATTTGCAGATTTCTGGAATATATCAGAGCTGCACCACTTCAAATAAAATGGTTTGTTTTAATATTTTTTCGAATATAAACCCGCAATTAAACTTTCAAATTTCATTTGCTGTGTTAGATAATAATAATATAACTTGTAAATTACCACAAGTACAAATCGATACGAAAAAGTTGAGAACTCCTCAAGACATACAACTGGCGGATCCTACGTTTTTTATTGCCTGTACCATCGATATATTGATCGGTGCGGACGTTTATTACTCTTTATTGTCCGACGGACTTATAAAGTTAAATAAAATAATCCCCTTGCACTACACAATACCCACTTAGGATGGCTTATAGCAGGTAGCATACCGCATCAGGGTTTATTGACTTCATTAAATAATTTATGTACCTCGAGTACCACTAACGTATCTTTATTTTTACAAACAGAAAATAAGTTAGAAAGTATTGATCACGCTTTGACAAAGTTTTGGACCATTGAGGATATCCCGTGTAAACCAGTTTTAACGCCCGAGGACGAGTTAGCACAAAATATATTTTTGCGTACCACAAAGGTTTTAGAAAATGGCACCTATCAGGTTAACATACCTATAATAACAGAAAACGAAAACTCAAAGTTAGGAGAATCGCTACAAATTGCTCAAAAACGATTTTTGCATTTAGAAAAACTCTTTCAAAAAGATCCTCAGTTATTTTCTGAACATAAAGCTTTCACAGATAACTACGTGGATTCGGGGTACGGCAGGTATATTCCGATTACACTACGAAATAAAAATAATGAAAATAAATATTATCTTCCACACCACTGTGTCGTTAAAGAGGGCGGTTCTACTAAATTAAAAGTTGTTTATGATGCGTCTTGCAAAAGTTCAAGGGGTGTTTCACTTAATGATATTTCTTTAAAGGGATTTCCTGCTCAACCGGACTTGTATGACATTTTAAATATATTTAGAGTTTCAAAATTCGGTATGATGTCGGATATCGAAAAAATGTATTTACAAATTAAAATTAACCCGGAACAGACATTTCTCCAAAATATTTTGTGGAGGGAATACCCCAACGACGAGTCTAAATGTATAGAGTTAGTGACGGTAATATCTGGAACAAACTTTGCTCCGTATGTCGCGACTAGGATTTTAAATGATATTGCTTTAAAAAATGAGTCCGATTTTCCACTAGCTTTAAAAGCCTTGTTAAATTCTACATATGTTGATGACATTTTAGCTCGTGCGATAGTTATAAAGAGTTAGTAGAGACTCATAGGCAGTTAAAAACCGTTTTAAACTCGGCAGGTTTTAAGTTGCATAAGTTTTGCTCTAATTCTAATAATTTTTTGAAACTTGTTGATAATGATAAGCAAAGTACAATTTATAACATTAAATCGGAAAACGCTACGAATAAAGTATTATGAATTGCATGGAACCCAAATTGTGATAATTTTTCAGTTACACTACCGAAACCTTCTAAAAGTCACATAAAATGTACGAAACGCGAAGTGCTTTCTAAATTGTCCCAAATGTATAACCCTCTCGGACTAATAAATCCTATAATTGTTACGGGTAAGTACCTAATGCAAGAAATGTGGCTTAGTCGAATCGAATGGGATGACCCATTACCTCAGGAATTGTACGTTGAATGGCAAAACTGAATAAATAACCTTTCGTATTTATCTCAACTTAAAATCCCTAGGCATCTTTTTACTAATATAGAAATTCATAAAGTCGAGTTGCACGGTTTCGCAGATGCTAGTATTAAGGCTTACGGTGCATGTCTCTATATTCGCGCAATTTATTCGTACCTCTCTGTTTCTACTAATTTAGCAACGGCAAAGTCACGAGTTGCCCCCACAAAAAGCGTATCGCTGCCTAGATTAGAATTATGTGGCATGGCGATTTTGGCAAAATTAACTCAAAAAATTTTATCAGTCCTGTCCAGTCTTGTGTTCGACTCGGTAAATCTTTGGACGGACTCGCAAATCGCGTTATGTTGGATAAAATCGCATGCATCGCGCTGGACAACTTTTGTGTCAAATAGAGTGGGTCAGATACAAGAGTTGACGTCAAAATTTAAATGGCGACATGTCAAGTCAGCTGACAATCCGGCTGACATACTTTCGCGCGGTATTTCGCCAAAAGACATATTAAATTCAACTATGTGGTTTAATCGTTCCAAATTTTTGCAGGAACCAAATGCAGTTTTTAACAAAGTTGATATTAAATTTGAATTAGATGAACTCCCTGAAAAACGAAAAATTGCAATGATAAACGTAAGAACTGAATTTTGGGACTCCCTATTTCCAAAGTTTTCATCATTTAATAAATTACAGCGAATGATCGCATGGTGTATTCGATTTGCACATAATTCAAGAAAAAATTCGAATAAAAATCTAGATACTCTCTCAGTTGGTGAAATAAAAAATGCGTCCAGTGTAATAATAAAGGTTTTACAAGAAAAATCATTTTCTCAAGAAATCTTGAAGTTAAAAAACAACAAACCACTTACTAATAAAAAATTATAAATCTCAAACCCTTCCTAGATGATTCAGGTCTCATACGCGTAGGCGGTCGCTTGTCAAATGCCGAAATCTCTTGTAATCAAAAATACCCGATTCTATTGCCGTCAAAAAATCACGTTGTTTCACTACTTTTGAAAAAGGAGCATCTAAGGTTAGGTCACGCAGGCGCACAAACGATTTTGTCTAATGTAAGGTTAGAATTTTGGCCTCTGGATGAATTACGAGAAATCAAACGCATAATTAGAAAGTGTTTAACGTGTTTTAGATTCCACGCAAGTCCCTGTAACTAGGTTATGGGTGATTTACCGAAAATAGAGTATCTTTTTCCCGACCATTCCAGAGAGTGTTACGGTAAATCTCACACTTACCCTACCATCTTTAAATTTAAATATAAATTTCAAATTTAGTAATACTACAGCCACCTGTGAGACGGGATTGAATTTCAATTAGGGCATCTGCTGCAACCTTGCCACGGCAGATATGGCGGTACCGGTTTTATTTTTTTTTAATTAAATGGCACTGGTCAACCAGGGTAATCTTATTTTTAGTCCGGGTCATGACTGTCTCTTTCTAACATTAAAAGTATTCATGTTTAGCATTTTCCGCCTCTTTCTTCCGCACTGTTAAGATTTGTACAGTTGATCGTACCTTTAGTGGATTTTATAACCACGTTTATACGTACATAACCTGTTGTAATTTAATGAAATGTGCGAAGATTGAAGTTTAATAATTTTTGTTTAATAAATTAATAATTAAAATGGATGTTTTACCCGCGAACGAATCGAGCAAGGTGTAGACTTTTTTGTGATGAGTGCGTGACCTAAATAGTGATCTCTAATTGGTCCACGTGAGGTCGCAGGGATGTGTAGAGGGGATTTTTCTTCAGCAGGAGGACAGAAAGGTAATTTTTCTGACTCTCTAGTGTTCAGGCTGTTTAACAGGCAAGTACTAAAATTCTTCTTTCTTAATTTTTTTATTTTTTTTTTGAGTTTCATATTAGAACCCGGAGCTCAGTTGTTTTATTTACTTTAAAATTATCTTTTAATTTTACCCTAAAGATTGATTAATCATTTTACCTACATATCTTGTCTTAAAGGACATAAATTGTTTCATTTTGTGCATAGGCACATGGGCACCCCTATCTTTGGTTTTGAATCCTAGAGGTTCATTACTTATTTCATATTTTGGACAACTTTAAAAAAAAACTTCATTGCCCTGGTTTTTATTTTTTTTATAGATTTTGGAAAAGAGACTAATTGCTCTTAATAGAGTCGGCTTATGCCATCTTTGTAGTTTCTGCCCAATAATTCTAATTTAGAGAACCGAGCATAAGTTTTAAGTTGCCATTATACATTACGCTATCTTTGGTGATTGATCACTGGGTACTGAGTTTTTTCTGATGTGTTAATATCTGAAGATTTGTCTCGGGGGTTCTATGATGAAATCTCACTGCATATCTCTTTAAATTTTCATTTATCTCTTGCTAATTTAGTACCTATTACCTGCCTTGCCTGTGCAGTAGTCTCTCCTAGAGCACAATTTAATTTTTTTTGCTCTTATAGCTTTTAATTTTTTTTGTTATCAAATTACTATTACCTACTTATCTTGTCTTAAAGGACATAAAATGTTTCTTTAAAGACTTACCTGGTCGCCATTTTGTGCATATGCACATGGGCACCCCTATCTTTGGTCTTAAATATTAGAGGTTCATTACCTATTTTTTTCATTTTGTGCTTGTATAGCTACAATTTTTTTTTTATAATATTATCATTGATTATTTTCATTTAAACCTGGTTCTGTGCAGAGTACTGCAGAGGTTTCTCCTAGAGCACAATTCCATTTTGTGTTTCTATAAATTGTATAGCTACTATCTGTTTTTATAAAATTACGATTGATTATTTTTATTTAAACCTGGTTCTGTTGAAATAGTTTGCGCCAGAAATCTATTTTATTTTATACTCTTATAGCTTGTATCTTTTTTTATAAAATTACTGTCATTGTCAAGTTATTGATTATTTTATTTAAACCTGGTTCTGTTAAAAAGGAGTATCACTGCAATTTGACAATTCAGTTTATTATTTCATTAATTAAGTAATTAATTAATATTAAAATTTATTTTTTTTTTTTGGTTCTGTAAATATTTTTATAAAATTACGATTGATTATTTTTATTTAAACCTGGTTCTGTTGAAATAGTTTGCGCCAGAAATCTATTTTATTTTATACTCTTATAGCTTGTATCTTTTTTTATAAAATTACTGTCATTGTCAAGTTATTGATTATTTTATTTAAACCTGGTTCTGTTAAAAAGGAGTATCACTGCAATTTGACAATTCAGTTTATTATTTCATTAATTAAGTAATTAATTAATATTAAAATTTATTTTTTTTTTTTGGTTCTGTAAATATTCCTTTACAAGCAAAGCAAGGGAATTTATTAGGTTTTATTGGTGAGTCTAACACCTTGTCTCTTCTCGGTACCCAACTTCGGAACTTCATTATTGGAGCCGGACAACGTAGCTGACGTGACGTCACGACAGTGGCCCAAAGACTGTTGAGCTCTACTCGCCTATACTTGTAGAGAGTCGATTCCTAAGCTTCACCCGAAGCTCTGACATAAACTGGTTATATCTCTACAAGGATCCGAAAACCACCATTGAAGATAAGGGTAGAGGTAACTGACGCCTTGTGTGTGATTCACCATAAAATAAATAAAAAACCTGTCAAAAATCTTTATTTCACTTTTGTAAATTTTTTTTGTCTAATTGGATATATCAACATTGAAATTACTAATTACTTCAAAGTCATTTAAACTATTTTTAAATTTTCCTTTAAAAAAAAAACTTTGTCAAACTACACTTATGTAAATAGACTATCAAACTTTGTCAAACTACACTTAGGTAAATAGACTAATTGTTAAGTTGAACTGAAAGTGTTTTTATTTCATACGGGAAGGGACTGTTAAAATTTTAATCGAACTTACCACGCCCTGCCCTGAGCTAGCAAGGCAACAAAAGGTAAGAAATTGGCACTCAACGACTAAAAAAATTTTCATTACAATTACAACAATAAATTTTTATTACAATTTTCTGGATTAAGGCCAAAATTTTCATTACAATTGAGCAACGCCTAAATTTTCATTACAATGGCGCCCCAACGTCATTGACCAATTTAGTAACAAATTGGCTTTATTTTGACAGTCCTTGCTTGGTGTGAAGTAAAACACTTCGATATCCTTTCTGACAGTTTTTTTAATTATCTAGTTTTCTGGTGACTTGCATAGTTTTCATTATTTTTTATCTGCATTTTTGGTATATTATCTTCAAAAATGACTTTGTTAGTATCGGTATTACATAGCCATGAGGTAGATTACGAACTTAGTATCAGAGATATAACTCCTACTGGTAACGTTGAGGAAAGAAAAAAAGTTATAAAGGGTATATTGTCTCAAGAAAGTGCCAATTGTAGTTATACTCAAATTAAAAACCCATATTCATTTGATGATGATGTAAAAGAGATTAAATCCTCTTTGTATAACCTTAAAGTAAAAATTGACACCTTTTCTGGTTTGAGAACTGACTCAAAATATAGAGAATTAACTTCACGTTTATTTCATGTATCTGGTAGAGTATCACGTATAAATACAGCCTCTAAAACAGAGGTTGATACCAGAAAGGACCTTAATTTGCAACTTTTGACATTAGAAGGCACACTTGATGACAAGGTATCCCCTGCTACATCAACCCCTGTTCAGTTTGCATCTAATCCTCCCAATACCTCTTTTTCTTATCAAAAATCGGTTCCTGTTTATAAATGGGATTTTAAAAAATTCACTGGTGAAGGGTCGGTTAAGACTTTCTTGGAGAAAGTAGAAACCCTAAGAATATCGAGGAACTGTCATACTGATAAACTGTTTGCCTCAGCCAGTGATCTTTTCGATTCACAGGCTTGGACCTGGTGGTATAATAACCATATCAAAGGTCGTTTTACGGATTGGGACGATTTGGTAGTAAAACTTAAACAAACTTTCCTACGCGACAATTATGACAATAATTTATTAGACGAGATTAAATCGCGTAAGCAAGGCAATAAAGAGTCAGTCTCTCTTTTTATTTCTTCTATGGAAGGTTTATTTAATAGATTAAATGTAGTTCCTTCAGAAAAAGAAATGGATGCAAATTATTCGTGAGAATATTTTACCTGATTATGTTAGATCTCTTGCCTTGCACGATATTGATAATATAGAATACTTAACAAAGCTTGGTAAAAAACTTGAAAATTCCTTTCAGATTACAAACCAATCTAGAAATTTAACCTATAAAAATCATAGATATATGGAACCAGATTTAAGTCGTCCTGGTCCATCTTTCTCCGGTAATGTTAATGCCGTTTATTTTCATGAAAACGTTACGTGCTGGAACTGCCTTAAACGGGGACATAAATATTCCTCTTGCCCTCAGCAACGTACAATTTTTTGTTTTGGATGTGGTCGGAAAGGAGTTGTAAAGCATAAATGTCCCAAGTGCAAACATTCTGCTTATGGTTCAAAAAACGAGGTAGCTTCCGGCAGTACTATTCAAGGTGCTGTCGACAATCAAAACCAATCTCAAACGACATCCAAAAAGGACAAAAAGTCCAAAAACCAAAGTTGAATGTTTCTGAATGGAATTCCTGGCTTGCTTTTGTAAATACTTTCTTAAAATCAAGCAACATGCAGCATAAGCAGGATTTCCTCAAGTCTCAAATGTCAAATTTCTTTCATGATAATGTCTCTTTATCTGGGAAATTACCCATAACTTTACCTCTACCTAATTCTCTGTCTAAGAAATTACCTATGCCTAATAACTTGTCTTTATCTTTGCCTAAGAAATTACCTATGCCTAATAACTTGTCTTTATCTTTGCCTAAGAAATTACCTATGCCTAATAACTTATCTTTATATTTGCCTAAATCTACGGAGGATACTAAGAATATATCTCATACTATTAGTCCCTTATTTGTTATGAAAAAGTATGATGAGAGACCATACCTTGATGTAAATATTTATGACCATAAAGTGTTAGCTTTAGTAGATAGTGGCAGTTCTTCTTCAATTTTAGGATCTGAGGGCTTACATCTCTTAAAATCTCTTAATTTATCCTTGTCCACGGATTCTTCTTTTCTTGCCACTACAGCTGATGGCCAAAGCCAAAATGTCTTAGGTTATGTGTGGGTTCCTATACCTTTAAATAATATTGTTCGTCCAGTTAAACTTTTAGTAATACCTTCCCTAAAGCATACATTGATACTGGGTATTGACTTTTTGAAAGAATTTAGCATTGAATTAGATTTTCAAAATTCTTCTTATAAGGCCAATTCATTTTCTACTTGTGTAGTAAATACTTTAGAAAGTGCTGAACAATTAACGAAGGAGCAGCAATGGCAAATTTCTGAAATTGCTGATTTATTTAAGTCTATCAGTCCTAATAATAGATTGGGCTTAACTCATTTAATGACTCATACAATAGAAACTGGCTCAGCAAAACCTATTAAACAAAGACAGTACCCTTTATCGTATGTAATGCAAAAAGTTTTACATGAAGAGATTGATAAAATGTTACAGTTGGGTATTATAGAGCCTTCTAACTTCCCATGGTGTTCACCTCTTTGGCTGGTTAAAAAGTCTGATGGTTCTTCTAGAGTAGTTTTTGATGGGCGTAAGCTAAATGAGTGTACTCCTACTTCTGCATATCCCATGTCATAAAAAAAAAATAATTAAACCCACAACAAACAATTTAAGTGTGTTATAAAGAACCCAAATTACGCCCTGGAGGATGTTCTTCAGACACCCCTTAGCTAGCTCAACTCAGGGTAGGTTCGCTATTTTGTTTCTAGTTTGAGAGGTTTAGCACTCTTATAAGTAAGTTATAGTCAAATCCTGAAGGCGCCACCTTAGTTTTATTTTACTTAAAAGCCTTTAAATGTTCTAGTGTTTGGACTCAGATAAAAACAAACTAGGAAAAAAAAACACTTATGTCACAATCGGTATTCCCTAGCTTATTAAAAGCTCTCATTCACTCAAGTCCTCAATGTCACTCTATTTAAAATAAATGCCAAATTTTCGCAGAGGCCAATACAAATATTTATTCTTAAGGTGTTGTTAAGCCCTTGGTTACTTGGTTTTATAAATGCAAGCTCCTCTTACTTTGGTGGACAATAGATACTTAAAGTTAAAAGATAAATAAGTGGAATGAAATATTAAAGTGATAGTACTAGGTTTGACAATGAAATTTCTGAAGGTTTAAATTTATAAAGTTTATCGATAAAAGAAAGCAAAAAGTCAAACCCTGTTTGACAGGGTCTTGCACAAGACGGCAACTGTCAGACCTACACTGTAAAAAATGACTGTTCAGCCTGATCTGGCAGCCACATAGACCTACATCCAGGACATTGCCTCAGAAAAGGAATTTCCGCAAGGTCTGTGCAAGAACCTCTCACAACTAACTAAATTTACCATAAAATTTCTATTAGAGTATATTACAATATCTTACGAGTACCTGTGGTTACTCAATAAGCATACCTAATAGCCACTCGGCCATAGATAAGTTAAAATGTTAATTAGTGAAATTAAATAAGTTACAATTGTTAAATTCAGAAGAATCAAATGGCCTTTAGCCGGGAAACAAAAATACTTACTTTATAATCATAAATTGTAACTATATTTACAACAAAAGTAGCTGTATCAGACTACCTAACGCTCTGAAATACTAGAGACTCATGTGACGTCTTAACGCTACACGTTTACATTGCACAAGCTCTGTACATAACATGGGTGCAAAACTTTACCAAAACACTGTATGGTGAATAATACGCAAATGCAAAATATTGATATTTTAAGTTTGATAGGAAAAATACAAAATGTATAAATCTTCACTTATATTATCTTTATATATAAGTGAAGATTTATACATTTTGTATTTTTCCTATCAAGTTTCTATAATGGATCTTCATCAAGTAACGGCTACATCCATTGAATATTTTAAGTTGTTACTATGTTACAACATACTCAGGAAAAATGGTACTTAGCTAAAACCTTACGTGCTACCCATGGTTCATGAAGACTCAATCTTCACACACACTCACACATGGTCTCTGAAACAGCTAGCGTGGAAAACTGCTACACAGCTAGTCTCCAAGAAATCCTATAATACACGGCAACTGGCACGTCCCGCGTCCAGGCAATTCCAAAAAAAATAAACTAGTACATCACTTTGTACTCGGACTTTTAGCCCCTACCAAAAAAAACCCTCAAATAACTAACAAGGGTTCCCAATTTACCAGATGGCGTCTATGACCGCTGTTGAAGTTCATTAAAGCATTTTAAATCGGCATTCCGCCCAAAGGAATAAGCAACTACAAGGCCATACCCTTTTTAAAGCATTTGTGGATGCTTAATCGGCACTAAATTAGCCTGCAAGGCCAAAAAAAACTAAATTTGGGGAGCTACTTTCACAAATGTGCTCTAACTTCCAGTGTCCATGGTCGAAAGGGACGCTTCTTATTTTTCTCGTACATAGTTACCGAAACAAAACAATTAAAAATTAGTCACCCTATCTATGTAAACTAAGCTCTTTCAACAACACAGAAAACTCATGGCGACCGAAGTCGACCCACGCGACCAAGCAAAAATTAACCAGAAGTCGCTGTGAAAACGCACAGAAACTGTCAGTCTGACACTGACCTCTTATCGATTTTCTTAAAACACAGCTGATTTACAACATTCGAGACGATTAACCTACAACTTTTATACTAGCTTAAATAGTTATAAATTACCAATTACCAATTAACTAAAAGAAAGATTTGAAATCAAACCTATCTGCAAGTAGTATTAAACGATGAACAGAGGAAATCAATCCATTTAGCTATGTCGTACAAGATACAAAACATTCCTGAAATATAAGCAACAACAAAGGTTTGAAACTAAACATAATGAAAATTTTGGGCTATTACAGGTAACTTAATTAACAATTAATGTTTAAGGTGAGAGTCTACATATGTATTTTAACAATTTAAAACCGAAAACTTAACAGAGATAATCAAACTTATAAAATGCAATTTTCAAACTGTAACAGTCACCCCCTTTCCCAAAAGAAAAAAAAAATTATGAAGTAATTTTTTTTTTAATATAAAAGCACACAAACACGTTGAGTGCCAACTACGAGTTTTCTCGTAGTTGGTAATCGGATCCGATACCCCAGCTACGAGATAACTCGTACTCTGCGTCTTGATCTGTAAAACCAAGTACGAGAGAGATCGTAGCAAATACGTGCAAATATAGGGTGCTCGGGCTATGGCACAGGAATGAAAATTTGATACTGGCATTTGGTTTTAGATTATTTATTATACAAAAAGTAGAATAAGGGAAAAATACATAAATACGTAAAGAATCAGTATTTTCTTACAAATTAACTTTTAAGGTAACATGAACTCAAAATAAAAATCATTTACATGGGCAAAAAGTATTATATTATATAAACAAATATTTTTAAACTAAAAAAAAATATTTTTTATGAAACATGGTAGTTTCTAAAACAGTTCTCGACACATATGGCCGGTTTTTCTTCACAAATAGGGCAAAAATAACGAGTTTCACGACGCTTTTTATCTTTTGTGCAAACTCTGCATGGTTTTGTTGGACGTACTTTTTTTTCAGTGGACGGCAAAGCCTCTAAGTAATGAAAATCTTCATTCCTGGCCTTTACAAACTCTTCTCTAAAGCGCAAGGAATTATATCTTTTACCTAAAACTTTTTGGTACAGAATGTGGGCATTGTGGATGTACATTTCACAAATATGTAGTTCAACTTTTTTCGGCCACCTTATAGTTTTTCTTAGTGCAGACTAATAAGAAAGCATTTGATCAGAGCGATCAACGCCCGACATTCCAGTGTTATAATCATGAACAATGTTGGGTTTTAGGCTCTTCTTTCCATTGCGATTGCATACTTCTGTCATGTCTACTTTATGTTTATTTGAAATTACCAACACATCCCTCTTATCTTTCCATTTGCACACTACGACCGATTTTTTTCGCTTCCAAGTAAGTTCGCCTTTCTTCAGCTTCTGGTTTATAACGCATTTTGGGTTGCCCTTCCTGTTGCCGCGTAGTGTAAGTACCACAAACATAAGTTTTCCTATCTGTCAGCAATTCGGTTAGTGCTACTAAATTATAAAAATTGTCCATATGTAGGACGTACCCTTTATCTAGGTAGTCCTCCATAAGATGTAAAACAACCCCAGTCGCATGGCCTAAATTTCCTTCTGGAATTTCCGTTTTTCCACAATAAATTTTAGTTTTTTGGATCAGGCCGTCGGACTCGCATAGTTTATATAACTTGACTCCATATTTGTGTTTTTTATTTTGTATATATTGACGGAAAAAGAGCCTCCCGCGCCATAGCATCATGGATTCATCAATACAGATGTTTTTTTGCGGCGTACAACTGTTACTCATAACATCATTGAAGTGGGTCAAAACTGGTCGCACTTTATATAGTCTGTCGTCGCTCGGTACCGAATTATCTGCGAAGTGCAAAAAACGCAGTAAGAGTTGAAATCTATTTCGACTCATAACGGAGCGCCAAAACGGCATATTATAAAAAATACTTTTGTTCCAGTATAATGATATAGTTGGAAATGAAACAGGGCCCATGTGAAATAACAGTCCTAAAAAAGTTTTTATTTCTGTTATATTAGTGTCTTTCCATGTTGTTTTTCTTGCAGACCTTGTACCTTGATTTTGAGATATCTCTTGTCGGGCATATATATTTGTTTGGGTCACTATCAAATTTAAAAAATCATCAGAAAAAAAATAAATCCACTAAAGTTTTCACACCAAAGTTTGTCAAGTCAATTTTTAAACCTGGCTCCTCGCTGTATGTAAATAAAGGGGGATCTTCATTTATGTCTATCTACTCATCATCGGTAGTGTTCCCAACCTGCACTGGTACGGGTGTATTTATTGGTGAATTGGCTAGTATAGAGATGTCTTCATCAGCGCTTAACACATTTTTACCGCTAGCATTCGAATACTCGCTGTCACTCGAGTTGTTGGAAGGAATAAATTCGTCGGAATCAAAATTTCCGCCTTCAGGAAGAAGGTTATCCCACTCTTCTTCACTCATATTGGCATAACCTTCTAGTTCCTTGTCAGTAAGCTTTCTTTCATTAGCCATTGTAGTCAAAAAATGATGGCACTCTTCATATGTAAGTAAATAATGCGTAAAAATAACTAAACTTCACGCAGTGCCGCACATTCTGTGGCCGCACTTATTTATAAAAAGCAAACAAATAGCCTCCCGTCCTGCTAATTCAACGTGATGAGACGTGATCGCACATCGCGCGCTACCAGGCCAACAGCACGGTCCTGAAATTCCAAATAATAACGATCTACGAGTTATCTCGTACTTGGTACGTGTTAATGAATTTTGTTCGCAGATACCAACTACGATATAACTCGTAGAGTATTTTTTTCTGCAAAAATAGGCTTTTTTTACAAAAATAAAAGAAGGATCGGGGTTACAGAGCTTTACCCAACCCAAACCTAATGTTAGTTAATATCGGATTCTGGTACCCATCTGGCCAATAGGCCTTTGGCACTCAACGTGTTAACCCTGTAATTATCTATTCAAATTAGTTGTCATCTGGACCATAATAAGGTTTTAAATCTTGTACATGCCAATTTCCCTTGGACTTCCCATTCATATCCTCTAATTCATATATACAATATCCAATCTTTTTGATTATCTTAAAAGGTCCTTCAAATTTTCCAGCAAGCTTAGACGAAAAATAGTTCCCAGCGTCAGATAATGCAAATCGTCTCTTCCAGACTAAATCTTCTACCAGAAAATGAACATCGCGACGCCTAAGATTATACTGGTCTTTTGACCTTACGTGAGCTTGTTGTAATTTTTTATTAACAAATTCCCTTAATTTGGCTAAAGCTTCTACTCTTTTAACCAAACTATTATGTTGAACTGATTCATCATCAATTGAATCCTCAATATCTCCTGTCCTATTATATTCACTACCGTGAAGTATCATATCTTTACCAAAATTAATAAAATATGGTGTGCGTCCTGTCACTTCGTGAACAGCAATATTTACCGCACAAGCTAGCGCAGCTAAATTATCATCCCAAATTCTCTGATTATCAGAAATAAACGCTGATAGCATTGTTTTTAACACCCTATTCACTCTCTCAGTAACATTTGGCGATGGATGATAATTTGGATTATACATAATCCTCACTCCATATTTTTGGGCTAATCCCTGACATTCTTTACTTTTAAACTGTACCCCATTATCCGTACGAATTACTTTTGGAATACCATGAATCAAAAATATCCTTTCCTCTAACAAATTTACTATTGTTTTTGCGTCAGCTCTCCTAATTGGAAAAAAATAATTGAATTTACTAAAAACATCGGTTACTACAAAAATATACATATTTCCACGTTTACTTTTAGGTAATGGTCCAAACAAATCCATACTGATAACCTGCCAACAACCATCTGGAATTAAATTATCCCTCATTTTACCCGCTGGTAACTTCTGTTCCGGTTTTACTCTCTGACATACAACACAATGTTTTATAAATTTAGCAATATTCGCTTTCATACATGGCCAATAATATAAACGACTGATTTTCAAATATGTCTTATGTACACCTAAATGACCTCCAATTGTCGAACTGTGGCAAGACTCAATTATCTCCCGTCTCTTTTCCTTAGGGACTACTAATTTCCAAAAATCTGCAGCTTCACGCAAGTCTGGAAAATCTAGCTGAACATATTTATAAATCTTATCATCAGTCACTCTCCAACAAGGAAAATTAAGTGGATTTTTTAAAATGCGCTTTTTAAGATCAATATACCATTTATCCTGAACATTTTGCATGTTAATGTTTCAAATCTCCAAGACATTACAGGACTCAGACACACTACGACTTAAAGCATCCGCAACAACATTATCTCGCCCTTTGCGATGAATCACCTTATAATCAAATTGTTGCAACCGTAAGGCCCAACGACCTAATCTGCCCTGAGGATTCTTTAAATTATCCAACCACTGAAGACTGTAGTGATCTCAGTAACGACAGAAAATTTCGCTCCCTCTAAATAACATAGTATAGTAGCCGAATAAAGTCTCTCTTGGCGAGTTAAACTACGGGAAATGTAACAAATCACATGTTCTCTACCATCATAAACTTGATATAGGACAGCTCCTACTCCAAAAGAACTAGCATCAGTCTGTAAGACAAATTCGTGTTCAAAATTTGGACATGTTAAAATTGGTGAAGAAACCAGGACATCTTTAATTTTCTGAAAAGCGTCATTGCAACTATCGTCCCACAGAAACTTACTTCCTTTACGCAATAACCGAGTAAAAGGTGAAATCAAATCTGAAAAAGAAGGTACAAAACGTCGATACCAAGACAACATTCCTATAATTCTGCGTATTTCAGTTACTGTTTTAGGAGTTGGCATATCCGTAATTGCTTCAATCTTTAATGGATCCATGGAAATACCATGTCTATTGACCACATAACCTAAATATCTCAACTCATCACGACAAAATTTACTTTTATCCATATTCAAAGTTAAACCAGCCTTATTTAAACGATCAAAAACAATTTGTAAAATTTCTAAATGTTTGTCAAAATCGGGAGAAATAACAATAATATCAGCCAGGTAACAAAATACATAGGGTTGCAGATCAGCCCCCAACACTGTATCAATTAGTCTCTGAAAAGTTGCTGGAGCATTATGTAATCCAAAAGGCAACCTTCGAAACTGAAATAAACCACGACCTGGAACTGTAAAAGCTGTATACTGCTTACTATCTTCCTCTAATTCTACCTGCCAATATGCACTTTGTAAATCCAATGAACTAAGATAACGAGCACCTCCAAGTTTATCCAAGATTGCTGAAATGTAAGGTAATGGATAAGCGTCTTTTCGGGATACTCCATTGAGTTTTCTAAAATCAACTACAAAGCGCTGTCCTTCTGTCTTAGGAACTAACCAAACTGGAGATGACCAAGCAGAAACTGAAGGTTCGATGACACCAGCAGCTAACATCTTGTCGACCTCTTCATCAATAAGTTGCTGTTTAAAAGGTGAAACTGGATAATATCTCTGTTTAATAGGTTCACTATCGGTACTCATTTTATGTTTAACCATTGACGTACAACCTAGTTGATCGCCAACCTTTTCAAAATAACCTAAAACTGTATCATTTAATCTACCTTGTTGCTCATCAGTTAAGTCTGTCTCACATTGCATTAGTGAAACTTCAGGATTAGTCAAAAGTTCAGACGAAAAATACCATTGGCCTCTTCGCATATCTGGTACAATACCTAATTTTACCCAGAAATCAACTCCTAATATAAGTTTATGCCGTAACTTAGGCACCACATAAATATCAATCAACTTGAGAACATCCTTAACTCTCACTGGAACACTTACTATGCCTAAACAATCACAATTACTATCATCTGCTATCGTACAAACTGCTTTTCTATTAGTATCCAGTCTAACTCCCAAAGTTTTTAATCTATCCCAGCCTTTACCTCCTACAAAACATTTATTTGCCCCTGAATCTAAAAGTCCATAAAAATTTAACCCCAAAATATCTATCATTAAATAAGGACACTCCCCAGGACCTACATGAGAAAAAACGTAATCTAACAAAATTTTATCTTTAAAATCAACACTATTATTGGTCGAATCCTGTTCTGAAACCAAACCTCGACCTACGATTGGTTCCTTGAATCGTTTCCCTGATTCGAATTTCCTTTATTACAATTAGGACAAGTTCTTTTAGTAACATTCGCTCTACCACAATTAAAGCATTTCTTTATTTGATCCCTACAATTCTTTGCAAAATGATTTGGTTCATTACACTTAAAACATAATTGACCATTTGAACTATTTGCATTGTTACTATCAGAAAAAGTTCTAGAATTTCCAGAAGTATTTGTGAAATTATTATAATTACCCTGAAAATTGTTATTATTTTGTGAGTTGAAATTTCTTGATTGGTTATGAGAAGTTCTTTGACTGCTCTGCGAGCTATTTTGTCTAGAAATATTAAGTGATCGGTTTACATTTCCATTATACTGTGAATCGTTTCCAAGATTTCTCTCTCTAAAATCTTGGTTATCCCTAAAAGTAACTTTAGAGGCGGGGTCATATCTATTTGGAAAATTATTTTGTCTATTAAAATCTCTATTTGGTTTATAATTATCAAAATTTGAATTTGGAGCAGTTGCATCTGAGCTAACTGTCTCACTAACTATTTGCCTTGAAAATTCCCTTTTGATGGGTTGATAGTCTAAATCAGGTTCAAGTGTGACATTTCCCTTTTTTGGAGGCCTAAATTCTTCTACTCTTAATCTAGTCTCTTCTAATTTCCTACATAATTCAATTAATTCAAAAGGTGTCCCTATCTCATGTAAACTTAACCGTTCCTGATAAAAAGGTAACATATTTGCACGTAAAACTTTTAAACGTAGACAGTCCGATACTATTGATGGCATTCTGTCAAATAACTGGGTCATAGCTGCTACAAAGATTCCTATTGGTTCATCAGACCCTTGAGTACGACTCAAAATTTGTTTTCATAACTGATCTCCAAAATTTACTGGTAAAAATTCATCTCTCATTAATTTTATTAACGAACCCCAATCTGTGGCATATTTACAAATTAAATGATAATAATTCAATGCATGTGACTCAAATAAATCTGAAGAAGAAAAATATAATTCTGTTTTATTTACTCCCCTTGAAATGCAAAGCTCTTCTACTCTCTGTACAAATGCGTTAAAACTTAACCCTGAATTCCCTGAAAATTTTATACCCCATTTATAAACTGGTACACTCTGTCTACTCGAGGTACTTGTTGATTGTTGAAGACTATTTTGTACACCAGCCATTGTAGAATTTGTTAACGAACCAGCTACTAAATTATCTGCAAAATCTGGACTTAAAGGCGGCTGTAAACCTGTATTTGTAGAAAGCACTCTAGACTTTGTTTCGTATTCTGTAAGTAGAGAAATAATATCAACTAATAAACCTGAGCGTTTATCCTTAAATTCCACTTCCTGATCTGAAATTCATTTAATTCTACTAGTCAAATGTGCAAATTTGGTATCAATTTTTGTAGCCTGCTTAGTAGTCCCTGAAAATGTTGAAATAAACTCCTTCAACTCTGTAAGTTTACGTGCGCACTCTACTATCTCTTCCTCATTATCAAAATCTACTGAACCCTTAACTAACTCCCCTGGTTGTTCCAAATGTAATAAAGACCGCAAACTCTTCCTAAGGTAATCAACTGTACCCCTTAATTTCACTTCATATTCTAATTCATCTTTAGATAATCTATCAACATTGACTTTATACATCTTGAAAAATATTTCTTATCTTTAAATAAATTTAAAAAGAAATTTGTTCTAATTCAATGATAATCAACTAATTTTGCCACACCTACCAACAGCTCACGCAAACGTCAAAAGCCTTGATATGCCGGTGCAAAATTTCAAGTCAAGTCAGGGTACTTACTTATCTGGATAGAATCAGAACGAATCAAAACAGCTAAACACACTCAAAAACTCTAGAAAAATAGAATAGAATCTATAATCACTAAGGTTAGGGATGCAAGGTATTTATCATCCATAGATTTGAAAAAAGCTTTTCATCAAATACCGCTCGACGAGGAATCTAGACCTAAAATAGCTTTTGCAGTTTATAGAAAGGGGCTTTTTCAGTATAGGGTTTTACCTTTTGGATTAAATAATAGTGCACAAGCTATGTGTAAGCTTATGGATAGGGTTATAGGCCCTGCATTGGAACCTTATATTTTTTATTATCTTGATGATATAATTTGTGTGACCAGTGATTTTGAAACTCATTGTCGAATTTTGAAACAACTTTTCTATCGTTTGAAAGAGGCGAACCTCACCATAAATTTTGAGAAATGTCAGTTTTGTAGACCTTCACTTAAGTTCCTTGGATATATGGTTGATCAACACGGTCTTAGAACCGACCCAGAGAAAGTTTCAGCTATTTTGGAGTACCCTAGGCCTCGAAACACTACTCAAATCGGAGGCTGGTAGGTTTAGTCGCTTATTATCGTAGGTTCCTTAATAATTTTTCTTCATTGTGTAGCCCAATTACTAATTTACTAAAGGGTAGAAAAAAGGGTCAATCGATTAAATGGACTCCAGAAGCTGAAGAGGCTTTTCTTAAGGTGAAGCAATCCTTGACTACGGCTCCTGTTTTGGCTAGTCCGGATTATTCAAAACCATTTATACTTATGTGTGATGCATCGGATACAGGAGTGGGCTGCTGTTTGTATCAAGAGACAGATGGATTAGAACACCCAATTGCATATGCAAGTAAAACTCTTAATAAATGTCAAAGGAAATATATAACTACAGAAAAGGAGTTGTTGGCTGTGATTTTTGGTATTGAAAAGTTTCGTGGTTATATTGATGGTTCACATTTTACAGTTCATACTGATCACTCGTCTCTAACTTGGTTGCATAGCATGAAAAATCCTAGTCCTCGTGTTGCAAGATGGATCGTTACTCTAGCTCAGTATTCCTTCACTATTGTTCACAGGGCCGGATTATCCATAAGGCCGAGTAGGCACTGGCCTAGGGGCCCCGCATCGACTAGGGGCCCCGTGCACGTACCGTACCTACCAAGAAAAAAAAACGTTTCATCGAACGAATTTTTTTTTTGCAAATTTCTATACCTACTTCCTCAATAACAATTTCATAGGTTGCGGTACCTATTTATTTTCTTCCCTGTTTATTTTTATAGAAAATAAATAATACTTAACTAGAAATATTTTAAAAATAATTTTTAAAGTTGATGGCTTCTAGTACTAGTGGAGTACGATCCGTTCCTTAGTTCGCATTTAGCCAAATATTGTAGTTTTGGAAAAAGAAGACAATCCTATTTGTCTTCAACAATTTGCGAGGAACTTATTGAAATATTGGTAAGTAAGGTTTTAAAATTTATTGCTAATGAAATTATTGAAGCCAAATATTTCTCAATAAGCGTCGATTCGACACCAGACGTATCTCATACCGATCAGTTGACTGTAGTGCTGAGATACGTTTCGTCAAATGGAGAAGTAGCAGAACGTTTTCTTACATTTATTACTGTCGTAAGTCACAAAGGGGAAGAACTAGCCGCTACAATTTTAAACTTTTTAAATCAATATAACATTGATATAAAAAATGCGATAGGTCAGTCCTACGATAATGCCTCAAATATGTCTGGTTGTTACAATGGTCTTCAGGCGCATATTAAGAAAATAAATCCCCTCGCACACTACGTTCCATGTGCAGCGCACTCACTGAATTTGGTTGGAGTACGTGCTGCGGAGAGCTGCGTTGAAGCAATCTCATTCTTCGGATTTGTATAGGAACTTTACAATTTTTTTCGGCGTCAACTCATCGCTGGGCAATTATGCTCAAAAATCTGGAAAAAGAAATTAATGTAAACAATCTTCGTCTTTAGTTCTGAAAAAAGTGTCCGACACGAGGTGGTGTGCAAGAGCCGATGCGACTAAGGCTTTGTCAAAAGGTTATAAGAGTTTTCAGAAAGCTTTGCAGTCCATTGCTGACGATGAGACTCAGACATCGCAAGCGATTCACGACTTTAGATGTCTATTAAAAAATTCCGAGAAAAAAAAGAAAATGCCGTAATGGTAATATTCTGGGCTGCCATACTGTATCGAATCAATGGAGTCAATATATCTTTACAAAAGCCAACTATTGAACTTCGAGCGACAGTCGATCTTTTAAAATCGCTTTTAGATTTTTTGCTTTCACAGCGAGAATTATTTGACGACTACGACATGAAGGCAAATGAGAAAAATGATACCGAATATAGTGATGAAAATCTGCGTGTACGAAGAAAGAAAGGGCATTACGATGACGGATCTGCAGAAGAACTTGTGCACAGGGGAAGAGAGAAGTTAAAAATTGAAACATATCTGCCTGTACTAGACAATACTAGACATACTGCATGCAGAATTGTCGCGGCGACTAGAAGCTTATCGGGAAATTAATTTTCTGTTTGGATTTCTTACAGATTTCTTTTCAAAGTCCAACGATAAAATTAAAGAGGCTAGTACAAAATGTTGTGAACATTATTCCGAGGATATTGAGTCCGAGTTTATAAACGAGATGGTGAATTTCAAGAACTTCATGTTACAATTCTCTTTCCTGCTCCATCATGAGACCTGGATCATCACTTATCTATAACTACAACCTATTTATTAAGATCATTTTAATGAAAGCAAAAAGCAATGAGTCAGGCATGTGAGGTGATGCTGTAGCATCAAGTCAAGGTTACCATGTTGTTGCAATATCACATAAGACATGGAAGTAACAACAGGATACCAAATTTGGAGTCGATCTGATCGACTCGACTTTTGTGATAGAAAGAATGTATTTAAAAAAGTAAGAAAAGGGTAAAGAAAAGGGGCCCCGAGAATTACATTGCCTAGGGGCCCTGATAGGGTTAATCCGGCCCTAATTGTTCATCGTAAAGGTTCAAGCAACACCGTTGCTGATGCGCTTTCTAGAAGCCTTGAAGATGTAGCTATCTTAAATTTGACTTCCCTTAAACTGGATAAATGGTACGAAAATATGATTACAAAAGTTCGAGAGGATCCTGAAAAATTGTCTGCTTTTAAGGTCGAAAATAATATTCTTTATAAACATTTCCTTTCCAAGTATGATTTAGATGGCAATATTACGAATTGGAAAATTGTTGTGCCTGCTGCCCACAGGAAGGAAATGATTCGAAAGTTTCATGAAGATCCAACATCAGCGCATTTTGGAATATCTAAAACTTTGTATAGGCTTTCTGAGCTATATTATTGGCCTAATATGAGAAATAGTGTCTATAAATATGTTCGAAAATGTACCAGGTGTGCTGCTTGTAAACCCAGTAATTTACCACAGGCTGGTCTTATGGGTCAATATCGTGACATAAATTTTCCATTCCAGATGATTTCTGCTGATCTTTTAGGTCCGTATCCCGAACTGGAAGAGGTTCCCAGTACCTATTAGTTGTTGTAGATTGGTTCACAAAATTTACTCTTGTTCATCCAATATCTAGAGCTACGACTAAAGCTATCACTAAATTTATTGAAAATCAAGTTTTCTTAATATTCGGTGTTTGTCAAACATTTTGTTGTGACAATGGTAGTCAGTTCATTAGTGCTGATTTTAAAAAACTTATGAAGAAGTATAATGTTCAGAAAATTTTTTATAATGCTAAATATCACCCTCAAATTAATCACACTGAAAGGGTAAATCGAAGTATTGTCACAGCCATACGAGAACATATTCATGAAAATCATAAAAATTGTGATCAAAATATCTTTCAGATTGCCCAAGCTATTTGTTTGTCTCGTCATGACGTTACTGAATTTTCACCTTCATTTCTAAATTTTGGTAGAGCCATTCCAGTCGATGGAAGTTTTTATGGCCTTATTTCTGATAATGCAAGTAACAAAATAGAAATTTCTTCCAAAGTTCATAATTCACAAACAATTCAAGAACTCCCACAAATCTATGAGGATGTACGAAAAAACTTTATAAATCATATTGAAAAAGTAAAGAACGTTATGACTTACGTAAAAGAGACGTAGAATATTATGTGGGTGATTATGTTTGGAAAAAGAACTATGTATTGTCTAATGCTGGAAACAATTTCTGTGCGAAATTGGCTACTAAATTTATACCTTGTGTAATCAGTAAAAAACATTCAAAGCTTGTTTATAGTTTAAAGGATAGGCAGTGTAATGACCTTGGTAATTGGCATATTTCTGACATTAAACCTGACGTAACTAATGATTTGGATTCTGACGATCAATCAGAACCTGAATCTGAGGTATCATGCTGATGCCTGCTTGTTTTTTTTTCATACTGTTTTTTTATTTGGTGGTATCGTTATCTTGCACCCTATACCCCTTTGTAGTTAACGATGCTATGGGTTAATGGTGGGCTCTCTCTCTCATTCTTTATCTATCATCTTCTCGTCTCTCAATTTTTGCTGATGTATTAATTATCTCATTTTTTTTTAATGTTATCTCTGATTTAATATACCTTTCTTATTACCTCAATATTTCAAATCTTTTTGAATATTAATTTTGTAATTTACTTGTGATTTCATCACAATACTATGACCAGAGAGACAGATGATTTTAGAATATTCCGTGTAACTCTTAACTCCGGAATATTTTTCACACAACATCAAAGACATTTGCAAAGTAAGGCAGTTGAATTTATTTCCCCTAATTTATGCAATATCTCGTTTCTTCTAGCCAAAATCAAGGAATTGTCTTTTGCTGACTTGATTTTGACCGCTAATACTATTTGGTTAGTGAGTACATCTTAGTTTGTGTTAGACTTAGGAGTGCATTTCTTTGGAAATGATCTAACAAATTTAAGAATGTAGTAACTATAGAAGCGACGTTGAAATATCTTTATTCCTCTTAAATCTCATTAAATTTCTGTTTAATGAACCCCTTATTTGTAATAGGCTTTTGATCCGCACAATTTATTGTGACCTATTAAAATAAGTCTATCTCTTTCTTACTTACCTGTTCCTTCAATAATACCTTTATTTGTGATGGGCTTTTGATGCGCACAATTTTATTATGACCTATTAAAATAAAGCTGTTCCTTCTTGTCATAATTTTATAAAGGCATATATTATTACTTCTTCTTTTGGACGTCTGGATTTACCGATTTTGTTCTAGCTCGAGTTCAACCCAAACTTGTTTTTACCGATTGTGTCTTATTCATTTGCAGCCTTCTCTTTGTTATATACAGACCAGAGGCGGTGACGCTTCTCGGAACACCCTACTTAGTTTTTCATTAAAGGTCTGTGGTGCATTTAGATTTTTCAAACACTGACGTATTTTTTAGTTTGATGTGTACTAGAATACACTTTATTTCGACCAGTGTAACATTTGGGTTACAATGATTTATCTTATTCTATCTTTTCTATCTTTTCTAATGGTTAATTTTAGTCTTCCACCTTCCGGGTACTGTTGTGTGAACGGTTTGCATGGGTTCTCTTGGTAGTATGAGGTAGGGCTTTGAATTTGCTTGTATGAGGTTAGTACACGAGATTCACCAAGTCACATTTGGTGTAATGCAATGCTAACTTAAGTCCGTTTTCCATCATAGTTTTGTTTTATGCATTTCTATTAAGGATCTTTATTTCATGCAAGCCATTCGGGGTGGCGTTCATCTGCTATTGGGGGTGTCCTAGGTTTGCGTATTGCGGAGCAGTTTCGGGGGTTGGGCGACTATTATTAATTATTTTGTACATTTGGAATGTACATGGCGCCCAATATTTGTAACTTATCGTAAACTATTGCCTGTTTGTTTTCCTGCCTCTATAAAATTATTGCCTCGACAAAATTTTCTATATCTCTAAATCACACTGGAGTGCTTTGTTCGCTTCGTTTTGCAGTGAAACATCATTTAAAAAGAAAAAAAAAATAAGTAAACTTATTTTTTTTTGCCGACTATTGGGGGTGTGTTACGGTAAATCTCACACTTACCCTTCTTCTTCCGGTGCTTTATCCTCGGCGGATGTTAGCTATCATCAACACAATTTGAGCCCTGTTAACGGCCCGTCTAAATAAAGTGGTTGTATTGACTCCAAACCACTCCCTAAGGTTCTTGAGCCAAGAGGTACGCCTGCGACCAGGACCCCGTCTGCCTTCTATCTTGCCCTGCATAATGTTGTGTAGTAGTTTGTACCTTTCGCTACGCATTATGTGACCAAAGTATTGCAATTTCCTCTCCTTAATGGTGATCATCACTTCCAAATCCTTGTTGAGATATTGAAGAACGTCCATGTTCCTTACCCTGTCTACCCAAGATATTCGGAGTATTCTCCTGTAGCACCACATTTCAAAAGCTTGGATCCGATCGCTAGAACTTTTTGTTAATGTCCAAGCCTCCATGCCATACAGGAGAACTGAGAAGACATAGCAACGAAGCAGTCGCACTCTTAGCATCAAGGGCAGGTCTCTGCAGCATAAAACTTTCTTCATTTTATTGAAAGCAGCTCGACTCTGTTCAATTCGAGCCCTAATTTCCGTGGAAGATTCCCATCGGTCATTTACGCAAGTACCCAGGTATTTAAAGCTTGAAACCTGCTCGATTAGTTCCCCGTTTATTCTTATCGCCGCGTTTACATTGCCCCGTTTACTAATTGTCATCACTTTGGTCTTTCTGATATTCAATTTTAGGCCTGCTTCCTGACTCTTTTCATTTACGCATTCCAATAGCATTTGCAGATCATCGGCACTCGTTGCCAATAAAACTGTATCGTCTGCATAGCGTAAGTTGTTTATCGTTTCTCCGTTTAGGATTATTCCTTGTCTCCTATCTCTCAGTGCTTCCGCAAACACCTCCTCCGAGTACAGATTGAAAAGTATAGGCGAAAGAACACACCCCTGTCTAACTCCTCGCTTGATTTTGATCTGTTCGGTCTTACTATTCTCCACAGTTACTGATGCTGTTTGTCCCCAATACAGATTTGCAATAACTCGAATGTCTTTTCCATCCAGACCAATCTTCTGTAGCAATCTAACAAGCCGTTCATGATTGACACAATCAAAAGCCTTCTCATAGTCGATGAAGCAGGCATACACGTCGACTGATATATCCCGGCAACGTTGGATTAATACCTGCATACTGAATAGGGCCTCTCTCGTGCCGAATCCATTACGGAAACCAAATTGTGTATTGCTTAGATGTTCTTCACATTTACTATAGATTCGCCGATGAATAATCTTTAAAAATATTTTTAAGACGTGGCTCATTAGGCTTATCATCCTATAGTCACCACAGAATTTTGAGTTTTGCTTTTTTGGGATAGCTATAAAAGTGGATGTTAACCAGTCTGAGGGTATTTTGCCACTATTATATATTAAATTAAAGAAATCCACAAGCCTATTCAAGCATCGGTCTTCCACTATTATTTTTAGGATCTCTGATGGTATATTGTCAGGTCCTAATGCTTTACGGTTTTTTGCGTTCCTAATGGCATACTCGACTTCGTCTCTTGTTATCGGGGGGCCGTCTTCACGATCCGCCATCTGAAGGTCCGGACTCCTGTTGTCATTGAAGAGATCTGATATATATCGTGTCCATTCAATCAGCTTTTCCTCCACATCCAGAAGCATGTCTCCATTCTGTTTGCATAGTATGCTTAGTGGTCTATTTTTGAATAAACCTGCAGCCTCCTTTACTTTCTTGTGCATATTGAATGAATCGTACTTCTCCTGCAACTCCTCAATTTCTTGACATTCTTCGGTAAACCAGTTTATCTTTGCTTGTTTTATCTTTCCACGGATTATTCTCTGGATCTGCCTGTATCTCTGCGGATTAACGTTTTTAGTTTTTCGTCGTTCCTCCATTAGGCCCAATATTTCATTTGTCATCCAAGCTTTCTTTTTAGTTGTAGTGTCGTTCCCAATAACATCCTGCCGAACATCTGTTAGTGTTTCCTTAATGTTATTCCAAGCTTGTTCTACATCTGTGCCAATATCCTCAGAAAGACGTTCGTTAAGATATCTTACCCTACCATCTTTAAATTTAAATATAAATTTCAAATTCAATAATACTACCGCCACCTGTTGGGACGGGATTGAATTTCAATTAGGGCATCTGCTGCAACCTTGCCACGGCAGATATGGCGGTACCGGTTTTATTTTTTTAAAATTAAGATGGCACTGGTCAACCAAGGTAATCTTATTTTTAGTCCGGGTCATGACTGTCTCTTTCTAACATTAAAAGTATTCATGTTTAGCATTTTCCGCCTCTTTCTTCCGCACTGTTAAGATTTGTACAGTTGATCGTACCTTTAGTGGATTTTATAACCACGTTTATACGTACAGGGTCTTTCAACGAGGACTGAACAGGGGCTCATTTTTGAGCTTCCTTGTATTTAAAGAAAAATCCAAAATAGCCAATCGATGTACTTTTTCCTGCAGAATTCAAAAATGAAATTTATTTGAACCAGAAACAAAAGAGTTACGCTATGGATAAGGTGTTTTATAAATGGAACATAGCTTTTTTTATACGATGTTTGGAACGAGTGATTTTTTTTTTGTCCGTTCTGATTAAAATATTTAATATTGTGACACCTATTTTTATTAAATTTTAATGTTTTATCCAGTATAATTTAACTTTAACCTGTTTGAAACATACCCTAGGTAATAAAGGTATAATCACCTTTGAATCCTTCAAAGTCAAAAAATTTGACAAATTTACTATAATATTGCCGAAATGAAATATTCATTAGATGAGAGATTGCAGATTGTTATCTTGTTCTACAAATGCCAAGAAAATGCAAAAGAAGCAAGGAGAAGATTTATTGCAAATTTTCACAGAAATATATCCGTCAATACTATTCTAAGGATAAAGAACCTATTTGAGGAAAATAAAACATTACATGACAGAAAAAGAAATCCAACTCTATACTTACTAATTAAAAAAAAAACATTCATAATTTAATTGTTCAATGTGACCTCCGTTGTTCTCGAAACATGTGCGATAACCTCTTTGTAGCCTTTCCAAACTTGCTGTTATACTGTGATTTTCCTGGTTAAGGCGATTTATTTCATTCACAATTTTCTGCATGATCTCTTCAATATCGTGGTTTCGCTGCTTGTATACCACGTTCTTTAAATGGCCCCAAAGAAATGTGTCTAATATTGACAAATCGGGACTATTGGGTGGCCAAGCATAAGTTTCATTTCTACCAATCCGTTCTTCATGGCGTCCGTTTAAATATTGAGTAACCTCACGCACGGCATGCGGAGGGGCCCCATCATGTTGCCAAATTAAATTTTGATATTCTTCCAATGGTAAATCTTCCAAAAAGTTCTCAATTTCGTTTTCTAAGAACTCGTAGTATCTCTGTCCATTTAAAGTCCCGTTAAAAAATATTGGTCCCAAAATTCTATTATTTTTTATGCCACACCAGACATGGATTGAAGTCCTTCCTTGAAATTTAATTGTCTGAAATTTTCTTGGATTTCCAACGGCCCAGTGATGATTATTATGTCTATTGAAAACCCCCGATGTTGTGAATGTGGCTTCGTCAGTCCATAAGATATTTCTGAATAAATTAGGGTCTTCGTTTTCTTTCCGAATCACAATTTGGGAAACAAATTGGAAGCGAAGTTCTTTTTGTGCCGGTGTTAGATGTTGAAGTGGAAGGATATGATAAGACTTAAATTTATGATTTCTTAAAGTCCTGTGAACAGTTCCTTGGGTAACTCTTCTGCGTCTTACACCGCCGCCGTATTGAACGTCCCGAACTGCGTCCGAAATTGATTTGGTTGGATTCAGTCGAAAATAATTCACAATGGCACGGTCTCGATTTCTATTCCTTTCTGGATTTCTTTTTCTGTCATGTAATGTTTTATTTTCCTCAAATAGGTTCTTTATCCTTAGAATAGTATTGACGGATATATTTCTGTGAAAATTTGCAATAAATCTTCTCCTTGCTTCTCTTGCATTTTCTTGGCATTTGTAGAACAAGATAACAATCTGCAATCTCTCATCTAATGAATATTTCATTTCGGCAATATTATAGTAAATTTGTCAAATTTTTTGACTTTGAAGGATTCAAAGGTGATTATACCTTTATTACCTAGTGTATGTTTCAAACAGGTTAAAGTTAAATTATACTGGATAAAACATTAAAATGTAATAAAAATAGCTGTCACAATATTAAATATTTTAATCAGAACGGAAAAAAAAAATCACTCGTTCCAAAAATCGTATAAAAAAAGCCATGTTCCATTTAAAAAACACATTATCCATAGCGTAACTCTTTTGTTTCTGGTTCAAATAAATTTTTGGTTTCATTTTTGAATTCTGCAGGAAAAAGTACATCGATTGGCTATTTTGGATTTTTCTTTAAATACAAGGAAGCTCAAAAATGAGCCCCTGTTCAGTCCTCGTTGGAAGACCCTGCACATAACCTGTTGTAATTTAATGAAATGTGCGAAGATTGAAGTTTAATTATTTTTGTTTAATAAATTAATAATTAAAATGGATGTTTTACCTGCGAACGAATCGAGCAAGGTGTAGACTTTTTTGTAATGAGTGCGTGACCTAAATAGTGATCTCTAATTGGTCCACGTGAGGTCGCAGGGATGTGTAGAGGGGATTTTTCTTCAGCAGGAGGACAGAAAGGTAATTTTTCTGGCTCTCTAGTATTCAGGCTTTTGCACAGGCAAGTACTAAAATTCTTCTTTCTTAATTTTTTTATTTTTTTTTTTAGTTTCATCATAGAACCCCGAGCTCAGTTGTTTTATTTACTTTAAAATTATCTTTTAATTTTACCCTAAAGATTGATTAATAATTTTACCTACATATCTTGTCTTAAAGGACATAAATTGTTTCTTTAAAGACTTACCTGGTCGCCATTTTGTGCATAGGCACATGGGCACCCCTATCTTTGGTTTTGAATCCTAGAGGTTCATTACCTATTTCATATTTTGGACAACTTTAAAAAAAACGTTACTGCCCTGGTTTTTATTTTTTTATAGATTTTGGAAAAGAGACTAATTGCTCTTTTCATTCAATACCAATACGACCATCGAATTAAACCCATGTGTGGTTTCCAAAAACAATTAAATAAAACAAAATCTAAATCACCTATCCAATGATGTCTTCGAAATGTACAAAATTTTTAATTTTTACGAGGTGGATCTAACTTTTATGCTCCTGAGGATGACCTCATAGAGGTCGAAACGTAGGGTAATAAAAAAAACTTGATCCTCCAATTTAATTTGATTGACCTGAGTCCAACCAAAACAAAACATCCAATAATTAATAAGGTCGCTAAATAGAGACATAAATTGTTTCTTTAAAGACTTACCTGGTCGCCATTTTGTGCATATGCACATGGGCACCCCTATCTTTGGTCTTGAATATTAGAGGTTCATTACCTATTTTTTTCATTTTATGCTTGTATAGCTACAATTTTTTTTTATAATATTACCATTGATTATTTTCATTTAAACCTGGTTCTGTGCAGGGGTTTCTCCTAGAGCACAATTTCATTTTGTGTTTCTATAAATTGTATAGCTACTATCTGTATTTATAAAATTACGTTTGAATATTTTTATTTAAACCTGGTTCTGTTGAAATAGTTTGCACCAGAAATCTATTTTATTTTATGCTCTTATAGCTTGTATCTTTTTTTATAAAATTACTATCATTGTCAAGTTATTGATTATTTTATTTAAACCTGGTTCTGTTAAAAAGGAGTATCACTGCAATTTGACAATTCAGTTTATTATTTCATTAATAATTAAGTAATTAATTAAAATTAAAATTTATTTTTTTTTGGTTCTGTGAATATTCGTTTTCAAGCAGAGCAAGGGAATTTATAAGGTTTTATTGGTGAGTCTAACACCTTGTCTCTTCTCGGTACCCAACTTCGGAACTTCATTATTGGAGCCGGACAACGTAGCTGACGTGACGTCACGACAGTGGCCCAAAATCTGTTGAGCTCTACTCGCCTATACTTGTAGAGAGTCGATTCCTAAGCTTCACCCGAAGCTCTGACATAAACTGGTTATATCTCTACAAGGATCCGAAAACTACCATTGAAGAAAAGGGTAAAGGTAACTGACGCCTTGTGTGTGATTCACCATAAAATAAATAAAAAACCTGTCAAAAATCTTTATTTCACTTTTGTAAATTTTTTTTGTCTAATTGGATATATCAACATTGATATTACTAATTACTTCAAAGTCATTCAAACTATTTTTAAATTTTCCTTTAAAAAAAAAACTTTGTCAAACTACACTTATGTAAATAGACTATCAAACTTTGTCAAACTACACTTATGTAAATAGACCAATTGTTAAGTTGAACTGAAAGTGTTTTTATTTCATACGGGAAGGGACTGTTAAAATTTAAATCGAACTTACCACGCCCTGCCCTGAGCTAGCAAGGCAACAAAAGGTAAGAAATTGGCACTCAACGACTAAACAAATTTTCATTACAATTACAACAATAAATTATCATTACAATTTTCTGGATTAAGACCAAAATTTTCATTACAATTGAGCAACGCCAAAAATTTCATTACAATTGGCGCCCAACTTTTCTGGTTTGAGAGCCAAATTTTCATTACAAGAGTAGGAGTAGATTACGCTGGTTCACTTTTTATTAGATCATCGCGATTAAGAAAAGCTCCAATTCAAAAATGCTACGCAGCTATTTTCATTTGCATGGCCACGAAAGCGGTTCACATTGAAGTTGTCTCGGAGTTGATAACACAAGCTTTTCTTGCCGCGCTCAAAAGATTTATTTCGCGTAGAGGAAATGCAAGAACACCTTCAAAAAGAAGTAAACGAAATGCTTGAATTAGGTATTATACAGCCTTCTAAAAAATCACCATGGTGTAGTCCATTATGGTTGGTACAAAAGAAGTCGGGTGACTATAGAATTTGTTATGACGCAAGGAAATTAAACAATGTTTGTGTGAGGGATTCTTACCCTATGCCTAGGATAGACATAATTTTGTCAAAGTTGGGAGATGCCAAGTACCTCACTTCTTTAGATTTACGTCAAGCTTTTCATCAAATACCTTTAGAACCTTCTTCTAGACCAAAAACCGCGTTTGCTGTTCAAGGTTTATGCCTTTTTGAATATAAAGTTATGCATTTCGGTCTTTTAAATAGTGCAGCTACTATACAAAGAGCAATGGATTTAATTCTGGGTCCAGAACTTGAACCCTTTTGTTTTGTATATTTGGACGATATCATAATAACTAGCCCTGATTTTGAAAATCATGTTAAGACCTTAAGAGAAGTTTTTTATCGTTTAAAAAATGCTAATTTAACAATAAATTTGAAGAAATGTAACTTTTGTCGTCCTTCCTTAAGTTATATTGGTTATGAAGTAGATAAAAATGGCTTACATACTAGTAAAGAAAATGTTTCTGCTGTTCAAAATTTTCCTATCCCCAAAAATACGACTGAAATCAAACGCTTACTTGGACTAGTAGGTTGGTATAGACGTTTTATTAAAGATTTTGCAACTATTTCATCACCTATCACTGACTTACTAAAGGGCAGGAAGAAGGGCCAGGCAATTACATGGCCAACTAACGCCCCGGTACTTGATTGTCCAGATTTCTCTAAACCTTTCTTTATTCAAACTGATAGTAGTGATACAGGTCTAGGCGCTGTACTGTTCCAAGAAAGCGAAGGTTTTGAGCACCCAATTGCATATGCTAGTAAAACACTTAATAAATGTCAACGTAAATATTCTGTCTCAGAAAAAGAAATGCTTGCTCTTATTTTTGGTATTGAACAATTTCGAGGCTATGTCGAGGGTACCTCATTCACTGTCATAACTGACCACGCTGCTTTGGTTTGGCTGCATAGTTTATCTAATCCTACAGGAAAATTGGCCAGATGGGCACTTAAGCTTTCACAATTCGATTTTAAAGTTGTTCACCGTAAAGGCTCTCTTAACGTTGTTGTTGACGCTCTTTCCAGAGCTATTCCCTTTAAAACTGACAATAGTGAAGAATCAAATATTTCTGTTTTTACTATTCAGCCCGACAAATGGTATAACAATATGAGTGCTAAAGTGTCTGAAAATCCAAATTTGTATCCTACCTTTTGTGTTAGAGATAATTTGTTATATAAACATGTTATTAATTATTATGGCATATCTAGTAATTTAAATAAATGGAACCTGGTAATTCCTACCAGGAATCGTGAGGAGATTCTTAAACTTAATCATGATAATGAATGTGCAGAACACTTTGGCATATCCAAAACTTTGACTAGAATTGTCTCTCTTTATTATTGGCCAGGCATTAGAAAAGATGTATATAAATACGAGTTACATACACGAAGAATGATGACCATGCTAGTCCCACACGTCCCACGTAAGTGTACAGTTTGTCAGGCTAATAAATGTCTCAATAAAACCACACCTGGTTTAATGGGTAGTTGTAGGGAAATAAATTTCCCATTTCAAATGCTTTCTGCAGATCTCTTGGGACCTTACGTCAGATCTAAACAAGAAAGTCGTTATGTACTGGTTATCGTTGACTGGTTTACAAAGTTTTTTGTACATCCTATGGCTAACGCTACCTCTAAAAGTATCATTAAGTTTTTTGAGAATCAAGTGTTTTTAATTTATGGTGTTCCTCAAGTTTTCGCTACAGATAACGGACCTCAGTTTATCAGCAAAGATTTTAAAAAGCTCTTAAATGATTATGGCGTTCAAAAAGTTTTCTATAATTTAAGATATCATCCACAAGCTAATCATACTGAAAGACTCAACCATGATATAGTTCGTCGCACAAGATCATATATTCATGACAATCATAAAGATTGGGACTTATGTATACATAAAGTTGCTCAAGCTATAAGAACAGCAAAACATGAAGTCACAGGTTACTCTCCTGCTTTTTTAACTTTTGGTAGAAACGTGCCAATTTCAGGTGCTTATTATGGTAAAATCTCAGAAAACGATAAAAATTTACCTCTAATTGCTAATAAAAATCAACATATTGATGACTTACAGGAAGTACCTAAACTTTTTAATGATATAAGAAAAAAATTTTTAAATTATCGCACCAAAAATGCAAAACACTATAACCTTAGGAAACGAGAAATCCAATATCATATAGGAGATAAGCTTTGGAAGAAAAATTATGTTTTGTCTAACGCTGTTAACGATTTTACCGCAAAGTTTGCACCGAAATATATACCGTGTGTCGTAAAAAAGGTTCTCTCGAATGTGTCTATAATTTAATTGATATGGACGGCAATGACCTAGACAACTGGCATATAAGTGACCTAAAAGACACCTTTTTGAGTAGTGACGATGAGGAGAGCATTGGTGATGTTATGGAGTAACATTGTATGTCTTTCTGATCAGATATTTTGTATCTCCAAGTACCTACAATAGCTTTTTATCTGCAAGATCTTTCGCAGATCTTGAATACCGATTTTGACTCTTATCACTCTTCGTTAGAAGATGTCTGCATCTATTGTTTCGAAGTAATATTTATATATTTTGGTGGTATCGTTATCTTGCACCCTACACCTTTTGTAGTTAACGATACTATGGGTTAGTGGTGGGTTCTCTCTCTCTCTTTTTATCTATTATCTTCTTGTCTCTCAATTTTTGGTAATGTTTAAATTATCTAATTTTTAATGATATCTTGGATTTCATATACCTTTCTCATTACCTTAATATTTCAAACCGTTTTGAATATTAATTTTATAATTAACTTGTTATTGCATAACAACACTATGACCAGAGGGACAGATGATTTTAGAATATTCCGTGTAACTCTAACTCCGGAATATTTTTCACACAACATCAGTGACATTTTATGTTTTGCAAAGTTAGGTAGTGGAATTTATTTCCCCTAATTTACGCAATATCTCGTTTCTTCTAACCAAAATCGAGGAATTGTCTTTTGCTGACTTGATTTTGAACGCTAATACTAGTTGGTTAGTGAGTACATCTTAGTTTGTGTAAGACATAGGAGTGCATTTCTTTGAAAATGATCTAACAAATTTAAGAATGTAGTAACCATTGAAGCAACGTTTAAATATCTTTCTTCCTCTTTCTCATTAAACTTTCTGTTTAATGAACCCCTTATTTGTAATAGGCTTTTGATCCGCACAATTTATTGTGACCTATTAAAATAAGTCGATCTCTTTCTTACTTACCTATTTCTTCAATAAGACCTTTATTTGTAATAGGCTTTTGATGCGCACAATGTTGTTGTGACCTATTAAAATAAAGCTGTTCCTTTTTGTCGTAATTTTATAAAGGTATATATTATTGCTTCGTCTTTTAGACGTCTGGATTTACCGATTTTGTCCTAACTAGGGTTCAAACCGAACTTGTTTTTACCGATAGTGTCTTATTTATTTTCAGCCTTCTCTTTGTTATATACAGGCTGAGGGGACGACGGGTGCCTCTGGATTTCGCGTTACCGTCTTCTGTAGAATGTTTGTTCTGCTGAGGGCAAATTTGCGGGCAGAGTTATATTGTGGGGGGTGGCTGTCTGACCCCTGATTCAGTCTGTACATCGCTGCAGCACAGGGGAGGGCGAAACTACTGCTTATGACCTCGTTGGCAGGTTTGTGTGATACGCCAGGCTAGAGGCAGTGGCGCTTCTCGGAACACCCTATTTAGTTTTTCATTAAAGGGCTGTGGTGCATTTAGATGTTTTAAACACTGGTGTATCTTTTAGTTTGGTGTATACTAAAATATACTTCCGTTTGACTGGTGGAACATTTGGGTTACAATTATTTATCTTTTTATATCTTTTTTAATAATTATTTTTAGTTTTCCACCTTCCAGGTACTGTTGCGTGGCCCGTTTGCATGGGTTCTCTTGGTAGTATGGGGCGGGGCTCTGAATTTGCTTGTATGAGGTTGGTACATGAGATTCGCCAAGTCACATTTGGTATAATGCAATGCTGACTTAAGTCCGTTTTCCATCTTAGTTTTTGGTTTTATGCATTTTTATTTAGGATCCTTATTCCATGCAAGCAATTCGGGGTGGCTTTCTTCTGCTATTGGGGGTGTCCTAGGTTTGCGGATTGCAGGGCAGTTCCTGGAATACTTTCCTTTATGATTTTCTGTGCTAACATGCTTATTTTAGGTTTTTATTGAAAAGTTTGTCAACGAGTAACCAAATTTTTCTTACAGGGTTAATGGGGTATGTAACGTAAATAAAAGTTATTTCGTTACACTGGATTTTAAAGTATAATAAATCTTTAGGTATTGGCGCTGCCATCTATGGATAACTCTGCATACTGCAGTTAATATCGATTCTTTAAGTTTGTATATATGAAAGGAGCAACTGCAAATTTGCCGTTCTATAACATAGATTTCTAGGGTATTCTTTAATATAGATTATCGATTTCTTACATTTAATTTAGTTTATATTGTCTCCGGGAATAAAAAAAGGCTCTACTCAGGGAGGAGAATTTTTTGACTTCACTTTTGGTTTTGTCCTGATACGGTATGTCACGCTAAGTTTCGGTTTCACTAAATTTATATTTTGTCTAATAATAAGTATGTAATTGAACCATAAATATTACTTTCTAGTAAGCCATGACCTTTTAATCTATTTTTGCACGAACTAAATTCCACATTTTTATGTTTTAAAAAAATAAAGACGTACCGGCCATAATGGCGTCATAAATTAATAATCTTCATTCATCTCATTTATCCTTGTAAAGTATAATGTTTTAAAAGATCTAAAAGCATCATCTTAGTAAAGAGCAGGGAGTAATCATAATATTTCTTGGATAAATGTGGATTTTCAATCAATATTTTCATAATTTTGCATTCAATTTAAAAGCATCTCTTTTTCATCATCAGGTCATGGTTTTGTTTGTTTTTCTTCATCAATCAATGTTTAAATTCCCCATTTAACTTTGTTTTTCGGGTCTCTGTCGTTTCTTTTACGTTTTAGCAAATATCGTTGGTCAGTTGGTAGTTTATTTAAGTTCTTGACGAACATTGGTGAGAACCAGATATAGGGTAAACCTGACTGGACCATTCACAAGGAAACCGACAGATCCAGGCTCTACAGAACTGGTGACTGACAGAATATCCCAGGAAGCTGATATCAAGGAAAGCAGGTGAGTTTTTCTTTTGTTTCTAAGCTGAAACCTAAATTGAATTTGTTGAAAAACTTACCCCATTTCTCTCATTGATATCTGTCAGATATCAATTCTGATTTAATGTTTATTTTCTCTTAAACTTCTAACTCAATTGGCGCGACATGCTTGTACTGGATGAATGGTATCTTAAGTCACACTGTATATACAATTTCTCTTGTACCGTATCTTGAACTTATCTTGTTCGTATCTTACCTTGGGTGCCATAATTAAGACATTAGTCTGGTACACCAATATCATGTGGTGACGAATGCCTGTAGGTCGTTAAACCACATTTATCTATCTTGCAAACGATTGCCTTTTTGCTCGTTATGCCTATCGAATCTGCACAAAAGTTATAGATTGCAGTATTTTCTTCTAGTTTAGACATCAGTGTTATATATTTGTACATTGTGTAGTATATTAATTACTTAATTTTTATCTTGTTGGCACAATATATGCTTCTTTTGGATTATTTTAAAACTTAAACATCTTTTAAGTCAATCAAATCATTTATTTTTCTTACTACTTAACACGAAAGAAATTTTGTTTTTGGCCTTATGTAATTAAACATGGTAATTTCACTTCTAAATTTAAAACTTTGTTCATATTCACTTGAGTAACAGGGAGTTAAAACATCCTGTAATTATAGAAATTTAAGTTACAACTGGTACTGTTTAACCTAAGTATTCATTTTCAAACCTTTTATTGCAATATTATTCGCTGGTCTAACGCCACCTTTCTAATATTACATGTAAACAAGCAAACCTGAGGCTGACAAGCTCATTTGATGTCCTTATTCCTATCAATCGCTGTCACAAGAATTCAAGTCTAATCAAGTCCTGACGTCTCCCTCACCTCCTCCATTGCTGAAGTCTATGCATGGAACACCTCATCGAGACAACTTCCAGGTGAAGAGGACTGAATCTTGGACACACCTCATGGATGACAAGCAGAGCTAAGTATTTGTCAGTCAGAAGGATAACTTTGTAAAGACCAGCAGACCATTTCATGGTATTTTATACACCCTTGCAGCCCACACTGGGGCGGACTTTGGGAATCGGTCGTCAAGGGCGCGAAATATCATCTAGTTCGTATAGTAGGCTCCGCTAATTTAATTTTTGAAGAACTAACGACGATATTCACCCAAATAGAGAGTATTATGAGTTCGCGTCCGCTATGCGCTTTGTCAAATGATCCAACGGATTTGGATTATCTTTTCCCCGGACACTTTCTGATAGGAACACCCTTGACAGCAAACCCTGAAAAGCATTTGACCGACAATCCCGAAAATAGATTATCGCTTTGGCAACGGTCGGTGTATCCAAATGCAACAGCAGTTTTGGAAGCGATGGTCAATAGAGTACCTAAATAGACTACAGAATAGGCCCAAATAGTTAAACTCCACTGAAAATTTAAAAGTAGGCGATTTAGTGTTGTTAAAAGAGAATAACGTTGCTCCGTTAGTATGGCCCAAAGCGCGTATAACAGAAGTAATGCCAGGTCGAGATGGTTGTGAAACTCAGAACTCAGGACGGTGAATTCACACGAAGTATTGCAAAGGTTTGTCCTTTACCTCAGTATGATTCCCCAGATCTTTAATTTTTTTGCTGCGGGTTTCCTCTCCATGTTTTGTTTTTTTTTGTTTTGAAGTTACACTAACTTCAATGGGGGGGGAGTATGGTGAAACATTAATGATTCACCATGGAGTGGTCTTTTCTACAACACAATAATATGTAAATATAGGGTTTTATTTTAGTTGTTTATTTACAATAAGTCCCTTCTTTGTGCGTCATTATATCGGTCGGCGAGAGAAAGTTTCCCAGGATAAGTAGTATGATCCTTTTGCTGGCATAGTTTCGTGTGTAAATTTAGGAAGTGACATATCGCGTTCTCATTGGTTGCCCTACCTCTTTAGGTTATGACCCGCTGGAACCCGGTACTAAGGGTAGGTGCGGCAGGGCAGTGCGACTTTGAATATTATCGTAAGACGTTGGTCTACGGTCCGCTCAGTACCTATCGTAAATAGACGAGTTCTTTATATCTTGCATCCCGGCAAGGCCCGTAGTTAATCTTGCATCCCGGCAAGACCTCGTAGTAAGACAAGTTTTATACTCTTTCTATTATTTTATTAGCGACACCTGGCGCCATCTCTCCACTGCGCCACAAACTACTAAAAAGCACGTCACAGAATTGTACTAATAAATACAATACTCCCCCGCAATTCTGTGAATAACCTTAACCTATAAAAACCCATAAATAAAAATGGAAAACAGCTGATACTAAAAAACAAACATAAAACAGCTGATAATCAAAATACGGTTTGGTACGGAAAATCAGCAAGATTATTCTTTCATTTCAACAACGCTCAAACAGTTTCTGAAATACTTAAATTTTGGATTCGGCAAAGCCTTAGTTAAAATGTCTGCTTGCTGGTTTTCTGTCGAAACATAATTCAAAATTATTTTCCCTTGGTCAACACACTCCCGTAGAAAATGATGTCTCACGGCAATGTGTTTAGTTCTTTTTGTTTCCATTGTTGACGCCATTTTAATACAGGATTGGTTATCCTCGAAGACATTGATTGGAAATAAATTACTGCTTAAAATTTCAGACAACATTTGTCCCAGAAAAAGACATTCACTCACACATGATGACAAAGATATATATTCAGATTCTGCACTGGATAGAGCTACAACACTTTGTTTACGTCATTTCCATTAAATAACATTATTATTGATTTTAATTAGAAATCCAGTTATACTTTTCCTATCTATTTTATTGTTAGCAAAATCGGAATCAGCGTAGGCGAAAATATTAATTTCTGAATTGTCACTTTTAATAAATTTTAAACCAAAACTTTTAGTTTTATTTAGGTACCCTAATGTATGTTTGAGATATTTAAAATGTTCAATGGAGTAACAGTTTCGAAATTGACTAAAGTAGCTGATACAAAAACTTAAATCAGGTCTTGTACCGAGCATTACATACATTAATGAACCAATCAACTTATAAGGTAAATTTTTATCACAAATAGACACTTGATTCTCACAATCAATTTGAAATTTGGGTTGCATAGGCAAATCATGGTATTTACATTCAAGCATATCGAACCTTTTTATAATCTTTTTAATTAAATCGGCTTGATTAATGTAAATGCTATTACCCAATTTAAAAATTTCCAAACCAAGAAAATGTATACAGAGAATTTTTAACAAAATTTAAATTTCCTGACATTTGGAGAAAACAATTATGTCATCTACATGTATTAGAATATATGTTATTTCAGTGAAGTACAAACAGGGATCCTTTTTAGACCTCTGAAAACCTAGTTTAATTAACTTATCATTAAATAGTGAATTCCAGCACTTTGGCGACTGGCGTAGACCATACAGTGCTTTTTGTAATTGGCAAACTAGATTTAGATTTTTGACATTAAGTCCTTCCGGAGGATACATAAAGACAGGATCTTTTAGCGTTCCATTAAGAAATGCAGATTTTACATCTAGTTGGCATACTTGTAACTCAAATTCTACATACAATGATAAAAGCATCCTAATACTTGACATTCTTGCTACAGGAGCATAAACCTCATCATTAATAACACTCTGTTTAAAACCTCTTGCCACTAAACGAGCTTTCTTTTTTACTAGTCCTTCAACGATTTTTTCAGTAAACACCCACCTTGAGTCTATTATTTCAGCATCTTTTTGTGGTTCCACTAACTTCCATGTTTCATTCTCTTCTGAAGCATTTAATTCTTCTTCGATCGCATCTTTCCAACCATGATCTTGCACAACAGCTTCTGAATAGGACCTTGGCACTTCTGCAAATAAATTTCCCACTGAAAGTGCTGCAAAGAAATTCATATCATCATCTAGTTCATAATCTTGTAAATATCTTGGTGTGTTTCTGTTTCTATTACTTCTCCTTGCTTGTGTTTCTTCTATGTTTTGGCCTCTTTCCATTTCCTTATGTTCGTCTATCACTTTTTCATTTTCCTGATTCTTTTTGTGTAATTTTTCATAATTTTCAGGTTTATGTTTATCACTCTGACTTTCGATGGGTATAATCCGGTTGTCTATTTCCCTCTTCTGTTCCTCAAAAATTATATTTCGTGCATGTACAATCTTTCCTTCTTTTTCATTCCACAATCGATACCCATTGTCGGCATATCCTACCATAATCATTTTTTCTGACCTCGGGTCCAATTTTGCCTTTCTCATCTCTTTCGGGATTAAATTAAAGGCATTGCATCCAAACACTTTTATTTTTTCTAAATTAGGTTTCTCACTGTTCCAGATTTCTGCTGGGGTTTTATGATCTTCTAATGCTCTTGTTTCTGTTCTATTAATCCAATAAACACTTGTCCTTACAGTTTCTCCCCAGAGCTCTTTTCCTAGTTCCGCATCAAAAATTGGGCATCTTGCCTTTTCCATGATTGTGCGATTTAATCTTTCGGCAACTCCATTTTGTTCTGGATTGTATGCCACTGTTTTTTTTTTATCTTCTTTTGATCACAAAATAGCTTAATATCTCTGGAAATATATTCTCCCCCGTTGTCACATCTTAGTTTTTAAATTTTTGCATCAAATTTTGTTTCCACTATTGCCACATATCTTTTTAATTTTTCCAGAGCTTCAATTTTGTTGCTCAACAAGTACGTAACAAAAAAATGTAAAAAATGGTCCATGAATGTAATAAAATACGACTTACCACCATAAGTGGCTGGTTTTATTGGCCCACAAATATCTGTTGAAACTGTTTCTAACACCTTTTTAGCTTTTCTATCTTGGGAAAGGTATTCATAGGGTATTTTTGTTTGTTTAGCCTTTACACAAACCTGGAGCTGGAAATTTTGAGGTTTGTCCCATTTTTCTGTGTTTCAGCATTTTTTCCTCCTCACTTGTCAAATTTGCATACATAGTATTGTTTAACTTAAAGTTTTCAAAGTACAGCTTTCCTTTTAACCTCCCTTCTAGCACACACTCTTTATTTTTCATAATGCTTACTTTTCCCTTGCTAAAATTCACTTCTAGTCCATTTTCCTCAAGTTTTCTTACCGATAACAGATTGTAAAGTAAGTTCTCACACGCCCACACATCCTTAATTGTAATCTGTCTTCCAGTGTCTATTTCTAACATAAGATTCCCTTGCTCGGTTGCTGTTAATGTCTGTCCTTGTTTAGCCACACTTATTTTATGTTCAATATTCTTGCTATCTTTTAAAAACTTACACAAATATTCTCTAATCAAATGGTTTGTTGCCCCACTGTCTATTACAAAACTTATGTTTTCTTCATTTGTTTCTGTTAATGAATTTTCTGTAGACAAAAATGATATGTGTTCCTCTTCATTTTCTTCCGAAATTTCTTGAGCACCATGAGCATTATTCCCTTGATTAAAGCCTCTTCTAAAATTACCACGATAACAACTTTGTCTGCTTCTGTTCATAGGACAATCTGAACGTGTATGGCCAACTTTATCACATAAATGACATTTAATAAATGGAAAAATTTTCCCATTACTATTCCCTGAGCTATTGCCTGCGTACTTGAACTTGCATTATTCCCACCATAACTATTACTGAAACTGCCTCGATACATTCCACCAGGTCTTATTCAGTTTCCTCTTCCCCAAAAATTTCTTTTTCCTGTCTTGCTTCTTCCATGAGCAATTTATTTTTTACAAAATCTATGTCAATTGCATTTTGATTCTGGCAGAACATAATGTCAATAGCGGTCGTGACATTTTGGAAAGATTCAGGCATAGTCGATAGCAACTGTAGAATAGATTCAGCCTCATCAATTTTTCCACTAGCTGCCTTTAACTCACACATTGTGTTATCAAATTCAGTAATAAATTTACTCAGTGATGTTCCTTTCGTGTATCTTAAACCTTTTAGCTTTTTCTGTAGCATTACTTGTATAGAAATACCTTTCTTTGCATATGTATGTTCCAGGCTTTTCATTATTTCCGCTGCAGTGACTTTTGTTTTTACTGATTCTAAAATGCTGTCTGACAAACACTGTATAATAAGTGCTCTAGCCTTTACATCAGCTTTTTTCCATTTTTTCAACTCAGCAGTTTGAGATTCCTCGGGCTGTGATTCCGTTAAAACTCCCAAAACTTCCTGCTGTTCCAATAGTAACTTAATTCTGAACTCCCAGTTCGAATAAGAATTTCCGTCGAATGGTTTGACACAAAAATTAAGGTTCTTGTCCGCCATATTTTTCCCTTATGTCTTGTCTTGTGTTTTTCCGCCCCAAGATAACCTCAAAAACTTTTCCTTCAAATTCCGGTCACTTCTGAGCCCATAACCTCTTGTAGGTTTGTGAAGAATACACCAGTTAACTGTTACATAATCCAGCTTTAATCAGGAAAAAGTTATAATTCCACAAAACAAAAGCAACTTCCATTACACATTGTTACGGTAAATCTCACATTCACCCTACCATCTTTAAATTTAAATATAAATTTCAAATTCAGTAATATTATCGCCACCTGTTGATACAGGATTGAATTTCAATTAGGGTATCTGCAACCTGGCTACGGCAGATATGGCGGTACCGGTTTTATTTCTTTTTTAATTAAGATGGCACTGGTCAACCAGGGTGATCTTATTTTTAGTCCGGGTCATGACTGTCTCTTTCTAACATTAAAAGTATTCATGTTTAGCATTTTTCGTCTCTTTTTTGGCACTGTTAAAATCAATGTCAAGTTATTGATCATTTTATTTAAACCTAGTTCTGTTGAAAAGGAGTATCACTGCAATTTCACAATTCAGTTTATTATTACATTAATTAATTAATTAAAATTAAAATATATTTCTTTTTTTTTTTGGGTTCTGTAAATATTCCTTTTCAAGCAGAGCAAGGGAATTTATAAGGTTTATTTGGTGAGTCTTAACACCTGGTCTTTTCTCGGTACCCAACTTCGGAACTTCATTATTGGAGCCGGACAACGCAGCTGACGTGACGTCACGACAGGGGCCCAAAGTCTGTTGAGCTCTACTCTCCTATACCTGTAGAGAGTCGATTCCTAAGCTTCACCCGAAGCTCTGACATAAACTGGTTATATCTCTACAGGGATCCGAAAACCACCATTGAAGAAAAGGGGAAAGGTAACTAACGCCTTGTGTGTGATTCACCATAAAATAAAAAAAAAAAACCTAACAAAAATCTTTATTTCACTTTTGTTAATTTTTTTTTATCTGATTGGATAATAATATATCATCCTTGAAACTATTATTTTATTTTTCCTTTGCAAAAATAATTGTTAATTGATTCAAACTATCTTTAAAATTTTCCTTTTGTCAAAATCTTTGTCATACAAATACTTATGTAAATAGACTAATTGTTAAGTTGAACTGAATGTGTTTTTATTTCATACTGGAAGGGACTGTTAAAATTTAAACTCGAACTTACCACGCCCTGCCTGAGCTAGCAAAGCAACAAAAGGTAAGAAATTGGCACTCAACGACTAAATAAATTTTCATTACAATTACAACAATAAATTTTCATTACAACTTTTCTGGTTTGAGAGCCAAATTTTGATTACAATTGGCGTCCCAACGTCATTAAATTAAACATTCATTACAACATTTAAATCGTTCTAACACAAAACTAACAACCTCCTGAACAACTACTCTTTCTATTATTTTATTAGCGACACCTGGCGCCATCTCTCCACTGCGTCACAAACTACTTAAAAGCACGTTACAGAATTGTACTAATAAATACAATAAGTCTAGTGTAGCAAAGCAGTATAGCATTGTAATAATTACTATAACTGTTTCTTAAAAAATTACTTAATTAAGTTGGACAAGCTGTGTAGTTCTAATATCCTATATTTCAGTTATAAAAAAAAACCATGGTGCATGTATCTTATTAAAATACATAGCATTAATTGGCGACGTCGGAAGTCGAGTCCATGAAGCCAAAAGTCCAGTCCAGTGTCGATTAGTAACCTGATAGTCAAAAGTTTGCAAAAACAAGTCGGAGTCTCAAGAAAGAAAAAACAGGTGAAAATGTCGTTTGTCGGTAGTATTGAGCCGTTTTCTCCAGGTCAGTCTGATATAAATTTATATAATGGAACGTATGGATCAGCTGTTTGCCTGTAATGATGTGGACGGAGAGGAGAAAAAACGAGCTATGTTTCTTACTTTAATGGGTCCTGAAGCATATGGGGCACTAAAGGATATTTTGTCACCGTCTTTGCCAAGTAGTAAGACCTATAACCAGTTGAAAACAGCCCTTATAAATGATTTTAGTCCAAAAAGGTTAACAATTAATTGCAGAAAGGTACAAACTTTATGGTACTCAGCAGGAGCATAATGAAGATATAAAGTCCTATTCTTCAAAATTAAAAAATTTATCACAGTACTGTTCGTTTGGAAATTTTCTAGAAGAAGCTCTCAGAGATAAATTTGTTTGCGGACTAAGGTCAGAGTCAATTAACCGTAAACTTTTATCAGAAGATAACTTGTCTTGGATAAATGCGTAATAGTATAATATTGCTCGTCGCTATGGAGCTAGCGGAGGGTCAAGTTAAAGCTATCAGTAGTACAATTGGTAGTGATGGGCTTCAAGTGAACAAAATAGGTCATAAGAAAGTTGGTAGTCGTAATGTAAAGTCAGAGAAAAAAGAACAGTCGACAACACCGTCACGGTCAAGTAACTTTTCAAGGGAAATCAAGCCTTGTTTCAGGTGTAAAAGAAGTCACAATCCAGATACCTGCCCAGCAAAAGCATGGGAGTGCTATAAGTGTCACAAAAAAGGGCACACCAGTCGAGTATGTCGTAGTTCCGGTGTCAGAGCATTGGAAGAAGAGGAAGTACAGAGCAATGTGCAGTCAGAGGAAAAAGAAAATTCCTTGGAACTAGGGTTTATTTCAAAAATAGAAAAAGGTTCGGAAAACTCTTTAAGGGTAAATATGGCAGTTGAAGGTAAGCCATTAGAACTTGAAGTAGACTCTGGTGCGTGCAAAACAGTCATACATGTAGCTACATTTAAACAGTTTTTTAGTTTATGTGAATTATTTCCTGTTGAATATAATTTGAAAGTAGTCACAGGTCAAAAAGTCAAAATTATTTTAAGAAATAGATGTAAGGGTTTTGTATAAGGATAAAAGTTATTTCTTACTTATAGTGGTGCTTGATGGAACTAGAGAGTTTAAGCCACTTTTAGGTAGGAATTGGCTTAATGTAATAAGTCATAACATAAGATAACATCGAGGTAAATATCAACAACCAACTATTGGAGAATGTCCCCGAATATATCTACTTGGGTCACAAAATTCAGCTCGGTAAAGAAAACCAGAATTCCGAGATATCAAGAAGAATAGGCCTTTCCTGGGCGGCTTTTGGCAAGCTGGAATTTATTCTCAAATCCAAAGAAATTCCGATACACCTGAAAAGGAAAGCATTTGAGTCCTGTGTGATGCCGGTACTTACATATGGACTCGAGACCATGTCGATTACTCGCAAATCTGCAAATAAACTACAAACTACACAACGAGCAATGGAAAGGGCCATGCTTGGAATTACTCTGCGAGATAAGGTACGAAATGATGAGATTCGGAGGAGGACTCGGATGATGGATGTATTGAGAGTGATGGCGCAGTCAAAGTGGCGATGGGCGGGTCATATAGCACGGCAAGACCACCACAGGTGGACCAACAGAATACTGGTTTGGCGCCCGAGACAGACCAAGCGAAGCGTTGGCAGACCCCAGAAGCGATGGCGGGACGATATCCGGAAAGTCGCGGGAGTAAACTGGATCCAGACCGCGAAGGATAGAAGGGCGTGGAAGGATTTGGAAGAGGCCTACATCCAGGAGTGGATGAATACAGGCTGAGGATGATGATGATGATGATGAATAAGTCCTAATTGGAAAAATATTTTTAGTCTAGGTCAGCTAAGTCAAGCCAGTGAGAAGTCAGTCAAATATGAGTTTTGTCAATCAGTCAAATGTCAGTCGGTGAGTCAGGGTCAGCCGTCACTGGTACAGATCAAGTCATTTCAAGGTACAAGTCAAAATGGTCAAGTCAGTGACAGTCAAGCAAATAAAAGGTCAGCTATTTTAACCCAGGAAATTAAAAATAAATTTTCTGAGGTGTTCAAGGAACAACCCAATTCTGTAATTAAAAATTTTTTAATTGAATTAAAAGTTAAAGAAGGTTCTAAACCAATTTTTCATAAATCTTATGACATGCCATTTGCTTTACGTGAAAAAGTTGAATGCGAATTGTTAAAGATGGAAAAGTCTGGAATTATTTCCAAAGTTAGTTTTAGTAATTGGGCAAGTCCCATAGTTGTGTCCCAAAAAAGAATTTGGGTGAATTACGAATCTGTAGATTTCAAAAAAACTCTTAATACTGTTTTGGGGTCCGACCATTGTTGGTTACCTCTTCCAGAAGATATTTTTGCTTGTTCCAGTGGTCAAGAGTATTTTTGTGTAATAGATCTAAAAGGAGCATACCAACAACTTTCAGTTAACGACAAATCTAAAGATTTACTTACAATAAATACTCATTTGGGTCTTTTTATATATAATCGGTTAACGTACGGCATTAGTGCGGCTCCAGGAATTTTTCAGAGCACCATGGATACCATACTGGCAGGATTGCCAAATTGTAAAGTGTATTTAGACGATATCCTGGTATATGGAGAATCCTTGGAACAGTGTTACCAGAATTTGGTCAGGGTCTTTACACAGCTTCAAGAATTCAATGTAAAAGTCAATAAAAAGAAATTTTTGTTTTTTGGAAATCAAGTAGAATTTTTGGGACATATTATAGATCAATATGGTATACACCCAACTGATGAAAAAATTGAGAGTATAAAAAATGCTCCAACCCCGACAAATCTTACTGAATTAAGATCATATTTAGGACTTCTTAATTATTATGGTTAATTTATTTCTATGCTTTTTTTTTTTATTTACTATTTTTTACGGTCGTCGGCGTATCAGAGGCCATCTTGAACCGGTCATCGACCGTACGGTTTTTAATCGTGCGGTCTACCGACTGGGGAGTGTGAAACGGCACCTTCATCCTACGAGATATCCGATCTCATCCGGCCTGTCCGACGTGAATAGGATGGTTTTGATGTCAATTCATTTTACACTCTTCCCTAAGACAAGAGCACGCGGTGCTTCCCAAGCGGTCACCCATCCAAGTACTAGCCGCGCTCGGCACCGCTTAATTTCGGTGATCTGACGGGAACCAATTCAATTCAATTCTAAAATTCTTTCTTATTTTTAACCATGTACAGGGTCTTTGATTATATTTACGTGAGCTCTAGAGCCTTTATTATTAGAGATGGAAACAAATCTTATAGTGTCACCATTAAAGTCCGCACCATATGGAACTTTTTTTTATTAATGAGGTTAGGTAAAATTAAATTTGGGCAATCGTTTTGCTTCAAATTAGACTAAAAATTATATAATCAAATTGTCACCATCTGTCATTCGGTATCTGTCAAAAATTACATTTTAATCAAAAAATGCTGAAAAATGGCATTGTTTTACCGAATTTCAAAAAATTTTATTAGAAAAAGTTGTTTCTAATATAATTCTTGGCCTAAATACAAAGTTTCAGTTTTCTAGCTCAAAGTTGATTTTTTTGCCATTTTTTCTAATTAACTTTTTTTTTATTTAATGTAAGTTTGCTTAATGGATATTAAACTATTTGCTTATACCATACTCAATATTTTATTTAGTTTGTATGAGCTTTTTTTTACTAGAATGCCATTTTTTTTCGAAATTTAAAATTAGAGGCAAAAAAATTTGACACAGGTGGTGCAAAGTTATCCTAATTTAAAAATTTTAACAGATAGACGTCAGATATTCCATTTTTTTGATAGTACATACACCTTAGAAGTTTAAAAAACTTATAATAAAATTCCCAGATATCAGATTAGTTCAAAATTTTGACACATTTTCTTTTTATCCACAATAAAATATCAAGGCAATTTTGAATTTTATAAGTAGGCTATGGAAAAAAAAACAAATTAGAGTGCCGAATAAATAAAAGAAATGTCATAAATTTGAATATTTTCGCAAGTTATAGTTTTCAGTGTTATCACCAATGTTGTCCATTCAAGAAAAAATAGAAATTGTCTTAATTTGTGGAGAGAATATGCCTCACCGGCAAGTATCTGCCATTTTTAATGAGAGGCATCCAGAAAAAAATTTGCAGCATAGCACTGTTTCAAGAATAAAGTCAAAATTTAGAGAAACTGGATCTGTTCAAAATAATTTTAAGAAACCTCACGCGGCAAGTAAATACGATGAAGCAGCACAACTTGATGTTTGTTTAACTGTTATTGACCACGGTCAAACTAGTGTAACCAAGATAAGTGATTCAACAGGGTGCAAGAGGGAAAGCGTTAGAAAAATTCTTCAGAAAAATCGATTTCGGGCATATAAACCCAAGTTTATAAACACATTAAAAGAACGCGATTTTGATATCCGACTTGATTTTTCGTTTTGGTATCAGGGACAATATGAGGAGAATATTCTTTTTCCGTACAATATATTATGGACAGATGAAGCCACTTTCTCTTCGAATGGTACCGTGAGCTCACAAAATTGCCGATGGTGGTCCCAAGAAAATCCTAACTTCACAATTGAATGTCGCGACCAGTATCATTTTAAAACCAATGCTTGGTGTGGAATTTTGAAAGATGAGCTTATTGGACCATACTTCTTTAGAGTAAACTTAACTGGTGAAAGGTACCTGAATTTTCTTGATAACGAGATTACCGAAGTTTTGGATAACATGCCCTTACACCATGGACATAACTTATGGTATCAGCTTGATGGTGCACCCATACATCAAACTGTAGCAGTGAAAGAACGCATAAACCAATTATTTCAAAACAGAGTTATAGGGCGTGATAGAGAATAAAAAAAAAAGAAAGATGTTTTTCCCTTTTCTTTTCGTCAGACCCAATCCTTGGACGCGTTTCGCCGTATTACGGCTCATCGGCAAGGCTATAGAGTCTGACGAAAAGAAAAGGGATCTTACAGTGTTTTCAACACATAATGTATAAATACATATGCGAGATGTTACACGTGGCGACATCTCGTAGCAATCGAGCTATCCACCTAACCAGACCAGCGAGGTCTTAGAGAAGACCAAACGCTGGAAGGGATCCCGCATAAGCAGGTATCTAATGTCAGGTGGCGCTGAAAGCCCATCGTCGGTTCCTGTGAACCGAAAACATGATATAAAAGAAAGATGTTTTTCCCTTTTCATTTCGTCAGACCCAATCCTTGGACGCGTTTCGCCGTATTACGGCTCATCGGCAAGGCTATAGAGTCTGATGAAAAGAAAAGGGATCTTACAGTGTTTTCAACACATAATGTATAAATACATATGCGAGATGTTACACGTGGCGACATCTCGTAGCAATCGAGCTATCCACCTAACCAGACCAGCGAGGTCTTAGAGAAGACCAAACGCTGGAAGGGATCCCGCATAAGCAGGTATCTAATGTCAGGTGGCGCTGAAAGCCAATCGTCGGTTTCTGTGAACCGAAAACATGATATAAAAGAAAGATGTTTTTCCCTTTTCTTTTCGTCAGACCCAATCCTTGGACGCGTTTCGCCGTATTGCGGCTCATCGGCAAGGCTATAGAGTCTGACGAAAAGAAAAGGGATCTTACAGTGTTTTCAACACATAATGTATAAATACATATGCGAGATGTTACACGTGGCGACATCTCGTAGCAATCGAGCTATCCACCTAACCAGACCAGCGAGGTCTTAGAGAAGACCAAACGCTGGAAGGGATCCCGCATAAGCAGGTCTCTAATGTCAGGTGGCGCTGAAAGCCAATCGTCGGTTTCTGTGAACCGAAAACATGATATAAAAGAAAGATGTTTTTCCCTTTTCTTTTCGTCAGACCCAATCCTTGGACGCGTTTCGCCGTACTACGGCTCATCGGCAAGGCTATAGAGTCTGACGAAAAGAAAAGGGATCTTACAGTGTTTTCAACACATAATGTATAAATACGTATGCGAGATGTTACACGTGGCGACATCTCGTAGCAATCGAGCTATCCACCTAACCAGACCAGCGAGGTCTTAGAGAAGACCAAACGCTGGAAGGGATCCCGCATAACCAGGTATCTAATGTCAGGTGGCGCTGAAAGCCAATCGTCGGTTTCTGTGAACCGAAAACATGATATAAAAGAAAGATGTTTTTCCCTTTTCTTTTCGTCAGACCCAATCCTTGGACGCGTTTCGCCGTATTACGGCTCATCGGCAAGGCTATAGAGTCTGACGAAAAGAAAAGGGATCTTACAGTGTTTTCAACACATAATGTATAAATACGTATGCGAGATGTTACACGTGGCGATATCTCGTAGCAATCGAGCTATCCACCTAACCAGACCAGCGAGGTCTTAGAGAAGACCAAATGCTGGAAGGGATCCCGCATAAGCAGGTATCTAATGTCAGGTGGCGCTGAAAGCCAATCGTCGGTTTCTGTGAACCGAAAACATGATATAAAAGAAAGATGTTTTTCCCTTTTCTTTTCGTCAGACCCAATCCTTGGACGCGTTTCGCCGTATTACGGCTCATCGGCAAGGCTATAGAGTCTGACGAAAAGAAAAGGGATCTTACAGTGTTTTCAACACATAATGTATAAATACATATGCGAGATGTTACACGTGGCGACATCTCGTAGCAATCGAGCTATCCACCTAACCAGACCAGCGAGGTCTTAGAGAAAACCAAACGCTGGAAGGGATCCCGCATAAGCAGGTATCTAATGTCAGGTGGCGCTGAAAGCCAATCGTCGGTTTCTGTGAACCGAAAACATGATATAAAAGAAAGATGTTTTTCCCTTTTCTTTTCGTCAGACCCAATCCTTGGACGCGTTTCGCCGTATGACGGCTCATCGGCAAGGCTATAGAGTCTGACGAAAAGAAAAGGGATCTTACAGTGTTTTCAACACATAATGTATAAATACATATGCGAGATGTTACACGTGGCGACATCTCGTAGCAATCGAGCTATCCACCTAACCAGACCAGCGAGGTCTTAGAGAAGACCAAACGCTGGAAGGGATCCCGCATAAGCAGGTCTCTAATGTCAGGTGGCGCTGAAAGCCAATCGTCGGTTTCTGTGAACCGAAAACATGATATAAAAGAAAGATGTTTTCCCTTTTCTTTTCGTCAGACCCAATCCTTGGACGCGTTTCGCCGTATTACGGCTCATCGGCAAGGCTATAGAGTCTGACGAAAAGAAAAGGGATCTTACAGTGTTTTCAACACATAATGTATAAATACATATGCGAGATGTTACACGTGGCGACATCTCGTAGCAATCGAGCTATCCACCTAACCAGACCAGCGAGGTCTTAGAGAAGACCAAACGCTGGTAGGGATCCCGCATAAGCAGGTATCTAATGTCAGGTGGCGCTGAAAGCCAATCGTCGGTTTCTGTGAACCGAAAACATGATATAAAATAAAGATGTTTTTCCCTTTTCTTTTCGTCAGACCCAATCCTTGGACGCGTTTCGCCGTATTACGGCTCATCGGCAAGGCTATAGAGTCTGACGAAAAGAAAAGGGATCTTACAGTGTTTTCAACACATAATGTATAAATACATATGCGAGATGTTACACGTGGCGACATCTCGTAGCAATCGAGCTATCCACCTAACCAGACCAGCGAGGTCTTAGAGAAGACCAAACGCTGGAAGGGATCCCGCATAAGCAGGTATCTAATGTCAGGTGGCGCTGAAAGCCAATCGTCGGTTTCTGTGAACCGAAAACATGATATAAAAGAAAGATGTTTTTCCCTTTTCTTTTCGTCAGACCCAATCCTTGGACGCGTTTCGCCGTATTACGGCTCATCGGCAAGGCTATAGAGTCTGACGAAAAGAAAAGGGATCTTACAGTGTTTTCAACACATAATGTATAAATACATATGCGAGATGTCACACGTTTCGACATCTCGCATATGTGATAGAGAATGTCACTGGAAACCCAGGTCGCCTGACATAACCCCACTAGACTTTTTTCTGTGGGGTTATCTTAAGCAGAAAGTTTATAAGAATCGACCCTTTAGAAATATCGAGCATTTGGAACAAACGATAAGACAGTGTTGTGCCGATATAAGACCAAGCTTTTTACAAAATGCTGTCAAAGACGTTTATAGACGGACGGGTGTTTGTATAGAGCGAGAAGGACGTCACACTGAAATGTGAAATTTATATTGCTTTTGTGTTACCTATTTAAAATGATTAAAGTTCCTTTTTGTTCCTTTTAATAATAATGATAGTTTTAAGTATAAAATAAAATTTTTATCAAATATTTAGATGTATTTGTCATTTGAAAAACGAAACATCTGACGTCTATCTGTTAAAATTTTTAAATTAGGATAACTTTGCACCACCTGCGTCAAATTTTTTTGCCTCTAATTTTAAATTTCGAAAAAAAATGGCATTCTAGTAAAAAAAAGCTCATACAAACTAAATAAAATATTGAGTATGGTATAAGCAAATAGTTTAATATCCATTAAGCGAACTTACATTAAATAAAAAAAAAGTTAATTAGAAAAAATGGCAAAAAAATCAACTTTGAGCTAGAAAACTGAAACTTTGTATTTAGGCCAAGAATTGTACTAGAAACAACTTTTTCTAATAAAATTTTTTGAAATTCGGTAAAACAATGCCATTTTTCAGCATTTTTTGATTAAAATGTAATTTTTGACATATACCGAATGACAGATGGTGACATTTGATTATATAATTTTTAGTCTAATTTGAAGCAAAAACGATTGCCGAAATTTAATTTTAACTAACCTCATTAATAAAAAAAAGTTCCATATGGTGCGGACTTTAATGGTGACACTGTATACAAAAGTTCTAGGGTTTTTCTTTTATTATCTTTTGAAGTTATCAGAAAAAACAAAGTCGCATCGGGAAATGAAAAAATATAGGCAACTTCAAGTTTTTTAAATGGAACACCCTGTATATTATGCGCTAAAATGAAAGATCTTTTTTCCGTCATTCTAAATATATATATGTTGATGACATTTGGGTGAGCTATTTTTGACATATCTTAGCTTAAAATATAAATAAATTGAAAAGAAGGTTGATAAACTTGTCAAGCAAACCATGGAAACATTTGTTAAGTTATTTATTACGCTTTATGAATTGTTTCCACCCAAATGTCATCAACATATATATACTTAGAATCACGGAAAAAAGATCTTTCATTTTAGCGCATAATTTAAAAAATTTAAAAAACTTGAAGTTGCCTATATTTTTTCATTTTCCGATGCGACTTTGTTTTTTCTGATAACTTCAAAAGATAATAAAAGAGAAACCCTAGAACTTTTGTATATAAGATTTTTTTTCCATCTCTAATAATAAAGGCTCTAGAGTTTACGTAAATATTATCAAAGACCCTGTACGTTCACATTTTCACCTAAGTTATATGGCATAAGGCCCCTGGAGCCAATCTCACTGGGTTGGTAGCGCAACTACCTCCCCAGTTTAAAAAGCCTACCCTGGTGCCTTTAAAACCGGGGGCGCAGCCCCGGCGGGTCGTTGGCAAGACCCCTAAATGATGAAAATGCGAAATTAACACTTAGTCCACTCACGTCCCGGCAGGAGCCTCTACGGGTGTTTTTAATATTGTATTACTCAGAGAGTATGACATTAAGGAATCGACACTGTTGAAAATCATGAATTAGAATGCGTTTGGCATTTGGGGAAAAAGCTGCCAAAAAACCCCATTAAAATAATTAAAAGGTACAGAGTAGCATGACTTACGACCGTTCAGGTGACTATGAAGCTTATGCAGGGCAATCCTGTCTCGTTTGTAAAGTTAAACGAGTGTATGTATCTATATTTGAATTTTTAAAGAGAATTACGATTTTGACATGAGATTTGCATGGAAGGAGAGAGGCCACTGCTTAAATTTTTTTTCTTTTTTTTTTTTTTTGGACCACCGAGGAGAATCTGTGTACAGATACCATGGCATCCTCATGCCATGGTGATGTCGGGTTGGAGAGCCACTGAGGGTGACATCCCCGACCGACTAAACTCCCCGCGTGTACTGTTCGTGCGGTTTCCGTTCCGTTAGGCATATAAACCTTAGATCAGTCTAAACGTGTATTTCCGCTCCACACATTAAGTGTGTTTTGCTTCGTACTACCTTACTAGGAATAAGGTTTACATCGTCTCAAGATATTTTATTGCCTAATTAATCAATCAATTAATCACTTAATTGATTGATTAATCATACAACACAATACCTAATTAATTTAAGGGGGTTAGTTATTTTTGGTGAAACTTGCAGTGTAAGTGTTTTGTATGTGTTATATGTATTTTGGGGGTGTGTCCCAGTGCAGTGTATAGTACAAGTACTAGGTGCTAATGGACGAGATGCTTTGTAGCCTTAAGTCAGTCCAAAGGGACATAGATCTTAAGAGTTGTCCCACTGTTTCAGGGCGAGAACAAAGTAGTGCTGATCCGAAGCGAAGCAAGTCTCGTTTTGTTTTTGTGTTAGTAAAAACTACTAATAATACAATATATATTCACCTTAATTACGTATTAATTGGTATCTCGGGCGCTTATGTGCCCTTCTACGACCTATTATAGCAGCTGGATCGTAATCCACAAGCATTCTAAGTTCTTCGTTCGGATGGTTAGCTGTCCGAGCGAAGAACCTAGCAGCTTTTCTGCGGAGAAAATCTGACAGGTTTTCCCACTGAAGATCATTATGAATGTCTACATTTCTCTCGAACCAGCGAGCAGCCGCAGCCTTCCTCACATAAGTATTTTCAGTCGCCTCCAGACTTTTAATATATGACTTGGCTGCATGTCCCCAGGCCGCAGACCCATATGTGAGTTGCGGTCTGGCTATTGCTTTAATCATGATCAACTTAGTGCGGAGGCTCATGGTGCTACGTGGTCCGATGAGAGGATATAGCCTATTCATACCTGCTTTAGTTTTAATAATCGCTTTTTTAATATGTGATTTCCAGGTTAAGCCTTTATCCATCGTAATACCTAGGTACTTATCTTCCCTAGCCCACTCTATTTCGTCATCATTTATTACCAAATTTTCTGGAGATGGTAATCTCCGTTTTTGAAACAAAATAGATTGGGTCTTCTGGCCATTAATTCCAATCTTCCAGTCGATACACCATTGCATTAACCTGTCTAATTCTGTTTGAAGAAAATCACGCAAAAATGCCGCGCTATGATGACTCATGGCTAATGCCATGTCGTCAGCATAGAGCGCCAGCATCACGCGACCTGCTCTGGGTATATCGCTGGAATAAATGGAATATAGCTGAGGACCCAAGACTGACCCCTGCGGGACTCCGGCCAACAAGGCTCTAGGTTCTGACTTAGCATCACCAACCTTTACACAAAATGTCCTGTTGCTGAGATAACTTGCAATTATCTTGCAAGTTTTCTCCGAGATTCCCAGGAAAAGCATCTTGTGCAAAAGTCCGTCATGCCATACCCTGTCGAACGCCCTAGTGACGTCCAGCAGGACAGTTCCTGTCGCCTTGTTTTCCTGAAAACCTTTAGTGACATATTCAACCAATCGTAATATCTGATCTTCAGCAGAGTGGGCTCTTCTAAAACCAAACTGTTCAGCAGGAATTAAATTCAACTGCTCTGTTTCCTGCATCAGCCTGCTTTTCAGCACTCGCTCGGCAACCTTGCCCAATGCTGGAAGCAGGCTGATGGGGCGGTAATTCTGAGGGAATTTACCGCTCTTGCCAGCTTTTTTGAACACTATAACTTCCGCGTGTTTCCACGCAGCAGGAAAATGTTCAACCCTCATTACCCCGTTAAAGATGTTTGTTAGCATCGCTACAGCTTTAGTACCTAGGTTTTTCAGCATTTGATTATTAATACCATCAGCACCAGGCGCTTTGCGCTTTTTCAAGCGTTTCAGAATATCCCTAACCTCTCCTGGGGAGGTGGGGTTAGGGATTTGCTGCAACGTTGCTCGATTTCTTAGATCTTCAGCAGAGTTTTCTACCCCGTCTATGTGATCGTCGTCTTCTGCAGGATGCACATTTAAATTACATTCAGTGGCAATTGTTTCAGCCATGGCTTCTGCCTTATCTAAATCAGAATAAGATAGGCCATTAACCCCGTGAAGCGGAGGTATAATAGTTTTCTCTTGCTTTTTTGCATTTTCCATGCAGAATGATCACCACCGATATTTAAGTTAGAAAGCCTTTGATTCCACCTTTGGGTCCTGAGTTCCTGGAGAGCACTTCTTAAGACTTGAGTGTGTCTATTAAATTTCTGTTCTGTAGGCGCAAGCCTATAGAACCTTCTTAGTCTTCTATTAGCTCTGATGAGCTCTTTGACTGCCCAAGGTGTTTCACCATGAGGGTGCCTTGGCGCTGGCAATATACTAATTCTAGTGCTCTCCTGGAATGCCTCCAATATATAGCCTTCCAAATTGGCCACCTCGGTTTCCAAGTCCGCCACAGAGCGGATAGGTGGAATTCTTAAGATTTTATTCTCCACGCGTGTGGAGAATCCAGGCCAATTGGTGGATTTCTTAGAAATCACATCTCTTGGCCTGGCTCTAGAATCCAGTATCAACTCTATGGGGTTATGGTCCGAGGTCCCCAATTCGAGTGTCTCCAGCTGGAAATCATGTACTACATGTTGCAGTATCACGATGTCCAGGACCTCAGGAAGGCCATTTATTGTTGGGATGTACGTAGGTGTCTTCGAACTCTTGTTTCTGACTCTGTTCGCGTTCTTTGCTTTCAACTAAAGCTGCCCTGAGGGCCACGTAGGTTTCGTCCCTTTGGACTTCTTCTTCGGTTAGAATAAATTTTGGTCGTGTCAGTATTTATAGTCCAAGCTAGCTCCCTTAGCAAGCCACTCCCACTGCATAAGTAGACGTTTTTGAGAGTTAGTGTGCGCGTTGTAGAAAATTTTGTGTAGTGCTGAGTTTCAAGTCCGCTAGCAGTCTCCCCCCATCAAAAGTGGGCGGAGCCTAATAGCAGTTTGAAACTCTAGTGTAGTGTTTGTCTGTACTTTGTGTGTGTGTTATTATGTGTTTAATTGTATTGTGTAATATGTATGTGTTCTATTTGAGGGGGGGGGTGATGTGTTAATGCATAATTGGGAGTGGTTGATGCCAGAGAGGCAGCCTGGAGTACAAAGGTCTATGTTTTACGTGTATGTTATCATCATGTCTTTGTTCAGTTATGTTCGTAGTCAGTGGTGAGTTATGTATGTTATGTACGTAAAATTTAGTATATTATTATATGTCTATAATATGTTGTCTTATGTCGTCTACAGCGGTCATATGGTGAAGATCCGCGATGCGCGCATACCTCCCTGAGGAGGTGACGCATCGCAGAATCTTGTTCTCAAATCTCAATAACCGTGTTAATTGCAGGGTATTGGATGCAGAACACCATATGGGCGCTGCATATGTCAAAATTGGTCTGATTATTTGTATGTATTGTTTGTTGGAGATAGTGGGGATCTGGGGGATAGAAGGGAGTAAAGGCTTTTTGGAGAAATGTGTCTGGAAAGACAGTCTTTGGTCCAGGGTGAGTCCTAAGTACTGGAGTTTGTTTGTAGGTCGTATATATTCGTTGTTGATTTTAATTGGATTGAAGATTTTATTGTTTGTAAACTTCTTTGTAAGGATAGTACAAACGGTCTTGTCAGAGTTTACCATAATTTTCCATTTAGAAAAATATGGTAACAGCAAGTCGACATGCGACTGGATTTGCATTTTTGCTGCCTCTGCATAGAACGAATGTGCGTATATTAGCGCATCATCCGCGTACAGGGCAAGTTTAGTGAGTGGGTACCGCGGGATATCTGCCGTAAATAGATTGTATAATATCGGAGAAAGTACTGTGCCCTGCGGCACCCCCGCACTAGTCGCCCTGGGCGCTGATAATGCGCTTTCAACCCTTACAAAGAATTGTCTGTCAGTTAAGTAAGAGTTTATTAAAGTTACAAAATGCAAGGGGAATTCATGTATGTGGTAAAGTTTATGTATTAGGCCATGGTGCCATACAGTGTCAAAGGCGCGCTTGATGTCCAATGATAGGAGAACAGTGTTCATAACTAGATTGAATTTAGTCATTGCATCTTGCGCGACCTTCGCCACTAGCATGGTGGTACCATGGCCAGGTCGGAATCCAAATTGTTCGTCAGGTATTTTGTTTGTAAGGTTGAGTTTGTTTAATTTTCGTTATTTAAGTTTTTCAGTCAGTTTTGATAATGTGTTAGTTAAAGTTACAGGTCTGTAACTGTCGGGTTGAGTCGGGTCCTTATTTGGTTTTAGTATAGGTATTACAGTGGCCTCTTTCCATTGTTTAGGAAAATGCTGTAGTGTAAAAATGTTGTTTATTATATAAAGTAATTGTGAATGGCGTCTGGTCCGGGTCCTTGCATAGGGGTAGTGTTTTAATCACCCCATGCAAGGTTCCGGGTCGAATTAATAGTTTTGTCAGTACCGTCGGTGGTATTGGGTAAGTTTGTCTAGTTAAGTTTATTGTTCTATTGGTTATGTAATTTTGTTCGTCTGTCGTATTGTCAGGAGAAACACAGACTGCGGCCAGTGATGCGGCTAAGCAGTCTGCTTTCTCTTCGTCGGTTTGTACCTTGTTGTTTTGTAGAGTCGGAATTTTTTTAAATTTCCTCTTTAGGCGCTTTCTTAAGCGCCATAAAGAGGAGTCTTGTGCGGTTAGTCCGTTTAGTGTGTCTGTCCGTACATCGTTTTTATGTTTGTTAATTTTGTCACGTATTGTTCGTTATAGTTCGTTCATTCTATATCTGTCGACACGTTGCCATTGTTTGCGCACTCTGTTTTTGAATTTTATTAGATCCAGGATCTCTTGGGAGAGTTTGTCCTCCTTGTGACGTATCTTAACAACGGCTGCAACTTGGCCACGTGCGTATTGTATGTTTTGTGTAAGTTTGTCAACTTCGTCTTCGAGTTCTGTTTTGGAATTTATGTTATTATTAATTGTAGTTTGTTCGTTAAGTATTTGTCTGTAACGTCTCCAATTTATGTTTTTTAGTAGGTATGTCGTGTTTGGTGCCTCGTAAGACATTTGTGCATGGTATTGAATAATTAAGGGTAGGTGGTCAGAGTTTAGTTCGTCTAAAATTGTTGCCTCAGAGAGGCCCAGTAAATGCTATAATTATTAAATAGGTATTAATAATATATTAATATTTTAATACCAAATCTAAATAAAATTAAATAAATTTATAAAAATTTTATCCTCAATTATTTACATAGTAATATATTAACCAAATATTTTAGATAAATATTTTAATAAAATTAACCCCTATACAAGTTAACCTTCAGGGGTTTTATTCCTAAGTTTATTTTCAATGTAAAATATATTAAAATGTATTGTATTTATGTAAATATTTGAAATAAACTTTATTATTATTATTATTTTTGTTTATAAATAAATCAATATATGTTGGTGTCATACCGTTAGGTGGATAATGACTGGGCCTATCTGAGGCAATTATTTGTAAGTTGTTGTCAGTTATAAAGTCATAAAGTAAATTACCATAGTGGTTGTTATGATGATTGCCCCACATATCGTGCCGAGCATTCAAGTCACCTCCTACAAGAACCTTCTCAAAACTGGCACAGAATGGATTAATGTCAGCGTCCGTCAACTGCATACGCGGTGGTGCGTATGCAGCTGTGATTACTGTATTGTTACGCAAGCGAACGCTAACATGTTCGATTTGTGGCACGTTGTTTCTAATTTGAGAATGTGGGAGTGAACTCTTTATAATAAGAGCCACGCCCCCACCTCTGACGTCACGGTAAGCACGATAGATCGTGTAATTTTTAATTTTGAGTTTATCATTCTCTGTCAGTTTTGTTTCGGTGACGCAAGCCACGTCTACCCTGTATTTCGTTAAAAAATGTATGAATTTACCTGTCTTATTTTTTATGCCGTTTGCATTCCAATTCATGATCCTCAAGCACAAGGACCCCGTCCCAGTGCTGTTTTGATTTCTATTGTTATGAAAATTATTTATTCTTTTATTTCCCGCCATTTAAATTTCATAATGATCGCAATTTTGCGCAAATTCAAGAATATTAATGAATTTTTCTTGATTATTAGATAAGTTTTTTTAGCACTTCGACGAAGTCCTTGAGCATTGTGACGATCCCTGAAATGTTAAACTGTTTTATTTCGTAAGAAACACCCAAGAGTTCTCCTACCTGGCTGTTATTTCCGGACGCACTAGTTGAGGGTGTGGCTGCACGAGGCTGTTGCCTGTGCGGGGGTTGTTGTTGTTGTTGCTGCGGCTGTTGTTGATGTTGTTGAGGCTGCTGGGGTGGCTGTCTCGTCCTCAATGGGGGGAAGCTGGCTGCAGTTAATGTTGGGCCACTTGCCCTGGCCGAAACATTGACACCATTTGCCCTGGTGTTGTTCTGATTCCATGCGTTATGAGTAGGTAAGGGTGCATCTATGTACTCGGGTTGTTCATGTCTGGTATTTTGGGCCATTTTTCTGATTTTAAAGATGTAGACCGGACAATGTTCGTCGTTGGCCATATGCGCGCCTTCGCAGTTAGCGCATTTCGGTGTGAAAGCTTCTGAGCATTCTCTGGTGGGGTGGAAGCCGGCAAACTTGAGGCATCTATATTGGCGGTGGCAATAGGTGGTTTTGAGACCCCAAATTTGGCACCTTTTGCACTGCATGATGGTATTTGTCGATTTTCGTCTTTCCCATGTTACTGAGACGTGTTGTAGGTATGTCACTTGTTTTTGTATTTTTGTCAATGTCAGGTCGCCTGTGAAAACTGCCATATACAGTGGCTTAAACTGTGTTCTTAGTTTGAAAACTTGTTTGCATGGTAGTCCGTGAGCGTTTTTAAGTTCGTCAAGTACTTCGTCTGTTGTCGGTTCGTTTTCAAGTCCCCTGATGATAAAAGCGTTTGTCTTTTCGGTCTTGGTAGCATATGTGTGAAAATTATTTTGTTCGTCTGTGTGAAGAAGTCTCAAGTACGTGTTGTAGGCGTCTATGTTGCCAAAATGAACGATAATAATTTTCTAAGCGAATTTTATTGTGTAATCTTTAGTGATGGTCTGTAAATGTTCCTGGAATTTGTTGAAGTTGTCGCGTCCGCCGAAGTTGCCGTCAATTACTATAGGGGGAATCTGTTTTTTGGTTTGTTTGTGTCTGTCTAATTGTTTGTGTCTGTCTAATTATTGTTTGTTTTGTTTTGTTTTGTATTTGTCGTTGTATTGGTTGGTTATCGTCATCGTCATCGCTATCGTCATGTGGTGTCGTCGGTATTTCGGGTGCTTCGTTTGGGGTCAGTGACCAGTGTTGCATATCGGTTATTTGTCGTTGTTTTTGCTTGGTATGGCTGAACGATTTTGTGCAGGTGGAAGGGCTTTCCGAAGTTCCTTGAGACCTTGATTGGATTTTCTTCGCGGGAGGTGCTTTGATGCTGGCGCTTCCTCGCTGCTGTGATGAAGGGTTGTTCGGTTTCCATTTCTTCGTCATCCGTCTGGGGTGGGTGTGATGTAATAGTGGGTTCTGCCACACTATACATCAAGGGATTCCTTCCTGGAGGTAGATATTGCACAGGCTGGTTGTCACTTAAGTTGATCGGGGCGTTCGTCGGGGTGGTAGCTTCCTCTTCAGTCTCGTAGGAGCTCTGGTAGACGTCTGTAGGGGAGGGGGGTTCCTCTTCTTCATCGTCTTGGACTTGGTCGTGGTGGCTTCAGGGACTGCAAACTCGGTGTCTGCAACTCAAGGGGCGGTGGTTACGGTTGTGGGTGGAGCCACTCTAGTCGGCGAGTGGCCAACCGGTCCTCTGGATTTTGTTGAGGGGGCGGGGCCTCCTGATACTGTCGGATTGCTCATCGGTTTTTCAGGGTTGGAACCGAGAGTTTGGGGTGTTGCTGCAGCGTTACCTGAAAAAGAGCTTTTTCTTTTCGGGGTTGGGGGGATGATTGAATGTTCAGAGTGAACTTTGATAAGATGGTCCACTATTTCAGAGCGTGTTTTTAAGGCTAACTTGGTGGTTGAAGAGAGAAAGTACACTTTGCGATATTTATTGCATATTTGACACTTTAAATCTGCATAAGCACCTAGTTTTATGTTCAAATTACCGCGATTTGCTCTGGTTCTCCCCGCGGGATCATTTAAGCTTGTTTCCTGATCGCTCGTATCAGAGTTGTCATGTTTAGTGGAAGTCATCTAGTGACCCACACTTATTGTCTAGTAACCCACACTTGTTTTTGTGAAAAATTTTAACGTTCGCGTATTTAATAAGTCTATAAGTTTATAATATTAAAATATGCAATGTTTTACGGTCCCAACTATCACCAAAAAGTATATACCGGGTGTTGCATCGTCGAGCGGGACATAGGAAATCCCATGTAATTTTAAATGGGGTCAATTATTGGCTTCCCTAATTATTTTAGAAAAAAATTCTATTTAGGTTTATTAAAGAGCACTAAAACCCACATTCAAAAGAATAACTTAAGATATTTTTGATGAGCCCGTTTACGGGTTATCGCCGATTTCTTTTTAACTATTTCTCCTTTTTATGGCCCCGTATTTGCGGGCACCAGTCAAGGTAAAAGATGACTGTCAAATAAAGTTGTCATTTTGAAATGTGTGCTTTATTGTTATAAAAACTCGTACATCGAAATGATTAAAGGTGTATTTATGAGTACAAATTAATCTGAATAATACTAAAATAAAGTATCCAATTACAAGGTTAATTATGACATTTTACATGTTTCAATATTTTACTAATTAATAGGTAGGTACTATTAAATTGTTAGAACTTTAGGATTTAAGAAGATGTTCAAATATTCCTCTATTGACTGCTAGACAATAACCGAGGCGATCATAAAATTATCTTCTTACATTCGCTAGTTGGTAAACTGAAATTCTATTGCATTCGGCAGAAATAGCATTTTTTAACTCGTCTAGATTTGGGTATTTTTTATCTTTGTATATCCTGTTTTTTAAATGGCCCCAGAGAAAGAAATCATTTGGCGATAAATCAGGAGACCTGGCTGGCCAATTTACTGCATGATTTAAGCCAATAACATTTCCATTAAAAGCACGGTTTAAATATTCCCGGACAGCCAGGGTACTATGTGCCGGGCAGCCATCCATTTGGTACCAAACTTCCTGATTTTCCCTGGGGCATCATGTAAAGTAGGTAAAATATGATCTTCAAGTAGTTCCAAAAAATATTCTGCATTTAAATTTCGTGTAAGAAATAATGGCCCAATAATATTTTCTCCGAAAATCCCAGCCCATGCATTAACTTTTTGTGGATATTGCGTCCTTGTTTCCACAAACCTGTGTTGGTTTTCTTTGCTCCAATATCGATAATTTTGAACATTGGGTTCATTGTTTAAGGTAAATGTGCATTCGTCAGTGAAACAAATGGTTTTTAAAAATTCCCTATCCATGTTTGCTCTTTCCATCATACCAAAACAAAACTCCTGTCGTCGTATTTCGTCCCTATCTCTTAGCTCTTGGTGCTTTTCATATTTGTATGAATAATATTTATGTCGTTTCAAAGCTCGTAACGCTGTGGTGTGATCTAATCCTATGTCATCCTCAAGTTTCCTTGTGCTGATCTTCCCATCATTTTCTTCCACGCACAATAAAACTTGCAAGTCCCTATCATTTCTTGCATCTCTTCTTTGTTCCTGCCTTTCTTCACATCTGCAGTTATTTATTACAGTGCCTTTTGTCTCAAATTTCTTGATAGTCCTTTCGACTGTACATTTTGCAGGTATCGGTCTATTCGGATACAGAGCAGCAAACATGTCTGACACATTTTGATAACTATTTCCTTGATAATACCATTTAATCATCAATATTTTTTCTTCAGAAGTGTAATTCATGGCTAATATTTTCGATGTACGAGTTTTTATAACAATAAAGCACACATTTCAAAATGACAACTTTATTTGACAGTCATCTTTTACCTTGACTGGTGCCCGAAAATACGGGGCCATAAAAAGGAGAAATAGTTAAAAAGAAATCGGCGATAACCCGTAAACGGGCTCATCAAAAATATCTAAAGTTATTCTTTTGAATGTGGGTTTTAGTGCTCTTTAATAAACCTAAATAGAATTTTTCTCTAAAATAATTAGGGAAGCCAATAATTGACTCCATTTAAAATTACATGGGATTTCCTATGTCCCGCTCGACGATGCAACACCCGGTATACACTATTTACACTTAAAATTAAAAGTCTACTAGTCCACTAATGTTTATGTACCATTGCGATCAAAAAAAAGTAGTACAACAAAATATAATTTAATCTGCTGGTCTATTATAAAATATTTTCTTTCAAACTGATAACTCAGTGTCACCAGAATTCTTGTGTCAGTGTCATGTAATTTTTAAAAAATGCCTTTAACTTCAGAGCAAAAATCGATCATATTTACGCGATTAAGGGATGGGGTTCCCATAAGGGACATTGCAGGCGCATTAGGGATAAACAAAAAAACAGTGTTGTTGGCTAAATCCAAAATTCGAGAACATGGAAGTATTGTGAGAAACCCAGGTTCTGGTCGCCCAAAAGTTTCCACCGATGACGAAGATACAACTTTAATTAATTATTTAAGGGACAACCCATTCGGGACCGCTATTAAGGCTAAAGAAGAAACCCATTTTCCTGGATCTTCAATTACAGCTCGAAGAAGAATTCGGGGGTCTGAACTCAAAAATAGGTGTTCTGCAAACAAAATATATTTAACAGAACTAAATAAGCAAAGACGAGTACAATTTGCTCACGAATACCAAAACCAACTGTGGGAGTCTGTAGTTTTTTCAGATGAGAAAACGTTCCAGTCCTGTAACAATGGAAAAGTCCGAGTATATAGACCCATAAACACAAGGTATGATGAAAGATATACGCACAAGACAAATCAAAGTGGACGTTTTTCCGTAAATGTGTGGGGTTGGATTAGTGCTAGAGGCCCAGGAGTTTGTCAATTTGTGCAAGGGCGGCTAACTGCAGGAACATATTGCAACATATTAAATAATGTTATGGTGCCATCGGTTGAAGCCATATTCGGTGATCAAAATTATATTTTCCAACAAGATAATGCTCCCATTCATACTGCCCGCATAGTAAAAGATTACTTTCGACAAAATAACATCCAAGTTTTACCATGGCCTTCGAAGAGCCCCGACCTCAATCCCATAGAAAATGTCTGGGGAGAAATGACCAAGTTCATGTATAAACATGACTTTCATCCAAGAAATGAAGAAGAACTGCGCCAGGGGATAAACGCAGCATGGGATAATATAACCCAAGAGTATACAAGAAGCTTAGTCTTAAGTATGCCGCGTCGGTTACAAAAAGTAATTGAAAACAACGGCGCAATGACTAAATATTAAACAGCTGCTTTTAAGTATATATTATTTTAGGATGTTGCATTTAGAAATGTTTACTTTTGGTTAAAATTTTGTATTTTTACTGTTTTTCCACTTTTGGCTTTTGTTGTTTTTGGATTTTTTTTATATTCAATAAATAAATCGATAGTTGTTATACATACTCTATTATTTTATTTAAAAACTTGATTGCCCATTTTTAAAAGGTAGGTAAATTTTTTAAAGCACCTTTATTACAATACTTTTATTTCGCCACGTATATAGTAGATTACCAAATTCATGGTATCGCCTAAAAAGTTAGGTGGCATAATTATATTGTTTTCATAGTGACGACGATATCCACTTCTCGATATCCTTATAGACCAAGAGTTCTATCTGGGACTACTAATTCTTGTACTACTTTTTTTTTATCGCAATGGTACATATTTACCCTAAGTCTAATATCTGATTGACGATGTTTTCCCGCTTAAATCAGCCACAAACACATCGCCAAGGTGACGGGGGAGGTTTTGGCACCCCCGGGGAACGTTTTTGGCACCCCTCAGTTCACCTTGCGTTGCACAAATTATTAATTTCACAGGTAATGTCAGTAACCAGTACTTTTTATTACGCGAATTTTATTGTTTTTAATGTTTATTATAGTCTGTTAGCTCGCTTGTCCATGCCCTTTACCAGGGGAGGCCACGTTACGCTGCTAAAAAACTCGTTTTTCACGAAAATAGCGAAAATTAAAAAGCACGTGTAGCAATACAATGCTAAAACTCCACGTTTTTTGTACGAAGATTAGTGATAATCTTAGATTAAGAGATAACAGAGCTCAAAATGGGCGTTTTTTGCTCTCGACTGTATCCAACGAATGCTGAATTGACGGGAACCGGTGCTTTAAGTGTCGCTAGGCCCTTACCTATTTCTATGCTTTCTACTAAGTTAAAACCTTTGTATGACATGTCGTGTGTAAAGCGGAAGTAGATTAAAAAAAAAATAAAAATTGTCATTAGATTGCCAAAAAGCGTTTGAGCTTAGTAAAGAATTAATAACGTCTTGTAGTGTTTTAGTCCACTATGACCCAAAACTTCCCCTTTATTTAACATGTGATAGTATATAGTGGCTATGGTGTGGGCGTTGTACTCAGCCATAAAATAAATAACGAAGAAAGGCCAATTATGTTTGCATCCAGCACCCTATCTGCAACTGAGAAAAAGTATTCAAATTTAGAAAGGGAAGGGTTAGCAATAATGTTTGGATTAAGAAAGTTTTATAAATATATTTTTGGTCGAAAATTTGTATTAATAACAGATCATGAACCTCTTAAATTCATTTTTGGTAGGGACAAAGGTATTCCTGTAACAGCTGCCGCCAGGATCACTAGATGGGCCATAACATTGTCTGGATATGATTATTCAATAGAATATAAAAAGGGTAAATTAATTGCCAATGCAGATGGTCTTTCTAGGTTACCTATAAGTGGTAGTACTGAAATTTCGGATTGAATTTTTTCTTTTAGCCTAATAAATTAATGAAATACCGTTTAGTTCAGGGGATATTGCTTTTGAAACAAAAAAAGATAAACTCTTAATAAAAATTTCAGATTTTACTAAATCAGGTTTTCCTCATTCGGTTGAAAACGAATTAAAACCATATTTTAGAAAGAGACAAGAGCTTTTAGTGGAACAAAATTGCCTTTTGTTAGGTAATAAAGTAGTAATTCCAGAAAGATTGCGTCGCAAAGTTCTAGAGCTTTTTCATGAACAGCACCTGGGCATAGTCCGAACAAAAATGTTAATAAGGTCATATTGTTGGTGGCCAGGTTTAAACCAAGATGTGGAACAGTTTATAAATTGTTGTGAAGTCTGTCAACAGCTTCAGCATTTCACAACCTGTAACTCTTTAATTTCATGGCCATCAGCCCCAAATAATTTCTTTCGTGTGAATATTGATTTCTTTCATAAATTTGGTCAACATTTTCTGATTTTAGTAAATAATAAATCAAAGTGGCTGGAAGTAAAACATATGAAGTTTGGTATTACTACAAAAGAAACGATTCTGAAATTAAAGGAAATTTTCAGCTTAATAGGTTTGCCATCTGAATTGGTGTCTGATAACGGACCTCCCTTTAATTCTGTAGATTTCATAACTTTCTGCCAAACTAATGGTATTAAACCTGTAAAAACACCTCCATATCATCCCCAGAGTAATGGGTCTGCTGAGAAAGCAGTGCCGACAGTAAAAAAGGCCTTGGAAAAGGGCTATATTCTTTCAAAATAAGCAAGATATTTCAGATAGTCAAATTTCTCACTTACTAGCTAATTTCCTATTTAGTTACCGTAATAGGTACTCCATCCACTATCACAGGTTTGTCACCAGCTGAATGTGTACTGAAGATAAAACCCAGAACAAGATTTGATCTCTTAAAACCAAATTATAGTTCTAAGTTTCAGGTAGTTTTAGATCGTAGTAAATATTCTAAGTTTTACCATATCAATGAACAAGTTTATGTTAAAGATACCCTAAAAAAAATATGGATAAAAGCAAAAATTGTAAAGGTTCTTAGTTATTCGACATATTTAGTTATGTACAAGAATGATGTAGTCAGATTGGTTCATGCAGATAGTATTCGTCATGCTTTCTAGCTGTGACAAAGATTCAAGTGTTACGACTACTATGAACCTTCCTGCGAATCTCCCTATGAATATTTCAATATCTGACATTGTTAATTTTAATAATACTCATAATGTTTCTAATCAGGCTAAAAAGACTTTAGTAAGTGATAAAAGTAATAACGAAGACGTTACAAGGTTTAAAAACACCCCGAAGGTTGATGTGTATGTTAGTAAAAAAATTCCACTCGATGCTATTCCACCTCCAAATAACTGTTTTAATTCCGAACATATTGTAACCAGGTCGGGTAGAGTAAGTAAACCTCCAGAAAAATTAAATACCTATTTAGCTTTGCATATATTAGTTATTTTTAAAGAAGGGAGAAAATGTTGTGTTGTTTAGTAGTTTAAGCCATACAGAGTATGCAGATAACTTTACGATGGTCTGTAAAAAGTGTGGGAATACGAAAAGTGAGGTTATCTCGTGTTGGTCTATGGTGATTATTGGTGATATAGATTGTTATGTCGTTAGTCTGTTATCCAGTCTATTAATAAAAGGAACAAATAAAAACGTCCGTAAGAATGCATGTGTCTTTCTAAAATACATAGCACATGGCAACACCTCAAACTTTTAAGTCACCCGTCAAATTATCCTGATTTGTTAATTTGGTTAAAATTGCCTGCATTTTAACGAGGATTTTAATTAAATTTGTAGTTTTTCCGTTGTTTTTTTTGATAAAATGTTGTTCCTATTTTACCTTGGTATATACACGTGTGTAAGCGACAAATAAGCAATTTCTTCAAAGGTAATTATTTGAAACACCGGAGAAAGAAAATTTTTCGCTAACATTTTTCATAGAGGTAGACTAATAATTATTGAAGGTCGCTGATCACAATTTTCTGTTTGCGGTTTCTTCGTTGTTGTTCGTTTTTGAATGCAATCTAAGTTTGGTGCAAGTTTAATCACTGATTTTGAAGAAAAAACAATAAAATCCAGGAAATAAAAAAAAAATTTTCAAAAACAATGCGTTTCCAGGGATAACTAACCTGAACTAACCTTCAATTAGTCGCATATAAAAAATCCTAACGAAAAATTCTGTGTCTCCTGTGTTCCAAATAGGTAACCATATCTTTGAGGAAATTGCTTATTTGTCGCTTATAAAGGTGTAGGGGAAAGCCGGGTATTACCGCCCAGCGGACAATACCGCCCACCTTTATAAAACTCTTAATATTAATATAGGCGCAATAAATCTGGTAACATCCGGGTCGCATGATATTGCATCTAACCGTCAAGAAACCGAATATGCATAAAATCTATTTTTAGTGTGTTTACAGGAAAGAATGTGGTTGTATGTGTCGCCGATCTAATTTTATCCGATAGGAAAATAAGCCGTAAGTAGCATGTTTTTTGATAGAATCGAATAATTTTTGAAATGATATGCCACTTATTCATTTTCTTATGTAAATTCACATCGTTTTTGATAATATCTCAAATAGTCACCATACAAAAAAATATTTTTAGCAAAATGGCGATGATGGGTAATACCGCCCAAAATTATTTTGTGCGGTATTCCCCGAATATTTTTAATTATCAAAATGTAGTTACAGAAATGCCAAAAGCGAGAAATATTCCTCGAAAAAAAGCCACCTGGGCCCCAGAATCACTTCAGGCTGCTATGCAAGCAGTCAAAGATGGACATGGGAAAAGGAAGAGTGCTAGAGATTTCGGTATATTACCTATACTCGTATTCTTTATTTAACACACTTATCCTAATTTTGTTTCCAGGCATTCCCTATTCAACTTTAAAAGATCACCTTAAAACAAATAATTCTTCTGTAGCTCAACTTGGCCGTCACTCTACATTTTCACCTGAGCAAGAAACAGAATTAGAAGAGCGATGCATTTATCTAGCAAAAATGTTTTATGGTCTTACAGCTATGGATTTACGAAGACTTGTGTACGATTTTGCCCAAAAGAATAACATTCCACACTGTTTTAACCAGGAAAAGAAAATGGCAGGTAAAGACTGGCTGCAATTATTTTTAAGACGCCATCCACGTCTAACTATGAGGAAACCTGAACCTACCAGCTTGGGCAGAATTTCTGGTTTCAATAGGGAAAGTGTTAATCTTTTCTTCAAAAATTTGGAGGAGGTTCAAATAAAATACAATTTTCCGCCAAATCGTATATATAATGTCGATGAAACGGGCATCACGACCGTTCAAGTGCCTTCTAAAATAGTTTCCCCAAAAGGTGTGAAACAACTTGGCAAAGCTGTAAGCTGGGAAAGAGGCCGCAACATCACCGTGTGCTGCTCAATAAGTGCATCAGGGATATATATACCCCCAATGTTTATTTACCCGAGAGCTCGAATGTCAGACCTTCTTAAACGGAATGGACCAGTAGGTGCTATATATGAATGCTCTGCCAAAGGTTGGATGAATGAAGAGTTGTTCCTAACATGGATAAAGCACTTTAAACAACATTCAGGAGCATCAAAAGCAAATCCGCTGTTGCTGTTGTTAGATAACCACAGTAGTCACTGCTGTTTAGCGACATATGAATTTTGTCGTCAAAATGTTAATTGTTATCGTTCCCTCCCCACACATCCCATAAATTGCAGCCCCTGGACTTAACAGTTTTTGGTCCATTAAAATCTGCCTACTCAAATGAATGCTCACTTTTTATGAGACAAAATATACATACAAAAATAACACCCTATGATGTTGCTCACATTTTTAATCGGGCTTTCATCCGAGTAGCTACTATGGAAAAAGCCCAGAAGGCTTTCGAAGTAAGTAGAATTTTTCCATATAGGCCAAATGTATTTTCAGATGAAGATTTCTTGCCCGCGACTCTTTCTCCAATGCCAGTTGTCGAAATACCGGCATGTGAAGCAGAACCTCAACCGTCGACCTCCCGTGAAGCTGAACCTCAACCCTTGAACTTCCGAGAAGCTGAACCTCAACCATCTACCTCTCGTGAGGCTGAACCTCACTTTTCTACCTGTCTTCAAGCTAAACCTCAATGCTCTACCTCACTAATAAATATTGATAGAAAACAACGTGAAACAAAAAATGTATCTTTCGAAGAAATATCACCTCTCTGTGCCGCTGAGAACAAAGCGTTAAAAAAACGACCAAGAAAGTTAGGAGCATCAAAAATTCTCACACCGACGCCGGAGAAAATAGAAATGGAAAAAAAGAGGAAAGAAAAGTACAAAAAAAAAAGAAAGGAAAAGTCCCACTGCCGGTGAAAAGAGTAACGAAAAAGATTAAATTTCACTCTTCCTCTAGCAGTTCCTCTTGCGATGAAAAGGAACTTTGCGATGATCAAAGCTCCGACAATCTTGATGATAATGACATGGAGGATGAAGTATGTTTGATTTGTGGTGAATTTGGTAAATCGAAAGTATGGTATAAGTGTGGTGTTTGTCACAAGTGGGCACATAAGGAGTGCACTGGTTTCGATAATTATAGAAATTTTGTTTGTGATTTTTGCTCCTAAGTAGGTTAACCAGGTTTTGATGTCCCTAAGTAGGTACTGTAGCTAGTAATGTTTTTATATTTTTAATATGTTTTTAATAGCCTAAATAATAAAGTTTATTTTTGAATTTAAACTTGTTTTTTGAGTTATTATTGCAAACAAGTTATTTAAAAAATTCCTATATATTTTTGATGGGCGGTATTATCCTGCAGGTGGGCGCTATTACCCACGAAGTTGGCTAATTCCGCCCAAGTGCAAAACTTCGAAAATCAATAAATATTTCATACTTAATAACTTATTTGGATATTTGGAAAATAAACCTTCGATAATAAATGAAAGTACTAAAGATTGATATCCCTGATTTTATTATATCATGAAAAATAAACGAGTTATTTATTATTTTGCTTAAGTGAGCGGTAATACCCGGCTTTCCCCTACCAAGGCTTGCAAAAATCTCTTATAGCATTTTTAATCCAATTTATTTTTGTTTGGAAAGGTTTTTAAAAACGCCCCTTATAACGTCATAATTTTGGCTGTCTATTGCAAAGTATCATTCAAACAGAAGCATCAAAACTTTGGACCTGGGGATTAGGAAAGAGGGCGGGCACCTCAACACACTGTTTCTGGATAAAGTAGGAAAATTCAGACAGTCACATGTCTTTGTTTTTACGGACGCATCAAAAAAGGGAAGTAGGGTTGGTTTCGGAATACACATCCCGAATATTAATTATAATTTCTCCTCTAGATTACCAGATACATTTACCATTTGTACAGCTGAAGTAGCGTCCATACATACATGAAGCAGTTAAAACCATCATTAATAAGAATATTGACAAAGCTATAATTTTCTCATGCAGACTCATCGAGTGCAATACACAAAATAAACAGTTTAAAACTAGACCCGTGGTAACTATAGTAAAAACACGATAAAAACGGATAGAGTAATAAATGTTCATTTCGTATAAAAACATATTGGAATTGTACGGCTATAATTCAATAGAGAACGATAGAAATTGTACTGCTTTTTAAAACAGATCCATGGTAACTAGTAAAAACATGACAGAAACGGATAGAGTAATAAATGTTCATTTCTTACAAAAACATATTGGAATTGTACGGCTATAATACAATAGAGAACGATAGAAATTGTACTGCTTTTTAAAACAGATCCATGGTAACTAGTAAAAACACGATAGAAATAGATATAGTAATAAATGTTCATTTCGTATAAAAACATATTGGAATTGTACGGCTATAATACAATAGAAAACGATAGAAATTGTACTGCTTTTTAAAACAGATCCATTATAACTAGTGAAAACACGATAGAAACGGATAGAGTAATAACTGTTTATTTCTTACAAAAACATATTGGAATTGTACGGCTATAATACAATAGAGAACGATAGAAATTGTACTGCTTTTTAAAACAGATCCATGGTAACTAGTAAAAACACGATAGAAATAGATATAGTAATAAATGTTCATTTCGTATAAAAACATATTGGAATTGTACGGCTATAATACAATAGTAAACTATAGAAATTGTACTGCTTTTTAAAACAGATCCATGGTAACTTGTAAAAACACGATAGAAACGGATAAAGTAATAAATGTTCATTTCGTATAAAAACATATTGGAATTGTACGGCTATAATACAATAGCAAACGATAGAAATTGTACTGCTTTTTAAAATAGATTCATGGTAACTAGTAAAAACACGATAGAAACGGATAGAGTAATAAATGTTCATTTCTTACAAAAACATATTGGAATTGTATGGCTATAATACAATAGAGAACGATAGAAATTGTACTGCTTTTTAAAACAGATCCATTATAACTAGTGAAAACACGATAGAAACGGATAAAGTAATAAATGTTCATTTCGTATAAAAACATATTGGAATTGTACGGCTATAATACAGTAGAGAACGATAGAAATTGTACTGCTTTTTAAAACAGATCCATTATAACTAGTAAAAACACGATAGAAACGGATAGAGTAATAAATGTTCATTTCTTACAAGAACATATTGGAATTGTACGGCTATAATACAATAGAGAACGATAGAAATTGTACTGCTTTTTAAAACAGATCCATTATAACTAGTGAAAACACGATAGAAACGGATAAAGTAATAAATGTTCATTTCGTATAAACACATATTGGAATTGTACGGCTATAATACAATAGAGAACGATAGAAATTGTACTGCTTTTTAAAACAGATCCATGGTAACTTGTAAAAACACGATAGAAACGGATAAAGTAATAAATGTTCATTTCGTATAAAAACTTATTGGAATTGTACGGCTATAATACAATAGCAAACGATAGAAATTGTACTGCTTTTTAAAACAGATTCATGGTAACTAGTAAAAACACGATAGAAACGGATAGAGTAATAAATGTTCATTTCTTACAAAAACATATTGGAATTGTACGGCTATAATACAATAGAGAACGATAGAAATTGTACTGCTTTTCAAAACAGATCCATTATAACTAGTGAAAACACGATAGAAACGGATAAAGTAATAAATGTTCATTTCGTATAAAAACATATTGGAATTGTACGGCTATAATACAATAGAGAACGATAGCTGCTTTTTAAAACAGATCCATTATAACTAGTAAAAACACGATTAAAAACGATAAGAATATTTATGACTTTGTAGCATACAAACACATTAAAAATATTATGTTAATTCAGAATACAATCGGATTCGAAATAGAATAGCATTGGATCTGGATCGGGATTTACGACTAGAATACGATTGACCTGAGAAACATATTAAACGGCATAAGATTTCAATGTACTTCTATACCATTAAATACAACAGGAAGCAAAAATGTGGATACAATACGATCAAAAGGGATAGAGATTTCATCTGTAAATAAATTTTAATCGTATTCACGCATAGAAAACGATTAATTTTGATAAGATCTATATCGTTTTCTATCGTTTTGTGTCGGATATTTTAAACAGGGCCGTGGAATAATTATATTAGTAAGGACCAAACGGTTAATTTTTATTTATTTTTTTATTTTATTTATTATTTATACTCCTTTTAAAACACAAAAAATTTTGTAATTAGGTACATTAAAAGAGTGCCTACTACTAAATATCAATATTACCTAATATTAAATAAATAATGCTGGCGCAAGAGCAGGGCGTCGAAATAATCTTGTCATGGATCCCCGGACATGCGAGCATTAAGGGCAACAAAACAGTTGATGCCCTGGCTAAAATAGGTAAAGATTTAAATATCCCCAAAAAAATTTACACTGACAAACAGGACATACTCCCTATCGTAAAAGAAAAAATCCTTAAAGAATTTCGGGGGTCATGGAGAGCGTCCCTGAAACTGAAAGGTAAAGCCTATGAGGAAATTACTGGAGAGTTCCCGAGTAGGGCTTTGTTTAGGGACTTTTAGTTCATTGATCGTAGACATATGTTTGTCTGCGAACCACCTGTATAAAATAGGTTTAAAAGATAATCCACGATGTGAATGTGGGCAAGCTGAGGATCTCGAGCATATTTTTTTGGAATGCCCAATTAACACTATCCCTGGATTTTGTATGTACCAAGAATTTAGAAAACTGGGGTGCTCCCTCCCCTTAAATTTGAAAACAGTCTTATCTAAACTGAATATTGAAACAAGCAAACTGGTTATAAAATTTTTAAATCATAATACGATTAATCTGTAAGAAAGATAGTTCAACTTGTCAAATAAATTCCTTTTCATTCCAGTTCTGCGCCCTTTGTGACGTCTTTCCTATGTTTGTGTTCAGTTATACTAATCTCTCTGACATTTAAAGCAATTAAAGCTGACACAGCCCATAAAAAGTTCCATGCACTACAGTACTAACATTGCGTAGATTGAGCCACAGCGCTAAAATTCATGAAGCCATATCAAAAGAATGAGTGAGGGGAAATTGGTACAGGACCAGTTAAAGTCGACCTCACCCTCTAGTATCTGAAGCTTCCAGGAGTACATACTCGCCAAGCTGGAGGCTTCCCGGAATGTGCTGGCAAATTGCCTAGTTGCAGCGCCATAGAACATAGAACAAACAAGCAAGCAAGCAAACATTCAATGCCGTTAATACAGTGATGCCAGATGACAGATTTCCATATTTATTTTGTTAACGTTGGCCACTAGAAAGACATCGCAACAACTGTGGGAACCACATTAGAATATGCGGAACAATAAGCAGACCCGCTCCTCCGCGATTGCATAAACTGACTTGATTATTGGTCACGTAATTGTAAAAGTTTGATAAAAGTTCGTAAATACGTATCATGAAAACGGAATGATGATGACGTTGACGTTTGACGTTGATATCATAATTTTTTTGATAGGAAAAGTGGGTGGAAAAAGTTCTAAAACTGATTTTTTTAAAATTATTTAAATACCTAGAACTTTTTAAAAATTGTTTATAAATGGTTATCTAGTTTTTTTCGTAAGTTATTTAAAGTTGTCTTTTTATAATTTTATAAAATACGGGCTTTATATTTAAGCAAAGGTTTTTCCTACCAAGTCACCAACTCATATTTTGTTTCTTTTAGTTGTAAAAGGGTAAGTTATTCCCGGCCAGCATTATGATTGGAGGATTATTTGTGTACAATCACAAGGGTGAAGTGCTGATATCTCGGGTCTATAGAGATGATATTGGTCGTAATGCTGTTGACGCATTTCGAGTCAACGTAATTCATGCAAGGCAGCAAGTTAGATCCCCCGTAACCAATATTGCACGTACATCGTTCTTTCATATAAAGGTAAGACATTTTAATTATACCTTGGCATGTAAAAAGAGTTCGTTGAGGAGTACCTACTTATTTTGGTTACTTACCAATTACTGTTTGGGAGACATTATTTTACAACCTGTTTTCTTCATATTCTTATGATGTAAAAGGTTTTTGAATTGAAGTAGGTAGGTACAGTAATACAGCATAGCTGAAGTACAAAACCCACCTTCATAACATAACAAAAATGTTCTGAGTGAATTGAATACATAATATGGCAGGAAATGGCAACTGGTGGCAGACTACACCAATTTTGTATTTTAAATTTTATAGAACCCCACATTAGAATTAGCTTTTTGCTGATGACAACAGTAGCCTTCTCTGCTGGTTCCTTGGACGGGTCATTGAGGGGTTCCATGAGGGTGTGGGAGAGAGCTGAAAGTTGGTTCTGCTCTAAACAGACTCTTGTTGATTGTAGAAAAGCTAACCAGGTTGTATTCACAATGGGCAAACTAGGTGCATCTAACCCTCATGAAGTAAATTTCTTGGGGGTTGTGTTGAAACCAAAGCTGTAAACATTTAGCACTTCTGACTAAATTTTCACAATGAAAGAAAAGTTATGGCAGGCTGAATTATTTCCTCGATTGTGTTTTCTTGAAAAACTATTCGTTTTCTTTACATTCTCGTACACATAATAATGGAATCATGGAATCAAATAGTCCTAGAGAGAATACATATATTTTTGCTTGTAAATGCTCCCTTATAAACATTACGGAGGTATCAAGGGATACAATATGTATATTTATATATTGTATACACTATTACATTTTATAACAGTATTAGGCAATTTATGCTATCTCTAACAGGGAAATAATACCTAATAAGTACGGTGGTAATTTTGAAAATCTAATAAGTAAAAAACGCTGAGAAATATTAGGTATTTGTAATTTATAGGATAAACATATCAGTGTATTGCAACTATTTGCATTGTTAAAACCTGTCCTGGTTTGAAATTATGAGTGTCCCCATAGTATATATCGTCTGTGCTTCTGCTAAGTACAAGATAGAATCGTAATACTTAAAAATGTTTTATTTAGGCCAAAATTGTTAGGTTTAGGTCAAAGGAGCTGAATAAGTTGAGCATATTTTGCTGTTGTTGGTTTGAAGGTTATAGACACAATGATATATAAGGAATGATAAACGTGTTTTGGACTTCTATTGTCATTATTTATTTTCCTCACAAGGTTTCAAACTGGTAAACATTCCATCCAGTCGTCTTCAGGTGAATATTCACAACTGCTGAACTTCAAGGTTCTCTGATGAGGTATATTGAATTTCTAAGATTTAAATTGTGTGAGTCCTGGCTAGGCACTATAAATTCCCTGCATTACCTTCGACATCTGCACAAATCAGATATAGGTACATGTTCTAAGCCAGCTGAATCATATTTTGGAATTCAATACCTAAATAATTAAAATATACTATGCTATAATACTCTAGCTGAGGATAGATGAGCAACTCAACAGGAATAAGTTTCATAATTCATATTCAAATTTAAATTCAATCTGTGTGTCTAATCAAATGAAATCAAATATATTTATTATGTTACACTTGTGTTGGCAGCTAAAATGAGCAAGAGCATCTATCTCCTGCATATGCAAAAAGTATTTTTCTCTTATATTGAAAATATTATATTTTTATTCTTTGGTTTTATTTAGAACTCTGTACTGATTTCTTCAGTTTCATCCAGTTTATTTCAAAACTTTCTTCATTTTTTCAATAAATTTGTTTGCAAGTTCAAAAATATTTTATTTTCTGCAATATTTATTGACAATAATAAAATATTCAGTGACCTGGATGGCGGGATCTAAAGTTAATATGTGAAACATAGCCCATCGTCCAAATAACTGGACCCTGGTTAAAAGCTGTTAATGTGACAGATATCTCCCAAATATATCCAAACCGAGAGTACAGTGACATTTTATAATTTTATTACAGTTACTGTTGGGTTCTGTGCAGAGACTGCTCTGGCCCAGTGGGCACTGAACCTGTCAAGATATGTTATTTATTACAGTCCCAAATATGTGCTCTGAAATATAGCTTTTATTGAATATGGTGTTAGGAATGAATAATCTTAGTTGAAGATATTTTTGAGGTTTTACATAATTTTTGTATTTTTTGTTTTAAATTCGATATTTATTCTTTGCAGTTTTTAATGTTCCTGGAAGCATGTTATTTATTTTAGAATCCAGATAAGCCACACTCTTCAGATTAACATTATTATCATTTACTGGGATAATAACAATTATTCATTCTAGCACGTGTAAAATAATTTTACTATTTATAATTTCTCTGAGAATATAGAATTTATGCATCTGGCATCAAATCTTATTGGAGAGGTATTCAATGCGGGTTTTACTTTCGAAATTTGTTCATTACACTCCCAAGAAGTGTCATCTTAGAAACAAAACATCTCAGAATTTTAGAATACCACACGCCACTTCAAACTTTCCTGATTTGGGACATACACACATGTGTCGCTCCGAATTATCGGCTAAACTCGCCCTTCCAGTACTTCGCTTCAGAACGCCCTGTGCTTCCGCGCGCTCCGATGTCTCCAGGTGGCTGGCTAATAATACCTAATATTATTATGTAAGAATCATAATTCCCAAAGCTTTGAGTGACGTCTAGTATCTGAAATCTTGTTAGGTTTTGAAACGCGGTTCCTCAATAACTCGGCGTCACTATTTCCAAAACGGTATTTACCGACCGGTAGACTTGGTTAACTTAACTTACGGAACATCACCTAAGGCTCACTGGTAGCTATTGAATCAAAACTTTGCTTTTTCAAAAGCAAGTAAATCTAATAGAGGTAGAATAAGATATAGTTATTGTTCCTTTTAAACAACACCAACCATATTTTCAGAGAGCTAATATTTGGATTGCTGCTGTAACCAAACAAAATGTCAATGCTGCCATGGTTTTTGAGTTTCTCCTTAAAATCATTGAAGTTATGCAATCCTACTTTGGAAAAATCTCAGAAGAAAATATTAAGAACAATTTTGTGCTTATTTATGAATTACTAGATGGTAAGTGAACCAAAGAACTCTCGCTAGAATTAGTTATATCATTGTTGGTTGGAATACTTTCCCCCTGGATTAGAAATTTCCTTTTTTCCTCTTAAAAAGTATAAAACTGTCGTAGATTGTTAAAATTCAAATAGGTATCATTAATACCCTAAACATGTCTTGAAATTAGTCTCTATATCAGATTCAGTTATTTCAATAATAAAACATTAAAAAACTCCGAAACTATTTTTTTTGTGTAGTTTTGCTGTGGATATTATTACTCTAATAACTAATAAACTAAACTAATACTAACATTTTTCGGCTGTAGAGCTAGTTTTTGTATGATTCTTCTATTTTTATATTTATAATTATATGATTTGCTTGACAAACAAGAAGAAACTTTAAATAATTAATGCGAATGCTGGATATTATAGCTTTCAGTTAATATGCACTTCAATAGCATATTTCGAGAGTTTATAATTATTATATTATAATTTTGTGTTAAGTTTTTGGAATTTTTTTTGAAAAAATGTTTACCGTTCCCAGCTTTCTCGTATGCTCTTTGTTGTTCTTTCCTTCCCAGTAAAGCCATACATTACTTGGGGTATTTCCTCCCAGTTGAAACTTCTTTGTTCCATTATTTAGAATCACAGTCATCACCTCATAAAAAAAATAATTTATGGTAAACTGAACCAAATGCCGGGATGGAAAACAATTCAAAACAGCTGATTAAGGTTGGTTAGGAAAATGTTTTTTAAATTAGTTGTGAAATTGATTTTCGTAAGTGTGACTGTAACATATAAATAGGCATGATTTGTAATAACTGATGGATTAACCTGGGTTTAATCTTAACAACTACTTTAATGTCCAGCATTTTTGTTTGCTGGGCACCCATGTTTTTGATGACATACTAGCCATACTTTATGTCTACTTTTTATCCTAGCTGTGGGAATAATTGCTATATTTTATTCTAGAAATTCTTGACTTTGGCTATCCGCAAAACACCGACACTGGCGTTCTCAAGACTTTTATTACTCAACAAGGCATCAAATCTGCCACCAAGGAAGAGCAGGCACAGATTACTTCTCAAGTAACAGGTCAGATAGGTTGGAGACGTGAGGGTATTAAGTATCGCCGAAATGAGTTATTCCTAGATGTTTTGGAATATGTCAACCTGTTAATGTCACCACAAGGTAATAGATATTTGTTTCTTTTTTTTTTCTTCTTTTAATTGTAGTTTAGTTCATAGAATCGTTGGCTTTGGACCATTTTTACTTTATTTTGTTTTTCTAAGAAAACTGATTTACAAAGAATAAGTGACAAGGAGTAAGAAATTGCTTAATTAGAAATAAAGTTAGGTGAGGCAATTATTCCTAATAGAAAAAAGTTATATTCGTATTTTATTTTTTATATTCTCATTGCTGATCGAATTTCGTGAGCGTGGTTCGGAGAAAACCGTGGTTTTCGGAGTCCTTCTTTTAAGCAATAAAAAAAAATTCATTTCCAAATTCTTACTGTGTTTAATACACTTGTTTGTAACAAAAAATTATAATACTATAATACAAAAAAACAGTTGTAAGAAAACTGATTTACAAATATTAAGTGACAAGGAGTAAGAAATTGCTTAATTAAAAAATAAAAATAATACATCTTTAAAGTTAGGTGAGGCAATTATTCCTAATAGAAAAAAGTTATATTCGGATTTTATTTTTTATATTCTCATTGCTGACCGAATTTCGTCGGCGTGGTCTAATTTTGCTGCTCTAAAAGGGGAACTTGGTTTCGGAGAAAACCGTGGGTTTCGGAGTTCTTTAAAGCAATAAAAAAAAATTATTTCAAAATTCTTATTGTGTTTAATACACTTGTTTGTAACAGAAAATTATAATACTTACTATAATAAAAAAAAAACAGTTGTATTCGTAGTGCTTTGCCGTCGCTCTTTTATATTCGTGTACAGGATTTTCGGATATTTTGGGCCATATCTACAGGGTGTCGTATAAGAGACACAATTTTTTTTAATATACTTGGTGTTTCCTAACTACGGTACGAAACTTCAGAGGGTGATACGTAAGGTCGTTTTAAGAAAAAAAGTTTCTGTGAACATATGTCCGGAGTTGCTTCGCTTCTGAGATACAGGGCGTTGAAGTTTAAAAAAAAAACGGTCATAAATATCCTTAAACAGATTTGGTTTAGTTAGCTGAAGTAATAAGGCGCTTATTTAGCCCTAACTAGATTGAAATTATTAGGTCAAGTGGCGTCTCAGTACCACAGCCAATTATTATTGAGAAGAAAAAGTAGGTACGCCACTGCCTTTTTTTTTAGTTTTTTTATTTGTTCAGATTAAGCAACTACAAATACAACTTTTTGGTCTCTTGTGTTTTTTTCATATCTGGGCTTCATTTGCGAGAAAAGAAATAAAAATCAATTTAACTCATTCTAAAAAGCTATCCATGGACAACATAAAATAACAACCAAAAATAAAAAATAGACAATTTCGACCTTACAGTAAATGAGCAAAATGTCCACCTTCTGATAAAATGCATGACTGGTTTCAATAGGTTTACTTTTATTATCACAATTTTGGCTTATTACCACATCTGCTATTTATAACAAATTATTGCCAAGACCAAATGAAGTACCTACCTACCTGCTTTGGAGAGCAGCTGACAGTGATAGTATTGTCATATTATCAATAAAATTCAGAGTTGTCAATTAGCAGTGATTTCATCATGACCAATTTTACTAACGCTGAAATGGCTGGCATGCACTTTATTTATGGATTAGCAAATGGAAATGCGGAAGAAGCACGGATAATTTACCAGGACATATCCTAACAGAGTAATCCCATGTGCTAAAACATTTAGAACGCTACATGCAAGATTATGTAAAACTGGGAGTTTTAATAAAAATACAGGTGGTGGAAGACCAGAAACTGTAACAACGCCTGAACTAGAAGAAGCTATACTTGATGCGATAGAAAAAGATCCTTCAAATAGTACCAGGAAGATTGCACTGCAGCTTGAAGTCAGCCCAAAAACCGTTTGGAAAGTTCTAAAAAAAAACCTCCTGTACCCATATCACATACAGGCAGCGGGTCCAAGCTCTACTGCCTCGGGATTTTCACCCAAGATTCATGTTTTGCAGGTGGTTGATTCATAGGATGGCACACAATAATAATTTTTTACCAAATATTTTAGTTACGGACGAGGCAAATTTTTCACGAGATGCTTATGAACTTTCACAATGACCATTTTTGGGCCGACGAAAATCCTCACGTTATTAGAGAAAGTCATTTTCAGCAATAATTTTCGCTCAACGTTTAGGTAGGAATTATTGATGACTACCTAATTGGCCCATTTTTTTTACCGCCAAGATTAACAGGTGAATCCTACACGGACTTTTTGCTACATCATTTACCCATTTTGTTAGAAGAAGTTATGCTTTTATGCATGACAGGGCTCCAGCTCATTTTAGTGTTTTTGCTCGTCAGCATCTCGACATCACCTAGCCTAATCGCTGGATTGGACGTGCAGGACCTCAAAATTGGCCAGCTCCCAGTCCTCATATTAATCCTCTAGATTTCTATAAAAAATATAAATAAAACTCCTGTACTAGATGTGAAAGAGGAATCGTATAATTGACAATTGCAATGTCATAAGGAATAATCCAGGTATTTTTTAACGTGTCAGACAATCAATGACAAATCGATTGCAGTCGTGCATTTTATCAGAAGGTGGACATTTTGCTCATTTACTGTAAGGTCGAAATTGTTCATTTTTTATTTTTGGTTGTTATTTTATGTTGTCCATGGATAGCTTTTAGAATGAGTTAAAGTGATTTTTATTTTTTTTGTCGCAAACCAAGCCAGATATGAAAAAAACACAAGAGATCAAAAAGTTGTATTTGTAGTTGCTTAATCTGAACAAATAAAAAAACGAAAAAAAAGGGCAGTGGCGTACTTTTTCTTCTCAATAATAATTTGCTGTGGTGCCCACTGAGACGCCACTGGACCTAATAATTTTAATCTAGTTAGGGCTAAATAAGCGCCTTATTACTTCAAATAACTGAATCAAATTTCAACCAAATCGGTTTAAGGACATTTATGACCGTTTTTTTTTTTAACTTTAACGCCTTGTATCTCAGAAACGAAGCAACTCCGGACATATGTTCATAAGAACTTTTTTCTTAAAACGACCTTACGTATCACCCTCTGAAGTTTCGTACCGTAGTTAGGAAACACCCTGTATATGAGTTGTAGGTTGTAGGGCCGGAAAAATTGAGAAATTAGGTTTTTTTTTAATGGAACACCCTGCTTTTTTTTTTATTTTATGAAAAATGATTCCGGGTATAACGACTTGTCTTAACCTGAATTAAAACTGTAAATTGAAAGGAGACTACAAGCTCCATTAACTGACAAACAAGAGAGCAGGCAACTGTATCACTTTCACAATGTTAGAGGCCCCAAAATAGCCAAGCTAAAAAAAAAATATGTAAGAATTCACTTGAGTGTATTGTAAAGTATACATAGAAAATCAGTCATGTCGAGAAAATTTAAATCGGTCGCCTAAAAAAATTGTGGGATATGGATTGTTTACCTTTAGTATACAGGGTGGCCCATTTGTATGACAAAGTAGGCTATAGGCTCTACTATACAGGGTGTTACAAATTCGATGCATTACCATTGCTATCTCGGTACCTATGTGAGATAGAGAGTTGGTTAAATTAAGTCAAAGTTGAGCATTCTAAAGCTGAATAATTTGATAAAAAAAAATTTTCAATATTCCAATTTCTTCCGGAGATATCCGAGAAAAACCGAAAAGATCCATTTTGGTTTTTATTTTTTTACGTCTCTTACTAATTATTTTGAGAAAGTAAGAACACTTTCTTAAGACACATTGTTATGATCTTCAAGAAAGTAATTCAATTTTTCAAAATCGACGTTTCGTTTTTAAGACACCCGCATCAACTTTATTTTTTTAAATACGGACCTGCACTTTTTATTGCATTTTTGAGTAATTTACGACCTCCCAAAACTAATGGTATATCACACACGTCACTAAGTTGCATGCTGTAGGAGTTATTTGAAGTTCTTTAAAATTGAAGAGTGGGCCTCGACTTTAAAACATATGAAAGAATGCCTTACTTTTGACAACATACAACACTTTACTACTTTACTTTACTTCGACATCTTTTGCTCCTATAAAAATGTACTTTTCTAACGAAGAAAAAACGTGATATGCTGAATGTTTACTACTTATGTCACTTGAACACAAAAACTGCAGCGGAAATTTATCTTCACCAATATCCCGAACGCCGGCAACCTTACCCATCAGTGTTTTTAAGATTGGATAGGAGGTTAAGAGAAGATGGTACATTTCAAAAAAAGCAAAATCAATAATAATATGGAAGTAAAGTTAGTAAAGAAGACAGAATTGGTTTTGAATCAGGTAGGTTATTTTAGAACTGTTTAAAAGAATACGATATCTATTCTAATTATTGTAAAAATTGTTTTAGGTAAATAATAATAACTGCGTGTCTACGCGGCAAATTGAGGTAAATCTCAATAAACCCAACATACACCATGTAAAAGCATGGAGAATATTAAGAAGTAATGGATACAAACCTGTATCACAACAATTGCTTCCAGGTGATGCGGAAAGAAGATTAAATTACTGCACGTGGTTAAGGGGACAAATCAATACAAACGGCGATTTTTTGAAAGATATTTTATGGTCCGATGAATGTAAATTCACAAATTGTGGCATTTGCAATCGAAAGAATGAGCATGTTTGGAGCATTGAAAATCCCAGGAAGAATAGAAAAATAAGAAAGCAAGTCCGATTTAGTATTAATGTGTGGGCTGGGATTTATGATGATAAAATTATTGGTCCATTCATGTTTGAAGAAAATTTGAATGGTGATAGATATTTAGAATTCCTAAATACTCAGTTCCAGGAATATTTAAGTGATATTCCACTAAACAGGCTACGCCGAATCTAGTTCCAGCAGGACGGCGCCCCCCCCCCCTCCACAATATACAAGGGCTGTAAGGAATTTCTTTAATCAAGAATTTTTCCAAAGATGGATTGGACATGGTGGTTTCATTGCCTGGCCAGCGAGATCGCCCGACCTATCACCGCTAGATTTCTATTGGTGGGGCGCGCTAAAAAACGTAATTTACAAAACGGAAACAAATAGACTAGAAAAACTAAAAGTTCGAGTTAGAAACACTTTCCGCATCATACCAAGGCGTTCTGTTCAAAGGGCAATAAATAAAATGCCAAAAAAAATCGACAAGTGTATTCACATCAACGGTAATCTTTTTGAGCATCTAGAAAACTAGATGGTTAATTTGTTAAAATTTAATATGTATACTTAGGTACAAAAGGTTTTTCTTAGTTTTTATAATTTTATTTGATACCTACATAAAGGTTAAGTTGTTAAGGATGTACGTTTTTATTAATATTCGTTGTCAAAGTTAATGTATACGTTCTTATGTTTTAAAGTCGAGGCTTACTCTTCAATTTTTAAAGAACTTCAAATAACTCCTACAGCATGCAACTTAGTGACGTGTGTGATATACCATTAGTTTTGGGAGGTCAAAAATTACTCAAAAATGCAATAAAAAGTGCAGGTCCGTATTTAAAAAAATAAAGTTGATGCGGGTGTCTTAAAAACGAAACGTCTTATTTGAAAAATTGAATTACTTTCTTGAAGATCATAACAATGTGCCTTAAGAAAGTGTTCTTAGTTTCTCAAAATAATTAGTAATAGAGACGTAAAAAAATAAAAACCAAAATGGATCTTTTCGGTTTATCTCGGATATCTCCGGAAGTAATTGGAATTTTGTATTTTTTTTTTATCAAATTATTCAGCTTTAGAATGCTCAACTTTGCCTCCATTTAACCAACTCTCTATCTCACATAGCTACCGAGATAGCAATGCTAATGCATCGAATTTGTAACACCCTGTATATGATATGAAAAAAAAAGGTTTTACAAAAGTTTCACAAAAGTTTTTACAAAAGTTGTAGGCTATAAGCAAATATACAGGGTGTTTATTAAACATACGGCAAAAATTAAAGGGGTTATTCCCTGGACCATTCTAAGAATATTTTGTCCTTTGATGATTTTTGAAACGCGGTTTGTTTCGAAGATACGGGCGAGAACAATTTTCTACAATAACATTTTATTACCAAAAATTACATGTAAAGTTTCTTAATCTACAAGAACTGTTAAAAATTACTATCCCCAGCTAGGATGCAAGAATCCAATCTTCTCCTCATTGACTGCCAAACTCCTTCAAAAATACCAGGGTCATTTCTTATTAAGTTACGCCCAACAATTATCCGATTTCTTAAATTTTCCACATTCTCCACTTAAGTAGTATAAACTAATGACTTTAGATGGGCCTATAGAAAATACTCCAGGGGGTTTAAGTCCGGGGATCGAGCAGGCCATAAGTGAGGTCCACCTCGACCCACTGTTGAAAACTCACGAGCAACCACGCTAAAAGGTGCACTATCGTGCATAAACCACATTGCATTTCTTGTTGCCAATGGTACATCCTCCAGAAACTGAGGTAGCGTTTGTTTCAAAGAGTTGCGATACACCTCGCCGGTAAGCCTTCTTGGTAGAAATACCGATCCAATTTGCCAGTCCCCTACAATTCCAACCCAAACATTCAACGAGAACTGACGTTGAATACGATCTTCAAGTACCTCATGTGGATTTTCTTCAGCCCACACATAGTTGTGAAAAGTCCTTATTGCATTTCTTGAGGAATTCAATTCATCGGTAAAAATAATCAGCGTCAGTTGATGAAGGATTTGAACCAATGTGTGCAAGAGCCATTGACAGAATGCAATCGTGGAGGAAAATCAGTAGGAAGAAGTGCCTGAACACGTTGTATGTGGTATGGGTACAACAAATAGTCACTAAGGATTTTCCAAACAGTTCCATTACTTACATTCAAAACATTTGCAATTTTTCGAGTATAAGTATCTGGATCTTCCTCTATCATGTCCAGCACATTCTCTTCCACTTGTACCGTCCTTACTGTCATTGGCCTTCCTGGTCCCTCACTTCGTTTCAATGTGCCTGTTGACGTTGATGAATTATTTGGAAGGTTTTTACATTTTAATACACGTCAAACAACAAAACGGCAATCAGTCTATAAATTCGACACATAAAAAATGATCAATTACGAGACGTATTCAAATGAAATCCCCGTTTAAACTGATTTGCTTAAAAGATAACAACGCATTTTTAAAATAATATATACTCCGTAAGCCCAGTGTAGTACCTACGCCATAGTTTTATTACGACTACCTTAATAATTTGAAAAATTTCAAAATTGGTTATGTCGAAAATTTTTGTCACCCTGTATCTTCGAAACAAAGCGGCTTTTCAAAAATCATCTGAGGACAAAATACTCTTAGAATAGTCCAGGGAATAACTAGAGATGGGACCGAAGCCGAATATTTATTCGGTATTCGGCCTATTCGGCCACTTTTTGACTATTCGGTATTCGGCCGAATATTCGGTTTAAGACCCCGAATATTCGAATTTTTTTTTAAGGTTGCGATAAAATGGGAAAAGGCTGATTTTAATGATTTTTTATTTTCAAATAAAAATTGCAATAGGTACGTATTTATAAAAACATAACTGCAAAAAAAATCTTTACAAACTTAAAAATAATTAATACTTATAGTTAATAAGTGGTAGATTATGGTGCAAAAACACCAAGCTCTCAGCTCTCTCAGGTAATAAACGACTCCTCTTTTTCTCATAAACATTTCCAGCTTCGGAGAACAAGCGTTCACTGTAAACAGTACTTGCAGGAGCTGATAAATAAACCTTTGCCATCTGGCTCATATTTGGAAATTTGAGGGAGTATTTTTTCCACCATGCAAACGGGCAGTGGTCTTTGTGCAGTATTTCTTCTGACAAGTAAGCATCTAACTCAACTGCGATCCTGTTTTTATTAGGGGGGTTGTAGAGAGCACTAGTCGATGCTATTTCCTTATAACATTCCCAGAAAGTGGCGTGTGATTGATTAGTGTTTGTTTCAGACGATGCAGTTAAGTTTATGTTTATATTGTCATCATCGCTGCTGCTGTCAGAGTCAGCAGAACTCAATTCTCTTCGAAGCGATTCCACAAAAAATTTATGCCGTATTAAACAGACTTTGTCAAACGTAAAGAATTGCATGCGGTAACGGGGGTCCAGTAAAGTGGCTAGGAAATAATTCTCATTTATTTCTAATTCCTTAAATCGGACTTTCAAGCCACTAATTAAAGAAAGTCGCATTGCACTAATATTTTCTGAGAAAATATTTGCTCTGGCTAAGTATTTTAGCAGAGTGGTAACATTTGGAATCACTTCCGAAATACTCGCGACAGAACTGCTTATTCTTTTGGTAACTTCTTCAAATGGTTTAAGCAGCATTAGACAGTCCTCTAGTAGTTGCCATTGAGTTGAAGACAAGTTTTGGAACGTCACATCATTTTCAGAAATGTATAATGTAATCGGTCTTTTTTGTTCTAATAGTCTTTCGAGCATATAAAATGTGCTATTCCACCTTGTTTTGACATCTTGAATTAGCTGATGGAAAGGCAAATCAAGTTCTTGTTGATATAACTTTAATTTTTCCTGGCTGCTCTCAGAATGATGAAAATGCGTGATAATGCGCCTGGCAGCAGATATCATTTCGATGACGTTTTCCTGTACATTTATTGAATCATTAACCACCAACTGTAGCGTGTGGATAAAACACGGAATGGGGGTAAAATTGGATTCATTAAGCGCTTTTACTACATTTGAACCATTATCGCGTAAAATAGTATGAATTTTTTCATTGGGTATCTCCCAAAAAGTCGTTATTTCTAATAACATTTTACGAATGTTGTCACCTGAGTGGCGTCCAGTAAAGTGTTTCATTTGCAAGACACAATGTTTTGGTACAAAATCGTCTGTTAACCAATGTGCGGTAAAACTCATAAAGCTATGAGTACTGTTGTCGCTGGTCCACATATCAGTAGTAGCTGAGATCGCTACAGCATGTAACAGATCATTTTTCAATGCATCTTTGGTTCTTTTGTAAATATCTGGAATTATTACATCAGCCATATATTTCCGACTAGGCAGCTTATATCTTGGCTTCATTTTGTTCATCAGCCTAGCAAAACCACTATCTTCGACAATAGACATCGGCTGATTGTCAACTGCAATCATTTCAGCGATAGAATAGTGCAGTTCTTTTGCCCGCGCATCATTTACAGACCACTGCAATTCAAACGATTCTTTAATATTTAGTTGTATTTTAGGATCATTTAAGCATTTAGGCGTATCCTCGGGCATATCACACTGTGGATTATGTATTGGTCCGGTCATTTCTGTGTATGACCCAGGATGTTTGCCTGAAATAAAAACACCAGTCTTCAGTTAGGAAAAGGGTACAACAAATGTACGGAATTTTAAATAAGTTGAATGTAAAATTAATGTAAAATTTTTTACTTGATCAATTCTTTTGTGATTTTCTTGAGGACCTTGTGTATTTTATATTTTTTCTACTTGAACATCAGGCAACATCATTGAAAAAAGGGCGTAGCACCCAATTTTTGCCTGCGGCGCTATTTTTTTTCCCGCTCTTTTACCCCCCCCCCCCCCCTCATGAAAAATAAATATCTACGACCTTGGTACGTGCGTGTTTCGTTCTTGCTTTGACCCCTCCATAATGTGGAAAACAATAAAAAAAATGCGAGAATTATTCTAATCCAAACTACAATAATACCTAATTAGGCAAGCCGATTTATTTTACCCACCTTTAATATGATTTATAAGCGAAGTGGTAGTAGCTCCTTTTCCTTTGCCCCCTCTTGAAATTAAAACATTACACAATGTACACTGGGCTTTTTTATCGTCCTCGGTATCTTTAAAGAAGATCCAAACTTTTGACTTTTTGTTTTTGTTCATTTTATTAATATAAATATTATAAATCGATAATAATCTATAACATCAACCACCCTTAGCAACAGAGTACCTTACACTAAATAGGCTTGCACGGCGCGACCGTCGACACGTACCAATACAGGTCGTAACCCGCAAAACTCGAATAAATCTTGGCGGCTACGCGTTCAGATCAATCAAAACTGTATTATTCGGTATGGCCGAATATTCGGCCGAATATTCGGTTTCAATTTGGCCGAATATTCGGTATTCGGCTATTCGGCAAAAGCACTATTCGTCACATCTCTAGGAATAACCCCCTCAATTTTTGCGTATGTTTAATAAACATCCTGTTTTATTTAAAATTGAGAAAAAACCGTAATCAGGTCTTTTTTTAAATCTATATAATTTTGATTTTATATAGCAGACATATAAAAAATAATACTATTTCATTATTTGGCGGCAAATTTATTCAAATATAAAAAATATATATTATAGGTACTACAATAGTATAGTTTAAAAAACTCTTAGCCAATTTACAAAATTAAACCACCAACACAAAGAAACAATCAAAAACATATATCGACGACTGCCAATTTGACCTTTTCAAGGTGGGTTTTCAAGTGCTCCAGAGGTTCATCTAGCTCAATGACGTCCTGCAACAGAATATTATTTGTAATCAAATTTGTCACTTGATTATTAGATACTTTTTTGTAAATAATCTGTTTAAAGATTATTTATTAAAATTTTTGAAGAAAATATTATTAAGGATTATTACTGAAGATGGTCAATTATTAAATTTGCAGTAGACAGGACCCAAAAACCCATATAACAATACTGGCCATAGTATCTATCAATCAATATATTTTATAATTACATACAATAAATTCTACTAATAATAATTGACCATTCTTCATAAGTCTAAGGGATATTTTTTATACTATATTTTACTTACTGGTTTTTTCTATACCAGGTGACAATGAAATCGTTTGACAGAACCTCACTTAATTATCGTTCAATATAGGAATTTGAAACTTTAGCAGTAAATATGGTTTAGGGAGATGCAAATTTTCCATCAAAAATATTTTGAATAGCACTTCCGGTTTGACCGGAAGTGAGGTTAGGTCGCTTATTTTAAATGACACTCTGTATATTTTTTTAGATCTTCGAATAGAGCTCTCTAAATTCCCTTTTTAATGACATATCACAAGTTGTCATTTGTAAAATAAGCCACCTAACCTCACTTCCGGTCAAACCGGAAGTGATATTCAAAATATTGTTGATGGAAAATTTGCATCTCCCTAAACCATATTTAGTACTAAAATTTAAAATTTCTTTATTGAACGATAATTAAGTAAGGTTCTGTCAAACGATTTCATTGTCACCCGGTATACCAGCGGAAGTAAACATCTAACTCAAACGTAAATTTGTTCCCTTCTTTCTCTGATGTTTTACAGTTTCATATTTGCTCATTCCGTGTGTGTATCGTAGCCAAACAACCACGCGCAGCCTAAATAGTAGTAAAGCCAAGATCTAACTTTTACTCCTGTCATATAGCAAGAAATATCACTTGCTTTTATACCATTGCTTTGATTGATGAAAATATTTGCCTATTTAAAAATGTAAGTTTTCTCGTTCATTAATATCAGGCTAATCCTATAATAATTTTAGGGCAAGTTCTTTCAGCTCACGTGGCAGGTAAGGTGGTTATGAAGTCATATTTGTCTGGTATGCCTGAGTGTAAATTTGGCATCAATGACAAAATTGTTATGGAGGCCAAAGGAAAGGGTACTTTAGGTTCAACTTCTGATCCTGATCCTGCCAGATCAGGAAAACCAGTTGTTGTCATTGATGATTGTCAATTTCATCAATGTGTGAAGCTTAGCAAATTTGAAACTGAACATTCCATTAGTTTTATCCCTCCAGATGGTGAATTTGAACTTATGCGGTAAGTATTTAAAAAAAAACACATACAGTAAGAAAGATTCAAATGTCGAAATATGAAATATTATCTTGGTTAAAGGGGGTTATGAAATAGAAAACGCATGTCTAAGGCTGACCGATATATGGACGACTTCGTGTGACCTTCTGGTCATACGACTACGCGTCCAGTGGACGTCGAGCCTTATCCTTTTTAAATAATTCTATAAAGTTTAGGGTAGTTTCGATATCAATCATTCTTTGATTATCAAAATTTGTCAAGCAATTATGGTGAAGTTTTTTTGCTATTGCTATATCTTAAGCTGGCTTGAATTGTGGGTTTCACAACTAAGCCCAAGATTTACATGATTAAAGCCTATTATTTTCGAGCTGGTGTGCTAGTTAATGGAGTTTGGGTTTACAATCACTGTTTACGTTTGGGCGATTTTAGAGAGTACTTCCCAGATTTAGAAATATTTCCAAAGGATTTTTATACGTGCCTTATAAGTTGCGTTGGTGTGTTTCGCGCAACTGGCTCTGTGACTCATAAAAAATATGCTGGTAGGCCAACCGTTCATACAGAAAAAGTTGTTAATGACGTTCGTCAACGTATGGAACATGAGCCTACAAAATCTTTGAATCGTCTGGTTTAAGTAACTGGACTTTCTTATGGAACATGTCAAACGATTGCAAAGAAGAAGTTGAACATGCATATAAGATGCAATCATATCAAGAACTTTTGCCGCAGACCATCCCAGATGTCTTGCGTACTGCCAATGGTTTGTTAATAATTTTCAACTAAGTGTAACATTTTTTTCCGACGAAGCGTGGTTTCATTTGTCGAAATACATCAATTTTCAAAATATGAGAATGTGAGGCACCAACAGGCCGCATATTTTTGTTGAATCTCCACTACATGATCTTGTTTGGAAGAAGAATAATGTGGACCTTTTTTTTTTAATTCACCGTCAACACAAAGGGGTACAGAAACAACATTTTGATGAGTTGATGACTGGTTGATAAGTTTGCATACACATGTTGAGATTCCTCCTTGGTCACCTTTTGTGTTCTCTACAGGCGCCCATACACACTGCAACATACGGCGATGCATGCGTCGACTCCATCGTTTCAAGAGTCATGCTACACAGTGTGTGTACTGGAGTTGAAAGATTTGCATCAGTTGCAGCAAGCTGCGCCGCGACATCTAGAGTCTCGTACTGGATGCGGTGAGTAGAGATACGGAATCGATGGCGCAGAAGCAGGTTTCAGCGTATGTGAGTTTGAATCGATGCAAGATCAATTTAGTTCAGTTTTCCCCCTTATAAATCCTTTATTTATGGTTTAGTTCAGGGCTCATTTCTTTTGAATTCGTGTAATATTTTCAAATTGTAGTCTTTCTATTCCATTCCAAAATAAATATGCCTCCTAACAATGATGTCATTACGACCGTAGGCAACAAAAATTTCAATTTTTTAAAAAAGAAAACTGTCCCAAACAATTATCCACATGAACTGCAAATTATTTCAAGTTTTATGATTCTTGGAAACCGAAGCGTGCTTCGCCACATTATGTGTGTAGACAGACCGATGCTAATGCCTAGTTTCATGATTCCCGGAGTCGATACATGCATCGCCGCATGTTTCAATGTATACTTAAAGAAAAGAACTAACTGGTACAACCCTGTGCATAAGTTGCAAGAACTACAATAAAGGGTGTTAAAGAATATGGTGTGTCAAGTTATGCATTAAACAATTTCCCACCTTACTTTAACTTGTCCCTTTGTTGTTATTAGAAACTAGTTAAAAATATTATTAGTCTTACATTCCAATTTTTAAAGTTGTAATTCATTATTTTACTTATAGAATTAGTAAGATATTTGCGCTTTGTTGATGATATCAGTATGGCTTCCAATCTAACCTAAATTTACAGTTATTTGAAATGGATGATATAGCTAAGACAGCTGTTGCCCATTCATATTTGGCAGACCGGTACACTGCCGTAAATGTATTTTTGTTACTGAGAATTTATAAAGCAACTTGCTTACTTGCAGAAGTATAATTTTTTTATTTGTTTTCTTATGGTAATTACTGTCTTCTTATTTATACTTGGTGAGTCGGGAGGAACGGACTAAACTCCAGGAGTGTGTTGCACGCGAAAACTGTGAAATAACCCATATGTTCTTATCCGCTCTGTATTTCTTTCCAAGTTATAGCGTAATAACAAATAAACAAAGTTTCGTACATTAACATTTTCTTAATCATAACGTTCTTTTAATAAATGTCAAATACCGCCATTGACCTCTAAACATTTTCTGCTTTGTCTACAAAGAGCGCCTGTTGCTCTCCTATCGTGTCTTTATTCTTTAATATTGGCTGCAGTATTTCTAATACGTCGAATTAGTGCATCCCGAGTGTCCACTTTTACTCTATACAATTCGTTGTTAAACCAGCCCCCATAAACAATAATCTAGTGATGTGAGGTCTGGAGATCTTGGAGGCCAAGAGGACTACCGCGACCAATCCAACGCCCTGGAAATTTTTCGTCCAAATGTTGCTTGACCTGACGAGTGAAATGCATAGAAGCTCTGTCGTGCTGATAGTATATTTGCATTGTGATGTTTACAGGAACATCCTCTACTACTTGTAATTTATTTAAAAAAAAATTGAAGTAGGGGTCTCCTGTGGGGCGATTCACTAAATGAAAGGGCCAATTAAATAACTATCGAGCATACCACACCACACGTTTATCGAAAACTTTTGTTAAAAATTGCTGTCGACTGTTGCGTGGGGATTTTCGATTGACCATATATGAGAGTTACGAGTATTATTAATACCGTCACGAGTGAATGTTGCTTCATCCGTTTAGCATAATCTTTCGGTTTTCAAAATCAAATCAAATCAAAAATAGCTTTATTGTCATGAAAATTAGGTAAATTCGTTGACAAAGCACCTACATACTAAAGTGGTAATTAAAGACACAAAAGAAAAAAAAAATAGAGGAGCAAGAAATACAAATAAGATAAATGGTGTAAATGAACAATTATGAATGGTAATATAATACAAACTTGCACACAAAAGTTAAAGTAAATTATCTACCTTAACGAATAATTAATCAGAGCTATATACTAAAATAAAATATAACAACACAATATATGCATTCTTGAAACACAAACAGTAAACGGATAATCCAAACACAATACTATAAAAACAAGAGAAATAAAATACATAGGAGAAAACTGAGGGTTAAAATATTGTTGAATTATAAAATAGGGTCATCTAAATAATCCGTTATGCCTTTGAAATTAATATTTTCTTTACTGCTCATTTAAACTTCTCCAGCGTATCCAACGATCTTACACCAACTAGCAGGTGATTAAACATTTTCCTCCCATTATAATATAGTGCCGAATGAGGTATAGGCAAAGGCACAACAGCAACTTGTCTTGTGTTGTAACTATTTTCCCTAGGTTGATACTTGATGTCGTAGTTTTTTATACATCAGGCTGACCGTTTCTAATATATAATATATATAATAGTAATAGGAATATTTCTGAACGGGTTAACTTAAAAAAAAAAACGCTCAGAAACGTCGATTTTTATTTTTATTTCTGCATTTTTTTAGCTAATACTAGAATATACAGGGTGTTACATAAATGAATTATCACGTCAATGTCACTTTTTGTAAATGGAATACCCTGTATATTATTTCATTTTTTGATTATACGCAAGATTCTAAGCAGATTTCGTTTATGATGTCCTATACCTATCTTCAACTGTTTACGAATTATTGACAATTGAAAATTAGACATCTTCAATGAAAATATAAATTGAATTGTTTGAGCGTTTTTTTTTTTTAAGTTAACCTGTACACAGATATTTCTATTTTTCCCAACTTTATTTTCATTCGTATAGTGTGTCTCAAAAAATCAGTATCAATTTCAAGTTTGTTTTTATAAACGAAATGACACTTTTTTAAATTTTAAACATATTATTTTATTTAATGAACATTATTTACAATAAAGGAATATTCCTGCCTATTTTAATAAATGTTGGAAGTGGTATCCATTCACAGCTCCACAATGACCCAATCTATCCACAAACTCTCTTTGGACATTAGCATGGTTACCAATATCTGGCGTTCATAGTGATGTTATTTGATGTCATTCTAATTCACTTTTTTGACAAACGCCTTGTGATTATTTGATTATTTTGTATTATTTTATCATAATGTTCTTAACAGAAACGCAAAGAATCGAGATCCTCATTATGGCTGGTTGTGGAGATAAAACTCGAACGCAAGAAGAAGTGTGTGAGATGTTCAATAATAAATACCTGGAGAGACAGCCAATCAGTCAGGCCACTGTAAGTAAATTTATAAATAAATTTAATAATTTCGGACATGTCAGAGACAAGCCGCGTTCAGGACGACCAGTCATCCCTGAAGACACTAAAATTGATATTTTAATGTCGCTGGAAGAAAATCCTCATTCAAGTACTGGATGTCTTTTAAACCAAGACAACATTGATGTGGATCATTCAGCTATTGTGAAGTTCTTAAGAAAAGAAAAGTGGCGTCCTTATAAAATAAAAATAGTTCAAGAGCTATATGACGATGATCCGGACAGAAGGAATCAGTTTTGTGAGGTAATGATGGATATCTGCCAAAATAATAATAAATTTGTAAAAAACGTGATTTTTTCTGATGAAGCAACATTTTGCCTTAATGGGGAAGTAAATAAGCAAAATTTGCGTTATTGGTCAAATGAAAATCCACAATGGTATAGAGAGGGCCATACGCAGTATAGGGAGAAAATTAATGTTTGGGCGGGAATTGTTGAAAATAGAATCATCGGGCCATATTTTTTTGAGGGGCCATTGAATGGCGAACGATACCTGTCATTTCTAGAGGAAGAACTTGTACCTGCCTTAATTTCACTCTTTCCAAATCAAGATGTTCCAGATACGTTTGATGATAGACTTTGGTTTCAGCAAGATGGAGCTTCTGCCCATTTTATCCCAAATGTTCGAAGATATTTGGACAATACGTTTCATCATCGTGTGATAGGCCGACGGGGCGAAATAGAGGGGCCACCAAGGTCACCCGATTTAACTCCGCTCGACTTCTTTTTATGGGGCTACGTTAAAGAGAGAGTATACAAAAATAAACCACAAAATTTAGAAGACTTGAAAATAAGAATCAGAGTCACGATACGGCAAATTACCCCAGATATTGTTACTAACGTCCAAAGAGAGTTTGTGGATAGATTGGGTCATTGTGGAGCTGTGAATGGATACCACTTCCAACATTTATTAAAATAGGCAGGCATATTCCTTTATTGTAAATAATGTTCATTAAATAAAATAATATGTTTAAAATTTAAAAAAGTGTCATTTCGTTTATAAAAACAAACTTGAAATTGATACTGATTTTTTGAGACGAATGAAAATAAAGTTGGGAATAATAGAAATATCTGTGTACAGGTTAACTTAAAAAAAAAAAACGCTCAAACAATTCAATTTATATTTTTATTTTCATTGAAGATGTCTAATTTTCAAGTGTCAATAATTCGTAAACAGTTGATGATAGGTATAAGACATCATAAACGAAATCGGCTTAGAATCTTGCGTAGAATCAAAAAATGAAATAATATACAGCAGGGTATTCCATTTACAAAAAGTGACATTGACGTGATAATTCATTTATGTAACACCCTGTATATTCTAGTATTAGCTAAAAAAATGCAGAAATAAAAATACAAATCGACGTGTCTGAGCGTTTTTTTTTTTTTTTTAAGTTAACCTGTTCAGAAATATTCCTATTATTCCAAACTTTATCACCACCCTGTATATATATGCTACTTAAAGTTAATATTCTATATTGTGTAAATAACAATTTACAGGAATCCCTAGCACCTGCTTCGCACATATATCTCACTGCTCGTTTTTGTAAGATAAAAACTGAGCGCATCAAGTATTAACTGGAGTTACCCCAGAAGCAGACTCCATATCTTAAATGGGACTCTATAAGGGCTGAGTATATAGATGGAGCGAAGTTCATGCCTAGTTCCCTCGAACCAACTTTTAAAGCAAGGCACCCCGATGCCAATTTATTGCATAAATACAGTGTGGCCCAAATTGGGCCTACATGTATGGGGATCTTGGAAACTATAGAATAGCGATTCTCAAACTTTTTTGGTGACGGAACCCTTTTGGGAAGCAAAATACTTGATGGAACCCTACAATAAAACAATAGTTTTTAAAAGTGTATTCTTTATTAATAAGCATAATAAAAGTACAATGTAACAGTTACTAATTATTACTTACTTTACCACATGGCAAGTACAATAATAGAAGATATTAAAAAAGAAAAAATCTAACTAATGGGAGGTATGAAACTGTTTTTTATTTTTCATCAATTGGTTGATATCAGGTTTGATAGAAGACAGTTGAAGTCTCATATCAGGTTCGGCGTCCAGTCTATTGCGATATTTTGTTTTCGTGGCTGCATAGGTTGAGAATCCTGTTTCGCACAAATATGTTGTTGGGAACGGGAGAAGAATATTCAGAGCCATTTTGCCAAGCATTGGATATTCATCACGGATTCTGCACCAAAAATCGTTGACAGGCGTCGTTTCGAACAGTGACTCCATACTTGTGGCTGATGACATTTCTAAAAGAGATTCGTATATCTCGTTTGACATACTTTCGGGCTTTTCCAAGTTGGGTAAAAAAGGATTATGAATCCATGAATTCAGTTTCATTTTTGTATTCTGTTCTTCGGGAAAATACTTTTCAAAAGATGCGCGCATCGAACTGAGATATTGGACCAATTCTTCAAACACATCATCTTGAAACATTTCTAAGTCGTTATCGCTAACAAACTCACTGAGTGACGTAAAGCTTTCTATTTCTTTCTTACCAACGCAAATAATCCAAAAATCTAATTTTCTTTTGAAGGCAGTTATTTTATTATTGGCCTGAAACACTGTTGTCTGTTTACCTTGCGATGATAAATTCAATTCGTTCAGTTTTTGAAAGATATCCGCCATAAAAGACAATCGGAACAACCAAGTTTTATCATACAAACGGTCCTTCAAATTAAAAGAAGTATCTGCTGAAAGAAACATTTGTAACTCGGCTCTAAGTTCAAATAGCCTTGTTAAAGTTTTACCCCGAGACAGCCATCGCACTTCTGTATGGAGCAGCAGTGTTTTATGTTTGCTGCCATAATCTTCACACAATAATGAGAACAATCGGGATTGTAGTGGTCGTGATTTGATAAAATTAATTATTTTTACCGCTTCATCCATAACTAATTTTAGATTTGACGGCATTTGCTTCATCGCAAGTGCTTGTCTATGCAGAATACAATGGCTGGAACTACAATTAGGCGCTTTATTTTTTATTCGTGACACTCGTCCTGCTGTTTTACCTGTCATCGCCTTGGCCCCATCTGTACAAATGTCAATGCAATTGTTCCAACTGAGATTATTTTCTTCAAAAAATATATTTATTTTATTAAAAATTTCTTCCCCGGTAGTGTTTGTGAGCAGCGGTGAACACATAAGCATGTCTTCTTCAAAAGAACTTTCATATGGATATCTCACGATAACCAGCAAGATAGCCAAACCAGCGACATCAGTTGACTCGTCCATTTGCAAGGCGAATCGTGTTTTTTGTAGACGTGTAACTAGTTCTTGTTTGACGTAGCTTGCCAGATCATGGATTCGCCGTGAAACAGTATCGTTTGATAGCGGCACAGTAGAAAGATGCTTTGCAGATTTTTCATCGAGCATACATTTTGTTATGTCTAATACACATGGCTTTATTAAATTCTCAGCGATAGTGTGCGCTTCACCTGCTTGTGCAATGCGATAGCTAACTAAATATGATGCCTCCGTGGCCTTTTCGTTGATAGTTTTTGTTACATGCATCATATTTTTTTGACTTTCCAATAACTAATCTTTTTTACGAACAAAAAATTCTTTATTCTTGTCTTTAGACTCGGGGTGTACAGTTTGTAAATGTCGGCGCAATTTGGCAGGTGCCATGGAACTATTAGGAAGCAGTTTACTACATAGCATGCAGAGAGGTGAGCCGTTGGAATCAACAAATCCGAAACTGATATATGATTCATCATACTTCCTTTTTTTCGTCTTTGAAACCGTCGAGCTTGACGTCGTGGCATCATCGTCTGGATCGGTGATTGCTATATTCTCCCCGCGTACTGCTTTTGAACATTCAGCGTCATTAGAAGATGTTGTTGCAACACGTTTAACACCTTTAAGCCAACGTTCCATTCTTCTTTATTTATAATGTTACACGTCAGGATGGTGGGGTCTAAATAATGCACAATCGTTACTGCGTATAAGAGACTAAGTTTAGTACAATGAAGAAATGTATAAAACTGGGACAACAGAATACAGCAGGCAGTAGAACAATGAACACTAGTTTCTCGCTAGCGAGCTTGTAAGTAGGTAGGTAGGAACTTATCGCTCCGAACGCTAATCGTCAACTGACTGACGAGGCGCCACGCGCGATCGCCGCTTTTATACTTAGTCCTAGACTCGATCTCGAATATTCTCGAAAATACTCGAGTCGGCGCCTTTGATAAACAAAAAGCAAAAATAAAAAGAGAAATATAAAAATTGCGTTGTAAACAATTCAGAGGCGGCTTTTATCAAAGGGACTGCGCGCTCACAAGTATACAAGTATACATGTTGATACCAAACTTATGAGATATTGTACCAGCTATTGTAACACATGTTTATACAAATACAAATAAATAAATAAATATACCTACGCGCGGCCGCGGAGTCAAAACGTTCGACCAGAGAGAGGTGCTTTGATTTTTTTTCTAAATTCTTGAGGAACCCCTACAGAGGTATCGCGGAACCCTAGGGTTCCGCGGAACACACTTAGAGTATAGCTGCTATAGAAGATAGAGAAACGGTTAAATGGGGAAAGTTTTTGACAATTATATTTTTAACTGAAAACCGTTTAGTACGCGGCCCTATCTTTTTTGGTTTTTGAAATATGTTGAAAAAACCAAAAAGATGTATTTTCGAAAATATGCTGTAGATTTCTTATTATTCACTATTTTGGCAATCTGTAAAAACATTTTTAAAGCAACTTTTTAAGTAGATTTCAGTTCTGCAATTTAATTTTAAACACGACGTTTCAGTTATTTTATACCATCATCAGGTTCATTTTTTCTTATGGGCGCCATATTGTATTTTATACTTAAAAGGTAGCTTATGACGTCAGCTTTTCAACGATGTATTATTTGTTGGAAAATAAATAAATGAAATTGACTTGAAAAATAAAGAAAATTAATTTTCGCAACACGTCAAATTTGAGAAGAACACATTAGGCAGGGTTAAATTTGTTTAAAATATCATAATATTATAATACATTATTTTATTTTTTCCTTATGGTTAAAAATCTCATATTAACATTTCAAATAAAGAAAACTAAAAACGCAATGAATAATAATTATTGTTTTGAAAAGAAAATAAGAAAAAATATCTAACTTACTATACTTATTCGAAATGTTGGCCGTTTTTATTAATACATTTTTGACACTTTTTTAACACAGTATTGATGACCCTGCGAAGCGTGTTGCCATTTATGCTCGTAAACACATTCCTCACTCTCTCTTCTAATTCTTGTACAGATTCCGGGGGTTCAAACTCATATACTTCATTTTTTACATAACCCCATAAATAAAAATCGAGAGGAGTTATATCAGGGGATCTAGCAGGCCAATTAACTGGTCCGCCGTTTGAAATTAATTTGTCATCAAATATCTGTCTTAAGAGAGTTTGAACTTCCCAAACATTATGTGCGGGACAACCGTCTTGTTGAAACCAAATATTATTCAATTGATCTTGACGATCATAAGCTACCTTTTAAGTATAAAATACAATATGGCGCCCATAAGAAAAAATGAACCTGATGATGGTATAAAATAACTGAAACGTCGTGTTCAAAATTAAATTGCAGAACTGAAATCTACTTAAAAAGTTGATTTAAAAATGTTTTTACAGATTGCTAAAATAGTGAATAATAAAAAATCTACAGCATATTTTCGAAAATACATCTTTTTGGTTTTTTCAACATATTTCAAAAACCAAAAAAGATAGGGCCGCGTACTAAACGGTTTTCAGTTAAAAATATAATTGTCAAAACCTTTCCCCATTTAACCGTTTCTCTATCTTCTATAGTTTCCAAGATCCCCATACATGTAGGCCCAATTTGGGCCACACTGTATTTGCAATGTGGACCCTAAACGTCAATTTACTGTCTATTCTTATCTCGAGAAACTTAGAATCTGTACTGTTGGAAATGTAACCATTGCCAAAGGGAGACATTATCCACCTCGCCATTGAAGCTCACTATGTTAGTCTTAGACACATTGAGAGTAAGGTAATTCGAATCGCACCATGCCTTGACTTTTTTGATTTTCTCGGAAACAATTTCAGTTAATTGTGCAGAGTCTCTGGCGTGCCAAAGGATGGTGGTATCATCAGCAAATACCGTAAGTTTACCCCTTATCTCCAAGGAGGCCATGTCGTTATTGTAAATTAAAAATAATGTTGGGCCCAGCACCGAACCCTGTGGCACGCCTGCCTTTATCCTACCCTTGTCCGAGGTCGTTCCGTTAAGACTAGCGCTCTGCCTTCTACCTGAGAGGTACGGTTGAAACCACCCCAAAGCCATAATGTTCAAGCTTCCTTAACAGTATTCCGTGATCCACATAGTCGAAGGCTTTAGAAAGATCACAGAACACTGCTGCAGCCGCCTCTCCATCAAGAAGGACGCAACCCTTTTTTTGACTAGTTTTTCAATAATCTTGGCAATTGTAGTAATTAGAGAGATGGGCCTAAAATTTGATGGGGAGTTAGAGTTCCCACCTTTATGAATCTGGATGATGACTACCTCCTTAAGCGAGTCGGGAAAGGTTCCTGTGGAAAATGAATTATTTAAAACATTAACAAACTCAACCAGTGCAGGTTCTGGTAAACCCTGCAAAATTTTGATGAAAATTCTATCTCATCCTGCCGCGCTTTTATTTTTTATGTCACGAAGTGTTTGATTAAATTCCTCAAGGTAAGTAGGAGCAAGGAAAAAATAACGTGAAAAAAATATTGGTTTTAAATAATCTAGTACTGCGTACTCTCTTTACATGGTATAGATATTAGCCTTGTTCGTGGAGTGTTTTTTTTTTGTGGAATACCCTGTTGAGTACCAATTCTTCATGAGCTGGTCGTTACATCTTCTACTAAATCCAGAATATTTTCTACTTCTAAACCTTGTTGAGTAGCTCGTTCAGATGTTATGTTAGCACTGAGAAGCTTACAGGTCTCGCCCAATTTGTTGAAAACTCTCATAAATACGTTTCTATTAGGATGTCTCTGATATGGAAACCGGTGATGATATTCTTCAACACCAGCTGTAGCACTTTCATTATAGAAACCATAAACAAACACGGTCTTTGCATATTCTAAATTTAAATAAATGTTTGGCATTTTGTAACACTTTAATCATTCAAACTTGAAAATAAACGTTACAACGTTAAACGACACAACAAAGTTATCAGATGTTTTTGAGTCCTGAGCATGAAATACTCTGATTATGCGAAAATTTGGATACAAGTGGAACGTTAGTTTAAGATTTTGAATTGCGCTGTAACTTGGAAACAAATGAAAATCAGATAAGAACGTATGGGTTTTTTCACATTGTTTTCACGTGTATAATAATCTCCTGTAGTTTGGTCCGTTCCTCCCGACTCACCCTGTGTAATATTGTAAAGTACAAACTAATAGTTATGGAAAATATTATGCTTGTTGCTCAGCTCTATTTTATTGTTATATAAAAACAGATGGTTACATTGAATAGTGTGCGCGAACACGTTTGTAACGATGAACGACACACGTTTTTATTAACAAATCAATCACTTTGTCATTTTATACCCTAGCATGGCTATGACATACTAACACATTTCTAACTTAGACTCGTCAAACAACCACTTAACTCATCTTAAATACTTTTTACTACTTTTAAATACTTTCAAATACTTTCCAACCATTTTTACGTAGAGTATTCGCCGTTCCACGGAGCGCAACCTTTCTCTGTAGAAATCAGCGTGACACTCTACACTTTACTTTACTTTGAATCACTTTTGACCATTTTTACGTAGAGGATTTACCGTTCCACGGAGCGCAACCTTTCTCTGTAGAAATCAGCGTGACACTCTACACTTTACTTTACTTTGAATCACTTTTGACCATTTTTACGTAGAGGATTTACCGTTCCACGGAGCGCAACCTTTCTCTGTAGAAATCAGCGTGACACTCTACACTTTACTTTACTTTGAATCACTTTTGACCATTTTTACGTAGAGGATTTACCGGTCCACGGAGCGCAACCTTTCTCTGTAGAAATCAGCGTGACACTCTACACTTTACTTTACTTTGAATCACTTTTGACCATTTTTACGTAGAGGATTTACCGTTCCACGGAGCGCAACCTTTCTCTGTAGAAATCAGCGTGACACTCTACACTTTACTTTACTTTGAATCACTTTTGACCATTTTTACGTAGAGGATTTACCGGTCCACGGAGCGCAACCTTTCTCTGTAGAAATCAGCGTGACACTCTACACTTTACTTTACTTTGAATCACTTTTGACCATTTTTACGTAGAGGATTTACCGTTCCACGGAGCGCAACCTTTCTCTGTAGAAATCAGCGTGACACTCTACACTTTACTTTACTTTGAATCACTTTTGACCATTTTTACGTAGAGGATTTACCGGTCCACGGAGCGCAACCTTTCTCTGTAGAAATCAGCGTGACACTCTACACTTTACTTTACTTTGAATCACTTTTGACCATTTTTACGTAGAGGATTTACCGTTCCACGGAGCGCAACCTTTCTCTGTAGAAATCAGCGTGACACTCTACACTTTACTTTACTTTGAATCACTTTTGACCATTTTTACGTAGAGGATTTACCGGTCCACGGAGCGCAACCTATCTCTGTAGAAATCAGCGTGACACTCTACACTTTACTTTACTTTGAATCACTTTTGACCATTTTTACGTAGAGGATTTACCGTTCCACGGAGCGCAACCATTCTCTGTAGAAATCAGCGTGACACTCTACACTTTACTTTACTTTGAATCACTTTTGACCATTTTTACGTAGAGGAATTACCGGTCCACGGAGCGCAACCTTTCTCTGTAGAAATCAGCGTGACACTCTACACTTTACTTTACTTTGAATCACTTTTGACCATTTTTACGTAGAGGATTTACCGTTCCACGGAGCGCAACCTTTCTCTGTAGAAATCAGCGTGACACTCTACACTTTACTTTACTTTGAATCACTTTTGACCATTTTTACGTAGAGGATTTACCGGTCCACGGAGCGCAACCTTTCTCTGTAGAAATCAGCGTGACACTCTACACTTTACTTTACTTTGAATCACTTTTGACCATTTTTACGTAGAGGATTTACCGGTCCACGGAGCGCAACCTTTCTCTGTAGAAATCAGCGTGACACTCTACACTTTACTTTACTTTGAATCACTTTTGACCATTTTTACGTAGAGGATTTACCGTTCCACGGAGCGCAACCTTTCTCTGTAGAAATCAGCGTGACACTCTACACTTTACTTTACTTTGAATCACTTTTGACCATTTTTACGTAGAGGATTTACCGGTCCACGGAGCGCAACCTTTCTCTGTAGAAATCAGCGTGACACTCTACACTTTACTTTACTTTGTACTGGGTCACGACAGAAATATGACGTGTGTCTCAAACAAATAGCCCATGCCAGATCTCGTCATCAATTCATTTATAATTTTTTCCTACAGTAGTCGTTTATATTGAAAAAACGTGTTGTATTAAAATCTCATCAGGGATTAGCCAATTTTACTCGTAAAAAACTTATTATTTAATAAAATATTTATTTTTAGAAATTATTGTTTACGTAAATGTATGCATTTGTTTTTACAAATCGATTAGTATAAAGATTTAATTTTTATCTAAAGTGTGACTTAAGTGTCCTTTTAACTTGTACCTTATACTGCAGTACATAATATTACCTTTTTTTTTAATTGGCATCACCTCTGACCTCATGTGCTTATCGTTTAAGGTACCGAACCACAAAGGACATATCTTTGCCATTCCGAGTTATACCTTTGGTACGTGAAGTAGGTCGCACAAAAATGGAAGTGAAGGTGGTATTGAAAAGCAATTTTAAGCCCTCTCTTTTGGGGCAAAAGATTGAGGTGAAGATTCCTACTCCATTGAATACTTCCGGAGTTCAACTTATTTGTTTAAAAGGCAAAGCTAAATATAAAGCTTCAGAAAATGCCATTGTTTGGAAGTAAGTTTTTTAGATGTTTAATGTGTTTAAAGTGTTTTTGTTCTCTCTTCCTTGTTTTAGGACTAAATAACTGAATTATTTTCATTTTGGTACCTTAACACTTTGTTTTACAAGATTTTCAGTATTTATGTAGACTTACATGTAGGTGAAATGATTTATCGTTGAATTTGCGTTTGGTAAAAATAGGCGCCCCACACCACGACTTTGTAATTTATAAAAATATTGAAATATTGAATCTTGTTGAAAATGTAGCAAATTTTCTTCTAAGTTCCTATTTCCGGCAATATCCAGCTGATGTTGATTTGAAAATAGGTTGTACTATTGTTCACAACAAAATGGAATGCATTTTGAGCATTTAATGAAATAAAATAATATTTCATTTTTGTCATTTTCAATTTAATTCAAATTACGAATTTTCTTTTCTATCGATTTTTTTTGTGCAGCTAAATACTTCTAAGTAAGACCTTTCATTTCAGGTATATTAAAGGGGGGTGTGCCATTTGAAATTTTAAAGTGGTGGTGTGGGGCGCCTAGGGGGTGACTGACCCCTTGACTAAAGTATGGTGGTTCTACTTCCCCCTACCTAAATAACATTTATAGTCAAAGTCAAAGTCAAATACCAAATCGCGTTGTTCTAACTTTTGTAGTATTCGGGATATTTGCATTGTTTTTTACATTATCAAGAAATAAACAGTATTACTTATTAGTTTTTTAGTGTGTTGTTAATTTTTTCAATAAATCTGAAAATACTTAATATTTCCGAAACAGTTGATGATATGTATAGGGTATTGTACATGAAATATGTCTAAAATTTTCTGGCGAATCCAAAAATTGAATAATACACAGGGTGTTGCATTTAAAATAAGAAAGTTAGTATTGGCCACTGTTACATGACACACCCCGTATAAAAAGTTTTTTTTGAAAAAAATGCGCAACTAGAAATACCAATCGACGTGTCCGAGCGTTTTTTCGGACACGCCCTCATATATTTATTATCGAATTTATTACATTTGGCTGATACACACATACCGTAGAATCGGTCATTTCAGAAACAACATGAGTCAGAAATTACAGTTTTGAGATAATCACAAAAAACTGTTTTTACAGTGATGTATAAAAAAATTTCTTAAAGTAACCTTTTAATATTATTCCATGGCCTTATACTTAATGTTTCACATATTTTTTTTGCATTATATTTTTTCCTTAAGTCTTAGTTTGTTTTTTAGCAAAGTGACTTATGTTGTTTCCGACAAGGAATGAAATGTATTATTTTTTTTAAATTTTTATTGTCGTTACAAAATGTCAAGTAGCAATGTAAAAGTATTAATCATCATAAGTTGCATCAGTGGTAGGCCACTGCAAAATTTCTTCAAAAAATAGTCTTTTTTCTTCTGGTATATAGACCAATAGCTTGCGAATATCCTCAATTTTTTTTTATTGATTGGTACTCTGCCGTTCTGATATAGTCTGTGCGTTTTAAGAAGTCCGCTAAGCCATAAAACCTCTTGAGCATTATGTCGGTGGCTCTCAAACAATAAATTATATTGAAGGTAATTTTGGATGTTGATGAATTACATTTTCTAAATAAAATAATTTAAAGTAAATAAAAAATTAGTTTAGGTAAAGAAAAATAATAATTTTTTAGCTTTTGTAGTATTCAGACAAATTAGTTTTACGAATTCTTTTTTATAAAGTTTTGGTTCTAAAAAGAACCGATTTTGTAGTCTTGCGACAGAACGTACCTACTTGTAGATAGGTACTACTAAAAGTAGTCTTCCTCTGCATTTGAAATTTCACCCATGCTTTCAGACTCATCAGAATCAACATCATCGTCATCATCATCAGCATTCGTAATAATTAACGGTCTTACTTCGTCTATAACCTGTTCTGTCTCATAAGATTCAAAAATAATTTTTTCTGTGTGTTCAATGCATTTCCGCCATTCTTCTTTGCCCGCTTGGCTAAGCGCCTCCTCCCATAACTTTATAACGCTAGGCTTACCGATATTTTTACAGGCATGTTTGTCATAATAGTTCTTGCTAATACCCCATACCAATTCAATTGCGTTGTAATGACAATGGTAGGGCGGCAATCTCAAAACTTGATGTCCATATTTGAGGGCTAATTCGTCAACAACATACTTTTTTTTAAATGACTGCTCTTTACACTTGCTTAAAAGTTCACTTTTTAAATATAAATTTTCATGGTTTATGTTTTTCTTTGACAACCACTCTTTTATTTCTTCCTTTTTCCAGCTGCTTGTAGGGAATTTCTCTTCGAGTCTCGTATGTATGGTAAGAGGCATTGTCTAAAACAATTAAGGAAGGTTTTTCTAAACTTTTTAAAAGTTTCTCCTCGAACCAATGCTCAAAAATTTCAGCATCCATATTGCCGTGATAATCAGCAGTTTTTTTTGTTGATGAAAATATCAAATAGACATTTAAAACGAAACCTTCTTCATTACCAGCATGTAATATAATATACCTTTTTCCATTACTTGCACGGGTACTTGAATAACAATGCTTTGAGTCATCCTGCCAAGACGTTTTTGTTGAAGTTCCGTTTGCAAATACCCATGTTTCGTCAAGAAAAACAACTTGTCTTGACAATTCCGATTTTTTGTTGTTTAAATAATCCCTTAAAAATTGCCATCTTTTCGAAACAACATTGGACAGCTCGCAAAGCAGTTTTCTGTTGTTCGTTTTTTTTATATTTGAAACCCATATGTTTTAAGATGATGGACAAACTGTTAGTTCCAATATCGCAAAGTTTTTTCTGCTTTATCTTTTCAAGAATAGCTTTGAGGGTAACATATTCCTTGGCTTTATACATATCATAAACAATATTCCTAATAGAGTTTTATCCCTTGGGATAAATCCAAGGTTTTTGAATGGAGTCGAACCCTTTTATATGGTCTGTCCAAATCCTCTTCACTCTTTTTTGGAAGTCTTCTTTAGGTCTTCTCTGAAATGCCGCAAGCATCAGACGTTCGTTTTTGCACTGCCAAAACAGACTCTAACGGGCCCGAGTTATCTTTTTCTAAAGTAAAATAACGTTCCACTTGTAATACCAAACGGCGTTCACCTGGAGATAAATGCCTTCTAGGCGATGTGCCACCTTGCTGAACACTTTCCATAACTTTGCTTAATAACTGATTTTAATTCAAACACAATGAGAAACAAACTAAAAGTGAAAAGCACAACTACTTATTTAAAATAAAGTAGAACATACCATCCCGCACTTCAGCAAATTTTAATTATTTCTTGGAAAATATTAATTATTATGAAGATTTAATTATAATAATCCCAAAATAATGTCATTATCGGAAAAGTATATACCTGACAAAATCTTAAACATATTTAACCATCCCGCACTTGAGCAAATTTTAATTGGTTCTTGGAAAGTAGCGATTATTATATAGATTTAACTATAATAATAGCAAAATAATTTAATTATCTATTTAATTATTATTTATGCTCAACGCGTAATTCTAAGATAATTTTGTTTTGAAACCTCTGATTTCGCCCAGTAAAAGAATACAGTAAACCAGTGGGATGTTTGGTGTGATCAAGTATAGCGAAGGTGCGAAGATATTGTAACTTAACTTGGTGATTTAATCCGATATCAGACTTCTTAAAACGCACAGACTTTAGGCCGGCGTTGTTGGTAGAAATGGAGACTGATCTTTTATTTTAAGTTTAAAGTTGTTAGTGAAAAAACTGGTAATATTTTCCGACACTGTTACAGTTCCTGGTTGTTTTGAAGAATAAAAAAAATGCGAGTAGTTTGAAATCTGAAAAGCATTTTTTTTACTCCTTTGGACTTCTCTGCCCACCGAATCGACAGACAAACAGTTTTTTTTGTAATGTGTAGGCCACCACTTTTTGAATTCAAAAATATCTGACGTTTCCACCATTTTAACAAAAAACTTTTTGTCTCGTGAAGAGTTCACTATTATTTCTGTGTATTTTTTTGGGTTGTAAACACGGTCACATTTTTAATGACTCTTTTTATTGCCGCAAAGTTCCTGTCGTTCGGCAGAAAGGAATGGCCACGTTGTGGAAAGTATTGATGTATGGTTTCAAATCTTCCAACTTCCACCAAAGCAACCAAAAATCTCACATTGGTATGATTCCGGTTTTGACCCGGACAGCTGTCAGAGAAAACGTGCAAATGTTTGACATCAGTAGATACTTCGGAGTTAATATAATTCATAAGGAGGGACACAACTTCATTTGGGCCTTTTCGGGCTTGACCCTCGTGGTAGGTGTAAAGCATCCCTTGATTTTTTTGCATATTATGAACTCCAAAGACGTTGTAGGTCAGTTGACGTAAATAAAAGCTCTCCTGCACAGGAACAACCGGGAGTTGAAGATGTTGCATGTAGTCAAACGTTATGCCACATACACTGGTATCTGTTTTGCAAATCTCTGTAATTTCTGCTATTTTTTTGTAAAAATTTTTTGACTCGTGCTGTTTTGTTTAAAGACGGACTCTTTATTTTTACTTCTAAATGTTCGCATTCACCGCATGTGCCTACCTATGGACGTCCAAAAGACAGAGAAAAGTGTTCCTGAAAAACTTTCAAATAAAACTTGTACTTCACCGATTTATTATCAGGAAATTTGGCACAAAATAGGCCATACATGTTTCGAACATTAAGTTTTTTGTCTAAGTAAAACTTCTCTTTTCCTGTATAATGTGCAATCTTAGCGAGAAAACTGCCAATGTGGGTTTTAATCTCTTGTATTATATTTTCAGATTTAGCATTACCTGATACATTTTTTCCACGTTTATCTAGTGGGGCTTTCCCTTGCACAAGCAGGCAAGAAACTCTTCGAATGCGTTCATAACTCACAGCATGAATACTAATGAACGCTTTTTTACATACAATAATCTTACCGGATGAGCCTGTCACGGAATAACTAATATTATATCCTCTATTTTTTGGATTATCCTTACGTGATCGTCTTTGCTTTATTTCACTCTTTCCCATAAGCCCTTGTAAGTATGAATCTTGTGCGTCCTTGGTAAGCATGCTTCTGAATTTAGCAAGTACTTTAGCCCTAATGACCACATTAACATTTTGAAAGCAGTTCAAGCGACACCTACAAAAAAATAATTAACTTAATATTTTACTTTTTAAACCTAACTTAACCTCAAAACTTACCGACAGTTTTCTCCTTGCTCTCGTGCAGGTACAACATTACCTTTATAGTTTACATATTCTTCTCCACACAGTCTCGCTTTTTTAGTTATTTCTTACTTATATGTGCTCTTTTTACCCTTTCTTGTCCCAGTTTTTTGGGAATCAACATTACTACTTGTAGCAATCATTTCGGCCATCTTGAATATTTTATTATCATTTTACAGTTCCACGCAGAAACCACACTAGTCAATGACTCATGTGGTTTCAGAAAGGACCCGGTATTTGTATGAGCCGCAGTTTACTAAAGCAAAGCCAGACTCATGTTGTTTCTGCTTGGAATGCTGCGTAGACAAATAAAAAAGGGGTTTGTAAGAAAATGTCAATTTTAACAAAAACCGACTCATGTTGTTTCTGAAATGACCGATTCAAGTGGTAGGCATGAGAGCAAACCAAAGACATTAAAACTAAAACGCACCAAAAATTTCATTTTTCGAGGAAAAGTCGTTATTTATAAAAATTTTTGCTTGCTGAAAAAATACGAATGTCGATAAGAAAAATTGTATACAGGCTGTCCAAAAAGTTAAAAACTCAATTATTTTAAATTATCACATCTTCTAAGATATTGGGTTTAATTAAGTTTGGATAGCAATAATATTTTTTGCTTTAAATTAATTTGCATATCACTGAAAAATTTGGTAGGTGTACCTTTGATTTTGTTTACCTTTAAGTATCACCTTTGACTAGGTACCTCAGAAACAAATTATTAGTGTCAAGCAAAACGTCATTTTTCGTAACTTTTCATTTTTTCAATGTTAACAACGGAGCAAAGGACTTTTCAGTGAAATGCAAAATTAAAGCAAAAATATTATTGCTATCCAAACTTAATGAAAATCAATATCTTGGAAGATGTGATGATTGGAAACAATTCTCTTAAATAACATTTTGCTGAAAGCTTTAGAATAAGGGTACTTTACTCTTGTAAAAAATTTGAATTTTTTGGACATCCTGTATAATATATACAATATTTTTTTTCATCGACAATCAAATTTTTTCAGCAAGCAAAAATTTTTATAATGAATGACTTTTCCTCGAAAAATGAAATTTTTGGTCCGTTTGCCCTCTTGTCTACCCTATCGCCGGACATACTGTATATTTGAAATCAGGAGAACGGCCTCTAGCGATAAAAAAAATAAAATACACGGTTTTTCATTTAAAAAATACCAAGTTATTTTAAATTTTTAAGTTTTTGGCGCTTTTTTGTTTTTTCTGATGGCGGATTCTGAATGTTCATAAAAACTACTTCAAAATTGCTAATTTAAACTTTTTTTGTAAGACCAATATTAACCAAAGTATCCATTGAGTAAAATATAAACAATCATCCTGTAACCCAAAACATAACTTTAAATATATATTTTTTACAATTTGTTGCCAACTATCCTTCAAACCATTTTCATCAATATCAACAAATAAATCATATATACCTGGTGGCCCACTCTCAACGCAGGATTCCATAGCATCTAAACAACTCAACTTTTTGATATTTTTCAAAAACTGGGTTTATAAGGAGGCATTAGACCTACAATTTAAAATTATTTTGAATTACACAGGGTCTCCCAAATAGTCAGGGCATATCAAATATACTTTTTTTTAAATGGAACACCCTATATATTATGGTATTTTTGAATTGCTTGATCAATTCTAAGAATATTTTGTATAACGTATCCTATGCTTAAATTTCATAGTTTTTGAGTTATTAACGGTTTTTCAAAAATTTGGTGTTTTGTAACACTTAAAAAACATGCACCTGTTGGTAGTACAGAGAAACAGTAATACATGAAATTTGGGTAATGGAACATGACTGTTAAGTAGCGACAAAAGCATACATTAAGAAGTAAAAATATTTACCGTAGCCTTTTAAAATGACTTTCTGAATGTAATTGTTTTAAGACCTTAAAAAGTCCTAAAAGTTTGTTATTTTAAATACAACCCCTATTATTTTTTATGCCTAATCGAAAGGCACTTTTAATGCAATTTTAATTATAATAGGGTAACCTATACCCATATTTTGCGGTTTCCCTTAAAATAGCTAATTTTCCCTTTACCGCATAAACTTAATGCTAATTTTCTCATACGGTGCCTTGGATGCCGCATCGTATCCGTACAACGCTCGTTTTCTAGAGTGCCATGGACGCCAAATTTATGAAATTGTTCATTTTATTACTATTAAGTCATTCTAAGTGGCTTAATAAAGTTTTTGTAAATTAAGTTGTTTTTTAGAGGGAAAAATTAAAATTCAAAGAGAAACGGTCTATTTACTGCCCATCTTCTCTGGTTTTCCACTGGTATAACCGCGTGTGGATTTTCATTATCGTAGTAGTGGAAATTATGCCTATTTGCATGGCCCGTATTGTGAAAAGTGCATTCGTCTAAAAAAATAACATAAAGAAAACAGTTGAAATCTTCTTTCAGTTTTCCGTGCTCAATCAAAAGATTGTGTTGTTGATATGTAATCTTCTGGATATAAATTTTGATGTAATTGGTAGTGACAAAGATGAAACTTCTGTTGCCTTAACATTTTTGAAATGATGGGTCTGGTAATGTTAAAATTTTTGATAATACTTCTATGGCTAGTATTGAGATTTAACACAACGGCTTGAAAAACAGTGATTTGATTTGCTTCATTATTATTTACAGGTTTTGTTAATAGTCTCTTATTATACTCGACGTTTCCCGTAGTTTTAAATCTTTGTAAAAGTCTCTCAAACACTCTCCGGTCGGGACGCTCTCGATCGGGGTATCTCGCAGCATACGTTCTTTCTGCTAAAAAAACAAGTTCGCATTCGCCCAACATGAGAATCATGCTAATTCTTTCTTCTAAACAAAAACTATTAATTTTTAAAATTATTTTTAATTAAAAATGATTTGTTTAATTTACAAAATCTTTAGTCACTTAGTAATAGTAATAAAATGAACAATCATGGATTTGGCGGCCATGGCACTCTAGAAAAAGAGCGTTGTACGGACACGGTGCGGCATCCAAGGCACTCTAAGAAAATGACCATTACGTTTATGTGGTAAAGGAAAAATTAGCTATTTTAGGGGAAACTGTAAAAGATAGGTATAGGTAACCCTAGTATAATTAAAATTGCATTTAAAATGCCTTTCGATTGCCCATAAAAAATAATAGGGGTTGTATTTAAAATAACAGACTTTTAGGACTTTTTAAATTTTTAAAATTGTTACATTTAGAAAGTAATTTTAAAAGGCTCCGGTAAATATTTTTATCTTTTAAAGTATGCTTTTGTCGCTACTTGACAATCATATTCCTTAACCCAAATTTCATGTATTACTGTTTCTCTGTACCTCCGACAGGTGTATGTGTTTTAAGTGTTACAAAACACCACATTTTTGAAAAATCGTTAATAACTCAAAAACTATAAAATTTTATCATAGGATATGTTAAACAAAATATTCTTAGAATTGATCAGGTAATCCAAAAATACCATAATATATAGGGTGTTCCATTTAAAAAAGGTATGTTTGATATGCCTTGACTATTTGGGAGACCCTGTATAATTGAAAATAATTTTAAATTGTAGGCCTAATGCCTCCTTATAACTCTGTTTTTGAAAAGTATCAAAAAGTTGAGTGGTTTAGGCTATGGAATCTTGCGTTGAGAGTGGTATTAGCGTAAATATTTGAAAAGTCCAAAAACAAATATTATTTAATTTTTTGCAGAATCAAACGCATGGCTGGCATGAAAGAAACCCAGCTCTCTGCAGAAATCGAATTGTTGGAAACTGATACTAAGAAAAAATGGACACGTCCGCCAATTTCTATGAACTTTGAGGTACCGTTTGCGCCATCTGGATTCAAAGTCAGGTACCTCAAAGTATTTGAACCAAAATTAAACTATTCGGACCACGATGTGATTAAATGGGTTAGGTATATTGGTAGGAGCGGTCTTTATGAAACTCGTTGTTAACTCGAATATATTGGCAAAGTTTAGGCACGAACAAAAAATAGGTTTTGATGTTGCAGGCTGAAGAGGTTTGCTTAGAGTTACGTACTATTAAATTAATTCTGTTATCTAATGATATTATTAAATAAGTACGTGCTGAAATGTATAATAATTGCAAAAAAAAATGTATGTATTATAGTCAGTACAGGAAAAAATATACAGGATTAAATTATTTGTTCCGACAAGAATGAGAGTCGAGCGTATTTCACGGAATATCACAGGGGCACTTATGACATTTTGTGGGATATATCTTAATCTATTATATTATACAGGATGTTCGAAAATAGCTTATCTGATGCTGATGCGAAGAGTTCTCTATAAAGTCCCCTGTAATAACAAAGTATATATTTGGCTATTTCTTCATCCTCCTGCATCCGATAGTCCGGACTAGATTAAGCCTAATTTCAGTATATTTTTTTTTATATAAAATACAGTGCAGCGTCTTGAGAATTTTAAACAAAATTGTCAAGTATCGATCAAGACTTAGTAAATTTTCCATTAGTGTATATTACAGTCCCATACTAATTTTAAGGTTATGCCGCTGGTACTAGTTGTAATTGCTGCTTGGCTGTCGCAGATAACAGCTGTTTCGTTGCTAGTTCCTATTCCATTTAATCTCGTGGTAGATGCTTTTACTCAAAATAACTAATAAAATGTCCTACAGTTTTAAAAAAATTTTGGCAACATATTTGTGTCAGTCAGGTTCTGATTAGATACCAACAATATAAATAATTTGCTTGTTTATGTATCAGCTGTTGTAGGGAAATAATTTACAAAATGTCAAGATTGTCTTGTTGGAACAAATTTTAATGTTAAGCTAGTCAGTCTTATAAAAATATACGTGGTGTAAATTGATTTCTTTTTTAATACGAAATATTTTTTAGTGTTTTTTTTTCAAGTATAATTTTAGTAGCTAATTAAAATCTATGTATCTCAATTTTAGAGGTTACTTTTATGAGATTGCTAAGGACGTTTCGGTAACATTAAACTTTATTATGTATATTTATATTAGTTCTATAACAATATTTGCTGTTTTCAGACTTCTCTTTAAAAAATGATATTGTACTCTATAAAAAAATCTTGTAATTTTGATTGAGCTTTTTGCAATTAAAGCAAGGCCCGACTAGAAACATACAGGGTCTGCAAACAATACTGTCACAAAATATTACACACATACTATGTGGTTACATTATACAGGATTGTTCAAAATTTGTGGAAACTAAAATGTTCCTGGATTGTTAGCAGATCCCTTATAAGCTAAACCAAAAATAAGAAAGTAAATACATTGTTATCTTTATTTTTAAAAATGTTATAAGATATGTATGAGTCAGTATAACGGTTCTAGTCTTTTAATGTAGGACCGGATAAAAAAAAAATAGAGATGATCGCGACCATTTGGGGGTAACAATAAGAGTAAAGTTTACATGCTAACCAAGTGAATATAGAACAGGTCCTATTTTTCAGCACGCATGCCGTGCGGCACTGCATAGTGAGGCGACTCGCTTCTTTCGCACGGTTTCTGTGGGCGTCATTGCATATTAAAACACGGTACCCTGCACTTCATACCAACTTATGCGCACCTCATATCTCTTCGCTTGAAGTGCACATCTTAGGTGGGCGCTCTGCCTTAGGGTACGCCCACACTTGCGAGCGATTTATCGCGAGACCCAAACGACAACATGCACACGGAAAATCTATAATATTAGTTTTCGTCATGTATTTTTCACGAACTCGTCTTGTAGTTAGTGTTTACAGGGCATTGATAATTTTGACCTAAAACCGGACATCGTATTGACCACAATAATATGATGCCGTCGACAACACAAACTGAATAAAAATCAATGATTAAGAAATGCAACTGCATTAGAATCCGCGTTAAGTAAGAAGAGGCCACCTCGTCATCTGCTTACAGCACGAATTATCGATCTCTTGCACGCTGATGACTCCGTAGCCTCTTCTTAGTTGATTTTAACTTTACATTTCCAGCAGTGGGTCGTCATTGATTTCTCGCTAGACTCGTTTCGCTGTATCACAGCTGATTGTACGTCCAGACTTGAGCGCATTCAAATACACGAGAGAACACTAAACACACACGCATGCGTGTACGCCGATTCTCTTCCCGTCATATTCATTTATTCGTAGATGTCAAACACATGTCAAAGGAAGTAATTGTGAAAATTTCGGCATTTTCATAATTCTGAGTATATTACAACAAAAAAAGTTAAAAAAAAAACACAGCCTATAGTGGATGGGACCATTGTACAGAACCAAACAATAATATGCAGGATCGGATTTACTTGAATATGCAATTACAAAACTGATTGTTTTTATTTGTTTTTGAGCTATACTCATAAAAAAATATTTGCCGAAAATTAATTTTTATCACCCCTGCACCTCGTCCCCGATCAATATTTTATTAAAGTGTATTTGGCTCAAACCTATGTTTTGTTTAGAATCTAGGGATACTCTATGACGCATTCATTACCGTCCCCCCTGTATACTAAACCCGCGATGTCGCCTGCACAGACGCTCGTACTTGAAAATAAAATAGCAAAACCTTCCAAACTGAGCGCAAACGCACACGTACGTATCTTTCTTTGATGCCGAGAAAAAAACCGACACGTGTGCGATTCGCGAATAGCAACGCATGTGACGAGACGCTCTGCATGCAACATTCACACTGGAATAAACATGCGTGTGTTTAACGCCTGCGTGCTCAATTCTGGACGCACCATTGTCAGTGTGACTGTATGATCTGATAAAAGGGAAAATACCATGGGAAGCACTTATCTGCTACCAATGTCTAGGACTAACAGCATGTAAGATGTAACATAAAGCGACATCTAGCGGATTTTAAACTTATCACCCGACCTAATCTAACTTTTTTTAAATGCAAATTCAAAGGTCAAAAAGCAAGGAAAAGGCAAACTTTTGCTAGAAGTGTAATCCCTTTGCATTTCCTAATCATTGGTTATTTGTTTTTCGGTTCCAAACCAAGCCGGTGCTTCCTTTCTGACTTCTGAACTTTTATTAAAAAAGTTCCGTTAGATTGTGTCGGGTGAAGCGTTTGAACGCTTTGATTAAGTTTTACGTGTTTGAAAGACCTTAGTGTCGCTTAATCATCTATACCAGCGTTTCTCAAACTGTGTTTCGCGGAACCCTGGGTTTCCGTGGAGACCCCTCAAGGGTTCCGTGAGATGAAGGTGCTCTTTCTTTTATAATAGTCAAAACATGAAATTAAGACAACTAAAATTAACGCCTCCAAAATAAACAAGGGGTCAAGAGGTGCCTTGCTCTATAATTTTCATCTAATTCTATTAAAATATTGTATGTGCGGGCTTTTTTGGGTTAACCCAATCCAAAAATGACGCAAGATACGAAAAAATACCAGAAGATTAAAGCAGATTTATTAATTAGGTATCTATAAAAAGGTATATTAGTCGTTTCTTTTTATATCGTATGGAACATAATTTCGTTTAAATTTTTTTTTTATTTTCAATGGAACGTGGAAACAAACTATGCATAATACGAAAAAATTACTTCCTATCTTAAATATTCGAAGGTATAATTCGACCCATTATATTAAAAATGTTTCTAACCAGTGTTTTTGGCGATTTATTTTAAGAAATTTTTGAATAAATAAATATGATTTGAAATGGTTATCATTTTTTTTTTGCAAATGGCCGCATTAAAACCATATTTTCTATTGAATCAGACCAGGGGTTGGTTCCACGTTTAAAGTGGCCACTAAAAAGTGTTCCACTTATCAAAAGGATTAAGAAACGCTGGTCTATACGATTTATCTCTCGCGATAAATCGCTCGCAAGCGTGGCCGTACCCTTACGCAAAGAGCGATTTTTAATAAAATTGAACTAGTTCTTCCTTCTAGTTCCTTCCAATTTACAACTTCGGTTGTTGTGTATTTGAAGAAAAAAAGCATTGCATGGGGTTTTGGTGCACTTATACTACTCATACATTTATAATCTAAGTAGGTTGCTAAGTACCTATGCAAATTATGGCTTTATACACATTTAATATAGAACAACCTGATCTGAATATTTTTATATATGCATTCCTTATTTAAGGAATGGTAGGTATATATCTAGGTTCATTTTAAGAATTATTTTTATTTTAAAATTTTTATCCTTATTTTGTAAGATTATAATAAATAAATTATTGATCGCTATTTACCCTGGGAATTCAATGTCCGACCAAATTGTTTTTAATATTGTATCGAGCATATTTTGCTTGTATGATAATGAGATTTTGATAAAATGTTGTGGGATTGTTGTACTATCGGACTCAATATTTAACAGATACCTCAGTAAAACGGGGGAAGTAGTAATGGCGGGGATGCCTAGATAGAAAGGCTTAATTTTTTTTCTGACGTTTATTTTGGTTTTGCGATACGTCTTCTGTCAATCTGTAGTAATTTGTTATGATGTTATCAAAAAAAAATTTAATGTCGGTATTCGTAAGTCAGACTTGGACGCGTTTCGCCGTATAACGGCTCATCAGTAAGGCTACGATAGAATTTGTGGAATCGTATGCCAGTCTTATTATTGTTTCGTATACGTTAGTCTTTGTCCATATGTCTATCCTGCTATTCCTGTTTAGCACCGAGCTGACCATTCGCTTTTTTTCAAGCGTTTGTCAGCGGTTGTATTCCAAACCATCCGCTTATCGAAGCAGGGTCCCAAGTATTTGATGTAGTCTCGCCAGTTTGTTCTGGTGTTATTTACGAGCAATCGGGTTTCCAGAAATTTAACTCTGGATCTGGAAAAGTAGATGGCTTGGGGTTTAGTGTCGTTTAAACGAATTTTCCATATTTTCACCCATTTTTCTACAAGTTTTGTATGGCGTTGCAGCTTTCAGGCTACTAGCGTGGGCTGTAGTCGCAGTATCTTAGCATAAAGATACAAGCAGGCGCTTTCAGCGTAAATATATAAGTGAGCCGACAGCATCCTAAGCAGGTGATTCAGGATGCAGACCGCCACTCTTGCCGAACGGAGAACGGATTTTTGCGCGCTCACGCTCTTGTTTGCGTGCGTATGCACCCAGAAATATGATCGGAAGTGGACGAAACCTTACTTATTAACTTTAAAGAGTTTCTTATCGAGAGCGGCTGCTGGTTCTCTTTATGCTGTGGCAGTATCCTGAAGAAACAAATAAATTTGTTGACCACATTTTAAGATAGTACTGGTATAAACATTGTACAGGGCAGGTGCAATAGGGGAACCTTGCGGTACTCCAGCTCTGACGTTGCACAGTCGATGTCGCCTTTTCTGACGAAACTGCGAAAGTCCTGTCCGCCATAAAAGAGTGAATAACCTTTATTAGGTAATTAAGGTACCTAACCTTATCATCTTTAGTATCAGTCCGTCGTGCCAGGCCTTGTCGAAAGCTTTGTTCACGTCGAACAGACCATACCCGCGATCGAAGTCCACGTACCAATTACAATACTACATGATAAAATGAAAATTGTAATGATTCAAAGAATACATGACAAAGACAATCACAGATTACCACAGACGGATATCAACCAATAATCTAATAAAAAAATTCACATATAAGGTCACAGCACACATACAAAATGCCGAAAGACTGGCTCTCACCCTGAATGTTGAATTAATAGAAAAATATCAAAAAAACTAGAAAAGAACAAAAACTTTCAAAAGAAAGAAGAATAAATAAAGAAAACAGCAATGAAAAAAGAATAACAAAAAAGCTTCAAAAAAGTATTTGAAAAGAAAAGTCTGCAGCAAATAGAAGTAAAAGCCAATGCCAGGCTAACTTAAGAACCTAACAATATGTTGTCGAGTACAAAATTTTTACAATCTTGCCAAGACACGACAGCAGATTGATATTGGTCTGTAAATGTCGACCAACGTTGGGTCCTGCCCGGGCTTACGTATTAAAATCACGTAGGTATATATATATGATATGATAGTATAATAGGATATATGATTGAGCCGATGTTGTGTAGAACACGAATCAAAATTTTGAGCCACTATCTACGCAACGTATCATTGTTACCTCCTCTCTTTTACATATTAAATAATGTAGTGCGATAATACCTACAACAATCTCACAGTGTTTCATCAGAATCAAGGAAATGGTGGTAGGTTAGGTGGTATAACTTCGCTTATGCTCTTCGGTTTAATTTTAACTTGATACGGGGACTTTTAGTAATGCAGTTGACTATACATTTAGCGCATTTTGTCTAGTCTGTGAATTGGGAATATGCTTTGTAGAACGGGAAAAATCAATGATAACGGACTAGTAATGCCATAAGCGTTAAATTTGCATGTGATTTCTTAGTAACTAAAATTGAGCGAAAATATTATACCTATTATATACCAGTACCTATTTTGTGAAGTCTGTGTGGCATTGTATGGTTTTTTTTTTTAATAATTATATTATTTTTTTATGCTGCCACCTGCTTATATCAAGTCTTGTAATGTAAAGTAAAGGTATAGACAATTATTTACATTTTTTCAGGTATAGGATAGTCCAGTAGATCAAAATATTCGTCAATGTATCCTTAGAAATATAATTGTATATGTATAATAAAACGTATTTATTATTTAGGCAAAACCAGTCCTTTTTTCTTCCAAATACGGTTAAAATTATAACGCACACGCGTTCACAAATATTTTAATTATATGGTGGCACCGACGCGAGACCAATGCAATAGTGCGTATTCATCTGAGCACGAACGCGAAGATGACAACAACAAGCCGCCGAGCACATAGCTATGCCTTTGATGACAAGATTTAATTATTAGAAATGAATTTGAATTTTCTGTTGTTTATTGTGATAAAGTTAATTTGTATGTAGTTGTTCATGGAGAGTGTATGCTGGTATAACAAACCTAATTTAAATAAATGCTAAACTTTTAGGCAAAAGACAAAAGTTAAAAGGGGAGAAGGAAGAGGAGAGTGACATACAGCGTAAGTAGATATCGTCGCCCTAATCAGAAAAACCTGTAAGTCCACATTTTAGCGAAATGGACATTTTAATGCCATCTATTGCATTGAAAATTAATCTACCAGTTAAAGTAAATCCCGTAACTACAAAAAAATTCCGTATATTATTCCGACCATTATTATCTTTTCCCGTAAGTCCGGGCTTGCTTAAAAACGAAACATCAAACCCGTATGTCCACGTTGTATCCGCCATTACCCTATAAACAACCGGCATAAGAGCACTCTCTTGTTTCTACCTTCATTTTCCTGTAATCTGACCAGTTTATTTATCGAAAGTGTGTAAATATGAACGGTAAGTACATGTAATTATGTTTCCCGTTAGTTGTAAGTTGTAAATAAAGGTTTAATACTAGTATTTTAATTAATTCCAGGACTTACGGGTTTTTCTAAAATTATTAATTTGTTTAGAGTGTAAACTATTAGGGAGTTATGTGTTTGTCTCCTCATAGTTTAGTATCTAATAATGCTTTTTGCCCTTAATTTTGAATTGCAAAATTGTTATTATAGTAATAAGGATAAACATAAATATTTCACTGACTTCATTATGAATGAAAATACTAGAGATGCTAGTATTAAAAATATAAACAAATTATTTAATGGCCAAAGTCGTAGTATCACATTTAAAAATTACATGTTTCGCCCTTTAGGGGCGACATCAGACTTTAATAGCTAATAGCACACAAACACGTGTAGATATTAAGGACGGATATTGCCCTAAAGGATAAAACATGTAATTTTTAAATGTGATACTACGACTTTGGCCATTAAAAAAATTGTTTATATTTTCATTATAGTACTAAAACACATTATCGTCATGTTGTTATTATGATTAGATGCACGTGAATAAATTTCGGTTTTTTTTATAGGGAAGAATTTCACTTGTGTGTCAACGAGGACGGAAAAAATTATGCTGTTTTGCAAGCAACAATCTGAAAAAAATCAAACTGAAAAAAGTATTGTATGTACTGATACTGCGAATGACCTGTCGAAAGCATTACCAAATAGCAACTTGATTCTACTTGATATCCCGGAAGTCACTGATGGTATTTTCCAAGAATTAGAAATAGGCACTCTGACGAATTTGAACTGTATGACTGATATTGAAGTACATAATTCCACAATAAATGAAAATATTGTTACCTCTAAAGAAGATCCTGATTTCGAACCTGATACTGAAATTGAAAATTATACTGCAAATGAAAGTATTAGAAACAGAAAGAAAAGACAATTTGTGTGTACAGAAGATTGGAATGTAAACCAGAAAAAAATTAAACGAGAGATGGGCAAAGAATATGAAGGTAGAAGAAAAGTAGAAGGAAAATGGAAATATGACGTCAAAAGGGGCGAGAAAAAAATGAAGGAACCATGTAATTGCAAAGCTTCTATTAACGGTAAATCATTGAAATGTAGGACGATCTCAGAACAAGAGAGAAAGGCTATATTCATACGGTTTTGGTCCAAAATGGGATGGGTTGAAAGAAGATTGTATGTCTCTTTATTAATTGTCTCTAAATCAATTCAAAGAAGCAGAAACAGAGTTGTTGAGGGAATTTCCAGGAGAAACGAAACCTTAGTATATTATCTAAAACCTAATGAAGAACGAATAAGAGTATGTAAGCAAATGTTCTTAAATACTCATTGCGTGAAAGAGAATATGATTTTAGACTGGCTAAAAAAGCAGAATGCTCAAGACTCAAATAACACAGATCCAACAAATAAAGATAATAATAACCAAGAGTTATTAGAAAACCCCGAACTTGTACAATCGGGCCGTTACAAAGATTTGAAAATGAAGCTGAGATGTTTTTTAAAAGAACTTCCAAAAATTGAATCGCACTATTGTCGGGCTTCATCGACAAAACTGTATCTGGAACCAAACTGGCAATCAAAGTCTTCACTTTATAAATTTTACAGAAATTGGTGCCAGCAAAAAAAAGATCCCTTTCTGTCCATTACCTCATTTCACCACGTCTTTGATGAAATGAACCTGTCACTTTTCCGACCAAAAAAGGATGAATGTGATGCGTGCGTGGCACACAAAACTGGAAATTTATCTGATGAAGTGTTTAACTTGCATCAAGAAAAAAAGAAGGAGGAGAGAAGTGAGAAATCTAAAGACAAGGCATCTGAAAATAAAGTTTTTTGTATGGACTTACAATCAGTCTTATTATCACCAAAATCGAATGTTTCATCTCTTTATTTTAAGACTAAGCTTATCGTCCATAACTTCACCTTTTTTGATTTAAGCACAAATTATGGATACTGTTATATTTGGCACGAATCCGCTGGTGGTGTAACGGCAAATGATTATACTTCTATTATCTGCCAATTTATAAATGACCATGTTAAAAACGATCTACTGCCTGACCAAACACTTATACTCTATAGCGACGGATGCACATCCCAGAACAGAAATTCCATCTTAGCCAATGCACTCATCAATCTTTCTATAACCTTTAATATAACCATTAAACAAAAATTTCTCGAAAAGGGGCATACACAAATGGAGGCAGATTCAATGCATTCCACTATCGAGAGAAAAATTCGTAATACCAACATAAATGTACCTGCTGATTATGTTAGGCTATGCATGCAAGCACGGGAAAAACCAAGGCCTTACAAGGTATATTATCTGGATTATGGTTTCTTTAAGGATTTTCGGAAACCACAGTTTTTGACTTGTTTGCGACCGGGGAAAAAAATAGGAGATCCTGTCGTAACGGACCTGCGCGCATTAAAATATACTTCAGATGGTAATCTATTTTATAAGCTTAGACACGCACATAACTTTGGTGAGTTTGAATATAGCCGTTTACCTAAAAATAAACGAAAGGAAATCGCCTGTAAACTGGACAGCTATCCAGCTTTGTATGAGACATCTATACCTATAAAAAAAGAGAAATATCTGCACCTACAGTTTCTGAAAAAAAGTATTGAAAGTGATTATCATAGCTTCTATGATAATTTGCCTTACAATAATAATGTTTATTATTTGTTGATATTTTCAATTTATAATAATGTTTTTGCAATTATTATTTCTTCTAATAATTATTTTTCTTGATATTTTTATAAACCTTTGAATAAAGCAAATTTTAACTAGGCGCCTATTTTATTTTTTCATAAAACAACTAACTACTATAAGTAAAATCCCGTATCTCCTAAATCTATACAAAAAATAGTGGAAAAACAGGTAAGTCCACTAAAATAATTTATATAAAATATTTTTGGTTAATAGTATGGAAATCAGTTGTACAAAATTATTTAAGATATTTTGTATATTTCAATTTTGCTCAAATAAGTATGGACTTATAAATAAGCCGTTTTTTGGCGCCATGCAAAATTTTTAATTTGTGACTTACGGGTTTTTCTGATTAAGGCGACGATATGCATTATAATTTAATTTTTTTTGGCCAAGAAGTAATGGTGCACATCTTGAACAATTATGTTGGGTGCATTGAATTACCAAATTAGAAATCCAAAATCAATAGCTACGTACCAGATGCATACTGTAATAGAGCAAAGTGTCCTCAATCGATCGCGGAGTCGACCGTTTGTAATATTTGAGAATCTCGGGCCAAGCCGCTTCATTTTGCCAAACCGGTCTGGTATGTCTTGAAACAAGTTTACGGGCTCGAAAAGTTTGTAAGCATTTTATGGCCCGCTTTTTTAACATTGGAGTAGGCATCTGACTAAACTTACATCTGTGCTTCTAGCGAATTTGTTCTTTCACCTAATTAGCTTTTGGTGAAATTAATATTTAAATTTGTTTTTAGGAGATACATGAAATAGGAGATAAATAAATGAAATGAAATAGCTATCATTATAATTATGATGAATAGTTAATTGAAATATTAATCTGAAATTTGTTAAGCTTACCAAATAATCCTTAGATATTTTATTTATGTGGAACCCCAGGTATATAAAATATTTATATATTTTTTCTGGTTTATAGTTAATTTGATTTATTGAAAATTTTAATGTACAGGGTTATCCAACCAAGACTAGACAAGGCGATTTTTTGACTTTTCCTGTACTTTTATAAAAAAACTGAAATAGCCATCTTAAGTCATTTTCTCCCGCGAATTCGAATATCTTCAGCAAAAAACAATTGAACATCAAACAAAAGTACTAGGGGTCACTTTGATATTTTTTTAAATGCGATGCCGTATTTTTAATGAGCTTATCCGATTTCTCATATAAATTTTGATCTAAAATGTTGGATTTTTAATTTATTTTTTTATTTTTTTTTTTTTATTTTTAACATTTTCCGAATTTAAAACTGAAGAAAAAAGGCGTTTTTGAATTAAAAATCCAGCATTTTAGATCAAAATTTATATGAGAAATCGGATAAGCTCATTAAAAATACGGCATCCCATTTAAAAAAATATCAAAGTGACCCCTAGTACTTTTGTTTGATGTTCAATTGTTTTTTGCTGAAGATATTCGAATTCGCGGGAGAAAATGACTTAAGATGGCTATTTCAGTTTTTTTATAAAAGTACAGGAAAAGTCAAAAAATCGCCTTGTCTAGTCTTGGTTGGATAACCCTGTACCTATACCTACATATTTTATTGTCATTTAATTAGGTCCAATCATGCACGTAGATCCAATTTATTTTCTCCAAAGTACAAGCACCGAACAATAATAGTATTTATTGTTCGTGGTGCAAGGTCGTTTTGTATATTGATAATTTTTTTGGGTATACTGGGGGCTGGAAAATATCAATATAGAGTAAATATTTCTATTGATATTTTACACTATTGATATAATATTATATTACATTCGATTCCGCCCAGCCCATACAAACTTATTAGTCCGTTTAAGGAAATGCCATTAGACTCATAGAGACCTATATAATCCTGTTTGGAATTTCCACTAATTTATGTGTTAATAAAGGATATTTCTCAAAAGTACTTACAAGTCCTTATAAAACAAAAGGGCTTCCAATGCGGCATTTCCAATGGTTTATGCCGTTTGAAACTGTTTTGCTGTAAAATGCTTACCTATAGGTTTTTATAAGTCCTTATCCAGGAAAGTGCTTATAAGAACGCATAAAACATTGGGAATATCTGTTTCAATAACCGCTGTAGTACATTTGAGTCCTTATGAGTCTTTAAAGTGTAATCATATGTGTACTGATAAGTTTGTATGAGTTTTTTTTTATGAGAGTTTATGTGGCTTTTGTGGCAGGGATGTCTCCCCAACCCCCAACATTTTTAATAAATGAGATCGTGAAATATATTGAAATTTGGGTAAACAATATTAATTATTAGTTTTTAAAACGATTTATTCGAAAACGATTCTTTAAATCGTGTCCAACTATAGGATTAACACTTTCGCACAAAACGTTAAAGTTTTCTAATTTGAGATAAAAAAAAAAAACAATAAAAAAAAGATATATTTCGACTCCGTCCCCCCCTATTTCTGATGCCACTTTTAGATTGTTGACATTTAACCACAATAACTCGATTTGGCGTGTCAAGCTTACTAGAATACCTAAATTTCAAGTTCGTATCTTTGATATTTTCGAAGATATTAAGGAACGACATCTTCACAGTCTCCCCTTTAGGAACCTGCATGTAGAGCTCAATTATGTTAAAATTGGGGCACTAAAACTCATTTCATGGGGGGATATAGGACAAAATGTTACATGACTCTTAGACCCTATTTTGGGCCGATTTACTCTATCCCTAATTAATGACCATACCGTTTAGGACACCCTGTATATAACCAATATTTTTTTTTCTCAAAACGAGGCAAGATACGAAAAAATTAGTTATTTTTCCCCTTAAGCTGTTAATTATGAACCATTGCTCTTTGAATTTGTTTCCCACTCTAGATATTCATTGACTATAGGTAGGATTGCTCCTTGGCACGCTTAAAATGCTAAAATAAAAAAGTTGTAGTTTTAGTTGCCTAATGCGAAAAAAAAACAAAAATTGCAAGAAAATCAGTGACGCACGCACATTTTTTTTGTCAAAAATCTTAGTTAAGGTGCCTTCCGGGACTCCACTGGACTGGAAATTTTAATCTAGTCAGGGCTAAATTAACCCCTTACTACCCCAAATATCACAGCCAAATTTCAACAATATCGGCCAAAGGATTATTAAGATGATTACGAAAAAACGATTTTTTTTTTAATTTGACATTCTCTGTATCTTGAATACACCGGACCTATGTTTATATAAACTTTTCGTCTTAGAATCACTGAAAGAATAACCCCTTAAAGTTTGGCCAGGTACTTAAATAACACCCTGATTGAAAACAAACAGTGATATGCTATTAATATATTTATTTATATTATAAAACTACAGTTATAAGGTTTTAGTAGAAAAAATTTTATATAGTGTTTAGCACACTGAAAAATAAACAAAACGGCGATAATAAAAGTAGTATTTGGATGTAGTATGTAATCTTTAAACAAAAAGAAAGTTTTTTACGTTAAAATATGGAAGCAACAGTAAAATAGCAGCCGTATTGACAAAACGCACAATATTGATACACTGATAGCGAAATATCGAGTTGACATAACTCAAATATGAGTTATCCTAGACCGACGCGTGTTGCTAATAGGGGACAGCTCACACTGACAAAAATTGATTTACCAATGTCGTGGGTTGCAGAATTAGAGCTACTTTAACGCACGTTTCTATGTTATTCAAACTGAGCCTACGAATTATCACAAATTATTTAAAAACGCTACAATAACTCTGCTTCTTTTGGTTCGCTTCAACACAGAAATATGAACATTTTAAACACATTTGGGATTACCATGCACAATCCTTCATTTTATAACCATTTTATGAGTTACCTGAACTTAGTTTTTAGATTGGGAAAACTTACTAACTGATTTTAAAGTGCCGTTTTGACCCAGACGTGCATTATTTTAACTCATTACCATGTGTAAATTATTTTGAGTTGAAATAAGTCATAAAGATTGCTCTAAAAACACATGTCGAGGGTAAATCACCGATCGAAAGGTCACGGAAAGTTCAGAATTCGCGCTCGTGCCGATTTGGCGCGGCAACTTCATCCTATCACATCGTGCACGTCGCGCCGTCATGAACCACATGACTGGACTTGTTATCCGCGCAATCGTTGATCGGAGGGATCTTTTTTATTTTTGTTCAGAGTTTGTTCTCATACAGGTGCGTGAAAATGAGAATACTCCAACTTTAGAACAGAATTAATCTATAGTCGTTATGTAAGCTAACTGAAAGGTCCAGTTTTGATAACTCGAATCATGAGTTAATCTAGCCCGAGTAGTGACGCATCACAACTCCCATATTTGTCTCTGGCAGCTTAAACAATGAATTGCTGCAGCCCACGTCGCATGTGTTCGTCAAACCCAGTTACGATTAGCTAAGCTAGCTAGCTAAAACAACCCATCTTCAGGGCTATTATAACTCAAGAACAGTGATTTGATGCAACTTTTTCGATTTAGTTGCCGTAATTTAGAGGTCTGAGCTGTCCCCTATTAGCAACACGCGTCGGTCTAGGATAACTCATCATATTTGAGTTATGTCAACTCGATATTTCGCTCAGTGCAGACCTCTGAGTTACGGCAACCAAATCGAAGAAATTGCATCAAATCACTGTTCATGAGTTATAATAGCCCTGAAGATGGGTTGTTTTAGCTAGCTAGCTTAGCTAATCGTAACTGGGTTTTGTTGAGATTTCTCTTAACTGAGATTTCTACTCGTGTATAATAAAACTGTTTATCTTGAACAACTAAACGTTACTTTATTAATTATAAAAAATAGCCATCAAATATAACCGCGCTCTTTTTTAACAACCTTGCTTCTTACGACCACTGTCTTCTGTCAACAGTGTCAACCCACAATCAGACCTACAATACTTTGGACATATGAACTACTGACCAATAGTAGTAGGCAGTAGTAAGGCAATGTCACCCTCAACTCAAAATCCCATAAGAAATAACATTGTCCTGAAATCTGCAGTTTTATCGCCATTTTAGGGCGTGGCACTTTTCCTGGAAGTCGCCACCCTCTCTTAACCCGAGCGGAACCCAGCTACTATAGCCATCTAGTGTCTGACGTCATAACTACTCGCAGTAGATACAGGATCCGTATTAACCTAAGTGGCCCCCCCCCCCGGTATTACCAGGGGGCCCCATTATTTGAAGATTCTAACCTAACAGCATTCCCCATGGAACCCAAGTACCCGCGGAGGCGCGAGCCCCAGACCCGCGGCGGAGGAAGCCTCCACAACAGGCGTTGAGCGCGCATGATGATCGAAGGCGATACCGCGAGACCCTATGCATAATTCGCGAGGCTAGCTCAGGCAGGTCAGCGACCCCGAGCGGTGGTCACCCGATGGTTACCCGATGATCGCCCGAGGGTACCCGTCTTAGCCTAAGTGGCGCCCCCCTGGTATTATCAGCCCTCATTATTTCAAGATTCTAACCCAACTTTATGACCCATGGTCACGTGTTATTATATTTATGGGGAGAGATGACGTACCACGTTCTCAATAGTACCCCAACCCAAGTACCTAACCTGAACATCTATCTAAATAATCAATATTGAAGAACATAATGAATAAATAATAACAGAAAAAAAGTTTGTGCAGTCAGCGGGAATTGAACCATAATCCTCTGGGGCCGAACCTCAAAGCCTTGCAAAATACGCTACGAGAGCATATACCTTAAAATTGCTAAACAATGTTTGACAATGTGAAACCACGGGGGCACATCTGATTAGATTGCTGGAACAAAAGGTCCTTAAGTGGGGTTATGGTGGTGTTTTCTAATGTACAAAATTAGGGCAAACCATACACATATACTTAGTAAAACAAACTAATTGATATCTGAGTACTACCTGAAGTTAGGCAACCAGTGTTTCACATAAAAATAAATATTATAAGCGTAGGAAAATATTAACAATCTTGTGCATTCACCTATCTGCTATGCAACACAAGCATCAGCTTTCAATATTATTTTACAATCATTTACCCCGAAAGGGCTGCAACGTCTCTTATAGATGGATAGTATAAACTAAAAATCAGTAATTAGTCGAAGCGTCAAGTCTTTTAGCCGATTATTAAAAACAAAGACATCAGATTTAACAAAAAAAGTATTGTAATATAAACTGTTCCGTGTGGAATCAGATTAAACGTATTATGAACCCTGTCCAACAGACCCTGTTCCCCCGGAACAGACCTGTTCCCCCAGGAACAGACCCTGTTCCCCCAGGAACAGACCCTGTTCCCCCAGGAACAGACCCTGTTCCCCCAGGAACAGACCCTGTTGGCCTCTCTATCACAGAAAACAGCCCCGATAAAGAAACAAAACAGTTAAGTACATCAAACACTACCGCCCTGGTATATTACATTAAAGGAATAAAAAATCGGCGTAAATAAAAAGACATCTGTAATCATTTAGCAACGTTTTATTTCAGAAATATATACAGTTTTCAAGTCAAATACGCCATTACAGCACTAGTTAGCAAAAATATTTAAATAAGACAAGTATCTTGCATCAAAAATAATACCTGAACGAAACAACATTTGACACAAGACACTTATCGCCAATCTTGTATATAGGTACAATATATTATAAGCTCAAAATTTAGCGAAAAATATTTACAGTTAAAACTAAGGATTAGAAACATTTACCGTGCAAGAATAGGCATATCTACATACAATTAAAAAACTATGACTAGAAACATTTATATTAGGAACATTTACCGTGCAAGAATAGGCATATCTACATACAATTAAAAAACTAGGATTAGCAACATTTATATTAGGAACATTACCGCACAAGAAGGCATATCTATATACAAACTTAAAAACTAACAATAAAAAAATGAATTGAAAAAGACATTGGCGGGTATGGGCATTTGAACAGAGTAGGAGTAATTCACGGGGGTTTTCAACAAGTGTACCTCATAATAAAAACGTAAGACGGTGTTTCGCAAGCAACCTTAAGAACAATGTATTAAAGCACATATTTACTACTAAAAACAATATACACTTTCTACAAAGCTACTAAAGCCACTTTAGGGGCAGTTTAGGTGCTGAAAAATGAAACGAGGGCAAGAGCAAAAATACCTGAACAACACTACACTTACCAGAGGGCACTCAGTTTAAACAGGGACACGACGTGAACGTGGCCCATATTGTCCCCATTCGATTTTTATGGAAAAACGAATTTTCAAAGCAAAACCAAATTATACCACAAATGGTTCTATATATAACATAATATACGGCTCTTTTTAAGTTATACAGGGGGAATTTTTGCCTTCTTTTACTGTATAACCAACATGGGCTCTTTTTAAAGTTATACAGGGGGAATTTTGGCCTTCTTTTTACTGTACAACCAATATGGGCTCTTTTTAAAGTTATACAGGTTAGGATATAATATGTGTGCGTTAGTATTTTGGCCTTCTTTTTACTGTACAACCAATATGGGCTCTTTTGAAAGTTATACAGGTTAGGATATAATATGTGTGCGTTAGTATTTTGGCCTTCTTTTTACTGTACAACCAATATGGGCTCTTTTGAAAGTTATACAGGCTAGGATATAATATGTGCGCGTTAGTATTTTGGCCTTCTTTTTACTGTACAACCAATATGGGCTCTTTTGAAAGTTATACAGGTTAGGATATAATATGTGCGCGTTAGTAGATTATTCTAGCAATGAAAATAATTTTAATGTTAATAGTAATATGAGTGCTAATGTTATAATAATATGAATAATTATAATACTAATAATGAACAACTGAACAGACCCTATTGAACAGACCCTGATGAACTGAACAGACCCTGATCAACAGACCCTGTTGAACTACCCTGTTGGTCTGTTGACCTGAACAGACCCTGTTGATCTGTTGACCTGTTGAACAGACCCTGATCACCTTAGTCATTTACATACATAAGTGAGCAATGCCCCCATGGTAATGTGCCGGGTGAAGATTTCGATATTTGCCGCTTATCATCATAAGGGCTGAGACCGATTTTAGTTTGTTTTATAGTATGTAGCTCATGTTTTTGGGACCTAATTAGACGCTGTGAAATAGGCTTTTCCAACCAAGTTTCAAGGCAGGTGACGTAATCTTCAAATGTGATTTTATTTTTAATAACAGACCTTTTAATGCCCTTTATCTTTTTGGTAACGCCCAAGTTAGATAAAACCTTATCAATTTCCGCCCGCTCTTTGTTTAAATTCTCTAGTTTTACCCGTTCTTGCTCAATCTCGTCTGGAGTATAAAGCAGTTTAATAGCATACATTTTAGACCTAAGACCAACAAAATGGGTCATAATGCTGCCATTGTTCTCATCTTTCATCATTCCCAGCACCTTTTTGTTCACTTGTGGAATCGTATAAACGTTATCACGGGCATAATCTGAGGTATCAAAATAATCGTTACAATCTCGTTTCATTATCTGATACACATCATGGTTTTTAATTTCGTAAATTAGACTATCTGTGTCTGTATACAATACACTACAGGTGTCAAAACGTGGAACCATGTACTCGTAGTGAAAGCCATAAATCGTAGTCTTTGCCAAATCAAGAATACACATGCCGACATAAATCGGCTTATTAAAATAAATTTGTGTTTTTGCAAGCTCGACAATTACTAAATTTTCGGAAACAATTGTGCTGCTTTTAAATTCTGGCCGGGATATTAAGGCTTCTGCGCCATAGCGGCCATCCCATTTCGTTATAAGTTTGACGTCAGAGTGGTTCCGGATATTCTCCATTGTCTTTCCAAATACGGCATTGTTCATAAGTTTAAAAAAATTCTTTTCAAACTCATTCTTGGCATTTTGGCGCAGCCCCGTGTTGAGGTCGATATATGATTTTAGCCATGGAGATTGTTTAAAGGCTAATATTCGGTGTATTTTACCCAATTTTGCACCCAAAGTTAGAGCTTGCTTTAAGTTTCTATAGTGTATTACGTATTCTGTTTTATTGTGTAGCGTAGCCAAAAGTTTCTCGTTCTTTGCCCCAGGTGGTTTTTCATGGTCAGGGCATAATGGAAAATCGGAAAACTTATCATGCAAATTTTCAGGTATTTCCAGGTCCACTTCCAAAATAAACCCTTCGGCAGATTTATCTGAAATTTCACTAATGTTTAAGTGAGATATCTCGTTTTCTGAAAGCCACCTAAAGCCGCCATAAGGTAGATATTGCGACATTGCCCAGCCGTATTGATTATTGACATCAAAGTACATGAGATAGGAGTCTTCTTTAGTTGGGTCATAATTTGGCATGTACTTGTTGTTGGCTTCTGCATACCTCTTTGAACACTGACTTAGCCCCCCGCGAACTCCCTTTTCTATGAATGTTAGCATCTCTAAATCAGTAAGCAGCTCAAGTTTTATCATATCTTCTCGATGAATTAAGAGGGATAAACATTGCCACGCATAACCAGGTAGGGTATACGACCATGCAGGATCAAGGCCATATGTCCTATGCGATATATCCCTAAATGCCTCAAATACATCCGTTAAAAGCATTACATCCGTTTTAAGATATAAGTCAGAGTAATCTTGCATGGTACGGCAATTAAAAGTTTGCCAAACTTTCTGCGCATTTAAATATTGCGCGTCACTTATAGCTACATCTTCTAAGCTGTTATAAAACGCCTCTTTAGGAGGGAGTTCAGTCTCATTCAATCTTTCCCAAGCGTTCATATAATCATAAGGGAAAACACCCTTTCGGGTAAGTAAGTTCAGTTCTTCCCCCAGGTGTTCAAACTCTGCTTTTAGGTTAGGATATTCACATAAGTATGATGCAAGCTTATCCAGACCGCTAGCAAGAAAGCGAAAACTATCTATAAATCGAAAATGAACAGTACTATCCATTATATGCTTCGTAAATGAGATGTAATTTTCTTTATTTACAGGTAATATATCAATCTTCCCCTCTATTTCAGATAGCGCCCGTATTATCATGTGCCCATCATAGCAACTCAAGTTATGGAATAGGACAGGTATTGTGTGCGAATCCTGGTACTGTAGATTGCAGTGCTCATGTGCAGCGTTTCGATACTTTCCGGTAAAGTGTGAGTGATCTCTAACACGCTTATCGTCTCCCGTAAATGGCTTCTCACATATATGGCAGTGAGTAGCGGTCAAAAAACTTTGTTGCTGGGCAGGCGTAAGCGGTTCCATGGGCAAATCACATAAAAAGACCGTCTCGACGTCTTCAGCAAATTGTTGAAGCTCGCGCATGAACCACTGCATACAGTCTTGGCCTGTGTAACTTTTATAAAATGATAGAGAATCGTCATAATTACATTTTACATAATAACCGACGCTATAAGGGACATGCTCTTGTTCCTTTTGAGTGTTTTTTTCTATATCATCGACTACAGGTATTAGCAAGCTTTCCGAGTCTGCAAATATAACAAACGGGGCTTTTTCCTTATGTTTAAAATTATTAAATTCCAAAATATTATTGCCTTCTACAGGCATCCGAGGTATTGCTAAGGTCTTGTGTTTAGAGCATTCGGACGTGTGCTTATCTAGTGTTATCTGCGTGCGGAAATAATGAAGGCAGCGATCACAAAAAAATTTTCGATGCTTATTAAGACTCAATTGCCTTGATAGTAAGCGTGAAAGGTCTTTAATCCAAACAAAATGGTATTTTATAGGGCTTAAATCAATATCATTATCTGAGGAAAAGTAGCTGTCTTGTAAAAGTAGTAAGTTTATATGGTTAGGATGCTTATTTTCAGGTATATAATATGGCACAACCAGATAATTTTTTCCAATTTTTTGCAGTCGATATACGTTAACGGAAATTAAGTTTTGCTTTTCAAACTTTGAAATTTGATTAATTGTCATGGGAAACTTAATACCTTCCAAGTTTAGAACTGACTGAGGGTTTGGATAGCACGATGTTCGTTCAGAATTCTTGAAAGCGGGATATAAAGCGGAAACGATGGACCACGCAAAACACATTTCATCAGTATTCTGAACATTGATGCATGCCCTTCTTTTAGCTATTTGTTTTGGAAGTTCGATGTAAGTTCCGACCCGAAGAGGATTATAATGATTAATAGATACCATTAAATGCATAATTTTGCGTAGTGCCCACCCAGAATTTCTTTCCTGGAACGTGTCTAATTCAACTAAAATAGGGTTCTTAACATGATCGGTAAACCACTCATTTAAGTTTGTGTTACCTAAAATAGGGGCATTCGGAGTAGTAATGTACTTTGTATCCTTTAAAATTTCGTCTGCTTTACTAATTTCAAAATCCCCACAAAGAGTGGTGTTTACTTTGAGTGCAGTAGTTTTTTTTAGTGCGTTTTGAATTCGCCGCTTAAAAATTGCCAAACAGTCCTCTAAAAATGATTGTACATCAGTATGACGCTTGTTAATAATAACACCCGTCCTGATTCTCGATTGGAATGCTGAATGTAAATCTTCCCACTTTACTCTACAAGAAGCCGTTTCTGCACGACGTGTCCCACTACCCCCACCCACTTTACGGTCCTTTAGTAATGACTGAAACCCCTTAATTTGGGCTAAACACGCTATTATATGAGACTTTTCAGCCACAGACTCAGCGCGTTTCAGAACTTTATTCAAGTTCCAAAGAGCGCGAGTACAGTCCCGCAATATCTTACCACAGGTAATCGTTGTTAAGTTAGGGGTATCCATCTGGGCCCTAATTAACTCGACGTACTCACTTGGGATCGGCATTTTTTTTTTACTCTGTAACAAAATAAATATGGCTCAAAATACGTATGCTCTCTCTAACGTACAAAGATAGAATGGGCTCTGAAGCTCCTGCGTTCTGCTTATAATGCACCCCTATTTATAACCCCGGTTGGGGTGCGTTCAGAAAAGTAGCATACCTTTGAAAAAATAAGGTGCGTTCAGAATTAATATTCGAGGTTTAGTATGCAGTAGATGTACATACAACAAGCAGTTTTACACGTTTTTAAAATATATTACTTGCCGAAAACATTAATATTTTACGGGCTGAAAGTGAAACCTGCGATAAGTTTAATCGCCGTAAAAATGTTTACCAAAACAGACTCTAAAAATTGTATTCCCTCCACGTCACAACCCTCCCAAACTACTATATTATTAAATTATTATTATTATTATTATTTACTGCTAAAGGTTTTGCTGCACCCAACGAGTCCGTTTAAAGGCTACAGCTAGGATAATGGATTCATTGCATAGTCGACAGCGTGGTGCTAAACATGGTAGAAACATTAAACATTAAACATTATAGTCGACAGCGTGGTGCTAAACATGGTAGAAACATTAAACATTATTCTCGACAATGTTGAAAGAGTATTTATACAGAACAAATATTACGCATCCTGTCTACCGGCTACCTTAATAGTTTGGGAGCTTGCTAAAAAATATAAAGTCAATGTTGAACCGAAATGTGGACAACTCTTGTATGATGAAATGGGAAGCAACATTCATTTTTGGAACGCCTTCTATCGACGTTAGCAAGTTCCAATATAAAGAATATAAATTGGGTGCAGACCTGGATTCAATAGAAATGTTAAATATTTTCAACCGATTCCTAGAAACAAAATCAACTCACTTTTATTTTTCAAAAGCTCCAGATAAACTTAAAACGATTAGGAAAATTATTCATAGAAGTGTATCTAGATGTATTTAATAAAGATTATGCGTATTTACAATCGTATTAATATTATTACATACGTATCATTTTTACCCAAAAGAAACAGTGTTTTGCTAGAAAATATATTAGGGCTTCTCAGAACTACACCCTGTTTATGGGTATACAGCGTCATCATTATGATTGACGTATCAGTGTTACATTAGTGTTTTTGTTTGTGTTCAGATGATCTGAAACAATATTATAGGTATATAAGACCTGTTTTGTTTTTTCAGTGTTGACGTTGTGATTGATATATAAGCGTTATATGTTTGTTTTGTTTCCGTTAAGACACTGTTTTGTTTCAGTTAAGATATTGTTATGTTAGTGTTGTGTTTTAGGTAGTGTTTTAAACACCCGTTCCGTTGATGAGTACGTCATTCGAATGTCAGAGTTCTGCGAGATAAGATGGCGAACCGAAAAATTAAATTAGCGCTTTTGTCTTTACCGAACGGCCTAGATTTTGGTTTTAAAATGGTTGAAAATGGCTGCTTTATTGGGAATAAGCCCGTAGAATTTGAAAATAACACCCTAGTGATTGATAATGAGAAATATACTTTAACTGTAGGACTTCTGAATTTATTGACAAAAGAACGCCCTATGGGCTATTCCAATACAGAGCTGGATAAATATAAAGAAATCCTTCTTTTATCAAGCGCACACCGAAGGGGGTTTAATAGTAAAAATCACATAAATTCTAGCAGAAGCTGGAAGTATACAAACATTATTTCTAAGCTTTTTCCACCAAAAAGGACTTATTTAAAGAAAAGCAGAGTGAGCATGATAAAGAAAAACCTTAAATTGAACAGTACTATTCCTCCTACTTTGAATGATTTAGAACTTGATTACGATAATGACGTTAACAAGCTAGTGGAAATGTTTAAACAGTTAGAGAGCGACAATTTTAATCATAAAAACGACGATAAAATATGGTCTATATTACTAGAATTGGAAAAACTTGGTGTAATCGAATTTTTAAAATAAATACACTACCCCTTATTTATGATCTCAGTATATATCTACCCCTCGAGCAGAATGGGTGTGTTAATTTACCTCATTTTATTTCTCACTGTTACTTCTACAGCTGTACAGGCAACAGACGAAACAGCTGCCCGCCAATATTTAACAGACTATGGTTACTTGGAAGAAAATGCTACAGATAATGCCTTAGTGTCGATATCAGATGGGTTACGGGCATTTCAAGAAACTTATGGTCTCCCTGAAGATGGAACCTTAAATAACGAAACTATTGCTCTAATGCAAAGACCACGCTGTGGCGTCAAAGATATTGCAGATTGGGGAAGAGGCTCTAACTACTTATGGAAAGATTTAAAGCTATCCTGGTCTATCTACCCCCCAAATTATTCAGTATATCCATATAGAGCAGTTGCTGAAAGGGCTTTTCAAGCATGGGAGGATGTTTCTAATTTCCGCTTTAAATATGATAGAAACACCCATAATATTACAATTTCGTTTGCCGACCAACGGCATAAAATGAAAAATGACCTCACCTGGTGTCCCTACAAATTAGATAAACCTACTTTAGCGCACGCATTTTTTCCGGATGGAAGTTTCAATGTAGAGATTCACATGCATTCAAAAGAGCCATGGAGTCTTTCCTCCAAAAATGGTGGGACAAATTTACTAAGCGTTTTAATACATGAGATTGGGCATACTCTAGGTTTAGCCCACACAGCTGACGAGAGCGCGATCATGTACCCGTATTACAAAGCGGAAAATGTGAAAATAACTCAGGACGATATTTATGGTATCGAGTACCTTTATGGCAAAAAATCTTTGGCCACAACAAAAATACCCACGTCACCGAATACAACCCCACAGACAAAAACCACGACAATACCTACAAAAGTTACAACCACTCCACAGATAAAAAACACAACTATGCCAATAAAAGTTACAACCACCCCACAGACAAGAACCACAACTATCCAGACAAAAGCTGCAACAACAATCCCCAGCGTACACCCGACCCCTGACGCACCCTCGGTACCCGATGCGGCGCAGTTTCCGACTCTATGTGACTTGGACTCGAAAACAAATAAAGCTTATTTAATCGTTAAAAACAAATTATTTATTTTTTATGAGAGATTTGTTTGGATGTTGAATTTAGAGACAAAACAAATTTCTAATACCCCGTTTCTATTAACAGATTATTTTAAATTTTTGCCAAAAAATTTTAGGAAAATAACTGCTATATATGAACGTCCTAATGGTGACATTGTATTGTTTGCCGATGATCTGATTTACTTCGTAGAATATGGTACGTTCGCGTTAATAAAAACGGAATCAATAGATAGTCTCGCTGCCACAAATGTAAAAACCAGAGTTCAAGCTGTCGTGAACACAAACAAGGGAAAAACCTATTTATTTTTCAATGATATTCTAGTATGGGGCATAAATGAGTGCATGTTTAGACCAGACAATTATCATATAACGTCAGAATTATTTAACGGGATTCCCGCAAAGATAGACAGTGTATTTCGTTACACCGACGGCCGCCTTTATTTTATTCAAAACGACATGTTTTTTGAATATAATGAATTTACCATGAGTTTAATTCACATCGGTAAAATGGATCTTTCATTTTTTGGTATATCTTGCCCTAATGTAGGCGTTTTGGTGCAGCTTAAAGATTTATTACATAAGATTATATCTCGTAATATAAAATTTTAGTTATGTAAAAATAAATAGAATGTATATTATTATAAACCTAATAAAAATATATTATTATTAGAGCTCTCGTTTTCTTTAATCAACCTATACCAAACCCGTTTTCTTTAATCGACCTATGTTCCAAGTCCTATACAAGTTGTAAAATAAATTACTTTCCCTATATCTTTTTCGATGCATACGGAGTGTTATGGTCATTATAATTTACTAGCTTGCTATCACTTGTTAAATTAACTTTTACGACACAGTGGCGTAGAGCAGCTGTTTTAAAATTAATTATATTTGCAGGATTATTTGTTCTATGGCCCTATTAAATAATGCCTTATTTAACTGCTAGTTTAATTGCACAGATATTGTGACGTACATACTCAAGCTACAAGAATTGAGTTATAATATTTAAAAAAGATATAAAAAACAATATAATATTAAATGTGTCGGATATTATACTGATAAAAACCCACATGTAGATAAAATGTTAAAACACACTATTATACAGGTATGAAAAAAATTAAAAACAATTTTCATTTCTTTAGGGCTGTTTTGAAAAACTAATACCCAAACTACTTGGTGCAAATGCCTATATAAAGTAGTTGTATTCTACATAATAACGAATAAGGGTTCGTGAATTCATAATAAAAACAATGGCTTATGTGGATGCGTGTCCATATGAGACGCACTTTAAAAATTACCTAGGTATACTGATATCGTTTTAGGGAAATATTATAAAAAATTTTATTCAAAATAAAAAAGATTACCTTAACTTTCGAGCGTTTTAATACATATTTTACATATAGGCGCACAATTTTGAGCATCACGCTTTAAACGTATGCAAAAGAAAACCAAAATATACAAACACTTTGAATAAAAATACCAAGTCAGTTTAAAAACCCTCCAACACCATAATAAAATTCAAAAACTTACCTGTTGCAAACTTATAACAGAAACAATTAAGTGCTCTCACCATTTCTGCACTATTTATAAGCCCCTTCTAGAGTGACGCTAAATCCTTGAGCGTTTTGTTGGAGTGGGGCTACTTGAATTTTTACTTCTCGATCGTTCTAGAATATTATCTGTTATGGCAAGGTATAGCTATAAATATCAGAAACCACTGCAGGAAAGCTAGTTCACCGATTTCTTCTTTTCTCGAATTAAGGGTCTGAAAAACTAAAAATGGCTGCTAAAATTGGTGTTGTAAACGGTCTAGACCTGGAAGAGGGTAAACTTTACCGTATTCTTGACATCGAGAACAAGGACGGACCCTTTGGCATTTCCACAATCGTCTATCTAGAAGACGATAAAATGGTATATCTCCCTAAAAGGATGACCAAAACCGAGGCAGAAGTGGCTACCATACGTTGCAGCCAATTAGGCCTTGTCCGTACTGGCAAACATTTTGTAGAGAAATACGGATGCACTACCCCTATTTTAGAGATACGCAAGTATTGGTAAGTAAAATATTATTTAACTTTTACGCTTGAAATTACAAAGGTTCGTTTCTTTTCTTTCAGATGCAGGCCTCTTTTAAAATTAATCACTATTTTATCGACTCCAATATCTTTAGTTTTTATTATAAATTGATATAACGTTTTAAATTGTAAACTTATTTTTACTAATATACCTTGGGATTTCAAAATGTTTTTTTTTAATTTTCCCACAGCCCCATTTGAAATGAAACATAAAAATTAATTTTGAATATTTAATGATAAATATATACATAAACAATTTTTTCATCCGGGTCCACCCAGACGATCACCCCCTTCCCATGGAGGGGGCCATGCCATAACTCGACATACCCCTCCGGGATGGCATACTCCGGATGAAAGTTGTGGAATGCGTGTATCATCTGAAAATGCCGTAATTAGGCATATAAAATTAATTGTATTTTTTAAAAACATACCACCTCGCCGGGAAACATCTCCCCCACCAAAAACTTAATAAAATCGATGATTTGATGTACTGCTATAAAAGAAAACCCCGAATTAAAAAATTAAAAAATTTATAATAAAAAGAACTTACCAGACATATTTTCACGTTTGCAAGTAAACGGGTGTTCAATCTATATTTATATAAGTTTTTCCTACTATTAAAGAAATAATTTTTATGATGCATAAATATATGTCGATTTGAGTACGTACTAATTTTTCCTACTAGTAAAGAATTAATTTTTATGATGCAAAAATATATGTCGATTGGAGTACGTACTAATTAATTCAAACACTAATATAATATCGTCATATACGGGGCATTTTGAAAATGTAGATAATGGGCTTGTTTATTCTTTACACTGATTTTAAATACATATACGAGGCTGGTAATAACTACTCTGTTGGGATATTTTAAACGGGGTTAATGGCGGATTAGACGGCTTAACGGGGGATTGATCCGCCTAGCTGGGGCTTGAGGGAAACGAAAAATAATTATTAAATGTTCTCTTCCAAGATTAATTTTAAATATATCCCCCAAATACGTACAATCAGTTAAAATGTAGTTGGTCTTCAGCTACGTCATTGTACTAAAATATACCATTTAGGTCGAATGTTATGGCAGTTTATAGATATAATTTATAATTTAAAGGCGTAATTTAACGGTCAAAAGTGTTTCATACCCCCTGTATACAGATCCCATTAGTAGTAATATATGCTTACTTTTATTCACCCACATGATACATTAATTATTTATTAAAAGGAAAATTACTTTCAATGCAAAATTGCATATGTAATAGACCAACAATGTTGATGAAATTTGCATAGAAAACCACTTCTACCTCGCGTTGTGACTCGATTTTATATGATCATTTTATTGAAAGATAATTAATTATGTATTCTGTTTTTATTGCGCGATTCGGTAAACATATCCTTAAACATAATAAAATTCGAAAAAGATCTTATTTTCTCCAATATGACCTTTATATATATTACCATAATCGTGCATTTGACTTGAAAACTGCATATATTTCTGAAATAAAACATTGCTAAATGATTACAGATGTCTTTTTATTTACGCCGATTTTTTATTCCTTTAATGTAATATACCAGGGCGGTAGTAAGTGATATTTTTATGTTGTAAATAAAAAAGTTTTAAAATTGATTGATTTTCATTTAATTATGCAATCCTGAAGCTGTTGGAAGGTTTAAGATTTGTTAATAAATTGACGTCGATAAGAATATATCCCTATAACCACACTTAAGGTTCTTTGTTTTACCTAGTTACTGTTGCGGACGGGTATTGCAAGAGGACCTAAGCGTATTTTCTTAAATTTTCAGTATTGGAACGGCGGTGTTGCCGTTTCGACAATTTTTATGTTGAATAAGGGGAAATATTGGTTTGGCAACGCCATTAGTACTGGTTTGTCGATAAAATGGTGAGTGCATTATAAAAGCTAGGTTTACCGCCATTTTGTCGTCATCACCACACTTAGGTTTGTTAATAAATTGGCGAAGGCAATATTTGCTGATAGGGGCTTCTGGTTGCATAAGTTCAGGTAGTACCCAGATAGCGGGAGTGTGCGCGAACGTAATTATAGACGGCGTCTGAAAATACTGTTTGCCAAAAGGACATACTAGATCCCCGGTTGTCTAATTACATGCCACGCGGCCTCTAACAATGTTCATTAATGACATGTATTGTATGTATTGTTTGGTGAATACCTATATATTTTTGGTAATAAATTTGTTTGATGTACTTAACTGTTTTGTTTCTTTATCGGGGCTGTTTTCTGTGATAGAGAGGCCAACAGGGTCTGTTCCTGGGGGAACAGGGTCTGTTCCTGGGGGAACAGGGTCTGTTCCTGGGGGAACAGGGTCTGTTCCTGGGGGAACAGGTCTGTTCCGGGGGAACAGGGTCTGTTGGACAGGGTTCATAATACGTTTAATCTGATTCCACACGGAACAGTTTATATTACAATACTTTTTTTGTTAAATCTGATGTCTTTGTTTTTAATAATCGGCTAAAAGACTTGACGCTTCGACTAATTACTGATTTTTAGTTTATACTATCCATCTATAAGAGACGTTGCAGCCCTTTCGGGGTAAATGATTGTAAAATAATATTGAAAGCTGATGCTTGTGTTGCATAGCAGATAGGTGAATGCACAAGATTGTTAATATTTTCCTACGCTTATAATATTTATTTTTATGTGAAACACTGGTTGCCTAACTTCAGGTAGTACTCAGATATCAATTAGTTTGTTTTACTAAGTATATGTGTATGGTTTGCCCTAATTTTGTACATTAGAAAACACTACCATAACCCCACTTAAGGACCTTTTGTTCCAGCAATCTAATCAGATGTGCCCCCGTGGTTTCACATTGTCAAACATTGTTTAGCAATTTTAAGGTATATGCTCTCGTAGCGTATTTTGCAAGGCTTTGAGGTTCGGCCCCAGAGGATTATGGTTCAATTCCCGCTGACTGCACAAACTTTTTTTCTGTTATTATTTATTCATTATGTTCTTCAATATTGATTATTTAGATAGATGTTCAGGTTAGGTACTTGGGTTGGGGTACTATTGAGAACGTGGTACGTCATCTCTCCCCATAAATATAATAACACGTGACCATGGGTCATAAAGTTGGGTTAGAATCTTGAAATAATGAGGGCTGATAATACCAGGGGGGCGCCACTTAGGCTAAGACGGGTACCCTCGGGCGATCATCGGGTAACCATCGGGTGACCACCGCTCGGGGTCGCTGACCTGCCTGAGCTAGCCTCGCGAATTATGCATAGGGTCTCGCGGTATCGCCTTCGATCATCATGCGCGCTCAACGCCTGTTGTGGAGGCTTCCTCCGCCGCGGGTCTGGGGCTCGCGCCTCCGCGGGTACTTGGGTTCCATGGGGAATGCTGTTAGGTTAGAATCTTCAAATAATGGGGCCCCCTGGTAATACCGGGGGGGGGGGGGGCACTTAGGTTAATACGGATCCTGTATCTACTGCGAGTAGTTATGACGTCAGACACTAGATGGCTATAGTAGCTGGGTTCCGCTCGGGTTAAGAGAGGGTGGCGACTTCCAGGAAAAGTGCCACGCCCTAAAATGGCGATAAAACTGCAGATTTCAGGACAATGTTATTTCTTATGGGATTTTGAGTTGAGGGTGACATTGCCTTACTACTAAGTATAATAACATAATATTGAAATTATCTCAATAGGTTTGACGAACACATGCGACGTGGGCTGCAGCAATTCATTGTTTAAGCTGCCAGAGACCAATATGGGAGTTGTGATGCGTCACTACTCCGGCTAGATTAACTCATGATTCGAGTTATTAAAACTGGACCTTTCAGTTATAACGACTATATGGATTTAATATGTCCTAAATGTTGGCAGGGAATCTTAATAGAGCCAAGAAACACAAGGAATATTTAATATGTACTTTAATTAACAAACACTTGTTACATAAAACACATGCTAGGGTAACTGACATGACTGACATATCTAACAACATATTATGATAAACGTCAAGTGCAAAAGAACTACTCTATGAACGAAGCTAGGCACAATAAGGTTTGGCACTATAAATATACTCCAACACTAAAATTGGATTATTCTCATTTTCACGCACCTGTATGAGAACAAACTCTGAACAAAAATAAAAAAACATCCCTCCGATCGACGATTGCGCGGATAGCAAGTCCAGTTATGTGGTCCATGACGACGCGACGTGCACGAGATACTAATAACAATGGGATGAAGTTAAGTTACTGCGCCAAATCGGCACAAACGTGAATATTCGGAACTTTTCGTGACTTTTCGATCGATGATACCCTCGACATGAGTTTTTAGAGCACTATTTACGACTTATTTCAACTCAAAATAATTTACACATGGTAGGTAATGAGTTAAAATAATGCACGTCTGGGTCAAAACGGCACTTTAAAATCAGTTAGTAAGTTTTCCCAACCCAAAAACTACGTTCAGGTAACTCATAAAATGATTACAAAATGAAGGATTGTGGTAATCCCAAATGTGTTTAAAATGTTGGTTTTTGTGTGTTGAGGCGAACCACAAGAAGCTAAGTTATTGTAGCGTTTTTAAATGATTTGTGATAGTTCGTAGGCTCAGGTTAACCAACGTAGAAACGTGCGTTAAAGTAGCTCTAATTTTGCAACTCACGACATCGGTAAATCCATTTTTGTCAGTGCATAGATACTATGAATTATTTTGTTAGGGTGACAAGAAGAGAAAAGCATTTTTAAATATTTCACTAATTTGTCAAAAATTAGTAGTAAACAACTTGGACACAAATAATATATTACTATTCCTATAATTTAAACTCTGTCGAGTTCATTGAACAAATTTATATAAATATATATAGGTATTAACTATTCTAACTAGTCAACAAAGCACTGTTAGGTTTAAGTTACTTAAGACTCGAGGCCAGAGCTATCTTAAAGCACTGATTTGAGTTTAAAAAAAAAAATGTAAATAATTGTTGTAAATTTAATAAATAAAGTTGTTTCAAAAAAAATTATGGTAAATAAGTACTTATAGTAGGTATATATATACCTATCAAAAGAATCAACAGCTTAAACAATTAAAAAAAACACTTACCCAAATAAATACATGAACATGATTGTGCTGAAAGCAAGGTAAAGGCTATGCGGGGATACAATTTTAAAATTATTTTTAATAGCTAGGTACTTACTTGAAGAACTGAATTTGGGTCGTTGGCAAATAATTGTTGCAACGCAACACCATACACGATACACGTAATTCTCATCACTGACTTACACTTTACACACAAACACGTCAAACACTGTGTAAATAAAGAATAAATAGACGACCGGCTCTGGACAACATGTAAGCAACTTTTGCCCTGTATACGAGTACGAGAGCTTTTTCATTTGCGGCGTGCTGACTCACATCGCCCGCCCGGCCGAACGATGATATAAGGACTTGGGCAGAGAAAACATTGATGTCGACGCTTTCTTTCGCTAAACTTGCATTTTTGGATTATTTCATATTTTTGTGTAACAATATAGTCTAATTTTGAAAAAGGACTTTTGTTAATTATTCATAGTAGTTTACAGTTCAGGTGTGGGGTGAACAAAATAATTTTTCTGCTTGTTTTTGTGTGTTGTCGAAGTTAAGTTAGTTAAGTGGTTATTGTTTAAAGTTTTAGTGTTTTTGGTTATTCTCTCTTAAGTTTAAGTTTGTGGTAGTGTTTATTGTTTTACGATTGATACGTTTATTACATTATAATGGGCCGTAAAAGGCATAGAAAGGTTTCTTCAGACTCGGAAGACAGTAGCTGTCCTTCGTCGAGTGGAAGGTACAAAACCAATAATTCACGTCGGTTATCAAGCCGGAAGCGAACGATTGATCAATCGACATCCTTATACGGGGGTAAGTCGAAAAGAAATCGTCCTTTGCATAGGGATAAAAGTGTTGAGAGACCGTTACGAACGTCTCAAAGTGAAGGTGTTAACGAAAATCGGGATTTACGCCACCTCGAGCCAACGAGAGCCTATTTAACGAAACTGAGAGGCATGCCACAGTTACGCCGGCGCCGGCCCTATCAATTGAAGCCTCGACGGTGGAATCACGTGTTCACAGGTTAGAAAATCTACTTGAAGTATTTGTTGTTTAATATTACGTAAGTTTGTGTATTGTATACCGGTGTTACGAAAACTAAGAGAGATTTAAAAATGGGAAAAACTAGGAGTCGCCGAAATAGGTCAAGTAGTAGCTCTAGCTCTAGTTCGTCAGATACTAGGTACAGAAAGACTGCTTCCGAAAGAAAAATTGGCAAAGAACAGCGCAATAAAAACCATACTAGTAAGTCACTCGCACATGAGGCAAGAAAAAGAACTACAGAGACTCAGTCATCAAGTAAACCACGACAGTTACGTACAGAAAGAGTTTTGGTGCATGTAGCGAACGACCAATTGGAGAGCATAGAAGATGTTACGCACACTCCATCGATTTCCCAGCGCAGTGCTGAGCTGTTTGACAAATCTGCATACGAAGCTCGCATTGAAAGGTTAGAACATATGATAGAAAGCATGGCAAGGCAAAATCACGGTACAGATCACCACAGACTTACTATTCGCACAGAGTGTATACCGGAATTTTCTCCGGAAAACGAAAATATAACCGCTGCAAGCTGGCTAAAGAAAATCGAGCAGCTGAAGAACATAAATGGATGGGATGACGCAACCACGATTTATCATATGCAATCTCGTTTAGCTGGAATGGCAAAAACATGGTACCATAGCCTAACATCTTTAAGTTATACATGGAGCGAATGGAAAGCCCTTGTCATTAAAACATTCCCTGACCATGTTAACTATGCAAAATCGTTACGCAGGATGTTAGAAAGAAGTAAAAGGCCTGATGAATCAATGGCTGCGTATTACTTTAATAAAATGGAGCTGATTAGAACGGTGAATATTACTGAAAAAAATGCTGTATCTTGTGTAATCGATGGGATACCAGATGTGACTATTCAAAACGCTGCTCACGCGGGTCTTTACGACACACCCGAAGCATTGTTTGAACAATATCTCTCGAATGTACGTCAAGCAAGTACAATAGAAAAATCTCAAAGAAGTGAATCTAGACGGCATAGTTTCAAGGCAGATTTGCGAACCTTCTTACCTAAACGTTCAAAACCATATTCTAAGCGCTGTCCAACTTTTGAGCTTGTTACGGGTGCTTAACGAGTACCGGGACTGTTTTGCTACCTCTTTAGGGGATGTTGGCAAGACGGATGTTACGAAAATGTCTATTAAGCTCACAGATGAAGAACCTGTTACGTATAGACCATATCGCATGGCTTTTAAAAACCGGGAGACGGTTCGCGATATTGTCGGTGGTCTTATGGAAAATAGTATTATTCGGGAATCAGAATCTCCATATGCTAGTCCAATACTCTTAGTTAAGAAAAAGAGTGGGGAAGAAAGAATGGTAGTGGACTATAGGGCACTTAACCGTAAAACGGTCAAAAATAAATATCCATTACCACGAATTGACGATCTTCTGGATAACATTGAGGGCAATACATTTTATTCTACTTTAGACCTTGCCTCAGGGTATCACCAGCTACCAGTGTGAAGAAGAATGCTTATTTGATAATTGCGGTGGACGGATTTACGAAATTCGTTTTCTTAAAAGCTGTACCCAATACTAAGACAACGCCTGTTATAACGTTCCTTGATGGTAAAATTGAAATGTTTGGGGTACCACGAAGAGTGATATGCGATCGTGGAACTGCCTTTACGAGTAAGCAGTTCACAGAATACAGTAAGAATTTAAACATCAAACGTGTATTGTGTGCAACTTTGACTCCGAGAGCTAACGGCCAAGTCGAGCGGATGAATCGCTCTATCCTATCTGCACTGATGGCTTCAACTGACGATGAGAGACGTTGGGACGAAGCTGTTAGTCAAGTCAAGTGGGGAATTAACACTACGGTTAATTCCACTATAGGAAAATCTCCATATGAGGTATTTTTAGGTTACCGACCACGTGGAGTCAACGATGCATTCTTGTCGAGCGAAGTTTGCCATGACGAAAGACCAGATCTGGCACAGTTACGAAACGAGATCTCTGAGATAATTAGGTCACGCCAAGAGTACCAAAAGAAGATTTACGATCGAAGACATGCATGCCCTTCCGATCGAATGAAATTATTTGTTACAGTGGTGTCCTCAGAAGAAGCTGATACTACAAGCGAATAATTTCATCAGATCATAACCTTAGTTTTAAACTAATCTATTTCTGTTGTGTGTTTCAGGGTACACTTCACGAGGACGCGAAGACTAGTCAGGTTAGCCGACTATAATCACCCAACAAATAAATATTGGTTACGAGATGGGTGAATCATTGAGGTCGGCCGGTAATCATTCACGAAAAACAAGGGACGGCAGAAATGAGAAGCATCGCTAACTGAAAGGTTCAATTTCCCACGTATTTTGTTTTGCCAAAATCTAGGAGTAAAACGGGTTTTATGCGCGACGGCAACTCCAAGGGCAAATGGGCAAGTGGAGAGAATGAATCGTTCAATTCTCTCTGCTCTTTTGGCCTCTACAGAAGATGAATCCAAATGGGATGAGTCTGTCGATAAGGTTAGGTGGGGAATTAATTCGACGGTTAATTCCAGTACTGGTAAATCACCCTACGAGGTCTTCCTAGGTTATCGGCCTCGTGGTGTAAACGACTCTTTTCTTACTTTAGAGGTAGCATGCGAAGAACGGCGAGATATCGAAAAAGTAAGGAAAGAGGTGGTCGAAGAGACCCAAGAGCGACAACGTTCGCAGAAAGAATATTACGATAAGCGGCATGCCCAGGTTACGAGGTTTAATGTTGGTCAACATGTTTTGGTTCAAGCGAACAAGACCTCCAATGACGGGAGAAGTAGGAAACTTGAACCTCGGTATAAAGGACCTTTTGTAGTCTCAAAAGTACTTGATAACGATCGGTATGTGATTACCGAAATACAAGGTTCGAAGCGCTGTAGGACTGCTTATACGGGCGTCTGTCCTTCAGAAAGATTAAAACTCTTTGTTACAAGGGTTTCAGATAGTAGCGACACCAATGACGTTGAAGATGAGTAATGTGACTTGTCTCTCGTCATAATATTCGTCTACCTATGTTAAATATTAATTATTGTTTTATTATGAATTTTCAGGTAAGCTGCCCTTCACGAGGTCGTGAAGTCTGTCAGGTAGGCCGACTGTTAGCAACTTTTGCCCTGTATACGAGAGCTTTTTCATTTGCGGCGTGCTGACTCACATCGCCCGCCCGGTCCAACGATGATATAAGGACTTGGACAGAGAAAACATTGATGTCGACGCTTTCTTTCGCTAAACTTGCATTTTTGGATTATTTCATATTTTTGTGTAACAATATAGTCTAATTTTGAAAAAGGACTTTTGTTAATTATTCATAGTAGTTTACAGTTCAGGTGTGGGGTGAACAAAATAATTTTTCTGCTTGTTTTTGTGTGTTGTCGAAGTTAAGTTAGTTAAGTGGTTATTGTTTAAAGTTTTAGTGTTTTTGGTTATTCTCTCTTAAGTTTAAGTTTGTGGTAGTGTTTATTGTTTTACGATTGATACGTTTATTACATTATAATGGGCCGTAAAAGGCATAGAAAGGATTCTTCAGACTCGGAAGACAGTAGCTGTCCTTCGTCGAGTGGAAGGTACAAAACCAATAATTCACGTCGGTCATCAAGCCGGAAGCGAACGATTGATCAATCGACATCCTTATACGGGGGTAAGTCGAAAAGAAATCGTCCTTTGCCTAGGGATAAAAGTGTTGAGAGACCGTTACGAACGTCTCAAAGTGAAGGTGTTAACGAAAATCGGGGATTTACGCCACCTCGAGCCAACGAGAGCCTATTTAACGAAACTGAGAGGCATGCCACAGTTACGCCGGCGCCGGCCCTATCAATTGAAGCCTCGACGGTGGAATCACGTGTTCACAGGTTAGAAAATCTACTTGAAGTATTTGTTGTTTAATATTACGTAAGTTTGTGTATTGTATACCGGTGTTACGAAAACTAAGAGAGATTTAAAAATGGGAAAAACTAGGAGCCGCCGAAATAGGTCAAGTAGTAGCTCTAGCTCTAGTTCGTCAGATACTAGGTACAGAAAGACTGCTTCCGAAAGAAAAATTGGCAAAGAACAGCGCAATAAAAACCATACTAGTAAGTCACTCGCACATGAGGCAAGAAAAAGAACTACAGAGACTCAGTCATCAAGTAAACCACGACAGTTACGTACAGAAAGAGTTTTGGTGCATGTAGCGAACGACCAATTGGAGAGCACAGAAGATGTTACGCACACTCCATCGATTTCCCAGCGCAGTGCTGAGCTGTTTGACAAATCTGCATACGAAGCTCGCATTGAAAGATTAGAACATATGATAGAAAGCATGGCAAGGCTAAATCACGGTACAGATCACCACAGACTTACTATTCGCACAGAGTGTATACCGGAATTTTCTCCGGAAAACGAAAATATAACCGCTGCAAGCTGGCTAAAGAAAATCGAGCAGCTGAAGAACATAAATGGATGGGATGACGCAACCACGATTTATCATATGCAATCTCGTTTAGCTGGAATGGCAAAAACATGGTACCATAGCCTAACATCTTTAAGTTATACATGGAGCGAATGGAAAGCCCTTGTCATTAAAACATTCCCTGACCATGTTAACTATGCAAAATCGTTACGCAGGATGTTAGAAAGAAGTAAAAGGCCTGATGAATCAATGGCTGCGTATTACTTTAATAAAATGGAGCTGATTAGAACGGTGAATATTACTGAAAAAAATGCTGTATCTTGTGTAATCGATGGGATACCAGATGTGACTATTCAAAACGCTGCTCACGCGGGTCGTTACGACACACCCGAAGCATTGTTTGAACAATATCTCTCGAATGTACGTCAAGCAAGTACAATAGAAAAATCTCAAAGAAGTGAATCTAGACGGCATAGTTTCAAGGCAGATTTGCGAACCTTCTTACCTAAACGTTCAAAACCATATTCTAAGCGCTGACCAACTTTTGAGCTTGTTACGGGTGCTTAACGAGTACCGGGACTGTTTTGCTACCTCTTTAGGGGATGTTGGCAAGACGGATGTTACGAAAATGTCTATTAAGCTCACAGATGAAGAACCTGTTACGTATAGACCATATCGCATGGCTTTTAAAAACCGGGAGACGGTTCGCGATATTGTCGGTGGTCTTATGGAAAATAGTATTATTCGGGAATCAGAATCTCCATATGCTAGTCCAATACTCTTAGTTAAGAAAAAGAGTGGGGAAGAAAGAATGGTAGTGGACTATAGGGCACTTAACCGTAAAACGGTCAAAAATAAATATCCATTACCACGAATTGACGATCTTCTGGATAACATTGAGGGCAATACATTTTATTCTACTTTAGACCTTGCCTCAGGGTATCACCAGCTACCAGTGTGAAGAAGAATGCTTATTTGATAATTGCGGTGGACGGATTTACGAAATTCGTTTTCTTAAAAGCTGTACCCAATACTAAGACAACGCCTGTTATAACGTTCCTCGATGGTATAATTGAAATGTTTGGGGTACCACGAAGAGTGATATGCGATCGTGGAACTGCCTTTACGAGTAAGCAGTTCACAGAATACAGTAAGAATTTAAACATCAAACGTGTATTGTGTGCAACTTCGACTCCGAGAGCTAACGGCCAAGTCGAGCGGATGAATCGCTCTATCCTATCTGCACTGATGGCTTCAACTGACGATGAGAGACGTTGGGACGAAGCTGTTAGTCAAGTCAAGTGGGGAATAAACACTATGGTTAATTCCACTATAGGAAAATCTCCATATGAGGTATTTTTAGGTTACCAACCACGTGGAGTCAACGATGCATTCTTGTCGAGCGAAGTTTGCCATGACGAAAGACCAGATCTGGCACAGTTACGAAACGAGATCTCTGAGATAATTAGGTCACGCCAAGAGTACCAAAAGAAGATTTACGATCGAAGACATGCATGCCCTTCCGATCGAATGAAATAATTTGTTACAGTGGTGTCCTCAGAAGAAGCTGATACTACAAGCGAATAATTTCATCAGATCATAACCTTAGTTTTAAACTAATCTATTTCTGTTGTGTGTTTCAGGGTACACTTCACGAGGACGCGAAGACTAGTCAGGTTAGCCGACTATAATCACCCAACAAATAAATATTGGTTACGAGATGGGTGAATCATTGAGGTCGGCCGGTAATCATTCACGAAAAACAAGGGACGACAGAAATGAGAAGCATCGCTAACTGAAAGGTTCAATTTCCCACGTATTTTGTTTTGCCAAAATCTAGGAGTAAAACGGGTTTTATGCGCGACGGCAACTCCAAGGGCAAATGGGCAAGTGGAGAGAATGAATCGTTCAATTCTCTCTGCTCTTTTGGCCTCTACAGAAGATGAATCCAAATGGGATGAGTCTGTCGATAAGGTTAGGTGGGGAATTAATTCGACGGTTAATTCCAGTACTGGTAAATCACCCTACGAGGTCTTCCTAGGTTATCGGCCTCGTGGTGTAAACGACTCTTTTCTTACTTTAGAGGTAGCATGCGAAGAACGGCGAGATATCGAAAAAGTAAGGAAAGAGGTGGTCGAAGAGACCCAAGAGCGACAACGTTCGCAGAAAGAATATTACGATAAGCGGCATGCCCAGGTTACGAGGTTTAATGTTGGTCAACATGTTTTGGTTCAAGCGAACAAGACCTCCAATGACGGGAGAAGTAGGAAACTTGAACCTCGGTATAAAGGACCTTTTGTAGTCTCAAAAGTACTTGATAACGATCGGTATGTGATTACCGAAATACAAGGTTCGAAGCGCTGTAGGACTGCTTATACGGGCGTCTGTCCTTCAGAAAGATTAAAACTCTTTGTTACAAGGGTTTCAGATAGTAGCGACACCAATGACGTTGAAGATGAGTAATGTGACTTGTCTCTCGTCATAATATTCGTCTACCTATGTTAAATATTAATTATTGTTTTATTATGAATTTTCAGGTAAGCTGCCCTTCACGAGGTCGTGAAGTCTGTCAGGTAGGCCGACTGTAAGCAACTTTTGCCCTGTATACGAGAGCTTTTTCATTTGCGGCGTGCTGACTCACATCGCCCGCCCGGCCGAACGATGATATAAGGACTTGGGCAGAGAAAACATTGATGTCGACGCTTTCTTTCGCTAAACTTGCATTTTTGGATTATTTCATATTTTTGTGTAACAATATAGTCTAATTTTGAAAAAGGACTTTTGTTAATTATTCATAGTAGTTTACAAACATAAACGTCAAATATCAAAAAATCGTAGAAATTCGACGTACGGCGCATGAATTAAGCCACGACGAAACGAATTTTCAGGGTGCATGCTGGAGACATGTCTAGATTGCTCGGCGGAAAGATATTTCTCCTATAGTTTTTAGTGCAAAGGCAAACTTTTCGAAAACCTAAGACCCCAAATTTTACCTGTTCCAACTTTCAGTTATATCGATACCTACAGTAGAAGAGGTCTCAACATGGCGCTGAAAATTTAGCATATAAAATACCATGACTCCATTTTTTTTAAACTTCCTAATGCCGCTTGTTGTTTTTCCATCGTAGTGGAATTGTTGCTTATGAATAATTAGTATAATCATATTGTTACGTTTAAGGAAACGGGGATTGCTTCCGTATGTGTTCTAAGAGCCTAACTAACCAAAAGCGTATTCATGGAGGATTTGATAGATTAACAAATCATAATACAAGGAAACCAGTTTTTTCAAAAATTGATTTTTAAGCACGTCTATTGATAGGACTGATTAGTATTTAGTACTGCAAAACACTAGTACCATATATTCCAGACCCAGACGTACATCATCGGGTACGGTATACCAGCATGTCTCATAGGGCAGGAAAGAGAGTCGTGCCGAAACGGTATCAACTTAGTCCGTAGGGTGTGACCCAGATCATGCAGCTGACAGTGTCATCGCTAGCGTTTGCTACAGTTTTTAGTACACTACAAGGGCTGATGTTTATTTGTAAAAGTTTGACATTGACTAACCCAGCGGCTTAGTATCTCAATACACAACGGTTTGAGTTTGTAAAAGTGCAGTGCACGGTCTTTAGTTGACCTATGCCCCCTCCTGAGAAGCATGTGACCCCAATGCTAGAGACATGCTCGGCTCCTTTTACAATCTGGCCGGTCTCTTAGCTTTAGAAGGTTGCTTCCGTTCAGGCTGCGGCTCCCCGATATTGTACATGAAAAGACTAGAAAAATCTCTCTGATATCATGTCTTATCTCGTAAAAAGAAATACTGTAAAACTCAACATAATATAAAAATGGCACCACAGAAAACATTAGCCATACTTGCTGTAACAAACAGTATTTAAAAAGAAACATGAAATTGCATGACCTATACCTAAATATTCAAAATATTAGGCAATTTCTGTACCAAACATATCGTCGGTCCGTAAGAAAAGTGACACAACTCAAAAAATAAGAATTTTCAGGAGAAACTTTAGAACATTTTTATAACTAACTTTTTGCAATCTAGGGAGAACCGTAGACATAATCAGACAATTATTGTTAGTAATTATATTATAAAGTCTTTGCAAATGTTATCTTATGACCTATATAGCCAAATGTCATCGTTGGACGTAAAAAATTAGATAATAATAATATTATGTCATTGCATGTTTTCCCTACACGTGACACTTTTCTTGAAAATTTAAATACTTGTGCAGGCTAGGATAACTTAAATGTTGAAGATTGTTCCCCGTTCGTTTAGTTCTTCAACCAGAGGCTGATGGCGCTATTGTAAGGATTTTGTTTTATAAGGTTGTTCATATCCTAACGTTGGTAGCGACAAAACATGTATTTAGAATGAGCGTGGTGAACGTTCTGTATCTTTCTCTCTCTGCATTCAACCATAATAATAAGAAGAAAGAAAAGAATCTTTCGGAGTCGGACCCCCGCGACATTGACATTTTAAAATTAATTTTTTAAACGAAGCGGCGCGACGTTTAAGTTTTGTAATAAAAAAAACCCTCAAACAATTAACGGTTATAAAAAAACCAAATTACGCCCTAAACAACAATCGGGTGCCAGTATTTACCTTAGGATAACCTAAAATAAGCTGCGACAAGGCAACCTATCCACCCTTACTCTGGCAACCCTACGCCCTGGAGGATGTTCTTCAGACACCTCTTAGCTAGCTCAACTCAGGGTAGGTTCGCTATTTTGTTTCTAGTTTGAGAGGTTTAGCACTCTTATAAGTAAGTTATAGTCAAATCCTGAAGGCGCCACCTTAGTTTTATTTTACTTAAAAGCCTTTAAATGTTCTAGTGTTTGGCCTCAGATAAAAACAAACTAGGAAAAAAAACACTTATGTCACAATCGGTATACCCTAGCTTATTATAAGTCCTCGAAGTTGAATTTATATAGCAGTCAGAACATCAAATTGAGTTTAAAAACTTGAAGGACATTCTAACAACTAAACCAGTGCTTCAATATTATGATGTAAATTGTGAAACGGTTATATCTGTTGACGCTTCTCAGTCAGGACTAGGAGCTTGTATATTACAAAATAAACTTCCTTGTGCTTATGCTTCAAAAGCTATGACGGAAACACAAAAAAGATATGCTCAGATTGAAAAAGAACTGTTAGCTAAACCTTTTGGTTTGACCAGATTTCATGAATATATTTTTGGAAAAAAAATTATTGTTGAGACGGATCATGTAGGTAACTTTAATTCCTATATTTAAAAAGCATCTTATAATAAATGTCCAGATCGATTACAGCGAATGTTATTACAAGTTCAAAAATATGATTTTGAGGTCAGATACAAGCCTGGTAAAGATCTTATAATAGCTGATGCACTTTCTAGAGCCTTTCTTACTGAAAACAGTGATAATGATGGTTTAGATTTCGAAATTCAATCACATGTATGTTTTATTACTTCACAAATTAATGTCAGTGCAAATAAATTAAAAGAATTAAAAGAAAAAACACACAGTGATACAGAGTTGCAAGCTCTTAAAAAAATAATTCTAGAAGGGTGGCCTAACAATAGTAAAAAAATTAGTGATCAAATTAAAATGTATTATAAATATAAAAGCGAGCTTACATCTCAAATAGAAGAAGTTATTTTTATTGATAACTAATAACTAATCAATTACAACAAACATTTGAAATCAAACCTGTCTGCAAATAGTATCAAACGATGAACAGAAGAAATCAATCCATTTAGCTATGTCTTACAAGATACAAAACATTCCTGAAATATAAACATCAACCAAGGTTTGAAACTAAACATAATGAAAATTTTGGCTATTACAGGTAACTTAATTAACAATTAATGTTTAAGGTGGGAGTCTACATACGTATTTTAACAATTTAAAACCGAAAACTTAACAGAGATAATCAAACTTATGAAATGCAATTTTCGAACTGTAACAGTTTATTAAGTTTATTCTGCTGAAATGGTGATTTATTGTTGCGTTCCCGGATGTAAAGTACAAAGTGGGAAACGTGTGAAAATGCACAGGTTTCCAAAAAGCAACCAGGTAAGTTTTTTGTTGTTTTAGCGAAGTAATAAAAAGGGTGTATCGTGAAGAGCCAAAAAGGCACCTTGCGCCTATACTGTATACAAGATATTGTTGCTATTTAAAAAAAAAATGTATGCAGGACACCTTTTGATCCTGAATAATCATAAACATTACTTATATAGGTACTGATTTTCTTAGAGTTATGACAGTTTACGATCTTAGTATAATGTCCGTGTATTTTTAGACGCATAAACTTTGGGTAAATGCTATTCAAAATCCATTACTCTGTGGCAAAGACAACATTGGCACTCAAAGAACTTATAGAGTTTGTCATACATATTTTGGATATGACCAGAAAGTTGAGCATGGCAGAAGAGGATCGTGTTCAAAAGCTGAACGCTGTTCCTATGTTAAATCTTTACAGCACAATCCTAGGTAAAACTTGCCTTGTTATTATATTAATTTATGTAAATATCTAATATTAATAAAGCTTGTCGCCATATCAGACACGTTGTTACAACTTCCTTATATTTTCCCAAAATATATTGACTTTAATTCAAAAGGTTCGCGCTTCTAACTTTTCCTTCAGAGTTAGAAGCGCGAAAATTTGAATTCAAAGTTGTAAAATTTAAATTTTCATGCGTGGCGTAGCGAAAAAATACTTTAAAATACAGACAGTTTGTTGAACATAAGAAATATGCTGTTAAGTTTTTAAATGAATACACTCCACCGGAAAGCCGAACCACTACACCAGAACCAACTCAACAAATAAAATCCACAAAAGTAAAGATAAAAAACAACTCATAGACGAAAGTCAGTTGTTAATGAGGGTGAATATTGTATTTATTTGCCATGATACCTACTTTAAATAAATAGTACTTGCATGCAATTAATAAGAATACATCATTTGTTGCACATGTTAACTTTTTTTTTGATATTTTCTCTATATAATTGTTAATTATTAATAAATTTATGTTTCTGACGTTGAGATTCTTGGATTAAGTATTTTTTTTTATATTTTGCTTTTGTTGGGTGCTTCTACCTTTATATTATGAAAATAAAAATAGGTGTTAAAACTTAAATAATTTAAAGTTTGCCCTTTTGCTGTTGCCTTTCTGATATTCTATTGAATTTTGCATTTTGCTTTAATTTTTTATCATTAAATGGTGCGATTGTCTACAATATCTGTCATTTTTTGCATGCATCATTCAATTTTTAGAGAAGCAATTTTCATAAAAGGAAATTACCGACAAGGCAAAAAAATAACAAAATTTGCTATTGCCTTTATTTTGCCAGTCCAAAATATATTTTGTTCCTTTCTACAATGTTAGTTTTAATAAATATGTTTTATCTGCCTAATTATTAGGATCATAAAACAATAATATTCTACAGAACTAACCGGTTGCACAATTCGTGTTTAAGGCCGATAGTTCAGCTAAACTCTGAGGTGCCTCTTAAGCCGATACATAGAAACTTAAGCCCGTGTAATCGTAAAGTCCGTGACTCAAGTTTAATTGAACTCGACTTTCTTGAATAAAGTTTAGTGCGCAAATTGACAACGTTGAACTAGAGTAAATTGAAAATTTAAGTCGGAAAGTATGAAAAGTTAAAGTTACCAGAGAATCTTCCTTATTCATGAAATAAGTGAGAAATAGAAACTACAGTTATTCAAAGGATAAAAGGTAGTAGTTGTTACGCATTATAAATTGATGAATCAACAGACGTGGCAGAGCTTGAATTACTGCTCGTTATCGTCCGGTATATACAAGACAACTCTGCAGGGGAAGAAATGCTATGCTGCAAACCTCTAAAGGCAACCAGAGAAGAAATTTTCAATCTGGTCGATTCTTATATCACTGAAAAGGAGCTTAATTGGAACAAATGAATTAATATTTGCAGCAACGGTGCAAAAGAAATGACTGGCAAATACTCTGGGTTTATTGGGCCTGTTAAAAATATCGTTCCGAAAATCGAAGGTGTAATAGTGACTGTGTTATTCATAGAGAATAGCATTTAATTCCACTCAGTCTTATAAACGTTTTGGATGACGCAACAAAAATCGTATAAGTTTCATAAAGTCCAAGCCTCTAAATTCGCGAATTTTCGTTGCTCTCTGTAAAGATGTGGGAGCTCAGTTCACTACGCTTTTGCTAAACATAGAAGTGGGGTGGCTATCTCGAGGAAAAGTTTTAGTACGCCTCTTTAGACTTCGAAATGATGTCTTGTTGTTTCTTAGTGACTCCTTATTTGAATTGTCACCAAGATTAACTGAATTCAAGTGGTTACAACGTTTGGCCTATCTTGCAGATATAGTTTTGAGCCTCGCAGTAAATGCAACATTTCACTTTAGAGACTGACATCTGTGATGGTACTTGCTCTTTATGACAAAATTGAAGCACATTTAAAGTACCTAATGCAGTTTTTGGGAATTCTGTATAAACAGAGGTATAACTGAGTACTTTCCTACACTCCATGATTTTGTAACAGTGTCAAAGACTCCACTTCAGCAGAAGTTACGTTAGATATAACCAACCACCTTTAGAATTTACTTTATTCAAAGAATATTTTTCAATACGGGAAGAGGATCTAAGCTGTCCTCGCAATCCATTCTTAGTCACAATCGAAAATTTACATCAACCCTAACGGTAAAATAAAAAATTGAACAGTTTATTGATCTAGTAGCCGATGGGAACCTAAAAACTACGTTTTGGGCCCAGCTTAGATGTGAGTACCAAGAAATTGCCAATTGTGCTGTAAAAAGACTACTACCATTTGCTACAACTAACTGTTGTGAAGTAGGATTTTCTAAGTATACTCTTACAAAGACCGACCAAAGAAATGAAACTGAATCCTGAACCAGACATGCGGATACAAGTTTCGAATATTGAACCTGATTTTGACAAACTCGTCTCCCGAAAGCAAGCTCAGTCATCTCATTAAGCTGTAGCGCCACCTTCTATCTTCAAATGGGTACTTACTGTTTTATGACCTCATTCTTTGAAGGCGGCGACAAAAATCCTCAACGGGGTTCGCAGTACCAGCGTGTTATACCAAATACGTCCAAATTGTAGTTGAATCGAAGTAGTTAATATTTTTTCCTTTAAAAGGAGCAATACGTAAAGTAAATGAGTTTACCTCTAATTTTTAGCAGTAAAATGACAAAGTCACTATTAAATTTCACTTATTCATTATAGTATTAAATTTCAATCGGAGCCACCAGCACTAAAATTTAAATTCACAAACAAATCTTTTCACTTCTTAAATTACATATAATCCTAACGTCGACACTTACTTTTAGAAATGCGCTCACTTTACGCTTTATTCAATCAAACTTTTCGCGTTATCGTGCCAAGTCAATAAGTAAAGGTTTCTGCCGCCACGACGATACTTTACTATCTCCGTGTGACATCAGGTGAACGCACTTTCAACTTTCGAACTGAACTTTTCACCACTACACTCGACTAATGGCACGGCAACTTTCAACGGACGACAGTACTAACTTTGTAGATATTTGAACATTACGACGGTTAAAAATGAACTAACTTTTCCTCTAGCAATCCCACCTATTTATAGGGGAAAATTGAACAAAACAACACCTGAAAATGCTCGCAGATGTTACACAAGTGTTCCAGTTTCTGGAATCCCTTTGTCGGTACGAGGAAAACAAAATATTTCGGCTTCTTTACAAAGACAATTATCTTAATTTATTTACAGTTATATACAGTTATTAGAAAACACTTGCAGCTGGACAGCAGATGTTTTGCAGGTGTTACTTGTTGACATCAGCGCGATCCGTCCCCATTCCGCGATTTCTCCAGATAAAACCAGTTTAAGTTAGAGGTTTGACCAATCAGAAATCGTACTAGCGCGTCATCTCCGAGGTGGGAGAGAGATTATTTAAACTTTAGCAGCGCGTAATTTCATCAGTTTCTCTCGGACGGTACCTTTTGTTCGGTCAAATAAATAGTCGGAAAAGAAAAGCAAAGTTAAAAATAAATTAAAATTTTATTTAATTTTTATTTATTTTCTTTGAATTATTTTTGTTAATTTGTGATGTGTTCTGTTAATAAACCCCTTATTGGATTATTTTGTTTTCTAAACGTGAGTTTTCCAAATTAATATTTTTAACTCATTTTAATTTTCTTGAATATTTATAAGATTATTTTAGAGTTATCTGAATTCTAATAACACTATTGTTGATGATTAACTTATAAATTTTATTTATTTAATTTTTCCGAAAATATTTAAGATATTTTTTTGAAGTCCAATTTAACTTTAAAAATTTTCAAAAAGGTTTCTTATTTTATGTTGAAATTATTTTAATTTTTAATATTTTTTTCCCAAAACTTATTTTAAATAAAATATTTTTCGTTTCTTAGAGACCCCTCGCACTGAACATAAATTTGATTATTATTGAATGAAATTATTATTTTCTTTTGATTTAAATGATAATAAAAATAAATTCTTTATTTCTAAAATGACCGAAAGTTTTCCCGAGTTTTATTTAGTTATATTATTTCTAAAATGCCGTTCACCACAAAGCTTACTTAGACGAAATGTTATTCAATTAAAAATAACTAATGACTAATGTATGTGTTTTTTGCACGATAGACTTATACTAAAGTTAGTAAGGTTAGGTATGCCAAACTACCTGATTAAGGTAATTCACTCGTTATTGTCGGACCGGATTTTCGCAGTTTCATCAGAGAATGCGTTATCGATTGTGCGACATGTCAAAGCCGGAATACCACAAGGTTCTTCCCTTGCGTTGGCTCTGTACACTTATCTAGACTTGGCTTGATAAATGGAAAATTTGTCTAACTAACCTGAACGATTCCAAGACACAGACTATCTATTTCTCGAAGGGCAGCGAAGTATTCAACCTACATTCAGATTGCTTGTCAAAAACACTAGAATAAACTGGTGTCACAATAAAAATTACCTGGGTCTGCTCTTCAACAAATAGCTATACTGGAACGACAACACAGTCTCTCGTTTGGAAAAAACGAACGGTCAACTGAGTGCCAGTTAAGCCCTGATAAACAGCAAAAGTAGTTTTTGGATCTGCGTACAGAAACTTTACTCTACAAGGCTATCGTTCGGCCTATACTTCTTTTTGGTATTATCACCCGGAGTACCAAAAAGAAGACGAACCTTCTCAAAATTCAAAGGTTTCAGAATAAAACTTTAAGAATCATGACGGGGGCTCCTCGCTATACTTTACATAATGACTTACAGATACCGACAATAACTAAGTACATGGACAATATCATAGTGGACCACTACAAACGAACTGACATTTCCCCGAACCCCTTAATAAGACACTTACACATACATTTAAACCCTTTAAAACCATACAGATTACCGAGAGACTGGCTCATTTCTCGTCTCCTCACCCCGCCAGCACCCTAACTAACTGCCCCATGGAAGACCCGCTTATAAAGCAATAATAAAAACAAAAAGAAGTTCAAGTCGTTGACTATACTTACAAAAACCCTAATGATGAACAAATCCAGTGATAAGAGTTTATCTCAGGATTAAATTAGCTTTAATTGAAGATATTATAACCCAAGCCAAATCTTGATTTATAAGTCTTCGAGAAAAAATATTTTTTTAAATAAAATTGTTTCGCGCCTCTTGATTTAAAATTGACGCTTGACATTGGCGATATATTGAAGAAATAATTAGTGAGGAAGAGGAAGGCTTCTTCATCAAAATAAACAATACCACAGATTAGAAATAAATCTGCCACCATGTTTATAAAATTAAATATTTGAAAAGGTTGATACTACTACTCTGCGAGTAGTACACATTTAAAGCCAGGGTTTCGTTGGTTCAAGTCGTTGGAGATTATGGGTAATTAAAATATAGGCCGTACGATGGATACGCAGGTTCCAGGTTATGGGCAAATACAAATGAAATGGATATTTACATAAAAGTATGTTTATTTACATAAGATTAACTACACCAAGAGCTTAGAAATACACTTACAAAGACACAAGTAGATTTTAAATATTTGTTTTATATACAAATTTTAATCTTGGGAAAACTAAATATTTAAGTAAATTTTCAATAAATATTTTTGTTTTCCAATTAATTATACGAGTAGTGTCTACCTATAACGTTGAATTATATAAAAGTACCTAATAATGACAATATTTTTATAACGGTCACACATAGTTTTTAAATATTAATAAGTGTTTTTAAAAATATAGAATGTAAAAACATCTATATTGAAGGCAGAAGGGCTATCTTGTAAAAAAAACTACAATGTTACTAAAATATTATATTCCGTATTTATGTATCAATAATTAAGAAACTGTGATTAAGTTGCAGATGGTTCGTTCTTAATTTATTTTATAATAATTGCTAGCTTTGAGAAATTTTATAGATAGATTTGATTGCTGTTTGTTGTAACCTGTTTATGAAAATTGAAACACAACAAAATTACTGTAAATATTCTGTCCACAACAAGGTACGCTCTGCCTACATCAGTGCAAAGTGTGCTTCTAGAAACGTAAGCAATGTAATGCAACGATGATTTACAGGCAGCTTTTAGTTTTTTTGGAAAAATGTTGGATTAGACTCGGTCTTTTAACAACAAGACACTCTCACGAGTTCATTAAATAAAAATATGATATGATATATCATGTGTAGGTAAGTAACCTTTTTTTATTAATTATAAACTATAAATAATAATCAAAGTTTACGCTGCTCTTGTTGCAGTATACATCCTTTCTTATGGCCCAAAAGTTTCGGAAACAGGTGCCTAACAATGCGTCCTCACTGATGAAAATACTGTACATTTAGAAAGCAATATGGAAACACTAAGCAACTTATAAAAACTTTTATTTTTGCAACTCTAAATAATATTAAACTTAAGGAAACTTCAAGTAACATTATGGAATGGGTTTATATGTATTATGCAACTTTATTCTTCTTGTTTTTTGTTTTTTTGGCTCATGAAAAGATTTTTTGGTACATAATAGAAATGATTTAAACACATCAGATGTATTAGTGTCTTTTATTATCTTCAAAATTAATATAAATGGCATAAATGAATAGTAATACATCTGCAATGATTCATATCATGTAATTTTTGTTTATTCTTAAGAAATTAAAGAAGTTGGTTGAGTGAATTAACCTAACCAACATTTTCTCATCATAACATAAAAAATTCATTAAATAGGTTCGAAATTGTCATAATACATTAGGCGCCCTGTTATGCGATCTAATAAAAATTTTGTTCATAAAATCAGATTGTTGATAATATGAAAAGGGTGTTTTAATTTTTAAAAAGCAAAGCAATGATGCTTTAAAAAAATAATTTATTAATTTGTAATTCGAAGAATTTTTTACTGTCAGGCTTTTCTGCAAAGTCTTAGTTTTTCTTACATTTTTCAAACACCAATAAATCTTTAATATAAAAAATATTTCTTTCACTCTCAAAAATAGCAATATTAATTCACAGCTTCTGATGAACTAATTTCTAGCATTTCGTTATTATGGTCATTCAATATATCATCATCCGCATCACTGATGTAGGTACTCATGATAATTTCTAGTGTTCCCTGAATTGGATATATACCGGGTGTCCAAAAACTCTGGAAATGGTTAAATATCTCGATAAATACACATTTGATCCAAGAAGAATGAAATTAATGAATGAAATACATGAATTTTTGCGATCACATCTGTCACGAATCTTAAAAACGTTTCAGACAAACTATACGTAATATTTGTCGTAGAATCCGGTTCTGCAATAAATGTAGGGGTATACTCATTTAAGATTTTAAAGTTGCCCCCTGCCCCACCCCAAGGGGTGGGGGTGGGGGGTCGCGTTTGGTATTATTGTATAGCGCTTTTAAAATTGTTAAAAACGTTTATTTTTCTTTTTTGGATCCAATGTGCATTTCTCGAGATATTTAACCATTTCAAGACTTTTTGGACACATGGTATGTCGGAGTAAGTTCATATATACAGGGTATCCGCTTATCAGCAGTACACAGCTAAACCATAAATTCCTTATTTAAAAATAATCATTAGTGCTTAACCAAACCGACCTTAGTCCGAAGTTCACAATATCCGAAATACAGGACGTCAAAGTTTAGGTTAGTTCAGGTTAGTTTTGATTTTTTAACATACCTACCTTTTTTGAGCAAAATTTGGTATTTCGGGGCCTTTAGGACGAGAAATGTTTAGTTTCTTAAAAATCCTGATGTGGATTATAAACGGCGCTGTCTGCAACCCTTTGTTTGCGTTTAAAATCTCACAACTGTATTGCGTATAAGCGTATTCACGTTTTGAATAAATATATTTTTTTCCTTATCTTCATTACATAAAAAAGATAATAACGTAAGTATACCTACTTTGTAGATGTTGCTTCGAGTAGATACTTAAAAATATATAAAGGAAATTCAAAATTATTGCGTTACTTTACGTAGGTAAGTTTGGATAAAAATACATATTTTGCATAAGGAATCTGTGGTTTGATAGTGTATCATTAATTAGGCAAAAGTTTTATGGTTTTCTAAAGTCTATTAGAATTAAAAAAAGATAAGTATACAGGATGAGTCAGAAAGCTGTACAAATACAAAGTTACTTTTTTTTAATGGAACATCCTATATTTTACAACATTTTTGAATTCTACCTAAAATTATAATTATTTGTTAATAAGTGCTATATAAGTGTAAACTTAATAGTTTCCGAGATATCGACTTTTTAAAAATGACATTTTTGAACTTTGACAGCTTCTAGCTTTCTAACGGTACGCCATAGAGCAAAACGACCTACATGTCCCTATCTTACTTTTTATTATCTTCCCAAGAATACCAACTTTTGCTTAAACCGGAAGTGCTATATTTCCGACTTGTGAGTTACATCCGGTTTAACCGGAAGTTGACACTATTAGAAAGATAATTAAAAACTAAGTAAGGGACATGTAAGCCGTTTTACTCTAAAGCGTACCCTTAGAAAGCTAGAAGCTGTCAAAATTCAAAAATGTCATAAGTCGATATCTTGGAAACTATTGCCGGTTTAGACTTATAATGCACTTAATAGAAAATAATTGTAATTTTATGCTAGATCCAAAAATATTCTAAGATATAGGGTGTTCCATTAAAAAAACAGTAACTTTATTTCTCTACAGCTTTCTGACTCATCCTGTACACTTAATTTTTTTAAATTTTAATAGACTATAAAAAACCCTAAAACTTTTTTCTTGAATATATTTTGCTAGCTGTTGTACTTTAAGAAATAATCGACCGGTTCCATACATACCAACGACCCTGTATATGGTAAATTATATAAAATCTCTAGGAGACCTACTACAAATTCTGCCCTTCTGTCTCTTCAACAGTGTATTGAATGATAAATAAACCCTTAACATCCCATCTTTTAGGAACTTAATTGACGTTTGTCTGTAAACTTCACATTTATTTATTGTCCACAAAGTTAGTACACCGGTTAATATAATATAAATGAATTTTTGCACCAATGTCAAAACATTTTGACAATCACAACATTTTGATATTTAGTATTTAAAAGAAATATCCATCATGATGTGTACCGTTCCTACTATTGGATAGCTATCACTTTAGCATAATAGAGCGCATAATTGTACTTAACGGCACTTAAGTGTCGCACTAATTACGTTTTTTGATGCCATTGTTTTACCTTGACGTAACCTGCTAGAAATAAGTTAAAGATAATGTGGTTTCTTAAAAAAGAAACGGAATAGAAATGGTCACTCTTTGATTTTTTTAAGTGGCGCATTATATTATAATATAATTTTTAAAAATCTGATTTTAAAAATATGTCTATGTTTAGTTTTTAAGATTTGGGTCATAAACCTAAGTACTAAAAATAATATTCAAGTTTTAAAAGGGATATTCCACGCAAAATGTAACCCCACAGCTAAAATATGCGATTAGGTATAAACAGGGTGTTCCACCGAGGACTGACCAGGGGTTATTATAAGATATAGTGTTTTTGTGCACTTGATACAAAACTTCTTGCTCAGATGTTAAATAAGATTTTGAGAGCCCAGCTTTAGTAAGAATGCCTGAGTGTTTGTCCAATAAAAAATAATAATCGTCAAAATAATTAGTGTCCATTTTAAAGCAACTTGAAGTATTCTTTGCGCTTTCATTAGTTTCATAACATGAGGGCTCATCAGTGAGCATATTCTCTGTCGAGGGCCCTGCAACAGCTTCATTTTCGATAATATTGATGGGTGGGTCACAAATTATAGATTCACTTACATCCTCAACTGCATTTGAAGTAATTTCACAGATATTAGACATAAATATGTCAGGAACTTGAGCATAATTTCTAAATCTCTTAAAAAATCCATACCAAAATATCTTTAACTTATTCAGGGTATATGTTGGAAAGGTTCTTGCTAATAAATTCTTTATGAATTATCACATTTTTCAACTAAATTTGCTAGAAAAAGTGTAAAGATTTAAAAATATATATATACACCTAATATAAATATTTAACTTGCACGGTAAGCGTTTTTAACGCCCCATAGTGAATGCAAGCCTCGGTTAGATGGGCTAGGTTGCAAACTACACTTGCTGTCTACTAAAATGACAGCCCTTAAAATCTGATTCTTATATAATCTTAAATGTCATCATTATTTTCAGTTAAATCAGACAAGTTAGCTAATAAGGATCAGGATATTAAATTTTGTGGTGAATTTCATTTCTATTATACCAATCGGTGTTATTTATTGTCATCAACGATATAGCCAATTTAGCATATTAGATATGTATATACAATATAAAAAGTATAGAAATACTGATAGAAACTAATGGATTAACAATCATTATCAATTTACTTAATAAACATAATAATATAGTAGAAAGGAACACTATTTTTTAAATAAAGAAAATAGTGCAGAGTATAAGAAAACAGGGTACCTAAAAGCTTACCCATTATGCAGCTAAGACATATTTGTCTTCTACCTCCCATTGTGAATATTTTGCCGGTTACATACCATTTTCATTTAATCTCAATGCTTTTTTAAAATATTATTATAGAAAATATTTTTTTCCAAGCAAATAGTAAATCTAGAACTAAGTTGTAATTTTTTATTTCTTAATTAGTATAGGATAGTGTGAGTTTAACAAGTGATTTCTTGCCGATAACAGCACAATTTAATAAACTAAATGGACGTGTACTTAAGTAGTCAAATTTTAATATTTTTTTTTCAAAAACTAAATTTCTGGATCAAATTAACGCATAAAAAAAATTTGCGATACGTTTAATGTAAAAACTTGCTGCTCTTAAGTGTAGTATCTCCACTCGATATAAAATTTTCAATGAAAACTAGACTGGTAAGGAAAGACAAGATTAGGTAATTACTTTGAGTTTCAAATGTGACCTATTTAACCCAAATTTTTAAACACTCTGTGTTGTGCTCAAACCGTATTCCAACTTTAGTGTTGACAAACAATCCTAAGATGTTATTAGGTTATTAGGAATGCTAGATAATCTAACAAATAAGGTGAATAAAAAGCTTAATACTAAATATCTCAAAAAAAATAATTGTTATCATGAAATTTAAAACCACCCTGTCTGCTGGAAGCATTGCAAGGTTTATCTTTTCGTAACAGTTAGGTTTTTAAGTGGTAAATTTAATGGATAATTTTCAAGGGAGCTACTTCAATTTAGAGCAACAAGTTTTTTCATTAAAGTAGTAGGCAAGGTGCACGTTCTGACCAGTGGCGTGCAGACAATGTAGGCAAAAAGGCATTGCCTACCCTGGCGAAAAAGTCCCAAGGAAATAATTTAAAAATATCTCAATTTAATTTTTACAGAAATCCATAATATTATTATGCGTTTTTCTTATCTGCTTATTCTTAAAACAATATATTGTATATATACTCATATCAAAGAATGTTCCAGTAAATATAACAAAACAAAACATTAATCATCCAACACAACAAAGATATTTTAAGCCATCGAAACTACTGAAACCAGCATTAATATTTCCCATGTAGGTGGCCCATATGACCACAGCGAAGGTGTTTTAAATCCTTGCATGGACGCTTTAGCTTCTTTTAAAGGCAGCACCAACAATTGAGGACTTGAAATCAATAACGTGCCAAGTGCCAAAAAGTTATATTTGAGTTATTCACGTTTTATTGAAATATGAAGAAAATTTTGAAAAATTCATATCAAAAAATTTTTAATACTCTTTACTAGCTCATACTTAACACTCTCATGAAAAAATTTGTTGCCTTTTTTCCCCAGTGTTTGGATAAAAAAAAATTATATCAGAAAAATGCTAGAAGGTGTTAAGTCCCTGCAGTATATATGTAAAAAAGTGGTAAGTGCCAAAAAAATAAAAGTCGAACTTTTTTGTTAGTTGTTTGTGTTTATTGTAAAAATGAAACAAATCTTGATACTTATTTAAGTTAACTACATCTACGCAGTAAGTTTGAACTTTTAATAGAAAATGTAGACAAAATTTAACATTAGTTATACGATTAATTGTTCAAAAAACTCTCTATTTTCTTGTTTTATAAAGGGAAGCATTTCTCGAAGATCCTTCTTCTTTTCAACTGACATCTTATTCTCACAAACTAGGGACGGAAAATTCATCTCTTTGATTGCGTTTACTTTTACACCTTTTTTGAGAACTTTGCATGTGGTCCAAGCTTCAATTTCATTGAAAGTAGTCTTAGTTTGCACCACGCCGGGCTTGTCTTTTTTAATTCTAAGCCAAGAACATTTTGAAATTTTAAGATTTCCTGTATTTATATACATGTCTGCTGCTTTTTTAAAATCATAAAACTCTTCCGGCTGTAGCAGAGTGGCTGTAAATGGGTTGCTTGGTGTTGCCGTGACTATGAGTTTTACTAAATCCATTGGTACTTCACACTTTTCGACCCTTTTACGCTTCTCAATATGGGCGAAATCTCTGTCACAGGACAGAAAGGAATGCCCGGACACTAGGTACTTATGATTAATCTCATCGAATTTACCTGTAATTGTCAAATAAATCCACAGAAATAAAAGCATCTTGTTTTTATTTTGTCCGATACAGTTATCAGACCAAATAGTAAGTTTACGTTTTTCGGTAGGATTCGAAGTCAATGCTTTAAAAAGACATGAAGCGATTTCATTACCACCACGGCCACTCATACCTTCATGCCATAAGAACATGTGCCCCTTGTTATTGTCACCAAAATGTACACACATATTGTAACAGGATAGTTGACGTGAATAAAACATCTGGCTGTGTGTCAAAGAAGGTAAGGATAGAACTTGTTCTAGGTCCATGGACAACACACAAACATCACTGGTAGGGAGCTGAGATGATGCGGTGTCTTGTTTCATTTCTTGCCTTGCTTTCTCTGCTTTTTTGTGATGAAGTTCTAACATGGCTTTGGATTTGGTATCACGAGGTTTTGCCGCCATTTCTGCTGACAGCAAGTCACACTTACTGCAAGTGTCCGTACGTGGTTTGTGAAATGAAACATTTTTAAAATTTTGTTTAAACGTTTCAAAGAAAAACCTGTAGGTGACCGAAGAGTCAGGAAATTTTGCTTGAAACGCACGAAAGAGTCTGCTGATATTCAAATCCTGGCTTAAATATTCTTTTTGACTTTTTTTCCTTCCGTAATGACTCTCATCTCTCGGAAATGAGTTGACATGTTCTAAAATAAGGTCCTTATCTGCAACGGTAAACTTGGATTTTTTTTGCTTATTTCCACGTGTTTCAATATACACAGACTCGCCCTTTTTTTTCCTTGTCACTAGAGTCTCAACCCTGCGCCTACCCACTCCAAAAACTTCCATGAATAAATTCTTACAGACCTGGACGATGTTTCCAGTTCCATCCGGCAGAGAAAAACTAACCGTTGCTTGCCGTCTGCTCTCTTTTGGATTATCATACTGACCATGGCGCCTTCTTTTCACAGGAGTAATAACCATTAGACCCATTAAATAAGAATTTTGCTTACAGTTGTCTTGCAGTGCATAGAAATCCTTAAACAGAATTTGTTTTTGAGTATATGGGATACTGCGACACATGAACTTACATTTGCAACTGACCTGAAACGAAACAATCACTAGTTAAGAAAAGAGTTATATTTTTTAACGTAATATTCAAAGAAATAGTTGCAAAATTAGTTAAAAATATCTTACTGAAACTCGATAAAATTGTAATTGAAATTGAAAAAATTCGTGCACATACCTCATTTTTAGGTTCTGTCTTTCCTTCAATCAAAACATTTTTCTTATTCACATATGGTTCTCCTTTACTTCTAAGTCTCTTTGTTTCATCACGCACTGATTGTCCCTTTTTTCGTTTTTGTTTTTCATTACTGTTTAATTCCATCTTTATAAAAAATACTTATAACACACTCTTATTAAGATGCAGACACCTCGAATAACTCCCTGGCAATTAACGCTCGTTCGGGCACACGTGGCACTTAGCACGTTATTTTACCACAACGCGCTGGCGGATACCACAGGCGCCATCTGTTGGAATTTTTTTTCTGTATTAAAATTGGTCGAGGCACATAGCACGCTTTACAGGGTGTTGGGCATGGCACTTACCACGTTATTCAGGAATTAACTCATTTTTCATTATTTTGGCACTTAGCACGTTATTGATTTCAAGTCCTCAATTCTGATTAAAGTACGAATTTAAAGGCACGGATGTAGCGTCGTGTGTTAAAAAGAGTTCGAGCGATTGGAAGATGTCTTAGCGTAATTCGTCATTGTGTTAGGTCTCGTGTTGCAGGTTACAGGGCTTTACGGGTTTGTTGTTTATAATATTTTTATCTTGTTTATCAATAGAGTTTAATTAATTTACAATTAATTGTCCCGTATATTTTACATAGTACCTAATTACTTGTATTTTTTATGATGACGTGTTAAATGCATTTTTAAAGAAAGACCGTCATATTGAACTGATTTATAAAAACTATTCTGTTTAATTCGAAACCTAAAAAGACATTTTTCAAGTTATAAATTTTACTTTATCGTTTTTGCCTACCGTGTTTCCAACGTCACTGTACGCCACTGGTTCTGACCCAATAAGCTAAAATAACATATTACCCAACTTTTTCGTATTGCCTTGAGTGTGAACGATTTGTTTTTTATTGTTGTTTTGTTCGGGGCTATTTCTGATTGATCTGCTGGTTAATAATCTGGTTTGGGTTTTGCACATGGTCGCCATAAAAACCTTGCAATGTTTTATTGCCGGCAATAAAAATCCCCAACTGTAATGCGATCTTAACTTGGTATAGGTATATGCAAAAATGTATCGAAAAAATTGGTGTTTCCATCCACCATAGTATTCCCAAAAATCAGGAACCTTATTAAAAACGTTTATTATACGAAAAATTTCTCAAAAAATATAAATTAAAAGTTGACAATCATATTTCATGTCATCTTAATTATATATTTTTGTATTTTGTATTTGAATTTGAACAGAACTCGACCGGAAAGCAAGCACGTTCTAAATAATTTTTTAACCCTAAAATATCACTTCACCGGTCTATGCCAGAAAGTAAAAAAGAGGGGCCGGTAAAGTACTTTAGCGATCCCTCTTTCATTGCCATTTAATTTTTCATTCGAAATTTGTCTTAATTTAGTCTGAATGTTTCAGTCTATTCATTATAAAGATTTTCTCGTACGCTACTGGCCTTGTGTCGATTGAAAAAAAAAATATTGTACGGTACATATCCGGAAAGTACGTTAACAAGACTCGTAGGCTTTTAGGCTGTAAAATAGGACTTTCCGGTCTTATAACGTAATATAATACTATTGTTTTTGTAAACAAATATGATTAAATTGAGAGAATTGCATTAAAAGAATATATATTTGCTTTTTGACATATTATTTTTGCGTAGCTGACAGAAGACTAAAAAACAAATGAATAATATACTTTCTTTAGTTATCTTATACTTACCTTATACTAAGTGGCTTTCGCCGATATGTCTCTTATGACGATATTCGTGATTGCAACGTGTAGATCAATTGCCTAATTTTGCTATTACAACAATTTTGTGCAACTAGCCAATTTACCTACTTAGTCTTGTTGAAACAATTAATCTTGAATATTTTTAAACCGATAGGGGGTAAGACGTAATTAACATTATGTAATATGTGGGTAACTAGGACAAGCATCCTTTTTAACTGAGCACTTAAGATATCCCCTAAATTTAAATATGACTCAAAATTGATTACAATTGTTAAGATAACAAATGGAAATGTATGGTATAAAATATATTGACTAGGTGCATTCTATTGTATTAAGCATTATGCTTAATAGATAGTGACCAATTTACTGAGAAAGCTTTCTGAAGTATGAAGATCAATAATAGAAACTCCCAATTTTCCCCTGTAATCACTGTAAACCGTAACTCCGATCTTACAATGCAACCTGCCAAAAGCTTGGGGCATTTTGTGTATGCTGTATGTATACACTACAGTAGCTTTTGATTCTTTGTTAAGATTCCACTATTGCACGCTTGTCTGGTGTTTTATCACCAAAGATACTTTAATGCCGCTGGATTCCATTTAAACGTGATTTATTCGAATCGGCCGCGGCTTAACCACTTTGAGAGTTTAGAATTACTTTTTGATATGTCACTCTTTTAAGCAATACTTTTCATAGTTTAATGACAAGTATTTGATCCTTAGCGGCTTCTGGTTGTTCAGTTAGTTCACCTGGTAATGAAATGAAAAATGAAAAATAAAATCATGTTTCGCTGTAAGAGTTGAAGAAATAGAGATCTAGAACAAGTGATCAATGATATGCCTCTGGTACTCTGGTCGATCGGTTAGAAGTAGTATTTTTGCAGTATTTATTGTGTATAGGAACATGACAAGTAGAAAATTTGATCCCTCGACCCTAATATGAAAGTTGTGATCTCTTAATGCCTCAGTGGCGTTTTCTTTTTAAATACTAACGGTTTGCAAATGTTCCTGCTATTTAGTTTATTGCTTTCTTATTTTGCAGTCTCCCAATAAAAGGAAATTGAGGGTAAGTCAGCTTGTATTTAGTCAACTTCGGCTTGTCAGGTCCGATTAACGAGTAAGTTACATGATTATTAAACCACGCGCCTGGGGCTATTAAATCCCTTGCAGTTTCGTGGTTTCTGTTTTTCAGAAAGCTCTTAATATATTATCGTTTTTGTTTGTTATCCTACAAGTCGTAATTCATATTGTTTTATAAATTTATTTTTGGATTCTGCAGTAACGTTAATATATGAATGTTTCTTTCAAAAGATATTAACGTTTCTGTAAAAAATACAAGCGAATTGCGCAACCCCTCGCTTTTTTATGTAATAAAAATGTTTCACCAGGGTTTGTGTTACCTGCTGTAACGCTATCTTAAACCTAGATGTAAATTATAATATCTACTACAATTATTATTATTATTAACTATACCAACTACTTTATATTGGTGGCAATTTAAAATTTCCAAAAATGTCTTGAAGGCTACGTTTTATTTTTATTTTGACGTTGAGGATCATTATTTGAATGCTATATTATTTAAGCTTTCTTATAGTTCCAATAATTGAATGTCAATATTGAGGGCGGATTATCTGTGCATGATTTTAAGATAAAAAGTTCATATAAACATAGGTTCGTTTTCGCTTTATTTTTGAGATACAGAGAGTTGAAAATGTGAAAAAAAAACATTTTTCCCTAATACGTTTGAGACCGCTTTAGATAATATTTTGAATATTAGTAGGTGCTAGCTAGGCATAAAAATACATTTGTTCATAGAACTATTTGGTTTACATCCACCAGTCCACATATATTTTAATATTTCTAGCGAGAAAAAGGATACACAACTGTTTTTCCAAAATGAATAATATTTTCATAATTAAGCCTTATCACTGAACAAACTTTTTTTCGTGTGACGAACGGTTTTCGAATCAAAAAATAAATTACATTTATTTTTCTATCGTTATACGCTTATCAAAGTTTGATAATATTGCATTTATCTCCTAAACGACGCCGAAATAATAAAAAAAAATCAAAAGGTATTTTACATTAGATATTGATTGCATTCTCTACTTAACTGTGATCAAATAGGAAAAAAGCAGTGGCGTACATATTTTTTGTTGCGCTTACAACTTGTAACACCTTAAATCTCAAAAATAGAGCGGTTGTGGACCGATGTTCATGTGAACTTTTTGTCTTAAAATCGTAAACGGATTAATCCCCTTCAATATTGACATTCAGTTCTAAAATACCCTGTATGTATTAAAGAAATAATTTGTGCAAATTTAATAACAAATAACGTCTCCTTAAAACCAGGTAACTTCAATTTTTTCTATTTTTAGATAACTGCACCGACTTATCTTTTAAAAAAAGAACTACTTTATGCTACAAAAAGATATCATAACCAATCAATATTTAGGTATAAGTTAATATCTCATGGGGTTTATTACTACAACAATGTACTTATCTTAAGTTATCCAGTTGTGCACCTGAAAATTTTCCAACCATACAAGATATCTATTTTAAATAATCATTGTATTTGTGTTCTACGTATAGTTTTTTGTGAATATCACTAAACTTTATGAGCGGAAGAGTAAAGAAAGTCCGTGAAGCTGCCCTTCATAATGGAGAAATAAAAGGTAATGTATTAAAATTCCTTATCTTTATGAAAGCAAAATAAAATATTTAAGAATATGGTTGATAATATTATAAGAGTATAATTTACGTTTTTCGCAAAAAGTACTTTGCTTGCAATCTTCATACAAAGTTAAACCAAACGTGTGTGCTGATTACCGTTAAGCATAATATCCGTAGGGTTTTTCTTTCAATCATAAATACAAATATTTTTATACAACCGCACTTTATAAGTAGTTGTTGTCCAGAAAATAGGGCGGTATGATACGGAGGTTTTAACATTATTATAATAAAAGAAAACAAGGTCTGTCTATACCACCAAAATAAATATATTTGTCCTTCTAGGGTGAAATAAGGGTTAAAGAGTATACATAATTTAAATTTGACATTAGGTTGTACTAGTTTCGACTTTAGAAAAAGTCATCTTTAGCAACCCAGTGATTAAGAAGTATGTTTTTTAGGATGTACCTAAATAAACTAAAACAGATGGGAAGAGGGGAAGAGTGGTTCAACAATATACGGTCATAGCGTGTACCTTGTGCGGCCAATTGATTCGACAGCAGATAATTATGAACGTGATGCTACTTTAAGCAATCAAGGAAATCAAATGTGAATAAGCAATAGAGGCCAAAATTCTTAATGGGATAATAATTTATAGCTATGTCATGCTATATAGATGTCAACAACATGTTAAATGAAGAAAGTTCAATAAATTAATCGTTTTATGAAACAACTCAATGATGAATGAATGCATTTATTTAAACAATCTTAAAAAAATATACATTGACTGAAGAATTATGCTATGAATATTGACAATTTGATGACACCCAATTTTACTCAATGACGTAACTGGTTTTTTAAACTGTTTTTAAACTATTTTTAATTTCCCCCCCCCCCCTTTTTTCTTATTAAATTCTGACCCACCAAAAAAATATAAATCATGTCCCCTCACCGAGTTGTTTCATAAAACGATTAATTTATTGAACTTTCTTGATTTAACATGCTGTTGACATCTATATAGCATGACATAGCTATAAATTATCCCATTAAGAATTTTGGCCTCTATTGCTTATTCACATTTGATTTCCTTGATTGCTTAAAGTAGCATCACGTTCATAATTATCTGCTGTCGATTCCATTGGCCGCACAAGGTACACGGTATGACCGTATATTGTTGAACCACTCTTCCCCTCTTCCAATCTGTTTTAGTTTTTTTAGGTACATTGGTACATCCTAAAAAACATACTTCTTAATCACTGGGTTGCTGAAGATGACTTTTCTAAAGTCGAAACTAGTACAACCTAATGTCAAATTTAAATTTTGTATACTCTTTAACCCTTATTTCACCCTAGAAGGACAAATATATTTACTTTGGTGCTATAGACAGACCTTGTTTTCTTTCATAATCTCGCCACAGAAAATGGACTACTTCCTGAATTATTGTAATAGTATCATATTTACACTATCGGACAACAGTAAAGTAACAATTTCAAAAATGAAAAAATCTCGATTTCATAATAACAAATGCATGATATCGTATTTAAATACACAAGGCTTATACCGACCAGTCCGGGACTAGTTTTAATCAGAAATAAAGTCTACCAGATGAATATTGCATGTAGAGACTAGGATGCCTCGTTAAGTCCTAAAACTGGTTGATTGTATTTGACAGTTTGAAACTGTCAGGGACTGATGGTTGGAACAGACCTATTGTGTTTTAAAATATCAAAGTAGGCAGCTGTCATTGGTGACAACAGCTTCTTCCGACAATGAAAACAGATGAACTGATATTGACGTAAACTTTCAGACACAGAATTGTAATGCGTCAAAAGTAAAGCAGCATTTCATTATTTTCCTTCAAAAATAAGGTTTTGGTAAAAGTAAAGGGTAAGATAATTTTGAGGAGTTTATTTTATGTTTAATTAATATTTCTGTGCAGAATTAATCAAATCATGCCAAGAGGTATTCCAATGTCAAAAGAATTAAAGCAGTGAGTAGTGAATGCATACTTGGATGGTACAAAACAAGCCGCAATTTCAAGATGGTTTGTTTTATCTAGATACAGCGTATCCAAAATAATTTCGTGTTATGATGAAAGGGGAAAAATTTAGAAAATCTACTGATATCGGGAAGGCCAAGCAAAACAACAACTTGGATCGACAGATGCATTAAAAGATTTCTCAAAACCATCCTTGGCTGTCTGCCCTAGATTTATTGCTGAAATTCCATAAATTTTGGTTCGTCCACGGACAGTTCAAAGATAGGTTGGTAGATGCAAAGTTGTTTAGTAGACACTCGGCTAAAAAGCCGCTTATTTTGGCAAGAAATTGGGTCACTAGGCTTGGCCATCGACATATAAATTGGACAGTAGACGAGTGAAAAGAAGTTCTATTTAGCGATGAAACGCGTCATAAAATTTTCACTTCTGATGGAATTAAGCAAGTAAGACCGCCAATTAACACAAGGTTTAATTTCAAATACGAGAGACAGATAAACATGTTTCTTATGGAATGGGGTGGGTCCTTTACACTTCATTTATGACACCATCGATCGATTTGTCTATGCCGTTGCGTTTTATTTTCCAACAGGATAACGATCCAAAATACACTTCACGAGTTGTTCAAGAATGGTTTCAGGAAAATAACGTTCGGGTTTTGCAGTGCCCGATACAATCCCCAGACCTCAACCCCATTTAAAATCTATGGGAAAAAGTGGAACGTGGCATTCGTACACAAATATTTTCCTATAAACAATCGTTGGTGAAGAAAATCAATGAAGTTTGGACAGATCTACCTGAAAATACTGTTCAAAAGTTGATTGCCTCAATGCCCCGACCTTGTCGGCAAATAATACATAATAATGGATATTCTATTAAATATTAACATAATACTTCTAGCTTCTAGCTACTGTAATTTTAAAATGTGTGTAAATATTTTTTGTGAGTAATATGTAAAACAGAATACGTTGACACAACTTGTTGCTCTACTTTTGTCCAATAGTGTATATAAGTTAAAAGTATGGTTGTGGGAAAAAGTCCTATGTAGGCTGTTTAATCATTATTTTTAGTTATGCTTACTCGCGGATATTTTATCATCTATTCTTTATCAATTTTCGTAAAAAAAATCACTATTGCGTTTATTGATAATATCAAAATAAGTTTTTCTTGTACTTACTTCAAACCACTCATCTCATTTAAATATGATTTGATTATCATTGACTTCTTCGAACTACTTGCTCTAATTCAGCATAATCTCCTTGTATGAACAAGGGCTACTCTGATCGATTATTGGAGTCCACTTTACTTCTTTTCTTACTTAAGCTTTATATTGTGATTTCTTTTAGTACACCCTGATGATGGACATTTCTATGCCCGAAACATGTTGGGAACAGTACAATAAATAAAATAATTTTTGCAATATATAATGCGCAGGTAAACGGACTATGCTTTATTTTATTTTTTTTACTGTTTGTATGTTTTTGAGTTTTCTCTGTACTTTATTTATAATTCCATGCTTTACTACACCCTATTTAACAATAATTTTCAACTAGGTAACTAAATTTAACTAATATTTGGCATAAGTGAAACGAGTAGATATCTTGTTTTTTGAAAAAAATATTAAGATTTTGGAAATTCGAAAGTTTTGTCTCAAATATTCCATTTATCAAAATCTATTTGTAAAATAATTTTAATATTGTTTAATAGCGCCATTCGGTATTAACCAAATAATTGTATTGAAAACCTTAAGTGTGTATTTTGAAAAATTGGTATTTTCAAGTTACCTAGTTGTAGTTTTAAGGAGACGATTTAATAGGTGACGTATATCTTGTATCTACTCAATATATTCAGTAATACTTACAAAATGAGCGTATATAAATAAAGTAATAGCTCAATTTAACAAAACCTTCTTCATCACATTTGTAGATAATAAACTGGAAGTCATGTACACGCGAATTGTAAAGTAGTTTAACAAACCGGGTATGATACTCACTTTATTTATATATTTCTTCAAACAATTTTCTCATATGCTGCTATGTACCTGTTAAAATTAAATAGTGTTCCTTTTTAATACGTTTCTCTGTCTATTGTTATTGTCTTTAAATTTATAATGTATAATTTATCTATATAAAACGCAATGTAGAAAATACACTCAACTACAATATAAATAACAAAAAAGCTCTAACATAATAGTATAAATATACAATACGAATATAAATATCAGCATATTAATCTACCACCTATAAATCATTATTGTACACATTTTATTGTCTCAAATCAAGGAATTGTAATTATTATTTTTTAACTTATTGTCATATTATATGATTATTTTATACGGTTTTAAACCTAAATAACTAGTATTGTCTTTAGAAAAGCGATACATTTACAAAGCTCATTGCTTATGTATTTATATTGATAATGTAAAATGTATATAAAAAAAGTTATCGTAAATAATAACAAGCTTAATAGCAATTTAGGATTCCAGGAATAAATTGTTTAGCGACGGAACATACCTAACTACATCAAGTGTTTAGTACGATTATGCCAGATAATATAGATTCGGATTACTGACCAATCGGTGGCCATTCCACTGGCTTAACTTAAGATTAAAGTTAACGGTAACCTATAATACCAGGGATTAGTATGACAGTTTAATGTATTTTAAATATGTTTGTTTAAAAAACTTAAATAACTTAATCATTTATTTTAATCGTCCATTTTTTTGGTTTAACTAACCTACCTGGGCATAATTTAAACTTTGTCTATTTAATATGTAATAATATCAACAAGAAATTACAAATACAATTTTTTTATGTTATTTAATGTTTGGTTATATTTTTATTGAATGCAGCAAGCAAATTTAAATCAGGGACATAATATTATGCGTAGTTCAGGTTTTTATTCCGTTGTGTTGATGTATGTAAATTATGTTTATTTTTATTCCTAAAACCTAATAACTACATATTATATATTTTATGACTTCTTAAATTTAGATAATTTATGCTCCCCCTTAACTTCACGTCCTATGTAAAGTTCAGGGACAAAGCGTTTCACGAAATTAAAGTTTTGTACACTATTTTCAGTGTAGTAACTGTCGCATTACCAAGAAAAATGCTAGCTATTAAAAAAACTATTAGAAGGAAGTTCTCTTGTGTGCCTATTAAAAGTGGTTTAAATTTGTAAATATATCTAATACACCATTCTCAAATTTTTTTACAGGAATATCACATTTTACAAAACATGACCATATAAATAGTTTTACCCCGAAAGTCAATGGTCTTGAGTCAGAATTAAAGGAAGTGACTACTTATGTGAGATTTTTCCAAAAAAATTCAATTTTGTATTTCCTGTCGCCTGATCACGGCATGCAAAAATTGAATTAATATTTTCTTTTTAGAACAAACATCATTTACACCTCACTTTTCCTTGAATGTTTAGATTTTTCTTAAAATTATACAACTGTTTCATATATGTATCATGTTATATCCCTAAAATGAACTGTTTTCAAAATACAGCGCGTCAAAAAAATGTTTGGTATAAACCAATAACCAGCTCAAAAATGTTTAATTAAGTAAATATTGCTTAATTGTCAAGATTTATTATCCACGTCAATGGTTCCTTTTAAGAATGCGTTCAACAGAAGCAGAAAGAATTGACATTTCGTTACAGGCCTGGGTAACGGCGCGTAGAAAAATAATTTTCTTTATAGCTGTACAAAATAGCCTGGAAAATGTAGCTAATAATCTATACCACAAAATTATGTTTAAGACGAAGATAATATTTCCCGAACAAGATTAGTTACACGGTCCAAGGTTAAAGAAAATATAATTTCATTCATCGAAGAAACGGCAAACAAACAAGATTATACCGACTAAGAATCATAATAAGTGACCAAAAGTAAAAGTTTGGATTCATATTGAAATCTAGCATTTTCCTCTGCTGGAAGTTCTACGGGTTCTATCAGAAAAATGTATATAAAGTTTTAAAATCAGACAAAATACATAAGGTATTGTCAAATTTATTTTTAAATTGATTTTTATCAATTAGGTAAACCAAATATTTCATCGTATCTTATAAATGCCAAAGATTTTTATATTAAATACCAGAATTCTTCAATTTTTTTTTTATTTAAAAAATGGTCATGATTCTTTCACACTAACATGTTCTTGTTTTTGAAATATCCTAAAGTTTTAAAATTAACACATTTTAAATGAATTATCAGCATGTTTTCTTAGTTTTTATTGTATACAAATTGCAACATCAGTATTAAAAGAGTTTTTGTGACCTGACCTGGACCTATTAAAATTTGGTTGTAAATGTGGGACCTTAGCTGGTGAAATACGTTGGTGTTTTTTTACTCCTCATCTCTTAATTATTTGAAGAATTAGAAGCCAATGCGAACAAAAATTGATGAAGCCACATTATTTAAACACAACATAACAAAGCTGCTTTGACGAAAATCTAAAAAGGCAAATTAAAGACAGTGTTAAATTGTTTGATCGAGTTTGAAAAATTATTAACTCATTACAAAATACTCAGATTAGTTCAGGTTAGTTTGCAATACATGTGCAATGTTAGAGAACGCCAAAAAATATATTTTTCCTGGCCGTTAAGGTTTTGCATCCTGTTTATCGAGGCAGAATGTTAAGCGAAAATCAAATAACAGATGTCGATGATTTCTTAATAGAGAATTTATATGCCGGGGCGTTAGACAGTCTGCAAGATTTTATGCATAATCGCAATATACTTCAAAAACTCAGCGCCAAAAATTTTTTTATTATTCTACGTTCCATCTAGCTAAACACAATTCCTGCATCATTAGCACAACTAGAAAGGCTAAATTGGTCATTTGTTTATTTCCCTATCCGCAGCTTATTTCAAATTAAATTCAAAGATGTCGACGTATTATTACTGAAAAATTAGAGCTCATATTTAATACTAATATGTATAATATACAGGAATACTAGTTTGTTAAACTAAACAATAATATTTATATCCCAATATGCTTTTCCTTACGTATTCCTATTTTTTTGCCCTGCGTTTTAAAAACAGTTAACTTTAGACATACGCATGACATCTTATATGAAATAGGTCCACAATAGAGAAATCCAACATTATAAATAAAAATAAAAATGACTATATCATTAAAAAAAATAAGTTGACGACGGTTCAGTCTTCTTGACGCACTATGTGCATTTTGCAAAAATCTTAAAACATGCAAAAAAAGTCCTATATATATACGTCGAACGAAATCGCCAGTAGTCAAATTATCATTTCATCTTTTAGAACGTGTTGGAAATATTAAAATGTTTATATGCTGTTTTTGTCGCTTTTTAATTTCATACTTGTACAACAAGCTTTATCTAATTAGATGTTTTCTGATTTAAAATATTCAGTAGAGAAACACTGACGTAAAAACCCAATCAAGATCCTCTGTATTCAACGTCAAGATGCTAGGATCTGTATTTTTCTGTTCTATTTTCCACAGACCAAGCCATCGATGGGGGCCTTTCAAACGTGGTGCCACCAAAGTGTTGTGTACAAGTGGATTAGATCAACAAAACATGTAGAGTTGAACAATTTTGCCACATGTCTTTCAAAAAAAGTTATCAGTCAACATGCTGATTCAACAGGTGCTCGAAGAACGAGAGACTGCGATGATGTAGATAAAAATTATTACATTCTTTTTTACAGGACAATCCTTCCCTCCCCCCCCCCCCCCCCCCCTTATACGCGATTTTATTTTTATTCATTAAGATTTGCTACTAAATATTAAAAAAAGTATATAGTGTCATGACCAAATGACAAAAAATGGGGATAACAAAGATCGGTGGAGTTTGCCACTGCGGTCTTCAGATCTGACTTCCATTGACTTTTAGGGCAATATTAAGGGAACAATTATACAAAATACCTGAGAGAATAAAAGAAGATCCGACGTTGTAAAAAAGATAAACGCTTTGTCCCGGTATTGTATTAAAAAGCGGCGTAATGGTTACAAATAATGTATATACCTAAATGTGATGGATTTAAAGCTTAATATAGGTTATAAGAACGTAAAACTGTGTATAAATTCACATGATGTATTACTTAAAGTGTACCCTTGCGTGCAAAAAAAAACAATTAGTCGTAGGTTCATAGTCTTCGCGCATATTGTATTGTCGTTGAGACTATGAACTACCTGAACATTTTTTTGTTCGTACTGGTACACACGCACCTACAAGGATAATAATATTGTCTATTTATAATCTCAGAGTAATAACTTTTAAAGGTAAAATATGTAAGTATAAAAATTGACATTTTATTACAAATGGTAAAAGACATTAATCTTAGACTAATTAATAATTATATCTTATTGTGATATGTAACGATATTAAATAATCTTGAAACCTGAAAAATATATTTAAGTTAAGTAGGTATTTACTTGAATAAATAAAAAAAAAAGCATACATTTTGTTTAATACTCGAACGTCACGTGTTAGAGACAGTAGGTATAAATAAATATAAATAGCAGTCCTACCATTATTGAAGACATAATTTCGGATAAAAGTTTTGTTTCGTATGATTAAAAAAACCTACATTTTAAAAATATTTTTGCTCACTTATCACAATCGCTTAATATAAATTGTTTAATTGTTAAATAAAATCGTAAAGTAACAATTAACAACTCTGACAACAGCAACAAAAATACTAACGGTAGTAGGTACTTGATCAAAGTAATAGTAAATTTTAAGAAAACTATAGAGTACCTACCTTACGTTAAGTCCTAAAAGAGAATAGAACTGTAAAGACTAAGGAAAAGGACCTATGAGCAAAATATAATTTTTTTTGGTATTTTCATAAAAAGACAAATAAAATATTAATTATATTGTACAATGTCGGCCCCTGGATTAAACAAATAGACCCAAATTATCAATGTCCTGTTAGTGGTAATAGCCACATAAATTACATGACAGCAATGGTATCCTTAAAAGCTAGGGCCTTGATAATTTTAACTAAATTAAAGTCCGCGTACTGTCACATCAAGCCTTCGACGCCATAGAATGCTTAGAAGTACAAATAGCTACGATTTGTGGCAGATGTGTACATGCGGCAAGACACAATCGAAAACATCCAGTAGAATATTATCATCACCTACCTGAATGAAGGGATTTAATTTCAAAACGAACTACCTTAAAAATCTTTTTATTTTGAGGAAAATAGCATTTAACAAGTAGCACGTCAATTTTAATGACTAGGGGGAAGTTTAATTCCATCAGGACATATTGCCAAATAGTACGTAGTATTATGGTAAATTTATTAACATTTGATAATTTCGCTCCGCGCGTTCTTTTGTCCATTCTACTCTGTCTCCTATCACTGTAAACTATTTCAAGACAAGCCACCCTAAAACCACCATCTTAATTTAAGGGTATTACGATTTGACAAAAAACACGTAAATTTTAATATCTATGGAGAAGTTTAATTATTACATATTTGATAGAATTTTAGGTACTATTGACCTCCACACCTTCGGCCAATCTCACTTTGAAATGTCAAATGTCACTACCTATCGAGTGATACATCATTGCACGGGGCATTAAATTGCTCAACCAACCATGCTACGAGACGTAAAATCGGGTAATCGGCTTGAGAGTTAGGTGGAAAAGACATGTGTTAAAAAAAAACAAAAATTAATTTGGCGTATTTGTCTTGTCGTTTTGAAAGTACTAAAGTATCCAAAGTGCAAAATATCATTATAACATTTAGTAATATTCATGATTGTCTTTAGAAGCCACAGGAATGGGACAAATCTGTAGTATAAAAGTAAACAAGCCACAAGAACATTATGTTTTTAAGATTTGTTTACGAACTATTTATTTGACGAGTGTTTACATAATTGTCAATATTTGCCTGATGCTTCACTGTGTTATTTTAAGGTAGTTGAAAATTTTCAAAGTAATAAAATGGTATATACTCTAGCTGAGCGATCAGAAATGATTAAAAATCATTGTGTGCGTAGAATCGCCCTAGTACTCAATGAGAGGCATCCAGACAAAAACGTCGGGCATAAATAAGTATGTCGTAGAATTGCTGCGTAAGTTTAAAGAATCTGGATCTGTATGCAACGAAAAAAGTGAACAAGCAAGGGTTTTGGATGAAGCCTGCCAGGTTAAGGTATTCGGTCAATTCGAAATAGAACCAACTTCTGTTTTTATTTCCAAAGTCGCCAAGATGACGAATATTTTTACTGGTTCTGTGCACAAAATTCTAATAAAGAATGAATTATTCCCTTACAAAATACAAACTTTGGACGAAATCAACGCAGACCATTACGACCATTAGCGTGCCAAAGGACTAACGAATGCAGGACTCTAATAACGAGTCGACTTTCTTCTTGAATCGGTTTGTTAACAAACACAATAATTGTAGATATTGGCATAATGAAAATCTGCGAGTTTTTCGGGTGATCACACTCGCCCCAGAAAATCAACGTTTGGGCATGCAGGCATTCTTGGAGTCGAAATTAATGAACCAATATTTCTAGAAAACAATTTAACCGGCCAATTGTATTATAATCTTTTAAAAAATGTGATCCTCTTATTGCATCAAGTGGTTGAAAATGACATCCTGGAACTCTATGAAGAAAATTTGCATTTTAAGCAGGAAAAGCTCCTTCCTAATACGCAATACCAGCTAGAGAGTGGCTTAACCAACGTTTCCCTGTCAAATGGATTAGCAGATTTGCAATTGAGTGGCCAGTAAGATCTCTCGACTTAACTCCTCTTAATGTTTTCCTTTGGAGCGATTTAAACACTCAAGTTTATAGAACCCCGCTTGAAAGTATTAAAGACCTCAAAAATAGAGTAACACTGGAATGAATGAGAGGAATGGCAAAATATACTTTATTATTGTCTTGCCAATAACGGCGCATATTTTAAACGTTTAGTAAAATAATTTGTTTCAACTAAATAAATTACTTGCATAACTATTACATTATATTATAACTCGTAATTCGATTGCCTGATTCCATTTTTCTTAGCACGATTGGATGGACAATTTAAATACCCTTGGCAACGATGCATCACTCGATAGTTGCCGTAACTCTTCAGAAAATTTAGAATGTCCAAACACTATGCGTAGCGGTCATTTTAATAAGCCTGAACCCAGTAACGCGGTTTGTTATATTTTTTTTTTATTAAAATGTCACATTAGAAAATTCATATCATGGTAACGACGATATAATAATTTTAGAAATAATGACAAAATAAGCAACATAGTTCCTGAGCTGTGTAGTATTATTTGTATTTGTAAATATTCCTTTGACAAGAGAGAACAAAGAAACAAAGATAAAATTGAGAAGATGATAAAGAGAATTGGAAGTTGGGATATAGTTGTTTTGATCACGTGAGTAATTTTAGCGCAACCAAGAATAATTGTTTTAAGGCGAGGCGGCAGCCATATAAGTATTTTTTAATACTCTCCAAGTACGTATTTGACAAAAATATGAATCAATAAATACTTTTTCCGAAGTTTAAACTTATTGAAATGAAGAAAAACCTGAAAAATACGTTTTTGCCTTTTTCGTTAGGAGACGTAAAGGAGAGAAAATGGAAAATTCTGGTATCTATTTTAATTATAATTAAAAAACTATAAGTTCGAGAAATTGTGATGAGTTATTTCCGTGTATATTTATCATTAATATTAAAAGTATTTAAATTTTTATGATGAGTGCAATCCTTTTGGAGTAGTTAAATAATACATTTAGAGTAAGCACCTATTTAAATAATTTTGGTAAATAGGTCAAAAGCCTTTTGAGTTGCATTATAATTTTGTAATTATACTTCTAATTCAATAAAGAGATAAAAGGAAATAATAATAGTATTGTAATAATAATTATGAGTACTTTTTTGATTATTTTTTTGTGAATGCTGAATTTTATCTAGTAGTGCTTCAGTGTTTCCAAACGGCACTGTATTTGAGTTTTGCCTGACAACATAGAAAAAATAAGTATCAATACGAAAGTCGAAATAAGTAAAAAAGTAATTAATCGTACGTTCGTAAAAGAGTTCGTTATCAAGTCAGGTTAGCTCAGTATTCGTATAAATAAAATAAAAATACAGTCCCCACTTACTCCAAACCTCAAAGTAATTATTTATGTATAATAAAGTACATAAATAGATGCTTTATGTGACGGTACGCGGGCTCCGCCATCAAAATTCATTAGATAAATGTTTTACCATGGGAGCAATGTAAAAAAACATACCGGGGGCCCTGGACAATTATTGATGTATTATGATACTGAGTATAAAATAATTTAATTAATTACTTCATTTTTGGGTAAGCAATAAGAATATCACCCAAGTAGCCGACTGATTTTCAAAAATTAATACAGAAACTAAAATCTATATTTATTGTGCGTTTTAAAAATTTTAACTAAGATTTTTCTGTAAAGAATTAGAAAGTTCAATTATCAATATTTATACATATTTCACGAAAAATTCGTTACCTGCCTAATTATTGTCCTAAACATTATTATTGTCATTAAAATACTGGTAAAATAGCTTAAATCTATAAATTGGGTAGTTGAACCGTTGGTTTGCTTCTCCCCATTTTGTTGAGATATGTAGCCCGGATCTACAACATGAATCTTCCATCCCAAATTGGAGTGAATATAGCACTGAAACATAGTATGTATTAGATGTTAATAAGTTAATTTTTTCTATAGTTATCTAAACTACTAAACTTATTAACGGCGTAACTTGTCTACATACTCAGACAAGAATATTTCTAAATACGTTAGGGTGGAACTTCCGAGCATGTCGACGCCAAAAGTATTACGCGTCTGGATATGATCGATCGTATGTAAAAATACGTCGACAAACCAAAGCATTTCTTTACAGACTCTACCTGCTTACAACCTGTATTAGTTGAAATACCAAAGGATTTGTACTAAAAGAGCTTGGTGAATATAATCTTGACAACGTCGCACGAGGCTAGCACTACGACGTATAAAGAGAAATGAGAAATAAAAGCCATAAATATGGAGTTTTTAGCAGAGTGTCATACACGTTTGTTTATTATAAATTTAGATTTAATATAAAGAAAATACAGAATTATACCAAAATTAGTGTTGAGAAAAATCGTATTATTTAAATAATCGGATTATGATGATAAATGATTTCAATAATCGCATTATAATTCGAATTATATATCATTCATAATAGACATCGAATATGCGAGGTCACCGCCAGCAAGTGCTACCGATCGCCGATTATTGTCCCCGACAGTAGCTCGCTGTTGCCATTAGATTATTATTTTCTTTATTACTCCAGTTTTAAATATCCAAGTTTAAAATATAATAACCTAAATAAATCAATTGTACCTAAATAATGAGACCCGGCACCAAAAAAATGATCAGCTGTTTAAAACTATTTTAATAAAGTCAGAGCGACAGAGCGATTCTGAAAAAAAAAACAGATTGAGCGAGCTGTGGCAACGCCGGTTAAGGCCTGGAAGATCGCAGAACGAATTTGGGTGATTGAATTGCGAACATTCAGATTCTCATAATTAGAATCAAATAATTCGAACTATATTTTCATAATCGGATGATGACGATTATTTGAAAAATCGGATTATCGATTATTTTTAATTTGAATTATCCCATCACTAACCAAAATGTAATTAAAAAACCCAATAGCTCACTTGAGACGTCTCTAAATTTATAAACGTGAAAAGAATTACAACGCTAGCGCGTGTACACATTCATTTTAAAAATCGCATTTAGAATGCTACGCTAATGACGAACAATCAACACAAACCTAACGCATCTCGGATGCACAGCACACCAAATATTTTTTGGTTATGCTGAACCTCAGTCAATTCAATTACTTCTTCTGGTCCACTACCTTAAGCTCGTCGCGTTGACCTGTTGCCAGATTTGGATAATGAGATTAAATTATAATTTATTGACATCTTCCATAACAGAAATCTTAATTATTTCTTCATTAAATAATAGATTGATCTGATAAAAAATTTAAATAATTTTCTAGTATACCTATATTTTAGTACTCTTACATCTAGCCTGATAATAATTATATACCTTAATATAAATCAATATTAGATGTTCCTTATTGAAAGGTGTGCTAGTCAAATTGGCAATTTTGCACTTTTTTTGTGCATTCTTTTAGTAGGGTAAGCCGCGTGTCTCGGACTATAGTTTGTGCTGTAAACCTCTCGTACTCTAAGTAGCGCGCGTTTTTTATTTTAACAATTTAGTGAATATTCCCTGCGCCAAAAAAAATCAACACAGAAACGATGTCAGAAATAATTTGATTCAAAATAGGAAAAAGTTGAGACCCGAAAGCGAACTTTGGCAGAAATTGCATTTTTCTTAAAAATCGTTATATGTTTCTTATTTCAAACTTATTGAATTAATTAGTTTTCTAAATTTATGCAAATGCGAAAAAATAATTGTTGCATAGTGCGATCCCATAAGTGTGCAATAAACAAATGAAAAACATTTTTTTATTAGCTGCAATTACAAGCGAAATATAAATACCGCCAAATGTTGGTGCATAACCGATCCCCATATTAGTTGCACTTAGAATGACCAAGTCAAGAAGCATACATGGCAGGCCAAAAATTATAAGAAGCGTTCAAGAGTAAAGTACCCTTACTTCGAGAAATACAAAGAAACGTTATTTAAAACACATATAAATACTTGATTAGTCGATCTCTCCCCAACGTATTATGAACATACCCTAATGGTGTAAATTTCTTTGTTTTTTTTGTTGGTTTAAAGCCATTTAAGGTAAATATTTCGAATAATTGAAATTCTTATAACAAGGGCAGTTTGTTTAATAACAACAATGTCTTAAAGCAAAGATGAATAGATTTCAGATAATTTTATTCCCTGCAATATTGGTAAGTATGTAAGTTTTTCTAGAACTAAACCCCTGAAAGTATAAAAAAGTATACCTGTGATCTTCTCTTTGTGTGTAGTAGATAATATATTTATAATTTTACTGCAACGATATTGGAGCTATAGGTACTTTATAACTTCTGGTGCTACTTGAGTTGACACGATTTTACTGCTAATAAAGTCATACCTGATAATATAGAAGATTCGGAGCATCCATAGGCACCGTCCAATTTAAATATGCAGGTTCTCCCTCGTCGCACTCCAACCTTAAAGTTTTCATATAATCCTCAAACGTCTCCGATTCAAGTGCTTTATCTACACTTTTATGAGCCCATTCGCAGTATCGTCCAGTGGCGGTGGGATATGGATAACCTTCTTTGTCATATGCAACTCCGGCAAACACAGTTTGCTCTCTTCTTTGCTCTTCGGTTAGTTGTCCGAAAGCGCCTTCATTTGAATCGCTGATGTAAACTGGATGAAATCTAGAAAAAATATACTGCCGAGTTCTTATTTGCACCAGTATATTCCGTAATTTGTGTTGGTGTTGTTCGACGCATAGTTGTATGGACCGTCGCTTTGTTGTTATGTAGTCTTAAGTTGAAAAAAATGTTGATTTTGTAAAGTAAATTTTGATTAACACATGAGAACAGTAATAATATTCACAATCGTTACTATAACGTTGCCCTTTCTCCTTATATAACTAATCTAAGTAATAAATTTAAATGAAGTTAAATACGTATAATTCAATTTCTTTTCCTAACGAACCCAAAGTTATAGAAGGTGAGTTTTGAACCATTAGGAGTGATGATAGGATCTATTTTATAGTTTTAAAGGCTTACCTTGCCGGATTGGTGGTATATATTCCTCCTTCAACAACAAACGTATATGTTTGACCCCTCTCAACTGTTAGTTCAGGAATTAATTTGTCGTTAATGTAATAACATATTCCCCAGGTTGGCAAACCAGTAATCTTTGAATAACCTCTAGGGCCCCCAGTGGGTCCAATCTTTACATAAAAAGTATTCTCTCCTACAAAGAAAAAAACATTTAAGTGGCATATTATAATATTATTGGAGTCTCTTCATTATGCTGTATATCATACATTACGATATTATGTAACACGTCAGTTTACTATTATGTTGTATATCATACATTTCGATATTATGAAACAACGTCAGTTTACTATTATGTTGTATATCATACATTTCGATATTATGTAACAACGTCGGTTTACTATTATGTTGTATATCATACAGTGTAGGAGTGTGGGGTGTACCCTAAAGTGGAGCGAATGGGGTCTTGGGGCCAAATATTTGACTGCCATGCATTCCAATATAATGCTTCATTGCGAACGATTTTTAAATGCTCTAAATATAGGTACCATTGGTAAATTATTGTTGAAAGAATCATCGCCTGAATGTTTGTGTCGGGAATCTATTTAATTTTCTTTGGAAAACTTCTTCAAATTTTTATCATTGGTAAGACATACATATTTTATTTATAATTCTCTTCAACTATTAGTCATATAGGTATAAAAGCTGTTTTATTTTGTTTGGTATGCGAACAGTCCAAATAAATAATACAATCAATTCATTATTTACGCAAAATTATTGTATACATTCCAATAGTGTTTATAAATTAGCTTACATATTTTTTAATACCTTTTAAACTTGCACGGAAAAGTATAGAACAAGAAAAACGTCGAAGTAATTAACATTTGCTCTCTGAGTAAAATTCTTCCCACAGCTGGTGATTTTTGCTTGGTATGCGTAAGGTCCAATTAAAACGAATGAAGCCAGACCCTGGCTTCTTTAGGTGGAAGCAGCATCTTGTTTATTATTAAATGGTACGACTTGCATCTACACGTTCAAATTTGTATTAATAAGATTGTACGCAATGTGTATTGTCCGACTTGTTTCATGTTTTTGATTCAACTCAAACCCCGACTTAAGCTAAACACACTAAAAACGACGACACACATGCGACGTGCACGAATGCACAAAGGCATCCACAGACTCTCCAGGTTACATAATAACATAAATCGAGATATTTTTTATCTGAAAACGAAATATTACACTAACCAAGCAGTTTCTGTTTTACTTAACTTCTATTTAGTTTTAATCTTAAATAGTTGCGGACGAAGGGCAACTATTTTGCTGTTGTTGCTATTGTACCAAAATAAAAGTTGTTAGTTGCTTAAATGACGACACCTAACTGGATGAACTATTATACTGAGGGCTGGTTATATATCCACGAAAGGATGACACAACCTGTTTACTTATAAGCTAATAATATCAGTTAAAACTCTTTTGATAATAACAGGCCAAAAGGGAAACTTAAAGCAAGTGGGCTTATACTTAACCTAAGTTTAATATTAAGTCTGATATTTGTCTATGTATCTCCACACACTGATTTTGAACACGACTTTTAATTTTATCTTTCTCTGGTGGCGGTCGTAGAAATCTTTTTTTATTGGATGGACTACCTGAGAATAGATGCTACTGTATATGTATGAAGAACGTCATCACCCTAAAACGGCCTTCCTGGGGTTTAACCTGAACTGACCTCAATGAGTAGGATCTCCAACGATTCAAAACCAAGTGAATCGCTTTCTACGCACACGCACCGCTCGCAGAGCGTTTTAAATAATTTTTCCTGCTATGTTGTGCTTGTTTATAAAAAAAAATTATATGCAAGTTGAAGCGTTTGAGGGATGGCCTTAATATGAGTACGCTTTTAATTTAAAAATATAATTTTAAAAAGAAGGTTATTCAAATTTTTACTTAGGAAAATACGCTTAGCAATTAGTATTTTCTTTTAGGTTCTTACCAATCATTTTTGCTGGTGGCCAGGGTTGAATTCCATCTTCAGGAGGAAGGTCATCCAGACTGAGCGTACATTGATGATCATAAAGATCGCTGAAATTTATTTGGTGATCTTCCGAAGTTCTATCTTTAAAAGTGTGGGCATTCGCCTCCATTCGTGAATTTAAAGGACCGAACGCGGCTATCACACTTACTGGCTCGCCTTCTGGTATTGGTCTATCGTTAATTGCTTCGTTCGTGTGAAGTGGCCTTAAATAAATTCAGTTATTACCAAAATATTGAAAATGTTTGGGTCAAAAAACCAATACAGTCGATTTGCTTTAAAACTACTAGCATTTAAATTAACCAAATTCGATGCAAAGGAAATTTATGTGTATACATAAAAAAGAAGTAAAGAAAAATTGGCAATATTTGTGAGAGTGGCAGTGGAGATTTAAAGAAACACTAATCAGTATTAGAAACTGCTTGTTTTTAGAAGCACTTAGCACTCAGGTTATGTCTAAACTTGTTAGCAATAACTATTAACTTGTGCATTAACAAAATGATTCTGTCTGTCTGCCCGTCCATATATTTGATTTTTAACAGACAGAAATAATATGCATGTATACTTAAAGTATAACTTATAATTGAGTAGTAACTAACTTGTTAAATTTAATAGTGGTTATTCCATTTTCCCGATCTCCGTGTAGTACTGTTACATCGTTTCTACCTCCAATTCGTTCATCAGGACACACCCCTGACTTTCCATCGCACTGAGATGGATGGGATATATAATAATCATCAGCATTAAAGGACCTGGTGTTTTTATCGAAGTATGCAATTGTGACGTCTGCACCAATCTAGTTGGAAAAAATGATTCAAATTTTTAGTTGCATGATTATTTAAGTAATAATTTATAACAATAAGTGTAGAAATAAGACAGGGGTTTCCAAACTCGATTAGTAGTAACTAAAAAACTTTTTAAGTTTTGACCATATTCATAAGACATAATATTATCTAGCCTTTAAAAGTATTTTTTAAATACGACGTGCCAGCTCTACCCCTAATTCTGCAATAAAAATACTGGGTTTCCATTAAAAACAAACGACGACGTCATATTTCTTTTTTGATATACCCTGTATATTTCGCAGCAATGTTAAAAAACTCTAAACTGGAAATACGAATCCACGGGTCCGAGACTTTTTTGTTACAAACTCCCCTCTTAACTTTTATTGAATTTATTCACTACTTTACGAATGCACTGTATATCGCTCATTATCCGTTGCCGAATTTAGTTATTAATTATATTATAATTTCTTGTGAAGGAGACAGGCTCATAAGTAATAACAATTTTGAAAAAAGTTTTAAAAAATAATAATTGAAGCTGTGCGTATGTTTGCCTAGATCATATTTTAGACTTAGGTATTTGTGCTAGCGTTTTGTATAGACCTTTTTAGAGATAGGGGTAGGTGCTTGTAAAAAATGTATATATTTCTAGTTATCATTGGCCATTTTATTTTTTAGTTTTAGATCCTAGGGATAAAGTTGAATTGTCTGCGACAGTCTTCATGAACAATTTAGAACCAGATTTACAAAGCTATTCAGAATCCGATCCAAAATTTGCGAAATGTCGACATTGATGAAGTTAAAAATATTCTGAAAGCAAAAAGGGTGCCGGCATTAAAATCAAAGCAGTAAAGAACGTGCCTGAGAATGTTATTACGGTTGTAGTAAATATAGCCCAGGCTATAATCGAAAGGGGTCGCTTCCCAATTGCATAGAAAAAAGCCAATGTTGTTTTAATACCTACTACAAGAACTTAACATTGGTTGTCAGTTATAGACTAACCAGTCTGCTGTCGTGTCTAGGTAAGGTTGTTGAAAAACTTATCATCATCATCATCATCATCCTCAGCCTGTATTCATCCACTCCTGGATGTAGGCCTCTTCCAAATCCTTCCACGCCCTTCTATCCTTCGCGGTCTGGATCCAGTTTACTCCCGCGACATTCCGGATATCGTCCCGCCATCGCTTCTGGGGTCTGCCAACGCTTCGCTTGGTCTGTCTCGGGCGCCAAACCAGTATTCTGTTGGTCCACCTGTGGTGGTCTTGCCGTGCTATATGACCCGCCCATCGCCACTTTGACTGCGCCACCACTCTCAATACATCCATCATCCGAGTTCTCCTCCGAATCTCATCATTTCGTACCTTATCTCGCAGAGTAATTCCAAGCATGGCCCTTTCCATTGCTCGTTGTGTAGTTTGTAGTTTCTTTGCAGATTTGCGAGTAATCGACATGGTCTCGAGTCCATATGTAAGTACCGGCATCACACAGGACTCAAATGCTTTCCTTTTCAGGTGTATCGGAATTTCTTTGGATTTAAGAATAAATCCCAGCTTGCCAAAAGCCGCCCAGGAAAGGCCTATTCTTCTTGATATCTCGGAATTCTGGTTTTCTTTACCGAGCTGAATTTTGTGACCCAAGTAGATATATTCGGGGACATTCTCCAATAGTTGGTTGTTGATATTTACCTCGATGTTATCCGTACTCATGATCTTTGTCTTAGTTAAGTTCATCTCCAGTCCAACTTGTAATGATACCCGGTGTAGTTCTTGAAGCATGTTCCTAATTTCTTCACCCGTACTTGCGATGATCACGATATCGTCTGCAAATCGTAGATGGTTTAAACGTATTCCATCGATATTGATTCCGTTGTCTTTCCAGTCTAGTTTTTTAAAGACATTTTCCAGGGCTAGTGTAAATAGCTTCGGTGAAATTGTATCACCTTGTCTTATTCCTCTTTTGATTGGGATCTTGTCGGTTTTTAGATCTTTATCTATTTTGACTTGGATAGAGGCATTTTCGTAGATTTGCTCGATAAGGCTTGTGTACCTGGAGTCGATTCTTGCGTCATCCAAGGATTTAATGATTGCCCTTATATTTATACTAAATCGTATTAACGATTCTGTATTAGACCCGTTTTAGCACGGGAGCGGTGCCTTTTGACGTGACAAAACATTTAACAAGCTCTGGCACGACAGACTTATCCAAAAGCTAATAAGGTTATTCACTTTTTTTAGAGGATAAAATTTTCGCGGTTTCGTCAAAAAATGTGATATCGACAGTGAGACACGTCAGAGCCGGAATACCGCAAAGGTTCCCCTGGCGCCGGCCCTGTACAATATCTATACCTGCGATATTCTAATATTTGGTCAAACACAGTTAAGCCGGGGACACATTGTTCTGCGGTGTTGTGTTATGATGCGTCATTTTTGACGAGTCGTAAACATACTGTTCTGATGAATTGTGACGATAATAGGCGAGTTTTAAAAGCAGTGTATTGGTCGCGGTCGTTATACACTATGACCTGAAGATAGTCATGTAAATTTGAAGATAAAAGTGAAAAATGTGCTGCTTCTATTATTTGTTTCACATTACCCAAGAAAATTTGAATACACGAAATAAACGAATATAGCCAATTACTTGGCGAATATCATAAGTTAGTTAATCTATACTCCAAAGATAGAACTGGCTTCCATATTATGTACTATAGAATATCTAAGGAACAAGTTTTTTGCTATCTCCTCCCATGCCTCTTGCCTCATATTGTGATTCCTGTAATGTGGATACTTTAAACTAAATAGGTCATCATGATTTCTTTCGTTTTTAATTAGCAAAATTTTATTCATTTTTCTATTCGCGAAGTGCTCGTATTTGCTGTTAAAAACGTTCTGATACTTATGTCGGCGTCTGATGAAATTCTGACCGGGCCGGTCACACAATACATCACAACACATCACGTTAGAATAATGTATCCTTGGCTTTATACATGTTTTCTGACGATACCGATATATGCCAAAGAGCTAGTGGTCTCGAAGTTGCAACGACATATACAACTTATAGCGTCATGATTGTATAAGTGAAAAATTCGCTTAAACGAGGCGAAAACCTAATCCATCTACTTATCCTGTCCTGAAATCCGTTTGTTGGTCAGAAACTTTAAGATGAATTAAAGTAATGATATTGAATACCTGCGTCTCTGGTTTGACAAGTAAATGGTTTGGAATAAAAATGCTGACCAGCGCTTGAAAAAAGAAAACAGTCAACTCGATGCCTTCTCACTCCTTATCGTACGATCCGTATTGACTTACGGAATCCCTACCTGGTTGTACTCCTAACAATACATACTTCAAGAAACTACAGACATTTCAAAACAAAGTACTAAAAATTATCGCGGACGCACCATTGTACACGATGACTCATGTTTTACACCACGACCTACAAACAAATTGATTACAGACTACTACAGCCGGACAGATGTCTCGCAGAACGAACTTATTACACAATCAAAAATACAAGCAATTCTGAATAAACCATATAAACCACCTGTTGCCTCGACCCTAATTAGACATAATCAAAAAATTCAATAATTAAAGATCTGCTTAAGACGGGGTACTTTATTTTCTAGCACACTTCCAGTAGGTTTACTAGGTTTGATTTTATAATTTTCTTAGTAAATATTAATATAATTTATGGAGTTCTTGCTAACATCTCTTATGTCGATGCTCGAGTCCCTACTCTCGTAGCGACAGCTCTATAACGTTTCTCCCTTCTCTTTTCGACAAAGGTGGCTGCCTAATCTAGACGCATAACCTTAATACGCGAGTATTTTTAATGTCTATATTGTGTTAATTCATATCCTACTTAGACCCTGCAGGTACTTTCTTATTATTCTTAGATCTTGCCCCAAGAGTCAGGGAGAGACCGTCGTTGTGGCCAATCCCATGGATTATTATTATATCAATGCATCTTTTGTGCTCCCGAAACCAATCCTATCATCGTGCAATCGCACCCTATGTTTATTTTTATTTATTTTAAGTAATGGTAAATTAGTTTATAAATTAAAAGCAACACATCTAGACAACCTGTATATAATGTGCATCCGGATAGTTATATCAACGGATACATAAAATAGTACATTTTATCCTTGTTGCTGTTTTAAACGCGAAAATTTCAAAATAGTTAATACCTAAGGAACGACTGGACATAGGTGTAGGATCTACGTTATTAAATTTACTCAGATTTTAACGTAGAATTTAAAAATATAATAATATGGAGGGTGTTCTGTTTAAAATTCAAAGGTAGCGGTAGAACCGAGATCGTGCATTTTCAAAATTCTGTTTAAAATCAAAATCATTAATTTATAAATAATGTAGCCAAAATGTTGAAATGATGTCTTTAATCGTTCTCATATTACGTCTAATCGAGTTTAGAATACCCTGTATGAATGTGTGTTTATTATCTCTTGATGTAGTATAATTTTTTTTTACAAACTGATATAGGAAGCAATAGGACCTTATTAATAGAACTATACAGGGTGCCTCTAAAAGGTGCGTAAAGTAGCTAACCTAACTTATCTCAGTCCAAAAGTGGATGATTTCGGAGATACAGAATGTCAAAAGTTCAATTTGGTTTTAGTTTTTCATAAATAATTTTTTTAATAATTGGTATATTGTCACAATATTCGGCTAGGAAGGGTTTTGTGGGGTGAAAAATTAGAATCTGCTGTCATTTTATTGTAAAATTTAGAGGGCGCCACCTGCGGTACCATGCACACATTTAAAACGAATAACATCTTTGAGCCTTTACCTTTTAAATAAAAATTCTTATTCTCCAACGTATTTGTTGAGAACACGCTGAGTGTTAAAGCAAAGTACGCCACTGATGGCATTCTTGGAAGTCTAATTGATGTATATAGTGTATATATAAAGCTTATGTGTCTATCGCACGATGCAATAACAAACGCTGTGCTGTCTGCGTTTTTATTAGTTCATAACTTTTCCTCACGTATACGCAAATATCCAAGATTCATCATAAAACCCACATAGTAACAGCGCGGTATTGTTGTCATATGTAATCAGGCGCTTCACCAAAAATAATCACCTACCAAGGTGCGTGAGGAAGGGAGACAGACGCGAGAAAGGATGAGGCAACGCAGCCTCCAGACGGTCGCCAAGCAGAGTTTGGCTAAACGCATAAAATATAAGTTTATCAAGGGGACTGTTCCCCGAAAGTTCGGCGGTGCATGTCGCACGACTGCTTTTGAAAAGAAAAGCACGTCACCGAGTGGAAATTGTCCACATTTCTTGTACTATGTAGTTAAAGTTAACAAAAACAAAGTTGGAAACGTATGTGTGAATGCAATTTGAAGTGTAACTAGTAATTTGATGTAGTGTATTCTCAGATAGTGGGAAGTTATTAAGTGAATATTGTAAATAAAACGTTAGTGCTACCTTACGAATAAAATGCTGTTGGAATTAAATACAGTGTTTTATTAAATCGACAGATCTACACAAGAGCCATCTACTCAGCCTACGGATACACAGTAATAATAAAATAAGTATTAAAGGCTGAACCATAGTTGCTTTAAAAACAGTATTCTATCTAAGAAAGGTATACGTGTTAAGAGTTGATCCGAGCAGCTGTATTTGCTTCAAATTGTGTTAATCTTTTACAATAATTTAGACCTGGCCATACAAGAAGTGAATTTTTTAAATCCAGATATCTCAAAAACGGGTGCTCAAATCAACTCTTACCACGTATACCTTTTTTAGGTAAAAGACGTTGGGGAATAAGAAATTTTTTTTTAAAGTTAAATACAGGGTGGCTCGAAAAAGTTATATCGTTTTAAATGTGTGCGAGGTACCGCAGGTGGCGCCCTCTAAATTTGACAATAAAAATGAGAGTAGAATTTAATTTTCCACCCACAAAACCTCCCCTAGCCGAATATTGTGACAATACATCAATTATTAAAAGAATTATTTATGTAAAATTAAAACCACATTGAACTTTTGACAATCTGTATCTCCGAAATCATTCACTTTTGAACTGAGTTATGTTGGGTTATATCGTCATATTTAATTGTTAGGAATTTGTGGTAGCATTTTTTTCGCACGTTTTAGAGATACCCTATATAATTCAATTTTTACAAAAATATCAAATTAGGAAAACTTATTTGTCAAACCAGATAGCAGTTTATTAGAGTGCGTTACCCTATTTATAGACACACTGTATACTATAAAATACCTTTATTGTTGCTGAAACATATCCTTACCATTTGTGCCTTATTCTGAACACCCGACAAACCAAAAGCGATATATTTATCTTCTCCTATGTTTGCTGACAATGTGATCTCAACATTGTCTCCTCTCATCAACCATCTCACTTGTAACCTTTTATCTAAAAATTCTCTGCAATTTGTGGGTGCAGGGACAGGTGTTGTGGTCGTCTTTAGGGGAAATAGAAAAACACAATAAGAACACAATGGAGAATATGGGATCAATAAGCAATTTAAAATACATGCTAATAAATAAAAATGACAATATTAAATTTGATGTCCTTAAATTATCAAATGGGTGAAGGATAAAGGACAAAGTCGTAATATTAACCGAATTTATTCCATTAGCCAAGTCTTGATATCCTTAGGTATATGTTTATCAAGCTTAAAATGCGTACACAATACAAACATGGAACACAATACAGGTTAGTTGGTGTGTCGGCAATATTTCGCCAACGTAACAATAGGTCAAAATAAGACTAGTAGGTAGTTCATATAATCATTTTTCCTAATATCCCTCCTAACAAAGTTATCGGGCCGCACCTGAGGGTTTACATTTTCGATTATAACTTTTAAGCAACCCTGTATATTTTAATAAAATTTTGTTACTTTGTACAGCTTATATGGTCAAAGAAACTCATACTAGAATAATTCTTTTACATAGCCAGGGAAGTCAAGAACGAACTTGGCACCGCCTCGTAAGGTTTAAATTTTGATAGGTGTAACTTTCGGAAAAAACTAAAAAAATACTTTTATACTCTTCATTTGTTTAAAAAAATTAATCATTTTTGGAAATAATCGATTTGTTGTCATTCCAATAAGATGGAATACTGCAATAAGAGCCACAATGGTTTGTTTTCCTGGATACCAATAGGTAAGTATGATAAAATTTTTCAAAGTTATCATCTGAACATAACTTACTTATGGAGTCTTATTCCTATGCCGAATAAGATATGCTGATATGCATTTAATTTATGGACAAGCACATTTCAATTTTCTGGAAGCAAGAAGAGTTTATGCTGAATCGAAATTTACCGGCTCGAAAAACATTTGAAAGGATTCCCACTCACTGAGCGATTACTCTCAGTGAGAGTGAAAAATACCCGCTTTGAAATAATGTTACTCGAAAGCTACGTTCTGATTTCGGATGGACCTGATTTTAGTGTTTTAACGTCTGTTATTTTAAGATTAAGTTTTGATATTTTTCTTATTTCTGATTAAGCTGCTTTTTTACACATGAAAGGAATAATTTCGTCTGAATGTGAAGTACAACCAGCCAAAGTCAATAATAATGCACGACTGTAGGGAGAAACGTTTTTGCATGTTGCTTAAGGGTTGCAATGTAATAAAATAAAAGGATTGTGCATTCAGTTGACTTTAAATAACTGATGTTAACCGAAATAAGAAGGGTGTAAGCAACAGGTAAGAGTACTAGGAGACTAGGTGTTAGTATGACACATAATTTTTTTGTCATTACTTTTTGAAGTACCTATTCAGAAAAGTAAGTTACATTGTTTGGAAGCTTCTGATAAAAAGGGCAAAGATTGTATTCCAAACGAAGATGATAATTCTGATATTTCTGAAGAAAATGAAAGCGGGTCCAGCATAAATAGTGAAAGCGGGAGTGACGTATTGATTTATTTTCGCTAATTTTTTTTTTAATTTAAATTCTTCTGTTAGTAGAGGTTAGTTAGCAGTAGTTAATATCACTATTTTGTTAAAGGTTCTATTAAGTATACATTTTTCTTTTGCAAAATGCAACTAAAACTAAATGTAGTAATAATACACGTTTTAATTTATTTTGTGTTCTGTAAAAAGTCACTAGGTCCATTAAATATTAATTTTACAAAATTAAACGCATTTATTTTTAGTAAGCAAGTTACTACTTACTGATTAAAATCAAATTTTGCTGTAAAATGTAATGTTTTTCTTAGATCTGATGATTTTGACTTAAAAAGCGGATTCAGTACTCTTATTAAAAAAAAATAGCGCCGTAGGCCTTGTCGGCGTTTGAACCTATAGCTCGACACACAAGTCTGTGACTGCCAAAGGAATGCGAGCAAAAAACGTTCAGAGGTATACGATGTTGCCACATACTGTTACTTAATTATAATTTAACATTTGTTAGAAAGAAATCCGTGGATTTTAAGGTATTTATTGAAAATAAATAATAATATATTTATGAAGCTAAGACAATTTTATTCTAATCTCAACATTATTCAAAACCTCTTCTTATTCTATTAATGTTAATATTGAAATGGCATGAAAATGCGGCAACATAGTGTACAATCAAAGGAAACACGTGTTAGTTGTTAATCTTGAATGGTTCACTCGCGCCGCGTGACACAACCGACAAATAGTAATAAAACGGACGCAAACTATTCAGTTTTATAAATACGTCGGTTTCGTGTCGAAATACTTTGATTCATGCGTATTTTATATTAATACGACCAAAACTAAAGAATCATTAAAGAAAGATGTTTGTCCCTTTTCTTTCCGTCAGACCCAATCCTTGAACGCGTTTCGCCGTATTACGGCTCATCGGCAAGGCTATATGACGAAAAGGAAAGGGACCTTACAGTGTTTTCAACATATAATGTATAAATACATATGCGAGATGTTACACGTGGCGACATCTCGTAGCAATCGAGCTATCCACCCAACCAGACCAGCGAGGTCTTAGAGAAGTACTAAAAGTTTTCAGCGCCACCTGACTTTAGATACCTGCTTATGCGGGATCCATTCCAGCGTTTGGTCTTCTCTAAGACCTCGCTGGTCTGGTTGGGTGGATAGCTCGATTGCTACGAGATATCGCCACGTGTAATATCTCGCAAATGTATTTAAAGAATCATTGTCACTAAATTAATCATAAGGCTATTTTCCTATTTTTATTGCATTTAAAACATATCGGTGTAGCACGTCCATGATTCCCGTTCCCTTTACCGATTCCCCGTAGCCACAGACTGTGTGCCGACCTGTATATGGATTCTCGCTGTCCTGGTTGGGTTGATGCGTTTGATTGCCACGAGATGTAGCCACATGCTGCAAGTCTCGTCGGTTCATTTACATTTCCTTGTTGTTATAGCACTTTGATGTCCCTTTCCTTTTCGTCAGACCCGGAACCTTGCTGATGAGCCATCAAACGGCAAAATGCATCCAAGGATTCGGTCTGATGGAAAGGAACTTATTTTAAGTTTGTTTTAAATCTTGTTTAGTTCATTTTTAAATTTGACGTTTCTTTTTCTGAGGTCTGTCCCAGGCTAGGATAACTTAAATAGTGAGGATCGTTCCCGTTTGTTTAGTTCTTCAACCAGACGATGATGGCGCTATTGTAGGGATTTTGTTTTATAAGGTTGTTCATATCCTAACGTTGGTAGCGGCAAAACATGTATTTAGAATGAGCGTGGGGAACGTTCTCTATCTTTCTCTCTCTGAATTCAACCGTACCAGCTAAGGTGCAATAAAGATGAAAATATGACTTATGTACTGATCCATAATAAAAATATCTTCCGGAGTAGGACCCAAGTGACATTGACATTTTAAAATTAAATTTTTAAATGAAGCGGTGCGACGTATAAGTTTATTAAGTTTATTCTGCTAGAATGGCGATTTATTGTTGGGTTCCCGGATGCAAAGTACAAAGTGGGAAACGTGTGAAAATGCACAGGTTTTCAAAAAGCGACCAGGTAAGTTTTTTGTTTGAATCATTGATATCTCCGGGGTGAAGATTACTCATATTAAACAGGAAAGAAAAATCCCAAATTCTTCACAAATATTTAATATTTCGCTCTACGCGTTTCGGTTTCTTAAACCATTTTCAAGAGCTGTCTAAAAAGTTCATTTATATAATAATCTCAATTATAATTCAAAATTATTTGGTGTTACTTACATAATATAAACACAAACTTTACATCAAGGACACAAACAAGCTCACAATGGCGAGCATAGGTTAACTAACTATATAAAATTGATCAACGGGATAAACCCAAAAAAACCTTTAAAAATAAAACACTTAAAAAATAAAACAAAATATACCGAACCAGAGCGACATCCAGATTGCACAAAGAGAGGTTCTATTATTTAAACAAACATTCACTACTTAAACTCGTTCACAATTCTCGCTGCCTCCCTATAGTGAGCGTTGACAGGATCGTTCAAACACTCAATTTGATTATTTATCTCTAATTTGGCTATTTCTATGTTTTCTAAAAAATTCAGCTTATGGCCTTTATTCGCATTATGTAGCATTTTAAAGTTATCTTAAGTATTAAAACTATGTAAATTCTGTAACGTAGTTATAACTTTCTTTTATTCTCCCAAAATATATTGACTTTAATTCAAAAGGTTCGCGCTTCTAACTTTTTCATCAGAGTTAGAAGCGCGAAAATTTGAATTGAAAGTTGTAAAATTTAAATTTTCATGCGTGGCGCCGACCCCTCGCCCCTCGCCCACAGTGCTACATTTAGTTCTTCAACCAGACACGAATGGCGCTATAAGGGAACCAATTTAGTATGTTGAGTTGCCTATCTATCCCTACCATTAGCGCATCTCCCTTGTCTATGGTCTGTCCGGATTAATCGGACATCCGAACTAGCGGGTTCCGAACTAGTGAGACTGTATTATTGTGAATATTTATTTATTTATGTATACAGCATATATAGTAATGCCAATTACAGATACCGATTACAAATCCAAAATACATGTTAACTACCTACTTCATAATAACCCATATTAAGTTTTGTGTCTCAACAGCGAATAATAGTCTTTTATCAATAGTCTAAACAAACCGTTTTACATTTACATGGTTTAGTCCAAGGTCACTGGCATGTTTGTGGAACAATTTACACATTCAATAAACAGTGGAATTCTTATACAAGCTTGTCCTAGGAAATTTTAGATAAAATGTTTCTATTTGTCTCGTGTTACCACAGTTAATTGAAAAGGAAAGCCAGGGGCGTATTTACAACTTTTCCGCCCCTGAACTGAATACAATTTGACGCTTTCTTTTTAAGTATTGCATTGCAGGAACTTTTGGCGAAGAAGAAAATCAAATAAATAATCAATTTATCGTATTGTATATTTTAAAACGTAAAATTTAGATATGTGTATAAATGTAATTAAAGATTCAATTTTCATAATGAACCCATCCTCTAGAGGTCTCAAAATTATAATAATAAAAATATCAGACCAATATTGGTACCTACTTCTATTTAAGTGATTTTCGACTAAAAAAATTAATTTTATGCCTTACAAAAATAAACTTTAAAATCCGGAGGCAATACTGTATAAAAAATGCGTTTTTGTGATGTTTTTTGTATATCTACTATTGTCACAAGAAATATTAAATCGCAATATCTACAAGGAAAATAGGTATAAGTACCTATGATCTTAAACTAAAGTGATGCATAGCTAACTTACTTTAGTTATTTTCATGATTCACATAATACACCTCGCATTTTTATCTTGACAGAGATGATAATTCTCATCGAAACGTCGCTCATGGAATATATCGGTTAATATACGACTTTGCATGCTCGTCAGTTCCGCTACACCCACTATAGTAGAGAAGATCTGCTCAAGATGACATTTTTTTTTGGAAACGAGAAATAAAAAAGTGAAGATATCCAGTAAAACAAAAGACAGGTGCTGAACTTATCTAAATATTTATTCCGATTTATTAAGAAACAATAACAAAATATTTAGAAATATTAAAGTAAACAAAAAAAAATAAATTAAGTAAAATTATTTTTTCTACGAGTGACCGCAAAGAAGCTACTTTGCGCACACTTTTGCATACGCAAAGTAGCACTTTCCCGCACACTGTGCGGGAAATTTTTTTTCCCGCACACTTATTTTAAAGCAAAATTACCATATTATAGACGCGTTTTTTTCTTATATTTTATAATTTTTTTAGATATTTATACAAAAATATTGTAACAAGACAAAGTTGACAGGTGGTTTATGTGTTGCCTTATAAACTATACCGAAGTATTGTGCCGTGCGGCTCAAAATTTTTTTGAAATCTGCATTATTATATTTTCCTCTAATTTTGTTCAAGTTAAAAAAAATCAAGTATTTTTGTGTCAAATGCGGTTTGTTCCCTTAGCAACCAAAATACATTGTCATACAACGCTTTCATGTCAGTTTAGAGGTCTTCTTCAAAATTTTCACTAGCATTTTCACCTATTTAAAATAAAAAAAACTGTTTTAAAAATGGATATCACTGAAGAAGAACTTCCAGAAGATGTCCTAGAAGCCGCCAACATGGCTAGTTTGCAATTGCTGCCTGCCAAATCGCGAGAAAAATACGAGAAACAGTACGAGTTGTTTTCCAAATGGTGCGAACAAAGGGGGATAAAAACGTTAAAGGAAGAGGTACTTTTAGCCTACTTTCTTAAGTTAAGCAAAGAATTTAAACCTAACACAATGTGGTCAAAATATTCAATGGTCAAAAATGTAATAAAAATAAAAAGAGACATCGATATTGGCGAATTTTATAAGCTCACTGCATTTCTGAAAAAGCAGAATATTGGGTTTAAACCAAAAAAAGCAAAAATATTTACGAAGGAAGAAATATTCAGTTTTATTAATTCGGCACCAGATGAAATTTACCTTTTAATTAAAGTTGCCACTATTTTTGGACTTGCCGGCGCATGCCGAAGGGAAGAGCTAGCAAATTTAACCACTGCCGATATTGAAGATAAAGAAAACCTCATAATTGTCAAAATTAGGAATTCAAAAAATCATACAGCAAGAAACTTTATAATATCGGAAGAAATTCATAACGGAGCCTACCTGCAACTGTACAGAAAATACAAAAGCTTACGCCCGATAACGTCAAACAACCGTTTTTTCTTAGTCTACAAAAAAGATAAATGCGTTTCACAATGTGTTGGAGTAAATAGTTTCGGAAAGATGCCTTCTGAAATAGCTGCCTTTTTGAAACTGCCAAATCCGGAACTCTATACAGGGCACAGTTTCAGAAGGTCATCAGCAACGTTACTGGCCAATTCTGGAGAAGGAATCACTGACATAAAACGTTTGGGGGGTTGGAAATCTACTGCGGTAGCTGAGGGATACATCGATGAGTCCACAACTTATAAAAAAGGGCTAAGCAACAAAATTTTAAGCTGCAGCCCTAAAAAATGTGAAGCAGTTCCAAGTACTTCAAAGAATGGATCCATTTATTCCTTTTGCAACACGACAGTACTGATGAACCAGGAAATGACATCTACTACAACATTTTCACCTCTAGTTGCTAGATCTGCAATAAATGTAGAAAAAGCGACCAACTGCACATTCCATATTAATGTAATTAATAATAATAAATAGGCAATTTAGGTATAAGTAGTTATAAGTTGTTTTTGATGTCAATAAAAATTTAAAATTAAAAAAATAGTTGTTTTTGATGTCAATAAAAATTTAAAATTAAAAAAATATATAGTTATTTCACTCGTAGAAAAAATATTGTTCCTAACACGTGCGCACTGAATAGGAAAACTACTATTTTAAGATGTAATGTCATTTAAGATGTCATGTCATATTATAGTAATAAAATATTAATAACATGCCTCTTCAAAAATTTTGGACTAACAGCCTCAGTTCAAAATTATTGTTTTGTCGGTAAGATAGCACATCTCACACAACATATCCAAATGAATAATTAAGCAGTTTATTTTACTTGCGACACATTTAGTTGAGCGTTTGCTGAAATATGCCGATTACATTCCAACATGGATATTTCACATTTGATGAAGTTGTGTTTCCTTATCTTGTATGCCATTTTAAGCAGACTTTCTTTGAACGCGTGTACCAAAAATAATGGTGTAACTTAAAATAATTGATAGCAGTATACGCAAGCAGAATTACGCTATAGGCTATAATACACTCACCAACATTAACATCGATCGAGTATGTATAGTATCTTTTTTCTGTTGTCCGAATAATATTTATAATATAAATACATCCATCCATTGTATTGTGCTATACCTTATAATATGATTAATCCTGTATTTTTTTAAACATTAAAAATTTATTTTTTAAACATTAAAAATAAATATTACAAGATGTGTACCTACTTTTGTCTTTAAAATATTTTATCTTATAAACGGAGAAATATATCGGTATAAATAAGCAAGCATAGTAGGAATAAATCGGACACTACAGAAAAGCATATATAGTAGAATTAAGATTGCAAGATACCTCAGATGTAAAAAACAGAAAGTTTTATTTCTCTGTATATTTCAACATGTACATTGCGAGCAAAGATTATTTTCATCCCAGAGGGCCTGAACTGAAAAACGTAGGGCTTGGTTCAGATCACAATTATATACATATATCTATCTAACCTAATCTGGGTTAAAATTGTGTCAAATTCATATTATCACATGATATGCCAAAGTGATGAAAATTAAAATAAGTAGGTAAACAAATATGTTGAAACGCCGGGCTTTATTTCCTCTTACGTTCAATCAAGTTTGTGGTATATTTCCACAGGCGTGTGACTCACTGGTCGGTTTTATTATGATTGGAAATTAAACTCGTGTTAAAGCAAAATAACTTTATTTAATATACTGGCGAACTTAACACATTATAACTTCTGGCGAAATCAACACATTAGAACTCTTTGCACAGAGCTATGCACACTTAGTACCCGTACTTAGGGTGAAACTTCCACTTTTTACATAGAAATTAGTACACTAACATTTCTACGGATTTACCACTTGGTACAAATAGTAAAATGACCGCCAACAACCAACTTTGGCTATTCCTTTTTGACGGGACGTGTTACTAGCTTGTCTGCTCACTCAACAGTTACTCTAAATTGATACACTAACATTCGTAAAGATTTACCACTTGGTACAAATAGTAAAATGACCGCCAACAACCAACTTTGGCTATTCCTTTTTGACGGGACGTGTTGCTAGCTTTTCTGCTCACTCAACAGTAACTCTTAAGACTTAATTAGCGCCGAACGCAGCGGCTGGATCCGCTGCACGAATACCCTATGACGCGACTCATTCATCTTTTGTGGCCGACGCCAAGCTTCCGCCAATCCAGTTAGCGCATTTTACAGAGAACAAAAGTGGAGCGTGGCAGTGGTCTCCAGCCGCTTCCATGGCGCGACTTTAAAATACATCATTTCTTATACCTACTATGTTATGAACGAGATCGTAAATTTGACATGTTACGCCTACTATGTTACAACTAAACTAAACAGTCCATCTTTGGACAACTCATTTCAACTCTTAGGGCTGTTCCCCAACATTCTCCCCCACCTTGAATCACTTGTGATTCAATTCAATTTAATCGAACATTATGTAGTACATCCCCTTTCTACACAATCTACTCTTAGAAATTAACACCCTGGTATCCAACATTATACCTAACCTAACAACGACAACCAACAATACATAAACGTTAACAGCCATGACCATCAATATGGTTGTAGACTCTACATCGTCTCATGATCTGAGTGAAATACCCCATATTTAAAAAGAGAGCTGCGCATGTGCCACGTGCAACGCAACCATGCAGCTCTAACTATAACCATTTTTTTTTCTTAACTTCATAACTTATACTAAAATATTTACAATATGACCGAAGGTCACACAAAATTGTTCAGCATGACACACGATTTCATGTATCACATGCCCCTCGTATTTCCAAACACTGTCAAAGTTATCTCGACTCCGCAAATGTTCATTGTCTTTTACTGGACCCACTTGACATAATCGTAAACAAGCCAATGCTCAATCGTCCACTTGAAGTCCTGTTTTGTTCTGTGAACATAATCTTGACCTAAGTGTATAAATTCCCAAAAAAAAAAAATAAAGTCTTTCTTTTCCTTTGTTTTCACGTAATCTGAACGTAAGTGACTCGTATCCTATTGAAACCTGTAGAATAGGTTTCACAACAATCTTAATATTAAAAAGAACCTAAAGTTCTGTACAGCCGTCCTACCCTTCCGTATTGCACAGATTGAATGTCCTATTTTTCATAACTGGCACATTTTTACCGAATCATATTGTGTTAAATGACTTTGATATTCTTTGAAGAATATATTCGAAATTTACTTTGAAAGCTCGCTTCGAGCACTGTCATAAAATTCATTTAAAAAACTGAACACACGAGGTCCAGATAGCAAGCTCCGTTTGAGCTGCACATACACGTCGGCATTCCGCAGCGACACCCATAACTACTTCCCTTGTAGTATAAAATAATAATAAAAAAAACTAAAAAACTAAAGAACGGTGCTTCTGAGAGACACCTCTATCTTTAAGTATTGACATTGGAGTCGAATACTGCGAATGGCGCTACTGATGAGACACCCCTAACTTTCTTGAACTGGCGCTACTGTGAGACACCCCTAACTTTGAGTATTGACATTGGAGTCGAATACTGCGAATGGCGCTACTGATGAGACACCCCTAAACTTTGAACTGGTGCTACTGTGAGACACCCCTAACTTTGAGTATTGACATTGGAGTCGAATACTGCGAATGGCGCTACTGATGAGACACCCCTAAACTTTGAATATTGACATGAAGCACAAGGCGTAAATTTGCACCCCACGTCACACACTCACAATTTTCCCGAATCCCCACCCGAAGAAGACCTAATAATTCCCCTGGACTGGGCTCAATAACCCCTTACCCGCCCCAACCCAGAGAAATGACACTTGGTAGTGATAGACAGCACTACTCGTGTCTTGTAGTGCCGAAGCCGCAAAGTAGATAGAACGAAATGGAAGAAGAAGAAGTAACAGAGTGACAGATGCTCCGCAGAGCGAAAGGTGGAACCAGATTCCGCCGGAACCCAGAACCGAAAGGGCAGTGCGCTACTGTCAGGGTAGTCTACGTCTTTAGTCTTTTGACACCAGGGACGCTCCTAGTGTGTTCTTGAAAAAGCTGCCAGAAGTTTCCAACTGTGCGAACTCATACGACGCTCCTTAAGAGCGAAGGGCCAACAAAAACAATGCAAAAATCATGTAACCGTTTAGGTTTCCCAGGGAGTCTTAGCCTTCGACCCCCAGTGGACTTAAGGCAGGCCACCACGCCAAAAAAGGACTGACACCTTGTGTAAAATAAACTAATATAAATGAAACGTACGTTGAAACTTATTATTCAACAAACTAGTAATCGAGTAGATTAAGACTTAAAATATGGCCACACGCACGAGGTGCGGTAACCTATAATCAAAAGTAGTTTGGCTTAGTCGTGATGAAGTTCAGTAGTTACATGTGCCTGGTCATAAATGAGAGGAGACACTTTTGCTATAGACCTAGTGAAAATGCTGTCAGCTGTTTTTAGTTTTACATGTTCGTACTTAAGCATGATCTTTACTGTCGCGTTATGTGAAGGCAATAAATACGGGTGCTTTTGATCAAATGATATATCCGCATTTTCAAGTCTGCCTCCCACTCTAATTAACTGGCTCGAATCCAAAAAAAGTTTAAGATGCTTCAATTGCTTATCTGAAATTATTTGATTGTTCTTTAATTCCGAAAGTTGCTTTGGAAAACTCTGTCGTTGCAGATTTTTTACCACGAACTGGTATGACCTATCAAGCTCACCAACCGTGACAGTTGCATCCTGAATCTTATTATCTTTATTCCGAAGGTTATGTATAAACCGGAACATAAAGGCTAACATACGTATCAGACGTGAAAAGTTAGAAAACCGCGAAAAATAATTTATCCAAAAATCACAAGGTTGCTCCTGGCACACCGTTGGAAGTGCCACCTTCTTTTGCTCTGGCAGATTAGCAATGTTGATCTGCTGATCATATAAACTCAAATCCAAGTTAACGTCAAGTAAGAACTTAGGCCCTTGAAACCAGAATCCTGAAGCAATTACTTCGTTTGAGAAATTTCCGCGCGACAAAATATCTGCAGGATTGTCTGCAGATTTGACATATCTTAATTTGCTGTTCTCCGTCAAACTTTGAATTAGTGAGACTCTATGAGACACGAACGTGGACCACCTCATTGGATGATCGTTACACCAAGCTAGAACGATTTTAGAATCTGACCATAAATTTATTGAGGCAAAACTCAAAATATCCTGAAAAATTGTCACAACTTTCGTTACTAATTGAACCAAAATTACCAAAGCGCAAAGCTCAAGCCTTGGCACGGGTATTGTCTTGATCGGTGCTACTCTAGATTTAGATGAAACTAATGTGCTTGTTACTGAGCCATCGTCATATATAATACGGAAATACACGCACGCCCCGTACGCCACTGTACTGGCGTCTGCAAACCCATGGACTTCTATACTAGAAACCTCTTTATTGCTACACAATTTTCTTGGAATTTCCAATGACTCAAGAAGCGAAACCATATTCAGAAAAGCAGTCCACTCAGCCAGCAACTCGTCACTTGTGATTTCCGTATCCCAATCCAATTTTTTTATCCATAATTTCTGCATCAGTATTTTTCCTTTGACAACTACAGGATTGATGAGCCCTAGAGGGTCGAAACATTGTGCCAATGTTGAAAGAATAATTCGCTTAGTTACCGTTATCGGTCTTGCATCTGTAGGTATTGAAATTTTCAACACATCTTCCTCAGGACGCCACTTTAAGCCCAAAACTTTATTTGGCGCGTTGTCAAAATTCAAATCGTACTCGTTCTGCTGTTTTTCTGCTATCGACACTAGGAATTCTTTAGAATTTGAACACCATTTGTGCAACGTAAATCCAGCGTTACCTAACAAACTGTTCAACTGTGAATATAGCTGACCTAACTGCTCAAACTTTTCACACCCTGCCAAAATATCATCCACGTAACACTGCGACAGTAACGCTTGTGCTGCCACTGGATGCGTGGTTGCGCCCGAGATTGCCACTTCATTGATTGTTCTTGTGGCCGCGAATGGTGCAAAATTTGCCCCGTATGTCACTGTTTGGAGTTCCAAACATTTGAGGTCCTCATGCGGAGCCTCACGCCAAAGAATGTTCTGCAAAAAAACATGATCTGGATTAACCGCTATTTGCCGATACATTTTCTTGATATCTGAAATTAAAACGTACTGATGATACCGAAACCTACATAAAATATCGAACAACTCAGGCTGCACCTGGTACCCCTTTAGGGTGACGTCATTTAGCGAATACCCTGATGATGATTTAGCCGACGCATCGAAAACCACACGCAATTTTGTAGTAGCACTTGATTCACGAATCACACACAAGTGCGGAATAAAATACTTATTCTCATTATTTTTTGTTTTCAATGTAAGCGGCACATACTTCGCATGTCCGAGGTTCACGTATTCATCGATGAAGTGCTTGTACTCTCTGAACAGAGCAGGGTCATTTTGAAATCTTTTTTCCAACGAGGAGAACCGCTTTTTAGCCATGTTAAACGAATCACCAAGTTTCGTATACTCACCCGGAGTTTTAAATGGCATATTGACCTGAAACGAACCGTTTTCTACACGTTTTGTAGTATTAATAAAGATACTTTCTGCCAACTGATCGTCAGTTGACATTATAGGTTTTGAAGACACTTCTTCGACTGTCCAGAATTTTGTCAACAACTTATCCACGTCTTGAGTTTGCAAAAAAAATGACGCACTACTTCCGCCTGACTGCATAGCGTGCCCTTTTACTGGCGATGTACAATGTGAAGGTACCTTCCCTGCTATAATCCACCCAAGTGTGGTATTTACCAAAGTAGGTTTGTTAGAGCCTAAAATACACTGCCCCTGGCTTAAAATCGAATAGTAGACATCAGCGCCCAACAACATGTCGATATCGGATGGAATATTAAAAGTTGGATCAGCCAGCCGGCTTTGTAAATTATACGGAATATCCAACGTTTCTACTTTGATAGGGATTTGCGGCAATTTGTACGTGATATTATCCAAAATGATACACGATTTCACTGGATAACAGATATCCTGCGTTTTCGAATATATGGTAACGTTCGCCAATTTAGTACATACAAAACTGTTTTGTGAAACGCTTGAAATATTTACTTTATAATTAATAATATCACACTGTAGCTGTTCTACTAATGATTTAGTAATAAACGAGCTTTGGCTTCCATTATCCAACAATACTTTCGCTGTTATCACATCCCCATTCTTACTCACAAGATTTACCTGCGCGGTTGCCAATAATACGTTAAAATGTTCATTTGCCAATGCTGAAAGAGACACTGGTTTAGTGGAACTTATTTGGGCATCCCTACTTGACTTACCCTGTAAATTTTCTACACCGATATTTTGAGGACTAGGCGTCTCCGTACTCGTATTTAAACTTGACACGTTGTGTGTTCGATTCCCAGACCCGTTGTACTGCCCGGATGGCCTTAAGAACGATTGATTATTTGAACTGTTCGCGTTGTACGAGGTTTTGTCGTTATTATTCTGAGAATATCGCCCGTTTCGCACGGTACCTAAATTTGCATTTCGCGTGGAATTTTGTTGTTGTGCGGTGCCCGAACTTGCATCAGGACTACCTCTTGGCACATTTCTATGCAACGTTGAATGGTGCGATAAATTACAATATTTACATTTACTTTGTGATTTGCACTGAGCGACAGAGTGTGCACCCAGACAATTAAAACACAATCGCTTCGATTGTACGATCTGTTGCCTTCCATATAATGTTAAATCCAAATATTCTCGACACGCATACGTTCTATGATCTGGAATGCCACAAATACAACAATACCTATCGCTCTGCTGTTGACTAGCAAAAAACGATACTCTGTTATTATTAGCTGTGCCTCTGGGCTGTGAACTTTGTTGTTCGCTACTACTAGAAAGATTTTCAAACACTAAACACCTACGTTGTAAGAATTCGAAGAAATCTGTTAACCCTGGTAAGTTATTTAAATTACAATCCAGCTCAAATGCCTTTTTTGTGGCGTAATCTAATTTATTTTCCATAATATATACTAACAAATATTCAATAACTTGAGTCTGAGATACCGGCAATTGTTTTAACGACTCCACTGTCTTTGTATTATTCGCTATGAACTCCCTTAAATTATTTGAATTTGGCTTAGTTAGCACCGGCGCACCTAAAATAGTTTTGAAGTGGTTATTTACCACACATGTCAAATTCTCGAATCTATTTTGCAAAATGTCAAAAGCAATCTGAAAGTTACTTCCTATTAATTCAAGAGAATCTATTAGCTTCAAAGCCTCGCCCTTGAGTGCAGATTTTAGGTACATTAATCGTTGTACATCCGAAAGAACTGCGTTCTCTATAATTAAAACTTTAAAAATTTCTGCAAAAGACCGCCAATCCGAAACACTGCCATCGAACGATGGGACCTTCAAATCTGGCAATCTAACACCCGAAGAAATATAATGTTGCCCCTGATTACTACTCGTTACACTACCTTGTGCATTATCTGCGCTTAATATTTCATTAAACGCCGCCACCAAAGAATGGTATTTGCCCTCGACTTCATCCCTATCTAAATCGTCTGGATTTAAATATTCAATACTATCCTGTAAATCAGAGTACGTCCCGTACGCTTTTCTCAACGTCTCCTCTCGCGATATAATTTGCTTCAGTGCCTCTTTGTCTTTTTTATTAGTATTATACCATGTTTGACTCCTCGTGATCGCAGCCTTTGCCACCCCACGTTTTCTTTTTAACTCGCTTAATTCACTTATATTAACTGCCTCGTCTGAAGGCTCCATTTTTTTTTATTTTTTAATGACTTTTGCTCTCTAACTAGCAACACAACTTACACAGAGGTGAAGTCGAACACAACACTACCTTAATGTTGGCTACCAAAGTGTAATGCTACTAACAAATCTAGAATTATCAACAACAATACTACTACAATTTCTACATGTAACGTTTTTACCTTCCGCTGTCTCTCTGTCGACACTCACTTAACTTTCACTTCACTACTCTCACTGGTTTGGAAGTCTCTTACTGCCTCTTGTTGCTAATTTTTTACTTTAATTTTACTTTCGCACTTATTCAATTTTCCAACATCCGGATTCGAAGGACCATGTTGAAACGCCGGGCTTTATTTCCTCTTACGTTCAATCAAGTTTGTGGTATATTTCCACAGGCGTGTGACTCACTGGTCGGTTTTATTATGATTGGAAATTAAACTCGTGTTAAAGCAAAATAACTTTATTTAATATACTGGCGAACTTAACACATTATAACTTCTGGCGAAATCAACACATTAGAACTCTTTGCACAGAGCTATGCACACTTAGTACCCGTACTTAGGGTGAAACTTCCACTTTTTACATAGAAATTAGTACACTAACATTTCTACGGATTTACCACTTGGTACAAATAGTAAAATGACCGCCAACAACCAACTTTGGCTATTCCTTTTTGACGGGACGTGTTGCTAGCTTTTCTGCTCACTCAACAGTTACTCTAAATTGATACACTAACATTCGTAAAGATTTACCACTTGGTACAAATAGTAAAATGACCGCCAACAACCAACTTTGGCTATTCCTTTTTGACGGGACGTGTTGCTAGCTTGTCTGCTCACTCAACAGTTACTCTAAATTGATACACTAACATTCGTAAAGATTTACCACTTGGTACAAATAGTAAAATGACCGCCAACAACCAACTTTGGCTATTCCTTTTTGACGGGACGTGTTGCTAGCTTTTCTGCTCACTCAACAGTAACTCTTAAGACTTAATTAGCGCCGAACGCAGCGGCTGGATCCGCTGCACGAATACCCTATGACGCGACTCATTCATCTTTTGTGGCCGACGCCAAGCTTCCGCCAATCCAGTTAGCGCATTTTACAGAGAACAAAAGTGGAGCGTGGCAGTGGTCTCCAGCCGCTTCCATGGCGCGACTTTAAAATACATCATTTCTTATACCTACTATGTTATGAACGAGATCGTAAATTTGACATGTTACGCCTACTATGTTACAACTAAACTAAACAGTCCATCTTTGGACAACTCATTTCAACTCTTAGGGCTGTTCCCCAACAAAATACAAATTTATTTTTGTCGTTTACAAAGTTAACGAAGCAATATCGAGAAAGGAAAATAAAAATTATAGAGATTGCTTAAATTGGCCATTGACATGTTCCGAGCATAAATTCACACGTCTCTTCATATTTTTGAAAGCGTTGACAGCATCTCTGGAGAAATGTTACCACATTCTTGGATAATCCTTTCTTGTAACTGTTCTAAATTTTTAACGGGTATTTTAAAAATATTGTTCTTCAAATAAGGAAAAATGAAGTAATCCGTATCCGTCAAACAAGGTGATCTGGGTAGGAAATTATTGTCTGCTCGAAAACTGATTAATCTGTCGTCGAAAAAATTGCGTAAGTACTTAATAGTTTTGGGAAATGTGTTGGCGATTCATATTTGATCGTCAAGTTATTTTTCCACAAATGGATTTAAAATTTTTGTCCCCATGCTGTGCTGTAACTGTGTCATAGAGAAAAAGTACCAATTCTTCTTCGGGAAACATCCATCCAGCCACCAATTTTTTGAGGGTGCAATGTGGATTCTACAGAAAAATGGGGATTTTCACTACTCTACTTGTATCCTGAGAACTCACATAACCGGTGAGGTGGACCCAGGTTTCATCAGAAAAAATGTCAGGTCTGATAAATCATTTATTTCCAATAAATTTTAGGGAACCGCTGACACTAATTTCTGCGTCTTTCAAAATCTATAGCGCGTATTTCTTGAAATACTTGCACTTTATAAAAAAACAAATTTAACTGTTTTTTTAAGAAGAGTCCTGCATGTTCCATTATATCTTCCCACTTCTTGAGACAGGCGTCTTACACATTTTGTTGGCGTATATTGCATTATTTCACAAACGGTTGCAACAAGTTCTTCTGTTCTTAAATAATATGATCTTCTGGCTCCTTTTATTATGTTGTATAGAACTTTTCCCTAAATAGAGTCACGGTTCTTCTCAGGCAATGATAATAATCCCCAGTGGTAAAAGCGACGTTAGGAAAATGTTCGCGAAAATCGTCCATGCACAAACGCTGACTGTATTGCCACTCACCATTTACTCTAACCCCGTTTCGAAAATACGCTTCAACCATTAATTTCTTGTGCTGTTCCGTAAAACCCATTGCGTGAATTATTCAAGAAATTGGATAAGTTAGCGATTAATCAAATTACTTGTAAAGACTGTTGATGAGATGACGGAATAACTGATTGATTGATAATGCTGCTATTTACTGACACCGTACTGCTTAGCTCTACCGCTAAGCAGTACGTCCTTAGATGCAAAACATACTTTGATGATATTAATATTTGCTCGCACGGTACCTATATACTCTTTCTTAGGAAAGATAATTAAAATCAATTGATTTATCTACATAAAAAAAATCGGACAACGAAAAAAAACACACCTTCATTACATTTGATTATAATTTTGGATATCGGCGAGTGTATTTTATGCAAAGCAAAATTAAGACAGGTTTGTTTTCATACTAGAAGCACAGAAAACTATTGGAAGTGTGAAGATTTTGGATAAGCGTTTACTGTGTACAGGGTGGCCAACTAAGCGAGGTAAGCGGCTGTATATTAAAAAGTATTAGTCGGACAACTTCCAAAAAAAAATTTAATTAACAAAAGTGTCCATAAGAAACTGCTGGAAAATAATTCTAAGTTTCTAAAATGGCCACCAGAGGGCGTAACAGGTATGGGCAAGTAAAAAAAAGATTTTTTACGAAGTTCATCCCATGATGGTATTATGAAGATAAGGGTTCTTCATTCCTTATACTATTTAGGTTCTTTTTTGTTTTCCATATTTTCCTTTATCTCTGAAAATAAGGTGATGGGGGAATGTTAAACTTTTCCTCATTTAAATACCAATAACTCAATTTTGGCTTGATCAAATTTAAACAGCTTGATATCGTTTAAGAGGGATTTTTTTGCTCTATGTGTTACAGTTTAAATAATTTTTTTGTGACTTTTATTTTAACCGCTAGATGGTGTTCTTTGACAACTTACCAAATATTTCCGATTTTCTCGGAAATTTTAAATTAAATGATATATATTCTTTAACATTGCTAGAAAGACGACAGAAAACCCTAAAAAGTGGTGAAAACCGCAACTCTCTATCTTTTTTTTAAGCGGAAATATTATTATTACTATAAAAAATCACCAAAAGGGGTCTCCAAACGAATCCCGGTAGGTAATAATAATCTGGTAAGGAGGCGATATAATAATATATTTTAATATGATATAATATAATATATGTATAATATGCATTATATAATAGGGGGTACAGTTATTGGACCCTATTTTTGTCACCAACCACTAAATGATAACCGCTTTTTGGACTTCCTTAGGAATGAGTTTCCGGTTTTATTAGAAGATGTGCCCCTTGCAACCAGACAAAATATGTTTATACAGCTCAACGGCTGCCCAGATCGTTTTTCAATTAACGTGCGGAAACACCTAAATGACGTATATTTTAATCGGTGGATCGCAAGGGGAAGTCTGTTTCCCTGGCAAGCCAGGTCACCTGACTTGACCTGTTTGGACTTTTATTTGTGGGGTCGAATAAAATATCTTGTTTTCCAAACCAGGCCATTGATCAGGGATGATTTGGAGATCAGAATTCAAGAGGCAATTCATGGCATCGCAAGAGCGGTAGTAGAGGCTGCCGTTTTTTCTACTCGAGAAAGGCTCAAGCAATGTGTGGAACATGATGGCAGGGACTTCGAGCACTTAAGACACTAATCTGTTACTTTATATGTCAGTTTTTTTTTATGTTAGTTTTAATAAGAAATTATTAAAAATATTTACAAATATTTGTATTATCAGTATTATTACAAATACAATCTTTTTTAGTAAAGTTTCGACTTTGGAAAGTTTATTTTTTTGACAAAGGGTTAAGGTAACAAGTCGCAAACAGGTTCATTGCCATAATAGGTAATTAAATGAATATTCCTATGTTACTCAGCTCATCGCATCACCCGATATATCGCATTTTTCAGGGCAGGGCTATCAGCGAATTTATTATTTTCCCCCTCATATTTCCGTTCTAAAAGAAGATAGAGAGTTAAGGTTTTCACCACTTTTTGGGGTTTTCTGTCGTCTTTCTAGTAATGTTAAAAAATATATATCATTTAATTTAAAAGTTCCGAGAAAATCGGGAATATTTGGTAAGCTGTCAAAGAACGCCATCTAGCGGTTAAAATAAAGTCACAAAAAAATTATTTAAATTGTAACAAATAGATCAAAAAAATGCCTCTTAAACGAGATCAAGCTGTTTAAATTTGGTCAAGCCAAAATTGAGTTATAAGTATTTAAATGAGGAAAAGTTTAACATTCCCCACCACCCTATTTTCATAGATAAAGGAAAAAATGCAAAACAAGAAAGAACCTAAATAGTATAAGGAATGAAGAGCACTTATCTTCATAATATCATCATGGAATGAATTTCGTAAAGAATCTTTTTTTTTACTTGACCATACCTGTTACGCCCTCTGGTAGCCATTTTAGTAAAAATATTTCCAGCTATATCTCGCTTAGTTGGCCACCCTGTACACAATTAAAAGAACTAAAAGATACCACATTAGTGTAAAATTTTAACGATAGGATGACAGAGTGTGGTAAAAATCGTTGTGTCTGACGACAAACATATATTATATGAGTTTTTGCCATTATGAATTTCCTCAGAAGATTAAAAGAAAAACGTTAAGTCAGTGGCATTTTTTTTTATGATTAATATGATGATTTGGTGATTGCGGGAGAAATCCTCCAGGGTGTTCTGCGAGCGTGTGAAAAAATAACCCAATGTGGTAACAGCAGAGGTACAGGTAATAATTTTATCTTTTTGTGCATGAACAGGTGATCCGATTAAAAAGAAAAAACATATCACTGAAAATATTTCAAAGCCTATTTATTTACTTATTTAACAAGAAATGTATTGTAGATATTGTAAATAATTAAATTTAATTTTCTACGGTTGATACAGATTCATCTGTAGTACTTACTGGATTATACCACCAGGGAGGCTATTACATAACATAAAAAAAATTGTATTAATATATTAATGTTATAGATACATAAAACAATCTTTAATTAAATACACAAAAACAGCCGCGCGGCTTGCCATCGGGCGTCGTGTGCCATCATACCGGTTGGGCATCGGTTTTTTTGATCGGGGGCGAATAAAAGAAACTTTGAAAATAGCCTATAATTTATTTTAATAGCGAAATATTAGTCATATCGCTTTTCGCATGTTTAAACTTTTTTTTTTTATTTTAATTACGACTTAAGTGTTTAATTTTTTGCTATTGGTTTACATCAGTGTCCGTGTCTTATATCCAGATGTTTTATGTATGGATTTGAAGGTATATGAATTATTCGGAAGATATATCGGATACGATTTCATCTTAGAGTGTATCATTTAGGCATTGTTTTTAACGCGATTAAAAAAAAGTGAATACCAATATAAATATAAGGATTTAGCCGAATTCAATTTAAATCAAAACGCCTTTTCTGTAGTAGTTTACGACTATAACAGCATTTTATATTTTCTTACTATTACTATTTCATACTTAATTTTTATTTTTATTATATTTTGAGGAAATGCATTTTAAACAAAGAAACACTTACAGATATTTTTGTTTGTCCCAAAGCAGGTGGCACCTCAAGATCTTTAGGTAGTAAAACATGTCCAAAATTGTGCCGGTACTGTACACACCAAACTGCTAGCCAATCAATATCATAAACTGTTAATGAACCGGGAAGTTGAATTTCTATGTCTTCCCCTAAATATCCCCTTAAAGGCTCGAGGGATCCCATTTCATTGGGCACCTACAATATCGTAGATAAAATAGGAAGATACTCCACAATAATAATAATTCTCGTATAACATTAGTATAGTATAGTAATTATACTCGTAATATGCTTTAAGGTTAGTTTGGGTTAAGCTATACTAATAGGATGACACATAATACTAATAATATACAGGGTGAGTTTTTTAAAGTGTTACATGGAAATACCCCGGGAACGGTTTTACATACTATTAGGGACAGGCAGGATTTCAAGTTATTTCTTATTATTATAAATTAATTGTCATAATATTGTATTGTTAAATTTCTTGAGGTAAACACAATATATATGACTGGGCACCGTCAAAGTCCCACTGGATAAGGACTCTTCCAAATCAACATCCCTGGTCAATCAATATTTGGTGTAGAATTATCGGGGATAGGGTCCGTATTTTTTTGAAGGACATTTAAATGGAGAAATGTACACATATTTTTTAGGAAACCACCTACCCTAACTATTAAACCAACACATATATTTTGACATATGGTTTCAGCAGGAAGGGGCTCAACCCCATTATGCAGTACAGGCCCTTAACTATTCAAGTGAAATATTTATAAACAGGCGAATTAGTCGAGCTGGTCCGGTCAACTGGCCTGTTCGCTCCCCACATTTGACCACCCTTGACTTTTTCTTGTGAGGCTTTATAAAGGACACAGTGATGATATGAAAGACCGAATCCGTTTTGCCTGCATATTAACTGAACCTGAAATATTAGAGCGGTTACGAAATTCATTTAGACAAAGAATGAGAAACCGTTTGGAAGTTTTTGAATTGATTTTGAACACCTTCTCAACCGTGGTTGAAGTTAAATGATTTGAAATTTGGTTATAAGATATTTATGTATTGCAATACCATAATAAATCATAACTCCGTAACCAGGAGAGCAAGTCAAAAATTTCTTTGAGAACATACCCAGTTATTTACGTAGATTCGAATTTTAGCAACAAATATGTATCATCTCATACAAAATGCCAAACTTGCCCACCACCTCTCAAAATTCAGAGAGAGGTCAAATGTAAAAAAATATAGTTAAATATGTCTCCCATATCCCTATTACCTCACCAAAATTGTATGAAAATACTTAAAATCGTTCTGGAGATATTTCCTTGTAACACTTAAAAGACCTAACCCTGTATACAGGGTGTCCGCGAAAATGTGGGAAATCTCTCGGATGCAGATCGAACATAAAAAAATAAGATGACAAGTTCCTATAAATTTTTTTTTTGCATGCCCTCCTTACGGAGATATATGCCCCTGAAGGACGCCGCTGGAAATCGGTTTTCCTTGAATGGCTTTCAAAGTATCTAATATAATTTAATAAAAAATTATTGTGATGGACACTAGTAAGGACCTCTTAAATAGTGTCCTTGAAACTTTTTTAGCTTTATTAGTTTACCGAGGGCGGACTAAGCTTTAAAACTTGATGCTTAAACTTTTAACACCCTGTATGATAAAGACTTATAAAAATAGATCTGGGTAGCTTGCACCTTAGACTAAAGAAAAGGTGCGCTTGTTTATTGTCGATAAAATGAACCGTTTTCGAGAAAAAGAATAATAAACGAATATTTGCAGAATACCTGTGTTCGCAAAAAATGTGCGTTTTATTTATTTATCGGCACCAAAAGAACGCATTGTTGTTGCAAACGTTACTATGGTACGGAATAAATAAAATATTCTGCATTTTAGAACTTGTACTATGCCAAACCAAAAGACATTTTAACGAGTTTACCAACGTATAAGGGAGAGCGGTGGGCGATTCCAGTTAACAAGGTAATGCATATTATTGACTTTCTTCATAATTTTAGGAAAGTTTGAAAAAAATAGTACTGATGCTGGTTTGGGAAGAAACGTACGTACGCCGCAATTGGAGGAAAATATTTTAAATGCTGTAGATGACACTTCATCAACGAGCACTCGAGAATAATTAGCAGGTTAATACATCGAAAACAATAATACATGAAGTTTTCAAGAACAGCTGTTATATTCATATCACTTGCAAAAAGATTTCCTCGTAGAATGCAGTTTGCAAACTGGCTATTGGATCAGCAACGAAATAATGTAAACTTCATTAGCATTATTCTTTTCACGGATGAATCAAGGTTTACCAAAAATGTTATCACCAATTTGCACAACACACATGTATGGGCTGATGAAAATCCTCATGTCACTATTGTATCGCATCATCAACATCAGTTCCAATCAATTAATATCTGGATTTTCAGGATTTAGTGAAGAACTTACCACTTGAAACCCACCGAGACATGCACTTCATGCATGACGGGGCACTACCTCATTTCAGCGTTGGTGTGGGAAACACCTGAATAACGTCTATCCAGACCGTTGGATGGGTAGAGGAGGACCTATTGCCTGGCTTCCTCGATCTCCCGACCTAACGCCGTTGGATTTTTCCCTGTGGGGACACCCGAATAACTTGGTGTATTCCGCTCCGGTCGGCACTAGGGAGGAACTTCTACAGAGAATTACGTTTCAGTGTGATGTGATAAGGACCAAAGCTGGGTTATTGTGGCGGGTACAGCAATCCTCAATTCGTCGAACCCGCGAGTATATCAGACTTTACGGAGCCCATGTGAACCCTCTTATGAAGTTTTTCAACAATTTCGTTAAGGTGCCTCCTACTGCAACACTGCATTTTTTTAAATTTTTATATTTTTTCAGATGAAACGACTTACAATGAATGTTTTCTGTTCTTTGAGTGACTTTCTTATCACACTCTGTTGTCGAGAAACAAAATAGAAATCATGGTTATTTCTATTAAAAATAAACCATGAATTCGTTTATTATTCTTTTTCCCGAGAACGGTTCATTTTATCGACAATGAACAAGAGTACCTTTCTTTTAGTCTAAGGTGCAAGCTACCCAGATTTATATTTTTTAAGTCTTTATCATACAGGGTGTTAAAAATTTAAGCGTTAAGCTGTAAGGCTTAGTCCGCCTCTGGTAAACTAAAAAAGGTAAATATGTTTCAAGGACGCTATTTTAAAAGTTACTCAAGAAAAACCTATTTCCAGCGCCATCCTTCAGAGACACATATCTCCGTAGAGAGGGCCTGTAAGAAAAAAATTTATAGAAACCTATCATCTTATTTTATCATGTTCTGCCTGAATCCGAGAAATTTCTCATATTTTCCTGCACGCCCTGTATATACTGGGTTGTTTAAAAGTCCTGCATATTTTTCATGTTTTTTCTACAAGTTATTTTTAAGAAAAGCGGGAAAACACGGAAGTTGATTTAAATTATTGTTTATCTTTCTGTAATATATTTAGCCCCCTTCATTCAACCCCTTAACCATTTAACCCCTAGCTACCCCAACTTTTTTTTTAATGGCAACCTAGGTCACATGGGAGCTCTGTGAAAAGGTCTTGGATAGCGGAATCCCATGGTACTAAAGTAGTAGGGGTTTGCTAATTTCGCACCTGTAAAACTAGCCCAAGTAACATTTTTTAGGAACAGTTGAACTTATGAGCCATTCGAAATTTAGCACTCATCTGATTCCACTTATTTTATCAAATGCTGAAAGTGGCCTTCACCTTCGACTTGACATGCACCGAGTCTATGGTAAATACTATCTATCGCACGACGAACACTTTCGGCCGGTAACTTATTTATCTCCGTCCTAATTTTATCTTTTAGTTCCTTTGTTGTTTGGTCTATTCTGATACACTCTCACTTTCAAATACCCATATAGAGAAAAATCCAATGGCGTAATGTCTGGAGACCTTGGTGGCCATTCAATTGAACCCCGTCGACCTATCCAGCGATTTGGGGAAACTTCGTCTAAGTTTACACCAAAGTGCGGTGATGCGCCATCCTGTTAAAACCATATTCTTTTATGGGGAATATCTGTATCATCCTTGTTAGGAAAAATAACTGCTAATGCAGATATTAAATCAAATTCTGTTATTAATTATTCCAGCCCAGACATTGACTCTTTAAGGATATTATGTATGTCCTTCACGTATCCACTGTGGACTTTGATCAGACCAAAATCAAAATCTATTGTTCATTATTTTTAAATAAAATGTAGCCTCATGAGAGAATATAATATTTTGAAAAAAACGTTGTTTTCTTCACATCTTGCCATCGTTTCCTCACAGAATTGTAATCTCATATCGTAATCATCCTCGAGAAGTTCCCATACACTTTATATGGATTATACTTCTGGTTTTCAAGTCTTTACCGACGCTCTAGTAACAACGGAGCTTACTGAGCACCATATTTCGGAACCTTGCATTGCCCCAATTTAATCGACTTTGTATCTCTTATAGTTTCAGGGATCTTTGGCAGTCAGCAGTAATTTCCTCATGATAATCTTTAGTTGATTTTGACTCGAATTTAAGCAAACCACAGTTTACTGATCTATTTTCACACATATATGAGTTATTATTAACCTGCGACCTTTACCTGCAGGTACTCTTAAACCAGTAGACAAACCTTCCATAAATGATTCACGAGAGCTTTGAAAATTTTTATAGCCATGTACATTTAAAACAATTGTCTTTGCGTTTACGTCAAGCACACCTTTACGAAACTTCTTCTTCTTCTTTATCAACCTTCTTTCATCCACTTCTGGACATAGGCCTCTTCGTATCTTTTCCAAATCTGTCGATCTTTAGCAGTTCGGGACCAGTTTTTTCCCACCACTTCCACAATGTCGTCTATCCAGCGTCTTTGTGGTCTACCTCTGCTTCGCTTCATCTCCCTGGGTCTCCAGTGTGTCACCTTGATAGTCCATTTCTCGTCTTGCTGTCTCGCGACATGACCTACCCAACGCCACTTTAGCTCTGCCACACGTGATATGACGTCAGCCACCCGCGTTCCCCTTCTGATTGTTTCGCTTCTTATTCTATCTCGCAAGGACACCCCAGCATAGCGCGCTCCATCGCTCTCTGTGTTCGTCTTAATCTGTTTGCATTTTGTTTTGTGATGGCCATTGTTTCGAGACCATAAGTAGCCACGGGCAGAATACATGTGTCATATACCTTACGTTTTAGGTTTATAGGGATTTCCTGATTTTTAAGAATATGTTGGAGTTTGCCGAAGGCGGCCCAAGTAAGTCCGATTCTTCTTGATATTTCTGCTCTTTGGTTTTCTTTCCTCAATCTAATGGTGTGACCGAGGTATACACATTCGGTGACATTTTCGATTATGCTATTATCTAGAGATTCATGTAGTTGTTTTGGACTCATGATTTTGGTTTTTGCATTGTTCATTTTTAAACCTATAGCTTTAGATGCCTCGTTTAGCTGCTCCAGCATTGCTCTCAACTCGTATTGGTCTTCTGAGATGAGGACTATGTCATCCGCAAATCGCAAATTGCTAAGACACGATCCATCAATTTTCAGAACTTTACCCTGCTATTGTAGTGTTTTAAAGACTTCTTCCAAAGCCAATGTAAACAGTTTTGGTGACATGGTGTCACCCTGGCGGACTCCTCGGTTTAACGTTATTTTTCCCGTTGTAGTGTTATCATTGATTCTCACATGCATTGTTGCTTTTTGTTAGATATTCTTTATGAGTGCGCTGTACCTTGAGTCTATTCTGGCGTTATTTAAACCGTTTAAAAAGGACCGTGCTTTTATGGAATCGAACGCCTTATGAAAGTCTACAAATGCTAGCTATATGGGTATATTATACTCTGTTGTTTTCTCTATCACTGTGCGTAGTGTTTGCAAGTGATCAATGGTGCTGTATCCGCTGCGAAATTCCGCTTGTTCCACTAGCTGGTAGAAGTCTAGTTTATTTGAAAGGCGGTTTGTGAGGACCTTGGTGAGAAGTTTATAGAGATGCGACAGCAGACTGATTGGTCGGTAGTTTTCTATATTCGTAAGATCGCCCCTCTTTAACAGGAGCACTACCTCGGTATTATACCATTCCTCTGGTACTGTACTCTCGTGTAAACATTTATTTAAAAAGATCTGGACTCTCTTTTCGAGGTTGCTTCCCCCCAGTTTCAAGATTTCCGCTATGACTCCATCTTCACCGGGGCACTTGCCATTTTTCATATTCTTTAGGGCTTTTCTTATTTCATCCAGGAATATATATCTGGCATCTCCTCTGAACCTACGTTCATTACCTGAATGGAGATATTTGGATTTTCATCTGCGTTATTTGTAGATGGAGAGTATAATTCTGTGTAAAATAATTCGATTTATTCAGAAATCGTTTTTGGATCCGACACAGCTATTCCCTGTTTGTTCTTTATCTTCCTTAGTTTGTTTCTTCCCTTTGACAGTCTAGATCTGAGAACCCGCATATTTGCGTTATTCTCGATTATTTCGTGTATTATTTTGGTATGGTGTCTTCTTATGTCTGTTCTAATAGCCTTTATTGCTCTTTTGTTTAGGAGTGTGTGTTCGTCTGTACCTTTTTCTGTTGCCCTTCTTTGTTTTGTCAATTGAAGAGTGTGGGTACTAAGTTTCGAGTTGTTTTGTTTCTTGGTCTTGGAGTAGATCTTTTTTGTTGCATTATGTAGAGCAGCTTTTATGTTCTCGTTGACTTGGTTGATATAGATTCCTCCAACAGCGTCCTCCGTTTCCAGTCGATGTGTGACTTCTTTTTGGTATTCTTCTTTCCTTGCCTCCAATTCATCCCTTGTCGGGAACCGGGGTTTGCTAATAAGTTTATTTCTTTGCTTCCTGATATCTAGTCGGAAGCAGGCGCTAGCCATTCTGTGGTTGCTCCCCACTCGTCCACTTGGTTCAGAATGGTCACATCCCTAGAGTATTGTCGAAAGTTGGATAGGATAAAATCGATCTCTTTTTTGGTTGAACCGTTCGGACTTCTCCATGTCCATTTGCGATGTGGTGGTTTTTTGAAAAAAGTGTTCAAGCAATACAGGCGTTCGCTATTAAGAAAATTGACCAGCATTTCTCCCCCCTCGTTTCTCTCTCCCAGACCATGGGGTCCAACATATCGTGTGTCGTGTTGTTCTTTGGCTCCAACTTTTGTATTGAAGTCTCCAATAACTACTGCAAAGTAAGCATTTTCTTGTTGTTTTGCTGTTGTGATATCCTCATACTGTTGCTCCACCTAGTGGTCTTCCGATGCGTGTATTGGGGCATATACGTTGATGACTTGAATTGTATAACATTCATTGAGTCTTAGTGTTAGATATTTGACTTTGTCAGATACGGCACTGATTTTGGTTACTGATGTTTTTATTTATCAAAAAACCTACGTCTCTTACATAGTCTCTGGTGACCGAGCTTTTATGGTACAGCGTATGGCCTGACTTCAGCACTGTTGTCTTTTCGTCAGGCAGTCTTGTCTCAGACTGTCCTATGATGTTCCATTTGATGTTCTCTAGTTCATGTTCGAGTTCCTCAAGGTGTTCTGTGTTTCTCATTGTGCGTATGTTATATGCCGCAATGTGTATATATCTTGATAGGTGGTCTTCCGTTTTTTCGAACTTTTGCCCTCCCCAGAGTCCTTAGGACGGTCTGGCTTGATGCTGCCAGAGTGAAATTTAAAACGCATAGCGCCACCCACCTGGGGTATTTTTCAATTTAAAGAATTCGTCCATGATTCTCAAGGAGACCCGGTTTTAGTTATGTAGGTACAAACAAAAATCTAAGTCACGGTCTCAATTTGTGTATTTTTGTTTTAAGGTTCGACATTTCCATATTCAATACGAAGGTTTTGGCAGTTAATACGCCGCGCTTGCCCTGCGAGTTGGCGAGTGAATTATTTCAGACGCACCTGACATGAAGAAAGACGCTATGTGTAGCCGCCCATTCTGGGACAGACACTACCATGTGCTTCTACATTTCCCTAAAAGCATGGGTTGCCACTTCCGCCGGATCCATTGTTATGAAGAGCTATCTTCTCCACTTTCCCCGTCGTTGTGGTCTTCACCTGTAACCCTGGGCAGGGGAAAACGATATACCCCATTTTGCTGGGTCCCCAGCAGGACTTAGCCACCGACTTGTGGTTGAGCCCACCCCCGCGACGTGGACGCGCCTGTTGAGAGCTGTCCAAGTCTCTGTGTTCAGAGAAAGGGTCTCTGTTATCCCTTGGACCGGGTTAATGCTCATGTTTGAGACCACAAGCAATGGCGAATAACGAAACACTGGGGAATAATTATTCGCTATTTCTATAATAGACTCACAAGCTGTCGTTAACACGTTGACAACTAAAATAAGTAAGTTGGAAATATTCTACCATGAAATAAGATACCTGTGTAATTTAAGACGTTACTGTTACGCTTATGGTTCATTGCGGTTAAGGTATTTGTTGAAATATGCGGAGTTTCACTTACTGATAGGAATATATCAAGTTTTTTTTATCTTCAGTTATGGCAGATGGTCGGTCACCTTTAGGTAAATCACGTACTGTTTCACGCTCTTCAAATATGTGAAATACTCGACTCACATTTGATTGCGTAATTGGACTCTCAGGTTACTTTTCATTAAACATATTTGGGTTGGTTTTACCGTAACAAAATGTGCAACTCCTACTTTTTTGGTATCCTGGGATTCAGCTTTTGAAGACCTTTTCATAGAGCACCCATGTGACCTAATTTGCCATTTAAAAAAAAAGTTAAGGTAGATAAATGTTAAGGGGTTGAAGGGAGGAGGTTAAAAATATTACAGAAAGATGAACAACAATTTAAATCAATTTCCGTGTTTCAGCTTGACTTAAGTAATGTTCAAATTATTCTTATGCCCGTACCCACCAATTTACAAGTTAATCAGAATTAGTTAATTTTCGAATTAGCTTTAATCGCGATTTAGTTAATTCTCGTATCCACCAAGATTTTATTTGCGTAATTTACTAATCACGGTTACTAAATTGGAATTAAGAAAAATTAGCTTGCAACCTCGCTTTTTCGGGATTTTTTATTCTTTGGTTGTCAATAATCAAGATTGGCATGGCAGTTGTCAATGTCAATATTTAAATTGTGTTTGTGAAAAATAAGTTTAAAACATTTTAAGTGGATAATAATTATAAAAAAAGGTAAGAAAATGCATGAAAACCATAAAAGAGGGAACAATCTTTCCACATGTATTGATACATCCTACAATTTGTGCGCGTTTATTCAGTTGGTTTTAGTAAGTTATCAGATTTTAATAATTATTTACCTCAATAAAAAGTTAAAAAACGTTTGTATTTTAAAAAATTGTTATGTTAAAACATTAATAGATAATTGCTTTTTGTAGTGTAAAGACAAATATATAGCATTAAAATGGGTGAACATCCCAGACTAGGGGAAAATGAAGGTTTGGTTTTAATAAATAAAAGTAAGAGGATCGCAAACTTTATATTGAATGAAAGGATGAATCTTTTTCAAATAATATTAGACAAGTATGTAGATACATTAGAAAACAAGGCAACAGATAGAGTGAGTATTCAAGAAAAGGAAAAAGTTTGGCAAAATATCGAAGAACATTTTAATGCAACATCAACTGTTGGAATATATAGAGACAAAGATTGCCTAAAACGGTTATACGAAAATCGAAAAAGGGAAGTTAGAAAACTGAAAGGCAAAGAGAGGCAGGAACTAATAAGGACGGGTGGTGGAACTCCTGAAAAAATTATAATCGATGTAGCAGATGAATTTCTACTCAAAATAATGAACCCCAAGACAGTGGAGGGACTACCAAATGACTTTGATTCTGATGCCCCCATAAATAGTTTGGCTACCTTAAGGATAGATAAAGTTTTTGGACACAAATTTGAAAGTAATAAGGTATTTTGGTTTAGGTTTCATAATTTTTTTTCAGGTTTTCTTCGGTTTTTCTTTATTTTTACTCAATTCTCCCAAATATTAAAAAAATTTTAGTTTTTAAAACGTATTTTTTTAAATTTCAAATAAGGCACAATAACAAAACGTACAAATTATAATAATGCATTGTAGAATTTTTTATTTAGAATGTGGCGTTGGAAGACATTGAAATCTGGGAGACTACAGACGTGGAGTATATGGTAATGGACCTTTATTTAAAAAGGCTAATGATTTCAAAGGACCAAAAGATCCAGCTTTAACGCCATCCTATATAATAACCGCAAAAAATAAACAGGCAAGTTAAGTTTGAAAATATTAAACTATCATTTTTTGGTTAAATTCAGTATTGCTGAGTCGTTTAAAGGAATTTTAAAGTAATAGTTTTATTTTTAATAACACCTATAGCGTGATACGTCAAGTGAGAAAAGTTTAGGAAATAAAATTTCGATATCCCTTATTTGCTTGCCAATTCTAAAAAAAGTGCAAAAATGTGTACAAACCTGGGCACTAAGGTATTTTTTTAATTCCTTAGCAAAGTGTCAAATATCATGTGGGGATCAGAATATACACTTACTACGTTCATGCATGATTTACTATTTATAATTTTAGGAAAAAACGGTCACAAGAGGTAGATCAACTACACGTGGAGCACTAAGAACCAGTGTTAGTATGTACCTAGAGTCAGAAGATATTTTAACATTCCAGTTCTAATTTCTAATTTGTTTCTCCTTGTTTTTGACCATTTAAAGGTTTTTTGGAAATCTACTATTCTACCCAAATAGGATCTATTTAGAATAGACTAGTATTTTATTAGATTTATTTATAACACCCCTCCTTTGAATTGGTGAATAAAAATAATATTGCAAAGTTAAAATTTTCAAAAATCTGTCAACCTGTGATTTAAATCGAAAGAGTAATTTTCTTTTCTTGTTATTTATAGGCACATACGAGAAGGTCGGGCATTCAAATACTGGCTTCCTCTCATATAGCCAAAAAATATGATGAACTGGTTAATCGAAGGCTAGCGCTTGTGGAGAAACAAATCCAACTTTCGGATCAGGAATTAGTTGCCCGAAAGGCAAAAAATGAGCTGGAAATACAACTTTTAATGCTAAAAATAAAACAGGCAAAAAAGGAATCTGAATAATTTGTCCCCCTAGAACAGTGCTGAATCGTTCTTCAGCAGCATCATTTTAATGCTGGTCGTGTTCTCTTAGTTGTAAACTTGATTTATATAAGAAATTTAGTTGTTCAGTCTTAAGTGTCGTTGTATTGTTTAAAAAGTTCCTTAAGTGTTAAAATCATAATTATATTAAAATAAATAGGTGTAGGTATACAATATCAGTAACAATAAAAAAAAATATGAAAGTGTTAAATTTTCGATTTATTTCTTATAATATAAGTGCTATGCAGGAACTTGTCCTTAAGTGACATAAAACAACCTTATTTTTGAAATATAAATTATATGTATATTCCAATCTGCGATTTCTACTAAACTCATTTTCAGTCTGCCTAAAGTAAATGAAAAAATTGATTTGTTAATTGCTGCCTATAATTTATCTGATTTCTAGGATAAAGGGATAAATATCTTCTAATATTTCGGCTACTGTAGGCTTTGTCAATCGAAATCTTCGAAAAAACCCCAAGTCAGACATTTCCTCAAAATAATTTGACCTCTCATTAAAATTTCTAGGAAACCCATCTTGTATAATATCTAGTACATCTAGGTCGTCGTCATATAAGTCAAGCTCTTCTATGATGTCCATAACAATTACAGAAATGCGAATATTTAGCAGCAAACCAAAATAACAACACCAAAAAAAAGCGACTAAGTCAAAATGACGTTTCTTGACATTTTCTAATCGCAATTAGGTACCTAATCGATCAAATTCGGCCGGGTAAAGTTAATTGACAATTAAGTAAAAAACTTCATTGGTGGTTACCGATTTAGTTATTTAATCATAATTAAACCTTAATCAGAAGAAATACATGTTGGTGGGTACGGGCATTAGAGTTAAAGTTAAGTAGTCTTTTATATGCACCTATATACAGGGTGGCCCGTTAGTGCGTTGACGGGGAATATGCCATTCTGGATAATACACACAAAACTTTTGCTGATTATTAAAATACGCGATGGATTAAGCCAAGGTACCTTCTTTTAATGTACAGGGTTATCCAACCAAGACTAGACAAGGCGATTTTTTGACTTTTCCTGTACTTTTATAAAAAAACTGAAATAGCCATCTTAAGTCATTTTCTCCCGCGAATTCGAATATCTTCAGCAAAAAACAATTGAACATCAAACAAAAGTACTAGGGGTCACTTTGATATTTTTTTAAATGGGATGCCGTATTTTTAATGAGCTTATCCGATTTCTCATATAAATTTTGATCTAAAATGTTGGATTTTTAATTCAAAAACGCCTTTTTTCTTCAGTTTTAAATTCGGAAAATGTTAAAAATAAAAAAAAAAAAATAAATAAATAAATTAAAAATCCAACATTTTAGATCAAAATTTATATGAGAAATCGGATAAGCTCATTGAAAATACGGCATCCCATTTAAAAAAATATCAAAGTGACCCCTAGTACTTTTGTTTGATGTTCAATTGTTTTTTGCTGAAGATATTCGAATTCGCGGGAGAAAATGACTTAAGATGGCTATTTCAGTTTTTTTATAAAAGTACAGGAAAAGTCAAAAAATCGCCTTGTCTAGTCTTGGTTGGATAACCCTGTACATGGAGTGTATAATCATGATTTGTTAAATTACTCATTATAAGATAAGATATATAAAATTGTTCAGTTGTTTTTGAAATCAGTCTGGGGCTATTTCTATTTGTATACCTCTTGACAGAGGTTGAATACTAAATCTTCTGTATACAGGGTGATTTAGGAGGAAATATCTATACAGGGTGAGTTTTTTAAAGTGTTACAAGGCGATATCTCGCAAACGGTTTAAAATATTTTCTTGAAATTTTAACGAGGCAATAGTAAAATGGGGGAACATATTTTTATCATATAACCCCTGTCCCCATTTTGAGGGGTGGGGGGTAACTTTGAAATTTTGAATGGGATTATGTACTTTTGTTTATTAATTTCGAATCTACGTAAAAAACTACGTATGTGTACAAAAAAACAATTGATTTGCTCCACTGGTTACGGAATTATGATTTGTTAGGTTATAAAAATTAAAAAATATTATTTACCATTTAATTTCTACTTATTTAATAAATTTCTAAATTTTTTTATTGTTTGTTTTCTTAAACGTAAATAGACACAATATGCACTACTGGGCATCGGAAAATACCCACTGGATGATAACTGTGCCAAATCAACATCCTTGGTCAGTTAATGTCTGGTGTGGTATAATTGGAGATAGAGTTATTGGTCCTTATTTCTTTGAACGCCATTTAAATGGAGAAATGTATACAGATTTTTTAAGGAACCAGTGACCCCAATTATTAAACCAAAACATAAATCCTGAGATGTGCGTTCAACAGGACGGAGCTCCATCGCATTATGCAATACAGGCCCGTAATCAATTGAACGAATTGCTTGAAAACAGGTGGATTGGTCGAGTTGGTCCGGTCAATTGGCCTGCTAGGTCCCCGGATTTGACCCCTCTTGACTTTTTCTTCTGGGTATTTATAAAAGACAAAGTGATGGTGACTGCACCTACAACTGTAGACGATATGAAAGACCGAATCCGCTTTGCCTGCTTATTAGTGACACCTGAAATGTTAGAGCGGGTACGAAATTCATTTAAAAAAGTTGAAGGGAGACATTTCGAACATCTCCTAAAACATGACAGGCAATAAATGGTAAATAATATTTTTTAATTTTTATAACCTAGTAAATCATAATTCCGTAACCAGTGGAGCAAATTAATTTTTTTTTGTACACATACGTAGTTTTTTACGTAGATTCGAAATTAATAAACAAAAGTACATAATCCCATTCAAAATTTTAAAGTTACCCCCCACCCCTCAAAATGGGGAAAGGGGGTATATGATAAAAATATGTTTAAATATGTTCCCCTATCTTACTATTGCCTCGTTAAAATTTCAAGAAAATATTTTAAACCGTTTGCGAGATATCGCCTTGTAACACTTTAAAAAACTCACCCTGTATATTAGGTACAGTTGACGACAGTTAATTTCGTACACTAAACTGTGACACTGTAAATGCAACTTTTTTACCTTTATTACCTTTGTAACGTGTTAGTTGTTATCATGATATCTGTCAAAGTCTTGTCATCACCTTATTTGATTGAAGAAATGCCTCATTTAAGTATTATTGAAAAAGCAAGAATAATATGTTTAGAAGGAATAGGGTGGTCTTATGGAAGAATGGCTGATCATTTTAGAGTACCTAGAAGTACTGTTCAAGGAATTGTAAAAAAATGGCGCTATCATCAAACACTTCAAAGGTCTGTTGGGTCAGGTTTAAATAATACAAAATCATCAAATGAAAAAGACCGAAATTTGGTAGAGTATTTAAGGCACAATCCATTTGAAACTGCAGTATCAGCTATTCACAGAACAGGGTTCCCGGCTTCATCTAGAACTGCGCAGCGCCGAGTATGACAATATTCCGAATTAAGAAATCGATCAGCTGCATCCAAACCGTTTTTAAAAAATAGTCATAAGGAACAAAGAATCGGTCTTGCTATACAATATTTACCAGAAAATGATTTTTTTTGGCAAAATGTTATCTTCTAAATTTTAAACCACAGATTGAAATAGAGTTATTTGATAAAATAAAAGAAATTTGGGAAGGGCTAACTCCGGATTACACCAGGAGTATTATTTTGTCAATGCCAAGAAGATTTTTTGGCTTTATACTTTTGTAGTTTTCCTGGTATTGTTTTATAATTTTATAATTTCGCGGCTGTAATTTAAAGACAAAAATATTTAGAAATATCCATTATTAGTTATGGTAAAAAATCGTACATACAATTATTTACACCTATGTATATAGCTGGTGTTCTATCCAGGTATAAGCAGCAAGGTGAGAAACCCGTTTTAACCAATTTTGTTGTAATTGGGTTATGTATGGGTGGAGTGTATGAATTTATATGTCGTTAACTATACGTATTCGGGGACCAAAAATAAACATAAAAGTTCTTATAAATGTGGGTCCTATTCCTGGCCATTACCGAAATACAGGGGTTACCAATATTCAAACTAAAATTTATATTAAATTATTTATAACAAGTAGGCTAGGTTTTATATTTATTTTATAGTTTTCAAAAAGTAGGTATTAATAAGAATAAGATTTGTCACTCAAATCATGTTCAGCATTTGTATTTTCTGACAATTTGAACATAAGGTTCATTTCATTCTGCCTGCGACATTCTCTCATCGTGAATATGCTGATATGATATTCGTTTATGGCTTCTGCAACTCAACAAGTTTTTACTAATGCTGGAGAGTCTGGACTCGGGACTTGATTTTCAACTAGAAGAGGCTATCCTTAACGCCGTCGAAAATGATCCTTAAGTACAAGGTGAGTTGCCGATACTTATCAAATTACACAATCGTCTGCTTGGAGGGATCTTCACATTAATTGTCTATACCCATATTACTTACGAGTTCAACATTTGCAAGATGGTGATTCTGCGTTAAGGATGCAATTCTGAAATTGGATTAATGCAAATCGAAGTCTGTATAAGTATGTTCTGTTTACTGATGAAGCACAGTTCACTCCCGATGGTATTAATATTTTTCACAATGAACACCGATGGTCCTATGAAAATCCTCGCGCTACTGTAGAACATAATTTTCAACATAAATTCAGCATTAATATGTGGTGTGGTATGTTAAATATTCAATTAGTCGGTTCATTCATAATCGACGGTAATCTCAGAGGACAAGTATACTTAAATTTTCTACAGAATCACTTGCAAAACCTATTAGAAGATTTAAGAAGTAGTCCATGGTCTGTGGGTATGTATTTTAAAGGGAAATAAAAGTCTGTCTTTACCACCAAAATTTTTTATATTAACTACACTACACCCTAGATTTGGGTATCGAGGGCATATATATGGGAGGGATTCACCATATGAGTTAGATGTTCAATATAAGTTTGAAAATTGAGTCGGACTAGTTTCGACCTTAGAAAAGATCATCATCAGCAACTCTATACAATTATAATGTAAACAAGGTAAAACACAGCAGTGGATGGTTCAATGAATATGTGTGCCTACCCATGGACTTGACTGGGAACGTCCCTTTGGCTACACAAATGGTTAAGAATAAGGGGTTAATTGATACACTTGTTGAGTATTGAGTGTAGAGGTTTTATATTTATTTGACGTAAGCCAAAAACTGTAAACAGTAGGAGAAATAGGTCTTAAACAAGTTTTTTTTTACTCTTGACGCATGCTAGTAGAGAAATGATTTTATTTATTTTCATTACATATATTATTGAGAGAAAAGGATTGTGATTTTGAATTTGTGGTGGTATTCTTTGTGGAATAGACTTTTTAATTAAGGTGGGTTAATTTTTAATTTTTAATGTAACATTTTTAGATATAAGATAGAACTAAAGGTTTGTTTTATGTTAAATTTAGGTTTTAGTTCGTTTTTTATTTTATTTTTATTTCTCAGTCACTCAACAAAGGTGAGGCTTTTCTCTTTTTTCTCTTGAGAAGGTAGAACATATTAATTTGGTAATATTTAATCATCAGTTTAAAACTATAAGCAGTAAGACACTCTAAGTTCTAGCAGAGTAATTTAGAAAAACTAGTCCGACTCAATTTTCAAACTTATATTGAACATCTAACTCATATGGTGAATCCCTCCCATATATATGCCCTCGATACCTAAATCTAGGATGTAGTGTAGTTATTATAAAAAATGTTGGTGGTAAAGACAGACTTTTATTTCCCTATTAGAAGATGTTTCACTTAATGTACGACAGAAATTGTATTTACAACATGATGGAGCCCCTGCACACTACAGGTTACAAGCATGGAATTTTTTAAGCAATAACTTTCTAAACCGGTGGATTGGTCGAGGTGGTCCGCATAATTGGCCAGCTAGATTGCCAGACCGTAATCCTCTGGATTATTGTATTTGGGGGAGTGGTTTAGATCATGGGTATATTCAAGTAAAGTAAACACTACAGATGCATTACTCGATCGAATAATAAATGCAGCAGCAACTTCAAGAACATATCCGCGTCCATTCATAGAGCGACCCGAGCTGTTCATCAGAGAGCTGACTTGTGTTTAGAAGTAACCAGTGGCATTCTTGAAAACTATAAAACCTGGCCTACTTGTTATAAATAATTTAATACAAATTTTTATTTGAATATTGTTTAGGTTTTGTATTTCGATGACGGCCGGGAATAGGATCCATGTTTAAATGAACTTTTATGTTTATTTTGGGTCCCCGAATACGTATCTAAAATATTGATATTTCCTCCTGAATCACCCTGTATATTAGTCTTCATTCTGAGTAACGGTATTTTGTTTCTAGTAAGTGGTATTACACAACATAAATATACTGGACGCGCCATAAAAATAATGTAAGTTTGATCTATCTCGCGTTTACGAATAATCCTATTTTATAAATTAAAATATTTTTACGCTACCTATACCTTTTTGATCTATTTCTGTATCGTCTCTAGAATAGGAGATATTATTCGTCCATGCATTAATGGGCTACCCTGCATTTTTGTCCAATGGTCTCGTTTAAAAAGAAAATATTGTTTAGATCCTATTGTAAAATAAGATTGGGGTTCTTTACTATTTTACGATCTGTTTAAGTAATATTAATACTCTATTATTTAAGGTAAAATTACCTTTATTCCAAAAGCTGTGGGTTCTGATCCATTTCCGACCCAAAAGTAAGCATCTGGCCCCCCACCGTCATAGTGCAAATTAGGAATGTAAAAGGTCTTCGCATCTAATATGCTGATATTGTCTGAACGAAGTCCGTGGGCTAATCTTTTAAATTCAGGAAGAACGCGAGGTTTTGGTACTTCCAGGTTTGGAGGAATGAAAACTTCTCCAAAATCCACCTTAAATCAAAATAATGGGTTAGTTTAGGAATCATAAAAAAGTGTCTAGCTTAAAGAACCAAAAAGGAAAAATTCATGAGCGATATATTTGAGTATTGTTAATATAAAATATATAAATATGTGTGTCCATTTACTCGATTTAAAATATAAAAAACAATAGTTTTTATGGATTTAAGGACTTTTTCAACTTTTTTATGAACAGATACAGTACTGCAGGATATCGCTTACGATTAAAATAAAAATGATCATCTTTTAAAGGTTCTGCAATGGCAATATAAGTGCCATCAATACATTCAATATACCCAGGAAAACCGAACTGTGTCATAAAATCAATTTTTCTAATGTCTTTTTCAATTCCTCTTGTTAGAACTTTAACCCATCGCTCTCAATGGCTATGCAAACCTCGGAGAGCAGCTTGCTGAAAATTTGCTGAGCCATAGCAGTTAGTTTCATTCCAATACATTTATTTATTTATTTATTTATGGGTAACACATACAGCAGTATAAACACTTGTGGATGCTAAGTACAAAAATAATTAGGACTTTCAAAATATAATCTGTAGAGACATTTACAATAATATACAGGGTGACCCATAACTTATGGGCCGTAGAGTAACTAGAGATACCTGACATCAAACTAGACCGATTAAGTCATATAAGTTTTTTCGAAATGTTACTCGTTCTAGAAATACAGGGTGTTAAAGGTGAAAGTTTATTTTCGAAAATAAGCCATAATTTCAAAACGGTTCAATGAAACGAATTGAAAGTTGGCAGTATTATGTTTTTATGAGTAAGAAATAAGAATTTCTAGAAATTTTTAAGTTTCACACTAGAGGGCGCTAGTTACATACACTGGGTTTCATAAATCTATGATTTTTTTTCTTACCTGTGATATTAGGTGTGTTTCGATTAAAGTTTCTCAAAGAAGGGCAATTTCTAAGCTAAGAAGGTATACTCGCTTGATCTTAATATCTCTAACCGTTTTCGAGATATTTCCGTTTAAACATCACAAAGCATAAAAAAAACAAAGTAATTAGATTCATATTTTAATTATCACAACGCAATAAATTAGAAACAATGCAACAATAACAAGAAGCTCACTTTAGTAAATGTTGAAAGTGGCCACCGTTAACTCAGAACGTTATTTAAGTTTCACGCTAGAAATAAGAAGTATTTAAGAAAATTGTGTATTAATACTTCATCACATGCCATATTTTTGAAAAACACTTATTGACGAGGTTGGCTGTGATCTACAAAATCAATTGAAACAATTGATTATTGGTTGTGACTTTTGCCTAGCAACGAAATAATTTATGTCAAACGAATGTTAGCAAAAGTTAATAAAGAGTTTTATGTTATTTCATATACTAAGTTTATTTTTTTCGAATATGCCGCGGCATTATCAATATGCTAACAGAGAATTGAGAGATATGCTCTGCGTCTATGCTCAAGAATATTATAATGGTGCTGCTGCTGTGAGAAGATATTTAGGGTTATATCCAAACAGAATTCAACCAGATCGAAAAATATTTTAACGTATTCACACTGATTTAGGCGACAGGGGTAGCTTTTATATTAAGAATTCTAGTGGCTGCTACTACAATAAGTAAATCATCTATGTCACGAATTGTCTATACTGACAAATTGTACCCTTACAATTTTACGCCTGTACAAAATTTACTGGAACATGATTTACCATCCAGAATGGAATTTTGTCAGTTATTATTAAATAAAAAAATGAAAACCCGTCATTCCTAAAAACCATATTATTTACTGATGAGGCGACGTTCACGAGACGTGGAATCTTCAACTGGAGAAATAACCATTATTATGCTCTTGAGAATGTAGAACTGGTAAGAGAAAGACATTTTCAACAAGAATTTTGAGTAAATGTTTGGTGCGGTATCATTGGCAATTATTTGATAGGCTCATTTGAACTTCAACAAAGACTTACTGGTGATGCATATTTGCAGTTCTCAGAAAACGACTTATTCAATTTATTAGATGATGTACCTTTAAACATAAGACTAAATATGTGGTTTATGCAAGATGGGGCACCACCTCACTCTTCACTTGTAGTTCGAAATCACCTGAATCAACGCTTTCCACATCGGTGGATTGGTCGCGGTAGTGACTTTCCTTGGCCCCCTCATAGCCCAGATATTAACCTGCTTGATTTCCATTTGTGGGGACATATAAAGTCATTAGTTTTTAAGGATGAAATTAATACATGCGATGAACTTTTACAAAAAATTGGGGAAGCCGCTAATGTGATTAAAAACAAGCAAGACACTTTCCCAAAAGTGAGATGTCACTTAGTTAAAAGTTTAATAAAGTGTATTGAGGTCAACGGTGGCCACTTTCAACATTTACTAAAGTGAGCTTCTTGTTATTGTTGCATTGTTTCTAATTTATTGCGTTGTGATAATTAAAATATGAATTTAATTACTTTGTTTTTTTTTTGCTTTGTGATGTTTAAACGGAAATATCTCGAAAACGGTTAGAGATATTAAGATCGAGCTTGTATACCTTTTTAGCTTAGAGATTGCCCTTCTTTGAGAAACTTTAATTCAAACACACCTAATATCACAGGTAAGAAAAAAAATCATAGATTTATGAAACCCAGTGTATGTAACTAGCGTCCTCTAGTGTGAAACTTAAAAATTTCTACAAATTCCTATTTCTTACTCATAAAAACATAATACTGCCAACTTTCAATTCGATTCGCTGAACTGTTTTAAAATTATGGCTTATTTTCGAAAATAAACTTTCACTTTCAACACCCTGTATTTCTAGAACGAGTAACATTTCGAAAAAACTTATATGACTTAATCGGTCTAGTTTGATGTCAGGTATCTCTAGCTGCTCCACGGCTCATAAGTTATGGGACACCCTGTATAAAATATATTAATAAAATATAAAATATAACAAGATAATATTATAACATACAAAAGTATAAGTAAGCAAAATGCGCTGCGTTACAAATTTTGGGCAATTTTCAAACGCCTCTTAAAACTTTGCAGAGTAGGCATTGTTCTGTCAAAAATTTTTAATTGATTCTAATTTTCTAATTTTAAATTTATGGTCCCCTCTAGAGTGGTAGTTGGGTTTAGCGAGTGTATCAGAAAGTTCTGTCCAAGATGGTAACCTATTATAGATTTTATACATGAGAACCTTCAAGAAATATTCTCTGCGTTGGTGTAACGATGGCCACCCAAGTTCCGTCAATGCAGCAGTGGGACTAAAGGAGTGAGAGAAAATCAAATAAACCCAGCGAACAGCCCTTCTTTGGACCATCTCCAATTGGGTTGTCAGAGTCTGCTGATGAGGATGCCATATGGATGAGTAGTACTCTAAAGATGGTCTGATCAAGGTCAGATAGGCTTTAATTCTAGAGGCTCGCCTTGCCTTTTTTAAGTTGCGCATCATAAAATTGAGTACCTTGTAAGGATTAGCTACCGTCTTGTTAACCTGTTCAGACCAATTTAAAGATGAAGTAAGATATGCTCCGAGATATTTGATAACATGGGTTGTTAAGACGTTCTCATTGTTGAGAGTATAATTATTATGGTGAAAACGTTTTTTACCGAAGGAAATCTGCCGAATTTTATCAGTGCTGGAGTGTATTTAAATCACTCTGTAAAGTTCCTCAGTCTTAAGCATCCCTAATTTGTAATTGTAAAAGACGTATAGTTGACTAGATGTTAGTATAGATATCGTTAATAAAAATTATAAATGCCAGAGGGCCAATGACACTGCCTTGAGGCACTCCAGATTTTACACTAGAACTAGTAGAAATGCTGTCACTAACTCTCACTTGTTAGGTTCTATTATTTAAAAATGTATGTAACCAAGATATTACTCTTTTGTCAATATTAAGTTCCGCCATTTTATTTAGCAGTATGTCTTATAGAACCACATCGAAAGCCTTGCAGAAATCTAATGACGACGGCTCTTGATCTTGACCTTAAGCAAAAAATCATAATAAGGCCATAACTCTGCATAATACGGATATATTATTGGTCCCATGTGCATGTAAGACGTAATTTCCTGTATAAGATTCCATACCAAATTCTTGCTTAAGCGATAGCGCTTTCTAAATTCATTATCGGCATCGCGCAAACTTCTTCTCTGCAAGCTTAGAAAATCTCTCCGCTGTTCAGCTTCTACCGCACGCGGAAAGTTCATCACCAGGGGATCCATATTATTTAATCCATACAGTACATATAGGTATTTCCAAATTAAAAAAAAATAACACTAACCGACGAAATACGACTATCGCATAACGACATAATTATTGTAACTAAAAATTTAAAGTGCAAAAATATTACCCTCAAAAACGATCGACTAATGTCAGTACGTAATTTTCTCTATCCGAATTTAGCTGAAGTCAATAGGAAAGAACCATAGAGAGTTGCCACGGTAATAGAAATAAATTTTCTTGCAGATTAACTACCTTTTTATTATAGATTAAGTTGATAATCAGCCCTATGCAGCAGCACACAGGTTAAAACTTTCCGTTAACTCCAAACTAACGGGACCCGTTAGAAAAATCCCATGCTATTTCCGCGATTTGGTATGCAGCAACAACTTTTCCGTTACATTTCAGGGGTTAATTCGAGTTTTAACGGGCTTTTTTATCGGCATCGAAAGACCCGACGCTTCGTTTAAACGGACCCCGGTTAAAATTTTGAGCCAATCAGGGGCCCGCACCTGTCGGATATCGAATCACTTCGGATTGCTTCGGATGCCCTCGTTTCACGGTACACAGATGACAGAACCTCGTTTCTTGCTTTTGCTTGCTTTTCTTTAGAATTTTTCGGTTTTTGCTTCGAAAATTAGTGATCGAAGTGTTTTTGATTGAAAATGCATCCTCTTATATATGCATAAGCTCGTTTAAAAGAAAAAATGGATATTTTTTTATACAGGTAAGTTAAAAATACACTTTTACAGGTTAAAATTACTGAACTAAATTGATTTGTGTTGATTTACAATTTATAGGAAATTTATGTACTTTTAGATTTTATCAAACCATGACAAGAAAGGTTTTCGAGAAGATTTTTCATTGTATGTAGCAGAAAATTATGTTTCCGATTCTAAAGCAGTTTTCTACAATGTACCTACCTACGTACAAGCTGAAAAATACATGATGTTATGTTGTTTTGGCAAGAATGTACTACCTACCAAATAGAGGTAAGATTCTAGACTATTTAGACTATGCAGGTAGCTATAATAGATAAATTATTGAAGCTTGGATCAACCAAGTTTCTTACATAACTTTGTAAAAATTAAATTTGTTTATTTATGTTTAATATGAAACAGAGGCTTCAAATCATAAGCTTTTTCTGCCTGCCTTTAGAACTGTTACCGATAAACCATTTTGAATTACATTATATACAAAATATTGACCATAAACAGGATAACAAGTCTAAATATTATTATTTATTTATTGCTCGACTTATACTACTCATAGGTGTGTTCATCTCCCTCTAAAACCCTTTAAAAATAAAATAAAACAATTTCTAATAAATAAATGTTTTTATAAAATGGACGATTTCATACAATATAGAGTGGTAGATATGGACTTTTAAAGTAATGTCCTGGATTAGGGTGTGCTTGTGGTTTGGATGTTTTAGGTAAAATGTACTTTCGGGGGTTTTCTTAAAATTTAAATATATTGTAATTATTGTAAATGGTCTTAAATTTGTAAATGTATTTTGAATTCGTTGACCAAGTTAAGAAACTTATGTAAGTTTTTTCCATAAATAAACTAAACTAAGCTGAAAACCAAGTAGGTACCTACTAAAACCTAATATTATGATAAGCAATAAATATGCTATACCTATCTAGTACCTATATTTTTATATTAACAATAAATAATATTATAAAGAAATTATAATACCTAGTACCTAACTAAATTATTTCACTTGTGGTTAAGATTCATAAATTAAACTGATTTAGACAAAAAATTTACGACTGAAATAAACATTCCAAACATGAGTAAGCATCAATACAAATTTAAAGGGGATAACCCCAAACATTCATGTCGACGTGGATTTATATTGCTGTGGTTTTTTTTTTACTTTTTTAAAATTTCATAATAATTGTGAAATCAATTATGGAAAAAATTAGATAAACAAAATAGAAATTGTCGTTTCTGCAAGTGGCTTAGGTAACATTAAAAAAAAATCAAAACTAAATGTCCAACTATCAAATTGTATATTAACAACAAAACGTTTATTTACCTGCTATTTATATAAACTTCTTGTCTTAAAATGAAGTCAGGAATATCGCCTTAAAGTTTGAACAGATAATTAATTAATAAATTACAGAAATATTCATGCATATATTCTAATACCTACTGGGTGTACTTTATTACTATACCTACTTCATTCAACATCTTTTAAATACGGACAAAGAATTTACATGTCAAAATCGAAAAAAAGTTTTCGTCCCGAGGACAAGCTATCGTACAGGTCGGTAAAACTGTACAGACATGGCAATTGATTTTTTTTTATTTGGACTAATTTTGACCGTACCTATCATATAAAGAAAAGTGTAGTAAAAACAACTAAATTTGTAGGTCTGGAGCGAATGGAAGACGAACATCAGAAAAAAAAGTAGGAATATTAAAATAGAAATGGAACGGACAGGGGGTGGACCCCCTATAAAACAAATTTTAACTGTTCAAGAAGAGAAGTTATTAGCGCTTCTTTCTTATATCCATTTAGGTGACCCAGAGGTTCAAGACTGCTTAAACTTGGCCAACCCACTACCAACAGCTTCAGGTATATGTTGTAAATTTATTTACATATTTACACTTGCAATATAACAATATAATTATAACATAAAATTTAGTTTAGTAGGTACCTAACATTAAAATAAGATTAAATAAAGAAAACTAACCTAATAAACCTTAAACAAATATACGTATGTATAATCTACGGTATAATATATAGTACACTATAGTCAAAAACAGATTGACTTTTATCAAAATTTTCTCCTGTGGAATCAAAAAGGTTTAATACATTATTTTAAAAGGTACATAGTCTATGTAAAGAAAATTAACCTGAACCGTTCGCAGAACGGCAGTTTACGATCAATACGACTACGAATCTCAGAATACTACAAATAATATTTAATAAAACCATTTGTTTTTAGATTCAGTAATAAACATCGCGATGCCGTCAAAGACAATTATTAAAGAAGGTAATTTTACTACTAAATATTTGGAAAATTCAAAAAGTTCAGAATTTTTTTTTCTCAGTTGCTTCATAATATTACTTATAACAATATATTGGTAATACAGAAAGAGAGCATAGAAATGTTGATTTTCATTAATTGAGTGAAAAATTTTTAGAAACTCTTAACAAAACAACAACAGTAACTGAACCGGCAAGGAAGAAATTTAAAAGAGGTAAACAATAATAAGTAAATAATGTTGGGATACTTATAATTTTACTTCAATCAACAAGTTCTTCGATTTCACACACATTAATATAACGAATATTTGATTTTATAATACACTCACTGACATAAAATTCGATCCATACAAAATTTTAATCCAATATAATATGTATATATGTATATACTAACTTTTTTTCCATAGTCCGATTCAAATATTTTTTTAAATTGTAGATAAATGTAAGTATCTATAAATTTCTATTAATTTCTTTAAAAAATAGTACCTATACCTACATGTTTAAATATACAGAAAAATTAAAACGTATGTTTTCTCTCCTAATTTCGTTTGCATAACACTGTGGAGTAATTTTGCAATCTTAATTTGTATCGCCAGGACGGAGTAGCATTAAAAGCAGAAAAGCATATTCATTACAGTTAAGACTGCAGAATTACTCTATAGGGTGTATTGGGTTTTTATTTTACTTGAGATAGGGCCACAAAGAAAGGTGAGAACCGGGGCTATCAGCCCCGTTGCTCCCTCACCTCTCCCGAAGGCTTTGTATTATGGCTACTACCCTTTTAATACTTTTGGTAAATATAAACTTTAATTTTAGTGTCAACTAATACAAAAAATGAACACGAAAGGTGCTCCAGCACAACCCTACGGTCTGCAATAGAGTCGTTTTCAGCATCACAGAAAACGACTCTAGATGTTCAAAAGCAGGTGGTAGTTCAAATGGAGGAATTCAACAAGACGATGAAAAAAAAACAACGAATTATGTGAGAAACAAAATATTATCGCAGAAAGGAAAAATGAATTATGGGAGAAACAAAATATTATTGCAGAAAGGAAAAATGAATTATCACTTATGGCGCTAAAATTAAATTACTTAAAAGAGTTTGGCAACTTAGATAACTTTAATATATTAACAGAACTTAATGTACCTACTAACTATAACTAACCTAACCTAGAACTAACTATAACTAACCTAACCTAGAACATTTAAATATACTGGAGGAACAGTAGGACACTAACTAACATTTATCTTAAACTTACTTATTTCTAAATCAAAATCACACTAGCAACTTTTTTTGTGCAACTTAAAAATGGCTTAAATACAACACACTGATTTGATATGGGCTAGCATTAATTGCTGGTGCGCGCCAAGCCATAATGACTTCCATGTATTTTTGAAAGATTTTTCAGTTGCAAAAAAAAGCTGCTGGTGTGTAGAAGTAGAAAAAAGGAATAAATTCATTATTTTTATTCATTTCAACTTATTGACATGTCGTGTTTGCTGTCTAGGTCCCTACCCGTTTTTCAAGAGCAAATTCTTGGTGTTTAATTAATTTTATATAAGACCCACACGAAAAGAGCTTATTACATAACCCATTTTAGCCTGTTTGCGTTATGCAATATACTGTATTATCGTACTGAGTGATGTAATGAACTCATTACATCACTCAGTGATGTAATGAACTTATTAGATCACTCATTTTTTTTATTACATTAGTCATTTTTAATCAAACTATGATTTGTTTTGTTCCGTCGGTCACTGTCACTTTTTGTGTAATAATACAATTTTTTTTGTCAAATGTCAAAATCATTTTGAATACATAAAAAAAACAAAATTCTGGGTCTTATATAAAATGTTGTATATCACACATACGGTAAGGCTCACTACAGCACGCGTGTGGTTACTACGATTCGGTCTACGACCTCGTCGTAGCAATATTCCCCACTCGTTACTGTAGTGAAGCTCATACCGTACTAGTAATATAATATAAATAACTATTAAAGTCGTTTAAATGTTGGTTAATGTCATATTGTAGATCAGTCTTTTTGCCTGTATTATATTAATCATTATAATTACTTGAATATATTATTAGGACGCACTTGACATTGACCTTTTCGCGAATCATTAATTTATCATTCGGATTCGGTATATTATACAGGGTGTTTCACGGTCGATGGTACGTTAGACGTTTACGGAGAACTAAATAACGAATCATTTTCAAAATTTGGCAACCGGGATAAACGACCATGGTCTATCGTTCTAAAATATTTTCAGCAATGCAACGTTGCCGCTTCTGCCCAAAACAGGTGGCAACATTGTTATTTCAAATGGAACACCCTATATCTTAGAATTTTTTTGGACTCTACATAAAATTGTAAGTATTTTTTAATAAGTGCATTATAAGTCTAAACTTAATAGGTTTTGAGATATCGACATTTGAAAAATGACATTTTTGAACTTTGACTGCTTCAAACTTTTTAACGGTATGTCTTAGAGCAAAACGGCTTACATGTCCCTATCTTGCTTTTTTATTATCTTCCCAAAAATATCAACTTCCGGTTACGCCGGAAGTACTATATATGGGGATTTTAAGTTACATCCGGTTTAACCGGAAGTTGAAACTTTTGGGAAGATAGTAAAATAGGAAGATAGGGACATGTAAGCCGTTTTGCTCTAAGACATACCGTTAAAAAGTTAGAAGCTGTCAAAGTTCAAAAATGTCATTTTTCAAATGGCGATATCTCGGAACCTATTAAGTTTAGACTTATAATGCACTTATTAAAAAATACTTACAATTTTATGTAGAGTCCAAAAAAATTCTAAGATATAGGGTGTTCCATTTGAAATAACTATATTGCCACCTGTTTTGGGCAGAAGCGGCAACCTTGCATTGCTGAAAATATATTAAAACGATAGACCATAGTCGTTTATTCCAGTTGCCAAAATTTGAAAATGATTCGTTATTTAGTTCTCCGTAAACGTCTAACGTACCATCGACCGTGAAACACCCTGTATACTGTCTATAAGTAGAATATTTTGCCATTTTAATTAACACTTCCAATCCAGTTCAAGAGTATGTTTTCCTCCTTTGCTAAAACGTCCCAACAGCTAAAAAATGTCAAAATTAATATAGGCCCAGGAATTTTTTATTATTTAATGTTGTGTTTCTACATATTACATATTTAATTAGCGTTACATAAAATATTACATAAAGTTTCGGTAAGATGGTTTAAGATTTACAATTCACACGATTGAGACTGGGATATTTTCTAAAATTTAAATGTATATATTTACAAGGAAATTCGTTGGGCTTGAAAACGGTCTAATCTGATAATACAGGGTGTCTGTCTTCCTTTGCATGGCCTTAAATTGCTAGGGCTATTCGGGCCAGGTACATACCGTTATTATTATACGTGTGTACAAAAGGGTCCTTGTACAATTTTTAATTCAATGTATATTTAGTTGTATCTAGACTCAAATATACCCCCTATTTTTCTTTTTTATCATAAATCTCATTGTGTTACGAGATATTTTACAATACAAATTTCTCATTTTGAACGCGCGCCAAAACCTCCTGCCTTTTGTGACGTCAATTATTTGTAGTTACTGATATCGACAAATATACCGTTTTTTTTTTAACCCCGCTACAAAAGAGTTTTCGAAGAGTCAAATGTACATACTAAATTGATTTCATAGCTATACTTTTTTAGTAATATTTTGATTTGTTGATATTTTTAAAGTGTATTCTTTTCTTCTGTTACTTCAAAGTATGCAGGGTAAAGCGTAGGTAAATAAACTTGGCAACGTTTTCCAAACTTGTGACGCCAACCAATTAAAAAGTTTGTAAACACGTGTTTGAATAATGTACCTATAGGGTCAGTTGGGTTAAATGTAGACGATTCTCGACACTTTTGATACCTTTATTCATAAAATTAATTTGATCAATTTGTATAAAGTATTTAAGTGTATCGACTTTGCAGGCAGTTTGAGTATGTATATTTATTAAACATTTTCAGAATAATACATTTCAAAATTAGCCATTTTAGTTTTTGTCATATATTTTTTTACAGGTTGTATGTTTAAATTTACTCCGTGCCCTCGGGGGAAATGTAAACAATTCTGCTGAAGACCATAAGCATTTGTGCAAAAAATCGTGGGGTTAACAGAAACATGTCGTTTGTAGGCATTATATAGTTGATATTTGATATGTTATTAACGTGTTTACATTTACCCCATTAGTAGAATTTAAAAAAACGACAGTTACAAAAATATTTATTATAAAAAAACAACACCTACGCTTTCCGAACAATAAGAACAAAAGGTCAGAAAAATAATTCATTCCGTCATTCCTATGTTCTTAAGTAACAAGCAAACAAAGTAATATTCCATAATTCTAATAGAATAAAGATAACAATTTTTCAACGAAGGTTAGAAGTCTACTCCGCCAGGGGAATACTATTTACAAATCTATAAAAGATTCTCTTAACTTTGGGAAATATTTCAGGATCTGGCAGTATACCTAATACTTGACCGATATTAACGAAATTAACATCAGTTTTTACGACACAAAAAAGTGTTTTTAAAGTGTCCGCCGATAACTTTTATTTCATTTTGGTCCTCATCAACATCTTCAATAGAACAAACATATTTAAAAATAGTTGTGTTACGTTAACCCCCTTTGAACGGAATGAAAACAAATTTTCCAACGCACAACTTTGACATATCTTTAATGGGTTCCAAATAAATTACGTCATTATCCTGTTGTATTTCATCGCTGGAACTCTCATCATCATATTCATATGGTATCACTCTCTTCCGAGGTATCTGATTTATTTTTAGCTATTTTCAATAATTTTCTCTTCTTAACGTCTGAATTTTCTGCAGTGGTTGGATTATTTTGTTTCTTTTTTGATTTGAGTTTTTTATTTGTCTTGTTAGTTAGCCCCTAAGTGGTTGCATTTTGCTTTTTTTCTTCGGCTTCTTTTAGTCATGATATGACGTCGTTAGAGGTTAACACTTCACCATATACATAATTGTTGTTTCAGTCTTGAAATTATATAGAAGACAAACGCAGCTTTTCCTTGTCGAGATCATTCATAACACATTTTCTAACTTCTCATAAAAATCATATACCTACTATCTGTGTGTTTCTCGCATCCTTACGCAACTTTTAAAGATGCTCTGGTTTTTTTAGTTATAGCTGAGGATGTCGAAACATAAACGAAAGGTACCAGTCTTTACCTGGTTTGTTATCTTTAAAAGGAAATTTTATATTCTTAGCTTTCACATATTTACCAACGAGGTCACGCAGTTCTTCTTTGCTACAAGGGTGGCCCATTTTGCATCTTGTTAAAAGGCACTTTACAATTTCATTTTCTTCCATAATGGATCGCGTCGACTTTCGGCCAGGACCTTGAACAGCCATCGCCGTTTTTCTCCCTTTAATTCTGTTATGAAGAATATGGTGGTGGGCCTTTTTTTTTGGCCCGAATCCATTTTCACATTTGCCCCTCATCCATGTGTACATTTACCCAGCGCCGCAAAATTCTAAGGTAAATGTAAACATCAAAATATCTACCAAACTTGTGATATTATGACTTTATCCCACTATAATTTATTTGAAATTTGTCTTAAAGATACCAAAAAATATTAGGTACCTACCTTACCTTATAATGATTTTCACAAAATAATAGTGAATGCGCGAGGGTATTACATTTTGATTAGCACATGCAAATTCGCCAATGGCTGTGAGACAACTATCTAATGAAATAAACCAAATCCTCAGACGCTGTTGCCCTGTGCTTCCTTAAAGCTTCTGCGAATGACTCGCGAAATCTAAATTGGGGGCGCTTTTTAAAATGTACAGGCCTTGTTTTCATTTACCCCTGTCTACATTTACCCCAACTGACCCTACCTAATGGGAGAATGACCAGAAAGAGCATACGTATAAGATATAACCAAGTGTTTAGGTACCTACTCAAAACATAATAGTTTTCTAATAATTGTAAAATACCCACTAATATGAAATTTAATAATCAAATTTTTTTCATTTTTAACCTTTTAGTTGTAACATAAGTGATGAAAAACCTTTCGTGTATTATATTCATGATTGGAAAATGGCAATAATTTAATTAATTTAATTCTTATTGAATTCCTAAAAAAATAGTTTTAAATAAAATTGGTAAATCTGTTCAGAGTGCCCATTGTCTGAGGACCCTAACACGATATCAATTAAAGTATGGTGGTTCTAAGGCCACCTTAAAGATCATTTGTTTTCTTTCGAAGATTTATTTTCTAGTTTAAACTTGGAGAGTCCTTGGAGATCGCAATAAGAGCATTAGCGATACCTACTTAGGTATTTTAAATTTTAATACAATATAATTAATTTGTTCTGGTTTTAGGTTTTTAATATTAAATTCTATATATATATATATAATCAGTTGTTTTAATAACCTGTAAAAACATGCTTACCCTGGTGGACAAAAAAATCGTACAGATACTTCAGTCTAAATGTATGATTTGATGCTATTTTTAAGGCATTGTCGTTAAGACTATGAACTACTAATATTTCTTTTCTACATACCTTTTGCACCAAAAAATAACCATCTTCTAAAATAAATAGAGTTCCTATTTAAAAAAGTGCTTGAAATGAATAAACTTGCTTGCAAGCCGGTAAGCTACTTTTACAAAATTGGCAAAAATATAAAAACAAATTAAGAATAAAACCAAATCTTGTCCTACAATTATTTTGTTATTAGACAACGCTGGCCAAGGACAAGATTTCTCGTAAGATTTGGATTTATTTTTAGTTAGCTATGGCCCTCCTGGAGACTTATAGTGGTAACTAAGAAATAATTAGGTATACTTAAATTATTTGAAATTCATTATAAATCTAATATTATAATAATAAAATTATTGGTATGTCTGTTGAAATTTTTTAAGTTATATTTTATTCTACATAATGAACTGTAACAGTTACCTATTTGGAAATAAATTGTAGTTAATTGAATTAAGAACAACATTTTTAATTTAATAATACTAAAATCTTATATAAGCTAGTAGTGTAGTCGGAATAGGACAATAAAACTAGGTTAATAAATATGTTTGCCAATATTTACCGAAGTATTAGACTAACATTAGTTTCTTATCCCGACTATACTACCAGCTCATATTCAAGATACTGTTGGACACTAAGATACTTAGACATTAAAACTTATGTGAGAAAAAAGGTACTGATTGATACCTAACTTTAAAAAAATTTGGTCAGGAATTTTCTATAACATAAAATCAAAAGTCACATAAAAGGTTTCACCTTACTACGTAGTGTATTAAATGGTGTCTGTAATACTTTAAATAACACTTAAAATGTTGAAATGAAACGGTAGTTATTTTACCTTTATATTAAAGTAATCATTGTCATATTCTAAATTTAACCAGGCATAATTCCAATACCCTTTTTTGATTTTTAAATAAGAAGCACATCTGAAAATCTGTAGGTATCTTATAACCTACAAAAATGTGTATGTATGTATACATTCATCTATTACCAAAGCAAAGATTTCCTAGGAGCTCTAATTAAAGTAGGTATGTAGGTAATCTATTGCGTAATTACCTTCTGTCAGCATACCTATTATTTATTTGTATCATTTTCTTCACACTGCTTAAAAGCTCTAGCCATATTATGATAATTTAATAACGTCTCTGCTGCTTTGTTTGCGTATTTTTTCCTGGTTAATTTCAATCAATATCTAGAAAAAAACGTAAATAAGTACCTACCTATCATAAAGGTGTTGTTAACAAATTAAATAAGCAAAATAAAACATATTATGTACCTACCTACTTACGCCAGATCTCGAACGCACAAAAACTATACACTAGCTCGGCGATAGGAAAATAATAATCTTCTCCGCAGGTAGAAATTCATTTAAATTTGCGTTTCCATCTGAAATTATTCTGATTAATGCGTTTATTTATTCGTAATACCAAAATAGGTCGATATTTACCGAAACAGAAAAAAATGTAACCTAACCTGTTTTCGTTTTCGTGTTGTCAGTTATCAAACAGTTGACGTAAATCACAGAAATAAATAAAATTTTTAGGTTAAACATTTCTGACAGTTCGATCCGTTTAAAAATTCTAACAGCTGTTCCTTAACTTTGGTTGGAAAAGATCAAGTGGCTGTGTTAACCCGTTTCTACTGGAAACACTACCGTTAAAAAGTTAACGGACTGCTGCTGCATAGGGCTGAATGACAGTTGTCGTTAATCCCCGGAACATTTTTTTATTAATTTTCACATTAAGTTCTATACTATGCGCATGGTAAAAGCAGAAACCCGGCTATAGAATTATTGGGATAAAAGAGTGAGTCGACCGGTGACTACAGACTACCCCCCAGATATTTCTCCGAAAACCTTCTAGAAACCCGCATACCCGACTCCATGTCAACAGCGGAGTTTGCTGTTAATGGTGAGACCCTGCGGAATGAACTGCAAGGGGGCGAGGCAGGCAAGCCTAGAGGGAGTAAGCGGAGATAAGAGCTTGTGATAGCTCTGGCCCCCGATAACTTCTTCAAGGTGGGCTCACCTTACTACTAAATGACTGCAGGCTAGACGTGAACCATCAGCCAATGAGCAATAGTATAGATTTATATTATTTATGCGTTGTGGATTTAAGGATTAGTAGCAAATTTTCAGATCGCATGCAATGAGCGAGAATTCAGCCATCTGTCAACTATGATTTTAGTTTCTTACTATTGACTTTATAAATGGAATTTCATTGAATTTGGTTACCGGATCACTAAAGGTTAGATTAGAATGTTGAACCGTGTTGGAAACGGCGTTGGTAGAGTGAGAATAAATGTATATCAATTCCATACAACTTATTATAGAGAAGTAACTTAAATTTAAATCAGGAGAAACTAATTGAATTTCAGCCCTATCCAACACATAAGCTAACTCTAGACGCTAACTTCAAAATTACCTGTTTTTCAACCACAGCGAAAAATTAACTAAGTTTAAAAAATTAATTAAAGATTAATTGGGTAGGCTTTTTTTGGTTGTTGTCATGGAAACGGTACGGTATAAGTTAACTTGTGTGTTTGATCATGGGGCTGCTTGTTAGGCAAAATACGGCCCTCTATGATTGTGAAAATAGCAAATCTAGTGACAATAACTATGTTAGACAGTAATTCGTAAAGCTTATACTTTGGCATACGCAAATATTGAAAAAATTTCGTATCGTCATCCATTAGTTCTCTGTGTAATGTAATAAATTCTCCTTCAATATTTCTTTTCTTTAGCAGGTCGTGTACCGAAAGTCGCCGGTTTTTTTTTTCAATCTAGCTTATTCATTCAGTACCATAGCCGCTATAATTAAGTTTTCCCCATTTTAAGCTCTTTTTGATGCAATTCACACTATTTACATTAGTAACTGACTACTGACGGAAAAGTGCCACCGAATTTACCGGAACTTCAATGTAATGGGTATGGAACGGAAACGGAACGTATAGTTGGAATCAATCTTGATGCATCTAAATGCCACATGATGTCACTTTATGTTACATCTCACCAATAGTTTACCAGACTCGCCATAGGAAATCCCGTGTAAATTGTGCTACCCTCAAATATTGGCTCCCCAACCAATTTTACATTAAAAGTGTACGAAACTTTTTCATGGTCCTTGTGTGATGAACTAGCACACCAAATATTGTTATTTTTTAATAAGTGAATTAAAAGTTATTTAGAAAAAACTCTTCGTAAAATACTTACAAATTTAATAGATACCTTAATGAGACCACCAATAATTATAATTGTGATAATGGCAAATGTTACTAGACGTTTTATCATGTTTTACAGTATTAAAGCAAAATAATGATTATACCAATAATTTAATAAATTGAAGTACTTAAAACGAAACAAATAATTAATTTTTATTTGTCTGGTACGATTTGTCTCTATGGATGCATGTTTAAATGTATTTAAATGTGACTAACCAAAAAATAATACGATATTGCAAAATGAGATCTAAAATGTTTTAACAATAAAACATTTTTAAAATAAATTAAATGATAGCAACCTTAAAGTTTTAACTTCCATAAATAGACTCGGGACTAAATCCTCAAGCAATAACTAAATTTCGTTGTTAAAATAAAAAAAGTTACGTGTATCAAATCAACCATCAAGTTTACGTTTAGGATGCCCATTTATTCATTAAATTTCAGTTTTTATTTAAAGAAAATAAGAACCTATATTTGAGTCTAAGAGCACACATTAAATACATTCAATTTCAACATACAAAATAAATTAGATCTATTTATTTCGACGCTTTAATCTACTTATGAAATTGTTTATTGATTATATGCATTCAACAAAAACGGAAACAATTTAATTTTATACCATCTGTGTACAATATTCCGAATTAGTTTGAAATTTATAAATGAGCACTATTAAACAGCAGAACAGATAAGAACATTCTAATATACTAGAACGAGTGCCATTTAGCGCTAATTATCCATCATAAATTATAAAAGGATCCCGCCATGCCCGGGGAATATTAATCGCTCTGATTTTCCTCCATTATAGTAATAGTATGAATGTTAGTAAGACGTTGGTTCTCTGTCCTTTTCCACATGCCAAACGTCTGCAGTATTTAAAGCCGAATTTCCATGTTGCCGGCAAACAGAAGGTTGTACTTGGCGTTACAGTTTCATATTATCGACCTGCGCTCGGTGGCCACTCGCCAGGCCCAAGCGTCGAAATCCATCCGTTAAAATGGCTACCCGCTTTCCCCTTTTCTAAGTTATTGGAGAATTTATTATTACTTTAACTCGCTGGTATACCCCGTTTAATTTAAGGTGTACTACAGTTTTTCACGTTTTCTTGTTTACATTTTGCAACTGTAATAGGATTACTGCAATGTTATTTGCTTATAATATTCTGTAGTATGATAGCATGTAATTTATAAAATCGAGGTTGAAAGGGATTCGATATTTTCAATAATTTCATTACCGTCGTGTGTTTGCAAATATGTTCGTAAAACTTGTCATTTACCCATTAAACAAAGTGCAGAATTAAGGTTGGAATAATACCAATTAATAATGAACTCTTTGTCGTACATTTTCGAATTGTGTATTAAATAATTGATAAAGTAGGCATTATATACTAAATGATTATGAAGATATTCAATTCAATGAAGTAAACTTTGATATAAAATATGTTATAATTTAAAGCATTTAATGACTAAAATTATAAAATGCTTACTTGTATACAAAATTTAGCTATTCATACTATATGATGTGCGTATAATAATAAATCCAGTCCAAGATTCTTGTGCCCAATATCCTTTTTTGTTAAAAATGATTTGTGTGGCCCATTTTAAAATCACCCCACCTTTTTTACTAATAATTGTTCATTAACAAGTTATTTTACAGACAAATATTTTTATTGTGGGGCAATACACAAGGTAAAAATCAAAACAAACAATTTTAGTTTTTTAAGGCATCTTAAAAAATTAATTTAATTTATGTAAAAAAAACGGTATGTGTAGACACAAACATGTAGAGCATAGGGGATAAATTATTTTATTATATTAGTCCCATTGGGAGATTTTCCGCTGTTTCTTATAATTTTAAACTTGCGTTTTCATGTAGACTTATGGAAAGTATATGTACTATAGAAGAGCGATCTAGGTCGATGTCCGAAATACCGATCTAAATCTACATGCTAATAAGAATTTTATAATTGGTATATCGCGTATTGTGTTTGTCACGAATTAGCTTGCGGATTATAGTAAACCGTATTCGTATGGTCGTTGATGGGTTTGGAGTAAACTTGTATATCCGCTTTAAAGTTTTCCAACTTTTGATATTTTAGTTCTAATAATGAGATTAATGGTGATACTGGCGATGACTGACCATTAAGTTACGTAGCTCGTAAGAGAAAATGAGGAGCTGGTAAGTTTATTTTTCAATAAATTCTTTGAGAGAGCTTACGGTGTTTCAAAGAGAACCGCGAAAATTAAGCAGCAATAAGTTTAAACCTAAAAAAATACTATTAAAACTTGTTATTCTTAGATTTAATTTGGAAATATTAAAATCCCTGCAGACACTATTATACATTTATTCTAGTCCAGGGGTATCCAAACTGTCTAGCCTTAGGACCATACTGATTACTCCAATAAGTTCCAAGGGCCAACACTCTTTTAATTTTCCTGCCATCATCTATAATTTCTAGACTAGTCGCCGGGGACGCGCCATGAGCGGGCATACGCTTGCTATACTCGCTAGTTCGATCACTATTGTGTTGTACTGTATTGTTACGACCGCGACACTTGACGACATCTGGTGGTTACACGCGGAAAAAGGTAGTGTATCCTCTATCCATCGCTAACAGATAGCGCTCAAATCGCGCCGAACCTCGTTAGTTCGAGAAAGTTCTGGTGTATTCCACTCACTTCTAGATGGCAGTAATTGGAGTATAAAAAGGCTAGCGGCACGACCGCGAGTCAGTCCACCTAGGAAACGTGAAGGAAGCGAATCAGTTTGTTGTGAAATAAAGTAGTGCTGCGTAACTCCTTAAAACGTGTTTGTGCGTGTCTAAAAGACATCCTTATAACAGTATCTTGATTTGACTTCTTGTTTTTGCGTGTGATTTACTAGTATGGAAAAGAAGCGAAAAATAGACAGTGAATGCAGAACATTCAAAGATCAATGGAACTTGCAATATTTCACAATTAAGTCCAGTAAGAAGGTGCTATGTTTGGTTTGCAAATGAAACCATAGCCGTTCTCAAAGGATATAACATTTAACGTCACTATGAAACGAAACATTTTAAAAATTACTCAAAATATACTGGAGTTTACGAAACTCAATACTGAACAAGAGGCTGCAATTCGTGCCAGCTTTCGTGTGGCTCTTGAAATTGCAAAACGTGGAAAATCATTCGCCGATGGAAAAATGATCAAAGAATGCGTAATTGCAGTATCCGAAGAAATGTGCCCCGAAAAGGACATTTATTTAAAGCTGTCAGTTTGCCAGCAAGCACCGTGGCTTGGAGGGAGAAACCATCGCAGAAAATATATCAACTCAACTGCCTGACAAAAATGGACGTCTTGAGTGGTTTCTCTGGCCTTGGATGAGTCAACGGATATGTCAGATACTGCTCAGGTGTTGATTTTTATTCGAGGAGTAGATAAAAGCTATAAAGTGTATGAAGAACTTGATATTGATAGTATTCACGGCACGACTACTGGTGAAGATATTTTTAAGGGAGTTGAAAATGCCATTAATAAAAAGAACCTTTAATGGAAAAACTTGAACTCTATTACAATTGGTGGAGGCAAAAACATGCGTGGTAAAAATAAAGGAGTAATCGCTCTTGTGTCAAAGGCTGTAGAAAATGATGGTAGTTCAACAAAACCGTTAGTCTTACATTGTATCATTCATCAACAGTCTCTGTGCGGGAAATGTTTGGATAGGTCTGAAGTTATAAAACCAGTCACATTAATTGTTAATTTCATCAGATCTACTGGGCTGAATCACCGAGAAGTTTACTAAAGGACTTGGAGAAAACGATTTACCATATCATACTGCCGTACGCTGGCTTAGTTGCGGAAAAGTCCTTCAGCGCTTCTTTGAACTTTGAGCAGTGATCGGAATTTTTTTAATGAAAAGCATCGTAATTCATCCAAAATACAAAGTAGTGAATGGTTGTGGAAGTTAGCATTCTATGTCGATTTGACAAAACATATGAACGAACTGAATTTTAGGTTGTAAGGAGAAAACCAGCTTCCCCCTGATTTATACACAAATATCAAATCCTTATGGCAGAAAATAGTATTGTTTCAATCACAGTCGCGTAAAAAATGTTTCATACATTTTAAAACATGTGAAATATTCAGCCACACTGCTGAGACTGAGTTTCCCGTCAATTTTGCAATCGAAGCTTTGAGTGATTTGAATATAAATTTTGATACTCGTTTCTCAGACTTTGATGTCATTGCAAGCGAAATTAAGATTTTTTAAAATTCTTTTGATACCGACATTGATACCCTAGCCCCAAAACTTCAAACGGAAATTATTGATCTACAGTGCAGTGATATAATTAAGAACAAATATGAAAACTCGTCTTTGTTGGAATTTTATTAGAGTCTTCCACTGGCACAATTTGATAATTTGCATAAATTGGCTCGTGGGCTGCTTTCTGTTTTTGGTACTACTTACTTGCGTGAGGAAACTTTCTCCAAAATGAAGTACGTAAAGAATGTATACAGATCTAAAAGTTAACCGATGAGCATCTTAAATCTCTTTTAATAATTGGTACAAGTAAAATTGGTCCACAACTACAAACTATTGTCAGTGTAAAATCACAATTACATGAATCTCATTAGTATTTTATATGTTATGATGTTTATATATGTTTATAATGTTAGTTGGATTCATTTCAATTATTTGTTAGTATTATGCTTAAGTTAAATTTTCTGCGTATTATACTTGTCATTAAGCTTTACCTAGCAAGTAAATAAAACCGAGTTATTATTATAATATTAATAAAAATAAAGAGGGAACGATGAAAATCGGTTGTGGAGTGCCTGAATATATTAAAATTGATGATACAGAAAATGAATTATTGGAAGTATTAAGCACCTCGATACATGGTCTACCATGGTCTCGACTTCTGACAGTGTACTCCCAATAATAAGTAACATTTAGGAAAAAATAGAGTCAGACATTCTCTGTGATCTATTAAACTGGATAAGTTAAATGTTTCTTTTTTTTTTGAAGCTGTGACTGGAGAGAAAATAATAGAAGCATATGGAATAATACTTGCTTCAATAACGGAGACTGAAGTGAAAGTATGTGATGTTCTCATCATAAGTTCTTATAACTATTATCTCTATTTTTTCTGATTATTAAGGAAATATATATCTTTAGCAACCTAAAATATTTGAATTGAGATTTTTTTTGTTTTAAGGTATCGGAAGATTTTGAAGAAAGCGTTTTTTCAGAACTCGAAGATGAACAAAACAGGGTAAAGTGAAATAGAAAGCACTTCTGAAAAAATAAAGGTTGGATAATTGAATATTTTTGATCTATGGCAGCCTCGGCAATAGTAGGTATAGTATTGTCGACACTAGTCCTTTCCTCTTTTCTTCTACTGTTGTTAATACAGGTTAGGTATCGTGCCTGTACTAAAATCGACTATACTCGTATACCTCTTGGTAAGATCCTAATAGCACGAATAGTGTATCTACATTAACTATAACCACGGTAGCCATCACCATAACAACCGTGATGATGATCTATTATGAATCTATTAAATGGTAGCACACATTAGAACAACATTATAGTATTTTACAGACATTCATTACTCTCTTAGTTCTTATTTTTTTTCTACTCCGGTTTTATTTACTCAAATATTGTGTTCGTAATTTTCAAAATGACAATTATTACTGGACAATATTTATTCACTAACTTTACACCATTTAAGCCGTTTTGTAATTAACTTCCCCGCCATCAACTTCGTTTTGTCGGTAATTATTCATTGCTTCCCATCAACGCCAGACGCAGCACACACTGACACTTGCATTGTCAACGTTTCCGCTCATCTTTTGTTTCTGGCGGCAATCTAATTTGCTTTAAGTGCGCTAGCATTTGCGAGATAACTCGTGTTGCTGTGATAGACAGTCGTTTTCTAATTGACATAATTTAATCTTCGTTTATAGTTTTATGTATAACATCAAACGGTTGCTTTTATTTGTGTTTTATATTAAAAGATAATATAGTCGTTAGTTCTTCAATCTGTTCCCGAAACACTGAAACTTTATTTTAGTTTCTTCTGTAAAATTTACTTTTTGCACAAGCTGTTTCGTTTCTATGACGATGATATTTATGATCTTCCATCAAACTATCAAATAATTTATACATGCTTGTATAGACTTGTTGACCCATTGAATCAGATGTTTAACTGACATAAAGAAGTAACGATATACCTATTGCCTTTTTTGTAATTCGGCTTTTAAAAGTCATCTTTTTGACATTGGTTTTAATTGTCAAAATTGGATCAATGACTTCATTTTAACACTAGGGCTGAAATTGGTTTATTTTCAACAATAGTGCTACAATGAGCTTATTCATTCATAAACACATATATTGATATACATTTATTCATTTGTACCAAGAAAAGGACATATTTATTAAAAAATTAAGTAACTTATTTGTTATAAATTATTAAGTTAACGTACTAAACGAAATTCTACTGTCCCTTGTTCCTTAGAATTATAAGATGATACCTCATTTCCATCATTGTTAACACTATTAGTCACGCAAGAATCTATTATAGAATCATTTGTGATTATAAAATCTTTAAATTCATATTTTGTAGTTCAGAGGGTTAGCAGGACAGTAGTCAGTTTTAACTTATTTTTTTGGTCGCTATTGAATTCGATTTAAGGAACAGGGGGGAGGGGGAGAGGAGTATGTCATTCTCTCCATAGTCTATGGGGATAATGAGTCTAATCTTCCGTTATTGTCGGTATGTTAAGTCGTTATGTGAAGTATGGATCATCGTGAAGCGAGGCGCATCTCGCGTGATTCTAAGAACTTTATTTTGGAAAGTTGTCTTATTTAAGGGCTACGACTCTCGGTAGGTTTGCTTGGACGGTCGCGGCGAGGGGGAAGCTGCTCGTCGAAGAGTAGGCAATATTTTTCCAGGGCCGCTGTTTGAATTTGGCTTGATGCCCTTGATGGTTGCGAGGCGCGATTGGCGCGATTACGCTTAGTGCTTATTAGTCATCTTATGGTTACGGATGCGAATGCATCGATATGAGAAAATAGACGGCGGCACCATGGTACATATTTTTTGTACCATGAGTCTCGGCACTACTAACTACTTGCAATATGGAAAAAAGGTTTGTTCTTTAAAGGAAGGGGGGTTTTGCAAATAAATAGGGTTGTTGTTTAGTTAATTGGGCAGGTACCTAAATACTGCGAATTTTTCTGTTACTTGTTTTTATTGACATAATATTATAGTAAAAATACATCAATTATACTTAGTGAGTTAGTATAGTTACATATTTATGACTAAACAAATTAATGCCAATTTAATTTAAATATACAATAATATGTGGCATTGTTCAATTTGTTCTGATTTTAGTCCAACAAAAACTATGAAAGTATGTATGTCAATGTTGAAGGTGGTTAATCTGTGTATAATTTTAAGACAAAAAGTTTATATAAACTTAATTTATCCGTTTTGCTTTGTTACCATAATACACGGTGATGAAAGTATTATTTTGAAAAATTGTTTTTTTTTTAATAACTCAGAAACTACATTAGATATTTTTATAAAATTATTAAACTTGGTGGGTGCAAACTATCGTTTCTGTAAAAACCGAATTTTAGGTTTTAACCAGTGGCATCCTAATTAATTTATAGGTAATTTAAATTTATTGATTATTTTAGGTGATTAAAATGATACGCCACTGTTCTTTTAAAAAGTAAAATAATTTTATTAAAAGATATCTCGTCTTTTTTTCGTATCTTACAGTGAAGGAATAGAGAATAACAATCATCTATCCTAAAAGATAACGTATTTTTACACATTTTTACAGTTTTTCTTGATATAACTTTTTAACTACTAGATTACTAATACCCATTTCTGATTAAATTAGTTAATGATTTTAATTGACTGTTAACAAACTAATAACATTTTTCTAAAACTAAAAAAAAATTAAATAAGTTGTTGAAAATGCCCTCCACCTCCATGGGCACATGCTTTAGCTGTTGTTCTTATATTAGTGCGCACTCTTTGAAGAATGCTTTTAATATGCCTTATTACATTACAAAAAGCTCTTATGCGATTTCTCAGTTGTTCTACAGACTGAGAACCTTAAGGGCCAATGCTGGGGTCCACCACGACCTACACGTGGTGATAAAATGTTCGATTTAAATATTCTCTTGCTTACATGAACCACATTCTATATTTATAATTATAATTGGCACTTCTTCAAGCAATATGGGCAAATCGCTTTTTAGAAACCGGCGACAGTTATGGTCATTTAGACTTTCTGGCCAAGAAAAGGAACAATTAAGTTGTTTTTAACAATTCCAACTGACATTTAACGAAAATTTCTCTTGATGGCTAGATTCCACAATAAAATGCGGGTCTTCTGTCCGAACATAATTATTGTGGACATTTCTGATAGCATTTCTTGGGAAGTTTCGCCTATGAACATTATTTCACAGTCAACACCGGGTTTGCACAATATTCTTCAAATACCATTGAGAAAAGATGATTCGCAGGGGAAAATCTCATGGAAGTTAGGTTTTGTCTCGTTGAATGTAGTACGGGTATAAAAGAGAATAGTAAACAATTCTCCAGACTAGAATGTGCGAGATGTGCAAGTTATTTCCAATGTTTCTAGTTCCGAATTTTCATCAATTAAACTTAAAACTGCTTCTTCAATTCTGGAGTTCTCGTAGTGTAGAAAAAACATCGATCCTAAAGCATTGATGTTCGAAAACATCTATGTTTTTCTCTTAATTAAGATTTTAGTCACATTTATTTTAAACATTTATTTTTATCTTCATGTACCTACAAGCCAGTCACACAATATAAAATACAGGAGCACACTCTACGTTGTTGTTTAATATTATTAAATGTAATGCTCACTTTTCTAAGTATAAGGCGTAAGAAATAATATGCCAAGTCAGTAAAGAGTGTGCTATAATACGACTCTGTGTGTGAATCTGGGGACTTTGGTTTCTATACTAGATAATAATAAAAAGTGACAACGCATCGACGTATATATATTTACCTATATACTACTCCAAATTTGAAATCCATTGGACCATAAATAAACACACAATTCATTTTCTGCTATGTACCGTCCACAACCGTAGCCCTTAAGGTGCACCATGAAGTGACACAGTAAGTAAGTGCGCGCCGAATTATTGTTTTGTACAACAAGGTCTTTGTACGTGAATTAAGTCTACCTATACTGTTGATGAGTGAGTAGATGGCACCAAGTTGGCCATTCGCCTTAATCTACATTATCATTCCCTCCAGCCGCTTATCGAAGCTCAAGACCTAAATGCAGTCATTGCTTCGTCAATTAATTTGCTGGGCGTCAATTTGGGTGGTAATATGTTTTGGTATAGTCGCATTACGGTCACAGCTCATAGCTATAGGGTCATATAACAGAAACTTGGATAGGTTGATAGGTTCCGAAATACAGGGCGTCAACAATCAACTTTCTTTTTCAACCTTTTTTTTGTACACGCTGTATAAAATTTTTGCCAACAAAATATTGCTTCTCCTCGACCCAAACACACATTTCGAAGCCTGCGCAAAGTGTTTTTGTTGGAAGACGTTTTTTAGAGGATGCACCGAAAAAAGTTTTAAAAAAATCACGCGATGAATTTCGAAAACTGACCACTTTTGGTATTTGAAGTTTAAACAAATGATTCAGGAATTGTCACAAGTTTCCTAATAAAATTTGAAGACTGCGATGTTATTCAATCCACCCTATTTCTTGATTTTCCTCGGTACTTTTAAATTGTATGGTATAACTTAAATCAGTATCACCCACAGTTCCAGAGTTATGTTGATTTTTCTTAAAAAAAATTGATTCATTTACCGGTATCCGGTATACCCGCAATAAGCAAGATAAAAACTAATTTCATGACATGTAATAAACTATAAATGGTATAATAAAAGGCCAAGGGACCAAACAAACATCAATATCACTGAATAAAATATGAATATGGATTGTGAGTATCAAAATATGCACAAATCTTAGAACTAGCAATTTAGAGGGAAAAAAATCACAAATGTTTAAAATGTCGTTTTGTCAAAAATCATTTTCTAAACACTTAACTATTTTTCTCTCGGTAGAAGACACGGCTGCCTCAATTTTAGCCGTGGATAATAGGGTGGGCCGAATTTTTTTTTTCTCGAATGTGATATGTCCTGGGTAACCAAAAGTTGTCAACTTAATAACTATATTATAAATACTAATTTATGATACAAAATTTGGGCTTTCTGGGATAACATCTTCAGGTGCCTACTTGAGGTCAAATTTGGGAAAATTATGAAAATATTCATAAAAATTAAATGAGTGATTTATTTTGACTTTCTCCTCTATATAGCTGTGTTGATAAAAAAAATTGCCACTAATAAACTCATAAATTCATTGAAACATATTCATCTGAGCTCAACCGTGCAAATGCGCAAGTAGTGTCGCGCAGCTATATCAATATCACGTACGCCGCCGCAAGTCTGCCTTTCCTGTACGGACAAGATTAGTTGTCTCGACGCATTCGAAGAGTCAACGTCTTATTAACTTATATTTACTCTTTTTAGTGAACGCGTAATTGTTTATTTGTGTGAAAATGCCGAATACACCTAAAGACATTGAATGCGAGGTGTTTGGAGCACCAACAGAACTTAAGTGCAACATACTACCGACTTATAGCGATGTTATGGGAGCATATTTGTGGCACAGGCAATTAATAAAAGACCAGAACAATGGCAAATACCCTAGTGTAAGTGATGTTTCTAAAAAAGTTATATCTGTATTGAAAACCATTCGGCAAAATGCTTCTTTACAAGTGGTGAGTGAACAAGAGATTTATCGATTGATTAAAGACTATGTTGTGAAGTTTCGGAGTTTAAAAAAAACATTGGGTCCGTACATAATAAAAAGTGTTTAGAGAAGCTAGAAAAATTCAGACAATCAAGTGAGAAACTTTTTGATATATCGACGTGCAAGTGTAAAGATTTTGACTCTTGCAAATGCAAAATTTAAGTCCTTAAAACAGGACAAGAATTTTTACGAGACCAAAGAACAGAAAGAAGAATGTTTATTGGAAATGTTGCCAATAAATTGACAAAGGTTTTAGAAAAGCGTATGCAAAGAAAATTCAAAGCAAAAAAACAACTAGAGGACCAAAGCCGCCTAGAGCAATTGAAAAATGTAGGAAAAGTGAATGTTCTAGAAACAACTTCCTCCCCACTGGAAGAAAGTGTGTTTCTGGGTGAAAGTTCTACAACAAGCGAGTTTAAACTTCAATTAGATAGTCCATCAACTTCAAAAGCAAGAACAGACCTTCGAGGGGTGGATTTCAGAAATTTAGCAGAGGCTTGCGATCGAACGGGAGTTTCGGATAGATGTGCTTCTTTTTTAGCGAATGCTGTTCTGCAAGATCTTGGCGTTGTCAGTAGAAACGACCCTTCAAAATTATTAAACCGTAGTAAATTGCGGAGAGAACGAAAGAGACGAAGAACGGAACTAAAAAAGGAATCAACAGGAAATTTGAAAATTACAGGGATCTATTTTGACGGTAGAAAGGACAGAACACTACTGACGGAGAAAAAAGGAAGCACTTATCATAAGAGATACGTTTTGGAGGAACATATTGTTCTTATTGCAGAACCTGGGTCTGTTTATCTCGGACATGTAACTACTACTTCAGCAAATGCTAAAGACATCAAATCAAGTACATATTTTCGATTTTCTAAGAAGTAACTTGGGACCTGTTGAAGAACTTGCTGCTGTTGGCTGTGACGGAACTGTTGTAAATACAGGTTTCAAGAATGGAGTTGTTAAGCAATTAGAAGTAGCAATTGGACACTCCTTACAATGGTTGATTTGCCTACTGCACGCCAATGAACTTCCACTTCGCCATTTGATTGAGAAAATGGATGGTAAAACTAACGACCCAAGAGGATTCTCAGGAACAATTGGAAAGCTTCTTCCAGCATGTCAGAACCTTCCAATAGTTAAATTCGAAAAAATTGATGGGCAACTACCAGAATTCGACCTAAATGACACCAGTACCGATCAAGTTTATTTGTATCAAATGTGTTCGGCAATCGCAAGAGGTGATGTCCCCTCAAATTTATCAAATCGTGATCCTGGAAAAATGTCACACTCAAGATGGCTGACAACGGCAAATAGGATTTCAAGACTTTATGTAGCTTCAGAAAAACCTTCGAACGAATTGAAAACAATAACCGAATTTATATTAAAAGTTTATGCTCCTGTTTGGTTCGATATTAAAATCAGATCATCGTGTACTGAAGGCTCCAGACATTTGTTCTCTCTGATAACAAGATCGAGATATATGCCAAGTACAGTTAAAGATGTGATTGATCCGGTCATACAGAGGAATGCATTTTTCGCTCATCCAGAAAATATTCTATTGACAATGCCTAGAGATGTTCGAAAGCCTATTAGAGAACTTGCGCTAAGAAGAATTCTGAAATGTAGAGTAATGAGTCTTCAGAATAGCAAAATCAGAGAGTTCAAAGTCCCAAAACTGAATTTTGACGCTCAAGACTACACTGAATTGATAAACTGGCAGTCAGTTAGCGTAACTGAACCACCACTCACAAGAACAATTTCAGATACTGCATTGCAAGAGATGATTCTAACAGTTCCTGACGACATCGAAATTTTGAAATACCCTTGTCACACACAATCTATTGAATGATGTATTAGGACAGTCACTGAAACCTCTGTTTTAGTAAGCGGAACAGAATCAAGAGATGGCTTGATTCGAACTCGGATTGCCTCCAGAAAAAAAATTCCGAAAACTGAGACAAAACAGCAATTTTTAAAGGCTTTAGATCAATAAATTGATAATTTTCATTAATAAGACGAAGGTCGGGAGGGAGGCGGGGAAGAACTCGACATGCAGCCACCTCCACGTGGTGAGTTCTGGGTTATTTCATTCAATTTTTATTGAGTTAAATAAGCGAAGAGATGCATATTTCAGTAGTACGCTTTGTGGAAAATTCGAAGCGAACCAGGCACCAGAAGATGGCGCTTGTCAGAGCCGAAACTTTGCATGAATGATCAACAATAGTAGTGACAACTTTCTAGCACCCAGGGTAATTGAGATCTCACACTTTATTTTTTTCCTTATACATATAGATCGACCCACCCTAGTGGATAAGCTTCCATCATGTTTTCCCTGGTTGTTGATCTCTTTTGGAAAACCAGACCTTTTAGGTAAAAATCCAGACCAGAAAGATCCGGTAAATAAGACGGCCAGAGAGACAAAATTGCTTAGAAAATTATTGAAACCATTTTGAACATTTGTGATGTTTCTTTCGAAATTGCTAATTATTGCTGGTTCTAAAAGTTAAGAAATAAGTTAAACTGAATAACAGTGCCGTGTTGAAATTTTATTAGGAAACTTGTGACAATTCATGAATCATTTATTTAAACTCCAGAAAATTCGCTTTCAAGCAAGTCGAAGCTCAAGGAAATCCGTTGAAAGATAACGACATAATGATATTTTTTTTTAATTCCCTAAAGGCTTCCCCCACTCCTTTATTAGGCGAGATTCGACAAAATACCAATAATAAAAGTTGTAGCCAACGATCTACTGATTTAAATTGTTTATTTGTTTTTCTACGGTAAAATGGCATTTTTTGTCGTAAAATGAACTTTTAAAAATAAATGAGCTGTCACGCCTTCTTGCGGCAATTTCCGAAACTTGAAATAATTTTTAATCTTGGCAGTCTTAATAATGGAAGTTTTTTTTATATATGTCAATACCTTTTGTCGATTTATACAGCCCAAATCCGACCATCGCATTGCAGGAATACCGCTCACATGTTTATGATATTTATATAATTGTTGTCTAGTCATCTCGTAATAATATGCTCAATAAACTATCAATTTATTTTTAAATTAAGGGGTTTGCGATATGTTAGACAAAGGGAGAATATTCAGAAAAAGTCAACCTCCGATAGCGCAATTGGCAGCGGGTTTCGATAACCAGGGGTTGCAGGTTCGAGTCCTGCTCCTTTTTCTGAATATTCTACCTTTGTCTGATATGCCGCAAACCCCTTAATTTAAAAATAAGTTGATAGTTTATAAAGCAATCTCTTATTTTGAAAACAATTTACAGACGCAAACTCTTTCTATTACTATCAAGGTATGTATTAAAATTGGTGTTTTATTCTGCTGGTACCATCGCGTATAAGAAGCTGTGATAACCTCAAATATTAATTTTGTCTTGTTTCTTAAAAGGATACTAAGGTTTTGGATAAAAAGAGATCAAAAAAGAAATAATGACTAATATCCCAATGTTACATCTGCCTAAAATCTAACAAATTTTATTTTAGTATTAATTTACAAAATTAAAGTCATCAAAATTCTTGAATTTTAAGGTTTTTTTACCTAGCACAGTTCCCCCTTCCCAAAAAGAAAAAAAACAACAGTAACTCGTAACTGAATGGAATTTGACTTTTCATCCATATGGCATGCAACGTTCTTTTTGAAACCATTTTTGTCGAAAACGGTGTGTGTTATAGCGACATTAACCAAGAGTACCTTTTTCGATAATACAAATTGAAATTTTGAACGTTTTTCAGGTGTTTGAAAAGTTCAATTGTATCCAAAATGTCCTAAATTTTTTGAGTATACCTGAATGAAATTGATTTGCGCAAGTAAATGCCCACCCTAGATAGACATTTGCGAACAGCGTATTTTTTATTATTAAATAATAAATTATTCATATTACAATCAATTTGACTTTATTTTAAATATCATCATTTTGCCATGAATGATACACTTTTTACGTAAGATATTCCTAAATATTTTTTACAATTTCACACTCTCTGATTTTTTTAGGACATTTATTATTACTCCCCTAAGAGCGTTCGAAGCAACAACAGCACCAAACAAATGAGCACCTCCGCAAAGAGGCAAAAAATTAGCATTTTATCTAATATGCAATAAATACCGCTAGGGAGCAACATGAGTTATGAGAGACGGGCGTCGTTATGATTTACTGCCAAGCAGTAAATGGAACCAGTTTAGCATGACGGACACAACAGGCCCATTCACTCGGAGATGAATTCATCTAGAGCGGGAAGCTGTCCGATTATAAAGGCGCAACACTAAAGGGGGTCATGGAAGCTTGAATTTCGGTGAAACCAAAGTTTTTAAGTTTTTAAAGGGAAAGCGAGCGCACCCGAATGTATTTCATATTTCCCAGTTTTATATTTCATTTATTTGTCATATTGTGTAACGCACCAACAACTATTCTAAAAATTGGGCAATATAAATTCGTAATGAATGCTTTTTAAGGATAGCATTTAACTCTACATTAGCAAATAATGTGCGTTTGGTAGAATCTGGCACAAGGGGCTAATAAGCGTAGGCGTAACAATGATATTAAGCTAGGGGGGTCCTGGGATTCGGAAAAAGAATAGCGCCGTAGGTGACATTTTTTGAAGCCACTAATTTATGTTTTTATTTACTAACAAATTTCGTAAATTTATTGGGTCAGGTCACATTACAAGTTTTTTATGACTGGCACTCACATATCATCAAAGACCTGGAAGGAATTCTCATTTCAGAGACCAAGTAGAATTTAATGATATAAAATCAAAGAAGAGGTAATAAAAGAGAACTTAGAAGAAACCTACCAATATATAACATTCAGTATTTTATTTACAACAAGCTGTGAGCGACGCATTAAGAGCCAATGGAAAACACATATTGGTAGATACCGCATAAAGTAGACATTATCGAGAAACAGAGAAACTTATAAAAAAGAAAAATACACAATACAGCACAAACAAAGGAAGTTCACCAGAGAGCTAGAAGAGAGAGAGAGTCCACTAGAAAAGCCGTATTATCAAACGGGAAATTATGAAAAAGAAAAATGAGACATGCAGAGACATAGAGCAGCATCTTGGAGGTACATTCCCAAAATTCAGAATCCTGGAGAATAATAAAAAACACAAACCAAACAAAGAATAGAAAACATTCTTAAGATACATATTATAACATGGTGAGTGGAAAAATATTACAAAGCGCAGTTAAGCGAGAATAGACCAAACAACTTTATCAGTGAAATTGAACCAAACATTTCCGAAGAACCATAAAAAATTGAAGTAAGTGTAAAAGTAGTTAAGATAACTGTTTACTCCATTAGAGACAATCAAATCACTAGACCTGGGGAAAAACCGCCCGAACTAACAAAATATGATTTTGAAAAAATATTTCGCATGAAGCAGGGGGAAAAATTGGAAATTATAAAGGAATCAGTGTGATATCATTAACAGCATGACTATTATACAGGGTGTTTATTAAACATACGGCAAAATTGAAGGGGTTATCTCCTGGACTATTCTAAGAATATTTTGCTCTTTGCTGATTTTTCAAAAGCCACTCTGTTTCGAAGACACAGGGCGAGAAAATTTTTCAACAATAACATTTTATTACCAGAAATTACATGTAAAGTTTCTTGATCTACCACAACTGTTAAAAGTGAGTACCTTAAGCTAAGACGCAAAAATCCAATCTTCGCCTCATTGGCTGCGGAAGTCTTTCAAAAACACCAGGGTCGTTTCTGATTGAGTTACACCCAGCAATTATCCGATTTCTTAAATATGGAACATTCTCCACTGGAATGGTATAATATAATGACCTTAGATGGCCCCATAGGAAATAATTCAGGAGGTTTAAGTCCGGGGATTAAGCAGGCCATAAGTGAGGTCCACCTCGACCAATTCAGCGATCTCCGTATATTACTGTTAAAAAGTCACTAGCAACCACACTAAAATGCGCTGGTGCACCATCAGGCATAAACCAGAGTCCATTTCTTGTTGCCAATGGTACATCCTCCAGAAACTGAGTAAGCTTTTGTTTCAAAAAGTTGCGATACCGCTTCCTGGTAGAAGTATCGGTTCAATTAGCCAGTCACCCACAATTTCAACCCCAACGTACAACGAGAACTGATGTTAAAACGATCTTCAAGTATCTCATGTGGATTTTCTTCAGCCCAAGCATGGTCGTTGTAAAAATTCCTTATTGCGTTTCTTGGGAAATTCGATTAATCGGTAAAAAGAATCAGCGTTGGTAGATGAGGGATTTGAACCAATTACAGAATGCAATCCATGGCGGAAAATCAGCAGGAAGAAGTGTGTAAACCCGTTTTATGGGTACAACAAATACTTACTAAGGAGTTTCCTATAACTTACATTAAAAGTATTTTTAATTTTTCGAGTAGAAGTACCTGCATCTTTCTCTATCATGTCCAGCACATTCCCTTCCACTTCTACCGTTCTTACTGTTATTGGGCTTCCTGGTCCTCCACCTCGTTTCAATGGGCCTGTTTTATGACGCTGATGAATACTTTGGAAGGTTTTTCTATCAGGAACATTACGGCCAGGAAATCGTTCAATGCACAACCGCCTAGCTTCCTGATGGACACTGGATCTTAAAAATCCATATGATTCAGTACTCGGAATGCAATTGTATGCGGTAGTGAAAAATATCGTTGTACCCGCAGAAATAATATGCGCAGTCAAGAATTTGTACATAGGATATCGTCTCTTAGTCAAAGTAAGTAATTCGGAATCCATTGCAATATCTATAGGACCTTGGCAGGACTCCTCCATATCACCAACGTTGTTCAAAATATTTCTAGAACGTGCCTCAAAACCACGGAAATGGGAAAACAGATGAGCGATTGAAAATTAACATTTATTACACTAAGCTTTGTATGTATATGATAATAATAATAATAATAATAATAAATACTTTATTGTCAATAAGAAAATAATATACAAGATGGAATAATAATAATAATGTACTATTGCATTTCCTTGACAAAAGCAGATTTCGCACTCATCTGCCATAGCAGTGAGTAGCGCTTTCACATTCAACCCAACAAAACTTGCACTCTCTGTATAATTTATCCCTAAAAAGTTAATTTAATCTGTCAGAACGTCATCAGGAAGTATAATTGACTGATATTTCAATTCATAATTTAAAATTTAAAACAATATATAATTGTAATATAACACAATAGTGCCAAAGTAATATATTAATAATAATTATAATACAATGATATATTAATAATAATTATAATACAATAATAATAACAATAATAATAATAAACAATTAAAAGAGAAATTGAATGAGAAATCCACGAACAAGAAGAACAAGAAACTGGCGAAGAAAATGCAAAAAATACAACAGAAGCGCCACAACCCGAAGACCAAGAAAATGAACAAGCTGAATTACAACTTGAAGATCGAGATTAGCAAGAAGAGCAACTGATCGAAAACCTACTAGAAAATTATCAGCTCATCAAAAATCTGGCTATAGAAATGAGAAGAGCTGAAATAAAATACGAAGGTATAGATCCACTGTGTAGACCACCACTACCCAAGCTAAACTCCTCCAAAAAGCTAGCAGCCACACTAGAGGTAATGAACAATAGAATTCTACCAGAATATGTTGCAAGAGCAACATCGTTAAAAGCAATGCACACGGTAATATACTGTGCAGCATTAGCAGTAGCCAAATCAACTGGAGCAAAAATAAAGCAAAATGGCCACAAGGCAAGAGTCGAGCCCCAAATACCCGCATGACAGCAAAGAATCCAGAAGAAAATAGAAGCGCTCAGAAGTATTGGACAACATCAATCTTACATAAGTGGAACTAGATCAGCAAGAGTACTACGATCTGTAGAAGCTATGATGACTCAAAACAGGATCCACCCAAGACAAGATGCAGAAAATATCTCTCCACAACAAGGCCTTGGTACATTAAAACAGAAACTGTCCGTATACGCGGGCCGCTTGAGACGATATAAAGCCAGTAATGCGAGGAGACAAGACAACGCTCTATTCCAAAGATCGGAAAAAGCTTTTTACAGGGCACTAAATGATGGAGATAAAGAGGAGGGAAGCACCTATCCAACAAACGAAGCAATAGACCAATTCTGGAAGGACCAGCTAGCCAGACATACAAACTACAACGTTAACGCTAGTTGGATTCGTGAAGAAAATGTAATCTCCCAAAACTACAATGAAATGCAACACGAGCCATTCACAGCGGCAGTTACATAACTGGAAAGCGCCTGGCCCGGATGGAGTACATAATTACTGAATTTAAAAACTGGCTGCATTAATTAATGAAACTCTGAAAGACCCCCTAAAGCTGCCACCATTTCTCACTCAAGGAACAACGTATCTTCTGCCAAAAGACCGCAAAAATACACGCGATCCATCAAAATATCGACCAATCACTTGCCTCTCCACACTTTACAAGCTAAAAACATCCTGTATTACCAAGAGAATTTCTTCCCACTGTGAAAGATACAACATTATAGCCCCACAACAGAGAGTTTTTTTTTTGTTATGATAAGGCACAGCACTACAGAATAAATCCTTTATGGCACTCTAGGAGCGGGATGCGTGTGCGCAGGAAACGATTCACGTTGGTCTTGAATCTTTGGAGATTATACTCGTTGGGGAACACGATCTCAAGGAGGTCGTTCCAGAGTGATGACGTTCTCCAGATGAAAGAATTTTGAAACAGTGTCGTTCGAGGGACACTAAGCTGAACCACGTACTGATGGGCTGCAGTGGCTCGTCGTGTATTTCCACCATGCACCGCTCTGGGTGGTATCAAGCGGGCAACCTCAGTTGAACACTTGCCATGAAAATATTTGTAAAATAGACTCAAGTCGTCAACCTGCCTTCGATGTTAAAGGCTTTCCAGGTTGTTTGTCAGACTATGGTCACCGATCAAGCGAATGGCTCTTCTTTGAATGGAATCTAGCAATCTCAGGGTATGTTTAGGAGCAGAGCCCCAAATATGCGAACAGTGCACCAAAGAAGCCATGGGATGCAAGAAACAATTAATAATTGATTCAGTCATCAGCAATCAAGCTTATTCTAAGCAAAGAGACCTCTATACTGCCTTTGTAGATTACAAGAAGGCCTTTGACTCCGTACCGAACGAGTGGCTCCTTTGCATATTAAAGATCTACAAAATCGATCCTTACTTGATAAAATTTCTACAGCACGCAATGGGGATGTGGAAGACCAAGATCCATCTTAATGAGGGGACCACCAATATTTCCACCTATACAGTTCCAATAAAACGAGGAATATTCCAGGGTGATTCCTTGAGTCCTCTGTGGTTCTATCTATCTATGAACCCTCTCTCCAACCGACTAAACTCCACAAGATATGGATTCGCTATCAAAAACGGCAACCAAAAAGCAAGTAGGGTTAACCATCTTCTATATATGGATGATCCTAAACTAATGGCCGCTACCAAAAACCAACTGGATTAGATGCTTAAAATAGTGGAGGAATTCTCCAGTGATGTCGGAATGCAGTTTGGCCTGGATAAATGCCGTACTCTCTCCATGATAAAGGCAAAAATATAGCAAAACCCGTTCGTTATGCAAGATGGTCAGCAGATTCAGGCAATGGGAGAATGCGAGAACTACAAATACTTGGGGATGAAGCAAGCTCAACGCAATAGTCATGCAGCGACGAAGACAGATATAAGGGAAGAGTTTTTGAAGAGAACAAAAAGACTTCTGAGAACGAACCTGAGCAGCAAGAACTTGTTCAAAGCAATTAACACCTCCCTATAATACTATTACAGAAGTTTCAGTTGGTCCTACAACCTCATCTCTGAAGTGTTTAAAAATTTACAAGGCTGAATAGTGTGTTGATTGGTCGCAAAACTGTGAAGTTGGGTTGATTATTACATTCGTGTAATCCTAAATAATTTTGTTAGAAAATAAGCAAGTGATAACAGTGGGCCCAAAAAATACTGAAATCATGACGTTAAAAGATAAATACGTAAAAATCACTTACCGTAAATCGGCGGCACCATACGGAAAGCCATCGTATATCTCTAATTCGTTTCCCCATCGGCAATCTAAGGATTATGTCCGTGTTGTTGTGAGCTTTTAGAACCGGCGGATCCCTAAAACAAAGCCATCAATTGCTGAATTTCATCCAGAAAATACTAGATAAACCCCGAAACAAAAACATTAATTCCCTGCCTAGCTTAAACAAGCGTTTACAATTTTTTGTTTGTTTTAGTTGGTAATGTTTTAGCAGGTTAGTTAGCAGTTATATCCCGGGTAAGAGTTAAATTATTTTAAAATTAGTAAAATATATTCTACAGGGGCCGACTTAGCCTGTTCGCCGCCTTGGTCAAGATCAGTGGCGGATCTAAGATGTAATCAAGGGGGGGAGGGACTCAGGCGAGGATCTTCAAGAAGTATTATGGGTAGAGGTTGAACAGCGCCGCTGGCAAATTTTTTTGTGCATGACCACGCCCGAATTTTGTCAGGAAGTCACTTTTGTAATGCTTCTCTGAAAGAGAGGGAGAGGGGTCCGGGAGCCCCCCCCCCTACTAACTTTGAAAACTGAAATGCGAGAGGCGCAGGTTTACACAGTTGTGCGGTATTGCCAGTCATAGATCCTCCACTGGTCAAGATAAGGTCATGCTTATATTATTTAAAATTTTAATTTTTACTTTTACCCCACTCGACCGTACTCGTACATTAAGTTCCATAATTAAAATTAAATGTTTTCAACAATTGCCTGCCATAAGTTGGTTATTTTTATTTAGTATTAATTATATCCACACAATATTTATTTCTGCGAATTTTAAATTATAAAGTTAGGAAAATTAGGAAAAAATGTATTTCAATACCAAAAAATAACAAAGCAAAGAAAATATTCATAAATACAGTAAAGTCTCTCAGTAGCGACCACCCTCGGGGAATCAAATGTTGGTCGATTAATAGAGAAAAATTAAAACAACTGGTCTGTATTTTACAGTGCTTGTTTATTAATAAGTATCTACATATATGTAAATAATGTTGTTAGTTTACTGTTTTAGTTACTGTTTTTTTTTTTCAGCATACTTGACATCTTTCAATGCATATGTTTCTGTTGGCAATGCACGATAGTAGAGACCTGTGTCACCTGCATTAAATGCGTCTCTTGAGGCATAATCCTTTAAAATGGTCAATAGCCTTTCTTTTCAAGCAGTTACGTCTTCGATATTTATATCGGCTGATTCGCCACATTTTCTTGAAAGTAAAATCGTGCCGACGACGGAATTTTTCTAACCATCCATTTGATGCCTTGAAGTTATCTAGTCCTAGACATTGAGCAGATTCGAGGGCTTTTGCTTGAATTATGGGCCCGGATATTAGTGACTTCTTGTTTCGCGCCTTACAAAACCAGTTAAAAACAACTAGGTCCAATGCTAGTCCTTCAGTTTTGGGAAATTTTCTTTTTTGTTCACCGTTGCCACCTTCTTCAAACAAATTTCTAACTTCTGCTTTATTTTGAAGCAACATAGTCACTTGGGTCTTACCAACTTTCAATTTTCCAGCCAATTTTCTGGTACTTAAAGCAGTTTTTTCAATTTCCCAGATTATTTCAATTTTTTCGCTTAGAGGAAGACATTTCATTTTTCCCGCCATCTTCAAATATTCACGTTAGTCCCAAAACACACAAAAACTGTTTAAAACAAAACTAATGTTAACAACCGATTTATCAGCCTTGAAAGCAAATTAAATGGATCCGCCTGCAATAATGGGTAATTACATCTTAAATCGTAATTTTGAGGGAGAAATTTTTTCATTTTTTTTTTATAAACCGTCGTAATTTGTAGTAAGGTACTTAGCGTTAGACGCTACTTTAATCAATACTAGTGCGAGACGTACACTTTTATTTTATTTTTTTGTGTTTTTGGGGAAAAGCACACTGGTAACTTAGGTGATCGTCACGTATGTTACTAAAGACGCAAAACGAGATTACTTTATAAAAAATATAAGTTTTACATTCTAAATAAATTTAAAAGCTGGTTTTAGGGCTTGTATGCTATTTTGTGTTATTTTAAAATTATAAATATAAGAATTACATCAAAAAAATATATACCTACGGTAACATATGGGACTCGCTGGGTAACTAATGTGAAAAAAAATATACAAAAACTACATGTAACTTAGGATTTAACATTTTAATGAAAAAATACATTTATAAACATAACTCAGGCTTACTCTATTTGTTGCCTGTAAGAGTTAATTAGTTTCCAATCCTTAACATCTAGAGACAAAAGTCTTTTGGTTACATTTGTTGGAGGTAAAATATTGAACATTATGTCGCTTTTACAATACCAAGTTTTGTCTTCCGGTAAAGGCCAAATATATTTATTTTCCCCGATATTTTTAAGGGCTTTAATTTCGTAGTCTGCGGTAGCTTGGCTACTTACACCGCACACAACTCCGGGAAATAATTTTCCATCATATCTAACCATAACCCACTTGTTTGTGGAAAGATCGATATCGTTGTTTGGGACGACTTCCACTTCTAATGGTTGTTCTTGAAGTATTTGTATTTTTCGCAAATTGAAACAATTATCTATAACTGGCAATTTCTTGCAGAAGCAAGAGAACTGTCTTTCATAAACAAAACTTTCCTTTTCCAAGGATATAATTTGGTGTATTTTTAAGATTCCAGGTATTTTATTCACTTGGACGTTATTTATTATTTTGTTTCCCAATGCCTTGATATCAGATTCTTCAATGTAGTACATCGTTATTGTAGTGTTTTCTCGAACCTTTTCATATAACTGCTTGGCATTACTTATATCATCTCCTCGGGAGACTTGGTTATCGCTTAGTCTTTTATGGCAGCTCCAAGGCCATCAGGTGCTCCCTTTCCGTGATACGACTCAGAATAGTTCCAGCTTGTATATTTAAAACCAAAATAGTGGAAATATGTTTTTAGAAAATAAATGTTATTTTTATTTTTGTACTGGGTAGCTGGTCCGTCAGAAAAAAAATGTATGGTGTCAATGCCTTGTTCTTTGAGCTCTTGCAAAATAGGTGTAAGGTGAGCCCAAATAGCTGCAGGACCATGATTTCTCAAGCTAGAGACTGTGCAAAACATTTTTTTTTTCTCGATTTTCAAAATATACCACAACTGTATGCAATGTCACTTGCTCGTGAGAGGCTCCCAAATGCATAGCCTGAATTTCTGAATTTAACTTGCATAAATAATTTTCGGAAAAATCCATATGCACTGCAGCTTCTCCATAACATAGTTCTTCTTTGCAACGTCGCGCCTCTTTGTATTGATACCTTATCGTAAATACATGGCGACCAAATGTTTGTTTAACTTCAGAATTAAATGACTCTACTAGCTCTTTAAGCGTTCCTTTTTCTTGCGTTTTTATTGTTTTTGTTACCGTCAATTTATTACCTTTTTTTTTCTATTTGTGATTTTTCCAATTTCCATGCAAACCAATGAACTTCTTTATTAGACAAAGTTTCAGCAATGGGAGTCTGATTTTGGCAACTGGCGCAATTATTTGTAGTGCATTGGACGGAGTCTAAGTCACAAAATGCCGAGCTGCATAGGTTTTCCAAATTTCTGACATCCGTAACTTTTTCTTTTAGTAACGTATCTAATTTTTTCTGTAGATTATCGTGTTTTTTGCAGAGGCATGAATCGCGGTCTGAAAGCCTAGCTTGAACAACCCAAAAAGGCCGATATTTGGAAAATGTTGAAAAAGCAACTTTGCATTTATGCTCTTTACAAAACTTTTTATATAGGTCTTTTAAGGTAACCGAAAGCAAACGTTTCTGTTTTTTAGAACCGCGAAAAGTTATAGTTTGCTTTTTGCCTGGAGTATTAGTACTGTTGTCATCTCTACAGTAAAACGCTCTAATTTTGTTGGCAAATTTAAAAAGCCGTTGTCGTTTGGTGCCATTTTTGTTGCTGTCTGATCTAACACCGATGTTTTGCTTAAATTTTGTCTGCAATCGATGTTTTTTTAAAGTCTTTCCTTCAAAGACATTTTTTACTATTGATTGCTTGGTATTTTCGTTGGCAGTTTTGTAGTTAGTACGCATATCCGATATTACTGCTTCTTGGAATAACAACTTCTTTTTTACTGATTGCGGAAGTTGTTGTTCGTCAATTTCCAGCTTCAAAAAAGATACTGGTGAAAGTGATTCATGTTCTTCTATTTCCTTTGTTAACCTGCTAATTCTTTTTTTATATCTGTTTATTTTTGTCTCCGCATTATCTAGTTTGTACTCAAGCTCTTTAATTCGGCGATACGATGCAGTGCGGTTTCTTTTCAGTTTTCTTCTTCTACGAGCAGCATTGTCGTTTTGATTCTCATTCGGTTCATCTTGTAGCTGCGGTTCTTCCATGTTAGGATCAGCACGTTCTTCGGTTAATGGACTATTAGGTGGTGTATCACTTAAAATGCGTTGTAACTGAAGTTTACGACTTTTAGCATAATCACGACTTTTTTTCTTCCTCTCCCTCCACACTTTACGTTGCTGCTTTTTCGATCGCTCTGATAATTGTGCAAAAGGTTTTGCATCTCTTTTTTGCTTGGCCCGAACCCTCATTTTTCTTAAATATTCTTCCCTTTTTTCAGGATCAGCATTTATGCGTTCCCTATATCTTTTTTGCTTTTCAGCAGCAGTTAGACCCATGTTCGCTATCTGTAAAAAAATTAATAACAATTTGTTTTCCGATTGTTTTACAAATAATTTCCGTATTATTAATAAAAAAATGTTGGTATGTTTTAATAGACAAAATATTTTACAATCTTAAACCTAACGCAATATACGCATGATTTATTTTGGATGCAAAATTAAAGTTTATCTAGCTTAAATACTAAGAAAAACCGAATATCTCAAAATAAAAAGGTTTTAATTTTGTGAAAATGTATTTAACATCTACAATTCCAACTAATACATTGTAAATATATTGCTCGGTTAAAAAGGTTAGATACAAATAGTATTTTGTATAAAGAAAACAACTGTTAGTCACATAAGTTACTACCAGATCACATAAGTTACCACTCAAAGCGGTAACTTTTGAGACAGTAACTACTTATGTGACTTTTCTGGCTTCTTAAATTTTTTGCACAAGCCGGCAACGTTGAAAACAAATAGGATTGCATGCCGTTAAATGAGAAGCCGGTTAAGGTTATGTTACAAACAATTTGTAAAAATAAGTAAAACTGCGAGATTTACGGTATAACTTATGTGACAACTGAATAAACATACTCACATGGTTTTAGCACTAATCACAGTTCTCACTTTAAATATTAAATGTACATTTTTACAACAAAATAACCAATAAGCAGCTTAAAAGATAGAAGAAATTTGCACATATAAGCCGGTTTCGCTGCGATGTTGCCCAATCCAAAAAATTTTACCACAAAGTTAAAAGTAACTTATGGGACAAAGAACCCGGTGACTAAACTAAAGCGCAAAAAAAATACATAAAATAAATCATGTTGCCGTCAAAATTACTTATAAAATAAAAAATCAATATATCTAATATGAACTTTTATTTTAAAATTATTTTTTTTTTAACAGTTTCTGTAAAATTTAATTTTAAATTAGAATAAAACTGTTGGTGACAGGTAACTTACGTGACATTTGGTTCATAAAATGTAGTTTTTTTCAAAATAGGAGCGATTTTTTTTTATTTTTTTAGTAATGGCATTAATAAGACGATCTTGTGAGCATTATTTAGTCAAGTTAAAAACCATATAATTTAACTCATTCTGTCACAAAATTGTGGTGACGACAAAATTACGAGTTAAGACGGAATTACCCTAATGTGAATAGTGTAGGTACCGATATTTCTTAAGAATTGTAGGGTCGGGTTTTACTGCTCCTTATGAAGGGTGTTTTTAGCATTAATGTTTACTAAAAATTCCGATAATGAGTGCCCGCGGTCGTTTAACAGAAGGATCAGTAAAGAGGAGTGTGAAATAATGGGACTTCCATTTTAAATAGGGGAAATTAATAACCGTTCGTTTAACGCAGGTGGTCATTTTATAGAGGCCGTCGCAAACAAAGGTTTTACTGTATTATATTATTAACAATAATTAACCAACCTAATTTCTTAACCGAATAAATGTTTAAAAAAATTGTTTTTGGTACTTGAAGCAGTAGTCCATGTTTGTGGAAGAGTCGATATAATAAAATAAAGCACAGTCAGTCTGTCTCTGCATTATGTATTCAGAAAATTATTTACCTATTGTACTTTCACAACGTGTTTTTTATTTTATCTAAAATTTAGTATCGCCGCTTTAATCGTTTATCGCAGCCCCAACATAATCGCACCGTTTTAGACTAAACACAGCATCAGCGGGAAAAGCAGAAAGCAAAACGGCGAACAAATCTTGCACTGGTGAAAAAGCGGTAAACACAGTGATGCGTTTAAAGTGGAGAAAAATGTTTACAAAGTTGTCTCTTAGCGAAAAACTCTAAATTTGTAAAAATGAGGTATTTACTGAAAAATGAACAGGAAAAGATCGAAATATGGAACATACACAGAAGAGATAAAAGTAAACCGATTCCTGGGAAATTTTACCATCTAGTTTGTTCAGAAACGTTTTACTCATATTCTCGTGTTTTTGTACTCCAAGATCTGATTATATTCTCGAAAAATTCAATATAAGTTAATAAAAAGGGGACAACCCTAATCGCAACTCCAGCTGTAATCCCTCAGAGTGTATTCTGGTGACTTTAAGTTATAAGTAAAATACAGTAGTCTTATAATTATAATAAAAATTATTTTATAAAAACCCAAAAGATATCCTTCCATTGAAGTTTTTAAGGAATTCAAAGTCTTGAATATCGAACAGTTATACGTAAAAGATATATTAATTTATTTGCATAAAACAAGAACAACTTTTCACTAATCAGACACCTCAATATGGCTACTAGAGCAGTAAGTAGCATGAGCGGAGCGTTAGAGTCCCTAGTTCAGATACAACAAGATATACGTTTGCATACATACAGTGATGGGCTAAAATTTGGAACAAATTCATTTAAAAATCAGGTATTTATTTTTTGAAAAAACGCTCGGACACCTCGATTATAATTTTTTCTTCCGAATTTTTTGTATCGAAAAGAAATTATACAGGGTGTGTCAAAAAGTAGATGTAGCAAAAATTTTTTGTATTTTAAATAGAACCCTATTTTTTTCAGTCGAATTTTGAATTCTACGTCGAATTCTACATATAATTCATGTAGCATACCCTATCCTTATCTCTAACGGTTTTAGAGAAAAATTACATCATAAAACGAAATTTTTCTTTAAAAAAAGTTACATGTACCTACTTAAAGGTAAACAGGTAAACTTAAATGAATTGTCACTACGATAGCAAGTCACGTGTCAATCAAAAATAATTTTAGGTATAATTTTGAAAAACGGTGATCATGGTGCATTTAAATGAAACTCAAAGAATCGAAATTTTAATTTTAAATGGATATAGAGACAAAACAAGAAATCAAGAAGATGTTTGTAACTTGTCTAGCGCTAAGTATCCAGAACGACCGATTACAAGATCTACAGTGAGTTAAATTGAAAAGAAATTCAGGGAAACAGGGAATGTAAGGGATCGTCTACGGCCAGGTCATCCAAAAATTAGTAAAAACACAAAATTAAACATTTTGTTAGAATTGAAGAAGTAGTCCATTCTTGCAGTGGAGTTGAAATGATATGAAATAAAAAGCTCTTAGTCTTCCTCCACAAATATTTATGGAGGAAGACTAAGAGCTTTTTATTTCATATTTTGTTAGAAGTTGAAGATAATCCCCATAGTGCATCCACTGAAGTAGCTCTTAATAATGATGTGAGCTGACGATCTGTTTTGCGGGCATTGAAACAAGAAAAGTACCATCCGTACAAAATTAGGTTGCTGCACGAGCTAAACGAATATGATCCCGACCGCCGACTACAGTTTTGTGAAACTATGATGGAAATTTGCAACTTAAATCTATTTTTCTATCGCAACATACTTTTTAGCGATGAAGCCACGTTTTGTTTGAATGGTTCGCTAAACAGACAAAATTTTTGGTATTGGAGTACAAATAATTCCCGTTGGATGAGAGAACAGCACACGCAAAATCCACAAAAAGTAATGTTTAGGCAGGGATATTAAATAATAGAACTATTGGACCTTTTTTCTTCGATGGAAATCTTACAGGAGACCGGTATTTACAATTTCTTCAAAATGAATTAATTCCCACACTGGCAGCGGATTTTCCAAATCCGAATCAGCCTAATCTACCAGAAGCGTCTATTTAGTTTCAGCAGGATGGTGCTCTGCCTCATTTTGCTCGACATGTACAAGAGTATTTGAACACTGTATTTCCCGAACGATGAATAGGTAGAAGAGGACCCATAGAATGGTCTGCAAGATCTCCCGATCTTACACCAATGGATTTCTTTCTTTGGGGTTATTTGAAATCAAAAGTGTAAAAGGATAAACCACAAAATTTGGAAGACTTAAAATTTAAAATTAGATATGAAATTAGGCAAATTAATGAAAATACTGTAAATAATGTTTTAGAAGGGTTTTTAAGTAGATTTGCATATTGTCAAGAAGTTAATGGTTGGCATTTTCAACACTTAATAAAATAATTTTCGTTTTATCATGTAATTTTTCTCTAAAACCGTTAGAGGTAAGGATAGAGTATGCTACATGAATTATGCGCAGAATTTGACGTAGAATTCAAAATTCGACTGAAAAAAATAGGGTTGTATTTAAAATACAAACAATTTTTGCTACATCTACTTTTTGACACACCCTGTATAATTTAGGCAAAAAATTCGGAAGAAAAAATTATAATCGACGTGTCCGAGCGTTTTTTCAAAAAAATAATGCCTGATTTTTAAATGAATTTGTTCCATATTTTAGCCCATCACTGTAGGTACGAAGTTATACAACTTATTGGATATGGATATTAGGGTTAATCCATATGTAAAGTCATATAAAATACAAATTATACAGTGGATAATTAATAATAATGATTTGATACTAAAAACAAACAATGGGAATTTTATTTTTCTTCTTTTCTGTTAATGAGGTCCTTTAAAGATGGGCTAGGTTAGTAATGCGAACACAAAAGTTTTGTAGCTTACTTTATTAGCAGTGCACTTTTTTTATGATAAGGCACAGCACTACAGGATAAATCCTTTATGGCGCTCTACGAGCGGTGCGTGTGTGCAGGAAACGATTCACGTTGATCATGAATCTTTGAAGGTTATACTCGTTGGGAAACACGACCTAAGGGAGGTCGTTGCAGAGTGATGACGTTCTCCAGATGAAAGAATTTTTAAACAGTGTCACTTGAGGGACACTAAGTTAAACCACGTACGGGTGGGCTGCAGTGGCTCATCGTGTATTTCTACCATGCATTGCCCTGGGTGGAATCAAGTTGCGTTGAGAAATTGCCATGAAAATATTTGTAAAATATACTCATGTCGCCAACCTGCCTTCGATGTTTAAGTCTTTCCAGGTTGTTTGTCAGATCGAGGTCACCGATAAAACAAATTGCTCTTCTTCGAATGGAATCTAGCAATCTTAGGGTATCCTTAGGAGCAGAGCCCCTATAATATGTGAACAGTACTCCAGCGATGGTCTATTTTGGGCTTTACAGAGCATCAAAAGTTGTTGGTGTGTAGAAAGGTTCTTAGTTCGGAAGAGTATTTCAAGCTTCTGTAAGGCTGCCTTAGCAATGACCGCAACGTGACTATACCAAGACACATGAGTATCCAAATTGACGCCCAATAAACGAATTGATGAAGCCAAAGAAATCGAGTGTTCCGCCATGACTATTTCCGGTTCCTCAACATTAACTTGTTTACAAAAACTTTTTTAGCCATAAATTCTACTTGGTTACTGTGACCCTAAGACGGAATTTCCTCCAGGTCTTTATTGAGATGTGAGATCTCTTGCTACCTATAGAGATGTGCATTGGCAGTCGATGTTCGATCATCCAAAGTAAAAGATGAAACAAGTGTGCTGTCATCAGCGAAGCTATATATACGATTTTTAGTTTTTTTCCAAAAGATTGTTAATGTATAGTAATAAGAGGGTTGGCGACAATATAGAATCTCGATGGACTCCGTCAATGATGTTAAAAGTGTCTGAAAGAAATCCGTCCGTCGCCACTCACACAGAACGGTCTTTAAGAAAGCTTGACAGCCATGAACAAAATTGAACCGACATTCCGCATGCTCTCACTTTAGCTAGGAGCCCCTCATGCCATACTCGGTCAAAGGCCATGGAAATGTCCAGTGCTACCCCCCGGGACTCCCCATGATGTTCTATTGCGTTGTTCTAAACGTGAGTAACAAAAGCGACAAGATCTCCTGTTGATCTAGACCTACAGAATTCATACTGGCGGTCACTAATGATGTTGGAACCTTCCAGGTATCTTACCAATTTTTCGTTGATAGCCTTCTCCATAACATTTGACACAGCCGAAAGCATTGCGACTGAACGATAATTGTTTGGTAAGGTCTTCTTGCATGTTTTGGGTGTGGGCGAGTGAAATGATCTTGATTCGTTAGGACATTCAAGAAGTTTGTCTTTGATCCTCTGGTTGTGTGCTTCTTTGCTTTGGTTTATTGTTTGCTTAATCGAGGTTTGCCGTTAGAAGGGCACTTTTTTGAGAAAGGAATGAAGGCGTTCATGCCAGTAAGGATAACCCCGATACTTCTCTAGCACAGATGGATGGATCGCCAGAGGTAAAATAAACCTTCCGCCAAGGAAAGGTTCGAAAATGGTCCTATAGGTCATCTCAGTTAGTTGACGTATAATGTCAGATCTTGCGTGATATAGGAGGCTGCTGGGCACTAATTGATAGTTTGCTCAGTACAGAAATAAGGTTGTGGTCAGACGTTCCTAATGGAGGCTTTATCGTGACAGTGTACAAGTCGGGGTTTGAAGTTAGAAGAAGTGAAAAGATTCAACAAACTAGCAAATTCACCATCTCGGTCTGGTATTCGAGCTGGTTCATTCACAAGTTGAGTGAGGCCAGAGCTGATAGCAAAGGATTCGGCTTCACGACCTTGCTCGCCGGTTGTATTTGAGTATTTGAGCCAGTTGACATTATGAACGTTAAAGCCGCCAAGGATGACAACTTTGGAATTAGGATGGTGAGTTTGCAAAAAGTCGATAGTATTAGCAAGTGAGGAGAACAATCTCTAAAATGGGAATCGCTTGGCGGCCGGTAAAGGCAGCAGATAAATTTGGTAATTCGCTGCGTTGATATTTTAAACCACATTACATCAAAGTCATTAGACTCGAGTGTCTCCTCTCCCTGACAAGAAATATCACTGCGGACAAAGAGACAAAGGCCAAAATCGGTGATGGAAGTCGTACCCAGGATATAAATAGCTGACCGTACTAATCGATGATCTGACCTTTGTTTCGGTTAGTGCGAGTACATGAGGTTTGGTAGACTGTAAGTTTTGATGGCCTGCATTGATGTTCGAGTTCAGTCCTCTTATATTGCAGAAGTCAATTTGGAAGCTGCTAATTTTGTGTCTTTTAACAACTTTAGTTTTCAGTCTGGTTGTTGGTACACAGATTCCTTGGGTAATAAAATTGGGATTTGGCCAAATTTATCTTAGTTCAAATATTGATAATAACCTAGATACAGGGTGTCCAAGTGAACATTTTATTTTCGATTTTCCTAATTAACTTTTTTTAACCAATATTCTAGCATACAATTTTGCGATTGGGCGTATTTCGGGGCGGGAAATTTAAATTTGTTAAGAACTCTGATATATATTCTACAAGGCGCTCTCTGCGGTACTCTAGGTACATAGAAATAAGTGTAACTTACTTTTATTAAAAATATAAGTTTTCTTATTAATTTTAGTCAATAAAGGTATACTTTATAAATGTCGCTCCTAGTAAAGATTTTCGATATTTTTACATGTACAATTACCCAGTGTGCTTTTTAAAATTAATATTCAAATAACACATTATTGTGTTAAATACTTATTATTACGTTACTGATAACAGAATCTAATTACAAATAATTCAGATTACAATAGTAGTTCCAACTTAACCTAGATATTTTAAAGTATGATTAATTTATTAATATTTAAAAACTATGAAACTCTGGGCTACTGAGAAATTAAACGGTCACTAATGAAAATATTTATAATTGAAATAAAAATTTTATTTATTTTTTAACCATTCTGCCGCTTGAAGTAGTTTGTGATTTTAGATATCAATATTTTAGCCCTGAACAAGCTTTAAACTAATAAGGCGAAACGTTGGCAAGCATCTATTAGCCCGCTTTTGTTGTCCTCTTCCGATAATCTACCATTTAAACAAAGATTTATTCATTTATGTCTAATTAAATAAGAAAAAACTCTTGTCTCTCCTACAAATATAGCGAGTACAAGTGGGTGATATTTATTCTAGTCTTAAACGACAAAGCTAATAAAGAAAATAATTATTAGTTGTAAACAGAGTGTTTCATTAAGGTTGGTTATCCGTCATATCTCATAAACTACTGGGCATAAAAATTTCGGGAAACAAATTCCATTACTACAGTGGTCATGGGAAAATCCTGAAATGTATTTTTGAGATCCGCATTTTGCTGCACAATTGAAAAATAAATCTTAAAATTCTAAATTTCTTTAAAAATTTTACACTGCCTTTGTTTAAAGTTTAAAAATATTTTTTGTAATGTAATTCTTGGCCACGTAACTACGAAAACAACCACTACTTCAATTATTAAAGTGTAAAAATGGCAATAACTCTGACGCGAACTAAGATATTGAATTGCAGTTTTCACGTTTTTTTAATTCTACCGTATGATTTAAGTTTTCGGGATAGAATAAAAAAAAACTGTTATTATTGCAATTGCACCTTTATCAATTATCAATTTTATTGAAAACTATCGTGTGCCACTTAATAGGACAATTAAAAGTAGTTACATTTCTTTTCTAAACAAGCTTATGTTTACTAAAATGGATAAGTCGTTTAGAAGTCACAGCGATTTAAATGATTTCAATAGCTTCCCTCACTCTTATCAAGGTCGGTACGCCAATGAGCTATGGACCAAAATGACGTATAATTGTTCAGCTTTCTAATAATATTATCCAAAGTATACCTACCTTTATTGTAGAATTCTCGGAGAAATTTCAAATTTTATTATTTACTTTTTAAAAGTGCCCCCTTGCGATAAAATTCGGAATGGAAATAATTTCCAGGATTTTCTCTTGACCACTTTAGTAATTAAATTTGTTATCCTGAATTTCTATGCCTACTAGCTTCCGTGATATGGTCAGTGGCCACCCTTAATGGAACATCCTGTATAAGAAACGCCCTAAATTAAAAAAATAATGTAACTGAATTTAAAAGATTACCATTTTTGTAGTTTAGATCCGTCCACGATAATAGTGGTAGGTATAATGTTTCTAGCAATTTTATCTTTAAAACCCAAAATATTATTCTTATAAATAATATAAATTGGATTAAATAAATAAAAAACAATTAATTATCAAATAGACAATTTTCCCTTATTGATTTACGAATCATCAACCAAATTGTTGACAGCTTTAAAAAGGGTGTTAGAGGAAATAATTTGACATCGAGAGCCTTGTCTTTTAAGGAAAATAAAACAAACATTATCACATTAAGGAGGAATTTAAAAGCTTATTTAAGACAATCGTCCAAATTAAATTCACGATGCGACTTGAACTTAATAAATGGGGCTGTAAATACCTGGTTTTTCTTAATGTACAATTGCTATACAGTACAGTACAGGCAAATTTTGGCAAAGAAACACTTGCAATTTGTTTAAACCAAAGATTTGTTTCGTGTGCAGGTCGACACATTTATCTGTAGCTGCCAAAATGATGCGGAAAAAAAATGTGCACTAGTTTACGATGTTGCCATATACCGTAAGGTGACTAACCTTTAGAAGATTTCTAATTGTTAATACTCGGTCCATAAACTCAATTGGCTCTTAATGCTGCGCTTCGGATGACGACTTCTGTAATTTAATGAGCCGCTCATCTCGCCTTTGCAGTTTCCTTCTCCTTCCTACTTTACTTTAATTTACACTACCTTTTAGGGTCAAGTTGCTTCCTTTCATCGGCTTCCATAGCCTGACTGACGAACCGTTACACAACACATCACGCCCGGGGATGGATCTGGCGGAAGGAAGCAACTTTAAATTACTAATTAATTTAGTTAGTTCAGGTTAGAAATAGTTTTTTATTTATTTAAAAATTTGCTTGACCACCCTATTTATTTTAATACTGAAATTATGTTAAAAATCTTCCTTCATAGTAAACTTCACTGCGCTCATGAGCTATTAAGCTCCTTATCTACTTGAAGACCTCTTTTCTCTCATTAAATGGATTGCGCTATCGGTGCTACGAACGTAAGCTGATTAGGGTGTAGCTATAGTTACATTAGCCTGTTAGAGTTTCATGTCGTATTAAACAACTTGAAAAACAAGTAGAAAAAGACTTAGTATTGTATTTTCCTTTGTCATTGTGGATTTTGTTTAATAATCCTTTATAACAAGAAATAATAGATGCTTGGACTAAAATAAACCGTACTTTATTTCCACAACAATAAAATAACCGGTTAGAATAAGAGTTTGAGTTTATACTTTGTAACATTTCAATATTTACGTCCACAAACCTGTCTACATTTATGTTTTTATGATTCGCACATTTTTGATTATGTTTGGAAGAAAGCAATTAATTTAATTTCAATAAAATGTGACATTTAGTAACCATCAATATCTGCAAGATTACAAATTTTAAAAGGTAATAGAGACATTTTTCGAGAAAATAGAGTAAGTAAAAATAGTGATTCTGAAAATTCTGACGTGAAAAATGCTGCGGATGCAGCTATAGTGACTTTTGGTTGTGAAAAACCAGCAAAATTTACAAAACAGCATGCAGATTCCCGTTCTGCCATCCAATGAGGTTTACAATTGATATTTCTGGAGTAAATCACATGTCTGATTTACATAATTGCCTAAGTCTACGCCAGCTAATTATTTAATGGCGGCCGACGCCATATGCCATTTCTAGTAACACTCTTTTTACAGAACCTGAATTTGGTCAGGGCCAAAATCCATCATTAGGGCAACTTGCACCAAACTTTTATGAATAAGTAGTTCTTAACACTCGCTACAAATTAATTAACAGTTAATTCTTAAATAAATACATTGTGCAGAAGCACTACTTATAGTATTTTTCAGCTAAGAAAATTGTTGGGGGTAGATTTTATGACATGTGTCACTTTGTAGTTACTTTTACCTTAGGTTTACGTTTATCTTGATTTAGGACCGGATTTAATATTTTTTTCTTATATTAATTGAAATATGCGGCAAGGTCTGTTAATCAAGAATATCGACTTCCTACCGTCTTTAAATTAAATAAATTATCATTAACTCACTTTAATAGAATTTAGTTCATGGTATTCCTGTAGAAAATAGGTATATAGGTATATATTTTGAATAAATTCTTGGGCCAGCTAATTTTCCTGAAGAAGCTAATAGTGAGAGTCATAAAAAAATATGACATTAAATAATGGGGACCCAAAAGATTAACATGCCGTTAGTCGTTGTAGGTTGTAGTTTTCTCATTTTTAGATTAAAATTGTGCCTAATATATTAATTGGTTAAATTACTATGTTTGTTTCATTTCTACCTCCAGCGGTACTGGCAACACAATAATCGTAATCCATAATTAATTTTCTAATTTTCACACTAACTATACTATCGCGCAAAGAAACTGAGAAAATGTCTCAAATACAACCGAAATCAATTTAAAAAATACGATGGAAACAATCAACAAAAACAAACCAAATAAATAAAATACGCCCGAATACGATTCTGTTTAGTTTGTACTTGTAACTAGAAAGTGAAACATAGAAATCTAACCCCAACTAACAATTCTTTTACCTGAAAAATACTATTCCATGAATTTGTTTTTAAGCTGCTAGATAAATCTTGTTAATAACAAATTTATCCACTAACTGTGCTTGTTAGCGGAATTATATGTTGACATGAGGTTCGAGAGACGGCGCCAAATATATCTCTTACAAATTGTATATTCACGTTTTGCCCCCTTGGGGTGTCGGGGTTGGGTTGACTCAGTTTTAGTTCAGGTTAGATTGGGTTAGTTTAGTGTTTTCTTAAGGGGAGATTCCTACTAGTGCTTTTTTTTCTGAAGATCAGTTTAGAACGGGGATTCTCGAATGAATTAACCGATTGAAATAAAATTTCGCACACTTAAAGCATCCCTTAACGTTACAGATATTTGAGTATTTTTCTCATAATGTATATTATATTAAGTTAATTTTCATGAGACCAATGATAGTTTTATACAGTGTGTATCAGCCAAATAGAATAAATTCGATAATAAATACATGGGGGCGTGTTTGAAATAACGCTCGGACACGTCGATTGGTATTTCTAGTTGCGCATTTTTTTTAATAAAAACTTTTTATACAGGGTGTGTCATGTTACAGTGGCCAATACTAACTTTCTTATTTTAAATGCAACATTCTGCATATTATTCAATTTTTGGATTCTTCAGAAAATTTAAGACATACCTCATGTACAATATCCTATACCTATCTTCAACTGTTTCGGAAATATTATTCAGATTTATTACAAAAATTAACATCACACTAAAAAACTAATAAGTAATACTGTTTATTTCTTGATATTGTGAAACACAAAAAAAAAACATTAATATAGGAGATGTTCAAAATTGATGTTAAAATGTTTTTACTGATATGAAATAAAAAAAAAGGTATAAATAGTTTTGTTTACTTTTGTTTAAAACGCCTGACCTTAGCAAATTGTTGTCTGTCGGCATGACAGTAGTTGTCAGTGTTATAGTCGTTTGAATTTCGAACTGCATATCAGAAAAGTGGTATATTTAACAGTAATGCACAAAATAACAATTATATAGATGATTGGTTATGGAGATAAAACACGGGCACAAATGGAAGTTGCTCGCTTATTTCATCAAAAACTTCTAAATTTGCCACCTATAACTCAAGGGAGAATTAGTGAAACAGAAAAGCAGTTTCGACAGCTTGGACAAGTAAAGCAGATAAAAAAAGTAGCTGCCAATGCAATAAGTGATGATACCAAATTAGATATTATGCTGAGTTTCAGGAGAACCCACATACTTCTAGTCGAAAAACAGCCCCAATGTTCGATGTTTGCCATTCATCGATTATTCGAACATTACAAGAAATTAAAATGTATCCCTATAAAATGATACCTACTCATGAGCTCATGGAAGACGATTTTGATAGGAGAACGTATATTTGTGAACAAATGATGGCAATGTTAGATAACAATGTGATCCAATTAGAACATGTTTTGTTTTCTCACTGGATGAGAGAAGAACATACGCGATATCCTAAAAAGGTTAATGTTTGGGCAGGAATGGTTGGAGATCATGTCATAGGTCCCTTTTTTATTAATGGCAATTTATATGGCGATAATTATTTAGCATTGCTCCAAAATAATGTCTTGCCAACTTTGACAAACTTATATCCTGATCCAACAAACTCACAACTTCCAGCGAATATGATATGGTTTCAGCAAGATTGAGCACTGCCCCTATACCAAATCAATGTCCGGCAGTACCTCAACCGAGTATTTCCAAATCGGTGGATAGGGAGGCGTGGCCAGCACGATCCCCTGATCTGACGCCATTAGACTTTTTCTCATGGGGTTATGTCAAAAATATTGTATACAAAACTAAACCTGACTTAAGAAAACGAATAACGCTTGCGATTAGATCGATCACGCCTGAGATGTTCAGTAACGTTAGAAGAAACTTCTATTTAAGACTAGGATGTTGCCAAGACGTTCGCGGCGAGCATTTTCAACATCTCCTACATTAATGTTTTTTTTTTTGTTTTTTACATTATCAACAAATAAACAGTATTACTTATTAGTTTTTTAGTGTGTTGTTGATTTTGGCAATAAATCTGAAAACACTTAATATTTACGAAATGGTTGAAGATAGGTATAGGATATTGTACATGGAATATGTCTAAACATTTTCTGAAGAATCCAAAAATTGAATAATATGCAGGGTATTGTATTTAAAATAAGAAAGTTAGTTTTGACCACTGTTACATGACAGACCCTGTATAAAAAGTTTTTATTGAATAAGATGCGCAGCTAGAAATACCAATCGACGCCGACGTGTCCGAGCGTTATTTCGGATACACCCCCATGTATTTATTATCGAATTTATTCCATTTGGCTGATAGACACTGTATAAAGAGAAAGAATTGTATAAAAAGTATAAAAATCGTTTCTGGAAACACTGGAATTGTTTAGTAATTTCTACCAAATAGAACAGTTACCTATGGAATAAACTAAATGTTTGATGAGTAGGTAGTAACTTAGAAGAGCACTGACTCACATGAAAGCAATTAACGCAAGCACATTATGTGTTTTGGATGGCCAGTACAAAATTTTAACTTTATTACACATTCAATGTCCTACATGATGTCAAACCACATAATTAACCATAACAAGACTTTGAACGATGCCCCAGTGCATTTGCCGCAAATGTTCAGAAGGGGAGAGCACCAATTATCCTAATGGTAATATCCGTATCCGTTTGATGATTTAAGTATTCGCCACCCATCGAGTGTCTGTTCGAAAGGGTGGCAACACCCCTTACCCTGCCAGATATTTAATCAAACGCAAAGGGGAGATTCAACGGCTATGATAGTTCCTCATTTACATTTAAATGGACACAATGAACTGCCGGTAATATAGACTTCTATTTCAGTATCTGATTTTCCCAATTGGCAAATATTCGGCGTTTGGCGCCCGTGTTTATTTGTGATATATAGATATATACAGGGTGGCGCATCGAAAACGAAACAGAGACATTTACTGGCAGCTCAGTTCTTTTTTGGAAAAACTCTCGGACCCGTCGATTTTGTTTTGGAAAGGGGGACACAAAATTGGCAAAAAGTCACGTTAACACCTGCAGCCCCCTGGGCGGGGGTGGCACCACCCCTAAAATCTTAAATGGAAATGGGGAACTAGTGATAACTTATTTTAAAGGTCTTTCAATTCCCTTTATAATCATGTAAAATCCATGTACTTCAGTTCAGTAGTTTTGGAGATTTATTGATTTAAAGCTTAAAGTAGACTTTACTAGGTACATCAGATTAGTTTGTACTACTGTTAGAAGAAATTTGAGTAGAAGCATTTACTTAATAAGTAACTACGCCCATGGTTTGTTTATCATTTTGGTGTTGAAAATAGCGATTGGAGCGTTTTTTGTGGCAAAAAAAGTTGTTCCTTGAAGAAAGATAAGAAGGGAATATCTCGTACTTATTTTAAATTGTAATTTAGTACATAGTTTGCGATTGATTCGACCAAACTTTGTTGTTAAAATACCTTTTAACGCTTTATACATAAATTAACCATGGTATATTCCACGGCAGAAAGGATTGAAATTATCGAAATATTTTTCGGAAATTATCAGTGCGCTAATAGAACAGCACAAATATTTAATGAGCGACATGAGAACAGTAACGTGCATCGAAAATATGTTCTAGAACTTGTAGCTAAATTTCGGGAAACTGGATCAGTCGCCAATAAAAAACGCAACATTGAAAATCCCATAAGGAGCGAAGCAATGGAAGCGGGGGTTTTAGGGCAAGTTTATGTAAATCCTACGTTAAGTACCACATTACGCCTTACGTGTTCGACAATATTTAGATCAGACGTTTCCAGGTCGATGGATTGGTAGAAGAGGTGCCATTGAATGGCCCTCAAGATCGCCAGATGTATCACCTTTGGATTTCTTTCTGTGGGGTCACTTAAAAAGCAAAATCTTTGCTACTTAGCCAACATCGTTAGAAGATTTGCGACAAAGAATTGTGAATGAGTGCCTTCAAATTACTCCTCAAATATGGCAAAATGTGCGGCAACGTTTTGAGCAAAATCTTTATTACTGCATGGAGAGTCATGGTGGTCATTTCCAACATTTACTTGGCTGACGGGTCAGTTCATTTTTCATTTTTACACTACTTTGCTGCCAAATGTATTGATCTCCACTAATGATGATGTATTAGAGTTTTATTTAAGCTTTAAATCAATAAATCTCCAAAACTACTGAACTAAAGTACATGAATTTTACATCGTTATAAAGGGAATTGCAGGACCTTTAAAATAAGGTATCACTCGACCCCCCTTTCCATTTAAGATTTTAGGGGTGGTGCCACCCCCGCTCAGGAGGCTGCACGTGTTAATGTGATTTTTTTGCCAGTATTGTGTCCCCCTCGAAAACAAAATCGATGGGTCTGAGCGTTATTCCAAAAAAGAACTGAGCTGCCAGTAAATGAATCTGTTTCGTTTTCGATGTGCCACCCTGTATATAACAACTATATGATTAACATGATTGGTAATTTGGCTATCTGATTTTGTTAATTAAAAGCTGTTTTAATATATCTGCTGATCGACTTGCGCTGCATATTTCTGGTAATAATTTGTATTTTAATTATTTCCGACGAGAAATTTGTTCGAGTTAGTTCAGGTTGTTTAAGGTTGAATTTTTACCCTCTTGCCTTACATTATCAGAGGCATATAAACGTTTGAAGGCCCTCTAACGCCTTGAATATTTTAGTCCGTCCTTTCATAACTATGTGTGCGTTTTTGTTTGCATAAATTTGGATAACTATTTCTATATTGCAGACACATAGGCGGCGAAAATATTATAATATATTTCAATTAAAATTATTATAATGTGCTTTAAATCACTATCAGTCATCCAGTCCTGACGTGAGTGCATTAAGAATATAATTTAATTATGGGTCTTATTCTACGAACATACTCTACAACCTTTTGCATTTTCTTTATACTTTGAAAATATTTTCACGTTCGATGACTTTTCAAGAGTAGTGCCTTTTTAGAAATACGTATTAAAGATGCACAGGGCCGGCGCGTGACAAAAAAATTGAGTGAGGCAAGGACCAATTCCACCGCCTCAATATACAGTAGCCCATTAAATATGAGTAAGAAAAAAAGAATGCCGCAGCGAAAATTTTTAAGATTTCAAGGTCAAAAATCAAAGGCTTTAGGTGAAAAATAGAAAATCTTTAAGATAAGAAAAACACGTTAAAATACGGCTTTCGTTAGTAATCTAGGTAACTTTATAATGTTCTGGGGAAAGGAGAAGGTCATTACTATATTACCCCACTGGTAAAAGCCGCCCTTCCAATTATGCCGGCTGAGCCAGTTGTAGAGCGAGCACTGAAGATGCAACTACCAACATGAAAAATTATTTTAATTTCGTTTGAACATAATATATTGTTCTTAGTTATAAGATGGATATTGTGGTGGGTAAAAAAAAATAAAAAGGAAAGTAGGTATTTTCGGGGAAAAATCAAAGAATCAATTTAGCCCAAAGTTGTAACACGCCTAATTGTATGTCACTCACATTATTGCTCTCGATATTAGAACAATTACAGTTGTTTGGGAAATACGTTTTCTAATAATCAAAGTAAGAAACAAAAATTAATGTGTCAACGTCGCAACGACGTCTGCTAACAAGTTTAAAGTGCGAATCGGCAACGCTGCAATAAAGGAAAAACGCCGCCCATGTTCAACAGTCCTTCAGTCTTCTAGCGTAGCAACAAAATATTTTTATTCTATTTTACTGGCAAAACCGTGAATTCTCTAGCCTATCGTTAAGAATCATTAGTGTTTTATCCCGCATTATTCTAATTCTCGGAAAATATCAAGTCTTCTGTAAACATAATAGCGTGCTATATTCTAAACTGAATAATATTAAACTCACTTATACGAAAACTATAAGTCTCCTTCTAAACAAAACAAGTTAAAATTTAATATAAACCGTTATTCGGTACCTTTGTAATAGGTTTGCGGCTTCGAGAATATCTAAATTGGTTTCTGTGATGTTTTAACCGACAGAAGGCAACATCACTTTAATGCTTCAACAGTCGCTTCTCGTTGGTTGTTCTTCTGGGAGCAGAGCGGTCAGAGCGCTCCAGCGACATAAACAAATCAGTGTCCTGTTAGACTTTAAAGTAAGCAGATGCTCCACGTGGCTGAAATAATAATAGCAAGTGTATATATGTATATAACATATTGTGTATCAAGCAATTTGATATTTTGGGGACGCGCGCCCGGTAACACAAGTTAAAGTCAGTTCAGAGATCTAAGAAAGTGACTAACTGATCCCTATTAGGAAAGACCCGGGCCAGCTGTAAAATTGAAATATGGCCGAACAGGTCCGTATTTTGCTTAGAAATTAATCATGGTTTGTAATAAAAATAAGTAAGACATTAAATATTATTTTATTTGTGTTTAAATGTGAAATTACAAGTTATTTTATTAATAACAATTATATTTATGATTACAAAAATATACAAATTATTCGGTACTTATAATATTTATTTACTTAATATATCAATATCACTATCGCTATCATCATCTGTTCTAATTATTATTTGTGCTATGGTGTTTATATTATTATAGGATTTTTCCACTTTTTAACATGTGTAACAGAATTTGCCCAACTTTGTGAAGGGATGTTAAAAACTTCGGTTTCTATAAGCTCAAGTACACTGGAATTAATAGTAGGGCAAACATTGTTACGGCGAATGACAGATTTCAGTTGGTGCCAAACGTGTTCGATGGAATTAAATATAAAATTGTATGGTGGAAGCCTTAAAACTGTATGCCCTAGATTTTTTGCATAATTATTACAGAAATATTCCTTGTGTAGTTTTAAACTTTGTGAAACGTCAATTGCCTTTTGGTGTAATCTTCCTGAAAATAAATGTCATTATCATACATGTAGTTTTGGATTGTTGCTTTTGTGTCATTTGAGGAGGGAGTCTTGGTCAACTGCCTACTATGGTAGCTTGCATTGTCCATTACAATTCCGCTATTCGGAGGTATATTTGGACTTAGCTTGTTTTTAAACCAATCTTCAAATAAATCAGCAGTGGTGTCTCATGGTAATCCAGAGAAGAATATTTAATGCTTTTTGCAGACAGAGAAAGTCCATTTGGAATCCATCCGTCTTTAGATCCAGCATGCAAAATCGTAATTCGTTTACCTCTTTTTGATGGCGCACTTGTTTTCCACTTGCCGCTTGAGTGAACCCAACTCTTTTCCGGGGTATCATAATATGTGTCGAATCAGGTTTCATCCAAGTAAATAATCGGCCTTTGCTGATCTCTGTAAATCCCAATTTATTGTAGCTATTCGGATCGCCATTCCCGAATTCTACTGGATTCCATTAAAACTTGTCTTTTGTTCATTTTTTTTAATCCAAAACCCATGTGTTGGATATACTTCCGTAACGTTGTTCTGCCACATTTAACGCCGGTTTCATCTTTTTCAAGCCTCTTAATTAAATTATCTAATGTAGGCACGCTTTGTTCCTCGTATAACTTGTAAATTTTACGCCGTATTATATCTTGATCACTTCTGATCACTTCTATCAACCTTCAAAAAAATGCCAGTATCGGTTCTTTTTTTCTCGCTAAAATTATTCACAATTTTCCATACAGTTGATATTAAAATTTTTGTTAATGTGGCCGTTTCTTCTAACGCTGCTTGCTTGCTGACCGCACGTTTAATGAGAGTTGAATAAACATTGTTTATAACTTCCTTAGTTTCCACAGAAAAGTGTTTTCTGCTTTTCGACGGGGTTATCTCCTGAGATACATTGGGCTTGCACATATTTTCCATGACTTACACAGGACTAAACAAACGCTGTATTACACACAAAGTAAGAATAATTACTAAGCTTAAAACTAACTAGAGTGGCTATATATACAGTCTTTAGAACCTAATTTGTTTTATGGGATTAACCCTCTCATTTTGAATCAGGTAAAAATCGGTTTAAAATCACCAAACTATTACTTTAATAATGAAATTACGTCTTCCGGATTTGCAGTTTACTTTAGAACATTTTTAAGTACGGGCCATAACTTACCTGCACTTATTTATTCATTCATTGTTTGTTTATGGCCACCCTTGGATAATCCCCTTCAAAGGCAAAGTGTAACTTCCTTATATCTCTGGACAGGCTTTACTATTTTTTTAAACGTGTAGTAAAAGTGCCGTGAATTTTCCAGGTAAATAGATTACATTCTTTGTGTTTAGTTGAGACGTGCACGACGTTGCACCTCAGTGTTTTGCAGTTCGCGTAAATACGTGAAATATCCGTTCTATACAGAACATGTCTTTCTAACCCTCGTGATATTCAGACGGCAATGAGGCCGTAATTAATTCAAGTTCAAATTCATTCTCTACGGGAAAAACCAATGAAATTATAACGGTATCTCGGTGTTGTGCTTTAGGGTTGTTATGTTGATGTTTTCGTGTTTAACAATGTAAATATTGTAATATTATAAGGGTCGTCAAAAGTGGAAGAATAAGAAGATATAGCAAAATAAGTTGTGTTTAATTGATCTAGCAAAAATAAAACGAACCAACCTTCAACCTTATACTGTGGGTGATACATTGTCTATGTGCAACCAGGGCGAACCCTTGTCTAAAACAACAGTATTTCAGCGAGTAAAGTTATAAGATTGCTTAAGTTTAAACAAAAAATTTAGTGGACATATCTAAAGTATACTAATCGTAACCAGTAGTAGTTACGACGCAAGTTAATTATTTTTTTCAGTTTGTTAAAAGACATTAATTATTTTAAGGTTACCTCTAGAGCAGAGGTTGATGTGGGCAGGGTGAAGAATTTGTCCTGATGAATGAACCGCTTGAAGGGGTTTATATTTAATAGCGTTAAAACGGAATCGTTCTGATAATTGACAATTGTGTATCTATCTATAGGTCACGATATTGTGATTTCTAAATAGTTTAGCAAAAAAATTCTGTATAGGGATAGACACTAAAATCTGATGGAACACAAAATTATGCTGTCAAAGTTATAGTAAAATGGCATATTTTATTTATGCCTTATATACAAAACAAGTTACATTACACATTTGTTTTTGTTTCATGTATTTGTTATCATTAACGCAAGTAACTGATTCGTGATAAATAATTATCGGTAACTGACCCGTTTCTTTTTTATTAATAAGGAACTAAGAAAAAATTACTAGTTATATCCAACAATAATAATCTTAAAGGTAAAGCCCAATTTAGCCCAATTCTCTAACAAAATGCCCCTTAATTTTAAAAGCACGAAGTAAAAGACGCACACAAACATTTATTGGTAACGGTAGTATTTGAATTTTCTTAAATTTTAGAACATTCTTGGCCTGTGATTCTTTTTAATATTTTGTCAACGAAGGGATCACTGCTTGCCTTTAAAATATGGCCACTCAACTGTATCGGGATAATATCTATCTGCTAGTAATTATATCATGCAGGGTACAAGGTGATTCACCATTATGTCCCGCCCACTTAACTTTTTTATTTTTTCATTTAAAAGTCTAATTTCTTTTGGTAATTTATTAAATAGAATGGGGCCAGCATAACCTGAAGTTTTTCGAATTTTGTTAGGCTATTTTATTACAGATATTGCTTGCATTCCTGGTTGGGTACTTAGATATGGAAAATAGAGTTAAATATAAATCATTTTTTAATAACATATACAGGGTGTCCCATAACTAAGGAGCTATACAGCAACAGAAGATAGTAGAGACTATATAGATTATAGACTTATACAAAATATGTCATTAATTATGTATAATTTCTTACAATAAAATATCCGCGCTTAAAGAGATACAGGGTGATCCAAATAAAAAATTATTTTAGAAAATTGGCGATGATTTGAAAATAGTTAAGCGAATATGAATAGAATTTGGTGTAGTTATGATTTTGAGGACAAGAAAGACGATTTCATAATTTGTTTTAAGACACCACCGAGATGACACTAGTTACACAATATAAATTTGGTAATAACACCCATATATAAAAAGGGCGACAGATGTAAGCCGGAAAACAATAGGCCAGTGAGCTTGACAAGCACTGTCACTAAGGTCATGGAAAAAATCATAGTGAAGGAACGGAGCGAATTTTTGACGGTAAATAAAGTCATACCTGACTTGCAGGATGGCTTTCAAAAAAAGAAATCAACAACTAACTTGCTAAGATGTCTAAACGACTGGACGATAAACTTTGATAAGAACATACCAACGGACGTGATCTACTTGGACTAAGAAAAAGTCTTTGACAGGTTACCATTTAAAAGGCTTCTAGGCTAGTTAAGCTATTTTGGAGTAAGGGGCGGCCTACGTACCTGGATAGGAAATTTTATACAGGGTCGAGTTTTTAAAGTAAGAGCCAATGGAGTCTGCTTATCCGTCCATGACGTAGTCAGTGGGGTTCCGCAGGGCTCTGTGTTGGGACCCCTCTCGTTTCTATTGTATACTAGTGACTTGGATGAGAACATCAAGACGAACATCGCGTTTTTTGCAGACGACACCAAACTGTACTGCGATGCGCTAAGCCAGTGTTCTGATATGAGGGAGGATCTGCCTGTGATTGAGACATGGTCAGAAAAATGGCAGATGAAGCTTAATGCTGATAAATGTGTAGTGCTCCCTATAGGTCCCGAAAATCCAGGAAACGTATACGTCTTAAATGGTAAAGCGCTGCAGCATGTCAACTCGCAAAAGGACCTTGGCATTATAGTATCCAGTGACCTGAAATGCGAAAAACATATTACCTCAATCGTGAAGAAAGCCAACTCATTCTCATACCTGGCAAGAATAGCTTTCAGTAATACTGGTCCTCAGATGATTCGTCAGCTCTACGAAACGTACATAAGACCCAAAATTGAGTACGCTCATTCGGTGTGGAGTCCATATTTCATCAAGGACATAAATCTGTTGAAAGGAGTGCAGCGAAGATTCAGCAAGATACCACAGAAGTTTCACAACACCACGTATGAAGACAGAATGAGGAAACTATAGGGCTAACATATTAAAGAGGAAAGAAAAATCCAAAATTCATCACAAATATTTAATATCTCGCTCTACGCGTTTCGGTTTCTTAAACCATTTTCAAGAGCTGTATAATATAAACACAAACTTTACAATAAGGACACAAACAAGCTCACAATGACGAGCACAGGTTAACTAAAAACTAAACTATGATTCAATTAGGGCTAACATCTTTAGAAGAGAGAAGAGTGAGAGGAGATCTAATTGAAACCTATAAAATACCATTATGACGGCAACATCCATAAGATCTTTTGTCGGAATCTAAGCCCACATCTACGAGGGCACTCTAAGAAATTAAACAAGGAAAGATCAAATAAACTACCAAGAAAGAACTTTCTAAGCAACAGAATCGTATACAAGTGGAACTTTTTAAGTGAAGAAATCGTGAGTGCCACAAACGTGAAGAGCTCCAAAAACCGTCTGGACTCCACAATGGAAGACATAAATAATGTCCTTGTGCACTATGTGTAAACGGAAGATATACAAGCGAATTGACTATAATTCGATTATTATTTCGATAACGGACTCATCGGTCTCGACCGCTTTCCGTTTAATAAATAAATAAATAAATAAGTTCTTGCACATATTTTTGTCTCTCACACTTCTGAGCGCTTCACCTCAAATTATGAAAGAGGAGTCTTTTATACGTAAAAAAGTTGTACTTCATTAATCTCGATATTTCAATTAGTTTTTAAGTAAAGATAAAAATATTAGCATATAGGGTATCCACAAATTTCCATAGTCACTTCATATACAGAATATTTTTTAGATAATAAAATTCTAAACGTATTTCATGTAACTGCGCAGACTGCGCTATACCTTAACCCGACGGTTTTCAAAATATTCACATTTAAAAGAGAAAATATTTTCATTAATTTGATATGCACCTGGTAAAACTTACGTGCCATTTATTGGCTTTAATCATGACGTTTTATATTGAATGACAACAATTGGACTAGTTATATTTATAGCATTAACTTTGTATGTTTAATATAATTAATTTTGCAGTTCCCTATTAAATATTTTATACTACTATATACAGTGTGTCCAAGATAAGAATGGGATAGCATTGGAATCTTGGAAACGGTAGGAATTACAATGTTGGTTAAATTAGGAAAAAGTTGCACAATTTAAATACCTTTTATTTACAACCATGCATGTAATGTTGACATTACTAACCTTATTAAAGGCTTGAAAGTGCCACATTACCTACGTCTACTTCCCTCTTCCATTTCCCTCGCTCATTTCCCTAATTGTTTAAATTGTTTAAAGGTATGCTCCATTACTATGGCACTGCAACCAGAACATATTTGAATGACACAACCAGCATATTGTTGTATGGCGTCAAAACAATAAATGGCATATTTTGACATTTTTTTAAAAAAATTATTTTTTGCTGTATTATTTTTTGTTTATTTGTTGCATTATTTTAACAGATATAGAAAAATGAAACATACGTTTTTATTGGCACTTTTTAAGATGAACAAGATAGCGTTTACAGATTTTCAGTACGACGTTCCGTTTTCAAAAAAACATCCTCATCTTTCTTTTCTTAAATACGGTCCTGCGTTTTTTTCTTATTAATCGAAGGCTATTTTAAACTCTAAAATAACTGATGTACCACTTGCATTGGTTTAAATATATTTTCAGCTTTTTAGCTATGGTTTAAAAATATTTAAGAAAAATCTCCATAGTTCGGCACTGAATGCTCGAAAAGCATTTATTAACATAATACCAAATTAGAACTTAATTACAAATAGTGTTCACACAAATGGCCATTATTTTCTAAGCATAGGTAATATCGCCTAACTGTGGAATTCAAAACATTGTTAAGTACATCTAGGGTAATCGTTTGAAATGCTTCTAAAACCAGTTGACGCAATTCTTCCTCCGTTTGAAAATTACGTTGGTGCACATAGTTTTTAATGTACCCCCAGAGATAAAAGTCCAAAGGAGTTAGATCAGGCGATCGTGCAGGCCAAAAAATAGCTGAACGTGTACCTAATTATCTGTCAGAAAATCTATCTGTTAAATATTCTTGGACAATTCTCGAATTATGAGCGGGGGCGCCATCTTGTTGAAACCAAAAGTTATTGATTTCTGCTAGTGGTAAGTTGTTATCGAACCATTCGTCCAAATTGTGCTGCAGTAAATTTCGATACCGCTCCGAATTTAGTGTTCCGTGGTAAAAAATTGGCCCAATTATCTTTGTTCCCAAAATTCCTACCCACATGTTGAAACCAAAACGATGTTGGTGTCTAGCCATTTTGTACTACCGTGGATTTTCTGTGGACCAATAATGCGTATTTCTTTTGTTACAGATTTCGTTGTGGGTTATAATACTTTCATCAGAAAATAACATTTTATTGACGAAATTTTCGTCGTTTAGACATTGCCTAGTATACCATTCGCAAAATACCCTTCGCCATATGTCGTCTCCCGGTTTTAGTCCTTGGCAGATTCGAAATTTGTACAGGTGATATTTGTTTGTGCTGTAGATTTTGGCGTTCCACTTACTTTCTCAATGTTTCTAACTGATGTTGTAGGGTCGTCCGTTACAGATAATGCCACATTACTTTGAATTTCCTCATTACATGGTTTGTTTCTAGTAACAACTGCTTTATTAAATGACCCATACTGCAATAAATTGGCAACAATTCTTCCAAACATCTTTTTATTTGGTTGTAATTTCTCTGGGTAATTATTTAATTACATTTGCTCAGCTTCTCGACTATTTCTATGGCATAAAATGTAACACTCTAACATATCAAACTTTTCCTCAAAAGAGAAATGTACAACCAATTTTAAACGAAGTGAAAGACCTCGAATCTAATTAAATTTTGTATTTATGGCAGAAGTAAGTTGTCAAGAAAGACGAACGTTTGTTTCAAAGCTCACTATGTTTATTGTACGGTCTTATGATATGAGGATTTTATTCGTTAAATAATAAAAATGTATGATAGAGAAAAAGCTGAAAATTTGTTCAAGTGATAGATCAGTTATTTTAGAGTTCAAAATAGCCTTCGATTAAAAAAAAAAAACACTGGACCGCATTTAAAAAAAGAAAGTTGAGAATGTTTTTTCGAAAACGAAACGTCGTACGGAAAATCTGTAAAGGCTATCTTGTTCAGCTTAAAAAGTGACAATGAAAAAGTATTTTTCATTTTTTTATATCTGTTAAAATAATGCAACAAATAAATAAAAAATAATACAGCAAAAAATATTTTTTTTTTAAATATCGAAATCGGTTAAAGATAGTTTAATTTTGCAAACACCATGTAAAAGGTATTTAAATTGTGCAACTTTTTCCTAATTTAACCAACATTCTAATTCCTACCGTTTCCAAGATTCCAATGCTATACCATTCTTATCTTGGTCTTATCTTGGACACCCTGTATTATGCTTTAATTTTTACGGCAATTTTATACCATCTTCAGAAGTAAAATTCATGGCAACGCAATTATGGACCATGGACCATGTGCGAAAGTCGATGTTCTATTTCCGTTGCAACTTCAATTTAATCAAGGTAATGATAGCCATATACTAGAAATATATTTATGCCGTTTCCATACATTTCAACCAGAATAGCTGGTATTGTTGGGACACCAAATTGATTACAATTGGGACTTCCATTAAAAAACTGTAAACTTGATAACACTGAAAATATTACCATGGAATCTGGTATCCCAAAAACTCTCAGGAAGTAAATTTTGTAAATTTTTCGTATAGGCTGGTTAGTTTAATATGATATAATTTCTATGAATAGCATGTATATAAAAACTTGTATTAATACTATAAGATGAGTATAAATTATTGGCATTACCTCCAATAATTTCGACGCCCTTGAGGGAGAATGACTTACTATAATATTAGCGCTATATTTAGTAAAATGTCTTAAATATTACAAAAATATTGAATATAGAAAATCTATACAGCATGAGAAAAGTTGAAAAATCTAAAACACTATCTACTAATTCTAAAAAGGTCAAAGTAAAATTAAGTTCTATTTAAAAAATATTTGAATGAACCTAATAATGTTTAAAGAAAGCAATGCCAGTCTCTCTAACTAAACCTTTTCATACATAATTACGCTTTTGATAACAAGTAATAAACTCTAAAAGCAAGTCCCGTCCAAGCTACCAGCCACGGGGCGTCTTTTATTTTCCCTACGAAGCACGTAAACGGTAAAACGAAGGAGGGTGGATGTCATTAAAGCAGATTAAATTCTCAGCGTAATAAATGATATTGAAAGTTTGAAACATCCCATACAATCATCCCGCAACTGATGACATGGCAACTTGGAAAGATCGGGGGCGAACAAAAGGGCGAACTTTTAAAAGCTTACTAAAACAAATAGGCCGGAAAGGAATAAAAAATAAGGTATTATACTGATTGAGTTACCTTCCTTGCATACAAATATTAATGGAGTAAAATATTAAAGTAAAAATCAATATTAATAACGATTTTTAATATTATAATAAGGGGTAAAAGTGTGGTCATTATTGGGAGTATTGTTGATTTTAGGTATCAATATTTAAATCTTATTAATTCCACTTGTCTTACAGTATCAAATATCTCAATGAAATATGAAAAAGTTATTCCGCAAAAATACTAAAAAAATAATAAAAAGTCACAAAAGAACAAATTTAACCTAATACAGGGTGTTTCCTATGCAAGTACACAAAAATTTAAGAGCATAGTCTTTAGCCAATTTTATAAAGATGAGTTCCTATCAACATACAGTATAAAATGCTTCTTCTCCAATATACAGAGTGTCAGAGTATACAAAAAAATTCCCTTTCTTCAAAAATCTACGAAACGCAAAAATATAAATTATTTAGATTTAGAAGGTATAGCCATCAATTACATTACACTAAGCATATCTCTATTCACCTGTGGCTTGCGTATGGTATACCAGATAATTTGTTTATTTACAACCATGCATGTAATAATGATATTTTACCTAGCTTTGAGAGCTGGAAAGTTGACGTTTTTTGAGTTTTACTTTCCACCCGGGTGGAAAGTAAAATTATTATTTTTTTTAAACTTTTTTAAAAATCGATATCTCGAAATAATATACGAACACACCAACATAGACACTGTAATGCGCTCACTCATTACACAAATTTAAGGACAATAAATGTTTATTTTTTAAATCAATTATAATGATATTTATAAAAGAAACAAAAAATTAACATGATTTATGTTTCACTTATTTATATTAATTATTATATTGGCATTATTGTAGGCAGCCACTGATATGTTCAAACCTTGCTGAATTTCTTTTTTTAAAAGGTTTAATTCATGATTATTTGAGGTTAGAGTAGTGCTAGGAAAATTAGAACTTGGCTTTGAAATCAATTTTGACGTGTTAGCTTTGAGTAGCGACAGAACTATCCATGTATCCCTTAGCTACTGTGATAGATCTCCAGCCTCCTAACCGCTTAATTTGCATGAGGTCGCCACCGTCATTTGCGAACAGAGTAGCCGCTGTTTTTGTGAAATAGCTTCAGAAAAGCTGCAGTTTTTTTTTTAAACTAACTTAAAGTGTTGTGCCCAATATATTGTTTAGTAATTTTTCCATATCTGATTTGCATAAAAAGCGTTCCCTCCTGTATATTTTTTCCCGAAAAGTTATGTACTCCTTAAATGGTGCAATCCATTTCTTATTAGTTATCATAAATGATCGTGACTGGTACGTTTCGCTATTCTGTATGACAATCGCTACCTTTTCTTCTAAAAAGTGTAGGTCAATGCGACCTACAAAGGTACAAAATAACAAATTAATATAGAAATTGTCAACATCTTGGCCTAAAATACCTTTTGAACATAGTGGCATAGTTATAGTTGCGGCCATTGCTAAGGCAGCCTTGCAGAAGCTTGGAGTATTTTTCCGAACAAAGAACCTCTATACACTCCAACAACTTTTGATGCTCTATAAAGCCCAAATTCGACCATCGCTGGAGTACTGCTTGCATATTTGGGCTCTGCTCCTAAACATACCCTAAGATTGCTAGATTCCATTCAAAGAAGAGCCATTCGCTTGATCGGTGACCATAGTCCGACGAACAACCTGGAATGCCTTTAACATCGAAGGCGGGTTGGCGACTTGAGTCTATTTTACAAATATTTTCATGGCAAGTGTTTAACTGAGGTTGCCCGCTTGATACCACCCAGAGCGGTGCATGGTAGAAATACACGACGAGCCACTCCAGCCCACCAGTACGTGGTTCAGCTTAGTGTCCCTCGAACGACACTGTTTCAAAATTCTTTCATCTGGAGAACGTCATCACTCTGGAACGACCTCCTTGAGATCGTGTTTCCCAACGAGTATAATCTCCAAAGATTCAAAACCAACGTAAATCGTTTCCTGTGCACACGCACTGCTCCCAGAGCGCCATAAAGGATTTATTTATCCTGCAGTAATGTGCCTTATCATAAAAAAAAAAGAATAAGAAATTCCATGGGTGCTTGTTCAAAAAAGTTTCAATATTTTCCATAGACAGTGTGTTCAATTTTTTCGGCTTGTATCCTTTGTTTTGCTTTTTTAAAACGCTAATAGCTTTGCGTGTTTAGATATGTCTAGTTTTTCCCTTATTAATAGAGTGGTCTTCAGCATTGAATATACTGACCAAAGCGTTGATGTCTTCTTTGTCTTGGCATTTTCGCTAAAATAAGCTAGTAGCGCCTATTCAGAACCAGGAATTTGAACTTTGTTTTTCGTACACCATTCTTTAAAAATGTTACATGCCTTGTCATATTTCGGATGGCTTTTAGTTGGTAGATCTTATTCTACTATTTTTGCTGCTTTTTGAATTTCTGGTGGAGTAGCAGCAATCTCAAATTCCTCATGAGGAAATGAGATCAATTTTTTTTATGTTTTGCGAAATTTTTGACACTACATACGTTTTCAAAAAATAATATATTGTTTAGTGGCATGGAAACCATATTCATAAAATAATATTTGCCATCTTGATGTGTATTATTATTTTACCACCTGCGGGTTATTTGAAATTCTAATCAGTCCTATGATCAAACACACAAGTTAACTTTTAACGTACCTCATTCACTCCCTAAGCCCGTATTTTGCTTCATTTTTGAGCGACATACCAAATTGTAGGTTTCAAGATCTTTAATAGTGGTTATTATTATTTAACAGGGTGTCCTAAAATTTTTTTTTTGTAGAGATTATTATGCATTCTTTCTTTTTCACTTTTGATATAACATAATTTTTCCTAGTATCAGTATTTTTCGAAGTAACGAGTATAATTTAAAAAAAATATATTAACTGTTTTTCCTCTACAGCTTGACGGTGAGCTAATTGAAAAATAAAATTTTTGAATTGTAGTGTTATTAATTGAAATTCGTCCAAAATCGACGCCGCAAATCAGCCAAATTTTAAGGTTTGTGGTACAAACTTTGTTCTTCAAGTGTCCATATAAAAAGTAGTCATTAGGCGACAAATCAGGGGACCTAGGCACAAATCACCGAAATAAATATAGATACGCAACTGGACTAGAATTGTCAAAAACTAATTGGCGCTGATGTCCTATTATTTGCGATCCGAAACATGTGAGAAAGAAAGTAATCTGTTTGGCAACTATGGGTAAAAATAAAGAAAACTGTTTTACCAACTTTTGATGAAATCTGTTTTATCGGTAGATATTGGTGCCGCTTTAAAATTTAAAATATTCCTTGGTTTAAATATTCATTTTTTTCTGCTTTTATTTTTAGTTCAGGGATACACGTTATTTGTAACTCTTGTTTTTAAGTTTTAAGTAAATACCTTGTTGGTAAAGTAACAAATAACGTATATCTGAGAGCTCAAATAAAAAGCAGCTAAAAAAAATTATTTAAACCAAGCACTACCTATTTAAAAAAATACAGCTGACTAAAATAAAGCGAAATAGGTAATAAAACATTATTTTTATGATCAAAAATTATCGGATCTCTTTTTGGCAAGCGGTGTCGCATGCCATGTTTATTTAAACAGTTTGGAACACAACATATTTTAGGTTTTAACGGAGGTGCGTAGTCTTTCATAACGGAAATAAATACGCGAACTTTACCTAAACGAACCAAAAACACACTAAAACTAAACAAAAAGTCAAAGCAACTATCAAAAAACACGCTAATAGTACACACAGAGACCGAACGATCACAAACGGCATTAAAATTCAACACAACTTAAAAGAAACTCGAGAAAAGAAAATTGACAATACACACAAATTTTTGACAACAAGGAAATCTGGGAGGGTGCTTCTTCTCGATCGCAAATCGCAAATGAACGTGGTGCCCTCTATACAAACTTAACTAAACCTAATTGGGTGATTACCGGCGCCATCTACGAAATGCGATCCAAACAAAATAATAATGTTTAGCGGGAACGCCCAGCTTACGTATCTAAATTTATTTCGGTGATTTGTGGACCTAGGTGGCCACTCTATTGCAGCCCCTCTACCAATTTACCTATTCGGAAAAGGGTTGTCAGAAATTCGCTCACGTTTCGATGGAATGTGGAGGAGTTTCATAATTTGGACCCATCATATTTCGTAGAGTAGTCACTACTTGTATTTCCAAGAGCTCAAGGCAAAGTTGTGATGTTAAATTTTCATCAATAAAAAAACGGACCGATTTTGTGGTTACCCACAAGGCCAGCTCACATATTAAATTTTTCAGGGCATTGTATATGACCTTCTCTCACCCTGTGGGGATTTCCATTGGACCAAAACCTACAGTTGTGTCTATTGGCTTTACCATTTAACAAAAATGTTGCTTCATCTTAACCTGGTTATTTTGGTCCCATGTTGACATCAGAATGTCACAAAATTCCATTCTTCGCTCATAATTATCTTCTGATAACTCCTGAACTACATGTATTTGAAATGGTGATATTTAATTTTTATTAAAACTTTATCGACGTATTTGAAGTAGGCGTCACTTACTTGAGAGACATTTTTCTTGATGAGGAACCAGGAGTTTCAACAAAATGTTGTAAAATTTCCAAACTTTCTCTTCATCTACTATTGCTGGTCGTCCTGATCGTCGTCCATCTCTACAATTCCTAGTTTCTTTTAACCGTTGGACAGCTTTTAGAACAGTAGCTTTTGAAATTGGATTTCGGTTTGGAAATGCTTCATTAACTTTTAACTTCTTCATAAAACCTGACCCTATCACCGTATCCTCTCATCGTATGAATTATAATTCTTTCAATTTCAGTTAAAGATATTTTTGCATTCAAAAATTACGGCTTTTATGACTTTACATCAAAAATGAACTGGTATTTTATTTATTGATAAATATCACAAAGTTTGTTGATCATTTTCAAAACTACTGATATTTGGGACAAATTATGTTTTATTAAAAGTGTAACAAATGTAACGTAGAATCTAAATGTTAATAATATATAGGATATAGAATCTAAATTACTTAATAATCTTCAACGGCACAGTTCTTTTACTGGTGCTGTTATTGAGAATCTCCACACCTAAATTCAATTAATTAGCGAGACCATCAATGTTACTTCTACTTCCGTTAGAAAGATTCTCCAAGAAAATGGGTACCTATCACGATTACAAAATAGTTTTGGTTTAGGAACTTCGACCAGGAGATTGCGAAAGGAGGCTTTTATAGCTGAAATGTCAATATTAAGGAAAGAAAAAAGAATGACATTCTCTGGAATGACGAGTGTACATTTAATGAAAGCGGTAGTTTAAAAAGGCACACCATGTATCAATGCAGTAACATAAATCCTCGTTGAACAAGTGACCGGAATAAGGTTTGAAGTTAACTTGTGGGCAGGAATACTTGGGGGTAGACTGATTGGTCCTCATTTCTTTGAAAATAATTTAAGCGCCCAAATCTACTTAAACTTTTTAGAAAGTGAATTACTCATTTGCCTGCTTGACGTTCCCTTCTAAGAAAGAAGAAACATTTGGTTCCATCAAGATGGCACTGTTCCACATAATGCCTGTCCGTATTATTTCCCATTATTTAAATGCTTTTTTTAGAAATCAATGGATTGCCAATAGAGGACCAATAAGTTGACCGGCGAGATCGCCTGATCTAAATCCCCTAGCTTACTTCCTGGGAGACTATCTTACGAATTTTGTATATCAAACTTAACCCCTTAACGTTAAAGATCTTAAAAATAGGATACGTAATGGCTTTAATTCTATTCGACGCACTATGGAACGTAAATGGCGAATTGGTCAAAAGATTTAATATTTGTATCTACGCTAGCAGACAAAATTTTAATAAAATTTGAAATTATAGTGTAATTTTTTCTTTATTCCTTTTTAATAAACTAACCAATCAAAAAACGTTGCCAGCGTATTTTAAAGCAATTCTATTGTAATAGCGGAAAGGGGTGTTCTATGTCTTCTTCACGAAAACAAATCGAAACTTAATATGTCGTTGTAACTTAAATTAAAACTTATTACAACTTGCATCAAACTGTTATCACTAATTTAATGTACAGGGTCATCCAACCAATATAGCAATCTTGTTTATGTTTCACCGTAGAATCTAAAACTGTCATTTAAAAGCGACTTGGGTTAAAAGAATATAACTGTGGCGTAGAGTTGTTGTTTATTTTCAATGCAACACCTTGTATATTTTTTATTTTTAGGAAAGGTCTTTCTTTCCTGATTTCAAAAATATATAGTTTGTCTCTATTAGCTCAAACAGTTTTTAAGATATGAGCGATCAAATTTTTTAAAAGGCTCAATTCATTTCAGTTTAATATCTCTAGAATGCATTGGAAAAGAAAACCATTTAAATATTAATAATACTTATAATATGCTTAACAATGATAATGAATACCGCAGGTTATAAAATTTATAATAATTAATAATTTAAATGTTCATTATTTTCAGCAGGCCCGATAGCCCCTTTTCACTAGGTTGAGCTGTCAAAATATGATTTTCTCTCTAAAGTCTATTAATTTCATTGCTAATTTGGATCTTTATTTCTTCAATATTTTGGCATCTATGGCGGTAAACAACTTTTTTTAATTGTCCTATAGAAATGTGTCCATTATTGTAATATCGGGCTATTTGGTGGCCACCGCATAGTGACATTACGACCAATCCACTCGTTGTATCGATAGTTCAAAAAATTTACAACATCACGAACTCTATGAAGTGGTGCTCCATCTTGTTGCCAAATAAGATTTTGATATACCATTAGTGTAATTCGTACAAGAGATTTTCAACTTCATTTTGAAGAAATTGTAGATATCGTTGACCAGGTAATGACCCATTAAAAAAATTGGCCCAATTACTCTATTCTTAACTATACCACACGATACATTAACAGACCTTGATATTTATTAGTTCGACATTTATTGGGTTTACTTGAGACCAATAGTGAATGTTGTATTGATTCTATATTTCTGATGTTGAGAATGTTAGTTCGTCTGTCCGCAGAACTTTTTTGAATCCCTGTTTTGTTTTCTTGAATGGTATAAAAACTCGCTCTGTTTCTTCTTGGACTATACAGGAAATTTCTAACCGCTTCCTCTATAAAATTCATTGGGTTAATCCTAATATAATTTAGTATTAGACGTTCTCGGACCACACTTCTTCCATATCTTCGTTTGCGGTCGTGTGATGACTTTGTCTCCTCAAATAAACGTTTGTAAGTCGAAATTTTATTTACTGATATGATTCTATTTACTATTTTAACTCTGATTGCAAACCCGTTGCACTTTTAATACCATTACCAAACTAGGACATTTATAAATTTGAAATTTTTTTTTTTTAAATCCTAAATTTAACATTTTTTATTATAGTAGTATACAGAATATATCTAATGTGTATCTAGTTTTTAAAAGTCATATTTACTAAAACACTAATTACTTACAAAGCGTACTTTTTAAACAAGTAAGTGTTATAAATTTTAAATTTCTTTTATTTTCCACTGATTACTAATCGCCCTGTTATAAGTTTAACGATCTTACCTTCCACGAAAATCTTCCGGATAAGGTATAATTATACCTTCGGGACTGGGCCTCGGGGAATTCCCGATCCAGAAAAAAGCATCTGGGCCCGTGCCATCATAGGAGAAACCTTTTATAAAAATTGTGCTTTCATCCACGGCATACACAGTCCCCCTAATCCCGTGGGCAAACTCCTGAAGCGGTCCAATTTTCGTTCCAAAATACGGCTCTGGATGTTTCTTTGATAAAACTGCAATTAAAAAGAAAATGTTTATCACTCGTTGTAGAATACAGTAAAAAAATATATATTATCAAAAAAGTAAAGTTTTTTTTTTCAGGAACTATACAAGCTATGGTTTTTAAATTCTGTTGCTGGATGTAAGGGACGATGATCTTTTTAATAGGGATATTTTGACGTTTTGCATCACTTCCGGTTAATCCGGAAGTTGAGCCAAACTTTGTTATTTTAAATGAGATTCTATACATATTTTAACATATCTGTATTATTTTATGTAGAATTCCAACTTCTGTTAATAATGTCCTATACCTATCTTTAGTCATATCTGAGATAAGAATTATTAAATGAATTTTTTTTTTATGTCAAAAATAAGTCGAATAACTTTGGAACTAGTGCTGTAAAACATTCTAAATTTTGATAGCTTTAGGCGAAGATATGGTCCTGTTTACTTCATGACAAATGTTAGATATTCTTATACAGGGTGTTTCTAACATTAAATTTTGTTGCTATGGAGCATTAACACACAGGTAAGTAAATTTGAAAATATAATGCTCTATATTTTAATTTACCAGTAAAGGGAAAATTGAATTTCCTATTTAATTGCTAATAACCCACATTTTCCTATCCCAAGTCGTTCTTGAATTATAAGCATTTAAAAAAAATAATTAGAAATCTGCTTTTACAAAATTGATTTCAATTATCTATGAAGCAGGCTGTGTCTATCTCTATCTCTGAGCGAGAGCGGCAATGTCGCTTTACGCTCGAATTATACATAAGATTTTTTTCTACAACCGGTGTTTTTGTAAAAATATTTGTTAAAATGTATTTACTGCAAAATAAACATTACAAATTGCATAATTACAGGGGCATTTTTTTAAGTGTCTCATCCGATTGGCGATTTTCCTGATAACTATAATAAAAACAAATTACATATTTTTCAATGATTTTCCGCAAGGAAGTCAAATTTAATCAAGTATTTAAATTAATAAGATCTATAGGTTTACAAATTTGACAGATACGATGCCATTTTGATTTTTTTTAAATGGCAATCCTCATCATCAATAACCGCACGAGAAAATTGCATTTCGCGATCGGATTTCAGAAACATATAGTTGTTGATATTTATTTTCAGCCGTTTCGGAAATACGGGGGTTCCTAAATTGCCTTCATCGATTTTGTCTTTTAAGTGTCTCACCGTTTTTAATAAATAGACCTTTTAGGATAAAGGACTAGCAGAAGTGAACCGTCGGATATCCCTTGGTGCAGATCTCAGTCGTTCTTTTTCTGGCATAGTGCCATTTGAAAGTTCTGCCTTCCCTGACAATGTTTCGGTTTGCGAAGGAGATTGCATTTTAAATCAACCCACAAACGAATGGCGTGAATATATTGTTAGCACCGATGATACTTTATTTGCAGTATTTACTGCCGAAGATGAGGTTGAAGTAATGGAAATAGCAGAGGGAACAGATATTCAAGAATCAAATTCAATTAAAACTGGTGAAATTATGGAGAAAGAAATCAGCGAGCCAATTCTAGCAGAACAGTACATCGCACCAGTTGATGAATCAATAATAATAAGCGAGTCGTTAGCAACGCAAGATAATGCATCAAAATCGGAAAATTTTCAAGCAAAAAGTGATTATTTGGAAACTATTATCGTGAACGATTTCAGGTCTTTAAACAGTTCAGAGAAGCGCTCATCCAGTTCATGGGATAAACCAGTTTTACGGATAAGCAAAAAAGACTAAAAGCTCAAAATAAACGCGTTTCCGGCTCCTCCTATATAGGATATAAAAAAAAATGGAAAAATCATCCAAAATTGCAAAAAAATATCTAGATCAGTTAAGCAGCGTTGTGGCCATAGAAATACTACGAAAAGAACCAGTAGAACTTTTCTATGTAATCTGATATCTGACAACAAAAGGCAATTACTTTTCAAAAAATTTTGGAATTTTTCAACTTGGTCTGAGAAAAAGGCGTTCGTAAATGGTTTAGTGAGTACTAGAGAAACTCGAGGAAGACGAAAGAAAGCAGAAGAAAATATCAAAAATATGTTTAGAAAATACGAAGGACATATCATATGCTTACCATCGGCTGCTGGAGACAGAGTAAAGTATGCAGGTTTTTTTCATCAACACCTTAGACGTAGGAGAAGATACATTTAGAAGATGGGTTATGCGGAGTGACGATGATAAAATTTCCGATAGCGCGGGGATAAGTGTAACGAATAACAATAACAAAGAGTAATCACAAGCGAAAACCGAGGAAATGAAAAGAAAACACACGAAGAGATGAAAAAGAATATTGTAAAATGGTTAAAAGTACTTTTAACTCTTCCAAGCAATTATTGTAGGAGCTCCAGTACGTCTACATATGTGGAATCCACATTTAGATCTCTTTCTCATATGCACCACGCGGTTAAAGAACATGCTTTTTGAAAGGTCTAAAAGAACAAAATATTAAAATACACCATCCTCGCAAAGACCAATGCGACATCTGTTGTGGATATGAAGTGAAAATGGTTACTCCAGATGTATACCAGAAACACATCGAGATGTAATGATCAAAGTGTCTTGTTGTGCCCGAAAACTGAGGCTTCTGCGATGTATTACAAACAAAAATTGCAAGTTCATAATTTCACTATTTTTGTTTTAAACAATAAAGACGTAACGTTGTACGTATGGCACAAATCAATTTGCGGCGTAACGTCTAATGAGTTTACTAGTTGCGTTACAGATTTTATAACATCCCAAGCTGACAAAGTCAAATTGTTTACAATTAAGGAGTGATCATTCAAAACGCAATAAATCCATTCTTGACATTTTTCTAGTTTGATATGATGTATTTATAAAATCCATGGGATAAATCCATTGGTGACACCAGAATCGTTTAAATCGCAATAAATTCCATTGAAATTAAACCCCAAAAGTAGGCAATTCAATCAAAATGTAATAAATCCCAAGTAACTTGAAATTTATTCAGAATTCATTCAAAATGTAGTAAATCCCAAAGCCAGTTATGCAGTTAAAATTATTTAAAAATTGTCTGCGTTTATACAAGGTTTGTTAGATGGCACTACTATACCTATTATTGAGGGTGATTCACTTATATTATGCTTTAGGATTTTCTAGCTGTTTGCTTAGTGCTGTGGTTTGACAGGTTTAAGCAAGAGGTGAGATTTATTATTATTGTGATATAAGAAAGAAAAATGCTTAGGTTATTTTGTGATGGATGTGGGGGGCAAAACAAGAATTCCCACATAATACATACCCTTTTATATTGGCTAAAATTTAAAGCCCCTGCCAGCGTGGAGGAAATAAGAATTACATATCCTGTTCGTGGGCATAGCTTCCAGCCGGCCGATAGAGTATTTGAAAGGGTTGAGAAGTGTTTAAGAAAAAGCCCCTTTATTGGAACCAAAGAAGAGTATAAGGATTTATATGCAAAGTTTGGAGTGGTTAAAGAACTTGGTATGGACTGGAATTTCTTTAATGTAAAAACATTGAAGAACCTAAAAAATATTCCTGGCATTTCAAATTTAAAAAGAATTTATCGATCCCAGAAAGAAAGAAGCCATCTCTTAAGCATTTGCTGCAGGAACAGTTTGGGGCAGATTGGATGGACGATCCAAGTCTATCTTGTTATAAAAATATTTTATCTTCTGAAAATCCAATTGTGAACTAGGAAGAAGAAGAAGAGGAGCAGGAATGCGACTGCTTCGAACCTGATCATGGAGCTCACATATAATTTTTTTAATATTTTTTTATTTACGTATCTTATAAATAGTTCTTACCATTGGTAATAAATATTTGTTCTATGTTATAAAAAAAATATCAATGTTTGTATAAATGTTATTCATACTAAATGTGATAAATCCTGTTGGTAATCAAACAAACCGTAATAAATAAAATAATATAAATTAATATAATAAAATAATTTTGAGTCAATCAAAACGTAATAAATCCATCATTTCTTCACATATAGCTCGTCATACATAAACAAAATAAATATAAAATTCTTAGTTTTTAACGGTCCCTTCTGACCTATATAAAATGACACAAAGCCGTTTTTTAAAATATGTCACACATTTCTAATAAAACAATTTTGCGATTTACTCAAAACTGTTTTAAGAGGATTTATTGCGTTTTGTATGATCACTCCTCAATTATTATATCGGATGGATGTAATTATCAAAATAAGAACAAACCCCTAGCTAGTGCTTTAAGAAGTTTGGCAATTGAAAGGCCTTATTGATTCGACAGTTATTTCTTATGAAAGGTCACACAATGATGGAGTGCGACAGCGTTCATGCTGCACTGGAAAAATACTTTATTCTCCCCACAATTTATCCAAGCGATTACAAAGCCCAGATGAGGAGCGCTCGTCCAAAACATCCCTATAACATAAAAGTGTTGGATTACTCCTTTTTTTACAAATTCAAGAATTTATTGGCTAATATTCAATCATTGCGACGTGGAGAAAAAAACAGGGGATCCACATGTAGTTGATATCCAAGCTCTGCAGTATAGTTCTAATGGAGAAGTTTATTTCAAAATTCGATACACTAAGGCTTATCAAGTGCTGCCACAAAGAAAAATAAAGGCAGTTGAAGTACAAAGACCAACCCAGCTGTACACAAGACCAACTCCCATAAATGAATGAAAATGGAAATGCCTGCAGGACTTGAAAAAGGTCGTTGAAAAAGATCATCATAGTTTTTACGATAATATTCCATTTCAGCCCGATAAAAAAGTTAAAACCAAAAAATAAATTATTATTTAGTAATCTGTACTTTTGTAGTTTGCGTGAATGTTGTACTTTAGTATCTATAATAAGGCCATTTACGCGCGCTCTCTTCGTTGCGCCCAGATGATACAGTTTCAGTTCGAGTCACCTAGTGAAGGATTCAGGTTATATCTAGTGAAGGGTTAACAATACTGAAACGCATCATCTGGGCGCAACAAAAAGAATGCGCGTAAATCGCCTCATACGGACAGGCACTAGTTAGATGAAAAAAAAAACACCTATATGTGCCATGTTTAAAACTCGTAATACCACCTGTGTCCATTAAGTAATAACACAGCTTTTAAACTATAGGGTGTCCGGTAAGTAAATCCTAATTTCTAGGAAGCATCCAGAGGTGGTCAAATTAACCCTAATTTGTTATAAAAAAAAATTCCTAAAGTGCCCCGTAAGGGAGACACAGAGCCCAATGGGGTAGCCAGCGATTTACTTTTTTGGCTCTAACTCTTGAATCGACTTGCATATTCGAATAAAATTTTAATATTTTATAGAGGCCATAAAGAGCCGTTACATCATACCACAGTAGATGTTTTACATCGTCAGAGAAGTCAGGAACGGAGTTGCCACCACACTCGTTGGTCCAAAATTCTGATCAGTGTCATTTGACATAGCTGAAAACAAATTTTTTCAATAGTCTGGTCATTCCTCTTCAAGAAGATATTATTATTTTATTTCGATAAAACTGGCGCTTTTCGAGATAAATCGGTTTATATGTAAATCACTCAAAAGTTACTAATGCTAAACACAAACAGGTAAAAATCAGGTTGTTATTATTAATACCTACATAATGAATTACTATTGATGGAACTCATCAATACCGCCGTCATGTAAAAATAATAGAAAAATATGGAAGAATATACAGTGTGTCCACGGATAGAGTTCGGAAGAGGAAAATTTTTTTTATTTGTGGATTTAGAAGAAAAAGTTATTCTTTATAAAAACGTCTGCTTGTGTTGAACCTCCAATTTCGAATACCAAATTTACGATTAGTATACAGGGTACATCAAAAATAACATTTTTAATTATTTTGATTTCGATTTTTTTTTGAAATGATATGAAAATATTTTCAAAACCGTGATTTATTACACCAATTGTGCAAAAAAGTCATAAACATTTTTCTTAAAGTGGTTAATTTCAAAGCTACTATTAAAATAATAAAATATCAAGTAGCCTGTTCTAAATAAATGAAATGTTTTAGTTACTTTGCATCTTTTAAATTGTTGATATTTGTGTCATAATTTTCTCATAAATCTGCAAAATAGTGAAATTAGAAAATGCTAACGTTAGAACAAAGAATTTATATTGTGCGAAGTTATGGTTTAGGACATGAAAAAAGCTATATGGCAGTTTTTCGAGAATTCCATGAGATATGGCCTGCGAGAAACACGGACAAGGGTTTAAAAAAAATTGTAATAAAATTCATGAGAACTGGTAGTGTTTTAAATAAAAAAAGGGGAAAAAAAGTATGATGAAGATGATGCTGTAACTGTAATGACAATGGATTAAGTTAGAAATTTTCCCAAACTGTCTTTAAGAAAAAGATCTTCTCAAATTGGTAATGTGACTAAATCTCTAGTAGAAAAAATATTAAAATTCAATAAAATTCGTCCGTACAAACCTAAATTTAATCATTTTCTGGAAGAAAATGACGACATGAAGCGTTTGGATTTTTGTTTGTTAATAGGGGAACATATCCTTAGACAAAGAAGTTTTGTTAATAATATTATTTTCTCGGACGAGGCAACGTTTACCACAAACGGGGTAGTTAGTTCGCAAAACTGTCGCTATTGGAGCCGCGACAATCCTAATTTTCGTTAACGAGTGGTGTGCTATTACTTACAATGGAATCATTGGACCATATTTTATTGAAAATAATTTAAATCAACACACTTATTTGCATCTTCTGAACACTTTTTTTTATGATCATTTGCAAGATATACCTTTAGCTGATCGAATAAAATTACATTTCCAACAAGACGGCTGTCCCGCTCATTCCACGATAATTGTTCGTGATTGGCTAAATCATCAGTTTGGGAACAAATGGTTTGGAAGGTATGGTGCAAATGAGTGGCCACCTAGGAGTCCCGATCTCACAATTATGGACTTTCATTTGTGGGGATATCTGAAGCAACATGTGTATAAAACCAATTTCAATAATAACCTAGATCTCTTGAAAGGAAAAATAAGAGAAGTCATTGCAAATATCCCAATACAGCAAATTAGGAATTGTTATCGGGAATTCAGATATCGAGTTGAACTACGCGCTGAACTCGGTGGTACCACGTTCGAATAGAACGTTATTTATTTTAATATTTTATAATTTATGATTAAAAAAAATGAAGAAATACCTATGACATGTAATAATAAAAATACAAATAAGAAATAGTTTTCTTACAACAAAATCGTTATTCGGCCAGATATAAAATTATATTCTAAATAGGAAAGCAACAATAGTTTACGTAAATTTATTTTAAACGAAATCCAAAAAACTAAAAACGTTGTTTCTGGCTAACCCTGTATAGTAATCGTAAATTTGGTATTCGAAATTGTAGTTTTAACACAAGCAGACGTTTTCATATAGAGTGACTTTTTCTTCTAAGCCTACAAAAAAAAAAACGTTTTAAAACATGGTTAGTCACAAACAACATTTTTAGTTTTTTGGATTTCGTTTAAATGATGAAATTAACCACTTTGAGAAAAATATTTATTAGACTTTTTTGCACAACTGGTGTAATAAATCACGGTTTTCAAAATATTTTCATATAATTTCAAAAAAAAATCGAAATCAAAATCATTAAAAATGTTATTTTTGATGTACCCTGTATACTAATCGTAAATTTGGTATTCGAAATTGTAGTATCAACACAAGCAGACGTTGTTATAAAGAATAACTTTTTCTTCCAAACCCACAAATAAAAAAGTTTTTCCTCTTCCGAACTCTATCCGTGGACACACTGTATAATGTATATACAGGGTCGTTGGTATGTATGGAAACGGTCTATTATTTCTTAAAACGCAACAGCTAGCTAAAAATATTCCAGATAAAAGTTTTAGGGTTTTTTATGGTCTATAAGAATTTTAAAAAATCAAGTATACAGGATTAGTCAGAAAGCCGTAGAGAAATAAAGTTACTTTTTTTTTAATGGAACACCCTCTATCTTAGAATATTTTTCGATTTTACGTAAAATTACAATTATTTTTTAATAAGTGCATTATAAGTCTAAACCAATTAGTTTCCGAGATATCGACTTTTGAAAAATGACATTTTTGAATTTTGACAGCTTCTAGCTTTCTAACGGTACGTCTTACAGTAAAACGGCGTACATGTCCCTATCTTAGTTTTTAACTATCTTTCTAAAAGTGTCAACTTCCGGTTAAACCGGATGTAGCTCAAAATCCGGAAATATAGTACTTCCGGTTTAACGGAAATTGGTATTTTTGAGAAGATAATAAAAAAGTAAGATAGGGACATGTAAGCCGTTTTGCTCTATGGCGTACCGTTGGAAAGCTAGAAGCTGTCAAAATTCAAAAATGTCATTTTTCAAAAGTCGATATCTCGGAAACTATTAGGAGTAGACTGATAATGCACTTCATAAAAAATAATTGCAATTTTATGTAAAATCCAAAAACATTGTAAGATATAGGGTGTTCCATTAAAAAAAAAGTAACTTTATTTCTCTACGGCTTTCTGACTCATCCTGTATACTTATCTTTTTTTAATTATAATAGACTTTACAAAACCATAAAACTTTTGTCTTGAATATTTTTTGGTAGCTGTTTTACTTTAAGAAATAATCGACCGTTTCCATACATACCAACGACCCTGTATAATAAGCGCTATCCAACTCATCCAAGACAAAAAGATTTTATTCTGAAAGGCTTCCAGCCAAGTTAAAAAACCTTTTAAAGGTTTAATATTACAAAATGGCTTGTACATGAAACTCTAAAAGAACAGTTTCTTCACCCATACCATATGTTCAAAATGTACACGCTATATCTCCGGTTGATTATCCAGCAAGACTTAAATAATCCAACTAGTTTATACAGCAACATACCGTAAATCTAACCTTATTTTGTTTACCGATGAAGCCGGTTTTACAAGAGATGGCATAATTACCTAACAAAATTTATATTTTTGGCTGATGAAATTCCGCACGCCATAATTAAAATCAAACGCCAACAAAGGTCTATGGTAAATGTGTGGGCTGGTATTATCGGAAATAACCTTGTAGATTCATTTGTTTTGAAAGAAATACTCAATGATGAGATTTATTTACAATTTTGCAGCAAAATTTGAATAATTTATTGGAAGACGTGCCTCTTGATAGAAGAATGCAAATGTGGTACATGCATGCTGGTGCTCCACCTTATTATAACCGTATTGTACGTCAATACTTAACAAGCGTTTTTGGTCCTCGATGGATAGGTCGAGTTGGACCTGCTTTATGGCCACCAAGGTCTCCAGACCTAAATCCCTTAGACTTTTATTTCTGGGGACATCTAAAAGAACTACTTTATTCAATAACGCCAGTAAATACTGAAGAAGAACTACTAGCGAAAATAATACAGCATTTTAGCATTCAACGAAGTCCGTAATAACGCCGGCCTATTTTTTGCAGTGCAGCGGAAAAATATTCGAAGACTAAGAAAATATATTGAAGTACTTGAAGCCCACATTGAATATTTGTCAAAATAATATTTAAACATTTTTATTATTTTTATATTTTAATAACTTTGTAAATTAATTAAGCTCCGATCAACCCTTTGAAAGGTTTTTGGACTTGACAATGTCTGAGCTGGAAATCTCTCAGCATAAAGTTTTCTTACCTTCGAAGAGTTGGAATGCGCTTCCCAAAAATTAAATGTACATCAGCATACCCTGCGTATTTTATTTTTACTTGTTCGTGTTTAGCATTAGTAACTTTTCAGTGCTTCGCATTAAAACCTATTTATCTCGAAAACCGCCAGTTTTATCGAAATAAATTAGTACCTTTTTTGAAGAGAAATGATCAGAGTATTTAGAAAATCAGTTTTTAGCTTGGTCAAATGACATCGGTCAAAATTTTGGACCAACAATGTAGTGGTAAGTCCGTTCCTGACTTCCCTGACGATATAAAACATTTACTGTAGTATACTTCAATGATTCTTAATACCCTGTATAAAATTTTAAAATTTCATTAAATTATGCAAGTCGGTTCAAGAGTTAAAGCCAAAAAAGTAAATCACTGGGCACCCCTTTGGGGCTCTGTATCTCCGTGAAGGGGTACTTTATGTATGCTCTCGAGAAATTAGGAGGCACTTACCGGACACCCTGTATACTTTGATGAGTCTATGAAGAAGCGCCACTAACAAAGAGAATGCTCGATATTCAGTTCCTGCATTAAACCATCGATATCAGTATACGCACATAACGAATTTTGACTTTTGCTTTGACATCCCAAAATCACGTACTAAATCATTTAACTCACTTTGGACAATCAATGTGACTCAGTGAAACTGGGACCTGTAGGAAAAGTAGAGACGGCACACTGTTATTTCGGAGCTGCCTGATGATGCGTTACTATTTCCAATATCTCCCAAAACAATATCCTGCCAATCTAAAGCCGCAGTCGGTACTGGTAAGTCTTCCTGGTGAGAAACAGTTCTTATTGCAGAAAGCAAATTCGATCTTGCGCTTTACTTTTTAGTCAAAATGATTGGTGGGTTCTCGCCATACCATTAAAACTGCAAAAGGCATAATTTTTCTCTTGCCTGTTATCCATGGCATCAATGACACGCTCCAGCTGACACAGCGCACAAGGGGAGCCCACTGCTCATCTTGATCTCCGATTAAAACACCAAAATACATGAAATAGGCTTTGTTCACATTTTCAAAAAATGGTCTGGCTTGTGACTTCACCAGAAATTCTCCATAAAACTTGTTAGAAGAAATTTTGCAACTGCGGCGCGTCTCACTTGACATTTTCGTCGTTGAAAAAACTTTTTTAACTACGCAGAACTACTTAATTCAAAACTCAAAAGAAGGCTGAATAAAAGAATAAGTTTAATGTTATAAACAATCCATTTTAGGTTATCTTTCTGTTTTAAAATACACCCCCTTTAAATTACCCTACAAAATTTACTGCCTGCCAATATATAAGGGTCCAATGAGCCCATTTTAGGTATTTGCATTGTGAAAAAAATGGGCTGAAGTATATTACAAAAATCGTGTCGGCCAGTGTTTTTAATAGCTGTGGAACTAAAGCTGTGCCCATTTGCCTTAGTTAACGAAAATGCTACATAATTTGTTATAGATAGATTTAGAGGCGGTTTAAATGAGTCTAACGATTACTTAATTATATTAAATCCATGAATCACATGTTCCTTAGTCTCCTGTCATGAATTTCCCGTAAAAGGCAAAACCGTGTCATCTGCATATGACAGTATCTGACCGTCCACAATTAGGGGTTAGTAGAGAGTTTATGTATGTAACAAACAAGATTGGACCGAGGATTATACCTTGTGGTACACCCATTTTTATTTGTAGCGGTTTACTTAGTAAGTATACCGTTTAGCCTTAAAGATTGGTCTCTGTCAGATAAGTAATTTTTAAATAGTTCCCACACTGTGCCCTACCACGCGTCAGATTGACATAACCTGGGTACACTAACTCTAGCATCAGCCCTCTAGTGCCACTAAATATAGAACACATTCAACAGTATGATAGCACACGTCTTTAAATGATGCGAAATTATAAATCAATCAAAACTGTCTTCTCCATGGGCGTGCCAGATTTTAGTATCTTCATTAAATTCAAGTTTTGTCTTCAAATATATATTTTGATATTAAATTTTTTAAGCTTAAAATTATGTACAGCCGTACTATTTACCTGGAAGTTTAGAAAGCAATTTTATCAAAACTATTTAGAGTTTAGGTACTTATTCCGTTTCTGCTCTAATCATTTTATTACTTTCTTTTGTACCTAATCCCGATTACCTGTTTGCTAATTATGTGGTTATTATGCCTTTATGGGTGTCTCTATTGGAATAATACACCTATTTATATCTATACCTACCTACCCTGGGTGTTTGTTTCTCAGTGAAACTAGTGAAAGTGTGAAGTGTCAGTGCTTTTTTTAATTAAATATGCAGAATTTTTAACAATACGATTCTATTAAAAGTAAGAATGTGGATTTGAGGGTTGCCAATGCAGTGCAATTTACAGCAGATATGCTTAACGTTGGGAAAACAACAACATATAAACTTTTAAAAGAAGAAAGTGTTGGCGTCAAATCTACAAAAACTTCTCCATGACGACCAAAACTTGAGCTGGATGACGTTTTAATGCAGAGAATAAGGCGAAAATTTCATAAATTCTTTAAAAAAAAAAGAAATTCCCACGCTGGACAAGATTTTGTCCTCAATTCGAGAAGACCAAGACTACCCATTAATGTGTAGAAATACGCTTAGGAAATTACTACAAAAAATGGGTTTTCGGTGGATATAATAGGCAATTGATTTTAATAGACAGAAGGGATATCGTCTGTTGGAGAAGAAATTACTTAAGAAGCATCCGAAAAGCCAGAGAAGAAAACAAAAAAATGTTTTACCTAGACAAACCATGGCTAAATAAAGGCCACACTGTGACTAAATTTTGGGAGGATGAAGATACTAACAGTTTAAGGTAAGCTTTTTTGGAAGGATTATCCACAGGATTAAGACCGCCATCTGGAAAAGGACATCGACTTATCATAGCCCATATTGGAAGTTCTAAAGGCTTCGTTAAATGTGGTCTACTGATGTTCCAATCTAAATATACAGGAGACTATCACGAAGATATGAATGCCGATGTCTTTGAAGAGTGGTTTTAGCAAATGTTGGATCCTTTACCAAAAGATGCAATAATTATATTGGATAATGCAAGTAATCACTCTAGGCTGACGGAAAATTACCGACATGTGTGTGGCGTAAAAGTAAAATAACAGAGTGGCTAAGTTTAAGACAAATAGAATTTTCATTTAAAGATAGGCTATAAACAAACTAAGTTTTTTGAGGTTTGCGATAAATAGGCGCCACCACGCAAATTTATTTTACAATTTGAATATTATGTGACTGTTTTATTAAAATTTGTTGTTACTGTGTCCAATGCTTATACAACAAAAAGGCGTAGACTATTTTACTTATAACTAATTTTCTGATTGGATATGTAAGGCGTGTAAATAATTACGCTATTTTATTGTACACATATCACCTTGATACTTCACTAGACAACTGGTCCCTACAATAAATCAATAGACATGTGCATGTGCTGAAGACAAGTAAAAAACAACATCGCAAGTCTTGTCGGCAACGTTGTCTTCCTTTGACGTACCGCCTCCTGAGTAAAGCTCGATTTATATCTACCAGCACGTAGCGTGTCCAGCAAAAAAAATAATTGCGAACAGTTTGGTAAGCGTATTCATATCTAGCGAACTTGAACAGACACGAGCCAGTACCGGGCAGCATTGTCGACAAGAATATTTTGTCTGTAACGGCGCATGTCTGTCGACGTCTGTTTATGTCTAATCGGTCAGTATGGTTAGTATATTGGTTGGTATGAATGTAGTCGCCGACATGCATGCACCGACAAAGAACAACTTGAAAGTTGGCCATCAGAAAAATGGATAACAAAAAATTAATTGAATTAGTTAGAGTGTATACCTTTCTCTATGATTTGAGTGATCGCAGATACAGTGACAGTCAGCGCAAACCTCCGTTTCCTCTATTGTATTTCTACATAATCAGATTTCCCTTCTTCTTCTTCCAGTAAAATTGCTATCACACTTAATTCTTCAATGGAAAAATTTCGAAACATTTTAACAACGCGGGCACCTTTCTAGTTGGTTTGGCTGTCGGAGACTGGTTGTAGTGGTTGTCGCATGATATGAAAACTTGTGTCTGTTCCGTGTCTGCCACGTTACGTGCTGGACACGCTACGTGCTGGTAGATATGAATCGAGCTTAAAACCGTCAACATGGTCGCTGACTCTAGTCATACTTGTAACTTTGTAGCAAATATGTGTCGATGACCCTGTAGCTGACAAATGTCGTTTTTGGTGGAGTTCCATCTTTAGAGCTTTAAACAACTATTGTATTTTTAAATTTATTTATAGGACTTGTACGGTTTTTTTATGAATAAAACTATACCACATTTTTGCACAATAAAATTCAAATACCGCTCAGTTTACATAAATCGACATCAGTTGATATCTCAATAGATATCGGTGATCGACAAAACGCTGAAGTGCATTAGGTGAGGATTGAGGAATGTATTTGGAATTTGAGAAAGCGGCTTTCCTTTTGCCACCGCCCCTCTTTGAAATATTGCCCGAGTTTATTTCTACACGGCACACAACAAGGGTTTTATATTATTCGTGGGGATGACAGTAGGGGATCTCAAAAGGATTGGGGATCGATTTCTTTTATGTCTAATTGGGAATATGTATATATATATGCATGGTTTTTTAGTCACCAACACTAAAGCTGGATATTATAGGTTCAGATTACTTTCAAGATTACAGTTTAACATGAAGATTGACCGCAGTTAAATTAATGAGTAACCGTGAAGAGGAGAGTTATTGATCTCAAAAATGGATGTGTTAAGAGACTAATAAATATTTACCTATATTGCATTTATTTCCTAAATGAAAAAATATAAAATATAAAAAGTTTTTTGCATTAGACATTCAGGCGTCTACTTTTAACTGTGCAATTTAAAAGGAAAAAGGCAGTGGCGTCCATATTTTTTATTTTTCTATTTTAGCTCTTTCGGCAAGGGATCCAGAGAGAAGACAAATATTTTGCCATTGGTAACTTCTGTGGCACATACTTATGTAAATAACTTTCGTTATATTTTATGGACAGATGAATCCAATTTCTCAAATTCTAGAGTGTACAATGGATACGAGCAAATGGCCCTATTTAGTGGCCTCTCCGATCACCAGACCTAACTCCTCTTGATTCTTTTTGTGTGAGGTTATTGAAAGAACCATACAGTCAAAGAAAAGATATAGATGATAGGAGCATACTGAAGACAGTTCGAGCAGTTCAAAAACGTGCTCAGAAATGTATTGAACAACGAGGTGGTACTTCTCAGCATCTTCTAAGAAATAATTAGTGATTTTCTTTTATTTTGTTAAAAGTTCATGTGCAAAATACAGTGTGTAAATATATCTTTATTGCTATAATTTGAGCTTTATAACTTTTACTACATACAACATTAATTTTTATCCTAGGAGAAAATTAGTTATTAGCTTTTTTGTTTAAAATTTAAAGTTTTAACTGATTAGTGATAAAAATATAATATACAGAGGGTTTATGTAAAAAAAAATATGTTCTTTTACTTCAAAACTCCAGAACACGATTGCCAATTGTTCTTTTCATTCTTGTATCGTAACGAGCTGTAAAAATAATACTAATTTGCTAACCTTAACAATTTTGTATCTATAATAATAGCAAAGTTACCAATGGTGGACACATAATTCGGATGACCCTGTATATATCACGAGGATGAATGTTGCGACCAAGCTGAAAATCAGTATCTTGCTTGCTACTTCTTCCGTGACCATAAACTAATTTTTACGTATTTAAAACACTCACTTTACGGGCACAAAAAGGGCTTGACGTATAATTATTATTTCTTCATAATTTACCTAACACTGACTAACTGACATTGGTTTTTCATGGCTTTTAAACTAATCCGATTAATAATATTCGATATTATAATCGTTGGGTTATGAACTTATAACTGAACGGCCAGCTTGTTCAAAATAAAATTTGCAACACCTGCATTACATAATTATCGTAGAAAATAGCTATTTGTGTATTAAGAGCGGAAAGTGATACTTTGCCGATTGAGACAGAAAGTTGCCGCGCGACGCGTCAGCGGAGCTCGGCAATCTGTCGAAAACGGCAAAGAACTTTCCGCTCGAATTACACACTAGATTTTTTCTACGATCACGATATATATGAAAAATAGTATATACTAGTTTAATTCTTTTTTTTAAACCTGACATGGGCCAACTTTTTTATTTAAAGAGTTAGGTAGTTATTTAAGCAAAAATAACTTACACTAACAAAAATAGAGAATACAATTATTTTGTTGAAAAAATTAAGTAAAATACTTGTATTATTACCAAGTTTGTCGTAAATTCTTAACAAAACTAAGCAAACAAAACACACAGCTTTATTAAAAAATTGATAAATGTAATACACAATAAAATACCAAAAACCAAGTTTTCCTTATTAATAAATATTTGTAGGTACCTATATTATGTATTTTTTATTTAACTTTTATTGGAACAGAATACAGAAAGAACATTGAAAATATAAATACAATATTATACTTATTTATAATATACAATAAAATTGACTTATTTTTTATTATTTACTATATTAAAATTAAAAGTGCAGTTTTTACAACTTTTAATGTTTATTCCTGATGTTGATGGATCAGAGTGTTGCAAATCTCAGAAAATGTTAAATTTGATTTTTTTTGGGTTTGAGATTGGCCAGATATTCTTTGAAAAGTTTGTATTTTGTTGGTCATTGAATCATCAATATACCCTTCGGCAACGTTGCTACTTTTCCAACCTTCATGCTTTTTAAGCTGTATCAAATCACCACCCCCATGTACCAATAACGTAGCAGAAGTACGTCGAAAACAATGCCCAGTATATAAGTTAGGATTCGATAAGTTTAAATATTTGGCAATATCACTGGGTATTTTACCAATGGTATTCATTCCTATAACCTGGTTTGTGCAACGCCCCTTGGAATATCGGAAAAACAAGCGGCGTCCTAAATTATTCTTGCACTGTTCTCTCAAATGGATGTACTTTTTATAATATCCAACGTAACCAATGGCATTTTCTGCGGTGTCATTTATAATTGTAAATTTCCGACTTTGATTCGTTTTTGAATCTGGAATGCACAGTATTAAAAGGGATTCTTTACATTCTATATCATCTATTTTCATTTTTACTAACTCGTCTCTTCTACACGCTCCATTGCAGCGATGCCCATAATCAAGACAACCTATAAACCAAAAACCAATGTAAATACTGATCGTAATATATTATACATTTTAAATAATATTAAAAAGCATACCTTTTTGCATAAATATTCATCATCAGGTGCATTGCGAATAAAGTTTTCTATATGATCCTTGGATAATGTTAATGATTTTTTTGCTTTGTATCCCACTGACTTCTTCTTCAGAAATGCAATTAATTTCGCATAATGACTATGTCAATATCATTTTTAATTTTCAAAGTTTGTCTGAGCATTGAATACTTTGACCATAGAGTTGATGACTTTAAAGTTTGTGCTTTTTGTCCAAAATAGGTCAACAGTACATTTTCAGAATATTTCTTGATTTTTTGCGATTGACACCAATTTATGAAAAGAATGTATTCATTTTCATACGTTGTTTTGGATTTTTCGGGCAGTAGATTTAACGATACGTTTTTTGCAGCTTCGACGATATCCGGAGGTGTATTAGAAAATTCACTATCACTTGATACGACATCCATTATTTAATTTGACCATAAATTAATTAGAGAATACTTAAATAAATGATCAAATATTTAAATTTTACTACAATATTTACCGCTTTGTTTGACATGTGCCTCCTTGATTATAGAAATTAAATAGCCATTAGAACTTACCGCTTTGTTTGACATGTGCCTCCTTGATTATAGAAATTAAATAGCCATTAGAACCTCTTGTGTATGTTGTGTTGCCGACTTATCATCACATTTCTCGGCAAGTTTATATATTATTGAAGGCTGTAATCGTTTAATTATTTGAAAACTGCTGTTTGGATGGTTTGACATATTTAAAATTTATTAAAATATTTATTCTTAGGCTATAGTTTCTTTTAAAGTAACGACTGCCTTTATTTTATTTGCAAATAAAGTTAGGCGAGCGCCAAAGTTACTTTGGCGCTTTAGAGCGCCAATGATGTCAAAATATGACAAATTGGGGAAAACGCCAACTTTCTGATGACTTTTCGAAGCGCAAAGGCCTACTTTAATTAGTGATCGTAGGAAACCGTAATTATTGTCATAAAATATCAGTGTCAGTTCGTAATTCAGAAGTTAAACACGAAAACTGTCCAGATATATTCTAAAGATGACTTTTCAGTTGGCAACTTTTTCTTTTTACGGAGATTTTTTTTAGTGCAGTAATTTTTAATAGTAATGTCATGTAAGTAAAAACAAAAACAAGCCACAACATAAAAATGATAAAAATAATTACCGACTGGCATGGTAGAACTGAAGCACTTTAAGTTATTGGTACTGAAATTTCCAAATAATTCCCTAGACCCGCAACTGGATTAAAAATAGGTTCTGAGCTATTATTTCTCGCAATTACACTACAAGTTCCAACAACGCGGTCATTTAGCATTTTTCTATTATATTTTCTTAAAGATATTGTAATTTTAGTGCGAACTGCAAGAAATTTTAATTTTCTAACGCCTGTGTAGCCTTTAAAATAATTTACGAACATCGACTCGTGGAATTCGCTGTGTGACGTCACTAAGTCCTATAGTAAGTCGGATCGTGCTCGCTGCCGTTGCTTACGACTAAGAAAATAGGTGGCCATGCACATCGCCCTTTCTCCGTTGCTGGGTAATGGAGTTGACATTAACAGGAGAAACAAAAAAACTTTTACTAATTTCTTATTCGTTTATCTAAAATAGTGTTAGAGAAAGTATAGTCTGGAACTCGTATGGAATGGCATTTCCTACTTGTTATAGAATATACTATTACAAGTAGTAATAATAAGCTTCTGCTTTAACTGAACAAACAAACAGTAAGCGCATGTCCCTTGTATATGCACAGAAAGACCGTTGCAAGTTCAAAGCGGACAAAATGTGGGACTTAATGACGTCACCGCCTCGCGAGCGATTTATTTAATTTTGATCTCGTATATTTCGGAAACTACTTATCGGATTGACTTCAAATTTTCAGGGCTGACCATGCCTCATAAATGCTTCATAAAAATTAGTTAAAGAGTGTAATTTGACTTGGTTTGACGAAATGAGCCCATTAACGAGAACTAAACTTGTTTTAAATATATTATGGAGGCTATCGCTTCACTACATGCGAATTTAGTATATTTTGTACATTATTAAACAGAATAAATATTTGTATTTATTAGTCTTCTGGTATATCTATATTAACGTTGCTAAAACGAGGCTTGGTTTATTGCCATGTTGCTATTTGGGCTCCTAAATCCCAAACAGGGCGCCGGAACTATTGAATCCGGCATTAAACCGAAATACCATATTTTCATTCAGATCAGAAAATGACCATTTTATTATTTATTTCGGTATAAACTACTACTTAATATGTTTACTATATTGAAAAAATGTAATGTGCAAATTACTATTGACAGAGTTGCGACAATTATTATTAAGTCTTTGTTGCAAAATTTGTTTGTAAATAGAATATAATAATAATTGTTGTGATATTTATATCTGATGATGCCTAAGTGGACTAAACATGAAACTTTATTTACAAAAAATCGTTGTGTTTTAATAATTACATATTGTTACTCATCCACATGTTTCTTGGTTATTTATTATGGACGCTTTATTCGACGATGAAGTTGTCTAAACTCAAAAATCCACTAACTTCAGAAGCAAATAAACTCTCACATTAGGCAGTCGCTCAAAAGTTCCAAAATTGCTAATAATAACTTGAATAACGTAAAATAACTTTTTTCGTAAGAAATATATTACATATTGAGTTAACGTCCCCATCCATAATGAAACAAAGTATTAAAGACGAACTGCTTTCAAAGCACAATGGAATATGACGCATCGATCCGACGTCGTATTCATTTGTCTTCTGCCTCATTGCAGGCCGGCTTTTTAGTCGACTTTGATCAGGCGCTATACGATTCGAAACGATAGCATTTCATATTTTATTGATCCTCTGAAATGGCTATAATACGACAAACTTGAAACAACTTTGTTTAAATCAAGAGACAAAAGTTTTGAGCATTACTATAATATTGAAAAATGATCGATGTAAAATATGATAGATACTCGCGATAATTTTGTTTACTGTATTTTGTCTATTTACAGGATATTTTAACTGAAAAGATTTAGGCATAGCTACGTAGGTATAGAAACATTACCAGATAAATTATATTGTATCATGGATTGGTGGACTGTAAACTGAACTGGATATTAAAAAATGTGTCTATCCAATGAAATTTAATACAAGAAATGGAACAATACAACTTTGACGTTATTCTTAACTTGATTTCTTGTTTTCCCCGGAAACATCGTATTGTTGTTGGCTTTAGCATGAATATTTTTTTTTATGATAAGGCACAGCACTGCAGGATAAATCCTTTATGGCGCTCTGGGAGCGGTGCGTGTGCGCAGGAAACGATTCACGTTGGTCTTGAATCTTTGAAGATTATAGTCGTTGGGGAACACGATCTCAGGGAGGTCGTTCCAGAGTGATGACGTTCTCCAGATGAAAGAATTTTGAAACAGTGTCGTTCGAGGGACACTAAGCTGAACCACGTACTGGTGGGCTGCAGTGGCTCGTCGTGTATTTCTACCATGCACCGCTCTGGGTGGTATCAAGCGGGCAACCTCAGTTAAACACTTGCCATTAAAATATTTGTAAAATAGACTCAAGTCGCCAACCTGCCTTCGATCTTTAAGGCTTTCCAGGTTGTTTGTCAGACTATGGTCACCAATCAAGCGAATGACTCTTCTTTGAATGGAATCTAGCAATCTCAGGGTATGTATAGGAGCAGAGCCCCAAATATGCGAACAGTACTCCAGCGATAGTCGAATTTGGGCTTTATAGAGCATCAAAAGTTGTTGGGGTGTATAGAGGTTCTTAGTTCGGAAAAGTACTCCAAGCTTCTGCGAGGCTGCTTAGCAATGGCCGCAACGTGGCTCTGCCAAGACATATGACATCCAAATTAACGTCCAATAAATGAATTGATGAAGCCAAGGGAATCGAGTGTCCCGCCATAACTATATCCGGTTCTTCAACATTAACTTTTTTAGAAAAAACTGCCGCCTGGGTCTTTTTAGCGTTAAATTCTAATTGGTTACTGTCACCCCAAGACAGAATTTCTTCCAGGTCTTTGTTGAGATGTGAGACCTCTTGCTGCCTATAGAGATGTGCATTAGCAGCCGATGTCCGAGCATCCAAAGTAAAAGATGAAACAAGTGTGCTGTCATCAGCGAAGCTATATATAGAATTTTTAGTTTTTTCCAAAAGATCGTTAATGTAGAGTAAGAAAAGGGTGGGCGACAATATAGAACCTTGAGGGACTCCGGCGTTGATGTTAAATGTATCTGAAAGAAATCCGTCCATCGCCACTCGCAGAGAACGGTCTTTAAGAAAGCTCGACAGCCATGAACAAAATTGAACCGGCATTCCGTATGCTCTCACTTTAGTTAGGAGCCCCTCATGCCATACTCGGTCAAAAGCCTTGGAAATGTCCATTGCTACCGCCAGGGACTCGTCATGATGTTCTATGGCGTTGTTCCAAACATGAGTAACATAAGCGAGAAGGTCTCCTGTTGATCTAGACTTACGGAATCCATACTGGCGGCCACTAATAATGTTGAGGCCTTCCAGGTATTTTAATAATTTTTCGTTGATAGCCTTCTCCATTACTTTGGATATAACCGAAAGCAATGCGACTGGACGATAGTTGTTTGGCAAGGTCTTCTTGCCTTTTTTGGGTATGGGCTGGACTCGCGCAGTTTTCCAGCAAGAAGGAAATATTCCTTTTTTGTAGGATAAGTTAAAAAGCCTACAAAATACCGGTGTCAGTTCGTCAGCGCATGTCTTAATTACAATGACTGGAATATCATCAGGACCAGAAGCCTTTTTAGTGTCAAAACTCCTCAAGATTCGTTTAATATGGCGGTGGCGAAAAACAATCTCAGGCATTCTCGATTCTACAGGGGGAATGTTCGGTGGAGTACTTCCCTGAAAATTTACCGTTGAATGTGAAGGGAATAGTTCCACCAGTAGGTTTGCTTTCTCCTGTGCTTTGGTCGCAATGGTGCCATCAGAACGTGTTAGAGGTGGAATGGTTGACTTGGTAAAGTTCTGACTGACGGCCTTAGCTACCGACCAAAATGATCTTGAGCCGTTAGGACATTCAAGAAGTCTGTCTTTGATCCTCTGGTTGTGTGCTTCTTTGCTTTGGTTTATCGCTTGCTTGCATTGGTTTCGAGCGTTAACAAAGATGGTACGATTTTCGGCGGTAGGATTTTTACGCCATTGTCGGTAGAAATAATTTTTTGATTTAACAGCTCGTTCGCAATTTTTGGTAAACCAAGGCTTGCCGTTAGAGGAGCACTTTTTTGGGAAAGGGATGAAGGCTTCCATGCCAGTAAGAATAACCTCCGATATTTCTGTTGCACAGATGCATGGATCATCAGAGGTAAAACAAACGTCCCGCCAAGGAAACGTTCGAAAATGGTCCCTTAGGTCATCCCATTTAGCTGATGTATAATGCCATACCTTGCGTGATTTAGGAGGCTCTTCGGCACTAATTGGTAGTGTGTTCAGGGCCGAAATAAGGTTGTGGTCAGACGTTTCTAGCGGCGGCTTCACGGTAACAGTGTACAAGTCGGAGTTTGAAGTTAAGACAAGATCCAACAAACTAGCAAAATCACCATCTCTGTCTGGAATCCGAGTTGGTTCACCAACCAGCTGGGTGAGGCCAGAGCTGATGGCAAAGGATTCGGCTTCACGACCTTGTTCGTCGGTCATGTTTGAGTATTTGAGCCAGTTGACATTATGAACGTTGAAGTAGCCAAGGATGACAACTTCGGAATTGGGATGGTGGGTTTGCAAAAAGTCGATAGTATTAGCAAGAGAGGAGAACAAGTCTCTATAATGGGTATCACTTGGCGGCCGGTAAAGGCAGCAGATGAATTTAGTAATTCTCTGCGTTGATAGTCTAAACCACATTACATCAAAGTCGTTAGGCTTGAGTGTCTCCTCTCGTTGACAAGAAATATCACTCCGGACAAAGAGACAAAGGCCAAAATTCCGCCTAAATCGGTGATGGAAATCGTACCTAGGATATAAATAGCTGACCGTATTAATCGATGATCTGACTTTGGTTTCAGTTAGTGCAAGTACATGAGGCTTGGTAGGTTGTCGATTTTGATGGACTGCATTGGAATGGGCCAAATCTTGCAAAACCTTATTTTAGTTATGTCATTTTCTTTTTCCATAATAGTAACAGGGCTTATACCATCGTTCCTTGGTGAAGCTCAACAATTCCTCCCAGCTTCCATACCATGGGCAAGCGTTGCAAATATTATCATTAAAATTGAGCTACTAACTTTTACTAATCTTTTCCAGTAAGGAAGAGCAATAAAATCGTTAGAATTGGATGATAGGGTACAAAAAGGACGATAGTTCAGGATTACCCCGACTTGACATACCTAATAGAGTATTGAATTTATCGAGTTAACTGAGCATTAGCGAGGATACATTCAAAATGATGTTTGGCACTCTTTACACCTCCTTTCTAAAGACTGCCAAAATGGGGGGAAAATGGTGGAATAAAAAACCAATTTATTTCAAATAAAGAGCTAGAGAGACACTGTTTGCAAGGAAAGAACACAGCCTTAAATTCAAAGAAGAACATTTATCTATAACCGCTAATCTTATTAATTTGTAGCTTCTGGCCTTTGCGTAAAAAAAAAATAAAAAATGAATACATAATTCCTTTGGGACCCGTCGGATGTTTTTGAGTTTGAGTTCTATTTTTACAAAGCAAATTAGAGATATTATTATTTGACTTTAAAAATTGCCCTAGCTCCCGGTTAGCCCATACGAATGCGGTACCATTATCAGATACAATTTGTATAGGACTGTCGCGCTTAGAAACGAAGGGACGTACAACTTAAATAAACACGTTACACGCGTCGACAGGTACGAAGTTAGTTCTAGATGACGAGCTCTGCTGGAAAAGCAAGGAAATAAACCTACCTAGCACTGTTTCATTTCGCATCCTCGCTTCTTTTAATTAGAAACTGACCTGCGTAGTCAATTCCAGTTACGTGAAACGGCTCAGCGTGTAGTAAACCTTGATGCTCGCATTATAGGCTAAATATTAAAACTGTAACGATACGTTTGCGAGATGTTGCACGTGGCAATCAAGCTATCCACCCAACCAGACCAGCGAGGACTTAGAGAAGGCCAAACGTTGGAATGGAGAAGTTTGTCCCTTTTCGTGAGACCCAATCCTTGGAAGCGTTTCGCCGTATTATGGCTCATCGGCAAAGCTACAGAGTCTGACGAGAAAGAAAGGGACCTTACTGTGCATTTGAAATTTCAACACATAATGTAACGATACATATGGGAGATGTTGGTATAGCCTTGCCGTAATACGGCAAAACGCGTCCAAGGATTGGGTCTGACGAAAAGAAAACGGACAAACTTCTTTCTATTATTAAGAATGTGGTTAAGTTATCAAATTTAATATGAAAAATTGAACAATGAAACTTGACTTCTTGTTTTCTCCGGGAAACATCGTATTGTGGCTGGATATCTGGCTAGAACATACAGGGCGTTTCAAAATTTACTACATATATTTTAAGGGTGTATTTTTGAGATTACAATAAAATATGTTTTCCCATAAACGTGTGTCTCCAAGCTACAGCCATCGTAAGTTGGGGGAAAAGAATCGATTATTTTGAACTGTAATTTTAGTTAGTCATAAAATCTCCTGAAAATTTGCATACTCCTGTTACTTTAGGCGCTCGATTCATTTTATGCATCAAAAATGGCATTAACCTAATTTTAGGGGGGGATTGAGGGGGAGAGCAAACTTTTGATATGACTGAAATTTTATGTTACCGCCAATAAACCTTAAAAATAAACATCCAATCGAGCATAAAAACTGTATAATGTTGGTATCTTGCATTTTTTGAACAACTAACCGTTTTTGAGAAAATTGCTGTTGACCGAAAGAGAAGCATTATTGTATTAAAATAACAAACTAAAAAAAAAAAGTATTTGGCTTTGACGGCTTATTTGTTTTTGTTTATTAACTTTTATTGACGTTTTATGCAAAATAAATTACATTTTTTGCCATTGTAATGCCACTTATCCCATTGCAATACTACTTATCCCGTTGTAATGCCACTCATCCCGTTGCAACACTACTCATCCCGTTGCGACACCACTTATCCAGTTGCATTGCTACTCATTCCGTTGCTAAACGATTTCAGAAGAACAGGCTCGAGCATTGCGTACTCCAGCGATTTTAGTTTTTTTTTGTGGTTAGTTTAGATTAGTTAGAACCCGTCGCGGGCGTACGCATAATAGGTCACCAAAGTATCATCGCAATCGGATGAATGATATAGGAACACATACGGGACAAAGAAAGAAACAAACGTTCATATTTATATATTATGGATTACAAAATAGCAATTTGAATAAAACTATTTCTTTTTATAGGAAGTGCTGGAAATACCCTCCCTCCGCTGCGATACAACCTTTCATTCTTCTCCTCATAGAATGCCGCACGCGCTCTAAAATTTCGGGATCATTTCTCACAACTTGGGAAGCATCGATAATACGTTGATGAAGGACCTCGACCGAAGGCAGCGGCATTGCATCATAAACTAGACTTTTCACACACCACCTTAAAAAAAAAATGTTGAGCGGGGTACAATCAGGGGAACGTGATGGCCAAACTATTGGACCTGCTCTACCAATCCATCGATTCGGAAATATTAATTCTAAATAAGTAGAGGAATATTGACAGTTCTGGGCCAGGTGGTGCTGGTGGTGCGTTTTATGATCTAACCCAGGTGGTGCAGGTGGTGCGTTTTATGACCTAACCCGGGTGGTTCGGTGGTGCTGTTTACAAAATAACCCGAAATTAAACCCGACTTTTTACGATCTAACCCAAGTGCTTTCATGAGGCGGCTTCTTATCTAACCCTAACTTGAACCTGAATATGTATGAACTGACCCGAGATAAAACCCGACTTTTTACGACCTAACCCGGATGCTTTCGCGAGGCGGCTTCTCATCTAACCCTAATTTGAACCTGAATATTTATGATCTGACCCGAGATAAAACCCGACTTTTTATGATTTAACCTTAGTGAAACGCCGCTGCTAAAGCGGGATAATTAAATCCCAATTTTTATAAGCCATCCTTAAACCCAACTTTTTACGATCCGACCTGAGCCATCCTTAAACCAGACTTTTTATTATTTCCCCTTAGTTGAAACGCCGCTGTTAAAGCGGTATAGTAAAAAACATTATTTATATTTTCTAACTTAGTGAAACGCCGCTGGTGAATGGCAAAGCGAAATAAAACCCTAATTTATATGGTCTAACAAGATAAGTATAATAATGCGGTACATTATTTGCCACCGCAATAATTATTTATACCTAAATAACCCTCTCAAACCCTCTGCCGACTCGATTTAAAAAGAAAGGGACATAAACCTTTATTTATTATTCCGAAGGACCCTCATTAAAATTCAGTAGCATATCTAATAATTGTTTTCAATTTTGCACCACTTATATAAAATACAATAAAATAATTACCATCTAGAACCATTAACTAGCGATTTCTTTGTACTGGAAATGGATAAATTATAGGACTATCTTGTAATGAGAACAGAGTAGACAATAAATAAAACTTAAATACGTATAAAATACCAAGCAGGTATAGCTACTATACAACTTGTGTTCGCCATCAGGTAAAAGCCCTCATAATGCTTTTATAAAAATTTTGGATAATATCATAATATAAGTAAATAGGGTACAATTTCAGGAAAAAAGTAAAAAAAATTAATTCACAGTGTAAAATTGTAGTTAAATGGATTGTAAATACGAAATAATATAAAAAGCTACCTTTTGTTTGCGATGATGTATGCACAATAACTCTATATTATTCGATCCTTAAACTGAAAATACCCACTAGATAGGTATCATAAGCTGTATTTGTCATCAGGTAGAACCCCCAATAAAATTATGAATATCAGGCGTAGGCAACAAAGTAGCAATCTTAACTTATTTTCAACACGAGCATAAAAATATGGGGTTGTTAAATATTTTATAACCTTAATTCTCAATGACAACAATAAGCAAATCACGTTGGTTTTTTAATTTATTATTAATCTGGCTAACTTAAGAAACTCACAATATAACGACCATCCAAAAAAATCATAATACATTACTGGGTGTGAAAGCAATTGCGCTGCAAAATATAGTGTATACCGACTCTGAGCTAGTTAATTAAAATCCCAATTAGCGCTAAAAAAAATCAATTAGATATTTACTTTAGATATTTTAATAAAAAAATTCAATATTATTAGCGTCACCTACGCATAGGGTTAAAAAGTATGAGAAACTTTGTGAATATCATTTCCCATGATTCTCTCGACCACCACATCGATGTCACATTTCAATATTCTCACCAACATTTAACTTTTGAAATTAGCATAATAACAAATCCTTTACAATGAATTAAACAAACGCATACATAATTTTAAAATCACATAATAAGAATATAAGCTAAAATCTAACAAGTTCGGACTACTCGAATGACGTCAGTTTACATCTGTAGAGAATACCCAACTTTCAAATCATAAAAAATGGTCAAACTTTGTCGGTAAATACCCTTCTATGATGCAGGGGAAGGACAGGTAACTCGAGATGTTTATAAAGAAACGTTAAAGAACATTATTTGCTTATTTCTAGACTCTTAAAAATTAGATGCAATCGAACAATAAATGTTTTCATCATGTATATTTATGAGTAACACATTACCTTCGACATACATAAATTCAAATTGATAATTACTTGCCTTAGTACTTTTTTAGAAGCTTGAATCATTGCATATAACCGTCTGAGGATACCCAAACTTCCCCTAACATATTTCTCCGTAACCGGGGAAAAAGAGGTAAAAAAAGCAAAATAACAACTCCAAGTGTCTTTGCGAACAATCGGCAATAAAATAGAGTATTTCAGTTTTTAATTTTTCGTAAATAAAAGTTGGTTAGATTAATAGTCTCTGTGAATATAATAACATAAGCAAAGTGATATGCCGTAAATTTAGGAGTACAGTATAAATTATGCCTCTATTAAAATATACCGCAATAACTAACTACCAAAGGATTTTTGATATTTTGAATATATTTGATGCTCATAGCATTATCACATTTCCAAAGGCTCTAAATTTTAGAAAAATGTTCTAATAGAATATGTCTATCAATATAAAGTAAAGGTATTGTTAGGTTTTTTTAAAAAATACGACCTACAACAGTCTCTGCTACAGCATGGCTGACTCTGTAGAAACTTCTGTGAAACCATAATAATTATATCAATAATCGAGTCGTCCTTATGATAATATTTTCTTCCAATATCCGACTCCACTATCCATAAAAGTTATGTTAGAAAATTCATAATTGAGCGCATTGTAATTTTTTAAAAAGAAATTTACTTCACACACAAAGATGTAGCCATTCAATTCATGAAAATAATGCAAGTCAGTATGCGTATGCTATGGCTAACTGTTTAAATGTCTATTCCTTCCACGTTTGTCGGAAGAAATACTTTTTTTATACTAGTATTTTAGTTGAAAATAAGATCGTAAATCGTCTGTACAAAACAAGCGTCCCTTATGGATTTGAACGAAAATCATAGATTCGACTATTTTCATGAAAAATAAATCTAAGTACGGAATAATGCAGGGAGATTATCTATTTTCTTGGTTTAGAAAGTGATGTAGTTAAGATTTATAACTTAGGAATAAATAAATTATTATTAATCTTTTCGACCTATTTCTCTTGCATATTTAATTTCTTTGATAGTAAGAACTAATCTCTTTATTTTACAAAGTAAAAAAAAAAGCTAAAGATCGGCGTTGTCAGTCAGGTATAAGAACTGATTTAACACGATGGTTTATGCACAAACGTTCAAATACAATTGTATGCTTTTTAACCGATTATGTCGGAAAAATGACGTTTTATAGATTAGATATTTAGACGAAGAGGTAGCCTTCTCAATAAAGTATTGATTATTGTCCTGATAGCTAGACAACACTTTTTATGTTAGTAAAAAAAAAATAATTTTTTTCGAACGCTATTACAGGTTTTATCGTTAACTAACAAACATTAAGAGTGAAAAATTACCGTGCAAGATAAAATGTATAGGTTTACTTCATTTTTACATTATTTTACATTCGACAAAGAATAAACATCAATTTATTGTTTATTTTTTGAGGGAGTACTGGATGGTACAACTCTTCTGGTGGGAGAATTGTGCATTTAATTAAACCATCTATATTATTTAGGTTTAATTTGTTACACGCATCTCCTACGTACACTTCTGGATGTGATAGTGGAAATTTAGAACTCTTACAGATGTACGGATAGAGGGAACAAACATCGGCGTATTTAATTTTTTCCGTATCTTTTATTTCATAGTATTCGCATGTATTTCCTGTTCGTCCTCCATAAAAAGCATCTCTTGGATTTAGTTTTGTCAAAATTTTATTGTAATGGGTATTAGTATAGGATTTTATCTCTGGATTATTTTTTAATAAATTTCTAAAATCACACTCCCACATTTCATTAACTAAAAAACCGAAATCTTTTAGTCTCATAATTTTTACCTTTGTGGTTTCATATCTTAAATTTAGCGTTTCTGAGGGGTCCTCGGAAAGAGGATCGTTCCTGCCGAACTTGTAGCATACAGTACATCCATGGAAATAACATCCTTGAAATTCAAATACCTCATTTGTTTCGGAGCAGTAACCATCAACTTTTACACCATTTAAAACAGCTTCTTTACCATTAGCAGCATGTAAGATGTTGATTTTTCTGTGATTCTCGGTCCAAAGTAACCAATCTATGGCAATTTTGCTCTGCCTGTTTCTCCATCGGTATCCATTTTTTGGTATGATTCCTATAGTATTAGGCTTCAAAAAATTTCTTCTAAAAATTGTATTGCATGCTGAAGCAATAGTTGTAGCTTCAGTAAATGGACATACATTGGTAGTTTGTATAAGTTGTTCTCTAAACTTTAAACATGATTGCGCAAGGATTTCGACATCCGATACGCAGTAGTCTACCAGATCTCTTTGCATATCGAAACCATCATTTTCATGTTCTACAAACCATTTAAGAAATTTGGCTCTGTCTTCTTCTTTCATACTATCTGAGGAGTAATATTCAATTGATGGTAGAGGTCCTATATAGTTTTCATTTGCCTTTGTATTAAATAGGTGCGGGAAGTAGCCTTTTTTAAAAATATTCTCAAGTCCAAATACCTTTGGTAGTTTGGCTTAAGGCATAGGGAAATAGTTAAGTGAGTCGATAAATTTTACATTTTCAAGTTGCATCGTAATTATTTTGGTACCTCTCATGATTAACTCAGGTGTAAAATCTGTCTTTGTCATAATGTAGTTTAATATAAACTGGTGATCAAAAGCCTGACCATTATGGGCTATTACAATAATTTCTTTAAAGTTTTTCCTCATTTGTAACAAATGGTTAGTAAATGTACCCGCTGGGTCTATACCTCTGACTTTTTGTAACTTTAGACCACATTTTTTTACAAGTATCTGCTTCAGAATCCATGCACTCATCGCAAACAAAAGGTAGCTTTTTATATTATTTCGTATTTACAATCCATTTAACTACAATTTTACACTGTGAATTAATTTTTTTTACTTTTTTCCTGAAATTGTAGCCTATTTACTTATATTATGATATGCGCATACATCATCGCAAACAAAAGGTAGCTTTTTATATTATTTCGTATTTACAATCTATTTAACTACAATTTTACACTGTGAATTAATTTGTTTTACTTTTTTCCTGAAATTGTAGCCTATTTACTTATATTATGATATTATCCAAAATTTTTATAAAAGCATTATGAGGGCTTTTACCTGATGGCGAACACAAGTTGTATAGTACCTATACCTGCTTGGTATTTTATACGTATTTAAGTTTTATTTATTGTCTACTCTGTTCTCATTACAAGATAGTCCTATAATTTATCCATTTCCAGTACAAAGAAATCGCTAGTTAATGGTTCTAGATGGTAATTATTTTATTGTATTTTATATAAGTGGTGCAAAATTGAAAACAATTATTAGATATGCTACTGAATTTTAATGAGGGTCCTTCGGAATAATAAATAAAGGTTTATGTCCCTTTCTTTTTAAATCGAGTCGGCAGAGGGTTTGAGAGGGTTATTTAGGTATAAATAATTATTGCGGTGGCAAATAATGTACCGCATTATTATACTTATCTTGTTAGACCATATAAATTAGGGTTTTATTTCGCTTTGCCATTCACCAGCGGCGTTTCACTAAGTTAGAAAATATAAATAACGTTTTTTACTATACCGCTTTAACAGCGGTGTTTCAACTAAGGGGAAATAATAAAAAGTCTGGTTTAAGGATGGCTCAGGTCGGATCGTAAAAAGTTGGGTTTAAGGATGGCTTATAAAAATTGGGATTTAATTATCCCGCTTTAGCAGCGGCGTTTCACTAAGGTTAAATCATAAAAAGTCGGGTTTTATCCCGGGTCAGATCATAAATATTCAGGTTCAGGTTAGGGTTAGATGAGAAGCCGCCTCGCGAAAGCATCCGGGTTAGGTCGTAAAAAGTCGGGTTTTATCTCGGGTCAGTTCATAAATATTCAGGTTCAAGTTAGAGTTAGATAAGAAGCCGCCTCATGAAAGCATCCGGGTTAGGTCGTAAAAAGTCGGGTTTAATTTCGGGTTATTTTGTAAACAGCACCACCGAACCACCCGGGTTAGGTTATAAAACGCACCACCTGCACCACCCGGGTTAGATCATAAAACGCACCACCAGCACCACTGAGTCAGAACTGTCAATTCCTAGCTACTTATGGGTATTTAAGTGTAACCACGGTTACCGCAAAAACTTTTATTATTGAACTTACTTATGTCAATCTGCGACATTTAAAAAGTGAATTGATTACAAATCAAGATTTAATTTAATTTTAAGTATATTTTTAATAAATTTGTTACTTATTACGTAATTTATTGTACAATAATGTTTTTTTTTAATATGAAATACAATTTTTTGTACAACTGTCAAAAAAAGTTGACATTTTTTCATCGCTATCGATACGTAAACCTTTTGTTTTTTTAACAGTGAAAAAAAGACTTTTTTTCACGGTGAAAAAAAGACTTTTTTTAACTGGAAAAATGATTTACAAAAAAAACGATAAAACATTACTTTTTAAAAAATGTATTGAATTTTTTTGTACAAATTTACTAATTAATTACCAACTACCAAAAAATCTCATTTGTTACAATAATAATTGATGGTGAAGTTCGAACAATTGCTTCCAATATTAATTCCCGAAGCTAGTCCACCTTGCTGCTGATCAGAAACGCTAGATATTCCTTGAAAAGTTGAGTCCACAATTGTATCAGTTATATTGATTTGTTTGGAAGTAGAGGAACAATTTAATTTATTAGAAATATCAATTTTATTACTCAAACTATCTTCTATATATCCTTCTGCTATGGCGGCAGATTTCCAACCACCGTGGCGTTTTATAGATGTCATGTTACCCCCTGCATTGGCTAAGAGAGTTGCAGAACTCCTCCTAAAACAGTGACCTGTGTAGCTCTTATGCAATTCTTTTCCCAGCCATTTTGCAATCAAGCTAGGAATTTCCCCTATTTTATTTATTCCCACATGTTGGTCAACACATTTTCCTCTTGAATATTTTAAAAATAATCTCTTTTTGTGTGTATGGGACGGCCTTAGTACTCTATACGTGCGATATATCTCAATATAATCAGAATTTGAAACGGTAAACATTCTTGGGCAATAGGTCTTTGTATCCGGTATTTTAACAATCAATATAGACCCGGTATCTTCAATGTCATCAATAGTTACCTTCAATAATTCTTCACGGCGACAAGCACCGCTGATTCCCAAAATTAACGCGACCTACAATTAAAAAAATATTGAAATTACTGAAATAATACAAAATTTTGATCATCTGTACCTTATAAAGTAAATTTGTTTCATCATCAGCTTCTTGAATGAATTTATTAATATCGTCTCTCGATAAAACTTTAGATTTCTTCCCTCGGTATCCGATGTTTTTGTTCTTAATAAAAGGCACCAATTTTGAAAACTTCTTTATATCAATATTTTCTTTAACATTCAATGTACTCTTTAACATTGAGTAGACACTCCATAAAGTAGAAGGTTTTACAGTTTTTGATTTCTCCTCAAAATAGCATATAAGTACCTTTTCAGACACTTTTTGTATATTTTTCTTGCCGCACGGAATTGGTTATAATTTTTCTCGTATATAAATTTTGATTTCGCCGGTAACATGTTAGCTATAGCCGAATTTGCTATATCGGCTATATCTGAAGGAATCTCGCTATCACTATCGTAATCTACATCCATTTTAAGTACTTATACTATTTATTTAAAAAATTGCAATAAATATGAACAGCTATCAACGTATGACAACAAAACAAGCAACGTGCCAACAAACCATTTCTATAGTAACGACAGGGCTGTTAACTTGATTATGTGAAATTATATGGTAAAATTTTTATTATAATATACAATTTTACCGATTAATTCAAACTTTCAGTTGTACAAAAAATGTTGTTTGTATTTCGTTTGTGAAATTCGTGTTTTAATGGCACATTCGAGAGAATTTTTCGCCTCGACCTGCGGTCTCGGCAAAAAATTGACACTCTCATATGCCATTAAAAAAACACTCACTTCACGCACTTAATACAAAAATAACTATTTCGGGAAATATTCCACCGAATACCACTCGTGCATCAAAAATAACCAGATAATTCTGCTCTCAAGCGTGTTGTAGTATTGTAACTGCATTCGGTTATTTTCATTTTTGATTAAATCTCGAAAAAGCCCTCCTTCTTCGAAGTCGGGCTCTCTCGGATTTAATCAGAAATGAAAATAAACTCATTCAGTTACAATACAACACGCTTTCAATCAGAATTATCGGTAATTTTGATGCACTAGTGGTATTATACCCGAAAATTTACTCGCGACGTTTTTTCATATCTTGCTAAATTAACAAGTTATAACTAGTTTATTTAACAAAAATTGATTAATAAACCCAAAACTGCTCTCCAGAAGGGGCATGCTTAATGAGGGATAAATAAGAATGGAAAGAAGAAATAGTTTTATTTAAATTGTTATTTTGTAATAAATAATATATAAGAATGGAAAAGTCCTATCACCTTCTTTATTTAAAAATGTATTCCTACGCGTTTCGATCAATAAATCATCCTCAGGGCGAATGGTCTGTAAGCAAATGTAAACTAGTTATAATTAAACGTGCATTATACAATTTTGTGGAAGTACTTACAGGTTAGAACGAAAAATTATCAACATTCAACAATCACTTACGCACACACATAGTCATAGATTCAAATCGATTAAACTCTTAAAATACATTTAAAATCAATTAAAATCACGAAACAAAGCAGGGCATATAATATTTTCCGTTTCTTTTTCTTATAAGTTTTTTCTATTATCTCTTTGGAAAGCCGTTTTTCAGAGCATTCTGATAAATAATATTTTTAACAACATTTATAAGTTCAAAGTTTTCTGGTTTCAGTGGAATTCAAAATAATCGATGGAAGGAAGTATTTAAAGCGGCTAATTTATCAGATAAATAATGGCAAGAATCCCATGGTGTCATATTATGTTTGTGTGGGTTTTCTATAGATTTTGAAGGAAATATCCTTGTCGTGTCTCTCTAGAGTTAGTCCAAACAGTTGATTGTCTCAACTTCCATGGTAAATCTTATATTGGGGTGTAGAGTGCTCAGGAGGTCCAAAAAAGAGTTTAGTTTTGAAAAACGGCTTCCCAATAGAGATAATAGAAAAAACTTATAAGAAAAAGAAACGGAAACTATTATATAAAAATTCTTATATAAGGTTTGTTCGTAGAGAAAAATTGGCCACTAAACGTTTCGTCACACTATCCGTTCTAGGTAAAATATCAACCATTATAAAGAGACAACTTAGGAAACTGAATGAAAACATTTTCGTCTGTTACAGATCAGTTGACACTGTGGCCCAACTTTTTTCATCTCTTAAAATAAAATACGAGACATGGACAAAAGAGAGTCTATTTACTGTCATGTGATTCTTGCCCTGCTGAATATGTTGGCCAAACTGGCAGATCTTTCTATACAAGGATAAAAGAACATTTTAGATCCAAAAGACTTCAACACGACAATAAGTCACTCTTTGGAACCTACCTTAAAACCACCAGCCATGATTTCGATCCAGAAAAGAACTTTACAGTTTTACACCGCCTAAATAAGGGCAAACAGCTGGATATACCTACTTAAAAATATCAAAATAAGTATATCTCAATCACGTTCAATCCAAAATCTCAACGATCATTCAAACCAAACCTATCGTCGATATGTCTCAGCTGTTAAATTATTTAATGACCCCTCCACATAATTTGAACTTCGATGGCCCAGACCGGCCTGCGACGGCCGACCCATATTTCCCAACACAAAACTGAAAAAGTTAGCTAAAAATTTTTTTAACACAACCTATACGGTTCAGCGGAAATCACAGTGAAAAATAGTTTACATCTGATCAAAAGTTTTAATTTGTTTTGTGGTAATTATGTGTTTTGTTTCGCGATTTTAATTGATTTTAAATGTATTTTAAGAGTTTAACCGATTTGAATCTATGACTATGTGTGTGTGTAACTGATTGTTAAATGTTAATCATTTTTCGTTCTAACCTGTAAGTACTTCCACAAAATTGTATAATGTACGTTTAATTATACTTAACTAGTTTACATTTATTTGCTTACAGATCATTCGCCCTGAGGATGATCTATTGATCGAAACGCGTAGGAATAAACTTTTAAATAAAGAAGGTGATAGGACTTTTCCCTCCTTATTTATCCCTCATTAAAAATTAATTAGTTGATCTGATCGAGTAAGGAATCAAATTAAACGTCGTGAATTCCTTATTATTGTTAAGGGGTGGTGGCCAAATCGTTAGGTATATGATTAGTTTGTCGACGATAATTATATATATTTTTAAAAACAGATTCTTAAGCGCTATCAACATGTTTAGTAATAATATGTTTCATTTAGAAAGTACATTGTATCGTTAAAAATACGTATTTATATTAAAATTTGACAATTTGACAATTCCTGAATTATTTATATAAACTTCAAGAAATTCCCTTTATAATAAGTTTAAGTTCAAGAAAATCTGTTGAAGGATAACGATATAATGATAGCTTTTTAAAAATGTTATAAAGACTTCCCTCACTCCTTTATTAGGAGCGATTCGAAAAAATACCAATAATAAAAGTTGTAGCGAACGATCTACTGATTATAATTATTTATTTGTTTTTCTACGATTAAGTGGCATTTTTTGCCGTAAAATAAACTTTCAAAAATAAATAAGCCGTTACGCCCTCATGCGGCAATCTATGAAACTTGAAATTATTTTTAATGAATTTCTCTTGGCAATTTTTTATAATGGTAGCTTTTTTAAATATGTGAGACTTATCGTTTCCAAAATATGGCCGCTCGGTATCCTTATCCGGACACCCTGTATAGCAAAATTAATTATTCATAAAATGAAGTGTTATTTGGATTAAAATTATAAAGAAACCTTTAGAAAAAAGTGAATGCGAACAGAAAAGTACCTAACACTAAAGCTGCTGACATTAATATGACCTTAAAGAAACAATCGGTATACCATTTTTCAACCCGGACCTAGGCCCTCTATTTTAACTAGTAACCTGAACAACTTCTTTACTTTACTTCTATACGAATTGTTATGTTCTTAATCCTGATTGGGACACAATCTCTACAGAGTTATCTTCACGGAAACAATAAACCAATAAATAATATAAGTCAAGGCCTGTTGCTTCAGATAGCATGTGATAAATGAAACTAAGCTCGGAGGTTATGGGGATAAACTAGGGGATTAATCAGTAATTTGTAGGGGAGGCGTATATGGGGGAAATAATACCAAAGTTTGGACTGTTATTGCTTTTTATCAGTTATTATTAGTTGCTAAAAAGATATTGTAACTTAAGAATGAGAAAGTTACCGGCTTATTTTTAGTTTGCGAGTTTCATTCCCATAAAAAGGTATTTTGACTGCATTTGTCTTCAATTTTATGTTGCAAATTATTGTATAAGTGTGTATATATAGTATTTACACTTTTATATTTTAAAATTATGTTGTAGGCTCTGTATGGTCTGAATAAACTATCTCGGAAACTCAAGTGGGTAGGATTTAGTATAACAGGCAAATAACGGCTATCACACTAATTCAACAAATGAAGCATCATTTTTATATGAGAAGCTTCTGAAAAATCCAAATAGGCATTAGTACAAGAAATTAAGTTAATAAATAAAATTGAAAATTTTCTTGAGGAAGTTGCTACTGATTTCATTGAAGTGAGTTAAAAGTTTATTGGACAATGTTTAAATTTTTGTGCGCGATTATTTAAGTAGCTAGGAATTGACAGTTCTGACTCAGTGGTGCTGGTGGTGCGTTTTATGATCTAACCCAGGTGGTGCAGGTGGTGCGTTTTATAACCTAACCCGGGTGGTTCGGTGGTGCTGTTTACAAAATAACCCGAAATTAAACCCGACTTTTTACGACCTAACCCGGATGCTTTCATGAGGCGGCTTCTTATCTAACCCTAACTTGAACCTGAATATTTATGAACTGACCCGAGATAAAACCCGACTTTTTACGACCTAACCCGGATGCTTTCGCGAGGCGGCTTCTCATCTAACCCTAATTTGAACCTGAATATTTATGATCTGACCCGAGATAAAACCCGACTTTTTATGATTTAACCTTAGTGAAACGCCGCTGCTAAAGCGGGATAATTAAATCCCAATTTTTATAAGCCATCCTTAAACCCAACTTTTTACGATGCGACCTGAGCCATCCTTAAACCAGACTTTTTATTATTTCCCCTTAGTTGAAACGCCGCTGTTAAAGCGGTATAGTAAAAAACATTATTTATATTTTCTAACTTAGTGAAACGCCGCTGGTGAATGGCAAAGCGAAATAAAACCCTAATTTATATGGTCTAACAAGATAAGTATAATAATGCGGTACATTATTTGCCACCGCAATAATTATTTATACCTAAATAACCCTCTCAAACCCTCTGCCGACTCGATTTAAAAAGAAAGGGACATAAACCTTTATTTATTATTCCGAAGGACCCTCATTAAAATTCAGTAGCATATCTAATAATTGTTTTCAATTTTGCACCACTTATATAAAATACAATAAAATAATTACCATCTAGAACCATTAACTAGCGATTTCTTTGTACTGGAAATGGATAAATTATAGGACTATCTTGTAATGAGAACAGAGTAGACAATAAATAAAACTTAAATACGTATAAAATACCAAGCAGGTATAGGTACTATACAACTTGTGTTCGCCATCAGGTAAAAGCCCTCATAATGCTTTTATAAAAATTTTGGATAATATCATAATATAAGTAAATAGGGTACAATTTCAGGAAAAAAGTAAAAAAAATTAATTCACAGTGTAAAATTGTAGTTAAATGGATTGTAAATACGAAATAATATAAAAAAGCTACCTTTTGTTTGCGATGATGTATGCACAATAACTCTATATTATTCGATCCTTAAACTGAAAATGCCCACTAGATAGGTATCATAAGCTGTATTTGTCATCAGGTAGAACCCCCAATAAAATTATGAATATCAGGCGTAGGCAACAAAGTAGCAATCTTAACTTATTTTCAACACGAGCATAAAAATATGGGGTTGTTAAATATTTTATAACCTTAATTCTCAATGACAACAATAAGCAAATCACGTTGGTCTTTTAATTTATTATTAATCTGGCTAACTTAAGAAACTCACAATATAACGACCATCCAAAAAAATCATAATACATTACTGGGTGTGAAAGCAATTGCGCTGCAAAATATAGTGTATACCGACTCTGAGCTAGTTAATTAAAATCCCAATTAGCGCTAAAAAAAATCAATTAGATATTTACTTTAGATATTTTAATAAAAAAATTCAATATTATTAGCGTCACCTACGCATAGGGTTAAAAAGTATGAGAAACTTTGTGAATATCATTTCCCATGATTCTCTCGTTGCTACTGATTTCATTGAAGTGAGTTAAAAGTTTATTGGACAATGTTTAAATTTTTGTGCGCGATTATTTAAGTAGCTAGGAATTGACAGTTCTGACTCAGTGGTGCTGGTGGTGCGTTTTATGATCTAACCCAGGTGGTGCAGGTGGTGCGTTTTATAACCTAACCCGGGTGGTTCGGTGGTGCTGTTTACAAAATAACCCGAAATTAAACCCGACTTTTTACGACCTAACCCGGATGCTTTCATGAGGCGGCTTCTTATCTAACCCTAACTTGAACCTGAATATTTATGAACTGACCCGAGATAAAACCCGACTTTTTACGACCTAACCCGGATGCTTTCGCGAGGCGGCTTCTCATCTAACCCTAATTTGAACCTGAATATTTATGATCTGACCCGAGATAAAACCCGACTTTTTATGATTTAACCTTAGTGAAACGCCGCTGCTAAAGCGGGATAATTAAATCCCAATTTTTATAAGCCATCCTTAAACCCAACTTTTTACGATGCGACCTGAGCCATCCTTAAACCAGACTTTTTATTATTTCCCCTTAGTTGAAACGCCGCTGTTAAAGCGGTATAGTAAAAAACATTATTTATATTTTCTAACTTAGTGAAACGCCGCTGGTGAATGGCAAAGCGAAATAAAACCCTAATTTATATGGTCTAACAAGATAAGTATAATAATGCGGTACATTATTTGCCACCGCAATAATTATTTATACCTAAATAACCCTCTCAAACCCTCTGCCGACTCGATTTAAAAAGAAAGGGACATAAACCTTTATTTATTATTCCGAAGGACCCTCATTAAAATTCAGTAGCATATCTAATAATTGTTTTCAATTTTGCACCACTTATATAAAATACAATAAAATAATTACCATCTAGAACCATTAACTAGCGATTTCTTTGTACTGGAAATGGATAAATTATAGGACTATCTTGTAATGAGAACAGAGTAGACAATAAATAAAACTTAAATACGTATAAAATACCAAGCAGGTATAGGTACTATACAACTTGTGTTCGCCATCAGGTAAAAGCCCTCATAATGCTTTTATAAAAATTTTGGATAATATCATAATATAAGTAAATAGGGTACAATTTCAGGAAAAAAGTAAAAAAAATTAATTCACAGTGTAAAATTGTAGTTAAATGGATTGTAAATACGAAATAATATAAAAAAGCTACCTTTTGTTTGCGATGATGTATGCACAATAACTCTATATTATTCGATCCTTAAACTGAAAATGCCCACTAGATAGGTATCATAAGCTGTATTTGTCATCAGGTAGAACCCCCAATAAAATTATGAATATCAGGCGTAGGCAACAAAGTAGCAATCTTAACTTATTTTCAACACGAGCATAAAAATATGGGGTTGTTAAATATTTTATAACCTTAATTCTCAATGACAACAATAAGCAAATCACGTTGGTCTTTTAATTTATTATTAATCTGGCTAACTTAAGAAACTCACAATATAACGACCATCCAAAAAAATCATAATACATTACTGGGTGTGAAAGCAATTGCGCTGCAAAATATAGTGTATACCGACTCTGAGCTAGTTAATTAAAATCCCAATTAGCGCTAAAAAAAATCAATTAGATATTTACTTTAGATATTTTAATAAAAAAATTCAATATTATTAGCGTCACCTACGCATAGGGTTAAAAAGTATGAGAAACTTTGTGAATATCATTTCCCATGATTCTCTCGACCACCACATCGATGTCACATTTCAATATTCTCACCAACATTTAACTTTTGAAATTAGCATAATAACAAATCCTTTACAATGAATTAAACAAACGCATACATAATTTTAAAATCACATAATAAGAATATAAGCTAAAATCTAACAAGTTCGGACTACTCGAATGACGTCAGTTTACATCTGTAGAGAATACCCAACTCTCAAATCATAAAAAATGGTCAAACTTTGTCGGTAAATACCCTTCTATGATGCAGGGGAAGGACAGGTAACTCGAGATGTTTATAAAGAAACGTTAAAGAACATTATTTGCTTATTTCTAGACTCTTAAAAATTAGATGCAATCGAACAATAAATGTTTTCATCATGTATATTTATGAGTAACACATTACCTTCGACATACATAAATTCAAATTGATAATTACTTGCCTTAGTACTTTTTTAGAAGCTTGAATCATTGCATATAACCGTCTGAGGATACCCAAACTTCCCCTAACATATTTCTCCGTAACCGGGGAAAAAGAGGTAAAAAAAGCAAAATAACAACTCCAAGTGTCTTTGCGAACAATCGGCAATAAAATAGAGTATTTCAGTTTTTAATTTTTCGTAAATAAAAGTTGGTTAGATTAATAGTCTCTGTGAATATAATAACATAAGCAAAGTGATATGCCGTAAATTTAGGAGTACAGTATAAATTATGCCTCTATTAAAATATACCGCAATAACTAACTACCAAAGGATTTTTGATATTTTGAATATATTTGATGCTCATAGCATTATCACATTTCCAAAGGCTCTAAATTTTAGAAAAATGTTCTAATAGAATATGTCTATCAATATAAAGTAAAGGTATTGTTAGGTTTTTTTAAAAAATACGACCTACAACAGTCTCTGCTACAGCATGGCTGACTCTGTAGAAACTTCTGTGAAACCATAATAATTATATCAATAATCGAGTCGTCCTTATGATAATATTTTCTTCCAATATCCGACTCCACTATCCATAAAAGTTATGTTAGAAAATTCATAATTGAGCGCATTGTAATTTTTTAAAAAGAAATTTACTTCACACACAAAGATGTAGCCATTCAATTCATGAAAATAATGCAAGTCAGTATGCGTATGCTATGGCTAACTGTTTAAATGTCTATTTCTTCCACGTTTGTCGGAAGAAATACTTTTTTTATACTAGTATTTTAGTTGAAAATAAGATCGTAAATCGTCTGTACAAAACAAGCGTCCCTTATGGATTTGAACGAAAATCATAGATTCGACTATTTTCATGAAAAATAAATCTAAGTACGGAATAATGCAGGGAGATTATCTATTTTCTTGGTTTAGAAAGTGATGTAGTTAAGATTTATAACTTAGGAATAAATAAATTATTATTAATCTTTTCGACCTATTTCTCTTGCATATTTAATTTCTTTGATAGTAAGAACTAATCTCTTTATTTTACAAAGTAAAAAAAAAAGCTAAAGATCGGCGTTGTCAGTCAGGTATAAGAACTGATTTAACACGATGGTTTATGCACAAACGTTCAAATACAATTGTATGCTTTTTAACCGATTATGTCGGAAAAATGACGTTTTATAGATTAGATATTTAGACGAAGAGGTAGCCTTCTCAATAAAGTATTGATTATTGTCCTGATAGCTAGACAACACTTTTTATGTTAGTCAAAAAAAAATAATTTTTTTCGAACGCTATTACAGGTTTTATCGTTAACTAACCAACATTAAGAGTGAAAAATTACCGTGCAAGATGAAATGTATAGGTTCACTTCATTTCTACATTATTTTACATTCGACAAAGAATAAACATCAATTTATTGTTTATTTTTTGAGGGAGTACTGGATGGTACAACTCTTCTGGTGGGAGAATTGTGCATTTAATTAAACCATCTATATTATTTAGGTTTAATTTGTTACACGCATCTCCTACATACACTTCTGGATGTGATAGTGGAAATTTAGAACTCTTACAGATGTACGGATAGAGGGAACAAACATCGGCGTATTTAATTTTTTCCGTATCTTTTATTTCATAGTATTCGCATGTATTTCCTGTTCGTCCTCCATAAAAAGCATCTCTAGGATTTAGTTTTTTCAAAATTTTATTGTAATGTTTATTAGTATAGGATTTTATCTCTGGATTATTTTTTAATAAATTTCTAAAATCACACTCCCACATTTCATTAACTAAAAACCCGAAATCTTTTAGTCTCATAATTTTTGCCTTTGTGGTTTCATATCTTAAATTTAGCGTTTCTGAGGGGTCCTCGGAAAGTTGATGGTTACTGCTCCGAAACAAATGAGGTATTTGAATTTCAAGGATGTTATTTCCATGGATGTACTGTATGCTACAAGTTCGGCAGGAACGATCCTCTTTCCGAGGACCCCTCAGAAACGCTAAATTTAAGATATGAAACCACAAAGGTAAAAATTATGAGACTAAAAGATTTCGGTTTTTTAGTTAATGAAATGTGGGAGTGTGATTTTAGAAATTTATTAAAAAATAATCCAGAGATAAAATCCTATACTAATACCCATTACAATAAAATTTTGACAAAACTAAATCCAAGAGATGCTTTTTATGGAGGACGAACAGGAAATACATGCGAATACTATGAAATAAAAGATACGGAAAAAATTAAATACGCCGATGTTTGTTCCCTCTATCCGTACATCTGTAAGAGTTCTAAATTTCCACTATCACATCCAGAAGTGTATGTAGGAGATGCGTGTAACAAATTAAACCTAAATAATATAGATGGTTTAATTAAATGCACAATTCTCCCACCAGAAGAGTTGTACCATCCAGTACTCCCTCAAAAAATAAACAATAAATTGATGTTTATTCTTTGTCGAATGTAAAATAATGTAAAAATGAAGTAAACCTATACATTTTATCTTGCACGGTAATTTTTCACTCTTAATGTTTGTTAGTTAACGATAAAACCTGTAATAGCGTTCGAAAAAAATTATTTTTTTTTTGACTAACATAAAAAGTGTTGTCTAGCTATCAGGACAATAATCAATACTTTATTGAGAAGGCTACCTCTTCGTCTAAATATCTAATCTATAAAACGTCATTTTTCCGACATAATCGGTTAAAAAGCATACAATTGTATTTGAACGTTTGTGCATAAACCATCGTGTTAAATCAGTTCTTATACCTGACTGACAACGCCGATCTTTAGCTTTTTTTTTTACTTTGTAAAATAAAGAGATTAGTTCTTACTATCAAAGAAATTAAATATGCAAGAGAAATAGGTCGAAAAGATTAATAATAATTTATTTATTCCTAAGTTATAAATCTTAACTACATCACTTTCTAAACCAAGAAAATAGATAATCTCCCTGCATTATTCCGTACTTAGATTTATTTTTCATGAAAATAGTCGAATCTATGATTTTCGTTCAAATCCATAAGGGACGCTTGTTTTGTACAGACGATTTACGATCTTATTTTCAACTAAAATACTAGTATAAAAAAAGTATTTCTTCCGACAAACGTGGAAGAAATAGACATTTAAACAGTTAGCCATAGCATACGCATACTGACTTGCATTATTTTCATGAATTGAATGGCTACATCTTTGTGTGTGAAGTAAATTTCTTTTTAAAAAATTACAATGCGCTCAATTATGAATTTTCTAACATAACTTTTATGGATAGTGGAGTCGGATATTGGAAGAAAATATTATCATAAGGACGACTCGATTATTGATATAATTATTATGGTTTCACAGAAGTTTCTACAGAGTCAGCCATGCTGTAGCAGAGACTGTTGTAGGTCGTATTTTTTAAAAAAACCTAACAATACCTTTACTTTATATTGATAGACATATTCTATTAGAACATTTTTCTAAAATTTAGAGCCTTTGGAAATGTGATAATGCTATGAGCATCAAATATATTCAAAATATCAAAAATCCTTTGGTAGTTAGTTATTGCGGTATATTTTAATAGAGGCATAATTTATACTGTACTCCTAAATTTACGGCATATCACTTTGCTTATGTTATTATATTCACAGAGACTATTAATCTAACCAACTTTTATTTACGAAAAATTAAAAACTGAAATACTCTATTTTATTGCCGATTGTTCGCAAAGACACTTGGAGTTGTTATTTTGCTTTTTTTACCTCTTTTTCCCCGGTTACGGAGAAATATGTTAGGGGAAGTTTGGGTATCCTCAGACGGTTATATGCAATGATTCAAGCTTCTAAAAAAGTACTAAGGCAAGTAATTATCAATTTGAATTTATGTATGTCGAAGGTAATGTGTTACTCATAAATATACATGATGAAAACATTTATTGTTCGATTGCATCTAATTTTTAAGAGTCTAGAAATAAGCAAATAATGTTCTTTAACGTTTCTTTATAAACATCTCGAGTTACCTGTCCTTCCCCTGCATCATAGAAGGGTATTTACCGACAAAGTTTGACCATGTTTTATGATTTGAGAGTTGGGTATTCTCTACAGATGTAAACTGACGTCATTCGAGTAGTCCGAACTTGTTAGATTTTAGCTTATATTCTTATTATGTGATTTTAAAATTATGTATGCGTTTGTTTAATTCATTGTAAAGGATTTGTTATTATGCTAATTTCAAAAGTTAAATGTTGGTGAGAATATTGAAATGTGACATCGATGTGGTGGTCGAGAGAATCATGGGAAATGATATTCACAAAGTTTCTCATACTTTTTAACCCTATGCGTAGGTGACGCTAATAATATTGAATTTTTTTATTAAAATATCTAAAGTAAATATCTAATTGATTTTTTTTAGCGCTAATTGGGATTTTAATTAACTAGCTCAGAGTCGGTATACACTATATTTTGCAGCGCAATTGCTTTCACACCCAGTAATGTATTATGATTTTTTTGGATGGTCGTTATATTGTGAGTTTCTTAAGTTAGCCAGATTAATAATAAATTAAAAAACCAACGTGATTTGCTTATTGTTGTCATTGAGAATTAAGGTTATAAAATATTTAACAACCCCATATTTTTATGCTCGTGTTGAAAATAAGTTAAGATTGCTACTTTGTTGCCTACGCCTGATATTCATAATTTTATTGGGGGTTCTACCTGATGACAAATACAGCTTATGATACCTATCTAGTGGGTATTTTCAGTTTAAGGATCGAATAATATAGAGTTATTGTGCATACATCATCGCAAACAAAAGGTAGCTTTTTTATATTATTTCGTATTTACAATCCATTTAACTACAATTTTACACTGTGAATTAATTTTTTTTACTTTTTTCCTGAAATTGTACCCTATTTACTTATATTATGATATTATCCAAAATTTTTATAAAAGCATTATGAGGGCTTTTACCTGATGGCGAACACAAGTTGTATAGTACCTATACCTGCTTGGTATTTTATACGTATTTAAGTTTTATTTATTGTCTACTCTGTTCTCATTACAAGATAGTCCTATAATTTATCCATTTTCAGTACAAAGAAATCGCTAGTTAATGGTTCTAGATGGTAATTATTTTATTGTATTTTATATAAGTGGTGCAAAATTGAAAACAATTATTAGATATGCTACTGAATTTTAATGAGGGTCCTTCGGAATAATAAATAAAGGTTTATGTCCCTTTCTTTTTAAATCGAGTCGGCAGAGGGTTTGAGAGGGTTATTTAGGTATAAATAATTATTGCGGTGGCAAATAATGTACCGCATTATTATACTTATCTTGTTAGACCATATAAATTAGGGTTTTATTTCGCTTTGCCATTCACCAGCGGCGTTTCACTAAGTTAGAAAATATAAATAATGTTTTTTACTATACCGCTTTAACAGCGGCGTTTCAACTAAGGGGAAATAATAAAAAGTCTGGTTTAAGGATGGCTCAGGTCGCATCGTAAAAAGTTGGGTTTAAGGATGGCTTATAAAAATTGGGATTTAATTATCCCGCTTTAGCAGCGGCGTTTCACTAAGGTTAAATCATAAAAAGTCGGGTTTTATCTCGGGTCAGATCATAAATATTCAGGTTCAAATTAGGGTTAGATGAGAAGCCGCCTCGCGAAAGCATCCGGGTTAGGTCGTAAAAAGTCGGGTTTTATCTCGGGTCAGTTCATAAATATTCAGGTTTAAGTTAGGGTTAGATAAGAAGCCGCCTCATGAAAGCATCCGGGTTAGGTCGTAAAAAGTCGGGTTTAATTTCGGGTTATTTTGTAAACAGCACCACCGAACCACCCGGGTTAGGTTATAAAACGCACCACCTGCACCACCTGGGTTAGATCATAAAACGCACCACCAGCACCACTGAGTCAGAACTGTCAATTCCTAGCTACTCCCATATACCAGGATATGCAAAAGACGCCTCCAATGTTGGTAAATAAAATATAATATTATTATTATTATTATTTAAATATATTTATAAATATAATGTAAAGTATTAAGTTAGTATTAAAATTAAAAAAAGTACATAATAAATAATATATTTATAAACAGTCAAAAATTATGGATTTGTATGATTGTTAGTACACAGTAGTAGTAAAAACTTGATTATGATTGATAGCTACCTACTGGGGGATTATCGCTTCTACTGTGGAATTATCGCTTCTACTGTGGGATTATCGCTGTAATTCTTGCGAAAGACCACACTTCTTATGAGATTTTTTATATATGAGGGAAATATTCGGGTATAATTTCAGTGTTTTCTGCTAAATTTTGAGCACGAATGGTACTCGGTAAAAAATCTCCAGAATAAAAAAGCTGATACATTAATATTTTATTTTCTTTTTTTATTTACTAAAAGTAATATTACAATTATAATTATAATTTATAATACATTTGTAGGTTTTATTACAGTCAATAATGCATGCTTTCTCTTTACTGTTTGGGGTTAGTTCAGGTTGGTTGTTGTAAGTAAGTTGGATTGAACGCTGAAAAAGTTTTAGTTTGTGAACTTGTGCTGCTATCTGGTCTCATTTTTTCTTGAATGGCTTCGTGATGTTCTTGATTCATTTGTAGGTAGCTGGCAATCAATTTTAAATTGGCATGACTGGTCATTTTTCTAAGTTCCTGCTCTGCAATACAGCTTTTTGTAAATTTTGACAAGGCTGTTTGTAGCCCTAATTTTTTTTACCTCTAGTTCAACTGTTTTTGCGTGTGTAGTAGTCCATTTCGACTACAGGAAAAGTTTTTTTCCCTCCTTGTTAAATTCTTCGTTAAAAACCCAAATGTAGTTTAGTTGCCTTCTCCTCCTCTTCATGCCAACTCATAGAAGAAAATGTTTTTTTGCAGACCTTCTAGGGTACATTCGTTGCAACGTCTAGTCCCATTTTTATTTTATTATATTTTAGGGCACTTGAACTGACCTTTTTCTTCTGCATTACTTTTATTGTGCTTTTTTTATATTCTTTGCCATTCTTTTTTCGCATTTTGTATCCCCAATATTTAAGTACTTTAGCAATCTAATCTCACTTACTAATGTTTCTCGCTCTAGTTTGTTGTTTTTAACAACACAAAACTCCATAAATTGTTTTCATATGAACGACCGGCTTTTCTTTGAATTGGTTGGGATAATTTTATGATCAATAAATTGTTTGCTAAATTTACCAAAAACAGCTTCTTTTAAACAGGCTTTTGAAAACGTGTTTTAAATAAAACGTATAATGTGACTTTTTTATTATCCATTGCGTTAGTTGCTAAATATCAAAATGAAAATACGCTTTATAACAGTGGAATTTCTAGTGTTAAATTTCCAATATGGAACTTCCACTGTAATTTAGGTGAAACTTGCATACCTCTTATGGTTTTTTTATACACAAAAAGTTTCCATCAGAAGTACTCACAACCATTTTTCCGAAAATATGGAAAACACAATAATTGTTATAAAGCAAAACACAAATTCACCCCTTAATTCAAGATGGTGGAAACGCTACAAGAAGTTGGTGGTCGAAAACTCGGATTTACGCTTTCTATTGAGAATACTAACGATAAAAAAGCTGCTTTTCCAAAATGAATTAGAAATTGAAATCCCAAGTACCTATACTAAGACTTGCTGCCTGACAAATCCAGCGAAAATATAAAAAAAAAGTATAAGATTTATAATGATATTAGGAATATAAGTAGCGAAATGTTTGTAATAATTATTGATTCGCAAAATGTGTTAAGGCGGGTTCTCACTGGTCGATTTTATTGATCAATATCATTGAATCTATGCCATTGAAGCAAAATAGTCTAATGTGAACATTTGTTCAATGATATTGCTCAATCATTTTATGTTTCAATCAAATTGGAAGGCAGTTCTACTTTACATGGATCAACGGGACTGATTCAATTAAATTAAACGGTGTTTGACCGTGAGAACGAGCGTGTTCAGCCGCATTGAAAGGCCAGTGTTGGTATTTTGACAGTTTTGAGGTTACATTTTATTTTGTATTCGTGAAAACCGAACCGGTAGTTTTATTTATTAAGTTTTTTGTTGTTTTCTGCATTTAAAAATGTCCAATTTTAAATGGCGAGATGAGCATCTACCAAAATTTTTGGAATTGTACCAGAAGGAGGACTGCACATGGAATACTAGGTCCGGAATCCACGGTCTAACCCACCAACGACGAGGTTTTCTCTTTTTCCTGTTATTTATCAAGGTTTTTAAATATTCACAGACAATACGAACACCGGCACGCAGAATTTTCTTCTTGGCAGCCATTTTAAAAACATACTAATATTCAATGTTCTTGATAAAATGTAAACAAGTTTTCCATTCCATTCTATGTTCAATAGTATAGATTCAATGCTATTGATCAATAAAATCGACCAGTGAGAACCCGCCTTTAGGATAGTTGTTGCATTCAATCAACCGATAAATCAATAGTTAATTCATGTTTTACCAGATTGCATACGTCTTAAACGAAATCAAATCTATATACCGGGTGTTGCATCGTCGAGCGGGACATAGGAAATCTCATATAATTTTAAATGGGGTCAATTATTGGCTTCCCTAATTATTTTAGAGAAAAATCCTATTTAGGTTTATTAAAGAGCACTAAAACCCACATTCAAAAGAATAACTTTAGATATTTTTGTTGAGCCCGTTTATGGGTTATCGCCGATTTCTTTTTAACTATTTCTCCTTTTTATGGCCCCGTATTTGCGGGCACCAGTCAAGGTAAAAGATGACTGTCAAATAAAGTTGTCATTTTGAAATGTGTGCTTTATTGTTATAAAAACTCGTACATCGAAAATATTAGCCATGAATTACACTTCTGAAGAAAAAATATTGATGATTAAATGGTATTATCAAGGAAATAGTTATCAAAATGTGTCAGACATGTTTGCTGCTCTGTATCCGAATAGACCGATACCTGCAAAATCTACAGTCGAAAGGACTATCAAGAAATTTGAGACAAAAGGCACTGTAATAAATAACTGCAGATGTGAAGAAAGGCAGGAACAAAGAAGAGATGCAAGAAATGATAGGGACTTGCAAGTTTTATTGTGCGTGGAAGAAAATGATGGGAAGATCAGCACAAGGAAACTTGAGGATGGCATAGGATTAGATCACACCACAGCGTTACGAGCTTTGAAACGACATAAATATTATTCATACAAATATGAAAAGCACCAAGAGCTAAGAGATAGGGTCGAAATACGACGACAGGAGTTTTGTTTTGGTATGATGGAAAGAGCAAACATGGATAGGGAATTTTTAAAAAACATTTGTTTCACTGACGAATGCACATTTACCTTAAACAATGAACCCAATGTTCAAAATTATCGATATTGGAGCAAAGAAAACCAACACAGGTTTGTGGAAACAAGGACGCAATATCCACAAAAAGTTAATGTATGAGCTGGGATTTTCGGAAAAAATATTATCGGGCCATTATTTCTTACACGAAATTTAAATGCAGAATATTTTTTGGAACTACTTGAACATCATATTTTACCTACTTTACATGATGCCGCCAGGGAAAATCAGGAAGTTTGGTACCAAATGGATAGCTGCCCGGCACATAGTACCCTGGCTGTCCGGGTATATTTAAACCGTGCTTTTAATGGAAATGTTATTGGCTTAAATCATACAGTAAATTGGCCAGCCAGGTCTCCTGATTTATCGCCAAATGATTTCTTTCTCTGGGGCCATTTAAAAAACAGGATATACAAAGATTAAAAATACCCAAATTTAGACGAGTTAAAAAATGCTATTTCTGCCGAATGCAATAGAATTTCAGTTTACCAACTAGCGAATGTAAGAAGAGAATTTTATTATCGCCTCGGTTATTGTCTAGCAGTCAAAGGAGGAATATTTGAACATCTTCTTAAATCCTAAAGTTCTAACAATTTAATAGTACCTACCTATTAATTAGTAAAATATTGAAACATGTAAAATGTCATAATTAACCTTGTAATTGGATACTTTATTTAAGTTTTATTCAGATTAATTTGTACTCATAAATACACCTTTAATATTTTCGATGTACGAGTTTTTATAACAATAAAGCACACATTTCAAAATGACAACTTTATTTGAGAGTCATCTTTTACCTTGACTGGTGCCCGCAAATATGGGGCCATAAAAAGGAGAAATAGTTAAAAAGAAATCGGCGATAACCCGTAAACGGGCTCATCAAAAATATCTAAAGTTATTCTTTTGAATGTGGGTTTTAGTGCTCTTTAATAAACCTAAATAGAATTTTTCTCTAAAATAATTAGGGAAGCCAATAATTGACCCCATTTAAAATTACATGGGATTTCCTATGTCCCGCTCGACGATGCAACACCCGGTATATAATAACAGCAAACTGACTTTTAAGTTAATACAATAGCAATACGACGGGGCATTAAAAATATGTACAAGAGTAAATAATTTAAAACGTCCTATACTATGCGACCAGAATAAAATGCATTAGCAAGTAAAATATTTTTTTAATTCATTTTCAAATGCCCTCACCGACAACTCACTTTTAGCAGATGACAAGGCAGTATAGAACTTTCTCAATACAAGATTTCAAGCTGTAAGAATTCGTAAAGAATTGTCAGACTTTCCACTTGTTCCTAGTGGTGTTCCACAGGGCTCCGTTTTAGGGCCACTACTATTTACACTAGATGCTTAGAGCATGTCAACATCTGTCTTAATATCGAAAAGCTCGCTCTTATAGATCAAGCAAAAAATTTAGGTGAACTCGTTGATTACAAACTTAAATTTACGCACCACGTCACGACCACAACTAAAACAGCCTTCTGCAATTTAAAACTGATATATTCAAGTCGCCATTTACTCAGTAAGAATTGTCGTACACTACTCTGTGAATCGTTAGTACTATCGCATCTTAACTATGGGGATGTAGTTTATGGCCCAAAACTGCTTCGCGCAGATTCACGCAGACTGCAACTGGTTGAAAATTCCTGTATTAGGCTTACTTGTGGCCTGAGAAGAGGAGCGCACGTCTCTTTCTCACTTAGAGATCTGGGGTGGCTCAATATGGAATTTTTTAAATTGGGACAGGGGGCTCAGCCCCTGTTGTGTTAAATAATTCATCATTTTGGAATTAAAAATTATTTTGGATAATTTTATATTAATAAAATTATATATTGTTTTAAATTTTAAATTTTGAATTGAAATATCAGTCAATTATACTTTCTGATGTCGTTCTGGCAGATTAAATTAAGTTTTTAGGGATAAAAAATACAGAGAGTGCAAGTTTTATTAAGTTGATTGTAGAAGCGGTGCTCACTGCTGTGGCAAATGAGTGCGAAATCTGCCCTTATGAAAGAAATGGAATAGTACATTGTTATTATTAATATTTATTATTATTATTTCTTACTTATTTTCATCTTGAATATTATTTTCTTATAGACAAATTACTATTATTAATATATATCCAGGTCCATCCTGGCACCTTCTTAAACGCCAATATCGTAATTGAGGATGTCAACATGTCTAAATAACCCTATATTCCCCATAATGAATAGCAAATTTTCAAGAATATAAACACAAGATAAGGTTAGTATACCCAGATTAACGAACGCCTGTCTACAATCGTCCACATATTATGTGTGCAGTATCAGGTGCGCTGGTGCGCAGCATTTCGCTGTGTTTGCCCCCAGTAACCGATATCATAGTAAATATGCGCTGGTTATTATAACGGTGTGAGAACTCAGTTAATATTTAGTGTGAGAGTAAGTTAATATTCCAAATAGCTCCATTTGTGTAAATGATTTAAAAACTTAAATAATTACCTAACCTTTCTATGGTTTTAGTTTTTTTTTATAATTAGTTGGTATTAAATATATTGTTATGTGAAACTTTAACAAGTCTGTACAGGGTGATTGCTTATATTTTACTAGATGGATATCTCGGTTAATATTGGTCTTACAAATAAGTTTAAATAAGTAATTTTAAAATATTTTTAATTGGTGTTCAGAATCCGTTATCAGAAAAAACAAAAAAGCATCAAAAACTTAAAATTTCTAAGTTACCTGGTATTTCTTAAATAAAACACCCTGTATTTAATATTTTTAGTCGCTAGTTATCGTTCTCCTGAGTTTAAATATATATAGGGTATTATGGTTATTTTCGTTAATTTTCGAAAAAAATTGAATTTTTTGTATGAATCTAAGGCAGCGGTGGAAGCCTATTCGACCATGCTGATTTGTTTTTAGCAAAGTAGCCATGGATAATAAAACAAAGAAATTTATTTTTTTGAAACAACTACCATTTAATTTAAGAGGTGTCTTAAACTCTGAAGATACAATGATATAGGTATTCTGAGATTATAAAAATTAATATTATGTCAGTTTTTATAAAAAGTAATCAAAATCAACACTTGACGCGTCAAGAATATTGACGAATTTATCGTAACAGAAGAACTCCTAGTAAGAAAATATTTGTTAACTCAAGCGTTTTAAAAATACCTGCTCGTTGAAACTAAAACCCAAAATCGTTCGAAAATGAAAATCAAGAATTAAATATGCTTCTATATTTTCAAGATAGAATATTTAAGATATCGTTTGTGTAAAATTGTAAATAGGGGCCATTTTAAACAACTACTTTAATGTGTAGTTAATAATTAAATTAGACTGAATTTCTTTGTTTTATTATCCATGGCTACTTTGATAAAAACAAATCAGCATAGTCGTATAGCCATCCACTGCTGCCTTAGATTTATACGAAAAAGTCCTTTTTTTTCGAAAATTAACAAACATAACCATAATATTAAAGAAAGATGTTTGAAAGATGTCGCCACGTGTAACATCTCGCATATGTATTTATAACCATAATAACCTATATATATTTAAACTCCGGAGAACGATATCTCCCGAGTAAAAATATAAAATACAGAGTGTTTCATTTAAAAAATACCAGGTAACTTGAAAATTTTAAGTTTCTGATACTTTTCTGTTTCTTCTGATAACGGATTCTGAATGTCCGTTAAAAATACTTCAAGATTGCTAATTTAAACTTATTTGTAAGACTAATATCAACCGAGATATCCATCTAGTAAAATATAAACAATCACAGTGTACTTTACCATTTTTACTAAAACAAAAAAACTAAAACTAGAGAAAGGTTCTATGTTTCATTAACTTTAAGATTTTTCTTAGAATTTTCTTCAATCTACTTTGTTTTTCTAGTTCTTGAATTTATGTTAACCGCTTGCAAGCCAAAAATTAAAAAAAGATCTCCGGCCGGTCGATAGCTATACCTGCGGGGTATTGTTTCGCCGTGCGTCACCTGATATTGATGTCTAAACTAGTGCTAGGAATCAAACTCGAACAGTTCGACTATTCGAATATTCAAATATTCAAATACCGAATATTTTTCTTTAAAATTATTTATGTGTTCGATTATTCGGGTACTCAAATATTCCAATATTCGATTAATTGCATGTTTAAATATTTCAATATTCGATTATTCAATTATCACATATTTTGACTTACATTACCATATATATTACATAGAGTGCATATACTTAAAAGTTTTTATTTTTTTAAACACGTAGAAGCTAAAGCTAAAATTCAAATTAAAGGTAATAAAAATCAAATAATAAAATTATTCAATGTTTGAATATCACTACGAGTATTTAAATATGTCAATATTTGAATATTGGAAATCGAATGTTTGAATATTAGAAATCGAATATTTGAATATTCGAAACCGAATATTTGAATACTAATAGATGATATTCGAATATTTAATAATTTGAATATTTGAATAATAAATAAAGTGAATATTCGAATACTTAAATTTCAAATATTCCGAGCACTAGTCTAAACAGCTTAGTGATATATTTTTATTTTCTATTTCATGTGTGTATTGTACCTACGTAGTTCTGAATGTGGTTTAATGAAAAATAACCGAACCATCAACTTAACTTAACTTTTTATTTCAAATATTTACCCATAATTTCATATCCAAAAATAAAAATTTTACGTTTTCTGTGCCTAATTCCTAAATGCCTATAGTTAATTGGGTACATAAGACCGAAGTAAAATGCAATATTTATAAGCTTACGAACGGCTTATTGCCTTTGAATTTGCCATTATAAAGATATTTTATTATCCACGGTGGCAAATACGGTGACAACAAGAAGTCATAAAATCTCCCCTCGTCAAAAGCCATCCGTTAAGTTTTTGGGGGAAGGCGAGGGTACAGACTTGCAGTCTAACTCAATATATTATATGAACTTTTATTAGGTTGTAGCTTGGGTGTCGGTAGTAATCATTGCTAAAGCTAGTAAATTGATTCAGTTACGGTCGTTTACATCGAGTCGCAAAATCGGATTTTATGGCCCGGATTGTATAGAGCAGCTAGAATTTTTATTTGGTGCATTTTCTCTACAGGGTCATCAATAAGGTCCGCGTCAAGTCATGAATCGAGTTAAGTAGCTTATGATTATGTTAATAGTTTTATGCGTGAAAATTAATATCAAATGACGAGTACAATAACATCTAATTAAACATTTTATTTAAATGAGACAATAGATATGGATTTAACTAGTTCGTACAACAAAGTAGGTATAGATGATTATAACTATGTTTTATAATCGCCTTTTTAGTTGGTGTAAGAACACCTATAAAATTTTCTCTAATAAAAACGTTGCTTTATGAGCAGTTCTACTTTTTAATTTAATGATAATAGTTCCTATGTGCAACTACAAAACTTTTTTAGAGAAAATAAGGAATGTTTTATAACCTCCGTTCTTGTCTACTTCAATATGATAAAAACACTGCCAAAACAATAACTATAAGGTAATTCCCTCAAATTCCCACTGAAGAACTTTAATAAAACAGTTTTGTTAGTAATTTATTTTCAACCGCTGTCATACGATTCACTTATGGCAACCCTAATCTAACTTCATTTATAATCGCAAATTGTGCTCGATATCGATTTAATCTATAATAAGCAATTTGATTAATTGTTTCGAATCGATACTTTTCGCGAATAGACCCAGCTCTATTTGGTAGGTAAAGTACCGAATTTAACATGTTAAAAAAAATTATATTAATGTATACGTATCTACACGGAAAAACGTGTGCTTTTACTGTACCGTTAAATGAATGGTAACCTCTATTACCGGGCACACGCCCCCAAAATATCAATTACTTTAACATTAGATAATTACTTCGCCTGACACACATGTCAGATCAGCACACGTACTAATATTGTTTAGCATCTGCTTACGTTGAAGTCTCACAGCTTTGTTTATGGTGCTACAGCGCTCTAGTCTGAGAGGTCCACCAATCACATGTGATCACGTGGACCCTATTGACCAACCAACGAAAAGCGACCGTTAAAGCATTCACGTTTGAATCTACACGTTTTTCCGTGTAGATTCAAAGGATTCCTTTAATGTATAATTACTTTTTTAACAGCTGTTTTGTGATGTAAGTGTTTCTTAAAGGGATAGTAAGGTTTATAAACATGCAGTTATTGTAGAGTCGATTTTAAAGAAGCTACAATGTCCATATTATATTTAATGGCATAATTTTACTTCTATCGTTATTAAGAAGGGCGTTTTTATTAAAAGTGTTTGCTTTCATTCATGACCCAAAGATTTCTTTTACGTCAGTCACATTTCGAGGTGGATTTTTTTTCACACATTTTATAATATTTTATAATAGTAATAAAATGATCAATAAGCAAAGGCGTATGAAAAAATAACTTGAAAACAATATTCTATACTTGCACAGTAAAATTTGATTCGCAAAATCTAAATACCCGAAGATTTACGATACTTAAATGGAATAATATAATATGATAATGCTAATAATAATTATCCATTTGGTAACTTAGAAAGCTACATGGAAAAAGCTATATAATATAACTACAATATAATAAAAATAGAACAATTTTGCTATTTCCGACTGCTATTACAAGGGTAATTAGTTCTTAAAAAAATTGGCAATATTTCAAAGAGCTTTTACCTCTTTTATACATACATATCTTATATACCAAATCTTTCTCAAAGAGTAACCTTTATAATACAGTTTTATTGGTGTGTTCACAATTGCTCAAGGTGCTGCAATTGTTACGTTTGAAACCCTTTTTGGGAATTATTTATAAGCTTTCTATTACTTTAGCTATATAAGCGTTTTACTGATGTTTATAATTATGATTTATTATTTATACTGGTACACTAATACAACATTTAAAAGAGAACATATAAAGCATTTTTACCTATTTTACACTTATAGAATACCTATACTGCTTGTTAGAACATTCTTACAGGTTTTATACAGGTATGAAATGCTGCCTGGCTCCTACATTACCGTAAGGGACAGATTGCAGGGAGCACTATAGGTTGTGAAAAAATGGGTAAGACGGCAGGGCTAAATATCATCCCTCCAAATACCCTCATATTCTCCCTTTACCAAGAGAAGAAGAGAAGAGGGAATAAGGACCCCTAATCCTTCAAAGAGTAACGTTGCTTAAGTTAAATATCTGCGGGTCATCCTGGACGTTAGACTGACATGGAAGAAATCCGAAATTACGTTTGGGTTTATCCTCAAAATAGTGTATCACCAGAGAGGTGACACTTCCAATAACCTATGCATCCGTGAACTGGTAGCCAAATGCTCTCCAAAAATCTTCCATACTAAAGCTGGAAGTCTTCACAGACTGGTCTGCTTATGATTATGTATAAAAATGTCCTATGAAATCAACACCTTCCGCAACGATGAAGTCTCCTGTTTACTAAGCGATGAATCAAAAGCATATATTGAATATAACTGGTTTATGATCATTTTCGAGAAAACCTTTTAATACTGGTAAGTTAAAAAATCATTAAAATTATGCTGTCTCGTCATATGCCTATTGACATCATAATGTAATGAGAACATTTCATTGCTTAAGTAGTGCTCAGTCCAATTCATCTACGTAAGTGATTCATGTATTAAAACAGCATAACAATAAAAATTAGTAGTCAATAGTAGCATTGAACTTATCAAGACTTCCAAAGAGTTCCGTCCGTTCGCGTACAAATGCCGTTCTAGTTCTAGTATGTGCCTAAAATGGGATAGAAAATGTATCATGTAAAATCATATAGCTCATCCCAAAAGAAATTCAGTGCGTGTGTGTATCCGTTAATGTCCGGAACATCGGCAAGGGAAGATATTGATAAAGACAAAAATAAATACATAAAAGCAAGATAAACAAACCAGTTTATCATACGACTCAATGAAATTATTTAATTCCCTGTTTAAAAAGCAGAGTGCATACGACTTGCCGGCAAGTCTCTTATTGGCAGAATTTTCCAAGTAAAGAGTAAACATATAACCACAGCTTTAGCAAACACTAATATAGACTTCAGACTTCTCTTCAAAGCAAATAAAACTTGAAAACTTGTTGAAAGGGGATGAAACTCTCTGTTACGATCGCAAGTAATAAAGCGTAACGAATGTCAAACTTTTTATTTACCAATGCAGTTCTTTCAGAACGGTATCCATACATTACAACATATAGTATGATAGTAGATAGGTTAGTGTTTTGATTAATGTGGTATGTTCAATAAGGTGGTGTTTATTTTCACAATTTTTGAATTGGTATGCTCTCATAGGGTTCGAAATAAATTTTAAAAAATATTCTCCAAGTCCATTTTTTAAGTGTCTGACCCGATTGGCGATTTTCCTCCTGACTATCATAAAAACAAATTGGACATTCCTCAATGACTATCCTCAAGGAAGCCAAATTTAGTGTCAAAAAATATATAGGTTCACAAATTTCACAGATATGACACCTTATTGGATTTTTTTAAATGTCAACCCTGATCCAAACCCACACGAGTGAATTGCATTTGGCGATCCGATTTTAAAAATATACAAGGTGTTTATTACACATACGGCAAAAACTAAACTATTCTAAGAATAGAATAAGAATTAGTTTGTCCTTTGATGATTTTTGAAAAGGCGCTTTGTTGCGAAGATATAAGACGAGAAAGATTTTCGATAAAACCACTTTTGATATTTTCCAATTTATTAATGTAGTATGACAGTGGCAACCTTTTGTCATGGACGATAGGTTGTCACTCACTGCGTACGGTAGCTCTTTATGTGGAGGCACTAGGTCGTGGTCCATATACTTACACCTTCCCTTCGTCTTTGGTTTGCCTTGAGCGCCACCTGGTTTGATGGAAGTCCAAACCAGGAAAATATACCAAATATCAGTACTTATTGGAAAGCTACACAATAAATGAAAATAAAGTTTTCCTACACAGACAATAAAGTTTCTATTAGTTAAATAAGAAGAAAATGAAAAGAAGTGGGGTTTATGCAAGCTTGTTTTATAAGTTAAAAAAAATATTCTAATTTAAAATTGGCTTTATGTTATTTAAATTTGTGAATGATTAAAAACAGCCTATCCGGGCGCAAAGATTTAAAATAAAAATGGGGTATAACCTGCGAAGATTCTAGAACCTTTAAAATCTTTCAATTGGGTGTATGGTTATAAAAAGTGTGGCCTCGTGCCAGGATAGCCTTACATTAAGATTAAACTTGAAATGACTAAATTTTGAAAAAGTAAATGTAATGAATTATAAATGTTAACTTATTTAAAAAAAAATATCCATATCATATCATATGACTTTATACTGGCCAGTCTGTGCTGCTATTTCAATCCTTCAGAATAGCCCCATGTGGCTTATCCTTGGTAAAATAGGTAAGGTGGAATTGATCTAGTGCAGGACAACTAGGACCCAAGCTTTTAGGCCATTACATTGACCCTAAAGTTCCATGTTGGTTTAACCTACATCAATGCCGAACGGCAAAATCGGCCGAGAACCAAACAACCCAAATCCCCTAAAATAAAAAACAGAAAATAACCCACTGAACTCTCAACAAAGAAGACAAACTAAAAAGGAATTAAAGGAGATTACCTCTAAAAGGGGAGCGTAGACCTCGTGTTCTTATTTTAATAAGAATGCCAAACGGCAAGTGGCTCGACTTCCTTGAAGTAAGGAATTTGGTCAAAAGCGAGACCAAATGTCACGAAAACTCCGAAGAAACTCCATCTCCTCAAACATCAGCTGACTTAAGTGTTACCAACCCAAAAAAAAGGAAGAGATCCAGAGACACACTACAAAAGATTAGAACGATACGAGAGTCTGGGCTTTTTCAGAACATAAATTGAATAGTCAAATAAGGAAAATACGTCTAAACAACTTTGTTCTTACATAAAAATGCAAAGAGTAAAAAATGTGCGTTCTGCAATTTGCAAGACTGAAACGGAAACACATGATCAACTCTACTTGAAGCTTGAAGTGCCTTGTGAAATTAACCAACAGAAAAGCAAACGCGGTATTCCTAATCCTACATATTTCGATTAATTTTTTGCAAACAAAGATGACACAATTTAGTATACTTTTTCCAAAGTCAGTTTGATGAATAAAAAAGCTTCGGGCGGGCTTGAAAGGGACCGGCATCATAATCGGGGTTGTCAGATTTAAAAATTTTTATTATTAAAAGTGTTCTTTTATATCAGTATTTAATTGATAGTCAATAACTTTCTTGTAACCTAACCTTCTAACCTGAAAAAGCCATTCATGAATATTATAATAATTTTTTTAGTAGATACCTCAGAAATAGTATTTATACAAAAATAATTTAAATCAAACTAAAAGAAATGTCACTATTGTTAAACAAAAAAAAAAATAATTAACAAACCCTTATGTTCCTCCTACACTTACGAAAACTTTGTAGAACTGGCAACACCCTAGCGATAGATCGTCGAGGCTCACCAGCAATTTGAAGTGCGAAATGAGACTCCGAGTCAGAAAATTATTAGAGCAGCATATAAATACAAATTTATATGCTGTAGACAAGAACAGCAAATAGTTAAAGGTTCGCCAATTGGGTGATTCCTTATCAGCTTTAAAATCAGTTGATGCTTCAGGTATGCGATATTGGAAATCGGACAGCGGCGTGGCTGGTTGAAACGATTTACTGTAATTTACATATTTCATTTTCTGCTATAACTGTGTGCTTTTAGACAAGTAAGTTTTTACTTGTTACCTATATTTTATTATATCAGTATGGCTTTTTGGCGACAATTTGAAGCGGAAGGTCAAGGTGAATTATCGTAGGAATATAATGAGTCGATGCCAGGGTCGGCCATCGAAAGAGAAATGAGTCCGGAATTAAGAAACAAACATTTACATGTTCAATGCACTTGTAATGAATTAACACAATTTGGGTTTTATAAGAATTTATAACGTTATTAATTTGGTGACTGTAACCGGTCACTCCATAAAGCGCACACCAATAAATCAAAAATTCAAAACGGCTGACAATACCACAAGGGATTTTACTCTGCGAACTATTTACAACTTTTACGAGGATAATATAGTGTCAACTTTAGAACTGGTTTGTGATAAATTGCGAGGTTACAACAACATTGCGTGATGTTTTGTTAAAATGTGGCCATATAAACATAAAAAATTAAATAACCTAATGGTTATAATGGAATCCCCGCGTATCATTGAACTACGAGAGGACTATTTGCGCAAAATAAAGGAGTACTATGAATTCGATAAAAGTATAATTTATTTAAATGAAACTTGGTTTGATAATTATGATGTTGTTAACTATGGTTGTGTAGAGAGTACAAATTGTAGTTTTGGTACACCGTGTTCGAGAGGAAAACGCGTTATCTTGTGGAAGTAAAGATGGCTTTGTACCAAATGAGTTGCTCTTGTCAGCAAAGAGTATCACTTAATAATCAATCTCCAACTTTAAGCGCAGTTGCCTTTCAGAATATTCGGCAGGTAATAACGAAATGAATAGCGATGTATGGAAAAATTGCGTAGCTCATGTTATAAAAAAAAAATGGATATTCTGTTTCACCACCTATACCGCCAGTCATAATTTAACCTGGAAATGATTCTACTTCTGAAAGTTCTGACGATTCCAGACATTAAATTGTGTATGAATTTGAAATTAATTATGTTCGTTTAACACGTATTTTAAAAACTTGTTATATTACAGAACGCTTACTGTGATTCTGCTGATGCGATCAATTTGTTGTTAAAATATATATAGTGAATTCTAACTACTAATATTTAAACTAACATGGTATCCGCCCCTTTCTTGGCAAGGAAAGCTGATAGTACCTCCTCGCGGTCCTGGCTGGACAAAGACAATTTTTTAAGTTGTTGTCGGCAAAATAAGCATTTGTCTTACCGAAAGACCATTCTAAAAATATTGAATGGGTTTTTTGCAGGCGATGTCACGGGTACAAACCTCTTATCGATATTAACTATATTTTTAAATTATTTTTGGCAAAATTAGCATTTTTCTTTACAGAAAGACCATTTTAAGGATATTCTCTGCAAGCGAAGTCATGGGTAGAAAACTTTTATCGATATAAACTATAATGAACAAGCTATAATATATACTATTTAATCATATTAAAAATTTACAGCAATCCGCATTTTAATTATTTGGTAGAAGCGACGCCTATGGTCAGGAGTTTAACGCTTTTTATGCCATCAAATTAAGCTTGGAACGACTATAAACAAATTTTGAACAAAATAACTATATAATATGCACTTTGTGAAAATATGACTGTAAGAATCAAAGCTAAGTCTAACATTCCCCACAAGGTCAATAGTGGCAATTTTAAAATTGCTACAGTAGTCGAAATAAAAGTATGGCATACTACACTGGGCTTTCCGAGTTTAAATGTGAATTTCATTTGAATACGTGTCGTAATTGACAATTTTGTGTCGAATTTGTTGAGACTGAATGATGTTTTCTTCTTCGGTATGTCTTTAATAGTTAAATTTTGTTAGTGAAGTGAAGTGAATGACTGATATGCGTTTCGTTTACGGGCTTGCTGAGGGCAATTTATTACAAGCTAGGCGGTTGTATATTGAACGATTTCCTGACCGTAATGCTCCTGATAGAAAAACCTTCTAAAGTGTTCATCAACGTCTTCATGAAACAGGCACATTAAAATTAAGTGGGGGACCAGGAAGGCCAATGACAGTAAGGACTGTGAAAGTGGAAAAATGTGCCGAACATGATAGAGGTAGATGGTTGCTCACCCGACATCGTCCGGTGAAATACCATCGCATCGGCTTAGATGGCGTGAAGTTGCTCTTTGAGCTAACGTTTCGTCACTGTGCCGATGTCTCCGGTTTCCAGGGTGAGAAATATACAAAAAAATGCTATGATGATGGTTCCAAGGTCAATATATTCCGGAGTTAAAAACGCCCCCCGATCGGATCTCCTGGTGGGGGCGGGTCCTGGCGCCTTATCAAGCGAAATTATTCAATCATCCACAATGCCCAGTAGCCATGCGGGTCCCTCGAACAATATTCTAAATGAAAAAGGTGTGAAAACTGGAGTTGTTAAAAGACCCGAGATTAGCAGCTTCCAAATTGACTTCTGCAATATTAGAGGACTGAACACGAACATCAATGCAGTCCATCAACATCTACAATCTACGAAGCCTCATGTACTTGCACTAACCGAAACCAAAGTGAGATTATCGCTTAATACGGTCAGCTATTTATATCCTGGGTACGACTTCCATCACCGATTTAGGCGGAATTTTGGCCTTTGTCTCTTTGTCCGGAGTGATATTTCTTGTGAACGAGAGGAGACACTCGAGCCTAACGACTTTGATGTAATGTGGTTTAAAATATCATCGCAGAGAATTACTAAATTCATCTGCTGCCTTTACCGGCCGCCAAGTGATACCCATTATAGAGACTTGTTCTCCTCTCTTGCTAATACCATCTACTTTTTGCAAACCCACCATCCCAATTCCGAGGTTGTCATCCTTGGCGACTTCAACGTTCATAATGTCAACTGGCTCAAATACTCAAACATGACCGACGAACAAGGTCGTGAAGCCGAATCATTTGCCATCAGCTCTGGCTTCACGCAGCTGGTGGGTGAACCAACTCGGATTCCAGATAGAGATGGTGATTTTGCTAGTTTGTTGGATCTTTTCTTAACTTCAACCCCCGACTTGTACACTGTCACCGTGAAGCCGCCGCTAGGAACGTCTGACCACAACCTTATTTCGGCACTGAACACACTACAAATTAGTGCCGAAGAGCCTCCTAAACCACGCAAGGTATGGCATTGTACATCAGCTAAGTGGGATGACCTAAGGGACCATTTTCGAACGTTTCCTTGGCGGGACGTTTATTTTTCCTCTGATGATCCGTCCATCTGTGCAACAGAAATATCGGAGGTTATCCTTACTGGCATGGAAGCCTTCATCCCTTTCTCAAAAAAGTGCCCTTCTAACGGCAAGCCTTGGTTTACCAAAAATTGCGAACGAGCTGTTAAATCAAAAAATTATTTCTACCGACAATGGCGTAAAAATCCTACCGCCAAAAATCGTACCATCTTTGTTAACGCTGGAAACCAATGCAAACAAACGATAAACCAAAGCAAAGAAGCACACAACCAGAGGATCAAAGACAGACTTCTTGAATGTCCTAACGGCTCAAGATCATTTTGGTCGGTAGCTAAGGCCGTCAGTCAGAACTTTACCAAGTCAACCATTCCACCTCTAACACGTTCTGATGGCACCATTGCGACCAAAGCACAGGAGAAAGCAAACCTACTGGCGGAACTATTCTTCACATTCAACGGTAAATTTTCAGGGAAGTACTCCACCGAACATTCCCCCTGTAGAATCGAGAATGCCTGAGATTGTTTTTCGCCACCGCCATGTTAAACGAATTTTGAGGAGTTTTGACACTAAAAAGGCTTCTGGTCCTGACGATATTCCAATCATTGTAACTAAGTCATGCGCTGACGAACTGACACCGGTATTTTGTAGGCTTTTTAACTTATCCTACAAAAAAGGAATATTTCCTTCATGCTAGAAAACTGCGCGAGTCCAACCCATACCGAAAAAAGGCAAGAAGACCTTGCCAAACAACTATCGTCCAGTCGCATTGCTTTCGGTTATATCCAAAGTTATGGAGAAGGCTATCAACGAAAAATTATTAAAATACCTGGAAGGCTTCAACATTATTGGTGACCGCCAGTATGGATTCCGTAAGTCTAGATCAACAGGAGACCTTCTCGCTTATGTTACTCATGTTTGGAACAACGCAATAGAACATCATGGAGAGTCCCAGGCGGTAGCACTGGACATTTCCAAGGCTTTTGACAGAGTATGGCATGAGGGGCTCCTAACTAAAGTGAGAGCATACGGAATGCCGGTTCAATTTTGTTCATGGCTGTCGAGCTTTCTTAAAAACCGTTCTCTGCGAGTGGCGATGGACGGATTTCTTTCAGACACATTTAACATCGAGTCCCTCAAGGTTCTATATTGTCGCCCACCCTTTTCTTACTCTACATTAACGATCTTTTGGAAAAAACTAAAAATCCTATATATAGCTTCGCTGATGACAGCACACTTGTTTCATCTTTTACTTTGGATGCTCGGACATCGGCTGCTAATGAACATCTCTATAGGCAGCAAGAGGTCTCACATCTCAACAAAGACCTCGAAGAAATTCTGTCTTGGGGTGACAGTAACCAAGTAGAATTTAACGCTAAAAAGACCCAGGCGGCAGTTTTTTCTAAAAAAGTTAATATTGAAGAACCGGATATAGTTATGGCGGGACACTCGATTCCCTTGGCTTCATCAATTCATTTATTGGGCGTTAATTTGGATAGTCATATGTCTTGGCATAGCCACGTTGCGGCCATTGCTAGGGCAGCCTCGCAGAAGCTAGGAGTACTTTTCCGAACAAAGAACCTCTATACACCCCAACAACTTTTGATGCTCTATAAAGCCCAAATTCGACCATCGCTGGAGTACTGTTCGCATATTTGGGGCTCTGCTCCTAAACATACCCTGCGATTGCTAGATTCCATTCAAAGAAGAGCCATTCGCTTGATCGGTGACCATAGTCTGACAAACAACCTGGAAAGCCTTGAACATCGAAAGCAGGTTGGCGACTTGAGTCTATTTTACAAATATTTTCATGGAAAGTGTTCAACTGAGGTTGCCCGCTTGATTCCACCCAGAGCGGTGCATGGTAGAAATACACGACGAGCCACTGCAGCCCACCAGTACGTGGTTCAGCTTAGTGTCCCTCGAACGACACTGTTCCAAAATTCTTTCATCTGGAGAACGTCATCACTCTGGAACGACCTCCCTGAGATCGTGTTCCCCAACGAGTATAATCTCCAAAGATTTAAGACCAACGTGAATCGTTTCCTGCGCACACGCACCGCTCGCAGAGCGCAATAAAGGATTAATCCTGCAGTGCTGTGCCTTATCATAAAAAACCCTAATTTAGTCTTTACAATCCAAAAATATTATGTTACATGTCATGTGTCCAAACCAAAATTTTAAAATGCAGCCGTTAACACTGCATCAATATACTAAGTGGGAGGATTCCTAAATTTATTATTATAATATGGGTAGCTATAATTTTAAAGAAATAATATATAGGGTGTCCTATTTAAAAAAAAACACAAGTTTGGATTATAACTCAAAAACAAAACTTTTTAGAAAAAAAACTAACTACGCCACTGAATTCTACATAAAAAAAACTCTATAATAACCCATTTTTACCTTATTGATAAGCTATCAAATAATCGAGATACAGGGGAGCGTCAAAAATGACAAATTTTCAAAATCGCCCTGTATATCAGAAACTGAAAGGGCTATGAAAATTTCGTTTGCGGCAATAAAAGTTTTATAAACTATTAGAACAGTAAGCACCCCATCTTTCTATCTTTTATAATAAGTGAGCTGTTATATGAAAACCCAGAAACACATATTTCCATTAATGTATCTCTCGTTATATTAAGGGTGTCTATTTCCAGTTTCTTCATAGATAAAGTACTATTTTAGTGCCAAAAATTAAGCACGACACGGTAAATCTAAACCGACCTTGACGTTCTCGTGGAAATGTTACGTGTTGACGCTTGGGACCATATATGTATTAGTACTAATACATATATGCTTGGGACCATACGTCTCGAAGAACAGGCCGTCATGTTCCCGCCCACATTCTAACATCAGCTGTTTCTAGTCGATCCACGTTTTGACAGGTTTGCATTGTTTTGTTAGACCGTTTTGGTGTTTCCTTTAAGTTTTTAGTTGTTTTTAGCAGTTTAATGTGATTATTTTAAAAAAACCCATAACATTAATTTAACGTAGTTTGGACCTTTATATGTATAACCATAAATTATTTGATTAAGTGGCTGTGAAATAGCGAAAAATGCCAAACTCATGATGTGTTCCCGGGTGTATACTCAACTATAATGTTTTTCACTGATGAAATGCTATTTATTGATAAAAAAAAGGATCCCAAGAGACGATTTAGTATTGCGAAAATTTATCAGCTTTTGCATAAAGTCCTTTGGGGAAATGTTTTTAGTCAGGAAATTCAGGGCAACCAGAAGACTTGATGGTAGATAACACTAGAACAGTGCAGTGTAGGTCCCTTTTTTAATAATAATATTTTGGTATATTGTTTAAATTGTTATTAGGCAAAAAACATAGAAAGATTATAAGTATATTAGTTAGCTATTAAATAGATAGTATAATATTGAAGGTTGAGCATGCTTACTTAGGTTAAGTTCGGACAAACATTTAGTAACAGAACAATGCCTACATTCGTTTTACATTTTGTTTATATTTTCATATGATACAAGTTTTTCTTACTTAAAATATCGGTTAAAGCATACCTACAAGTTTAAAGTAGGTTCCTCTTAATGCCTTTTTATTTTTCTAGTCAAAAACCAAGTTGAATAAAGTTTATATATTTTCTCGAGGAAGATGAAATGATAGTATGTAGTATGTACCTACCTAACAACCGACTGATATAAAATTTTATTTAAAATAGCTACCTATGAAATTGTTTCTAATGTTTGTTATTTAGGGATTATTTGGGAATTATTTTCTTAACCTCGAAGGAGTATCGAAGATCGAAAGCAATACTTAGTGATCATAACATAAGCTAGTTTATAGTCTTGAATCACTCTGTATACTAATCATCGAAATACCTTTCTAATATACGATTCTATACCTCATTTCATATAATTTAAGACATCTTTGACTTACAAATATCAATATTATTACCTACATGCCATATAGCCTCTATAATAAATTCCATCTTCTAATGTGACGTCACGATCTTAACATGACGGCCTGTTCTTCGAAACGGCGGTGGACCATACCATACTTCTTTCAAAATTTGCATTTTCCTGCCACATTGTAGGTACCAGTTGCAAGAAACTATAAAGCGTTCTGCATCACCGGGATGTAAATGTTGGACGAGATGGTAATTATAAGGTTTAAATTTATATTTTTTTTGTATTAACTGCATTCTTGATTTTTTAATCCCAACTTCATCATACACTTTTTGGTGCTAGCTAAAATAGAAATTCAGGTTTGCATTCAGAAACACCAAAACAGCAATAAGCACAAAAAGTTCACGGGTTAAAAAAAACTTTAAAATGCAGAATGGCCTATTTGATCAATAAACGCGACAAGTACTTTAGGCCATTTGCACATAATGGTGACGTAATTAAACTTATCCGACTGCGTGTAGTCACGATTTGATTTCAAGTAGTGAGGGGTAAAAATGCGTCCCTTATGAATCACGATAATATGCTTTCGATGAAAGAAGGCAGTAGAGTAGACAGGCCGAGAGACAGTCCGTCAAATAAAGCTTGACGAATACGAGCTTTTAGTGTTTTTGCTTGCTTAATCGAGGGATGATTTGGGGCCGTTTTCTCTTTTTGGATCATTTCAGTTCAGAAAAACGGATGTTTGGTTTTGCCTGAAATGATTTTATGTGTGGCTTTTAGCAGTGCCGTAGCAAGGGCAGTGCGAGCGGTACCGTGGTATAATAGGGAGCAGCGTACCATTTCATTTATTTTATAGGTTCAGATACCGTTTGTCATACAAAGCTGAGCTGTTAAAGTGATGCGGATATGTGTGTTTTTCGGTCAATTTTAAATTTTTGTTTGTGGCTTGATCATATAATTCAAGAACTGACAGGAGCGCATGCCACAATCATTTTTCCTGATTTTGTCCTTACGTTTTCAGGTGCTGTATCAGCATCAGCATATAAAAAAATCGAAGCCTATAACTGTATTTAATTTGATACTATCAATATCTACATTACTTGTTGTTGTAAATATTTTTATATGAAAATATCGTTAAAGAAACACGTCGACATAAGATGGCCTTTTAGAGTTAGAGCCGTAAAAGCTCTAAACACTCAAATGATCCGAATTAGAGGAGGCGGTAGATTGAGCACCGTGCGGTGACGTCACAGCAGCCGTGACGTCATTGGCGCTTATTTTGACAGTTCATAAAACTTGTGTTTTGTGCACCTAACCTTTGTGGTTATTAAAGTGAAAAGTGATTTGTTTTTCTAACAATTCAGAAGTGATATCTTTTGATGTCAGGAGTAAAGAAGAGGAAAAGTGGCATATGGTGAGCTTACCCCGAACGACCTTCTAAAACCGGCGAAGGAATATCATGTTAGATTTGCTAAGGATATCACAGGTATGTATCTATATTATAAAAAAATATTGTGCTTTTGGAAACATAACGTGTATGTGGATTTATTAGGTATTTACAGCCACGGGTGATTGTAAATAAAGTTATTCTAAAAACAAAATAAGCAGAAACCGAATTCAGTATTAACCAATAGGTAATAGAAAGATGTTGAATAGCTTTTAAAATATCAATTTTGTAGTAAGACTTGGTTTATGCTATATTAGTTACCTGCAATTTAGTCAGTGGCGGCTCTACCATAAGGTCATTCGGGCAATGACCTCCCAAGCCACACCACCACCTAACACTAATCTTGGTAATATTTAACTTTAAAATCAAAATCCATTTAATCAACCAAACTTTAGTTCTGCTCGGGTACTATTACCTCTAAAATATCCCTCGTATTTAATGTAACGCACGCAATGAGCGAGGGAAACTAGCCGTAACGCTACTTTTTGTGCGTCCCCGCAAAATCTTCAGGTCAATATTGAGCTTGACCACGAAAATTGGCGTCACCCAACAAATCCTGTGAGGGTAAGAAGAGGAATAAATAGCATGCTATCACTCTCACGCTTGCATGAAACAGAGCTTTTCTAGGCTGTCAGCCTGTTTTTTTTTCGATTGAGCTCCGACGCACGTTTTAATTTTTAAAATGTGGTTGAAAAAGACGGAAGACGGGCTGTTACTGCAGACTGCTAATTAGCACAATAATAGGGATGTTGATTTCATATCGAAAATGTGGCATCGTCGCCTAGTGACTGCGCTGCCGCTGCATGAGAATTGTTGGCGAACGAAATCATACCTACATCCATTATTAAAAATATATCCGTATTCGATAGTTACTTTTTTATATAGCATTTATATACATACTCTGATATATCGGAATAAAAAGCTCAGAAGTATACCTATATCGAAAAATATCATTCATGTGATATTATCGATAATATGTTTCCAACATTCCTAACTCCCACACCTAACCTTACTTTGGTTTGTTTACATTTATTTAGGCGCGCAATCGAATATTTTTGTTAGTTTGTTTTTAAAATTAATTAGGTATTAAACACTAAAATTGTCCTGTTAGTAGTTCGCGAAACTGTATTTAAAAGAAAGCAATGGTTTATCTTTCGAAAAACGCCTGGAATTTGAACATTTAGGCGCTCAGGATAAAAATAAAAGTGGTATTTTAAAAAAACAATGTATAATTTGTGCGATTTTATGTGTAGCAGCAAAGACAAAGAGAAGGTTTTCTGCTTTCCGTGTTTTTCTTTTCCTGCATTCGATTTTTGCAGTAAAAGGGGGGTTAATGATTTAAAACATATGAAGGAAAAATTTAAAAACACAGAACTCAAGTGCACAGTGAGTTTAAACAAAATGTAAAACATAAAAAAAGTTATAGGATAGGGTAAGTTTTTTTCGTATGTTTTATGTTTTTTTTAATCAGTGAGTTTCGGATTCTTTGCTTATTTTTCCTTTTTAAAAGCAAGAAATATGAACCAAAAAAAAGGTGGTGCATCTAAAATTTATTTCTTTATTTTCTTAACTGCGTTTTGACCCCCTGCCGAATTGACCAGGAGCCGCCACTGAATTTAGTAGCAAAACTCTTGGCTGGTTTTAAACTAAACCTAGGTGTATAGAAAATAAAATATGTACCTACCCCGGTACCTACTTTTTTATTTAAAACCTGGTCTTATATGGCTAACTGTAAATAAAATAAATGGTTGTTCTCATTTGTACCCAAAATAAACCACCTGATAGCTCACAATTGTCTTTCTTTAAACTTTTTAATAAGGGACAGTGTTGTACGAAGCACGAAGACCAACACATTAAGTACAATTTTTAAAATCTAATTAAGTATGTATTTTTAGAACTAGGGCCTGGCTTGTCGCTTGTAAGAGAGAAGAATTGCTGTAGAAGGATGTCTTGGATATACATATTAACTACAGGGTTTGTGAGAAACATTTTAATGATGAGAAGTACGCATGACCAGAGTATAGATGGAAGACTTTGATTGCATGAGCTTTGCCTACAATGTTTTCTCAGCACAAATCTATTGAAGCTATCAGTGGAACACTCCAACAAAAATTATTGAACTTTCAGGTTAGTTTTTATTTAATCTTAATAACTAGGTATTTACAAATGCATTAGATTGATGGAAAAATTGTTGTCACGATCCCTTAGTATAAAGCATTGGCCAATTCAGATAAAATAATTCTAAATTATTACATTTGTCTGCAATTTTAAGGTTTTTTTAACTATATTTTAGGTTCCTCATCAGTAAAATTTTTGGCTTGCCTGGAGACAAATATAGTTTATCCAAGTTAACCATTGTGTGATGTTGCAAGTGAGTATTATTATATAATATAAAATAATTAATAGGTAACATTTATTAAACAATACTTAACCAATAGAATACAAAGAAAAAGACCTGCTGCAGGCATATCCTGCGTTGACAGTGGGCCACCCTGTAAAACTGTTTTCTTTTTATTTTAGGCTTATCTATGACCCCACAAGTACAATTGCCAAGTTTAAGTAAACATTTAGAAGAGCTGACCTTAGAAATTGGAGGTCAGTTTTGGTCATAATAGAGATGTCACTAATTAATCAAATGTCATAAACAGGTTGTTAAAAAAATTCGAACGAAATGGAAGTAATTTTAAACTAGGTAGTGGTCTAATTACTTATAGCATTTATTTCTTAGATTCAAGTTTGACACAAGATCAAGAGGATCAAGGATCGAGGCAGTACATCATCTCCTCTATTATCCCTGTCAACAAGTACTCATGTCATCAATTTTTTTGAGCAATTAATTAAGTTATACTTGAAATTAATCTTATTTATGTTAAGTAAAGTACCTGATTATCTGCATATTATTTATTGTAATAACCTTTACTTGAATCTACTTTTACAGATTTTGTACAGTGAATGTATAGTAAATTTATTATTATTATTATAATGCACTCTGTATATGTATTGTTTTTTAATAAAAATTGCATTTTTAGGATTACATTACAATAAAATATACTTGTAAGTTTTCCATTATTTCTCTCCTGACAATATTGGACTTTGAACTACTAAGATCTAATGTATGAATGTTCTGTTTATGTTAGCTATAAGATAACTTCTAAGGATACCAATGTTGGAATAATTGTTGCCATGGAAGTTATGTGGCTGTTATCACTATCAGCACATTGTTACAATGTGTTATCAATGTCCAGTTAGTGACAAAAGCTCAGAAGTGGCTGTAGTAGAGCAAAATACATAGTATGATAGTACGCATATATCCTATAGGTATATTAGAAATTCTTTTAACCCACTGGTCCAAATTATCAATGTCCTGGTAGTGATAAGAGTCACATAACTTTCATGATAAGAACTGCTCCAACAATGGTGTTCTTAGAAGTTATCTTGTAGTTAGAGATACCAGGGCATTGGTAATTTGGACCTTACAAGCGAAATACACCGTTTATTTTTAACTTTATACTAAGTATATTTACTTGAATTTTTATACTTATATATGGATAATTTGCTACAATATAAAAATTGTCGGTGAAGTTTCTCAGTTTCTGTCTAGAGTGAAACGACGGAGATTACTATTTAACAGATACATATTTATTATAAATCAGAATTTTAATTAACGCTTCACCTGACAATAAGTTTCTGTTGCAACCGCACAATCAAGTTCGGCAGCTTTATATGTTCAATTATAAAATTAGAACCTTTTATTTGTATAAAAACTAAAAAATGTGTTTTATTTTAAAATAGTGCTTTTAAACACATACCTACGTCTTTACGAGTTAAAATTAACTATTATACATTTTGAACAGAAACAAAGTTTTAAATTTCCACAAGTTCAAAATTTATAATGGATTTCCATCAAGTATCGGCTAAATCAATCTATTTTAACTATTATACATTATATTATACAAACATATCAATTCAATGATTTAAAAGCACCGCTTTTCCTAGCAGTGACGTCATCACCTATCAAAAGTCAAATGCCCTGACGTCACAGTAGCCGTGACGTCACCGCACGGTGCTCAATCTACCGCCTCCTCGAATTAGGACTGCATTAAAGTTTATCGCCACCGTTGAGGTTATAATGTGCCTTATAAACTACTAATTCTTATGTACTGTAAATGCCGCAAAGATTAAATGAAAATTTAGATCAACAGATGAAAATTACATCATCTACGGTGACCGGCAAAGAGTTCACAACATATGGGAAAAAATGTTATTAGCGGAATATCAAAAAATATTTTCTGGGGGATCGGATGTGCATGTCCCATAACCTTAAAATCGATTTTGGCATACGTCACCACTGGTATGGCGGGAAAGTTGAAGAAACGAATATGAAATCTTCAGAAATCAGATTAGTTGGTGAGATATCGAAAAATGTCCAAGAATAAAAAGTGTTTAGATTTTCATTAGAACCCTACGTACAATGTTTGGGATATCTACTTGAAAAAATATAAAATCAAATTTTTTTGTAAATATTTTTTTACCCAGTTTAAAATTTCCATATTTTTCCTTTCTAATAGCTTCGTTAAAGTAAAACTGCCTTCTGTTGAACACAACTAGAAATATTCTTTTGTTTTTCTGACAATTTGGAGCAATAACTCAAAAAATTCGTTTACACTTGGATGCCAGCTGTTGTAATAGTTCATTTCTATAACCTTATCGATATTTTTTATATCATTAATCCAAAACAAATTTTATTTATAACCCTAAAACAGAATTTTGAGTTTCGCAGATAAACTTAAAAAAATTTAAAAATTAATAAAATTAAAATTAATTTATTGAGTCAAATAAACAACAATTTATACATAATAATATACAAAACAAAATATTGACAAAGTATGCGTTGAAATTAAAACAAGACACTTCTAATAGGAATCTGCTATTTTTTCTACATAAATGTATTATTATTTTGACAACTTTATGGTATTTCTGTATTTTCGCTTTGTGAAGTATTTTATTAACTCTTTCTACTTAAATATTAAGTTTTGTATTTAAAATGTTCCCATCACTATCCCTCGCAGAAAAAATAGAATTTGTGGGAATAAAACTTTGCATTACTCTACATTTACGCGATTGTTGAAGAAATTTAAGGAAACTGGTAGTGTAGAAAATTAGTACAAACTACCTCACGAGAAAACGGTGGCTAATGATGAAAATGCTTTGGATGTACTACTTACAGTTTTAGAAACACCCCAAGTGGCAGTTAGTCATATTTCGGAGGTGACAAATATCGAAGAGCGATTGGTACTAGAATATTAAAGAAAAACAAGTTTTTCCCGTACAAACCAAAATTTGTGCAAGTGTCACAAGATCGAGACTATGATGCGCGTTTTGACTTTTGTGCATGGTTTTAGGGTATGGTCGAAGAAAACTTATATTTTCCAAGGAAAATTTTATTTTCAGATGAAGCTACTTTTACTTCTAACGGCACCGTGAGTTCGCAAAATTGTAGGTACTGGGCAGCTGAAAACCCAGGATTTGTTATTCAGTGTAAAGATCAGTATAGTTTTAAAGTAATAGTGTGGTGCGGAATTTTAGATACGAAAATTGTGGGACCCTTTTTTCTGCGTGGTAATTTAAATGCTGCTAGGTACCTATTATTATTACAGAACTCCTAGATAATATTCCATTAATACAAAGAAGGCATCTGTACTTTCAGCAAGATGGCGCTAGTGTTTACTCCACTATTGAAGTAAGGAACTGGTTAAATGAGGAGTTTGGCAATCAGTGGATAGGCCGATTCGCAGAAAATCCCGGGCCCGCCAGATTCCCCGACCTTTTACCCTTAGACTTTTTTTTGTGGGGGTACTTAAAAAACCAAGTTTACAAAAAGCGGCCCTTTAGAAATGTTGAACATTTGGAACAAACTATTAGAAACTGTGTAGACCCAGTAACTTCCGAAATGCTCAGAAATGTTTTAAAAGAAATGGTATCTCGAACAATATGTATGGAGCGAAATGGCGGTCATACCGAGTTTTAATACTCGGTTAAATTTTTTAATTTAAGTTAATTTTGGTGTCATTAGTAATAATAAAATTATTTAGTACTTATTACTAATATAGTTTTTTGACTCAAATTGTTGTTTATTTGACTCAATAAAATAATTTTAATTTTATTAATTTTTAGATTTTTTTAAAGTTTATCTGCGAAATTCAAAATTCTGTTTTACGGTTATAAATTAAATTTGTCTTGGATTAATGAATTTAAGGATTTCTTAACATCACAGATTATTTCGATATAAAAAATATCGATAAGGTTATAAGAAATACACTATTGCAACAGCTGTAAAAGCTGCCAAGTGGAAACGAATTTTTTGAATTATTGCTCCAAATTGTCAGAAAAACAAAAGAATATTTCTAGTTGTGTTCAACAAAAGTCAGTTTTACTTTAATGAAGCTATTAGAAAGGAAAAATATGGAAATTTTTAATTCGGTAAAATAATATTTACAAGAAATTCGATCATTAACTAATCTAATTTCTGATGATTTCATATTCGTTTCTTCAACTTTTCTGCTATACCAGTGGTAACGTGACGTATGCCAAAGTCGATTATAAGATTATGGGACCTGCACATCCGATCCCCCAGAAAAGATTTTTCGATATTCCGCTAATAAAATTTTTCCCCATATGTTGCGAACTCTTTGCCGGTCACTGTATATTTATGAAGCCATATAAGGTAAAATAGGGACAGATGACGCACCTTCTCAAAAAAAATCGAAAAAAAAAGGCAATTTTTAATTTTATTAAGTATTAACAAGTAAACATCCGTTGCTTTTTTAATATATTTATTGTAAAAAATACATAAAGTAACTTAACTGTTAAATATTAAACGAAAACAAGAAAATCTTGTTATTTGGCAATCTATCCCACCTTGTATGGGTCAGACGACGCATCAGTGGTGGGGTTCATTACTTATAGAGAAATACAAATAAACAGTTTTAAAAACATTAATGTGAGGTTAGATATATTTTGCCGCAATCATGACAATAGTTTTTGTAGATCATGCACGAATCATGTAGTCATCTGTTACATTGAATGCATTTTACCCAATCTCTTGTGCATGGAAGTTGTCTTTTCATACTCCTCCAAGCATCCGATACACACGTTTTCATCAAATGTTTCTTCATCAGCTCAATTATCAATAAAAAATAGCCTTTCTGCAGAATAGCTGTTTTAGCATAATTTGGTTAATCCTTATTGTATAAGGTCTCAGCAAGTGGCTTGAGAACAAAGTTCTCACATGTATACATATTTATATGTCATAAATAGCCTTTACTGTCGGACGATAAAACGGGCTCTAAGCGTCGTTTGACTGCCTTGACACCTTTCGCGTTAATGGTGTTTACAGGAACTACCATCGCAGAGGTTCTTTTGTTGTTTTATTTATAACTTATTTTTTGCTTGCAGTTCTTTCTTCATTCGTTTTTCCTTCTATTCGGCTATATACTTGGGTTCTGTTAGGTTCTGTGCGTATTGCTTTCTTTCTTCTCTTAGGATTATTTGAAATTTTTACCGTTTGAAACGAAGAAATCTTGTTGAAAATTTTTGTAGGTGTCCATTCTGCAGAAGTTAATGGGTCTTGTATTGGTACAGTGGATTTAGGTTCTTGCACAGGTCGTTCACAGACGAAAGGTATACATGATCGGGGATTATGGAGACGGCTTCAGAGGATAAATGCCCGTTGCGCGGAATCTAGATGCAGTTTCATTAGTGGCTGAACGAGACCAGGCATTAGCAAGGAGGTTACCAAAATTCGACATTCAATTTTTTTATTTGGGTTCGCTTGAACAAACTCATGGCAAGCATGTTTAAAGTAAGTTCTTAGCGAGTTGAAGAACGAACGGTCTAGAGGTGGTAAGAAGTACGTGGTATGGCTTGGCAAGCAGAGGGCAATTATGTTGTTATGTTGTATGTAGTTTCTAACATTTTAGGCGAATCCATGTGGGAAACAGCCCCTTCCAGGCTTAAAAAAAACCTGCCGCTTTTCTAGAAATAAAATTAGTTTCAAGCCAATATATAAACAACTCTTTACTTATGTATTCTGATTCCCTGCGCATTCTTATAACAGCTCCAGGAGGCATGTTCTCTACCCAAATCGGCTGCTTCAGATTTTACATGGCGATTTGAAAAAACTACATAGCTTTTAGAATAATATACATTTTTTAAAGTCGATTCAAATATTCGTGTGAGAATTGTAAAGAACCCTCTTGGCTGTTGTGAATTGTGGTTATTGAAATAACTTTGCTTGATAAAGCGGCAGGATCGCCCTCCTAGTAACCGCCGGAGCCTTAATCTTGGAACCACCATCATATCGTTTTTTACGTTTTCACCTCGGAAACCGGAGGCACTGGCACAGCAACGAAGCGTTAGCTAAAATAGCAACTTTACGCCACCTAAGCCGATGCAATGGTATTTCATCGGGCGATGTCATGATGAACATTTACCATTTACAAAATTGTACAATATGATCAGAGTACAAATATCACCGAGTAAAGTCACTCACTCAAAATCGTTTGATGTTTTCACATCAAAAGCGGAAAGCCGATCGGGCGAGTGCAGCGCGTGCAGTCTCTCGTCAGCTGCTTTACGGGAGTTCAATAGATATTCAGTTAATATTTTTTAGTCAATAGAATTTTAAACAGCAAGTGATGATATTTTAAATTATTGTAATTCATTTGGATTAATGGCTAATATACCTATACATAAAAATTTCCAATGAATGAAAATATGAAAGAAATGTCTAAAAAATGGTAAAACATATTTTTCTCCCTAAAATAATAAAGAAGATTCATAAGGGACTCAATTAAAAAGAATTATTTAACGGTGGTTTACGCTTCAAATAAATAAAATATAGATAACAAAAGCTAAAAATAGCTAATATCTATATTACGTATTTAAAAACGAAACTTTGCAGGTTTTTTAAAATTGATAATTTAGTACATTTTTTGTCTTTTTAATTATCTGTTAGCGAATATTAAAGTCAATTCAGCCAAAAGATTAAAATCTTGACCATAGTATATATTTTTCAATAAAATTGCAAAGTGCACGAAATATGCTAAGGGCATAGTTAATTCACCAAAAGGTTTCTCCTCTGTACTACTATACGCTTTTCTACAAAAAAAAATTGTTCCTTCACGTTCTAACATACTCCTCACATAAACATGAATGTTGCTTTAAACATTTTTTTTATATATACACATATATGGAGCCGCTTTCTTCGGGTTTATCGGAATCACTGTAGTCAGTAGTGTATACTTTTAAAGAATTAGTTTTAGGGGCGAAATAAATTTTTGCACATTTCTTTTCCGAAATATCTAATGAATTATTTAGTACAATTTCATACATATTGTTTAAGCAGTTAGTTCCCTCTATTTCGTCAAAGAAATTTGGGTCAATTTTTTTTCAATGCTCTCGAAAACTGTATCGGTTTCATTTCTGCAAGAATTTCTAATTTTCCCGAAGAAATTCTCTAAACAATATTGATTTATATGGCGAAATAACAAAAACTTATAGTCGTTTTTGTCTCTCGATATTTTCCATGAATGTAAAAAGGATGAAAGACTTATTCGCAATTTGATAGAATTTGTTACATTTTTCCCTGTACAGGGTGACCAGTTCTCGATGGTTTTACGGGGTATCTCCGTTATTATTAATGATAGAAGGATACGGTATTTGCAGCACTGAGCTACTTTTTTGTGAAACAAAAGATGCCGCAATCAGAATTTTTCTAGTCCTTGTTTTTGATGTACGGGATGTTTTTGAAAATTTTACATTTTGGGACACCCCCCATACTTAGATTACCCTGTAGCTTATCAAGGAGAAAATAAATGTTCCTTTTGTAGTTTCTTACGCTAGAATCCAGTGACGTACTCAGATTGTTTCTACGTTCAATAGTTTCCGAGAAAAAAGACAAACTTGCTTTTTTTGAATGCGTCACCCTATATATTTTTAATAATATATTTTAGTTTTTAACAAGGTTCTAATAAATATATAATACCCTATTTTTATTTTTAAAATTAAGCATGAAATTTACGTTTTATTAAAAAATATACAGTTTTTGTTAGTAGGCCATGACGGGTATTTAAAAAAATTAAAGAACACAGTCATTTATGTCATATTAAAACTTCTTTAGTTTCTGTCAGAGTATACAGGTTCTCAAAATTGTCTTGAAATATCTATATAATAGTAAAAAATCAGTTTGTCCTAATTATGGCACAAAATGTACACTTTGAAAATAATGAAAAATACGACATGCTCGTTTGTTATGTCCATTGTAATAAAAAATGCAGATGAAGCATTAGAAGTGTATTTCAATGGGTAAATATACGCCTTTTTGTAGTATCTCTATGAAGATTTATTAAATTTCTCAAATTACTTGTAGGTATCCCGAAAGACGACAGCCGTATAAAAGAATTTTTCTAAGGATGAAATTAAATTTAATTGAACACGGTTCATTTTGTTTGTTGCGAGACTGACGAAATAAATGTTTAAGCTTCAATTAAAACAAATCAAACTAGTTCTAACAGAATGGTTGAAGGTTCGGTCAGAGTAGTTAAATCAAGAGTACAAAACTAACATCCTGGTGATGCATAGCGCCGTATAGAGTTCTGTAATTGGTATTTACAAAATAATTTTGAAAGAACCGCTATATGGTCCGATGGGGCTCATTTTACCGGTGCTGATATATCTAATCGGCACAATACGAGGTTTTGATCTCAGGAAAATCAGCATGTAATATTTCCACTCGAACCTTAAGGCAGGTTTGGCTTTAACGTTTCATGTTTTATACTAGGAAGCAAAATAATTTATAATATATTTAAAGGCAGCCTTAATGCAAATAAATATTTGGAAAACGTTGTGCCGGAAATAATTGAAGACGTGCCCTTAGCGGGTCTGAATAACTTGCATCTGCAACAAGATGGAGTACCCGCTCACAATGCGCTAATTATTAGGGCCTACTTAAACAATAATTTTCCAGGCCACTGGATTGGAACTAATGGACCTGTAAGATGGCTATCAAGGTCACCCGACTTGTCGGTTTTGGATTTCTGCTTGTGTTGATACCTTGAAAACAAAATTTATTCTATTCAATAGGTACTAAACAATTGCAGATTTAAGAAATGCCACTGAAAGAGCATTCAGGGAGTTACCAACGCGGCCTTTTATTATTTTAAATTCATTAAGGCGAATAAGAACTATGTGTGAAACATGTCCAAGACATAATGGAGAACAATTTGAGCAATATTTATGAGAAAGTTCTATAAATTTTCAGCTTTTGTTCTTAATGTTTTACGTAGTAAAACACAACTCGATTTATGCATTGTTATTATTTTTACTGAAATATAACTGCTAATTAGATTGAGGATTCCAAAATATATTTCTTCTGCAGTAATTATCATACCAGTAATAGTTTTTTTAAATACCCGTCATGGCCTACTAACAAAAAATGTATATTTTTTAATAAAGCGTAAATTTCGTGGTTAATATTAAAAATACAAATAGGGTGTTATATATTTCTGAGAAGCTTGTTATAAAATAAATTATATTATTAAAAAATATATAGGGTGACCTATTTAAAAAAAAAGCAAGTTTGTTTTTTTTTCTCGGAAACTATTGAACGTAGAAAAATCTGAGTAGGTACGTCACTGGATTCTACGTAAGAAACTACAAAAAGAACATTTGTTTCTCTTTGATAAGCCACTGGGTAACCCAAATATTGGAGGTGTCCCAAAAGGTAAAATTTTGAAAAACAGCCCATATATCAAAAACAAGGAGGACTAAAAAAAAAGTAGCACAGTGCTGCGAAAACCGTATCCTTCTATCTTTACTAACAACGGAGATACCCCTTAAACCATCGAAAACTGGACACCCTCTACAGTTGACATTTTTAGGTGCTAAAATAAAAGTTCAATTTCATTCAAAAAATTAATTTGTTTTTTAGTACCCTTTAAAACGTTAAAGTTTTATAAATTACTGGAATTGGAAATATCAACAACCGAACAATAAATACCATTTTAGCGTGGCGCTTTAAATAATTATTTTCATCAGATTCAAACAGAATAATTTTCCAAAAGTCCCAGATTAGTGCTCGTACTAGCCACTAACCAATTTCGCTTCGAATTCGAGCGGTGTCGGCGAAATTGAAAATATGGGGGAAGTGGATCTACTGTATATTTATTCTACCGTGGTATGGCATGATGATGATTAGATGAAAATATTTCATTAGTCGGACCGCAATAAAGTCTAAAACTGTTAAAAGCATCCTAAGATATTCACTTAGGTAAAAGTACACCACACAGTATCTACAGGTGTAATGCGACGTAATTTTGTTAACAGAGATTCTCTGATATATTGAAAATTAATAGTTTCTACATGGCTTCTTGTTTATGTCTTTATTTATTTATACATACATTGTTTAACAGTTTCCCCATTAAAAAACAGGTATAAACGAAAACTTACAAACTAACCTAATTTTACTTACACAACTAAACCCATATAATTTGACACAATGCGATTTAGATTTACATAATATTTATAAGACACAAAAAAAAACACCTTTAAAAAAGAGAAAATCAAAAAATCTCTTGTCGATAAAAGTGACTTAATTGCGGTTAACCTGCAGGCAAAAATATCAAAAGCATTAACTTAAGCATTAAGAATTTTAACAGCCGCACATCGAGTTAATAGGTGCAATCTTTTAAATATTTTATTAGTACGAAACGGTGGTAGATATCTGTGTTGCGAGAACATGACGTAGGAATCCTAAAATTTAGTTTTGCCAATAATTCTTCATAAACAATACCATTTACCAACGTTGACAAACTTGCACAAAAAAGGCTAAGAAAGGTATTTACGTCTTCTATCTAAACTTATTAGCGAAAATCTTTGCAGCTGCTGGTCATGGGGAAAACCTTGAATCGGGTAGACACCATCCGATCTGAACCATACAGCCTTAGCAAATCGTCTCTGCACCAACTAATGCGTATTCCAGCTTAGATAAAACGAAGGAAAAAAATTAAGTTTTAAGTGGAACCGTGTTGCAGAGATCCCTTGTGGTGCATATAACAAAACCAAGTAGGTACTTTATAGGCAACCGAGACGGCATGTTGAATGTGAGGAGCAAGGGATAGTTCCTTGTCAAGGACGACCCCCAAATCCTTAAATACTTCATGTCGCGTTATGGTATTACCATTAATGCCATAATTAAATAAAAGGGTAATATTTTTATTCGTAAACGACATAACATTACATTTAGAGAGAGAGACTTTAGACAACATCTTTAAATCGTTAGCATACGGCAGACAATGAACTGAGAGTTTATCAACACTCATTCATTAATAAAATCGTATAATCGATAGATTTAACCCCACCATAAACCACACACTGTTTTCAAGCATCCTAGTATGATTCAAAAAATAACAATTAGGGTCTGAAAATTCAAAAGTTTCTGCACCAAAATGACGTGTGGTCAAGCCGATCGAAACCTTTGGAGAAATCCATATACAGGGTGTTATGGAAATGACTTATTATTTTTTAACCCGTAAATATATAGGTCGAGACGAATTGGGGAAAAATTGCTATAAATGGCGCTCGAAGCTAGAAATTCGAGAAAAATGCCTTCAAAAATTTAGGTCCAAAACACCTACGCTGATTTGGGTAATTGTTTACTTTAGTGCAAATGTTGAATTTTTCGCTAAAATTTCGTATATAGGCTAATTAAGGGTAGCTGATCACAATTTTCCTTTTGCGTTTAGGCGGCAAATGCACTGGTTTTGAGAAAAAAAATGTTAAAGTTTTTCTAACTCACCGGTATGTTATTTTGCATGTAATCCTAAAATGTTGCTATTTCCAATAAAATATTACTTGTCGGAGTCATAGTATACACTTCTGAGTTGAAATAAACGAAATATGCCACAAGGAAACTCTGAAAAACGGGATAACTTGTAAGCGAACAGAAAACTCTACGTTATCTGGAAAAAGACGGGAGGCAGCTCACTGACAGCTGGCCAAAAAAGCAGAAGCAAACTGCACGGTACAAGGAGCCTGTTTGCAGGTTCACTGCACCCATGTTGTCAGATTGTTAGTGTATTATAAATTGCCTATACTTTTCAATTCATTTTTATTAATTGAATGAATCCTATTGGCTCGAGCTAGCATATCATTCTCCTGGATGGAAGCCATTAATAATTACAAGAAAAAGAAGAACAATCTGGCAACGTGAGTGCAATGAATCTGAAAAGAGACGCTTCTACTTTGTCGGCGTATTAACAACGAATTTAATTAAATTTGTGCCTTTTCCATTGTTTTTTTGCTAAAATGTTGTTCTTATTTTATGAACAGATAGTTTGGTGAAAGTTTTATCACATATTTTGAAGGGAAAACCATAAAATCTAGGAAATTGAAAGGAAAGTGAAACGCGACACCCAAAGATATCGAAATAAACAAACCTCGGATCGGCTCCAGACAAAATACGCTGACGGTTTGTTTTTGTTAGATTTGGTCGAGGTGCTGAAGAAAGCAAGTTGAAAAGAAAAGTAGTTGACTAAGAACTTTAGAGTTCATATGGTCGGTTATCGGTACACCTTTGATTTAATTTTATCGCTTTATGTTTTCCTTAAATTACCTAATTAATAAATTTGTTTTAATCGTTACAAATTTATTATTTCTTAAAGACATCCTTACAAAAGAATACCCTAACCTGTAAGTGAAAAACTTTAACATTTTTTTTTCTCAAAACCAGTGCATTTGCCGTAAAAACGCAAAAGGAAAATTGTGATCAGCTACCCTCAATTAGTCTATATACGAAATTTTAGCACAAAATTCAACATTAATTGCACTAAACTAAACAATTACCATTCCAGCAGTTTGTCTTGTCAAAAACACATGTGTTCAGGGGCATTGAACTATCATGGAAGGCGCACATAGTCCGGTTTTAAGGTATTTTACAAAATTCAAAATACTTCCGATTTTAGAAAAAAAAACTATCAAGTGTAACTCTAGACCACCTCAGGAGTGGCCCCTTAAAATATAATAAGTCATTTCCATAACACCCTGTATATATAATATATAACGTCTGTATGGCGGTTCTGGTCAATTGCTTCAGCCAAGAGCTGAGTAATACACATTAAATTAGTGATTATCGATCGACCGTAAATAAATCCATGTTGTACAGGACATATACCATTTGAAAAAATAATATTAAGTAACATAATATTTAAAAACAAAAATTAGAAATGATTGAGATAGGCCTAGTTTTAGATATCCATTTTATCATCTTTTTTTATGACTGGGCAAGATTTGAAGCATTTCCAGATGTTTGGCAATTTACATAGAGGCACTTAAATATTATTGATAGAGGATGTGCACAGACTCCTGTGCAGTCCCTGATGACAAGCGCAGGTATTTTATCCGAACCAGTGATTAACTTGGGTATAATCTGCCTAATTATCTTAAGCGCTTCAGTCTCATTAAAACTGGTAATATTTAAACTAGATGTGAATAAATGCGACTTTTCATCTTCTATGGACGAATCAGAAATAACCAGATACGATGACTAAAGAAATCGGCAAAAGCATTGATAATATCATTAGAGTTGGATAACGTGGAATTGCCAAGATGCATTCCGCGAGCAATCCCGCAACACCTTCCTCTCCCTGTATACAATCAACACACAGAAATGGACCAAAAGGATTCCCCGCCTATGAATCTAAGGGAAATAGGCTTTTAAAATCCGGAAACCTCATCAAAAATCAATTTATAGTTTCTTTTGTAGAATCTTAGTTGAGGAATGTTACAATTTAAAAGAAGAGGTCAATCAGTAGGGCTGCAAAAAAAAGCTAAATATCCCTAGAAGCGATCGTAAGATCAGATAGCCTTTTTAGTAAATCGATAAGTTTACTAGTACTTTTTCTAACTAGGTTGTAACGTCTAACCGCAAACTTTAAAAATTCCACAATATATTTTTCACTCCAATAATTCCGACAAACCGGCAAAAGCAGTTCCAGAAATGGTGGAAATGCTGCAAGTCGCACACGTTACGAGATTAACGAAGCGATCGCTATGTCTGGTGGCAAAGCGTGACTATCGATCCCCCTTCTGAGGCCTTATCGCCTTTTCACATGAATTACTTTATTACAGTTATACTCTGACAGAATTTGGTCACAAAAATTCATTTCTTTTATTATTTAGTATGGTTTTTATATATGCGGGGACAAAATGTTAGAACTATCATAATCGTCCGAATATTTTTTTTCATTATAAATTCAACAACCCAACAACAAAGTTGGGTTTTACAGGGGATACTAAACTGTGCGTAACGGCTTTCAAGAAAGAGAAAAGGGAAGGAGGTGGGATATAGAAAAATGTATCTCTACTGGTTGATTGTGGGCAACTCCTTTTGACTATTAATCGTATTAATTATGATTTTAAAAGAAGATGTAGGGGAATAGTTTTAGGCAATTATATTAGTAGTTTAAGGGCTCTTGTGGACCAATTCTGGTTTTGTTTATTAGTTATTTTGAAAAAAACTAAAATGTTCTAAGTTTTTCCTTTCTCAGTATGTTTAACATCTATAAAGACGACCTTTTATACAGGGTGGTTGGTATGTATGGAAACGGTCGATTATTTCTTAAAGTAAAACAGCAAACAAAAAATTATCAAAACAAAAGTTTTATGGTTTTGTAAAATCTATTAGAACTAAAAAAAGATAAATGGGATATATAAAGGATAAGTCAGAAAGCCGTAGAGAAATAAAGTTACTTTTTTTAATGGAACACCCCATGTCTTAGAATATTTTTGGATTTTACATCAAATTACAATTATTTTTTAATAAGTGCATTATAAGTCTAAACCTAATAGCTTTCGAGATATCGCCTTTAAAAAAATGACATTTTTGAATTTTGATAGCTTCTAGCTTTCTAACGGTACGCCATAGAGCAAAACGGCTTACACGTCCCTATCTTACTTTTTTATTATCTTCCCAAAAATACCAACTTCCGGTTAAACCGGAAGTACTGTATTTCCGGCATTTGAACTACATCCGGTTTAACCGGAAGTTGACACTTTTAGAAAGATAGTTAAAAACTAAGATAGGGACATGTAAGCCGTTTTTCTCTAAGACGTACCATTAGAAAGCTAGAAGCTGTCAAAATTTAAAAATGTAATTTTTTAAAAGCCGATATCTCGGAAACTCTTAGGTTTATACTAGTAATGCACTTAATAAAAAATAATTGTAATTTAATGTAAAATCCAAAAATATTCTAAGATAAAGGGTGTTTAATTAAAAAAAAGTAACTTTATTTCCCTACGGCTTTCTGACTCATCCTGTATACTTAGTTTTTTTAAATTCCAATAGGTTACAAAAAACCCTAAAACTTTTATCTGGAATATTTTTTGCTAGCTGTTGTGCTTTAAGAAATAATCGACCGTTTCCATACATACCAACGACCCTGTACATATCTAATACTCTTATTTGGTCACATTTTGGTTTCTTCAAACCACCTTGGTTTTTTCCTATGACCGTCATACTAAATGTTTTATTTATGGAAAAGTACTGAATTTTTCACGAAATATTTGGTGAACTGCACAGTCTAAACTCTGCGTGCATTGCCTTTTGTGTGGAAAGCTCTGGAGATAATGAAGGAGAAATGAAGAGTCAAGTTTTTTCACTTTCCTCGATTATTTCAATTTTCTCGCATAAAGAAAGACATTTCCTTTTTCCTGCCATCTACAAATATTCACCTTATACTCTATTGCTTAAAGTCAGGGAGTAATAAAATGTAAATTTACAATGACAGGAGGGCAGCAGGGTGGACAACTTAAAGGTTGCATTGTAAATTTCAGGTAAATTGCAATGATAGTTTTTAAAAATTCCGGATTTCAGACCTACACACCCCGAATCGGTCCAAGATTAGGAGCACCCTATTTAGCATACAATAGAAAGACAAGTTTGGTGAATAAAACTAATGTAACTGCGGCGTTGCTACAGGTAGTTTATTAGAATAAAATTATAATAATAATTATACTTGATTATTATTATAGAGATAAACATATAATTGAGATAACAACTATTCTAATATTAAGTAGATAAAAACTTAGATAGAAGTAAGAATAATATGAAAAGAGATAAATTGGAATAAATATTAATATTTATAACAAAAATCTACTATGTACAATACAACCACTTAGTTTTTAAATTTTAGTCATCATGTTCCAAGAGGGGGTCCAGAGAAATAATACGGGGCTCTACAGTATCTTCTAGCATGTTATCAGCTTCCCACATTGTTTCTTCTATTTCAATCACAAATTCGACGCACTCACTTCATTTTTCATAATCCACTTTCTTTATTCCCTCTTTTAGGAGGTTTCTAACGTCTCTTATTTTAAAAGTGGTATTATGCCTTGCCATAAACCCTTTTACTTGCACCCACACCAATTCTATGAGGTTTAATTCACAGCAGTGGCGTGTCCAGACTTTAACACAATGGGAAGTTGTAACCAGGGCCGGCGAAAGTGTTGTGTTTTCTTGCTCCGCAGGCGAAAATTTGTGGGGTGCCACGCCCTTTTTTGGGTAAATCTTGACAAATTATTACGCATATGAAGTGCATCAATTTAAAATATATTTTTAAATATTTCATTAACAAAAAATTTGAAATTTTTTCCCCATCGGGGATGATATTTCGAATTTTCCTCAAAAATATAAGTGGATAATCTTTTTACCACTAACTAACACACAATACACTCACAAAAGTCTATTTTCACTTTCAGCCGAACTTGAACTAGCAATAGGATCCATAATTAAAATAATAATCTGTTTGAAAACAGCGTACTTTTCCCAATATTTATGCACGGTTTTAGATTTTGCCTAGATACGCGCAACTATAATTTGTTTGACGCATTAAAACAATATACGGCAATACGCTGCTTTCCAATCGCTTCCCGCAATCCGCGGGAGGCGGCGCAGCGCGAATGGCGCGTCGGTATGTCTCAAAATCAATCGGACATCACCGTGAAGTGGTCATCGAGGCAGAGAATTAGGTAGCATATGGAGTTCTTTGATCAAGAGTGGTTTATGAAAATGCGGTCGGATTCGCCCGATTTACAAATAAAATTTAGGACAATTTTAAAAAATAATTGTAAGTTCTAGTAGGATTGTATTGGATTATTTCTTTTTTTAAGTAAATCGTTTAGGGGAAGCTGCGCTTCCCTAGCTTCCATGGTAAACACGCCACTGATTCACAGTGATATAGCGGAAGGCGAAGTGCCATTATATTTTGTTTTAAAGCGATTTTGTCGACAACAAATTTCGTACAAACAGTTTTATTCAACTTTACAATCTCCAGTAGCTCCTTTTTTAGCATATCTTTATGAAATGGCTTCTTATTTACAGTAAGCCAATGAATGATGTAATTTGTTTCAAAGAAGACGTTGGTATTTTTTCGGATTTTCTTGAGTGGCAGCTGGCATAACACAGGAGGAATAAGATCTAGCATTTGATGTAAGTATTCTTCAAAGACATCAGCGTTCATGTCTTCATGATAGTCTTCAGTCCGCTTTGATTTAAATGCTAGTAAGCCGCCATCGACAATTCCATTTTTGCTACCAATGTGAGTTATTATTAATCTTTTACCTTTTCCCGAGGGTGCCTTTATTTCAGTGAACCATCCTTGCACGTAAGCTTGCCTCGCGCTTTTTATATGTTCATCCTGCTATACTTTACCAACGGTATATCCTTCATTTAACATTAAGTTTCGTCCATATAATAGATATTCCTGTTTTCCCTTCGAAACTGTCTAACTGCCCTCAAATATCGTCGTCGCCAGCAGATGATTTCATTCATTCACCGCTAGGTAAAGAGGAGTATAAAATAATGGGATCCATTTTTAAATATGAGGAATTCATAACCGGTCGTTTAACGCAGGTGGTCACACACAATTTCAGATCATAACAACATCTTGGGCCGCCCTGTATAATGGAAAATATTTAATAAACATTCGTCTGGGCCACTCGAATCGTAATACATATAGGTAGATATTTTGGCAAAGTTGTTTACTTTTCGTATAATATTCCACCCGCGTTTGACCATGCTGTATATGTTAGGTAGATTGTCAACTCTGAATAGTATATTAATCGTAAGGTTTATCTCAATTTCTTGAGGAACGAATTGCCACTTCTTCTAGTAGACATACCTATGACAGTGCGACATGGAATGATCTTCCAATATGACAGATATCCGGCCAATCTGCGATTATTGCTCATTAACCGACGAATGTCAAATGTCAATAATACACGTTTCCCTGCACCAAGCATACCTGTTTAAAAACAACTTGTTAAATCTATTACATAAAAACAACCTAAGGGAGTACATGAAATAAAAGACAATAACGAAAAGCAATGATTGGATAGTTGAAAGGGATTTACGCATCCCGTGGGGTGGATTACTCGAAATCCTAAATTCAAATCCCTGCAGATTCGAAACCGAAACTGGAATAATAACATGATCGGCGATGAGGATCGATACATTTCTAGTGGGAAAGCGTAACTTCCGCGCTAGTGACACCGGGAAATGAACCTGCTAAATCCATAAAAGGCCGAAGTATATGGATGAAACTCAACAGTGGAAAATGGTAAATTTAATTTGGCGTAAGTACTTATTACTAAATTGTTTACAATAGATATAGTTATTGGTGTTTCAAAATAAACTCTTGTGTTGTCTACGATGGGGACAGTGCAGGATTAGTATGGGCTGGGAGGGCTAAAGCCTATACAGAGTGTCCCAAAATAAAGTTGCGATACTTACAGAGCGTAATGTTCGTCCAAAAATATTCAGAATTTTCTGTATACACATATTACAGTGAGAAATGTCTCGGAAGGGCGCTACAACAGCCCTCAAAATAAAGTACCCTGAAGACAGTTTTCTTTAGTTATCGACGAATTTGTTCATAGTAAAAACTTGGAATTTTAGTATGATAATCAACTCTATGTGCTTAATCTAATTCTAATCTCATAATTTTTAAAATGTAGTCAGGAGCCTAAGGGTAGGGGACAAAGAGAGAATAAACTAGTTTAAACTTTTGTGTATAGATTCGAAACTTGTTTTCAACCACATTTGAAAACCTTGACACTTCTAAATACAAAAAGTTACTCTTGGTCCATGTCACTGGGATACTCCGTTTTCGAGAAAGTGGATTTAAATATTGCTCTGCATACCAGAATAATGTGAAATATTCCTTTTTAATTCAATCATGCTAAAAATAAAAAGTTCTCTTAACTTTCGTGCCCTGCTACATTTTTAAACTTTTCGAAGAAAGGTCTGCTGAAACGGGGATTGATGGTTTTGTAAATCTGTATCTATCGTCATTGAGATCTCAACGCGTCGGTGGTCGGGTTTTCACTGAATTGGTCGAAGAGTTTGTCTGCGAGCAATTCAGCTTTATCCTTGGCATCGATTAGAACCGCACCTGTTTCCTGGTTTTTCGGGTAGGACATGGGTGCTCGTGCGCCTCTGGTCAAGGCCCTAGTCATTCTATAAATGGAATTATCCGCTATAGACAGACTTGGACTTTGTCGTCCCACAGGTTCGATTGCCTTTCGCTCAACAAATCCCTGATTACCTGGGCTTCCCGATTTGCCTCCGCCTTGATTTGAGGATCACCAGTACGATACGCTCTATTCTTTAACCGGTTTTTGTATCTAATGCGGTTCTTAATTTCATCGCTTAAAGTCCCTTATTTTGAAAATCCGGACACTTTTGTGACAGATGCTTGGGCTAGAGCTGCGTTAATGTCATCTGTGATCTTGCTCACTGCGTTATCAATGTTTAATGGACTATGTAGGGGTTGTAATACCTCCACATTTTTCAAAATATTGTTAAACCTAGGCCAGTTCGTCGAGGTGCGGGTAGCAAAACCTTTACCTTTCTCAAGCGGATTATGTCTATGGGATTACCCACTTCTTTGTACCGACTATTATAGATGACGGAATGACGAAATAACTGAATGAATGATAATGCTGATATTTGCTGACGCCTAACAGGTATTAGGTTTAAAAAAAATTTAAAAAATGTTGCTCATGGTGGGGGGATTACTAGAAATATATCTGCCTCCGGACATTAAGATGGATACTTAACCCAAAATGAAACAGCAAACACTGGGCTTGAAGTTCGAGTTATCTTTAACAACACTATATCTCGAACGTTGTAGACACTTTATCTCGAGGTTACAGTCTAGCTCCGAGTTAAATGAGCCTAACACCCTAGTCTTGATGATGAATTCAGAAATATTCCAGTGCTCAGATGATTCACGTAGCTAAGGGCAAGACCCAGAGTAGGCAAAAAGGATTAACTTGCTCTTGGTCGATTTTATTATGTCACATAAGGATGGTTTAGCTCAGGTTAGTTACAGTTATTTTATGTGTTTCGTTTCACTTTATTACTACTATAATATTATTATAATGAACACCCTTACTTATCAGAGAACAAATAAATAGTTAAAGTATTAATAAATAGTTGTAGAGAAATATTATCCTTATACTTAAGTAACACACGTTAAGATCGTTTCTGGACAGGCTGTATAACTAATACATAATTATATATATTTTCCTTACCGCGTGTAGAACCCTTAAGAAGTGCTTTAAAAGATTACAATCTCAAAAGACCTTAAATCCGTTAAATCCTATATGCAACAACTCACCATCGGGATGGTGTTGAACAATAATAGTAAATGGCACGTCAGCCGTAAGTGATGTATTGTTAGTAGCTCTTTTTATGTAAAAAGGCAATTTCCTCTTTCCTTAGCACCCTGCTGTAGAATTCTGCTTTACTCTGGTCGGCAAACGTCTCGGTCCGGTTAGTTTCAAGTGGGGTGGTTTTAAGTAAAAACCTACTATGGCATAACCCAAAAGTAGCGTTGGCGTAAAGGATTATATATTTTTTTCAAATATGTGAAAAAACGTTGTATTGTGTTGTATTGAATGAGGTTATCCTGTTTTTAGCCATTCGCCACTTCCTTTCTGAATTTGTACACCTGGACTGGATCTTTCTTCTTAGTTAAGTTAAACTGGCTCCTGGCCATTTGGTTTCAACCAGAGCCATTGACTTAATACACACACATTAACCTGACCCTTTATAAAATGTAAATTTTTCAAAAAAATTCTCATAAAATTTCTTCATAACACCCTGCGTTCCAGTTTAATAATTATGTTGCTGCCTGCTCAACACACACGAATTACACAGGCCTGCATGAAATTTGTGATGACGTGATTTTTGTTTGTTAAGCTCAGTTCCTATATAGAAATAACTAATCTCTATCATCCACAGAATTTTTTTTGCAAAAAAAAAAGAAAAATATTAAAAAAATCGTATAATAGGCGTTTTAATACATTTTAAAATAAATGTAGTACTTCAAATTCTAGGTATTAACCCAAAAATGATTTTTTGTGGTGCTTTTCAAGAAATTTATTAAGTATGCGCTCATTACCTCAGGTAAATCTTTTATTATGGCTCTCATTCCTAAGGTAAATATTTTCTTATTTGTATGTATTATATGTATTCATTGCTAAATTTATGGTAGTTTCGACAAGATTTTCGGGAATTTTGACCTGCTAAGTCAAATTTATTATGCCTTAACTTTATTAGTGCTGCGAAGAAGTAGGCTTTTAAGTTTATCACTCCAAACAAAATTTATATTTTAATATCATTTGGTTCATTCGAGCTCTGAGTTTTGATCAGTAAACAAGTCAAATTTATTTTTTGATTAGTTTTGTGCGTGGTATTTGATATACATTGCTTAAAAGCATGTCTAGCCGGTGTTGCAAAAACAAACCAGAGCCCCTGAGTGCACACCTTTTGACTGGAGACTTTTCATCGACTCTTCAAAAATGAGCCATGAAGCTGCTCTGTTACATAATGGCAATGTCTTTGCTTCTATTCCGGTCGGCCATTCAGTTCATTTAAAGGAAAACTATGAAAATTTAGAGAAGTTACTTTTAAGAATACAATATGAAAATCACAACTGGGAAGTGTGTGGAGATCTAAAAATTTTAGACCTTCTCTTGGGTCAGCAGTCTGGATTTACTAAATTTCCATGTTTCCTGTGTGAGTGGGATAGCAGGAATCGAGAACAGCATTGGATAAAAAGAGACTGGCCACAAAGAGAGACTTTAACACCAGGAACCAAAAATGAAATTCGCGAAAGTCTTATTGACCCTCAAAAAATTTTACTTCCACCAGTTCACATAAAACTTGGACTTATAAAACAATTTGTTAAGGCATTAAACAAAGAAGTAAATTGTTTCAAATATTTGTGTAAAACATTTCCGGCTCTGTCAGGCAAAAAAAAAGAGGGAATCTTTGTAGGGCCGCAGATTAGGAGCTTGATGAAAGATACAAAAGTTGAAAATGTAATGGAATATAAGGAAAAACATGAATGGAATGCTTTTAAAGGAGTTGTATATAAATTTCTAGGGAATTATAAAGACCCAAACTATGTTGAGATCGTTGAAAATATGCTGGAGAAATTCAGAATTCTTGGTTGCAATATGAGCATAAAAATTTACTTTTTACATTCCCATTTGGAGTATTTCCCGGAAAATCTTGGGGACGTGAGTGAAGAGCAAGGTGAAAGATTTCATCAAGATATTAAAGGGATGGAAAAAGGATACCAGGGGCGCTGGGACAGAAAAATGATGGCGAATTACTGTTGGACATTGAGAAGAGATCTTCCTTTAGCTGAATATGACAAAAAAACAACCAAATGAGGCCTTTTTAAAAAAAGAAAACGTTTTTTTAAGAAGCATAAAGAATAAATAACTATTTGTAATAGTTTCTATGTGTATATTTTATATATTTTTGTATTTTTTTCTTTAATATATTACAAAACTAGCCTATAAATGAAATAAATCGTGTTTATTCTATATTTTTGGATTTTACTGGTTTGTAAAAACCTTACGTGATACAAAAAAACTAAAAGCAGATTTGAAATCAGCGCTGCCTAATCACTAGAAAACAGTTAAAACTTTTAAATCGACTTTTAAAGTGTTAAAAAATGCAGGCCTGTGTTATTAGTGAAAGCTTCAAAAACCGTTCATTTAGCATCGCAAACTGATCAAATTTAAAATGATTACTACACAACAGGGTGTTATTTAAGTACGTGGCTAAACTTCAAGGGGTGATTCTTTGAGTGATTCTAAGATGAAAAATTTATATAAATATAGGTCCGGTAACGCTTCGCTGTCAAGATACAGGGTGTCCAACTTCAAAAAAAAACAATTATTTTTTCGTAAATATCTTAATAATCCTTTAGCCAATTTCGTTGAAATTTGGCCTTAACTAGATTAAAATTTTTAAGTCCAGTGGCGTCCCGGAAGGCACCTTAACTAAGATATTTAACAAAAAAAAACCACTGATGTTTTTGAAATTTTTGTATATTTTTCTCATTAAGTAACTAAAACTACAACTTTTTTATTCTTAGCATTTTCTTCGTATCTGCTTCGTTTTTGAGAAAAAAAAACATAAAAATCACTTTATTGCAATCAGTAAAGAAAATTTTGTATCTTATAAATAATTAAAAACTGTTTTTATTGTTGTCCATTGTCATGGAATAAAGTGATTTTTATTTATGATTAAGCAATTAAAACTAAACGAAATTCATCTTTTGAATTTTTTCGCTGAGATTAACTGTTTTCGATAAAACAAATAACTTTATTTATTACTGCAGTGTTTTGAAAGTAATAATGCCATGGAAGAACAAACAAATTTGACTTTGGCATAACTGGCATAACTTGCATACGTAAATATTTAATCGTAATTATTTAAAGTGCTTTTAAGAGTTTTAAGCTATAAGATTCGTTACTGATATTACAATTGCAGAGCGGCTAGACGCATTTATCAAGAGAGATATCCTCATCGCATTGTACCGAGAGACCTGCAACAGTAAGAACAGTGGAGATGGAGGAAGCAGTTTTACATGAAGTCGAGCATAGCCCCGATACAAGTACATGCAAAATTGCACAACAAGTAAACATTTTTCACTTTACTGTATAGCAGATTTTAAGGAAATATCAACTATAGCCTTACTACATACAGCGTGCTCAAGAGTTATTACCTGCGGATTCTTCCCAGCGAGTTGTTTCTTGTACTTGACTTTTGCAATAACAGGTAGCATCGACATTCCTATCCCATATTATGTTTACTGATGAAGCGTATTTTTCCCGAAATTACATTATAAACTTTCATAACAATCATATCTGGGCTGAAGAAAATCCCCAGGCGGTTAAAGAAAATAAGTATCAACAACAGTTTTCCGTGAATGTTTGGGTTGGTATTATGGGTGATTAGCTCATTGGATCTCATTTCTTACCACCGAGATTAAATGGTCAAGTATATCGTCATTTTTTGGAATTTGTGTTACCTGAACTATTAGAAAATGTCCTACTGCCAGGTCACCGGATTGTTCCTTTGGGGGCAGTTAAAGTGCCTCGTTTATGAAACTTCAGTCAACACTGAAGTAGAATTATTCTAACGGATACGGGTTTCATGTGATCAGATAAGACATACGCCGGGAATATTGTAAGTTTCGTGATAATTATTTTAAATTTTTTTTTTATTGATTGCAAAAAAGTGATTTTTATGTTTTTTCTCAAAAGCGAAGCAAGATACAAAAAGATGCTAAAAATAAAAATGTTGTAGTTTTAGTTGCCTAATGCGAGAAACATATAAAAATTGCAAGAAAATCAGTGGCGCACACTTCTTTTTGTCAATAATCTTAGTTAAGGTGCCTAGCATAGATGGCAATGAGTCTGCTGATGCGCTCGCCAAGGAGGGCGCGGGCATGTCCGCCGATCTAGCAGAGAATGCCGTGGCTAGGCCGCTGGGATTGGTCAAAGAGGAGATAGATCGTACAGCCAAACAACTTGCAATAAGCAGATGGACAGAGCTAACAACCTGTAGCATCTCCAAGCAATTGTGGCCCCTACTTGATAACAAGAAAACCGCAGCGTTATTACAACACAGTCGGAAGGACTTAAGAAATATCACTGCCGTGGTTACCGGACACTGTCTTTTCGGTAGACATGCTAAACGTATGCAAATACCAGCTAACGACTTCTACAGAAGTTGCAGAGACGAAGAAGAGGAGGAAAGCATTCAACATTTTTTGTGTGAATGCCCTGGCCTTGCAAGAAAAAGGTTTAATGCCTTGGGCGAACCATTCTTCAAATAATCTGGGGGAAGTAAGCAGCTTACAACTGCCAAGATTCTTCTACGCCGTACTTCGCACTAGCCATTAGGGAGCTGATGCTGATAGGTTCCGCAGAACATATGTGGTAACACAACGGTCCTTGTAGGACTACGTGAGACTGTCTGGATAGACCAGAAACCAGAAGTCTGCCACTCTAACCCAACCTAACCTAAGGTGCCTTCCGGGACGCCACTGGGCTTAACAATTTTAATCTAGTCAGGACTAAATTAGCCCCTTACTACCCTAAATACCACTGCCAAATTTCAATAAAATCGGCTAAAGGATTATTAAGATATTTACGAGATAACGATTTTTTTACATTTTATCTTGAAAACGAATCATTACGGGACCTATGTTTATATAAACTTTTCATCTTAGAATCTCTCTCTCTATTGACAGGCCGAAAATATTTTTAAATTTAGTATAAATTCAACAACTAACAGTTTTCAAATATTTATACCAAATGATTCTATTATGATTATAATTACACTGGCCCACACGATTTATGTAACACAGTTCAGCCCATTATTCTCGCAATGCTAATATCTTTCTAATAATAGAAAAAGCATTCATAAAGCCCTGATACGTACCCATTTTTCAATGGGCTCATTAAACCCTTTTATATTGGCAGGTAGTACATTTTATGAGGGGTCATTAAAAAGGGGTGCATTTTAAAACAGAAAGATAACCTAAAATGGATTGTTTATAACATTAAACTCATTCTCTTATTTAGTCTTCTTTTAAGTTTTGAATTAAGTGGTTCTGTGTAGTTAAGATCGTTTTTTCAACGACGAAAATTTCAAGTGAAGCGCGCTGCAGTTGCAAAATTTCTGAAAAATCCTGACACGTTTTGTTATATTTGTGGAGAATTTCTGATGAAGGCACAAGCCAGGCCATTTTCTGAAAATGTGAAAAAAGCCTATTTAACGTATCTTGGTGTTTTAATCGAAGATCAAGACAAGCAGAGGGCTGCCCATGGGCGCTGTGTCAGCTCTAGCGTGTCATTGGTGCAATGATAAAAGGAAAGAGAGAAACTATGCCTTTTGCAGTTCCAATGGTATAGCAAAAACTCACTTATCATTTTGACGATTGTTATTTTTGCATTACAAAGACTGAAGGTTATTCCAAAAAAGAAAAACCCAAGATCCAATATTCGAAATTGCCTCCTGCCATAAGACCTGTTCCTCACAATGCAGAGTTACCAGTACCAACCGCGCCTTTAGATTGATTGGCAAGATATTGTTTTGGGAAATCATGGAAATAATAATGCATCATCAGGCAGCTTCGATGTGCAGGGTACCGACCCCACTTTTACTTCAGTTCCGGCAAGCCACATTTGATTGTTCAAAGTGGTTCCCGTCTTAAGGAGTAGAAACAAAAATTACGACTTTTAGGAGAATAAGTGCTACGTTTTCTGCATTTTACAATATGGAAAATTCATTATGTGCGTGTACTGATATCCATTGTTTAATGCAGGAACTCAATATCGAGCATTCTCTTTGTCAGTGGCGCTTGTTTCTAGACTCATCGAAATATATTTTAAAAGCTGTGTTATTACATAATGGAAATTTAAATCCATCTATGCCAGTTGTCCATTCAGTAACAATGAAAGAAACTTATGAAAATATGCACATCCTTTCAGATAAAATAAACTACCGTAACATGGGGATACTTTGATCATTTTTTTTTTAAATTTGGAAATACATCTATTTTCTTTTGCGATTAAAGTGATTAGAAGAAACATGATATATCGGTTTTACCTTAATATATCCTAAAAAAATAGAATCCGAAAAATTACACGTTTTTGAAAAAATAAAATAAAAATGTCGTGATCAAAGATATACTGATTTTGATCATCAATTTGTTTTGTACAGAATATTAAAGTAACCCCATTTAAATAGTGACTAGAATTTTTTTTTAATTTTTAAGTTTTATAATTGAGGCTCTACAAAAGAATATATAAAATGGGGCAACATTGATCAGACAAAACCATCACTTTATTAAAGAAATATTTATTTAAAGAACAGTTAAACAAGAATACAACTAGAGCAAAACTAATAATATGGCTTAAAATAATAGGAACTAAATAACTCTTGGGTACACAGTCATTTACAAAGCAAACAAAGGAAAAAATTGGCTTGATAAAATAAAGAAAAAGGATCAGTCTTATTCTAAACTTCTACAACTGGAACACTAGTAGTAAATTCGTAATACACGTTCAGATCTTGGTCCAACTTCTCTGTGGGGGTGGTTTGAACTCCAATAATATCTTCGCTTCTGATTACTGAAACATCATCGGCCACAAGTTTAAATTGTGTTTTATTTTTTCCAATGGATTTCATGCCGGTGACAACAATCTCTGAATGAATTTCTGTTATCTTACACAAATATGTGTAATTTCTTTTTCCCGCTGCGAAGAAAATTTCGCTAAAACGTACTGGCCAACTTCAAAGACTTCATTAGGTGCTTTTGAGGGAAAATTGCTCCTATGCATCTGTTGTTGGAGCTCTAATAAATTGATGTCGTCTTCGCTATTATAATCGTCATCCATCACTTTATCAATGACTGCAGTGGTTGAGCTACATCCAGGTTCCGTGTCGTCTTTGTCATTATCCTTCTCAGCTTCAGCTGTTGCCGTGGATATGCGACAACCCGGTGCGACAGCCAATCGTTTTTTTTTTCTTTGTGGTTTGTTTGGATCACCAAATCTCTGCTCCTTCAGCATAACCGTAAGTGCGCTTTCCACCGCTGTTGTAGGATCTTCTCCATCGAATTCGCGTGGTAATCTTTTTAAAACTTGTTCGCGATCCAACGGGTGAATACCAGAAGCACTAAATGACTTAATCAAGTTTCGTTTGATCGCTGATTTTATAAGAATATCAGATTGTTGTCGTGGAGGTTTAGCGTCCATGCAGTCCAGAGTCTTCTTCAAGAGCTTGGCAAATGTGTCTTTGGGCACCGTGGATAGTCTTAAATTCTGCAACTTCCATTCTGAAAGTGTAGCACGCCAAGCTTCCTTCATCGGCCTGAAAAAACCGACGTCGAGCGGTTGGCCCAGATGGGTGGAGTTCGGAACTAAACAGATGAATTCAATATTATTTTCTGCACACAAATGCAAAACCACTGCATTCACTGGGTCCTCTAACTTTTCAGGAGTATAGTTAATGTATCGTCTACTCCCAAGTAGTTTCTTGTGTACACGAGGCATTTCTGCAAAGAATAAACGAGAATTAAGGTTGATTATATGATATCTCCCTGTCTATTAACATTGATAAATAATACCCCACAGCTTGATCAAAGCCAAAACATTTCTACAAAAAAATATTTACTCAAATTTTAAAGTGATGTACATGGAAAATACGTCTTAATACATGACAAACTTTATACAAGTAGAACCATAATCAAAATGCAAACACTCACCTTGCTAGGTATGAAGTTTATCAGCTTCAATAAATGCAGCAAAACACGTGTAATGATATCAAATTATTTGTGAACACATACATGCATCTACGACGCTCGGCGTATCTCGACTAGTTGGCACGACCAACGAACTAGCGTCTAGAGACAGGAATATCACTCTTGCTTCCTGGCTTCTTGGCTTCCTGGCTTCCGCATGCGCATGCGTAACAGCCTCGGAAGCATTTAGCTCGATACGCTGGCTTTTATTCTACGGTTACTAGATTAACCAAAGTCTGTAAGCAATTCAGTGGAGCTGTGGATATAGCATTTGGGTTTGGTGCCATAGGTCCCGGGTTCGGTTCCCGTTTCGGGCACTTTTTCTTTATGACTTTTTTTTAGTTTTTTATCTCTTTTATTTTTTTTTAAGTAGATCCACTCAAAAAGGGCTGGTAAATAATTGGCCGGTGAACTTGAAAAAGGCGAATATGAACAAAAAAGGTGGATTAGATGCCGTGTTAGCGCTGTTTAACCAATATAAGTCTATAATTATTACAATTTTTTTATATCTACCATATACCGAATTGCAACCAAAAAGGTGGATTAGATGCCGTGTTAGCGCCTGTTTAACCAATAAAGTCTATAATTATTAGTTACAGCATTATGTGCGCATGCGGAAGCCAGGAAGCCAGGAAGCCAGGAAGCAAGAGTGATATTCCTGTCTGTAGACGCAAGTGACCAACGAGCCGGCAGGCCACAGATTTTCAAGGTCGTACTAGCGAAGGAGGCGGCGCAATAGCAAGCCAATTATTTTGTGAAGTTTAGATCAAAGTATACCCCGTATTTAAAGTATCCCCATGTTACGGTACAACCGGCAACAAGAGGGTGGTTTGTGGGACAGTCGTGCAGTAAATGAACAATATCTAATGAGAATTTGGCCGAAAGGAGTGAATTTCAACCGGGATCACAAAATGTTAAGTATGTGCCCCCTATAGACCCAAAAAATATTCTTTTGCCTACTCTTCACATTAAATTTGGACTAATGAAAAACTTTGTGAAGGCTCTGAATAAAGAAGGTGAAGGATTTAAATATCTACGGCAAGTCTCTTCCCAGTTGAATGACGCCAAATTAGGAGAAGTCATTTTTATTGGCCCACAAATTAGAAAATTGCTGGACAATGTTAATTTGACAGAAAAGCTCACCACGCAAGAGTTGAGAGCTTGGAACTCATTTGTAAGTGTATTAAGGGAATTTTTAGGCATCAACAATATGAATGCAAAGTACCGGGTGATCTGTTATATTTTGACCACCCACCTATCTCATTTATTTGAAGAAATATCAAAAAACTTTGAGAACTAAAGTTGTAGGGCCTTTCATGAATTTTAGGAAATAATATAAGAAGAAACAAATGAACATCAAAAATGGCAAATATTTTACAATTTCATGTTTTCTTAAATGGAACACCCTATATATTATACGCTCTTCTGATGGGAAATTTTTATTCTGATTTCAAATGTATATGGTTTATATGGTCTATCTTAAAGGGTTGTGTCAATAATTACAATTTTAATACATAACATCAGTAGGCGTGGACAAAATAATAATAATGGCGTATTGAATGTGCGGCAATTGTTATTACGTCTACTGCTTGTTTACTAGATATAAGTTGTCTACAGGCAAACTATTCTTGTTAAAAATAGTATGTAGATACTACAAAGATATAGAAAAAAAAATTAATGAAATTTAATATGAATATAAACAAAAGACAAAAACCGACAAACTTTACCTATATCCCCATTAGAAAAACAAATTTTTGCAGATACTACTAGTGGATGTTAAATCCATATTTAAAATTTTTTTGTGGAAAATAATGTATTACCTAATAAAAGCAACAAAATAACAATCCATTTATAAACCTGCTCGAAATGACACCCGTTTGCATCAATACATTTTTGATACCCCGTTTTTAATTTATTAATTGCCACAGTTATCCAATCGAGATGGTTAGTATTAATATTATTTATATCGTTGATCACTCGTGCTTGAATTTCTAATATATTATCGCTGTTATTGAAATATATTTTATTTTTCAAAGTTCCCCAAAGAAACGTGTCAAGTGGTGTTAAATCGATCGGGACTGTTAGGCGGCCAGAATATAACACCATATCTCCCAATCCAAACTTCGAAAATGGCATTTAACCGTTCAGTAACCTGGGCAACGTTTGCGGAGGTGCGCCATCCTGTTGCCAAATTATGGAGTTAGCCACGTTTAAAGGTAACTCATCTACACGATTTTCTACAGCATTTAATAGTTCCATATATCTTGCTCCTGTCAGATTGTTCTCAAGAAATATTGGACCAATAATCTTGTCACTTAATAATATACCGCACCATACATGTAGGGAACGCCTTCCAGATCTATTTGTTTCCATTATTTTGTGTTGATTAACATCAGCCCAAAAATGCAAATTTTTTCTATTGGGTGATTCCGAGGTGCAAAAAGTGGATTCATCCACCCATAAAATATTTGAAAATTACTCCCCATCTTGTTCTAGTCTGCCTAAAATATCCCTACAGAAATTAAGCCTTCTTTCTTTGTCGCTTTCACTTAATATTTGGTGTCTATGGAATTTATGGATGCATGTTATGTTTTTTTAAAGTTTTAAAGACTTTCCAATATGATTTGTCTAAATCCGCCATGGCTCGCGTATAGAATTCAGTGGATTTTCTAGAAACATTGAAATCTGAGTTACACAATCAACTAGCAACAACTAACGATTTTATGTTACCTTAATAATAGAGAAGACTTTCCAATTCTTCCTCCTCATTTATAATCACCGTTCTTTTTTTTTTTAAAAGATTTTGTGGTGTGCACCAAATTGTATATATTTCTAAAAGTATTTAGACTTGGTATTCTATTTAGATTTTCACCATATAAATTAATATAGTCTTGGCGCGCCTTGTATTTATTTTTATTATTTTTTAAGTAAATCTCAAAGATTTTAAACTTCTCTTCTTCCGAATACCCCATTTTTGTGGAGAAATGTAAATGATTTGAGAGATGCGTAACATATAAATAATTGCAGCATATTCAATAGGCCATTATTATTTTGTCTATGCCTACTTATGTTATTTATTAAAATTGTATTTATTAACACAACCTTTTAAAATAGACCATGCAAACCATATATATTTGAAACCAGAATCAAATTTTCCACCAGAAAAGCGTATAATATACAGCGTGTTTCATTTAAGGAAACATTAAATTGTAAAATATTTGCCATTTTTGATATTCATTTGTTTCGTCTTATATCATTTCCTAAAAATTCATGACAGGTCGTCCTACAACTTTAGTGTTTAAAGTTTTTTCTGATATCTCTTGAAATGGGCGAGTTAGGTGGGTGGTCAAAATATAACGGATCACCCGGTACGAACAACAAGTTAGTAAACTTTTAGATTCCCATAAATTGCTTGGTTGCCGAATGTCATTAAAATTTTACTTTCTCAATTCCCATTTATCATTTTTTCCTGAGAATTTGAGCGCTGTCAGCGACAAACAGGGTGAAAGGTTCCATCAAGATATCAGAACAACGGAAATTCGGTACCAAGGACAATGGGATCCAGTCATGATGGGTGATTATTGTTGGTTTTTGAGGAGAAGAGAAAGGAAATAGTAGAATCAGTGTGTTTAAAATAAATATTTTTGATGTTTGCTTTCCTCTTAGATGTTAACTTAATATAAATTCGTATTCAATAAATATTAGATGGTACCGTTTTGCATATTTCTTTAATATGACAAGAAAACCTTACGTGTTACAACTTTCTTTAGGCCTTTTTCGTATTCAGGTAGGTTCATTTTATTATGATATGCTATTCAGCTTTATGCAATAACAAGCTACTTTTTTTTTGCGTCGCCCAGTGTAATCAAAGCACTTTTACTATACCTACTAACTGCTGATTAGGGATCTCGTAACAACTCACCATCGATATATACAGTGATACTCATTTCCTATAGCACAATTTCAATAATCCATGCAATACTGAATTAAGTTTGTGGTCCACGTTGATGGCTTATTAGATCTCTCAAGAACTACTTCTTTTTTAAACTTTTGGGTATTGGTATGTGTATATTGTTCATCTAAATAGACATTTCAAAGATGTTAAAAATGCAGTGTCGCCAGATTAACTTAACATCTATGGTAACTGTATAATTTGAAATTAGATGCTCGAGAGAATACATATTTATATGTGGTTTTGAATTCACGTCTATAGTACATTATTATAAGGTTTACATATCTTTGACGGTCTTAAAAATAATGACATTTGAATATTATCATTTTTTTTTTAAATCTAAAAGGCTGTTGTATCATAGCGGTCAAGGACGTATTTAGAAAAATGTTATTTTTCAATAAGCTTATTCATGACGAAATATTTTTAAAAAAGAAATAAATTTAAGAGTATATAAAATTATAAATATTTAAGATTATTTGCAAGTATTCAATAAACGCTACTTTCGTGATGATAGATTATCAAAATTCTGAAAAATATTAATTATATAATTGATTTACAATAATATCAAATAGCATTAATAAGTTAAAGCATTTCCAAAAATATTTTTAGAGCGTTTGTTTTCAATATATCTAAATGTTTTTATTTCAATTTTATATATTTTTAATGAAATATTTTTTTTAATATTTGTATGTAAATAATCATTTAAATGAGAACATACATATTTAAAAGTTTTTTGTCCTACGGACTTATTTATTCTAGGTTGTATGGATATTTCACTTTTATATAGTTTATTTTTACGGTTATGGTCTTTAAATTGTATAAGGTTTTTATTTTTAAAAATGTATATTAAAATATTATAAATGTGAATTTGTCTAACGGTAATCTTTTTTGTTTCTGAATATAATTCTTTGGAAGGATAAAGGTAGTCCTAAATATATTTTTCAAAAATCTTTTTGGAATACTTCTAATTTTTTTTTCCGTTTATTCCACCCTAACCTAAAATTCCGTAATATAAATAAGTTTTGACTAATGCATGATATAAAATTTCTAGACGTTCTATCTCCAGAAATTGTTTAATGTTTTTAAAAATTGTTAATAAACTTCTCATCTTTTTAATCAAATATTATATTTGAAAATTCCAATTGAATTTACTGGCAAAAATTATTCCCAAATATTTTAAATGATTTAAAATTTGAATGCCATCGCTTATACAGGGTAGTTGGTATGTATGGAAACGGTCGGTTATTTCTTAAAGTACAACAGTTAGAAAAAATATTTAAGACAAAAGTATTATGGTTTTGTAAAGCCTATTAGAATTTAAAAAAGATAAGTATACAGGATGAGTCAGAAAGCCGTAGAGGAATAAAGTTAACTTTTTTTTAATAGAACACCCTATATCTTATATTTTTGGAATTTGCATAAATTTGCAATTATTTTTTATTAAGTCTAAACCTAATAGTTTCCGGGAAATTGAGTTTTGAAAAATGACATTTTTGAATTTTGACTAGCGGTACGTCTTAGAGTAAAACGGCTTACATGTCCCTATCTTAGTTTTCAACTATCTTTCTAAAAGTGTCAACTTCCGGTTAAACCGGATGTAGCTCAAAAGCCGGAAATATAGTACTTCCGGTTTAACCGGAAGTTGGTATTTTCGGTAAGATAATAAAAAAGTAAGATTTCAACGATGTGACAATATGCGCGGTGTTAAAAATTAAAAAACCCATAAGTTACCACTTTTTAAATATTGCAATCGTCTTTTGTCCTCCGGTAAACATAAAAAATTTTAGGAAAAATCCTCGAATTTATCTTATTTTTTTATCTTATGAAATAAGCTCCTAAAAGGGGTGGCAAAATTCAAGGATAAACTCTGTATGACGTATCTTAATTTTAATGAATGCATAGTTGACTATGATTTCTTATACTTTAAAAATTCGATAAAAAAATATAAGAAAAGAATTAATTACTCGGCAACGCAGCCAGCACATTCAAAAGATATAAAGGGCCTTTCTTACTGAATCAAATAATAAAAAATATACAGAATGTTATTAAAATATGTTCTTTGGTAAGCCCTACAGCTTTTGTTTGCATTTTTTTTGTAACCCTTGTAATTGGGGTGCTATTTGCTTACTGGCAAATCCTTATGAACGAAAAAAGTAAATTTCCAACCTGATGTAAATTTGAAATATGTGAATGTGACCTATGATGGCAAAATGGTTTTACCTAATTAACTGACAATAACCCAAAATATTTGTATTTCTTTTGCTTCGTGCCATATTTTATATTTTCTTATTTACTCCAGGTATTACTTCTAGTTTTAGCAAATTCCGATAGCCTCTCGCTTTCCAGTGTCCAGCAAAAATTTTCTTCTTTTTTTATAATTTACGGCAGTAATATATAGCTTATAATCTAATATTGCTTTTGTTAAGAAATTTAGTCACGAGTAATGATATTGGCTGCGTTAATGTTTGGTTTGGCCAGTATGTCTTGAGTGCGTATTAACGTTTCTAGATATTTGAGCATGTAGCTCTAAGTAAAATTTATGACTTGACACTGTCTTGATCGGTTTTGAGAGAACAACGCGTGCTAGGGTTATGTCGCCAACTGCCGCACGCTTATGCCTCACAAGATTTCTAATTATGTTCCCTGTATTTGTTCTCGTAAAGTCAATGTTTTCTTCGGAGGGGGTTTATGATATTGTATAGTATGTTTTCCCCCGAATCTACGCTGCTCACTCTGGGAAACACATAGGCACGTATCATTCATCCCCGCGGATGAAATTTACAAGAGAAAAAAAACTTTTTTATTGATTTAAAGACGAGAAAAAATTCTGCTTGTTAAAAAAATTAGTTTTCTATACAAAAATGTTTGATCAGATATATAGGGTGTTGATAAATTAAGAAAACATATGGCAATTATTTAGTAGAGAAGTAAGTTCTATTATTACTTTGGACAAAATGTATAAAAAGTTGTTTATAATCGAAATTAAAGCCTAAATTTGAATTAGAATTTCTGCTTTTTTATTTTTTACAATAACTGATTTTATGAACTTTCAAAATGAAAAACTAAAAAAGCGACCCTGTCAATCATACTGAATTAAAACGCCTCAACGTGTAATTGATTTAATATTTCAACAACTTTGCTTTATAAACATTTTATCTAAATAAGTAGTACTTTTCTCTTAAATTATTTTCATATTTTCTTAATTGCGCAAAGTGTAAAATTCTTTGTTTTTTAAATCTAAAATTAATAAAATAGGTGGTTCATTATGAAAATAAACAGAGTTAAGGGTACTTTATCCTTATTGTATGATAAAAGGATAAGCCACTAGAGAAAATAATACAATACCATGAGATGAAACACACTTAATTTGGTATGTTAATATTAATATTTACCTATTCGTACGATGTAGCTACTACTACCACCGAACAACAATCGATGTATCTCTTCGGTGCTACTATTACTAATCCACTCAATAAAAGTGTACATACCTTTATTTCTTTCCTTATGGTGTATTACCTTAAAGTAAAAATATAAAGTATTCGTAAACTATACCATGGATACCGAATAAAATATGTCATAGTATATTGACAGTTAATTTAAATAAAAACCTTTCGGCCTTATATTCAAAATTCTTGTTTTCTATTTCCAAATTCTTAGTAAAATAAACAAAAATGGTATTCGTTTGCCCTACCAAAGAAGATTCAGAAAATATAACACAAATAGCATCGAAAATTAAGGAGGCGCTGCAAGATGTTGAAAATAAGCTAACGATTGGGGTAAAACCAATTTGTGTTCCGTGTTGTGTCCCGTTATGTGATTATTCTAGTGCAGAGGCCAACAGCGATGTCCTGAAAAAGGAGCAGCAAAATAATGGCTATTCGTTTGATCCGCCACCAGTGATGGTAAGGAAATTTATTAATTTACTATATAGATTTGAAATGACTCGTAGTTTAATGGATAAGAGATTAAATCTGTATTCTTACAAATCAAGATACTCTTGTCGATATCCCGCTCTTTACCAGCGCATAGTATATTACAGCCATTGGTCATTAAGAAAGGAGCTTCAGAGTACGGGTTAAAAATGATAAGGCGCGTTTAGCGAACATCAGCAGCTTACTGATGATCTATTCAGATTCGCTAAACGAAGAGGCTTACTTTTAGCTGATGAGCAAATTGGTCAGCAAATTTCTTTTACCAACCTGAAACTAGCGGCCAGCGGCCGATTCAGTAAATATTTGACGCGGAGTGTACCGTATCGCATTTAATTTATTTTGATCGAATTAATAAAACTAAAAGACAGTAATTGCTTAAACTTTGTCAGATGCTCCCTAATATATGTGCGTATAACGTGTGTATAAGATTCGCCAAAAAGCAGAGGCTACGGAGTTCATTCAGAATTTTTAGATTGATGGATACAAGAAAATAGTAGTTTCCATCAGTTCAGGTTTATATTTTATATGAACTATGATATGTATCTGTTTTTTTGCAAATGTTAAATATTTACTATTTCTAGCAATACTTTAAAACATCGCATCGTATAAAATATAAACGTTAACTGGTGAAAGCTGGAATTTTCTTTCAAACTTCTGAATGAACTCCGCTGCCTACTTTTTTTGGATTTTGGAAAATGCTAAAGATATACTATTTCTAGCAATAATATAAAGCATCGTATAAAGGTATAAACTTGAACTGGTAGAAACTAAGATTTTCTTCTAACTTTGAACGTAAAATTTTCAAACTTTTGAATGAACCCCGTAGTCTCTGTTTTTCGCAAATGCTAAACATACAGTGCGTCCATAAAGTCTTGCACAAATTCATTTAAAATTCAGGTATTTACTTTTTAAAAACGCTCGGACGTCAATTAGTACTTTTGTTTGCGCATTTTTTAACGTAAAATGTTTTTATACAGGGTGTCGCACGTATGAGGTATGAGGTCATCAATAAATGTGTTTAAAATAAATTTTCAAACGTCAATATTTCGGAAACCGTGATTTCCAGAGGTGTTAAGTGTTCATCATAGAATTCAAAATTTATATAATATACAGGGTGTTCCATTAAAAAAAATCCTTGATGACCTCATACCTCATACGTGCGACACCCTGTATAAAAACATTTTACGTTAAAAAATGCGCAAACAAAAGTACTAATTGACGTGTCCGAGCGTTTTTAAAAAAAGTAAGCCCCTGAATTTTAAATGAATTTGTGCAAGACTTTATGGACGCAGTGTATAGTATTCCTAGTATTATTATACAGATTCGTTGGTATGTATGGATACGGTCGATTATTTCTTAAAGTATAACAGTTAGCAAAAAATATTTTAGATAAAAGTTTTAGAGTTCTTTAAGGTGTATTAGAATTTAAAAAAAATAAGTATACAGGATGAGTCAGAAAACCGTAAATAAGCAAAGTTACCTTTTTTTAAATGGAACCCTATATCTTCGAATATTTTTGGATTTAACATGAAATAACAATTAATTTTAAATAAGTGCATTATAAGTCTAAACCTAATAGTTTTCGAGATATCGACTTTTGAAAAATGATATTTTTGAACTTTGACAGCTTCTAGCTTTCTAACGGTACGTTTTAGAGTAAAACGGCTGACATGTCCATATCTTACTTTTTTATTATCTTCCCAAAAACATCACATTCCGGTTAAACCGTAAGTACTGTATTTCCGGATTTTGAGTTACATCCGGTTTAACCGGAAGTTGATGTTCTTGGGAAGATAATAAAAAAGTAAGATAGGGACATGTAGGCCGTTTTACTCTAAAACGTATCGTTAGAAAGCTAGAAGCTGTTAAATTTCAAAAATTTAATTTTTAAAAGTCGATATCTCGGAAACTATTAAGTTTAGACTTATAATGCACGTATTGAAAAATAATTGCTGTTTTATGTAAAATCCAAAAATATGATCTATTTAAAAAAAAGTAACTTTGTTTCTCTACGGTTTTCTGACTCAACCTGTATACTTATTTTTTTTTTAATTCTAATACACCTTAAAAAACCCTAAAAATTTTATCTAAACTATTTTTTGCTGACTGTTTTACTTTAAAAAATAATCGACCGTTTCCATACATACCAACGACCCTGTATAAAGCATCGTATAAAGTATAAACGTGAACTGGTGGAGGGTACTATTTTCCTGTCAACTTAACTAGGGATGAAATTTTCCAAACTTTTCCAAACTTTTCAATAAACCCCGCAGGCTCTGCTTTTTGGCGAATTCTATACACATGCTATTTGCACATCAAAACGAGCTGTTCTGTAATTGTCATGTTGGCATTGCCTTCTGTGTAATATTCTTCTTTTTATTGTGTTGTTGCTCAAATTTAATCATTATTTTCAAAAAGTGTGTAGGCCAAGAAGATTAATTTAAATATAATAAAAATTGCCTTCACCACAAAAAACACAGAGTACCAACTTACTGATAATATGTTATTAAACTCATGCATTATCTTACGATTCATTCTACTTCTATTTCGATTTTTTGGACTTAGATCATAACTCATATTTTTTGAAAGACAATAAGTTCAGGACATCTATTCTCCAATCAGGGGAATGATCATATCAAGAGAAGTCATCTGTCTTCTATCAATTATTTCTCTTAAAAGTGTATAAATTGTATTCTTGAAAGTAAAAATGACTATTCACTTCCATCAAAAGTTAGGAGAACGTATTCTCACGGAATTTTCTAAGAGAATAGGATCATCAAGCTTGAATATTTTATTGCAAAATTCTCAAATTTTCTGTTCCAGTGTTAATAACTGGATGATAAGTAAATTAAGGCAACTTTCTTATGTTTAGTCAAAGTTTACCTAATAAAAAAAAACGATTGTAAAAGCATAATTTACAGCTTTCAAATTTTTACACTCTAAAATATAAATTCGCTTAAAATTTATAACAACTTTTTTATTTAACGTTTTGCATTAAAACTTTAAAAAATTCGACTTTATTCATCACCTAATTTTATGTTGTTGAATGTAATTTTTGCATACCTACCCTGTACAGAAAAACACATTTTTGGGATCGTGGATCTTATGTCTAGAGCAAGTAAAATCTTATATAAATAATTGTCTTCTTTCGCATCTATTACTTTTTGGTCCATTTCTCCTCTTGTTTACCCTGTCCGTGTAGATACTGTATATTTCTACCAGGTACTGTCGTTAAGCAATCGGCTAAGTACCTAAATAAAGGAATTACGAATACAAAACGGTTACATTTGGATGTTCCGCCTTCATATCGTATGGATTAATTAAAATTTCACTGAAATATGTTTACCTCCAATAGATTACAGAAAATATAGTAAATTCAGTTTATTTTTTAATTTTACAACCTAACATAATAATTATTCACTTATTGATATAATAACCAAATGAATATGTTATATTAAATACATACATACACATATCTATACTCGTATTACCACAAATACTTTCCCTTTTCTTTAATTTCCACTCTGAATGAGAATAACCGATAGTTATAATTCTGTGGTCTTTTCCGTGGACTTCTTGTGGTCAACCCTTAACCATGTCATCTATAGGATGTTGGTCCAAAAATGAATTACTAAATAACTATACCTCTTTGAAGTAACCCTTCTCAGTACGATTTAATTTCTGATTAAAGTGATTTCCAATAAGCTGTTGAGTTCCTACATCCTTGATGGCGCAATTGGTTAGCACTGGATATGCAGTGGTTGTTGGTACGATCCCGGCTCGAGGATTACTTTTTTCAGAAATATAAATTATTGTGTGATTAACACAAATACTTTCCTTTTTCTCGTATCTATATATACATATACTTAAGTCAGTCAAAAAGCTTAAATAATCTTTGCTTTTTATATCTTCCGAAATGTCGATACTAATATTGGATAAGTCTTTCTTGTCCCATTGTTAATCACACATAATTTCTTGTCTTGAAAGGCTTCATTTTTTCCGCTAGCCATAGTTACAGCTAATGTTAAAAAATTCATATAGCAATCACTAAATTTGGAAACAGATAGATGAGGTTATTTGTAAATAGGTATTGAATCAGATTAAACGCGTTTATTTTAGGGGAAATATAGGCTGCAATGTAGTCAATTTCATCGCATAAATCTTCAGCGAAAATATCTATTTCATTTTTAGATGGACTATGTAACATACTTTCCACAGATTTACATTTGGTAGACCTATTTGATTTATCTGTTTTAAAGAAATTATTTAGTTCGTTGAGAAAATTGAAAACTGTGTGATGTTTTATTTTTTCGAACCTTTCTTCTATTTTTGATAATGTAGTGTCCAATATTACAAAGTAAAAAGTAAATTTTTGAATTGGTCCTCTGGATTTTTTTTGAGCCTCATCTTAACATTCGTAGTTTTTAGTTGTTAAGATTGACACGTTCAAAATTGATTTAGCGCAAATTATCCCGGTGCCTGTATTCATAAGCTCAGGGCACAAACGAGTAGAGCGCCGCAGGCCAAAAGTTTTTTGAGGCCACGCCCAAATTTCGTAGGAATTCACCTTTCTTATGCTCCCTTAGGAACGAGGGTCTAGCCCCAAACAAAGTGAAAATCCGCTCTACGGTCTTTCATGGAAATAAATTTTTCCAAGACTTTTTCTTCAAATCATTTATTTCATGTAGGTACTAAATTTCTCTTTATGAACATCATAGCTAGAGCATTTAGTCAACCATTTTCACGGAACTATTTCTATATGTTTAAGGGCAGAAGTTCTATTGTGTGCTTTTACTAACTTGTGTCAGGTTTAAATCTGGCTTGCTCAATACTTTAATTTTTAATTTATCTTCTAGTTAAAGATTGACAAAATTACCATTTAGTATATTACTAGTATAGCGTTCATAACAACTACATAATGGATAACGCGACAATACTTACTTATTCCCGTTGTCAGGGTTGCCACATAAAAAAACATCATAGTACATCGTATGGATCTCTCTTGGCATAGCCATTAAAAGCCATTGTTGTACATTAAAAGTATTTAATGTGACAGCATAATATACATATTATCATAGTAAATTTATCTTCTTACCAGTAAAATTTCCATATTAGGAAATTCCGATAGAAGCGGCACGAGGGGCGGGGGGCGATCGCTCTCCCTGGCCCCCTATACGCTACGCCAATGCTGGCACCCCCGGGTTGGAACAGCCCTGTTTGGACGTATAGGTATAGCTTGAGTAATTATTACTTTAAATTAGATTACGACGATATTCATATCCATTATCTCCTTTTTTAAATGATGTTATAGGTATGCTATAGAGAACCCTGTAGAAGAGGAAAGGGAAAACAGCAAGATGCAAAACGCGAAGAAAAAGTTATTAGGTTACAACAGTCAAAGTCTAGAGAACTGAGGGCAAGTATACTTTACACCGGTTGTGATTGTGAAAAGCGAAATGGACTGCAGGTAATAAAATATTTCGTAATGCATCTCTACCTGACAAGTAATACTTAATAATTTTTAAGTAGGGCCGCATAAGTGCAGATCTTTATATTTACCTATTAAACCAACCTTCTAAAATACCTGCAAATAAACCGGGTGTACACTATACCCAGTAAACTCTGTCTATCTATCTATCTTACAAACTAATTTATTATAAATGCTAATTACCGTAATAATAACCTATTGTGTGAGGTGTAAAATTGGGCCACCTGATCTGGGGACTCCAGGTATGGATCTATTTAAAGACTATTATATTATTAGATTTTCTCAGTAATCCTCTTAAAATGATTAGGGTAAAATAAAGTAGGTTTATTTTAGTTATTTAAATATGCTTATTTTTGGTTTTAAAATTCAGTTAGATGTTTGTATTGGTTTAGACAAGAAGTTATTTGTTGCCAATTAGACGTGATATCTAAGAATGTCTCGTTCGTGGGAAGAAACCAGTACACCAAGTGGATTTACGGGTCGTGATAAAAACCAATTAAATCGTGATATTTTATCAGTTGACACAAAAAAAGTAATATTCGACGTTTACACCATCCTTATTGAACGTGGTTTTTCAAAATTTGGTGCAGTGAAGGAAGCGGTAGCTTTGACACGCAGAGCAGTGAGCATAGTGTGGTTTCTGGTAAATAAACCTATAGTAAAGAGAAGAAAGGGGAAATACTCTTTTACTTTTAAGAAACTGGACGCGACGAATGTCGATATAATTCGTAGAAAAATATATGCCATGTACAGGGAAGAAATGATCCCACTTTAAAACCCTATTGCAAAGATTAAAAAAAGATGATACAGGAATAGAGTTTTGTCGTGAGACTCTGAGGAAATGTATTTTAAGAAACGGTTTTAAAATGAAAAAATTTACAATCGACAAGTAATTATGGAATCGGCATGGTTAAAAAGATGAAGGATGGAATACCTAATTGCAGTCCATGGATATAGACAGAATGGAAGGGATATTATTTATTTGGACGAGACGTGGTATGACACACGAAGTTCCAGATAAGGGTTGGGTAGATTTATCGGGTCAATGCAGAACCAAAGCTCCATCAAATAGAGGTAAGCGTATAACAATAATAATTCATGCTGGGACAAAAAACGGATTTATACCAAACGCTTATCAGCCAAAAATATAAAGGACTCCCTTGTTGATTATCACGATGATACTACGGCAGAACTATTTAAAGACTGGTTTAAAAACAAATTATTACCAGATATACCACCAAATACTGTGATAGTGATGGATAATGCGAGCTACCACAGTCGTAGGTTAAATAAAGTTCCGTGTTTCAATGACATCAAAGTTACCATCCAGGACTATATGATGGAAAATAATATGTATTTTGAGGAAAATTACACAAAAAAGCAATTGCTCCAAATTTTACAATCATTTTCAATAAAAAAGCAATATTATTTTGACACTTTGGCGGCAGAAATGTGTCATACCGTGTTAAAACTTCCTCCTTATCATTGCACCTTCAACCCAATTGAACATATATGACACCAGCTGAAGGCATCGGTAAGGAGGAATATTGTTTCGTCAACCTTAAATTCTTCTGTGACAGCTTTACTGCAGTCAGAGATGCAAAATATTCCAAACAAAAGCTGGGAAAATTGTGTAGCCCATGTTCAAAAAGTAGAAAAAGCATACGTAAATATAGATCTGTTACCCAGAGAAAAAATTATTGTGAACTTAGATGACGACAATGACAATGAAACTGACTTGGGTTAAAATGCAATAATTATTTTTGTGACACGGTACTTTTTTGTAGGTATATGTATATTTTGTTTTAGGTAATTAATAACCGTCCTATATATTATAATTTTAATTGTATTGTATACTGTTATATTATTATTATTTATTATTAAATTACGTTTAAAACATGTTTTTGCGTCTTCTTTCTAACATAAAATAATCAGTACGACACTTTTGTTGCATACAGGTAGATAAAAAAAAAAATTTTCTTTCACGGTTTTATATACAGGGCTGCCCAGAAGTCCGGAATAAAATTAATATAGCCTTAACCTGTAACTTTTGGGGAAAATGCTCGGACACGTCAATTTAGTTTTATATATGCTCACATTTTGACGTTATTCGTTTGTTTTTTTATAGATATTTGTCAAAGATATGAGGACATCGATCTTTTTTTTTTAATGAAAACATACAGCTTGTGATACGTCTTTTGAAAGCTAATATCTCGTACAGTATGCCCATAAATTTTGGCGCGATTCTGTCAAGCGATTTCAAAATGGCGACTGTTAAAAGTTTAAAAAAATCCCTATTTAAATAAGCGGAAATGATAAATCATTGATGTTTCATTTACCTTTCAGGGTAAGAAATCTTTATTGTTTTACGTTCTGACATTTTGTGACATTGTGAATTTGTAAAATTAATTTAGGTATTATAGGTACGAAGTATTATTTTACAATTTTCTAAACGAAAATGGTTTTGTCGAAAAGGCAGCGTATCGAAGTCTTGATATTGTTAGGATGTGGAGGTAAAATAAGAAGTCAAAGTGAAGTGTGCACTTTATTTAGTGCTAAATATCCGGAAAATCAAATTTCACAGAGCACTGTTAGTAAAATATTCCACAAATTTGATGAACATGGCACAGTAAAGGACTTGCCTAGGAATGGACTGCCACGTGTTTTAGGCGACGATGAAAAATTGGATATTGTATTATCTCTGCAGGATAATTCGCATGTTTCAACAGTTTCATTGGCTCAAAATCATGATACATCTAGAGGTACTATTGGAAGATTCTTGAAAGCAGAAAAAGACCACCCTTATAAAGTATGTCTTGTCCAAGAGCTTTTAGAAGATGACTATGATAGGTGTTTGCAATTTTGCGAAGAAATGATGAGACGGTGTGACGAGAATAATAGGTTTTCACAGAACATATTATTTTCGGATAAAGCTACTTTCTATTTAAATGGGGTGGTTAACAGACATGATTATCGTTTCTGGAGTCAAGAAAATCCACGATGGATATTTGAAGCGCATTCTCAGTGGCCCCAAAAAGTAAATGTATGGGCAGGTATCAATAATAACCAAATTTTAGGGTCATTCTTTTTGGAAGGAAACCTCACAGCTGAACGGTACCTGGATTTCTTAACCTTCGAGTTGAGGCCTGCGACAAGGCGATTTTTTGACTTTTCCTGTACTTTTATAAAAAAACTGAAATAGCCATCTCAAGTCATTTTCTCCCGCGAATTCGAATATCTTCAGCAAAAAACAATTGAACATCAAACAAAAGTACTAGGGGTCACTTTGATATTTTTTTAAATGGGGTGCCGTATTTTTAATGAGCTTATCCGATTTCTCATATAAATTTTGATCTAAAATGTTGGATTTTTAATTCAAAAACGCCTTTTTTCTTCAGTTTTAAATTCGGAAAATGTTCGTCCAAAAAAAAAAATCAAAAAAAAAATCCAACATTTTAGATCAAAATTTATATGAGAAATCGGATAAGCTCATTAAAAATACGGCATCCCATTTAAAAAAATATCAAAGTGACCCCTAGTACTTTTGTTTGATGTTCAATTGTTTTTTGCTGAAGATATTCGAATTCGCGGGAGAAAATGCCTTAAGATGGCTATTTCAGTTTTTTTATAAAAGTACAGGAAAAGTCAAAAAATCGCCTTGTCTAGTCTTGGTTGGATAACCCTGTACAATTGAATGACCACCGAAGTCTCCAGACTTAACGCCTCTAGACTATTTTCTTTGGGGATATTTAAAAGAAAAAGATTACCAAAATAGATCAAATAATATTGAAGATTTCAAAAACAAAATTAGATTGGAGACACATAACATACCGGCGGAAGCCATTCGAAATTCCGTCGACGGATTTTACCATCGTCTGGGAGCATGCCAAGTAGAGGGTGGAGGACATTTCCAGCATTTGCCACGTTAAACCACCTTTTTTTTGTGTTTTGTTTTGCTTCGTTACATTTTTATTTGTTTTTTGACAAAATAAATAACAAATAAACCATAACTATTGTTAAGTCACAATGCACAAAATGTCAGAACGTGAAACAATGAAGATTTCTTACCTTGAAAGGTAAAAAAAACATCAATGATTTATCATTTCCATTTATTTAAATAGGGATTTTTTAAACTTTTATCAGTCGCCATTTTGAAATAGCTTGACAGAATCGCGCCAAAATTTATGAGCATACTGTAAGAGATATTAGCTTTCAAATGATGTACTCAAGCTGTATGTTTACATTTAAAAAAAAGATCGATGTCGTCATATCTTTGACAAATGTCTATAAATAAACAAACGAATAACGTCAAAATGTGAGCATATATAAAACTAAATTGACGTGTCTGAGCATTTTCCCCAAAAGTTACAGGTTGAGGCTATATTAATTTTATTCCGGACTTCTGGGCAGCCCTGTATATTATTATCTTAAAGCAGGGCAACCTTTTATTCTATCAGCAACGAGTCCCTGCTTTCATTCGATCACCCGCTGGGTCTTATCGGCATTAGGGATTAGCATTTATAATGAATTTGCAAGTTAGATACACGGACTTTACATGTACAACTGAGTAGGGTAGCTCGTTTATTGGGGGTTTCCTGATCCGCTATGACCAAATTTCAATTTGGAAGATTTTTTACTAAAGCGCGATGATAAATGACTTCCATACCGTCGGGCTCTTTGATTATATAATGACCATGCAGCCATACGCATACTTCAAACGCATCCAAGATATTCCGAAAGAATCTTAAGATACTCCAAAAGTAAATAAATAGATACATATTTTAAGATACATAAGATACTCGAAATTATCTAAGACACTTTTGACGGTAACTAGACAGCTCAAAAGTTGCAGCGAAGTAGTAAATAATCAGTCAATTACGGGAATCGGTATCACATTAATTAATCGCGCATGAAACAGCAATAGTTCTAACGTGTGCGCCGCGCATCTCGATAGTACCCCGTCATCATAAGTTCGGGCGGTGGCCACGGCGGCTGCTATCGGAGCCGGCGCCGGCGCGTCGAAAAATATTTAGACGACCGTATTAAATTTCGAAAGTTCCTATAGAAAAGTTTAATTTTTTAGCATGATTGTCCACGAACCGGTTGCCACGGCTCACCAGAGTGCGTAACTGCGCCGCCCACGTGTGGTCCAAGCGAATTTTGCGGTGGAAAACATTTAGGAAAGAAAAATAGATTTAGTAGCCATCTGAGTAATAATAACGGAAACGGTAGAAATGGTGACGGAGAGAGTACTGATGAATCAAGTTCAGTAATGGCCAGATATAAATGTTTTGCTGCTACTGTGGATACGCCTATAGTATGTTGTTCTCCTTGTCCCCCCAAACCCCCTGTTTCTAATTATTAAAGTGTTTTATTTTGTAAAAAACTGTAACCGTAACAGATTCTATTTGGTTCTTAAGTGTGTAATATAAAGTTTTGTTTAGAACATCGTTGTAAAATTATTAGTATTATCCATTTTGTGTCCCTTTAACCGATACCATATTATGTGCGCCATTCGATAAATAAATACTCAATGTTTGATATTTGGCAAGCAACTATGTCTCGAACAGTCAATAACGTACCTATAGATCATTTTCCGAGGGTTCTTTCAAGAGCTGGATGCACTTCAGCCAGGTTTGGCCCATTGTGCTCAACCTAGTTTGGTCTGACACTCTGACACCCACTCACTGAACCCAGTTCCTTGTACTAGCTTGTGCAGCAACTGGGGAGAGTATCGGGATATCGTCTGGCTCTAGTTTTGTTATGCCAAGGCCTATTTGACTCTTAAAAAAAACCTTTACAATGGCAACTTGAAAATAAAATCATAATGTTCCGTAATTATGATTATTATTGTTGATATCTCCGGATTGAAAATAGATATTAACTTGCGGTTTTCGCTGACTTCTTAGACTTTTAATCATCCTTTTAATCAGATAAAATTAAATATACTATTATATTTACAATTATGGAAAAAACGCGCAATGTTTGTGAAGTTGTAAGGCAGCGTCCCCTAGCGCCTAGTGTAAAACACATATTGCCGTAGTTCATAAGACGATATATAGAGTGAGAAAAGCCCTTTTTAACGAAACTAAGTTTACTAAATTATGTTAAGCCAGACCGAAGTTATCAGCATTTATTACAAATAATGTTCAACCTTCCCCCACCACTTTATTTGAAAAGTGACGAACACGTTCTATAGGTGAATTTTATTAATAAATCTTCGAAATATACAAAAATGTTATTTTCGGGATACCTTAACTAGGCGACTTTTGAGAAAACTTCGTGATTCATATTTACCGTTACTGTTGCGCCTTCTAGCGCCAGTCTCAGAAACTTGAAAATAATTTCCACCAATTTCTCATGACTACTTTACCTAATATATTTTTTTTCCGCAAGCCATACGACTAACACTTTCTGAGATACGGCCGACAGCCATTCTTAGTGGGACACCCGGTACAGTGACATTTTTTTAAGTGTCTCACCCGATTGGCGATTTTCCTGCTGACTATAATAAAAAACATACCACACATTTCTTAATGATTTTCTACAAGGAAGAACAATTTAATGTCAAAAAATATATAGGTTCACAAATTTGAGAGATATGACGTCATATTCAATTTATTTAAATGACAACCCTCATAAATAACTATACGAGTAAATTGCATTTGGCGATTCGATTTCAGAAACCTATAGTTGTTGCTATTTATTTTCAGCCGTTTTGGAAATACGGAAGTTTCTAATTTGCCTTCATCGATTTTTTCTTTTAAGTGTCTCATCCCTTTAATAAATAGACCTTCTAAGCTGAACACATTAATTTTTTTGACACTTACATAATTTCCCGTGATCAAGCCATCTACGCTATCTTAGACAAGGAAAGAGAGAGGACAGATAGCACCGTGCTCCGCTTTGTTACCATGTGCGACATAAATGAATCGGCAGTGGCGTATCGTTGCGACTGGTTGCGGGTATTGAATTATTTTGTGAACAGTTCATAATAAATATACAATTTAACACAAAGAGGACATTTCTTTATTATATAAAATATCAACGCTTCATTATACCTAATTTTTTAATCTATTTATAACATATTAAATGAATCATATCTAAAAAAAATGTTTTAAAATTAAGTAAAACCTGTAAAAATTATTGTTTGAAAGGCAATACATTACCTGACAGTGCCTTACTTATTTCCACACCATACTTGAAAATATATATACTTAACAATAATATTTACTGTCCTTTAAATAATATAAGTTTGGTGTATTTATTTCTAATCGATGTTACTTGCTGTGATTTCATTTTCGCCATAAAATGTAGTCTAACATTTAAATATTTCATACAAACACATTTAATTAAAAAATATAGGTGGTTAACTGGAGATTCTAGACAATGATTTTTAAGATTTTGAAATATTTGACAGTCCAGGGAATTCCGAATTATAACATTTGTTAACATTAAAACAAAATTGGTTTTGTGCAAATTATTTTTAAACGTTTTTAAATAATACTCAGCTTTGTTGCATATCTTTACAACATCGTCGGAAGGATACGTTAAGCCACCATAAGTTTTTTGATAAATCAAGGAAAGTAAATAGTCTGCCTGATTTCCTATTAACGCTGCTACACAGGTTTCACATTTTATTTTTTTTTTAAATGGTGTGCAATAAAACCTGCAATATATATAACAACTTGACATGAATATTCCGAAGTTTCACTTAAAACATAATCATGGTCATTGATAATTGAAAATAACGATTCATCTTCTATTTCCAAAGCTTCTTCAGAGATACCTACGGAAGTTGCATTTATAGTCTCTTCTGGACTTGGATAATTAATTCGACTTGATGCAACTAACACTGGGATTTGTTCGAGCGGTATACAATTTCCCATTCCACCCTCTCTTACTTCACCTCTCACCATAAGTCGTTTATATGCCCCCATAAATTGGCGTGCCGTTGGATTATTATTCCACCCGCCCTTAGAACGAACTGATGAAAAAAAAAGCTCAAGGTGATCCTGACTAACCTTATAAATGGGCATATAAATTAATAATTTTTGATTTCCTACAATATCATTATATAAATCTAAAGCACTTTTTAAAGATGTTAACATACCTACAAAACCCATTTTTCTTTGTGAATTTATTAGTAGTTCCCCGTTAGGATAAGATAAGTTTGAAATATAATCAGAAGCAAAATGTACAAATTCGATATTTCTTTCCAAATTTTTTTCACACATCGCTTTTTTAAAACCAGGTGCTATCAAACTCCTGCTATTTAAGATATCAAAAATGTCATTCATGACTCTTACAAATTTGACTGTTCCTTCGCAGCCCTTAAACTCATTTAACCCAAGTATATGTTCACAATATTCAAGTGAATCTGCAACAGAATTACCCAACAGTTGCACAGCCAGTCGAACTTTCATTTTTTGATTAAAAAACTGCACATGTGCTTTTCTCAATTTATTACCTAAGTGTAAGCCCTCATTTTCTTGCAATTTTTGTAAAGAATCTATGTATTTCCACTCAATTAAATTTCCATCTCCGTCCCTAAACACTTTTTTTTCCCCAAAGGCATTTCTTATTAGTTTGATCATGTGGCTTGGATCAAAAAAGAAGTAACTATTTGTGGTACCTACAAAAAAATTTGTTTTTAAATTTGAATCTTGAAACGAGCATCCTAACAAATTTCCCATAGCAACATTAGATGGTGCCCCGTCGCACGTTAGAGAAACAATTATCACCCCTACATTTTGAAGTAAAATAATGCCCTGCTTAATAATCGAATATTTTTGATGGCCATTTAATCCATTGGCCAAAAAATAACCAACAGGTAGCTTCCAAGAACCATTTACAGCGACAATCATCAGAACAAATACCTCCCTAGCTAGTTCATTTGAATCATCATGAAAATCTACACCAAAATTTACATATCCCTGAAACTTCTTCCCATCCCACTCTAAATGTTTACGTATGGACATTTCATCCATTAATAAACTACATATGCATGGCTTATTATCAAATTTAATTTTGTTTCGTAGCATTTCTAAGGCTTCAGTGGAAAACCCTGGGGCAGCATTAATAGTTTGCAACCACTTCCCAATTGTGCTGCTATGAGGTAAACATGTGTCAAATACATTTCTAACATAATCATACGCTTTAGGGGAAAAAAAATTTAAAGTTATTGCAAATTTGCGCAGTTCAGGTGAATATTTTCCTTTTTTACTTAATTTTCTTCTCAGCATTTCCCTATTTACGTTTGTCATACTTTTTAAAAGCATAGCTTTTTCACCATCTAATATACATTTATTCTGTAAAGTATGCAGAATATTTTTTAATGACACAACCTTTTTTTTATGTCTTTTTAGAGATTGTGTTAGTATTCGTATTTTTCTCGTTTTAGTCTGACTCTTTCTAACTTCTTTGAAAAGTTCTTTCTTTAATTTCTTTTTTCTTGGGGTATCAGGATCTGAAACCAATGAAGTTGCTGAAGTTGCAGGCTCCTGTTCCTGAGAGTCGACAACCTGTTGAATATATGATCGTTCCCTGGTCTAAAAAATAATATAAATACCTACAAATTTATTTACTTGGCTTTTAATTTACCCCATAGGATAATAGGTAATATATAATAATGCAAAATATTTTAACTCGCTTATCGGTAAAGTCTAAAACAAAAAGTTTATCATTTGGCAATACGCTTTATCGAAGAAACTCGATTACCTTACTAGGTTGAAGATATTTAGGTAGCTGTGGGAAAATAGTTGGAACTGCTTCATTCAGCAAGCGAACTCTTAATTCTAAATTGCTCTTATAAAACCAATGTTCTTCAAAATGCTTCGAACAAAGCCTATCAGATATGGTTGGTGACCAAGATTTAATTTTCATATTGTTTACCCAAATCTTACATCTTTCTGGATCTCTGGGGAAGCTATACCAAAAATAAATCATAACTCATTTTTGAAATTTTGATTTATTAAACCCTTCTCTGTGTGATAGGTAGGTACCTACCTAAATCCCTAGACTCTGGAAATTTTCAGCTTATGTTGTAAAAATAATAGGTATTTCAGAATTACATTTAACATCATTTTGTTGTATCTACTCAATTAAATAATATGTACCTATACGTATATTATCAAAAAGGCAAAATTCTTAAAATAATATTACAAATTTCATAAAAAATATACAAATTGTAACTATACAATCTCTACGCCACTGGGAAAATGACGCTTTGAAAGATAAAAAGGATATTGAATTACCAAGTTATCAATTAAGATTTCAAAATTATAAACTTGAAATATACCTATTATACACATTGTATAATCTATATTTAGCTATTAAAAGACCAGCTAATGTAGATCATTGCAAAATACGAAAATATGCATAAAATATTTTGTTTGTCAACAAAACGATTTAGTATTTTAACTATGAAATGATATTCCTGGCTCCTTCTTTCTGCTTTTACTCTGGCACTCGAAAGCACAACAATTTGGCATTTTAAAAAGTTCAAAATCTTTATTTCAATTAACTTAAACTAGCACCAATTTATAAAATATTCTCGCTCTTAATTTTGGGTTTTGTGACATAAATAATGGCGGCCAGCCTAAAATAACCTTCAATTTTCAACTATGCGCTTAATGGCAAGCGCGGCATCCTCTCCCCTCTCTAATCTAAGTACGCTATAATCAAATCCGACAGATGTCAAGAAGTGACAGATACGACGCTATTTTTAATTTTTTTTTAAATGGCAACCCTCATAAATAACTATACGAGTAAATTGCACTTGGTAATCCGATTTCAAAAACTTTAGTTTAGTTAATATTTATTTTCAGCCGTTTCGGAAATACGGACGTTCCTAATTTGCCTTTATCGATTTTGTCTTTTAAGTGCCTCATCCCATTAATAAATAGGCCTTCTAAGTTGAACACATTAATTTTTTTTACACTTACATAATTTCCCGTGACCAAGCCATCTACGCTATAATCAAATCCGTCAGATGTCAAGAAGTGACAGATACGACGCTATTTTGAATTTTTTTAAACGGCATCCCTTATAAATAACCATACGCGAAATTGCACTTGGCGATCCGATTTCAGAAACCTATAGTTGTTGATATTTATTTTCAGCCGTTTTGGAAATACGGGAGTTTCTAATTTGCCTTCATCGATTTTTTTTTTAAGTGTCTCACCCCTTTAATAAATAGACCTCCTGAGCTGAACACCTTCATTTTTTTCACAGCTATATAATTTCCCGCGACCAAGCGATTTACGCTATAATCAAATCCGACAGATGTCAAAAAGTGACAGATACGACACCATTTTGAATTTTTTTAAATGACAAGTCTCATGAATAAACACACGAGTAAATTGCAATTGACGATCCGATTTCAGACACCTATAGTTTTTTATATTTATTTTCAGCCGTCTCGGAAATACGGGGGTTCCTAATTGCAACCAAACAAATGCATTTATTTATTTGTAACAGATGGTCACAGCCACACTTAAAAAAATGGAACCAATTTTGCTACATCTTCCAAATAACTAAGTTTCAGGAAAATGCTGGAACAATATAATTTATTTAATTTTTTCTCATAAGTTGACATTATCTTTTGGTTTCATAGGTGAATATTGTGAGAGAAAGCGCCATTTAAATATTTCTTGACGTAAAATTTCCATTAATATAGGGTGACCCACCCTAACATACGATGCGGTCTTTATGGAAAACATGAAAAAAAGATTAATGTAAATGCAGACAACTTATGAGCACAATTTGAATACATTTTGGCACATACAGGTTGTTGCAAAAAAAAGGATCCATGATTAAGGGAATGAGAAATTTAATAATAGGATCGCAAAATGCGAATTATTTGTGTGGTTATTTACATGTGGCCTCGTATCTGTTACTTTTTGACATCTGTCGGATTTGATTATAGCGTAGATAACTTGGTCACGGGAAATTATGTAACTGTGAAAAAAATTAAGTGTTCAGCTTAGAAGGTCTATTTATTAAAGGGGTGAGACACTTGAAACACAAAATCGATGAAAGCAAATTAGGCACCTCCGTATTTCCGAAACGGCTGAAAATAAATATCAACAACTATAGGTTTTTGAAATCGGATCGCCAAATGCAATTTACTCGTGTGGTAATTTATGAGGGTTGCCGTTTAAAAAAATTCAAAATGGTGTCGTATCTATCCTGTCACTTTTTAAAATCTGTCGGATTTAATTATAGCGCAGATGGCTTGGTCACGGGAAATTATATAACTGTGAAAATAATTGAGGTTTTCAGCTTAGAAGGTATATTTATTAAAGGTCGATCAAGGCAAATTAGGCACCCCCGTATTTCCGAAACGGCTGGTTATTTATGAGAGTTGCCATTTAAAAAAATTCAAAACAGCGTCGTATCTGTCTAATTTGTGAACCTATATATTTTTGACATTAAATTCGGCTTGCTTATCAAAAATCATTGAAAATTGTGTTGTTTGTTTTTTATTATAGTCAGCAGGAAAATCGCCAATCGGGTGAGACACTTAAACAAATGTCCCTGTACAAAAATTTTTCTCTCAAGCTGCTAGTACACCAGTAATATGCAACCGCGACGATACTGCAAAGATGTTTAGATTAAATCAATTTATCGCCAACCGGACGACTAGTCAGTTATCCATACATCAGCAAGGCTATACGCTATACCACTATCTGTAGTCTCGGTAAGACCAGCTATAACTCTGCCGTTCTTTAAAAGACGACCGTTACATTTTCTTACAGAGCTCCTAACCCACTTCATCCCTACCCACCAAGATTTATTGTTCCAAGCTTGAAAAAGTGCCTTAAACTTTTTTCTGGGTCCCTCCGTTTAAAAAATATCATTTTTAAAAACAACAATTAGAGAGCCACTCCGACAGTTGTTAAAATCGGTTGCAACTATCAAACGGGTAGCTCGGGTCTACCAAAAACGGCGAAGTTGACAGGATCCAGAGGGTTTAAGTCCGGGGATCGAGCAGGCCATAAGTGAGGTCCACCTCTACCAACAGAGTGATCTTCGTATGTTACTGTTAAAAACTCACGAGCAGCCACACTAAAATGCGCTGGTGCACCATCGTGCATAAATTATATTGCATTTCTTGTTGCCAGTGGCATAACCTCCAGATACGAAGGTAGCGTGTATTCCAAAAGGTTGCAATACACCTCGCCGGTAAGTCTTCCTGGTAGAAATACCGGTTCAATTTGGCAGTTACCCACAATTCTAATTTCTTATAAGGAGTGTTTATTGTCCTTCGAGATTTTTCGAAAAACTCATTAAGAAACTCCTATTGACAGGCCTGGTTGGTTGTTACAATAGGAATTTTAATCGTGTCGCCGTCGCAACATACTAGCAAGTCGAGTCTCCAACAACCAGTATCATAATATCTAGCATAGCGATCGCGTAGCTGTATCTTCGGTCGAGGACCTTCTGTTTACAAATTAATTTATACGGTTACCTCTAATGGTATATGCGTGTTGATATGCGGAAAACCAGGTGGAATGAAAATCCTACTTTTTTAGCCGGCAGACCGAAAGTGTAAGGTAAACACAAATATATAACCTAAATTTTATTTTGTATATTATATTATTATTCAGAAACGTCATAAACAAAATCACTTTTGTTTTCATTATAAACTGAAAACTCAACAAAACTTTTGAAAAAAAAATTAACCCAGAACAAAAACAATCATATTGACAAATAACATTGAAGGTCCGCAAAAAGTTTAACAAAACTGAACTTTTCATTGAGTGTAAGCGAACTGTTATTCGCCAAACATGGCCGCACATCAGGACGTGCCATGAGGAACGGGACGGGACGTCTCATGCTCGTGGTGATATAATCGCGGTCACTTATTTCTGATGTAGGAGCGACCCTTAGTTGCACCGCTAATCCAAAGGCATATTTATGGGGAGGGGGGGGGGGGTAAATGGGGATCATTACCACCCCCAGACTTTAATTAATTAATAATAATAAAATGATTTTAATAATTTAATGATAAGCCCATTTAATAATTTTTCATAATATCACAATATTGTTAGAACTAGAAGTATCTCAAAAAATTTTGACGAAACCAAATTATTTTTGTGTCAACTCGACCGGAATTTTGATGTTATAGTATTAACAGAAACTTGGAAAGTTTTTAATACCGACTTATTTAAATTAAGTAGTTATGGAGATTTCAATAAAAGCGACGGTATTATAGTGTAAGTATGTTAAAAATAAAAACAATTACTTTTTTGAAACTATCTCTTTAAGAAAAATAAAAATAATTTTCCTAAAACTATCAATGGGAAAAGAAAAAATTAATATTTTAAGTAGGTATATATAAACCTCCCCCACTACGTGTTTTTGAATTTACTATAAATTTAATGAATTATCAAATATACTTGTAAAAATGAAACGGTAATTCTAGTAGGTGATATAAATATTGATACTTCTTCAACATCTAAAGATAGTAATGGGTATTCAAACTTGTTGAGTGAATACAATCTTATATCATTTATAAATAAAAACACTTGTATTGATCAAATCTTTATAACAACAAAAGAAAATTCAGATAATTTTAAATCAATAATCTTTAAATATCAAATAACGGATCCATTACCCAACAATTTTACAAAAAATACTCCTTTGTAATAATGTTAATAAAGAACCTTTATTAATGTATAAAAATTATATTAATTACCATAAATTAAGAGAAAATATGGCAAAAACAGATTGGACAAATTTCTATTCATATTCTGAAATAAATTACTTATCTAATAATTTATTGAAAGAAATTCAAAATAATGTTTAGAAATTCACAACTAAAATTAAAATAAAAAATAAAAATAATGGATTACTAGTGGCTTACTAAACTTTATTAAGACGAGAAGCGAACTCTATAAAAAATTACAAAAAAATAAAAATGATCGATTTTTATTATATAAACATAAAATTTATAAAAACAAATTAACAATAAACTAATTAAAGAGACAAAAACTAATTTTTATGAACATGAAATTGATGAATGCCAAAATACTAATCAAGATATGTGGAAAACCATTAAAACATTATGTAATAAAAATAAAGATATAAAAGTGTAAGTATATTTTAAGAATAAGTCAATTACGGACCAGAAACGTATAGCTAATAGCTTTAACGACTATTTTTGTTGGTAGAAATCTAGCAAATACAATCAATAAATGTAATGACACATATTTAAATAAGAAAATAAGCAATATAGACTCATTTTATTTAGAAGAAACTTATCATCAAGAACTTGAAAATATAATTGATAGTTTAAAATTTTTAAAATCTCCTGTTGTGGATGGTATAACCACAGAAATATTAATATCTGTTGAAGCTACTATTTCCGGGTCACTCACTTTTCTTATAAATAAAACGTTTAAAACAAGTATTAATCGAAAAGCTTTCAAAATTGGTGTAATAAAACCTATTTTTAAAAATGGAGATTTAAGTAAAATTAGTAATTATAGGCCAATAACATTAATATCTTCATTAGCTAATGTTTTTGAAAAAATCTTAAAAATACGTATTGATAATTATTTAGAAAAAATACATTTTATTTCTAAAAACAATTTGGGTTTCAAAAAAATAAATCGACGCAAGATGCTATTTGCTATCTAACAGAACAAATATACAGGGTGGTCCAACGAAAACTTAACACCTCGATTTTCCTGCTTTATAATAAAAATGTGGAAAATCGCTCGGACCCGTCGATTTCTGATTCGAGGGGGAATAACTTTTCCGCTTTTTTCGTCTCCGTAACTCCAATCCCCTAATGGGGGTGAGCACAATCCCTTGATTTTGAATAGGGATGAGGGGTGTTGCGATACCTTATTTTGAAGATCTTATCGAGTATTATCTGACCCTAAAATTTCGCTTCAAAATTTTCATCTTTAACGAAATGACAGCTAAAATAGTGGAATACTACTTACTTTTGTGATTCGTTTATTAAATGCTGAAAATGGCCACCATTCACTTACATGCAGTAAAGAACGCTGGTGTATGAGTAGAGAATGTGGAATTTACCTCGAGGATATTACTCTTATCAGACGCATTTGAATTATTTATTTATTTGTTAATTTTTTTGTCCAAAAAAGTAGACGGACCATGTTTTTGATTTACCTTAGTCTATCGTGAATTTTTAAGAACGTTAAAACTGTGTCAAAGCGATTGTAACTTTGTAGTAGAATTAAAATGGTGTATTCCGTAGAAGAAAGGGTGGAAATGATAAAATTATTTTTTAGAAATAACGACTCTGCGCGAGTAACAGCGGCTTTATTTAATGAACGACATCCTGAAAAAAATGTATCCGCTGCTTACGTTGTGCAACTGGTTGCCAAATTTGACGCTACTGGTTCAGTCGGAAACAAAAAGAGGGTGTATGAAAGAGACGAAGCGAGGGAAGTGGCAGTCTACGATGTAACAGCCACATTGATAACATAATCGCAAAGGCCTTCAAGATGGCTGGTTTTGTGATGAGAAAATGCTGGCAGTTTAAAAATGTCGAGACATTGAAGAAAATGTACTATGCATTGGTGCGAAGTCATCTAGAATATTGTTGTGTAGTCTGGGCTCCTCTATAACAGGTCCACGTTAAACGGATTGAGCGGGTGCAATCGAGGTTCATGAACTTTCTGTTGCATTGATCGTTCTACGCTCTCTTATAGGGATCGCTTGAGCCTTGTAGGGTTGGATAACCTGGAGATACGCAAAATAAGGCTTACCCTGATATTCGGCCATAAAATCTTGAACAACTTGATGGACTGCTCGGAACTTTTGTTTTTGCTTAACTTTAGAATACCATGTCGTTTAACGAGACAGGCTAATTTGTTTTCTGTGAATCAGAGCCGTACTGACATCGGAAGGAATATCCCTGCAAATAATATAATGAACAGTTTTAACCTGTTTGTGCCACAGGATTTTAATATCAATTGTTCCACGCTTTCATTTAAAAAACAAGGTCAAGTAGCAATGGATCCGACCCTTAGTACTAAGAAATTGTCCGATGTATCTGGTGTTTCAAGAACAACAATCATGAGAATCCCTAAACAACATAAGTTCCATCCTTTTAAGATACGACAGGTTCAGGAACTGAATTAGGATGATTTCGATCGCCGACTCCAGTTCTGTGAAGTAGTCAGTGGAATTATTAACAATAATCCTAACTACATGTTCAATATCTGTTTCTCGGATGAGTGTTCATTTTACCTTAATGGCATTGTAAACAGGCATAACTGTCGGTATTGGTCAGATGAAAATCCAAGATTATTTCGTGAAGTGCATACTCAGCATCCCCAAAAGTTAAATGTTTGGGCGGGTATTTATGGAAATCACATAATCGGCCCTTTTTTTATACCCGGTGATCTCACTGGCCAAATTTATTTAGAACTATTAGAGAACGCTATTTATCCAGCCCTCGTTCAAGTATTGGAGAATGAAGAAGACCATGTAACGATCATTTTTCAAGAAGATGGCGCACCACCTCATTTCGCTCAACCTGTGCGTCAGTTCTTAGATGAAAATTTTCCTCAGGCCTGAATTGGAAGAAGGGGATATATTGAGTGGCCACCCAGATCACCTGATCTGGCCCCACTGGACTTCTTTCTATGGGGTCACCTGAAATCTAAGATTTAAGCTACCCAGTCTGAGTCACTGGATGATTTGCGAATTCGGATCATTAATGAATGCCGTCAAATTTCACCATAAATGTTGAGTAATGTACGTGAACGTTTTGTGCAAAATTTATTTTACTGCATGGAAGTGAATGGTGGCCATTTTCAGCATTTAATAAACTAATCACAAAAGTAAGTAGTCTTCCACTATTTTAGCTGTCACTTCGTTAAAGATGAAAATTTTGAAGCGAAATTTTAGGGTCAGATAGTACTCGATAAGATCTTCAAAATCAGGTACGCAACACCCCTCATCCCTATTCAGAACCAGGGGGTTGTGCTCGCCCCCGTTAAGGGGTTGAAGTTACGGAGACGAAAAAAGCGGATAAGTTATTCCTCCTCGAATCAGAAATCGACGGGTCCGAGCGATTTTCCACATTTTCATTTTAAAGCAGGAAAATCGAGGTGTTAAATTTTCGTTGGACCACCCTGTATAATAATATAAGTATAATAAAACGCCTTGTATTTGTATTTTTCTGGATGGACCATTATTTTTTAATATTTATATTAACTAATGAATTATTTAGTATAAGTTGTGATGGGAAAATTCATAGTTTTGCAGATAATACTGCTATTTTTATATAGCGATACAAATTGGAAAAATTTAAATAAGAAAAATAAAAAAAAATTTTAAATTATAAAAAATTGGTTTGATTAACAAGTAATTTTAATAAAACGAATTATCTTTCTTTTACTTTATACCTAAATAATTTACTATGAAATATGAATAGTATTAATACAGGGTCGTTGGTATGTATGGAAGCGGTCGATTATTTCTTAAAGTAAAACAGGTAGCAAAAAATATTTAAGACAAAAGTTGTATGGTTCTGTAAAGCCTATTAGAATTTAAAAAAGATAAGTATACAGGATGAGGCAGAAAGCCGTAAAGGAATAAAGTTACTTTTTTCTTAATAGAACACCCTATATCTTGGACAATTTTTGGATTTACCATAAAATTACAATTATTTTTTATTAAGTGCATTATAAGTCTAAACCTAATAGCTTCCGAGATCTCGACTTTTGAAAAATGACATTTTTGAACTTTGACAGCTTCTAGCTTTCTAACGGTACGCTATAGAGCAAAACGGTTTACATGTCCCTAATTTCTACATTCCAAAAATATATAATATATATGTCTATGTTTGGACAAGCCGTTTTTGAGTTATTTCGCTTTAAATAATTGCGGCTAGTGAGTCGTGCTTGGCAATTAACAACAGAAATATGACGTTTTATCGTGAGGGCTATCGATCATTTATGGAAAACAAAATAAATAAATAATTCTATGACATTATATCATTAGAAATATTAGATAAAAGGTTTCAGAAGGTTTAGGAATATAAGTAAATATATCATTGAGTCACGCGTTTCAATTGTTTACATGAGAACCTTCAACGTTAAAGCGATCTTCAAATATTTCACGTAATTTATGGACTGCTTTGGTAATGAAAAAAACTATATTTTTTGTTATTTGAATTAAAATTGTCTTGTTCATTTGTTTGGCGAATTTCTAACAAATCATTTGTTCTGTTATAATAAATTGCATCCTTAAAGTTATCCCATAAAAAAAAATCAAGTGGTGTGAGATCGGGGCAATTTGCTGGCCTGGAACTATTCAAGCACTATGGGGCGATGCACCATCTTGATATTCTGGTTATACTCGTGAACTCGAAGCTCTTCTACAGCTTCTATTTCATTTGTTAAAAATTTAAATAGCGTTGCGCTCTCAAAATTGATTCAAAAATAATTGGTCCTATAATTTTATTTTTCAATATGCCACACCACGATCTTTTATAATAATATAATCCGCTAGGTACTGTTTTTCTTGATGGCACTCGATTACCTGGATATCTAATTCTGTACTGACGCATCGCTTTTGAGGCATTGCAATTGTTTTCATTTGAATAATAAAGTTAATTGAAGTGTTTCTTCCTGGGTGAAATCACATCAAAAGCGGTGGGATAAAACGTTGCATTTTTGTTTTGAATCGCCAAGCCCGGCTAACTAGACGCAATTACTTAAAGTAAAATAACTCAAAAACGGCTAGTATAAAATGGACTTAATATATATTTTTGTAATATGGAAATGAGGCTGATTTCAAAGATGGGACGATTTGCTACCATTTTTTTAAATTTTGCGGTCGTATTTTGTGTATTTCTGGGAAACATATTAAAATTTTTCAGGAAAAATCCTGCAATTTGCGTATTTTTGTCTTTTCTTCTATATAAAGAAATAAACTTTTTTTTTTAAAGGGATGGCAAATTACTTTACTACTGTGTTCTCAATTTATTATACATCTATATAAAGAAATAAACTTTTTTTTTAAAGGGGTGGCAAATTACTTTACTACTGTGTTCTCAATTTATTATACAGGGTGATTGTGTCGACAAATTTAAATATTTAACACAATGTGAAAAAAACGCGACAATAGGGTCAATTCGCATTTTTTTCAAATTACGTTTTCTGAAAGACTTTGTAATGTTAGCGCGAGCTGCAGAAAATTTTAATTTTCATCGACTTGCGGAAACCGCTGTGTGACGTCACTATCTCCTAAGAAGACAGGTGGCCATTTACATCGCCCTTTCTCCGTTGTTGCATAACGGAGTTGATATTAAAACGAGTTTAATTATTTTAAAAATTTCTTTTTCCTAAAATAGTGTTAGAGAAAGTATAGTCTAGAACTCGTATGAAATGGCACTTCCTACTTGTTATAGAATATACTATTAAAAGCAGTAGTAAGCTACTGCTTTAACTGATCAAAGAAACAGTAAGCGTATTTCCTTCTGTATATGCAGAGAAAGACCGTTGCACAAGTTCAAAGCGGACGAACTGTGGGAGGTATTGACGTCACCGCTTCGCGGGCATTTTATTTGATTTTTATTTTGTATATTTGGTACGTATAACATATAAAGTGACCGCCAAAAGTCCCGCATAAATTCAATATATTATGCTAAACGAAAAATAAATTTTAAAAACGCTCGGACCCATCAATCTCTATCTCAATTACCAATTTTCCTATACAGGGTGTCCGGAAACTTTGTTCGTATATTTTAAGGGGATATTCTAGATATGAAAAAAAGTTCATATGAATGTAGGTCCTTAAATGTCTTATAAGGAAGCTATGGCCGTCCAAAGGTGACCTCTAAAGATTAGTTTCTCTTTTATATCTTTGCAACCGCTTGAGGTACCGATGCGCTTTTTGGCACACAAACTAATATTAACAATTGCTAATTTTTGACATTGATATTTAGAGTTAGTATGAAATTTAGTCAGGGACGTTCTTAATATATTTTAACCCTAACCATGGGCTTCTTGATGTTTTTTTGACTTCAAATTTGTATTTTTCTCCTAAATCATTGGCCCAATAATTTTTTTTTAAGAATACCTTTTTTGTGTAGAAAAATCACTGGAATTATAATTTTTGGAATCGGTTGAAAAAAGAGAAAAATATTTTTTATTTGAATTTGCTTACGAAATTTCATATGTTAGAGTGAACGCCACATTCCCGAAGTATACTCCTTTTCCAAGCTTAAATCGTGCTATACTTAACCAGTACCTAAGTAAATTTACAAATTACTACAAGATTTATACGGACGGCTCAAAGAGTCAGATGGGAGTTGGCAGTGCTTTTGCTATACCCGAAGCTAATATTGTGTATAAGTATAAGTGCGATGATAGAGCATCAATATTCACCGCCGAGGCCCAGGCTATTATAAAAGCCCTAGAATATGTAATTGATTCTACGATATGTCAAAGGGTAGTTATTTTGTCAGATTCGCAGTCAGTGCTCCAAGCAGTATATTGTAACAACGGTTGTAATCATCCTCTTATTGCAAGAATTCTAAACCTTATAACTACTCTCTATACCAAAAAATTCCAGGTAGAGTTGATTTGGGTCAAAGGGCATACGGGATTAAGAGGCAACGAAGTGGTTGATAGAGCTGCAAAGGAAGCAGTTGAAAATGGCGAAATTTTAACCAAAGTACCTACAAGTGATTTATTCACGTTACTAAGGGCAGATCTGCTGACATGGAAGGCAATGTATCAAAACTATGTACTAAATAATAAAAACCTCTACACCTCCATTCATTCAAAACTTCCAAGCAATCCACTAATAAAAAGAATGCAGATATCTAGACCTTGTTTCACAGCATATTTTCGTTACATCACTGGACATGGCAATTTTAATAAGCATCTATATAGACTAAAAATAAATGAAACACCTCACTGCCCTTGTGATAATCAATCTATCGACGATATAAACCACAAGATTTTTAACTGCAGCCACAGAGTTCCTCTGTTCAGAACTCGCCAAGCGTAATTTATTGCCCCTCAATTTTATCTCTCTAATGTCGATGGCTAATGTAAATACAGATATTGAAAGTATATTTATTAATTACATTAAACTATCCAGATTTAAAGTGTAAACTATTTAATCTAAAAAATTCCCTACACAGTCCTTGCTTATCCTTATATGTTTTTTCCTTTTGAAGTGGTCTTTACTGTCCCGTGTAAACCAAAAGTCGCCCTGATAGGCCCCAGTGGCGTGAAGCGAGTGTCCCCGTGCATATTCCTATGTCATGTACCCTGCCTACCTTATTTCAATATAAGCTTTTGAGTAATCATATTTTAACTTTTATATAATAACAATAATATATTCTGCTGTGGCTAAATGAGCAATGCTCAAGGCCAAAAGAAGAAGAAAAAAAAAAAAATTTTTGGGTAAAATTTTTTTTAATGTGTCGTGTACAAAAATTAGGAATAAATAAACTAAGCCACCCCCCGTCGAACGTCCTTGACTAAATTTCATACTAACTCTCAATGTCATCAATTAGCAATTGTTAATATTAGTTTGTTTGCCAAAAAGCACATCGATACCTCAAGCGGTCGCAAAGATATAAAAGAGAAACTAATCTTTAGAGGTCACCTTTGGACGGCCATAGCTTTTTTATAAGACATTTAAGGACCTACATTCATATGAACTTTTTTTCATATTTTCATATTATGTAGAATATCCCCATAAAATATACGAACAAAGTTTCCGGACACCCTGTATAAGAAAATAATATATAGGGAAGTTCACGGGAAAGTTATGACGTCATATACCATTTTCTTAAATGGAACAGTCCTTTTTTAGCCTATTTTTGTATTCTACAGGAAATTCTAAACAAGGTCCATGTTACATATCCTCTACCGATATGTAACATGGAATGTGTTTAGAACTTCCCGTAGAATACAAAAATCAAATAAAAAAAATGTGGTCGATGACGTCTTAACTTCTTCATGAGTTGCCCCATATATTATTTTTTTATATCAAAAAATGGGCCATTAGAAATAGAGACTAACGGGTCCAAGCGTTTTTAAAATTTATTTCTCGTTTGCCATAATATATCGAATTTATGCGAGACTTTTGGTGGCCACTGTATTTTGTTTACCTAAGTTAAATGCATAAATATCAGAAAAAAAAATAATTTCTTGGCATTGCAGCCAGCAAATTTAAGAAACAAAATATGGATATAATATGAAATATGACCTTTATGGTTTAGTTTACTGAATTAAATAGCAAAAGGGATGTTTAACAAAAAAAAAACTATTTATATTTAAACTCTTTTTGGGTCACTCGACATGCTTCAGAATATTTTTATGTTATGCCCGTTGGTAAACCCTACAACTTTTGTATAATTAAACATTTTTCTGTATTCCTTGAAATTTGGGTGCTATCGAAGAACACCTGACTGACTACCAAATTAATCTTTAATCAGAATCAGAAATTATTTATACAAGAAAACATGTGGTATCATATTTAAGAAGTTTTGTACCTATATTATTCAAAGATTTTGAAAGTTGAAAGACCTAAAACTTTTATCAACCGGTCATAGATTTTCTAACATAGTGTAGAATTGTGCTTTAATTAGTTTAAAAACTGAATACACCTATTTTACTTTTAATTTTTAATTAAGCACATAATGAAATTAACTCAGGTGAAAAGTTTTTAAATCGAAGTACCTACTAAGTATGTGAAAATATTCACTTAATAACAATAAGTGTTTTCGACTTGTTTCATAATATTTTAATTTAAACAACAATAAAAACTTATATATGATGCAGTTTATATTCATGGGACGTACCTTGTAGGAATGTTACATTTTTAGAAAGTTATTACTAAGTTACAAGCCATTTTAAAGCGAAATTATTTTGTTACAAAATACAGTGTGTCCCCAGATTGGGTACTTACCGCACTCTTGATTTTTTGAGAAAACTTCAATTTCTCTTAGGAATAATATTGGGAGCAATGCAATGGCAGGCAGCCAGCCGTTTAGGGACAGAGCCGGACTTAAAAATGTAGTAAAATAATATGTTACTTTCCATAATAATAATGACAGTTTTTTTTTAATATACAGGGTAGGGTGTTCTTTAATGACGTATTTCAGGATGATTTCTCTTGGAATTTTTAGAGAAAAGGTTCAAATGAGCGTATGTCTGCAAAGGCCTAAATCTTTTGCTACAGGGTCTTAATTTTTTTTAAAGCGTTTATTTTGTGATTTCTTCGAAAGTATACTTTAGATATTGTTTTCAATTTTGGTATTTGTTAATAGAGGCAAAATATAAAAAAAAAACATTTTTTGGTAAAAACAAGCAAAACAACACGTTAAACAAAAATTCTCTCACAATTTCGTTCAAACACATAGGTTGACAGCACTCATCGCCATTTTTGGGGTACCCCTTTCGGTACGATCACGCACTTTTCACTGTGGTTTGTGTACTTTGACCTCTTCATTGAGCGCGCTCTGTCGAAGAATATCTGTCTTTCTAATATGCCCATTATATCGAAACTGCTTTTGAATCTGGCTTACTGTACCCTGGAATATGGGTGGTAAATCGGGATATTTCTCTCTGAATAAATAATGGTTATTTTCCTATCTCCGTATCCAATCATCATTAATATTTCAATTTTGTGTTTTTCAGTAAAGTTATAACTTACTTTCAACAAAGTACCGATAAAAGTCCACGCGTTCCAGAGGTATGGCGTACCAATGTCTAAATACGATAATTCGGTCAAGAAATGTCAAAAGGTGTCCCTTTAAATTGACACAAAAAAAGTCAACAAACGACAGACATTACCTTTTTTACTGAATGTTCTTTTTTAGTTTAAAGTAAATAAAATTATTTTTTGTTTCATGTCTTATAAATGACAAGGAATAAAAATTTGAAATTTAGCAGTTAACCTAATATGCTGTTTAAAAATAGTAAATAGAAAACTAGTGTCCCCATTTAAAAAAATTCTCGATGACGTCATGTCTCTAATTTAGGAAAAACTGTATCAATTTTTTTTTAAATAAAAAACACCCTAAAATTTCAATAGCAAAAAAAAGCATACTGGACTAACTGAATTTATTCCAAGTTACAAACTCGTACTGTATAAAGGGTGTCCCATAACTAATGGTACACAGTAAAACTGCAGATTTCTGGGGTAAAAATGTTGCGATTTGTCCAAACTTAGCTTAGTTCAAAAGTTGATAATAACCAAGATACAGGGTGTTCAAGTGAAAATTTTATTTTCGATTTCCCTAATTAACTTTTTTTTTAACCAATATTTTAACATGAAATTTTGTGATTGGGGGTTTTTCGGGGCGAGAAATTTAAATTTTTTAAGAGTTTTAATATAGATTGTAGAGGGCGCTCTCTGCGGCACTCTAGGTACATAGAAACAAGTGTAACTTTTGTGCGCCTTAGTGTATTTATGTTTTTATTAAAAATATCAATTTTCCCACTAATTTTACGCAAAAAAGGTATACTTTGTAAATGTCGCTCCGAGTAACGGTTTTCGAGATTTATACGTTTACAATTGTCTAGTGCGCATTTTAAAATACATATTTAAATAACAAACTATTGTGTTAAAAATTAAATATTACATTATTGATAACAGAATTTAATTACAAATAATTTAGATTATAACAGTAGTTCTAACTTAACCTAGATATTTTAAAATATTATTAATTTATTAATATTCAAAAAATTATGAAAACTCCAGACTACTAAGAAATTAAACGGCCGCGAATGAAAATATTAATAATTTAAATAAAAATTTTATTTCTACATAAATAACTACAAAATATATCAATAAAAGAAAAGATCAATTTTTGACAATAATTGCTCAAAGTGATTGCCGTTAACTTTAATGCATTTTGCTACTCGCTTATTGAACGACCGCCTGATTTTAAATAATAAGTGTTCGTTTTGAAACGATTGCGCCGCATTCTCAATTCTTTGTCATAGTTGTTCTCGAGTGTTGATCGTTTCTTCATAAACAAGTGATTTCATGTATCCCCATACACAAAAATCAAGGGGGCTGAAATCGGGGCTTCGGTCAGGCCAAGGCATTTCGCTTCCACGACCTATTTAGCGGTTAGGAAATGTTGTATTTAAGTAGTCTCTGACAAGCTTGGAAAAGTGTGGCGGGGCACCATCTTGCAAAAAAAACATATATCTTCTTAGCTCTAACGGTAGTTTATCCAAACAGTCGATCAGCTGATTTTGCAGAAAATTAAGATAGAGCTGTCCGTTTAAATTGGGTGGTAGCTCGACTGGACCCAACATGTAATTGCCAATAAGTCCACACCAAACATTTATTTTGAACTCATGCTGGAAATGGCGTTCGGTTACTAAATGGGGATTTTCTAAATACCACGCATGTTTATTTCTAAAATTGAAGACACCTCTACGTGAGAGAGTCGCTTCATCGGTGAATAAAACTATATTCAGACACATTGGGTTAGCGTTTTGCTGGATACGACAGAAATGGGCAAATTCCAGTCTGGCTGGAAGATCAACATCCAATAAATTCTGAACAGGCGTAAAGTGGTATGGATAAAGCCCCTCTTGGTTAAAAACTCTAGAAACGGATGACTTACTTACTGGAGTAACTGCAGCCATACGTACGTCTTGTGCTAATTTGCGGGTTCTCAGCCACGCGAACTAGTATTTCCTCTTCCTGCTCGGGTGTAATAATCTTTGGACGTCCCCCATTATTAAGTTTGGGACGCAACGATCCTGTATCTCCCAGTCTGTCGTAAAGGTTTCTAAAAATTTTAAAATCTGGCTGCCTTCGATTTGGATACATTTCCAAATATCGTCGATGTGCTCTGCGTCCGTTAAAATTTTCTTGTGCGTATAAGCATACCATGTCTCGCATTTCTTCGTTAGAGAACAAATTATGTCGTGGCATTTTTAACTCAACTTTTAATAACAATTTCTTTAAAAACTCATTAAAAACACCCACAATGCTGACAAATCACAAGGGAGTTTGACAGAAATGAAGTTTCAAAGCGCTTTCATTGCATTTATTTTTTATCAAAGCCTACTTTAAAAAAATTCACACTTGCAAATCAAAATTTAAAAGGATGCATTAGAAATTGTAAATGTATAAATCTCGAAAACCGTTTCTCGGAGCGACATTTACAAAGTACACCTTTTTTGCGTAAAATTAATGACAAAATTAATATTTTTAATAAAAACATAAATACACTAAGGTGCAAAAAAGTTACACTTGTTTCTATGTACCTAGAGTGCCGCAGAGAGCGCCCTCTACAATCTACATTAAAATTCTTAACAAATTTAAATTTCTTGCCCCGAAAAAACCCCAATCACAAAATTTTATTGAAAAAGTAGTCCATTTATTTACAAAATTTTTTGTTAAAATATTGGCTAAAAAAAAGTTAATTAGGAAAATCGAAAATAAAATTTTCACTTGAACACCTTGTATCGCGGTTATTATCAACTTTTGAACTAAGCTAAGTTTGGCCAAATCGCAATATTTTTACTGCAGTTTTACTGTGTACCATTAATTATGGGACACCCTGTATACTGGATGATGCATGCCTTGTTGAACATAGGTTGTAAATTTTGAGGTGGCTAACTATTGGCTCCCCTGTACATTTTAGAGAAAAATTGTACTATTATTTTTTGAAGAGGCCAATATAATAAGCCCATGTGCCAAGTTTTAATCAATTTTAATAAGCCAATTCTAACTTATTCAATTAAATGTAATGGCAAAATTACGAAATTTTCATAGTTTAGGTAATACAGCAAACACCAGCAAATTGTTATTTGGCATTGACAAAACGAAAAGTAGCATCAGTGACAACATTTTCATTGAAGGCGCTTTAATTATAGCAAAATATGAGCTATTTCGTTAAGAAAAAAGTAACTATGATTAAGTGGTATTATACAGGAAACAATTTAAGAGCAGTGTCCTAAATGTTTTCAGTTTAATTCCCTGATAAGCCTATCCCTTCGATTTCATTAATTAAACTTATCATTAGTAAATTTGGGTTCAAAGGCACTTTAATAAATAACTGTAAATGCTCAACTCAGAATGTTAATAGAGCTGAAGAAAGGGATAATAGAGATCTTGATATTTTACTGCACGTGGAGGAAAATAAAATGATTAGTACAAGGATTCTTGGGCAAGCCTTAGGAAAACATCAAACCAGTGTTGCGCACGTCAAAAAAACATAAATATTTTCCTTACAAGAATGAAAACATCAAGAACTACGTCAAGGTGATGAAGATCGGAGAATGGTATTCTATTTTTAGGTAATGGAAAGAGCACATAATAATAGGGATTTTTTTAGACATATTTGTTTTACCGATGAATGTACATTCACTCTCAGCAACGAACCAAATGTTCAAAATTGCCGGTATTGGAGCCAAGAAAATGAACATCGTCTTGTTCATACTCGGATGCAATATCCACAAAAAATAAATGTTTGGGCGGAAACTGTAGGACATCACATTATTGGACCATTTTTTATGGAACCTTACAGCAGTAACCTATTTGGACTTAGGTACTACAAAATCGATTTGAACCCGCATTAGAAGCAGTTGTATGCGAAAATCAGGAGATCTGGTATTAAATGTATGGTTGTCCTACCCATAATTATCTCATGTTTAGGTCATACTTGCAAAATATTTTTTACGGAAATATTATTGACCCACGCCAACTAATCCTTTGGCCAGTCAGGTTTCCTGACCTTTAGCCAAACGACTTCTTTCTGTGTGGTAACCTAAAAAGTTTTGTTTATAAAGTTGTAAAATTTGAAAGTCTAGACCAGCTAGAAAACTGTATATCGTTAGAATGTGACAGAATTTCTCAATATGAACTCAGTAATGTTAGAAATGAATTTTATGATCGGTTAGGATATTGTTTAGCTATTAATGCAGGGTTGTTTGAACATTTAATTAATTAATGTTTTTGTGAATATCTGTAGTCTTAGGTATGTTATGTTAAATTAAGGGCTTAGTAAGGAAAACAAAACGGTGTCTTTTATTCTGACTGCGTGATTGCCTGATTGGTGAAACGAAAATGTGTTTTTAATGTGAAAGAATCTTTATTTGTTATGGCCAGCTTTTCGTCAACTTTTGACAATAGCGTCATGGAAATTATTAGCTGGTCTTTGCTGTATTACCTTAACTATGAAAATTTCGTAATTTTGCGGATCACATTTAATTCAATAAGTTTTATTATATCAGCCTCTTCAAAAAACTATAATACAATTTTTCTCTAACATGTAGAGGGGAGCCAATATTTTTAGCCACTTCAAAATTTAGATGGGATTGCCTATGTTTAACTAAGCCATGCATCACCCGGTATAAAACTTTATCACACTAATGGACCACCCGGTATATGATCTACCTATGCAATGGCGGTTTTGTTTGTTTTGAATTGGTTTTTAATAATTTGTGGTGTGGAATCGTAGACCCTTTTTGTCTTCATTTATAGGCGATTAGAGTGTGAGTGTTGTATAGAGGGTTTTAAGAAGATGAAATTTATCGTTAATGTAGTGTTCTTATATTTAAGTTTTTTGGGATAATGTATTTACCACAGTTACTATAAATTAGCCAAAATACCAATTTTTATTAAATATATGTAAAGATTTCTTTTAAACAAAAGAAGATGGATTATTAACTTCAGTAACCTTTATTTTTGATTAAACCATGTCCAAGATGTGCTTTAGTAAAACGTGATCGAGCATAGGGTTGAAAGTTTAACAAGTGGGAACCAATTAAAAAAAAAACGCACTGTATTATAAAATGTACTTTTTCTCATCAACTGAAAATTTTTGTTATCTATTTCCGAAAGACCCTTTTTTCTACTACCGTTTATAAGAGGTCTTCGGGTAGATCTAAATTATTGTCATTTAACTATCATAATATTATTTTTGTCAATTAAAAGAATTTGACTGTAAATATGAATTAAACTCGCATTTTTAGCAAAGTCTGCTTTAAAAGCCGGAAGAATATTTTAATATTTTTTAAATTAAATTATGTAGGTTATATTAAAACTGCTTGATGATTTAATTATCACATCTAATTTTTAAACTAAATTAACAATAAGTTTCCATTACATACTGAATACAACTTACCCACATTTAGAAATCCATATATTCCTATCAGATATTTAAACATGATGGTAAATTAATAACCGGCAGCACGATTTCACGCGACCTACATGCACTTCTTTGGCGACACACAATAACACAAGAACTAAAATTGCCTTTCAATATGCATAGCAGTTCCTACTGTTGTAAATATAATAACTGAAAGCGCGCGGAATGGGATGGTTTTGTTTAATTGTGTCAAAGGCTTTTGTTAAGTTTAAAAACCATGTATGCACTTTTAATAGTATTCTTATGGAAGTATTTAAAACAAATACCTACATGAATGTTAAAATAACTTTATTTTTCATCACTTCTTGTTTCAGCTACTCCTCTCAACAGTCAGTTTTGATCTTCTTAAAATTAATTTTATTGCATCATTTGTAGGTAATAAACGACCTTACAATAGAAAAACAAACACAAAAACGGCTACGGTAACTTCAGCCAATATATTTTTTGGTGAAACTATATGGAATTTCTACCCTTAACACCAACCGAGCCGACTGAAAATACAAGGATTCGCCAAGGTCTGCACTTGACTAAATAACTCCCGAATTATTAAATCAAAAATTACACAATTTGGGTGATGTAGGTAAGAGACCATTGCGCATTTTGTAATGATCGTAGGGGCTTTATTTGACTTACAGTTTTGTCTGAACCATTACGAACTTTTTCTTCATACCCTATAATTTTTTACTTTTTCTCACTGCCGTCGAAGATACTTTTACAAAGATGCCATATTTTGATGTATTTATTGTAAAAAAGTTGCTTAAACTTATCTTTGTAAACTTTAAAAGTAATTTGCATAAGGGACTTTTAATTAATATATTATGTCCAAACTGCCCACCATTTACTTGCTGAAAATATGTTAACACCTACCCCGCCCAAATTGTGTAATTTATAATTTACTAGTTCTTTCTTTAAAGGAAAATCCACCAGGACAGCTATATTTGAATTAATTAAAGACATATTAAAATATCTAGAAGGTGGTTGTTTGGTGACTGGAATGTTTTTTTGTCAAAGGCCTAGGACTGCCTGGACAGAGCTTTATTGTTTGTTAAAAAAAAGGAACTCCATAATTTTTCCATCTCTAACCAAGTTTTTTGTTACTCTTAAAGTACTGCAGGAAACTTCTGGCTTCGTAATATTGTATAACATTTTATTTGCAACTTCATTTTTATTGTTGACGCTCTCCGCTACATAACTTTCCGCAATAGTTGCAGATTTCCATCCGCCATGTCGCTTGAGGGCTAAGACATCAACTCCAGTATTCGCTAAGAAAGTGGCCGACGTTCTTCTAAGGGAGTGTCCAGTATACTTACTCCTTAAAGTTCTGAAAGTTCAGAAATTTAGCAATTGAAGAAATCGAGTTTTTCCCGACAGGCTGGTTTAACCACTTTCCATTTTGATATCGCATGAAGAAGCGAGGATTAAAATTCGTCATGTGGGATCTTATATCAATGTAATTTCGAACTATTTTGAAATAACAAACCTTCTCATCATCACTTTTAGTCACTATAAATTAACGTGCTATTCTATTTTTGGAATCAGGAATAGTAACAAATATGACTTCATGCCTTAATTCAACATTGTCCATTTTCATTGCACAAAGTTCAATATAGAACGGCACGGCACGCTCCAGCAATTCCCATTATCATTACTTACAACCTTTATCATTAAATAAATATCATCGGGGGCTTCAAACAGGAAATTATTTACATCTTCCCTGTCAAACACATTAGATTTTTTGAGTTTATATCCGTCATTTTTTCTTTTTAAAAATGCTCGAAGTTTAGGATACTTGGAAATATCTATGTTTTCTTCTATGAAAAGGGTGGACTTCAGCATGGAATATTCACACCACAAGCTTGATGGAGACTTTAATACAGCAGATTTTTCGTGACAGTACGCCACAAGCACGGTTTCTGAAACTGCAGTAGCAGTCTTTGTTTGGCACCATTTCTTGAAGTATTGATACGTTGCTTCATACCTCTTCCTCGATTTTACTGGCAGCAGCGACAGACAAGCGATATTTGCTGATTCTTCTATATTCATTTGGCTGTTATACAAATCAATAATTTCAATTTCTCTCAATTTTTGATAATAAACTGTCAGCTTGACGTTGTTGATAAAATAACAATGTCAAAGCTGTCCATAATTTCATTCGAAAAGTATCGAATTAAATTAATAAAAATCCAAGAATAAATTCTGCGGGGAGAAGAAAAAATGTTATATACTTCATGAGATGTAAGTATATTTACTTACATCCCTTGTAGTATAAATAACTATTATAGGCTCAATATGTAAATAGGTCTTTACTGTTCAGGTGATATTAGTTGTTCAAAATTGTCGGCGGGCGGCAAGGTGAACCAAACTCGCTCGGTTATGAGGCGATATAGGACACAATGTTACATGGCATTCTGATCCAATTTTGACCCGATCTAACCGATCTCTAATTATTAGCCATACCTTTTAGGACACCCTGTATGTATGAATTGAATGCGTTGAAATACAATAAAACTAAAATGTTTCTCGGTGACTAAGTGCTTTACACGCTTGATAACCGCAAGTATTCGTTCAAGAAAACCTGTGACGTTAGTGACGTCACGTAAGGACAAACTTGGGGCTAGCTATTTTTTCTTTACTGTCTACTATTGAGACGTTTTTGTATACGATTCTGCTTTAATTAAATTGTATTATTATTAGGCTTGCCAACTCAATGAATTAAAAATGGGCTAAGAGCACAAAAGGAATAATCTTAAGGCAATCTTTTCTTAGAAGAAGGAGAAGATTAATGCACACTTCGAGCGGGTGTTTATCAAGAATGCTGAGGATGGAACAATCCTGTAACATAGCGGAAAACTGATATAGGAATCAATATCAGTTCAGTTGTTTGAGAAACAACTTCCAAAATAATGTAGTGATAATGCTTATTAAATCAAGGGTCCCAAACTTCAGAGATAATAAAATAAGTTCAAATATATATTATTGTATTGTCTGAATAATGATAAAATACCTTCTTTACCAAAACTCATCGCTTTCATCTTGAGATTAAGTTTGTTATGTTGCTGCTTAAGAAAAACCTTTGAGAAGTTTAAGATTATCTATTACAATGGTTCTCAAATGTTGTTTTTCGCATAGTGTGTGTATATTGGAAATTTTTGAAACTAAGTATTTATGATTTCATTATGATATAAAAAAAAATGATATAATAATCTTAAAATCTAAAAATTCAGTGAGAAGGATGGAGCATTATGCAATAAACAAGGTTTTAGTTGTATTTAATTTGATACGCAAATTAGGTCAAGATTCAGTTGATTATAAAATGTATTTTTTTACTGTCGCCATAGCAGAAAATTAATTTTCACGGGGATGACGAGGATGACATTAAATTCAATTAAAAACAACAATGCTTTTCTAAAGCACGATAGTTATTTATTTTACGCTCAAATACAATTCGTATTTTAAAGCAATCGGAAGAGAGATTGGTCAGATTCGCTTGTGTGTTGGCTTGCGTACCACCTTGAAATCTCTGCGTATCACCAGTTGTACCCATACCACAGTTTAAGATTGAGAACAGCTGATTAAATATATATTGAAATATCATAAAAAATTATATTTTAATGTAGATACATGACTGAAGTAGCTAGATATGTAGTAAAAACGTAACAATTGCCACTACGCAATGGTTGCCATCAGTGTGAAAACAATATTTTACGATTGATGAAGATACACAATTCCATGTCACGGTCACAATATAAATTTTCAATAATTTTATATGTCGTCATTATCTCAGCAACTTTTTGTTGTTTTTTATGAACATTAAGTTGCTATACAACTACCTTCAGAACTTAACCAAATACAAAAAATTAATATTAAATATAATATTGTCAATTTAACCACTGTAATGCAAAATTTATTTCCACGTGCTAAAAATTCGTCCCACTGTGTACCAGATCTAGGCCAAGTGTATACAATCCTCAGCGCGTTTCTACTAAAATACGCGGGTCGGAGCCAAGCCAGGCACCGGTGTTCACTAGCCTAGTCACCTCTTAACCACCTATAGGTACTCGCATTTGACTCTTATCTAAAAGAAGTTCTAATTGAAGTATTCCGTCTTTTTTCTGCAACTGCTACCCCCTACCCACAAATTCGTAACCATATACCCAATATAAAGCATCAAAGAAAAAGAGGAATTGGTCAGCCCGTCTAGCATGCATCTTGGCAAATGTAACGGCCAACGGAAAAAGAATAATTTAAACTTGAAATAACATAAAAAAAAGGCGGGCGTATGGAAATTTTATAATTATGTCTATTAAGTTTAAAATGTTCTTTTTACTATAAAGGTGTATACTGTGAGAACGTAAACGATGGAACAAACTTATTTAAAATTCATGTGTTTTTTTGTCGAAAAAACGCTCGGACCCGTGAATTTTTATTTTTGTTGTGCATTTTTTAAAGCTCATTTCATGTATACAGGTGGTCCCAAAAACAAGTTATGACGGTTTACTTTAAGTATATTTTTAATTGTTACCTCTGCTTTATATTTTTTTGGATCCTGAATACAATCTATTTAGTAAAATATGTATGTCATATACTTAAATTCAGCCGTTTTCGAGAAAACTGCATTTTAACTTAAAACAACAACACACTATTAATTAGCGAAAAGAAAAGAAATTTCAAAAGAAACTAAAAGTCACTTTATCAAATGTTGGAAATAACCTTCACCAACAGTCTGGCAGTACCCGAGACGATCTTCAAATTCTTGCAGAACGTTATTAATGACGTAAGGTTCTATCAATCTGATTTCCCCTCTTATCCTGTTTTTTAAATCTTCAATATTGTTTGGTCGGTTAACATATACCTTAGACTTAAGATAACCCCACAAAAAGGAATCCAAAGTAGTTAAATCTGGAGATCTGGCCGGCCATTCAGTTGTACCCTATCGGCCAATCCATCGTTTGGGAAAAACTGTATTAAGGAACTCACGCATACGGCGGGTGTAATGGGCCGGAGGTCCGTCTCGCTGATACAACATCACCAAAAATCATTCGGCGCATCAGGATCTTCTGGTATAGGGTATTAGATCATTTTCTAAAAATTCTAAATGTGTTTCACCTTTCAAACTTCTGTCAATAGAAAAGGGTTTCAAAATTCTATTTTCAACAATGCCGGCCCAAACATTAACTCTTTGAGGATATTGGGTATGACATTCCATAATCTAACGTGGATTTTATGTAGCCCAATACCGACAGTTTTGTTTGTTTACACTTCCATTCAAATAAAACGTTGCCTCATCCGAAAATACAATTTGTTTCGAAAACTGTGGATGATTATTGCCCATATTCATCATTATCTCGCAAAATTGGACTCTTCTGTCTGGATCATCTTGAGTTCATGAACCCATTGGCCATTGTAAAGATGAAATTTTTTTTTGTCTAAATACTTTAGGATGGATGTTTTGCAGATATGATTTTCCTAAGCAATAGTACTACTCGCATTATGGTGATCTTCTTGAACCGACAGTAACACATTTAATTGTGTATCTACCGCACCTTTCGTATAATTGTCCCTAACGTGACCTAAATATCTATATTTTTTCTATTTTACTGATAGTAGATCAAGATATCGGTTCTCTGCGAGGATACTTGTTACTGAAGAGTTCTCAAACTTCCATCTGTGTGCTTGTTCTATCTCCATAACCAATCATCATTAATATTTCTATTCGCTCTCTTTTACTTAAGCATACCATTTTTTAAAATTACAAGATTATCAAAATAACTTTTGCCAGACACTTTGACTTGAGGCAAAAGTACTCAAATCAGGAAACAACCGTCAGTATCAGTGTGACAGCCTAACAAAGGCTTTATTTACAACAGTGTTCATGATTTAAGAAATAATATAAAAAATCACCTAATACAATCCGAATATCGATTTTATATATAATTATATTTCATGAAATATGTTTAGAATTTTATGCAGAACCACTTAAAAAAATAAAGTAAACTGTCATAACTTGTTTTTGGGAGTACCTGTGTACATGAAATAAGCTCCAAAAAATGCACAACAAAAATAACAAATTGACGGGTTCGACCATTATTCCGAAGAAAAAACACATGCATTTTAAGTGAATTTGTTCCAACCTTTACGTTCTCACTGTATATGGAAAAATGCGCCGCCAAAAACTTAGTAAATATTCCAAGTAGAACAATTTCGTAAAAATATTTGGAAAGTTAAATGATTACTTAAACTGCCTTATATTTAAATTTTCTCCTTTAGCTTTCACATTATTCTTAAAATTTATTTCTATTAACATTGCGTTTCTAGTTCTTGTTAGTCAAACCCCTGGAAAACCGAAAATTTAAAAATATTTCAGGCCCGCCGATAACGATACCAGCTTACAGCGCTGTTACAACTTAGTTTAAAGCCTTAAAGCTTTAAAACTAAAAGTTTTATTTTTTGCCATTGTAGAACCAATATAATACCAGCACTAAACTAAATGGACTTTAAAATGTTACTTAGGGTTGTAAAACAAAATGCTTAAAGCAAATTAACCGTTGCCGTTTGCAAAATAATGTTTCCAAAAAACGTTATTAAGGTATAGTCAGATGTCAGATCTATTGTCCTTTAGATGTATGATTATGTATGAAGACTTCTACTTATTGCATACAAATGTATTATTAATTGGATTAACTAAACCGAATAAGAACCCGTTATTTACAAGAAAGATGAGCAATGTATGCAATTTGTTAGAATAAGATAAGTTAGGTTAAGTAACAAAATTTATTTTTTTCATTTATTTTTTCAAGGAACCTGAACTAACCTTATGTCAGGACAAAGTTCACCCTCCAGAGCGATAATTTAAGGCGCAAACTATTGGCAAAGTCAAGGAATCCATTTACTTTTTAATCACTACCATTCTAGATGATGCCAATATCATCCACATAATATTCATCATTCAATCTAGTTTATCTTTTGTAGGCTACAAGAATATTGAAAAATCCGCGAACCTGAACTAACCTTAACCTTCGATATTGTCTATAAAATCTGAAAAATGGTAAAGGCAGGAACCTATTTCGTCAATCCTGCAAAGCTTCTTTTATGAAATTATTTTGGTTCCTATTGCTATTGGTACTTACCAACATGTAGTAAGGCATACAATCCAAAAAGAGATTTAAACATGATGGCCACAACTGGCACCTCGATTTCACTATATAAAAACTCGCGGCCTACATTTACTTATTTGACGGTACAAAGAATAACACCAAAACTAAACCATTTATGAGTTACATTTCAAAATATGTAACAATTTATCCTGTCGGGGCCAGGCTATGATCATTGCAAGCGCGCGAAATGGACTGCTGCTCCTGATCAGAAATTTCCCGGCTAAAATGGGCGGGAATCGCATAGGCGGGATCCAGGAGTTCCCGCCTTCGGATCCAGCAACACTTGCAGGAATTGTGCGTGTCGGGACCGTTTAGCTACGACGGGTCAGGATGAAATCTTCCGAAATTAATGATTTTTTAACTTTATTTACTCACTGTTTTCCTAATGTGTCCGGGTGTTTAGTATCGCCCTTCGTAAAATGACTTAATTATTTCAACGGCGAAACTAAAAATATAAAGCGTAAGTTGTCGGTAAAATACGGAATAATATGAGCAAATTAGAAAAGAAATATATCAGGAATGTAACACAGAGGGATGTAATATTTGGATAATGATTATTTAAAAGGAATGAAACACCAATTTATTTTTTTTTAGTATAATTAGCGTGTATGAATAGGTACCTACCTACAGTTTATAGCAGTAAATTTGCAACTATTAAAAAACTTTATGACATATTTTAGTTAGTATTAGTCAGTGCCGTGTAGCCATGGGCATTGAGGCGATATGGCGCCCTGGGAAAGCCTTCGATGTTGAGCTTTAAAGAAGATTCTACTGACGATATTTGAAGAAAACAATCAAAATTAAAATATACTTTTGACCCGAACTACAATTTTTCCCCCCTTATCCTGCATATACAGGGTATCCGGAAACTATAAGTTAAAAACTTGGAGGTAATTCGGTTCGAAAAAGTAATAGTACAAATGCATATAACATTTTCTCGAAAACCCAAAAGTACATGGTGTCAAAATATGTTTTTTAAAATCAATTTTACTTTATACCTTTTTTGCTAGTTAGCCGATTCTCTTAAAATACGGCACACTTAGGGCCGATACTTTCTATTCTGATTACCTCATTTGCTAGCCGATTTTATCAATCAGATGATAAAGTTAATCGTCTATATCATTTTTTTTTCTTCCGTGGGTCCGTCGAAGGGCCGAATGCACTTCGGCCAGATTTGGCCCATTGTGCTCACCCTACTTTGTTCTTACACCCATTTATTTATTCCAGTTCCTTGCACTAGCTTGTGTAGGTCAACTGGGGAGAGTGTCAGAATATCCTCTGGTTCTAGTCTTGGTTGCCCGAGTATTTGTTGACCTCATTTCTAACTTAGGTCCTCTTAGAGTATTGCATAAGAGTGCGTGCCCAGTTCTATGCCACCCGGAAAGTGACGTGGAACTCTGTAGTCTGTATACTTCCATTATTGCTTCTCTTTTAATCACCAAATAAAGTGGAGGAAGGTCTAGGATGTTCTCCACAATATATCAATTGAGTTAATCAGTAATAAAAGTACTGGTCCTTATTGTTCTTAAGTATTTTTATTCGAAATTTGACATGTCCTATAATGTCAAAGGGCCTTAGTGACCCTTTTCACTAAGATATAATGCCCCAAGTTTTTTTTTTAAATCAATTTTAATAGCTCACAATGATTGAAGGCCATTAAAAAATCTCCTCTTATATCACGATAAAATTAAACGTTTTGAGAAAATCACCTTTAAACATTTTCATTCTAGGAATTTTTAATTGTTTATTCCAACAGATATTACATAGATATTACATATTATATACAAAAATACAGAAATACAGCTTTCTTATACACACAATAATATTACTGCTTAAGTTTATTGGAGAAAACTTGTAGGCAGAAAGATTATACCCTATAAAAGAGCATAAAATCACCACCGATAATTAATAATATCGACAGTAAAACTACTTAAATTCACAATACAAAAACATACACCATTATATAATTATTTATAACAAACATTCAACAAAAAGTACAGCACCCATACAATAGCCAGGTCAATTCCTGAACATAATCATTTTATAAATAGTGTAAGAACAAAACGGACAGACGATGCAGATTTCTCCGATTAATCTTATTATATTTCTTACTATATAAACATTTTTTCATAAATCTCTAATCCTAGTTCCAAAATCCATGTTTTTAATAATTTTTTATATTTTTTAATGAAGATCTCCTCCTTAATTTCCTTGGGAAGGGAATTATAGAGCTTTGGTGCAGTGTACAGAAAGTGTCTTTGACCTACTGTTTTTGATTTAAAGTTAATTTTAAAATGCCCTAATTGTTTATTTCTTGTGTTATAATTATGAGTGATTTTAGGTTAACAACCCCTGTTTTTATGTTGGTGAATTAACAAATTATAGCAATATAGTTGTCTTATTGAGAATAAATTGGCTTCTTTAAATAAAAGTTTGGTTGAAAACATTTTTTTCTTATTAAAAATAATTTTTAAGATTCTTTTTTGTCGATTTTCTAGCGGTTTTATGTATGCCCTTCTTACCCCACCCCAGCCCATACTTCCATAATTTAAAATTGACTCTACTAGTGCAGTATATATTATTTTCAAATGTTTTATTTCCATAATCGGCTTAAGCTGTTTAAATTTATACACTAATCCTCTCAATTTTTGCATTATTGATTGGATGTGAAAATTCCATCGCAAGTGACAATCTATATACAGGGTGTCCCACGACGAACTGCCGCGATCGATTCCTCGGAAAATAGACTTTTAAAAATTTTGAAAGTTTGGCGGTTTACTAAGGTCGATGGGGGCAATTCGGCTAAAATATTTTTAAGTTGATGGCACTTCCGGTTATACCGGAACTTAATGTCAACTTGCTTATTTTAAATAGAATACCCTATATATTATTTCATTTTTAGATTTCGCGCAAGATTCTAGACATATTTCATGTATGATGTCCTATACCTAAGTCTAACCGTTTTTGACATATTTAAAATTTTATGTCGAAAATGACATTTGCAGGCCTAAACATAACTATCATATTCTCCTATATGAAAGCCTTTATTATATCATTGGGGTTAGTTTCCTTATAGAAGGGGGTATACTCTAGTGGACTGTATTGATATTTTGATAATTAATAAATACAGGGTGATCAAAAACTAACTTTAAATATTAAATTGAAAAAATCGTTAAAAGGCATTTTTTTCAAATGGAAACCCCCTATTTTTATAATTTTATCTTATTTGGCATTAAAAATAAGGGTAAGTTTGTATAAGGTTGTTTGTTCGGAAAATTTGTAGTTTTCGAAATATTGGCAATTTAACATTTTTCTTTTGTAAAAATGCTATGCGGCTTTTAAGTTTTGTTATTAGTTGGCCATGATAAGGAGGCGCGGCGAAAAAAAGACAATGGAGCACTACAGAAATGTCACTATTTCTTGCTATTTGACGATTACTTATTATTATTAATAATCATGCCGGGGCGATTAAATTATACGCACGAAGATTACTTAAATTTGTTTATTATCTATGGGGAATGTTACAAAGTTTTATCAAGAACATGCCAGACATTTGCTGATAGATATCCAGATAAACAGAAACCGTTGCGGAGCAGTGTTAAACGAATAATGGAAAATTTCAAAAATGTTGGTACCGTTAAGGCAAAAGTGCTTAAAAGAAAACCTATTCTTAATGATGAAAATGTCGAAATTGCAATTCTGGGATATTTTGCCGCATATCCTATGACATCGTTAAGACAAGTGGCTCTACAAACAGGAATCGCGAAGAGCTCAATACATAGAATTCTGTTGAAACACAACTTCCACCCTTATTTAATATCTTTGGTTCAACACCTAAGAGATACTGATTTGCCGAAAAGAGTGCAGCTTTGCGAATTTATTTTAACGATGACTCAAGACGACCCTAGATTTTTGAGCAACATAATTTGGACTGATAAAGCAAAATTTACGAAAAATGGCCTTTTTAACAGACACAATTCCCATTTTTGGAGTGATTCAAATCCTCATGCAGTACGATCGCGCAATTATCAAGAAACCTGGAAATTTAACGTATATTGTGCTGTAAGAAATAATGGAATAGTAAAACTACATTTTTATCAAGAAAACTTAAATGGTAAGTAATTAATAATACAATGCAAATCATTTTAAATTATGTAAGTATTAACTTTTGCAGGAGAAAGATATTTAAATATTTTAGAAGACCTAGAAAATCAATATTTAAGCAATTTATCTCTGGCGGAACACAGGCAAATTTTTTACCAACACGATGGCGCCCCACCACACAGGACCATTCCAGTTACCAACTTCTTACAGGCAACATTTTATGACAAGTGGATTGCCAACAATGGACCTTTCCTGTGGCCTCCTCGTTCTCCTGATTTGACGGTCTTAGATTATTTTATATGGGGAACGATACAAAACATCGTTTATTTTAATCCAGTAACAACGATGGAGGACTGTATGGCAAGGGTAAGGGGCGCGTTCGAAACTTTATCTCCAGATTCAATTAGAGCGGCTACCCATAACGAACTAACCCGGAGATGCGAAAAATGTTTGGAAGTCCAGGGTGGAAATTTTGAACATTTATTAAAATAATTTGTTTCCATATTATTAAGATTTATGATTATTAATAATAATAAGTAATTGTCAAATAGCAAGAAATAGTGACATTTCTGTAGTGCTCCATTGTCTTTTTTTCGCCGCGCCTCCTTATCATGGCCAACTAATAACAAAACTTAAAAGCCGCATAGCATTTTTACAAAAAAAAAATGTTAAATTGCCAATATTTCGAAAACTATAAATTTTCCGAACAAACAACCTTATACAAACTTACACTTATTTTTAATTCCAAATAAGATAAAATTATAAAAATAGGGGGTTTCCATTTGAAAAAAATGCCTTTTAACGATTTTTTCAATTTAATATTTAAAGTTAGTTTTTGATCACCCTGTATTTATTAATTATCAAAATATCAATACAGTCCACTAGAGTAGACCCCCTTCTATAAGGAAACTAACCCCAATGATATAATAAAGGCTTTCATATAGGAGAATATGATAGTTGTGTTAAGGCCTGCAAATGTCATTTTCGACATAAAATTTTAAATATGTCAAAAACGGTTAGACTTAGGTATAGGACATCATACATGAAATATGTCTAGAATCTTGCGTAAAATCTAAAAATGAAATAATATATAGGGTATTCTATTTAAAATAAGCAAGTTGACATCAACTTCCGGTATAACCGGAAGTGCCACCATCTTGAAAATATTTTAGCCGAATTGCCCCCATCGAGCTTAGTAAACCGCCAAACTTTCAAAATTTTTAAAAGTCTATTTTCCGAGAAATCGATCGCGGCGGTTCGTCGTGGGACACCCTGTATATATTCCCAGATATTTAATTTTTTTTGTTGATTTTATAGATATCCTATTATTTTGTTCTTGTATATCAATCGTTTGATAGTTTGGTAAGTTGTTATTATAAGAAGTTATTGGTAAAAAATATGTTTTTTCATAATTTATAGTTAATATTTTACTATCGAAATACTTTTTTATTTTTTGCATATCTCTTTCCACCTTATTCTTTTAATTTAACCACGAAGAGGCTCGGTAGAAAATAGCAGTGTCATCTGCGAAACATACTACATCTCCCTCGGATTCCTGTCTGAGAATGTCATCGATATATAGAGTAAATAGTAATGGTCCAAGAACTGTACCCTGCGGTACGCCATATTGGACAAGTTCGCTATTGCTGAGATAGTTTGAAATCTTGACATATTGTTTTTTACCTATAAGATAACTCTTCATGAGATTAAGACTAAGACCCCTAAAACCAATTAACTCCAACTTTTTTAAAAGTTTGTTATGATCGACCGTATCGAACGCTTTCGCTAAGTCCAAGAAGATTACTAATGCCGGTTCGGAACTATCCATTGCATAATACATTTTTGAAGTAATACTTTTATTAGCGTCGTTTGTTGACTTACGTTCTTGGAATCCGAATTGGTTTTTAGATATTAATTGAAATTTGTTTAGAAAGTCTGATATTCTTTTTTTGAGTATTTTTTCTAAGATTTTATTAAAATTAGATAACAAAGAGATCGGTCGATAATTCTCCATGAGAGATTTATCGCCTTTCGGAATGACTACCACCTCCACTTGTTTGTAATAATATTAGCAAAGCATGCCTTGGGAACAAACGCAAGGAGTTTCCTTGGAAATTAAATGACATAAAATGAATATGTCAGTATTATCTTCTTTGCGATGAAGTAGCAGAATTAATTAAGTAAATTTTTTTTTTATTTCACATAAATGTTTAATTTCAATAACCCTAAGTTTACTTTGTTATGAAACAACATACTAAAGTTAATATCAATTTATTACCTTTATAACAAATTTTCAAAGTAATACCCCTATAAGTCAATTCTTCTTAGAAATTTCCAACGCAGTCGAGCGAATATTCTTTTCGGTTAACTCACTGTTCTGATGTCAATAATTATTTTCCTTAGCTCTTCAAAGATATGCACTAGAGTCCAGATTAAAGAGATTTGAGACAGTCCCCAAAGAATAAATTCATTAGGTTCAAATCAGGCGATCTGGGAGCTCATAGTACAAATTCACCGCGACTTATCCATCTGTTAAGAAAATATTTATTAAGAAATTCTCTCACCGATATACTCTAATGTGGCGGTGCTTCGTCTTGAAGAAACCACATTATTTGTCTTTCTTTTAAGGGTAGGTACATCTTCCAATAGAATGATCTACCCATTTATTAAAAAGTCCAAGTAAAACTCACCATTAAGCCTTGGTCCAAAAACATGTGGCTAAATTAAGTGGTCTCCTACAGTACCGGCCTACACATTAACTAAAAACTTGTTTTGGAAACCGCGTTCTATCGCTAAGTGACGATTCTTATCAGACCAATATAATGTTGAGTATACCGTTTGAGAGGGCCATCATGCCTAAATCCAGCTTCATCCGTATAAATAATAGCCCTCTATTATGTGTACAATTGCACAAAATATTGATCTTCGTTTATGGAGGCTTATATTATTTTTTAATTTTATATTACACAAATTTACACCAGAAACAGGATCTTCAAGAAACAGAACTTACACCTTTTGGTAATTGTGAGGTTGCTCTTGCAAAATTCTATGTACCGAACTCTTTGGAATGTTTTTCTGAGTAGCAATTAAATTGTACTTATTTTGCGATCATTCTCAATTAAAATTAAACACGATCTCCACTTCGTAATAATAATGCATGCTACGTAATTTGGCGTTAAAATAATAATAATAATAATAATAATGATAAGCCAGTACCTAATGCGAGGAGACAAGACTGCACTCTATTCCAAAAATCGGAAAAAGCTTTCTACAGGGCACTTAATGGTGGAGAAAAAAAGGAGGAAAGCACATATCCAAAAAAAGAAGCAATAGACCAATTCTGGAGGGTAAAGCTAGCCAGACCTACAAACTACAACGTTAACTCTATTTGGATTCGTGAAGAAAATGCAATCTCTCAGAACTACAACGAAATGCAACACGAACCATTCACAGCGGCAGAAGTATCTGCTACCACCAAGGAGTTACATAACTGGAGAGGGCCTGCCCCGGATGGAGTACATAATTACTGGATTAAGAAATTCTGGTGCGCGCATGGGAAACTGGCTGCATAAATTAATGTAACACTGAAAGACACCCGAAAACTGCCACCCTTTCTCACTCAAGGAACAACGTATCTTTTGCCAAAAGATTGCAAAAATCATATATTAGTACTATATGGCGCTTTGCCCATTTAACCAATGTAACGTAGTGAAGCGAGGTTCCTTGTCTGGTCAGGGTCATTTCGCGCAGTGCGCACGCGCGAGAAAAAACAACAGGACAGGAATTTGTAAACAAAGATTAAAGTTCTTGGTTTGTTTGAGACTTTGTATATTTTAATTGAGAAATGAAAAAGAACGCAGGTAAATATATTAATGAAACTTTTATTAGATATTTAACCATCACTTTTAGGGTTTAAAAGGTAAAATATAGGTTTTTGTGGGAAATTCTTTGAAGTACATCCGATTTTCGGTAAGAATGGGTATAGGTAAGTACCTACCTAATTATATTAACAGCGCCCGAGGAAATTATAATTTTAAAGAAAAGGACTACCTAATTACTGTTCAGCAAATTAAAAGAAAGAAAGAAAGAAACATCTTGTCCGGGTACATAACTGAGGAACGATAAATCTTTAATCAGGTTTTTACACCTGTTGCAAATAATCTAAAATATTCCGTTTTGCCTCGGCATCGTCACAAAATTATCACACTTCACAGACACAATCAAAATTTGCAGAAAAGTTAAGATAAGCAGTACACAAAAGCCGTTGACAATAATAAAAGCACAACTCGACAAAACGAGCTGTCAACCAAATCAAGATTTGCTAGAGATTTCGAGGTTATGTCGAGTAAAAATGCGACGTTGTCACGTTGTCAGCCTCCAGTTATATGAAATCTTTATTTGACGCCTTTTGGTTTACGAATGGAAACAAATAATTTGAAAACACTTGTGTAGTTACCGACTCTAGGCTTTATTTGCAATTTTCTAAAAAGATTTTTGCTAATTTTATCATTGCTCTAATTTTCTACGGCACACTCTTGTGCCCTGTTCTAAAGAAATATAGGTACATTTGGCAATGCCCTTATGGAGCATGCGCGAAACTCGATATGACCCTTGATGTTCTATCTCAATTGCGGCTTCAACTTATTCAGGGTAATAGCCATATAGTACTAATACATAATATATGGCAAAAATACAGACGATCTATCAAAGTATCGACCAATCACCTGTCTCTTCACATTATACAAACTGATAAAAAAAAATTCAGACCTATAATCCGGTCTTGAAATATTCCAGCCCAAACATTAATTTTTTCGGGATGTTGCGTATGAGCCTAATGAGTATTCTCTGTAGACCAGTATCTACAGTTTTGTCGGTTGACAGTACCATGAAGAAAAACGATCACTTCATCGGAAAATAAAATGTTTTTACAAAAAAATTAATCCAGGTTGCACCGCTCTTGCATATTTTCGCAAAACTGGAATCGGCGGTCATAGACGTCGTCATTTAATTCATGTATTAATGTTATTATGTGTGGATGATACTTTGCTTTTTTCAGAATATTTTTTACCGATGATTGACTAAGGGTTAAATTTGATGATAGGTAAATGTGGATTTTCGTTATAACAGCAAAACATCTAATTGCTTATTATCATCTAGTTTTGGCCAACCTGTCCTGAGAAGATTTACGGAACCATGTTCACGGAATTTTTTGACTATTTTGCTGACTCTGGATATTGTAATTGCAAGTTTCCGCGCTGGATATGTGTTATTAAAAAGTTCACAAACTTCGCCCAAATGTCCTCGGCGATCTCCCCAGCCAAACATAAGAATTTCGATTCTTTCTCGCTCTGTAAGCATTTTTAATAAGATAAAAGTAACTCTCCTACAGTATGATGAAAATTGACACAGTTGTCATTGTTGGCAACGAGTCAAAGTGACAATCCAGATACTAACTAGATGTCTACTAGATTTCAGATTGAATCAACCTTTTTCTCTAAATTAAAAAGATGTCAATTTTTACCTGGCAATATTTTAAAGACAGTTGAATTTAGATATAGGACATCCTACATGAAATATGCTTAGAATTTTCCCTAGAATCCAAAAGCGCAATAACATACAGGATGTTCTACTTAAAAAAAATAAAGTTAAGAGCAGCCCAGTTTTCTTGCAGCATCCTATATAATTTTAGTCAGTAGTCTTAAAAAATGCAAGAAAATAAAATAAAATCAACGTGTCCGAGCGTTTTCTACTCAGGTGCTTCACTTACCTGAAGAAGATACTTTTTCAGACTTTATGTCCTCTCTGTATATCTAAAAAACGATTGGCATTAGACTAACACAGATGCTTACGGAAGCTTAGACTTTTAGGTTATTTATAGTAAGATGAGAATATACACGGTGTTTGCTTTAAAATACCATAACTACTTTTTGGGGTAGGTACCTCACTGGAACTTGAAGTGAATGTCAGCTATGTCTCTGTTTAAAACCCATCCAGCCCTATATCATGCAACTTCAACATGTGTTTAAATATATAAAACATATTTTACACCGTAACGTATACTGGACTTCAATAAACTATTAGATAAGGCAGCTAACATGATATTTTACAAAACAAAAATAGTAATATAAAAAATATGACATCATTAACCTGAATATTAAAATGACAAATAATGGACTGGCTAAGTTAAATTCCAGCCCGTCCAAAGTAATGGATGAAGCAATTTTCGTGACTGTACGGCTATTACGGTAATGTTTTAATGCACACCCGATTACTAAAGATTACTAAATGATAGGGTTGTCCCCCTTTCTAATAGACTAATGCAACAGGGATGTGACAAAGGCAGAAAATAGGGTGTAAAGCTCCGATTTACATTAAGATCGATGAGACATGAACCCCTTTTTTAAAGTCTCATGTTAAAGAAGACAACAATTAGCGTTCCTTAAAGCTATATTTTTACGAAACTCTAATCTGGTATATACAGGGTGAGGATTTTAAAGTGTTACAACGCAATATCTGAAAAACGGCTATAAATATTTTAGTCAAATTTTGGGACGTGGATAGGGAGGTTGGGGGACAAATTTTAAAATATTTTTGATATTTACCCCCCCTCCAGATTTGATGTGGCTAGTGACAAATTTGAAATGTCAAATGGAAAGGTATTTTTTTTTTTTGATAATTCGATTCCTCGTCAATAACTACGTAAGTGAGCAGAAAATTGTTACATTTGCTCTACTAGTTGCTTAGTTACGAATTTTTCAATAAATAAAATAGGAATACTTAAAACTACACATTTTAAATCATGACACCTATGATTATTGTTTATCCAAACCTTTAATTATGTCGTATCCTAGGAAACCACTTTTGACTTTGACAAGTAGTGATAATCTGATAAAGTTCATTATTCAGTGCAATTATGGAACAATCTTATGACATTGAAATAGACATGTTGTTAATTCTGGGAGAATGTAGAAAAAACTACCGGGAAGCGGCGCAATTGTGGACTGTTAGGTTTCCCGCCATTCAAAAATCTCATATGGCATTTAAGCGATTAGAAGATCGAGGCCGCAGCACGGGAATCCTAAAAAATAAGAACAGAATTAGAAGACAAACAAAAACTAATGACGATATGGCCGTTGGAGTGTTGGGTGTAATAGCTGTAAATCCTCATGTTGGTTCAAGGGAACTTGCTCGTGATTCAGGAATGTGCCAAAAATCGGTACTGGCTATTTTACACAAGCACAATTTTCACCCTTACCACATAACTATTCATCAGGAATTGTATGGCCAAGACTTTCAAAATAGGATTACATTTTGTACGTGGTTACAAACTTTAATTCACGAAAACAATGCATTTTTAAGAAAGATAGTATTTTCTGACGAAGCTACATTTACCAATTGTGGTCAGGTAATTATTTAAATCAATATGGATTAATGTAACTTTTAATAATCAAAAATATGTAATCCACTACTTGATGGGTGTACATAAATAAATACATATCTAAACACCCGTTAACGGGTGTTTAGAGAATATTCACATACATTTAGATTTATTTTTAATTTTATACTGATTCAATCAATTTTGCTTTTCTTAATTTAAGGTCAACCGGCACAATTTACACTATTGGGCACCTCAAAATCCTCACTGGATGAGATTTCTGCCAAACCAACATCCTTGGTCGGTTAATACCTGGTGTGGCATAGTCGGAGATAGAGTCATTGGACCACATTTTTTTGACCGTCACCTAAATGGAGAAATGTATAATAATTTTTTACAAACCGATTTGCCACAACTTCTGAATAATAATGGAAATCAACAAGAACTATGGTTTCAGCAAGATGGTGCTCCGCCACATTTTGCCCGACAAGCTCGAGATACACTAAATGAAATGTTTGGAAACAGATGGATTGGTCGTGGTGGTCCTGTAAATTGGCCTGCAAGGTCACCAGATTTAACCCCATTAGATTTTTTCTTGTGGGGATTTATAAAAGAGAAAGTTATGGCTACACCACCGACCACACCAGAAAACATGAAAGATCGTATTCAACAAGCATGTAATTTAGTAACGCCTCAAATGTTAACTCGCGTGCGCAACTCATGTCAAAAAAGAATTGCAAAATGTTTAGAAATGGATGGGGGTCATTTCGAACACCTTTTGAAGCATGATCGTCGTTAGATTTTTTAAGGAATTATCATTTTTAAGTATTCCTATTTTATTTATTGAAAAATTCGTAACTAAGCAACTAGTAGAGCAAATGTAACAATTTTCTGCTCACTTACGTAGTTATTGACGAGGAATCGAATTATCAAAAAAAAAAATACCTTTCCATTTGACATTTCAAATTTGTCACTAGCCACATCAAATCTGGAGGGGGGGTAAATATCAAAAATATTTTAAAATTTGTCCCCCAACCTCCCTATCCACGTCCCAAAATTTGACTAAAATATTTATAGCCGTTTTTCAGATATTGCGTTGTAACACTTTAAAATCCTCACCCTGTATAGGTACCTTTACAGAAACAACTTATTTATTCATTTACCATTAAACAATTTGTGAAGTTATACAGGGTGTTCCTTAATGAGGTGCTGATATTTCAGGATATGCCTCCTTAGGTCGTTTTTCAGAGGCGGCAGGGTCGGCAGTACTAAATTATTATTATCTAAATTAATTTGAATTTTTAATGACTCGCAAACTGCCAGCGAACAACCGTTCCACTTTTCAAATCGCCCTTGTAACCCAGGACGACATAGTGAACTAGCAAACGTGCCGCCATCAAATTAATTGTTGTGCTTTTTAAGTCGCCTTTATAACCAGAACCAGGTCCGGCGAGCCTACCCAGCCATAACAAAGAATTTAAAAAATTCATACTTTAGGACAAGCAACCAAAACATACACCACTATATATTTAACGATTTCACAATAGGGAAAGGGGAAAAAAAGGCAAAAAGTCTTTCTCCACTAATTTAATAGTGAGCTATTAAAGGCTCAATTTTAAAATTAAATTGTCTCTACATGTTTCAAAGGTAGTAACCTTCATCTTCAGGAGACCAAAGTAGTGCTGCAGTTATTATTAGCAGTAGAGAGAAAACTGTTGGTGGAAAATGACGTTGATGGAGCTTTTTTTTTTTTTTATTTAAAAATATTTAGACAAGATATTAATAATTGAATGTAATTAGCATGCTAAAATTGGAATTAAATGTGGAATGTTATATTTAAATCAAAGTTTATGAAAAGACACTGTCAATCTGTGGTCGAATTTAAAAAGGGAAGATATTCATTATTTGAAAATCATACGTCAGGATATATAAAAAGGATCTTTTGGACATTCTAGATCTTGTTAGAGAAAGGTTTTTGTTTGTGATTTGTTTTATGAGAAATTCTGTAATAAGAAAGAAATTTGTAATTAGTAATGAAATAAAATTATTAATAATGTCTGTACTTACATAATGTTGAAATTTCATTTGTAAAATTAGTTATTGGAGACCTAAGGTCCCGTCACCTTGCGTTATGTTCGTCCCATTATGTAGGGAAAACAATAGAGTTTTATTTAAAATAAAATTATTAAAAAATTAAAAAACAAAAAAACAGATCTTATATTTTATATACCCTTAAAGATTAAAATAGGGAGACGAACACAGTTAAAATGAAAACGTGACAACGTGTTCAGTCATTTTATAGTCGACCGTTGACAGCTTGAGAACAAAATGGTTGACAATGTTAGTATAATTGCATTAATGACAAAGGTATGAAAAGCTCAATCATCGTTCTTATAGTTACTAGTTAGGTAAATAAACATACATAAAACTTGAATATAACATAAAATATAAATAAAAGATATTATAATAAAAAATTTTTTTTTCACAAGGTTGGGGGAATGGTCTTACAAGACTTCTCTTTTATATTCTTTGGCGGTCTCCAGTGATCGTTAAAAGAAATATCGACATTTAAGTTGGGAGAAAAACAATCATTGTCAAGATACAGAATCCAGGAGTACGACTAATCATGTAGAACTTTAAAGTTTTAAAGGTTTAGCACAGAAAATAAATGTCAACCAAGCAACCCAAAAATCAAAATCAGTCGTCTTAAACTTCCTTTGATTTTTGGGTTGCTTGGTTGACATTTATTTTCTGTGCTAAACCTTTAAAACTTTAAAGTTCTACATGATTAGTCGTACTCCTGGATTCTGTATCTTGACAATGATTGTTTTTCTCCCAACTTAAATGTCGATATTTCTTTTAACGATCACTGGAGACCGCCAAAGAATATAAAAGAGAAGTCTTGTAAGACCATTCCCCCAACCTTGTGAAAAAAAAATTTTTTATTATAATATCTTTTATTTATATTTTATGTTATATTCAAGTTTTATGTATGTTTATTTAACTAACTAGTAACTATAAGAACGATGATTGAGCTTTTCATACCTTTGTCATTAATGCAATTATACTAACATTGTCAACCATTTTGTTCTCAAGCTGTCAACGGTCGACTATAAAATGACTGAACACGTTGTCACGTTTTCATTTTAACTGTGTTCGTCTCCCTATTTTAATCTTTAAGGGTATATAAAATATAAGATCTGTTTTTTTGTTTTTTAATTTTTTAATAATTTTATTTTAAATAAAACTCTATTGTTTTCCCTACATAATGGGACGAACATAACGCAAGGTGACGGGACCGTAGGTCTCCAATAACTAATTTTACAAATGAAATTTCAACATTATGTAAGTACAGACATTATTAATAATTTTATTTCATTAATAATTACAAATTTCTTTCTTATTACAGAATTTCTCATAAAACAAATCACAAACAAAAACCTTTCTCTAACAAGATCTAGAATGTCCAAAAGATCCTTTTTATATATCCTGACGTATGATTTTCAAATAATGAATATCTTCCCTTTTTAAATTCGACCACAGATTGACAGTGTCTTTTCATAAACTTTGATTTAAATATAACATTCCACATTTAATTCCAATTTTAGCATGCTGATTACATTCAATTATTAATATCTTGTCTAAATATTTTTAAATAAAAAAAAAAAAAAAGCTCCATCAACGTCATTTTCCACCAACAGTTTTCTCTCTACTGCTAATAATAACTGCAGCACTACTTTGGTCTCCTGAAGATGAAGGTTACTACCTTTGAAACATGTAGAGACAATTTAATTTTAAAATTGAGCCTTTAATAGCTCACTATTAAATTAGTGGAGAAAGACTTTTTGCCTTTTTTTCCCCTTTCCCTATATTTCAACTCCACTTCGAGAATGGACTATTTCTTTAAATTGATTTCACAATAGTTTACATTAGGCAAGATCGCATTTGCCGGTAAATTTAACCAAAACCGTGCCAGTACAGTCCCCGAACGGTCCCCAACCAATTTACCACTGCGGCCATTGCTAAGGCAGCCGCGCAGAAGCTTGGAATACTTTTCCGAACTAAGAACCTCTATACACCCCAACAACCATCGCTGGAGTACTGTTCGCATATTTGGGGCTCTGCTCCTAAACATACCCTGAGACGGCTAGATTCCATTTAAAGAAGAGCCATTCGCTTGAGCGGTGACCATGATCTGACAAACAACCTGGAAAGTCTTTGACATCGAAGGCAGGTTGGCGACTTGAGTGTTATTTTACAAATATTTTCATGGCAAGTGCTCAACTGAGGTTACCCGATTGATTTCATCCAGAGCGGTGCGTGGTAGAGACACAACGAGCCACTGCAGTCCACCCGTACGTACGTGGTTCAGTTTAGTGTCCCTCGAACGACACTGTTAAAAACTTCTTTCATCTGGAGAACGTCATCACTCTGAAACGACCTACCTGAGACCGTGGTCCCCAACGAGCATAATCTCCAAAGATTCAAGACCAACGTGAATCGTTTCCTGAGCACACGCACCGCTGTGCTATATGCACCCTGGACTATTTACCGGAAAATACTGTCAGAAAAGCATTAAAAAAATCGAAAAACAAACCTACATGTGAACCAGATAGGGTGCCTTGTTTCATAGTTTAGAGACTGTGCTGATGCTCTCTCAAAACAATTATCATAAATTTTTAATCAGTATCTCAAAAGTAGCGTATTTCCAGATAAATGGAAGGAGGCAAAAGTAACCCCAGTTTTCAAAGAAGGTGATGTAAATGATATATCCAACTATAGACCTGTTTCAATATTATCTCCATCTGCAGAGGTTTTTGAGATGTAACTATACGAATGCGTATTTAACCAGGTAAAACAATATATTTCGCTTCAACAGCACGGTTTCTACACCAATCGCAGTACAATAAGCAACCTAGCATGCTTCACTCAATACGTTAGACACGCCCTAGATAATCGATATCAAGTCGACACAGTATAGGTACACAGACTTCTCTAAGGCCTTCGACCGGGTGGATAACTCGATCTTACTGCGGAAACTAGATCGGCTGGGGTTTAGTGGACCACTTATAACGTTCTTCAATTCTTATCCAAAGGATCGTCGGCAATACGTTGAACTCCGAGGTGACACATCTGCTATTTTTAAAGCTACAAGTGGGGCCCCACAGGGTAGTAACCTCGCTCCCCTCTTATTCTCTATATTTATTAACCACATAACTACTGATATTTCTAGCAATGTTCTTCTTTTCGCAGACGACCTTAAACTATTCAAAGTGATCCATCGTCTAGCGGACTGCGTTTCCCTTCAGAACGATCTAAATAGGTTGCAGTACTGGTGCACAAATAATAATTTGCCCTTAAATGTTAACAAGTGCTTTACCATGACTTTTCCAAATAAAGCGGATTGTATTCGATTTGCATATACCCTTGACGATAATGCTATAAATAGAAGCGATGCTTTTAAACACCTTGGGATAAGGTTCAATCCTAAGCTCTCCTTCGCCTCTCACATAAACCTTATCTGCAGCAGTGCCATGAAAATGTTGGGTATATTCTACGCAATTCAAATAAATTTCTAAATGTGCAGACGCTCAATACGCTTTATTTTAGTTTTGTTCTTTCCAAGCTTGAATATGGAGCAGTTATATGGAGCCCAACATTCGATAAATACATAAATCAGCTAGAAAGAGTTCAAAGAAAGTTTTTGAAATATCTCATGCACAAGGAGAATGGGATGTTCCCACCCAGAGGTGTCGACCAAGGCATTTTATTAGCAAAATTTCAAATATTATCTCTGGGTGATCGCCGGAATTACTTACTGGTACAGTTCTATTTTAAAGTATGTCGATCATACATTGATTGTCCTTCATTACTGTCAGAAATTAACTTTCATGTTCCATACCGCAATGTGAGAAATTCCTCCGTATTCCATTTACCCGCTCCTTCTACAAACTTCTTAATCAAAACACTACTCTTTCAATCAATGCGGCTTTTCAATAGCACCTGCCATGACGTTGATGTGTACGGCCTATCTGCAGCGCAGTTTAGAACCACTGTAAAAACCAAATATCTGCGGATACACTCAGCGCAAGATAATGTAGCTGTTGCTTGAACTCGTTTGGTCATGTTGTATATTGTTTTATTATTGCATTATTATTACTATTATATTATTAATCATTTATACCTTATATTAAGTCACATTGTCTCATAATTGGAATTTCTTTTCTGTTAGACAATAAAAATTATTATTATTATTATTATTATAGTTTACTTATCTATTGCCGGATGATTGGGATCGACCCTTTACTTTTATTGCAGTAATTAAATCAAAACCAATTTTCGTCAAAAGAACTTTACACAATTTGATCCTCTGGCTTTCCACTTTACTACAGATACATCCTTTCTCTGAGTAAAGTCGAAATCGACTCTGTCCGACAGTATATTCATCAGTGCCAAAGTACTGAAAGAATTATCAAAAAAAAATACAGTAACCCTTATCCATGTGTGGCCTATGTACTTGCAATAGAACTCTTTCACCAGTTTGTTGTCTGAGGCTCCTCCTTTTCCTTGGTATACTTAAAAAAATTTAAAACCTCTTTTCGTGGGTTTCATGGGCATGTATTGTTTTAGAGACAAGCGTCCTTTCAAACCCACCATGCTCTCGTCTATAGACAGCTCCCTTTTGGGGTGTAGAAATGCTTAAAATTTTCATTTAGCATATTAATCACGAGTTAAAGTTTATATAATTTATCGAAATTGAGGGTCACCGAGATAAGGAGTAGAAGGACTCGGTTCTCGCGCAACATCGCTACAAGTAGGTGGCGCGTTTAGTCGGCACCCCATGCTGATTACTTTAATATGCGTTTTTTGCTGTTTTAGCATTAAATAATGGGTATTTTTAAAACTCTTAAAGGGATTTTGATTGACAGAGGGTGTCAGTCATCAACTGAGCCCTTTTTCGTATTGGTGAAGTGTTTTAAGAGATTGAAAAGCAGCTGCTTATTGGTTTTGTTTTGAATTAAGCCAGTTATTTCTTATGCATTTAAGCAAACACAAACGAATTAAAAAGAGAATGTGTTTATCTGTAGGGTGAGGATTAATAATACTTAATCTTTTATTGTCAGCAAAATGGCTCATCGCTTTACTGTTCACAACAGTACTGTAACTAATAACGCAAAACACCTTGTAGTCAATTTCCTTTGACTTAGTTAAAACTGTCTTAATTAATGAAAAACTTTTTCTGGATTCATGTTTCCAAAGCTTAAAGGTTTATTGTTGATAACTTCTTAAGTTATATTCCCGTGAGAATTGTCTGCTTAAAGATTACCAGAATCTCTCATCTCAATTCTTAGATTTTCTATGTTTTGTTCTCAGGCAATGTCAGCATCTAAAATGTTATAAATATAAGTCAAACACAATATTATGACGAGTTTAATTGTAACTACTGTTGAATAAAGTTTTTTTTAAAAACACCTTTTCGTTAACTGCATTGTTAACTGGCGCAGTCGGTAGGATTCTATCAGCGGTTTTACGCATCGTGCGTGTCGAGTCGTCTTCGATTTCGTTTCAACGATTAGTGATAAAAACGAACTTCCAAAATTCAACTAGTAGGTACGTGCAATTGGCCCCATTGACCAGACGGACAGGGAACAAGCATCGTCCCATATCCAGGTGCGAGTTAGGGAACAAGCATCGTCCCAACCTCATAGTGTTAGCCAGGGAAGGACCAGAGCCATCCTATTGGAACCGTAGTTTAAGCCAGGGAGAGGACAAGCATCGCCGATCCTATTGGAACCCTTAGCTTAGGAATGAAAATCACGATCATCACTACATTATTGTAAGTGCATCCTTTCAAATATTTCCCAATTTTATTTTATCCTATTGATTTATTGATATTGTCTATATTCAATAATTTTTCAATATTTAAAACTGGAAGATTTGTCATTAGCGTTTAACAACCTTTTTAAAATGCCAAACGAACCCAATTATCAACTTATTAGATATCAAGCAGATAATATTCCCTCTTTCGATGGTAACCCTAAACAAATTAATAGATTTATTAATGCTTGCGAAAACTTTTTTAATAATCACAAAGATAGTACAAACAATGGTGCAGCTATTAATGTGTGCTTATTTGATACTGTTTTAAATAAATTAATTGGCAGAGCAGCAGATTTAATCGCTTCACGAGTAGAGCTCACTACTTGGCCTTTACTTAAAATTGCAATAATTTCAACTTTTTCCGATCAAAGATCAATTGATTGTGTAATCCAAGATATTTTAACTTCTAAACCAGAAAAAGGTGAAAGCCCCCAACAATTTGGTCTGCGTTTACAAGACGCGCGCAGCTTACTTTTTTCGAAAGTTAATATGTGTAACGACACTAACGAAGTTAAACTCTTAAGAATTCACGAATATGAAAATCTAATTTTAAAAACATTCATAAACGGACTTAATTACCACATGCAACTAGTCGTACGTTTAAAAAATCCCAAAACGTTAGAAGAAGCAATGACCCACGCAGTGGAAGAAGAAAACTTTCTTTACTACAATAATCGAAACAACAATAACAACAATCACAATACAAAACCTCCAAATTTTATTCCACCAAAAAAATTAAATACACCCCCACAAACGTATTATTCCGCTAATACGAATAAACCTTTGTACCAACCAGTACAACAGTCGACCTTTTCACCATATCGAGGTATAAACATGCAAAATATTAACAGACCCCAATTTTTAGGTTACGAACAATTTAGAAATCCCGTTCAAAGACCAAATTTTGGCAATCAAAACTTTAAACCATCTTTTAACCCAAGACCATATTTTAATAATCCTAATACACATCACACGCGTAATTCAGCAATCTCAAGGTTAAATAAACCCGAACCTATGGATACATCTTCTGGAAACACCATGTTATATAATAATACACAACCAAAACGTAACTTTGTTTCTGAAGAATTATTTAATCAATCTGTCGAACCAATAAATACCGAATCTTACAAAAACTATGAAGACGATTATCAGTAAATGAAATGTGAGTTTAATTTTAATATAGTCCAAGGTTCAAATTTGGAATGGTATATAGGTAAATATAAATGTCCGCCGATGCGTTGTCACTGTTTCTTTAGACGGCCCAGTGCCGACATCCTGAATTTTTTTTTTAATAAACTATTAAAATTTAAAGAGCGTTACACGATGGCATGGCTATTACCATTTTCTTTACAACCAAACTAAACAATTTTTTTTAAATGTCTAAATCATGTTCCCTCCGTTTTTAAAATACGACCGTCGGCTACCGACCTCTTGCGGATTTTAAGGCGAAACTTACCGCAATCGCACGTTTGACGCTACAAGACGGAGCTAACCATGTGCGGACGGACTCGGGGATTTCGGAGCGCTGATTAATAATTTTATGCCGAAACTTAAATTTAATTTTCGGTGGTTAGTCGTGTTTGCAGCATAAAAACGTGTTTAATAATAAGTTTAATGATGTTTCCAAAATTAGCAGTATCATAGGGTTGGTCAATGCCCTACATGTTGCAGTTTTTGGTTTAATTTTCTGTGAGAAGAATATACAAGTTTTATGAAACAGCTGATTTTTAGTAAAAGCGATAAAAGTATGTTCACATCCCTCGCCATTGTGACTTATAATAGCCAGTTTGTACTCAAAGATAATGCTTAATATTCTACGAGTGTCACAAGATTTCGATTCTTAGGTTGGATATTACTTCCTAGTGTGTAATGTAAATAGAAAGAAATTGATTTTAGTAGGTAGGTTAGCTAGAGCGGATATTTTGGTACGGTCAATAAAAACCCATGGTTAGTATTCAAATCTATAGTTTATATATAAATGAATTAGGTACCTCTGCCTAGTTAACTAAACAACAACCCTATTTATTTGCAAAACCCCCCTTCCTTTAAAGAACAAACGTTTTTTCCATATCTATAATATTCCATTTTGAAGTAGTGCAGACTCATAGTACAAATATGTACCATGGTGCCGACTATTTTCTCATCGATACACTCGCGTCCGTAACCATAAGATGGTTAATAAACAGTAATTGTAATCGCACCTCGCAACGCATCAAGCCAAATACAAACAGCGAGAAAATCTGCCCTGGAAGAATATGTCACCACCTACTCACCCGACGAGTAGCTTCGCCTCTCGCCGCGACCGTCCAAGCAAACCTACTAAGAGTCGTAGACCTTAAAATGAAAACGAGATTAGTTAGCTAGTTAATAATGTTTTTATTATTATACCACGGATTTGAGAAATAACTCCGTCTATTATACCAAATAAACAAAAAAGTTATCGCACCATGCAATGACATGGAAAACCAAGTTAAAACAGGTAAAAAGTAAACTTATTTTAAGTTTAAAATGTGGATTCTCTTTCATTTAATGAACGTAAAGTAAAAAAACAATGGTCATGTCCGACGACCCCTAAAATGTTCAATTTAATTAACACTGGAGGTAAGAGGAGTAATAGGTAATTGTGAGAAAATTGGTATCAAAAATATGCATGACTTATGGGAAGTGAAACCAAAATTAAACCGTTTTTTCGGCCATTTTAATTTCAAATCAAAAAGTAAAAAATTAAACTCCGTGGTGCGGCTGTAGGGCAATTTAAAAGAACTTGATTTATTTGGTAAATAAAACATTTCTATTACTTAACAATGGCAACGAAGTTGCTTAGAACAATCGCTCTGTTCTGTCACCAAAAGATGTATTAGAAAATTCTTGACACAATTATTACGATGCAAATTAAAACACGTTTTGCTAATTTTTAAATTTTATTTTCAATAAAAGCAGATTTAAAAAGTATTTGGAAATTATAAAAGTAGAAATTCAAATAAATAAAGGAATACAAAGGTTAATAATATTCACAAAATAGATATTAATATTTTACAACTCTAACCACAAAAACCCAAAAAACTAAAAATCTAATCAGATCGGGCATGCGCAGTTCCATTTTCACATAAAATAAAATAAAGTTAAAGGATAGCCAACTTGAAGGTCATTTCTTTTTTTATTTTATGTTATTTGTCTGTATATAAACACCTTAGGAGGGATATGTGAACTAATATTTTGTTTAATTCTTATTTTATGTTGTTTACCTGTAAAATCCACTATTAATATGTCTAAACATTTTAATGTTGACGTTTCATTAGTGCCCTAGCTTTTTTTGCTAACCAACTGTACGTAAACGAACTATCCGCACCACGCCACCCGAATCTAAAATACAATTAATTGAACTGTTACAGTGGTATGCCGACTATATCCTGTGATGGCTGGGCATCACAGGTGGGTGGAGCATTAAACACATTTGAGTTGACGTATTATAACTGTACATTTTTGCATCTGCATGGTGTGACTTTATCTGGAGTATTACGTTTATCACGGATTATTTCAGAAAGGTCGCCTACGTGTGAAATCGGATAAGACACTTAAATAAGATAGCAAATAGAACATGTTTGTGTTTTAAAATTAGTTACGTTTTGGGTATCTTAGTAATAATAAAGTAGAGATAATACTGTTAGCGCCATCCAAAAGATTCACAACTCATTATAATCGCTTTCTTTTCTTTCTTACGTCGCCCTTTCTCCACCTCTGTTACACACTCAAGCGGCTGATCGACGTACCAGGATGGTTGCTTTATAGGCTACACTAAATATCACCGAAACCTCGGAAGCATTCGGCTCATCGGCTCCGGTCGGAGAAACGCTGGCTTTTATTCTACGCACGATACACATAAGTTACACGGTATGATCTTTAGACAGACGAAAATACGAAATTTCTGCGCATGACGTCATGTGGGTGACATTTCTGTCAGGTTGTGCATTTGTTGATATGTAAAATATCTGTCGTTTCGAAGTATTTGTGGAATTTTATTGTTATTTGCTTAATGAAACGTATTTTATAATAATATATTGATATAAGCATTATTTACGTAAACGTGAAAGTGCTTTTAAGTTGCCTAAATTTGTGATTAACGGCTAAAATGCCGAATTGTGCTGTGGTACATTGTAATAACCATACCCCAAAGACTTAAGGGGAGCACTATAAAGTTCTTTCGATTTCCAAAAGATCGCTAATTTATCAAAACAGTGGATTATTGCCTGTACATGCGAGGACAAAATTAATGCGAAGAATGGTAAGTTAATTTTGATTTTTTTAAAGATATTTTTATGTATTAAGTAACTATAGTTATTCAACGCGCTCTTATCTTTATTTTCTTATCAAGACTGTTATGTTTTAGCCCGCATATGTTCTGTACATTTTGAAGAGACTTGTTTTGAAGTACCATTAAAAGAACGACTTTTGGGGTACCTATGTACAAATAAATAGTCGACATTTAAAACCTGATGCAGTTCCCACATTAAATTTATTTAAAAAACGTAGAAGACTAAGTAAAGAACGCAAGGTATGATTTGCACAAAAAAGGAGACGAGAGGAAGTTAAGAATATTTAGGCAGAAAGTGTTGTTATACACACAGCATCTCTTGAACCGGAGACCTCATCGGATTTAACATGGATCCGTCTGTCAGCACTAAAGCAACTTCTGTTTTTACAAAGACAAAGGCGTATGTGTAAGTTTGTATTGTTACTTTTACTTAACTTGAACATACATGAACTGCTTTAAGCTGGATTTATAAACTCGAAAAGTTGGTGAGGTTAAAGTTATGATCAAGTTTGTGAGGTTAGATATTCCGAACTCCGAGCATAAAAATTGGTTATCTCGATCTACCCGGGAAGTTTTCGAACCTTACATGAGCTTTACATGAACAATATGAACGAGTGTATAAATGGGACTGAGTGTTCCCTTTAGTTTAAATTCAACTCCTATTTCCAACACCGACTGAACCTCAACCTCGCCAACTTCTCGAGTTTATAAATACAGCTTTAAATATAATTTATTAAGAAAAAAAAATTTCAACTTATTTATTTATTTTAAGGGAAATGGAAATAGAATTAAACGAGCTTAGAAACAAAGTTAAGCTTTTAGACGATCAAAACAATGAACTCCGAAGAGAGGCCAAAGAAGCAAAAGTTGGGTTTAGAATTGTCCCTAGAATCCAATAATGCAACAATATATGCAGGGTATTCCATTTTAAAAAATATAACTTTGATCTGTCACGCTTTGATGCAACACCCTGTATCTACGAAAATGCATTTTGCAAAAAGTTTACATTAAATCCTACAACTTTTGTATTTAACAATTTTTTCTTAATTGCGAAACAAAGAAGTTAAAGAACGAAAAGTGAACACCCTGTACCTATTCTGAAATACCTATATTATTATTATTATTAAGAATAAACATTTATAAAAAATCAATAATATTTTTATTATTTTGTGAGAACACTTTAAACACATATAAAGAAATTATAGGTATTCAACCAGTCACCAATTCCTACATAAAAAAAATTCTTTTAACCAATATGTGTCTTAAAAATATAAAATATTTAATAAAAATATATAATCTAGTTATTAAATCTTCATTATATAGTAACAACTTAATAGAAATATTAGCTAAATTAAGTAAAAATGTCCCAAAAGTAGCGACATATCTTAAATCTCCATTGCTTTTATATGGCAAGTGTTGAATTTTATCACCCAGCTGACGTCATTATTGTGGGAGAGAGATAGCTATACTATGCGCAAGAGCATACCGTGTTTATGTGTATCGTGATTCTACGGTTACTAGATTAACTGAAGTTTGTAAGCAACTGAGTGGTACTATGGATATAGCATCCGTGTATGAGCTCTAAATTTACTGGGTTTTTGAAAGTTTTCCCAGAATGCTCTGCTGTTGGAATACAGTTCACCGCTTCACAATTTTCTTGGAATTTTAATATTAAACTCCTTGGAGTAACATAACCCTTGCAATACACCGGTAAGGCACCGCCGGAACGCGTGTGACACAGTGAATTATTTTAAATAGTAATAATAACCTTAGGCCACAACATCGGCCGCCAGGCTCAAGGCCTGGTTTTTGGGCGCATTTCGGGCCGTATGCTTACGGTCCGTATGCGCCCAACTCTGTACTTAGTTTAGTTAGTTTTAGTATTATGTATTAGGATAAGCTAGATTAAGTTAGTTATTAAAGTACTATTATAGAGAGCAATAGGACAATAAAGAATTTTAAAATGGTGTATGAGCCATAGGTCCCGGGATCGATTCCCGTTTCGGGCACTTTTTCTTTATGACTTTTTTTTTAGTTTTTTATAACTCTTTTATTTTTTTTTAAAGTAGATCGACTTAAAAAGGGCTGGTAAATAATTGGCCGGTGAACTTGAAAAAGGCGAATTGGAACCAAAAAGTTGTATTAGATGCCGTGTTAGCGCTGTTTAACCAATATAAGTCTATAATTATTAGTTACAGCATTATTTAGTTGAGTTAAGCAATATAATGTTTCAATCCGTTACGTAACATAATATCTTGTTTGACATTTCCGACCGACATGCCCTATTTCTGACGCCACCAACAAATCCCCATTCGAAATTCCCGCTAGGGTATCTCCGAAAGAAGCCGAATGCGTCCGAGGTTTCGGTGATATTTAGTGTCGCCTGTTGCTTTATGCCATAGAGAAAGAAACAAAATATTGTCTCTGCTTTATGCTCAAGTCAATCGGCGTGCGGGGTGTGATTTAGGCTACATTAAAAGGCACAGGGGACGTCCGCTGTGATTGGCTAACATTTTTGGGTCATTTCGCGGTCGATTCAAACTTAATACTCGATTTGGGTGATAATCAGCTGTTTGTTTACCTAACCTAACTTATATATTTTCTTTCTCGTGATCTGCATGAACATTCTTAAAAAATCAAAACTTTGACCTTGCAACTTCTTTTATTTTGTATTTCTCCCTGAAATGGCTTAAAAATATAGCTTTCAGCAAAAAAAATTGTGTTTGCCAATTGACTTTCAAGCCATTGGACAAGATTTTAATTTTTTGCCATAAAATAAAATAAATATTAAAAGTTAAGATATAAAAATAATTTTTAATTGCATATATTATTATAAGGGTGAGGCGGTGGATTAGGGGAAGAACGGAAGTAATAACTCAAAATAGGTTTTTAAAATTAGGTTTGTTTATTTATATACTTCAGTTTCTGTTTTCCTAGCATCTTCCAAAATTCTATCGAGAGGTACACCACACTTCAATTTTTCAACAATGGTATGTTTTTCTGATGTAGAAAGATGTAAACTTCTTAACTCATTGTCATGGCCTACATGTGTCTTCCAAAAACTTACAGATATAGTCCCATTATGATACAACCTGCAAATCAACTGCGAGGGACACATTCCTTGAATTTTGATGGTTCCACCGGATTTCTCAGTTCTTTTATTATATTTTGCTATAGGTATATCCTAAAAAAATGTTGATCACTGGTCAATTGTACTACCTCTAAAAACATTTTCAGTTTAACATTACCTTTAGAATCACTTCTGTTGCAAATAAAACTAACTTCCTTGTGATCATTTGTTCGATTTGTTCTCTGTACTGAGTAACTGGTTTCAATTTTCTCTGCTTGTTTCCACAACTCGTAATCTTGCATGCTGACAAACCTTAATGTTAGTAATTCAATACTTATACCATGTTTCTCTTCAAGATGCTTTCGTAACATCTCATGACTTCTAAGTTCATTTCTTTCTTCACACATTGGACAAATGATTCTACATTCCTTTGAAACGACGGTTCAGTACTTTTCAGGTTCAGTACTTTTACGCAACCGAATTTCTTTGAACAAAGAGTACATATTGTATATGATGTTGATGGCTCGTCTCTTGAGCTTGGATCCATGATGAACGGTTCGTACAAACCTCGCCGAATTTACAGATTTGCAAATCTCGTAAAAAATATTATTTCGCTTACAAACACTACACACAGAATGCAATATAATGCAAAGCAAAATAATACCAAGTCGTCAAAATAAATAATTTTAAAGACAATTTAATAGCACAAAACAAATAATAGGTATTAATAGTTTGAGCGCCAAAAATAATCAAAGCTAAAGCCGTCAGGCGTCAAATGTCATTCTTGTCAACGAAATATTAACCAATCACAGCAGACGTCCCCTGTGCCTTTTAATGTAGCCTGTGTGATTTTCAGTCGAATTAGAACCGAGCAGGTATGCAGTCGATTTTGTTGTTTAGCAAATACTCGTGTAGAGTTCTCCGACCTGTTTTGTTGTTATTATTGTAATAGTTTTTCAACTCAAAGTTAGTTATTTTGCCGGTCCATTAATAAGGGATGTTTATTTTTGACATTGTTTTTATTAATTGCTTAGTTAAAACGGGTAGTTTTTTCTGGACGCAACAAATACAATTTATTTTTAAAAATCATAGAAATTTTATTTTTATTTGATATATCAGTTTTTTACAGTATTTTCTGCTGTTTTATTTTATTTCTTTAGTATAGTTTGCAAAATTTGATCAAGCAGAACGTCTCTGTTAGCTTTCGTTACCTAAAAATAAATATATTTGATAATTCTGCCAGTAGCACTACTGCGTGTGCTGCGTTTGTAGTCAGGTTAGTTTAGCCAGGAACACACGGCCAAACATGTCTTAATACATCTACGCGCGGACACGTTTGTCGAACATTACGGTATTACGTGTGTTGGCGCCGGAAAGCTTTAAACATGTACCGGGTGATTCAATAAGAAAGGAGACCGGCTATATGACAGCAGCCGTTATACAGTAAAAACGTACGTAAAGGTTGGAACAAATTCATTTAAAATTCTCGTGTTTTTTTTTTCCGAAAAAACGCTCGGACACGTAATTTTTTTATTTTTGTTCTGCATTTTTTTAAACTTATTTCATGTATAGAGGTTGTCCCAAAAACAAGTTGTGACAATTTACTTTATTTTTTTAAATTTTATAATATTTTTTTGGATTCTGCATAAAATTCTAATATTATATCATATACTTAAATTTAGCCGCTTGCGAGAAAACTGCGTTTTAACTTAAAAAAAAAAAAACAATTGTTCATTAGCGAAAAGAAAAAAAAACTAAAAGTCGGTTTATCAAATATGTCAGAAATGACCTCCACTAACAGTCTGGCAGTACCCGAGACGATCTTCAAATTCTTGCAGAACGTAAATAACGACGTAAGGTTCTATTAATCTTATTTCACCTCTTATTCTGTTCTTTAAATCTTCATTATTGTTTGGTCGGTTAACATATACCTTAGACTTAAGATAACCTCGCCAAAAAAAAACTAAAGGGGTTAAATCTGGAGATCTGGCCGGCCAATCCATCGTTCGGGAAAAACTGTATTAAGGTACTCACGCATACGGCGGGTGTAATGGGCCGGAACACTTTGACTTTGACTTGAGACAAAACTACTCAAATCAGGGAACAACCGTCACTGTCAGTGTGACAACCTAACAACTGAAGGCTCTATTTACCACATTGTTCATGATTTAAGTAATAATAAAAAATCTGTTAAAATCCGAACATCGATTTTCTCGCAAGCGGCTGAATTTAAGAATATGACATATTTCATGAAATATATTTAGAATTTCATGCAGGATCCGAATAAATATTATAAAACAGGGGTATCCATTTAAAAAAACAAAGTAAACCGTCATAACTTGTTTTTGGGACAACCTGTATCCGTTTTTTCGAAAAAGAAACACACGAATTTTATTTTGTTATATTATTATATATTATTATTATGAATTTGTTCCAATCTTTACGTTCTCACTGTATAATCGCACAGCTTTCGGATTATTTTATGGGAAAATCGCCAATGAAAAATTACTGGAAATTGTTTCTAAGTTCACACGACCACCGCCAGGTGACGTGATACCAATGGTCAATTAGAAACGATAATTATTTTTCCGAAATTTTTCCAATAAAAATGTATTGAAAATATTTGCATCCTAATACTGAGAAAATTTGACATCATTTTTTTTTCAGGTATTTTTCCTTTTCTCCTCAAATAAAGTGGTGGGGTCAATTGTCTTTGTTTTTTATTTTGATTGATAACTTCGGTTTGGCTTAACCGAATTTAACTAACTTAGACTCGTTTTTGTTTTATCGCTCTCATGGTAAACTATGTCTTAAAATTATTTTTACAGTGGCCGCCAGCAGACGCTGTTTGATAGTAATTACAATTTTTAATAAAAATTTGAAATTGTATGGTATGTTTGATTTTACACAGTCAAATAGGCCTAAAATCCTAAACAGCCAGTGAAAACCTCATTCGCTTAACTCTTTTTTAACCGGAGATACGGCCAAACAAAGTATAATTGCAGCACTTTACCGTTGTTAAATTCGGTAAAGCCAAGCAGGGCAAATATAGCTCGGGCCCAGGCCCCCGAAGTGGGCCCGCCGGTCAGGGTGCCTAACTAAATAGAAATCAAACGCAAGTTTTATAATCTGCACCTATGATTTTGATCAATGAAAGGACCTGAGCGTTGGAGGTCCTCCTCACTGAACTTGCAGCAATAAAAAAATGTTTATAGTTTAAAGCAGAACCATTCTCAATTTGGTTTACGCTTTTACTTTTCTTTACTTGAGAGTAAGAAGGCGGCCAGCCTGCTAAGCTACTGCTAATGTTCTTAGACAATCAATTTCGAATTGCGATTGCCTTTTTGATATTTTGATTAAGGGAGAATAAGAGGGTTTTTCTTCAAACGTCATATAAGCGATAACTTATGTGACGTTTCTCAATGACATTAAATGCCATTTATATGACTAGGAGTATATTTACTTATACTCCTAGGCGTATAAATACATTATATTACAGCTTCATATCCTGCACCAGATTTCGTCGGCAGCAAGTTTTGAATAGCTATTCTAGCTGCCTCTACTACCTAGGGAGGATCATCAGGCACTTCTAAAGTCATTTTCTGTAGATTTATTCGGTCTCAACTGACGCGACACCGAATTTGAAATATTTGTTTTGATAGATGCCAAACAAGTACGTATCCATGATAACGATACCAAAAAGGGAATATACGGTAAAATAAGTTAAAAATTCAATTTTGTTATCTTCATTAAAAAATTCGTTTTCTTTTATTGTTTTATCTCGAATAATATGATGTACGTTTGAAGAAAAAATAGTATACGATATTCGGAGAATGAGATACTTTATGTGCTTCGCATGGATTGTGTGACGAACGTAGTAAGTCAGACAAACTTTCCACGCTCAGCACATTAAGTATCTCTTATTCTCCTAATATCATAACGTACAGGGTAGGGTGTCTTCTTTTCGACACTTTCGACGGGTATCTCCGTTATTAGTACATATAGAATGATGCGGTTTTCGCAAACCTATGCCACTTTTTTGTTAAACAAACGATGCCCTAAACGGATTTATCATGGCCATCTTGGTTTTTGAGATACAGGGCGAAATTGAAAATGGTGCATTTTCAGACACCCCTTGTATTTCAGTTATCTTATACCCTATCGAAAATGTAAAAACAGGGTGTTATACAGTTTTTACGTAGAATTCTGTGGCGTACTTAGTATTTTTCCAGGTACCCCCATTTGTGAGAAATATACCAAAGTTATGTTTTTTTAAATGGAACACCCTATATATTTATTTATAGTTGCATTCTGCTTACTGAGAACTTTCCAAAAACATATAATAGTTGACACTGTGTTTTAACAGGACGGTTAAAATTTATATTTTTTAAATAAGAAACTTTAAATTGGAAGTAGGCCTTGGATTCTGTTTTAATAAAAATAATTTATTGACGATACAATACACCATGAATATTGCCTTATAGTTTAATTTAAAACTTTTTAAGTTTTCTAATACTTACAATAGTAAAAAGAAATTTTTTCTTGTATATAAATGGAATAAACAAAAACATCTACTAGTAGGCCTAGACTTATTCAGGCTATAAAACAAAAGTTTCATAATGGCCTTTAGCTCTTGTCAGAATTGGATTTAGGTATTAAAGTTTGAAAAGTTACTGATAATTTATTTAGCATATCGTATTTTTCATAATTCTCAAACTTTTGGGCCATCGTTAATAAAAAACGCCATTATGAAACTTTTGTTTTATAGCCTGAATAAGTCTAGGCCTACTAGTAGATGTTTTTGTTTATTCCATTAATATACAAGAAAAAATTCCTGGTTACTATTGTAAGTAATAGAAAACTTAAAAAGTTTGAAATTAAACTATAAGGTAATATTCATGGTGTATTGTATCGTCAATAAATTATTTTTATTAAAACAGAATCGAAGGCCTACTGCCAATTTAAAGTTTGTTATTCAAAAAATATAAATTTAAACCGTCCTGTTAAAACAAAGTGTCAACTATTATATGTTTTTAGAAAGCTCTCAGTAAGCAGAATGCAACTATGAATAAATATATAGAGCGTTCCATTTAAAAAAACATAACTTTGGTATATTTCTCACAAATGGGGGTACCTGGAAAAATACTAAGTACGCCACTGAATTCTACGTAAAAAACTGTATAACGCCCTGTTTTTACATTTTCGATAGGGTATAAGATAACTGAAATACAAGGGGTGTCTGAAAATGCACCATTTTCAATTTCGCCCTATATCTCAAAAATCAAGATTGCCATGATAAATCCGTTTAGGACATCGTTTGTTTAACAAAAGAGTGGCACAAGTTTGCGAAAACCGCATTGTTCTATCTGTACTAATAACGGAGATACCCGTCGAAAGTGTCGAAAAGAAGACACCCTGTACTATTAAAACCTGATAGTATACCTGTAATTTGTAACTGTTACGGCAGATTGCAGAGCAAAATTTTGAACTTGTGTATCCTTATTTTACATGTTTATGTAATTAGCGCAGGAAGCCGATCTTGTATCGAACTTATGCCTTAATCTGTAGGCTTACCTATACAGTGAGCCCCAGAAGTAATGTCTAAATTCATTTAAAATTCAGCGGTGTGTTTTTTGGAAAAACGAATAAAATATGTATAATATATCGAAAAAATTACGATTAAACATATTAACAAGTAAGACCGTACTTCTGAGGATCTATTTGTAAATCGAGCAAAGCATTCAATTGTGTGTTTATTTTGTTTTTTTCTTTAATTCTGTTATTTCTGAATGTTGACTTGTCACCGTTTAGTCTCATAGAAACTGTATGACAATTTTACTTTAAATAAGTAATTGTCAAGCTTAGTTGCAAAGTTGCGATTTCCACAATGGTGAGGTTAACGGAACGAGAAAAAATTAAAATTTTATGCATGGTTCAGTTTGGTGATAGAATACGGACTCAAACAGAAACAGCTCTATTATTCAATGAAATTCATCCTGATCGTCATTTCACATGTCAAAAAGTGGTGCGTAGAATAGAGGCGAAATTTAGAGAATTCGGTCATGATAGAGATTTGTCTAAATCTGGTCGTCCTGCTCGAGATGAAAATGAACAACTTGAGGTTTTACTTTTATTGGAAGAAAATTTATGTACTCCTCTGTCGCACGTACATTGGGGCCAATTTACACATGCGGAAATCTGTTGTTCACCGAATGCTTCAAAAGCACAAATATCACCAATACAAAGTTATTCCAGTGCATGAGTTATTTGAAGATGATTTTGATAGGTTAAATGAGTTTGTGAACGCATGCAAATATGTGCAATCTAGCTAATAATTTAGTAAAAATATTATTTTTTCCGATGAAGCTATGTTCTGTTTTAATGTAAATGTGAACAGACAAAATTGTTGTTATTGGACAACAGAAAATTCGCATCAGATTATGGAAGTTCATAGCCAGTACCCTCAAAAAACCAATGTGTGGTATGGAATAATGCGCGGAAGAGTAATTGGTCCATTTTTCTTTGAACAGTCTTTAACTGGACAAGTATATCGCGAATTTCTCCAACTTGAACTAATTCCAGCATTAGTGGCTTTATTTCCGAATCCATTGGACTCAGACTCCCCTGACGAAGAACTGATGTTCCAAGAAGATGGTGCTCCTCCGCACTATGCTGCCACTGTGCGTACATTTTTGGATGAAAGCTTTCCCTATCGGTGGATAGGAAGGAGAGGACCTATCGAATGGCCTGTTGGGCTGCCAGGCCTAACTCCGCTGGACTTCTTTTTGTGGGGTTACCTCAAATCGAAAGTATTTGTTAACAGGCCAAACAATCTGCAGGATCCGAAGAGAAGTGCGTGCCATATCTCCGGAATTGGTTGAAAACGTAAAAAGAGAGTTTATTGATTGCCTTGGGTATTGTCAAGCCGTATATGGCGCACATTTTTAACATTCAATTTGTTGTTCAGTTCTTTTTAAATAAACAGGTCTTACTTATTGATATGTTCAATCGTAATTTTTTTGATAACTGTTGACTTAAGGTATAGGATATGGCACATGAAACATACTTAAAATTCGATGCAAAATTCAAAAATAAAATCAAAAACAGATGTTTTTATTTGAAAAAATGAAGTTGATGGTCGTAACTTGGGCTATCCTGTATACATGAATCTACAATCAAAAAAACTACATTAAGAAATAAAAATCGACGGGTCCGAGCGTTTTTCCAGAAAACACACCGGTAAATTTTAAATGAATTTAGACATTACAACCGCGCGTTTTTAAAATTTTTTCTGCACTCGTCTCGAAAATAAAATTTTCGGTATGATTTATTAAATCGAAAGTACCACTTAACACAAATGGTACCGAAAGTAGCTATTTTCGGGACGATTTTTTTCACTTTCGAAACGATTTATTTACTTTCGGGACGACTCTTGTTGCTTTCGGGACGATTTGGGTATCTATGTAGGCGGCTTTGACAATAACATGAACTTTGTATTTTATTATGACAGCGCTTGTCATGTAACATTGGTGTGTGTTTTTTCGCTTTTCAAATACAAAAAATTAAAATCAGTAGTGAAAGTGAGGCTGAAATGATTCCACATGAGATTATTGAATCTGCTAAAGCGGCTACTTATGAATTATTGCCGATAAAGTCAAGAGAGGGGTATGAATTGGTCTACAATTTATTAATTATCGTATATGTAATTGTCTATATAAAGTTCATACGTTATTATCCATCGATATCCTTTTTAACATACAAAACGGCTACAGAAAAAATATTGTACATAACACGATCCAAAAGTGATTTTACGGGACTCGCAGGATTCCAGTTCCTACTCATCCCGTAGAATATCACTTTCGGAACTTACTATTTCCGACTATTTAAAAAAAAAACAATAAAAATTACGAGTAATATTTTTTTTGCGGAGGCAGGGGCCCCTGAACGCATGCGTTGTTTATTGTTAAAATTTTTTTCTTAGAGACCAGACGTGTTTAGTGGTAAGAATCCGATCATAAAATCCCCAAACACTGTAAGTTAGAAACCGCAACGTCATCAGCAAGCACCGAGACGAATCATTGCCGTTGTCAAGTGGTAAGCGATTCTATCTTTTTTTATATAAGGACAGATTGACCTTAGGTGCTGATTCGAGTGTTTTGTTTGTTTAAATTACTTACGATTTAAAAGTCAATCTTTACACTTTTTTACGAGGGTTTCTCTTTTTATTACTTCACTATAACAGAGCACGCCACTGCTGTAAAAAAAAAACTGGTTGGTTAACTAAACTCTGACTATAATAAATAAAGACACACCAAGTCTCGGTCTCAGTCACAATATAATTTAGTTAGGTGGTGGTGGTTACATGTTTCGCCCAAACAATGGGCATCATCAGACCTAAAACCATAATCGTACGAACACCTCCAATCTACACATATAAAGTTTAAAAGCCTAACCTACCTTAGGAATAATAACTTAAAAATCCATGGAAACACAATCACAAATGACACATAACAGATTAAAAATTTCTAAAAAACGTTACTGGACCATTACAAAATATGAAACGATACGAAAAAATAAATAATAGCTATTTATGTATCAAGGGCGTTACGGGGACTATAATGCCCTGAAGGTAGAAATAGCCCGAGGGCCTCTGGCCCGAGGGATAGGTTTCTGCCTGATGGGCATTATAGTCCAGTAAAGCCCGTGGTGCATACAATGCTTTATGTTTTACCTAAAAAAGAGTTTTTCAATGACTAATTACATTATTTATTCGCAATATAAAAAATAAGTTGCACCTGTACCTGTATACGTAAGTAGATAATGACTGGTGTTAAGTTTGACTTTGATGTTTCTGTCAGTTAGTCAGTTGGCATTTTTTATTTAACGATTTGCTCAAAATGGAAGAAATTCCACAAAATATAAGAGAAAAGGTCATAAAAGCGACCGAAAATCTTTTGCCAGTTAAATCAAGGCAACAGTATGATCGGGAGTATGGCATATTTGGTATTTGGAAAGATACGAACACAATTCTTCAAATAACCGAAAACGTTTTAATGGCATATTTCCAGGAACTGGTAAGTTATTGATTTTATTTTAATACATATGTTTAACAAACTTTATTATTTTTAGTCGGAAAAATACAGTCCGAACTCTCTCTGGACCAAGTATTCTACCCTAAGGTCTACGTTGATGGTCTATGAAAATATAGACATTTCGCAATACCATCGTCTCATATCTTTTTTAAAAGTTAAGTCGAAAGGATACGTCCCGAAGAAGTCTAAAGTTTTGGAAGGAGAACAAATATTAAAATTTATTAAGAAGGCTCCTGATGATATCTACTTGGTACACAAAGTCATATTGGTAATGGGTGTTTTTGGAGGTTTAAGACGAGATGAGTTGGTCAAAATGACCATTGATGACATTGAAGATAGAGGAACAGTCTTGGTTATAAAGGTACCAGAAACTAAAACTTCAACTTCAAAAAGTTTTACTATCATCGAAGAAGATTTAGGCGCTTTAAATTTAATAAAAAAGTATACAACATTAAGACCAGCTGGAATAAAGGAGCGAAGATTCTTTCTTACCTATAGAAAGGGTCGATGTACAGTACAACCCATTGGAAAAAATACCATAGGAAGCGTCCCAACATTGATCGCAAAATTTTTAAAACTGGATAATGCAGAAGCTTACACCGGCCACTGTTTGCGTCGCACATCGTCAACTTTACTTGTTGAGGCAGGTGCTTCGTTTGAAACGCTAAAACAACATGGGAAATGGAAAAGCTCTTCAGTAGCTGAAGGATATATAGAAGAAAGTATTTCATCCAAAAACAAAATAGCCAAAATGATTGCCAATTCAGTTAATTCCGAGGTTAATTCCGTAGCGACTATTGAAAATTCTTTAATAGACTGTTCTTCTATACAAAATAGCGTTAGTGCTACCACCGCTGCTACCATCACAAAAAACACCGACCATTCTATAGTGGGATCAGCTACATTTTCCGGGACATTTCAAAATTGTAATTTTTATTTTGGAAATAAAGTTTAATTTTTAGTATTGTTTAAAGAAAAAATTATTTTTTGTATAAACTTGATCTTTATTGTGAGAGAAATAAAATTGGATAAGCAATAAAATTTCCATATTAGCGCATTAGGGTAATATAAGCGGGCATTATCATAATGCCCGCTTATAATGCCCTAGGTGTGATAGCAGGTATTATTGCTATCATAACATATTCCGTTTCTAAGGTATTATAGATCAATAATAGATAGGTAAAACATAAACAATCTAAAAAATTATTCGACAACTATGGCGGGTTCGGGAACAAACCAGACGCTTGCGGAATAATAATTTACCTCTCAGGCGCGGAACCCTAAAAATATAAGTGGCAGGTCGTAGTGCAACAGTACAACACGCCACTGTGTTCTATCACCTTAAACTGAAGTAAGAAGAAGACACTCACCTGAACGTTACTTTATGATCGATAATATAATCAATAGGGAGTTTTTAGGCCACCTATTTGAACAGCAATACACTTTATCCGTTATATAAAGCATGCGCAGTAGCACCGAAATAAGGGAACACTTTAATAACCGACATTGCTCTACCTTAATTAAAGTAACAGTTACGTTGTTTTAATAAGGGATATTGCTTCTACATTGTTGCCGCCTATAGAACACTTATAAACATTTTGAATCATAAAACACTAAGGTCTGTAATAAATTCATGTCATATCGCTGAGCTTCAAGTTTGCAAAATTGTTTTTTACTATATTTATAGTTTTTTCTTTAAATAAACTTAAAAAAATCTCATTCAATTAAATGCTATGGCATCGTCCTAATTCAAATTTAAAAAGAAGAACTTCGTGTACCTAACCTAACCTCTGAGCTGTGCTAACCTCGTTGTCGTTATTTGGTGTTGTTATTTAAAGCGTTTTGTGTTTTAAGTTTTAAATAGTTAATTAAGTGTTTAAAATGGAAGGACTAAAAAAGAGGCTACGATTTGGAGATTTCGATGATGTTATTCTTTTACGGGAAGTATTAAGTCTCAACCCCTTTGAAAATCCTAATGAGTGGGAAATAATACAAGAGCATGTTTTTTAATTACAAAAAAGAAGTTTATGATCCGAACTTTGAAAGATCATCTTGAAAGATTAATAAAACTTTGGTTGGAAAAGACAAAGATTCTGAAAGACAAGTAAGTACATACAATATAAAACCTATCATATTTTCGATTTAAGATTAGTTTTTCACTTAATCTTAACAACTAAGTACTTATGATACTTTTAGGTCAGGTATTGACGAGCCTCAAAGTGAAAAGGATAACTTATGTCAGAATATTTATGAGCTAATGCAAACATTTAAAAAGGAAAAGCGGAACAAAAAATCAAGTGCCAGTGTTCGGGCTTTGGCCAAAGAAGAAGGAGAAAGTGCTCGTAATATGTGGGCCTCGATGAGGCCCAAGATGCAAGAATCCGCAGAAAACATTATGGACAATGTTGGGGTTCACGAACAAACATTTTTGCATGACCATTCCTGCGAGTAAAAATAAACAAAACAGTTTTCTTATTTACATCTTTATACTAACAGCTATAATATTATCTGCATAAACATCATAATATCTTATTTTTCAGATGGTATGGAATGCGAAGTCATAAATGAAAATAATGTTCAGGACTCTCAGGAGGAAATTTTCATAGACATTAGTAAGCAATGTTACTTTTACTTATTAACAATTAAAAAACTTTTTCTGTAGTAATGTAGGTACTTACATACGTACCTACCTACTTGTTCCACAAGTAGATAACATAGGTACCTATATCAGATTGGAGATTTTAACACAGTGATTATTACGAAAAAAACCACAATTTTATGCACAAAATAATTGAATATAATTTAAATGTTTAAAAAAAATTTAGTTTACATTAATATAATAACCTGCACACAGAAAATCAGCCTTTTTTAAAAATAAATGTGTATTTGGTTTTTTAATATCGGTACAATTTTTTTTGTAGACCCAGAAGGAAATTCTAAAGAAATTGGTATGGGCAACGAAAATCAGTTACTGCTGCCTTCTCCCCAGCCAAATTGGAATCCAGTACCAATAACACCTGCGAAACAAATGAAATTGTTAAGTGCAAGTGTAGCACCCAGTACACCAGCAAAAACCTCCAAAGTTCTAGGTAATTTTTTTTAAAAGTTGAATTTTGTTATTAATAGAATTTTACCACAGTGCTACCTACACGGTTGACAAAACTTAAAGTATATTAACATATTTTTATTAAATAATGGCTAGTAGTAACTTTTATTTTTTTTAGGCCCAGTCAGATCTAGGATTCGAAAAGTAAACACTCAGAGGCAAGGGCTGGCATATTTAGAAAAATATGACAGGGAACAAAATGACATAAAACAAAAGGAAATGGCACTGGAGTTCAGAAAAGTAGCCCTCCAAGAAGAAAAACTTGCTTTGGAAAGGGAGGAAACAGTAAGAAAAGCAGCTCTTGAGGAAAGAAAAATGGCATTGCAAGAGTTTGAAACAAAAAAGAAGTTAGAGTTAGAAGAAAAAAAAATAAAAATGGAAGAAAAGAAAATTAGTTTGGCATTAGAGGACAAACAAATTTTGAAGTCTTTAGTTGAAAGACAGGATAAGATTATAAATTTATTGTTAACCACAACTTGCAACCAAGTGTAAATAAAACTATTTTATAAATTTACCTTTTTTGTCTTAATTTCAGTGTCTACAAGACAAATCACAGTTATTACTTAACAGTAAGGTTTCGTAGTTCTGTGAGAAACTTTTTAGTCAATTTTATTATTAAAATAATGTTTCAGTTGAATCTGGTAGTCTATGACATGTTTAAGATTGCAAATAATTTGCGTTTGTTAAAACTAGAACAAGGAAAATAAAATAATAATAATATCGGAATTGGAATTATTTTTATTTTAAAATATAAAAAATACCTAAAAAAAAGTACTTGTTTCTAGTACTAGTACTTGTTAGGTTCTTCAGCCCTGTTAGTATGGGTTCCAGAAAATAATTTTCTGAAAAACGCTAAAGAAAACTACAGTGACACTTATTTAAAATATTTAATAATTGAGACACTGCTCCAGAGTTATAGGTTCAATATTAAAAAACTGTGCAGTTTGACAACCATACAGAGAAATATAACAATTTGTTAGTATATTTGCTGAAATATACATTTCTTCAATATCTTGCAACAATAACTTTTGGTTTTTCTTAAAGTCTAAGAATGCAAATTCGGATATAGTTTTCCCAAAACTCCACTCCACTGCCTGCCGTACAACAGACATGGATGTGTTAAAATTTTGTTGATCTTCATTAATACCCCGACCTGGAAATGGACATAATAGAAGTTCTCTTATTCCATATGCCTGATCTCCAAATATAACATAGTGCCTACCATCAGGAAACCTCATATGGTTCTCTAATTGCTCATACAATCCAGATTCCCTAAAAATACCAGCATCATGGCGTCGACCTGGAAATGCTCCTATAAGACTAGTAGTTATGCCATCTGGAGTAACAACTGCCTGGTATTTGACACAATGATAGCGTTTGTGTCCAGAGTAGTACTCTTCCTGGTCTTCTGAAGGGCGGCAGATAGGTCTTGTCGTACCATCTATAAATCCCCAACAATTTTGAATGGCTGCCCCTCTTGCGGATATAGCCTTGAACAATATATAATATAATTATAACAATGAATATACTAAGGGGTAGTCAGTTATATATTTTTTTATAGAATTATTTGGTGTTGTATTTGCGTAGCTTTGAATTTTTATGTGGTGCTCGTTCTTTAATTTTAGAGGTCACTCTGTTGCTGTTTATAACCGACAAAATAAAATAGTTTAGTAGAAAAATACTCACATCTGCATACAGTTGTAAACGGTTTTGATTCATCCAGTTTAAATTTGCTATATCTTCTAGGAGATGGCTGAAATTTCTGTGGATATGCATATTAACAAAAGTGCAAATCTCGGAAAGCGCAGGGCTTGATCTTTGAAAAATACTTTCTAGGTCACACAAACGATTTGGGTATGCTAACCTTCGAAGAAATATACATAATCCCTCTATTCCTACAAATGAAAAAACAGTACAGAAAGTACAATATACTTTTTTTTTCTTACATAATAAAACGTTTCAGAGCGCTTATAGAAAATCAAACCATAAGCTGTGAACAAAAACATTAAGCTTTCACTTACCTGTTGCTAAATGTCCTGATCTAGTTCTGATCTGATCCGGAATTCGCAGGGCAGCAACTAGTCTTGGAATGTCTTGTTTGGCAAAACGAAAATTTAGTTTGGCCTCTTTGGCTTCGTAATCATCCAAGTTAAAAATAGGCCTAACAACCGCGTCACCATCAACAGGATCTGGAAATATGTCATGAAGAATCATTCCTCTTAGCACATCGTGATTTACCCCTTCAGGACCTCTTCTTCTAATGATAATGTCAATAATCTCTTCCATATTCAAATTAACAAAGGCAAAATTTAAAAAATTGCCCAAAGTAAATAGTCTGTCCTGTATATTCTTACAAATTACAAACTTTTTAAAATTGAGGTTATATTATAAAATAAATGCAACTGTCGCTGTCACTTGTCACGTTAACAAACGCCTCGTCAAATGGTTTAAAAACTAATATTTGAATAGCTATTTATGTATCAAGGGCGTTACGGGGACTATAATGCCCTGAAGGTAGAAATAGCCCGAGGGCCTCTGGCCCGAGGGATAGGTTTCTGCCTGATGGGCATTATAGTCCAGTAAAGCCCGTGGTGCATACAATGCTTTATGTTTTACCTAAAAAAGAGTTTTTCAATGACTAATTACATTATTTATTCGCAATATAAAAAATAAGTTGCACCTGTACCTGTATACGTAAGTAGATAATGACTGGTGTTAAGTTTGACTTTGATGTTTCTGTCAGTTAGTCAGTTGGCATTTTTTATTTAACGATTTGCTCAAAATGGAAGAAATTCCACAAAATATAAGAGAAAAGGTCATAAAAGCGACCGAAAATCTTTTGCCAGTTAAATCAAGGCAACAGTATGATCGGGAGTATGGCATATTTGGTATTTGGAAAGATACGAACACAATTCTTCAAATAACCGAAAACGTTTTAATGGCATATTTCCAGGAACTGGTAAGTTATTGATTTTATTTTAATACATATGTTTAACAAACTTTATTATTTTTAGTCGGAAAAATACAGTCCGAACTCTCTCTGGACCAAGTATTCTACCCTAAGGTCTACGTTGATGGTCTATGAAAATATAGACATTTCGCAATACCATCGTCTCATATCTTTTTTAAAAGTTAAGTTATATAGATCAATAATAGATAGGTAAAACATAAAATTATTTTTTGTATAAACTTGATCTTTATTGTGAGAGAAATAAAATTGGATAAGCAATAAAATTTCCATATTAGCGCATTAGGGTAATATAAGCGGGCATTATCATAATGCCCGCTTATAATGCCCTAGGTGTGATAGCAGGTATTATTGCTATCATAACATATTCCGTTTCTAAGGTATTATAGATCAATAATAGATAGGTAAAACATAAATACCTTATTAACGTAGCATATTTACTTTATTAGCAGATAAAGAGATATAACGTCTGACGTTTAGGTTGTGGCCTAAAAACTCCCTAATAATGTCAATATCCACACCAAAATAGTAGGAAAACAGAAAAAGGTTATAGGGACCCAAGTTAATTATTCAAGTTATTAAAGATAAAATATGGCTCAAAATTAAACACTTCGTTTACGCAGTTAAGTATTGGACTCCTCTTTGCTTTAATTATTTCTAGTTTTTCTAATAAATCCAACCGTCTACCCTTTTGGCACTCCTGAAGAATGTTTACATTCGTAGGTGTTGAGAATTGATGTCCAGATTCCAATAAATGGTTTGCGAAAGCTGAGTTGGTATTAGTTATATCTGTGTTCTGATATTTGTGGACAAGACTAAGATGTTCCTGAACTCTGGTGGCTATTTTTCTTCCCGACTGTCCTACATAAATGGCAGAACAGTCCCCACAATTTAGGGAATACACCCCGGATCTCGACAGAGGATTTACTTTATCTTTGGTTTTAACTATGTGTTGTTTCAAAGTATTTGTAGTTTTAAAACTTAGCTCGGGGAAATATTAAAAGGTTTAAAAAATTTTGCTAATTGTAGAGAAATGTTACCAAAAAATGTTAAAGATCTGTAATTGTTCATCATATTTTGTGGATTGAAGTGTAAAATATTATATGATAGTTTATATTTGTTGAGGAATTTGTAATAAAGTTTATTAATCAACCTCAAGGGAAACCCGTTATTAATAGCTATTTGTTTTATTATACCTAATTCTTTATTAAAAGCTTCTCGAGACAACGGTAATTTAAATAACCTATAGAAAAAGGAGTTGAAGGAGGCAAATTTATGAGAATATGGTGAATTAGAGCTAAACTGGATGACATTGTCAGTGGATGAGGGCTTTCTGTAGACTTCAAGCATTATGTTATTTCCATCCCTAATTAATAGAAGGTCTAAGAAGGGTAATTTACCTTCTTCTTCAATTTCGAGTGTGAATGTTATTTTTGGATGTAAATTATTAATAAAATTAAGGAAATCTCTAAGATCAAGATCACTGCCCAACCAAACTACACAAATGTCATCCACATATCTTTTGTATGCCAACAAAAATCTTGAGAAATGACTATTCATGATTGACCTCTCAAGATTATTCATGAAAACTTCGCTCAAGAATGGCGAGAGGCAAGATCCCATAGCCAAACCAGTCTTTTGTTTAAAAAATTTATTATTAAATTGGAAAAAATTTTGTTCTAAGACAGTTTTAAGTAATAATGTTAGATCTGAAATTAATAGATGGGATAAACCTTTATCAATCAATAGTCTCTCTATCAAGTCTACACATTCTGTTGGGGGAATACTGGGGAACAAATTCTTTACATCAAGCGATACAAGTCTAGCGTTAGGTGGAAGTGCTATGTTCTTTAAATAATTGGAAAAATCAATAGAGTTTTTAATTGAAAAGGTACTATCGAATCCTGTTACTCGTCTCAAAATCTCATTAAGCCATGAAGAGATATTGTAACATGGAGAATTTACGAAAGAGACGACCGGTCTCACGGGCATACCTTCTTTATGGGCCTTAGGTAATCCGTAAAGCAAAGGTGTTTTAGGGTTCATAGGGTAAAGTTTGTATTTAGATGAATCAAAATATTCTAATGTAACCAGGGTCTTATCTAAAACTTTCTTTACTTTAGCAAAATAAGCATTAGTTGGATCCTTAGGGATGGACTCAAAATCGTCCGAGTTTAAGAAGTCCATAACCTTAGCTACGTAATCAGTACGTCTCATCACTATCAAGCAAGAGCCCTTATCTGCTTTTGTTAGAATTAGGTCGTTAGTTTTAATTTTATTTTTAAGAGAGTCAAGATGAGATTTATGAAATTTACCTTTGGTTACTCTACTTGATGAGCTTGAGTTGAGGAAACTTATAATCCTAGCTCTCAAGATGTTTTTATTTGAGATGTCTGTTGTTTGTATTATGTTTTCTGCCTCTACAGCCAGTATCTCCTTCGTATTCATGTTTATTTGGTGTGGGAAATTATATTTGAGGTTAGAGGATAAAATGTTCTCTTCTTCAGGGGTGAAATAAATATCAGTCAAGTTGATAAGTCTTTTATGAAATTTGAAGGGCAAGTGACCTGACGGGTTATGGTCTCCTCTATTGTATTTGTTTGGAACTCTCTTTTGTTGAATATTTAAAGCAGAAAGTTTCTTACTCAATCTATCGAATGTAACCTCCGCAAACGTCTGTACCCCATCCCTGAAACCTTGATCAAGTATAACGAATTCTATAAACGATAAAAGGGAAGTTAATGTTAAATATAAATACTTCAATCTGGAGTTCACCGTGTTCAAGTTTCTGTAATGGAATTTGATTTCTTCTTTAATCCAGATCACCTTGGCATGTTCCATAGCAGTCTTAGACGAGCTGGTTCTGGATTTACATTTAAACGATATAAACTTGGGTGTCAAATGAAAGTGTAAACATTGTTGAAGAAACCAAATTTTCAGTAGGAGGCTTTTCCGTGTAATTAGGTTTTTTCTGTAGTGTTGGACTAATTTAGCCTGACTGGCATTTTCAAATTCAAAGAAATAGTCCGCCATTCTCAAAGAGACCTGATTTAAATATAATAAATAAAGACACACTAAGTCTCGGTCTCAGTCACAATATAATTTAGTTAGGTGGTGGTGGTTACATGTTTCGCCCAAACAATGGGCATCATCAGACCTAAAACCATAATCGTACGAACACCTCCAATCTACACATATAAAGTTTAAAAGCCTAACCTACCTTAGGAATAATAACTTAAAAATCCATGGAAACACAATCACAAATGACACATAACAGATTAAAAATTTCTAAAAAACGTTACTGGACCATTACAAAATATGAAACGATACGAAAAAATAAATAAACAATCTAAAAAATTATTCGACAACTATGGCGGGTTCGGGAACAAACCAGACGCTTGCGGAATAATAATTTACCTCTCAGGCGCGGAACCCTAAAAATATAAGTGGCAGGTCGTAGTGCAACAGTACAACACGCCACTGTGTTCTATCACCTTAAACTGAAGTAAGAAGAAGACACTCACCTGAACGTTACTTTATGATCGATAATATAATCAATAATGTCAATATCCACACCAAAATAGTAGGAAAACAGAAAAAGGTTATAGGGACCCAAGTTAATTATTCAAGTTATTAAAGATAAAATATGGCTCAAAATTAAACACTTCGTTTACGCAGTTAAGTATTGGACTCCTCTTTGCTTTGTTATTTCTAGTTTTTCTAATAAATCCAACCGTCTACCCTTTTGGCACTCGTGAAGAATGTTTACATTCGTAGGTGTTGAGAATTGATGTCCAGATTCAAAGCAAAGAGGAGTCCAATACTTAACTGCGTAAACGAAGTGTTTAATTTTGAGCCATATTTTATCTTTAATAACTTGAATAATTAACTTGGGTCCCTATAACCTTTTTCTGTTTTCCTACTATTTTGGTGTGGATATTGACATTATTGATTATATTATCGATCATAAAGTAACGTTCAGGTGAGTGTCTTCTTCTTACTTCAGTTTAAGGTGATAGAACACAGTGGCGTGTTGTACTGTTGCACTACGACCTGCCACTTATATTTTTAGGGTTCCGCGCCTGAGAGGTAAATTATTATTCCGCAAGCGTCTGGTTTGTTCCCGAACCCGCCATAGTTGTCGAATAATTTTTTAGATTGTTTATTTATTTTTTCGTATCGTTTCATATTTTGTAATGGTCCAGTAACGTTTTTTAGAAATTTTTAATCTGTTATGTGTCATTTGTGATTGTGTTTCCATGGATTTTTAAGTTATTATTCCTAAGGTAGGTTAGGCTTTTAAACTTTATATGTGTAGATTGGAGGTGTTCGTACGATTATGGTTTTAGGTCTGATGATGCCCATTGTTTGGGCGAAACATGTAACCACCACCACCTAACTAAATTATATTGTGACTGAGACCGAGCAGACTTAGTGTGTCTTTATTTATTATATTTAAATCAGGTCTCTTTGAGAATGGCGGACTATTTCTTTGAAAACTCTGACTATCTTGTAGCATTGTTTGATCGTGTGTGAGCCGGTAAAGTTCAACGATAATGTTCGAAAAACATGTACGTGCGTAGTTGATGACCGTGATGAAAGCCCGCCAAAATATGTAACGCCACCCTGTATAAGGTGCTTTATTTATTTCTATTCAATGAAAAAAAGACGCATACCTATTCGTCCCGCATCGACGAGTTCTTTTAATTTAGAGATAAATTTAAAATGATTACTAAAAATTTTCCCCAGTTGACCTTAACAATAATTTATTAATAAGTAAATTACGTTACATACATGGTGGCCCGAAATTGTAAGCAAAAAACCTGGGGGGTAATTCTGCTCGAACTATTAATAGTATATACACCTTGTAATTACGATATTGCCTCGGATATTGTTCAACTCTGGGCACCCTGTATAGGTTTATAATATAAAATCAAAACATATATCAATCCACTTGCAAAAATGTACTTACCGTAAATAACTGACATCCTGCTTCACTTTTCAATCTTTCGACAAACGGTGGCCCTTTTGTGGGCACTGTTGCCAAAATACGAAAACGCCTACCCTTATATGCATTTAAAACGGCTTGTTCAAACTTCTTGCTAAATAACTCCATTTTTCCAATTTCATCAATAATCAAAACATCTTTGTCCTAAAAATTTTGTAAGTTGCAGTTTAAAATTAGGTATTTACAAATGGTAAAACAATATCAAATTAAAAATTGTTGAAAAAAAAGTGCAGATAAGATTTAATTAATTCTTATATTATATGGACTAGCAAACCCAATACAAACTAGTATTAATCTGGTAACAGTAATAATAGTTTCGTTTAACCTTAGATACACACGTTTACTGGCGGAGGGTAAGTACTTGCCGCCAGTATACTTGCTTTGTCGTTTTAGTTAGTTTAGTTAGTACATACAGTGCGTTTTCTATTTCGGATCTTGGGATTTTACGTGATTATTTTTTACACGTTTTAACTGAACCAGCAAAAAATGGCTTCCTTGTCCTTTATTACTCACTCGATATGAATGGGACATTTAGGGTTCATGAAATAATCATGCTAAATATAACTTGACCGTCGTTTTTTTTGTCTGTTAAATTTTCCATTGTTCACTCAAACTTATTTTTTAATTTTACTCTACTACTACGTAATTTCGTTTCTTAAGCTTCCACTCATAAAAGTTCAAAGAAAAAAGTTTTCATAACAGTCGCAAAATATAACCGATAAACAAACGACGTCTTGTGATATTACTGTTAATAAATTTTCAACCTCATATTGGAACCTCTTCTACTGTATCGATGCAACTAAAGCTTTAAGCAGATAAAGTTCAGGGTTCTTAAATTAGGTCAGCGTAATATATATCCTAACATATCTATATACGGAGATAACTGCAAAGTTTAAAAAAAAGTATATTTTTACCCAGCAGGTAGACGAGGTGACAATAAATGTCAAGTTTCCTGAATTTTATACAAGACGCACATTGCAATTTTTGTCTCCATTTCATCATTTTCATTCTCATAATATCCCAAGAGCATTGATAACTGTTGTTTGCCTTAAATCAACTTAATAATATCGAAAACTCCTTCAACAAAATATTAGATTTAGTCTTCGCGAACGTTAAATGCGAGGTATCTAGGGAACTTATTCCACTAGTTGTAGAAGACAACCATCACCCCGCCCTTAACATATCTCTAGCGCTTAATCCTGATAGGAGGAACGAATTTCCAACCAATACATCTCAGAATAAGTATAATTTCACAAAGGCCAATTATTTTCATTTGCCCTGTAGCTCTATGCTATGTACCGCGTGTTCCACCAGGAGGTAATCGGCTATACCTCAGAAAGTAATAACTAGGACTTTGGGAAAAAATATATATCGATAAAAGCGGCCAAGAGAAATTGCTGAAAATTATTTTCAAGTTCGAAAAATGACCGCTAGGGGGCATAAGAGAACTTTCAAAATAGAAATGCCGATTTTCTCTTGATTTTTCTTAATAAAAATATGTTACAAAATATAAGCATTGTATTCTTCATAAAATTATGCAACTTTATGTTAGAAATCGTTTTTTTCTATTTTCAATAATAAAGTGGTGGGAGAAGGTCAAACTTTTTTCTTTCAAGCGCTGATATCTCTGCTTTGGATAAACCGATTTTATTCAACTTGGTCTTGAAAAAAAGCCCTTCTTTTCCTCTATACATAGATCTGTTAACTATACCATATTGATTCTGATCGTGGCCACTAGATGGCGTTTTTCCGTAATTTCTCAATGAATAAGGATTTTCTCAAAAAAATGAAATGTTATGATATGACTTTTTCATCATATTTTATTTTAGGCTTATAAAGGCTATTAAATAGTGAAATAAAAAATCCAGGTCCGTATTTAAAATAAAAAAGTTGATGATAGTCGCTCGAATCCGAAACGTCGGATTAAAAACTAACCCCATTATTGCTTGTAGAGGAGGAAAAGTTACTATCAGGAACTGAAAACCGCAACGTAATATCTTTTGTTAAACTAGAGAAATTAGGGATAATAATAATTAATATGGAAAAATAGGCCATTTTTTAAAACATTAATTAATCAATTAAATCTCTGGTTTAATGACGTCCAAGATGCTCGAACTGTCTCCCATCATTTTGAATGCACAATTCCAAAAAGTTTGACCTTCCCCCACCACTTTATTATTGAAAATAGAAAAAACGATTCCTATCAAAAATTTGCATAATTTTATGAAGAATACAATAGTTATATTTTTAAAATATTTTTATTAAGAAAAATCAATATAAAAAAAATGATGGGAGCCAGTTCGAGCATCTTGGACGTCATTAAGCCAGAGATTTAATTGATTAATTAATGTTTTAAAAAATGGCCTATTTTTCCATATTAATTATTATTATCCCTAATTTCTCTAGTTTAACAAAAGATATCACGTTGCGGTTTTCAGTTCCTTATAATAACTTTTCCTCCTCTACAAGCTGATGGGGTTAGTTTTTTAATCCGACGTTTTGGATTTGAGCGACCATCATCAATTTTTTATTTTAAATCCAGACCTGGATTTTTTATTCCACTATTTAATAGCCTCTATAAGCCTAAAATAAAATATGATAAAAAGTCATATCATAACATTTGATTTATTTCAGAAAATCCTTATTCATTGAGGAATTACGGAAAAACGCCATCTAGTGGCCACCATCAAAATAAATATGGTATAGTTAATAGATCAGCGTGTAGAGGAAAAGAAGGGCTTTTTTTCAAGACCAAGTTGAATAAAATCGGTTGATCCAAAGCAGAGATCCCAGCGTTTGAAAGAAAAAAAGTTTGACCTTCTCCCACCACTTTATTATTGAAAATAGAAAAAAACGATTCGTAACATAAAGTTGCACAATTTCATGAAGAATCCAATGCTTATATTTTTAACATATTTTTATTAGGAAAAATCAAGAGAAAATCGGCATTTCTATTTTAAAAGTTCTCTTATGCCCCCTAGCGGTAATTTTTCGAACTTGAAAATAATTTCCAGCAATTTCTCTTGGCCGCTTTTATCGATATATATTTTTTCCCAAAGTCCTAGTTTTATTACTTTCTGAGATATAGCCGATTACCTCCTTAGGTGGAACACCCGGTACAAACTGGTCTGATGATTACAAGCCTAGCGATATCAACGTTGCCTGGAAAGATTCTACGAGTTACTTTACGGTGTAAGACGACTTGTGGCCCCGGCAAAATACTCTGTTTTTTTCTTAAAGACTGCGCTCCAGCACTGCTTCAGCCCTTGTTCTTTCTTTTCAACCTCATTATTAAAACAAACACTTTTCCCGGCATTTGGAAAGAAGCCAGAATCAGTCCTATTTTTTAAAAAAGGGAATGCTGATAAAATCTCGAAATATAAGCCTGTGTCAATACTCTCCCCTTTTGTTAAGCTCTTTAAAATTTCAACATATAAGCACATCTTCTGGCGATTTAAGCATTTAATCTCTGAAAAGCAACATGGGTTCTTTAGCAATCATAGTACCATAAAAAAACTTAGCTTGCTTTACCCAATTTACTGCCTAAGCATTAGACAACCGCCAACAAGTGGATGTAGTTTATACTGGTTTCTCGAAAGCCTTTGATCGACTTCATCACTCAATTTTACTAAGCAAATTAGCCGACATGGGATTCAGTTCCAATCTCACATCACTTTCAAAATCATACTTATGCAATAGGCTTCAATATGTGAAGATTAACGGCCATAAATCGAAAAAATGTGTGGCATCTAGCGGTGCCCCCCCAAGGCAGCAACCTTGCCCCGCTATTATTTTCCTTGTTTATTAATGACATTACTGGCAATACTACGAGTGAAGTCCTGCTTTTTGCGGATGATGTGAAGTTATTCAGAGTGATTCAAAACTATGGTGACTGCCTCGGACTTGAGAAGAACATTGAATCAATCTATCAGTAACTGGTGCATTGTCAATCACTTGCCACTTAATGCGGACAAATGCTTAGCGATGACATACGCAAAGAAACAGAACATTACTAAATTTGTTTACACTTTGGGGAATGATGAAATTAAACAGTGTGCCGTTCAACGATCTTGGCATCACCTTTGATTCTAGCCTCTCGTTTTCAGCACATGTAAATCACGTTTGCAGCAGTGCTAACAGATCTATTGGGTTCATCTTGCGGAACTCCGAGGACTTTGCGAATATTCAAACGTTAAAAATGTTATTTTACAGCTACATACGATCACCTTAGAGTATGGACCGATTGCATCCCATTTATAACATATATGCAATACAAATCGAAAACGTACAACGCAGATTTGTTAAATTACTGTGGGTTAAAAATCGACAGAGCCTTTCCTTCTAGAGGAACTGTTCATGATGTTCTCCTCGATAGACATCAGATACCCTCCCTGTCTGACCGCAGAAAATATATGTTATGTCAGTTTATATTTCAATTATGTATATCATTATCGACTGCTCGGATCTCTTATGCCAAGTTAACTTTAATATACCTTTTCGCTCAATTAGAGACCCTCTTGTGTTTCATGTTCCTTACCCATCCACTAACTTCTTAGTAAGAAGCCCACTCTTTCAGTCCATGAGCATTTTTAATGCTACTTGCAACGACATTGATATGAATGGCTGCACCCATGCTCAGTTTATAGCGTTGGTTAAAACAAATTTATGTAATGTTGTTCTTATTCCATATAATATATTGTTTATATCACTTTTACTTTGATCATTATGATCAATATCTTTCGGCGATTGGCTAGGAATTTTATTATATTACCTAATTATAGGTTTCTTTTTTGCGTAGTTAGTAGTATTGCACTATCATCTTGTTGTGCGTTATAGCATAAAATTGTCTTATTAATGGATGTAGAGCTGTTAGACAATAAAGCTTATTATTATTATTACTATCATTATTATTATTATTATTATTGTTATTATAACTGCGAGATAATTTTATTTATTACAGATTGATTAAGCCTGATGCCGTAGTATTTTCAAAAATATCAACAGTAAAGATTAAAATGTTCAAAATAAGTTGCTCAATGCGGCCTCCAAATCCAAAGCCCAGACAGAAGTAGAAATGTCTTGTAACATTCAGGAGCTGCCGAGAAGTAATTGTGCGCGAGGCGTCGATAATTCTTTTACAATAAAGCTGTTTCACATTATGATATGGTATCTCAATAAAAGGAATCTAAAGGCGAAATATTGGTGATTCTCGCAGACCATTTCAATGGCCCAACACGACCAAACTATAGTCTGTTGCTTAATGCGAGAGAGTAATAAATCATTATTAAACTATAAAACCCAGTGGTCTTTGCCGTATTCCATAGGTGTAGTCCAACTATTATTATTGTGCCTATCATTATTGTCAGGGGTCCCGAGATCGGGTTAGGTAGGTTAACTACCTGTGCCTCTACCTACATAGACAGTTTCGAAGGGAAAACAGGAATATCTATTAAATATATCGTTGGTAAAATATGGTAGGGTAAACAAATAAAAAGCGCGAGGCAGGCTTTCATGGAAGGATGGTCCACTGAAATAAAATCACCCTCGGGAAAAGGTAAAAGATTAATAATTACTCACACTGGTAGCAAAAATGGATTTGTCAATGGTGGCTTACTATTGTTTAAATCAAAACGGACTGGAGACTATCATGAAGACATGAACACTGATGTCTTTAAAGAATACTTCCAGCAAATGCTAAATCTTATTTCTCCTGGGTCTGTTATATAGTCATGGATAATGAGCTCCCATTCAAGAAAATTTGAAAAAATACCAACGTCTGTAAATAAGAAGCATTTTCATAAAGATATGCTGAAAAAGGAGGTACTGGAGATTGTAACGTTGAATAAATCTCTTTGTAGGAAATTGTATATAACGGCACCACGCCTTCTGCCATATCACTGTGAATTAAACCCGATAGAATTGGTGTGGGCGCAAGTAAAAGGGTTTGTAGCAAAGCATAACCCTCTTGCAAGAGGGAATAAAGACAGTGTATTGTGAATAATGGAGTAAGTGCGTCGAACATGTGATTGAAATAGAAGAAAGAAAGTGGAAAGCTGATAACATGCTAGAAAACACTGTAAAGCCCCTTATTAGTTCTCTGGACCCCAACGACCATAGTTCATCGGACTACTCGGAATATGATAACTAAAATTTAAAAATTAAGTTGTATTGTACTCTAATCAAGTATAATTATTATTATTCTTATTATTCTAATAAACTACCTGTAGTAATTCTCACATAACTTTAATTTACCAAACTCGTGTTTCTACTGTATGCAAATTAGGGTGACGCTAATTTAGGACCGATTCGAGGTGTGTAGGTCTTAAATACCTGAAAAATGAAATTCTTAAAAACTATCATTGTGATTTACCTAAAATTTATAATGCAACCTTTAAGTTGTCCACCCTGCTTAATGGGTCCTGTCATTGCAAGTTTACATTTTATTACTCTGTGACATTAAGCAACAGAGTATATCAGTATATCAAAAACTCGGTGATTACGACCGAGAGCTCCATCATGTTGAAAAAGTATCCTGCTATTTTGATTCAGCATTCGCAATGCTGCAATAACGTGGTGCTGAAGTAGTTTTAAATATTTTAAATATTCAGATTACTCTTTATGAAAAATTATCCTATAATTCTGTTTTCAAGAATTTCAGCCGACATGTTTTCACGCCCTTTAGTGTGGATTTACCAAAGACATTATGTGACAAATTTGGCAAAGTTGAGGTTCAATTGGTATAGTTAACACAACAGTTCAATTTAAACGGAATGAAACACTTAGTTCAATTTATAAACTCAGTTCGTATAAAGTTTGATAGTTCGGAGAATGTTTCCATGTAAACTGCTGGTCATGAAACGAATACTATAAATTTCTAAAAAATTTTAAAGTGAAATATTTTTTATATCAATATGCGGTTTTTAAGAGTTTCTTCCAAATTTCATCGGCAAAAGTTTGTTTTGAACGTGAGATCTAAATGAAATATGAACTAGTGCATACAGGGTTATAATTAAACTCATTACAATTTTGTAAAATTTCATTGCTTCCGAAGACTTACAATTATTATTTTAGCTAATAAAAATCTAGTGAAACGAGGTTACATGAGTTGTTGAGATTAGTAGTTATGTAATGGGCTCGCCGCCACACAACCGAGTGGGCGTTCTAACACCGCCACACAACATTTGGGTTCCCTGCGTGTCCGGTCAACTGTTTACTAGAATTTTAGTGGCGGAGGTAACCCAAAGGTTGTGTGGCGGTAAGCCCAATCGTGTAGGAATATGTAAATATGTGAACGCGGTGTTAGAACGCCCATTCGGTTGTGTGGCGGCGAGCCCATTACATAACTACTTTGTTGGTTTTATTAAAATCGTTTTTTGCTAATACTGGTATGTTTTACTCCTCCCACCTACAACTTGTGCGTATGGTGTGGTCGTTGTTGGCGTGTCAAATCGAAAATTTTGCATTTTTTTTTTAATTTTTTAAAAACGGTTCGTGGTTATTTAAATTTTCCTATTCGACGACGCTTTATTTGGTGAGATGAAATTCGAATATGGGTGTTTCGAAAAAGTTACAGAACCTAAAAAAAAAATTACACGTGCCCTCTAGCGGCCACATCACTAGGCATAATAGATTAAAGTTTTCTGATTTTGCAAAAAACGTCGACCTACAAAAGCAATTTGTTTTTCCGCGAGGTCGGAAAATGGCAAGTATTTTTTTGATCGATTAAAAATCAATACATGCCGCTTTTCGGTAATTAATAGCTTTGAAACGAAAAGTCGGATCAAAATTCGGTTTAGACCGTTAGATAGAGCATCTTAAATACTTTTTTACAATACATCTTCCTTATACCGAAAGAATTAGAAAATTGTAGATTTAGGAAACCTAAAATTACAATTTTTTAAAAGTGGTTCAAATTTTTTTTAGTCCAAAAAAAAATGTTTTAACAAAATTTTGAATATGTCATTGGAAAGCGCTTCTCAGAAGACGTAAAATGTATATTTTGAATGTTGAAATTTCTTATCGAGTCCAAAAAAAATCAAAAATTTATTTTTAAACGGAAATATTTTTTGGCTAGTTAATTTTTTTACATTCATATTGGGTTTATTCGATTCCCACGTCATTTTTGGATGTTCACTAAAGAAAACTAAATGTTTCTCACTAATATTAGAGAAATATAGGTTTATATGCCACGAAAACTGCCAAGAAATCACTAATTTTCGGGATTTTAAACATTATCCATTTTATGTGCGTATATACCTGAAACATTTAAGCCTTTAATTGAGCCCTCTAATCAACCCCAGATTGAATGCAAATCCAGTACCAGGACACAGTTCACATCATGCTGAGTTGACGTTGTAAAGGTAACTACCTAAATAACGTGCACGTATTTCGTTTTCCAAAAAGCGAGGAATGTCGCCCAAAATGGAAAAATGCTATCCATCGTGACAATTTTATCCCTGGGAAGAGCAGGGTATGTGAGTCTCATTTTACAAAGAACGATTTTATCTGGTAGATTTCCCAACAGGACATGAAAACGGGTGAAATAATTTCTGTAAGTTTGTTAAAAAACTTAAAAGTATACAATGGTGTTTTAGCACAAGGACTGCAATTTATCTCCGAATAAATAAAAGAAAGAACTTTGCCAAAAGAACGATATAGATATTTCACTACCATGGTATTTTATTCAATTGTATATACAATGAGTCCTCATGCCTACTGATATGTAAAAAATCACTGGTCAACCATTTTATCCCATCCTGAAACTCAAGTGTTATTGTAATCACTGTTTAACCGATCCTCATATTGATGGGAAACACATTTTTTTGACTTTTGCACAAAATATTTTAAAATATTTAAATGAACAAGACAAATATGTTTCTCTGCTGCTGGATAAAATTCATATATCAACCCTTATTTAGGCTGTAAATTACATCAGTAAAAATAATAATGAATTGTTAGCAACAACTGCCCACCTATACCATCATAATTACCAGTATTTGTTCAAATTTGAAAGAAGTTGTGCACATTGCTCCTACTTAAATCTAAAATTAACCATAAATTGCTTTTTCATTTTCTCAAGACAATAATATCTCGTTTAGAATAGGATATAAAGTTTCTTGTGTACTCAGTGACAATAATGCAATTTATAGAAAAGCTATGTCAAATTTTTCAATAAACAAGGCAGTTTACCCACCTCCTGTTCGTGCTAAAAGAGCTTTTTCTACGGCTGTCAATAAATGTTCAATGATAATTTGTAAATGTAGTACCACAGAAAATATACGCATATATTTTCAGTGGTAGTACATTGTAATCGATACTCCTTTTGTTGCCTAACAATTAGTGCAGAATGTTTAAAGAACGCACGACTACGTTTTCGTCACAATGACAAAGGTGGCGTAGACAAAGAAATATCACCGAAACCACGCAGACCATACAAACATAAATGGCAATTTGAATTATTTCGTTGACAAACCCTATTTTATTTTTATTATCTCATGAGTAAACTTTGTAGTTTTTTTTGCTTACATTGTACCTACATTATAACAGTCGCAAAAAAAGTATAGTATAAAACTCGAACGGAATGACCATTTCCTGCTTGTCATACAATATTCTATTATCTACCTACTTATAGTTGCCCTCACTAAGGTTTTTAGCCATATTAAAGCATTATTTTCTTATATACAAGTTTAGATACCTTAACAACAATGGTCTAAACTGCATAGGTAAATTTAGAAATCACACAAAATCATAAATCCAACAAAAATCATATAATATTATATCGTATTCGTTTATTCGTTGGCCGCCGGGTGATGACGTCACAAATGAGCGCTTTGTCATTGTACTGTAGGAGTTATTGCTTAAACTTAGTTTTTCGCAAGCTATGTTACAAATCATGAAAAATTTATAAAAAAAGTATGGAAATTCGCGGTCCGTAGACATCCGACGGATTACGTTTTTACCCGAATGATAGAATAACATATTTTTCTAGTTAGGGTACTAATCTGCTTTAGTAAAATTAAATAGAAAAGTAACTAATATAGTCTGAAATTTTGATAAATTTGAGTCAGTTGAATTATCCTAAATGAATACATTATTAAAAAGCGTTTAGCAAAAACATGTACTAAAACAAAAGGAAATTATGCAGTGATGGGCTAAAATATGGAACAAATTCATTTAAAAATCAGGTATTAATTTTTTGAAAAAACGCTCGGACACGTCGATTATAATTTTTTCTTCCGAATTCTTTGCCTCAAAAAGAAATTATACAGGGTATGTCAAAAAGTAGATGTAGCAAAATTTTTTTGTATTTTAAATAGAACCCTATTTTTTTCAGTGGAATTTTGAATTCTGCGCATAATTCATGTAGCATACCCTCTATCCTTATCTCTAACGGTTTTAGAGAAAAATTACATCATAAAACGAAATTTTTCTTTAAAAAAAGTTACATGTACCTACTTAAAGGTAAACAGGTAAATTTAAATGAATTGTCACTACGATAGCAAGTCATGTGTCAATCAAAAATAATTTTAGGTATAATTTTGAAAAACGGTGATCATGGTGCATTTAAATGAAACTCAAAGAATCGAAATTTTAATTTTATTTGGATGTAGAGACAAAATAAGAAATCAAGAAGAAGTTTATAACTTGTTTAGCGCTAAGTATCCAGAACGACCGATTACAAGATCTACAGTGAGTAAAATTGAGAAGAAATTCAGGGAAACAGGGAATGTAAAGGATCGCCTACGGCCAAGTCGTCCAAAAATTAGTGAAAACACAAAATTGAGCATTTTGTTAAAAGTTGAAGATAATCCCCATAGTGCATCCACTGAAGTAGCCCTTAATAATGATGTGAGCCGACGATCTGTTTTGCGGGTCTTGAAACAAGAAAAGTACCATCTGTACAAAATTAGGTTGCTGCACGAGCTAAACGAAGATGATCCCGACCGCCGACTACAGTTTTGTGAAACTATGATGGAAATTTGCAACTTAAATCTATTTTTCCATCGCAAACATACTTTTTAGCGATGAAGCCACGTTTTGTTTGAATGGTTCGGTAAACAGACAAAATTTTTGGTATTGGAGTACAAATAATCCCCGTTGGATGAGAGAACAGCACACGCAAAACCCACAAAAAGTAAATGTTTCGGCAGGGATATTAAATGATAGAATTATTAGATCTTTTTTCTTCGATGGAAATCTTACAGGAGACCGGTATTTAAAATTTCTTCAAAATGAATTAATTCCCACACTAGCAGCGGATTTTCCAAATCCGAACCAGCCTAATCTACCAGAAGCGTCTATTTGGTTTCAGCAGGATGGTGCTCCGCCTCATTTTGCTCGACAAGTACGAGAGTATTTGAATACTGTATTTCCCGAACGATGGATAGGTAGAAGAGGACCCATAGAATGGCCTGCAAGATCTTCCGATCTTACACCAATGGGTTTCTTTCTTTGGGGTTATCTGAAATTAAAAGTGTATAATGTATAAGGATAAAGCACAAAATTTGGAAGACTTAAAATTTAAAATTAGATATGAAATTAGGCAAATTAATGAAAATACTGTAAATAATGTTTTAGAAGGGTTTTTAAGTAGATTGGCATATTGTCAAGAAGTAAATGGTTGGCATTTTCAACACCTAATAAAATAATTTTCGTTTTATGTTGTAATTTTTCTTTAAGACCGTTAGAGATAAGGATAGGGTATGCTACATGAATTATGCGCAGAATTTGACGTAGAATTCAAAATTCCACTGAAAAAAATTGGGTTCTATTTAAAATACAAAAACTTTTTGCTACATATACTTTTTGACACACCCTGTATAATTTCTATTTGAGGCAAAAAATTCGGAAGAAAAAATTATAATCGACGTGTCCGAGCGTTTTTTCAAAAAATTAATACCTGATTTTTAAATGAATTTGTTCCATATTTTAGCCCATCACTGTAGTTAAAATAAATGGACGACTATTAAAACACTAATAGACTAATATATAACCTTACAAAAATGACTTTAGTTGTTACAAGAATATAATTTTTCCATGGTTGGACAATTCAAGGAATTCAGATTATATAACATTAATAAATTTAAATTCAAACTCGGTAATCATTTGTTAAATTATGCTTCTGAAAACCTCCATAATTCTTATCATGCTTATCCTATTTTTTTCTTTATTTTTGTCTTTTGTTTTATATGTATTATACTTTTTGCTATGTATTTTGTTAATAAAATTCATTATTATTATTATTATAACTATTATTATTATTATTCTTTGCTATTATAACTAAACTTCTTGCTGTCCTTAATCATATTTTGTTAGCAAAGAATTTTAGTAAACTAATTTTCTTTGTGTATAACGTGCATGGGTTCCGAACCACATCACATAATAGTCCAAGCCTGTATCCCCAAAGAGCTATTAATAAATAACACTTTGGTTTCGCGCAGCTTTCGCAGTATGTGGCCTATAAAATCGCGTTCTTGTTCGGTTTGCTCAGTTTAGATTATGAGTTTATTTTTTTAGTACTCTTTCAGATTCCTCATTTTGTCGCCCCTAATGGGCTGAATAAATGGTACACTAGGAATGGGCCTCAAGGGTACTATAGATATCTACTTACGAATTTTAGAATAGGGTCCACCACAGCATCTTCAAACATTTTTACGTAAACCGTATATTGCCCCAATTTCTTGATATCGTCAGTAGGTGGAACGTCGCTAAAATTAATAACTATTAAATCGCTAAATAAAACGGGCAAAAATTGCGGGTGCATGTGTGACAGTCTTTACCCTCCAAAAATTTTATATACCTTTATGTTCTTGGTCTAAACCAAACAAAAGTATAAATACAAGATATTCCGAATATTAAAAAGTATACAGAATGACAAAAAAGTCGCGCATAATGCCTGTAACTTTTGAATTACCTCGTATACGAAAAAGTGACCTTTATTAAAGGTTTTCAGTAAATTATTTCCCACGTTTCTACCTGCATGAATATTTTCTGTCTTTCCGCGGGTTGGTTGCCATAGAGACCAACTTACTTTTTTTAAATGGAACACCCTGCATATGATTGCATATTTGGATTCTACTGAGAAAACTCTGAATTTCTTGTATTTCAAATTATTATTTATTTAAAATTGTAACAAACTTTATAATAACAAAATAAACAGCTTAGAAAATTAAACAACTTAACGTCGGAATAATAAACAAGTGAAACCTTTTCAGTGGATCAGGTGTTCAAAATGACCACCATTTTCTGCTAAGCAGAGCGTCAGTCGATCCCTAAACCCGTCTACAACCTTTAAAGGAAGTCCTCTGGAATGGCCCGAATTTCAGCACTAATTCTGACTTTTAAAGATTCTAAGTCATCTGCACGGTTAACGTAGACTTTGTTCTTTAAGTACCCCTACAAAAAGGAGTCGAGCGGGGTTAAGTCCGGAGATCGAGCTGGTCAGGCAATTGCACCTCTTCTGCCTATCCAACTTCTTAGAAATTGTTCGCTTATGTATTGTCTAACATTTGCCGCATAATGCGCAGGTGCGCCATCTTGCTAGAACCATACCTGTTCGTTTATGCCATTATTTACACCCGGTAACACCATTCTGCAAGAAGGAACTGTGATTCCTGAGGAGGTCCAGATATTTTTCGGCATTCAAATTACCATCTATGAAAAAAGGTCCCACAATATGTCTACCGACTATGCCCGTCCAAACATTAACTTTTTCGGGCCTCTGAGTACGACCTTTCTGGAACCAGTGAGTATACTCAGCAGACCAAAAACGACAATTGTGTCTATTAACAATGCCATTAATGGAAATTAGCTTCATCCGAGAAAATGGTATTTGTTACGAGGTTATTATCGAATTATTGTTGTTATTGAAATTTCTTTACCATTCGACACACTGTTGACTGATTTATTGGAGGCCTATTTGGATATAACTTATTAAAAAGTTGACAAACCTGATCTTGTGATCTCTTCATATTTCCGTAACCGCTCATTATTAAAATTTCAACTCGTTGTTTCTTATTCAGATGAACCATAGTGTAAACAAATTAGAATCAGACAACAGAAAATTAAACAGTAACTCAAAATTGACACCTCTACGATCGCTGCCACGAAAACACCTTAACTCACCTGGTGAGTATTAGGTAGGAATAATTATAATTAGGAAGTTTTTCATTTTCAGCTGTCATTATCTCGGAAACGCTTGCAGATAGGTGAAAATTTAAAATAGAAAAAATTCAGAGCTTCCCCAGTAGAATCCAAATATGCAATTATATGCAGGGTGTTCCATTTAAAAAAGTTAGTTAGTCTCTATGGCAACCAAACCAGAAATGACATGCAGGTAGAAATGTCGGGAATAATTTACTGAACAACTTTCCTAAAGGTCACTTTTTCGTATACGAGGTAATTCAAAAGTTACAGGCATTATACGCGACTTTTTTGCCACTCTGTATATCTAGAAAACGAGTAAACCACTCATTATTTAGAAATTTTGGCAATGGTCATAAATAGAGATCGACAGATGTCAAGATTGATATATCGGCACACTTTTAATAATATCCGGCATATCGTATCGGCATATTAAAATATTATTTTTTCCTTTCACAGTAACAGACTCTGTATAAGGCTTGTTCCAACTCGGTCAAAAACCGTACTAGGACCGTGTCCGAACGGTCGCTCATCTAATTTACCACTGCAACAATCGATTGCCAAATTCAAAATTTAATTGACAAACTGGAAATGATTGTTCGGGGACGGTAATTTGGCCGTGTTGAAACACGCCCTTAGTTGTAGATATTGAAAATTAATATTCAAAACAGACATGTAGGTATAGGTATTTAGAGATAAAAATTATAAAATAAAATAATATTATTTCCAATTAATTAATAAAATATTAGAACAGGGCATTCGGGCGCGGACATTTTGGTCCTGAACTTTTTTTCTAAAAATATAGGCAAATTGGAAACAAAAAGATGGGTTGAAAGCTAAGGCTAATTTAAGTAAGTACCCACCAATGCTCTACCCACACAGCACAATCATGTTTCAGAAATATTTCGTATTAGTTTCTCCGAAAGGTTTTAAATATTCCATAAATATTCCAAAACATTTATGATATATTGGTGAAATGTTTCAGAAATCCAAAAGTATGCCATGAAAGTAATATATCATTTTATGTTTCTGAAACATTTCATAATTGCATTTGTGAAATATTTCAAATTAGAGGATCATACTTTTCAAAAATATTTCTGAAATTATATAAAATGAAATAATATATCATTCAATATCAAGAACATATTTATTAAAAAAAAAACATATGAACTATTATTAAGTAATAAATATGAATATACAAAATAGGATGCTTATTTATCCCTGAAATTCTTATTTCTATGGGGCCCTGAAAGTAGAAATTTAAGAATTAATAATTTTAATTAGGTATGAATCATAATAACATTATGTGGGTATAAAGGTGCATTTATAAAACTTTTCGTCGCCACCGTTCCCGTCGCAACTTAATCTAAAGGGGAATAATGTATGCATTTGTAAGAGCCGCCACCGCTCCCGTTCGTAGTTCCAACATGGCCAATTTTAAACTTTCTGACCTTGTGTTGGTCGCCGTTCGTGATTTAGCCAATGGAAAGAAAGAAATTTGACACATTTTATAAAAAAAAAAAACATAGAAACATTTTTCATATTCCTACGATTTCAGCATTTATAGACAATAGACGAGGCTTAACTTATCTCATAGTTGAAAAATATTAATAAATACTGGTCACCCACCCCAAGAACGGTGGCGAAAAGTTTTAGAAATCGACCGTTATCCCTGATAGAAAACTATAAATTCCTAACACATCAAGGACGCTGCGTATATCAATGTTTGATACATAAACATTATTGAAAATACATATTCCATTATAAAGACAGCAAAGTTTAGCCAAAATTTGTTATCAACTGTATACCTTATACAGGTATTCAAAGTTCTTACATTTCACGGGACAAACGAGGTTTGCACTGCGACAGCCACTGTGCAACAATTCTTTGTACCTCTAGTTCTGTCCCGGAGGGAGGTGATGCCTTTTACTGCATCTTTTATTATTATATTAATGTTTTTGTAATTTAAAAATTTGTCCATTCCTTTTCTGCCCCTTTACTTTCAATATTCTAATTCACAACAGTAATAACTCAACTTTAATAAATAAACTAAAGCGAGAAAAATCATAAAATGAACCTAACCTACAATCATTACTATATCTATTTAATAAAATAGAGACTTACCTTAGTTTCATTGTCCATAATATAATTATTTGGTAGTAGCACAGTTTACCCACAAATAATAATGTCTAATAATAATAGTTAATTGAACATTACATAAACAAAACATAAAATAAGGAGAATCCGTGAGGGGAACAGATTGGTTTTTCTGCATCTGGCCCGTAAAGTGTCAAAGGCAGGGTGCATGTGTCAACTGTCATTTTGGGTGTAATGAATCTGAAATATTTTATAAATATTCTCAATGATATTACATGTAAAATTTCATAATTATTTCGTGAAATATTTCAGATATATTGATATGAAAGGTTATGTTTTTAAGACATTCGAAATACATCAGAGATGCTTCTGAAAAGAAGTGTGCTGTGTGGGTTCTAACCATAGTTACAACAATAACAAATAAAAGTATTGACTATTAACATCAACGAATTTCAGTCTAATGTAAATCAACATGCAAATTGCTCCCCTCCACTTGGTTTGCCAAACTTACGCTGTTCAAAGTATTAACATGAATAACATGATGTGAGAAACTTATAACAATGTCTAAATCCGGGTAAAAAAATCTACAGTATGACATCATTATAGCATTTATGAATAAGTTGTGTCATCTATGGTAATAGTAGATCATCATGGTACCCACCGGTATCGCTGAAAAATATGTTTGTTTTCCAGTGATTCAAATTATCCCTATGATACCTTCATTTTTACTTCTAAAGTTTATTTCTATGTTGAAATAAAATATTTTTTTAACCTGCGTTTTCGTATACCCATGTAAGTCCTTTTTAAATCTTAATTAATCTCCTTAGACTATTTATTAAATAAATTATAACTTACCTTTTATCAGCCAAAGGTATATTTAAGTTTTTTTTAATAAGTCGTACGGTAAATCCAGTCCGTTGACACTTGTCATTTCTAATCTCTTCAGTGTAAAACCCATCTACTTCTCTTCCTACTTCAATAAGTTTTTTAGTAAGTTGTTTGACTAATGTTGTTTTACCTACCCCTAAAAATGAATTGTCTGAAGATGATCGATTTACGTTGGTAGGCACCAGTTCGTTTACGTAGGTAACTACAATTGCGATAAAAAAATATATGACACCCAATTTTACTTCTAGGGTACCTATCACAAAATTTTCAGCTGTGATGTTCAAATTATAGTCACCTAATGGGTGGTATTACAGATATATGTAGATATGGTATTAGGGAGAAGATCATGAAAGCCACTCCAATTATGCCTTGCTCCCTACCCTGGGAAAAATTGTTGAAATATTGGTCAAGAATCGCATGGTAAAGTTTCTAGAAAATCAAGAGAAAAGTCTGTTCAGTTTGATTTTCAGGCATCAAAAGGAACCAACGACCAATGCGTTTATTGAGAATTTTATCGGGAAAACTAAATAGTGGGAAGCAGCTGCTGCTGTCTCTTGCAACCTCTCTAAGGCCTTTGACTGCGCGAATCATCACATAGGTACTACTTCTTAAGTGGGAGGCTTATGGTTTTTGGGGCGGGGCTTTATAGTGGCACAGATCTTACTTGCAGGGAAGACGCCAGAAGGCACATGGGTGAAACTAATATGGGGAACTTCACAACAAGAAAACCGTTACAAAACCTAGTGGGCCACCAGAGGGCTCTTCGAACGGTCACTACCATGTGCTCCTTGCCAAATCAGACTTGCATAGTAATCTGTCGACTATCTCTCTCTCTCTCATAATATTAACCTATAAAAAGAGACAGACCTTGTTAAAAACGCAATATATATTACGCCAACTAACTGGAGGGCTTTAGGCGAAGGTGGCCCAAAATGATCCCCCTAAGCTAGAAATGCCTGTAAAAAGCAAAGTAAACAAGAGAAGAAGTTCAAATATATTTTTTTGGAGTGTCCTTAGACTGTACTAAAATATTGCCTTACCAATTTTTTGATATATTAAGGTAAGCAATTTTTTAAGGGTAGTAATGTAGATGTTTGCAAAAGGATCGTTTTACCCTAATAGGTTGGGCAAAATGATCCCCTAGAGTAAGGCAAAATGATCCCTAAGGTATAGCAAAATGCCTGCATTTTAAGAGTTTTTCGTAATAAAACAACCAATTTATGACAACCAAAAGTACTTTATTTAGTTAAACCAAATGACATTTAATAAAAATAAACTTATATCGCTGTGTAATAAAACAGCTAAAAAAATATCAAAAAGCCACAAAATACTGAATTAAAACGCAAAACAAGTTGACATTACAAGTTATCTACTAACTGTCTACGCACATTTTTCACCTTGCCATTGTCAATACAATAGTCACAGTAATAAGGATCGCAGTCATCATCGTCAATTCCCGCACACTCATCATGTGCCCAACGATAGCACATCGAGCACTGCACCCACCCTTCTCCTGAGTTAGACTGTAGAAATGTTTCGGTACAAATAATACATTCTGTCTCTTCTTCCACTTCGGACTCCTCAGAAGATTCCTTGTCATTTTTGTCCTGTTTTCTTCTTTTATTATTCGTATATTTTCTCACACTACGCCTTTTCTTCTGTTCTTTTGAAACTTTCTTTTGTGCCAATGTGTTCTTGTTTTTTAAAGCTTTTTTTCGACCCGCTTTTCCTTTTTCTGTTGTTCCTCTAACAGTTGATCTTTATACGGAGAGCTTGTCAAAACTACTGTGCCTCCAGATTTCCGTGATTTTGAGCTACGTTGTTCTTGTGCCATTTTAGGGAGTGGATGAACATCATTTGGCAGAATGTTAAATCCACTTGATGCCCTCGATGTCGAGGGTTCATTAACCGCAGTAACAGTTGTTCGAAAAGCGTCATTTTGCTCGTTGATTTTAATACTTCTTTCATTGGCCTCATCATTCTGCTCATGGAACGCATTATTTTCATAACTGACTTCTTCATTTTGTTCATTGGAACGCATTATTTTCATAACTGACTTCTTCAATTTGTTCATGGACGCATTATTTTCATAACTGACTTCTTCATTTTGTTCATGGACCGCATAATTTTCCTCGTGGACATTGTCATTCTGAGGTTCGTTTTGCTCAGTCACTTCAGCAGCTGCAAAATCAATGTCAGTGAAAAAGTTATACGGAAAAATTCCATCTTCTTGAATCCGTTAACTGCGTTAAGTGGTGTGCAGGCCTGCATGTAAGACTCGTTAAAAATTTGTGAGATTTGAAAAACGGTTACAACCCTTCCGGGGTGATTAGTAAGCCACTTTTCCAATGCTGTGTCGTGGTAGTGATTGAGCGGGTACATAAAACTCACGTCTAATGGCTGAAGCTTGTGGGTGGTGTGTGGCGGTAGACATAAAATGGTCACAAAATTGCTTCTGGCTTTTTCGATGACACTTAAGTTTTTTGTGTGCGAAAGGTGGTCATCAAGAATTAGAAGTGCAGCATCCTCTTGTGAAGGCTTAATAAAGGAAATAAAATGGTCAAACCACAGCGCAAAAACCTCAAGCTTCATCCAAACAGAGTCGTTGCAATAGAATGCTGTTCCCGGTGGTGCACCATCTTTCAACTCTTCTTTCATTCGCTTACGAGCAAAAATAACCATAGGAGGAACATAAGAGCCAGAAGCAGACATACAAATTACGGCAGTAGTGGACACACCTCGTTCTGCGGATACAACTCTGCCAACTTGTTTTCTACCTCTTTGAGCTAGAACTTTACAATTTTTACCTGGGACCGTACTCAAAGATGTATCATCAATATTAAAGATCCTGTGTGCTGGAAATTGTATTTTGTCATATACTGTCTTTAGCAACGTGAAAAATTTGGTTACGACAGGCCGGTTAAAGGCACGAGCGCGAGCCGCTGATGTTGACTCAGGTGATCTTAGTGAAAGTTAAGGGTGCCTCTTGCGAAAACCCGTCAACCAATCTTTGCCAGCTAGACATGTTTTCTTGGAAAAGGGATGCTTAATATTATTTTTCTCTGCAAGCTGATAAGCAATCGATCTCACATCTTTAGTGGTGAGACCGTACATTCTGCTTTCCATGTCAAGTATATGCGCAACCAATTCCTCTTCCTGTTCCTTAGTGAAAACTAGTTTTTTGCTTCCCAGTTTCTTCACAGCATTAATAGCTAACTTATTCGTTCCTTTACAGCGTCTCTTTTAACTCATCACCGGAACACTAAAGTTTCTGGCCGCAGTTTTGTAGGCTAAGCCACGACGGACCTCTTCTATTGCTTGTCGCATTTTATCTTAGTATTTGTTGCATTTGTTGAAATATTTTCCTGCAGGGGCCCAATAAATATAGATCCCCTTTTATTTCGTTCTTTTAAATTTTCAGTGAAAAAAACTCGAGCGGGCAAAATGATCCCGGAATCATTTTACCCAGTCCAGTAAGGGATCATTTTGCCCCGAATGTGTACATATTGCATAAGGTTATGGTAACTTCATGCCTGCTCTCTGTAATATTTTCATAAACTCGTCAAACAGTAGGCCAAACCATATATTATTATAAAATATATTTCGACTTAATGTTCCTATTACTATAACAACACTGCTACAATAGTTTAAAAGCACTTACCTTAGATCAGACAGCATAAAAAACACGTTTTAACAAATATTTTGATAAAACGATGTAACCTCGTTCACTTTCACTGGTCAAGTAAACATGGCGACTCGACTGCCTCTAGTCACCCGTTCGAACCGCAGAGGGCAGCATTGGTATTGAAAATAAAAGGGAGGATCATTATGCCCGCAGGGATCATTTTGGGCCATCTTCCCCTATTATCCGTTTTTTGGATAAAAGAAGAAGAAGAGAAGTTCTGTCAATTTTGTAAAATGTGAACCCCCGAACGAATTGTTGGTAAGAACTGGATTTTTTTTTTAATTTACTCTTCAAAAAGGTCTACCAACCATAGTTTATAGAAGAGGTACATATCCACAGCCCAAGCGAATGCAAATAGAACTGTATGATAAGTCATGCCGAAGGAGTTTTAATGTTCAGCCTCGTGTAAGTTTTTCATTTTGTTCTTTGCCATTTAATCCTTTAAGTGTTATATTTAAGTGTATGCTCCTTATTTGCCTCTATCAGTATTTATGATGGCCTGTGTCGCCCATTCAATAACCAAAATCAAGTTTTACTGTAAATATCCCGGTTGAAAGAGTGCATTGAGATCTTCATCTGGCCCTAATTGTGTCAATAACCATTTTTCTATACATTTCCCCTTACTGATGTTGAAAGACTAAGAGTGTGGAAGAATAAATGTTGTATTAATCCTGACATCGAGTGCAAAAACTTCAGGATTTGTGAAAATCATTTCAATGATTGTCAATTTAAGAAAGCTTGAAAAAGGCTTAATTGGCATGCTGTTCTCAAACTGTCCCTGAGCTTTTACCACCTGATGTTTTAGGATCACTTCCACATTCTCTGTAGAACTATGGTAGTTCAATTTTTTTTAATGGCAGTCTAAAACATTCTGTTTGGTCCTCTAAATGTATCCATTCTACTTTTGACACATGTACACATTCCACTTTATATTTTATCGATTTTTTTTTCACTGCTTTCAGTTTCTCAGTACTTAATTAAAAAATTATGTTTTGTTCAGTCTGTTGGTCATTTTGGTACTAATCATTAACATTTTTTTCTGTTGCATGGACAACTTATCAAGCCCAAATACTGTGACAATTTAACTCTGGCTGCAACATTTGACCTACACCTGGCTAAGACATTATGCATCTGGCTACGAGGTTTTACACCTGACCAAGACATTTTTCACCTGGATGGACACTTTCAAGTAGGTACCTAGACCGTTATGTTTTTTTTATGTCAATTTTTTTAAATTTATTTTCTGTAATAAAGAGTTATTTACTGGAAGAAGGAAAATATATTTAGTGCCAGTACTTTTGGCACTGGTTAACTCATGTCACAATAATTTTTCATTCGTTTTTATTATTTTCCTTCTACCAGAGGCTATAACTGTTTACATCTTTACCACTTGACTGAGCTAAGTTCAAGAGAAAAGCAAGGGAGGATGCAAGCGATTCTTATGTAAATGGGTCAAAACTGAAGTAACTTACTGAATTTACTTGAACTAAGAAAGTGTGCAAAACATATACAGCTAATTGCTATTTTGTATTAATAGTCAGTAGAGTAACTAGAAGACCTGGGTTTGATATAAAGCAAACATTTTTTTTGGGACAACGACCAAATGTCAAGAATTCACCTATTTGCCTCGAGCAAACCCTGGTTCATTAAACACTTAGAACCATTTTAGTCACGTCGCTGTTATTAGTTACATTTTTGGTTTATTTTTTACAGAACATTTTTTATTTGTACCTATAAAGTATTTCTATTGTTTCTATACCAATTTTTGTCAGAATTTGTTCACATTATGTTTTATGGTAAAGTTTAAATAAATTTTGAATTTTTCTTCATAAGCTTTGTTTGTTATTTACATCGGCATTCATAAATAACAACAATATTTGGTTTTTAATGACATTTATTGACTTTTTGGTATAATTTGATATAAAATACATACATTCATTAAATTCTGAAATTTAGTGAATACATGGTATTTTATAGTTAATTAACTCAAAAAGCGATAAAACGTCTTTAAAAATCTCAAATATTGTTTAAACAGTAAACCAGTAATTTGAAAACGAGTTATTTAAACTACCCGCCATCCGCAATAAATTTCCTACCGTAGCGCTCGGGGTGGACTGGTGGCCAACTTGAATCTTTGTTTCTCTGGTTTTCTACGTAGTTCGCATTTCTAACCTCTTATCTGTTTTGTGCCAGAAGGTTTGATTTGCGGGTTCTCCGTCCAGACAGTCTTATTAAGTGTATGGAGTTCCTCAAAGCTCAAGTTGATTTGTAAAAACTATCATACTGTTTATTAAGCATTCAGTTTTTTAAACTAAATTTTATGACTAAAGAAGTTACTTCTAGCAGATATCTTGACAGTTTTCAATTTCATTGGTATACATTTAAATACTCTGATCATTAGAGTAGAGTCACGATATTAATTTTCATCGGGGATCGTATGTGATCATCGTTGAACTCATTATTGTCAGAAGACAAACGCGCAAGTTTGAAGATCATTAAAGTACTCTCTAGCTTGTGTGTTCTGGCGCCCTAAAGAAATCTTCTGACAATTAATACAGGACAGACCTACTACCCTTGGGGAAAGTGGACATAATGAAATTTTTAAATTGTTAGAACTTTTCTGGGAAAGAGTGCTGAAAGGGAACGCCCTAGTACGCCAGCGATGAGAAGGGATATAGTTCTCATATTTAATTCTGAGGATAATACAAACGGTTTCGACTTGGTACCAGAAAATGGATGAGTTGCGCGAGATCTTTAAATGGTCTAAGTTGAAGCAGGGAAAAAAGTCGAACGGACACACCCATAGACCTCGTAACTATTAGACCGAACAATAACAAATAAACGTGTTGTCATCATTGTATTCCAGTGTAAAGTAAATCAACATTCAAGTTGCTCCCCTCCACTTGGTTTGCCAGACATACGCTACAGAAAACGTAGCTTTCTGGGCTTACTCTGTTAAAAGTATTAACTTCCATGATTTACTAGAATAACAAGATGTGGGAAATACATAAAGTATATGCAAATTCAGAGTAATCCCCACTCCCGACCCCACCTAGCTCTTCACGGCGTCTCGCCACCAAACGATTTTGGCATCACAATTTTATAGCATTTATGAATGGCGTGTCGGATCTATAGTTACGATGCCTATGGACACACCAAACTGCCTCTGGGTAGTACAGCCTGAACTAACCCTTTACTAGCCAACGCAGCTGCCTCATCACTCAGTGTAGGGGAGACCGGGGCCAGTTGTCACAATTTTAAGAAATTATTTTGTTTTAAGTGTATGCGAAATATTTTGTGGACATGATTCATGCTTTAAAATGTATAAGGCTGTAAATTAATTCACAGTGCCATTTTTGGATTTTTCAAAAAATAGATACAATTGTGACAACTTATCCCTTGCCGGAGTTAGGTGTCACATGGGGTTAATTGTCATGTGTATTTTAGATGATAAATACGTTATAAACTTATACTTTTAAAAACACATATTAAGACAAAATGTTTTAATTCAAAACCAACGATACAAAGTTTGGAATACGTTTTTAGCTAAAAAAATTCTTCTTCTTTTCACTATCGCAGTTATGACAAATGTAAAGTTCTTGTCCATCAGTGCACGCATGGTGAGGCTAACCATTGCAGGATCTGCATTTTATCCACTTTTCATTCGACGCACTGTTGGAAAATTGTTCAAGACAAATTAATCAAAAAAAATTTCTTCATCAGTTTCACTATCCAAATAGGCGACCTGGAATTTTTCAATTTTTTCGTTTCCTTCTCTTTTTTTCCTGAATCAAAAACGCTTCTTTTTACCGTTTCCTTTTTTTTTGCTTTTCTTGTTCAAGCGTTTATTTCTCTCTTCCTCTAATTGGACTTTTTGGGGTGCAATAGGTATTGCACTTTCTCATTTACGCCTGCTAACTCGATTCGATTTTCTTGCCGATGTCTTTCTCTTGTCTCAGACTTTCCGGGTTACTATATGCCTAGTACGCTGCCTTGCTAAACCACTGCAGCAGGGATTATTAAGACTAGTTTGAATATTTCTTTTGGCATATTGGATACCAGATACCGACGTAAATTCTTGCGATTTTGTCAGTATACGAACAGATTTTCTAATTGTTGTTTTCGAAGTTGTTTTGTTCTCTTGAATGGTATTGCTTATTTCCTGCGTATTGATAATTCCCAGGCTGGAGTTTCGTCTTCGTTTAAGATCCCACATCTGGCTTAGTTTTTTTTTTCGTATAAGATACCCGGATCTGACCTATTAGTGACAGAGCTCGCAATAAATTCATCAGCGCTAAATATATCTCTTGTATGGAAATACACCTGCACTGAGCGAAATATCGAGTTGACATAACTCAAATATGAATTATCCTAGACCGACGCGTGTTGCTAATAGGGGACAGCTCAGACCTCTGAGGAATCGAGGAAATTGCATCAAATCACTGTTCATGAGTTATAATAGCCCTAAAGATGGGTTGTTTTAGCTAGCTAGCTTAGCTAATCGTAGCTGGGTTTGACGAACACATGCGACATGGGCTGCAGCAATTCATTGTTGAAGCTGCCAGAGACCAATATGGGAGTTGTGATGCGTCACTACTCGGGCTAGATTAACTCATGATTCGAGCTATCAAAACTGGACCTTTCAGTTGTTCTAGCTTACTTAACGACTATAGATATAATCTGTCCTAAATGTTGACAGGGAATCTCAATAGAGCCAAGAAACACTTCATAACTAAAGCTAAATTACCAAAAAAGGCGTTAACAGTTGTTCTGTTAAAGTCACTGGTCCTTGCTAAACTTGTTGCCTCTGGGTTTCGAATTTCTTTGTTCTTGGCATTTTCAAAGAATTGGCACTAGCGAACTGAGAACCTAGAACACGTACTTCTTTAGGTGATATTCCAAAGAAATATCAGATGCTTTAGTACATATTCAACCAGTTGGTTTCCAAGTTCAGGCTAAAATACTAAATGATTTTTAATGTAGCCAACTAAAATTGACGGCGCAACCACTTGTTCGTCAAGTAACTGAGACGTTTTTCTCATTGGAGATTCGTTTAATAACCATAATTATGTAACCTGAAATCAACAAAAAGCATATAACATCTACCTACGTGGAATCGCGTGGAAAGCTAATGTCTAGCGGAACTGGTTGTCACATGTGGCAAACAGCCCCCGCTCATTTCAAACAACCTGCGCCACTACACAAATAATTTTTAAAGCTAAATAACGGCACTAATTCAATAAGTTCAAAGTCAATAATTACGTTAAATCAAAGTCAGATAAGTGCCAAGCAAAATGTATTTAACAGATTTTTTTTCAACTGATGCCTTGAAAACACTAATTATATGGGTAGCCAAAAATTTACACAAGGAAAGCGATATTATATATTTTTACCCGCGTGACCTTAACTCATCAGCGACAATGTTCGTACTTACTGAATACACGTGCTCTGTGAAGAAACGGTAATAATGTGTGATGCACCAGACAGCTGCATGTCGCGGCGTTGCCAAGATTTAAGGTAGGGACAACCAACCCATCTGACAACGAGCTCCGGTCTCCCCTATAATCTTAGGTCACACAGTAGTGCCAGGTGGTGCCTGGTTAGGACCCTGCTGCAAGGTCTGGGAGGCTTCACCTGCGGCTTCCGGAGTTCCTCGCCGGGATAAGGCCTGATCGCCGCTGTGTGGGGTGCCGGGGGCTCTGCCGTGTCTTAGGACATCACATTTGACACAACCACCCCCTAAATGTTTTTTTACAGATAGACGACAAGGAAATGAATAGTGAAAAAAACGTGCCGACGACAGACGAGGAGAGAAGACCCCCCTGGACTCTAAGGTTGATGCAGACAGACAGTCTGTAATTTCTTCGTACTTTATCTTCGACAGAGCCTCTCGGCTCCGCGGTTAAGACGGACCCAACACGATCCCCCAAGCGGAGCCGCAAAGCACTGCCAAAGTGGATCCACAAGGCTCTGTTAGGGCCCCAAAAGCTGGCGCCAGCTCTGGCGAGTCCTCCAAGAAGGAATTCGCTAGGAAGCAGAGGAAAAAGAAAAAGAGGAACGCGACGAGCAAAATGGCCAGGGCACTGGCTTTCCAGAATGCGGCAGCTGGCCCACGCTTACCGTTCCTGGGACTCTCGGGAGCAGAGCAGTGGAAAGGACTTAAGTGGGGGAATGAGCGAAAGCATCTTTAAGCCTCAAAATCCCATGGGCCGAAGATTTAAACAGGCTGTCGAAAGGCGGCCTGCTGACCTTCCCGGAGCTCCCGCCTCTGTCGGCCGTGAGGCGGAGCGCTCCATCGAGCCCCCCTGAACTTGCCCAGCAGAGAGGGGAATAGTATACAAGGCAAAAGGCAAATTCCGCCAGGTAGTGGGAAGCCCACAAAATGGCCAGAGGAATCCGCCAGACCCGGGGGGAACAACACCATTGTTCCGCACTCCTAAAGGTTGGGAAGCTGCTGCTGGTGGGTCCCCAAGGGACTACACCATCAGCGACTGAAAGGGAAAATCAGGTCATTGAGTGGACCTGATGGAAAATCCCAAAGCAGAGACCTCCGTTTTAGGAACTCTGGCCGAGTGAGGCCCGGATGGTTCATTGTAATTGCTAAGGACTAGGAGCTGGCAAGGTGGATTCTTGGAGATTGCACCCTACTTACCTACTACCTTCACGGCCGCTAATGCCCCTTTGGCTTAAATTTTAGCTGAGTAGTTCATGAGTCGATTCGAAACGGCTGGGAAGGGTGCTGGCGCTCCAAAACTTACCTCTCAACGTGGATCAGTGGAGGTATGTACAGAACAGAGGACCGGAAGGGTGGTTCGCCACTTTCCTGATAGAGCAGGAGGTCGTTAAGCGGCTGGAGGGATCTGGGTGAACTCTCCACTTTAAGCTGGTAACTCTCGCTATGCGTCGAGTGCCGCCTTGGAGTGGGGGAGCACAGTTAGGACGCTAGGAGCGAATTAGTTAGCATTCTGACCGGTCCACCGAAGATTTTTCTTATACAAGAGCCTTATGTTTTTAGGAATCAAGTTAGGGGCTTGGGAGGAGCCAGCCACATCCTGAGGGTTGGAACAGAGGACGACGACAGACCGTTGACCTTCATCGTGGTGTCCAGGGAGATCAGCGTGGTATAACCGATTCTGAGCTAGAAACTAGGAACGCCTTAGCATCAGTACTCGGAATGTAAAGTGAGTCAAGGTAGTCGTAAGTTATTAATCTGTAATTTATTTTATGGAAGTAGTCCATCTCACACAGTGGAGTGATATTTTATTTATGGAATAAAACACAAAGTCTGCTCCACTAATTTAATAAAATAAAATTTATATTATATGCCCATACATGTTTCGAAGGTATAAACCGTCATTCTCAGTGGGTTAATATTAAGATGTAAGTATATTATGAAGAGACCAATGACATTGTTAGATTATTAAAACTTTTGGTATGACTTCACCATGATGGTCGTACCCTATTTTGATTTTGATTTTAATTTCCCAGTAAAAGTTGGCTTTTACAATAAGTTCAAAATAAAATAAAAATAAATTTAATCTTCATATTAATTAAACAAAACCTTTTATTAGTTATAATGTATTATTAAATTAATTCACGTTACATATGAATTCTTATAAAAATTAAAAAATTTTTCTGCAACATAAGTTTTAATAATCTAACAATGTCATTGGCCTCTTCATAATATACTTACATCTTAATATTAACCCACTGAGGATGAAGGTTTATACCTTCGAAACATGTATGGGCATATAATATAAATTTTATTTTATTAAATTAGTGGAGCAGACTTTGTGTTTTATTCCATAAATAAAATGTAATTTATTTGCCGTACGTTGATGCACGACCGCCCGTAACAGAGGACTTAAGAGCGTGGTGTGATGCAAACTCGTATAGCAAAATTTAGTGCAGCACCAAAATATACGCCCGGGGCGAACCTAAATAATTTTTAGCGCACACCAACCCCGAGGTACTTAATGTAGGTAATAAAGCTACGTTTGTCAATAGAATCCGAAAGAAAGTTACTGACATTACACTGGCTTCGAGAGTGTGGACTAAAGATACTTCAGATTGACGGGTATCTAATGACAGAAGAAGTTCTACATTATCCGTCGTGTCCGTCGGGCGTGTTTTGTTTGCTCTCGAGTTTTACTATAAAACGAGCGATTAGTTACGGAATTATAAACATCAAACTTAAAACATGGGTGATAGCAGTGACGGGACAAAAACTAGCGATATAAAAATTGTAAAATTAAACACAAATAGTGCCCAAAACAACGAATTTCCGACGGAAACTCCAATCCAAATCCGTAAACTGTCGATAACAAAAACCACTGATTTACCTGAAGCAAAAAAATTACCAGAAATAAAAACATACGATAACAAACAAACAAAGCCAAAATCCTTAGGAAAGGTCAAGAATAGCACAGAGCCGGATTCATTAAAAAGCAATACGGATAACTTTAAATCGCATGAGTTTTTTTCAGATTTTGAAATTTTTGAGCACAATTTTAATAATGCACATAATAAAGATGAGTATGAAGAAGTTTTTAAGCCACGCAAATCAATACATCGAAGCCCGGAAAAAGAAGATATTGATAGACAAACCAAAACAGTAAAAGACATACAACAAGAAACAACAGATTCAACATTTCACAAAAGACAACGCTCTGGTTCAAGCCCTAACTCATTAGAGCGCTTTAATAAAAAATATTTACATAATTATGAAACGTCTACGGGTTCAGAAGGGACAAGTCAAACTTCAAACCGTTCTCATTCAGTGGAAGGCTCAAACATAAAAAATACAGATCAAAGTGACAACCCACAAAACATGATACAAATTGCTTTGGAAAACCTTGAAAAAATCCATAAGTTTACGGAAGAAGACCAAAACAAAGAGTTTGAATCAAATAACAAAATCGAGTTAAGTAGGGCCACTTTCGAAATTCATAAAATTCTAACTACATTCGCTTATCAAATAGGACACCTCAAACAGGAAAATCTAACTCTTCTATGTCAACTGAAAAATAATGCCAGCTTACACGCTCATAATACCAACCCAACTACAAATACCCAAACTTTACCACCAGTACAGCAAAACAGTTACAGTACGGCCACGCAAAAAGCAAGTATAAAACCTGCCCAGCAACCTGTTCAGGACTGGAAAACACCACCACATACAAAAAAGCATAAAACACTGATAAAAATAAAAGATCAAAATAACCCGAAGGTAGTCATGACCGAAATTAAGCAAAACCTAAAAAGTAAAGGACTAAAAGAGACTTTTAAAAATGTGAGGGAACTAAATAGCGGAGGAATAGTAATTGAATGTCACGACGAAATGCAACAAAAAAAGTTAAGGGATGTGTTGCAAGATGTTAACAGCTTCCAGCTAAAGGAAAATGAAAATACAGACCCATACATTTTGATTACCGGAATCAAAAAAGGGTACAAGCCTGAGGAATTTATCTTGGAGTTAATTGATCAAAATCCAGACATAGTATCATCTTTTGGACAAAATGTCAATACCAAGCTACGCTATGTTACTAAGAGAGAGTGTAGAAATCCTATAAAAGAAAACTGGATCTTACAAACTACCCCAGACGTCTTTAAATGGCTCATCAGAAACCAAAACTTGAGTTTCGATTTGATCAAAGTTTACACCCAAGAATATTTCAATATAGCACTCTGCTTTAAATGCTGCAATTTTGGACACGTCCTGAAATATTGCACTGGAAATGAAATATGTTTTAAGTGTGGTCAAGCCCACAACGGAAGGGATTGCAAAGAAAACACCCTTAACTGCCCGAACTGCAAGAGACTTAAACTCCCCGATGGTAACCACTCAGCACGAAATCCAAATTGCCCCGCCTTTGTGAAAAAATTAAAAGAACACCAAAAAAATACAAACTATCAAACTGTAAGTAATGAAACTTTTTTAAACAAACAGTAGAATACCCAAAAACAGCACATACACATAGAGTCACAAACCAATTATATAAGGAACCTAAATGTAAATCCCATCCTCAAGCTATAGAAATCAAACTGCTCTACACAAATATTGCATCTCTTATGTCAAAATTTCAAGAACTCTTAGTGGTTATACACCAACATGACCCAGAAATTATATTACTTACAGAAACATGGTTAAATAACTCTTTTCCAGACAGTCTCATAAATATTCCCAATTACCACATTATTAGAACCGATCGACAAAACGAGAGAGGGGGTGGCACCTGCATTTATATAAAGCAAAAAATTGGATCATACACAACCGCTACAAAAACTCTCAGCGGTTACAATACAGAACCATCCGAATCAACATGGATCGAATTACGTATACATAAATTAATATTAAACTTAGCATGCATTTATAGACCACCCAACATATCAAAGGATAACAGCGATGCCCTTATAAAATCAATAGTTGACGCTAGTGAACAGCTCAACAACCTTTTTATTCTAGGAGACTTCAATTACCCCACCCTTAACTGGGAAACCCCTACACCAACAGAAAATAACTCAGCAGCGGATACATTTATGAACGCCTTTCTTAGCACAAACTTAACTCAGCACATTAAAGAACCAACACGATTTAGAATAAACAACAGACCATCCCTCTTAGACCTTCTGCTTACATCTGACCGCGATCTTATCTCTAATATTCAATTGGAAACTCCAGTGGGATCTAGCGACCATTTAGTCATAATCAGCAAGTCCCAGTTTTTAATGGATATTAATCAAGAAAAAACAAAGAAAATAAAGAATTATCCAAACGCAAACTACAAAAAGGTAAATGAATATTTTAACAATATAGAGTGGCCAGAATGCTCAGTAGCCGACTGGTGGACAAACATTACTCGCGAAATAGATCACTGTGTCAAACATTATGTACCATACTTTAAAGAAACCAAGAGAAAATCAAAACCTTGGATAATCAAAGAAATAAAGAAGAAGATAAACAGAAAAAGACAGTTCTGGCACAAATATCGCACTTCAAATACTCAAGAAAGCCACGAAAATTATAGAACAGTTACTAACGATGTAACCACTCAAATCAGAGCGGCAAAGTCAAAGTATGAAAATGATCTTGTAAATAGCAAAAGCAACAAAAAGTTTTTTAGATACATAAAAAGATGTCTAAACTCTAGAGTTAGCTCCCCAGTGCTGAGAAATGAAACCAACGACCTGGTAAGCGTTCCCAATCTAGTGGCAAATATGTTTGCACAAGAATTTTACCGACCTCCTCCCAAAAAAGACCCTACTATTCCAACTTTAAAAAGACGAGATACAACTAGGACCCTTACAACATAGGAAATAACAGAAGAAAGGGTGAGAAAAGCAATAGGGGAACTGAAACCAGAGAGTAGCCCAGGACCAGACAATATCCATCCAAATTTCATAAAAAATACACCGTCCCTAATAAAACCTTTAACACAGCTTATGAAAAGATCAATGGAAGAAGGCAAAGTACCTGAAGAATGGAAAAAGTCTGTCATTATCCCAATTTATAAAAAGGGTGATAAATTTGATCCCAAAAACTACCGACAGGTAAGCTTAACCTCCGTACTTTGTAAACTTATGGAGAAACTAATTGCCGAGGATCTTACAAACTTCTTCATTCAAAATTTCATTATCCCACAATGCCAACATGGTTTCCTTCCAGGGCGCTCTACATCCACCAACCTTCTTCAATGTGTAAACGCATGGACCAAGTCGTTAGACAAAAAAGAACCGGTAGACATACTGTACTTAGATTTTAAAAGCGCTTTCGACCTCGTACCTCACGAAAAGCTGGTTCTGAAACTAGAACACTATGGCATTGGTGGACATCTCTTGAGCTGGATTAAGGATTTTTTAACCAATAGAACAAATGTTGTTAGAGTTGAGGGCGTGACATCACACATGTTTAAAACCACTACAGGAGTACCTCAAGGTTCAGTTCTAGCTCCAATACTATTTAATTTATATACCTGCGACCTACCAACCGGCATCAATTCCCCTATGTCAATGTTTGCTGACGACACAAAATTATTTAACAATCCTTCTTCACACTATGAAACACTAAACAGAGACCTGGAGAAAATAGAACAGTGGTGCACTATGTGGAATCTACACCTAAATGAAACCAAATGTTGTGTCCTCCACGTGGGCTTCAATAACCCCGAAAGATCATATACTCTTAAGGGAAAATTAGTAACATCGGTAAAAAGCCAAAAAGACCTAGGTGTAACAATTACTAAAGACCTCAAATGGGCAGTCCACGTGGGAAATATCATCAAGAAAGCGAACTCTATATCATATATGGTGTCACGGACCTTTAAAAACCCCTCCCCAGGGCTACTCGAAAAAATTTACAAAATCTATATAAGACCTATCTTGGACTATGCAGCCCCAGTGTGGAATCCCTACTTTGCCAAAGACATACACGCACTTGAACAAACACAGAGACGATTCACCAGGCTCTCTTCCTCTATAGCACATATGTCCTACGAGGAAAGATTAAAAATACTTAACTTAACATCACTTGAACAAAGGAGACTAAGAGGAGATGTAATAGAAACTTTTAAGATACTTCACGGGCACTACTCAGTGGAACTAGATCTCTTTACTTTAAACACAAACCAAAGACTAAGAGGGCACAATTGCAAGTTGGTTCGAGAACGCTTTAAAAAACTTTGTAGACAGCACTTTCTATCCAACAGAGTAAACAGGGAATGGAATAATCTACCCAATGATTGTGTCACTGCTGAAACAACTAACCACTTCAAAAACAGCTACGACTCGTACAAAACGCGAAATTTTTGAGGACATAAATCAGTGACAAATAGTTTTAACGGCATGGCCGCCTAACTTAAACCTAATAATAATAATGTAATTTATTTGCCGTACGTTGATGCACGACCGCCCGTAACAGAGGACTTAAGAGCGTGGTGTGATGCAAACTCGTATAGCAAAATTTAGTGCAGCACCAAAATATACGCCCGGGGCGAACCTAAATAATTTTTAGCGCACACCAACCCCGAGGTACTTAATGTAGGTAATAAAGCTACGTTTGTCAATAGAATCCGAAAGAAAGTTACTGACATTACACTGGCTTCGAGAGTGTTGACTAAAGATACTTCAGATTGACGGGTATCTAATGACATTTCGATGTCGAATCCTCGGATGATCAGACTTCAGCTGAAATCTGATAAAAAGACCGCAGCTCTGAAGAGAAACACAAGAGCTGTGGACTGGCAGAACTACATCGTTTCTCTCAGAAATAACTTGGAGCAGGGGCTCCCTGCCTAGGACCCGAACCTGCAATAGGCATATCAAAACAGCAGCAGGGACAGCCTCTTGTCAACCTCTCCGAGGAATGAAAGCAGACCCCCAGCAACAGACAGGCCAAAGATTTCATACCTTGGCCTGACAAGGCTAAGTTCGAGTGGATTCTTCGCAGGAATAGGCCTACCCTAAAACCTCTGGTGGTTTAACAGGACACTGCAAGTTGAACAAGGACCTGCATACGATGAGTGTGAAGGGGGACCCGATTTGTCCGGGATGCTTGAAGAATGAAGAGATCATGTTTTTACAATTGAATTTTCAATTTCTGTGTTTAAACCTTAAATATTTTCAACCTTGAATCTCATTTCATATCATCAAATTTTTAAACGCTGCCAGTTTTGTACTATCTCTTTTAAAACTATTCTCGCACCTTATATCACATACAAGTCTTCGAATTTCCACTTTCACTCTCAGTTTTGCTTTTACAAAGTATATTGTTAAAATATTTGTAGGAGTGTTTTCTAAAATAGTCACTACAGTTTCAAAACTTTGAGGCATTGCCTTTAATAAATTGCACACAATGTCATTTTTTATTTCTGCCCGGTAGCTTTTAGCTGATTAATAACTAAATCAAAGTGGGTCAAAACTTCCTCCAACTGATTTACATCAGTCAGCTTCATAGATATTAATTTTCATCTCAACATTAGTTAACCCGGAATATCCTTTTTTTCGTATATATTCTTTAGACAATCGCACATCCTAAACGCTGTGCCCTTTTCTTCAACTATATCTATTTGAGTATCATCAAGACATTGAACGATCAGTGACTTACATCTACCATCTTTCTTTTTCGCTTTTTTGCTTTCCATCATAATCTGCCTCGTTATTAAGATATTTCTTGTCAATAAATTTGCGCACTAGTTTTCTTCTAATAATACTGCTTATAAACTTCTAATAATACTTATAAACTTGTTTATTTTCATAATTAAATTGGCATTTACAATAATAATTTCAACTTAACTACATACCCTACAGTGGGTCCATAATTCTAAATCTTATCCAACCTAAACCTAATTTCTTAAATCTACCCAAGCAACTGTGACAATCCGATTTTGTCACAAATGAAATTATTATAATCTAATGTCTCATATCACATGTCTGACTTGTATTGTGTCTTTTAAAAATTGTATTTTGCGTTTTTAAAACGATGTTTGGTTCCCTGTATAAAAGTAAATACGTACCTAAGGTCAACGGCCTCTGTTTTCGTTGCCTTTGACCAAGCAAGGCTACATTAACCTCCTATTTTAAATCACATATCTCCCTGGAATACACTATCCGAGACTTATACTAGTGTTTCATTATGTAATTCAAATATATTTCTTTGTTTTCAATTTTTATCATCACCTGTCAGATTGACTAATTAATTTTCTAGGTTAATATTCTTCTTCTGAAACATGTTTGGGCAATAATATTCAGAAAACCAAACTTCAACGACCGTTTGCTCCTCGAATGGCAGGGATATTCTGGGACTTGGGTTTTCTTTAAATAATTACAATGGATTGCAGAGATTACGAATTGACTTCTTACGTAAAACTAAATTTGGGTACATCTGTTTCATTTCTTTTGGCTTGGAGTATCTGCAATTGAATGGGCATGGCTCTGACGACTTCATTCTGTGTCGCCGCCAGTGTGTGAACTGGCCTCTCTCTTTTCGGATCGAACGGTAGATCTGGCCGGAAGTGAGTCGCCCTAAATTCGCTTTATCTGTCTCCACCTCTCTCTGGCGTTTCTCTTCTCTCTCACATCCTGTTAACTGCACATTTTTTAACTTTAACCTGAAATTCTTCAGTGACCTCACTTGACTTCTAGCAGCAAAAGAAGCAACCGGCTTCAAATCCAGGATTTTCTGAATCATCCTTGGGGGTATAGGATTTGAAGACCATATTTTCCGTCGCCTCTACGGTAATTCTGGAAGACTTGGTGTATTATTGGCGTAGGTTTACCGTGGGCGACCAAGGAACCACCGACGTGGGATTTAAGTTGTGTTTTCGCTGTTGAACTCAAGTCGGGTCACTAGGACCGTAAGGGGCAGACCATCTGGAGCATCCATCACCGTTGAGACCCCCACTTTCAATTTTAAAGACCCTACAGCTCCCACTAGGTTCTTCTTCTTCTTCCTCTCTACTCTTTTCTTATCTTGTGACGTCTTCTTTGAACATCATCCTTTGGACGTCTTCCGTCGTACCCGGCAAGACCTTCTAACCTTCTGTCACGGTCTACCACCGTCACCATCCTATCGGTGTTCAGATAAGTTTATTTTTAAGGACTAACCCCCCATATATATATTTTTTCTTTTATTAAATAAAAGCCAGCAATAGTTTTAACTCTTTGTGGTTTTATTTGTACAGCTCCCCCTGTGTTTTTCTTTTCTTTTTTTTACCTAAATTGCGAAGTCCAGCTGAGAGTGAGGCCCCAGCACGATCTTGAAGGTTTCCATTTTGACCTGGCTGCAAAACGGTGGCGCCCTATTTTAAACCCCCCCTTACTCTCTGGCAATAGAGCTAGGGCATTTGCACGCGGTCCCTCAGCCTCTCACCTCAGCTTGGCTTCGTGGTTTTGGCTTCACTTTTATTTCTTTTCATTTAGTTTAAATAAATTTCAAATTAAAAAAAAAAAAACATTTTCATAACAGCGAAAGACGCGTTGCACAACAATCCGACGTTGCTACAACGTTGTTGTAAGCGACCACGACGTCCGTCGACGCTACGACCCACTTTTGCACCAATGTGGTCAATCAAATATGGGTTGGTACGACATCGGATCCAACTTGATAGTTCACTTATCGTAACCAAATTTGGAGTCGAGTTGGCGTTGGCCATAGTCACTATTTCCGACAGATCTAGTCGACGGAAGTCGGGAGTGCTACATTTTTCTGTACTAAAGGTTTGTTGGTATTCCTTTAGTAAAAATAAAATAACTAAGATTGAATAATGCTCAATTCCAAAAGAAATAGATGTATTTAGGTATTTTATATTATTCGAAAATAATATAAGTAATCTGTGGATTGAAAAACCAAACGGAAGTAATTTTATTGATAAACATGTTAGCTTTAAAAACGGAAAGGGCCTCTCAAAAAGTAATAATTAATAAAATATTAGTATTTATTCCGAATGTGCTAATTTCTTTTTAATTATATTTTTTGTAAAAACAGTAAAGCAGTCATTTATTTCACATAATTAGTAATTATTAAAAGCATTATCTTGCGTTTTCTTACAAAAAAACACCAGAATAATAGAAAGAAACACCAATTTTAACAAATGGGTGCCAAATTATCTCCATATAAGGTTTGAAAAATGGCGTAGTTGGAAGAATTCCTAAAACATTTCCACTTTGGATCAGGAGTCGCGGCAAGTTAAAATATTTGTAATAACATTCTACTTACTTCAGACTTCGGTCATAAATGCTACGTAAACTAGACTGCCGCCGACCGGTTGTGCAAAAAAATACACTAAGAGTTGACCTTAACCTTAGATTAGAGAGGGGAGAGGATGCCGCGCTTGCCATTAAGCGCATAGTTGAAAATTGAAGGTTATTTTAGGCTGGCCGCCATTATTTATGTCACAAAACCCAAAATTAAGAGCGAGAATATTTTATAAATTGGTGCTAGTTTAAGTTAATTGAAATAAAGATTTTGAACTTTTTAAAATGCCAAATTGTTGTGCTTTCGAGTGCCAGAGTAAAAGCAGAAAGAAGGAGCCAGGAATATCATTTCATAGGTAAAATACTAAATCGTTTTGTTGACAAACAAAATATTTTATGCATATTTTCGTATTTTGCAATGATCTACATTAGCTGGTCTTTTAATAGCTAAATATAGATTATACAATGTGTATAATAGGTATATTTCAAGTTTATAATTTTGAAATCTTAATTGATAACTTGGTAATTCAATATCCTTTTTATCTTTCAAAGCGTCATTTTCCCAGTGGCGTAGAGATTGTATAGTTGCAATTTGTATATTTTTTATGAAATTTGTAATATTATTTTAAGAATTTTGCCTTTTTGATAATATACGTATAGGTACATATTATTTAATTGAGTAGATACAACAAAATGATGTTAAATGTAATTCTGAAATACCTATTATTTTTACAACATAAGCTGAAAATTTCCAGAGTCTAGGGATTTAGGTAGGTACCTACCTATCACACAGAGAAGGGTTTAATAAATCAAAATTTCAAAAATGAGTTATGATTTATTTTTGGTATAGCTTCCCCAGAGATCCAGAAAGATGTAAGATTTGGGTAAACAATATGAAAATTAAATCTTGGTCACCAACCATATCTGATAGGCTTTGTTCGAAGCATTTTGAAGAACATTGGTTTTATAAGAGCAATTTAGAATTAAGAGTTCGCTTGCTGAATGAAGCAGTTCCAACTATTTTCCCACAGCTACCTAAATATCTTCAACCTAGTAAGGTAATCGAGTTTCTTCGATAAAGCGTATTGCCAAATGATAAACTTTTTGTTTTAGACTTTACCGATAAGCGAATTAAAATATTTTGCATTATTATATATTACCTATTTGCCTATGGGGTAAATTAAAAGCCAAGTAAATAAATTTGTAGGTATTTATATTATTTTTTAGACCAGGAAACGATCATATATTCAACAGGTTGTCGACTCTCAGGAACAGGAGCCTGCAACTTCAGCAACTTCATTGGTTTCAGATCCTGATACCCCAAGAAAAAAGAAATTAAAGAAAGAACTTTTCAAAGAAGTTAGAAAGAGTCAGACTAAAACGAGAAAAATACGAATACTAACACAATCTCTAAAAAGATATAAAAAAAAGGTTGTGTCATTAAAAAATATTCTGCATACTTTACAGAATAAATGTATATTAGATGGTGAAAAAGCTATGCTTTTAAAAAGTATGACAAACGTAAATAGGGAAATGCTGAGAAGAAAATTAAGTAAAAAAGGAAAATATTCACCTGAACTGCGCAAATTTGCAATAACTTTAAATTTTTTTTCCCCTAAAGCGTATGATTATGTTAGAAATGTATTTGACACATGTTTACCTCATAGCAGCACAATTGGGAAGTGGTTGCAAACTATTAATGCTGCCCCAGGGTTTTCCACTGAAGCCTTAGAAATGCTACGAAACAAAATTAAATTTGATAATAAGCCATGCATATGTAGTTTATTAATGGATGAAATGTCCATACGTAAACATTTAGAGTGGGATGGGAAGAAGTTTCAGGGATATGTAAATTTTGGTGTAGATTTTCATGATGATTCAAATGAACTAGCTAGGGAGGTATTTGTTCTGATGATTGTCGCTGTAAATGGTTCTTGGAAGCTACCTGTTGGTTATTTTTTGGCCAATGGATTAAATGGCCATCAAAAATATTCGATTATTAAGCAGGGCATTATTTTACTTCAAAATGTAGGGGTGATAATTGTTTCTCTAACGTGCGACGGGGCACCATCTAATGTTGCTATGGGAAATTTGTTAGGATGCTCGTTTCAAGATTCAAATTTAAAAACAAATTTTTTAGTAGGTACCACAAATAGTTACTTCTTTTTTGATCCAAGCCACATGATCAAACTAATAAGAAATGCCTTTGGGGAAAAAAAAGTGTTTAGGGACGGAGATGGAAATTTAATTGAGTGGAAATACATATATTCTTTACAAAAATTGCAAGAAAATGAGGGCTTACACTTAGGTAATAAATTGAGAAAAGCACATGTGCAGTTTTTTAATCAAAAAATGAAAGTTCGACTGGCTGTGCAACTGTTGGGTAATTCTGTTGCAGATTCACTTGAATATTGTGAACATATACTTGGGTTAAATGAGTTTAAGGGCTGCGAAGGAACAGTCAAATTTGTAAGAGTCATGAATGACATTTTTGATATCTTAAATAGCAGGAGTTTGATAGCACCTGGTTTTAAAAAAGCGATGTGTGAAAAAAATTTGGAAAGAAATATCGAATTTGTACATTTTGCTTCTGATTATATTTCAAACTTATCTTATCCTAACGGGGAACTACTAATAAATTCACAAAGAAAAATGGGTTTTGTAGGTATGTTAACATCTTTAAAAAGTGCTTTAGATTTATATAATGATATTGTAGGAAATCAAAAATTATTAATTTATATGCCCATTTATAAGGTTAGTCAGGATCACCTTGAGCTTTTTTTTTCATCAGTTCGTTCTAAGGGCGGGTGGAATAATAATCCAACGGCACGCCAATTTATGGGGGCATATAAACGACTTATGGTGAGAGGTGAAGTAAGAGAGGGTGGAATGGGAAATTGTATACCGCTCGAACAAATCCCAGTGTTAGTTGCATCAAGTCGAATTAATTATCCAAGTCCAGAAGAGACTATAAATGCAACTTCCGTAGGTATCTCTGAAGAAGCTTTGGAAATAGAAGATGAATCGTTATTTTCAATTATCAATGACCATGATTATGTTTTAAGTGAAACTTCGGAATATTCATGTCAAGTTGTTATATATATTGCAGGTTTTATTGCACACCATTTAAAAAAAAAAATAAAATGTGAAACCTGTGTAGCAGCGTTAATAGGAAATCAGGCAGACTATTTACTTTCCTTGATTTATCAAAAAACTTATGGTGGCTTAACGTATCCTTCCGACGATGTTGTAAAGATATGCAACAAAGCTGAGTATTATTTAAAAACGTTTAAAAATAATTTGCACAAAACCAATTTTGTTTTAATGTTAACAAATGTTATAATTCGGAATTCCCTGGACTGTCAAATATTTCAAAATCTTAAAAATCATTGTCTAGAATCTCCAGTTAACCACCTATATTTTTTAATTAAATGTGTTTGTATGAAATATTTAAATGTTAGACTACATTTTATGGCGAAAATGAAATCACAGCAAGTAACATCGATTAGAAATAAATACACCAAACTTATATTATTTAAAGGACAGTAAATATTATTGTTAAGTATATATATTTTCAAGTATGGTGTGGAAATAAGTAAGGCACTGTCAGGTAATGTATTGCCTTTCAAACAATAATTTTTACAGGTTTTACTTAATTTTAAAACATTTTTTTTAGATATGATTCATTTAATATGTTATAAATAGATTAAAAAATTAGGTATAATGAAGCGTTGATATTTTATATAATAAAGAAATGTCCTCTTTGTGTTAAATTGTATATTTATTATGAACTGTTCACAAAATAATTCAATACCCGCCACCAGTCGCAACGATACGCCACTGCCGATTCATTTATGTCGCACATGGTAACAAAGCGGAGCACGGTGCTATCTGTCCTCTCTCTTTCCTTGTCTAAGACCTTAACCGACTTGTCGGTAAAAAAATCACCTTCGTGACCGACCCGCTGTCATGTTACTTTTTGACTTTTAACAGCTGTAGCCGGTTGCCGGTTGCCGTGGGCCATGGTTCACATTCAATTTTTATTGTTTTTTTCATTGATTTGCCGGCTTTATTATTTGTTTTGTGAAATGTGGCCGGGAGGATTACTTGTACCATAGTAAATTGTTACAAGTTGTGGTGGAATGTTTAGCAACGAGGCAATTTTCAACAGTAATATACCGATAGAGGAGGCGTCTTATCGGTAATACCGATGTTTTTAACAAGAAATCGATTTTCTGACAAATTTTTACGAAATGTAATTTTTACTTATAATCTGATATGATCCCGAGAGCTTTAGCTCGAGGGTCTTATCTTTGATTATAAGTAAAAATTACATTGAGTGAAAATTTTCTTGGAAAATCGAGTTTTGAGTGAAAAACGAAGGTATGAAGATAAGAAACCGCCTCTAGAGGTGTATTTTATTGGATAATTTACTGAACATAAAAATGAAGGCCGTCTGATAAAGGTAAATATACAAGTTAGAGGTGTTACTAATTTTTTATTTAAGTAAAAAAGCTACAAGCGTCTTTTCGAGCTAGCGGTAGTCTTATCGGGTAAGACGACCGTTACCAAGGTGGTTGCTATGAAAATGAGCGTTTTGATTGGTTCAATAAAAGTGAGGTGAATTATCATTAAAATTGGCCAAAACTGGTGTTTCGAGCTTGCGTTATAATAATATAATAATAATAATAATAATAATATCGTTTATTTCTCCAATTTAAAAGTAATACACATAGTCACAATAATTGGAAAAACGTCAAAATAAGATCGTTACAAAATTACAGAAAATACAAAGAAATAAAACAAATTACAAGAAAAATTCATTAAGACTATAGGAGTTCTTTTGTAGTAGATTTTTTTTTAGTCTATTCTTAAAAACATTAATATTAGGTGCTACTTTTATATTATTATCTAGAGCATTATAAAACCTAAAACAATTAAAATAAAAACTTTTTTGGTAGGCTGCTGTTCGATGAGGCGGTGGCAACAGTCTAGAGTGACCTCTAGTATTATAATTATGATTAAAGTGGCAGCCCTCAAAGAGGTGCTTATTTCTATACACATATGTACAAACCTCAAGTATATATGCAGGGTGTTCATTTGAAAACTTCCCACCACGGATTTATCGAAAACCACTGATTAAAAGAAAAAACGCCGAGACACGTCAAAAGATTTGCCAAAGGGGACAACTTTTTAACCAAAAACTAATTCACCCCCTTTTACCCTCTGCCCCCCAGGGTTATCCCCTTAAAAATTTTAAATGACAAGGGGTATCGGTAATAGCTTGTTTGAAAGGTCTTTCAAAGTGCTTTATTTTGACGTTTGATTTTTTAAAATCGGTCGATTCGTTTTCGAGAAAATTAGAAAAATCTTTGTTTCTCTTAATTTGTTCAGATAGAAAAAAAACACACGAAAATATCACTTTTTTATTTCAATAAGTGTTCAAAATGTTGCCCGTTATTGGCCAAACAATGATATAGGCGATGTTCAAATTTCTGACGGACAAAAACATGTTGTGGGAGATCATGGCAGCTTTCAATGATGCGTTGACGAAGTTCATCCAAACTTTCAGGTTGGGGAGTGAACACAATAGATTTGAAATGGCCCCATAGAAAAAAGTCTAATGGCGTCAAGTCAGGAGACCTAGCAGGCCATTCTATAGGCCCTCTTCGCCCTATCCATTTATCTGGAAACTCCTCGTCTAGCCATTGCCGAACCGGAAGAACATAGTGAGGAGGAGCGCCGTCTTGCTGGAAATATATTTCAGCCTCATCAAGTATAGGGTTTCCATCGTCTTCGATTTGGTTTTCAATGGTTTCAGTGATAAGCGGATTAATGGTATTTTCCAACATATCTAAATAAATGCCTCCATTTAAATTCCCATTAATAAACAATGGCCCAATCACTTTGTTTCCTAAAATGCCTGCCCATACATTAATTTTTTAGGGGTACTGAGTATGCCCTTCTACAAAAGCATGAGGATTTTCATTGCTACAATACCTGCAGTTGTGCTCATTAACGAATCCATTTAGATAAAATGTGCATTCATCACTGAAGCAGATATTCTTTACATAAATGGTATTATCATTAATCGCTGCAGTCATTTGTTACAAAACTCAACTCGCCTATCGAAATCATCTTCGGTTAACTCTTGCAATATTTTCATTTTGAATGGATGAAATTTATGTAATTTAGTAACTGTGTGTACAGAGCCTAATGAAATACCAGTCGCATCAACAATTTTGCGTAATGAAGTATTAGGATTTATGCCAAAATGACCCAAAACTTCAACTTGAGCGGCTTCATCCAAAACTCTACGATGATTACGTTTTTTATTTGCAACAGATCCAGTTTGAGGAAATTTAGTAACAAGGTCCAAAACATACCTATGCGAAGTTATCTTTTCCGGATGTCTGGCGTTAAATGTGACGGCAGTTTGCCGAGCACATTGATTTTGGGCACCATAAATTAGAATCATTTCCACTCTTTCGGCTACAAACAGTCAATAAATTATATATAAAATAAACATAAAATAATATAAAAAAAATAAGCACATCACGGTAACATATTTAGACTAACATTAAAACAGAGGACGAAACAAGTTGGTTGCCTATTCAATCAAATTAAGAACCCAAGGTCAGATCTGCATTAAAAACGAAAACAGTAAATAAATAAAACTGTGAACAAACTAATCTCTTTTAAGGTTATTAAAAACCAATTGGGGCTCGAAATTAAAAACATCATTTACGCAGGTAAGTACTGGGCTCTTTTTTGCCTTGGTGATTTCCATTTTTTCGAGAAAATCAAGTTTTTTACTTTTCTTGCATTGATGTAACAGTGTGACGTTTTCAGGTGCAGAAAAAGTGTGTCCCGACGTTAGCAAATGGGTGGCAAAAGCTGATTTGGTCTCGGTTATGTCCGAATTTCTATATTTATTTACGAGGCTCAGATGTTCACGCACTCTGGTAGATATCCTTCTGCCCGACTGGCCGATATACACAGCGGGGCAATTGTCACAACGCAACGAATACACTCCCGAATTAGACAACTGATCAGTCCTATCCTTTGTTTTTACTAAGTGTTTCCTAAGTGTGTTAACGGTTTTAAAAGCTATTGAGACATTTAGATTCTTAAAAAATTTTGTAAGTTGTAGAGAGATATTGCCAAAAAAAGTGATGCATCTAAATTGATTGTGTTTCGTTGTAGGTTCAGCATGAATTATATTGTAAGAAAATTTTATTTTATTTAGAAACTTGAAATAAATTTTGTTACTAGTGTTTAATGGAAACCCATTATTTAAGGCCAACTGTTTGATAATATTCAGTTCGGTGTTAAAAGCGTTCCTCGACAGGGGAAGTTTGAATAATCTATAAAAAAATGAATTGAAAGCAGCAAATCTATGAGAATATGGTGAGTTTGACGAATATTGAATGATATTATCTGTTGATGACGGTTTTCTAAATATTTCAAATACATTGGAATTGTTGTTTCTCATTAATAGAAGGTCGAGGAAAAGAAGTTTGCCATCCTTTTCTTTTTCCAGCGTGAAAGTAATTTTGTTATGTAATGAATTTACAAAGTTTAAAAAATCTATTAAATCAAGCTCGCTGCCACTCCATACAATGCAAACATCATCAACATATCTTTTATAGGCGGTTAGGAAGCGAGCAAAGCGACTCTTCATAATTTTCTCCTCCAAGTCGTTCATAAAAACTTCGCTAAGAAACAGCGAAAGGCAGGAGCCCATAGCCAGGCCTGCTTTCTGCTTGAAAAATTTTCCGTTAAACTGAAAGAAGTCCTGGCTAAGGACGGTTCTTAGAAGCAACACCAAATCAAGAGATTAAAAGACGGGGGAGACCCCCCCCTCGCCAGCAAACCCTCCACTAGGTTGATACAATCGGCGGGTGGCACGCTGGGGAACAGGTTTCTCACATCCAAAGAAATCAGGATGGCATTGTGCGGAATATGAATATTCTTAAGGTAGATTGCAAAATCCACCGAGTTTTTCGTCGCGTATGTGCTCTGAAACTCAGTTGTACTTCTGAGAACATCATTTAACCAAGAAGAGAGATTATAGCATGGTGAGTTAATAAACGATACCACTGGTCTAACGGGAATACCGTCTTTATGGACCTTAGGTAGACCGTACAGTAAGGGTGTTCTAGGGTTCATAGGATATAATTTTTCCTTGGAAGAATTATAATATTCCAGGGTCAACCGTGTAAGATCTAGAATACTCTTTACCTTAGTAAAAAATGAAGCTAGCTGTAGGGTCTTTGTTAATAACCTCAAATTCGTCGGTATTCAAAAAATCCATAACCTTGCTTACATAATCTAATCTCCTCATTATCACGAGGCATGACCCCTTATCCGCTCTTGTAATAATTAGATCATTCTTTTTTATCTTCTCCTGCAACGACCTAAGATGAAGTTTATTATAATTACATGTTTTATTTTGGGTTGTACCATTATTCAAGAAGTTAATAATTTGAGCTCTTATAATATTTTTATTTTTAATATCTGTGGTTTAAATAATGTTTTCTGCCTCAATCGCTAGCGTTTCCTTTGTGTGTATATCGATGTTATGTGAGAAATTAAATTTGAGATTAGCGTTCAATAGTTTTTCCTCACCTGCGGAGAGTACGTCAGTTAGGTTAAGAAAACGTTTGTGAAATTCAAAACTTGATTGACCCATCCTGTGTCCATATTCTGAAGAATTATTAGATCTTAAGAATTGACCTTGGGCAATCTTAAGATTGCATATCTTTTTATTTAATCTATGAAAGGTTTCAGATGCAAACAACTCGACTTCGTCTCTAAATTTGGAGTCCAAAAATAAAAATTCTAAAAAACAGAGAATTGAGGTTAGAGTTAAATATAAATATTTTAATTTAGAGTTTACGGCATTGAGGTTCCTGTAATGTGCTTTGATTTCTTCCTTCATCCATATCGTTCTTGCCGTCTTTATTGCTGTAATGGATGATTTGGTTCTGGTATTACATCTGATTGAAACGAATCTGGGTGTTAGATGAAAAAGTAAACATTGTTGAATGAACCAAATTTTAAGAAAGCGGTTTCTCCGTGCAATTAGGTTCTTTCGATAGATTTGGACGAGTTTGGCCTGACTGGCATTTTGAAATTCGAAGAATTCGTCCATTTTTCCCAAAGAGACCTGTTATTAAATATATTTTTAAAACAAAGGACATAAAGTCGATCTCGGCCTCAAATAAGTAAATTTTTGTCTTTATTGTTACATGTTTTGCCTTAAACTGGCATCATCAGACCTAAAGAAGTAAAATCAGTTACAAATTGCACGAAAATAACAAAAAACAAAAAGAACCTACCTTACAAACAGTCAATAAATTATATATAAAATAAACATAAAATAATATAAAAATATAAGCACATCACGGTAACATATTTAGACTAACATTAAAACAGAGGACGAAACAAGTTGGTTGCCTATTCAATCAAATTAAAAACCCCATAGAATATATATAGATAATAATACCTTAAGAATATTCATATTCCGCACAATGCCATCCTGATTCCTTTGGATGTGAGAAACCTGTTCCCCAGCGTGCCACCCGCCGATTGTATCAACCTAGTGGAGGGTTTGCTGGCGAGGGAGGGTCTCCCCCGTCTTTTAATCTCTGATTTGGTGTTGCTTCTGAGAACCGTCCTTAGCCAGGACTTCTTTCAGTTTAACGGAAGATTTTTCAAGCAGAAAGCAGGCCTGGCTATGGGCTCCTGCCTTTCGCCGTTTCTTAGCGAAGTTTTTATGAACGACTTGGAGGAGAAAATTATGAAGAGTCGCTTTGCTCGCTTCCTAACCGCCTATAAAAGATATGTTGATGATGTTTGCATTGTATGGAGTGGCAGCGAGCTTGATTTAATAGATTTTTTAAACTTTGTAAATTCATAACATAACAAAATTACTTTCACGCTGGAGAAAGAAAAGGATGGCAAACTTCCTTTCCTCGACCTTCTATTAATGAGAAACAACAATTCCATAGAATTTGAAATATTTAGAAAACCGTCATCAACAGATAATATCATTCAATATTCGTCAAACTCACCAAACTTCCCCTGTCGAGGAACGCTTTTAACACCGAACTGAATATTATCAAACAGTTGGCCTTAAATAATGGGTTTCCATTAAATACTATCAACAAAATTTATTTCAAGTTTCTAAATAAAATAAAATGTTCTTACAATATAATTCATGCTAAACCTACAACGAAACACAATCAATTTAGATGCATCACTTCACTCTATAACTTACAAAATTTTTTAAGAATCTAAATATCTCAATAGCTTTTAAAACCGTTAACACACTTAGGAAACACTTAGTAAAAACAAAGGATAGGACTGATCAGTTGTCTAATTCGGGAGTGTATTCGTTGCGTTGTGACAATTGCCCCGCTGTGTATATCGGCCAGTCGGGCAGAAGGATATCTACCAGAGTGCGTGAACATCTGAGCCTCGTAAATAAATATAGAAATTCGGACATAACCGAGACCAAATCAGCTTTTGCCACCCATTTGCTAACGTCGGGACACACTTTTTCTGCACCTGAAAACGTCACACTGTTACATCAATGTAAGAAAAGTAAAAAACTTGATTTACTCGAAAAAATGGAAATCACCAAGGCAAAAAAGAGCCCAGTACTTACCTGCGTAAATGATGTTTTTAATTTCGAGCCCCAATTGGTTTTTAATAACCTTAAAAGAGATTAGTTTGTTCACAGTTTTATTTATTTACTGTTTTCGTTTTTAATGCAGATCTGACCTTGGGTTCTTAATTTGATTGAATAGGCAACCAACTTGTTTCGTCCTCTGTTTTAATGTTAGTCTAAATATGTTACCGTGATGTGCTTATATTTTTATATTATTTTATGTTTATTTTATATATAATTTATTGACTGTTTGTAAGGTAGGTTCTTTTGTTTTTTGTTATTTTCGTGCAATTTGTAACTGATTTTACTTCTTTAGGTCTGATGATGCCGGTTTAAGGCGAAACATGTAACAATAAAGACAAAAATTTACATATTTGAGGCCGAGACTTTATGTCCTTTGTTTTAAAAATATTTATAATATTACCTTGGCGCAAATATATCACACATATTTTTGATCAACTAGAGTACGGCGAGTATACAGGGTGCCCAAGATAAGGAGGGCCTCTATGGGGATCTCGGTTATGGTAAGAGCTACAACTTTGATTAAATGGGGAAAAAGTTGCGCAATCAGAGGACTAATAATATGGCATAAAAAAAGTTTTAGTAATATTTGTAAGTTTTGAGATATTAAATAAAAACTGATATTTTGGATTTTTGATTTTATTTTTCTTTGGCGTTATTATTAAAGTTAGAGCAAAACTGACAAAACTCTCTCACAGCAACTTGTTATGAACTTAAAGATTACATCGCAATTTTTTTTATACGACGTTTCGTTTCCAAGCAAACACCATCAACTTCATTTTTTCTAATACGGCCCTAATTTCTTATTGTCAAATTTTGAGAGCATTTTTTATTCTTAATTCAATGGTGTACCAGACAATGTTGTTTAATTACGTTTCGAGCCTTTTTAACCATCTTTATGAAATTTTCAGGGTCCGGACCTGGATCCTAGAGTGTTGCATATGCTTTTTCAGCTTTTTTAATTAAACCTTACGATACTGTTTAAAAAAAAATAAAAACTTCCTGGGTTTATTTTCTTTTTGAAACAACACAAATCTAGCTGTTGCAAACTAAGTATTGTTCTTTTCCCAAATTATCGAAGTAGGCATTGGAAAAAAAAAATGAGTAGGTTGGTGTCAGACAATTTGGCATTACTTCAGTTGAACTAAATATGGCAGGTTATTATTCAAATGAAGAAAAATTTGATATGTTATCATGTTTTATTTTAAGCGGAGAAAATTGTAATGTAGCGGAGCGGATGTATTTGGACAAATATCCGGAAAGGAGACAACCAGCTAAACGGACTTACAGTAAGTTAGTAACTAACCTTAAAGAACACGGTGCATTTAAAAAACCCATGCTCTCCCGAAAAAAAAATAGTAACCAGGAAAAGGTTTTCAGCGTATTATTAGCTGTTACTGAAAACCCTGGAGTATCAACTAGAGAAATTGATGAAAATGTAGGCGTAGCGAAATCAACTGCTCAATTTATTTTAAACAAACAAAAATTTCACCCATATAAATACAGAATTTGTCAAGGACTGAGGCCAGGTGATGCAGAAAGACGTCGATCATTCTGCGAATGGTACACCAGAAAATGCCACGAAAACATAAATTTTCCTTACCAGATAATTTGGTCTGATGAAAGCATGGTAAATCGAAACGGGATCTTTAACAGAAAAAATGTACATTACTGGTCTAAGGAAAATCCACGTGTATTCAAATAATCAAGACACCAATACCGTTTCGGATTTAATATGTGGGCTGGAATTTTGGGAACAAGAATAATAGGACCTTTTTTCTATCAACATAATTTAACATCTGAGCATTACCTGAATTTACTCCAAAATGACTTAGAGGAGGCTCTGGATAATTTACCTCTGGCAGAACAACGCGACACTTGGTTCCAGCAGGATGGTGCACCTGCACATAATTCAAGGGTAGTTAGAGAGTACATTTCAGCAAGATTTCCAGAAAAAAGTATCAGCACTTATTCTGTAACACCCTGGCCGGCGCGTTCCCCAGATTTAACCCCGCTTGATTTTTTCCTTTGGGGATATATCGAGAATTGTGTTTATAAGCAGAATTTTGAAACAGAAGAAGAGCTTAGACAACTAGTGCTTGCAGCCTTTCACAGCGTAACGCCACAAATGTTAACTAATGTCCTAAATAATACAGTTTTAAGATCCTATTTATGTTTGGAGAACGACGGAAATCACTTTGAACACCTTTTGGAAAATTAATTTTTAATGAGTTAATGTTAGTTTTATTTCAATTAATTAAAGTTTAATTATTATGGGTTCGGAATCAGTATTTTACAATGTTAAATAAATAATTAAAAATCTATTATGTAATTTTATTATTTTTTTTTTAAATTCATAATGAAACTAAAAAGATTACGTTGTTACCTTCTACATCCATCATTTTCATTTTTTTAATTAAAAAAGCTGAAAAAGCATATGCAACACTCTACGATCCAGGTCCGGACCCTGAAAATGTCATAAAGATGGTTAAAAAGGCTCGAAACGTAATTAAACAACATTGTCTGGTACATCATTGAATTAAGAATAAAAAATGCTCTCAAAATTTGACAATAAGAAATCAGGGCCGTATTAGAAAAAATGAAGTTGATGGTGTTTGCTTGGAAACGAAACGTCGTATAAAAAAAATTGCGATGTAATCTTTAAGTTCATAACAAGTTGCTGTGAGAGAGTTTTGTCAGTTTTGCTCTAACTTTAATAATAACGCCAAAGAAAAATAAAATCAAAAATCCAAAATATCAGTTTTTATTTAATATCTCAAAACTTACAAATATTACTAAAACTTTTTTTATGCCATATTATTAGTCCTCTGATTGCGCAACTTTTTCCCCATTTAATCAAAGTTGTAGCTCTTACCATAACCGAGATCCCCATAGAGGCCCTCCTTATCTTGGGCACCCTGTACATATTCTCCAAAGATTCAAGACCAAGGTGAATCGTTTCTTGCGCACACGCACCGCTCTCAGAGCGCCATAAAGGAGTAATCCTGCAGTGCTGTGCCTTATCATAAAAAGAAGAAAAAATATTCTTTTATTTAACACTGAATTTTTTTGGATATGCCTTTACGTTTCCTGATTACGTTCCTCCACCCATAACCTGTTGTTTGTAATTTTTACTTGAACATAATCGGAACACAATTTGAATGATACTTTTTATATAAAACTACAAAATCGACAGCGATAAAACTTTCTTAATTTTTATGTAAACTACTGGCGCCATCTAACACTTAAAAGTAAAACTAACCTGTTCAGGTGCTAAAGAAATCTACTTTATAAGAAATCATTGACGTAACATATTATTATTTACAACATTAACGTTCCTATTATAGTGCTAAAGTTATTAAGTTTTATTTATAATGAAGGCTTTACGTTTAGTCTCGCATCCGCATTTCATGATTTTTTTTAGTTTCAGTTTTTACAGTATAGGTATTTAATTTAAAAAAAATATGTTTTGTTCAGTCTGATGGCCATTTCTGTACTAACCCTTTTGTATTTTTTTTTTGTCGCATAGACCACTCATCAAGCCCAAATACTTAAAGGTGACATCTAGGTGCGACATTTTACCTACACCTGGCCATCCTGGCTATGACGTTTAACCAAGACATTTACACCAAGCAACAAAGAAAAAATAAGTACCTATAAATATATACCTGTTTGAAATTTTCATTACCTGATAGTGACATTGTACATAAACTTATTGTTTGTTATGTTCCATTTTTTTTACATTAAAACTGCTGTGTATTATACTTTTTGTTTGTTAAGTTATGTCCTTGTGTTAAACAAATGTATTTATTTTCTTTAATAAAGGGCGGTTTAAGGTTTAGTGAAAGAAAGAAAACTATTTTGTGCATTTTCCGTAGTAATAGTTTCCTATTTGTCAATCGTAGTTATAGAATGATTTAATTTTATTCTAATATTTTCCTTCTACCAAGAACCCATCACTTGCTATTTTAACATTAAGAGATTTATTTTTCGTTTGTTTTCTAGAGAACTTTTTTTTTTAAACCTTTAGTTTTTCTAATTTGTTTATATTTATTTGTTATATGGTTAAGTTTAAATATAACTTTTTTTTCATAAGCTTAGTTTCTTATCTACATAGCTACTATAATAAAAAATAACAACAATATATTTGGTTTTTAAGGACATTACTGCTTTTGGGCTATAATTTTCTATAAAATACAATTTATTCAATGAAATATATTATTTCTTCTTGAATTTAATGAATACAAGGTGGTTTAGTGATATAATTAAAAAGCAATAAAACATCTTCACAAGTCTAAAATAATAGTAAAAGAGTAAACCAGTATTTTAAAAATTAACGATTTGAACTACCCGCCATTCAATTTCTTGTGTAGCGCCACTGTTGGCCTGATGACCAACTTGCATCTTTGTTTGGCTTTGAGTTCTGTGGTTTCGCGGGTTGTCTACGTATTTTGCATTTTTAACCTATTTAAGGTTTTGTAATTAAATGCTTCTTTTAGTTCTTTTCGCCGTTTTAAAAATATCACATCAGAGTAGAGTAGGTAACGAATTGGTAACCAACAATAAAAATTAAACAAATCTCTCAGATTACTTACCTGGAGCACCAGTAATAAGCAAATTGTACATTTTCCTTTTTTTAAAGTTCGGCTTAGCTGCAAAATGCAGGTAGTGAGGTACTAACTAAATAAATATTATTTCCCAATTTTTAGCTTTAATTTTCAGCTTCAATCACGGATCTCTCAAATAGAATAAATCCGCAGCTTCAATGCCTACGTTCGTGCTTTAATATTCAATGCTTCAAAGTAACTTTGCACAAAGCTCGAAAATTAGAACCCTTGTTTTTTTGCTTAAAAAAAGTAAAGCAGTAAATAACTAACCTTAGAAATGCGAACTACGCAGAAAACCAGAGAAACAAAGATTCAAGTTGGCCACCAGTCCACCCCGAGCGCTACGGTAGGAAATTTATTGCGGATGGCAGGTAGTTTAAATAACTCGTTTTCAAATTACTGGTTTACTGTTTAAACAATATTTGAGATTTTTAAAGACGTTTTATCGCTTTTTGAGTTAAATCACTCTAAAATACCATGTATTCACTAAATTTCAGAATTTAATGAATGTATGTATTTTATATCAAATTATACCAAAAAGTCAATAAATGTCATTGAAAACCAAATATTGTTGTTATTTATGAATGCCGATATAAATAACAAACAAAGCTTATGAAGAAAAACTCAAAATTTATTTAAACTTTACCATAAAACATAATGTGAACAAATTCTGACAAAAATTGGATAGAAATACTTTATTAGGTACAAATAAAAAATGTTCTGTAAAAAATAAACCAAAAATGTAACTAATAACAGCGACGTGACTAAAATGGTTCCAAGCGTTTAATGAACCAGGGTTTGCTCGAGGCAAATAGGTGAATTCTTGACATTTGGGCGTTGTCCCAAAAAAAATGTTTGCTTCATATCAAACCCAGGTCTTCTAGTTACTCTGACTATTAATACAAAATAGCAATTAGCTGTTTATGTTTTGCACACTTTCTTAGTTCAAGTAAATTCAGTAAGTTACTTCAGTTTTGACCCATTTACATAAGAATCTTGCTTCCTCCCTTGCTTTTCTCTTGAACTTAGCTCGTCAAGTGGTAAAGATGTAAACAGTTATTATAGCCTCTGGTAGAAGGAAAATAATAAAAATGAATGAAAAATTATTGTGACATGAGTTAACCAGTGCCAAAAGTACTGGCACTAAATATATTTTCCTTCTTCCAGTAAATAACTCTTTATTACAGAAAATAAATTTAAAAAAATTGACAAAAAAAAACATAACGGTCCAGGTACCTACTTGAAAGTGTCCATCCAGGTGAAAAATGTCTTGGTCAGGTGTAAAATCTCGTAGCCAGATGCAAGATGTCTTAGCCAGGTGTAGGTCAAATGTTGCAGCCAGAGTTAAATTGTCACAGTATTTGGGCTTATTGATAAGGTGTCCATGCAACAGAAAAAAATGTTAATGATTAGTACCAAAATGAGTGGAATGTGTACATGTGTCAAAAGTAGAATGGATACATTTAGAGGACCAAACAGAATGTTTTAGACTGCCAGTAAAAAAAAATTGAACTAGGGTAACTGACCCAGTAATGGACACTGTATCAGTAATGGACACTTATTCCACAAGTTTACCGAAAATAAGCAAAATATTTGATATAACCCTAAACAGGACTTGGCTTAATGACCAAAGGGGTATTAGCCATCATATTCCCAAATAATAAGTCGCTAACTTCTCTCTCTTTCAAATGTCAATTAAATTTTAAGTTTGGTTAATGTCATTACATCTGTTCCTAACGTATTTCGTTTAGAGAGACTGTTTTTTTAATTTACTCCTACAATTAACAATTTTACCGTTTTTTTGCATATCTGGTAGGTTTAGACATTAGGACTGTATATAATATTTACTGTAAATTGTATTAAATAAGATATTTATAAATAATTGGAATTTTGAGGGATGACCATTACTAATACAGAATAAAACTAAGAGAGTCAGTTTTGGTCATTGGGGGTGTCCATTAATAGACAGAGCAGATTTAGTACTGGACACCCTTGCAATGGACCTAATGTTATTTGTTTGTGTTACATGATTTGTTGGTAACAAATCATATTTTTTGAATATTCTATGGTTAAAAAGAAACTTGATTAAAAAAACAATAATAATGCGCTGAGCTTAATTATAATTTTTAGAAAATGGCAAAAACTAGGAAAGAAAAGGGAAGAACAAAGGCAGTTCGAAATTTTTTTTCTTACAGCGAGGAAGATTTGAAAAAAGCCATTGAAGCTGTAACGCAAAATGGCATGAGTAAAAAATCAGCAGCACGAGAATTTAATGTGCCTAGATCCACACTTGTTCGGAAATTATCCTTGCCTACTTCTCCTCAGAGAAAAATGGGTCCGGCAACGGAGCTCTCTGAAACAGAAGAAAATGTTATTGAAAACTGGATTATAGCAATGGCTCGCAAAGGTTTTCCAGTTCACAAACAAAATCTTATTTTATCAGTAAAAAATATTCTTGAGGAAACTGGGAAAGACACAAAATATTTAATAAATAAAACACCTGGGCGTTCTTGGTTTCAAGGGTTTTTGAAACGCCATCCTAACGTTAAACAGAAATATGCCGAGGCCGTAAGTAAAGCTAGGGCAGCAGTTTCAAAAGACAGAATTGAAACATGGTTTGATGAAATTCAATCTTATTTACAAGAAGGTGATTATTTCCAAATATTAATAGATCCAAGTAGGATATTTAACGGAGATGAGGCTGGATTTTGCTTATGTCCCAAAAGTGGAAAAGTTCTGGGGCCTGCTGGAAATAAAGAAGATTTCTATATTAGGGTGTCATCTGAAAAAGAGCAAATAACAGTTATGGCCACTTTCTCAGCAGATGGCAAATATGTCCCTCCTATGTTAATTTTTCCCTACAAGAGAGTTCCCCAAGCTATTGCTGAATCGGTTCCAGAGAATTGGGGTTTGGGTAGATCTGATTCAGGATGGATGACATCCCAAGTATTTTATGAATATATTTCAAACCATTTCCTTCCATACTTGAAATCAAACAATATTCAAAGGCCTGTGATTTTATTCGTCGATGGGCACCGATCCCATTTAACAAAACAAGTGAGCCAATTATGTGATGATAATGGAATTATTTTGATATCACTTTTTCCTAACACTACCCATATAATGCAACCAGCTGATGTATCTGTCTTTAGACCACTCAAAGCTGGTTGGAGGACAGAAGTGAGAAATTGGAAGTTTCAAAATTTTCCAAAGGATGTGACACGTTCTACTTTTGGTACCATTCTTCAATCTGTTTTTAATAAATATGCTTCCAAGGAAACTATTAAAAATGGCTTTAGAAAAAGTGGATTGTATCCCTTTGAGAAAAACAATGTTGACTACACAAAATGCATACCAAATAGAATAATGCCTGCGCAGACTTCTGAGAAAGAAACACCAAAAAATATCTTACAAGTATTAGAAAATAAAATTGAAAACAAACACCTTTCAGATTTTTTACAAACATATTCAAAAAAAGAAACTTGGTCTGGTGACATAACTTGCTCAAAGCTTTACGATGTCTGGGCAGCAATTAAAACTGAGCATGAAAACCTTCCATCAACTGAAGAAACAACTGATAAAAAATTTGAAGATATAGATAAAAATTTCCAGCAAAATCAAATAATTCAAGATATAAATAATACATCACCAATCGCCGGACCATCAGGATCTAAATGGACAACACCCCCTCAAAAAGACATCTGCCGTTATGAAGAAAAGGAGTCGGAAGGCTTTAAAGTGCCAACTCCCTTTAAAAAATGTTTAGTATTTCCTCAAATACCCGACAAAGATTTAAAAACTCCAAAACAGAGAAGAAAGATATTTCCTGCCGTAGTCTCAAGTGAGAAATATCGGGAATATTATAAAAAAGAAGTTAAAAAGAGCGTTCCAAAAACTAATGAACTTCAACCAAAAACTAATGATGCCAACGACGAAAGCTCTGATTCAGACATGGAGGTTGCTTATCACGATGAAGATCTTGACCTTAGTGAAAATGACAATATCTGTCTACAAATTCAGCAACATGTCATTGTAAAATACGAAGACAAATATTATCCAGGCAAGAAATAATAATTAATATAGTATTTTAAAAATAAAGATTTAATGGTTTAAAGTTTCATTACCAATTGGCAATTTTAAATTTAAAAAAACGTCAAAATGTTTGTTCAATGAAACTTCAAATACCTATTAAATATTTAATTTAAAAATACTATACTTTAAAAAATGTCGATAAATAAATTAAAATTACCATTTTTCATCTCTTGTAGGAATAGTTCTGAAACATGACGAAATGGGGGCAGATATCCGAACTATGGTTAGTGCTGGTATAAATTCCTGGAAATGGCCACTTAAAGAAGATGTGCTCTATTATTTTAATGAAGATATTGTTTGTTCTATTCAAGAACCTCGAGAAAAAAACAATAGGGGTCATTTTAATGTGCCTGAGATGGAAAAATTTAATTAATTTTGGAACTTGGAAAATTATTTTAATTTTTGAACTTGGTGTCCATTACTAAATCATAATGTGTCCATTACCTACGTTTCTGTGTCCATTACTAGCTCATTTGTCACTTTTTTTTATATATACGTTTTAACAAAATTCGTTGTTTTGTTTCTAAAAACCCTTATTATATTCGGAATCTACATAAAATAAGCTTTTACATTCATTATTTATAAATAAATATATGTTGAGCAATGCATCAGGTAAAGATGATCAAATATAAAATTTGCTTAAGAGTGTCCATTACTGGGTCAGTTACCCTACCATAGTTCTACAGAGAATGTGGAATTTATCCTAAAACATCAGGTGGTAAAAGCTCAGGGACAGTTTGAGAACAGCATTCCAATTAAGCCTTTTTCAAACTGAGTTCTTAAATTGACCATTGAAATGATTTTCACAAATCCTGAAGTTTTGCACTCGATGTCTGCAGGATTAATATTACATTTATTCTTTCACACTCTTTAGTCTTTCAACATCAGTAAGGGGAAATGTATAGAAAAATGGTTATTGACACAATTAGGGCCAGATGAAGATCTAAATGCACTCTTATTGCAACCAAGATATTTACAGTAAAACTTGATTTTGGTTATTGAATGGGCGACACAGGCCATCGTAGATACTGATAGAGGCAAATAAGGAGCATACACTTAAATATAACACTTAAAGTATTAAATGGAAAAGAACAAAATGAAAAACTTACACGAGGCTGAACATTAAAACTCCTTCGGCATGACTTATCATACAGTTATATTTGCATTCGCTTGGGCTGTGGATATGTACCTCTTCTATAAACTATGGTTGGTAGACCTTTTTGAAGAGTATGCTAAAAGTATTGGAAAAGATCCAATTTGAATTTGAAAATTCAGCAAACCTAACCTTCAAGGCGCAAATTTTACATTTAGGTTACATACCTGTGATATAATAGGTCGCGTACCAATCCTTAAATTCTTCAAAACTCGTAAAACGGTCTGTAAAGGATTAAAACGGTAATTATGATATAAAAATTTAAAAAAAAATCAAGTTCTTATCAACAATTCGTTCTGGGGTTCACATTTTACAAAATCTTTTATCCAAAAAACGGATAATAAAGTCCCCCAGTGAGTTGGCGTAATATATATTGCGTTTTTAACAAGGTCTGTCTCTTTTTACAGGTTAATATTATGAGAGAGAGAAATAGTCGACAGATTAATAAGCAAGTCAGATTCGGTAAGGATCACATGGTAGTGAGACCGTTCGAAGAGCCCTCTGGTGGACTGGTAGCCCCCTAGGTTTTGTAACGGTTTTCTTGTTGTGAAGTTCCCCATATTAGTTTTACCCATGTGAACTAACCTTTATTGTTCTGTGGTGAGTGAACAAAATTAGGATTTTAGGAATGAGGAGTAATCGAAATTATTAGACGTGCTGAAATTTTATATACACACTACGAATACGATACACTCGTATCGACTAGATGATAATGATGAGTTGGTGATGTCTATGAGTGATTCTAATAATTCATTTTGACCCTCGTGTTGTCGTGTATAAAATATGTTACTGCAATGGAGGCACTTGATAGTCGCAAAAAGTTCTTGTTTGCTATTTGGAAAACACCGTAGACTTAAAAATAATAAATAATAATTAAGGACTGTTTATATTATTTACAAAATATTATTTGAACTTGATCAAACATTAACCCTGGAGAACTACTTTACTAGGCGACTGTAACTTGGCCGAGTAGCAAACTTCAAAGCAGTGTTGGCAATAATTTTAAATTGTTAAATTTGTTTTTCTTATATAAAATTATTACTTTTTTTTTATTGTGCCACGCTGTTTATAACAATTTATATATAATTCATATACCTAAACAGTGCATGTACAGATGCACAATACGTAGCATAATAAAATAAATGATTGGAAAATGTACAAAGCTGATGGTAGGTACTATGCATGGTACCTACCATATACGTATTATATTTTCGGCTGGTGATTATTCATTTTGCTTCGTAGTAAAACATTGGCTATAAAAATGAACTTAAATAAGGTTTGAGACGTTTAGGTAGGAATTTTACTCCGCAGATTTGCCTACCCAATCGGTAAATTTTTAGATTATTGAATAAAAGTTTATCTTCAAAATAATGGTAAAACTGTGCTCGTTTTAGAAAATAGAAACAATTCTGTTTTCTGTGAAAAGGTCTAAAAGTAAACAAACTGCCAAATCATCTGGCGACGTTCCGTTCGACTAATTTTGACCTAAAATAGCGTTACGGTATTGCTTCCCGTATCTACGTAAGATAGCGTGACCCGCAAACGGCATTAGCAGTATTAGCACAAGAATAAATAACAATAATTGTTATTTATTCTTGTGGCATTAGCGTTGACATTGCTGGTTTGCTTAATTGCGCATGCGTATCTGTCAACTAGCGTTACGGTATTTTCGAAATAACGAACCCAAGAACTATCTAAGAACTTTCTATTGTGGCGCACGCATTTTGATATCTCCACTAATACGCTCTCTCGCGATCACGTAAGCCGGTCTGATGTCTAAAAATTATGAATATCGATATTCATGGAAATATCGATACCTCAACATCTTGTTTAACGCCTGCTGACAGTCAACTGTCATTTATCACAACCTAACTTATTTATTTACAAGCTGCTGTTAGAAAGCTTGCTTTTGTGCCGTTTTGCTTATTTTCAGTTTAGTTTTGCCAAATAAATATAAAGTATGTCTGGGGGTATGCTGTATGGAGGTGACGAAATCGGTGCCTTGGTTTTTGACCCAGGACACCATTCCTTGCGTGTGGGGTACGCGCAAGAAGATACTCCAAAAGCCGAAATCCCGGCTGTTGTTGGAGTATCCCCTGATACATCCATAAAGCTTGAACCGGAAGCTAAACAAGATGATAGCAACATTTCGTCAACTCCTTCACGTAAGAATTTATAATGAAATAAATATTCTTGTATTTTTCTAACAAAATATTTCTGAAAGGTCTGCAATTAACCGAAATGTTCTATGTGTCTACCTATTTAATCCTCTGTAACATGGTACGAAGATATTTTTGAGTAGATGGGATCGTCGACAGTATTTTTAGTAGGGAACTGTAACAATGACATTTGCAGTTCCTTTTGTTTGACACATTCTCCAAACAGAAGCTGTTTATGTAACGAACTCGGAACCGCAACACCAATGTTAATAATAATTTAATTATTGCCCACTATTAAGGGTCTCATAATAAATTATAAAGCTGCAAGAAGGTCAGTTAACACTTAACTGTTTCACTGAAAAAGAATTTAAGTGCAGCTGTTAAGTAGTGCTCTCCTCTCCAATAAACCTTATTAGAATTTTTTTTTTAAATAATATTTTGCCCACTTCAAATTTTACATTGGAACTCTTTTGTCATAACAAACTAGGCCTTAATCAAAACAATACTTTTACTTTGCAATTTCAACCATATAGTGCATACCTAGGTACTTTACAAAGAGTAAGTTTATTAATCTGAATTATAAATCTATTGAACACATTCCTCCTTCTTTAAATTACTGGGTATCTACATTGATCTATTGTTAAATTGGAACAAGCAACTCGGTTACAAAACAATTTATTTCCAGTTGAAAAAATAGTCCATACTTTCAGTGGAGTCGATGTAATATGAAATAATTATTATTTCCACATTTGTCACAATATTTACAATTGCAGAGAATATACATTAAGTTGCTAAATCTTACAGTGTTTGTTTTATGGCACCTAGGCAAGACTTGCATGCATGTATGTGTCGCAGTTTAATACTTTTATATTATACAGGGTGGTCCTTAAGTAATGGGACACAGAGCAGCAGTAAATTATTCACTTCAAAACATAACGATTTAGCGCACAGGGTGTCAAAGTTAAAAAAGTTATATCGAGTTTTTTAGATATTTTCAAAAGTTTTCGGAGCATTGGGTTAAAATTTGGTGTAGGGGGGTTTTTTGGGGCGGGAAATAACAATCTGGGCTCATTTTTCTTCGATCGGATAGAGGGCGCTACGAGCAGCACTTTTCTTACTTTTGAACTGCAATAACTTGTTGTCACTAGGTATAATAAGACTTATCACGTAAAAAAGGTACTCTTGTCAAATAACGCTAAAGTTGATAGTTTTCGAAATATTTGCTATTTTAATACTCAATGACCTTTCCGTTGTTTGAGATCCAGCAGAAAGAATTCTTCAATACAAGTTGTTTTTGAATAATTGACGGGTAAATAAAACACAAAATTTCAAACTTTTGTTTATAATATTTTACAAGAGGAAAACGATTTTTTTGGTTAAACTTTGACAAAATCATTTTAAAAATACCAACGTTATTAACTTTTCTTTAACAAATGTTCGAAATAATCACCGTCGACCTCGATGCACTTTGACACGCGTTTCATTAAAGATTCTCTAATTTTAAAGAAGATCCTTTCGTTCCTAAACAAGTTAGCAGAGTTTTCAATTTTTTGCAATAATTGATCTCGGGTGTTAATACTCTCATTGTAAACATTAGATTTGAAATAACCCCAAACACAAAAATCTAGTGGATTGAAATCCGGACTACGAGCAGGCCAAGGAAAAACACTGCCTCGGCCTATTCAGCGCCGAGGAAAAATTTCGTTTAGGTAATTCCGCACTTGCCTGGAAAAGTGAGCTGGTGCACCATCTTGCATAAAATACATATTTTGCCTTAGGTTTAACGGCAAATTATCTAAAAGATCTCTAAGCCCATTCTGTAGAAAATGTAGATACGAATCTCCATTTAAATTCGGTGGTAATTCATATGGACCTAAAAAATGATTGCCGATAATTCCACTCCACGCGTTAACTTTGAACTCATGTTGAAAATGCCGTTCAACCACTAAATGAGGATTTTCATTTTCCCAGACATGTTTATTCCGGAAATTAAAAACACCTCGGCGAGTGAAAGTGGCTTCATCTGTGAACAGTATATTGTTTAAAAACATTGGAAATTCATTTTGTTGATCAAGGATGAAACGACAAAACTGTATTCTTGCAGGTAGATCAGCTGGAAGTAAATCTTGCACTGGTGTAAAATGGTATGGAGAAAGACCTTCACCATGAAATATTCGAAGGACTGTTGTTTTACATACATGAGCCTCTCTAGCCATATTTCGAGAACTTATTTCGGGATTATCTGCAACGCGAACAAGAATTTCTTCTTCTTTTTCTGGAGTTATGGTTTTCGGACGCCCCAAAATAGCTCGTTTTGGGCGGAAGGAACCAGTTTCAGCCAGTCGGTCATAAAGATTTCGAAACAATTTATGATTTGGTTGCCTTCTATTTGGACACATACAATTTTGACATAAACTGACTCGTATTATATGGGGCATCGCTATTGTTTTATTATTTATATCAACGCTTGCTACGATAAATAACGTTCGGATAAAATAAGAAGTATTACCTTAGAGAATAGAGCGATGCGTATCATCCTTGGGGAAAGAAAGTCCACACCAATAACAAATATGCTGAATAGATTGAACTGGCTCTGTGTTGAGAAATTTCTTAAATACCAAACAATGATTCTTATATTCAAAATTAGAAATGGGTTGACACCTAATTACTTAACTCAAAAGCTTCTCACTAATGAGTCAGTTCATTCATACCCAACAAGAAACAAAGAAAACTTTCATGTCACGACAAAGAATAAGAGTAGCACAGAAAATTCGGTTTATCATAAGGGTTTAATCGCTTTCAACTCTTTACCTTTGGACATAAGAAATATAGGACACCTTAACCGATTTAAAATTGCATTAAAACAACATCTTCAGGGAGAATGATACAATTCAACGAATTACAATTCAATGAATTTTAAATAATGGATTTTATTTGGTGACTGGACCATGTTTTTTAAATATTCTGTAGGGAATGAATGTTGAGTGGGCACATTTTATTTTATATTATGATTTTACTTATTTTATATTATGATTTTATTGTGTAATTTTATATTGTGTAGTTTTAAATTGACAGCACAAGAAAATCAGATACCCATAAGCGATAGTATGTAATGTAGTGTTGACTTTTATAAAATGTAGTGTTTACTTTGTAAATTTAATTTGTTGTACACAGTGTATTAGCCAATGAGTGCTAAATAAAGGATTATTACCTTACATGTTACATTAAAATAGCAAATATTTCGAAAACTATCAACTTTAGCGTTATTTGACAAGAGTACCTTTTTTACGTAAAAAAGTCGTAAGATTATTAATTAGGAGTGATAAGTCTTATTATACCTAGTGACAACAAGTTATTGCAGTTCAAAAGTAAGAAAAGTGCTGCTTGTAGCGCCCTCTATCCGATAGAAGAAAAATGAGCCCAGATTGTTATTTCCCGCCCCAAAAAACCCCCCTACACCAAATTTTAACCCAATGCTCCGAAAACTTTTGAAAATATCTAAAAAACTCGATATAATTTTTTTAACTTTGACACCCTGTATCTGCCTTAATATAAACTTTCTGATTATAAAAATTGCGCTAAATCGTTATGTTTTGAAGTGAATAATTTACTGCTGCTCTGTGTCCCATTACTTAAGGACCACCCTGTATATTAATGAGAGTAAGTACATAGTTTTCTAACAAATGGTATAACGTGTGTTCCTAGTGTGGGGAAAGGAGAGAAACAAATAAACTAAATAAGATTCTGAAAATGATTAAGGCTTTTAGTAATAGACTCTTTACAATTTTTGCTAAATTTTTTTAGTTGACTTATACTTTTGATTGTAATAAGCAGCAAATTATAGAATCTAGAGGCAAAGTTATGCAGAAATTTTAGGCTTAGGGTTTTTTGACTTTTTGAGATAACTACATTTTTGTTAGCCTTATTACGCATGCTATGCTTGTGGTCTACAGGTGGTATATCTGTTTTTTCTCTTTTTTAGACACAGGCAGATAGCTGTCGAATATTTAAGAATTTCTCATTATATAATTGTTCCATTGAGTATAGTTCGAGGTATAGTTTATCTTTTTTGAAAATGACATTTAACACATAATTCTCAACAACCTGCAACTGTTATAAGGTAGTTTTATAGGCACCACCCCATGCTGAAGTTCCATAGCATAGTAAGGATTCGACCAATGTTTTATATATTAATTCAGTAAAATTATTATTGAGGATTTCTCTCAGGATGTAAAATTTGTATACAAGCTTTCTTACCTTAGTTACTACCTAGTTTTTATCAGGGTTGCTGATTTTTTTGATTTTTTTGATATAAATCAAAAAAATCGATTTTTTTTATTTAAATCGGATTTTTTTGATTTAAATCGGATTTTTTTATTTAAATTCCAAAATATTTATTCAAATAAATTTAAATTCAAATTTTTTTCAGGTCAACATAAAATATTTATTTTTTAAACTTTTATATTCCATAACATATTATAATCAACTTATACGTGCTGAAATAAAACAAAATAACTAAAAACCAAAAAAAAACAAAGCCGCGTTGCAAATAAAACTTAACGGTTAAAGCATTTTAGCAAAAACACAAGTTTGGCAGATTTTTGCGTTCCTAACTTGTTACGCAGTTTACTATGTACTAAATTAAAAGCTGAAAACATTCGTTCTACTCCTGCCGAAGATGAAATTGCTGTATGTAGTTGTTTCATTATTTCCATTTCTACTTCAGTTACACAACCTTTTAAATTATGGACTGCTGTCCACCAATCAATTATTTCTGTAGTTTTTAAAATTTGTTCAGATAATAATAGTGTATTAAATGGAGCTGCTTTAGCGTGTAACTTTATTATAATTTGCAATAAATTAGTGTTTTTCAAGTTCCTGTAGTGAATGTTGACAAATTCTAACGCCAAATCTTTTTCTTCTTGACATAGCTGATCTTGAGGCATTTTTGGGTTAAGCAAATAGGCAAGAAAGTGTGCTGGTGTCATCACTTGCTGATATCTTTTCATGACCATTTGATGCTCGGCTAAATTTAAAACGTCAGTTTCGTCATATTGCTGTAACAATTTTTTCCAGACTAAAACACAGTCACTTAAAAAACATTTGTCACTCTGTGTTTTGTCCAAAGCAATAGCTATGGGTTTAAGTTTGTCTAGTAAACTTTCAGCTGTTCTTTTAATGCCAATATTCTGAACTTTTATTCGGATGTTATCATCAATCTCATGGTATTTGTCCACTACTTCCATTAACTTTGGCCAATTTTTTAAATAACTTTCAATTGACTGACACATGGTATTCCATCGTACTTCCATAGGCATGATTAATGATGTTCCTTTTGCCTCAGTATATACTGCCCTTGCAAAATGATTATTACGGAAATATTTAATTATTTGAATAACATGCGAGGATGCTTCTGGTATGTCAAAATCTTTTGCCAAAAGATTTAATATATGTGCGGAACATCCGTAAGGAATAATCGGTACTACATCGGCATTATCATTTTCATCATTTTCGTTGTCTTGGTTTTGTAGCTGCTGTCTCATTTTTGACATATTTGCAGCATTATCCGAGACTACACTACCAAATTTGCATTCATAAGTAGATTCCACTTCTTTAATACATTTTGATGTCACATCTTTTAAATAGTCTGCTGTGTGTCGGTTTCCAGATGTGTCGATGGTATCGGTTAATACTGTGTGTCCATCCTTGGTTGTTACACATGCACATAATATTGGTTCATTACGAATATTTGACCATCCGTCAATACTTAAAGAAACGGTTTGTCCTTCTAGCAGATTCTTACACTTAATCTTTTCCTGCTCATAAACAATATCTAACAAGGGACCACCAATACCTTCACGTGTAGGTGGTTTATACCCGGGCCTTAACATAGCTACCAGCTTAACAAATTCCTGGTTTTCGACATGACAAAAGGGTGAATTTGTGGCATACAAATACCTTGCCACTTGAAGATCTAATTTTTGTTTTTCTTCATTAGATGTCTTGATAACAAAATCTTCCAGTTTTGTCTTTTTTGTAATGTGTTTGTAAACTATTGGTTGCTGTTGCTGACTTGTTGAGGTGCTTGGTTGTTGGTTTTGTGCATCTGCAAAAAAATAATAGATATACTAAATAAATATATGAACATTATTGTGCAAATATTTAACCAATATTAAAAAACAATAAAAAGAAAGTGACAGTTTAAGCGAAAATAAATGAATAGCAGCTAAAACACTTTTTCCAAGGCTGTTAAAAAAAAGAAACATTATTGTGCAATTTTAGACAAATAATAATAGTCATTATTCACCAGTGTTGAATAATATCCATTATTCAACAGTTTGTGACCAATCACAAAGCATTATTTTTATTATTCAACAGTTTCATAAACCAATCAGAATGCTCTGATTGAAAACATGACAAAACTGTCATAAAAGTCTTAAAAATTAAATGTCAAATGGACGTGTCAAATTCGACCGCATATAAATCTGACGTATTTTTTGACCGATATAAAAATTTAAAAAATTGGAATGTGCAAATATTTATTTAAGCCGTGGAAAAAGTATAATATTCTACTTGCGGTAACGACTATTATTTACTCGGATGATTTGCAACATTCGCCTGCGGCTCGTGACACAAATTTAATCCTCGTAAATAATAACTGTCATTACCGCTCATTGAATAATATACTATTAAAACTACGATGTAAACTTACCTTGGTTTAATATTTCAATTTCATCCTTATTTTGAATGGATTTACCACATCTTTCTAGATGTTTTTTCATTCTTGCCACCAAACCCTGCATTTCTGACCCACACTTTTTACATATTGCACGTAAAAATTTACCACTTTCACTTTTTTTCTCGTTGTAAAATATCCAAATATTGTCTCTCTTTCTACCAGACATTCTTTCGTAAAGTATAAAACTCGGTATACTATAAAATAAAGTATTAGAGATTAAACATCAAATTTAAATACCAAGTCCAGACAAAAATGCCAAAAAGTAGTCTAACTAAACTAAATAGACTTCTCTTTGTTTTTCTACTAGGGGAATCCCCCGGGGAATCCCAACAAACTCAAGGTAAACAAAAATGCGCAAGGCATAATATCGCGTTATTCGTCGCTCAGCGAGAACCAAAATCAGTGGCGTAGGTCAGTTTTACAATTATTAAAAACTGATTTAAATCAATGACTTTTAATAAAAAAATCATGTGATTTAAATCGCGATTTAAATCGTTGATTTAAATCACGTGATTTAAATCAGAGCAACCCTGGTTTTTATGGTAATTCGATTTTAGGTGTTGGTCGATCACTATCCCAAGATATTTTGTTTGTTAAGTGGGACTAATACAGTTTTGGTCGGTTTCGAATTACTAATATTCTCAAGTAGCTGTTTCACAAAGACGTCAGTAGCTACATCCGGACTGTCTGATTGTATGAGACCTCTGTCCAGTTGCAGTTGAAAGTTTTTTTATAGTATGTCGTAGTTAATCGTTTCTCTTGTTATTTCATCGGTTTGTTTGTTAATGATTGTGTTTTCCCCTAATTTATTTTTTATATTTATCATGATGGGATAGTGATCTGTTATGTAAGTATTTAAGATGAAAGATTCAAGACTGAGGTGGCGTGTGATACAAGAATTTGTATCATATCTTGTTACTGATCGTATGTATGGTACAAATCCATATTTTGCTAGGTATTCATTGATAGCAGTATCATTTGTTGCTCTAAGGTTTATATTTACGTCTCCTGTAAAGATTCCAATGTTATTATTTGTGTTATTAGAGAAACATTCATATAGGTCTTCAAATAGTAAATTGTTATTCACTTGGGGAGATTTGTAGAGAGCTAAAATTCCGTATGTATGTTCGTGAAGTTTAAGAGTAATTCCACTTATTGTAATTTTTGATATTTCTAGTTTAAGGTAAGTAATATTTGGGTTTAGAGAAGATCTAATTAGAATAAGAATTCCGTCGTTTTTGTCGTAATCACCTTGATTATAATAAGTATTATATCCTGTAATGGTATAGAGCTCAGGGGTTGATGTTTGAAAACATTCTGTTAGTATAAAAATATCACAATACATAAGTTTACCTTGTTCAATCAACAGTAACAGTTTATCGAAATTTTTATTTGCACTTCTAATATTTAATTGAAGTATATTGAGGAGTTTATTATTTTCACTTACTGTATTTTGGTAATTTTTCCAATTCCATCAGCTGCCCAACACATCCTTCCATAGTATTTTCAAGATCATTTAGAATTATTTCTTGGTCTATTTGAACCATTGTGGTCTATAATCAATTTTATTTCTTAAACAACTTATGTTAACGTCATTTGCCGCGTGGTTAATATCATATTTGGTAAAGTAATTCGTGTTGTTGATTTCACAGTTCTTACACTTTTTCATATTTGCTTTACTTTCCTTAACATTATATGTTCCTAACTGCAAAGTACACATACTGTAGAGGTAATACAATTGGTATTTTTATGGAAGAATCCCTGGCAGGTGAAGCATCTCTGTGCACTCAAGTCTTCATATACTGGGTATCGATGTCATCCTAGATATACCACTTGGTGGCGTATTGCTTTGTGGTATAGTCCCGCTAAGCATTCAATGTGAATTGTTAGATCTTCCTTCTTTTTCATATGCTTTACGTAGGTAACTGTTAATTTATCATTTGCATCTATTCATTTGTTTTGTTGTCTTAGATTTTTTCTATGACTTCTGGGTTTTGGTTTTGTTCTTTATCCACTCAGGCAACTTTTATTTTTGTTGTTTCTATTTCACGTTGCTTGTTAATTGCAGCCGCTTTTAGTATATTTCCATCGTCTTTGGGACACTTGATTATAATAAATAAATAAATAAATAAATAACCGTTTATTGTCTAACAGGATAAAAGCCCAATCTAAAGACAATTGTACAATAATAATGAATTAATGAAAATGTTGTACTTAAAGTAAGTAAGAGAGAAGTGAGAAAACTAAAATAAGTTACAAATTATAATAATAATAACAATAGTAAATAAAAAATAACAATAGCAAGAGCTAAGTTGGATTTTCCATCATAGCGAGCTTCAATTTGCTTTTAAATTTTTGAAAAGGGTCGCTGAATAAATCAACCGACGCCAGACTCTCGACAACATTAAAGTTCATACATGTCCGATAGAGGGGTGCTTTGGTGGCTAGGTTAGTTCTTACGGATGGCAGATAGAATCTTTTGTGATTTCTGGTATGAAAGGGTGGAGCTAAAAAGTTTAACTGACATAGTAGGGCAGCACAGTCAATGTGGCCATTGCAAAGCTTGTATAGAAAGGCCAAGGAGGGTAGCATATGCTCTTGGTGCAATGCCAAGAAGTTAAATCTATTCAGAAGCTGTAGGTGATCAAAGCCGCGTTGGGGATACGTACCGTCTAATCTGTAAGCGAGATGCTTCAGGAATTTTCGTTGAATGATTTCTAGTCTATTAATGTGTATTTGATAAATGGGTGACCATATCTGTGATGCATAGAGCAGCTTGGACTTTACAAGAGTGTTGTACAACACTATAAAACACAGTGGAATTTCAAAGTGTTTTGTGGATCGGAGAAGGAACCCCAGCGACTTTAGTGCACTACGAGCAGTTGTGTCTATGTGGATGTTGAATGTTAATTTCTTATCAAAACACCCGCCCAAGTCTTTGACATGGTCGCAGTTGTCAAGAATGGTGTTGTTTAAGATGTAGGGGTGATCAAGTTCAATTTGTTTAAGTGAGAAGGACATTTTTTTACATTTATTTGTGTTCAGGTGAAGCCTGTTTGCCGTACACCATTGCGAGATAAGGTCCAGGTCTAATTGCAGTTGTATGCAGTCCTCCCAACAACGAATACAATTAAAAAATTTTAAGTCATCCGCGAATAAAAGAGTGCAGCTTTTTACTTCGAACATAATATCATTAATAAAAATGGAAAATATTAATGGGGCTAGATTACTGCCTTGCGGGGCTCCACTTGTAGCCATGAATGATTTTGATTTATGACCATTGTACTCAACATATTGACGACGTTGAGAAAGGTAAGAAGAGAAGAAATAAATTAAGTCAGTATCAAAGCCTATTTTTGACATTTTCTCAGCAACAATCCCATGATCCATCTTGTCGAAAGCCTTAGAGAAGTCCGCTCGGAAGTCCGTATAAATAGTGTCAACTTGGCAACCCTCATTAATAGCATGATACGTATATTGAAGAAAACAGGTTAGATTGGTAACAGTTGACCTTCCTGAAAAGAAACCATGTTGATTTGGGAAGATAAGGTTTTTGACCTTAAAGAATAGTTGATTGAATATACATTTTTCAAAGGCTTTCGCCAAGTTGGACAGAATAGAGATAGGACGATAATTCTCTATGGAGCCGATGTTGCCTGCCTTGAAAACCGGACAAATCCTTGCTTGTTTCCAGGCGTCTGGAAAGGTATAAGTTGATAAGGAAAGATTGAAAAGCCTGGTTAATGGTTCAGCAAATACGTGAGCACAATCTTTCAGAAGGAAAGCAGGTATATTGTCTGAACCAGCAGTATAATGTCACCATTTTTTGTACTTCTTATTTTCTTTATACCAACGTTGAGTTCTGACGGATTTAGCTTTTCTTGCATTAGTTTTTTTGTGTGGTTAGCTTCTTTCTTATTTTTTGCTTTTATAACTATGGTTTGCTCTGTATTTGGAGGTTTAGGTGTCGGCATATGATTTACGCTGCGTGCCTTCCGAGGGAGTTTATTCATTACTTTGTTTTTGATTAATTTGGGCAATATCCCCTTTAATTTCTTTAGGTGTTTTCATAATGTAGGGCAGTCTAACTAGCAATGCTTTGCAGTCACTACATACAGGGTTTTCATTTGATAACTTCCCACCACGGATTTATCGAAAACCAGTGATTAAAAGAAAAAACGCCGAGACACGTCAAAAGATTTGCCAAAGGGGACAACTTTTTAACCAAAAACTACTTCACCCCCTTTTACCCCCTGCCCCCCGGGGTCATCCCCTTAAAAATTTTAAATGACAAGGGGTATCAAGTAATAGCTTGTTTGAAAGGTATTTCAAAGTGCTTTATTTTGACGTTTGATTTTTTAAAATCGGTCGATTCGTTTTCGAGAAAATTAGAAAAATCTTTATTTATCTTAATTTGTTCAGATAGAAAAAAAAACACACGAAAATATCACTTTTTATGTCAATAAGTGTTCAAAATGTTGCCCGTTATTGGCCAAACAATGATATAGGCGATGTTCAAATTCCTGACGGACAAAAACATGTTGTGGGAGATCATGGCAGCTTTCGATGATGCGTTGACGAAGTTCATCCAAACTTTCAGGTTGGGGAGTGAACACAATAGATTTCAAATGGCCCCATAGAAAAAAGTCTAATGGCGTCAAGTCAGGAGACCTAAGCAGGCCATTCTATAGGCCCTCTTCGCCCTATCCATTTATCTGGAAACTCGTCGTCTAGCCATTGCCGAACCGGAAGAACATAGTGAGGAGGAGCGCCGTCTTGCTGGAAATATATTTCAGCCTCATCAAGTATAGGGTTTTCAATGGTTTCAGTGATAAGCGGATTGATGGTATTTTCCAACATATCTAAATAAATGCCTCCATTTAAATTCCCATTAATAAACAATGGCCCAATCACTTTGTTTCCTAAAATGCCTGCCCATACATTAATTTTTTGGGGGTACTGAGTATGCCCTTCTACAAAAGCATGAGGATTTTCATTGCTCCAATACCTGCAGTTATGCCTATTAACAAATCCATTTAGATAAAATGTGCATTCATCACTGAAGCAGATATTCTTTACATGAATGGTATTAATCGCTGCAGTCATTTGTTCACAAAACTCAGCTCGCCTATCGAAATCATCTTGGGTTAACTCTTGCAATATTTTCATTTTGAATGGATGAAATTTATGTAATTTAGTAACTGTGTGTACAGAGCCTAATGAAATACCAGTCGCATCAACAATTTTGCGTAATGAAGTATTAGGATTTATGCCAAAATGACCCAAAACTTTAACTTGAGCGGCTTCATCCAAAACTCTACGATGATTACGTTTTTTATTTGCAACAGATCCAGTTTGAGAGATTTATTAACAAGGTCCAAAACATACCTATGCGAAGTTATCTTTTCCGGATGTCTGGCGTTAAATGTGACGGCAGTTTGCCGAGCACATTGATTTTGGGCACCATAAATTAGAATCATTTCCACTGTTTCGGCTAGTGTGTAAACCATTTTGGAAGTAAAATCTGAATCAATAAATTAATTTTCACTATCCCAAGATTGTCACAAAGGTAACTGACAGCAAATTAAATTCTTTCTTTTCTTTAGCAACTATAAAAAACTAAACAGGTATAAGAATAAATACAGTTCGCCCATGTTTTCTGTGCTTATAAATAGATGGCTGAAAAAAAGTCGGGTTGTTATTTGGTTGCTGCCACGTCTAATCTTCCGAATTGTTGTTTATGTTGGTTTTTGAACACTTATTGAAATAAAAAGTGATATTTTCGTGTGTTTTTTTTTTTCTATTTGAACAAATTAAGATAAATAAAGATTTTTCTAATTTTCTCGAAAACGAATCGACCGATTTTAAAAAATCAAACGTCAAAATAAAGCACTTTGAAAGACCGGTACCACTCCAGTTTATGTGCTTATGCGAAAAATAGCTGTAAATGAAAAACGTTTTTTGCAATATGTAGCACGTACTTTCTAAACGACAAATCCGCGAGCGGAAAACCATTTTTTTAATTGGAAATATGAAAAAAATGTGAAAATAGGGTACCCGCCTTTGACAAAAATAAAAAAAAAACGAAAAACTCTTGTTTATTTATGTAGCATATACCGAATTGGAACCAAAAAGGTGGATTAGATGCCGTGTTAGGGCCTGTTTAACCAATATAAGTCTATAATTATTACAATTTTTGTCGAGTGACTACCAGCTAGAGAAACATAACCTCACTTGTCACTCTCACTGTGCTTTTCGGTCGACTATTTTCACATTTTTTTTATATTTCCAATTAAAAAAATGGTTTTCCGCTCGCGGATTTGTCGTTTAGAAAGTACGTGCTACATATTGCAAGAAACGTTTTTCATTTTACGCCATTTTTCGCATAAGCCGATAAACTGGAAAATTACCGAAAGACCTTTCAAACAAGCTATTACTTGATACCCCTTGTCATTTAAAATTTAAGGGGATAACCCCGGGGGGCAGAGGGTAAAAGGGGGTGAAGTAGTTTTTGGTTAAAAAGTTGTCCCCTTTGGCAAATCTTTTGACGTGTCTCGGCGTTTTTTCTTTTAATCACTGGTTTTCGATAAATCCGTGGTGGGAAGTTTTCAAATGAACACCCTGTATATACAGTAACATACGTTTTTTCAGAGGCATACATCTTTCTCAAATTGATAATCTCGCACAGCTAGTATGTTTACCTCTTAGACAAGAATGACAGAAGTAGTAGGCTTCATTTTCATCAATTTCTTTTTTGTATTTTATATTCTCCTCTTCGGGTTTCTCCATGTTTTCCGCACTTTCTTTTACAGCAAGCTTAAACCGGACATTGTTGGAGTTGACAGGTGAGACCGAACATAGTTATGAAATGAAATGAATTAACGTTTATTAGCAACAAGCTGCTGTAAACAAGAAATTTTTACAATATAAATAAATATAAATAAAAATCCAGCCAACAAAAACAAACAATATTTATAATTATAAATCTACATTAATGTTATATAATATGTTCCCCGAAACACATGACTAGGCATTATTCAATAATTTTCCTTAATATAATCAACAAGCAGTTTTCTAAACTGCCTTATTTCATTTACGGACCTAATATACAATGGCAGAGCATTATACTCCACTAATCCACTATAAAACAATGACTTTTGAGTTCCTGCTTTTCTGGCTGTAGGAACATAAATATTACAAGCTGACCTAGTGTTGTAAACATGAATATCCCTAACAAATTGAATTTTGTCACACATATATTTTGGCAGCAAGTTATGTACAATTTTAAAAATAAATAACATGTTTAGCATAGCAAGTCTCTGATTTACTGACATAAAACTTAAACCACTAAGCATATCCCTTATCCTAGAATACCTATCCACTCTCAAAATAATTCGCATTGCTTTATTTTGCAATCTTTGTAAAATGTCTTTTTCCTTTTTATTTATATACAATAAAACAGTAGGACATTATTCAAAATGTGGTGCAATAATGGTTTTATAAACAGTAATTCTAGTTTTTTGTGACAAGTACGGACTTATTCTCCTCAAATACCCTATCTTTTTGCTTAACTTTTTGATTATATAGTTTGCATGACTCTTAAATGTTAAACGATCATCAATTATTACACCTAAATATTTACATTCTGATATATACTCAAGATCCTCTCCCATCAACTTAATTTTTGCAACAACATTATTGACTTTCTTATTCAATATCATTATCTTAGTCTTTCTGGTATTTACAAACAACTTATTTCTATACAGCCATGTTTCCAAACTGCTAATTTCATTCTGCATCTTTGAAACAGCTTCATTCATGTTTTTAGAATACACCGTAATTGATGTATCATCTGCGAACAAATTCAGTATGGTACTGTCTAAAAAACATTCCGAAATGTCATTTATATATAACAGAAACAATAGTGGCCCCCGTACGGTACCTTGTGGAACACCATACCTGACACACTTCTTTTCTGAGACTGTCTCTTCAATTTTTGTTTGTTGATACCTATCACTCAAATAGCTTGTGAACCATTCCAATGCCTCACCAACTATACCATATATTCTCAGCTTTTCCAGTAAAATACTAATATATGGTTAGATCGATTGTTAATGTTAAGGATTTTGCTGAACGCAATAGCTGAAAAACTCTATACATCTTTTTTGTATCAACAAGTCCTCTTTCTTTGTCACTAATAGTTAGGTACCTTGTGGAACACCATACCTGACACACTTCTTTTCTGAGACTGTCTCTTCAATTTTTGTTTGTTGATACCTATCACTCAAATAGCTTGTGAACCATTCCAATGCCTCACCAACTATACCATATATTCTCAGCTTTTCCAGTAAAATACTAATATATGGTTAGATCGATTGTTAATGTTAAGGATTTTGCTGAACGCAATAGCTGAAAAACTCTATACATCTTTTTTGTATCAACAAGTCCTCTTTCTTTGTCACTAATAGTTAATAATTTAAGAACAACAACACCACGTCGCGTAAGAGGATGAAATCCCGTATAGATGCGGTTGTACCACGCACAAAGGCCTGTGTAAATTTTCCAAAATAACTGTAGCTACAACCACTGATAATCCTGCAAATAACCCAGACCAAACAAGCGTGATGCGCGATAATATTTAGAAAATGAAAAACGTAAATCTTAAATAAAATTACAATAAAATCAGTAGGTACTAACCTACCCTACTTTCCAACTTTGAATTCATTTTTACGCCTGAATTATTTTTAGATAATAAATATTATATTGACACAACATTCTTGCATACACCGCGACCAAACATGGAGTTGCACAGTTACATGAAAGAGGGAATGATAGAAAATTGGGATATGTTCGAGAAAATACTGGACTATTCTTATGACAAGGTAAAGAATTCGGTGTACTAACCTATACAAACACCCGACTTTACTTTAATTCTTGTTTTGCAGATAATACAATCAGAATCTCAATATCACCCAGTACTCTTTTCCGAATCCCCCTGGAATCAACGGCAAAAACGTGAAAAACTTACCGAGCTTATGTTTGAAAAGTACAAAGTGCCTGCATTTTTCTTAGTCAAAAATGCAGCACTAGCCGCCTTTGCCAATGGTAGAGCGACGGCTTTAGTCATAGATAGTGGCGCCACGCATACTTCTGCTGTTCCCGTACTGGATGGTTATGTCATATCAAATGCTGTAGTCAAATCACCCTTGGGTGGAGATTACTTAATTTTAAGGTAATTATACATTGCTCTCTTTTCTTTCGCCGCGTCTCGGTCTTTAATACAATACAAGACGTGCGAGTCTATCTAAAGATTTTCAGTTCTCCTATTTAAAACCCTTAACCTACACGCCTATTTGCAACTTTAAACTGTATTCATGATCGGAAAACAAGGGATGAAGCGTATTACTAACTTAAGGTGGTTCTTTGCTTGTAAAGCGTGGAAGGGTCGAGCGCGTTTACAATACAACTACAGAAGCCGCATAGCGACCCACAACCTTTACTTTTGTCTATGAACAATCGCATGCCATATTTTAAGTGCAAATAATTAAAAAATATAAATTTGTTCAAGTATTGAAGAAAAGAACATTGGTTTACATGAAAAAATACACAATTTTTTATATAAATTCAATTGAAAAGATTGCTTTGACCGAAAAATTTTGTCATCGGTTTTCTCCGTTTGAAGCAAACCAGCGAAATCAGCGACGTGCTTCGAGAAGTGGCAATAAATTGTGGTTGCCCATCCAAAAATCAACCTCCACCAAATGTTCTCTAAAGTAGGTAAAGTTAAAGTCAAAATATACTTTTTTGCCATACATAATAAACATCATTGACAAAGCTAAAGTTAAGGTTAGACTAATAAAATATAATATAAAATGTTACACAATATAATGTTTTCTTAAAAAAGGTTAAAAAAAAAGAACAAAAAAGGAGGATCCCCAAGAAAAACACGCTTCTACATAAAAAGGAGACGAGAAAAATAATGACAAACACATTAATAAAGGTAATAATAATAATAATAATAATAATAATAATAAAATAATGTATGACAGACAATCATTTTCATCCATCAAGGCAACTACACTAAAGCTCTTTAAAAAGCTTTTGTTGGGGAAACGATTGCTCAAATGCAATAAAAATAATGAAATTAAATGCAACTACTGTTGTTATTGTCGCCCAGACAAGCTACCAAATTTGTAAATATTATTTTAAAACAGCGGCCTGTCGCTACGGTTAATTTAGCAAGAAATTGTTTTCAACACAATTCAGTGGTAAAAAGTCTATTTTTAAAGATTGTAAAAACGTATATGTGCTTTGTCGCTGGAAAATTACATCCACCGCGGTAGACAAAGACGGAACAATAACAATTATTGATCCTAAAGAAAACATGGCGGAATAGTTAATAGCCAATTAGAACAAAACGCGCGAAATATGTGGCCTTCTGATTGGCTGGTCTGACAGTTTCTGGCGACAGGGGGACACTTACGTTCTCTTGAGAATCACTGCGAATTAAACCCTTGAAAGGTCAATACGTACGTCAAAATTAAAAGTGGTCATCGTCCGACGGACATGACAATTGCAGCTTAAAATAAAAAGCATCAAGTTATAATTGTAGTAATGTTATTAAAAGTTAGTAATGTTATAAGTCAGTAATTAATCATGCATTAAAAAGTGTTATTGTGTAAACAAGTGCCGATTTGTATAAATAAACGCCAAATTAGGAGGGATCTATCTGTTTAATTCACCTAACCAATATATAAAACGAACCAGTGAAATAACCTAATTCGAGGAATATACAAAGCCTCGCCGTTTAATGTTGGGAGTTAAAAATAAAACTTGATTCCCACAGCTTGATTAAAAAAATACTTGCAAAACCCTGAATGAGTTCTTTCAAGATAGTTTGTAAAAACTGTAAAATTCTTTTGTTGTTGGCGTTTTTGTTAATAAGTTGTTTGTTTCTTTCTCTCTCATTTGAGTATTTGCTCCTTTTTCATTGCAACCTAAATCCAGTCAGCTCTTTGGTTTAAAAGTATTTACCAGGTCTGCAAGATCTCCCGATTTAACGCCTCTAGACTTTTTCCTGTGGGGCGCTCTTAAATTAAAAGTGTATATTCTTCCCCCATCGCTACGGAGTTATTGCAAAGAATTGCCAATGCTGCAGATTATTTTAAAAACAAGCCCGACACGATGCCAAAGTACAGTTTAATTTTTTGAAAATAATTAATTGATGTATTTTTAAGAACACGGTGAACATTTCGAACATTAGTTATAAGAATTAAACTAGTTGGTGGTTATTAGAATTAAGACTTTTTTCATGTTTTTCGTTCCGAATAAACAACAATGATGAATTACAAGGTATCGTAAATAGTTTTTTGGAAGAGAAACTGTATGCCTGGCGAAAATTTTATAAGAGACAAAAAAGTTTTAAAATGAAGTCAGCTAGTGTCTAAAAACAACTGAAGTCATTTGTACAGGGGGTAACAAAAATACAAACTTATTTACGAATCACGCGCCATTTTTAAATTTCCAGGCATTAAAAAAAATATCGCGTTTACGTGAAAACACGCCAATAATAGTAGTAATGTAATTCTTAGTAAAAATCGATAAAGGCGTTTAAAAATTAAAAACGATATTAACTTGAGAACTTAAGCGTCCTGTAGAAGCAAAACGAAGCAACTAAAAAGTAAAGTTTGCCTAGATGGCCTTATTTTTGGTTAAGGAGTTTGTGGTTAAGCGTTGTACAGTCATTTCAAGAACACCCTGTATTTTAAAAAATTACTCTTATTATTAAAAAAGAAAATATTAAATAATTAAGCAAATTATTTTTTAAAAGCTAAAATAGGCTAAATCGAGTTATGAGGCCCCGAATACGTGAGAAAAGTTTCTCACCTATAGACGATTAAAATCTTTTTTTTAATAAAAATAGATAAATACGTTTACAAAGTATTGTTTTTATTTTATAGCTAAGATAGACTAAATCGCGTACTTAGGACCCAAATATGTCAAATAGCAAACTTTTCCTTGGCCTCACCCTACTTAGGGGGTTGATATTGCAGTGTTGAAAATGGTAACAAAAACCTGTCCCCTTGACTAATCTAATTACGTAAATTTGGTGTTTGGGGTTTTTTAGGATGAAAAATGTAACTTGCTTTTAAAGATTTTTTGTGGAGGTTTAAAAAGTCGCAACTTTTTTACGTCTTATTGTATTCGCGTTTTTAATGAAAATATTACTTTCTCCAACTTTATTTTTGTAAGCAAAAGGTATACCTTATGAATTTTGATTTTCTAACTTATTACTAGGGCAAGAGAGATGTTGGAATCATTAGGAATTGACTTATCGCCAGCGGCACTTATATCGGGTAAAGATGTTGTACGTGACAAGGATAAGCCCCGATTTACAAAAAAGAAACTAAATTTTCAACCATCCAACTCGTGGACGACATATATGGTAAAGAGGACTGTACAAGATTTTCAGCAAACTGTTCTTCAGGTAAATTTATTAAATTTCCCTCTTTGTTTTTATACAGGGTGTCCGGAAAATACGTGCACAACGTTTAGTGGGTTTAAAATGGATTGATTTAAACCAACTTGCTATTAAATATTGATTTTGCATTACATTTACTTCTTGATTGGAAAAAGTGTTGGAATTTATTGTCGGCTCGTGGCTTGGCAGTCAGGGTCGGCAGTTCGGTACAGGCGCGGATCCAGGAAAAAATGTTAGACAGGATTAAGAAGCGTCGAAGATGCAAAATTAGCGGCGCAGGCGAAAATTTTTGGAGTTTTTCAAACCTGTTTGTAAATTACAGCATTATAAAATTCAGATTTATGGATCTTGCACATATTTTTTTATTGTAGAAATAAGTTCAGCCACATCAAACAAATAATATACCTATGCAAAATGTTACGCCTTAAATGTCACTCCTTAATTTGTTATAAATCTACACTAGCAAATCTTTATGAAAAAGGTAAGTGTTCAATATTCAATTCCTCTCATTATTCTTTCTCACGCTAGTTTTAGGACATTGTAAAACGTCCCTGTTGTAAAACCTAATATTATCATAACATTTTGTTTTAACTATAATAAAAGAAAATCCCAGTTGTAAATAATTTTAAAACTAAAAATAATTTTTAAACTTAATAGCCTTTGTCAAGGAATATTTATTTTATGGTAGGTATGGTACCTATTATGACCTGAGGGTCAACCTTTCAAAAGGGTTACAATACAGAGATCCACCCGGACAGTCGGAAAAAACAGTTCAACTCGAACATTCGCCAACTACGGCATAGCTTGCAACAGTTTTTTAATTGTATTTTTTCACCCTGTACTACGGGATACAAATACTTAACAGTTTTTTACGTTGTACTCACTGTACAATCTACAATACTATTTATAGTGTTTCCTTTTTTTTTTACAGCTACAACTAAATTTTTTATAAAGAATTACAATTTGTTAAGACAGTTACTAGTGTCGCGACCGAGGTAGCCTTTCAGCAGGTACTCTGTAACAAAATAATTAAGCTACCTTTATTGTTTTTAACATTAACCCTTGTACCATCGTGGGCAGTGAAGATGTTATAAATAAATAATTTATTTACTGTTACTAAACTAAAAGTGTTTTCACTAACATTCCAAACGCCACCCAAAACCTATGGAGATATAATTTGCAATCAATTAAAAAGTTGCTGGTTCTTCGAAATTGAAGATTGCTGCTGGGCATTCCCCATCAGTTAGAATGCAATCTTAAGAGTTAAAGAACGTTGAGATCAAGAGGGGTCTTTGAGAAGAAAAGTTGGTACTGGCCGGGCCCGGATTTCTAACCCTAAATAGGATTATGCGCTTCTGGAATATCTAACGGCACATGCTTTTAAAACTGGAACACACGCTGTCATTGACATATGATTTCCTGGGTTTTAACCTACCGCCAGCAGAAGAATAAAAGGATCTGACTGAAAAAAACACGTTGCCGCGAAAAAAATTATGCTCACAGACCAACGGAGACAATCTACTTTTCGCCCTAAATTATAAGTGACGAAAAGGTTTTTCAGTCCACATATAATAATAATAATAATAGTCTTTATTAAGAAATATCTTCAAAAGTTACATTTCTCAAGATGGGTGTTTGGTTCACCGACGTATATCTGAAAGGGGGTGATAGGTAAGTTGATTTCGAACATATTTAACCATATACTATTATACAAAGTGTTACGCATATCGAGATATCATCGTTTTTCCGAATTTTACCTAATTTAGTGAGTAGTCCATATAAGTTATAATAAAAGTTTTGTCAAACATTTTATCTGATTGTACCTTTTTTTCCTATAAAGTTGCATACGTATTTCATCGATATAAGATACTTAATGGAATCTACATGTGATGAAAAAATTTTGTGGCTTAGTAGAATTTACAAAATGAATTACTGTAACATCAACAAATTTGACTTTATCAGTGAATAAAAATAAAGTGTGTAAATAAAATATTCGCTCAAATATCTTTAAAAACTTACTTGGTGTTGGTCCTTTCGAATGAATAATAACAGATGGCAGACTTAACGTTGCATAGGATATTTACTTAAAAAAAAATTATAATTTTTCAGGAAAAAATTGCATATAAATATGACTATTTAACAGAAAAACATATAACAGCTATAAGCGGATAAGTATTACTTTTTATGCTCGAAATGAGAACCACCGTTTCTAATACAACGTCGACATCTTCGTCGCATCTCTGTAGTGGTTACGCCTAGCCTCATTTCCGCCTTCATTATTTCTGCTGCCCCATCCATTTTTTGAATAAGATGGCCTCGATCTCGAATTTCCTCATTGTACACCAGTTTCTTCATTCGTCCCCAGACATGATAGTCGGCGGGGGTCAGGTCTGGACATCTAGCTGGCCATAATAGCGGTCCATTTCGCCCTATCCATCTTTCAGGAAATTGATTATTTAGAAACTCCCTTACAGTTGTCCGGTAATGGGCAGGACATTCGTCGTTTTGGTATATGATTTGTCCTCTTACATCCAAAGGCACTTCATCAAAAATATCGGTTAAATTATTTCTTAAAAATTCTAGATAATTTTCACCATTTAAATTGTTTGGCAAAAAATAAGGACCGACAAAAACTCTGCCTAATATACCTGCCCACACGTTTACATTAAATTTTCGTTGGAACGAGTTTGTTTCTTCATATGGGGGTTTTCTTCTGCCCAATAATGCAGGTTATGAAAGTTAGTAATCCCTTCACGAGAAAAGTTGGATTCATCCGTCCGTAAAATCCTACGTAAAAATGTCGCATCTTCTATGTCGGCATTTAAGATGAATCGACAAAAAGTGGTTCTTTCGACTGGGTCTCCTTTCTTAAGTCCTTGCACGGGGGTGTAGTGGAATGGATGCATTTTCTGAGTGAAGAACTCACCATACCTTCCATGTAGATAGATTTAGCTGTTCCGCTATTTTCCTGGTGCTCACGGTGGGCTCTGCTGCAAAAATATCCAAAATTTGCAGATCCACTTCAGCGCGATATTGTTGGTTGTTCGCTCTAGGTTCTGTGTGATGTAAATTACCAGTTTCGCTTATTCTACGATATGTATTAGCGAACACGGTCACGTGGGGTACTTTTCGTTGAGGAAATCTTTCAAGATATAATCGCTGAGCAGCAACTGCGTTGCCGTCGGCTCTGCCGTACATAAAAATTATATCACCATTCTCAACATTCGAAAAAGCAGCCATTATACCTAATTGTTGAGCGGAAAATCCGGGAGGGGTGGACCTGGACTGGCAAACGTGGCAAACATTAAACAGGATCAGGACTGGAGTTGCAGCTGTGAAAACCAACAAAATCAGATGGAACCAAATAGACCATCAAGACGCTTTCTGTGACTGCGGAGAAATACAAGATATGACGCACCTCATGAATTGCAGAAACTGCCCCAACACCTGCTCCTTGAATGATTTATGGAATGCTGAACAAAACGCCATCGACGTCGCCCAATATTGGGCGCAAAAATTATGAGTTGTTGTTTTGGACACGAAAAAGTAAAGTAAGTAAGTTGAGCGGAAAAAGTCACAAAATAAATCAATTGGCAACTAACCAAATCTTCAACAGTAAGTTTGTGCGTCACCAAGCAACGCTATTTAGGAACAACATCAATAACAAAAATAAAATTTTGGTGCCTGCACCACATCGATAAACCGCACTCGATAGAAAATAACTAGCATTTAGTGATGGAATGTGATATATCACTAAACAGGGAAAGATAAAATAAGTTTTTAAAGATATTTGAGCGAATATTTTATTTACACACTTTATTTTATTCACTGATAAAGTCAACTTTGGATGTTACAGTAATTCATTTTGTAAATTCTACTGCCACAAAATATTTTCATCACATGTAAATTCCATTAAGTATCTTATATCGATGACATACGTATTCAGCTTTATAGGAAAAAAAGATACAATCAGATAAAATGTTTGACAAAACTTTTATTATAACTTATATGGACTACTCACTAAATTCGGCAAAATTCGGAAAAACGATGATATCTCGATATGCGTAACACTTTGTATAACAGTATATGGTTAAATATGTTCGAAATCATCTTACCTATCAACCCCTTTCAGATATACGTCGGTGAACCAAACACCCTGTATAAGGCTTGTTCCAACCAGCAGTCCGGGACTAGTTTTTAATAAGAAATAAAGTCTACCAGATGAATATTGCATGTAGACCCCAGGATGCCCCGTTAAGTCCTACAACTGGTTCATTGTATTTGAGAGTTTAAAACTGTCAGGGACTGCTGGTTGAACAGACCTATAATGAACAAATTCGTGTATACCGTCCAGATAACACAAAATTTGAAGAACAGTACACTAGCGATCTTGCTTTTAGACCTGGAGAATTTTCTGTGAATGTCGGGTTGGATTTGTGTTTATGAGCCTGGTGTCTTATGGCGATTGAAGGGAAGGTTCAAAGCCGAACATTACCTGTCAACATTATATGTCTGTTCTGGAACAATTGCCCAGTTTATACCGCAATGCTGTAAAGGATGGTTTGAATATAATGATGTAGAAGTTTTACCATGGCCTGCTTATATTCCCCATATTAATCCTATAAAATAAATAATTGTAAGAGAAATAGGTACACAATAGCTATTTTCCTAACAAGTGCAGAAAATCGATTTTTCCGCACGCAAATGCCGTTGACAGCACGACGCGTAGCGGAGTGGTGTCCAGCATTTAAGTGCGGAAAAATAGGTTTCTGCACGTGTTAGGAACAATAGTTTTTCTACTAGCGTGAGGAAACAAATTGAAAATAATTTAAAAAACGGAGTTTTTTTTTAAATTTTTATTACAATGAACAAAATTTTACAATATTAATTCGTTCATCTCTTCATCGGAAATCATTTTGCGTGCCGAAGAATTCAGCAAAACTCCAGTAGAAAAACTGATAAACTAGTTTAAATTTATAATATTCTGTTGACAGTGACATACAAATCAACAACTGGTTATATACACCATAGCAACTAAGATATTTCAAAGGTAATATGATGAACAGTGACATCAAATCGTACAGCATTTAATTTAATTAAATTTAATTTCAAAATATAACAGTGCGGAAAAATCTTTGCCGCACGGTGCGGAAAAGTGGATTTTCCGCACTAAAACATGTGCGGAAAATGCGTTTTTCCGCACGCTAGTAGAAAAAAGAAATTTTAGACCTTGCAATGAATTATTGGAAATAATCCATGAGTGCTGGGAAGGGCTTGATCAACATTGTCAATTTAATTCATTCAATTCCAGACAGATTAGTAGTCGAAAAACAGAGTCATATGACCAAATATTAAATTTTGATAAATTATTATTGTTTTTATTGTTGATGTTAGCCAGGGACGTCGAGTTTGAAAATTTGCAATATTATAGAAATATTTTTATACATTAAAATAGACATTTTACTAGATGTTTTATTTTGTTTAGCGACGGCAAAGCTTTGCTAATCATGTTGCTGCAATAACCTTAAAAACAATAAAACAATCAGAAAAGCCTGATTTACGCAAATATGTCATACAATTATCCTAAGACTACCCATTTTCAATTAAGACAACTGTACTTTACTCTTTTTTGATTTCCGGTCTAGACGGTAAAGTGAACTTTATCGGTTAAAAAATGATCTGAAAAGTGCTTCCTGTCCGGTCGATTAAAAAAAAAATAGGTTCGCTGTATCCACAGCAAGATAGTTTTAACCAGTAAAAATCACATAGGTCTTAGGGCACCCCCAGATCAGCGACTTTTGTAGCGCTACAGATGAATCGCCGAGACGCAGCTACTGGCGATTATAGTTGTTGTGTGCAGACGAACCACATGTTCTAATCTTAAATAATTACAAAATTGACACTATTGCTAGTAGAAAATGGATTTGGTAGTTAGCGTGTATTGCTCTTGTCCTCGTGCAACATTTATCCAGATTTGAAAAATCATACTGATAAATTGGCATCAAAATTATTCCATTCAGGCATAATTTCTTGACACACTCCTCCCATAACGTCCACTTTAAATTGCGATTGTGGTAATGCCATAAGTGCAGGCCGCAATTCGACCTCAGAAATTAATTTTTACCACAATATTCTCGCTCGTCTGCTAGGACTTGTTAAGACCTATGCGTTAGATATAAGGCGACAATCGCCGCCGTCCTTTATGGCTCTGCGTCTGACCCAGAAAATAGAGCAATCTGCATCCTCGACGACTAACGAACGCAGTAGTTGATAGCCACCACAAAATAGTAGCTCGTATGCACGACGATTTAAAATTATGTATTCCATTTTCAGCGACAAAACTGTCGAATTACAAAAGTCGTGTGTCGTCTGCGGGTGCCCGTATTGATGATTTTTCGTACTACAAGAAAACGGTCGCTTTAACCGGAAGTTCGCTGTAAACGGGTTCGTTGTAAGCGAACTTTACTGTGTTTCTAAAAGACGGTATAATGTTTTTATTTTATTTTTTGTTACCCTCAGTGTCTGTATCTTAGAGGCGGAAATAAAACAATTTCTGTATATTTTTATATATTATAATATTTTCCAATTTTATTTTTAGTTGCCTATTATGGTGTGTGTAATTTGAATGCTATCAAATGTTTTATACGTATTTTCCGGATAATTCAGTATAATGTATATATTTATTTTTATTGAATATGGAAAAAAAATCTGATCAAACATCTAATAAATAATTTGTTGAACAATTAGATGATATAGTTAGGTGTAGTGAACGTTCTAAGCATGACATTTAAATTAATTCATTTGTGTTCTGACTATATCGATAAAATTAAAATTAAATTGAACATTTGATTTACATGATCAAAAATTTCGTGGATAACTTATCATAAATAAAGTGATATATTATTTAGGTTGCTGAAAGCCCATATGACGAAAGGCTAGTAGGAAGTATTCCAGCTGTGCATTATGAATTTCCTTCAGGTTACCATCAAGATTTTAGTTCTGAAAGGTTTAAGCTCGCTGAAGGCTTGTTTGACCATGCTATGTTGGGTGCTGGATATATTGGTGAGTAAAAGGTTGCTAAAAAGGGAAAATTGCTTTTTGGATTGTCTAGCATTATCACTTGCATTTAAAATATTTTTTTAGCTGCTACAAGTGCGGGAATGTGTGATGTTGATATCAGACCGGCCCTATACAGTTCAGTGGTCTTAACAGGAGGAAATTCGTTGGTGCAAGTAAGCTTATAGTAGTACCCCATTACATTTTCTTTTTTATTTTACCGGTCCTTTACATGTAAACACTGAACTGCCAGTTTAAAAATGTAAACAAATTTGACAGCCTTTTCGTGTATAAATCAAAGTTGCGTAATTTGATGCGTAGTAATAATCCGGAAAGAAAACACTTAACATCCCAGTACTTCCGACGATATTCGAAAGACACCGAAAGATTGTCAAATAGACTTTTTCAGTTTGCGCCTTAACTGTAAAAGATAAAAGAGAGCAAATGACACTTTATTGCGGCAACTTTTTATTCTCTTTTAGAATCCCTAACTAGTTTTGCTATACGTTTTATTTTTTTGGAACCATCATTAGTTTTACTTTTTTAAATGTGGGCCTAGATTTTTTAAATTTTTTAATAAAAGACCTATGGCATGTTTATTCAAAACCTTAGTTAAGCGTCAATTTCGCAAAAAAATTAAGGCAGTAATCTATTTTTTATTTCCATTTTTCTACTCCGGCCCTGCGTGTTATACATAAAATTATCTTTTTTTTAATTTGCATCTATTCTTTTGTGTAATATCAAAAACGGATGCTAACAAATTATTAATTGACAAAAATCCTTGCTAATGATTGTGGCAGAATGACGTGGTGGTGATGGACTTGGGTTAGAGAACGTGGTAGCGTGGAGCCAAGTCAGTATCATTCCGCACAATTTAATAGAAACGTTTCCCTATCCATCCTATAATCTGAATCGGGGCAAAAGCACTCTTGAAGAATCTGGCAGATCAGACGGTATCTAGAAGTATCTCGAAGTTCTGATATCGTCGGATGTAGCCATTAATTAATATTGTTAGTACCTATTCAGATGCACTTACCCACCTGGACCTCATCTGAATTTAACAGTCAGTTGTAGCTGGGGGAGAATCCCTTACTCTAGTCAGCTGGTCAGCAGGCACACGTATAGTATTACCCGCGTCCGCGAGACTATCGCGAACCGCAGAATCCTCGTTAAGTGAACCTTATAAGTAGTTTGGTCAAGAATTATTATTAGCCAAATAAAACAACTACTTTCTCAAAACACTTAAAATATATTACAAAAAAAAAGAACGTGATACTTTACAAAAAGAGTCTTAAATATATTTACGAAGGAATATTTACATCTAGCGAGAAAGAGAGGCTTCAAAACTAAAGCCCAGCTAGATAATTATTCAGTATTCGAACTGAATATTCGACATGCGTCTAATGAAAATCCCCAATAAAAAGAGAATAATTAATGAAAATAATTTCGAATGTAAAATCCCCAATAAAAGAAATAAAGAAATAGAACAGAATGTACTACCAGATGGTACACATCTTACCCCAAAACACTGATTAATAAACAATTAAATTGAACTTTATAAAATTAAGAAAAGGATCACTTTACACGAGAAATAGTAAGTCGACCAGAGAAGTCGGTGAAAATCTTCGAAGTGATTTCACTGCGTTCTCGAAAAGAACTTGTGGCCTTAATACCACACCCCTTGGCTCCCAAAATCCCAACCTTTTAACTTTAAACCAATTAAAATTCCCAAAAGAAGTAATAGTCGTTCCCGCGTCCCATGACTGATGATACTTGATCAATAACAAGTGTAATTGCCCTTATTGACTATCTCCTTGATACTCTTAGGCTGTTCGCCGATAGATGGCGCACCTAGCCCACGGAAAGGATATAATTGAAAATATTGAGTTCCTCTCATAGAAAATGACTAAATCCTGTAATTTATACAAAACAACAAAGTCCTAATCTAATTATACCTACAAAGACTTAGAAATGTTAAAAAAAAGAACCAACAAAGTCGTTTTTGCTCGTTTCTTGTGTTTTTCAGGTTTTATGTAGGTAAAAAAAAAGACAGATCTAAAACCTTTTTACAAGGTGCATAGGGCAGATACCGGCTTCAGTCTCAAGTTGCAGCTTTATCTATTTTTCTTTTAATATCATACTATATGATTCAATTCTCGCGCATTCTTTGTTGTCGTGAACCGTTGCATGTAATAAAAAACCCCATGTGTTCTCCAACTTTCTAAACTAAACCCTAGTGGGAAAGGATACTTTCTAAGAAAGGTATTTTCTCCAGCAGATTTATGTTTTAAGTATCCATAGAGAATATTTTTTTTTTAATTCAAAACTTGTTGATCTTAGAAATATTTATGGTTATTGCTTTTAGTCAGGAAGTACCATAACGAATGAAATTAGGTCCAGAAAGGAGTTAGGTCTATATTACAGAAAAGATGTTCTATAGTTTGATTTAGCGGTTAGCTTTTTAAATGACAATAAAACCCTTGCTGCCCCAATAGTAGCCACATGTTAACTTATTTTTTGGGAAAATTTCTTCCAGTAAAGCAAGCTTTTGAAATTCAAATAAAATAAAATAAAATATTCTATGCTGTTACATGATGTAAACTTGGTTCAGCCAGTAAACCTGCAAGATGGCCGACATGTCATATGACAACAGTCATATTTCAGCTATTTAATTTTTAGTAAGAATAATATTGGCAGCAATACAATGGCGAGCAGCTGTTTATGGTCAGAACCGGACTTAAAAATTGTAATAAAATATGTTAATTTCCATAATAATGAAAACAATTTTTTTAAATATACAGGGTATTCCTTAATGACCTAGTAATATTTCGAGGTCACTTCTCATGATATTTTAAGGAGAAAAGTTTATCTGAACGTATGTCCGCAACGGCCACATTTTTTTGCTACTAGGTGTTTTTATTTTATAGTATCTCTGAAAGTACTTAAGATTATTTTCAATTTTAGTATGTGTTAATAGGATATAAAACCACATACTTTATTTAGAAAAGTGAGAGTGCTCCACCAAGTGGCTTGCAAACATGTATTCTGATAATTTTTTATAAAACAAGTGGTGGCACTGCTGTCATTTTTTCGTATGCGTATTTTTTCTTGTCATTAGGTGAAATAGCACTTTGAGTCAACATTTTTTTTCAGTTTATTTATTTATTTATTGTTACAAAGTAAATATTAACATTGTCAAACTATTATTAAAATTTTAAAACTAGTCTATATAAAAACATAATAAATGAAAATGGAAAGAACATACACTTCAGTGTATGTTACATCAGACATACATAACACACATATGAATCGCAAGATTCATGAAGGACCGAAATACTTGACAATGGAATAAAAGCAATTGCATGTGAGGTAGGATTTAATTTCACATTTGAATCTGTTTATATTTACTATTTTTTTGAACAGGAGCCAGTGATTAAAAACTTTTTGAATGCTCTAAGCCAAAAGCCAGGAATGTGAATACTGCTCCTGCAATCCCGTGTAAAGTAGGAGTGAAATTTGTCAACTGTCCTAAACTTGTCATGATGTTTATCATTGATTCAATTATTGGAATTTCTCTCTTGTAAGAAAAGTAAACGTATCGTATAATCATTAATAAAAGGTAAAAACATTCTGTTCAACTTGTCTAGTAAATACACAAGGACTGAGAGCAAAAAATGGTGCACAAAAAGGATCAAAATATAGGAAGTAAAAAAAATGGCAACATAAAATTAGCTATACTCGTCATCATCTGTTGAGTCGGAAAAATCGCAATCGCTATCAACATTTATCACAATGGATTTATTTATTTATTTATTTATCCATTTCATGTCATAGTACAAAAAAATTGCTTACACACGCCAAAACAAGTTATAAAATACAAAAATAACCTAAAACCTAAGGTAAATACAATAAAACATTTAGTTTAAAATTATAGGTAGAAACAATACATAATAAAACTGACAAGATAGACAACTACAATTTCGATCAATAAAAACACAATCCACATTAGGTACATTTGACAGGGGTTAAAATTTAAAATCCTGGCGGTCCTCTAAGTAAGCTTCATAGCTGTAATACGCTCTTTCGACAAGAAAGTCGGTTACCCTTCTTTTAAAAACTTTGAGTTCCAGACCTCTGACCTCTCGCGGCAATCTGTTAAAGAACTTCACAGCCAGGAAGTCCGGGCCATTCTGACATCTACGCAGTCTGCGGTGGGGTACCGAAAGATTTCCGCTGCCCCGCGTGTCCCTGCCATGTATCTCACCATTTGTGGGATAATTATCTTTATTCCGATGAATATGAAGTACATTCTGCAGTATGCATACGCAAGGAAAGGTTAGAATGCGAAGTTTAATAAATGATTCCCTACAGTCATCTTTGTAATCAATGCCCGCTAAGACACGCACGGCCCTGCGTTGCAGCGAGAACACTCGGCGCCACCCCGCAGAATGCCCCCAAGCAATCGCCGCATACGTCATTACCGAGTGAAACAATGCATGATATACGGTGTTTAAAGTCTGTGATGACACCTTTAAAGAGAGATTGCGCAGCAGAAAGACACTTCCACTCAGTTTATGAGAGACAAACTCTATATGTGGACCCCAGTTGAGTTCAGAGTCCAAGTGGACTCCCAGAAATTTGGTAGTGTTTACAGTTTGGAAAGGCGTTTCGTTGACTTTACGTAATGTAAAAATAACGTTATTATTGGGAGCAATAATATTCTGTTCTTTGTCCCACGCTTTTTTAATAATTTTATCAGTGTGACAAACATAATTCAACCAGTTTTCTTGTGAGACATTTGCAAGAGCCACTTCCCATGTACCTAAAATATTTTTTGTCTCGATGATGTGTTTGTCATAGAACCGCTTTGCTTGGCTCCACACCATCTCAATGGCATTGTACTGGCAGTGATATGGCGGTAACCTTAAGACTTGATGACCTGCTTCATTTATTAAATTCTCTACTGCATAGGATTTATGTTTTGGCACTTGAGATATCAATGTCCATAGGTCAACTTTTTTGGCAGTATCAGGAAATTTAATTTGTTTTGCATTTAACCAATTCTTCATATTTTCCTTTGTCCAACTTTTTATCGGAAGCCTTTCCGACTTACTTAAAAATCGAAAGCTCATTAAAATAAAAATATGGAGAAAGAGTTGTTTTGACTTGCATTATCTTAGCGAACAATCATAAACATGGAGGTCGGTATTAGCGTTTTTAAAAACGAAGTTTTTCGTAGTGGGTAAGCTTTTATCCTAAAAATTAATTAAAATTTTTAATTGACTTGCCCGTACTATTACAACTATAGCAGCGAAGAAGCAAAGCCTGACCTGGCCTCTGATCGTATAATGGTTCGTGTTAGTTAGCACCGGTGTGTCTCTCTCTCTTGCATGTATTTACCTCAATACGAGGAAACATGATAGATATACGATCTAGGTACCTAATAAAACTTGCTTTTGTTTATGTTTGGAATTTAATTTTAATAATTTCTGGTGTGAAATCCTAGTAACTTTTTATCTTCGTTTAAACGTGATTTGAGAGCACTGACATGATTTGCCCGCCGCCATCTTGCAGGTTTACTGGCTGAAAATACATTATAAGCCATCTTTTATAATTCTAAAATTAAAACATTATACGAAATAATGTAGTATTAAAATAAAAATACACTCTTAAACAAGAGTAATTTCAATATAATTGTGGGAAACGGAGAACCAGTAGTAACAATCGCAGATGTATTCGTTGCCCGGCAATACGTCTACCACGCAGAATACCAGATTACAACAATAAGACGGAATGGGTTGCTGCGCAACAAGTAAAAAAGAAGGAAGTCAAGAATTGTCAGACGAAGGACGAAAAAGTAGATCGCGACGACGGCGCGAGAGTTAAGAAAAGACGAGATATTACGACGTTACGAACTCTGTTCAATTATATTTTGTGATTTTTGTTGTTTTAAAAGTGTTAAATAAAGTGTTAAATTGATTTGTTATTTGCCTGAATTAAAATCCTATATAATTATAAACAGTCTAAAATTTAAAAAAAAAATTTAATTATTGATTTGATGTTTAAAAATATTTCCCTGCGCAGCGATATATTTTCTAATTTTTTCTTTGAATAGATCTATACCTAATTCGGTGGAAAGATTGTTGCATTTTTATAATTAATTATTTCATAGAATTTATTTCCGTTTTATAAGTGGTGTTTTTTTAAAGCCCCCTAAATAAAAATCAAGTGGCGACAGATCCGGAGATCTTGCTGGCCAGTCTACAACACCTCTATTTCCTATCCATTTTTGAGGAAACTCATATTTAGAAAATCTCGTACTCTCAGGGTATTATGGGAGCTGAAACTACAAATTTCGAAACAGCGCCAGAGGGATTTCAGCTAAACATTCATGAAAATTTGTACTGAATATACGTTTCTCCATTTTAATTTTCATTGAGAATGTATGGTCCTAATATTGTATTGCCACACATCCCTGCCCGTACATTAACGCTAAATTTAACTTGTCTCCGGATTTCACGGTTTTCCGTAGGATTTTCAATGCTCCAAATATGTTCATTTCGTCTGTTGAATATTCCACAATTGGTAAATTTAGTTTTGTCTGGCCAAATAATACAGTTTAAAAAAATCAGGATTTAAATTTATTTGATTTTGTAGCCACACATAAAAGTTTTTTCTGGGTCGCCCGAATGGAGTTTCTATAGATACTTATTTTGAAAGTTGTAATTACTAGCTTTTAGTGGTTTACGGATGGAAGAGTAATGGTACTTTTCATTTGTCTAGTCGAAGAAGAAGGATTATTGTGAATTGAAATAAAAAATAAATTATTGCCTTAATCCTTTTGCGAAAAACGTTTAACCAAGGTTTTGAATAAACATGCCTTACATATAATATATATATATATTTTCCTAAAAAAGTTTTTAAAATCCAGGTTCGTATTAAAAAAAGGAAGCTGATGATGGTTTAAAAAAAATTAAACGTATGGCAAAACTACTTAGGGATTCTAAAAGAGAATAAAAAGTTGCCCTAATAAAGTGTCATTTGTTTTATTTTATCTTTAACAGTTAAGACGCAAACTGAAAAAGTCTATTTGACAATCTTTTCGCTTTCTTTTGAATGTCGCCGGAATTACTCGGATTCTAAGTGTTTTCTTTCTGGATTATTACTAAGCATCAAATTACGCAACTTTGCCCCCTGTAACCGTATTCGTATCTCTTACGGTTTACGATATCCCTGTTGTGATAAACAAATTTGTTACACCCTGTATACAGGATACAGGGTATTTCACAAACATGGGCAATCGGCCAGGGATGAATTCCCCACCACATATTATATGAACTCCGCTTCGTTTCGCAGCCACAGGGTGTTAACGTTTTAAAAAATTAGTCGTTATTTTCAAAATAAAGTTCGCAAAAGGAAATTTTCTCTGAGACACTTAAAATTGAGATACCGCTTTTTGGGGTAGGAGGGCTGCACACGTGCTACAGTCATTTCGTAAAGTTAGTCTATGTTTCGTATTTCTAGCCTGTCTGGCACTAAATATAAATTTTTTACAACTGCCAAGAAAAGACATTGTAAGTTTTGTTTGTGATTAACTTATTCATACCCTGATAAAATGCATCTACTCGCTGAAACATAAATATTCAATTAGGGATACAAACAATGGTGCCTCAATAATAGATATATTTTATATTATGTACTTTGCAATTGTAGCAAAAATGTTGATATAAAAGTAATTACCTTACAAATTAGTGATCAGAAGCTTCAAGTAGTGGAAATCCAACAAAAAACAACAAAAAGGATATAAAATATAAGCATATTCTATTTAAAAAAATTATTTAGAAAAATTAAAAAGTAAACTCATTTAATTAAAGATTTAGAAATTTTTTAAAACCCACAACCCACTTATTTTAGCAGTTTTAGCTCTTTGAGGTACTTCAATTAGGGCAGCTATATCAATGTCCTAATAACTCTATCAATAAGATAGCTTCTAAGGAAACAATAATTGTACTCATGGAATTTATGCTTTTGTTAACACCAACAGGAGACTGATATAGTCGGTAAGACCCTCTTTTAATTTCAAAGAACGGGATCAACGAATACATTGTAAATTAAGCTCCACAAATATAACATTATTGTTTACAATAAAAACTCCAGCAAAAAATGTAACAAAGAAGGCGACAATACCACCTATTAAAAAAAAGAGTGAACGTGGACTCCAAGAAAGATATACCTATCTAATGTTCTCTTATAAATATTCTATTTACTTTCAGTGTTAGTTAAGTAGAATCAGTTAGAATTTAATATTCCCTAGCAAAATTCGACCTATTGACAGTATTTCTGATCGCTCTGTTCTTATCTATACTACGCTAAAATACGATAGATGCGAGGACGGGTCATTCGTACGAAATCGTATCGGCGTCTGGCTTTGAGACCGATCGACGATCTAACGCGGGTAAATGTCACAAGAGGTGGCATTTTTGCTGGAGTTTTTATACAGAAGACACAAATGTTATATTTGCGGCGTTTACTTTATCAACAAGGGTCTCCTTAGAGTTTATCTTATTGACATTTATATAGCGGCCCTAATTTAAGTACGTGCAAAATGCTAAAACTGCTAAACCAGCATTTTCCGCATTCGGCACTATAACAAGATCTAGATATACTTGGATGTACCTAGACAGTGCGCCCTTATTTGCTTACATCTTTCTTATCGGACATATTAGAAACAGCTCTCTTGGTAAATCTTGATCGCCCAAAAATGATAAATACTTAAAATACCAGAACTTTGGTTTATAAATCTCCTCAGATCCTATACCAGATTTACTTGAGTTTATTACTAATTTAGATTCTCTTTTATACAAAGTACGAAAATTATTACTTTTCTTTTTTACAAAATCTTCGTTTGCCTCCTTGTTCACCTTTTGAAACTTAGCGACTAAAATATCCATAGGTCTTTTCCTGGCCGTTTTGTCATGATATAGTGGTGATTTTACTTTCCTAAGACATTCTTGTTCTCTATACAATTCAAAAAATCTCTTAAAAATACCTCACTATTGGCCATTTTTAAATGCACATATGAAATTCGAGTTAGGATGTTTACATATATTGAGACGTATTTTTGTTTTACAAATACATTCCAGCGACGGCAGCTGTTCGTCGGAGAGCACTAGGTTGTTGGTAAGGAGTGTGGTTCACTTTTCTAATAGGGCGCCACCCAGTCTGATTAAGTTAATAAAAACACATTAAGAGTTCCAAACTGGGAAACGAACTCTTAAAAAAATGACTTATAAAAAAATTATGTTATCAATGAATTTAATTAGAATTCTTTATTCTAAGAAAACTATAAAAAATGAATAATAAGATTCTGTTTACCAAATTTTATCGACATATTTCCCCATTTGATTGATCAATCAATTTTACATTAAATCAACATTGGATTCTTATTTATAAAATACTACCAAAGATATATAATATATCTATATCTAAGAATTATAAATTTATTTTATTTTACATAAATATCGAAGCAAAATGGCTCATTCATTACGAATGGTTATCTAATAGGGAATTTTATTTATTCTTGAAATGATTAACTAGGATTGCAGGCAGCAAATAAAACTAATTAATATTAAAAAAATGGAATGAACTGGCCTTATTGTTTTTGGCCTCCTCTGGAGTGGAAAACTCGGTCTGACTGAATTTTCTCTGCTAAGCGCTCCATTGTAACTGCTAGACAGTGATGTGAGAGGAGGAGGATATATCGGCCTCACAAAAAAACTCTAAAATGGTTTGAAATACCGTTAAAAAAAGGAATTACAAATGGCGACTATAAAACTTACCTTAAAAGCTACTTTTGAGAGTTTTAGGACAAAAATCTGCTTTCTGCATGAAATATAGCGGTCGTTAGGTGGAATAATGTGAGATCCAATTGAAAAACTGAAATAATTAGCAAAGTTTCAGAGGATGGACAAGAAATAAATCGATTTCGTAACATACCTGAACAAATGATGTAAATCATATGGAATCCAGCGAATTGGGACGAAACAGAGGTTTATATAACCGGATCAAATAAAATTATTTACTCGCACAATGGAATTCAACTATATATAGGCCCATTTTTAGGGTAGAAATCCAATTCTGGGTTGAAACACCAGCTATCGCACGTGGACTTGACCAAAGTGTCCTTGCTAGGAAAAAGGCATAGCAACAACCCAAAGAAACGTCGAGTACCAGAACAACACCGAATCCTCTTTTTTAAAGTATATTAAAAAAGGATAGACCTACCCCAACATTTTCGCAAATCTGTAGTAAGTTAAGCAAAGAAGCCCGCGCAGTAGTACTACGTAGGTATTTACGCGTCACGGTACTCTTGAATTAAATATGTGGGCGAATGCGCCAGATAGTAACAAATAACAATATAAGTTAAATAAATTATGGTTCTAAAAATTAAGTATAGTATTAGTAATTAATTAGATTTATCTTAGTAGCGCAAACGCTACACTATACACGATCAAATAAACGATTTAACCAACACTGTTGTACTGCTTTGATCGTGTATTTTCGCCCGGTAATTACAATTCATTTAACTGGAATGGTTAAACTTCTATGACCTGAAAGATTTAACACTAATCAGAACTCTCCCGAAGCTGCTTAAGAATGTACCCATTGGAATGTAACATATGACAATTTCATATCATCTATCAAAAACATAGGCAATGGTGGTAAACTTTTAATTAATTTTATCAACCACACAAACTACGATTTTATTATCGATTGTAAAAGGGATGAAGAAGCTGTTAAAACTTCGGATTCTATTTTTATCAAGCCTAAAAACGAGGTGTTTGCCAAACACTGCTTGACGACTAAAAAACAATAGCCTGGTGAGACAATAAGTAAATATTTGCAAGAATTAAAAGAACTTGGTAAAGACTGAAATTTAAAGGCTGTAACTGCTGATGACAGCTGCAATGATAATATAAGAGATTCTTTTATCAGTGGGTTGAGTTCAAATCATATTCGCGTTTACTAGAAAATAGTATATTGCAACAAGGCCAAATCGTTAGAATCTGCACAGAAAAAATCAGAAGTTTGTTACCGTCAAGTTTTATAAATTCGGTGACGTCCGGAAGAACAGAAACACGGGAAAAGCTGAAGATCAAATTTCTTCTGCTTTTACGAAAATTTATAAATGTTACTTCTGTGGAAACAATAAAAAGCATTTACGTAGTTTATGCCCTGCAAGAGATATCAGTTACAGTGGATGTGGTAAGCGTGGACACTTTTCACTTTTTGTATGTCTGAGTAAAAAAGAACATAAAGCTTCGTCAGCCTCAATTTGACTTGCTACGAAACTACTTGCAGTTGCTCCAGAGAATTTAAGTAAGCCCCTAATCAAAGTTAAAATAAATATTACTATTAATAAACTATAAATTTTAGTTTTTAAGCCCTATTTTATTTACTTTATTAACTCATTTTTGTATAATTGAGGTTTCGAAGGGATAATTATTATCTCTTTGCTGATTTTTGTTTAAAACCTATTTATGTAAATATCTAATATTTAATAAAGCTTGTCGCCATATCAGAAACATTGTTATAACTTCCTTTCATTCTCCCAAAATATATTAGGTTTAATTTAGAATTTTCCCCCTGCCACTACTACATTTAGTTCTTCAACCAGTCGCGTATGGCGCTATTAGGGAACCAATTTAGTATGTTCAGTTGCCTATCTATCCCCCCTGTAAGCGCATCTCCATTGTCTATGGTCCATGGTTCCAATCGCCTAACAAGCACGTCTTCTGGGGAATTTATGAATAAGTTTATTCAAGAATATCATATTAACATGTTTATTATATTGTAATTATTTAAAGTAAACTTATTATTAAATTATTATTAATCCGAGCTAGTAAGCGTTTGCACATTAATTTGTAAATAAGTAATCTCCCACCCGATTTAATCCGCATACGAGAAATTATATTATGGAAGTTGCAGAATACTGACAGGTTAAAACGAAATTTAAAAAAAAAAAAGATATCTCACGGTTCAGTCGCGCCAACTGGTGAGCCACGATAATATGTTAGCCCCCATTGCTAGAGGAAGAGCAATGTTGAAATTGCTCGGAATTGGCATGGCGTGTGTTTCACTTAATAAATAAACTTGTTTCTTTGAATTTGTGTTCATTTAAACTTTTTCAGGGCTTTAGTGAACGACTTAGTCGGGATCTGTCTGCAAGAACACCGGGATCGATGAGATTAAAAATGATAGCGGCAAATGGAACGGTCGAAAGGCGGTTTGGCGCGTGGGTGGGAGGCTCTATTTTGGCATCCATTGGCACTTTTCAACAAATGTGGATGTCGATGCAAGAATACCAAGAGTCGGGCAAGGCTCAAATTGATAGAAAGTGCCCTTAAATGTACTTTATTGAAACATTAAGGCGTGTCCACATTAATAGAAATTTTCGTTTTGTTTTGACTATATCCCACACTTTCATAATAATAATAATTATTATACAAGTGTAGAATTACTCAAATTTATAGAAAAAAATTTAAAAATCATTGTAAAAAAGGGGGGGGGGGGGAGTAAGTTATAACTGTCGGTCACTAGCGAGTTATGAGCATTTATTATAGTATTATATTATGAAAGTGTTGAATAATTTTTTTTATCGCAATCGAATCATTTTTCGCCAAATAAAAAGCATAACAGAAGTTTGTAATAGTGTGGAGGTGCCTTTAGATTTAAGGTGTTAATAAATGTATTTTTATATTAGAATTTAACTTTGATGAATTTAAAAGTAACCGCGAAAGATTATTAATTTGAATGTGGTTCTTTTTCCTTATAAATACCTATTTTAAACTTTTTTGTAAGTAAGTGTAATGACCAACCAGTTTACAACATTACCTTGTATTATTTTGTATTTAATATGACACGGTGGCTGTTACAAAGATTCCAGCAGGTTAATAGTCTTTGTACCTGAATTTTTATTAAACTTTTTAGAACACAAATAAAATAATCTATTATTTTTCTAATCAACCCACATACTTTAATTCGAGTTTACTTCCACAGCTACGATCACTTCATATACAAGGGTGGTGCATTTCGATCCACGCAATATAAGAAATCCCATGCAATATTTAAGATGGTGAAATATGGGCTGCTTCGTTTATTTTAGAATTATTTTGACGAAATTCACTTAGTAATTAAAGGGATATTTTTTAGAAAAGTCTAAGTCCAAAATTGGCGAAATTAAAAAATACGGTTTTGTAGCTTTTGTTGTAAAAATACCATTTTTACACCATAATTAAGATCTAAAATATCATCCAGATTACTATTTGTTAATTTTGCTACTGATGAGATAGTCGAGTTGCCTGCTTGAGATAAGCGATATGTGCATTCGGTGCATATTCGGTAGAAAAAAAAAGAAGTCGTAAAAAACAGTTAAGGCCGGTTATCCTAGCGGCAGTTTTTCTTTACGTCGCGCGAACTGAATAGGGCTGTTTACGCCGACAGGAGCGTATAAGCTATCACGCTCAGCGTTTCTGTTTTCCTAGGGTACGTATTTAAGTGTGGTATTTATTTTCGTGAAGATGAGTCGTTTGGGAAATAATAAATAAAAAAAACTATTACCGTAAAAGGGGGATACTTGGGACTAAGGGGTAATTTGGGACAAAACTTTACGTTCACGTTGCCGGTGCCGTAGCCACTTCCGTTTTGAAGTTAACCTCAAAATTTAATAACAGGTGGCATTTTATAATAAGAGTCTATTAAGATCTCTTTCCTTGTCTAAGATTAAGATAATGCCAATGCAAAGTTTTCTCCCTGGCTAATTCTCCTCATTTTGGTGTCGACATCTACGAACGAGGATGGTACTAAATCCGAGCAACGACGGATTTAAAAATTGTCAATGAGAAACAAACCTGTCCTGACAACGGCCCACCTCGGGAAATTCTTTTTTATTTCTGCGGTACGACACCTGATGTCACTACTTGCGATTACGAGTTTATGATTCAATCCCAAACAGGACCGGACTTCCGAACGAACATTTATTTTAAATATACGGGCGACGCGGCGTTCGCGGTATATGGATGGAAACTTTGTCATTATTAAATTGCATCATTTTATAATGATTGCATGTATTAAAATGTCTGTAGTGTAGATATGTATTTCTGTTGGCCTTTCTTACTGTTAGTGTTTTTGATGGCGTGAAAAGTTTTGGAAAATATGTAGATAAATAAAAATAAAATGATTTAGTTATGTTTGTTTTTGTTCCCATTTATGTTGAATTGTATCACAAAATTTTTCATATTATCATTTTATTATAAGAGTATTATGGAAAAAAACGAATCTAAGTGTCTAGTGGAATAGAAAATGGCAATAAGGAACGGCCAAAAAAAAATCTTTATTGAAGACCGGAAATTTGATTTTTGAAATATAGATTATTATACATCAAATTATAGGAGGCTTATATACTTTCAACTATTACATCGAAATGACTTTTGAAGGTGTGCTAATATAATTATTGTAATATGAACCCAAATTGTAGTTTCTTTAGTACCTATGAATTTGATGTCATATGGATTAATAAATTAATATGGTTGTCGGGGTATATTGGTTTTATTGTTTCATTACAACAAGTGGTCTTCTACGAGTTTTTGGTGAAAAATAGGGTCAACCGGCAAAATTTATTTTATTTTTCGTTTTAACTTTTACGTGGCACAGTTTGCTAAAAAATTTTATTAGAGACGTACCTACACTGACAAAAATGGATTTACCAATGTCGTGGGTTGCAGAATTAGAGCTACTTTAACGCACGTCTCTATGTTGTTCATACTAAGCCTATGAATTATCACAAACCAATTTAAAACGCTAGAATAACTCAGCTTCTTTTGGTTCGCCTCAACACAGAAAGAGATTTTTTATCAACATTTTAAACACATTTGGGATTACCACAATCCCTCATCTTGTAACCATTTTATGAGTTACCTGAACTCAGTTTTTGGATTGGGACAACTTACTTAATTGATTTTAAAGTGCCGTTTTAACCCGGACGTGCATTATTTTAACTCACAACCATGTGTAAATTATTTTGAGTTGGAATAAGTCATAAAAAGTGCTCCAAAAACCCATGTCGAGGGTAAATCACAGATCGAAAGATCACGGAAAATTCCGAATTCGTGCTCGTGTCGCTCTGGCGCGATGTTTTATTCATTTGTTATTATAGTATCTGATGTGCGTCGGGACGACATTGTTGATCGGCGGAATATCTCGTGTTTCTTCGAGTTTGGTCTCGTATGTGAAAATTTGTGTTAATTTTGTTCATCCGTGTTTGGTTTCAAATGGAGGGAGATGCATACAAATTATTATTATTGGAATGGGACCTTTTTAATTTTGTTGAACTATTTGAAGGTAAGTGTAAAATGTGTTTTTAACGAATAAAAATATAACTTTAGTGCAAGAGGTACGCTCTGAGACTTTATGCAAACCCATCGGTATAGACTCGGATGTTGACAACTATTTAAGGATTTCTGAAATAAAAATTGCCAATTTTTCTATATCTGCTAATATTCAAGAAAAACTATAGGCGTAGGATTCGGAAAATCCTTTAGGAAGGATTTTCTCGATCTCTCGGGTATTATAACTTTCGTTCGACATTTATTATGTCACTGTCATCTGTCATCTGACAAACTACTGCGTGTTAGCGAAACGTGTAGGTAAAGCGCCAAAAGCCACAATTTTTTTTGGGACTACGCCTGAACTTCGTATGAATTCACCTTTCCTATGCTCCCTTGGGAATAGGGATTTGGCCTCAAACAAAGTGAAAATCCGCTCTATGGCGAGCCCCCCCCCCCCTTGGTCCCCTTATTTATATATATTAAATTTATAATAAATGTAAGGAAACTTGTCAACGAGAATTTAGTGTTCTTTATTGATAATAAAAGCGATTGTTGACTTGGGTGCTTGGTATATAGTACAGCGTGTGCATGAATTTGCTTGCCAAATTAATGGCAAACTTTTATTACCATATTTTGGAAAAAAGTTATTCTTTATAAAAAGTTTTGCTTCCAAAAGTATTAAGGTTGGCATGCGCATTTCTTTCTAATTGTTGTAGATACAGGGTGTCCCAAAAAGCGAAAAGCTCAAATTCTAAATTGGAAAAAAGTTTTATACAAATATGTTTGAGGAATAACCAAATAAATTGTATAATACAGCGCAGTTATTTGAATAGTTTCTCATAAAATCGTTCTAATATATGGATGAATTCCATCGCAGTATGTTAAGCTGTAAATAAATGTATTTGGAGCTGTTCACAGGTTAATTTAATATATATGTACTTCGATGGGATTCATCAATATATTTTGTAACAAAAATTGTAAGAAACTATTTAAATAATACCTTATCACTTTATCAACAAATTATTTAACGGTTTAATGCGCTCTACTCTTTCTTCAATTTGGTCCTCGATTTGGTCGCTCAAAAATATTAGAATTTAAGTTTCTCGTTTTTTAAGACAAGGTACAAAATTAAAAAGAAATGCTTTGCCATTCTTAATATTTCTGAAAGCAAAATTTTTAATTAATATATAATTAATTTTTTTCTAAAAACTGATAATAAGAGGGGTTTCCATTTGGCAAGCATATTCACGGCGCACACGCTGTAGATTTAAGGTGTAATATTTTTTTAGCGGAAGGAATAGACGATGTTTCTTTTGATCTTCTAGATGAAGAAACAATTAAAAACATTTTTCGACAAGCCGGACCAAGGCTTAAATTTAAAAAACATCTCAGGGAATATCTGCAAAAGAAACAAGGACAGTTAGGCACATTTTTTGTAAGTTTTTGTTATTTAATTGATAAGTGTTAGTCATAGTCTGGTTGAGATACAAATCAGTCATAGTCTTATAGACCTATGGACCATTGCGATAAAAAAAAAAAAACTGGGAAAAATCTTGTATAAAGAACGCATCCAAAAATTTGACAGCGGTGCATTAGAAATAATTATGTAAAACTGTCAAACTTTTGGGTTAGTTTTTTAATTGCAATACCTATTAAATTTACTGATCATTTATAATTTACGCCTTTAGGTTTTTACAATGACGATGCTTTATCGTCATTGGGTTTTTACATCTCGCAGCATCATGAGCTTGAAGGATAACAAAATGTCAAAGTATTATTTTAAATGTCATCTTTTTGCTCAAGGTTTGAGACGGATCAAAAAATTATATTTTCGATAATTCTTTGAACGACATCGGTTTTTTTCTAGTTTTTCTGCCTCTGTTTCTCTCGATATTTTGTGCATTTTTTTTATCCTTTAAGAGCTATATGCTCCGAAGTTTAAGAACCAAACTCAGCCATGCCATATATACTACTTATATATTACAATTGCTAATTTCAGTGTTTGTATGCGTGTTGTACTTTTCCAGATCATTCTTCAACACATACCTCTGCTGTATTTTAAGGTAAAAAAAGATATGTATGGGTATGGCATAATATCTGGTGTATTTTTACTTGCTGAATTTATGTAACAAATTTTGTGAGAAATTTTGTTTCTATTACATTTACCTTTCTAATGGTGATAATATATATTTTGTGGGGTTTTGTATTTGAATTTGGTTGTAATTGTATTAAAAGCATTTTTTTTTAGTTTTAATATTACTATTTGTACAGGGTGTTTCAGCCTTGTGTGGTGTGGCATGTCGAAAGGGTTATTTGGGAAAAAATATAAAATTTATTCTTGTCAAATTGAATAAATTAGTAAAAATGAATTTGCAAAAATTGACATCAACTTCTTTTATAATTTTTTTTTACTTTATAGGTGTCGCTGATAGAACGGTTTTTCCTAATTCAGCACTAGGTACTGCACACTATAATATATCTTGTGTAGTTTCTGTACTATTTGTTTTAAGTGGTAATGCTCAGGAAAGTTTGCATTTTAGTAACAATGAATTTCACACCAAAATACAAATTTATAAATTTTTTCAGCTCAGTTTTTCAAATAACTTTTTTGGTCTGTCTGTACCTATATAAACTCAAAACAAGATCACCAATACGCGCCGATTTTTTTCTACAAACTTTGTGTCAACAGTTCTGTTGAATAATAAAGCTACAAAACCCAAGGCTGGGACCATTAACGGACCCTAATATGTGTCATGTATGTCCGATTGTTTGTTTAGTAAAAATTGATGTACCTATATACCCATAACGTTTTTCATATTTTTCTGAGTTTTGATAGTTGCTTTATGTATAGGATAGTGAAACGTCTAGTACTGCCTCTACAGATACAATTCTGTCAGAGTCTTCTGATCAATCTTCATCAGCAGATAAGGATTTATTCGAACCTGACGATGAATTAAAGGAGGCTCTAAGAATATTTGATGAACAAAATAAGAACGCGCCCCAGGGCTCTTCACAAACTGCATCAGATTTAGAACCTCAATTTAAAAAACCTCGTCTGGTTAGCAACGATTTTTCTGTCACAATTGAGGTAAAGTAATTCTTTCAAATTCGTGAACTTTCATAAAAAGTCACTGTAATGTGGCATCATTACATTTTTTTTTAATTTTTAGAATTTGGAAGAAGTACTCCAAAAAAATCCTGAAGGTCAGATGATATTGCTTAAGAAAAATAAACTGACAAATGGTCAAAGGCAGAAACTAGCAAATATTTGCGTCAACGAATTGATTGCTCGGTTTGGGCCAGAGTGAGTAAAGTTACTTAGGTGTTCTTTACTTTAGTTTTTTTTTTACTGCATAATCGCTTTAGTCCTTGAACATTGCTCAAAAATGTTTTTTTTTTCAAGCGCTGCTTACCCAATTTATTAATTGGTAAACATGTAGCATAACTCATAATTTTCTCCTATAGGCCCATGATATAGGTGTCTTGGCAAACTATAAACCAGCAGGATAACTTTATTTATTTAGGATAAGTTGCTAGCAATATGAGACTTTCAATATCATTGTGCTTAAAAGATGTAAAATTCTCGGTAATAATCTTTTGGAGAATATTCTCAAGTTAGAGAATTTTTTGAGAATGGTAAGAAAATCGCTAGAAATAGCAATAAAAATAAATCAAATTTTTACATTACATTACCGTACATTTTTTGCGAGATTTTTTGTAATAAAATATTTCCAAACGTTACTTTGTGGTTTTGTGATACCCTTTAATTTATTTTGCTCCATGTTTTTATACTAATAGGCGGTCTAAAAGTCGAACGGAACGCCAAAATAAATCTAGTCTCACCACATCATTTACAATTCACATAGCTGTATACGAGTATACGTTCGCGCTTCTAGGGAATTTGCCTGAATTACTGTTATACTCGGATTCCCCTAGAAGCGCCGACGTAAAACACTGTTTATCAGAGTTATAGAAAAGGTTAGAGAAGCTCAAAATTTTAAAAATCATTGCAAAATTTTCTGTAGAAAAACTTCTCTAGAGAATATTGTCGGGAGAATTTTCTTGCAGAGAATATTATTCTCGAGAATATTCTCGTTCTCGAGAATATTTTCCTCTCACATCTCTTATTGTGCTATTGTTAAATTGCATGCTCTCATGTTGCTGGCAACTTATCCTGCAATTAAACAATTTGCCATGAAATCGATAATTTGGCTCTTACTTAATAGAAAGTGACAGAGGTATGAGTTATGCTTCTGTATGAATTCAAGAAAAGTCGCCTTAAAATCTGAGAAGATCAAAAAATTGTCCTGCTATGTACGTGTTTTTTTATGAGTTTTTATCCGAGATTTTATTGCGACTTCCAAAGTTTTGTTACCTATATGATCAATACTTATAAAAAGTTGTAAATTTTCCCTGTGAATATCACTTTTAATATTTCATCTTCGTTAGGCCATTTTTTCATTTTTAGACTAAATCAAAACATACTATATCGAACTGCCAAACAAATAGTATCTGTCTGTCCAAACGAAATTTCACATGTATATATGATCACCACAGCATTTGGAGGCCCTAAGGGAAAATTATGGAACCGATATAGAAATATAAAAAAAGTACTTCATTCAGTAGAAAAATGTAAAAGAAATAGGTCTGAAGAGAAAGAAAATGATTCATCTGAAAACAGCCCGGACGAGAACATGTATCTAGATTTTCTAAGAGTGGCTATTGAACCATATCAAAGAGTTGTTGAGGCTTGGCAGGAAACTCACAGGCTAAGAAAAATAAAATCCAGACATAAACAATCGAAACTGGCTGCAACAATGTCTACATCACGAGTAAATATCACTAAAACACTTTCAGTATATAATCAACTAAAATTTGCTTCGCGGTTGGCTTTAGGTGAAGGATTTAGTGATCGGTTCAAAATATTTTTTATAAAAAAAGCCATTAAAAATTGTTGTGTTTTAGATTCATTATTAGAATCGTGCAATCAGCAAGAAAATTCAGTGTTGGATTCTTTTAGAGATAATATTAGAAAAGCTTATATGATAACAATCAACAGTAGAAGCTTTAGAGAGCAAGATATTGTATTTATAAAAAATGAGGATACTCCAACTTTAGGACAGATTAAATCTATAGTCGTTAATGATAAAGAACAATGTTGTGTGTTATATAATTGCGTAGAACTCATTACTTTCGAGGAACATTTATTTGCGTGGAATATACAGATATCAGAAAAGCTAGATTATGTATTTCATGATAATATTCCCAATTTAGTTGTTAGTGTTCTAATAAAACGAAACAATCGTCTTTTTGTAGGGACGTAAGTTAAATAACGGTAACCTATTTTTTGTGTAGTATAGTATTATATCGACAAGATTTAAACAGATTATTCTTTGTACAAAAGGAAAGAAATACCGTCAAGTCGGGTCACTTAAGACATTTTGCAACTTTAGATGTTCATAAAATCGTAACTGCTTAATCTAGACTAACCAAACTTACGTCAGATTGCGAGTCTTGGCTTATAGAATAAATGCAGATATGAACTACTTTAACTGTGGCGTCTCGGAGCTTTTTATTTTTTAATTTATAGGTTTCTCAAGTCAGCCGCGGGGGAGGGTGAATTGAGACATCGCTGTTCGGGGCGTATTAAACTCAAACCAACGAACCAATTGGCGACTTGAGGCTTCTATAATATTTAAAAAAATATTTTTATCATTACTGCTTTGAATTTTAAAAAAGATATCCAGGTATTTATTGAAAAAAAAAACGTTACTTTTTTGTAGCTATTTTAGCTTATACAAAAATAAGAGTAGGTAAAAAGAAACCAAAACGTAATACTCTCAGGAGGTATGTTACTACGGAAATTAGAAAACAATACTAATAAAAGCAATGAGAAATTTTCTAGACCTTCAAACTCAGGAAAAAAGGAAAATAATATCTTCCCCTTCTTACATATTATAATGGTTTCAGTTTTGAAACTATTTGATCCTATTTCACCTCTGCAATATCTTGGTTGCTAGGAAACACATGAATATTTTTTCCTCCTACAGTTTTCTTCCGCAGAAAACTATACATAAAAACCATTTCAGAGTTTATGTCGATAATTTTCCCAATAAATATTTTAAGGCGTCTTTTATGGGGTCCCTCGTAATTGAACTCTATTAAAATAAAATCTTTGGAACTTTGGGTACAAACTAAATCATTCTCATCACTATCCGATGAATCGGTGGACGTTGTTTTACTTTCTTTCCCTTTCTTACCATTTGACCCAGATGTGACTGGATTGGATTTTCTAAACAGGTATTGTACAAATTTTCGGCCTTGTAACCTATGTATAGAGGCAACAGCACACCGCTCGCAGTACCAGTAAACATGAGGGAATGGCTTATTTTTGAACTATCTCTTATTCGGGTAGCATGTTTTGAGCCTCTCCTGACGACTACTTTACTTCTTCTGGGATCATCTGTCATATTGGTTGCGTCTTAATTTATTATCGCATTTGGCTCTATTCCTTCTAGACTCTTTCACAACTGGTCAAAATAATTATTTATGTAACCCTGTTAACGACTGCTCTAACCCCTTTTGATATTTTTACACCAACGCTCACTGAGGATATTTTTATGACGCTGTAAAAAATTTCTCATGAACCGTCCAGGTAAGTTTTGTTTGAACTTTTTACAGTTCGCCCGCTTCTGGCTAAATATGATTTTATTATGTACCGAACATCTATATAGATGTAAGAGGAAATCCCCAAACACTTGCTACTTCAAGATTTTCTACAATTTTTGTTTCTTCGTCTTTGCTTAAAGCAGTTTGACTGCCTACTTTTAACATATGACGTCCTTTTACCTTTCGGTCAATATCCTGGGAATACCATATTTTTCGAAACTTTTTTTTTCTTAATTTTCTATCGTTTACAGCCAGTTCGAGGTTTCTTTGATCGTATTTTTGATAGTTTGATCCAACTTTGCGTATATATTTGCCCATGTTTACAGCAACTGCTAAAAAATTAAAATATTAAAGAAAAACTATACGGTACGGCTGACTTGAGACAGTGTCTTAAATCTTCAACAAATATAACACTTTGTAAAAATATACACATCGTGGTAACAGCAAAATTTTTTGATATGCTGTTTCCTGCAATATTTGCACCCTGAGTCACACTAACAACATCGCCAGTAGAGGGCACAATATCTTTTATAGTTAAAGGCCTGCATATAAAGTTTTCAGCCGGATTGTAAATAAAGTTTTTAGCTGGATCGTAAACAATAGAAAATGCAATTTTCAAAAAAATATGGTTTCTATACTTACTTTTCGAACTTTTGCTGTAAAAACTATACTAAACACCTGCGACCACCTGATCGCATCAAACCACAAATATGAACTGGACAAAAAAGAAGAAACGCCACGTTACCATGTTTTTTCGTAAACCTATGAAGTTTTATATTAAGTCACCATACAGTCTCAACTGATCCGACTTTACGGTAGGTCCGGAAACTTTTCTCTTCCAAGATACAGGGTGCTAAACTTTTTCTTGGTTTTTATAAGACACTGACCGTTTTGTATAGAAATATAATTTGTTATTGTTCATCTTTTATCATTCAACTTGCTTTTAGTCTGTACGGAATTGGAATTATTTCTAGTTTGTGATAATATTAGTTGATTTTCTTTTAAGTTTATATTAAAGTTTCATTTCATTAGTAGTGTATACTTAAAGTAGAGCCTTTGGGACTTACTAAATGTATTTTTTAATATACCAATAAACGTTCCTTAAACTAATAATAGGATTTGAATTAAGTTTCCAAATACACTCCTAAACCACACCTTTTAATCTTTTCCAAGAAAATGAATGAGTTTTTTAAACCATTCTTCTAGATTTTGTTTAGATTAACTTAATTCAGTAAACTACTAATGCATATTAAGAAAAAATAACAGCTGACGCTATCTTCGACAAAATCATAACAAAAATAAAAAAAAAAGATTTTATATACTGTAAGGGTACTAAAAATATGGTTCTTCTGACTGGCTAATAATTTTTATTGACATTAGACAAATTATGTTTTTCTCAGGTATGGACGTACCCTGCAGCCTACTTCTTTAAAGTTACGCCTGCATATTGTGGGTAAAGTTTATATAACTTTTTTTTTAAACATGACATTTTTCCCCCTTTTTTACAAAATTAATAATCAAATTACCAATAATATACACAAACACATTTGATCAATTTTTTTTTTAAATATTTATCATATCTTAAAAAACAAAAGGTAAGTCCACAATATGCAGGCGTTAATCATACAGATATTTTGAGTTTCGATAGTTCGCAATTTAGGTAATGGTAGTCCAAAATTTGAGGTCTGGTAGCCCAAAATTTGGGGGCTGGTAGCCCAAAATTTGGGCTCTGGTAGCCCAAAATTTTGGCTCTGGTAACCCAAAATTTGGGGGTGGCAGTCCTAACTTTGAGTCGGCCTAGCCCAGTAAACAAATTATCATAATTCAGATTATATCCCCTGACAGCCCAACGCGTGAGTTATTCCAGCCACCATCGTAACCTAGAACAACTTAAAGGTCAAGTTTTGATAGCTCGAATCATGAATTAATCTAGCCCTAGTAGTGACGCATCACAACTCCCATATTGGTCTCTGGCAGCTTAAACAATGAATTGCTGCAGCCCACGTCGCATGTGTTCGTCAAACCCACGATTAGCTAAGCTAGCTAGCTAAAACAACCCATCTTCAGGGCTATAATAACTCATAAACAGTGATTTGATGCAATCTCTTCGATTGAGTTGCCGTAACTCAGAGGTCTGAGCTGTCCCCTATTAGCAACACGCTTCGGGCTAGGATAACTCATATTTGAGTTATGTCAACTCGATATTTCGCTCAGTGTACCTACCTTGCACTATAAGCATTCTGTAATAAAATTGATTGTAAAATTGTTAACAACAAAGTGACATTATATAGGTAGTGTGAGTGTTATGGTGTTATAAATGGTCTTATTAATGGTAATTAGCAAAATTGAAAGAGAGATAATAAAATGTAATAATGACATCTGTATTAGTTATCTACTTTTGCTACCTACTTATTTGTGATTTTTTTATAGCTTTAAAGTATATTTTTGTATTTACTGAAAAATATCATTAAATATCTATTTGTCAATACGGTATACACTTAAAAGTATGTTGTATAAATAACTCTAACTTAGATACCTCAATATCCAAAATTAAAAAAAAAAAATAATAGGACACCAAAAATTGAAAGTCATTCAAAACTCGGCTAGTTTCAACTAGTACATTTTTACAAATTATGAAAATAATAAAGAGTGCACTTTGTTAATATTATTATTATTATGTTCTTAATGTGCTGTTAAAATTTGAAATAATTCGATTCGTTAGAATTGTCATAATTTTATAATCAAAATTGATCGTTTTTAATGTAAATTAATGCAACATCCAAGCATTTACCCTTCTATCCTTCACATGCTTTTTAATTGCCGGTGAGGCCAGCGATCTACAAATTCTCAGAATTTCTTTTGCACCGGGCCGTTGAAATAATAAGAAATAACAAGTGTTTTATCATTTTATAAATTTATAAACTAGTATTTTCTAGGTATGTGGCCTTTTGTTGTAGGTATATAAAAAATATATTTAACTACTTATAATCATAAATAGTCAAATAAATTTGTTATTAGTGTTAGAAAAAAATACAATAAACATCTAAAGAAATTTGGTTCATTTCTCCTGAGTGATTCATCTTTTCGACAAGGAGGCAATGATGTGACAAAAACATTTTCTTTGATTTTTAATCCCTGATGGGGTTTCGGCATAGGCATCGGGTTTCGGTTCTCTTTGCAGTTTTTTTTTGTTTAATAAATGGGCAGCTAATAGAGAACGCCGCTCAAGCGCAGCATTATTACTAGGAATGTAATTCGGTGTTTATAAATAACAAAGAGAAGCTGAATTCCAAGAGCCACCAAAACCCATTTACATATATTGTGTTATTTAATTTTTCTACCTTTTCTCCAATATAATTATTCAGTGGGGATTCAGTAGGTATTGTTTTGACCTTCGAACAAGTGTTCCCAGGTCCAGTAACGTTATAAGTTATAATATTTTATTGATTTTCTTGTTTTACTGTTTTAAATAGTTAAAGGTGTGCATGATTAAGTTTTCTTTCAATATTAGTTGTTTTTTAATGTTAGTTTTCTTATAGTATTAGTTATTTTCGACCTTGTCTTTGATTGGGTATATAAGCATTTTATTTCACATTACCGCAGTTTTAACTTTTCTTAAAAATGTCAGTGTGTGTATATTTGAACTGCAAAAAGTCTAAATATTTAAACCCAGAAACCGTCTTTCACCATATACCATCTGTGGATAGGATTGGACATCTTTTACAGAAATGGATTACCAACTGCGGTAAGTACCTTCATATTTTTTAAAGCCCAGCTACAATATGTTCGTCTAGCAATTAGTTTTGGGTCACAAAATGCAAACAATAAGATCTAAAATTTAAAAATTTGTACATAACTAAGTACGAAACGTTTTAAACTAATCGATTAATTTTTCAATAAGATCATTTTTTTTTTAAATACCTATAGGTACAGTTTGTTCAGAAAAAGCCATTTGCGTAACAATAAAATTCGTTTTTGCTTACAAGATGGCAAACCTACAGCAAGCAGAGTTGCAATAAATGACGATTTTTTCGAAAACATCAAGAAATCTGATTTTTTTGATTAAATCTCGATTTTTTTGATTTTTATCAATTTATACGGATTTTTTCCTTAAATATGGCAATAATGAACTTTAAAATCACTTATTTTCATTATTTTGTCTCTATTCGCCCAAAAATATTTGTTGTCTAGATTTACAGTTAGAAAATCTCCTCGGCGACATGCAAATTAACTTATATTGACATGAAAATTTTTGCCAGCGTGCCGCGGCTTTCCTGTCGGAACAAGAAAATTCGTTCGTCTTGGTCTGATATAATGTGCGGTATTATTTTAATGGTTTCTATTTTAATTCAATTTTATCTAAACCAAAAATTAAAATTATATTTGAAAAAGCCATAGGCATAGGTTCTGAGAATATTTCAAAAAATTTCCTGATAATGTATAATTTGTGTCGAAACGTACATCATTGTATTTGGGGTAAAATGTACTTTAAAAATTAAAATAAATAAATTTGGGTCCGTATTTAAAAAAATGAAGTTGACCATGATATCTTAGATATAACAAGTGATATAAAAAAGAGTGATGACGCCACTTTATAGGAAAGAAAAAATAAAGAGATTTTATTTGAAGAACGTATTTCTAAAATTGAAACCTTTCGAGCTACATATCAACGGAATTAATTTTAGACGTTTTTAACAAATCACCCTGTATTTTAGGAAGTAAAAACAGTGTGACAACGCGGTTAGTGGATCCTAAAAATGCTTTAAAAGTGGCGTATTTTCTCTAATTTAATCAACTTCGTAGGAGTTACCGTTTAAAAGATACCCATCCATAGCGGTCAATTAAATAGTTGCCACCCTGTATACCTACTTACAGTTTTAACAAATGAGTTTTTGTAAGCATCTGTAAATAAGAAAATTAATTATTTTTAAAAACTGTCATCAATTATTAGGTTAGAGACTTTTGCCAACCCTGAATTTTTTTTTTAATTTTTGCTATATTAAGTAGGTAGGCACTAATTACCTATATTATCTCTTGATTTTAGGAAATCCTGTGTTACTAGATATTAGCCCAAAATCTTTAAAAAAAAAGGTGGTGTGTGCGGATCATTTCCGAAAACAGTGTTACTTAAGCGAGGATTCAAAGTCGTTAAGGTTGGTATGTCTACCTAATAAACATATTGCAAGCGTTTTTAAAAAAAATATATTCTGCAGTATTTTAGGTTTTATTTTAGGAATTTTCATGTCTGTACAATTTTCATGTGTTTTTTTTTTGTTAAATATGTGTTTATTAATTTGCGTAGTAATATTTTTCGCCACCCATTTCATTACAGTGAAACTTGTGATTTTCATAACATTTTATTATTTTTAGGCGTGATGCGGTACCAGAGCCTTGCGTAGCTTTAAAGAAAAGTCCAGAGCATTTAAAAGTAATAACACCTCAAAAAACCTATGGTGTAAAAAGAAAATTGTTGGATGAGTTTGAAGATATTCCGTCTAAAAAGATTCAGTCGGAAAGCAAAAATGTTCATGTTTTAACTCCATCCAGAACTTCGGCATCTGCCAGATCCTCCGAGGCTAATTGGACAGTTGTGCCAAGTTTAAATATGAATACGCCCACTAAACGCACGAGAAAATCAACAGAAAAGCCAAGCGACAGTGACTGTGCAGCAATAAGGGAATTAAAATCTAAAATTGTTGCTCTTAAGAAAGAACTTATTTATGTAACGACAAAAATCAATAAAATCAAAAAGTATAACAAAAAGGTTCGAGGTAAAGGGCACAATATGCTTTATTCGATATTATCTTCGTTTCATTTTAAATCTGAAGAGCAAAAAACGTTCACTAAGATGCAGCTTTTACATAAAAAAAAAGGAAAATGGTCTATGTTGGAAAAGCAGTTTGCTCTAAGTTTATATTATCGGGCCCCAAATGCTTACAGACACCTTTTACAGCAAAAAATAAATCTGCCCTCAGTTTCCACCATTAAGTCCTGGATACAATCTAGTAAGTTCCTGCCAGGGTTTAATTCATCATATTTGAAACAATTGAAAATAAGAGTGGGATTTATGGAAGAACGCGAGAAAGCGTGTATTTTGGCTTTCGACGAAATGTCAATTAAAAAATGGCTTGTATATAATAAGGCACTTGACCTAATAGAAGGTTTTGAAGACTTAGGCTTGTACGGCAGATCTAATAAAATTGCTAAAGAGGCCTTAGTTTTTATGAGCAGAGGGTTATACAGCCGATGGAAATTACCAGTTGCGTACTTCATATCTGGAAGCCAGACAGCAGGTGAAATATTGGCCAATATCGTAAGAGACATGATTGGAAAACTAAACTCTTGTGGTCTTATAGTGAAAGCAATAGTATGTGATCAAGGCACTAACAATCAAAAATGTTTTAAATTACTAGGGATTACCAAAGAAAAACCCTATTTTTATTACAACAACCACAACATTTTTGCACTATATGATGTTCCGCATCTTATTAAAAGTATAAGAAATAACCTTGTGGATGCCGTATATGTCCTAGAAAATAAGATAATCTCTTTGAAAGATGTAGAAGCGTTACTAAAAATCGATTCTGCAAATTATGCACAGTCGTTGCTAAAAATTACATCCTCGCACTTACATCCAAACGCCTTTGAGAAATTGTCGGTAAAGTTAGCTTCACAATTATTTAGCAAGAGAGTTGCAGCCGCCCTAAAAACAGCTATTTCAACAGGAGACGTAAAATCGGAGACTGCTGCTGCCACAGCAGAGTTCATTGAAATTATGGACAGAACATTCGACTGCCTCAACAGCAACCTGCGATTTGCAAAAAATAAATATAAATCAGCCATATCAGATGAAAATCATCATATTAGAGAAGCGTTATTTAAGACAAAGGAAATATTTGAAAAACTAACCAAAGAAAAGACATCTTACATGAAAACAGGAAGAAAATTAAAAACAAGTCGACCTCCATGTTTTGACGGTCTAGTTCAGACAATAAACGCTGTTTTGCTGGTAAGTTATATTATCACTTAATCATTTTTTAATACAGACAAAGGATATATTGATTATGTACCAAAAACATCCCTTATAAAAAACTATTTCATTCAAGACATTTTATTGTTTTATATATATGTTGTATAGGTTCGTTTCCTAGATTTTTTAGATTGCTGGCAACTAGCAAATAAGAAATGGCTTATCACTTATTAATATATAACTTTTTTTCTAGCTACACGACCAAGAAAAAGAAGATAATGAGAAAAATTACCTTTTAACGGCAAGACTGAACCAAGATGTAAACGAAAATTTATTTTCAGTCATTAGACAGCGAGGGGGTTATTGCCGTAATCCATCTGTACAAAGATTTCGTTGTACTTTTAGACAGGTGACGATTAATAGTTTACTTCGTTCTGCAGAAACTTCAAATTGCGAAGAAGATAACGACTTCTTTCTCTCTGTAGACGACTCGTTGTTAGTTAAAAAGGCGACTATTAGCTCACCAGATCTATCTAATCCACCTAGTGTAGAATGTAGAGATCTAGAATTATCTAGTAACGATGAACAAGAAGACGAAGCTATTTTTGTATCATGTCCTAAAACTACAAATTTGGAAACTTGTTCCTTGTCCATGTTTGCCGGTTATTGTGGAGCCAAGTTGTTTAAAAAGACCAATTGTTTAAAATGTAAAGAGGTGTTATTATCTGATGATAAAATTCAAGAAAATTCCCAAGAAACACTAATTTTTTATAGGAACTATGAGAAAAGGCCACAGTCCATTGGACTTTGTGCTCCTACAGAAATTGGCAAACTTTTGTGTCATATAGCACTATTGGTATTCAAAAAACACTTTAAAAAACGTTTTTATAAAAGAAATGTTAAACAGACAATGTGCAACAGAGTGTTGGACATTTTGAAAAATAAACAGGAAACATCTCTTTTATGTACGGAACATATTAAATTATTTTTAGATTTATTATTTAATGCAAAACTTTATTCATACTGCAAATCGGTAAGTCGAGATCTAACCTGTGGATCTAAAAAGGTACCGGAAAAAAGAGCAAAATTAAATATATTTAAAAATGTATAAGAGTGCGCTCTAGTTTTTAGGGATCTAACAATAAGAGTCAGTTTAAACAAATTTGTTTAATAAATTAAGCAAAAATAAAGAAAACTGAAGCATAGGAAAATATTTTATTTTTTTATATTCATAACACTTTTATTTTCTATTTGAATAAAATACCTTTTTGACAGTTATATAATTATTATTTTTACCATGAAAACGCGTTCTAATCAGTTCTTGCCGATATCAACAAAAACCGAATAATATCGGTTTTACTACAAAATTACTTTATTGATAAAAATTAAAGATTTTAAACTCCTCTCCCCCGCTTATATAATATATATTCCGGGTGACAACGAAACAAAATTTCTGGATCCATAAAGTAATAAATAGCAAATGCACTAAATGCACACAATCATTTAATCAATAATTTTGGTAAATATTAACTTTTACTATTAAAAAAGTATTGTTTAAAGAGACTACGCCACTGGTATGTAGATTTCGAGCAACTGAATCAGGATTATTTTAAAATGAGGAGCGCGCGTGACTTCCCAATATCGGTGACGGCTTTTTGCTTGACGCATAGTTTATAACATAACCATTTATACTTTTGTTAAACAAGCAGTTCAAACAAATAATAAAATGAGTTTATTCTTATCAGTTCTTACTAAGATTGTCAAAAGTTTAAATTTGTCAGAAAATGGGCACACTATAAATGTACTATACGCTGACCGCGTAAGATAGGTACTTACGTATAGCAAGAGCGTAGATTTTTAGTTTTACCCCCCCCCCCCCCACACACACACACGCACAGAAAAAAAAATCTATGCCTTTGCTACATCGGGCATTTTTACCAGAAAATTTAAGATAAAACTTCACTACTTTTCCTAATTTTCGTGTGCGATTGTTGTTTGATATTATTTTGTATATTTCTTGGAAGTTACATATCACACGCTGATATCACAAATTGTCCACAAAATTTGCCGGACCTGCAAAAAAAAACAACGGACCGCGCCTGAACCGTAATACTCTAAACTATCCTAACAGAAAAAGCCAATATGTAAGATAGGCTAGTTCTACCCTGAATGGACGAATACGGCACGTTTAAGAAATCGCACGGGAAGCGCTCCTCTTTAAGTTTTCCGTGGTGCGCTTACTTGGTGCTAGATGGCCACGCAATCGTTCAGTGCCAAATTTATTTATATTGCATATCTTAATAGTGCTGCCACCTCACAAGCACTAAGCGACTTAAAAAATCGGAGAGAAATGCTTTCATTAGAATTATCCTAATAGACTCTTATTATAAAATGCAGGTGGTTAGCACATGGTGTGTGTGTAAAAATATAAATAATTAGTGTGATTACCTCTAATTGGGCTACCAGAAGAGAATATTTAAAGGTAAGACTAAAAACTGTTTAAAATATAGTGCGAATAACTCTAACTAAGAAACATAGAGCAAAAGTAAATAAACATGTTTTATTATCTCAAGCTATTACGTTGATATCTTTTACATAGGATAGGCCTTAAATACAACACTTAAAATGACAAATTAAATTTTTTTTATACAAAAATATCAAAAAGTCACCTGATCGGGGTAACTTTGGACACTTGTCCCATGTTACCCAGATACATATGTCTTCATATTTTCTTCTTGTTCTAGGAGATAAGTAGCTATGCCTAGAACGCATAGGAGGAAATTAGGCTGCAGAAAATATCACGATTTCGACGAGGAAAATATGAGACTTGCCATCAATGATGTAAGGTCAGGAACAGCTGTGAGAACCGCGGCTCGAAGGTGGAAAGTGACCAAATCCACTTTGTATAGAAGGAGCAAAAATATTCAGTCACGCAAATATGGAAGACCGACAGTTTTAGGAATCGGTGATGAACAAGAATTAATAAATGGTATAACAATAGCAGCGGAGTGGGGGTTTCCACTAACATCATTTGATACAAGATGTATAGTTAAAATGTTTTTAGACCAACAAGGAGTGATCGAGGCTCGATTCAAAAATAACTTGCCTGGTCCAGATTGGATAAAATCTTTTTTACAACGGCATAAGGGTGTATTGTCAACCAGACTATGTGAAAATGTTAAACGGGCCAGAGCTGAAGTAGACGAGAACATTTTAAAAGAATATTTTAAAAATTTAGAAAAGTCAGCTCAGGGAATACCGCCTCATTTAATTATCAATTATGATGAAACGAATCTCACCGACGATCCAGGACGTGTAAAGGCAATCGTAAGGAGAGGTTTTAAACGACCTGAAAGAATACAAGACACAAGTAAAAGCAGCACATCGGTGATGTTTGCTGGAACTGCTTCAGGCATTCTTCTTCCTTGCTATGTGGTTATAAAGCCGAGCACCTCTATAATACTTGGAAAGAAAACGGACCACGAGGAACACGATATAATCGCTCGAAAAGCGGGTGGTTTGATGGAGTTATATTTGCGGACTGGTTTCTGACTGTTGCCTTGAAATATTTTCAACGGTTTGATACCCACTAAACACAAACACCTTCATAGCACATGCCAAGAACATTACTCTAGTAGGTTGGAACATTCTAAGAGTATTCTATAAAAGGTCTATGCACATTCATAGAACATGCTATAGTTAGATTACCGCAAGGTGTTTTCACGTGATATGAATGTGCTTGGAATATGAAATCGTATATTCTTAGTAAGCGCTTATCATATTTTTTGGAGAAATTCCTGGCATATTCCTCATATGTACGAGATAATGTTTTAATGAACTTACCAAAGAATATTCTAGGAACATCCCTCAGAACCAGTAGGGATCCTTACAGGAACAAAAATATTCCTACTGCATTTTAAGGGCAATATTCAGAATCAGGAATATTCATAGAATAGTCTATGAATATTTAGGCTTATGTTTTAATAAGAGCATTCCTCAGATGTGCTACAGAGTGTTAACGATCCCAAATAACATGGAACGCGATACAGGCGGAATGTGAGAAGAATCGATTAGTTATAAGAACACAAAAAATATATTAAAATACAATAAAGTTTAGGTACATTAACTATAACATTCTTTGGCACATATGAGTTAAATGATAAATCTTTTTTTTTTGTAATTAAAGCAGCTATAAAAATACAACGAAATAAGGTAAAAACGTATTTATTTTTAAAATTGAGACAAATGACATTAAAGCTTTCAATCCCACTAAGGCCCGGTACTTTCACGTCCCAATATCTTTATTCTCAAAATAGTTGCCATAGTTTCAATTGTGTCGACAATTGTTTCCATAGACATTATTTGACGAATAGCGCTATTCGTAAATGAAAATATCTATTCTAAGCAAGGTAAGTTTGTATTAAGTTTGCAACTTTCCTTGCATCAAGTTTCCTGCAAGTATGTTGCAAACAGCAAATCTTCCCCTAATCGTGGTTTTGTTTGCAAGTCTACTACATAGTACCTAACTAATGCTAACTTCCCACTTGACATATTTTGAGAAAAAACGTTATTTTTACGTGAAAATGGTAATGTTATTTCCCTCAACCAAAAACTTCGTTTTAAAAACGTGATTTTTTTTTAATACTGTTATTTTAATGTAATTTTTGTTCACGTTGTAATTTGTGTTACATTTTTACATTAATTTTATGTAAATAAAAGTAACGTTACTTATAAAACATTCAATTTGCGTTATGTTTTATAACGTCGAAATAAGTAACCTATTTTTCACTTTATCTTAACATTTTTAAATTTCGCGCCTAAAACCCAGCGATCGGCGATTGTCACGTCTGTCATAGACGTTTGACGTTGTGTCGTTGTGTTGTGAGTGTATAGTCGAAGGAGCAGTTGGTGAAAATTTTGGATAGCATCGAATCTCTTTTAAAGTTTTGTGAGTTTTCGTTTATTTTAAGCGTAAGTTGTTCTTAATTTTATGATTTAGTCTTTATGAAATAACTGTTGTTTATTCTTTATATATTTCACGAGTTCTTTTGTTCTTTACCACCAACGTTTGAAGGGCAAAATCGGCAAAATGGCGTCTTGTAAATTTTATTGTCATTACAAAAATAATGCTAAAAGAATCCCTTTAATGTAACAAAAATACCAGCCTTTTGAAGTTAATTCCAAATATAGAACAAGATACGCCACTCTATTTTTTCCTTTAATTAATTAGGAATAGTTCTCTAGATTCTACACCTTAACCTCTACAAAAAATGATTATTGTAGTTCTTTACTATTGTGGACCCTTGAAAATGTTTCTTATGTAATGTAATATCTCGTGTAATTAGGTTGTTGAAACAATATTTAAAAAATGTTTCGTTTTTAATTTAGAAATAGCGCAAGTTCAGTTTGGAGAAACTAATGAGTACGTACTCGATGGAAAAAATAATAATGGACCACTTCAGGTATGCCGCGAACCGTTTGAAGAAACAAAAAAATGAAAACTTATACTATATAGCTACTAGATTTTAAATTAAAATAAGTTAAAATTTGTAAATTGTATACGGTAACCTAAGGCAACCTGAAAAAATAAAAGTTCATAACTTGAATGTTTTGTTGTTTATTTATAAGTATCCAAATAATAAAGTATGAAACAATACGCTGCTTTCCTGAGGAAAAATTTAGTTTTATAAGTTAAAAATATGTTACAAAAATGCAGAATTGTATCATAATATAATACGTTATAAAAACGTTAAAATTAGTAACGTTATTTTTACCAACGTCAGAACACCGTAACATTAAGCGTGTTTTACACATTGAAAACACGTTTATTCGTATTCTAACGTTTTTCAGTCTGACGTAAAAATATACATGAAATTCACGTTTTCTTGCCAAGTGGGTTAGGTACAGCAAACACCAATTAAAATAACAAGTAAATTTATAAAAGTTTATTTAAAGGTTGTGGTGACTTGCAATACAGTTGTTAATATTACCTTGTCAGATGCAAGCATTTAAAAGTGTCTATCTGATTGATGCAAACATGAGTAACTTACCGCAAGGGTTTAGTGAGATAGGTAACAAAAAATTATATTCACTAATGATTATATTAAGTGACATTTCAACTTCATTTGACTTGTGGTTCTGGCATTGTGCCGACAAACTAATCGTCATTGACTTCCTCATTTTTCTTTCCTTCGCTTTTACAAGCCACAACTTTAAAGTGTAATTATATCATTTTCCATTGCCTGATGGAAGTGCATCCTAACTGCATCTAAAAATATTAAAAATAAAAAGAATTTTGTAGCACTCACAAGTTTTCATCAGTAGAGTAGAACAAGAGTGGATGGTAAATAAAACTTTTAGGAAAATATTGACACACTGAGGGAGTGAGAGCATCATTGGAGCACTTAAAGGTTATCAAGTAAACAAATATAAGAGTCGATAGGGTCAATGCCTCTTTCATATCACATCACCATAGCTCATATTTTAAGCATTACAAATTCCAACTCCGAGGAAATGGTTATCTCGATTGATAACCCTACGACTTCTGGTGACACTGCTGTAAAACCGGACTTACTCAAATTTAGGTTAGGTGTGTAGATGGTTTTTTTACCCATTATTTGCTTCTGGGTATTGTCAATGTATGCTTGGCACTTTAAAAACATACATTTTAACAAGAGAAAAAAGGCGAATATGGAAACAGTGGGTAAAATTGTATTTGTAGAAAGATCATGCATATATATTTTTAGCTTTTAAACTTACCCCTTAACAGTCGCTTTAAACCAATTCACAAAAATTTCGCAATCTATTCAATTTAACAAGAAATTCGGAAATCGACGTTTCCCAGCAAAATCACGAAGCACAGGTTCCACGCCCAACACGCCAAACTAAACAAACCAAAATGGTGGCATTGGAGAACGTCATACTGTCAAAATGAAAATGACATACGTTGAAATAAGTTACGCGCCAAATTCAAATGGTAACTCCGTTGTTAGTTCCCGACTTGTAAGGGAGCACGATTACACAAAAAAAAAACAAGAAAAAAAAATACATTCCCGTAATTGCGTCGTACGATTAGCCAAAATTAACATTGACACATTTTGCGCGGCAAATTTAAATCAGGATGCGTTACGCGATTTAGGCAAGAGGCCTGATTTATTCGTTTAGGGAATATGCTAATAGAAATATTCCAAGAATATTCCGCAAGGACATTTCCAAGGATATGCCATTTAGATACTATGAAAGTATATTTATTTTGAACATTCCTAGAACATTCTAAGAACATTATCAAAAAGAATATTCATGCAATAGATGTATAAAGAATATTCTAATAGAAATATTCCAAGAATATTCCACAAGAATGGTTCCAAGGATATTCTATTTATATACTGCGAAAGTACATTTAATTTGAACATTTCTAGAATATTCTAAGAATATCATGAAAAGAATATGCGTGCTCTGAATATACTTAGAATGTTTATCACTTTATGGACATATTAGAGAACATTCTAAGAATGTGAATGTTTTCCTTGTGTTTACTGGGTAAGGAACAGCCGAAAATGTTAATTGGCGATAATTTAGCTTCGCATGTGTCTATAAATGTTATAAATATTTGCAAGGAATATAACATAAAATTTGTGCTGTTTCCTCCAAACAGCACGCACCTCTGCCAACCACTAGATGTGGCGGTGTTCCGCCCATTAAAAATATACTGGCGACAAGTTTTATCAACTTGGAAAGAAACACACAAAGGATGCATTCCAAAGGACACTTTTCCACGCCTTTTAAACGAAACACTGGAAAAATTAAATGAAAACATTGAGCAGACTTTAATATCTGGTTTCAGAGCTACAGGGATATTTCCTATCAATCAGGATGAAGTATTAAAACGCATTCCTCGGAAAGTTGAAAATAACCAACCACTGGGCACAGGTGAAATATGGGGTGAAACCTTTGCGCGTATGCTATCTGCGAAAAGGGCAACTAACATTAATAAAATTAAAAAAAAGAAGCTAAATGCGAGACCTGGAGTTAGCCTAGGGGCTTCAGATGAAAGTAGTAGTGAGGATGAAAATAATAACGATGATATTTCGCTACATGATACTGACAGTTCAATAGGTCCTGAAGATTTTGAAGACATCGAAGAAACACAAGACCCTCAACCCTCGGAAATTCCTGAAGATTTTACAGACCAAAACGAGCTACACAGCTACAGAGAAAATGGGCAACTTACGAAAAGTGAAAACGAAGAAATTTGCGGCATTAAAGAACCAGAAGCAGATGTAATAAAAATAGGAGATTTTATTGTGTGTAGATTTGTGTTTGAGGCCTCAAAGAACAAAACTGTCAAAAAATATTTTATAGGTCTTGTAGAGTTGTGAACCTGGAAAATTTCAGTGTAATTTTCTACGAAAAAATACAAAAAATAATAAGTTTTTTATCTATCCAAACATAGAGGATAAGTGCGAAATTGATAAATCCACAATTGTTAAAGTGTTTAAAGATGTTAATGTTTCTCGAAGTCGTTACTATTTTAAAGAATTAGAAAGTACTGATTGGTTGAATTAAAGTTTAACTAAACAATATCTATGTTTGCAATAATGCAATAATGTCGTTTTCTTTTTAGTTCCTAGGAACATGTGTTTTCCGTTTTCTGTTAAGTTCCTATGAGTTTTAGTTTTGTTCCTAATATAATAAATAGGTAAATACCTACCTATTTGTTCGTTTGTATTTTTACAATTTTGTAAAAATAAATGTTAAGAAAAAATTGACTATTATTTCATTCATAATCAAGTTGTAAAACATATTGATCCCTTTTAGGGCCGTTAGAAGCCCAATAATTTGATAAAAATACCTCTCAAAGGCCAATCTAGTCTGTAAATAGTATAATTTTACATTTCTAGTGTCCCAAGTATGCCAGCGAATGTGTAACTTGAGCTATTGCTTAAAATATTATATCTGTCTCATGTTACCCCATGATACTTGGGACAAAATATATATATATTTTTTTTGGAACTGCTTGTAACTTAAGAACCAAACAAAATGCATGAAATGCTCCTTACATATATGGGGCATGTTTATGTTACATGTATTTCCCATATATTAGATATGCAGGATGCGTGGTTCACGTTAAAGATTAAAAAAAGGAAAAATATGTCCCATTTATCCCCCTTTTACGGTAGCTTTTTGGTAATTAGGAAACCTCTGGCGGACCATGATGAAGAAGAAAGAATACTGCAAACTTATATAAAGAGAAATCCTATCAGCAAGGTGTTTTTGCAGAGGCAAGATGATGGTGCTCTAATTAATTAAAAACCATTTGGTCGCCAAAGAAACATCTTCTTCAGCAGTGAACCGCGTTAAAGTCGTTTTTGATTTATTTAGGGTAAGAAATGACTTTTAACACTACAGTCTCTTTAAATGGCGCGAAGTAATAAATGCTCATTAAATATGCAAAACGCATACCGAAGTATCAAGAACAATTTAAACACCATCCCTTGAAATCTATTATGTATCCAAATAATGAGCATTCTTTAGATAGGTCCGTCCTGAATTTATCGCAAGCTATTGTTATATTTGAGGATTTATTGTTATTGGGAAAATCCCTTAGCCAGGAGCGTGTATTGGGAAAGTTTTTAAATTAAAATCTTAAACATGCCTATTCTCCTAAAATTGTATTATATTATATTCGTAGGTATTTATAACATATGAAAGCATTTAAAAAATCGTATTAACTAATAAATAACAATGGGTGGTACTATTTTACATAATACAATTACAAAAACAAAATATAATATAGAATCTTACAAACAAAGCATTTTCGAAAATCGAATAACTTTGTCGTTATGGCTTAATCATAGTCCGATTCGAAAGATAAACTTTTAATAACATCGTTTATAATAGGCGGTACAACCATTTCTTCGATTATTATATCTACCTGCCACATTTTGGCTTCTTCTATCACATGAGCGATACACTTTATCTACTTTTCCCCACTGATTTTACCCATAGCTTCATTAAAGAGTCTTTAAATTCACCATTTTATAAGTTGTGTTTTTTCTGGCGACATCTGTCTTTATTTGAGCCCATATAAGTTCGATCGGGTTTAATTCGCAGCGGTAAGGAGGGAGTCTGAGCACAGATATTCCTCGTAACTTTGCCATTTCATTGACTACATATTTTTTAAATGCATTTTTATGTAACTTGGCTAGTATCAATAGTTCTTTTTTTAAGGAATCTAATGGAAATTCTATTTGTCTTAAACTTAGCCATTCTGTTTTTCACTTTTACGCCACGCACTTGTCGGTCATTTTTCCGTCAGCCTAGAGTGGTAACTTGCATTATCTAATACAATTATTGCATCTTTTGGTATAAGATCCAACATTTGCTCGAACCATTATTCAAAGACAGCGGCATTCATATCTTCGTTCAGAACTCCCAATATGGGTTATGATAAGTCGATGTCCTTTTCCAGTGTGGCCTTCATTTAGCCATGTTTCTTCTAGGTAAAATATGTTTTTCTTTCATTCTCTGGCTTTTCGAATGCTTCTTAAGTAATTTCTTCTCCAATAGACGATATCGCTTCTGCTAATACTATCGGCTTTTTGCAAACCCACCATCCCAATTCCGAAGTTGTCATCCTTGGCGATTTTAACGTTCATAATGTCAACTGGCTCAAATACTCAAATATAACCGAAGAGCAAGGTCGCCTAGCCGAATCCTTTGCCACCAGCTCTGGCCTCACCCAACTCGTGGGTGAACCAACTCGGATTCCAGACCGAGATGGTGATTTTGCTAGTTTGTTGGATCTTTTCTTGACTTTGAACCCCGACTTGTACACTGTCACCGTAAAGCCTCCGTTAGGAACATCTAACCACAACCTTATTTCGGCACTGAGCAAACTACCAATTAGTGCCGAACAGCCTCCTAAACCACGCAAGATCTGGCATTGTACATCAGCTAAGTGGGATGACCTAAGGGACCATTTTCAAACCTTTCCTTGACGGAATGTTTGTTTTACCTGTGATGATCTATCCATCTGTACTAGAGAAGTATAGGAGGTTATCCTTACTGGCATGGAAGCCTTCATTCTTTTCTCACAAAAGTGCCCTTCTAACTGCAAGCCTTGGTTTAACAAAAATTACGAACGAGCTGTTAAATCAAAAAATTATTTATACCGACAATGGCGTAAAAACCCTACCGCCGAAATTCGTACCATCTTTATTAACGCTCGAAACTAATACAAGTAAACGATAAACCAAAGCAAAGCAGCACACAACCAGAGGATCAAAGACAAACTTCTTGAATATCCTAACGGCTCAAGATTATTTTGGTCGGTAGCTTAAGCCGTCAGTCAGAACTTTACCAAGTCAACCATTCCACCTCTAACACGTTCTGATGGCACCATTGCGACGAAAGCCCAAGAAAAATCAAACTTACTGGCGGAACTATTCTCTTCACATGCAACAGTTAATTTTCATGGAAGAACTCCACCGAACATTGCCCCTGTAGAATCGAGAATGCCCGAGATTGTTTTCCGGCACCGCCATGTTAAACGAATATTGAGGAGTCTTGACACCAAAAAAGCTTCTGGTCCTGACCGGTATTTTGTAGGCTTTTTAGCTTATCTTACAAAAAAGGAATATTTCCTTCTTGCTAGAAAACTGCGCGAGTCCAGCCCGTACCCAAAAAAGGCAAGAAAGACCTTGCTAAACAACTATCGTCAGGTCGCATTGCTTTCGGTTATATCAAAAGTTATGGAGAAGGCTATCAACGAAAAATTATTAAAGTACCTGGAAGGCTTCAACATTGTGACGTCTCGGTAATAAACATAACTTTAGAAAATAAATTTTGCTTAAAAGCTATCACAGGGTCTAGACCTTTAAAATAAAATATTCTCACTAAGGAAATTGATAAAAATTATTAATTATAAAAGGGTTAATTCGGGTCACCAACCAGGTTAACAACAACATGTTTTAATGCAAAAAAAAAATAATAAGAATGGTTAAGTACAAATATGTGCTCCCTTTCTGAGAAGTGAACCCACAAAATAAAGATCTTGTACCCAGCTCCGTAGCGCCCAATTTGACTTACTCCTACCGGGCTGGTGTTCACAATTGGTGTCAGGTGTGGGGTATATTTTGATGTTCGGCATTAACGAAAGTTAGCCACATCTGAGAGAAATTTTCAACTTGTATTCAACCAGACTAAAATTCAAAATGACGACTAGAACACCACCTATTTCTCCAACAGTATCTCCAGTACATACCTCCAAGGAAAATAATAAATAACAATGTAATCATTGGAATTGATTCTATTTCAACATACGATGGACAAAGCAGCATTGAAGAGTTTCTTTCAGTTATCGACGAAACTGCACTTTTAGCCAACTGGACGGATGAACAAAAAGTGGCTATTGCTCGACTTAAACTAAGAAATAAGGCAAAGCAATTTATAGAATCGGAGCCAATAATAAAAACCACTATTTCTTGGACTACTTTAAAAGATGCATTGAAGAAACAGTTTATGCGACAATATGTTAAGGGTGCCGCCATGAAAAATTTCATAGAATGTCGTCAAAGAAGTGGTGAAACTTGCCGTCAATTACTCACTAGATTGAAATTGCTAGCAAATCGCACAGTGACGTTGACAGGAATTCCAGACACGGGCCGGGTCATAACTACAATTGTTGGAACAAGATGTGACTACCCAGTTTACTTTAGGCCTGCTAACGGAGAACGGCTGCACCAGAAGCAAGTTGGGACGAAAGGACAAAATGTTAGGGATATTTACGTGCTCACAAAGTGAATCTCCGAAATCGTCCAATGTTACAAAAGTGTTAATAAAAGATACAAATTTGTATGCGTTAGTGGACTAAGGAGCCGTAATTTCCCCAGTGAAACCCGATATTGCCAGGGGGTTTAAAATTGAACGTACTCGGACAGTGATACATTCAAGAAAATAATATTCCAACTTCAGGTACAGTATATTTACCAATTACTTTTATGGGTGGAAAAACAGTCTACCATAGTTTTGTTGTAGTAAGTTCGGATAGTTTTCGGGCAGACATGTTGTTAGGCATAGACTTTTTAAGAAAATATAGTGTGAAAATTAATTGGGGAAATAGTTGTATGTATGCTTTTGACGAGGAGATACCTCTAATGGAGGAAGAAGCCATGGAAGAAGTGGATGCTATGGTAACACTGTCGAGACATGAAGTGGAGAGGATGTTGCAAGGGATACAAGAAGAGTTAAAGAACTTAAACCGAAGATTAGAAGAAATGGAGGTCAAAACAAAGGCAAAGTTATGCTAATCATTCCTCGCTAGTACCAATAACGAAGGAATGTGGAATTCAGACGATTGGTACTCGTTTGGACTCCGCCATTAACAACGAAGTACAAGTAGCTAATGAGACTTTGGAAAGACCTAGGAAAACTGCAGTTTCCAGAAAAAAGGATATATCAAGTAACGTCAGTGTTTGTCCACAAGAAAGTCAAAATAGTCAAATAGTGGAAAGCCACGAGGAGCAAATTGCATCAAGGTGCAGACCTAGTGCTTTGGAAGAGAGAAGAGTGATACGTTTTAAAGAAAATGTGAAAATTCCAGCGATGTATCAAGCAGTATGTATGGCGACGTTGGAACCAGCGTCAAGGGTCCAGGCCCAACATATAGTGATTGAACCCTTGGAAGATGGTCCCCAAGAATTGCTAGTAGCAAGAGTTCTTTGTAAAGCGAAGAAGGAGGTACCAGTACGTGTAAGTAATATTACGAATAAAGAAATCGTAATACCTGAGAAAACAATAATTGCGCAGGCATTTGAAGCCGAAGAAGAGAGACCTATCAATGGAAATAAGAAGAATATTATCGGAGCAATTAGTGCGAAAGATAAGGAAGAAATATTAACTCAGTTGAGTTTAGATAAATTATTAAACAAGGATCAGGAAATGCTAAAGGACTTAGTAATGGAATGTATTGAAATATTTAAGTCTCCTAATCAAGAATTATCATGTACATCCCAGGTTACCCATCGGATTATTACAGAGAATATTCCTCCAATCTGTAAAAGACCTTATAGAGTACCTTATCACCGACAAGAAATATTGAAAGAGGAAATACAGAAGTTATTGGACGACAATATCATTGAGGAAAGCGCATCTCCATGGAGTTTCCCGGCAATCCTTGTGGAGAAGAAGCGACATCCAGGTGAAGATGTACAATATAGGCTTGTAATCGATTATCGGGAGCTCAATATTATAACGAAGACAAGACTATTTTCCTCTACCAAATATACAAGAAACAATCGACAAATTGTCAGGAGCATGTATATTCTCAACCATGGATTTGACGTCTGGCTATTTTCAGGTTCCGTTACAGCAAGAAGATCAGGAAAAGACAGCCTTTTCGATCCCGGAAAATCACTACCAATTCAAAAGAATGGCGATGGGATTGAAAAATGCACCAGCCACTTGGAGCCGTCTAATGCCACATATATTTGGCAAATTAACGTATACAGAGTGCCTAGTTTATTTGGATGACATAATAGTATTTTCCGTGGATATGGATACACATTTAGAACGTCCAAAAAATGAAGGAAAGCAATTTAAAATTTAAACCAACAAAATGCATTTTCCTTAGAGAAGAAATTGAATATTTGGGACATATAATCAAGAAAGGTGGATTTACCGCTCATCCTAATAAGACAGAAACTATCAAAACCTACCCTATTCCAAGAAATGTGAGAGAAATTAGAGCATTTCTCGGACTTTGAGGATTTTATAGGAAATTTGTTCCGAATTTTGCAAAAAATCAGTCAGCCCCTAACAGCCCTAACTAAAAAGAATGTCCGATTCCATTGGACGGAGGAACAAACTACAGCATTTGAAGCCTCAAAGACAGCTCTTATTACGCCACCAATTTTAAAATATCCTGATTTTAAGAAGGAATTTATTGTGAATACTGACGCAAGCGCAACCGCCATAGCGTCGATTCTAACTCAAAAATATGATGGTTTAGAACATTCAATTATGTATTCTAGTCGAACACTTAATGCCGCCGAACAACGCTATTCAACAATTGAACGTGAAGTGTTAGCCGTTGTGGACGCCGTAAGAAGATACAGAGTGTATTTGACTGGAACCCATTTCACCATTGTAACTGATCATCGACCCTTAAGATTCTTACTTACCGTTAAGGACCCTAGTTCCAGACTAGCAAAATGTGCGATATATTTAATGGAATTTAGTTTTACAATTATCTACCGGCCAAGAAAAATGAACTCCAATGTTGACGCGCTCACCAGATTAAGACATGACGATACAGAAGGTAACCCTACAGAATCCATCCAACATAAGGAACCGCAAGTAGTCGCAGCAATCACCGAGGAAAATGACATTTACCCTACAGTGTCTGTTATCTGGAGCAAAAGTGAAATAAAAGAACTACAACATAAGGATCCCAAATTAAGTTAAATAATAACAGCCTGTGAACAAGATAATGAACCATACTATTTGAGTGCAGACGCACTACTCTATCGTAAACGTGAAAACGATCAGAGAAATGATCAAATAATGGCACCAGCATCAATATCTCCAGAATTACTAAAGATGTATCACACGTCAATTCTAGCTGCTCACCCCGGTCAAAAGAAAACTCAGGCACTAATCTTAAGAGATTTTTATTGGCCTACCCTACGAAAAGATGTCAAGACTTACATAGAAAAATGTCATTCGTGCAACATTCGAAAAACAAATGCTCAACCACCTGTAGAATTACAAAAATCTTACATACCATCGATAGTTTGGGGACGAATTTCACTCGATCTCGTGGGCCCTCTAAATAAAACAAGGGATGGAAATCGATTCATTCTGACGTGTGCAGATTTCTTAACACGCTATCCTGTATGTATAGCAATACCAGATATAAAAGCTGAAACCGTGGCGAGAGCATTTGTCGAAAATATTGTCACAGTGTATGGAGTACCTCAAGAACTGCTTACGGACTGCGGAAAACAATTCGTCGGTCAATTATTCCAATAAATCTGCAAATTAATGGAAATAACTAAACTTCAAACGACGCCTTACCATCCAGCAGCAAATGGAATATTGGAAAGATAATATAAAACTCTAAAAACAATGATAAGTCATTTTGTAAACGAATATAATGACAGTTGGGACAGAATATTACCCTATTGTGTAATGGCCTAGGAATTTACCTCACGATGCCACAAAAGAATCTCCGTACTACCTGATGTTTGGACGCGATTTCTCGCTGCCAATAAACGATAATAAAGTAAGATATGACCTTGATGATAATAATTACGCCAGTGAATTAGTGACCAGAATGCACATTGCGCATGAAATAGCAAAGAAAAATATTAAGAAAAGCATTGACAACAGCAGATGTGAAAGGTTGAATCAACGGAAAACACGACGAGAATTTTTATTGGGTGACCAAGTTTACCTATACAGTCCTGCGATACCTGGGCAAAATTTAAGCCGCAAATTACATGCTAAATGGAAAGGACCCTATCAAATAATTAATAAAAAGGGACCAGTAACCTTTAAGATAAAAGAAATGCGTGGGGCAAGGAAAAACCGAAGAGCGTATAGATAATGAAATGGCAGATCAAGATGAAGTAGATGAATTTTTAAACCAAGATACTGAACTAAGAGAAGAAAATCCTGGAAATCCGGAAAATCAAGATTTAAATAGCATGAAGAAGAAGAGGGTGAGAATTCCGACTCTGCGGAATCCACCCTTCAACCTGAAGACGAATCTGAGGGAGAACTCACCGATGAATATAATAGTGCCCTCGAGAATTCAGGCAGTGACGATGAAGAAAATGAGAATGTCAGAAAAACCCGTACTAGAGAAGTGAAAATGCCTAGCCGATTTAACGACTATGTTTTAGATTTTTAATTTAAATTTGGAGTCACCATGTATAGAATAAGAACTAATGTATATTATTATTGCAGTGGGAAGAATAACGCTGATACTATGGTATTGCATGTATTGCATAGAAGCTGCCCTAATAGCTTACGATTGTAAGAATCCATCAACGAACGTTACTGTGATATCATTACGAGAAGTAGCGTCCTGTCCAAGCCCTGAAACTGGCTATGATATCCAGGAAGGATATGCCCAAATTGTGGAGAAAAGAAGGTTTGAATATGTGCATGCATACTTGTGTCTTATTGAAGTAACAAGAACTATAAACCAGTGTGGAATGTTCTCACACGAATCCTCAGTGGAAGGTGGGTTACTAACATACATACACGAAATAGGAGCAGAAGAGTGTCGAAAGACTCATCTCTATAGGGAATTTCGAGGACTTAGAGGGCATATCATTTCAAGGTTGAGAGCCAATGCCACAATCTCGTCATCTGCGACATTAGCGGGTAGAATTGACGGAAACCGAAACTGTGAAGCTGGTCAGTATAATGAAAACGGACTCAACTGGAACAATGTAGTTGTACAGTCAAGTATAAAAATTACGTTAAGTGACCATTACGCTAAAGTTTCCTTGGATACAAACGAAGTTAGATTAACAAATGGTATGACATGTCAATTTTTAGAAGGATATTGCATGGATGCAATAAATGGAGAATCTACATGGGAAAGAAACGTGCTTGGTGAATGTAGCCAATATAGTATTATATACGATGGAAAAGCTACGTATGTAAAAGAAAAGAGGCTACAACATGCTGGAAACAGATACCTAGTTGTAGAAAGCAAGGATAAAGTATTCGCAATGCAACTAAAACGTCAACAGGCAACTTGTGGATCATTTGTATGGGAGAGTGAGCATCCTTGCTTACTGATTTTAAAAAAGAAGAGTGCCACAGAGCATACTTCGTTCTCTTTAAATAAGTTAAATGAGGAAGCAGATCTTCTAACGTACATAAATACCAAGTTCCTGTATGTGGAACAATCGATCAAACGAAGTTTTAATAGCATGTTTGCACAGACTATACATCGAAGATGTTTGCTACACCGAGAAATATTGAAAAATCGACTACTATTAGCACCACTTACATCTAATTCAGTAGCTTCCGTTGTCAAAAATCAACTAGGTTATATAGGAACTATATCAGGGGAGGTCATGTACATCCTCAAGTGTCTCCCCATAACAGTCGATGTAAGAAGAGAAAAAAACTGTTACGTAGAATTACCTGTTACAGTCAATAACAAGAGCTATTTTATGTCTCCAGTGACCAGAATTTTGCAAGAGCACGCCATTGAAATAGAATGTAACCCGATAATACCAGCTATGTATTATGTTGACAATAAGTGGGTGGGATTTGAACCACGCCCTGTACAAGGAATAACACCCCAAGTATTGACTATTGACTCTGAGGAACCATTTATATTCCAGTCAATTAAAGAATTAGGATCAGGCGGGCTTTATACATATAAAGAAATAAAGAAAGCTCAGGACGCCACGTTGTTCAATTCCGTGAGAGAAGCCTTAATTAACATTATTGTTAGAAAAATGGCTGAACAGAACATAGAATCACAAGGATATTCACCTTTAACCTTATTTAATAAACAAGAACTAGAAGAAATAGCAAATTCAACAATCAGAAAGTTGTATGGTTATTTCACAATACTGGGAGAATGGACCAGTAGAATTTTGGGAATATATTTTATTTTTAGAGCAATAAAATACATAGTAGAAATATTTTTAAATGCAGTCGCGTTGCACAAACTAGGAGGTTGCTCTTTCCACATATTAGCACCATTTTGGGATACATTGACATTATTTGTGCTACATCACAAGCAAAGGAAGGAATTTACCAATAGCAGCTCGTATAGGAGAAATTCAGAGATACCAGACGAAACCCTAAAACAAATTGAAGCTCCAACCGCCCCCGAACAATCGAAAAGACATGTGGATGGTTATTCTGGACATAAACAAGTAATTTTCAAGGTTGAAAATGAAGATAAATCAGTCAATTTACCAGAACACCCCAGAAACTGGACGTTTAAAACTGTTCGACTTAACCCAAGTAAACGCCAGAACAATATGCCAAAATAGCATGGAGTATGTATTGTAAAGACGACCAAAAACCAGAAAACTAAAAACTAATTTTTATAATTAAATAAGTGTGAGCAGTATAAATTTCGGCTAGAACATTGAAGAGTCCCACCAAAATTCGAACTAATCAATATTATGTTGAGCAGTGCTAATCCTAAAAAAAACGCCAGACTCCCGAAACAGCGCGCGCGAGAAACTAACAAAAATAACCCTTATCTATATAGCAGTCAAAGATGCGGCCAAGACGCATGAAAATTGGAAGGCTAAATTCACACTGAAAGCCGGGTTCGGGTTATAATAGGAATGGAGCACCGAAACGCATAGAAGAGGATTGTTTATATTGAAATACTGATGAAAAATGAACCATAAGTAGGGCTGCATAAGGAATATGAAATTTTGGCAAGGAATTATCAATTTTATTGTTTTTAAGCCGAAGGTGCACTTAGAAAAGGGATCCTATAAGAAGGATCGATATACTAAAATTAGTAGGAGTTAGAACAAAGATGGCCATTGACCAAATTAATATAAAAAAGATTCGAAAAATCCAGGAAAAATCAGTGTTAATTATTAATTCAACTTATCAATAAGTCAAAGTACCTGTAGTGTTGTGGTGAATTTGGAGTTACGAACAATTCTCGTGAACTTTGCCAATTTAGTGAACGGACTATTGGGTTGGTAATTTGTTTATTTTATTGGAACAATTTTATACAATACACTTTATTTTTTCTTCAACTTTGACAATTTAGTGAACGGACTATTGGGTGTGTTGAAAATAGCAACCCTGGCAACCTCGCCTCCACTGCCTAAGTACCCATAAAATATGGTACCTGAACTTTCAACCCAAGGGTAGCGAGGGTAAAGTGACGAAAGTGATATCGTTTCATAGCTAGTAAAACGAGTTGTTAGGAACGAGGGTGTTTTCATTTAACGTAACGGTGAATTACCGGTGTAGCATTTAGGTGCTGCATAAAGATATTTTACATTTTTTGGTGCCGAAACCCGGGACTCGTACTTGCTCGTACTGTGGAACTTGTAAGTGGCTAATTTTGAGGACTTATTAACATAACGCGATAAGACTTTGGAGTAAATAACGATAACGAGAACAATAATTAACGTAAACGCGAAACATAAGTAAACGAAAATTAACGAGCGTTTTACAATAATTTAAAAAAATGGAGCAAGTGATGAGAACGACGTGTCGGGCACGGCTAACGAATGACTTGATGAAATCCGAAACGATTGATATTCGCGAAGCTACCGTGTTTGTGGCTAGAATAAAAGCCGCACGGAACAATTTAAATAGTGCCAACGAAAATATTACAGCTGATATCGCGAGTGACCAAATAGAGGCTGAATGCGAGAAAATTTTGGAGTACGAAGATAGTGCAGTGACGGCAATTGCATGGTCGTTGGAGCAGCACATTGCAGAAAGTTAGGAGGAAGCGTCCCAAGGATCGTGTCCGCTTGATGTAGCGACAAATAACGATGGAGAGCGTCGACATTCAGTGGCGGTAGATCAGGAGGAACTTCCTTAAATGTCGGTAAGATTGCCTAAAATTGAATTAATTAAATTTAACGGGGATTGTCACGAATGGCCTGCGTTTTGGGAACAATTCAATTCTACAATTCGTTCTAACTGTGCTCTTGATGGTTCAAACAAGTTTACTTATTTGAAATCACTTTTAACGGGTAAGGCAGCCATAACAATTCAAGGCTTAACTTCCAGCAGGAACAGCTATAACGACGCTATCGAGCTGCTTACGGAAGAATATGGCAACAAGAAAAGAGTTGTTGATAGCTTCATTCAACAGCTTTTATCGCTAAGCGTAATAAAAAATAAAGCAGATATTGTAGCTCTAAGAAAATTATATAACACCACATCGAAAATAACTAGATCATTACAGACATTGGGAATTCCACCAAATAGTTGTGGGATGATGGTAAAATCGATTATTTTAAAAGCTCTACCATTGTCAATGCGAATTGAATTTAACAAACAGCAAGCCATTAGTGATAACCAAGACGATAATCAATTAAAAGTAGGTTCTGTCGTCTTTGATAATTCTTCTCTTACGTATGAAAGTCAAATTTCCAGACTATTGTCTTTCATAAAACTAGAGGTAGATTCTGTTGAACAAGCACGCATATTATGTGAAGAAAAGGGTAACGAAAAACCGAATTTTAATAAAAATCGGGAAAATATTCACTTTTATGGCAGAAGGAGCTCAGGTAGAGACAGTACGTACACCGCATCTGGTTCATTTACAACCGTTAAAGAGCAGTGCGTGTTTTGTAAATGCGACAACCATTCTTCAATCAATTGTAACGGGACATTAACAATTACCCAAAAGAAGGACATTTTAAAAACTAGTGGTCGGTGTTATAAATGCATTAAAGGTAATCATAGGTCACGGTATTGTAAAACAAGACTATTATGTGCGAAATGCAAAGGTATAGGTACATGCTACCTCTATGTGTGATCCAAATTACGAAAAAAGTAGAGGTAGAGCCAGTGTTGCAAGCGAGCCATCGGGATCGGCTACTAATTTGGTCGCGAACGGACAATTGGACAATGTTTATTTACAGACGGCTTGTGCGCGAATCGTTAAGGACAATCGGACGGACATTACCGAAACACAAACTGTTATACGATTAGTGTTAGACGGCGGTAGTCAGTTGACTTTTATTAAAGAGTGCCTATCGAGGCAGTTAGACTTACCCGTCGTAATCGCGATAACGGGATTTGGAAAAAACGAAATAGCTCCAGCGCGAGTGTGCAAACGCGTCTCGTTAATGATAAAAGGACTATCGAAAGACAGTAAACCGATTAAGATCAACGCCGTAGAAGTACCTGAGATATGTTTTGACAACTTAGTAGCGCCTGCCGAGAATGACCCCGTTATTAACGATTTTAGTAAGAGGTATCGACTTGCTGATGTATATCCCACTACAGCTAATGTTTTGCCAGGAATTTCTGTATTAATTGGAGCCGATACATATTGGAAAATTGTACATAATCAAGTACAGAAGCTCACCGATTCTTTAACAGCAATAAATACCGAGCTTGGCTGGACAATTCACGGTAGTCATAACCAATGTTCCCCATCTGTTAATATTGTAAATAATCTTCACGTACAAGTAGAATTAATTAAGGAGGACGAACTAAATATTAGAAAATCTTGGGATTTAGAAACAATTGGAATTAAGCAACCACAGACTCATACAAACGGATACAAACGATTTTGTAAGTGAAAAAATAATCCTACAAAATAATTGATATACTGTATCCTTGCCGTGGATTGACGAATCCTGTAAACTTGATTCCAATTATAATGTAGCTTTATTTCGTGCACAGTCTTTAACGAAGAAGCTAATTTGTAACGAAAAATTAGTGGAATATGATTGTGCAATGAAAGAATACTTTAAAAACGGCTGTGCTGAACTGGCTCCTAGGTCAACTAACGAAGACAAGACCTACTATATGCCACATCGGCCAGTATACCGGGATGACAAGGAAACTACCCGAATTCGGTGCGTTTTTGATGCATCTGCCCATAGGCCTGGGTTTCCGTCATTAAATGATTTATTATCGCCTGGTGAGAATTTGGTGCCTTTACTTTTAACAATATTGTTAAATTTTAGGATCGGTCAGGTAGCCCTAATGGACAGCCTAAGTCTGACGTCACAAGGGGTGTGTTTTAAAAAACCTTTCCAAACAAAAATAAATGGCATTGAAAATCCCATAAGAGATTTTTACAAGCGTTGGTACTCATTTATAAGCGACAAATAAGCAATTTCTTCAAATTATTTATATATTTGGTGATATGATTGACCCATTTACAGCCACAGATTAAGTGTTTCCTGAAAATATTTAATCGCCATCTGAAAAAGTTTGAGGTTATGTCATTGTTGTTTACATTATTGTTTATTAAGACATAATTGTTAGTTTTTTGTAAAATAAAGCTTGTGGTAGTGTTTATTTATTAATATGAAGTAGACCCAGTCTATAGCCTAAATAATTTATATTATAGATTCAATATTGGCTAATGTGGTTACGTATTTTGTTACCCGAACAGAAAATTTTCAAGTTTGTTGTATTCCCTGCAAAGATAAAAGAAAGGAAAGCTCGGACATCATGTAACGGTTTATTTTTAGTACTAGCGGTTAAAGCCTATTTTTGCTAAGGTGTGAGAAATAATCATTAAGGTAGTACAATGTGCTCTATGAAAAACCATTAGTATGTGGTGAATTGAAACAAACCAAAATTTTATTTAAAGTTTATTATTATGTCGCCTTCACCTTTTTGTCAAGAACCTTCCAATATATTTGTTTCGGTGGTTATTCAATATAGATAGATATTTATAAAACATTTTACTAGTAAAAATAAGGCTATACATATATATATATATATATTACTTGTAACATTGCGCTGTTACATAGCTCTCTCTCTCGGTGTGTAGAAGTTGCTTTCCTTTCTTATGACATTTGTTGATTACCTGGTTCCTCCTTTATCTTTTTGCAATGCCGTTACCTCGAGTAGCTGATCCAGCTTGTGTTGTACCTAAAATAAAGATAACTGTTTGAATTCTATGACTGCAGACTGAGATCTTAGGTAATTTTGCCTTCGATGGTACGTAAGGTTATATAGGTATGTAAGAGTTGTTAAAACGGTCTCTGGCTGCCGAATGCCTGGTTAATAAAGTAGAGCCTTACCTTATCTTTCATCTTGATTCCATATCTCCCTTGGCTTAGGGGTTGAAAGTCGATTTTTCTCCCTTGTTAAATGGCAGACCATGTCCTAAGTTAGTAGCCTAAAAACAGTCAGCTACAGACGGTGTAAATAGAGTAAGTTATAGGACTTACCGCTATGGTTGTGTCAAATACATTTTCGAGGGAAATACAGTGGATTTTCCGTATTATATTTTCCTTTGTTTGGTTCTAGAATGGTGTGACAATCTGATCGTTAGGTACATTTCAATTTGTTGGTTATAAATAAACCCTGTTCCTTTAATTTATATGAATAGAAGTGGGCGTCAATATCGATTTTAATCCCTTCGATCGACCTAACTTATTGATATGGTATTGACTGCTATCGGGTGATTTTTACCAGCCAATTGCATTGTATTGTAATCTGTTTATCGTTATGTAATTTAGGAGCCACTTGGGTGTTTATTTAAAGCTGGTTATTGGTGTAAAATCATTTAGTTTCTAGGTTGACATCTATCGACCTTTGCGAGATCGATTATATCGCTTATTCCTTAGATGTGGGAAATATTTATCTGATGTACCGTTGGTTGTATACGGGTGACCGTGTTTGGTAATAATTTATATTGCCCATTTATTAGTTAATTAAAAACAAATTTCTTTAGTTTCACCGTCGCGCAGGAGGGGGTACAAGGGTAACCCAGGATTCTATTATCACCGCTCTTTGGTTATTTTATTATTTGTACGGGTTCGCTTCGGTTAGGTTAGTTCATTAGGTTCTGTATAGGTACTTGGTTTTAAATTCTAGCGCCCTTTTTATTGACAGGAAGCTTTCTATTTTGTTGGTACGATTGCAGTTCTTCCGGGAGGTCGTGCGCGCTTCTTACGGCCTTCATTACTTACTTACTGACCTGTCTCCGTCGTGAAAGCGTGTGTCCAGCCAATTTTTTTGCACGTGAGTGGATTTTGGATACCGTTTTCAAATTAAAACTTCCTGATTGCTGATTTAGATTGGAAGCTTTTTTTACGGCATAGCCGGATTTTAAAGCGACGGAGTGCAGGTCAGGAAACGTGAAAACGTGTGAGACCCCATTGTCATCGGGGTCCTCTTACCGGGTCGCTTCTACCCAGGTCCTTTTACTTGGACACCTTTTATCTGGGGTTTCATCCAGAGGCGCTACCAGTTTTAAACTAGGGCGTACCTAGAGTTGCCCACCAGGCCTAGTGCCAAGCAGCCACGGCAGTATCGGTGACACCATCCCGATGAAGTGACACAGGTTTTGGGGTTACTTTTTTTGTGAACGTTATAGCCGTAGAGCGGATATATATGAATATTTTTATTGTTGGTTGTTCCATGCTGTAAATTGGAACCGTCATTGGAAATTAATTTTTCTCGGGCGTAAAACCTAATCAATCATTTTTTTTTGTTGTTAGGGTGTATTTTTTATATCGGGCCAAAAGTTGAAAATCGTCGAAAAAAAAAAAAGTATTTCAAACGTTAAGGTAAATTGGTTTTTATGAATCCGTGAATACTCTAGTATATTATTTTCATATGGAATTCTATATATATGGTCAACTTTCTTGATCCTGAATAATTTTTAATCACAATCCCTTATTTTTGTCCTGTCTGCAACACATTTTTTCGAGTGATCAAACAGATATATATATTCACATTAGAAGTATTATTTTCTATATATTTAATTGATACATGATACAGTAAGCCCAAGGAAAAAATAGATGTTAGGAATATTTAAACACAATATTTTATAACAGGTTTTTAATTGTTTAAAAGCGCGGAATATCTTATATTATAGCTTAAGCTACCTATTTGAATAGAACTATTTGTAAAACGGCCGTAAGATATGATAATTCTATACCTATAGCGCATATTCATTAAAGAATATTCAATTTTTAGTAGCAATAGCATTTCATTTTTCTTTGGGGTTCACAATTTTACGAGTTGCAGATGGGGACAATTTATTGCAGATTGGACAATTTTTCAAAATAATAAACAGATTACTTCAACTTATTTATTAATCCGTTTACAAAAGAAATATGTAGGTACGTAAATATTTGACAAAATTTAACAATTAGTACTGAGTATTTGGCAGTTTAAACTTGAGCCTCAAATAGCATGTTTATCTCTTCTTCATCGGGAATGAGATACAAGTCCGGCCTCGATTTTGATACGCTTTTAGGAGGACTTTTTAGGACGCATAAAATATCTTTGCAAGGCAGACTTTGTATGTCATCCTTGGTAGGCCAGAAAAAGTTTTTGCCTTTTCTAGTCAAGAACTTTACAGTGATCATATCCTCAACTTTCTCTTGGACAATACCTACAGAATAAGAAAACCTAGAAAATATTCAATTTTTTTTTACAAAAAAAACTATACCAGGATACCACAGACTTCCATATGTTACCGCTACCCATGTACCAATAATTGTAACTGTGCTAGTGTGCCCATAAGTGTCAATATATTCAGGTAAGTTTGAGTCTACAGTTTCCACCACGTCATCTACTAAGTTTATGTTAAGGAAATATTAGTGTTTGTAAACACAAGAAACGAATTAACTACCTACCTCTACGGTCATTGTTCTATGATATAAAAAGGATACTATTATCATTGTGGTATAGCTGAATGCAATTTGTACCAACAGAAAAATGAGTGCATACGCTTCCAGGTGTACAAAACTTGCAACTTAAAGACCTCGAGTCATACTGAGCATAGGCTCCTTCAACATTCCAGACAATTTGGTATGCTTGTCCAATCTTGTTAAATTTTGAAATTAGTTTTGGCGTTTCCTCTTTGGCAGCTTCAACTACCTTCTTATTAATAACAAAAATACAAATTCTCGAACTTTTCTTTACTATATCAGCAAACTCTTGGGCAGAAGAAATATCTGACCCATGCAAGACTTTTCTATCGGCGAGTCTCTTGATGGTTCCACCTATACCATCCATCGGACCTTTTCCGTGTCCTGGGGCACTAAAATTCCATTCAACCTTTGCATCGGGGAAAAACGTGTTTAAATTCTTTGCTGCCAGATACATATTAAATCGATTTCTATATTGAGATGTCGGTCCGTCAGAAAACATTTTGAAGTGCATAGTATTTTTAGATAATTTTGATGTTTTTAGATGTCTTAGTACCGGTGGAATGTGACACCAAATGGCGTGGGCCTGGTGATCAAGGTTGTCAGATAGAGTAGCAAATGAAAAAGTTTCAGTATTTCCGTTATTGATGAAATAAGCCACTCCAGTGTGGATGGAAATTTGTCTTTTATTCGCACCAAAGTGCATGGACTGTATTTCGCTGCTTAGTTTGGCGACATAATTCTCCGAAAAATCTATTTGCATGACAACTTCATTTTCTTGAAGGTTCTCTATGCAACTGCGTAAATAATTCAGTTGGTGCATCATTAAATCTACGTGACTTTTAAATAAGGGTATTGCGTTTGTCAACTGTTGGGATAAATCTTCCTTGGTTGTTTCTGTTACTACTTTAGATGTTATTCTTATGTTTTTGGGTTCATTTTTTATATTCCTCGTCTCAACACATGTTTTCCATTGTTGTAGCTTAATGATATCGTTTTTGTTAATTTCATTTAATATAATTTCGAACTCATTTTTTACTAATTTCTGAATGTCTCTAGTATCAACAATTTTTTCATTAAAGCATTTATTTGAAAGATAAGTAAAATTCTCATGTTTAATGCAAGCACAAGTTTCTCGGTCCTTCAACTTTGGATGAACTACCCAAAAGGGTTTAAACTTATAGAAGGTTGCAAAAGACATACCCGTTATAGGGTATTTATTTTGGAAAGACTTATAACAAGAATTTAAGTCATGCAGTAGCAACCTCTTCTGTTTCTTTACCTTTTGTTTTGTTATGAACTGTTTTTTTCCCGGACACTGTCTTGAAATATCATCGCATTCGAAAAAATATCTAACTCTCGCAATGTCCTTTTTATCGTACTTGCTTTTTCTATTTCTCTGAAAACGTGTGCTTACATGTCCTTTTAATTTAGAGTTTAGCTTATAAGATATCATATCTTTGATTCTCCCCTGGAGTCGATTTTTTTTAAGTATCTCTCCGGAGAGAATTTTCTTTAAATTCTGTTTATTTTCTTCAGTAAGATCGTTAGATTTCATATTGATTTGGATTTGCTTTCTAAATGCTTCGCCAAATACCAACTCTCTTTTAACATCTTTGGGTACGTCTCTACCTTTCAGCATACATTCGACTTTCGTGTTAGGGGAAAAATCTGACTTCAACATTGCGCTATCCTCTAAACTATCTGAAAAATTTGGCATTTGCTTGGGTTTTACTTTCTCCTTATTTCGTAGCCATCGTTTTTTATACTTCTCTTTCTCTTTTCGTATTTGTTTTATTTCTCTTTGTTGGCCATGTAAACGTGTCTTGAGGCTGTGTATTTCTCGATACAATTTTTTAAGGTTTCGGTTTGAGCGTTTCTTTGCAGGTGTGCTACTTGATGGTATTTCTCGATCATTGATTCTATTTTGAGCTTGCCTGTTATCTGTATTACCAACTTCCTCCAAGTATGCTTGTTCGTTGTGTAAGTCACGTTCAATATTTACCGCACGTAATTCGTCTTCGCTTTCTGATTCAGGTGGAGTTTCTGATATAACTGCTGTTAGAGTTTTAACCTTTTCACGATAACTTCTTTTAGTTTTTTTCCAGTAATCTCTTTGTGTAACTTGTTGCTTTTTTGGAAGATCTTTAATTTTTAAAATTTTTCCTTCCTCACGTAATTTCCGTTTTCTTTCTTTATCTCTGTCTCTTAGCAGGGACTTTTTTTCCTCAGACATTTGTTGTCTAGATTTTCTAGATCTTTCTGTAGATGTTAAACCATTTGATTTCTTGTCCTTTTTTTTGGTGTCCTTTTCTTTGGCTGGTTGTTTCTGGTTTGACCTAGAGGTAGATGCAACTGGGGATTTTGGTGTCATGCCATTAATTTGAGGTTTAGAGATAGTTCCAGTTTGTTTTTTACAATTATCTAACTCACTCATATTGACCGATGGGTCATATTTAGATTTTTGTCTCGTTAAATCCTTGACTGATATACGTAAATAGTTTACATCATATTTGGGAGAATCATTTTCACATCGTCTTTTTTTTCTTTGTTTAGCCTGGTTCTTTCTTTTTTCGATCTTCTTAGCCTGATTTCTTGCAAGTGATGCTTCTTTTTCTCGTTTTAATTTATCAATTAAGATTTTTTTTTTGTCTTCATTCATCTTAGGTATCCCTAAATATAAAAACATTTCCTTAAATAGAAAAACAAAATAAGGATAGCCATAATAAAATCAAGCAATAGCCTTCGCTTAGACAAAACTATTTGTAAGATTTTGCGCACCCTGTATGCAAGAAAATTAATTATACATAATATACTTAAGATATCCAGAATTTTGTAGCAAATCGTCCGCGACCAAACAAACATAAGCCAAATTAAATTAATCAACAAGAATGTATATCAAAGAAAAAACACTGCAAACTTTGCGTTAGGTACTTTAAGTAAGCTTTTATTAATTATTTCACCAAACAATATGTTGTTTAATAATTTTTAAATAATAACTTTGATATGTAAAGTTAACAAATTAGTAATTGTGTCCGTTCTGCAACGCCGATGTCCATTCTGCAGCACGCAAATATTGTTGCAGACTGGACGTTGCAGACAGGACAACCTCTGGAATTTTAAATGTTTTACAAATCCTATTAATGCCATATGGTTTATTTTGAGGTTATGTGTGTTCGAAAACTAGATGAATAAAATATGAACGTTATAGTTTTATACCGTGCGTTTTAAAAAGGTAACAGACGTTGCAGACAAGACAGCCAGTTTTTTGACAAATGCTTCCCATAATTTTTATTTTAGGTTTAAACCTAAAAAATATGAAAAAGTTAACTTACCAGTAATCACACTTCGTTGCACTAACAGTTGACGTAACTGAAATGAAATGGCATGCAATGTTGTCAAATGTATCTTAAATTATTTGGCGTAAAATATGCTGTTGCAGACTGGACAATCATGTGAGGGACATTTTATTTATATTAATAAGAGATATACAATTTAGTGAAATATCGAATTTTTATGTCTCTTGCATTAACATAAAACATAGTTAAGTGATTGTATGTGTTTTGGCTGCAAAGCCTTTGAATAATTTAAATTTTTGCCACTTTACATAGAGAAAATTGCGCCAGGGACAGTTGCAGATGAGGACATTTTGTCCATCTTAGCTACTGGAACACGCACTGGAGCTATTTTATAACAACATTTGTAGTAAATTTTAACGAAACAATTCATTAGTTATACATTTAATTTAAAAAGAGCGGTATTTATCTCTTTACGCTGTTTTTATGCTCTGAGGACAGCAATATCGTTGTTTTCGCCCAATATAAAAAATACACCCGTTAATAAATGTAACTATCCGCAGAGCGGATATATATGAATATTTTTATTATTAGTTGTTCCATGCTGTAAATTGGAACTGTCATTGGAAACTAATTTTTCTTGGGTGTAAAACCTAATCAATAATTTTTTTTTCTTTTGCATTTTAATAAACGGCATTAGCGTGTTTTTAAAATTTTTAGTTTTATTTGAGACGTCCCACAACACAACCTCTGTAATTTGCTTTTTGTTAATTTTTTTTTTATTCATTATTAAGTTCAGTGAAGAGTGAGGTCCCACCGAGATCGCGGAGGCTTCCGTTTTGGCCTGGCTACAAAACGGTGGCGCCCCTTATTACCCCCCCCCCCCCTACTCTTCGGCATTTGGGCTAGGGCATTTGCTCGCTCGCTCAAGGCCTCTCACCCTCAGCTGAACTTCGTTATCGATTTCTTTTTTTTTTAATTAAAATTAAATTCTATTTTTTTTTTATTTACAATTAAATTCTTTTGTGTCATTGATAATTCAATATTAATCTTTGGGCAAATAAAAGCGTAGCAATCACTTATAAGGTACCTAATAGAGCAAATATTATTATGTTAAAAAGGGGTAAATGCCTTGGAGTCAAACCATGTCCTATGGATGCAATTTGATTCAGGTCGGAATAGTTCACATTATGATGAAAGACAACAGTTATAATATTGTGGTAATTTAAATTACTATCATAAATTTTTTTATATACTTCATGGAAAATAATATTTTAATTGTAGATTATACCAAACAAAAAATGCAACAAAATAATATCTGCCAACTGTTTATGTTCTAGCGGGAATAAAATATCATCAACTGCATTATTTGGATACTACTACCTATCAGTCACTGATAAGAAGTGCCTTCGAAGTGCCCAAAAAACTAAATCCAGCGAAGTTAAAACAGCTAAGGATAGCTATATTCCAGTAAGCCTTATTCATGCAGCTGTGGATCATCAGATTGATCAGCGATTTTAGAAATACTGTAGACCTTAACAACGTTTGATGTACTGAAATTATAAAAATTTAAACAAATATTTATTATTATTTTTATAACATTGTTTTATAATCTACATAATATATATTTCAAATTAATTGTATTAGGTATAACATTGATATCCCTGTGCATACATAAGGACATGAGAATAGTTGTAACTAAGGCGTATACTAAAAGTTTTTAAAGGTTTTTTTGAAATTTCTTCCAAATCTTGCATTAAAAAATGCTTTTCTGCTTCTAACGATGCTCCTCTAAAGCACGAGTCAATATCTTCGGTAACATCTGTCCGCTCACTAGTGGTCCTTTTCTAAAAATAATTTAATATAATGTTGCTTTTCTATTAAAAGTTAAATCAAACTATTAAATGTTCACATTTTTTACTTTAATTTTTAGGAACGTGAATACATTTTGTATAATAAAAGCTATAACATACCTTTTTTCTGGAGATGTAATGCTAAATTGCCTTTTAGCGCTGAACTCAAATATTGTAGCCCTATTCTTTCTGTCATTGTGCCCAAAATGGCAGGTACAAACCAAAGAATGTTGGGAAGGGAAGGTTCTCTGCTCTATCTTGAGTTCTACCATTGTAAAGCAAATAATGGTTTAACTCCAAGGCTTTTATCCCTTTTTAACATAATAATTATTGTTCTATTATGTACCTTATAAGATGCTTATATGTGATTACCAGGCATTCCTCTCTTCTATCTTTGCAGGGAATACAACAAACTTAAAAATTTCTGTTCGCTATGTTTTCAATCCGTTTACAAAACACATAACCACTTTAGCAGATATTGGATCTATAATAAAAATTATTCAGGCTATAGACTGGGTTTACTTTATATTAATAAATAAATACTACCATAAGCTATATTTTACAATAAAACTAACAATTATGCTTTAATAACCAATAACATAAACAAAACTAACATAACCTCAAACTTATTCAGACGCCGATAAAATATTTTCAGGAAACACTTATATACCTCTATCTGTAGCTGTAAATAGGTCAATAATATCACCAAATATATAAATAATTTGAAGAAATTGGTTATTTATCGCTTATAAATGAGTACCAACGCTTGCAAAAATCTCTTATGGGATTTTCAATGCAATTTATTTTTGTTTGGAAAGGTTTTTAATACCACGCCCCTTGTGACGTCATCACTTAGGCTGTCTATTGCGGATATTGAAAAAGCGTTCCTTCAGATTGAACTTAAAGAGGATGATAGAGATTGCCATAGATTTTTATGGTACGCAGAGCCGATATCTAGTGCCATAAAACTTCCAGAGCTTGTTGAATGTCGAATGAAACGTGTAACATTTGGCGTTACTTGTAGCTCATTTCTTTTAGCGGCAACATTAAAGAAGCATTTATCAAATACGCCCAACGAATATCAAGATGTTGCCAACGTTTTGCTTAAATCATTTTATGTCGATGATTTAATAGTTGCAGTTGACGATATACAGCAGGCTTATAGAATTTATAATGAAGGGAAACAGATTTTGTCAAATGCTAGTATGATCTTAAGAACATGGCGCACTAATAATGCGACGCTTAGACAAACGATAGAAGAGTCAACTCTCGTTAACGATAAGGTTCATAAGGTTCTGAGCCTACTCTGGTTTATGTACATAACAAATGGAAGCCATACATTTGCCATCGTGTAACCAGGAGCGGATCCAGAACCTCTTTTTTTTTTTGGGGGGGGGGGGTCACTCACAAAAAAGGAATATATTTTACTTTTGTGTATTAATGCTATTAGATAATAAATCTCCAAAATAATAAAAGAAGTTTTCATAAATCATTTTACCGATCAATATAATTAAATTTTATCATGCATTGGAAAATAATATGAGCAAAGTAAATATAATATATACTATTTTTTTGTGTTCCTCTGTTTGTTTGGGGGGGGGGGGTCATGACCCCCATGACCCTGCCCCTGGATCCGCGCTTGCGTGTAACTGAAATAAAAAATTTGAGCGTTGGTGAATGGCGGTACTGTCCAGGATCAGAAAACCCTGCTGACTTACTTACGCGAGGTGTAAAGGCTAAGGTTCTTATTGATTCTCAAATTTGGTATTTTGGGCCAACATGGTTAAAAGGGAATAGTAACGAATGGCCTTCAAATGATGCAGCAGTTGCGCCTGAACAAGTATCAGTATATGCTGTACAGACTAAAGAAATCCAGAGTCAAGAAGATATTAATTTTTCCGATAGAAAACTATAGCAGCTTGAATAAAATATTAAGAGTAACGTCCTATGTACTAAGATTTATAAATAATTTAAAAAACCCTAAGAATAAAAACACTGAAAGTGACCCTTGAAGAAATACAAGAAAGTGAAAGATATTGGATTAAAGTCGTACAACTACAACAATTTAACGAGGAACTAACGGCTCTTAAGATTAACGGAAAGGTGGAAAATGATTCGAAAATTCTAACGTTAAACCCGTTCTTGGATGACAAGGGGATTATACGTTTAGGTGGGCGACTACAGGAATCACTTTTACCCAGTGAACTTTATAACAACAGAGTTCACTGCTTTTACCATACGAAACCAAGCATCCAATCATCTTACCGAAGGTGTCCATATTAACGGATCGATTGATTTGGAATTCACACATTATGGTCATGGTCAACCATGGCGGAGTCAATGCAACCTTAACATATTTGAGACAAAATTTTTGGATTATACATGCTAGACAGTGTGTTAAAACGGTATTACATTCATGTCTAAAATGTAGAAAATTGAGAGGAAAATGTGCAAACGAACATTTTGGCCCACTACCGCGTAGCCGCATACAAGAAGTTTCTCCATTTAAGGTAACTGGGGTGGATTTTGCAGGACCACTTTTTGTCGCTTCAGTGAATGGAAGATCGAAGGTCTATATAATGTTATTGACTTGCGCAGTCATCAGAGCAGTGCACTTAGAACTGGTCCCAAATTTAACCGCAGAAGCTTGTATTCTAGCACTTCGTCGTATTATTTCACGAAAAGGTGTACCTCAGATCATATATTCCGACAACGCAAAGACCTTCAAGAGAACGTCAATCAAATTAAAAGAACTTCCAAGAATTCTTTGTCAAGAAGTACAACGAGAAGCCACTCAAAAACAGATTCAATGGCGCTTTATTGTGGAACGAGCAGGGGCGGTCATATCAACATTTTGAGGGGGGGGGGCCATGCAGTGGCGGCTCATGCCAATTTAGAGAGGCGGTGCTAGGAGAAGTCTTAGCGCCGCAGGTGAAACATTTTTGGGTGCCACGCCCTTTTTTGTTGATGATTCTTGGTTTTCAAGTAGGAACAATACGCAAAAAACGGCTAAGTAAATTTTAAGAAAATTATAGATACCTATATTATACATATTATACCTACTTACTTAATTATTTTTATTAATATTTTTTGCGTTTAAATATTTTTAAAAAATTAAGGGTTTGACACGATTGGTCAATTTATGGAGGCAGGGCTTTTATGATGTAAATCGACGCCAAGGGGGGGGGCATGGCCCCCATGCCCCCCCCCCTGTATGACCGCCCCTGGGAACGAGCGGCATGGTGGGGTGGCTTCTGGGAACGGCTAGTTAGAACCGTTAAAGATGCGCTTAAGCTAACCTTAGGCAAAAGTACATTGGATTTTGATGAACTTCAAACAACATTAACGGAAATTGAAGCAACAGTAAATATAAGACCCTTAACATATATTCATAACGATCCTACTGATTTACTGGTGTTAACGCCATCACATTTTTTACTGGGTTCTAGAAATTGTGGATTTTCTGTAGACGTTAAAAATCCAGATATCAAGCGAGATTGTATATTAAAACAATGGAAGGTACGCAACGAACTTGTTCAGAAATTTTGGAAAAGGTGGTCTACCGATTATCTTCAACAGTTAAGATCTGCAGTTCATACCAATGTAAACGTTAAATCGATGTCATTTAATATTGGTGACATTGCATTACTGCACGACCAGAATATGCCCCGGTTATCATGGAAAATGGTTAGAATAGTGCAAATATTCCATGAACGAGATGGCAAAGTACGAGCTTGTGAAGTCATGACTTCAAACAAATCCTTACTTCGACGACCCATTCAATTATTGTATCCTTTGGAACTTACTGCCGCCGGGAAGGATGTTGAAAATAGCAACCCTGGCAACCTCGCCTCCACTGCCTAAGTACCCATAAAATATGGTACCTGAACTTTCAACCCAAGGGTAGCGAGAGTAAAGTGACGAAAGTGAACTTTCAATAGTGTAAAACGAATAGAGAACGAAATAGATATAACCGTAACGAACTCTAAGGTTTTATCATTGTTTTTAAGTTAAGTTTTAGTTAGTCATTATTTTGTATATATCGTTTCATAGCTAGTAAAACGAGCTGTTACGAACGAGGGTGTTTTCATTTAACGTAACGGTGAATTAACGGTGTAGCATTTAGGTGCTGCATAAAGATATTTTACAGGGTGGAAAAATTTATTTATTTTATTTGGAACTATTTAATGATAATTTAGTGTTACGAATTTACGGGATTATTTTGGGAAAATATTATACTATAAATATGATGTGGATGTTAATTTTTTTCCACCATATGGGCCTTATCACAGAGCCATGGCTACAGGACTACCTATACCGCCTGGCTCTGTAACATTTACATATAATAGGGAGGATGACCTCGCCAGAGGACCATCACCCCATGCTGCAACCCATCAAAGCGCTAAGGGCCCTGTAAACGGACCCGGCCCACAGCCAGTATCAGGTAATACGAACAAGAATGGCTACCCTCCTAGGGCGAGGACAGCTTCCCCTGGAACCGTGCCCCTGTGCACTATGCATTGCCCCGTAAAATGGCCTATTCACCCCTACCGAGTTTTGAGCGGTATGGCGCCGCATACGGTTACCGGGTTGCCAATGTGCCGTCTGTCTGGCATCTGAAAACACCCATCGGGAAGCCACAGCCGGGCCGTCAACCTCCACCCACCGTCACCCCCCCCCCCAGCAACGGAGAGCGAGAACACAACGCACCCCAAGGGCCAATCCAAGGTCACCTTCCGAAGCTGCGAAGCTGGGCCATCCAGCTTAGGACGAACTAGGCCACTACCACGCCGAGGAGCGACCCCCCCAGTTCCAATCGTCCCACGACCCCCGGTCGAGGCAAACAGGCCCCCACCAGCGGACGATGTGGAGATGCCTGTGGACATTCCGCCGCCTCCGGCAGTGGCCCCCAGACCGCCACCGGCCGAGGCAAATGACCAACCCCCGGCAGCCATCCCTCCTCCCCGGGAACCAAACCGACCCTGGCGATACGTCCTGGAACCTTTGCCACCGTAAAAAAAAAATTATTAGTAAGTTTAATGCTTAGTATTATTTTAAAACGATAAGGCATACATTCAAAAATATTTACTTTTGCTTGCAAAGATAATCAGGGAATAAATTTTAATTTTTAGAAGGAAACAATTTTAAATAGTAAAATCAATACAATAAAATGAGTACGTTTACCTTGTGACAATCCGATTTTGTCACAAATGAACTATTATAATCTAATGCCTCATTTCACATGTCTGACTTGTATTGTGTCTTTTAAAAATTGTATTTTGCCTTTTTAAAGCGATGTTTGGTTCCCTGTATAAAAGTAGATACGTACCTAAGGTCAACGGCCTCTGTTTTCGTTGTCTTTGACGAAGCAGGCTACATTATCCTCCTATTTTAAATCACATATCTCCCTGGAATACACTATGCGAGACTTATACGAGTGTTTCATTATGTAATTCAAATATATTTCTTGTTCTCAATTTTTAGTATTACCTGTCAAATTGGCTAATGAATTTTCTAGGTTAATATTCTTCTTCTGAAACATGTTTGGGCCAAAATATTCAGCAACCCAAACTTCAACGACCGTTTGCCCCTCGAATGGCAGGGATATTCTGGGACTTGGGTTTTCTTTAAATAATTTATAATGGATTGAATGAATTACGAATTGACTTCTTATGTAAAACTAAATTTGGATAAATCTGTTTCATTTCTCTTGGCTTGGAGTATCTGCAATTGAATGGGCATGGCTCTGGAGACTTCATTCTGTGTCGCCGCCAGTGTGTGAACTGGTCTCTCCTTTCGGAGCGAGCAGGTAGATCTGGCCGGAAGTGAGTCGCCCTAAAGTCGCTTTCGGCACATTTTTCAACTTTTAACCTAAAATTATTGAGTGACTTCACTTAACTTCCAGCGATCAACGAGGCAGCAGGCGTTTCTGGATCCAGGACTATTTAAGCCATCTGTTTTCCAGGATTTTGGTTCTGGAAGCGTTACTTTCTGTGCCCCTTTAGTTTGCTTTGTTTATTTTTGGTTTGCGGGGCCGCAGAAAGCCACATCGTGGGATTTTTTTTGTCACAAGTTGTTCGCTGTTGAAGGTGAGTTTTTTTATATACCATGCCGTTTCTTTGTCGATTTTTTAACTGTTCTCCTAAAACACCTTCTGGGGCTCTCTTTTAGTTAATTCGGGTCACTAGGACCATAAGAGGCCGACCATCTGGAGCATCCATCACCGTTGAGACCCCCTATTTCAAGTTTAAAGACCCTACAGCTCCCGTAAGGTAAGCGTAATTCATTTTTCTTTCCTATTTTTCCCTGTATATTGCTTCCAAATCGCCATAATTTAACACCACATGCTTTGTCAGATAAATGTGCCTTTTGTACCTATAACCGAGTATAATTGGTCTCGTTAGCTAAGTAATTAATATTCTTTATTGTTTTACGATTAAGTGGACCCCATTTCACCTATGCTAAAGGATTTTCTTTTTTTGTTACCTGTCTTCTGTCAATTTGGTTTAAATTCAATTAATCTTGACCTTGAAATTTAATTAACTTTATTTAAACTCTATAATTTTTTCTTTATAAAGGGGTCCAACTTACTGCTTTATTTTGGTACGTTTTCTATGTTTTATATAGCCCAAGTTTGCTTGAAGGCCAGTGTGACATGGTATCTTAATTCTTACCATACAGGGTGTGCCCTAAATATAAATATTTTAAGTGTTTTGGAATCAAACCAATTATAATTGATTGTCACAATTTAAATCATTTTAACATCTACAAAATTAAAATATTTATTTGTTTATAATTATTATAAATCCACCAATTTGTCAAGAACTTTCTTGAATGGACATTTTTAGTTTGTAATGTTTATTTTAAATAGTAACACTAGAGTCTGCTGAGCTATCTTTTTAATAGCGGCATATCCCGATTATGTAATTATTTTTTTTTATTATGTCCTAGCTTAAACAAATTATTGATTGGTCTGCTGTTTGATAACTAATATGTTGACATTACTTGTGCTAAATTTTATATAGTTGTATATTTCCCTTATGTGTGTACATAATTGATTTTAGTACATAGGCGTACGTGCTGGCTTGATAAATTAATTTTATTTTAAGTTTGTGGGCTCTTCAAGCTTAATTAAAATAGTTGATCACTATACTAACGCCCCTGAATATAATTTTATAAATTTATTATTTTTTTATCTCAAACCAAAACTTGATTTGTGACGTTAATTATTTTTATTTACATTTTTCAAAATCAATTTATTTCAAATTTAATTCTTGCTTATTATTTAACATTTTTATAGTTGCTTTAATTTTTTTTATATAGTTCCTTTTTCCTTTTGTTTATTTTCACTTAGTTGGTTTTGCCATTTTAATTTTATTACTTTATTATAATTTATTGTACGAAGGGAAAAGGAACTAGGTAATTTTTTATTAATAAGCCCTTAGCTAATGCTTTTCCTTTTTTTAATAGGGTCTTCTCTTCTTCATCTTCTTCTCGTCTTCTCCTCTCTTTACTTATTCGTCTTACGGACGTCTCGTTGACGTCCCTCGACGCACCATCGTCTTCTTCCCCTCGGAAGAAGCCTATCTACGTCTTCACAACAGGTTTATTAGGTTTAAATACTAACCCCCATGTTTTTCTTTTTTTTTTTGAATAAAGCCAGCAATAATTTTAATTCTCTTTGTTTTATTTATACAGCTCCCCCTGTACGTGGTTTTCTTTTCTTTTTTTTTCCTACCTAAGTTGTGAAGTCCAGCTGAGAGTGAGGCCCCAGCACGATCTTGAAGGTTTCCGTTTTGACCTGGCTGCAAAACGGTGGCGCCCTATTTTAAACCCCCCTTACTCTCTGGCAATAGAGCTAGGGCATTTGCACGCGGTCCCTCAGCCTCTCACCTCAGCTTGGCTTCGTGGTTTTGACTTCACTTTTATTTTTTTTTCTTGTAACTTAATTTAAATAAATTTTCTAATTTAAAAAAAAAAATAATTTTTAATAACAGCGAAAGACGCGTGGCAACCTCACATAAAGTTAACGGACACTAGTATGTAACAAACATTTTGTAAAATGTTCTTGACATCACCTACCCCAGTATTAGTCGATTAGAATAATAATAACCTAACTAACGGATTTTAATCAATTCTAAACTTAAAAAATGAATTTTAAAAATTAAATTTTTTTTTTTTTATTTTCTGGTCGAAAGAAAGAGCGAAAAGAAAACAAATAGGCCGTGGACCCTCATAAATTAAACTTATCTCATGATCGCACGTGTCCAAAATACACCATAGGAAGTCGATGAATATAAGCTGGATTTGTTTTAGCACTCAAATTGCCTATAAATAGCCGACAATTTTAGTTTACATTCAGTCATTCACGGGGGTTCAAACAGATAAGATCAAATTAGCTGCAGTCATCATATGACGTCATAACTCGAGATGATGAGTTATTTTCACAAGAATTAATTTTGTAATACGCATTTTAACGGAAAGTTCCTAAAGCATAATCTGGGACTTTCTTGGGAGTTGTCAAAATAATAGTCGGACCAATAAAAGTTTTATTAAAGTTCCGAAGTCGTTTAATTTTGTGTTTTTAAGTTGAATAAATACTTAGGCATAAAAAGTGTTATTAGTTAAACATTATATAGAGTCAGAATAAGACTTATATAATATACAGAGTTAGGAGAAAAGTTTTGACATATTTTTATTACGTTTTAACAAGGCTGTTGTGATTTAGACACATGGCCTTAAATTACGCAGCAGTCTTCGACAGAATGCAAGACGTGCTGCTACCGTCTTCGCCGAGCGGCTTCCTGGAGGCCTGGATCATCGATGCCATGGGCTCTCACTCGCCCAATGGACAAGCAGAACTCCAGGGAGTCAGCTATGACTTTTCCATCAACGCTGCGGAGGTGGCAAAGGGCCCAGACCGAGATGCCAAGTCTTCCATTGGTGTCCAGGACCTGTTAGGGTTCTCTAAACCTCCGACCGACTGCCGGCCGAGTGGCAAAGAAGTGGCAAGCGACCCAAACCCCGTGGGTGACTCACCGCAGGCAATAACAACTAAGCCTGAAGAAGAGGATCTCTGGTCGTGGTGTGAAGATGTACAGCCGTGGGGAATGCTGGGTGAAGCGGAAGAAAAACAAGTTTATATTGAGCTAGCTGATCGTCAGCATATAAGAAACTGTGGTGCGCATGCGTCGGAGCTACCTGGGAACGTGGACGTATCGCTGCATTACATGGCGCCCGAGCAGGGACCGTTGAAGGCGGGAAGGACGCAAAACCCTTCGATGCGCCTAGGTCAAAGACCCATTTTAAGGAAGTTAAAGATTTTAAAGAAGTTGAAGAAGTTTTGAAGTTTAAGGAAGTTAAAGAAGTTGAAGAAGTTTTGAAGAAATATGACGTGCCTGAAGTGGTGTCCCATCAAACAGGAATAGATGAGGAAACCGTCTTGTGGCTACATGGCAAGTTGAAGGCTGAGGCCCCAAGTGATGGGCGATGGATCACCGCACTCCTAGGGATCGTTGGAACGCAAGCAATGGACCCGGCTGCCAGGGACCTACGTGAAAGTATCCGAAAAGGAGCTGGGGTGCCGCTGGTAGACCGCTTTGGAGTTGTGGGGCGTCAGGAGGACGACGGAGCAGTAGCGGTTTGGTGTCCAAGGAACTACAGAAGTAATATTCTCAACTTAGCACATGGAATACGCCACAACACGAGACAAGGAATGAAGGAGATTATCAAGAAGTGGTTATGGTGGCCGACGATAGAAAAGGATGTGGACACGCACTTTAGTCAGTGTTTGTGTTGTCAGCATTTCAAACAAGATGACCTGTGCCACGGAATGTTAAAACCGTGGGGCGCAGTTTTAATTACAATAATTGAAGATTTACCAAAGACCAGACACAGTAGATTTACAACGTTATACTGTGCTGTAGATGTATTCAGTGGATTTATAGAAGCAAGACCACATAGAAGTATTCACCCAGCTTCGTTGATAGAATTTGTACAAGCCGAAGTGATTAGCAGATGGGGAACACCCAGTTTGTTGATGCTAGCGCCAGATGTGGCAAAGTACAGGGAGAAGATAGCCCATGCAACCAACATAACAACAGTTGGCACGGCAGAGAGCTTAGTAGCTTCCACGATGATACCATTTCAACGAATGAAGACCAGAATTTTAATGATGACCAGAGAAGAATGGCCTCTACAGCTGCAGTCCTTGCTGAACCAAGCCAGGAGCCGCAGAGATGACTTCAACGGAGCCACAGCCAGAGAGATGGTGATGAACACCAAGACGATCCTCCAGACCCGAACGTTCTAAAGCGTAGCATAGAGTAGAAATGGAGCTACGGCCAGAGGGATGGCGATCAACACCAGGACAATCCTCTAAGAAACAGATGAAGAAAAGTGTATATATAGATAAGTAAATTGTAACTGTAAATATTTGTTGTTGTTGTTAATTCGACAACAGCCAATTTGATCTCTAAGGGGGGGGGGGGGGGGGTGTTTTAGCACTCAAATTGCCTATAAATAGCCGACAATTTTAGTTTACATTCAGTCATTCACGGGGGTTCAAACAGATAAGATCAAATTAGCTGCAGTCATCATATGACGTCATAACTAAGGGTGGGCAAAATAATCGATTAATCGATATATAATCGATTAATCGATTAATCGATTTTTCGATTTAAGAAAAATTTTAATCGATTAATCGATTGTTCGATTAATCGATTTTCCGATTAATCGATTTTCCGATTAATCGATTTTCCGATTAATCGATTTTTCAATTAATCGATTTTTCGATTAATCGATTTTCCGATTAATCGATTTTCCGATTAATCGATTTTCCGATTAATCGATTTTCCGATTAATCGATTTTTCAATTAATCGATTTTTCGATTAATCGATTTTCCGATTAATCGATTTTTCAATTAATCGATTTTTCGATTAATCGATTTTCCAATTAATCGATTTTTCGATTAATCGATTTTCCGATTAATCGATTTTCCGATTTTCTGATTAGTCGATTGTAAAATCGAGTGTAAATAAATTTTTACCCGATAATCGAAAATATAAATTATTATGTTATTGAATGATTTTGAAGTTGCTGGTGAAATATTAATTAATATACTGCACAATTAATTATTACTCTATACAATAACAGTTACGTGTACTGCGCCCGTATTTCTACTAGTATACAGGGTGTTAATTAATGGTATGCAGATATTTCAGGGGGTGATAGTTAGTACTCGTCAAAATAAGAAAAAAATGTAAATATATGCATGGTCTAAAACGCGTTATTTTCGTTATACAGGGTGGCAAAGTTTTAATTTTTTTTCTCGTATCTTGCGTTTTCTCTCTTATATTCTCTGATAATTGTTTCAAATTTGGAACAACAACCATTTTTTAGAATCTCTACAATAAAGTATCAAAATTGTTGGTCGCAGTATACAGGGTGTTACATTTTCTTGAATCCGCTACAATTTTATCTTTCAGAACTTTTTTTGGGGCTCCCTGTATGAATTCCGGTATGAAATTTGAACTCTCTGTTCCCTTGTTTAGCGTTCTTGTCTCTTGTACTATTCTCGTATCTGTGACCGTTTTCGATTTATTTGCAAAAATAGCCATCGATGGAAATTAAAAGTAGGCGAAATAGCGCAATAAAAATGAAAATAATTATTACTTAAAATATATACAAATAAAAACAGCTTTTTACTCTTATTCTAAAGTTGAAAAAAAGTGAAACGTTGCTTAAACATAATATTGTTATATTATAATTTTTCCCATAAAAGGAGATTGTTTTAATTAAATAAAAATTGCCTAATCGACAAGGACCAAATAAATTATTGGACAATAAATTTATTGCCTGTCCGATTTATCGATTAATCTAAATAATCGATATACCGATTACATCGAATTTATCCAAAATGATAAATATAATAAGATCGATTAATGGAAAAAATCGATTAATCGAAATAATCGATTAATCGAAACATCGATTAATCGAAACATCGATTAATCGAAATACCGATTAATCGAAATAATCGATTAATCGAAATAATCGATTAATCGAAATAATCGATTAATCGAAATAATCGATTAATCGAAATAATCGATTAATCGAAATAATCGATTAATCGAAATAATCGATTTTCCGATTAATCGATTAAATCGAAATAATCGATTAATCGAAACATCGATTAATCGAAACATCGATTAATCGAAACATCGATTAATCGAAACATCGATTAATCGAAATAATCGATTAATCGAAATAATCGATTAATCGAAATAATCGATTAATCGAAATAATCGATTTTCCGATTAATCGATTAAATCGAAATAATCGATTAATCGAAATAATCGATTAATCGAAATAATCGATTTTCCGATTAATCGATTAAATCGAAATTATCGATTATTTTTCATAATCGATAATCGATTATAACTTTTGATAATCGCCCACCCCTAGTCATAACTCGAGATGATGAGTTATTTTCACAAGAATTAATTTTGTAATACGCATTTTAACGGAAAGTTCCAAAATAATAGTCGGACCAATAAAAGTTTTATTAAAGTTCCGAAGTCGTTTAATTTTGTGTTTTTAAGTTGAATAAATACTTAGGCATAAAAAGTGTTATTAGTTAAACATTATATAGAGTCAGAATAAGACTTATATAATATACAGAGTTAGGAGAAAAGTTTTGACATATTTTTATTACGTTTTAACAAGGCTGTTGTGATTTAGACACATGGCCTTAAATTACGCAGCAGTCTTCGACAGAATGCAAGACGTGCTGCTACCGTCTTCGCCGAGCGGCTTCCTGGAGGCCTGGATCATCGATGCCATGGGCTCTCACTCGCCCAATGGACAAGCAGAACTCCAGGGAGTCAGCTATGACTTTTCCGTCAACGCTGCGGAGGTGGCAAAGGGCCCAGACCGAGATGCCAAGTCTTCCATTGGTGTCCAGGACCTGTTAGGGTTCTCTAAACCTCCGACCGACTGCCGGCCGAGTGGCAAAGAAGTGGCAAGCGACCCAAACCCCGTGGGTGACTCACCGCAGGCAATAACAACTAAGCCTGAAGAAGAGGATCTCTGGTCGTGGTGTGAAGATGTACAGCCGTGGGGAATGCTGGGTGAAGCGGAAGAAAAACAAGTTTATATTGAGCTAGCTGATCGTCAGCATATAAGAAACTGTGGTGCGCATGCGTCGGAGCTACCTGGGAACGTGGACGTATCGCTGCATTACAGATTATTTACGTTATGAACTAAATGTTAAAGTTAAAGGCAATAAATTGTATTGCCAATGACTCAATAATGAGGGAGGAATGTGACGTCTCGGTAATAAACATAACTTAAGAAAATAAATTTTATTTAAAAGCTATCACAGGGTCTAGACCTTTAAAATAAAATATTCTCACTAAGGAAATTGATAAAAATTATTAATTATTATAAAAGGGTTAATTCGAGTCACCAACCAGGTTAACAACAACATGTTTTAATGCAAAAAAAAATTAAAAATAATTAAGAATGACCTACTTTATATTCAAAAGTAAAATAATCCAAAGATATTTTGCACACCATGGAAAAACAATTTTAAATCCTAAAAAAAAAAATTAAAAGAAACTTTCAAATTTAATTTTCAAACACATTTCCGATTTAATTTTATTAGAGAATAAATTCAAGCGGGCTGGTGTTCACAACATTATTAGTGACCGCCAGTATTGGCTTAATTATTAACGATGCAAAATTGGTTTAACTAGATAACAAATACATTAACGCCCTTTAGGAAAAGTGAATGCAAAAAACAGCTCAGTATCGTGTTTTGACGTTAGATTTCAGGGTATTTTATTATTATTCCGTAAGTCGAGATCAACAGGACACCTTCTCGCTTATGTTACTCACGTTTGGAACAACGCAATAGAACATCATGGGGAGTGGAGTCCCGGGTGGTAGCACTGGACATTTCCAAGGCCTTTGACCGAGTATGGCATAAGGGGCTCCTAACTAAATGGCTGTCAAGCTTTCTTAAAGACCGTTCTCTGTGAGTGACGATGGACGGATTTCTTTCAGACACATTTGACATCAACGCCAGAGTCCCTCAAGGTTCTATATTGTCGCCCACCCTCTTTTTACTATACATTAACGATCTTATGGAAAAGACTTCGATGATGACAGTACACTTGTTTCATCTTTTACTTTTGTATGCTCGGACATCGGCTGCCAATGCACATCTCTATAGGCAGCAAGAGGTCTCACATCTCAACAAAGACCTGGAAGAAATTCTGTCTTGGGGTGACAGTAACCAAGTGGAATTTAACGCTAAGTAAACTCAGGCGGCAGTTTCTTCTAAAAAAGTTAATGTCGAAGAACCGGATATAGTCATCATCATAGACACTCGATTCCCTTGCCTTCATCAATTCATTTATTGGGCGTCAATTTAGATAGTCACATGTCTTACCGTAGTCACGTTGCGGCCATTGCTATAAGGCAGCCTCGCAGAAGCTTGGAATACTTTTCCGAACTAAGAACCTCTATTCACCTCAACAACTTTTGATGCTCTATAAAGCCCAAACTCGACCATCCCTGTAGTACTGTTCGCATATTTGGGGCCCTGCTCCTAAACATACCCTGAGATTGCTAGATTCTATTCAAAGAAGAGCCATTAGCTTGATCGGTGACCATAATCTGACAAACAACCTGGAAAGCCTTGAACATCGAAGGCAGGTTGGCGACTTGAGTCTATTTCACAAGTATTTTCATGGCAAGTGCTCAACTGAGGTTGCCCGCTTGATTCCACCCAGAGCGGTGTATGGTAGAAATATACGACGAGCCACTGCAGCCCACCCGTATGTGGTTCAGCTTAGTGTCCTTTGAATTACACTGTTTAAAATTCTTTCATCTGGAGAACGTCATCACTCTGGAACGGCCTCTTTGAGGCTGTGTTTCCCAACGAGTATAATCTCCAAAAATTCAAGACCAACGTGAATCGTTTCCTGCGCACACGCACCGCTCGCAGGGCGCCATAAAGGATTAATCCTACAGTGCTGTGCTTTATCATAAAAAAAAAAACCTTTAAAAAATTAATTTGGTAACGTTATGGAGCATGCGCAGAAGTCGAAACGCCTATGATATTCTATCTCCGTCGCTGCTTCAATTTGTTTAAGGTTAAAGCTATAATAGGTATAGTACTTATATGTACAGTTACAGCCATTAAATCTGTTCGTCTTATTTCGACTTTTTTCTAATTTTTGGTAACTTGCTCTTTTCCCTCAATATTTACCTTTAATCATTAGGAATTAAGGGCTACGGTTGTGGACGGTACTTAGCAGAAAATGAATTGTGAGTTTATTTATGGTCCAATGGATTTCAAATTTGGAATGGTATATAGGTAAATATTAATATACGCCGATGCGTTATCACTTTTTTTTTAGACGACCTAGGGCCGATGTACTCAGTTTTTTTTTCATAAACTATTAAGAAAATTTGAAAAACGTTCCGCATCAGCATGGCTATTACCATTTTCTTTACGATCAAACTAAACGAATTTAAAAAAAAAATTGTAAGTTTGTCTAAATCATTTTCCCTCCGTTTACAAAATACGACCGTCTGCTACCGACCTCTTGCGGATTTCAAAGCGAAACTTACCGCAATCGCACGTTTTACGCTGGAAGGCGGGGCCAACTAGTGCGGACGGACTCGGGGATTTTGGAGCGTTTATTAATTATTTTATGCTGAAACCTTAATGTAATTTTCGATGGTTAGTCGCGTTTGAAGCTTAAAAACGTGTTTAATAATAAGTTTAATGATGCTTCGAAAATTAGCAGTATCATAGGGTTTACCAATGCCTACATGTTGCAGGTTTTGTTTTAATTGTATGTAGGTATAAATAGATAAATAAATAGACATAATGTATATTTTTATCGTAATAATGTGGTATTATATTCCACTTAAATTATGCAGGTTGGTGGCCAAACTTGATCAAAGTAAGGGTAATTTTTCACGAAGAACACGATGTTCGGGGTCCCGGCTCGATTTAAGTGGGGAGTTCACCCCTTAAAAGTCATAAACACCCTTTTAAGGGGTGTTTTCGAGCAAATAATTGCCTAGAGACTCGCGGATGTTTCTGCTGATGTAAGTTTGGAAGGGTCAGGCCCGTATCCAGAAATTCGTTTCGGGGGGGGGGGGGGGGGCAAGGACGAAAATCATTCAAAAATGTGGACTTATTTAAATTAATTCAGAGCAAAGCGAATCACACATTAAAACTTTAATCATTATGTGACGTTTAATCTATTATTATTTATAGTGCAATAAAAAGATGCAGTACAAGGTGTACAATAAACAAAAAATTTTCAAATTTCGGGGGGGCCCCCTGGATACGTGCTTGGGAAGGGTGTATGGGGTGTTGCATCAGTGGTTTGGTGTTATATTGTGTTACATTAAAGAAATCTTAACATCGATATTTTAGTTTCGATCTTTTTTTTTTTTTATATCATTGATGTTTATTTTAAACATCGATAAATCGAAATAAAGTCTCAACTTCCGAACGGTGTAGTAGGTATCAAGTCTGAAGACAATTCTAATCGACCTCGGTAGCCGGGTGGGAACGATTTCGCCTCGCAATCGAGAGGTCGCGGGTTCGAATCCCGGCTGGACATGGGACGTTTTTAGGTGTTTGTTAAATATTTTATTGTAATTATATTATATTATTGAATAAAACCGGCTGAGTGACTGAATAGCCAAAGGCAACTTTAAAAAATAAAGAAAAGGTAATTCTGGAAATGGCGCTACAAGTTCAGTCACTGTCAGTATTCTTATTCCTAATTGTACGGCGTTTTCCCTGTTCGTTTTTTTTGGGGTTCCCCTGTCGGCCTGTTCTATTTTTAAAATTAACGACAGTGAACTGTTAAACTGTAGTTGAACGGTTAGAATGTTGTAGACGAATTACAAAAAGGAATAATACGCATTAGTATAATAAATAAATAAATTTAGGTGTAGTGGCTTGTGGTGAGTGAAGGTATTTTGGTTTGTTTTATGAATACCTTTCTTTCAAATTGTGAAAAATTTTAAAAATGCCTTGGCATTCCCTAATAGTTTTTTTTTGCAAAAGTAAGGGAAAAAAGGTTTACAGTTTGCTTCGAAAATCTATTCAAATCGACCAAATTTACCAGCAGATTTTTTGACAGTGATACTACATTATCGTAGTTGAGACTATATTTATTATCTAGTATAGAAACTAAAGTCCCCAGATTCACACACAGAGTCGTATTATAGTACACTCTTTACTGACTTGGCATATTCTTTCTTATGCCTAATACTTAGAAAAGAGAGCATTACATTTAATAATATTATTAAATATTATTAATATATTACAACAATTGTAGAGTGTGCCCCTGCATTTTATATTGTGTGACTGGCTTATAGGTACATAAAAATTAAAATAAATGTGACTAAAATCTTAATTAAGAAAAAAACATAGATGTTTTCGAACATCAATGCTTTAGGATCGATGTTTTTTTTTAAACTACGAGAACTCCAGAAATTGAAGAAGCAGTTTTAAGTTTAATTGATGAAAATTCGGAACTAGAAACATTGAAAATAACTTGCACATCTCGCACATTCTAGTCTGGAGAATTCTTTACTATTCTCTTTTATACCCGTACCACATTCAACGAGACAAAACCTAACTTCCATGAGATTTTCCCCTGCGAATCATCTTTTCCCAATGGTTTTTGCAAACCCGGTGTTTGACTGTGAAATAATGTTCATAGGCGAAACTTCCTAAGAAATGCTATCATGCAATCAGAAATTTCCACAATATTCATGTTTGGACAGAAGACCCGCATTTTATTGTGGAATCTAGCCATCAAGAGCAATTTTCGTTAAATGTCTGAGTTGGAATTGTTAAAAACAACTTAATTGTTCCTTTTCTTGGCCAGAAAGTCTAAATGATCATAACTATCGCCTGTTTCTAAAGGGCGAGTTGCCCATATTGCTTGAAGAAGTGCCAATTATAATTATAAATAATATAGAATGTGGTTCATGTAAGCAAGAGAATATTTAAATCGAACATTTTATCACCACGTGTAGGTCGTGGTGGACCCCAGCATTGGCCCTTAAGGTTCCCAGTCTGTAGAACAAGTGAGAAATCGCATAAGAACTTTTTGTAATGTAATAAGGCATATTAAAAGCATTCTTCAAAGAGTGCGCACTAATATAAGAACAACAGCTAAAGCATGTGCCCATGGAGGTGGAGGGCATTTTCAACAACTTATTTAATTTTTTTTTAGTTTTAGAAAAATGTTATTAGTTTGTTAACAGTCAATTAAAATCATTAACTAATTTAATCAGAAATGGGTATTAGTAATCTAGTAGTTAAAAAGTTAGATCAAGAAAAACTGTAAAAATGTGTAAAAATACGTTATCTTTTAGGTATAGATGATTGTTATTCTCTATTCCTTCACTGTAAGATACGAAAAAAAGACGAGAAATCTTTTAATAAAATTATTTTACTTTTTAAAAGAACAGTGGCGTATCATTTTAATCACCTAAAATAATCAATAAATTTAAATTACCTATAAATTAATTGGGACGCCACTGGTTAAAACTTAATATTCGATTTTTACAGAAACGATAGTTTGCACCCACCAAGTTTAATAATTTTATAAAAATATCTAATGTAGGTAGTTTCTAAGTTATTAAAAAAAAAACAATTTTTTAAAATAATATTTTCATCACCGTGTATTATGGTAACAAAGCAAAACGGATAAATTAAGTTTATATAAACTTTTTGTCTTAAAATCATACACAGATTAACCACCTTCAACATTATACATACTTTCATAGTATTTTGTTGGACTAACATCAAAACAAATTGAACAATGCCACATATTATTGTATATTTAAATTAAATTGGCATTAATTTGTTTAGTCATAAATATGTAACTATACTAACTCACTAAGTATAATTTATTTATTTATTTATTTAGCGTATGGCTACATCACAGGTAAGTATATGACAATATAGTTGAGTTCCTTTGTCAGTTGGTCCTTCCATTCATCTTTTGTTGCGCCTGTGATCCTCTTGCCAGGAGATCCAAAGATATTCTAAAGATTGTCTGGCGCCTCTTGTGTTAGTTCATTTAGCGTTACCCAGGGTGCACCACGTGGAGGCGAACTAACTCTACATACATAATAAATAAACTATCAATTATTGATGTATTTTTACTATAATATTATGTCAATAAAAACAAGTAACAGAAAAATTCGCCGTATTTATGTACCTGCCTAATTAACTAAACAACAACCCTATTTATTTGCAAAACCCCCCTCTTCGTTTAAAGAACAAACCTTTTTTCCATATTGCAAGTAGTTAGTATAGTGCCAAGACTCATAGTACAAAAAATATGTACCATGGTGCCGCCGTCTATTTTCTCATATCGATGCATTCGCATCCGTAACCATAAGATGACTAATAAGCACTAAGCGTAATCGCGCCTCGCAACCATCAAGGGCATCAAGCCAAATTCAAACAGCGGCCCTGGAAAAATATTGTTACCGCCTACTCCTCGACGAGCAGCTTCCCCCTCGCCGCGACCGTCCAAGCAAACGTACCGAGAGTCGTAGCCCTTAACAAGAGGTAAAGCATAACTTTTTTTTTATTATTTCGAGAAAAGAATAAACTATAAAACTATACTTACATCATATAGTAATCAAATTTTAATATTTTAGCGCGGTCCCCTCTTTTTCCAAGACAAAGTTTATTCTTTTAGGCATTGAAGTTACCAAAGCCCTTGCGAAGTCCGGATTTAACTCATTCCACGCTTCTGCAATCTTATTTTTTAATTCGTCCAAATTTTGTGGCCTAAAATTATTCACACCATTATTTTTTCTTTACTAAAACACCCCAAACATTTTTCATTACATTTAAATCCGGACTACGTGAGGTTATGGTAAAATGATAATTTGTTCCTGTCCATCCATTCCCTTGCTGGTCGGGCCATGTGAATGGGATAGCTATCTTGCTGATAAACGAAATCCCTCTCCGAAGATCGTTCTAATCTCGGTTCTAATACAGAAAGTAACATGGTATTTTGTAAAATATTCATGTATACTAACCTGAACTAACCTCTGTATTAAATCGTCCTTCAATAAAGTGACTTAAGTGACACACATCAACTCCCTGAGCACTCATCACAAATCACCGAAATAAATTTAGATACGTAAGCTCGGCGTTCCCGCCAAACATTATTATGTTGTTTGGATCGCATTTCGTAGATGGCGCCGGTAGTGGCATCGCCCAATTTGGTTTAGTTAAGTTCGTATAGAGGGCACCACGTTCATTTGCGATCGAAAGAAGCACCCTCCCAGATTTCGTTGTTGTCAAAAATTTGAAGTGTACGTATTGTCAATTTTCTATTCTCGATTTTCTTTTTTTAGTTGTGTTGAATTTTCATGCCGTTTGTGATCGTTCGGTCTCTGTGAGTACTATTAGCGTGTTTCATGATAGTTGTTTTGACTTTTTGTTTAGTTTTAGTGTGTTTTCGGTTTGTTTAGTTAGGGTGACCAGATTTGCCTCAGAGAAAAAGAGGACACTCCTTGAGTCAACCCCGTACCCTCCAGTGACGGATCCAAAAATTAATTCTGGGGGAGCGGTGAAACAGCGCCGAAAGCGCAAAAATAGCGCCGCAGTCGAAAAGTTTTAGAGGCCACGCCCAAATATCGTTTTTCTCCACTATTCTAATACTTTTCTGACGGGTCCGGACCCGATGACCCCCTGTGGAGCCGCCACTGCTACCCCTAACCCATCCCACCTAAAAAAACGTACACATATATATCTGTCATACACCTTCTTTTTATTAGACAAGTAAAAAATAGTATATTAAAGTACATGTTTTATAAAGCATCATCTTATAGCACGCGTCCATGTTAAAAAACGAGACGCTTGCGGCGAGTTTTTTAACGGGACAAGTGCTCTAACTGCTTTATAAAACACGTACTTTATACTATTTTTTCTATTTTGTATTTTTTTCAATAAGAAAATACATATTTAAAAAGAAAATCAACCCTTCGAATTTTGTAAATTTGTATGTCTAAATTCTATGTTGGTAATACTATAAAAATATTTTCAATATAGAATTTTGTAATGACTTTAATATTTAAATATAAATTTGAAGTGATTTGCGTCTGCAATATATAAAAATTTAAGTTTGAAGTTAGTGGCTTAATAATCAGACAAGGTTGCAGGTTCGAGTCCTGCTCAGGGGTTGATTTTTTCCGAATATTCTTTCTTTGTCTGATTATGCCACTAACTTCCAACTTAAAATTTTAATATTTACCATAACATCAGGTACAGAAACAAGAGAATTTTACTTAAGTCTTAAACATTGCACATTAATCTATCTCGCCCGCACTACACCGCAGTCGCCGTCAGCTCTACCGGTACACGCGCTGACTTATGACCCCATATTGTTTCTTCCGCTCGATCAGGGATGCAAGTAGTGGAAATTGTTCTACTATAGGTACCTATCTCGAATTCTAGATATTACAAAACAACCTTTTAACATTGAAAATGTTTATATTATCGCACGGGCACGTTAGTAGGGGTACGGAATTCGAAATTCTTGTGTTGCATTTGTCCCTGACGTCACACCGAAATACACCGAGCGTAGCAATCGGCCATCGGCCGTCACCACAGGGTGGTTTGGCTGGCGCGGCTGGAGCGCGCTTCAGATCATATTCATATTTCGCGTAGTGAAAGCGCTTATGTATGATTTATAATGAACGCCGATATGAATTCATACTATAGGTACCATATTTAAATCAAAGCTGCAGCATACCAAGTAAACAAATCAATTTGATTAAGACGTCAAAGTATCAAAACATTTTAAAATTGTATCATTAGTTGGTATATCCGGAAAAAATATCAAAATTAGAAAAAAGTCAGTGGCGTGCATTTTTTTGTCAATAATATCCATTAAGTGTTTCCCGGGACGCCACTGGCCTTAATAAATTTAATCTAGTTAGTGCAAATTAAGCCTCTTATCATTATGAATGACGGTACCAAATTGCAATAAAATCGGGAAAAGGATATTTACAAATATAATAAAAAAAACGATTTTTTTAAAAAAACTTTAACACCCTGTACATCAAAAACGGGGCAACTCCGGACACATGTTCAGGTTAGTACTTCTAAAACACCCTGTATACATACAAATACAACGGTCAAAAACACAAATATTTATATCAAAATATTGATAACAAACATTAACACCAATCGATACAATGCAATAATGCGAAAATCACCGGTAAACTAAATTCAACCCTGTCGCCCAGGGCCTTTTAGTTTTATTGCCGCTTGACCAATCGAAATAGAGTTACGGTTGTCATTAAGTACTGATCAATGTTTCCTTCGTATGCATAATCTTGGATTTGAATATGGTATAGGGAAGACTGGGGCAAGTGTAAAAATGGGGTAAGTAAATCAGAGCGCCAATCAGGCAATATTGAAAGTTTACTTGTCTGTGTGGTTCGAGGCAACTAACTATACATTAGCGCTGTTGAATTATCTACTCCCGGCGAGTTACCAGGTGTTTTTTTCTTTCTGAGTAGTCATTTGTAACATAACCTCCGAATCGGTCCGTTGAATAGTGTGTGATATCTACATAAAAAATTGGTCAAAGGTAAAAACTTATAATATACTTTTAGTTTTATTGCATTTTCTTGTGTTTAGTCAATTGTTGTAGCTTTAAAATCCTATATACCGACCAAATCTGAAAGCGGTTTTTACTCACGAACAGGTTTGCACTTCCCCCAAAAAAAACATAATGTGGGGCATGTGTGAAAATTGTAATGGGGAAAGTGTAAAGGTTAGGTTACACTTGCCCAATTTCGTCCGGGACTTTGTAAATTTAAATAATATTCCCAATCCTTTTAAGAACAATATGCCAGGCATAGATTGGCTAATAAAGTTTAAACAACGTCACTCTTTGAGTATGAAAAAGCCACAAAGCTTAGGGTACTGCAGGAAGAAATCTACGGACCCATTCATAATAGACCAATATTCTGTTTTATTGGAAAACGCTATATTGGAGTTGGGTCTTTAGGATCGTCCTGAATGTATTTACAATTTAGATGAAACTTCACTGTGTAGGTACAGATCCTTCTCGTCTTAAAATTGTTGGCGCGAAAGGCAAACCGTCTTCAAGAATTATTGCTGGATCGGGCAGAGAAAATATAACCGTCCTGGCAGGAGCAAGTGCTAGTGGTAGAAGATTGCCACCATTGATAATATTTAAAGGCAATAATGTATGGAGTTTCTGCATTTTAGAAAGAAATGAAGACCACTTTAAAGACACCGTATATGCAGCCAGCGCCAATGGATGGATGACCTCCGAAATATTTAGAAATTACTTTCTAAAGACTTTTATTCCTTTGGTTCGTGATCAGGCACTATTGTTATATATGATGGGCATGTCTCGAATGTGGATTGCTTATTAATTCAAGCCGCAAGAGAAGAAAATATTTATATACTTAAGCTGCCAGCACATACAAGTCATTTACTTCAACTTCTCGATTTGAGTGTGTTTAGATCCTTTAAGGCAATATAGAAGAGGGAAGTAATAACATGGCGAAGACGTCATCAGGGACAATGACTACCAAAAAGGGAATTCGCCACATTACTAGTGAAAACCTGGGCTGAAGTAGATTCCGGAATCATAAAAACAGGATTCAGAAAGGGTGGTATGGTTCCATTTAATAGACATGTTATTCCTAAAGAAAAATCACATCGATGCCCTAAAAAGATGGGAGGAACACTTAAAAAATCAAAGATCTGTAACATATTTACAACCGAGGCCAGAACGCATTGATATTGAAAGGAATGAACACGATGCTGTAGCATCGAATGTAACAGAAAAAACCGCTACTTTCGAACAGTCAATGTTAAAAACAGTAAAGCCTTCTACATCTGGCGCTTCATTTAAAAGGAAACTAGCATCTAATGCAGAATTACTTACAGCTCCTTCATCAGCATCTAGTGCCACCAATCTCAAAGCAATTGTCAGCTCTGATCAAAATGAAGAAAATATACTAAATAATCATCAGGATCCTATAACTGAAGCTGTAGTACTAGCTACAACCGAAAATCGGCAAGAAAAGAAGGCAAGTTTTAATGATCTACCACTTGATTCGTTCCGACAGAGTCCTTCTTCTAATCCAAGGAAACAAAAGCGCTTAATTCAAGGTGGCCAAACCATTGCAGGTACTATCGCAAGTAGTCAGTCAAAACTCTCTACAAGTTCATCTACTATATCTAAACCAGCTATAAAAATTGACCGAAAGAGTAAACAAAGTCGGCCAAGTCCGTATCAATTTGAATCCAGCTCTAGTGAATCAGATAATGAAAGTGTACCTTTTATGGAATCGGATCAAAGTTTCACTGTAGAATCGGATTGCGAAGATCAGATTCCTGAAATAAACAAAGACAATATTTCCATTGGAGACTGGGTACTGTTTAAATACACATTACCAAAAGCAAACAAACATTTTATTGGCCAGGTAAACACTGTTGACAACGGCTTTGAAATCAAGTTTACTAGAAAATTAAAAGACAATTTTTTATGGCCACTCACCGATGATGTCGGTGTAGTACAGCTAGACGATATAGTGACTCGTTTACCTGAACCGGTAGTAACACGCCGAGGAGGTTTTCATTTTAATGTGAAATTTGCGGGATACAATATTTAACAAAGTTCCATAAAATTATTCGAATTTTTAAACTTTAAGTTTCTTTTCTGTTTTAGTTTCTCCTTGGGAATAATTGCTACTGTTTTAGAGATTAAAGCCAAACATTGGGTTTTGAACGGATAAATACGTTTATAAATATATTATTCTTGTTATTAGGAATTTTTTGAGGGTTATTTTGGATTACTTATTATTTTTCAAAGGCACCTTTAAATTTTTCGTTTTTATGATTTGTTTGGCTAACTATTTTCCAACAATAAAAAGTTCATAACTTCCCAGATTTTTATTTTTTTTTAAGCCTGTAAAAAGAAAAATTGGCATAGGAGATATAAACTTCATTTGCACTTTCCCATTACCACTTCTGCGAACATGCATGGAAATTGTATTCCGATTTTACACTTTCCCTTTTTGAGGTAAGTGTAAAATAATCATTCAAATCTCAAGATCTCAAAAATAATTCATGAGTGCCCTATGCAGTATGAAAAGTAAACATATTAAACTATTACTTTCTTACAAAGACACTTTTATAAATATTGTATATTTAAAGTAGGGAGGAAATAAACTTGAACTATTAAAAAGGGCTTCGCACTTGCCCCAGTCTACCCTAATTATAAGCTTTGTAATGTAATGCTGAAAAATAAACAGAATTGTTTTGTACTGCTTTTTTGCTGCAATTGACGGCGAATGCTGTGTCGCTGAGCTGCGGCAGTGAAACCGTGTACATACAAATCGCATTAAACCAGTACCGAGCTACTAATCGCGAACGCCAGCCGCGGCAGCTGACTGCTCCAGAGAAACCATACCTTAGAGGCTCGTTAAGCTGGATTTATAAACTCGAAAAGTTGGCGAGGTTGAGGTTCAGTTGGTGTTGGAAATAGGAGTTCAATTTAAACTAAAGGGAAAACTCAGTTCCATTTATACACTCGTTCAGGTTGTTGATGTGAAGCTCATGTAAGGTTCGAAAACTTCCCGGGTAGTTCGAGATAACCAATTTTTATGCTCGGAGTTCAGAATATCTAACCTCACAAACTTGATCATAACTTCAACCTCACCAACTTTTCGAGTATATAAATCCAGCTTTAGAGTTTATAACCTTTATTTTACTATTTTTTATATTATGAATCAATTAAACTTATATCATCTACCTAAATATTACATTCAAATCTATGAGTTTTCGCAGATCTCAAATCTCACAATAGTCACAAGCGTTGCACTCTGCTTCGGCATTTTCAATGTCATCCCCGGTTGCATCCTTGTAAAGGACTGTAAATTTTTTAGGAAACTTGACAGTTTTTAAGACTACTATTCTGTAGTAGGTAACGAACAAAACTAAAAATATAATGTTATACCTACCAGGTTTTCGAATATTCTGACAAAAAAATACATAGAATAAAATTTGAAGTAGAAATGGCAATTTCAATTTTGTATTTTGACTTCAGGCAAAGCAAGAAAAGAGGACAGTAAGGCGATTTTTGGCAAATATATATAGGACGCAAAATAGGCCTTCAAAAACAGGGCAAGTCCGGGAAAAAAAGGACGTCTGGTCACCCTAGTTTAGTTCAAGTTCGCGTATTTATTTCTGTTATGGAAGACTACGCACCTCCGTTAAGACCTAAAACATGTAGTGTTTACATTTGAAATTTCCTAGGAAAATGGGAAAATTGTCGACTTCTTGAAACAGCGCCCCCTAGCGGCGACAAAATCATTTGATTTTGTTATTTTTACTATGAATTTTATTAAACAGGAAAAGCTCTTTTAAATGATGCCAAAATCTTTAATAACGGTTAAAAAACAAAAAAGTTGTATGACATTTGTAAATAGCATGTTTGAACCTTTCCCCACCCCTTATTTGAAGAGTAATGGCAAAAAGTCCCAAACAAAAATTTTTCATAATCTCATCAAGATTTTAAATATTGTGTTTTTAGGATACCTTTAGCATGTCTTTTTGGAGATAAGCACAGAATTATGTTTTCGAGTGTTCATTGCACCCCCTAGCGGACGACTACCAAACTTAAAAGTTATTTCCAGCAATTTTTTATGGCCTATTTTGTACAAAAAATTTTTACCTGAAAGCTCTGGGACTAATAGTCGGCGTCCTTTCTTATTTCGACACCCGGTACATATATTCATTAGAAACTATTTTAAGTAACTTTTTAACATGGAAGATAAAACAGAAATAAGATATTAGTTTGCGATTTTCACTGGATTCTTTCGATTTTGATATTTTTTTTAAGAAAAACCACAAAGTACATTAGTATTTCCACTAGCGTTCCCTACCTTCCACTGCGGAAACTCAAATAAGGTGATTTATAATAAGTGTTTACAAATAAATGCTTGCCTTCCCCTACCAATTTATTTGGTGAGCTACAGAGAAAAAAATTGAAACTGAAATAATGTAGAATTTTCTAAAGATTACAATGCGGATATTTTTAATATACCTAAACTAGGCAAATTAGGGAGAAACTACGTTTTTTTTATTTTTAATTAGTGATACGCTCTCTAACGGATAACCTAGAAGCTTAAACATTATTACCAGCGATTTCTCTTGACCACTTTTACCAAAAATATTTTTTCCTAAAGTAGTACGATAACGGTTTCAGAGATCCAGCCGCGCTCCATTTTTAGGGGCCCACCCGGTTCAATGTCAGTCCGCCAAAGCATACCAAAATATCCGACATATAATGATTGAAGGTTTTTAAGTGACGGGGACTGAGGGAATAATAAGGATGGCAAAACAAATACTCTGTATCCAGTATCAAAGTAAATTTTTATTTGTAAACAAAATTTAATTGTATGCAAACATTAATTTTTTTAATTGTCCAGTAATAATTAAAATGGTTATAAAAATATATAAGCTTGAATTGTAACAATTTAAATGTAAAAAGATATTTAAAAGTAATATCACCAGTACCCACAGTTCGCACTTAACATCAATAAAGATTTTCTCTCAGTATAATTTTAACACGATTAATAGGAAAAATATTAAGTCTATAAATACTAATGGCAAAAATAACTACATATCAGTTAAATTGGTGTGGGGCTAAATATGCCTAAATTGTGACGTCATAGTAAAAAAAAAAGTTACAATGCCGATAAAGTTAAAATGTTCTAATTCTTTATATATTATATGCTGCTTTTTTTTTAATTAAAACCCAAAGACTACCACTGTTTGATAAAACAAAAGGGCAACATAATTTATCTAAAGCCATGCCGTAACTTTGTTAAATTACCCTTTTTAGTGTGGTAAGAGTAACATTACCGTGCTAGTGCGGTAAAATCCACGTCGCCGTATTGTTGCGGTAAAGTAACAATTCTTTCATGTTTATTGACGTTTGTTATCAATTTTTGATCGCGTTGAGATAATTATGAAAGAAAATTTTGTAATTTTTGAGTGAATTGAAATACACACGTTGTGCTACAAGCTTGATTAAATAATAAAGTTAATTGGTGTAAGGGTGGCCTTTACAAAGTGTAACTTGTAGATTTGGTGTATTAGATTTATCGTTTAAACCTGGGTTTTATCATATAAGTTTATAAATCATTATATAACTGTTCGCTTTACAATATTGTGTTTTCGAATCTAAACTAAAAATTTAATGAGTTTAAGAATATGGGCATATTGTGAATATTATGTAGTTTAAAATTATTCACTAGTACAGGTTAGAGTTAAATCTAAGTTAAGGCAGTTTGCAAGACTGTAAAATGGATATTGGACTAAACCATAGTTTAGAGTTAACTACACATTGTAAAAGCGACCCTAAGTCGCGGAAAATAACCTAACAAAATCGGGTTTAAGATTTAAAAAACGCAGCAAATATATATACGTAAAAATTAGTAAATGTCGGAAATTTTGCTTTATAGGTATTTTAATACATTTTTGAGAAGAGGACATTACAGAGCAGATGAGAGGTTGACCATTCTTATGTATTATTTAATAAAATTACAATATGCAAGTGACGTACAGTGTATCATACCAAAACGTGCAAGATAATGTTTAACTGCAGCATGCCGCTGGGTTGGGGTCTTTGCCTGATCTCTTTGTGATGTTTATCCTTGTAAATTCCTCAGCAATAGTTGGATGGATACCAACTGTGCTCATTAAAGCATTGACAGTCAAGTTGCACCTGTAAAGAAAGGAATTTCATGTTTTAATATCCGCGGTATCTTCTTCTTGAAGTGCCATACTCGATACTGAGCGTGATATAGGGTCAAGGGGGATATAGATGCAAACACGGGTAATTGGTAAAGGGGGGGTACATGTAAATAGAGTTAATTGTAAACACGTTGAGTAATAATTTTAAATTTAACCTCGATTTAACCATAAAGGTTAAAAAAAATTAATAATATAAAGGGTGGTGCATCGATCCACGCGACAGGAAATCTCATGCAAATCTTAAGGTGGGAAAATATTGGCTGCCCTATAGTCTATCTGTAAATGGCGCGAAGTAATAAATGCTCATTAAATATGCAAAACGTATACCGGGGTATCAAGAACAATTTAAACACCACCCCTTAAAATCTATTGTGTTTACAATAAAGGAATCCAAATAATGAGCATTCTTTAGGTAGGTCCACCCTGAATTTATCGCAAGTTATTGTTATATTTGAGGATTTACCATTGTTAGCAGGTATAATCCCTTATTCAGGAGGGTATATTAGAGAAGTTTTTAAATTAAAAATCTTAAACATGCCTATTCTCCTAAAATTGTATTATGTTATATTCGTAGGTATTCATAACATATGAAAACATTTAAAAAATCGTATTAACTAATAAATAACAATGGGTCGTACAATTTTACATAATATAATTACAAAAACAAGATATAATATAGAATCTTACAAAGAATTTTTAAAAATCGAATAATATTTTATCGTAATGGATAATAGTCCGATTCGGAAGACGAACTTTTATTAACATCGTTTATAATAAGCGGTTCAACCATTTATTCGATTATTACGTCTACCTGTCATATTTTGGCTTCTTTTTCTATCACATGATCGATACACTTTATCTACTTTTCCGCACTGATTTTACCCTAGCTTCATTAAAGAGTCTTTTTTTAATCCACCATTTTATAAGTCGTGTTCTTTCTGGCGTCATCTGTCTTTATTTGAGCCCATATAAGTTTGATAGGGTTTAATTTGCAGTGGTATGGAGGGAGTCTAAGCACAGATATTCCTCGTACCTTTACCATTTCATCGACTACATATTTTTTGAATGCATCGGCATTCATATCTTCGTAATAGTCTCCTGTCTTTTAGATTGGAACATCAGTAGACCACCTTTAACGAAGCCTTAGAACTTCTTATATGGGATATGATAAGTCGATGTCCTTTTGGCGGTCTTAATCCTGTGGACAATCCTTCCAAAAAAGCTTGCCTGTTTTTGGAGGTTTGACGCAAACACTTTTTTCTTCTTTTAAAAATTTATATATTGTTTAAGAAGTAGTCCATATTCTGTGGCGAGATTGTAAATAGAAATAAAGGTCTGTCTTTACCACCAAATAATTATTTGGTGGTAAAGACAGACCTTTATTTCTATTATATATTGTTGTTTTCCCAACGTTAAGCATATGTGTTGTGAATTGCACTGCATTGTCAACACTCAAATTTGCATTATTCCCTTTAATAGAATCGTAACAGTTAAGAATTAATTTTTTTTTATTTACTGTACATGGACAGACTCTAGGGCGTTTAGGTAATTGTTGAAAATTCTCCATATTTAATTAAAAAAACACTGACACTTCACACTTTGACTAGTTTCACTGGGAAACAAACACCCAAGGTAGGTATGTATAGATATAAATAGGTGTATTATTCCAATAGAGCCATCCATAAAGGCATAATAACCACATAATTAGCAAACAGCTGACTAGGATTAGGTACAAAAAAAAAGAAATAAAATAATTAGAGCAGAAACGGAATAAGTATTTACCTAGGCTAAACTAAACTAACTGTACATAATTTTAAGCTTAAAAAATTTAATATTAAAATATATATTTGAAGACAAAACTTGGAGTTAATGTCGATACTTATTGTACGAATTCTGCACAAATTTAAACATTCAGGCCTTTTTAAATCTATACATGCCGAAAAATCAAGCACGCCCTTGGGGTGAAAGTAAACAATTAATTACCTTTGTATTTCCCAATTTTTTTAAAAATAGAATTTGTGGGAAGGCGATTGTCATCATGACATCTTCAGAAATTTTACAGGCCTTGGCGGAGTTTAGAATTATATTATTTAATTTATATTTAAACCAACAATTAAAACCATTGCTGGGGTTGCTTACGTAGTGATTCAAAACTTATTAAAAAAAGAAAAAATAAAAAGCTAAAGAGGCTCGAAAAGATCCCAGTTAACTAGTCATGTTTTTGTTTTATAGTATTGACCCCCCTTTCTAATTTCTCGGCAATTTCGTTTCAGGAGTCTGTGTTTTTAGTTTTGGAGAAGTAAAAGGAATGCTTTGCATTCCACAAAACAGAATATTGTTCATAAAAATCTATTAATTGTAGGCAGTCTTCATTACACCACTCCATTTTGCTAATATAAAATAATCCTTTTTGTTTAAGGCCTACTCGCGCCAAACATGCATTCAGAGTAAATTCAGACTAATAACCCCTGGTCCAAACTGAGCACACACGCACGATATATTCCTTTGAAGTTTCGAAAAAACCGCCAGCCGATAGCTCAGGTCATGTGCGTTCGCGGCGACTCGAAAGACGTTAAACATGCGTAGAGTCGTCGCGAATGATGCGTCCAGATCTGAAAGTGCATGTGCATGCGTCCCGACTTAACGCATGCTCATTTAAGTCAGTACACGCCTTTAGACTTAGAATCAAGTAAGAAGAGACCACCGCGTCAACTGCTTACGCCACGGATTTATCAATCTCGAACGACAGGAGACAGGAGCATTCTAAAGTCAATATGAGATAGAACACGTTTTGCGTCTTCTAGCGGGTGACGCGGTGGCGTCTACTTAGTTGATTTTAACTCTAATATGCTGGAATCGCCCAGTGACATTCTTCCTCCCACATACGTGTTCAGAAAATCGTTCAGCACAGAGATACCGACTAGAGACGCCTGGGGCGAGGACCAAAGAGCTCAGACGGAAGGTCAAGGGCTCATCTGGTATACAGACGGGTCTAGGACTGACGGGGGCTCGGGTGCTGGCGTCTGGGGCAGGAGGCCAAGGTGCGAATTAACCTTCGCACTGGGCTCACACGCCTCAATTTTTCAGGCGGAAATATTCGCTATCAACAAGTGCGTACTGGCGAACCTCGATAGAGGTTATAGGAATCAGCAAATCACGATTTGCACCGACAGCCAAGCAGCCATAAAGGCGCTGGCATCAAACAAATTCGTGTCGAAAGGAGCCCTAGACTGTCGAGAAAATCTCAACGTCTTAGGCAACTCCAATAGGGTGCGGCTTATCTGGGTTCCAGGACACAAAAATATACAAGGCAACGAGGAAGCTGACACGTTGGCTAAACGTGGTTCAGCGGCCTCATTCAGGGGGCCCGAGCCAGTGCTGGGGCTTCCAGCGGGCTTTGCCAACAATGTCATTGACAAGTGGGTAAAACGGGAAGCCAAAGAGAATTGGACAAATACAGCGGGGCTCAGACAGGCTAAGCTCCTCATTCAGGGGCACTGTCAAAACTTCGCCGACACGCTATCCAGAATGAGTAGGAAAAACCTAAGGATCGTTACGGGCATCCTTACTGGGCACGGCGGTCTGAATAAGCATCTGTATACAATGGGGCTGAACAACTCAGCAGTATGCAGGTTCTGCAAGCAGGAGAACGAGGACTCACTGCATGTTCTATTCTTCTGTAATAGCCTTATACGAAAAAGGCACCAGTACCTGGGTGCAGGACTACTTGCACCAGTGGATATCAAGGAGCTTTCACCAACCCTAGTGCTCGCCTTCGTGAAGGGCATAGGTTTGGCGCAACCCTAACCAACGCGGCAGAGCACAATGGGTCGACAGGCCTGAGTGCTGCGGTGTCAGAGCTGCCCGCACTTACATACATACATACATACAACTCTAATATATCGACGTCTTCTTTTGCATTGCAGCATACGAAAAGTCCAAAAATAATGGACAACCTCGGGGTCTGGTAGACAATGACGGTTGTTTCGCGGATATTACCACTCGTCAGATCAGACCTGGGTACACCAACTATAACATTAGCCTTCCAGTGCCTTGGCACATTCAGCAGCGAAAGTACAAGAGCGCCTTAACGAGTTTACGTCACAATACAAAAGAAAACCACACTAAATGAATGTTCCATGATAATATGGCAACAATAAATCTATGGGCTTTACAGGTTAATGATAAAGTGACAATCTATATTGACATGTAAAATTTTCATATGAAATTTTACTGGTACCCAATATTTTATTAATTAGAAAAATTGCTTCTGTTGATTTGTGATTTTGATGTTGTTTTTACATTAAAGTATACTATAGTGTTCAAACATGTTATCAAACATAAGATATCCATTTAAGAATTACAATATTATGTAATAATGATATTGTTTTTATCAAAATTACCAAAATTTGTCACAAGATAATTAGTCTTAGTTTTCCTATTCACCTAGTATGATGATCTTGTCTATATATCCTATATGTAGCTTACAAAACTGAACATTGTTACTACTTACTTCATCGCAGCTGCAAAACCTTGAATGACCTCGCCAGCCTGAGGCCCAATGAAATGCATGCCCAAAACTTTCTGATCACCTTCGCGAAGTGCAATCACTTTTAAGTAGCAGTGTGTTATGTTTTTCTGTGGTACAAAGAATTCAGTGGGTTTATAGTATGCGTGATAAATCTCAATGTTGTCATCGCCGTAACGTTTGATGGCCGTCTCCTCGCTTATACCTAGAAAATATTTAAAAACTTAAAATTCAATACTATTGTGTATTTAGAATACATTTTTGGTTGCAATTTATATATTTTAATAGTCATACTCAAATTAAAGCGTGATATGTTACAAACTTATATAGCCAAATAGCCACCCCATATTAAACAATGACCGGCAGAATTCGTGCTACATATGGTAAACCTTTTATTATTAATTCTCAGAGAGTATTATTCTTGATAAAAGTTGATGCATGAACTGAACTACAAGGCTGCCTACCAAAATTATAAAAAAATTAGGATGCATTAAGAAGGAACTGTAAATTTATAAAAATTAACACTTGATCTTAATTTTTTAAAATGCTTATTTAAAATCTCTATTTGAACAACTTGTATGCAAATTGGGCTGAACTATTCGGTAAGAATAACACAAATCATGCCAAAAATCAATTTTACTCCAAATTATTTTATTTAATAATTTATTATTGACCTCAAAACAGTTTACAATAAAACTGGCACCGAGGCCTACAAATTGTATGGTATAATTATTAACATTCAAATAAAGTTATTCCGAAAGGCAAAAAAATGTAGTTTATATTTCTTTATCCTGCCACTTAAATGTCTATACTCTATTTTCCTTTATATATTTCTTAATATTGCACGTCAGTTTCTTGGTATTTTCATGGAGTATTCTTTGTGGAATCCTATTATATTCCTGTATACTTCTATATATTGGTGAGTCCTGTCCCTTTTTAGTTCTAGCATATAAATTTCTTAATTCATGGTTTGTTCTTGTGTTGTATGTGTAGAATTGTCTGTTATTTTGTAGTTTTACACTGGTTTTAAGTTTATTATTTTGTATATCATGTATTAGTTTGGTTTGTTCAAATACTTTCAATTGATTTATTTTATTATACACTTTGGAACCAATCCGCAAAGTTGTTTTATAATTCGAATGTTCAGCGACTATTTTGTATTAGACCGCAATAAACACTGTTACGTTGTCAGCATCTAAACTATTGTATACATTTGTCATCAAAACGTTTATACAGGGCGAGGATTTTAAAGTGTTACAATGCAAAATCCGAAAAACGACTGGAAATATTTTATTCAAATTTTAGGTATGAGGGTATGGAGTATGTATAAAATTCGTTAAAAATAAGGCATACATTTCACAATAAAATTTAATATGCAGTTAAAATTTAAGTTTTTATATTACAAACAACGTGTCTAAACAGTTATTAGAATTTCAAACGTAAAATTAGTAAAATAGCTTCTTGTAAATTGTTAGCAACATGTATATTTTTCCTGTGCATTGGACCAGTCTTCATGAACATTACTTCTTGCAACTTTTTGGACACATTTAAAAGACCGGTTTTTTATTCTTGTTATTTCACATTGCATTTTAATTTTATCACGTTTATTAGAAGCCGTTAGAGAAACATGTCCTAATATAAGTTAAATCCATAATAACATAACATTTTTCCTGGAATGTCTGGCTACTTAAAATAAAACCTCAATAATATTCAATACGTAGCACAGCTGGCAAAACTAACAAGGAAATCAACCTCGCAAAAGCTCCAGTTTAAAACCGTGTTCAGATGACAGTTAAAATCGGTATATTTCACAAAATAAATTAGCAATACTAAGTTCGGCTCTAGGGATTATTCATTTCTCGAAATACGATAAAAAGGTACAATATTTTAATTGGGGTCCTCGTGAAGTACCGCGGCACCGCATTAGCAGCAGTTTGTCTATTTTCTGATTGGCTGTGTATAAACATGGCCGTGGTGGTAGTCACGACAACGGACTACATGGGCCGGTATTCCACCCTTTTAATCATATTGAATTGGTGCCCCACGCGACAATGCCAAAGAAGGTAGGTGGGCGACTCTTACATTCGGGACGCTCTCATAAGATCTTGGGAAAAGAAGATCGTTTCCGTCAAGATAGGTTCCGCGAGACCACGCTTTCTGAACACAAAACGTGTTGTATTCAGTAACTTAATTTACTTAGTACCGTTCGTAAAGTAAAGTTCGGTTTCTTTTTGCCGTAAAATGGCAATTCGCATTTCTTACATCTCGTACAGTAAAGTTCGATTTCTGCCGTCGCGTCGGAGTCACGGGAACTTCGATTCTACACAAGTGTTTCTCTCCAGTAAAGTTGTAATATTGTCTCATGTTCTTTCGGGCAAGCATGTGGGCTCATATTTTCTGCCAGGTTATGGGAATGTTCTCGTATTCTGACACAAAGATGTGTATTTCACCAATAAAATTATAAATTCCAAAGATAACTAAAGTGCAGTCTACCTACATTCTCAAGATTTGTACAATTCAAACAAGTGTTATTGTATTACGTGCAGTCAATAGACGATATTTTTGGTAATCGAAGTTTCAATCGAATCTAGCAGTTATAAACACCAACCAAATCAAATCAAATCAAATCAAATATACTTTATTGTCCAAAGAATACAAAATTCTCATTGACAAAGTCTATCCACATAATACATATATATCTATCTCATTTAATAATAACAATAATATACATTAATAACATTTAAAAAAAAAAAAAAAAAAACAAGGGTAGGCATTAAAATTTGGTTATTTACAGTATGTCAACAATAATCTAAAGATATCAAATAAAACCCTTAAACAAACCTCGGAACATCGGAATAATATTCCTCCAAGCAATAGTAAGCCTTCTCCAACAACATCCGCGTCACAGACCTTCTAAATAATTTAAGTGACTGTAGGTCCTTTAAGTAATTAGGTAAATGATTATATATTTTTACACTTTCATATACAACCGATTTTTTTGTAAGGGTTGAGGATGGTATTGGCAAAGGCAGATTACGATATTGTCGTGTCGTGTAGGAGGAGTCAGTATTCAAAAACCTATATCTCATCTTAAATATTAAAGTGACAGTCTCCAAAATAAACAATGATGTTAGTGTTAATATTCTTTTCTGCACGAACAATGGTCTGCATGAGTCTCTGGGTTTCGCCCGACAAATGCATCTCACTGCGCGTTTCTGCAGAACAAACAGAACACCGAGCAGTTGCTGACTAGAGAACCCCCAAAATGCAACTCCATATCTCAGATGAGATTCTATTAGCGCGTGGTAAACTGATTTCGCAATATTTGAACCAAGTTCATTAACTACCACTTTGACTGCAAAACATGCCGAAGCCAATTTCCTGCTCAGTGCCCTGATATGACTCTCAAATTTAAGGCCGCTATCAATGACAAGGCCCAAAAACTTAGTACTAGGGCAATTCACAAGGGGTGAGTCACCAATGACCAAGCCCTCCATAGAACACTTAAAACCAACTACATTTGTTTTTTCGACGTTTAGAGACAGCAGGTTTGAATCACACCATTCTTTGACCCTAACCAAATCTGAGGCAATAATGTCTTTTGACATAAGAGCATTGTTAGAGTGCCATAATATTGTAGTATCGTCAGCGAAAAGTGTGAACTCTCCCCCAATGTCGATAGACGTCAAATCGTTAATATATAAAAGAAATAGAACTGGTCCCAGCACTGAACCCTGAGGGACTCCCCAGTCAATCACTCGGCTCTCAGAACAAACAGAACCCCTGAAAACCTTTTGACTTCTGCCCCCAAGATAGGATTTAAACCAGTTAAATGTTTTTCCCCTGAAACCATAGCGACTGAGCTTCCGCAGCAGTATCCCATGACTCACGCAGTCAAAGGCCTTTGATAAGTCACAAAACACTGCCGCGGCAACCCCCCCTCTATTTATATGTCCGTAAACACCCTCCAAAAGACGAAATATAGCATCATTGGTATTTTTATTCTGCTGGAATCCGAACTGATTAATATTAAGAATACCGTTATTTTCAATAAATGATATTACGCGTTTTTTAACCATCTTTTCAATTATCTTTGAAAGGGTCGATAACAATGAGATGGGTCGATAATTAGATGGCTCCTTAGAGTCACCCCCCTTATGGAGGGAAATAACCTTGGCACACTTCAAACACGAGGAAAAATTTCCCGTTTCCCAAGACATATTGATTGCCTCAACTAACACCCTCAACGCTGTTTCGGGCAAATTTAAGAACATTTTAACGGATATCTCATCTTCTCCAGCTGAATTTTTGTTTATTATTTCCGTGAACGTTTTCTTAAGCTCATATAAGTCTGTAGGAAAAAAATAGAACGATTCTTTTACTGACACCTTATTTAAATAAGTCATTGGGTCAATAGCAGGATTTATGTTGCTTGTCAATTTACCGGCAATTGTACAATAATAGTTGTTAATATCATCGAGTGATAGCTGAGGTCCCTCAGACAGTTGAGTGTGCCCTCCCCTGTGGCGGATGTCATTGACAATAGACCAACTCTCCCTCTGTCTACTTCCCGATCTCTCAAGTCGCTCGGCATAATACACATCTTTAGCCATTCTTATCAGTTTACGGTAAAGTAAGCGGTATTTATTGAAGTATTGATGAAATACGTTATTATTTGTAAATTTTCGAATCATATGAAGTGAGCGAAGGTTCTTTGCTGAGGTTCTAAGACCCCTAGTTATCCATTGTTTTTTGTTATTTTTAATTTTAATTTTTTGTTTTGGAAAGGCCCTATTAAACGAATTTGTCATCAGTAGGTACATTAAATGAGTCAATAGGGTCAGGTGAGTTTAAAGCGCTACTCCAACAAGCACCAGCACAGATTTGTCTAAAACGATTATAATTGCTTCCGCTAAACAATCTGCCGTACCTATACCTTGAAATGCCAGTCATTTTACTATCCAAAGTGACACTACCCACCACGGCTTCGTGATCAGACAAGCCGGCATTAACAACCATGCACTTAAAATTATCCAAATTAAATGTTGAACACATATAGTCAATAGTAGATGATGAAAATTGAGAAAACCGGGTTGGAGATCCTACATGCATGTTCAAGTTATGGCAGGTCAGCACATTGCACAATCTCAATGTATTAAGGGAGCTTTTGTCATCAAAATTAACCTTAAAATCGCCCGCTACTATTATTTGGGCAGAATCTGGTATTTGTGTTAATATTGAGTCTAGGTTTAACAAAAACACATCTACCCCTGCCAAGGGTGAGCGGTAAATACAAAAAATATACAAATTTAGAATCCTTGAGTATATCAAGGAAAACTCAAACGATTTTTCAGACAATTGATTATTAAATTTTGTTACACATTGAAAATTGTTATTTTCTAAAAAAGATTCATTTAGTAAAATCATTGTACCTCCGTTAAGAGATTCAGACCTACAATAAGAACTAAGTATAACATAGCTCGGCAAGCATATCACCTCACCCTGCCTCAGCCAATGTTCGGTAATAAGGAGCACGTCAGGCTCATTGTATTCCTCCAAAAGCAAATGTAACTCGCTAGTTTTACCCCTTAAAGATTGAATGTTAAGTAAAAGCAGCGTAACCCTTAGACCCTGATTAAGGGCTAATCGACCACCAGCCGAGACTGAAGAACCTCCAAAAAATCCTCATCACCACCACTGGCTTCCGGGCTGTCAACAGAAGCTTTTTCTGACACAAGGTGATCGGATTCTCCAGAGGTCTCACCACAACCATCCGTGCTACCCTTAAAGGCAGCACAAGAGTCTGACAAACAATATTTTGGTCCGTTAAATTGAATTGTTTTAATGAATATTAAATTTTTTTGTGTTTGATTTTTATTAATAAAAAGATTAAAAACTTCCTTGCAGATGCTATAGTTACTCAACCTAGTACCGTTCTTAGAGTTTATGTCTGTAAAATAGACAAAGCCCTCCGATCCACTATCAAATTTACAACACAAATTTTTCAACATACTATTGTAGCTAAAAATTTTACGATTTAATTTATAATTATTCCTAACATACGGTACTGAAAACATTATAATGTTGGTGTGCACACAGGCACGAATTACATTCAGCAGCAAAGTCAAAGATGGATATTTATTATTAAAAAGGTCATTTGAACCACCGAAGATGATCACAAAGTCATTAAGATTATAATTCTTGGTTAAGGGAATAACATCGTGAGTAACATTATCTAAACATGCACCGGGTTTAAGTATACACTCTATGTCCAGGTCTATGTGTCTTGAAGAGAAAAGCCTTTTAAGGCTCCCATTTAGGTTCCGCCCGACATCGTCACTAAGGAGAAGCAACTTGTTCCCAACTTGTCCCTGCCTACCATCATGCATCAGCTCTGTCGTTATGCTGCTGGTGTCACCATTTCTCTGATTGGCAGGGGAAGATGGAGGACCGTTAGTTAACATATTTATTTTAGCGGAATGAGCCTTCATCCCAGACAGCTCGGCAGAATACGTATTGACATCCGATTCCAAAATTCGTATTGTTTCAATCATCTTTCTGTTCATATCATTAAGCTCTTCCAACTCCGTTTTCAGATCTTCCATAGCCCTCTCATCACTAAGTTTTCTCTGCTGCAGAGTTTCAACGTTATTTCTAAGATGAGAAATTTCTTCAGTCAGCTCTAAGTTTATCTCTGTAAGATCGGTTATGTAGCTTTTGTGTTCAGTCTGTGTTAACACATTTTTTTGCGAGACATGAGGCCCTCGGCAAGAGCCATGTGTACTTTGCGGCACGGTTGTATTTTTACCATCTTCCTGTCTCAACGTCCTTAACTCAGTCTTAAGATTCTGTATTTCTGTCCTTTGGGATTCAATGTCACGCAGGTATTTATCTTCAAGCTCTATAGCATCATCTTCAAAAGCAGATGATTTCTTCTTAAGCCTTTTTATAAATTCATTTTTCTGATCAATTTCAAGTTGTAGTTCAGAGATAATTTGTTTTAAGCTATCAACCTCACTGGTAGAATCGTTTTCCAACGCTTTCTCGGCACAACTTTTTGAGCACCAAATGAGGTTCTTGTTTATTACTGTGTGTGCGGTAATACGTTCACAGCAGCTTGGATGAAACTGATTGCGACAAACAATGCATAACAGGTTCTTTTGCAATTTACCACAACATTTAAATTTTGATGCCATGATCAAGTAATATTTCTTTTAAAATCGCTTTTGTTATTTTATTCAAATTCAAACAAAGGGCGTAAATAAATAAATAAGTACAGTCCTGGCCAGAAAATGCTTCATTCATAAAATGTCTCAGAATAAAGAGGGAAAAAAAACAATGTTCACATTTAAAGTTTCAGGCGATAAAATCCGTAGCAGCACAAAAAATATATACAACAAATATGACGTCGCTTATTAAAACTAATAGAACGCACTTTTTGGTTATTTATGTTTGTTCCTTTTTCCTTCGTTTCGCTCTTATAATTACCGGGATCATTATTTTAAACACAGGCTTGCATAGTACAAGTCTTTAGAAATAAATTGTCATAGAACTAACATTTTCAACACGCGTTAAACAGTCAAAAAACTGATTTAAAGTGGGAGCGAAATAATACACGCACAACGTAGACTGTGTACCGATACCAACCCCATACTATGGCGAATACTAAAATAATGACGGCAAGCTCAGAAGCTTCTATAAAATTAATTTGTAATACTAATTTATGAGCTGCATATATGTTTAAAAATTGCTTTGTAATGGTTTCTAAAGTCTTTATAAAATATGAGCGGAAACTGAAGTATTTTATTTTACGGTGCCAATTTTACATTTTTAGCTGTTGTAAAAACATATTGAAAACATTTTAGAAAGAAATGTGGTTTTAGAAATTTTGTGTGGAAAACGTTTTCACAACTACATTAAAATATAAAATTGCTAGTGGGGTAACTATAACTTTGTATATCTTCATACGGATTGGGCACTTAATATTTTGATTTGTATTATGTAATTTGTAAATCGGTGTAGCCATAAACAAACAATCAATTAAATAAATTGTAAACTTTCGGAAAGCGAGATACAGCGAATTTTTGGCTAATTTTTTGCATACACCCTCATACAGAATAAATTTAGATTGTCGGCCGAAAGCAGCTGACAGATGAAAACGACCGTTCGTTGCCTCTTTGGTGCATTGTTGCCATGTTTATAGCATAGGTATATCCTTCAGCTACCGATGAGGATTGAACCAGTGTTAGTTGTACTGGGAATTAATTAGAATTAATTAGCATTAAGGGTAGGATTCCGGTAAATTATACGCATAACGGAATTAACAATTTTTAGAAATTTTACTTGAAACAGCAAGTTGAATACAATTAAAAAAAATGCGCGGTTTTTTAAAAACTTTTGGTTTATTTTAAGGACATGCAGCAGCTTTTATCAAAAAGACAATTAAAAAAATGTTACCATATGGAGCCCGAATTCTGCCGTCTTCGCAGGTGTTAAGATTCATATGTATTTTTAAAGAGAAACTAGTTAGGTAAAGTCGTCTCAAACGAACGTCGCTGTTAAAAAGACGGCCGCCGGCCAGGCCTAAATCGATCATTTCAGAAAAATATGTTTTTATAATTATTACGTAATCTGAATTATTCTTACCGACACAACCATATTCCAAAGGAGTGAAAACGGTTGTAGCAACGTTTTCATAATCCATGTTTACAGTACTGTTTCCAAATATTCTTCTAGAAAGCAGTTTGCCTGCATGAATAGCTACCGGCGTTAACTCTGGTTTTTTCTGAAAAAAAAAAATTGTTGAAGTTGCCGTCAACGGTAGTCACAACCAAAGAGTAATTAGTTGGGTTACTCTTGCCCACAACTAGGGATCAATGACATCGATATTAATATCCATACACTTTTTATAATGTTGGCATTGTATCCTATAAGCTAACATAAATTGCTAGTTGGGTAACTATAACTTTGTATTTCTTTATATCGATTGGGCACTTAATATTTTAATTTGAATTATGTAACCTGTAAATCGGTGTAGCCCTAAACAAACAATCAAATAAATAAATCGTAATTAATTAAATTTCCTTTAGGTAGACATTGCAAATATTTAAGTTATTTAAAAACATAGTATACAGGGTGTTATTTAATAAGTGTCCGATATTTTACAGGACGATTCCTCAGTTATTTGTAAGGTGAAAAGTTCATATAAGCATGGGTCTGCAAGCCCTTCATTTTTGAGATACAGAGGGTTAAAAATTTATTTTAATTTTTGTTTTTCGTAAATAATTTTTGAAATAATGTCTATATTTGGATCTAGGGGTTCTTTGAAATGCGAAATTCGAATTTGATGTTAGTATGGCTCCCATTTGTAGAGGGTGCCACCTACGTGTCTTTCTACTCTTTTGAGGAGTCACAACTTATTTATACGTACTTGTATTACATTTTTAAGCAAAAAAATGGATTTGTTCATCATTTTTACACGAAAGAAGCATACTTGGTAGAAGTCGCTACGAGCAATCGTTCTCGAGAAAAAGAATAATTAAGAAATAAATGGCATTTATTTGCATATCGCTATGCTCATATCAGAGTTTGATAAAGTAGCATTCATTTCCTAAACAAAGCCCAAATCAAAAAATTATGAAAATGTAATAACAGTGTTATCAAAAGAGAAAACGCGTAAAAGAGTAGTGTCGTACATATTTTTTGTTCCTGTTAAAAATTGTAACACCCTGTATCTCAAAAATGAAGGGCTTGCAGACCCATGCTTATATGAACTTTTCACCTTATAAATAAGTGAGGAATCGTCCTGTAAAATATCGGACACTTATTAAATAACACCTTGTATATTTATTGTCTAATTTTCAGTCTCACGTAAAATATTGAAATATTAAACTAACACGTCATATCCACTGTGACTGTGAAAACAACAAAAACGCATTTTATTGAAAATGAAAAATGCCATTTACTTACTACATACACTTAATTTAAAAAACTTAACGAGTTTTACCTAAAAGAATAACAAATGCATATTAAAAAAAAAAGATTAATTATATAATTTAATCACAATGACATTAAATACAATTAATTAGTTAAAGCATTTCCAAAAATATTCTTAAAAAGTTTGTTTCCAATATAAATGTTTTTATTTCAATTTTATATTTTTTAATGGAATGTTTTTTTTTTAATATTTGTTGGTAAATAATCATTTAAATAAAAACATAAATATTTCTTGTCCAATCTATCCTCCTTCTTTAAAGAAACGTGTTAAAGATATACAAGGGGAAAATGAAAGTAATGTAAAAATAAAAAATTTCAACTAATGTCGCTAATATTTTTTTAAGGAGTAAGTAATGATAATAATTTGTGAAAGGACACGTAGAGGCTTTATACGTGCAGTGTTTATTATTTAAGTTTATTTATTTACTTACAAACTCTACAGTAGATCCAATTACAGAGTAGGATAGTTAACAGAGACAGTATAACAAAATTAAAATATTTTATTTAACATATTCTTAGGCTTCACGTTACTAATATTAAACAAATCACATTTATTTGTTATTATTACTTGTTAGTAAGTTAATAAATATCGGGGGTTTTAGGCTTGATTTAGGGCCATCTTATTATAGTAAAAAATATTACCATTTTCTTAAAACAGGTCGTTATTCTAAAAAAATAATAAACATTTAATCATCTAAGTTTGCCCTTGGTTACACTTTCACCTTGGCACCATTCTTAGATTTTATTTGGGATAGGGGGCTTAAAATTATACTAGGTGTCCCAAATTATGCTTCTTGGGATTTAACCGTTGCAAATTGAAATAACTTTTCGACGTTTCGCCTTCGATTATACAAGGCACCTTCAGGGATCATTACTTTGCGTGATAAGCACACATTCAATGCTTAGTTTATTTTTTAACTTCATAATTTTCTCAACATCTTTTTAGTACAAACGGATATTTACAATCCAATAAAATTTACAATCAAAATCAAAAGATATTAAGCATACAATATTTCCAAACGGCATATTAAAAGACTCTGGAGCAAAACAAAACTAGCGATTATTCCTATATCTATGAAATAATAAAAAAAAATAGTCGATATATTTTTATTAATAAGTTTGTATATGCAATAACATTATATAATTTTAAGATAAATTCTTTAGAAATCTTATATTTTGGTTAATTAATAATAGCTTATTCTTAAATTATTTATTATTATTTGGGACACCCAGTATAATTTTAAGCCCCCCCCAATCACAAAGAAATTTTGAGGTACATAAACACACCTGAGAAACTGTAACAAAAAGCATACTTGGACGATTAAACGTCAATATTTTTATAGAAAAGCGACTGTTTTTCTAAGAAAATGTGAATATTTTTTAACTAAATCAAAAAACCTCAAAAACGTCTCGAGGTATATCCAGACTTCAAAACCCCGGTATTTGACTAGTTACTAAAAAAATGTTCTTGGATAAAACTATTTCAGATTAAGTTTTAGAGTGAAGGTTATCTAATCATAGTTTGGGACAGTCTGTATAAGCTTATCCTACACCAAATAACTTTCCGAGAATGGACCACAGAATGTACCTAAAATTGTGGCAATATGTAAGCTTGGATAAACACATTTTATGAATTATGCCAAACAGCTGTTTTAGAAAATGTTCTGTTCTTGTTTTTTCTTTTAATTGGATTTTCACCTCTTTGTTCAGTGCCAGGGCCATTCTCGAGGGGACCTACAGCTTAACGTGGGTTCCGAACCACGGTCCTCAGTCACGACAACCATCCCGGCCTGCACCCTCCCAGAGCTATTAACCCCTGGTTTTGTGCGGCCTTTAGTTGTCAGTTGTGACCTACCGACTGAGGAGTGTGTAACTTCACCCTCCCCCCACGAGATATCTGATCTCATGCGGCCTCTAACCGGCGTGAAAGGGGGGGTTTTGGATCTCACCCCTCTTATTTTGCACGACGTCAAACTGCAATGCCATGTCAAACCACTAAAATCCAAACTTAGTCTAAAACTTTGCCGGGTCAGGGGATTGAACCCGCGCTACACTAGTCCCTATGTATCCGAAACCGGCGCATTAACAGCTAGGCTACGAGACCCGTGTAATTCTTGTCGTAGGACATAAAAACAGTGCCGAAACTGCCCCCAGATATTAATTAGAACTTTAAAATACTAAATAAACAAATAAAAGAGTCAGGCTCACTATGTCCCCTTTTCTATTACATGGATTGACACGTGAAGTGCTTCTTTGCTTGTTGCTCGACGCTTCGCTGTTTCTACCCTTAGAACAAATATAGAAAAAGACGACGGCGACGTCCCGATCTACGAGCGGTTTATATTTAATTATACTGTTAAGAGGACGAAAGCAGTTTTGATTTGATTTATTGAGACATACCCATAGTGTGAATATGCATATGCATTTGCAATTTAACAATGTTTGAGAGGAGCGAGACCAGAACAATACTGAGAATCAAACTATTTAGCTACTGAACTACTTACATGTAAAACATCCCCAACTGCATAAATGTTTGGGACGTTGCTTTGCTCGTTTTCAGCATCAATTTTTTCACCATCCCCGGCAACTTTGACTCCCGACCTCTCGATACGCAGTTCCTTTGTAAGAGCACGACGTCCGATGGCAAATAAAACGGTATCGCATTCATCGCTTAATTCTTGTTTTGCTTCATTTGTCCAAGTTATCCTTAACTTGCCAGAATCTAGCTTTTCAACAGATTTTGGTACGGACCTAAAATTACAATACAAGTTCATTTAAAACAGAATATTATACAGGCCTCAAGTAGCATACAAATTGGAAATAAATTCTTTGCTGCGAGACGTTTCAAAACATTTTCGATCAAAATTATAAAATTGTGTCGAAATACATGTGTTTCAAAACTTTTGCGATACATTTTCAAATAACACTTGAGAACTGTTCGTCTCGAAAAATTTTACAAACCACACTGTCGATACAGTTACAATACGAGGGAACGCATATTTTTCGAAACATTTTCAGGTAAAATATTGTAGTTGCGTAAGACACAGTGAAGTCTAATAAATAGTTAAAATTTGATGAGGGGCCTGCACTGTCTTTTTGTATGTGTATCTGCCTTTTACTCGTTTTTGATTTTTTAATGTTACCGTCTTTCTTATTTGCATTCTTTTCCCCTGTCTTTCAGTATCTTCTCTCAATTCAATTAAAAAATTTGGTCCCTTTGTTCTTATCTCAGACGAACATATATTTGTTCGTCTGAGGTTCTTATATATTTTTCAACTGTCAGCCTTTGATATTTTGTGTTGCATGGTTTTTAAATTTTGTTTAGAGTTTAAGCCATATGTAAATAATATTAGAAACATCATTGAAACACTTTCAATAGCTGACACCCCTATTTCCTTACTTTGTCTCACAAAACACGCAACTATTTTATTAAGGTTATGTAAACGCATCACTTAATAGAGATTATTATTTAAAACAAAATTATTAGATAAACTAACCTCAAAATTCACTACGAAAAGCATACACATTCTTAAAGAAATTGTTAAGAAACTTATTGAAAACCACGAGGCTTGGCAAAAACTACAGATCACACAGTTCATCACCAGCTAACATTCTAATCTTTACTGGAAGTCCGTTACATATTCCTACCAACACAAAAATACCGCAAACTTCAAATTTCCGTTAAAACGGTTACTAATGTACAGGGTCGCTGGTGTGTATGGAAACGATCGATTATTTCTTAAAGGCAGACAGCAAGCAAAAAATATTTAAGACAAAAATTTTAGGGTTTTTAAAGCATATTAGAACGTTAAAAAAAATAAGTATACAGGATGAGTCAGAAAGTCGTAGAAAAACAAAGTTTTTTTTTTTTTTAATTGAACACCCTATATCTTAGAATATTTTTAAATTCTACATAAAATTATAATTACTTTTTAATAAATGCATTATAAGTCGAAACCTAATAGTTTCCGAGATCTTGACTTGTACACCATAGAGCAAAACAGCTTACATGTCCCTATCTTCATCGGAACCCGGAAATATAGTACTTCCGGTTTAACCGGAAGTTGATATTTCTGGGACGATAATAAAAAAGTAAAATAGGGACATGTACAGGGTCATTCCTCATATATCGACACCCCATCTACAGCAGTTATTTGACGGGTTGCAAAAAAATTCTAAAGGCAAAATATTTGTGTTTAACTCTATATTTTTAGAATTCACTATCAGAAAAAACAATGGCACATCGGAAATGTAATATTTCTGCATAACTATCATTTTTTTAAATGGAACACCCTGTATATTATTCGATATTTGGGTGGAGCTTTTTTTTCTGATTTCAAAAATATATAGTTTGCCTATGTTTGGTTAAGAGGTTTTTGAGATATTGGGCCCTAAAGTCTTTAAAACGTTATTGAATAAAAAAAAACGATAGTTGGCCATGAATCATAATACATTGCCGTGTCGCGTCGTCTAGATTTTAAAAACAAGTGAATTTATTGTTGCTTGTCAATATTTTCATTCATGTCATTGTCAAAATGCCTTACACGGTTGAGGAAAAATGTGATATTCTTAGTTTATTTTACAAAAATAATAATAACGCATCAGCAGCGAGAGCAGAACATAGGCAAATATTTCCGCTAAGAGCAGTACCAGCGCGAAGTACTTTTAAAACCATTGAAAGGGGATTCAGGGAACGAAAAGATCTTAAAAGGAAGAAGCGAACAGTGAATGGTAATGAAGAGGAAGAATTAAACATTTTGTTGTATTTTGTAGGTAAGATTGATAGTTTGTTGTTACATTACAAGTCTAGAAATAAGAATATTTGTTTTTAGAAAACCCACATAGATCGGCAGAAGACGCAAAAAATTATTTCGGAAAATGTGCAAAAAAAATTCTAACATTAAAAAAAAATGGTTATCATCCATATAAAATATTGCCTGTGCAGAAGTTAACAGAGGCTCAGAAAAATAGCCGTATGATGTTTTGTCAGGAAATGTTACAACGGAAAAAGGAAGACAACATGCTTTTTAGGAAAATTTTGTGGTCTGATGAAAGCACCTTCACTACTTCAGGCGTTTATAATCGAAAAAACGTTCGGTTTTGGGCTACCGAGAACCCCCATGCATTCAGAGAAATACAATTTCAAGGCCGAAAATCATTACATGTGTGGTGTGGCATCTTAAATAATAAAATTATCGGCCCAATTATATATGATGGGAACTTGACTGGCGAAAGATACCTTAATATATTGACAAATGAAGTTGAAAATTTTATTGAAAACTTACCATTACGGCAATACCAAGAACTTATCTGGCATCAGGATGGAGCCCCACCACACAACGTTTTGCCTGTAGTGAACTATTTAAATGAAAAGTATGAAACATGGATTGGCCGTAATGGACCCATTCAATGGCCTCCAAACAGCCCAGATTTGACGCCCCTTGATTCATTTTTGTGGGGATTTTTAAAAAATAAAGTTTATGAACATCGTAGTGAAAATATTGAAGAAATGCGAGAAAGACTTCTGCTTTACATTAATGATACAAATGAAAATCAGAGTCAGTTTATCGTTAATGCTATAAATAAAATAGAAGAAGATTATAGAGAGTGCATCAATAGAAATGGAGGTCATATTGAGCAGTTGTAAATACGTTATTTATCAATAAATTCGGTTTTCCTACTTCCCTATTTATTTTATTTTTAGTCCCAATATCTCAAAAACCTCTTAACCAAACATAGACAAACTATATATTTTTGAAATCAGAAAAAAAAGCTCTACCCAAATATCGAATAATATACAGGGTGTTCCATTTAAAAAAATGATAGTTATGCAGAAATATTACATTTCCGATGTGCCATTGTCTTTTCTGATAGTGAATTCTAAAAATATAGAGTTAAACATAAATCTTTTGCCTCTAGAATTTTTTTGCAACCCGCCAAATAACTGCTGTAGATGGGGTGTCGATATATGAGGAATGACCCTGTACGCCGTTTTGCTTCAAAGACGTACCGCTAGAAACTGCCAAATTTCAACAATGTCATTTTTCAAATATCGATATCTCGGAAACTATAAAGTTTAGACTTATAAAGTACATAATATTAAAAAATTATTATAATTTTATGTAGAATCCACAAATATTCTAAGATTTAGGGCAGCCATACTCAACCTTTTCTTTATAGGGGCCACAGAGCCCTTATAGTTATGGTGCCGCGGGCCACAACATAAATTTATTTATGTGTAATAAAAAACGTAATTTAAATCTAATGGTTTTATTATTTTAATAAAAAAAGATGATCTTATAAGTCTTATAATATAATAACTTTTACAATCAAAAACTTTAATTTTAATGAGATTTTTGAAATTGTGAACACTTTTTCAAAACTTTGTCAAGATCTGGCTTGTTGCTGCATGCCTAACCTTATTATAACATCCAGATGGGAGTCCGTAAGTTTGTTTCTGTACACATTCTTTGCGTATTATATTTGCGAAAACGATGATTCGCAAACGTATGTAGATCCAAACAATGTTAATAGAATTTGGGCACTTCTTTGAACGGTTTTATATTTTTGCGGGACAATGCTCCAAAATTCCACGTATTCCCCTTTTTTCTTTAAATAGAACTTCTAGGTTGGTACCGTTTTTGAAATCGATGAACTCAAGAACAGCTCTGCGTAATTACAATTTAAAACTGAAGCCAGCTGTGAGATGGTCGTCGTTTCCAGATGCCATGCGTTTTCCGCAAGCAATAAAATTTTTTTTAATTCTCTTGAACCTTGGAACCTTTTTTGAAATTCGTCTAACAGTGCAGTTATATAATTTGAAATTGTCGAGCAGTTTTCCTCGGAAATGTTGATATGGTCGTCGGTAGCCTTTATCACAGTCGGAAAATTTTGCAGCTGCTTATTTTGTATTTCTCCATGATAAATACTTAGCTTTTCCTCAAAAGCAAATATTTTATTCGCCATCTGAGATTATGTTATTTTCACATTGTAAACTCCAATGGAGGATATTCAGTTTTTCTGTGATATCGCATAGAAAGGCTAAAAGACACCACCATCCATCATTTTGCAATTCAGGGTAAACTTTATTATTTTGCTGTAAAAACAGTATTATTTCGTCGCGTAAAGAAAAAAACCTTTCCTCTGCTCAGCCATCGCACCGACGTATACAAAAGAACGCCGTCATGTTCGCTTTCCAGTTCTTGCAAGGCTTGTAAATTTTCTGTGATTCAATTCTCTCGCTCGAATATAATTGACAATATTGATAACAGTCTTCGTCACAGCTTCTATTTCTGGATTGACAGTTTTCTTGGTTCATAATGCAATGAAATGTAATTAAATTTGTTAAACTATATTTTTTTTTTTAAATAAATAACGTAATAAATCCATTTTCGGATTGAAGGACAGCCATCCGTGCACACACACACACACGGTTTTTTGTATGTCGATTTTGTTCTACTCTAGAAAATTGCAAATAGTATCAAGGTAATCTGTGCCTCGGGTTTGACATTTCATTGGAAGGAATTTTAAAAAGTCTTCAAAGATTGAATTCTGTTCTGTGTAATATCTAATAAACACCGAGCATTGTGATGTTGCTGAAATGTCGGTGCTGGAATCGAAAACCAAGCTAAAAAACTTGCAGGTTATTAGGTTGTCTATTATGTTATCACGAATATATTTGGAAATGTCTTCAATACGCCTCACACAGGTTAAATCTGAGAGCTGCAGTTTTTTTATTTCAGACAGTATTTGTTTTTTGTTACTAAATTACAAACAGTACATTGGCAGCGCTAACAAAACATTATTTTACAATTTCTGTATCGGTAAACGGTTTCATATGCTTACCAAAAATGTATAATAAATTTCATAAGATGTCTTAGTTATCGCGGAGTCTAGTGATAATGCCACGGACATAACATTTTGTTGTTGTTGCAATGACCTCTTAAAAAAAGTCAATTTCTCACTTCTTATGGGTGATCCAGGAGGAAAAGTTTCGTTGAAAGATTTGTGTTTTGTAGTAAAATGACGAGAAATATTAAATTTCTTTAATATAACGTTTTCGCGGCATATTAAACAAGTAGCTGCGTTGTTCTGTTGGACACAACAAAATATTCTGTTCAATTGATTGACAATTTATTTATATGACTTGACTACTATGCTAGGTGGGCCACTCGCAAAAGCTCGGTGGGCCGCATGCGGCCCGCGAGTTACAAGTCGTGTCGAAGGGAAGGCGTTTTTAAAAAACACTGTTTATTTGAAACGTAGTTTTTTTATTTCACCAGATTGTAACAAATTTATTTTGAAAAGGAGAATTACAGACAATTGATACAACAGGAGTGTCAGACTTATCTATTTTACTACTATTTATAAGTTTAGCTTATCGCTATTCTAGGAGTGGTCAAAAGGAGCTTGTCAGCAGTTTTATGGAATGTAAGGCCGCAGGTTGAGTATGGCTGATTTAGGGTGTTCCATTAAAAAAAAAGTAGTTTCGTTTTTCTACGACTTTCTGACTCATCACATTTCTTCTTTATTCTAATAGACTCTAAAAAACCCTAAAACTTTTGTCTTAAATATTTTTTGCTAGCAGTCTTACTTTAAGAAATAATCGACCGTTTCCATGCATACCAGCGACCCTGTATCACTAGAATTAGTAAAGTGTCAGGTGTTGGACTTAAGTCAGCTATTAGCTGTGTTACGTTATATTAAAATCTTCATACAATCAATATGTTAACATAAATCATATGACTAGTTATTACATTATGTCTTGCATTTTATATTCCTCACCTTTGTAAGTTGTTTTCACCTTTGTTTCATTCAACACGATGTTACGTAAGTCTCACTTTAACTTTCATTTTATCTTTACTGGTCGTTTATTCTAACAATGTACTATCCCTTCTAGTATCCCCTGAGGATGAATGTAGGGAACTATATTTTACATATATTAAATTGTGGAGGAAGACTACATTGTTTTATTTACATAACGTTGACTCCACTGAGAGTATTTATTTATTTATTCTACACAATACTCTACAGAGAAATATATCTCCAAATGGTATAAAAATTTTTAAATTAGCGATTTTGTATAAAAAAGAAAAAGCACAAAATAGACAAGGCAAAAGAAAACAACAACAGATTAAAATTTTAAAATGTTCTTCCTAAAATTTCGAATGACTGGTGAAATAGGTCGTAGTCCAGGAAATTGGAGTTATAATTCTTTACTAATCTATCCACACATGTGTGAAATCCATAATTAGTCCGATGAGGCGGTTCCTGAAAGAGCTGCCTACTACGAGTATATCTCTGTGGGAAGCGAAAATCAACATTGCAAAGTAATTCGGCGCAGTCTATTTTACCATTACCAATTTTATGCAAAAAGAGTACCATGGCATTCTTTCGTCGATTTTCGAGACTGTCCAATCCAACTAGCTGTATCCTAGTACTATACGGTAAATTTTTGTATGGGAATCTGTATTTGTATAGAAGAAATTTAGCCAATTTGTTCTGGACTGCTTCTAGACGATTTGCATGACATTGGTAAGATGGTGACCAAGCTATACTACCATATTCCATAATATTGCGAACAAGGGAGTTGTAAAGACATTTTGTAGCGGAAATATCATAGATATGGTTACAGTTTCTATGCAAAAAACCCAGCATTCAATAACTTTTAAGGGCAACATTAGAAATGTGCTCGTTGAAGGTTACCGGGCCTCTCGATCGAAGGTAACCCCCAAATCGTTCATCTTGATAACATTTTGAAGATTTTCCCCATCAAGGAAATATTGGAAAAGTATTGGTTCCTTACGACGATAAAAACTCATAATTTTACATTTTCCGACGTTAAGGTTAAGGTAGTTCTTCTCGCACCAGTGGACCAACTTGTTCATTTCAGACTGAATCACCTCGCACTCCTTCAAGGAATTTACGACGTAATAGAACTTGAGATCATCCGCGTACAAAAGACATTTGCATTTTTGTAGTAGTATGGGCTAATTCTTAAGATTCATATAATAACTTTTATAATAACAGTAACAGATAAACAGAGACGTGGATGTCACTTTAGATCGCCCGACGTGTAATTTTAACGAATTCTAACTGTTTTCTTATTTAGTGACATTTGAAATAGGATATAGAAATTTGCACCGGAAATAAGTCTTTCAGGCAAAGGTGTCTGCAAATGATAACTACATCGCCACTGCAACAAACCAACAAATTGACATATGGCAGGTCATTAACAGCAATCAGTCCAACATGTTACAGAGTCATCAAGTAACCTGGATGCGTAGAACTTTAACCATCAATAATTTTTTATCAATGTATCTAGAAGCGTTAATAATGAGCTCTCCCTCCCTGTTAATCGTTTTTCCAATAACCTAAAGAACATTAATTCCCCTTTTAGGTTCAAAGAGATCTCGTTCAATGAAACAAGAAAAATAATTACGAAAATAAAAAACAGTAAAATTTAAGATTGTTACATTTTACATTTCCGCAAAATTCATTAACATATTTAAAAATCCTATAGTTTACCCACTTACAAAATTCATAAGACATGCTATTATTGCCCTTCGAAAATTGCCATAAGCGCTAAAACAGCCCTAACTATACCCACACATAAAAATAAGGGATCCTGGATGATTGTTCAAGCTACCGTCCGATCTCGCTGTTGCCAATCTCGTCAAGTCTTTGAAATTCGGCGTCCGCAATAGACAGAACAGTTACTCTTGCTATTGTGGGCAACATTCTGGATGGTTTTGAGGAAGGAAATTACATCTGAACTAACCTAAAACTTAGTTATGGAGTGTTCTAAGGTTCTGTTCTGGGACCAGTTATCTTCCTGGTGTATGTGAACGACCTAGCGAAGCATGAAGACAATAGTAATAATCTCATCCGGTTTGCCACCACTATCTTTGAAAGATATCGCCCCTCATATCAATGAGTCGCATGTAGTTGAGATATTCAATATCAAAGACTGTTTTGTCGCAAAAATGCTGTGTGTGCCTATTATCTGCTGGCCTTGGGATCCTCCTTGGTTTTGAGTCAGGCTTCATGCCTTTAACTCCCTTTCATTATTCTGTGGCTTTAATCGGCCGAACTTCGTATAAACAATATTGGTTGGGCAAAGCCCTAGCTTGTTGAAGTCATTCAAGAGTGCATTTAAGTTTGTTCATGTCGCTTTTTCCTTAACAAAATCTGAAATTTTTTGATTTCCCTTGATGTCGAGACCTCCAGTTCAGTGCCTCGGCACTACGACTGGATTGTACATTAAGTAAAATCTACATGTCTTTAAAACACACATTGAAGTTTATACCTACCAAACCAGAACCAATGTGGACCTAGTCGAAAATCGCCTGTACTACTACGGTTAAAATTATTTAATCACCTACCGCTACAAATCAGAGCGCTAGGTGAAATAACATACAAAGCAGTTTTAAAATTGTAAAATGTTGATGTATAATTCTTAATCTTATTTTTTATTTTTAATAGTCTCCTGTCAATTTATGACAATCCTTATAGGGGAAACAGGATAAATTGTATTGTATTGGCTGTGTATATATAAGTCTATCTACATCCCTATTGATGCGCAAAGTACCAGGTTGGTGCAATTGTTGCAGATAAACGATTTGATTTGATTTGATTATTTCCACTCGGCTCTTAAACGATTTGCTGATTCTTAGTATACGTATGAGTTCAGGTTTAACTAAGTTGCAATAAAGTTATAAAATTAACGAATAATATTGAACTACTCACTTTTCTAAAAATTTAACACCCTTATCTTTCATTTCATCAACTAGGATACTAGCCATTTGTTGATCAAATCCTCTTAAAGGCACGGAACGAACCATCACAGTAGCTTCATAACCCAAACCATTTAGAAAACCAGCGCATTCTAAGCCAATGTCTATTTATTTGTTAGGAAAAATACTTATTATCTTATCATTTAATTAACATAACTTAAATTTAATAATGCCGGCAACAGCTTGACAAGCCAATGGACGAAACTAGCTATCCCAACTCAAGAAATTTAAAGTATGTCCTATAAGTGTCTACCAAAAATAACAAACTGATGTTTTATAATATTTTTAATTATTTTATATGCCGATTAGTTTGTTGGATGAATTGAATTTACCAGTTTTCACTTTTCGATGATTTTGGACAGGAAAACGAACTCGCTATGTTAGCCTGTACAGTTCCCTATTTTCTATACTTTTAGGGGCCATTGGAGCTATTATCATAAATAAAGTCTTACCGTTTTCATTTTAGGGTGCTACTTGTTAAAAAAAAACAATAGATTCCTGTGACAAATTGGACATGGTTGTCTTAGTTTTTAATCTATGGGGTGATTTTGCAAATCTTCGTTTTTTAAGCACACCTCATATTCTTCTTCTCTTAGAATATCATAAGAAATCACCCCCTTAAGTTACGTATCGTACTTCTGAAACACCCTGTATTGCAAAAATCAAGCAGGTTATGAAAATTCCGTTTGCAGCATCATTCATTTGTCAAAAAAATAGTAAAGTGTCACGAAAACTATACCTTCCTATCTGGACACCGTCATTTGTATATCTAAAAAAGGATACATCCAGCGCCTATTACGATCGTTTTCCCAGGAGCTTTATTTAAACTAAATATATCATCACTAGTAATTCCATACTCTACAGCACCAGGAATATCAGGATATCTAGGTCTTCCACCAACTGCGATTAAGATATATTTCGCAGTAATATTACGTTCACCTTGTTTAGTTTGAGCATGTACTGTGTGGGCATCTTTGAATGTTCCTAATCCATTTATATACTCAACTTTCCTAAAATAAAATATTAATTTGTAAACATTAAGTCGTCAATTTTATGTAAATAAATATATTATGTAAAACATATTTAATTAAAAATTTTAAAATAAGTGTTACACCTTTATGTTTTATGCAATTTCCGTTTTTAAATCATTATTCTAAGGTTGCAGGACCTCGGTCGATAACCATTTGAATTATGCAGGGTCGTTGACTCACCCTACCCCACAAGGTCCGCCTCTTAAAATAGAACCCCCCCTAACTTTTATAATGTGTAATAACAAGTTGGTTGAAACGATTATAAAATGTTTATTTGGTAATGATTTGTGATGTACAGGATCTTACACATTAATCAAGTCAAAATCTTAGAATCAATTAATTTTAACCTTCAACGAAATAGGTTACAGTTTAAATGAAAAATGTGACATTTTATAAGTATACATTTCTTCAAGAAAAAATGAGAAAGCCTCTTCAAGAGAATATGCCTTTCGCTTTGCTGAGCCCCTGCTTCCTTCGCGGAATACCTTTAAAAAAACTCTTTGAAAAGTTTAGATAGGACAAAGGAAATTTGGAAAATGTGAAAGAAGACGTCAAAAAATGATCTTTACAGAAGAAATGCAGGGAAATATACCCCTTTATTTTGTTGAAGACCCAATTCAACGTAAATGGCGGCAAAATTACTTTGATATTGTCATGGCTTAGGGTCGTGTAGTCACGACCATGATACTCGCTCTAGAACTGATATGAGGCCTGATTTCCAAAGATTATCTAAAACAAGAAATGCCATTAATTTTTATGGTCCAAAAGCTTTCAATTTGCTACCTGCAGAGGTTAGGAAACTGCCTACATCTCAGTTCAAGAAACGGATCCAGAATTATCTGTCTTCTAAATGTTTTTATTCCACACAGGAATTTCTTGACAGTAAACATACACATTCTGACTTACACATATAATTTATGACTTTATAATTTGATTGACATATTATGACACATATTCAAGTGTTTATGCGAACACACCATTATTATGCTGTTATCATGTCCTTACAACTATCTATATGCTTGTTTCAGGGATTATGTGTCCTAGGTTAGGTTGCTGGTTGTTAGTATCATAGCCTCATCATGAATTCCATGTGATATTTTAACTGAGTATTGTGACTATTTTTTGTTGTTCTCGTTTTTTAATTCTGACTTGTGTAAACATATGTTTTTTTTGTATTGGCATCAATAAAGTGATTTGATTTGATTTGATTTTCCTATGGGGGTTACCTTTGGGGGTGAATACAACTAGGAGCTATGAAAAAGGTCATATATTATAATACCTTACTGGTTGCACCTTTACTATTTAGTACAGAGGGACAGAGAGACCAGCATGTTTCCTAAGTTTGGATGGTACGCGGGCGAGGCCCGGGGCACAATATCCGGTTAAGCGGCCGATAAACTAGATGCTGGAATGGCCAAGGCAGTTCCGGCACGCTGGTGAGGATCTCAGGCAGACTAGACTCGAAGATAGACAAAACAACTCCCGAGTATGTAGGTAGGAAGGAGGTGCTCAGGCAGGCTAGACTTTAAACGAACAGAATAACTCCGGAGTATGTAGGAAGTGATCCAGTCGTTAGACGAAGGTGCCTTACCCACCGTGTGCTCGGGTTTTTATACACGAAAAGTACTGATCGATTGTTTGAATGATCTTAATCGTGAGCGCGCAGTGTGTTTGGACTCTCGCCTTGGTTGAGGAGTGTGAAAATCGTAGGTCGAGTTTATATGAGACACCAGCTTGTTGACAATATATCCACTACAAGGGTTAGACGGGTTTTGAGGAAACACTATATTATGAAGCCGTTCAAACGTTTACCAGTGCATAATTTGTTTCCCTAGGACCATTTAAACTGTTTACGATTATGTCAAGAAGTTATTGAAAGGCATAAGCAGTATCAATATTTTACCAATAATCTTATATTTACAGATGAATGATCTTTTTTAACATCACGCATATTCAATCGGAAAAATGAGCATAGACGGGCCTGTTAACAACAAAAACAAGGCTGAAGGAATGTTATGTCTCGTGTGGGATTTATCACAATTAAATCATTGGTCCCATCTTCATTGGGTACTCTCACCGGACAAAAATATTTAAATATGATGCAAGGTGACATTGAACACTTGCTTGATGAAGCCAATCCCTTTAAATCGAAGAAACAAATTAATATGGCAGAAGGATGGTGTTCCACCTCACAATGAAATCGTAATCGCAAATTATCTAAATGAAAATTACTAGACGTGAACTGGAATGCGAGAATCCATCTTTTATTAACCCCGTTGCCCAGATTTGACATCGTGTGTTTTCTTTTTGTGGGGGGGGGGGGGGAGAGGGGGGGCCCTGAAAAAAAAATCTATAAAGATGATATTCCAGGTATAGACTGAAGAATATAAGAAGAAAATAAATTCTATTATTACATAATTACTTATTAACGTTCGAAAATGTTCGTCAACTTTGCATTCAACAGAAAGGAGGAATATCAGGAACTTTTAAAAATTTGATGTAGCCTTCTACTTTTTGTGTTGATGTAGGTAAACTAAAAATTCATAACTTTCGCTCAACTTTGATAGATAATTTTTGACCCAACCATGTAACATGCAAACATTTTTGAGATCAGAAAAAACGACTCTCTCGACCTGTCAAAAAATATATATGGTGTTCCATTTAAAAAATTAAAGTTGATGTCTATTACGGGAAAACGACCTTCCATATCACAAACCATTACCAAATAAACATTTTAATCGTTTCAACCAACTTTTGTTATTAAATATTTTTTTACTAAACGGGAAAAGTTAAGAGAGGGGTTCTATTTTAAGAGGAGAACCCTGTGGTACGATCCGTTAAATTAATTTTATGCATTGTTAAATAAATTCGTCAAAAAACTATTTACGCAATACTAATTGTTGGTAAAAGTGTGCACATATTAAAAATATTTGTTTGTATATATGGGTGCGCCAAAAAGTATATTGTAGCAACGTTGTATTTTTTTAAATATGTATGTTATGTGATTTTTGATTCTGCGTTTTTATGCAAACCTTTTTAATTAAGGGTATAATAGATGAAAACCTTATAGTGTTAGAGATTTTTATGGTTTCAATTAAAAATTATTGATTTTTTCCAAATGAAACATTATTATATTTTAGTGTATCCTTATAGACCTTCAATAACCGTTTGTAAAGTATACCCTAATCTATTCCTTTTGAAATATTTTAATTTTTCTATTTCTTCTATATTTTCGAATCGATGCGTAAACGATGCGGAGACGTTATGTGGTGAAAGCAAGCTGAGGTTTTTTCAAAATTTCTAAAGCAAGTTTCGATTCTAAAAGCTTTCTGCTCTGCCGTGATTACTATATTTAATTTTCTTAAAAATAAAAACCTCATAAGTTAACACTTCTATTTTTCTTTACCTTACCTCTTACCTAAGTTATATTTCGAGAGGAATAATTAATTCAAGACATGCGTGATTAATGTTACAGCATAATTTGAGGTCGTTTGTTTTTTAAATCTTACGATACCTCGGAAATTTTGTAAAATAGGTGGGTACCAATAATTGTCATCCGTAGAACTAAAAAGGGGTGCTATTATTGACATTTATTTGACATCGATTCATTTTAAAATTTTAAAATCTATTAAACATAATATTTCTAAACCAATTACATACTTAATAAATAATATTTTTGAAACTAGTATATATCCAGAAGCTTTTAAAGTAGGTCTGATTAAACCTATTTTTAAAAATGGAGAATTAAACAAAACGTGTAATTATAGACCAATAACATTAATATCTTCATTAGCAAAAATTTTTGAAAAAATTTTAAAAGAAAGAATAGATGAATATCTAAAAAAATTAAATTTCATTTCAGATAAACAATTTGGATTTCAAAAAAATAAATCAGCTGAAGATGCCATATGCTATTTAACAGAAAAATTATATAACACCATGGATAATAAAAAATCATGTATTTGTATATTTTTAGATTTGGCAAAAGCATTTGATACAGTTAGTCATACCATTTTGGTAAACAAATTAGAAAATATTGGTTTTAGGGGAAATCAACTAAAATTAATAAAAAATTACCTTAAAGATCGTCCAAATTATGTAAAAATAAATGAAAAAATAAGTTATTCAAAATATTTTAAATATGGTGTACCACAAGGCACAATTTTAGGACCTTTATTTTTTAATATTTATATTAATGATTTATTTAATATAAAATGTGACGGAGAAATTCATAGTTTTGCAGATGATACTGTTATTTTTTACAACGACATATCTTGGGAAAATTTACATAAGAAAATAAAAAAAGACTTCGAAATTATAAAAAATTGGTTTGATAAAAATTTATTAACAATTAATTTTGATAAAACAAAATATATTCCTTTTACATCAAAAATAAATGATTTTAAAAATATAAATATAAATAATGATATTCAAATAATGAAAACTAATAATATCAAATATTTGGGAATAATTATTGATAATAAATTAAACTGGAATTTTCATATAGAAAATTTAATTAAAAAATTAAGAAGCACATTGCCAATATTTAAAAATATAAAAAAAATTTTAAATATAAAAAATCTAGAAATATTATATTATGCATTAGTCAAAACTCATATAAATTATGGTATTTTAGGTTGGGGGGGAATAAATAGAAATTTAGTAAAAAGTTTAGAAATATTACAAAAAAGGTTTTTAAAAATTATTTATGATAAAGATTATTTATACTCTTCAAAAAAATTATATGCAGAAACAAAAAAAATGGATGTGAGACAAATTTACTTTTATAATATTTTAATATATATTTTTAAAAATAAAAATAACATTGAATTTAAAGAGCATAATTATAATACAAGATTTAAAAATGAAATTTCTATTAAACCAAAAATAAATAAATCTATTGGACAAAAAAGTTTCAAAATTTTAAGTTTATACATATTCGATTGTCTAATAAATAATATTAAAAAAATAAAATCATTTAAATTATATAAAAAAGAAATTAAATGGTGGTTATTAAATAAAAATAGTTTAGATAATATTTTAGAAATGCTATAATTATTAAATAGGTATTAATATATTAATATATTAATACCAAATCTAAATAATATTAAATAAATTTATAAAAATGTTATCCTCAATTATTTACATAATAATATATTAACCAAATATTTTAATAAAATTAACCCCTATACAAGTTAACCTTCAGGGGTTTTATTCCTAAGTTTATTTTTAATGTAAAATATATTAAAATGTATTGTATTTATGTAAATATTTTGAATAAACTTTATTATTATATATATTATTATTATTATTTCAAAATTCACTTTGCAGCGAGTTCACGATATGTAATTTGATAAATCACTCGATGAGATCGCTATAAGGGTCGTTTGTAAATAAAAAAAAGCACCTCATTGGGCGCAAAAGGTAGCGTGTCCTGACATCCCTTTACCAAAATTAAATTTATTTAATAATTTATTACTCATGTTATCTCCGTAGATACTTTAGGATAGTTATTGAGGTGACCTATCTTAAGCTCCTGGACTTTATCAGTTTAAAGTTCCAGCTGTATCTATACTTGACATGTTCTATCCCTAAATTGAAGTTTTTTTGAAACCAATAAATGTTTTGTATTGTATTGTATGGTAGACCGTAGAATAGGTCCTAAACATAGGATTGAATACGTACTTATCTCTAAGATCGACCCTGGTTACCCAATTAACTGATTTAATATGGGCTTGTACCGCATCTCTTAAGCCCTCCCAGTTATGGCTTATATTGTCTCCTAATTCCCATCCATAACTCTTGGCATCCTATAACAAGAAAAAAACTTCATGCCAACAGTTTACAAACAACTTTGCAAAATATAACAATTGAAACCATCTCATTAAATAGTACTAACAATAACATAATATATTGATATCATCTTAACAGTGTACATCTCTTAAAAATTAATTTTCTTTGTGTTCAGAATTACTGTCGGTATTTGTAGGTCGTCATGTAAAGTATGGATAGACAGACAGATAATTTATTAATGTTAGGGTACATAGTACTTACACACGCCAACATTATAACATAAATTATAACACATGTAAAATTTCGTTTCTAAATATAGACAGATTAAAGTAATATATTTTAAAATAACAAATCAATTAACAAAAATATTGATGACACCACAATTAAAAAATTCATCGATGGAGTAAAACGCCTCCCTCACAAGAAACATCAAGAAAGGTTTCTAGCATGTAGACCAAAGTAAACGTGAAGATGCCATACGTGTGCGAAAAGCATCCCGGCAGTCCTCCCCAAATGAGAGCCGAACAACCACCCTCCTCGCTCTACTTTGCAAGAGGAAGAGCCTACCAACATGACAGGAGTGGCCCCACACAACAACTGCATATGATAGAATGGAGTGCACCAGTGCATAGTATGCAGCGTTCAGCGTGTTAGTAGAGACACAAGCAAAGCACTGAGCCGTTTTAGGGCAAGAGCGCCACTTCTAAGCCCGTCACACAACGTACTGACATGGTGATCGAACTTAAGTTTATTGTCAATTTGAATGCCAAGAAACCTCACACTGTCACGATTGTCAGGTACAGCAGTCAAGCCTCTCAGAGCGCAAATCATTCCATGGATTTTATCCTTGTTTAATAAAAGTCTGTTAGCTTTAAACCATTCCTCGACCCTCGATCGCGCCACAAGTAACCCCTCCACTGTTAAATCCAGTGAGTCCCAACGACAACAGGTCAAGGATGTGTCGTCCGCAAAAAGAGTGAAGGCGACCGTTGGATCACTGATCAGAAGATCATTGATGTAGATAATAAATTGCAACTGACCCCTCTGGGACTTCAATGTCAATAATTCTCTCCGCGGACGTCACAGCGCCTACCCCGAACGGCCTGGGTTCTTGGATCATGTTTGTTCTTTAAGTGAGACATACGTCTATTACTTCTATTTTTCTTAGTACTACATCTTAAGTAGATCTTCTTTAGAAGGGTTTGATTTCGAAATAGATCTTATTTAAGTGAAGAAGTTCGCGAACAAGTAGCAACTTTTAATTATTGAATTGTTTGATTATCTGGGTTCTATTTTCTAAACAAGACTGAAGTAGTTTAATGCTATGTAAAAATTCATCGTGCAGCGAGGAGCATTAATTTCTTATAAATCTTAGCACTTTATTTTCGAAAGTTTGAATTTTTCTGAAGTGTAACAGGTTTAGGTTAGACCAAGAGGCGATACCGTAAATATAGACGGACCAAGCAATAATCTTTTATATTAAGAACTTTGTGCGTATGTTCAGTCTGCTTCTACTGTTGGTTAGTAAGTAGATGGCACCAAGTTGACCGTTTGCTTTTTTTATACCTTGGTCTGCATTGTCGTTCCAGGAAGTAAACTGTTTTGTTTTATACATTATAAGAGTCATTGTATTGAGAAATAATATTTGTTTAACACTCAATAGTTCAAATCATGCACTAACTGACATGTTTCAAGAAATACATTCCTCCTCAAAACTTGTTATTTATTATTCTTTCCATTATTCTTTTATTTTGCAGGCACATTTTTGTACTGGAATGGTTTAGTTAATCATATATTTTGTTAAAGTACCGAATGTTTAGATTAGATCATTTAAATATTCTAAAACCCCAATTGTGGTGAATTTTTAAATAAACAAAAGTATTCATATAATCGCTTTTTTATCGGGCGCATTTGAAGCAAGCAATTTACATGCATTTCTTAAATCTCTTACTGGCAAATAATAATAAAATAATCGTGGTCTGCCCTTATCAGTTTCATGTGAGGGAAGTGACGTTTTCAAATTCAAATAGTCGTTATTAGGGCGAGGCTCAGGTTGCTTAGGCCTTAACCCAAAATATCTTACAAATTAAAAAAAAAAACACAAAATCTTATTCACTATATCCAAATAATATGAAGGAAGTATTCTGATTACTATTAGTTTATCCAATAATATTATTCGATATTAAAAATAAATAAACTCTGCCTAGACTAGAAGATAGGGATATTGGAGCACTATCAATAACTCCTACAGTCATGAGTTGTCGACACTATACTTATTTGTAATAATTCTTAAGCTGATTTTTAAAAGCATTTTTAGTATTAATGGATTTTAAATAGAATGGTAAAGAATTAACTAAAAAACTAGAACGATATTAGAAAGACCCTCTGAAAGCAGAGGTGGAATTTGGTGGTATATGAAGTAAATCCGGCATCCTTTTCGGTCTAAAGAACACAGTATCGGTAAACGATAGATTTTCGTAAAGATCGATTGGTGCATGGGAATTGATAATTCTTTGTAAAAAAATACACAGCAAATGAACATAACGCTCTTTTTTCATTTTGAACCAACCAAATTGTAAATATGACGGGGTTATAAATGATCTCCTCGTCCGACTCACGTAGGAAGCCTCAAACAGCGCTGAAAATTTCTGTAGCCTAAAAACTCGCCAATACAATATTAAATTGGTCTATTTGGAAACCATATTCTAACAATATTAAAGGAATTCCCTAGTTATTTTAACATAGCTTCATGCACTATAAATTATTAAACGCTAAATTGATATCGACACGTTCTATAAATATCTTAAAAATATTAATTCGAAATTAGGATGTAAGTAATTGGAACATGCACTATTAATGAGAAAACCTTTATTGTACATAGTGTCCGGAAAATACGTGTACTATGTTTGATGATAAACTCCTGAAGGTCGATTCAAACCAACTTAGTTATATCCTAAAGCTTTTTGTTTTTCTACCTTGCTTAGCTTTGGCCAATGTTCTAAAAATAAGATGCACAAAATGACTTTGTTACTTTTTCAAACATTATATTTATATTTACCATGGAGGTATAATGTAAACGTGTAAAAGATACAGTAGAGAAAAAAGAGGCTCTCATAATATATAAACATACACTTATATTATGAACTATGCAATAGAGTGAACAGAATACATTTACTATGGAAGATTCTATATGGTGATGCAGGCGATGCTGATGAGGATAATAATATAATAAACGATTAAGATATTAACGAAACGTTAGAAGGCAGCACATTAGAAGTATTTAGGCCCAATTGCACTATTCGAGCTATAAAGTAAACCTTTATTAAGTCAAGTCTAAATAATAAACCTGACTTAAATTGTTGTGGCATTAAGAAAAAATGCCTCGGCTTTAAGCCACAAGATGCCGATAAAATGAACAACTACTGGGAATGCAGCTAACTTCATGGAATATACATAACATTAGTTTTCTGCTTGTTTTGATCTATTATGGCTCTTGTTTTGTCAATATCAAATATTGGTTTTGTGTGCTAAAATCGTTAGATTAATGGAAAAAGAGCACGACGTCAAAACTCAGTTCATGTTTAATCAACAATTGGAGAACGTGTCTTGCAGTATATTTATAACCTAAACCTTTTAAAAAAAGTCAGTTCATCTAGGTCTTCGAATAGATTCTTTCTTACATAGATTCGCTTGGAAAATCGAAAATTTATGATTCTCCGAATGTCTAACTCGTCATCATATACATCAAATTAATTTTTATAGTTCATCTTAAATTAATACTTCACAAAATATTCCCGTTAGTGTTACCTTTTACGATTCAAGAATTTTTTGACATTAAAATCTGAGCGGTCCAGCTTGATGAAGGTTTAAGCCAGGTTCAATTAATGGTGCACCGGTAAATTAATTTTAAGCTGCGCTTTTTGAAAAGCCAAACTTATTTGTATTGGTGCCCTTTGGCATGAAAAACATTATTAAACTGCAGGGAGAATACTGATAATCTATAATCGTTTGTTTTCCAAAATAAAAAACATTATTTCGATTATACAGGGTAAGTTTTTTAAAGTGTTACAAGGCAATATCTCGAGAACGGTTTTAAAGATGTTCATGAAAATTTGGTGAGGTAATAAGGATATGGGGGGGATATATTTAATCATATTTTTTTTATATTTTACCCCTTTCTCAATTTTGGGGGGTGGAGGGCAAGTTTTGAATTTTATGAGACAATGCATTTTTGTTGCTAAAATTCGAATCTACGCGAGAAATTACGTATGTTATCAAACATTTTTTTAATAATTTCTCAGCTTATTGCTCAAAACATGGAAGCGGATTTTATTATGCAAGTTGATATGTTGTTAATTTTCGGGGAGTGCAGAAAAAACTACAGAGAAGCTGCACTAGTGTGGGCAAAGAGGTTTCTTAACAACCTGAAATCTCACATGACATTTAAAAGGCTGGAAACCAGATGTTGTTCTACTGGCAGTTTGAAGGCGATATGGAGTAGAACTCAAACGAACGAAAACATGGCAGTTGGTGTTTTAGGAGCAGTAGCTATTGACCCTCATGTACGTTCCAGGCGGCTTGCTAGAGATGCTGGAATGAGTCAAAAATCAGTTATAAGCATATTGCACTTGTACAAGTTTCATCTATACCACATTACGCTTCATCAAGAGCTGTATGGGCAATGATTTGAAAATTGTTTTACCTTTTGCAATTGGGTCACAAGGCAAATACAAGAAATAACAGGTTTTTGAAGAATGTAATATTTTCTGACGAAGCCACTTTTCATAGTTGTGGGCATGTAGGACTTCAAGTCATTCCTCATTATTAGAAATTTAATTTCTTAGTTTTGTTTCGTTCATTTCCTTAAGGTAAACAGACAGAATATGCAGTACTGGGTGCCAGAAAATCCCCACTGGATGAGAACTCTTCCGAATCAACATCCCTGGTCAATCAATATCTGGTGTGGAATTATCGGGGATAAAGTTATTGGTTCGCACTTCTTTGACGGACATTTAAATGGAAAAATGTACACATATTTTTTAAGAATCCAATTACCCCAATTATTAAAATTAAATGAAATATTTGTAAACAGGTGGATTGGTTGAGCTGGTCCGGTCAACTGGCCTGCTCGGTCTTTAGATTTAACCCCCCTTGACTTCTACTTGTGGGACTTTATAAAGAACAAAGTGATGGCAACTGCACCTACAACTTCAGATGATATGAAAGACCGAATCCGTTCTGCCTGCTTATTAGTGACACCTAAAATGTTAGAGTGGGTACGAAATTAATTTAGACAAAGATTGAGAAAGTGTAATAATTAGAAAAACGTAAAGAAAAATTCGTTTACTATTCGCTCTATTACGCCTTTACTTGGTAATGCTACTACAATAAAATTAAGCAATCACAATGTAAACGTCAGTATCGAAATTAGTGTTGTTAACAGATAAATAATACACCTGATATTCTTTTGGTCGACACAGACTCATTAGTCATACTGTACCTGGTTTTTATTAGGTCACATACCCGAGGGCCTACTGTACTTTTAACTTGATGGTGTTGCTGAGCTAATTTTAAGCATAAAAGTTCATGTGTTCGATTTTAAAGCAGGGTTGGGCAAAATTTGATTTTCATTAAAAAAATCAAAAATCATCGATTTGTTTGATTTTTATTGATTTTATTAAAAATTTAACATTTTTCTCTTTTTTCAAATGAATACAAATTATTTTAATGCCAGTCTAACAATATAGTAGGTCTAAATTCTACCCAAAATATTGTCAGAACGCGATTCTTGCAAGAAAATTCCTGTCACGACTTGATACTTTCCCGATCTATAAATTGCCGTGGCCCAATATGTCTCGCGTATTTTGATGTTGATTGTTCAAGGGAGTGGAAGTAAATAATTTTTTTCTTTAGCAATTTATTTTAGTAATTTTTTCTTGAACATAAATTTAATTTATTTAGGTTTATGTGTAACCTTTTATTTATGTATTAAGTAACTGTTTTTTTTTATGCAGCACTTTTTACACTGCAATTTGACTTATAAGAGCACTTTGTGGAAGTTATGAATATGAATAAAGAATTGACCTTATAAATGCTTCATTATATTTGATTTATATTTATTAATGATGCAAACATTTCAAGGTTAGGTATAATTAATAATCCATTAGAAACTTTCATATTAATCACATTTGAGTTTATGAAAATCCACATGCAGTTCTTGAAGCCGATTTTCAATATCAGTTTTTATTAAACATATGGCTTGGTATCATTGGTGAATATCTTTTAATAGGCCAATATTTTCTTCCATTAAGATACAATGGCAACTCATAAACTGCTTCTTTCTCCAGGCTCCTCTTCAAATTAGACAGTACTTAGGGTTTATGCATGATCGCACTCCAGCACATTTCAGTATCAATGTACGCCGCACTTAGATGAAGTCCAAATCGTTGCATAGGTCGAGGAGACACACAACACTGGCCTGCCCGATTTCCAGATTTAAATTCTTTGGAATTTTGCATCTAGGGTTTCCTTAAATCTCTGGTTTATTGATATTGCTATTTATTATATGGTTTAAAATATTGAGATTTGAGAAATCGCATTGTGCGGAAGAATGAGAAATTTTTCAATAAATACACAATTTAATAAGTCGAAGATTAGATTCTTGCATAATAGCTGAGGGCGGCCATATTGGTTTTAACTTCCGTTATTACTATTTTGTTACTGTTGCTAAGATTATGTTTTACTTTTGTTTCAATCTCTGTTGATTAAAAAAGGTACATTATGATTTTTTACATCCTTGATATTTATTTATCAACTGTTACAGAAAAAAAAGATATGATAAATCTAGAAAACTTTAAAAAAATAATACATTTTAACGCCTTGCATAACTTTAATGGCTAAAATTAGTTCAACAATAACCTCATAAAAATTCGCAAGTATTTAGAAAACCCCTGCATTTTTTTAAATCACCTCAATTTCTATAGTCCAAAAATATATAATAGGTACGTCTGCTTGGACCAGCTGTTTCCGAGTTATTTCCCTTTAAATAATCTGTTTAGCCGTGTCTGGCGTTTCGAAATACAAATGTGACATTTTATAGCACTGACATGGATCACTAAATCACTATGGAAAACAAAACATAAATTATACTATGGCTATATCCAGTGCGAGAGTGCGAGCAAAAATTATTATCATCAAAGTGTGCTTTGCATCTAAGGCCGTACTGCTTAGCGGTAGAGCTTAATACCTGTTGGGCGTCAGTAAATACCATTTGACACAATTTTAACTTAGATTTGGTTAGATATATCGTTCCCTTATAATTGTGATCTAAACCAAACCCTACGTTTTTCAGTCCAAGCCCTCTTGTATGAAAATAATTTTTGCTTGCACGGTCATATTATAAATGGATAAAAACTTACAGACGGTTTAGGGTTAAAACATTAAATAAAAGTAAGGAAAATCCCTGTACATTGCTAGTTTGTCTGTTTATACTCACATGAATAGCTTCTCCTAAGAGCGCAGCCTGATGCATAAGTTTTTTGGGTATGCAGCCTACGTTGACACAGGTGCCTCCTAAACCCCATTTTGTTCCTATTGGTGTTGGTGTCACGTAATCCAACACAGCAACCCTTGCACCTAACGAAGTAGCCTCTTTAGCCGCAGCCAATCCACCAGATCCTCCGCCGACAACCACTAGGTCATAATCATATTCACCTGATTAATACAAAAAAGCAAATTACAAAGTTATCTAGGGGCTTGGAGACAGATTAACAATATACACTATTGGACAAAAGTGGAACAATAAAATAGAAGTTGTACTAAAATTTTTATCTCCGTCAGTTTTTTAAATAAGTCGCCATTTTCGTAGCTGTCTAAAATTGCACTAAAAATTTTATTAAGCCACTCAATTGCTGTTATTTTTAAACGTCGTGACAACGAAATAAATTTCCGAAACTTTTCTCCTTTGTAGCTTACCTAAGCTGAACTAATTAATAGATTTTATTTTGATTTTGGAAAACGCTATCACTGTCACATTTTTATGCAAATTACAACATTTCTAATTTTAAACTTTTTTCCTCTCCAGAAACAATCATTATTGATAGTTTGTTACACTGAGAAATTGTTTTTCTTTACCTCTTGCCAGAAATGTTCAGTTGAATGACATCAGCATTGGCTGAACGGACGAACTATTATCAATGCATAAACATGACATAAGGTGCGTAGTTAGGCAACTGCGTACTCTTCATTTGTGTATACAGTTGCCTACTCTGGTAACTACCCGTCAGTTTCAAAGCACATTAGGTAACTTCATTTATAGATATTGGCAAAAATAAATTAAACTAAGTTTACATAAATAATGCAATAAAAATTACAAAAAATATTATATTAAAATGTTAGTAATGGCAAAAATATTATAATTAGCATGATCAGACACCCATTACGACCATTTAATCCCTCTGCGCGTCTGTCTAAACCTTGGTTAATAATATACTATTCAATTTTGGTATAAAATTTTGTTACAGTAGTGGTATTACATGTGAAAATTTGCTTACGGCATCAGGCTGCTGTCAAGTAATGTGCTTTCGAAATCTGTAATGAAACTATCTCATAGTTCTCAATGATATTGGAATATTATGGATAAAAACTTTTTTGACGTAACAATAATAATTGAATTGATTTAATCTTTTTGTAATCACTTGCGCAAAAGCAACCAATGACAATAACATCACACTAATAACAGCCCGTGGATAGTTATCACTTATGTCATCATACGTTACCATGTAACCAAATTTTTTGACACTTCTGCAATTATTACAACAAATTTCTTCTGAAGCATTGATAAATAACTCAAAACATTATTAAAACTTGCTCAAGCACATGACTTTTTGACTCTGCCAACGGCATCGGGCTCTTGTCAAAATAAAATGATCTTATAGTTATCCTTGGGTATTATAGATGATAATAATAGTGGTCATTTTCGAGGCTTTGTTTCTAAAATAGTTTAAATGTTGAAGTTTCTTGATGCGACAAAATTAGAGCAATAAAGTATTTTGTGTCTAATAATCCCAAATTTTTAGTATTTAGAAGATATTTTAGCTAGATTTTGTCAGCGTAGTAGTATTTCCAGTTATATCTTCATTCCTAAATAATGCTCAAATGAATGGCTACTACAATTTTGAGGTATACGAAAATTTATAAATTAATGGGCTAAATGACTTTGCTTTTTATAATTTGTTCAACTAAATAAAAATTGCAAGCTAAAAACCAAAAGTTTCTAAAATAGTTTAAATGTTGAAGGTTCTTGATGCGACAAAATTAGAGCAATAAAGTATTTTGTGTCTAATAATCCTAGATTTTTAGTATTTAGAAGATATTTTAGCCAGATTTTGTCAGCGTAGTAGTATTTCCAGTTATATCTTCATTCATAAATAATGCTCAAATGAATGGCTACTACAATTTTGAGGTATACGAAAATTTATAAATTAATGGGCTAAATGACTTTGCTTTTTATAATCTGTTCAACAAATTAAATAAAAATTGCAAGCTAAAAACCAAAAGTTTCTAAAATAGTTTAAATGTTGAAGTTTCTTGATGCGAGAAAATTAGAGCAATAAAGTATTTTGTGTCTAATAATCCTAAATTTTTAGTATTTAGAAGATATTTTAGCCAGATTTTGTCAGCGTAGTAGTATTTCCAGTTATATCTTCATTAATAAATAATGCTCAAATCATAGACCAACCTACAAAGACGTCTCACCTTACGGGTAATTTTACCGCTCTAAATAGGCAATTAGGGTGAATGCGCTAGGGCAGAAACCTTGAAAATTAAATTATTTCCCATTCATAAGAAACGAGCCATCTCGTCAGACAACCTTACCAACGCTCTGCCGCTTGGGTGGGACTCGGGGAATTTAGGAAGAAATTGGATGTTGCCGCATTGTGCAAGTTGCCTAAAATAAATAGGAATAAATGAAGATTTTGTTATAGTCATTTTTTTTTTCCGTTCTTAGTTATAATAATATGTATCTACATACTATTATTTATTTTATAACTTGATATGCTACCAAAGGCGGTTTTACGGGGGGGGTAATAGGGTAATACCCCCCCCCATGAGTTTAGAATTTTAAGCATCATCATTGAAAAAAAGGGCGTGGTACTCAAAAATTTTTCGCCTGCGGCGCTATTTTTTTTCTAAACCCCCCTTCCCAAACTTGTTTTCTGGTTACTTTTTTAAAAAATAAATTGGGATTTCAAATTACCCCCCCCCCCCATGTTGAAAAGCTAAAACCGCCCTTGTATGCTACCATCAGCTACAACCAAATATGTTACCTTTATCAGGTATTTTTATCTTTTAATCACGTAACAAAAGTTTTGATGTATGCGTCCCATCCCGTTTTCCATGTTCTGTAATTTTTTAAATAAAACAATATAAATATTTCAAGACAAGACGTACCTATTCATTGATAATAGTAGTAATAGTACAAATTTTGTACATGCAAACTATTTACCTACTTTAAGAATAAACCATTGTCATCTAGATGATCAGCAGGGATAGTTTTTTACAGTAGAAGATGGTGATTATAAGTAGTAAATGCAACAAATTTACAAAAAATAGTGAAACATCAGAATAAGATTATAAACAATATCGAACTACAAAATAGCCAAGATCATATTGAATCACCATATAAGTACGTCTTTTTTTAGGTACAGGGACATTTTTTTAAGTGTCTTACCCGATTGGAGATTTTCATGCCGACTATATTAAAAAACAAATTACACATTTCTTTATAATTTTCCGCAAGGAAGCCAAATTTGATGTCAAAAAATATATAGGTTCACAAATTTGAAAGATACGACGATATATTGGATTTTTTAAATAGCAACCCTCATTCATAACCACACGAATGAAAAATAGGTATGGTTAAAAATAATTATCAACAACTGTATGTTTTTGAAATCTGATCGTAAAATGACATTTAAAAAAATTTTAAATGGCGTCGTATTTGTCACTATTTAACATTGGGTTTCACAACTTAAAACATATATTTCCCAAGTGGTAATAATTACAGAACCAAATCAACAACGTTGAAACCTCTTATCTCTAGAATAAATGAAAATAAATATTGGCAACTTTTTTTTTGTGAAATCGAATCGCGAAATGCAATCCACTTGCGAGGTTATGGATGAGGGTTTTCATTTAAAAAAATCCAATACGGCGTCGTATCTGTCAAACTTGTGAACCTATATATTTTTTAACATCAAATTTGGCTTCCTTGCGGAAAATCATTGAGGAATGGGTAATTTGTTTTTTATTATACTCAACAGGGAAACCGCGAAACGGGTGACACTTCATGAATGAAAGTGCCTTATTGTTCAAGAGGTATTCATAAGAGATACATCTTATTGATAAAGCATGATAACTTATACAACTGAGTTACAAGTACAACACATGACTTAAAAAATTAGGAGTTCGGCATCGACAATGGATACATAGCTAAGGTACAATCAAAAGTTAATCACCTCTTTTAACTTCATAACGGAAGTGCAGTTAATTTTAAATATTATTGATGTTTAAGTTTTTACACTTCACCCACATAAAAAAAATAAGTTAAAATGGTAATAAAAGTGCCAACAAAACATACATATAACAGTTGATATAAACTACAATTTAGAATAACAAGCGATAATCTAAATAAAACCATTATTAAAAATTTCAAAAAGTAAGATTACATATCATTTTGTGTAAAAAATTCGTCTATATTATAAAATGCTCTTGACAATAGCTTGGCCTTTAATTTGCTACGAAACAGTTTAAGGTTTTGGCTATTTCTTGTCTCCAAGCTCAGGTGGTTATATATCTTTATCCCATTACACTGGGGAACAGCAAAAATGTTTCCGAGACCAAAATAGCAAAATCTTACTTATTTTATTATAACTAACAATCTGTCTTGCAAAAGTCTCAGTTGGCTCCGGTTTTATAGATCCATGCTAATTATGATAATTACCTACCTGCCCGTAATGTATGGGAAAACTCGACTATTAAATGAGAAGTACCTGGATTTATTATAGCAGGTGTACTTCATAAGGGGTTTAAATACATATAACATAAATCCTAAATAATTGTTAGTTAGTTGTATTTCAACCACCAGTTGATTGAGAGCTGTTCGTATTTGAGAAACTCGAAAGTTTTGAGCAACATGTCGCGAGTTTGTTTAAATAAGCCGGATCATACCAGGATAATAATTGGGCTTTCCATATCTGCTGCTACAAATGTGCGTCCAACATTCGCGGCTGGCTAAGTGGAAAAAAGCGTAAGATGCCCCTTGCTGTTCCTATGATCTGGCGAGAACCGAAAGACTACTTTACTGACTGTTACTTTTGTTTGGCACCTCCCATCAAAAAGGGCCTATCGGAGAAAAAAAGGTCTCCGATACAGTATCCAAATTTACAATCCGCCATACGCCCGATGCCTCATAGTGACGAGTTGCCTGTACCTAATCCACCTCAGGAATATATCCTTGATTCTGACGATGATCCAATGGATTCAAACGGTAGTGTACTGGAAAATGTCGCCGGCCCATCAACCTCGCAAGAATCCGATTTTGTCTGTTAACTTCTCAGTAAAAAGCCTCACAAAATAAGTCAAAGTGAATTAAGTGACCTTATAAGGTATTTGAAATTGCCTAAGAAAAAATCCGAACTATTGGCCTCTCGATTGCGAATGGGACAGTCGAGCACGATCGGATCACTACATAAAGGTGCCGTGCTTTTGGTTATTTAAAAGAAAAGTTCCCTAGAATCAGTGACACTCAAATTAACGAGGGAATATTTGTGGGTCCCCAGATTAGGAAACTTTTCGGAGATGCGCAATTCGATTGCATACTTGAAGGCAAGGAATAGGACGCATTGGAATGCCTTTAAAATGGATCTGGAAAACCTTCCGGTAAGTGACGAGCACGGTGAGAGGTTCCACCAGGATATTTCAAACATGGAAAGAAGGTATCAGGGAAAATGGAACTGTGAGATGTTAGCCGACTACTGTTGGACTATTACGGGAGATGCCCCCGAGGCTGCTTTCAAAAGACAGGCTAAGAAGCGTAAAATGAGTGTCTAAACTTTAGACTCACTGATTAAAAAGTATTATTTAATTGCTATTGTTGAACCAACAATATATTGTTTGTATGTTCATTGTAAATGCCTATAAATTAAAATGTTGATTGTGTATGCCTATAAATTAAGATCTTGTAACAAATAATTCAGATTTTTTTTTGGGAGCTAACTAAAATCTTTAATAGGTATTTTTTAGTTGCTTGGATGTAGTTCAATAAAAAAAAATAGGTTTTGTTCAGAAAACAAAAAAAAAGTTGAAATTTGTTCCCCAGTGTTATAAATGAGGCTCAGGCGAGGAATTGGTAGAGGTATATTGTCCGTCTGTCTTGTAAAATTAATCTGCTGGTGATTAGAAAAATGAGTTTTAATGGATAAGGTATGCAGTTTCTAACATAAGTAAGCATTCAAGGGTTAGTATATTATTGGAGATGAAAAGTGGCTTGCAATGAGCTCTAGGATGGGTATTGCATAATGTCCCTGTACTGTATCAATTTTATCCGAATATCTGAGTCTGAAAAAAACAAGATTTATACACGCCGTGGTAACACAATACAGAAGTAGCGTAGTGATTTGTACTATTTTGAACAAAGCGCTAACTTTTAGTTTTTGAGAAGGAAAATTATATTTTTCAAATATATTAATGTTTATTTTTGAAAAAGCAACGATGTAATAAGAAACATTTAACGTTATAAGTGGTAGAATTTCACTAAAAAAATGCATATATCCATAAACATAAACATAATTATTGTGAAACATATTATACGTACACCATATTTAAAAAGGGAAATATCTCACGAATCGCTGTTTTTGTATTTAGATTTCTAATCTGTACCTAAATAATTAATAAATTTTAGAATATTTTACTAAATAAATACATCTAAATCTCTTAAATATAAACACAATGTTTATTCAAAAACTAACCACGATGCCACAAAGGGAAATTCGATTAAATGCATTTCATAGTATAACACAAAATTGGCGGCTAAATAATACAAATTATTCCAAACCCAGGTAAAACTATTAAATTCAGTAAATACACGCGGAATCGATCCTTTTTTCGGTTTGCAAGTGCAAGCAAGGCGCGGCAACACCAAACGGTGACCAAGTTAGAAGGGCTCGAACACGGTTGTCAAAGCTATTTATAGCAATTTCTGTAATGTTGATTAATATCTTTTCTAAGAATATTTTTTTTCTAGAATCCTTATAACACCCTTAGGAGGACGAATTTGGCTTTATACCCAAGCTTTTGTAAATTTAAACAATAAAATGTATGCATTAAAAATATTTTGAGTATTGCTATTCAATTACAACCATTCGGAATTCAACCACGGTGAGCACAATCTGGCAACTGCCTGTAAAACACGTGCGTTTTATGCTACACTCAGGTGGAATTAATGGACGACAGTAGCGACTTTTTACTACTGGTTTTTGCGGTCCAAACTAAATTTACGCATACATGTCTAGAGGTCCATTCGCATGAGCGGTAAATTGAAAGCATTACATGAGCAGTCTATGTAGGTTGGTCTATGCTCAAATGAATGGCTACTACAATTTTGAGGTATACGAAAATTTATAAATTAATGGGCTAAATGACTTTGCTTTTTATAATTTGTTCAACAAATTAAATAAAAATTGCAAGCTAAAAACCAAAAGTATCCAGGTGCAAGAAAGACAGGCACAATAGAAGGAAAGGATAGAATATCATTCCGATATCAATCTCGTATCGAGAGCTTCGCAACGACTTTCATTCGGATCGACTCGCATCGAATGCGTACATAATCGCGTTTACGATAAAACATGGTGGATGTGTTGGACGTATCGAATGGTCGTAATCTGGTTGCTGGTTAAATTATGAAACGCGGTTCCTCAAAAACTCGGTGCCACCAATGTCAAACAGCTATTTACCGACCGGTAAACTTTAAGGAACGTCACCTTAGTCTTGCCAAGGTTACATAAGCGAACTTTACTTAAAACTAATTTATTATCAATCGCCTCCTTTATTTTTCATATAGACTATATTACCGAAAAACGTGAAACGTAACAATATACGCGTCTCGATCTCGATTCTAACAGTTTTTATGTTTTAATTGGGCGTTCAATATTAAGAGTTGGCTCTAATGCGAGGGGGAAACCACCTTAGAATTTTGGTGTACAAACTGACAGAATTTTTAGAATTTTTTAGAATTTATTAGCATTCTTTACAATTATTATCAGAATATTTTAGAATTTCTTAAAATTTTATAGTATTCTTTAGCATTTTTTAGAATTCAATTAGAATTTTTTCGTATTGCGCATGTGTCTAATAATGTTTAAATTGTAAAATTTGTGTAAAAATGTAAAATTTTATTCAGATATAACTGATCGCATCTTTTATGTATTCAATCTTGTCTATTAGGAGTAAGCTTACCAAATAATATAGTACGACTCCTTAAAAAATCATTACTTATTTGATTACCAAAAAGCACAGATCGGATATATATATTTTTGACAAATTATAAACGTAAAAATGATACAGAAGATAAAAATGCAGATAAAAAAATTAGAATGTTAGAATGTCCGAAAAATAAACAGAATTTTTTGTAAAGTTTTAGAATTAATTAGAATTTTTTTGGATTGTTTAGAATTTTTTAGAATTGTTAAAATTATCTAGAATTTTTTGAATTTTTCAAAGCAATTACATGAAAATTAGCATTTTTTAGAATTTTAGAGTTTTTGGTGTACAAAATTGGATAGGTGGTTTTCCCCTCGCTCTAATGTATAATGTTAAGATTTTTAAGGTGCAGGTAAGTATCTACCTATTCAATATTTTAAGTAAGTTATTTAAGGTAAGTGTAATGAGTGGATTTAAGAAGGAAAAAGACAAAAAATTGGTTTTATTTACCTGAAGTAATTATACGACTTTCGTTTTGTTTTCTAGGAGACTTCTCCTGTAAGTAACCATCGGCCATTTGGCCTGGCCCGTGTTAAAATTTAAAGAATATATTTATAATTGTCAATTTTGGAAACGACAGGCAATTTGACATGTCACAACTTACCTTGATAAAGAGAAACAAGGTATTTCATTGAAAAAGTCGCAAAGGTTCGTTTACATTATTTGAAGTTTACAAAATAATACGTAGTTTTACAGTTTGCATCTAGGGAACTAAAATCCTGTATGCGGAAGGAATACTTTGCAATTACTTAATACTTAACAATTACTTAACTTAACTCATAATTTACTTTCTCGAAGACGGAACGTTCGCGGGGTCGCCTCGCATCGTCTGAAAATATCATTTTAATACTGAGACACGTCAGGGCAGGCGTACCGCAGGGATCCCCCCTTGCGCCGATCCTGTACAATATTAACACAAACGAAATACCAACATTCAGATTAACGCAACTATATCTGTTTGCCGACGACAATGCGATACCTGCCAGTTAAAAACAGTCAAGGATAGTAAAAGAAAATTAGTCTATAAGAAGCGAAAACCCAAGCTATGTTCTTTTCAAAATCAAAATCAAAATGTTTCCAACAACCAAAATACGAATGACGCCATTTTTTCTCTGCTTGAAGATTTGTACTTCCAACTGCCGCGGCGTTATTTTGTGACCTAACAAAAGCATTTTTAATTGTGTGAATCGCAGAGTACTGCTGAGCAAACTTGAGGTGTATGGCTTTAGGGGCCTGGGCGATTTCAGCTTGTGCTGTCTAACGGACGTCATTCTCGGAGCATGGAAATAACATTTGGAGTACCACAGGGATCAGTTCTTGGCCCGCTTCTGTTTCTATTATATGTTAACGACTTGCCGACGCTACATATTTCTGGTAAGTTTACAATGTTCGCCAATGACACGACCACACTATGGCATACTGATGATGTCGGCTGTTTAAATGGAATTATTAATGATGATCTAGTAAAGATTGGTGAATGGTGCGAGACTAACTATCTGAAGCTTAATATATCCAATATCCTCAGATGTTGTCGGACACTGGGGTAAGCAAGTTTTTGGGCCTCTTTCTGGATGAGAGGTTGCAATTTGAAAGCCATATTTTATCAGTGACCAAAAAATTATCGAGAGGTTACTTTGCACTGAGGATTGTCGCCCGTCAGCTTCGTATTTCTGTGTCAAGAAATGTGTATTTCAGAGTACCTTTTCAATATGGTCTTTGTATTGCATAAGAGAGCCTTGCGTTTTATGTTTAATGTTAAACCCAGAAACATGATTGACCGAAAAGGCCTACTATTCTGTGACAGAATAATTTAACTACCGCGGTGGTTCTCGACTTTTTGTGGGATTTATGCTGTTTCATAGTAAACTATGTTTGCTGTTATTAGTGTATTAGTATTTATTAGTTCTAGTAGTTAGACATGTGCTTTGTCAATGAAACTGTGTAGATTTTTTTTTGTGACAATAAAGCTAATTTTTGATTTTATTTGATTGAAGAGTTCCCAAAAGTATATACTTATAACACAGCGACAAACTGGCGTCAAAAAGTTAAATACCTTCGGTTATATTTTGAAAAGAGGATGGGCCGGAAAGTCACGGCGGATCATAGGCTAGGTTATACACGTAGGGAAACAAGCCGAGGTCGTTCCAGAGTGATTCTCCAAATAAAGGAATTTTTGAACAGTGCTGTTCGAGGGAGAAGCTGAACCACATACGGGTGGGATGCAGTGGGACGTCGTGTATTTCTACCATGCACCACTCTGGGTGGAATCAAGCGGACAACATCAGTTGAACACTGACCATAAAAATATTTGAAAAACAGCCTCAATTTACCAACCTGCCTTCGATGTTCTAGGCTTTTAGAGCTCAAAATGAGGCACAATAAATGAATTTATGAAGCCAAGGGTATGGAGGGCTTTAGGAAGGAGGCCGATCGAATATGGCCGAATTTTAAATTTACGTCCCTGTTTTTCGTTACTTCGCTGGTTGGCCGTCGAGGGCGCCACTGCACGCTTCTAGGCTATTTTTTGCAGGTTTTGATAGGCGAGTGCGGTATTTTTTTCGAATATGTTGAAAAATAAGCTTTGGAATCTTTTTTTTGCGTTATTAATATAAACAATGAGTGGCGTACAATGTTTTACAAGTAGCATTTGCTTCGTGCCGGGGTGTAAAACTGGATATTCGTCTGATAGAAAGCTCAGGAAAAATCGTGGTGAGAAAAATCCTAGTGTCTTTCAAGCCCCTAAGGTAAGCAAAAACCACAAAAGGTTCACAATATTGTTTATTATTAGTGGTATTTCGTTACTCGTCTGTCTGTGTCGTCTATCCTTGATTTTGTCATCATAGATCTTAAAGATAGATCATCTGACAATGGACGTATTTCTATTAACCAAATTTTTGATAATGTTAATCAAAATTTAATTAAAATTTATTCATTGTTACGAACTGTTAAACTAACTTTAAAAAGGTATTAATAATTTAAGAAATAATATTTCTCCTTTAATTGGTATTTTATACAAATTAAGATATTATAACAGGTACCTACTTACGTCCCCTTAAAACTTTTAAGAAATATTTACTTTACAATATAGGTAGGTAGGTACGATGGCTCTGAAGGGCCATAGGCGTGTTAAAAATTCTAAATAATTGCCAGATACCAAGTGGGATTTTCCACATACTAAGGAGAAATTTCCACATACTAAGTGGAAACTTCCACATACTAAGTGGAATTTTCCACATCCTAACTGGAAATTTCCACATATTAAGTGGATATTTCCACATAATAAGTTGAAATTTCCACATACAAAGTGGAAATTTCCACTCAATAAGTTGAAATTTCCACATACTAAGTGGAAATTTCCACATACTAAGTCGATATTTGTAGATATAGATACCTACATATTTTCTGTGTATTTATATATGATCAATAATAGGTAGACAAACGGTTATACCTAGCGACATTATCATTGGTATATAAAACCAATAAAAAGTATAGTTTTTAATAATACATGGTATACTTGGACACACGGTAAATGGTCATGACTAACTAATCCCCGAGCTAGCAACACACAATAAAAAAATTTATTGTGTGTTGCTGACTTTGACGTAAATTATTAACATGCGTAAAAGTAGTAAGCCGTAATATATAATTTTTATTATACAGGGTGTCATACGTAGAAGTTCCACCCCCCTTTATTTTCTTTCGTTTTTGAGATATCGGAATACATTTTTTCTTGTTTGAAAACGAATGGCAAAGGCTTTTTTGACATCTGTGTAATTACCGGGTTGAAAATGCGGAACTTCTACGTGGAACACCCTGTATAAAACCGTATGAATAAAATGAGTCATCTCAATAGTTTAAATCTGTACTATCACTATCATCCACTGATATAATTAGAGGTTTTATGTTTTCCCAAAATTTTTTATAATTATTTTCGACTTTACTTCAATTACATTAGCGGTCATTTTTGGGTTTACATTATTGCGTCTAACTTTGTTTTTTAATTCGGACCATATCATTTCTGTATCACTCTGTGTGGCTACAAGGTCGGTCCAATGACAGAATATGCTTATTTCGACTTCCAAAATAACATACTAGAATTTTTAAAAAATCTGTCCGGAATCCATAAGAAGTGTAATATGTTCTTTCATATCAAAACTAAAAAAAATATAAATTTTACCTTGATATACTCGCAAAACAATCCTCTTGCAGCACATCTGTAAATGGCACTTTGTTTTTTGCTCGTTTGTGTCTTCCATTCCGTCGTCGGATTCACAGTTTTCAACCCACGGTCTGAACATTTTAAAAATTACTAATATTAATAACACCACTGAACACCGTTGGAAGACACAGTTCAAATGATTTAATAATAATTCGACAATTTCTAATGTGTCGACAGGTATAATTAATTATACCTTAAATACGTACATTATCAAAATAAAAATAAAATACCTCCCTGTTACTTAGAAACGCTTACAAACCAGCCCTTAATTGGTTTATGGTGGGTAAAGTCGCCCGATCGTTATAAAGCAGGTAAAGTCTCGTAAAGTCATGACCATTAACCGTGTGTCCAAGTATAACATGTATTATTAAAAACTACACTTTTTATTGGTTCTATATACCAATGATATATATATATAAGTATTACAATCTTTTTTAATTATTATATTTATTAGATAAATAGGTCTGTGTTATGTTAACTAACCTAAACTTCGCATTTCTACAGCATCAAAAGACAAAAAGCAGCCATTGTAAAACGTGCTCTTAAATATATTACTGTCACTGACGTAGATACGGGAGGGGGCAGGGTGTCTAGAACCCCCACCCCCCCTAGAGGGATCTTAAAATTGAATGTTGAAATATTTGCTGCAAACAGTCTCAACCGTATTAAACAGGCCGTGGAAATGGTCTTTATTCATTACGATTGAGTCACAGCTCGACTTTGACAGGTCGGCTCGCGTCTGAATGTTGGATATCGATAGCATTATAAAAAAAATATTGTAAAGTTGTTTAAGTCTCGAAAAAAACCTTTATAGCTAGAATATTTAATGCCCTATGTAGTTTAAAAACCACGCGTCGTTGGAATGGAACTACCTACAGGAATTTTCTATTAAGTTAATTAAGTATGACAAGATAAAGTAACTTCAAATTCATATAAAAGTCGTTATTTGTTCCTTAAAGAAGGAATTCAAATAAAAATAGCTATCTTGCCCATAAGAACCTATGTATTTTTAACACACTTCGAAATCTTGCGCAGCTCCGGCAAATTCATAAACTAAGTTACCGATGCTAATTTGAAACCGAAACTAATGTATCGCGCGATCGGCCACCTATCTTAAGTACTCCGTAGAAATGTAGAAATCATAAGAAAAAACAAATTAATATAAAAAATGGCAAATATTTTACAATTTAATGTTTTCTTAAATGAAACATCCTGTATACTATTATACGCTATTCTATAAGGTCTCCGTAGTAGTTAGGTTTTGGCTATGGCTAATGAGGCGGCCGTATAGTTGGAGTGTCGATATATTATTTGTGTGTTTGTCAGTTTGGTTAAAGCTCTTTATACAGCGAGGAAAACCATGTAAGATACTGATCGTCTCATAATAATAGGATGCAATAACTTTTGGATCGCTATTTATTTTGGCGTCTTTCAACCAAAGAATGTATCGGGAAAACCCATCTACGCATCCATTTATACATATGCCATATGGTTTTAACTTGTCATAAGAATCCAGGTGCCATAAATAATTTGGGCCTTTGTTAGAGTATTGTTGTCGTCTCAATCTTCGTCGCTTACGAAATTCAACTCCAGTTGGATCAATTAATTGTAACGCTAAACGCACTGTTTCTCGTTTGACAATATAACCTTCATGTATGCATTTTAAATGCATCCATCGATATCCATGAAGTTGTCCAGATTTTCTTGTTTCTTCTTCGATATACAACACTATGATATTTAAATCAGTAAATTGTTTTCTCCTTTACCACCCATATTTTTTTAAAATGCGCTTTAAAGTTCGGCGACTTATTGTATAATTTTCCTTGCTTTCAAGAAAGTATAGAATTTCGCTGTGAGTTAATCCCATGTCATAATAAAATTTTATACAATCTTTGAGGTTCATATTATTTTTATTTTTACCAGAGCAAGAGAATCACGAGTTAACCACCGCAGGTCACTGTACAGAGTAAGTGTTGCTGTAGAACTGATGAATTGATTCTGCCATTTGCCTAGTAATCACAAATACCCAGAAAATATCTCGAAATTTCCACTTCATATTTGGAAATTTCAACTTATTATGTGGAAATATCCACTTAGTATGTGGAAATTTCCACTTTGTATGTGGAAATTTCAACTTATTATGTGGAAATATCCACTTAGTAGTGGAAAATTCCACTTTGTATGTGGAAATTTCCAGTTAGGATGTGGAAATTTCCACTTAGTATGTGGAAGTTTCCACTTAGTATGTGGAAAATCCCACTTGGTATCTGGCAATTATTTAGAATTTTTAACACGCCTATGGCCCTTCAGAGCCATCGTAGTTAGGTACTCAAAATTTCAATATTTAATATCAGTTTGCCAGTTCGTCGAATATTAATCCTTTAAAAAATTACAAAATAAAACCATAAAATGCATTCAAGGCCCCCCGCCTAATTATATTACCTATATGGTACCTACAATTTTGGAAAACAATCAATTATAGATATCTACCTATTGTATATATATGATAGAATCATAAAAGTTTATAATTAATATTCCAAAAACAATTAAAAATACAATCAATACCTATAAAAAAGGCTTAAATATTTATTAAAAAAACATTTATTGAAAATATAAGATATTTCTATTTTTGTTATACTTTTTAAAAAAAGTTTTAGAAACTTATTAATATATTAATTATTTCATTGTTAAAATTTTTTTTTTTTAATTTAATTTTTTGGTTAGTATACTATAATTTTTATTCCGTTTCTTTTCAATTTAATTTTAAAATCCCCATTTATAATCTTTTGTAAAGTTAGTTGGGAAATAAATAAGTTAAGAATCTTCTTCTTTTCAGGTCTGTTAAAAGGTGTACGTACTACCTATAATGAACATATGTTAATTTATTTTTAGTTTGAATTTAAATAAAAAATGTATATAGTAACGTGCAGATTGTGTAATTATTTCCTTTCCAAATAAAAAGTTGAATGCAATACACCCTTTTACATGCTAGAATTATGTATCTAGGGAGTATCCCGCACCCGCCTCTCACACATATCTCGGTCTGTAGACTGTTTAAATTAACTAATTTCGATAAAACAGTTATTTCTCCCATAAGAACCCATGAAATTTGCGCCTATAATGGAACAATGCGATCCTGGCGGCAGTTTTTGAAGCAATGCAAAAGTGGGACCGGAATCGATGTATTGCGATCGGTCTCCTTCCTAAAGCCCTCCATAGCCAACGGAATCGAGTGTCTTGCCATGGCTATATCTGTTTTTTAGCATTAACTTTTTTAGAAAAAAACCACTCCTAAGCAGAAGAAGCAAAATTGACCTACAGAGACAAAAGTGAATTTGTACAAAGTCATTGTCAGACCAGTGCAAACGTATGACTTTCCTAGATGTCCGCATTATTAATAAAAGTAATGTGTTCAGATTAATTAAAATGTTTTTTTTATGCCTGATATTATAGGTTCGATTACTTTTAAGGTTACAGTTTAACTTGAGGATTGGCCAACAACTGGTGCCTATTCCACCAGGGAATTAAAGATTGAAGTGAACCGTAACCTATAATATCGGGCATTAGGACCTTGCCTACAAAATTGAATATCTTCTCACCCTATTTTACCTCCTTTTCTCTTTTACCCGAGATCTTACCACAAAGCATCCATACACCAGAGATACCTTGGTTACTTATTATGTAAAGGGGAATTCATGCAGGCTGAATAAGACCATAATTTTGTTTAATTTTTATTAATTGTTAGCAGACCAGGGCAGTAGGTAGTTAACTACTTAATTGGCTCTATAGTTGTACTCAAATTTTGTAAATTTTTAGAAAACAACCACAGAAACAGTTTAAAAAAAGTAGTTAACTGCCACAATTTATCCATTTCAGATAATTGAACTACATATTGGTAACACCCTTTTGAACAATTGGTATTTTTAAAAGCAAATTATATTATTATAATTTTATTAAGCAGATCAACCATTTTTTTTAGAAAAGTTAATAATTAGTTGTCTTTGTTTGTTGCAGACCTGGCTTTTTGATGTTATTCTATAAATCTGTTTAAGACTGTGTTAAACATTCTAAAAGTTTTAAACACACTTTGAATAACCAAATATATATTTTTTTAACTATCTCCTATGTAGGCATGAAGTAATTGAAAAAGTAGTTTTAACATTCTAGCTACTAACTACTGGTAAGTAGTTATACCTCGAGTTATATTTACTCAACTACTTTCGTCAAGTAGTTTGCCCAGCTCTGTTTGCTAAGTGGTGTGCATAAATGCCACTAAGTATAGCATTACGAACGTTTATATGGTAATCATTAATCTGATTTAATTTTTTTTTAATTGATCTGCATAAATCCACTTTTACATTTATTAACATTAAAAGGCTTATGTGAATCTACTCCTCAAAATCTCAAAATGCGTCTTTTGGGACTAACTAAGGGGCGGATTTGTCAAAAAAATTTTTTAAGTACTTAAAGGTGACTTTGTGCAGATTACTTATTAACAAAAAGTAACGGTTAACATTATACCTACAGGGTATTAATAAATGTACCGTAGATATTTAAAGGAGTGATAGTGCTCGTCAAAATAGAAAAAAAAATACTTTAAACGTGCGGTCAAAAAGGCTTTATTTTTGATATACAAGGTGTCACAACTAAATTTTGTATTGGTTTTTTTTCGTTTTTCTCCCATATTTTCCAAGATAATTATTTCAAATTTAGTACACTTATTAGCTATTGGAATCTCTACAATAAAATGTCTCTAAATTATCAGAGGCAGTATACAGAGTGTTACATTTTTTGCGCTACCAACACTCACTCCCTTGAACTTTTTTTTAAGATGCCCTGTAGGTATACATACTGATATCATATTTTGACTCCCCGTTTTTTTCCGAATCTTCTTGATTCCCTACATTTTTTGTTCAGAAACAAACAAAAATATTGCAAATTTAAGACATGAGGATACCTGTAAATTAAAAATTGAACATGTGTGCCAAATTTTATTCAATACTAATGTGTAGTTTGTTTTTATCTCAATTTTTAAAAGGACAGATGTCTCCGTATTGTCAGATCAAAATTTTCCTACAAATAGGGAAATATACGCCGTCTTAATTCTGACGTTACACGACAAACTAAAAAAATTATAACTGATGAAAATTGTCTCGTCTTGCTGATATGCAGGAATCAACTCTTCATCTCATAGACTGGCGAACTCCGTCGAATATCCCAGGAGTATTGCGAATTATTTCACATGAAGCTAAAGTAACTCTGCCCCTCAAATCTTCTTTTGTCTGGATAGAGTCTGATACGCCAACGATTTTAGATGTCTCCAGAAAAAATAATGTAGGCAATTTAAATTGGGGGACATTTGAATAAATAACTGGCAAAAATTTAATCGGGGTGTAAAATCGCGTGGGAGAAGAGCTTGGATGGACTGTCTGGATATGGTAAAGGTACATCAAATTATCAATAAAAAAATTTCTAAACTAGCACAGATGAAATGTTTATAGTTTCCACAATCTTTCTTGTACTTGTACCTGGTTCATTATCTATAGCATTCAGGACTGCTTCCTCAATTTCGACAGTTCTTGCAGTGCTTTGAGCCCCTGCCAGATGAGTGGATTTCTTGAAAGTTCCATTTTCACAGTCAAATGTGTACCTGTGCAAAAGTTCATGAATCAGGCTGTCTTCGATTTGGATAATGCCGCCAATAGAGTCGTTTAGCTTGAAAGAAATAACCATTGGCGATACCATAAATACAATGTCTATCGGCACATTTTTGGTTTGTGAACTCAAGCATCATTTAATAGCTCTAACTAACTTTGAAAACATCAACTAACAAAATTATTTGACACTAAACGTCAAAAACGTTAACAAACGGAAAATAAAATATGAGCTGCCACAGCCAACTAGTTCCTTTTTTAATATTGCTGGACAATTACACCTTGGAAATGTTAATGACAACCAGGGGTACAGGTGACCTTCACATCCCATTGCATAGTTTGACTTTTTTTGAAAAAGGACCCTACTATAGGGCAATTAAAGCATGTAACGGGTTACCTAATCATATTAAATAAATAACTGATCTAACGAGGTTCAAATCCAGAGTGACAGAGTTCATTATGGAAAAATGTTTCTACACATTCAATTTTTAGACTTTTATTTTTCATAACCAGTCATATTTCATTACATTTTATTTTTTCTGTTTATTTTATTTGTCTTGTTTATTTCAATTGTTTTTTACATTTTAGCCACGCATAAATGTTAAGTACCTGTTGTTAATATTATTTATTATGATTGTATGTTTCTTGTCCTATCTTAAAAATGTATACTGTATAACACTTAGGTTAACTTATGTATTCCATGCCTTCTCTATGACGTTGCTTTGTGATTGTGTAAATCATTTGGTTGATAATAAAAGATATTATTATTATTATTATTATTAATATTAATACCTGGTTTGCATCAACCGCTATTTCCGACAATAACTAGAAAACGATGACAGATATGATAAAAAAATAAAAATGTAAGGGATCACAAAGAATGAGAAAAAAACAGGAGTCAAAATGTGATATTAGCTTGGATACTTACGTATCAGTATTTATACAGAGTATCCCAAAAAAAGTTTCAGGCGAGGGGTCAACACCTCCCTGCAGTAGGTGTACACATTTGCTGCAGTACTTTGCAGTACCATTATATTAGTCTGCAGTACTTTGCAATACCTGCAGTGTCTACAATACCTCTTGCAGTACTTTGCAATACCTGCAGTACCCATAATACCTCTTGCAGTACTTTGCAATACCTGCAGGACTAGTTGCAGTACCTACAGGGCTACTTGCAGTACCTGCAATACCTGCAGTACATGTTGCAGTATCTGTAGGACGGCCAGTTTTTTCATTATTTTGAGACTAGCGTTTGTAGAAAGTGGTAGTTCTCGGTGTAGTTTTAAAAAGTAAATGTGATAAACACAGTGATTGTAATAAATTTGCCTTTATTATTTTAAGGTAAGTACAACGCTTTTACTAGTTAGGTAGGTGCTCGGGTAGGTGTTTTTCGAGATGTTTATAATTTTCTTCAAACAAAACTGTGTTGACAAACAAGTTAAAACCGAGGTTAAACCTCGTTAAAACCTCGGTTTAGTGGCTTTCCTCACAACCGTTTCATAACAGAGGCACGATATTAATATTTATTACAACTTTGAATTTGGGGTGTAGTGCTTATATTTGGGTCAAATTATACGGACATTCCACATATAGCGTAAATTTGAATCCTATATAGTAAATGTGAATGCGGCTTGAAAGCAGTGTTGCCACCCTCGCTTGTAACGAATTTGGTAGATGCTTCGCAGCAAATCGGCATTTTTCGGAAGATTTTTTAAAATAGTGTATTATTTACAAAAAATCAAGAAAAATATATGTTTAACTAAAACTTAACTTACTAACTAACTTAACGCTTATAGCACTAACCAAATATTTTTTTAGATGGAGTCATTGTATTCCCACGGGAAGAAGAGGGAAGGTTGGGAACAATGGACTATACACAAGAAAATGTCCTACCACTTGAAACAGAAATTAAAATTATATTGGAAAGGGCAAAAGACGATGCAATAAGTAATGCAAAGGCGCTAGAAATGGAAGGAGTAGATTTTGAGCAAGCGGTTACGTGTATTTCATTGAAGCAATCTCGCGTTGAAGGTACACCTTGCCGACAGATTTACATGAAGTTTATGACGTGGAAGATGAAAATTTAAGTGAAAATGACTCAGAAAATGAAATCATTGACATTCATGAAAATGTTTACATTTCGGATAGTGAAATGGAAGGAATTAAACAAGATTTATCAATATTTTCATCACTTGATGACCTGTCTTTTCGCGATAATTCAGAAAAGCATTTAAAACGAAATTTAAAGTCCAGATTAAATAAAAACCGAGATAAAAACAGTCCATATCTAGAAGTTGCATTAAAAAATCGTAAAATTGTCACAGTTAGAAAGTCATCTATATGTTGGTTGTTTTCTGAAAAACAAGGAAGATTATCTACCGATCGGCTTTTAAGAGTACGAGGAAGTAATGGCGCTTCAAATACGCCAGCAAATAAGCAAAAAGGAAGAAAAAAAAAGAAAATTCAGACATCAGGATCAAAAGCCTTAAAGTCGGCTAGAAAACGCAAAAAAAATGCTACCAAAAAATGTGCTTTAAGTGATACAGAAACAGAAAGTAGTATAAGCTCGAGTATAAGCTCTAGCACGGCTGAAAGTTACATCTCCGAAAGTGAACCTCTGACGGAAGATTTTTCTAGTACTGATGAAATGCAACATGAAGTTATAATTATTGAAAAGGAAAAATATTATGCCGTCTTCTATGACCAGAAATGGTATATTGGTCGAGTTATTTCTGAAATAGAAAACAACCTGTTTCAAGTAAAATTTCTTGAAGATTTTATGGGCAACTTTTCATGGCCCAAAACTGAAGACATTGCATTGGTCAAATCAACTTATATTTTTTATGGACCTATACACTTTAAATCATATCCTTTCCAATTAACGAGATCTGATTTACTGGGTATAAATAAAAAATATAAAGAGTTTGATAAAAAGCTCGATAAAAAGCTAAAAAATACAGCAACCTCGACAGCAACGTAATATTAAAAACGATTTTTTATGTTTTTGGGTCATTTTCAAAATAGAAGCTACTTATTTGAAAATTGTCAAAGTAAAAGTATTTTCTGCATTTTTTAAAATTTTGTACATAACCAATCTATAGTCCTTTAAAAGTAGGTTCTAACTTGCAATCTGCAATAGCGAACTTCGAGCCGAACTTTTTCTAAAACCGTATTTTTTAAAGTAATTATATCAAGCGAGTTATGAAGGTAATTACTTAGTGCTGAATCTACTAATAATTTTAAAATATTGATAAATTAATAATTATAAATTTAAAACTCTTACAAAGTTGCCTGCAGCCGAGCCTGCAGCTAAAAGACCTAAAATTTGAAATTGACCCATTTACAGAAAACGATATATATTATACCTACATAATATTATATTTTTTAAAATATAACAAAGTAAAGTTGCCAGCCGTATGTAGTATAATTTAGGTTTCTATATTCTGTTAATAACAAATAAATATAGTACGCAAGTATATTATGAAGTATATTACATTTTTACAATGTCTCACATTTGTAAATCGTTATTGGCGAGTAGAAATCCAATCGCACCCTACCTATATATAATATAAAAAAACCAGTCAAAAATGGCAAAAAAAAATTAAAAATGCAGATAATCTGCTACCCTATTTATTTAACTTGTACTTTCTTTCCATTCCTGCAACTTCTGCTTTTACAGAGAGAATCTTTTCTATATTGAATCGAAAGTGACAAAGCAAAAGAAATAGAACATGCTCGAGAACATGTGTATCTCTGCTTAAAAATTAAATTATAATAAATACTCGAATAAATACAAATTTGGATTTTCGATGTAATAAGGCCTGCATTTTTTTTTTCAATGATGCTTAAGTCCGCGAAATCCACTTTGCAGTACTATTGCAGGACCAAAATATCAGTCTGCAGTACTTTGCAATACCTGCAGTACCTTTTGAAATAGCTGCAGTACCTCTCGAAATAGCTGCAGGACTACTTGAAGAGTCTGCAGTACAAGTGCAGTATCTGCAGTACTAGCGCACTATCTGCAGTACTTGCAATATTTGTGCAGTACTTGCAATACTTGTGCAGTACTTGCAGTATTTGCTTTTATACAGATTCTGCAGTAGGTGTACACATTTTCAAGAAGGTGTTGACCCCTCGGTTTCAGGAGAGTGAGTGTTGGTACTGCAAAAAAATATAACACTCTGTATAGCTACTGCCTCTAACAATTTAGACATTTTATTATAGAGATTCCAAAAACTAATAAGTGTACCCAAATTAAAAATAATTATCTCGGAAAATATGGGGAAAGATGAAAAAACAAAAAAAAATTTTTTAAAGCTTTGGGACCCTATATCAAAATGAAGCCTGACCTCTATAAGTAATTTTTTCCTATTTTGACAAGTAGGTAGGTACTATCACTCCCTTAAATATCTACGTGACATATTCATTAACACCCTATATATGGCATTTATGCAGATACCTAAACAGTTACACAAAATTAGGGAAAATTAAGGTCCTAATTGGTCTGTATAAATCCACCTTAACAGCCCAATGTGTAAACTAAACTTTACTGTTTTAAGGTAATTTTTACAGGACATTACAGTTTCAAATGTTATTGTGTGTGTTAATTTCAGAAATTGTATATCTTTATCTTATGAACCGAAATTTATACTTACATCTACATCTTACCTACATAATAAATTAAATAGGTCAGGCAAATGAATGGAACAAAATGTATTCAGAAAGGTATCTACCTACACTACTGATACTTTCATTATTTTCAAAATAGTTACCTAGTCATTACGAGAACCAATGATAAGGCTGATAAAGCGATTTCAAAAAATGTTTAGGAAAATTATAAAATATATTAATTAGGTACTTAGGTATCTAAATTAATAAAAATTATTTTGATCAGGATACCCTTTTGTACTGCACATGCTTAATATCTTTTTTTACTGTCAGTCTATGTACCTAGGTAAGTATGTGGTTAATTTTGCAAAATAACAGCAGAAACCAAATTGGTAGAACATTTGAAGGTTAAGTTAGTTCATTGCATGACTTCCACTTCTACTTTCTACTTGAAAATAATAGGTATACCTAGATAATGTGGCTTTTTGAGATCAATGTCACACTTCACACTATAATCCTTTTACTTACGGGTTTGGCAAGCACTACTTGTAAATCGAATTTGTCTGTGCCCTAGATTTTTAAGAATTAAAAAATGTGGACTCCTAAATTTGCACACACTACCAAAGATGACATTTTTGAAACAAACAACTGATGCCATGTTGTGTTGTGTTGACAATGACAGAACGATTTGTATTCTGTCACAGCTCACAGCTGTCTTTAATGTTATCACAAATTTTTCACGTTACACAATTATTCTTCCTATTATTAATATGAAATCAATTTTAATTACTGGTTGTAATCGTGGACTGGGCCTAGGGCTTGTCAAACAGCTAGTGACGAGAAAAAATCGTCCTGAAACCTTAATTGCAACTTGCCGAAGTAAAGCAAAAGCCACGGTAAGTCGATGTTAGTTTATAGGTTATAAAAAATGCCTATCGAAAAAACAATGTTCTTTTTACCTATAGGAGCCATCTCGGTTCAAATTTAAAATACACACACACTTCACAAAACACTTATTGACGAATTTTGGGTAACTAGAAATTTAAAAAACGAATTTTAATTTACTGTTCTGCCTCTTCTATTGACTGTGAAACGTCAAATAAAAATAAATGAAATGGAATAAAAATACTAGCGAACGATGGTGTGCGCTCCCATTTTACGTCACGGACAAATTTATCGCGGTTGCGCTTGAATTCAGTTAGCCGCGAATTTTCTACTCTTCAAAACTTGCTCCGTCATGATATTCCTATAAATGATCGAGCGTTTATCTATGACCTAGGTGACTATTAAATTAAATGATTGATATTTTTTTAGTACTTTTTTAATAGAGTTCTACTATTATCCATTAAATATGGGAAATACGGTGACGTTATATATATTCGTATGTTGTATATTGTATGATATTATTGACGGCAACTACGTTTTCACGAGGAATTGAAATCGATTTGAATACACTTTTCGTTTTGAATACAATCGTATTGAAATCGTTTCGAGTTTCAAAGTCGATTCGACTAATTTTGGGATCGTATCGAGATCGAATATTATGTAAACGCCATTTCGAATTGAAAACGGACTTGCGTGTTGCATCAGTCAATAATGTCAAATCATTTTGCTTTTAGCGCCGTTTTTTACTCGCTCTTTCTAAACCATGCAAGTACTATTCTTGACTAAACCTGTTGAATTTTCAGTGGTTTTTGTATATTTGTGTTTTCTTTTCGAATTTAGAATAAGCGAATTCTCACTTCTTAGGCCATATTTTTAACGTCTGACGTCTTGACAGCTGTCAAGCATCGAAATTTTAAAATCGAATTAACTAGGTATATTTGTGCATGAAAACACTTGATGGTTATTCAAAACGGAAAATGTATCGAAATCGACTTGAATGATGAACATAAAAGCAATAGCAACAATAGCAAAAGAATAATACTTACGACCTCACGAGACACTTGCATATAGAGAGAAATCAAGTTTTCCTGTTTCTATGGACACTTCCCCAGACGGCACCCAATGTCTGTGGAATGTGCCTATTATATTTTATTAGCCAAAATATATTGCAATATTCCTGGGATATCCCATAAATATGTCGAATATTTTATATACAAAAAGCAATAGACCAGGGTTTTGTCTAACAGATATGCAGAGAATATTTGGTTTTCATATTGGCAAGATATTCCACAAGCATATTAAAATTAAAAATAATTTTTTTTTTAAATTTAACAATTGTACTTATCTATTCAAACGTTTTTGTTAATTATGATCAATGTTCTTGAATTATTATTTTTTTTTCAAAACCCTCTCCTCTCCAATTTATATGCCCCTCTAAGCTTTGAGGGAATTTTTTTTTAATTTAATTTCCCCCCTTTAGAAAAAGCTAGAAAAGCGAAATATGAGGGTTTATTTGCATTAGTAAAATGACAGTTTCAACAGTTATTTTAACCCCAACGTGGTACTCTTTTATTCATAAATTTATTTGGCAACAGCCTACTTAGCTATTCAGCTATTCACGGAACCAACCATCGACTTAACACAATGTTACGCTATGTTAAGTCGTTGGAACCAACCCATTTAAAAGATTTATTTGGGAATACGTGTTATTTTTTTTTGTGGGAAAAGTATGAAATTAAATAAAGGTTTTAGAATGAACCTTTCTTTGTGAATCAAATTTTTTACTTTAAAAATTGCAGTATCAGTCTTCTGGCTTTCTCTATAAAGAAGAAAATAAATAAATACCATTTTTCCTGAACTTTGGAAGGGCATAACTTGAAGGAAAGTAGTGTAAAAAAATATTAAGAGCCCCTTAATTTTAGCTAATAATTACTGCTTAAAATTTTTCCTAGCAATTTCTAGACATGCATTAGATATATAGCATATATTCTAGAAGATAAAAAGATGTTGCTGGTATATGTTTCATGGTGACCTTGAATATCCCACAAATATCCATAAGATATGCCACGTGAGATATGGCATATTCCTGGCATATATGAATATGCCAATTGAATATCCTGGGAATATGCATACAATGTGTTTGTGCCGTCTGGGTTAATGATATACTTATTGCGTATGTGTGTATGGTATATATATATCTCGCTTATAATAAAGTTCGAGGAATGTGCATGTGCATGGTTTTCGTAAATCTGTGCCACTTTTTTGAGAAAATAAATATGGCGTTAATAAATTTTTTCTAGCCGTCTTGGTTTTTGTATTACGGAGTGAAAACGAAATTTTGCAATTTTCGGAAATTTCTTGTATGCCCCTTACGCGCTTATCCTGTAACTTACTTGAAAAAGCAGAAAGATCTTGTTATAGGGTGGTTGCGCTAGTAAGCCGGCCACCTCTAGTAGTCGGCCAATAATGGCTTTAAAATCACTTATAATTTAAATTTCGCGCGAGTTTAGATCTATTTCTTACATTTGCTATCTTCTTTTACTTTCCAAGAACACATATCAATATTTCTTTATTATAAGTCAAACCTTAATTACTTCCGTTAATTGGCGCGAAAAATTTGGTGTCAGTCATTGCGTCTCCAAAAACAGTTTACAAAAGTCAGTGAAGATAAAACAGGGCAATTTTAAAGGTAAGTTAAACTAATTCTGTACTAGATATGTTTACCGGAATAAGATTTTTCGGAAGAATATGTATTTAAATAACTAGTAACAAGTCCCAAATATATTCATTTTTATTTTTAGGTATAGAAATAATATGGCCGGTTACTGGCATTAAATTATTATAAAGTATGTACCTACGCATAAACAGAATTTGCCTTTGCTATCATGTAGTACTATGATGTATCAAAAACGTACGTATCAGTAGTTGGCCGGGTCTAAAATGAATTATAAAGTCCCTAGGGGACATTAAAGTTATTGACTGACTACTGGCAAAGTCATAAATTGATGATCGTGCTAGTACTCGGCCAGAAGATTTTTTTGCCTATAAAAGCACTTTAATCTAACGAAAAAATGGGTTCTTTACATTATAGACGTTGCCACGCAGGACAAAAAGAAAGTTCCATAGATATTCTCAAGAGTCTTAAAAAAAAGCTTTAGATTCGATAAGAAATGGAGCTAAAATTCGAGAAACTTGCCGAAACTATGGTATACCACGTACAACTCTGCAGGACCGGCTCGCAGGTCGTGTCGCAAGCAATAAAGCCTCGACGAATGGACACCAGATCCATATAATATACCTATAAGCACATTAGTCATTAATAATCTTACATGCACTAAAGCCGATGCTGACGTGTACCTCCCCAACCGGTGCTTTTAAAAAATATCTTGAATACCCTAAGTCAGTTCCAAAAACAAAACGTCTGAAAGTGGACCCTTCCACAACTGCCATTTCGTCCAATGTTTGGAAAAAATACTACATTACATGGAGAAGGATAGAGTACAAAATGAAAGAAGAAGCAAAGAAAAGGAAAATGGATGAGTTTAAACGAAAAAAAAAGCGACATGGTTAATAAAACTAATAAAAAAAAAAGAAAGGCCCAACGAAAGAAACGAGATTTTAGAGGAATGATTTGAAAGAAATATTGTGCTAAATGTGAAGATGAACTAGATAGCGATGCAGAAGCAGAAGGTGATAAGAAGGTGGGATGTGGCTGGGGTCTCAGATGGTTTAACTTAGAAGTTAGAAGTCTCCAGGAAGGCCATATAAAGATCGAGGTGCAAGGTCTAGATTATAACTGCGATTTTTGCGAATACTTTTTAACTTTGCCTCAACTTTTAAAAAATGTGTTTACACATTTTATGTATTTTTAGTAGGTAAGTACATTTAAGTGTTTTTTTTTCAATATTTTTAGAAATATAATTTTTGTGTTTTTTTATAATATGTTTTCATCTCTTTATTGACAAAATAAAAAAATGGAAGCACAGGCCTGTGCTAAATAACCATTAATATATTACGGCCGACTTCTGATATAGGCATGGCCGACTACTAAACAATAAGTGGCCGACTTCTGAAAAAACTGCTATTTTTCAGAACAACTTAAAAATAAAGTATTTGCGTACTTTCTTGAGTATTTATATCTTTTTTAATCGCTTATTTAATGTTTATACTTGACAAGGACACATACATTATAATTTTAAGTATTAAATAAAGAGATTTATTTGAAAAACAAAAATAGGATGATCAAAAAAGACCGACTACTAGCGGAATCACCCTACACTTATGTATTCAGGTTTTTTCTAGAGGCCATTTTTTTAAATTGGACATTTAAATTCTAAGCATCTAGATTTCTACAAAAATGTTAAACATACATATTACTGTTTTTCTACTTCTATACAAAGAACCTACTTACTCACTGTCTACTTTATCCGTACAACTCTAATTACACACACAATATTGTAAGAAGCCAAGCTGTGCGTAAGACCAGTTACGTAATATTATAATGTCTGCATTAACAAGGGCAATTTTCGCTAACGCTCGTACCGTAATTTTCGAAATCGTGTGTCATAGGCTTCTTACCACTCTTGGTATGTAATATACTATTTCATTTCCTTTCTAAAATGTACTATCAGTAAGTAACGCACAATCAATAAAACATTTGAAAAATATTTTTATTTTATTTAGTTTTCTTTGATCTTACGAAATTTGCTGGAAAGCCAATTACATGAAGCACAGAAAATATTTATGAAAAAATGACTTCTTACTAGGTACCCACATTTTTATTTCAGTGTAAAGCATTTTCTTCATCGTTTTAGTGCTTCTTTTAGTGTAATAACCCGGTCAACTTTTAAAAATTTCAAGGTGAAGGACATATAATTTGGTCCCCATTTAATCAATGCTTAACTCGGGATTTTATCGCTCATCGTTGTGTGGCTCTCGGGTAATAACCCAATGATTCAGATCATTGTAATAACCCCGCGGTTGGCATTATTTTCCGTTGTTCTGTAATGCAGAAAATGTTTAAACTGGATACTTTTCGTCTGGCTCACCGCATTTTTCCCCGTAGGTACGTATATTGCTTGACGGGTATGTAATAATAATCAAATTATTACGACATTCGGCTCGTGCCGCAAACTTTATCCTGGTGAGTATTAAAAAATAGCTATTAGGTACTATGGCGAGTAAAATACTATACTTTTTTTACGACCATATGAACTTATTTTTAAGGATCTTCTACAACACTCAATGTAGGTACTGTGACAAAAATATTTCTTTACAGTTTACCTTATGACGTAATATACTTATTGGATTTCCATCGCAGCCGCGATTTATTTTTTTTAATGCCGATGCCGTGGCGTAAAGCTTTTTCTTAATAAAATTAATATTCAATATGTTATGATTTGTCGCAAACCGTTAAATAGCATAACTTGCCTGTATTATTTAATGGTCGTAGAAAAAATTAATTTAATTATTGACTTACCTATCTCCAAGCTGCTTGATTCCTTTATTCCACTATTTATTGTTGGACTCGCTTTGGAATTAATTTCTGGTATTTGATTGGTCTTACGGGATTTGCAGTATTTTTTATTACCCCGGCACGACTTCTGATTCATGATGCAGAAGTCTGGTATATACTACGATAAAAATGAAAAGTCCACTATTGCAAAAACTTTTGTATCAGATAAAATGGAAGTAAATAGACAGGATTCAATTTTTTGAGTTTATAAATAATTTCCATGCGTACCTATACGATTTATTAATTACGATGTAATACGAAATAAAAACGCTATAAGCAAGTTTTGGATTAGTTACTATATCTATACAGGGTGTCGCAGAAAAGAATCTGAAGATCTCGTAAACCATCGGATATACAGAGATGAAAAATAAATGAAACATCATGTTTTCAAATGTTTCCAAAGATATTCGGGATTCATTTTCAAATGCATAAATATTAAATATGATGGCACATAATAACAAGTTTATTACTGGGAGACTTTTTAAAATAAAGCTGCAGTTCGAGAAAAATTAGGAAGTATTAAATAACGTTATGAAAGAAATTGTCTACCAGTGTTATTTATGTTTGGAGAATGAGTATGGAATTTTTAAAAACGAAAAATAATTTAAATATAAAAATGTAAAAAAATAATAATTAAATTAATTCTTTATACTTGTTAAATTTTTTAGATAAGCTTCTATACTTTCTAAATTGTTAATACGTTTCTAATGGGTGCCATAATGTTTAATATTTATGCATTTGAAACTTAATCTTATATTATTGTAAATAATTTAAAGTAAAAAAATTGTTTCTAAAGCCAACTGGAGTTTAACTACAACAATAAAAACAAAACAAAAATGATTAAGGTGCTCATTTGCATTGATGACGAGTTTTTTAGGTCGAAACGTCTAACGAAAAATAAGCGTGATATGTAGTTGGATTCAGTATAAGAAGTACAGTTTATGAAGCGTAGAATAAAATTTTTGGACTATTAAAAAAAAAACAATGTTGATGGTGGTTGCGAAAAAACGAAACGTTGGATTGCAAATATAATTGAAACTTGTTGTAGAGGATAAAAAGTGGCAATGAGAATGTATAATTAATTTTTACATATCTCTTCAAATAGAATCAGAAAACAATAAGAACGATATCGCATTTTTTTAAATTTTGTTCTCGCTTTGTCATCGCGTGTTTGGGCTTCGTTCTGTATTTATTCATCTGTTTTTTCTGAATCTCCTTTGAACGATTTTGTGATTTTATGTATTTGTACCCTTGTTAATTCCCCGATTGACAATGTTGCCAGCACGAGCCTCGCTCGCCTAAAACACCTATACCGGGTGACAACGAATGTTGCTACCCCCCCTATTTTTTCCGTAGTTTTATTAATACAAATTTTAAAATTTCAGGAGATTCTAAGTGTATATTTTGCTACTTTTTAGTGAAATCGTACTTTTAAAATCACTTCCGGTTTGACCGGAACTGGTATCAACTCTTTTGTTTTAAATGGAAACCTATTATTTTTATTTGATATTTGAATTCTACGGCCAATTTCCTTTAAAATGACGTATCACACATTATCATTTGCTTTTAAAATGGCTTCCAGGCTAACTTTTCAAGGAAATCCTTAGATGGCCATGGATTCGCTAATACAACATGATTCTTTGAGAGTGGGCCATGGAAGTTTCAAAATGGTCTATTTTAACCTGTTTTATGTTGAACAATTACATTCTTTGCGAAAGATGCTTCTGTCAAAAATATTTAAGATATGTCATTTTTTTTTAAACAATGAGGAAGAATTACTCAATATTTTTAAATGGCAACAAGGCATTTTTTTAGGGTCAAAAAATAGCTTATTAAATTACCTTTTTGAAAATGTATCATAAGTATGGTATTATACTTAATGAAGCGGCCAAAATTGAAAAATAATCGAGGTCATATTTCAAAAAAATAAAAAATAAAATGGAATCCTTAAATGTTTGTTACGAACACTTTTTAGTTAGTAAAACAATAACAATCAAGGTAACAAATGTTCAAAATGCCCACCTTCCACTTCAATGCATTTATTTACAACCGTGCGGGTTTTTCGCATGACATTTTCTAAAATCCTTGGTGTAACAGACAAAAACGCGTTTCGTATCTTGTCCTGGAGTTCATACAAAGTGTTAGAAGGTGTTTCATAAACTTTATCCTTTATATCACCCCAAAAGAAGTAATCCATTGGAGTTAAATCCGGTGATCTTGCTGGCCACCTTATTTGGCTGTGTGTAGATATCACTCTAGCATCAAACCTTGCATTTAGGTAATCTTGCACCATGCGACTATTGTGAGGTGGTGCACCATCTTGGTGAAAATACAAGTTTCTAGAAGTTTCTAGAGGAAGTTGCTCTATTTCATTTTCGATCTCGTTTCTCAGCATATCTAAGTAACGCTCGCCATTTAAATGTCCTTCGAAAAATATGGGACCTAGTACTCTTGTTCCTACAATACCAGCCCATACATTTAATCCAAATCTATGTTGACGATCTCCAACTCTCATTTCATGGTGGTTCACAGTCGACCAGTAATGCGTATTATGTCTAATAAAAATTCCGTTGTTGCTGAAATGTGATTCGTCCGTAAACAAAATTTTATCATGTAAATTATAATTCCATGGCCCACTCTCAAAGAATCATGTTGTATTAGCGAATCCGTGGCCATCTAAGGATTTCCTTGAAAAGTTAGCCTCGAAGCCATTTTAAAAACAAATGATAATGTGTGATACGTCATTTTAAAGGAAATTGGCCGTAGAATTCAAATATCAAATAAAAATAATAGGTTTCCATTTAAAACAAAAGAGTTGATACCAGTTCCGGTCAAACCGGAAGTGATTTTAAAAGTACGATTTCACTAAAAAGTAGCAAAATATACACTTAGAATCTCCTGAAATTTTAAAATTTGTATTAATAAAACTACGGAAAAAATAGGGGGGTAACAACATTCGTTGTCACCCAGTATACAATATCAAAAGTATATTTCTCAAAAAATTGATATTATCGCAGTGGCGGCTGGTGATGTTAGAACCAGGCAGTGCTGCATACAGATCCAGTCAGAAGTGAACGACATTTTTTTAAAAAGTTATAACAGAAAGCAACATTTTTTTTGTTTTGCAATTACCTCCTTTCGAACTAGATACAATTAACCTTCGCTTGTCTTCCGATATGATTACGTTGTAGATGTTGAAAGCTATCTCAGGCAATTTTGAAGCATTAATTTCAAGGCCCGGTACAGACACGCGTTTTTTTGCCGCGCGGTGCCGCGGCGGCACCGCTATTGCGGTCTGTGATACAACTGGTGCATGTTGCAATGCACACATGCCTCCGGCGACGTTGCGGTAACGCGCGTTCGTTTTGCGTGCATTTTGTGCCGCCACTCCCCACGGGAACGCAGCGGCGCCGCGCACGCAAAAGCGGCCCGTTAGTTCATTGTTGTAAGTAGAACGAAACAGACGTGCGGTGTTTTGTCGCCGAAATGGCCGGCAATTTAGAAGAAATTGATATTGAATTGTTCATCGGTGCAGTGCAGGAGCATCCTGCAATTTGGAATGTTGCACTGGAAGATTACCATGACCGTAATAAGAAGAGAAATGCATGGACAATAATTGGGCGTCAATTTCAAGAAGGATTTGCTGAGCTGGAGGACAAAGAAAATAATTTAATATGTAAGTGCAATATTGTTATTTATTATTTATTACAAAAATGACAATATCTGTGAACAAATCCTTAGGTCAAATATATTGTAAGTAAAAGAACATTAAATAAAGTTTGTTTGCCATGAGACGCGGCCAACATCAGAAACAAAATAATCAGCCAAATTGTTTCTAGCTTGAGTATACTGAGTAGGTGGTCGTGAGGATCCGATGGTATCTGTCACATCAATAAACCCTGGTACACTTAATGCATCTTGCAAGTCGAACCCATCTCTATCTCTTACAAAATTATGAAGAGCACAACAAGTCTTTATTATAACTTTGGCAAAGTCCAAATTTGCATTGATAGCTTTATGGAAAATTTTCCATTTATTTGCCAGTATTCCAAATGTACTCTCTACATTCCTGCGGGCCCGAGACAATCTATAATTAAAAATCCTTTTCGTGTCTCCCAAAACTTTGCCACTGTAAGGTCTCATTATGTGTTTGGATAAGGAAAACGCTTCGTCGGCAACAAAGATGTAGGGCATGTTTGGACCAGCTGTTTGTGGAAGAGACTGAGCATTCGGAAGATTCAGTTCATTATTTTCGAGCCTCCTATAAAAGTCACTTCCTTCAAAGATAGTGCTGTCAGAGTCTTTTCCAAAAGCACCAACGTCAATGTAAATAAACTTATATTTTGCGTCAGCAATAGCTAGTAATACTATCGAATAATAATTCTTGTAGTTATAAAAAAGCGATCCACTCATCGCTGGTTTTCTAATTCTCACATGCTTGCCATCTATGGCACCCAAGCAATTTGGGAACTGAGTACGGTTTTGAAACCCTTCCGCAATTTCTTTCCACCGATCTTCTGTTAATTCCGGAAAAGTCTCTTCTTTTAAAGTAGCCCAAATCGCTCTGCAAACTCTTCTTAAAATGTATCCTATTGTTGAGTGTCCAACTCTATATGTTAGATGCAGGTCCACCTGATCCCATCCACTTCCCAAATACCTGTAAAAACCTTTTTTTTTAGTATACGAATAATATTATACAGTGTGCTGCTTAAGTATGAAATATATTCAATAATTAAGTTATTTATATTTTTCAGGCAAATCGGTCGGACAGGTCAAATTTTATTTTATCTTCCGCATATTTAGACATTTTCAGTAATGTACAGGGTGTCCTAATTTCATGTACGACTGGCACTACCATTTTTTTTATGAAACCACCTGTTTCGTTTGACATACTGGTGAATATATTCCATACTTTAGCAGCACACTGTTTAGTAGTTGCACAACATTATATTTTGTTTATTTTCAGGCAACACATTGATAAAGAAGTGGAAAAACATAAAAGACAATTTTATGAAAAGTGTAAAGAAGAAAACCAAATCCGGACAGGCTGCCGACTCAGGAAGACGGTACATATATGCTCGGCAATTATCGTTTTTGCAACAGGCCGGTGCCACAACAGACACTCAGTCCAGCGTAGCAGTCGACGACGCTGAAGAGACTCTGGAACACGAAGAAGCAACTCATGAAACCCTAACTAGACAAGCAGAGGTCCTGCGGCCTCCTCGTTATGAACCCCGCAGATCAAACAAGCGTAAACGTGATGTAGAGGCCCAACTGATAGAGTTTATGAAGGCTCCAATTCCGCCTACAACTGTAACTGCACCATCAGAAATCAATCCGGATAGAAGTTTTTTTGAAAGCCTTCTTCCATCCGTGAGTGCTTTCACTGAAGACCAGAAGCTGGAGTTTCGTTGTGAAGTACTGAACACCATAAAGCGTTTAAGAATGTCTCAACAAACTACACAGTTTAACCCGCAATTTAATGTGCGTCAACAGGAAATGTACACTGGATATGCATCAACCATTTCTCCGCATCAACCACAGCCCCATCCACAAACAGCAGTAAACTTTTATCCCCTAACTCCATCCCACCAACATGTTCCTCGGCTAACAGAACTCCGAACAGTCTCCTTTCCGACACCTCATGTAGCATCTGCTACATTGCCTCAACCCTCTCCTACGTGGTCTCAAACCTCTACTACATTGTCTCAGCCCTCTACTAGTGGTCTAAATACACAACCAACCTCTCCATCATATAGTTCCGTAAGCCAGGACTTTGACCGTGAAGAAGAGATTATTGACCTGTTCAGCGGCAGCGAGGTGGCTTAACAGAAATATATTGTGTTCTAGAATGTTTATTTCAATAAAATAGCTTAAATGGTTTATAATCTGGTCACTTTATTTTTGTCTGTTCCCAAGTAGCACCATATATTATCATTAACTGATTATATACCTTCATGTTACCTTCATTTTTATTTATGCAGTAAAACTCGTTCTCATCAAAAACCAACACCGGTACAAACTTTACCAGTACGTAATAAAAGTGAAATTAAATGGATTTTTAAGAGCAATTATTGCAAATTAGTTACTATTTTTGGTCAGTATGGCTACTTTCTGGCCCGAATATGACACTTTCTGCTACTTGGGTTGATTTACAGGAATTATGGAATTAACTTTATAAAGTAAACTTACTTCAGAGTTATAGCCAACATTTCCACTGGAGGAATCGAGCGTCTCATTGGTGTATCTTGGGGTTTGATCTTGTCGGTGATTCTCCTCGCAAGCTCATCAAATGACTTCACACTCATTCGGAACTCTTTAAAAAACTTATCTGAATTGTCTCTGAGATCAAAAAAAGAGGTAACAAATCTGCCTCTTGTGAGCCGTAACTCAGTATATGGATGCATCCAATAGCGTCTATTGATCTTCCTAATAAACATTTTGTATACAAGAAATGCAAAAATTACACGTTTTCTGCGGACAACTTCTATCTCCGACGACATAATGCGAACTGGCGTCATTTCGCCTCTAGTGTGTGTATAATTTTGCCGCAGCCGCTGCGGTGCCGCCGCGGCACCGCGCGGCAAAAAAACGCGTGTCTGTACCGGGCCTTAACGGTATTTACTCTTAAAACGCGAAAAATTATATTTTACTTAATATAATATATAACTAACGTCCATTTTGAATTTTTCACCGAGCCAAATTGAAAATTACTATTCTTGCATTTTGCAGTTTAATTCGCATCTCATCAATAAGACCTAGTAAAAATATTTTTGGGGTGTATTCTTAAATTGACAAAATTATTCTTGACTAAACTATTTTTATATGGTAAATCATCAAAAATAGTAATCTCGGTTCAAGAATACATCTACCCAACCCGGACAAGTGCAATACCGATCTCAATAAAGTATGGCACTCTGATTGGTCAGCTCAAGGCCAAATTTCAATACCGCCGCGCCGCTGGGTTTTACTAGGGATGACGTTGAAGTATTGGCAGCGAACTAGGGATGGGCAAAAACATCGATGTTTCATCTCCAACATCGATGTTTTAGTTCCGATGATGTTTTTTTGATAAGATCGATGTCTATTTTAAACATCTAAACATCCATATAAAATCTCAACTCAATCTGTAGGTGTTGTATCAAGTCTCAAGGCGATTCTAAAAATGGCGCTATGAGTTCAGTCAGTGTAAAGTCAGTCAGTGTCAGTATTCTTATTCGTAATTATACGGGGTCGCCCTACTCGTTTTTTTGAATTTCGCCTGTCGGCCTGCCCTATTTTTAAAAAGTGACAGTGAACTGTTGAACCTTCATACGAATTACAAAATACGAATAATACGCATTATTATAATAAATTTATGAAGTTGTGGCCTGGGTTGTTTGTTTGTGTCATGTGGCGTAGTGGCTGGGGGTGAGCTGGTGAGTAAAGGTATTTTGTTTTGTTTTACTAATTATTGTGTTTATTTTATATCGTGAAGAATTTTAAGGATGTCTTAGCATAACTCCTGGGAGTTTTTTTTTGTAAAAGTAAGACAAACAAGGTTTAAAGCTTGCTTCAGAAATTGGTATTTGGTTACTTAATATTTATTTTGAAAATCTATTTAAGTCGACTAAATTTACTAGCAAGTTTTTTGACAGTAAGATTACACCGTAATAGTTAAGACTACATTAGCTAGAATACAAACTAAAAATGTCCCCAGATTCACACATAGTGTCGTATTATAGCCCATGCATTAATGACTTGGCATCTTTTTTCTTACACCTAATACTTCGAGGCTATGTTCATTTCATGTGATTTATCTTCTGCATGAGAGCATTAAATTCTAAAAAAAAATTAGTCTTAAATCTTAATTAAGAAAAAAACATCGATGTTATTGGAACATGGATGCCTTTAAGTAGATGTTAACATCGATGCTCACCATCGATGGTTTTATTCGATGTGCCCATCCCTACTGCGAACGATCTAAAGACGCGTATGACGTGCCCCTCTTATTTCTATGGTATGACGGTGCATTTAACAGCGATAACAAGGTGTGAGAATTAACATAACCGACGAGTTCGTACTTACAGAAGTATTAAAAAAATACGTATTATTGTAGAATGCTGCAGCTCTTAATTAAAAGCTGTAACTGATTGTCATCAGTAACGTTGACACAAGCAGGCAAGAAAAATTGGAGACCCGGATGTATATATAAATCGGTAACGAAACCGCCTATCTGCTGAAGATAATTAAAGAATTGGAAGAGAAAAACGACATATTAAAAGAAAACTGTGAGCTATGGAAACAACAAGCAAATAATATGCGAGAGCAGCTAAATCTACAGTCTGAAGAGGTAAATTCCCAAATCCAACTCCAACAAAAACAAAAAAACATAAACATTCCTCCTGCTACAGCAACACGGAGGTCAATTCGGGAACAGCAACAGCCCATTATCGATTTGACAGACAAGGCTGAAGTCGGCAGTAGAAGTGTGGCAACAGATGGTGTAGCAACGAAAGTAGGTGAAAAACCAAATTTAGGTAAAAAAGAAGAGATCGTGACTGAAGATGGCTTTCAACTGAGCCTGGCAAGAAGGCGAAAACGTCAACTTCAACTCGCAAATCGGAAGAAAAACATGAAAATAGGAGAAAGAGACGACAACAACGAATTTCACTCGTCTTCCTCACTGAGCGGAGGTAAGAAAATATGGCTTTTCTTGTCGAAGGTGAGAAACGACATCACGGAAGAAGTAGTGAGAAATCATATAGTGAAAAACATCGAAGCTGCTCCAGAGGAAGTGCATGTAAAGTTGTGCACGCCAAAACAAAAAGGTAACAAGTCATGTTTTATGGTAGGCGTTCCTCCAAACGTGAGGGACATTGTATATGACACCAAATTCTGGCCCAGAGGTGTAGCCTTTGAACGTTTTAACTTCGCTATGGGCAAAAATTTTTTAGGCAAAGGGAAGGCCCTTCAGGGCTAAAGTGTCCACATCACAACGCTTTAGATGTCGTCTGCTTGCAAAAAGATGCAACCCTTGACTTTAGCCAAGGCTCTACATCGGACTTTACTCTAGATGTACACGATTCATTGCAAGACTTTGATCAAGCTTTGATACCTCATATCAGTCAGCCTCGGTGCAGCATCAAGAAAGAAACTAAAAACAATCTTTCAGTTTTTCACCTAAATATCCAGAGCCTAAACAATAAAGTTCTTGAGTTAAATGTACTATTAAATGACATTCATCCAGATATTCTATGTCTAACGGAGCATTGGATGCAAAATGACGACATCTGCAGTGTCAACATTAAAGACTATCATTTAATAAGTCACTCGTCGCGCAGTGAACATCGAGGAGGTGGTACCTCAATATTCGCAAAAGGCCACATAGATTTCTTATCTTGTAACACAATTGTAACATCTTTGGAAAAACACTTTGAATTTTGTATTTCAGAAATGACATTAAAAAATGATAAATATGTTATTATATGTATGTATAGGTCACCTAGTGGCAACTTGGAATTGTTTTTGGAATTTTTATGTGATGTATTGGATGAAACATACTGCCCTAATAAGTATTTCATTATATGCGGAGATTTTAATGTAAATTTTACTTCAAATACCAAGGACCCCTTTTCTCTGTTACAGGTTTTTAAAAGTTATGGACTAGAACCTCAAGTGAGTGGAATCACAAGGGCTGGACGGGCCTCGGGTTCTCAATTAGATAATATTTTCACAAACATTGCTGATAATCTTTTGGAATGTCAGGTTCACATTACTTATATCTCCGATCATTATGGACAGATCATGAAATTTCAGGTTCTGTCTGACGGACCAAGGAATAGTTATGTGGAAAAGCGATTTTTTACAGAACGAAATATAATAATAATAATAATAATAATAATAATAATCTTTATTCAGATAATCAAATTTGTTCAATTCACAATAATAAAATTTATACTCTAACAATTTTATCTGAAAGGGCGAAGTTCATCTCTTGTTTGAAACAAGAGTTGGTCTTCCACTTAACCTTTAAAAAAAAACTAAAATATAACCTGTAAACGGAGTTTACAACTAGAATACCTAACAACTAACCTTAACTAAAAAAGTTTAACAGTGCAGGAGCATTATATATTATTCACAAAGACTTATGTTATTCACAAAGATTTATACACTAGAAAAAGAAAAAGATGAAACTATAATTAGCAATAAGCTCGACGGCAATAAGTATAAATAAACATAAATACCTAAGGCAAGGATACATATGAAAATAAGGAACAAAAAACCAAAAACATGTACAAAGTACCTACATTAATTTTATCAATTTCCCAGTAAGTCCCTTTTATACAATTTCTTAAACGATGCAATTGACTTTGCTTTTAGATCTGTAGGGATAGCATTGTAACGAGCCGAAACGCTGTAAGAAAAACTCCGCTCAAAAACCGACATTTTATGAATAGGTGGTGTGATCATACCTTTAAATCTTACATTTAAATTATGAACGTCAGTACGAAAAGTTATTTTTTGGTGTAGATAAGAAGGTTTTTTGAACAATATTATTTTATGATATAAAACAGCTGCATGAAACAATTGCCGCTGCTTCATACTCAACCAACCCGCATCCCTCAACTTGTGCCTTACCGAGTGACACTTTCTAATGCCGTATGCAAAACGTAGGCAATAGTTCTGAATTTTTTGAATTTTATGTGAGGTGAAGGCTGTGAGGCATGGACCATATACCACATCACAATGACTGAAAGTGGACAAAATAAGAGAATCACATAGCATGAGTTTAAGATTCGAATCTAAAATAGTCCGGGAGTTGTACAACAATTTAAGTTTAAAAATGCATTTTTTCACACACTCAGAAATATGTTTGTTAAATCTCAAATCCGTGTCTAGCCAGAGTCCAAGACTTTTGGCCACTTCAACGAAAGGTATTGACACATCATTGATTTTTACTTTTATATTATTTTTATTTTCTAGCCGATCTTTATTTCTGCCGAACAGAAGAGCGACGGTTTTGTTTGGGTTAAGTGTCAGTGAGTGTTCTTGAGAAAACCTAAAAAGGGCATTCAAGTCATTGTTAATAAGCTCACAACCACGATTTAAGTCACTTGGATTGAATGAGTAGAACAACTGAGTGTCATCAGCATACATTTGTGCAGAGCAGCTCGTAACAACATTTTTTAGGAATGCAGTGTAAATTGTATACAAGATTGGGCCCAATATGGACCCTTGAGGCACTCCAATTGATATGTGTTTGGCATCAGAGATCCGTCCATACAGAGACACTCGCTGTTGCCTGCCACTAAGATAGCTATCAAAGAATGAAACTGCAGATGCCGAGAGTCCGATATATTTTAAAATTAACTTTAAAGAGTCATGATTAATGGTATCAAATGCCTTGGAGTAGTCCAGAAGGACCAACACTGTTAACTTACCTGAGTCAATGGCCCTAAAAATGTGATCTGTGACATTAAGCAACGCTGTCGCGCAACTATGACCGCTTCTAAAGCCAGACTGTATGTCCGGAAGCACCTCATTATACTCTATATGCCGTACCAGTTGTCCCTTTATAGCCCACTCCAAAATTTTTGACACAACAGGCAGAATACTTATTGGTCGCAGATCTTTAAGTTCCCGTACCTCACTAGCCTTAGGAAGCGGTACAACATATGACTCTTTCCACAGGGATGGATAAACAGATTGCTCTATACAAGAATTTACTATATGTTGAATATACGATATAAGGAATGGACAACAAAGCAAAATAAAAGTCACACTCAATCCATCAGATCCAACAGCCTTGGTCTTAATTGAAGATAAATATGACATAATTTCGGTCTCATCAATGCCCCGGAAATTCAAGTGAGACTTTAGGTTAAAAAGAGTGCCACTATAATATTGATTCAGGTTTGGAGAAGGCAAAATTTGAGGAATAGAGTTAACGAGAAATTCATTTATCTTGTTGACATCATCAAGGACAGCGGGAATCCTTGGTTGAGGTTTCCTACTATAAATATTTAGCTTATTTACAGCACCCCACAGCTCCCTACTACCCCTACCAATCTGCAGTCTCATATAAGCTTTTTTCTCCCTTTCCAATGCATTATTAGTGAAGTTTCTCAGTGATTTGTACTCCTCAAAAACTCTAGGAGACTTTGTTTTCTTATACCTAGTAAAAAGTTTGTCACGTTGTTTAGCTAATAGTTTTATATTGTCAGTTACCCATGGCTTATGTTTTTTTCTGGGTACTACAGTTTTAAAAGGAGCGTGTAAGTTTAATAAAGCATTCAAATTCTCATTAAAAAAGGCAACCTTTTCATCAGCACTTACAAGGTCATACACATTACGCCAAGGAATCGCCTGAAGGTCGCTATACAACTGATCAACATCCACACTCTTTAGATCTCTGTATATAATTGGTTCCACAGAAAGTGCCAGAGATTGAAGCTTTAAAGTGACATAAATCAAATCATGGTCCGAAATATCAGGCAAATGCACAGAATCACATCCAGAAAACTGACATGACTCGGACAAAATAATCAAGTCAAGCAAAGTGGAACTATATTGGGTGGTTCGAGTGGGAAAATCCACGACCTGCTTCAGACCTGTATTTGCTAAGAGATCATTAAATGAATGATTCATATTACAATTAACATCCAGTAAATCAAAGTTAAAATCTCCAAGAAAGACAACAGAGTCAAACTTAGGGATCAAATTAAAGAGAGTGCTTTCAAATTCATCGATAAACACATTAGCGTTAAAACGTGGTGGTCTATATACACACCCCACAGCAATATCACCGCACTTTAGTTTCAACGTCAACCATAAATCTTCTATGTTGTTAGAATTTTCGAGAAGTGAATACTTTAAATGACCCCCAATGTAAATGGCCACACCACCTCCCCTTTGTCCCCCCGCCCTATCCCGTCTTATTAAAGTGTACCCATCAATTGAAACGTCACGTGTATCAATACCGCCATGCAACCAAGTTTCACTTAGAGTAACAACATCAAAATTATTTACCAGCAGAAAATCAACAAAACTTCCAAAATGAGCCGGCAAGGACCTAATATTTAAATGACAGATCTTAATATTCATACTTTCATATACATATATAAGCACTATTCAATATAAACGACAAACAATTAGCAATAACACCTTCAAAAAATAAAGAAAAAACAAAAGAAAAAATAAACAAAAATAAATAAAAATAAACAATAGTTTCAATTTTAGATTATAACACAGCCGTTTTTAATTATTTATTCCTATTTTTATTTCGGTCGGATGCCCGAGTAGGTCCGCTATCTGAGCCCTTTCTCAGGTTGGATCTTGAAAAAGTCGATGGATCTAAATTGACGGGAAACTGCTTAGTCGATATCGAAGTGGATACACTGGTCTTATTAATACTTAGTTTTTGTAAAGCACTATTTTCCGGTACTAATTCTGTTTCGCTTTGGATACTAACAGGTGTTGATGGACCGCCAGCGACCCGACGAGGGTGCAGTGTCGAGAAAACGTCGCGATCCAACTTCTCTCCGTCTAATAATTCCTTGAGGGTGTAGAGTTCACTATTGACCTCAAGCTTATTCTGCTTAATCTTGGCTGGAAGATTTTGAGACCTGGCAGATCGTAGAAACCTTGCCAAATCTTTTCTTTCCTCCAGCTCGGCCCTAGTTAGATCATCTCTTATTACTACAGAACTTCCCTTGAGCTTGCTTATATTTTTAAAAACAAGCCTTTTCTTGATATTGGAAATAAACTCTACTATGATTGGGCGAGTTTTATTCTCACGTTTAGCACCAACCCGGTAAGTACAGTTAATATCGTCGCCGCATAAAGGTATTTCAAGTTTGGTGTTGAAAAAGTCAACTATAGTTACCAGAGTTCTTTCATCACTCTCATCAATACCATAGATAAATAAATTGTTCCGTTTAAGTTTTTTTTCAGTCAAATCAGTTAGTTGTTTTAGGTGTGCTATCTCCAACTTGGCCACTTCGAGTACGGATTTAACCTCGCTGAGTTCTTTCTGTAAACCTATGTTAATTGACTCAACTTTTAGATCAATATTACAGATTTGCTGCTTTATTTCTGTATTCTGCTCTAAAATAGTGGCGTTCTGGGCAGTCAAATTCTTAAGCAAAATTGCGATGTCATCATTGGTAGACATTATCAGTGTACTTGTTTTCCAAGTTAACGATTAACATAAAAGACAGGGACACACGTTTCACGTCCAGGGGTCCGTCAGGACGACTTTCAACAGAAACACAAACAAAGAGAACCACTCAAAAAAGGACATTCAACAAAGGTAAAGCGGTAGGAATTTTGGTATAATAGGAGTACAATTTCCAAATCATTAATATGGACGCCTTCATACAATGCAAACCTCAAACATAAGGTAAACAAAACCCAAGTCATTCACCTCGTATCAATGTAAAAATATATTTTGTTTATCTCTTCGAAATGTAAGTCATTCGCCTCAGTATCAATGTAAAAAATATATTTGTTTATCTGTTCGGAATTTGCATTCACTAATGGGTTTGACATAAAAAAAAGGCCCAGTTTCACATACAAGGCAATAGTTTTGACAAGGCAATGACATTTTTAAATTATCTCCGAGCTGAATCCTGGATTGAAGTCTATCAATCAATAGGAGCAGATCTAAAATATAGTAATTTTCATGACATATTTTTTTATTATTTCGATTTATCTTTTCCATTATGCTCTCACAAAGAGAAAGAACATGTCAGTACATGGATAAATACAGAAATTAAAAATTATTCAAAACATATCAAGGACTTATACGTATGGTATAAGCAAACAAACAGTCAGTTGGTTTATCAACAGTATAAAGATGAAAGAAAAAAATATCGACAGTATATATCCCAGTATCAGACTTCAATAAATGAAAGTAAAATTGTAAATTCCAAAAATAAAATGAAAACAGCATGGAGCATTTTTAACTCTGAAACTAAACGTAATAAAACAAAAACAAACCTATCTCTTCTATCAGATACTGGAGAACTTATTGAGGATGGGGATGCAATTGTTGAACAATTTGCGAAACAGTTTGACCTCCCCTCTAAATTATCACATCTAAATTTAAATGAAAATAATCTAAACTATCCTACTATATTCCTTGGACCGGTAGACAGCCATGAGGTCTTTAGGATCCTGATTGATTTGCCCAACAAATTCTCCGCTGGACTGGATGAGATCCCGGTGTATGTGTTGAAGCGTGCATCTGAGTGGGTTTGCGAACCTCTAGTGGATATAATAAATGAATGTTTTGTCAGTGGTGTCTTTCCGACGCAACTAAAAAAGGGTAAATTGGTGCCTGTTTTTAAAAAAGGGGATAAACATACTTCTGGCAACTATCGACCTGTTTCTCTTTTGCCTTCTGTGTCGAAGGTAATTGAGAGAGCATTGTACAATCGACTCATGGAATTTTTAAACTCTCATAATATATTAGCCAAGGAGCAGCACGGATTTAGACCAGGACAGTCAACTGAGCTGGCCATCTTTAATACAATTTCCTACGTATATGAGAGTCTGGATCATAAGGACAGAGTAGCGGGTTTGTATTTCGATCTCTCAAAGGCCTTCGACACAATGGATCATCGGATTCTGCTGTTGAGGCTGAACGAGTACGGAATTCGAGGATTATGCCAATCCTTGATTAAGTCATACTTAACTGATCGTAGCCAAACAGTGTGTGTCACTCAAAGTGGAAATACGCATTATTCCAAAGAGGCAAAAATAGGACAGGGTGTTCCTCAAGGATCAATATTGGGACCGCTATTGTTTCTACTGTACGTGAACGGTCTCCGGGATAGGTTTGGAGACGGGGTGGTCTGTCAGTATGCTGATGACACTTCGGTGGTACTGTCGGGCGTGTCCTTGGATCGGCTGTCCGGAGCCTGTTCGGGTGCAGCGGGGGCAATGCAGGGTTGGTGCGAGGAGAACTCCCTTACCTTAAATATCGCAAAAACTGGTCTTGTTTATTTTGCAAGGACTGACCCGAATGAGTCCTTGCATGTTCGATTGAATCATAAGTCAATTCCATTGGTTCGAAACATAAAATTTTTGGGAGTCTACTTGGATCCTATGTTAAACTGGGAATATCACATTTCAAAGCTACAGGCAAAACTATGTAGTGCTTGTGCGTTGTTAAGGAGGATTCGTGACATTTTGTCGACTCAGACTATCAGATTGTTTTACTTTGGATGCATCCAGTCCATTATAAATTATGGCATTATATTTTGGGGCTCGTCAAGAGACGCCAATAAGATATTTAAGGTACAAAAGCGCATCATCAGATGTATTCTGCGTCTTTCTCCGAGAGCCTCTTGTCGTGAAAGATTTGGGGAGCTGGGTTTTCTGACGGTACCGTCCTTGTACTTTCTGGGTTTGGTGATGTTTGTGAAAAAGCACTCGGAGCTGTTTGTAACAAATCAACAGCTACATTCTGATACCATGTCAATCGTAACGAGGAGGAGGTCTGATCTTGAAATACCCTTGCACAATTCTACTTTTTACGAAAGGGGTCCTTATTACAGAGCAATAAAGGCATTTAGATCGTTGCCGTATGATATAAGACATATTGCTAATCCCATTAAGTTAAAGAGGGCAGTAGTTTCATATCTGCACGAGAGTTGTTTTTATTCATTTGATTTTTAAAAGCAAGAAAGAATTAACAAGAATATACAGAATGATTAAGTGAATGGCTTTTATCATTGAGTTTTAATTTGTAGTCAAAACGTATGTGCAAGTATGTATAAATTTTATTGGTGTGAATGGAAACATTTTAAAAGACGTTTTAATGCTTTTTTATTTTTTTTCGTATTTTATTATTGTTTTAATATTTCATTGTGATAATTACTACAGTTCATACTTCTGTAAGTAGGTAGACTTTTAGAGTCGGACAATTTTAATAAGGGCTACTGCCATATCAATTGTGTGACGTTGCCATGTCTTTTGTTAGATTTTGTAGGCAATAAAGGATATTATTATTATTATTATTATTATTATATAGTAGACATAAAAAGACAGTCGAAATATAATCCTAATAGAGAAGTATATTACACCACTAACTTCTCATAGTTAGTTCCGTGTTTTTATACTCTACTGACCTTTTAATAAATTGTACCTATTTATCGACAGTTTGTAATACCTTCAATGTGAAAATTCAATAGTTTTCCATTTCTCCAATGCATGTTTTTATGTTATTTATGAAACTATGAAAAAAATAAGCTTTTTATTGATAATAGTTACCGGGCTTTCTTCTTCCTTTTGTATTAGTGTTGTGTAATACATAAAAATACCATTGAAAGTAAATTCTACAGTAAATTTTTTTATGTCCTGATAAAATTACTTTAGTACATTGGAGATTGGTATCTTATTCCTAGCGGCACGAAGTAATTTGTATTTCTTATTTTTTAATATATTCCCTATAAGTCAAAGTTACCATTATCTCGAATATTTATATCTGTAAACCTTTTCTAAGAAATAGTGGGAAGATGCTATTAGCCGGATTAACATAACGATCTAGGATATTATAGGCATTTTGTTTGATTTATAGTCCACATCGATCGCAATAGCACAAACTTCTCAGATGAATGGATGGTGGTGTTTTAATAAGGTAAAGTTAAGACTTTAGAAACGTGAAAGCATTACAAGCTATAGGTATGTTACGTTTTTCTTAAAAGTATTTTGGAAATTTGCTCTCCAATATGTTCTGCCTACTATGAAACATTAATAGTGTTGCATGGTAAAATTCGTCAATTTTATTTTGTGTCGATTTACCACGAATTTGGTAAATTACTTTCGTGATTGATAAAGACACATCCCCAAGATATCTAGTAATTATCCGCCCAGTTTTATTTCCTAAGTTTGTGCTTGTACGTCAGCTCAAAGTCATGGCTTGTGGAACAGCTGAGTATTCACCATTTTTCAATGTAACATTGAAATGATTGTAACTGATCTGCATCGGATGATATGGAGGGCACCCCACAGGCATGTTAATAATGTTTATTGATACGACATTGAGTCTTTTAAAGTGTATGTAAAAAATAAGCTGCTCATAATATCGGCACGTTTGCTTTTTACTTATATTCTTGTCTAGCGCTGCGCTGGACGACCACTGTTGCCAAGACTACACGACGTATTTCCGCTGGACTCTTATTCTGCAACCGCTAGGATCCGCAAAAAGTGGGGTTTATTAATATAATATACCTACGCAATTTTAATATGAGAAATATGTCAAGTAAAATAAAAACTACTTTTATGTCATTTTAACGTTTTATATAAAGGAGAAAATATTACACATTCGATAAATTAATTAAATTTTACAAGATTATATCAGGCAACTCGAAATCGGTATCATTATTTGCAAAGTACCTAACATTTATTCGTTTTTATTTTTTTTATTAATGGATTAGGAAAAAACAACAAACAAAAGCTTTACCTACAACAAATGCTATTTTTTCTTAATCCATAACGAATGACAAGTATTGAATTTGACATAAATAGTTGCATTCTATTATGCAGTTTATTTTATATTATCCCAGGCTTAATATTAATTAACATACACGCTAATTCGTAGATTTTGAAGTTTAAACAGTGTTTTTTTTGTGTCAATTTTCGCGACTCACGTTTATATGAACTAAGATTAAGAGAAATTTGAGAAATATGAATTAATGTATTTTAGTCAAAAACTAAAACTCCTAGAAGAAACGTTAAACCGTTAAATGGAGTTTTTACCCACCAAACTGAAGAAAAAGCTAGAATCTAGCGGGAAAATCGCTAAGTTGACAACACTGTGCACGGCCACAGTGAACGTGCATGCCACCCATATAATAGGAATTCCCCTCTTATTTCTATGATGCCACCGCGGCAGCCCAGATAAAGCCATACCAGATGCGAAAGAGTGTCCACTTTCTCGCACGGTTACTTTGTCCATATTTACCTTATACGCATATGACTATTACAATCATAGAAAAAATAAACGAGTACTGCACGTTATTCGATTTTTGATTCCAGATTCGGATCCCTTGACGCCGAGAACCCATAAGTACTAATTTTTGGAGGTTTTCCATAATTTTTGATGCAGTTGGTCTGCCATTTTGAGTAGGCGATTTTTTTTTTTGAAAATTTTGACCTTGACTTTAGGTTCCTTGACCTAGACATATTACACTGAGGGAAAAATTTGGTTGCCACAACCCAGAAATTGGTTGCTCCAACAAAAATTATGCATTAAATAGAGGACAGCCTAAGCTTCCAGTTGTGGCAACCAAATTAAATTTGTTGAACCGGCGCCATGACAGGTTGGTTGTCACAACTAAAATTTTTAGTTAGCGTAGCTAAGTACCAGTGACAAATTCTTTGGCTGCCCTTACTAAAACCATTTACTGCAGAAGCATTTCATTTAGCTACTATAACTAAATGCAGTAGTTGTAAGAACTAAATTTTTAGTAAAAATGACTAAAATATTGGCTGTTCTTACAAATATAGACGACTGTGGTAGCTAATATTTTAGTTTAAAAATTGTTCACGTTCTTGCGCCTTCGCCATTTAAAAGTATGTTCTAAAGCGCTCTCACCATTTATTCAAACTCTGGGTCCCCACAGTGGAAAAACTATTTAAAATAATAGCGAATAATAAAACACTTAATTTACATCGATTAAAATCTTTAATGATAATATTAAAAATCCTCTGATTTTGTTTAACTATTTTAATTGCTACAATTAAAAATTTTAATTGACGTTAATTAAAGCGTTTAATTATCCAATATTGTTTTAAATAGATTTTTCACTACGGGAACCCAGGATTCAATATAATGCCTGCAAGAAAAAATATTTTTCTAATGAGCACAATAGATACTAAAATTTCGTATGTGTCAAGCGTCATACTATAGATAAACACCTTGAACTACCTTCTAAAGTTCGTTAGCTAAAAGTAAAAATGGCTTAATACAATTTTAACATAAAAGAGGATAGGTACATAATATATTTGTGAAAAGGGTTTAAAAAGAAAAAAAAAATGTGAAATATATAATGTTTATTTTCTGAAAAACTAATACCTAACAAAAACTCAATAAATATTATAACTTATAACTTAGACTACACTCTTAAAATAATATTAATAATAGTAGATTATAATTCTGTAGTCTCAGTCCGAATATAGGTAAGTAAATTTTTTAAGAAATGTAATGGTGGGCTTATCAAGCAAAATAATGATAAGAATAACAAGATAAGAAATAAGGAATTTGCAGTGTTTATGCAGAAATCCCGCAAAAATAAGAAATAAGCAGATGAAATTCCCTATTGCCTTTGAATGTTATTTAATTAGTGCCAGAGCCAGAATATTTACAAACCTTATAAAATCGTTTATACTGTCTAAATAAAAGGGCAACTGAACAGAAAATATACATTTTTGCCGAAAAATATAGGTTATAACAAGTTACGCACATGCGCAAAACGATTTTCACATAAAAATAAAATAAAAATTTAAAGATAACTACAAAATGCTGCAAAATTGAAAAAGTTTTAGATTACTAAATTACCTTCAAAAGCATCGACATAATCTGCAAAATTCCACTCCAACAGAGCTAATTTAAACGCCATTTTGCCATTTGCACATTCACCTAATAATGCAAATAACACGACCACGAGCCTCCAACAAGGATGATAAAATGGCGCTGCCACGTCTGCCGCCGATGACGCGAAGATGGTCTCGCGTTAACGATGAGTCGTGAAAGGACCCGAACGACATCTCAACCAAGCGTGTTCGCTAAAGCAACCAACCTGACGGCTGAATCAACAAATTTTTGTTTGTCTCAACTGGATATGTCGTTGTTTCAATTTAAAATCTGTCTAGCAGAACTAGAAAAATTTGTAATAAAATCCCTATTGCAACAACCGGTTACTGCAACTAAAATATTTGGTTGGTTCGTCGTTTTAATTAAATTTTTAGTTGCTGGAATAAATTTTTTGGCTGGAGCAGTAATACAAGCCAGGAAAAATAAATTGGTTGTTGTAGCTATTCATTGGCGTTGCGGTAACAAAAACATTGTTGCTAGAACCATAATTTCAAGTTACTGCAACCAAAAAACTGTAACAAAACTTAGTTGCCTAATTTTCTCAGTGTAGTACTGATTTTCAAAAATGCTTGGTCACAAATAAATTTTTGGCCACCTTTCCGGGTACCTATATACTTGGGATATTCTGTGTGCGTCGGTATTACGCGCATATTTAAGTATGATTGCGACAGAAGCCGAAATGTAAGATTTTTGGGAATCAGAATTGCCCGGTGAGTGAAATGAGCCAAAGGGGTAGTAGTAACCCAAGAAGTTGAGTGAGTTGAAAAGGGAAATTTCGTTGTTTTACCCACGAAGAGATGAAAATGCGCTGCATGAGGATATACAGAAGAACGTGAAGTGTTTTAATTTTTTGTTCGATAGCGGTATCACTTAGAACTTTTTTTGGGTAATAAAATAACCAGTCATAACATAACAGTCAACGATTTTTACAAGTTTAACGCTACTTGTCGTTGTCGTAAATTACAGAATATTCTGCGAAAACTTTTCAGTATTTTACCACGCCGGTATGCAACTAGCGAGAGCTCAAAATAATTTGGTGAGCGTACATAGTATTTACATGAACATGAATACAAATGTTAAAGTCTTTTGGATAACATACTTAGGTAAATATTAGAGATATTTTGGAATATAATAAACTTGCTTTAAACAGCAGTGTCTAATTGTAATTTTCATGCATGTGACGGTGTTCCGCGATAAAAACATATTTATACTTAAACCAACCTGAATTTGTAGACGTATTATAGGATTTGGGCCAATGGTTTTCATTGCTTTTGAGCAATATCCCTTTACGGAAAACATGGTATAATTTCGTCATGTGTATTGGCACCATCCATGAATAGCGTCTTTCTTGCTGATTGTTAATTTCAAAATGTAATAAAAAAATGCCAAACAGCAGACATTAAATCTGCAGCATTACATTGTGTCAGTATAACATCTGTAGGTTAGGTGACATAAGTCATTGTCAGACCTTGAGGTTGCCAACCGAAAACTTTGTACTTAAAGAATGTATTGTCTGTTGCTTATCTACTGCCTTCCACCTTAATCTCAACCTACAAGAGACTTATTTTCACTAAAAAAAAAGTTTTTGCGGCATTTTAATTGGATTGAAATTAATTATTTATTGAATGAAAGGGTGATAATTAATTCAAGTGTAAAGCGGATATTTTAGGTATTTTTGTGATGAATAGGGCCTTAATAACAATTTTATTTCGAAAATAGAAAGTTATTAATTTATTTTAAAAACGCAAATTCTTTTTAATAAGAAAAATCAGGTTTATCTTAAATTGTTTAAGTTTCTCTAGTCCAAAATAAAAATTAAAAATGAGAAAAAGAAATATAAAACAATAAGAAATATTTTGTAAGTTTTGTACTGGTTTTAACAACAAAATAAAGTTAAAAAATATTTCTAATTGTAAAAAAACAATAGGATAATGCTTTAGTAAGTGCCAGGTCAAAAAATGATGAGCATATGATTAACCAGTCAGACAATAAAAATAAATGTATGTGGTTAGTTATATATAATGAAATTCCTGGGAGGCAAAAAAAAATATCGTAACGATTTCTGGACATCCAGAACAAATATCTGATCAATATAATAATTACTTGCTTCAAATAGTGTCAGATTTGTTTAAAAATTTTAAAGATATAACATGGAATTGTACAATACAAAGTAATTATAAATCTTTTTATCTAAGGCTAGTTACTTGTTTAGAAATCTTAAAACTCGCTGAAAAAATTAATAACAAACATAGCAGTGGGGACTACGAAATACCGACCAGTATTGTTAAGCTGTGCATTTTAACAATTTGTAAAATGTTAACTTACATAATAAATAATTAACTTAGGGAAGGTGTTTTTCCCGACCAGCTTAAATTGGTGTTAATTAAACCTTTGTACAAAAACAAAGGGGATTCAGAGAGTTTGAACAACTATAGGCCCATAAGCCTTCTTCCGAGTTTTTCAAAGTTATTTGATCTAGTTATGTGTGATCGACTGAGTTTCATGAACGAATGTAATCTTTTTTCCGAAAATCAACATGGTTACCTGAGGGGTAGATTAACGCAAACGCTATTTTCCAGGTTACCCCTTTAGTTTTAGAATGTTTTGAACAAGGAAGAATGGTTCTGGGCATATTTTTGGATCTTTCAAATGCTTATATAATTCTTTGGACAGACGTCTTCTTCTAAACAAACTGGAGTTATATGACATTTAGGGGTTGTTCTTTGATGGATTTCATTATATTTAGATAATCGAACACAAAGAGTTGCCTTAGAAAGTCGAAAATTTCGCAAAATACGGTGGGAATTCCACAGGGCAGTACATTAGGGCCAATTTTGTTCATTATATTTATCAATGGTTTAAATTTTAACATAAATAATTTAGTCTTGTTTTCCAGTCTTACAGAGTATGCTGATGACACAACATTTTGGTGGGGGGTAAGGATATATCAGAATTTGAAAACAAATGCAACACGAATGCTTCAGGGGACAGAGTTGTGGTTTAAAAAAAAAATTGCTTTTAAATAAGGAAAAAACAACGTAATTTTTAAGACTAAGATTAATATAAAAGAAATACCAGAAACCGTGGAACTTAAACAAAAGGTTGCTAGATGTAAGAGAATATACAAAATTTTTGGGTATTCACATTGATGAATTTTTAAACTGGTCGCACCATACTGATTATTTGACTGGAAAACTAAATAAGACATGTTATTGCCTGCGCATAATACCAAAGTATCTAAATGAAACAGCAAGGCGAACCCTGTATTTTGCGAATTTCGACGCCACAGCTAGATACGGAATCATTTTCTGGAAAATATGAATTTACAAAAAATATTTATTATTCATAAACGTATATTAAGAACAACATACAGGGTGGCATATGTGCAATCATGTAGAGGCACTTTTAAAGCCAAAAAAATCCTAACCATTTATGGATTTCATATTTATGAAACTATTTTAGTTTTTTATAAGAACAAAGATAAATTTAATATAATTAATTATCATAATTATAACACACGAACACGGGATTTAATTATCCAATACATAAGTTAGCACTCTCAGAAAATAATCCATTCTACATGTGCATTAAAATGTATAATAAATTAAGTACCGCAATTAAGGATACTCTAAATGAATGACTATTCGAAAAAGGATTAAAGGAATTTCTTATAAATTTGGAACCCTATTCTACTGGTGATTATTTAGGAAATTAGGGATTTTTGTTTTCTTTGTTAACTTTTTTTTTGACGACGTTTCATTTTGCTTTGTTAGATCCACATTTGTGCCTATCAATGTAATTGTAAAATAAAAATTAAATAAATAAAATATAAATAAAATACTTTACGTTTTATTATGTTCGGGCAGAAAAGTCGTCACAAGACAAAATTTGCCGTACAGCTCGAACAAAATTTCAAAACTTGCTATGACTTTCTTTAGCTTCTCCCTTTGAAAAATAAACCAAAATTCGCGAAATTCGTTCACTTTTAAAAACACTGCCGTTTGTGCAACTTTCCGTCATCACCTTGAGCTCGTGTGAAATAACCGGTATTTGCTCAACTTGGAGAATGCGTGGTAGATTGTGCATGGTATCCAGGCCGACTTTGTTTTAACATTGAAGGCCGTTACGTCATTAAGGTAGAAGGGAGACCTTATACATATAAGTGGACGACTAAGAGTAAGTCAGTGAGTTATATGTACTCAAGTCAGTCAGCAAAAGACTCAGCAGTCAGGTAGTATTTAGCCAGGCGAATCTATGCATGAGTGTTTGCGAGTCGATCAAAATAGCTGTAAGATATTTTATTTCGAAAAAAGAGACAATATTGAAGAAGATTTAATGTTTTACATAAATTTATTTTGTTGGGTGGCTCCAGAGAAATTTAGTTTTATTATTTCTGCATTTATTCAAAGTGGAATAATAAACCTTTATTTCAAGAAGCTAAATTGAAGACTTCTAATCAAAACCAAGTACCCAAAAATCCAAGATCTCGTTAATACCTGAAAACAGTGTTTCGTGCCATCCCTAATAAAATAACCAATAAAGCGTAACGGAAATATTTTAATTACCAGCTCGTAGATGGCGCGCGTGTTAAGTGTAGCGAGCAAATTAATATAAACCGTGCCATTACTTCTACTTCTTTGCGATGGAGGTTGACAATCATTATGGCTATCCTGAGTTTGGAGGCTGCTGCTCTGAAGAGTTTCCCCGAGGTGTACAAAAACCATTCCCTTTAGTTTCACAGCCAGGATATTCTCCTCCTACCTACATTTCTCTTTCCACAGATCTTTCCCTGCACAATCACTTGCAGCATAGCATATTTCTCCCCTCGTGTGATATATCCAAGGTATTGCAACTTTCGAATCTTAATAATTTTAATTATCTTCCTCTCCTTGTTTATTCTTTTCATGACGTCAGTGTTTGTTACGTAATCAGTCCATGGAATTTTCAGAATTCTTAGGTAGACCCACATTTCAAATGATTCAATTTTCTTGGTAGTCTTTGCGTTCAACGTCCAAGTTCTACGCCATAAAGAAGAGCAGAGAAGATGTAACATCTCACCAACTGACCCTCAAGTTCAATGTTAGGTCTCTGGCGCTAAGCACCTTTCTCATCCTGATAAAATTTGATGGGGCTATTTCTATGCCATTACTGTCATTCATTTATTCATTAATAAAGAATAAGCAGCTGTCATTGTTGGTCCTTTAACTGTGCCATTTCGTGTACTATTTATTTACAATGGATGCCATTCAAAGAACAAGAAAGAAAAACGGATATGAAAGCAATGTTACCATTTTCAAAGCCTGAAAATAGAGAGTTCTATGAAAATTTGTTAAGGTAAATTTTTTTGATCGGTTTTCTTCTTTGTAAAAATAATTGTTTTTGAGTTTGTTTATTTCAATAATAAAGATTTATTTGAATAAAAATGTTATTTTTTTATTAATCTCAACAATTTTTCAACAACTCGTTTTGATCTAAATTAATTGCCTGGGTAGATCTTAAATAATTGTGAATTAAAAAAAAAGAGTTAAAAACGAAGTTTTAATAATTTATAAGGTCACATTATACAGGGTGAGTTTTTTAAAGTGTTATAAGGCGGTATCTCGCAAACGGTTTAAAATATTTTCTTGAAATTTTAACTGGGCAGTAGTAAGATAGGGGGACATATTTAAACATATTTTATCATATACCCCCGTCCCTATTTTGAGGGGCGGGGGTAACTTTGAAATTTTAAATGGGATTATGTACTTTTGTTTATTAATTTTGAATCTACGTAAAAAACTACGTATGTGCACAAAAAAAATTGATTTGCTCCACTGGTTACGGAATTATCATTTATTAGGTTATAAAAATTAAAAAATATTATTTACCATTTATCGCCTGTCATGTTTTAGGAGATGTTCGAAATGTCTCCCTTCAACTTCCAAACATTTTCTTGCTCTTTTTTTAAATGAATTTCGTACCCGCTCTAACATTTCAGGTGTCACTAATAAGCAGGCAAAGCGTATTCGGTCTTTCATATCGTCTACAGTTGTAGGTGCAGTCGCCATCACTTTGTCTTCTATAAATCCCCCAGAAGAAAACGTCAAGAGGGGTCAAATCCGGGGACCTAGCAGGCCAATTATTGACCGGACCAGCTCGACCAATCCACCTGTTTTCAAACAATTCGTTCAATTGATTACGGGCCTGTATTGCATAATGCGATGGAGCTCCGTCCTGTTGAAACCACATCTCAGGATTTATGTTTTGGTTTAATAATTGGGTGATTGGTTCCTTGAAATATCTGTATACATTTCTCCATTTAAATGGCGTTCAAAGAAATGCGGACCAATAACTCTTATCTCCGATTATACCACACCAGACATTAATTGACCAAGGATGTTGATTTGGCACAGCTCTCATCCAGTGGGGATTTTCCGATGCCCAGTAGTGCATATTGTGTCTATTTACCTTTAAGAAAACAAATTAAAAAAAAAATATTTTTTCCTACCTGGCCACAATTATTATTCATCAGAAAAAATAACATTTTTTATGAACCTGTAATTTCCTTGCATTTGCCTTTGTACCCAATTGCAAAATGTAACGCGATTTTTAAAGTCTTGCCCATAAAGCTCTTGGTGGAGTGTAATGTGGTCACAACCGATTTTTGACTCATTCCAGCATCTGCAGCAAGCCGCCTGGAACCTACATGCGGGTTAATAGCTATCATTCCTAAAACTCCAACTGTCCTATCTTCATCCGTTTTAGTTCGCTTCCGAAATCGTGGTTTTGACTTGAGGCTGCCAGTAGTACGACTTCCTGTTTCCAGCCTTTTAAATGCCATGTGAGATTTCGGGTTGTTAGGAAACCTCTCGGTCCACATTAGTGAAGCTTATCTGTTCGTGCATTAAGGTTTATAATTTTTTAAAAACTCTTAAAATATTCTCTTTAAAATCTCAAGTTAATAGGGCCAAAACATTTATTTTATTTAACATATACAAATATTTGTAAATGCCTGTAATCAAAAATAAAATGTATGTACAGGATTACCAAAAATATTGTTTATCTCAAAATTTTGATTTTGGCATATAGCCCGGTTTTTATTACAAGTCTTCAAGTGAAATTAAAGTGAGTAAAGTACTCTATGACTGATTGTGATGTTAAATACTTGGGGCTGTCCTTCGACAGGAGGCTGGCTTGGAATATCAATGTAGAAAAGCGTATTAAAAGGTCAAATCAACAGTTGTAAAATAGCCATGTAGATTTAACATACTCTACAGAGACAAACCTTTACATTACAATAGTTAGACCATCACTTAGTTACGGTGTACAGACGTGGTGTAGTGTCAACAAAAATACGATGAAAATCTGCAATTATTTCAAAATATGGCGCTCAGAATGATTCAGGTGCGCCCAGATTCATTCCGGTGAGAATACTCCACAATGACTTACACATTTTGACCATGGCTGAACATATTGACGAACTATTACAGAAGGACTGACGTATCACAGATAACATACCGATGACTTCCACACATATTCATGCAACACCCAACAGCCGTTACTCATATCCTCGTGATTGCCAGCCTCCATAATGATCAAAGATCAACTACTAAATTTAACTAACTGCACCTTTGACCATTTATATTCAAAATTCAATATTCAAAATCTATGAAACAATGGGTTAACAATTCAGAAGTCATACGGAAAATGAGAAGAAATCAAAATAATAATTTTAGAAGTAAAAATCAAAACCCACATGTGAAGACTGTTTAAAAGCAACACAATTATAAATAAAACTTAAATAATTAGAGAAGCTATTATTTGACCACCTCAAAATTTTCACGGAAATTCATATAACCTGCCAGACGATGCAACACCTGGTACACACATCCACTGTTAATTTATATTTACCTACGCTATCTAAGTATATATATTTTCTTTTTAGGAACTATGTGACTTGGTTCAGGAATATAAAAATGTACACATTTTACAATTGGGTAAGTAGATAGAGGAAATGTAGTTGAGATGGCATACCTACTATAAATTGGCATAGTCATTAAGTTTATTATAAGTCATATTACTTATAATATACGAGTAGGTACATAATATCCTCGGTATTCTGGCAAAAGCCACTTAGTCCATTTTTATTATTTTTTACCTACGACCACTACTGTAAACAGTAAAAAGTTCACTACCTACCATCCATGCTCTTGTAGTTCAATTTTACAGAATGTCAATCACACATTAAGCAAAATCGAACGGTGCACGGGCTCTCTATATACAGCTAATATCGCTAAGGCAGGCCCAAAAAAACATAAGGCAACTTTTAGAAGCTGTCACAATTGTTTTTGATCCTATAAAAAAAGAATTTGAATTTGTCTGGAGGAGCAAGATGGGCACGTTGCTAACTTTTGTGACGTGCATCATTATACAAAATGCCTAACCCGTCTCTAGCTTCCAAACGGGTGATAGGATCAGGTTGGTGCCATGAAAACTTCATCATCATAATATACAGAGTGTTTTCTAATTTCGGCCAAATAATGAAACTGGTTAATCCTCAGGTAATTGTAATACAAAAATGTGGTATAATATTTTTTTCGAATGTCGCTTTGTTTTTGAAATACAGGGTGTTAAAAAAATATTCATGTTTTTTTTTAACATTTAATGAACAACAATATTCGAATAATATTTGTCACACATTAAAAGGGGTTTGAGCACTTTATTTTGTGTTCATATTGAACTTCTCAATTAGTTTAGTGAAGGAGATCCGGATAACGACTACTAGAATTATGCAAAAATAAATAATACGGGGACGTTAAACACTGAAAATTATAATTTTGTTTTATTAAGAAATTAATTCTAAGCAAATTAAGTCTCTTGCATTTTTCTTGTAGCTCTTACAGTTTTCGAGAAGAAAATAATTTTATTGTTCGCGGCACAAGAATCTTTGTTGTTTAAATAAACGAGTGGGCTATGCGTGATTCCATAGCAGTCACATTTATTTTTTTCTAAGTCAAGTCAAGTGTCAAGTATCCTCGCAAGTTGTTCTTTAATTTAGTGTACTGAATTTCAAATTAAATTTTCTTTTTTTATGGCTGACTTTACCAATCCAGAAATTGCTGAAAATCATTTAATGTACGGTTTGGCAAATGAAAATGCAATGGAGCCAAGGCGCTTGTATGCAGAACGTTTTCCTAATAGACGAAAAATATTACAAAATTGCATCTTAGAATAGAGGAAACAGGTAGTTTTGCAAGAAACAAATTAGGCGGTCGACAATTTACAGTAAGAACCTCGGAACTTGAGGAAGACATTTTAAATATGATGGAAGAATCTCCAGCCACAAGTACGAGGAAAATAGGAAATGAGTTGAACGTGTGTAACAAAACAGTACGGAGTGTCTTAAATGACTATTCTCTTTATCCTTATTACATACAAGGAGTGCAGACTTTGTTGCCTCAAGATTTTCCAACTAGAGTTATTATTTGTAACTGGTTTCAAGAAAAGTCTAAAATTTCTCGAAAAAAATCTTATTTACAGATGAAGCAAATTTTTCGCGAGACAGCATTACAAACTTTTATAATAACCATATTTGGGCTAAAAATAATCCTCATGCTATCATCGATGGACGTCACCAGCATAGATATTCAGTTAACAGGAATTCTTGCAGATACCTTAGTTGAATCGCATTTTTTCCAATGTGGCTTACTGGTGAAGTCTTCTACAATTTTCTTAGAGAAGAATTGCCAGGACTGACGGAAGAAGTGCCTGTAGAAACAAGAACTTTAATGTGGTTCATGCGTGACGGCGTACCTCCTCACTTTACAGTAGTTAGAAATTATTTGAATAATCAATATTCTGATATTGGATAGGTAGAGGTGAACCTCAACCATGGTCACCCCGTTCGCCGGACCTTAATCCTTTGGACCTTTATTTCTGGGGTCACCCTAAATAACTTTTCTATAGTACTCCTATTGAAACTGTAGAAGAACTTCAACTGCGCATTATAAACGATTTTAATACGATTGGCGCCAGTCCCGAGATTTTCCGACGCTTAAGCGACAATTTAGCACGTCGATAGATGGGTGTTTATTGGCTTACGGAGGACACTTTCAACAATCTTTTTGTTCCTTATTCAGAGCTTTTAGGTGTTATAATTTTTTTTGGAAATTTTTGTGACGTGAACAATAAAATTATTTTTTACTCGAAAACTGTAAGAGCTACGAGAAAAATCCAAGAAACTTGATTTGTTTAAAAGTAATTTCTTGATAAAATCAAATTAGAATTTTCAGTGTTTAACATTCCCGTATTATTTATTTTTGCAAGATTCTAGTAGTCGTTACCCGGATCTCCGTCACTGAACTAATTGAAAAGTTCAATATGAACACAAAATAAAGTGCTCAAACCCCTTATTATATGGGACAAATATTATTCGAATATTGTTTTTCAATAAATGTTAAGAAAAAGAAAACATGAATACAATTTTTTTTCAGCACACTGTATTTCGGAAACAGCGACATTCGAAAAAATTTTATACAACATTTTCGTCTTATAAATTATTACGGGAGGATTTACCAGTTTCGGGTTAGGAAACACCCTGTATATAACAATTTCCCAAAGTTTTAGCCAATAGTTTTGAAAAATGGGTGCCATCGCAGGAACATGCCCCTAAAATATATTTGATAACTATGCTAAATATAGTAGGTATAGCTCCAAGCATAACCTCAAAAATTGTTTTACTTATTTCTTAATCTTCGCACAATGTTAGATGTAACGAGAACGGACTCTTTCGACCAATTTGCCAGAGATGTAGAAGGTATTGTTGGCGAGAAAGGATTAAACGTCCTATTTAATAATGCTGGGTACTCTCCAAAATCCACCAGGATTCAATTCGTCAAAGCCGATCAACTTGCCGAAGCATTCGCAATTAACGCCATAGGTCCCATAATGTTAACCAAGGTAAGATCAAGAATGCCAAAATATGTAGGTACAATCTTACTTATTACTACTTACTTACTACGATTGCTGATGAAAGAAATATAATTAAAAATATATTTTACCATGCGGAACGGCTAGAATGAAACAGTTAGAGCAAGGAGCAAGAGAAGATGAATATGTAAAATAATTTAAAAATAGGCAAGAGCATTTTTCTTTGAAAACTTTGGATTCATTGTTTCTGGTTGTAATCTAATTCTGTTTAAAACCATAAAACTTCTATAGTTTGTCCAATATTTTGTCGTTGCCTTTTAGGGACATAAATCAACTACTTTTTAAAATAACTTTGCGTGCCCATAATGGTCGGTAAAATACAAAAGAGGGCTACAGGGTCGGACTCTCCTCAATTGCAAAATTACTTATTAAATTATTCATTTCATTTATAAGAAACTAATTCATGAAATAATGTATACATCAATATGTCATTTTCGCATATTTTAATAGAGCCTACAGTGCTATAATAATTTTTGAAACTAAAGAAACAACAGTTTAATATCTGCATATTTTATTCATTAAACCGAAAACAAAGTCATACAAATTTTACATGATTGGATGGTGATGGAAGTTAAATAACTGGAACTTATCTTCGACCAAGGGCTGAATCAGAGGCTAATTTCAAATAATAAAGTAAAGCTTGCATTGCGACAATTGAGCTTTATCTACCCCCTGCTTCACAGGAGGAGTAGAATTGGCAAAAGAACAAAGATCAACTTCTACAAGGTTCTGGTCAGGCCGTTTTTAACTTATGATACGCCCTCATGGTGTAATATAAGCAAAGCGGAGCTGAACAAGTTCCAGGTAGTTTAGCAGAGCAAGGCACTGAAACTAATAGTAAATGTACCGAGATATGCTATGAACCGATGTTCTACACAACACAATGACTTTAAAATATAGACCATAAACGAGTTATTTTTAAAAATCATGACCGACTACTACAGACGTACGGACATTTCGATCAACGAACTCATACCACAGTCAAGAGCAAGACCGGACTCGACATACAAACTACCTAAAGATCGGCTCCCTATTGGCGAGCCTATTCAACAATAGGGAGACACTAGAAATAGCGAAGAAGCACTATCAACACAGCACCATCTAAAAGGACGATGAAAAACGGCACCAAAACTAGCAGCACCCAAATCCCAGATAACCACGTACGACACACAAAGGAACAAAGCTACTGCCGAATAATAACAACAATATCGACAAAAACGAGGAAAGAAAAGAAGTCACAGGCCTAACATAACTTAAAACCACATAGAAGATCCTGTAGTAGTAAACTTGCAAAACTACATCGAATTATGTTTAAGTCCGATCATTGTGCCGTCAAGAAGATTCGTGTATTTGGACTGCTTCCGAAAATATTCGAAAAAATCCTAATTTAGCGCTTTAAATTTATATGTTTTCCTGCCATCATTTGAATAGATAATTTAAAACGAATTTAACATATTGCCACATTTTCTCTTCTATTAGACTGTCAGATTTCGAATCCGACGTTTCGTCTTTGGGCAACATCATCAATTTTTTTTGCATTATATTGTTGCAAAAAGTATAATGGTTCAAATCTGGAGATTTCGCAGGTCATTACCACACCTCGATTTCCTATCCATCTGCCTGGGAATTCATGATTTAAAAACTTATTAATCTCCCTTGTTGCATGAACTGGGATACCGTTTTATTGAAACCAAACGGTTGGTAGTCTGGCGGCGAGATCTTAGCTAAGAAATCTTGCAAATGGGTGTTTAGGATGAAGACAAAGTCGCTCCCCCCCTTAGTCTGTGTGGTAAAAAAATTGGCCAAAGAATTTTGTCTCGAAACATCCCTGCCCAAACATTGATACTGAAGCGTACCTGTCTGCGTATTTCTCTATTACACCGAGGATTTTCTACGGTCCATAAGCGCTCACTATTTCTATTAAATATAACGCAATTGCTAAACTTAGCTTCGTCGCTCCAGCATATAGACCTAAGAAGGTTATTATCATCGCCAGTTTGATTCTGTGGCCAGTAACAAAAATGTAACCGCCTCTAAGCATCTCATTTTTGCATCGCATGGGAAATATGAATTTTGTAGGGTTTTAAACCATTATTTTTTAAAATTCTCCAAGCCTTAACATGATTTAGGGTGGGCAAGTTAGATTCTGCGGAAACTTGCCTTGTGGATGTGGAAGGGTTGTTGTCTATCTAAAATAATACCATACCCTAAATATAATAGCGCCTACTTTATACAAAGGAACGAATTAAAAACAAAGTTTACATGGTTTTTAAATACAGACCTGGCGTAAAACATTGTGCGGTTCTGCCTCTGATACACGGTTACCATATTTTTTTCTGGACTTTTCAAATATATCATGTTTGCGTTGGTTTGTATCCAATTTTTGAAAAGTCCTTCTGTCGGGCTGCTGCCTGCCTGCCCTTCAAGTCAACTTTTAATTCGAAACCACGTTTTTACGTGAAGCGAAAAAAGTAAAAAAGAAAAAAGAAATATTCTAATTATTGATTGAAATTTAAAAAGTGGTTCATCCCAGATATTCGTCATTTACAATTTTACGTGTTAATTGTTTAATGTAATCAATTTTTGCATTGTGGTGTTGATGGCCCACTTAGGGAAAAAATATATTTAATCAATAAAGTGTTTCTGTTTTCTGACAAAGAAGCACTGATGATGGCCTAAGGCCGAAAGCGCTCTGCTCTTTAGTAATTTTTAGAAGATTATACACTTAATACACAAAACCATTGTTCTTCCCTCTTAATTTAAAAAGTGTACACAGACCCTTATCAAGCCACCTTATTGCATGTATAAAAAAAATACCTATGTATTTTAAAGTTAATTAAAATATGAGGTAAAAGTAAGTTTTGATGTCTAATTTAACAAGCCAGAAATGAATAACTTTACTAAAGCTGAAATGCTTTCAATTATGGCCTAGCAAATGAAAATGCCGAAGAAGCTCGGCGATTTTATCATTAACGTTATCCAAACAGAGTACTGCCATTTGTCAAAACTTTAAGACAGCTCCATGCACGATTGAGTGAGACTGGAAGTTTTAAACGTAGTGCGGAACTTCCTGGCCGACCTGCAGCAGTTAGAAGAGGCTATACTTCAAGAGATAGAAGATGATCTTTCAACTAGTGCCAGGAAGGTATCAGTGCAACTACAAGCAAATGCATCAACTGTTTGGAGGGTTTTGCATCTTTCTTCTTATAATCAATTTTCTTGAGCCAGATATCAGTCTTTTGCTCTTGTTTGATTTTTAATTTTATATTTGATTTTCTTCTTATCTTCTTCTATTTTGGTCCTTCGTGATTTTCTTATTCTTTTTAATACATATCTGTATTATTTATCAACTATACCCATACCATATTCAACGTGTGCAAGCTCTGCTTTCTCGTAATTTTCAGTCAAGGTTTGATTTTAGTAGGTGGTTGCTGCGTACAGTAGCACATAACAACAATTTTTTACTGAACATTTTATTTAGTGATGGGGCATCTTTTTCAAGAGCAGCTAATATGAAGTTTCATAACGCACATTTTTGGGTGGACGATAATCCTCATAAAATTAGAGAAGGTCGGTTTGAGCAACAATTTTCGGTGAATGTATGGCAGGAATCATTGGCGAGTATCTTATTGGACCATACTTTTTAACACCTTAATTGAATGGAAACTCCTATGTATACAAGACGCCTGTACTAGATGAAAACGACTTAAGAATTCGAATTATTGGAAGTTGCAATGCGATACGAAATAGTGCAGGCATTTTTGAATGTGAGAGAATCAATGCTGAGACGACTGCAATCATGCGTTTCATCAGAAGGTGACCATTTTCAACATTTGCTTTGATTAATTGTTGCATTTTTTTTTGTAACATTATTTAAAAAAAAAATAATTTTACGAGCATAGCTCGGGTCGTCTAACAACCTGTTTACAAGAAATGTTAACTCATCACTACCTAAGGTTGGTAAAATTACACAAAAACTGAAACGAGCTTGGTTGTTTCTGTGATTTTCTGTTGTGTTTTTTATTTTTCTTACTTGAAAACCAAGCATCATCATTAAAAAAAGGGCGTGGCACCCACTCCCCTTGAACTAATTTTCTGGTTGCGCCACTAGTAGGTACTTATCTAATTCAATATATTATATAACATTACTAAGAAATGAAAGTGTTTTCTGATTTATTGCTAAATATTCTACCTTCTTAAGATGTTTTTTTTTTTATAGAGAACTATATAATTCAGAAAAGAAATGCTAGAAAATACCTGCCGATTACGATCCGACCCTGTCTAGTACGACAATAAGTTTGCCATATTTAACAATAGCGGCCGCTTATCATCGATTACCGGAGTCATTAGGGCAAGGGTAGAATTTTGGACAAACTAATAATTTTATCAGCCTTCAACAATATCAAACATTTTTGAGCAAAGATAGCACCAATAAAAGCAATTTAAGGGCAAAATATTGGTGCTTCGCATTAGCTATTTGAATGACTCAAATCATCCAATCGTGGGGCGTGGAAATGTGGGATTCAAAAACTCGGTGACAGCTGTCGCTCTATGAGCTATTTTAATCACCATTTCCCGATTCTGCAATAACGTGCGAGCTGCAGCCGTTCTAAATATTTTTCCGTAAGTATTCAGATGAGCCTCTATGAAAAATGATCTCCAGAATTCGAGCCCAAACGTTTGCTCTCTGTCGTGTCTCGAAATGCGTTTCCTGAGTGAGGATTTTCTCACGCTAATATTCTTGTATTTAGTTTGTTGACTGTATAATTGGTATATAAAGCACTTTCATCCGAGAATAATATCTTATTTGTTCTGATTAGCGCGTTGTTCGTTCGCTCCATTCAACACTGCGTTTTAAGGAAATAATAATTAGGTAAAAGTATTAGCCTGAACTAATCTGAACATTCCTGACTTTAACAGACTTGTAGTTCTCCTTTTTAAATGCTTTATTGTAGCAACTACTGTTAGATTGTTGGAGACTTCAGCAAGCTGAGTAAGATTAGTTGTTCGATTCCCTTTAACTACCAAGCATATTTCCATTTCGAATTTTTCATTTACTAGAGTTACGTTCTTTGTCTCTTCTCGTGATAACTTACGATACATCCAGCGGTTATAAATTTTAAATGGAACCTTTGTAAGCCCTGTTGATCGGGGCGAGACTGGACGATCAGGATTAGAAGCGGCAATGATATTGACGACTTCTTCGGCTGACATTCCTCTGATGTAGTTTGAGACCATCTGAATACGTTCCTCTGTAGTGCATATCAAAATTTTGCGGAGATTTTGGACACTTTCAAGTTTTTCTTTGGCGCAAAGACAATATTGCCTAATCCTGAGACCCCAAACATTACCTGTTCACAGTTTCAACTATATTGCTTTAGTAAATCGTAGAACGGGCTCCTGCATATGGTTAAAAGTTTAACATGTGGAATACTATATGAACCAGGTTAAAAAAAGCACACGCTGTATTAATAAATTGTTGTTTTTTAATTTTAGGCCTTAATTCCCGCACTGAAAAAAGCCGCTTTGTCCAACAAGGATAAACCATTAGGTAGTGAAAAGGCTGCTATTATTAACATGACGTCAATACTAGCATCGATAGCATTAAATGATAATGGTGGAGTATATGCATATCGATGTTCGAAGGTCAGTTTTAATTATTAAGTTGTTAATTTAAGGATAATGCAAAGGTTAATAGGAAATTTCCAAAATTAAAAAATTAAAAGTAATATATATTTTAAGCCTACAGACACACCTACAAGTATTAAAACATGAAGGCACGGTGATGTACGCGCGTCGATGTGTGTGGATCACATTAGGTACTCTACACATATAGGTACTTGTGCTCGAACTTGTGTGTTAGTCTTCTACCCGTTGCGGTTGTAATTTGTGAACATGCCAAGTAAAGATGAATTCAATTTATTAGCAGTAGCGTGCGCTTGTGTTATTAAAAAAGACAACATGAATTAAATAAAAAGCCCCGGCCACGAAGGAAATGGGTTAAGAAATGACTTTTGAAGTGGAATTCTCATTTTAAGCTACTTGAAGAGTAAATATTAGAACTTGACGATTGGCGAAACTATCTTCGGATGGATGAAGATAGTTATGAACACTCCTGGCGTTAGCAACACCACTTATTGAAAAATAAGACACATGTATGAGATCTGCTATATTGGCTCATGAAAGTGCTATCAATCAAGCACATTCCGGTATTTGACCACTGGCAGAAATTGAACATTTCTACTGCATACGTAACCAAATTCTTTAAAACAAAAAAGTTTTTCGCTTACCGAAAAAAGTGCTGCAATTAAAGTACATGTTGAAGTTCCTCCTTGTTTTACAAAGAAGCTAGAGTTTTCAAAAAAACAAAATTAACTCGATAACCTTCGCTAACATTTCTTCTATCGATTAAAAAAATATGGCAGAACTAACTCGATTAGTTCCGAAGATATCGCGAGGTATGTAAGATGTAATGTGTAATGTGTAATGTAAGACATTAGAGAAAGTATAGTCTATATATTATATGGAATGGCATTTCCGCCGTCGCATTGTAACTGAAAACCGTGACATTTTCTATATTGAAGTATGCTACTTATTGGTGGCAAGAATAAATGTTTGATTCAAGAATATTAAACTTTTAGAGAGAGTCAATTTTATTTCTTTCTCTAAGAATATACCTTGGATGCTAAACAGCCAGCTTTCATTCAAGACATTTTTTTCAAGAAAAGTCATTGTCTATTTGTAAGAATTTTAATTTTTCTAGCAAATTGTCGACACAGTTCGCTTCGCTAACCGAAGGTGTTAATCTCAAAGCGCCCCTTCATTTTTCAAAGAGTTCTTCATGGATTTTTTTTTTAGTATGCGACAAAACTAATGTCTACATGTCATCTTTACCTGGTATACAAAGGTAAAAAAAACGAATTAGCCGGCGGGAAAAAAGAGCAATTTTTGCCAAAAAATGTTTTTTTTTTAGAAGAAATTCACTCTATGTGTGACACATGAAATATGATCAGAATTTGGCATAAACAAAGCTTCTCTATTAGAAACAAATAAAATTGAGATTATAGTTGCTTTACTCATTCTGTACATACACTGAACAGCAATATTAACGCACCACTAAAAATTTCCAACAATTTTGATGTTATATATCTTCTAAAGCTATTGTCCGATTTAAATGATTTTTTTGCACATGATAGCTTTATCCTTTAGGAATATTACTGTACTGGCAATTTTTGTTAGGAAGTTAATTTTCATGGTATACCGGGTGTAACAAACATGTTGTGTTTTTTTTTCCCAAAATTTAAAACACCCTGTGGAATATTCTAGGATTCGTACAATATTGCATAGTAATTCTAACGTGAGCCACGTGTTTTCTTAACGTTTTGTTTTTTGGTTCAATTGGTTGTGTTCAATATTAAGAAGATAGACACTTTTTTAAATCAGCTTGTTTTTTAATCATAAATCACACTCTTATGGATACCTTGATTAACAAACATAAGTAGGCTATTCGAGCAAATGTCATAGTAATTGTTTGCGGTGGTTATTGTGTGAAATCGAGTAAGTTAATAAATTTTGATTTTTCGCTGTTGGGTGAAAATGGAGCGCGTTACAAGAAATTTGACCCGTGACGAGTGTGTTCAAGCAGTGACTTAACATGGCGAAGGAATGAGCTACCATGCCATTGGTTCGAGGTTCAGAGTTACCCATAGTACAATATCCCGTGTTGTTCAACGCTTCAGAGAAACCAATGACTACTATAGACGTCCTGGACAAGGCAGGCCTCAAGTCACTACAGTGGCTCAAGATCGTTTCATTAGATTACGTGCTTTAAGAGAACGATTTACCACGTCGAGAAATATTTTAATCGAACTTAATGCCGTTCATAACATCCAACCGAGCGTTGATACTGTGAGGATACGTCTTACCGAGCACAACTTGCATATTAGAGTAAAGTAAACGCCACAAATGTAACATTACCGTTTGCATTTAAATATCTGTATAAAAACTCCAGCAAAAAATGTATCAAAGGAGTCGACAATACCCCCGGTTAAACTTTAAGAGTCAACGTGGACGCTAAGAAACTTCTATCTAATTTCCTCTTATGAATATTCTATTGGCCTTGAAAGCCCATTTTCCACTTCTTATTGGCTGGATCAGTTAAAAATTAATATCCCCATGTAAAACTTGACCTATTGCCAGTATTTTTTTATCGCCAGTAGCGAAGCGCCGATACGGCTTCGCTCTGTTCTTATCTATACTACGTTAAAAAGAGATAGATGCGGGAGGGCTCATGTCTGTACGAAATCGTACTTGGCGGCATCTGGCTTTCACGTTCCAAGTAATGCACTTGCCAAGGTGTGACCGCTTGGGAAACACCGCGTGCTCTTGTCTTAGGGAAGAGTGTAAAGTGAATCGACATCAAAACCATCCTATTCACGCCGGACAGGCCGGATGAGATCGGATATCTCGTGGGATGAAGGTGCCGTTTCACACTCCCCAGTCGGTAGACCGCACGATTAAAAACCGTACGGTCGATGACCGGTTCAAGATGGCCTCAGATGCACCGACGAACCGTAAAATAGTAAAATTAAAAAAAACCTTACATTTTAAGTCGCAATGCATGCCGCGTATAGTCGGCACTTTTTGCTGGAGTTTTTATAGAAGACAGAAATGTAAACAATAATGCTATATTTGTGGCGCTTGCTTTACCAGCGACAGGCCCCGCATTAAATGCAGATCACCGTAGAGCTAGATTACAATTCGCTACGCAGCATGTAAACTGGACTATTGAGGACTGGGGGCATGTTTTGTTTACGGACGAATCTAGGTTTAGCCTGTATAGCTCCGATCGACGTCTAAAGGCGCGTACAGGTTAGGTGAGACGAGACCGAGACAAGCGCGAGGCAAGAGTTTTCGTGAGTCGCGGAAAATTTTTGGAGCAGCGAGCCTGTCGCGAACCAACCGCGAGTATTTCCTGATCCATCGGGAGACCGCGCTTGCCACGAATAATAATTTCAGTTTGAAGTGGGGTGCACGGTAGCTTTTGTTTTTCGGTTCACTTCAGAATTATCGTGATAGCGTATGCTTGACTATGTCTGACAACGAACAAATTGCGGCGTTATTAACGCTGTGCAGTGGCAGCATAATAATTGTAGATAGTTTACGGCAAAGAAAACGAAATCCTCGTCGATGGTGGCGTACAGAGCTATAAAAAAAGCGTTCTGGTTCAGAACTTATGCGAGATTTAAAGTTTGCAAATCTCATGTGTCATGCCCTCAATCTCAAGCCCGCTTGCATTTCCCGCCACGAATCTACCTTTTTATCTTTTTTAAAATAATCCTTATTAGTGGGATTACATAAGTTTGGGTGTCCCCTATACAATTCAATTAACAACAGCTGATTTTCTTCAGTTCACATTCTCACGCGACAACATTTTGTCGAACCTGCCACGAACGCGTACTAATTGATACTGCGAGTCCCTTTGAGATCGTGGCAAAAACCGACAGAAAATGGATCGCAACGACCATAGAAAAAATAAACTTTGTTCCTTTTTTCTATGGCAACGACCTTTCGCCGAGAGGCTTGCAAGCCGTTTGCGAGACCATCGCAAGGCCGTACAAATTGCACGATTTTTGTTGGTGGCAGGCTCGGCTCGCGCTTGTCTCGGTCTCGTCTCGCCTAATCTGTACGCGCCTTAAAAGTGATTCAACGACCAAACGAGCAGTATGTGCAATGCAACATACGTGAAACAACTTTATTTAATGGAGGCTCTGTGATGGATTGGGGAGGAATTTCTTTAACAGCGCGAACAGATCTTGTTCCTCTACGTGGAGGTTCGTTAAACAGCGAAAGGTATATTTCTGATATTTTATCTAAGCGCGTTGTACCTTTTGCTCCTTATATCGGAAATACCTTTTTGTTAATGTACGACAATGCGAGACCACACGTAGCGCGTATTGTAACTGAATATTTGCAAGAGGTAAATATTCATATTGGCCATCGCGTAGTCCAGATCTTAACCCATAGAAAGGATAGTTGTTGAAATTTGGAATGAAATTGAACAAATTCAAATTGAAAACCTAATTATGAGTATGCCACGCCGATGTGCAGCCGTTATTAGAAGTAGAGGCGGAAACACACGCTACTAATTAATCTTTATTTTTATAACATAATTATTAATCTGTTTATTTGTTATTTTTTGTTAGTGCCATTTTTTAAGTTACTTCTTATGATTTTCTAATAGAAATGTATACTGGAATATAAAATCGTCTATCTTCATTAATATTGAACACAACTAATTGAATCAAAAAGCAAAACGTTGAGAAAACACGTGGCTCACGTTAGAATTACTATGCAATATTGTACGAATCCTAGAATATTCCACAGGGTGTTTCAAATTTTGGGAAAAAGCACAACATGTTTGTTACACCCGGTATACCATAAAAATTAACTTCATGATGAAAATTGCGAGTACAGTAATATTTCTAAAGGATAAACCTATTATGTACAAAAAAAAAATCATTTAAATCGGACAATAGGTTTAGAAGATATATAACATCAAAATTGTTGGAAATTTTTAGTGGTGCGGTAATATTGCTGTTCAGTGTATATATACTTTTACAAATTTGTGTCTAAAATTAAAAATTAACTGGTGCTTTAAGCGAATTTATTTTAACCATTTTGTTTTTAAGATGCCTAGTGGATATGCGAGTAAGTACCTAAATCCTTTAGAAATCAAAGTCCTTTTTTATTTACAACCACATATTATTATGCACATAGCGTTATAATAATATAAAAGCGATAAAGGATAATTATTACCGTCTGGCACTGAATCATTCGTAATTTGTTTAATTGTAAACAGGATATTTTCAGATGATATTCATTGCAAATAATGAAAGTTTTACCAAGGATAATTCAAGGTTTAGATAATTCATGAAATAAAAGGATAAAAATATGATGCGATGTGGCTTGTTATCGGTAGTATAATGATATTGCAAAATTTGAAAAAATAATAATTATCATTCTTGATAAAGCAATTCGATTTCAAAAACAATAAAATAACTATGCAAATTGTCGGTTGTGGAAAAGTAAAAAGGAGAATAAAACAGATTGCATTTTAAACCTGTTTTCAACTAGTATTAATTATTATCATTAAATATTATTACAGGAATATAAAAATAGCTATAAATATCAGTAGTTTTTCTGATTCGATTTGTTCACCGAGGCTCCTTCACTCGCACATGCGTTTAAATATTTAAACGTTTATAGGATGCGGTGTACCTACCGATTTGGAAAAAATACCCATCAGAGAAAAATAAGTAGCGTGTGAACGGACTGTTATAAATGTTTTTTAAAACGCATTTTTTTGGGTTACTAAAATAATTAAATAGGCCCATTAAAATGTAGGTATACCAAGATGCAGATGATCGTCTTCGGTAACCCTAAAACGGAATATGAAAAGAATGGTAATTAGTGATTTTTGAAGTAAAACATGTTATTATATTAATTTAGTATGGGCATATTATTTTATTAGAAAACTAAATAATAGTATAATATTACTTAAGCGGCGTTTACATTGTTTAGATTATATAAACCACCATCAAGCAAAAATGTTTTTTTCCTAAAAACACACAAACAAACAAAAAAATTCACCGGTCATGGAATATAAAAATAGGAAATAATAACTGTAAACAAAGCTATTATACAACAGTGGAAAGCCTACCTAAACAAATTGCTAATCAAGAGAATAAATGATTCAAAGGACTTACATATTATACAGGGTGTTTCCTAATAACATGCTAATATTTAGGAAGGTTATTCGTGGGTCCATTTTGTCAAACTTAATATGAACATAATATGTCCTAACTGTTGAACTACAGCAGGGTGCTAAAGTTTCAAGAAAAAAACCCTTTTTTTTAAGATAACTTTGATATGACTCTGTGTATTTTTGTCAAACGTGATACGCATCTTCTATGCATCAGAAGGCATCTTTTGCTGTACAACATGATTTTTTATTCTTTCCAGTGGCGTTCGTGCGTAATTTGCACCGAATCATTTTAAAGAGAAAATTGATAGGCCACTGCTTTTTCCTAATGTAAAAATAATTTTTGAAATCCTCATTCCTTTCTGAGCAAATCTGGTCTCTTCATTTTGTTTCGTTTGATGTATGGTTTTCGCATATGTAATAAAATAAAATTCTTTTTTCCACTACTAACCTATAACATCGCCATTATTGACCGATTATTAACGTTAGAAATCGTTTTTCTCTACTTTATAAGTTATTATTGACCATGGTCAATAATAAGGCATTGAAATCCAATATTGACTGATCTTCAATAATCTATTTGAACGCAGGTAACTTGATTTTTTGATTCTACAATATGAATTCATAAACATGAATGTGGTTAGGCAACCAGATAATTATCAATACATATTAGATTATTAGAGATGCTTGATATTGTAAAATATCGATACAATTAACATTTTTTCTGCTTCCATCCTTAATTGTGGAGGTGTACACATAATAATATCAGTAACATTTTCTTCGCTCATTTTTTAAAAAAACGGAAAACTCGTGAAATCAGATGACATAAATGAACAAAAATTGACATTAACAAAGCCACCTGACAAAACAACAAAAGTTTTGCCAATTTCAAAGCGCAGGTAACTTGATTAAAAAATATACTTATACCTACCTATCATTTTTTATAATTATTAATACTAGAAAGATAAATTTCTTATAAAAGTTTGTAGTAGTGGAAAAAATATTATATTAACCACGGTTTAGACAGCTTATAGCCCTCGCGCCGCTCGGGCATTCATGATGGCTGTCTAAACCTTGGTTAATAATATACTATTATTTGCGCGATGTTATGAAATTGGGTATTATTAAGGATTAAGAACTTATGTAGTAGGTAGGTAAGAAGCAGATTTTGTTTTGTAAACATAAACAGTTTTGACAGTTGTCTACCTAGTCTAGTTGTTACGTATTTAAGTCATTAAAATTAATAATATTATTAAAACACACGCATTCTGTGTTTGAAGTTATGCATTACATGTATGGGCTTGCTGATGGTAACGCACTGGAAGCCCGGCGGTTGTACGGAAACCGGATGTACGAACATTTTCAAGCATTCATAGAAGGTTGTGCGAAATGGGAAGTTTTGGACCAGACAATCATCTAAAAGGAATACACGTACTGTAAGAACACCAGAAATTGAGGTAGCGGTTTTGAATTCAGTCGAGGAAGATCCCGAATTAAGTACACGAAAAATTGGAAACAATTTGAATATCTCACATATTCTTGTTTGGAAAATTCTCAATGACTTTTTATTATATTCCTACCATATCCAACGTACTCAGACTCTACTCCCACGCGACGTTTCATTACGGATGAACTTTTGCCAATGATTTCTTCAAAAAGTACCTAATTGAAAATCCATTATTTGATACTGAAATTTTATTCAGCGATGAAGCCCATTTTTCTAGAAACGCCATCCAAAACTTTCACAATAATCATTTTTGGGCTAAAGAAAACCCACATGCAATCTTGAAAGGCATTTTTTAAGGAATTTTCACTGGAGGGGCTCCCATTCATCTCTGTAAAAAAATGCGCCGCAGGCGAAAAATTTGTAGGTGCCACGCCCATTTTTGGACTATCAAAACTCTACGTTTCGATAGCTCAACCGAAAAAAAATACTTTAGAAGCTAGAATTAGAAATTAAGAAGACCCACGACCGGCAGTTGCCGAATTTTTGCTGAAAAAGGAACGCCGTTACCGGGAACCAGAGTTATCTGTTTATTCAAATAGAGACTTCATAAAGAAATTTTTTAGAAAGGAAGCAAATTTGTGAACCGTCACCAATGACCATTGTTCAATAAAGTACACTTTATAAAAATACAAGTTCTTTCATTCCATTATCAATCCTTCCGCAAATCTGCGAAAATTAAAAAGTTTTTACTTTGTGGGCAAACGACTTTCACTGGGGGGGCAAAACTCGCGATTGGGGGGGCAGTTGCCCACCCGTTTATACCTTAAAAAATGCCCTGCCAATCTTGGAATCCCGTCACCAGAAGCAGTTGTCCGTTAACGTGTGGGCTGGAATATGCGGTGATTATTTAATTGGACCCTATTTTCTTCATGAGAGATTGAATGGGCATAATTACCGACACTTTCTCGAAGAAGAACTGCCAGCTTTGATGGAAGATGTTCACATTTTAGTAAGAAGTCGACTGTGGATGGACAAAAATAAAACAAGAAAATCACAAAACTTATCACTTTGTTTACGTCAAAACATGATTAAAAGTATAACGAAATATGACACAGCAAATTTGATTGATATAATACTAACTTCGCGCATGCGCATACAAATTTAGTTTCGCCGGACTGGCTCTTTTTCGCCTCTTATTGGTTATGTTGCTCTTTGGTTTAGTTTTAAAAGTGACCGGCAGATTTAAAAGTAATTTAATTAAGGTAACTGGGCACATAATTTCTTTTGGACGCAAGAATCTTTTTATAACACTGTGCACGGCGTCAATTTTTTGTAGATTTCCATGTCCAGGCTCACTAAACTTTTGTTGAATTTCTATAAGGTTTTGTGCTTCTGCTGACTGCAAAAAGTTTGCAGTGCGACATACATTATATTATTCTTATTTTGGGGTACACAGCGGCATGACCACAGTATCAGCTATTTAAATTGTTGTTATCTTTTATAACATTAGTTAGTATTTTAATCATTTAGTCTCCGCTGTTACATGTTTAACTTCGTATGGCAATAGTTACTGCTGAGGGTGAAATTCTACCTAACCTTGATTTAGATGCCCGCTCAGAACTGCTATTTGCTAATGACTTCGTTACCAAATTTTGCATTTTACTTGATGTTCCTTGGAAGGTTGACTCCAATGATTTACTTGTTGATGGTTGACTTTCTAGATTTAAAATCATACACGCGTCATTAGACTTGGAAGACAAATTTTTATTTGTGTTGTCAATTAATATATTCTCGTCATTAACAGGTCGAAATTGGGATGCTGGTGCAAAGTCTTCCAATATAAATTTGTCTGGTTGGAAAGGATAAATACCTGCAGACCTAAAGCCAGATATCGCTTTTTCCATCGTCGCCACTTTGACAAAAGCTTTATTGAAAATTTCAGCCAAGTCATACGTTGTAATTCTTTCGTGACTTCTTAAAAACAAGCCGCATTCTTGATTGTACGCTGATTTTAAAGGGCCGAAAAATGTGAGATCTAACGGTTGCATGCGATGTGGGGTATGCGGGGGCAAAGTAAGAAGGACGATACCGGTATTTTTACAAAACTCGTAGATGGACATGTCACGTTAACCATTGGGTCTCCACTATGTTACGTGTCTGGGTATTGGGGTAGTAGACACAGGAAAACGATTGGAGTACTTTACATAGAGCTTCTTTATTTAACTTCCATAATTATAATTCCTTATAGGCAGTCGACCAGCATACTGTGGGGCGTTACGTAGAAGTCAGGCGGCACGCAGCACCCTAAGGTCAATTGCGAGTACCTGGGATAAGAGGGAGGTTTGTAGGGAATCAGGCGGCACGCAGCACCTCAAGGGTCATTTGCGAGTACCTGGGATAAGTGTGTTAGGAGGTGACCAGGCTATGAACACCGGTGCCTGATCATCTTGAGATCCGCGTATTTATACTCTAAAACGTGCTGAGGTTTGCATACACTTGACCTAGATTCGGTGTACAGTGGAACAGAACCTCAGCGCGTGGTTAAAAATTCTAGCTATACAGTGGTTTAGTTGACATGCCCCTCCTCCGATAAGCATTGGACCCCAATGCTCGAAGTATGCTGATCACCTTATACATTGTTACAATTATATTACAATACCATCTTTAAACCAAATATTTCTTCAAAGTTTTTCTTTTGCCTCTTTACTTCTTTCTTTGTTTTTTCATCCCGTTCCACCAGTTCGCTTGACTTCGAGCCGGCCCTGTCTGTTTTTACTAACATCGTCTCTGGTAACTAGCATTGTTTTTGGTTCCGATTTGTATGCTCAGTGCCTGTTGCTTGACCCGTTGCCGGCTCCTCCGTTGTCTGTCCTGCCAACTGGTGGAGACGTGGGTGTTACATGGAACAAAGAGAAAAGGCTTGAGTGATTGTCTAAAATCACAAGGACAGGATTCATTACAGTTGGCTTAACCGATTGAGAAAAATGTTGAAGCCAATTGATAAACAAATTCTCGTTGCTCCAACCCGACAATGAACAAGACAATAGAGCTCCGCTTGGGCCATTTTTCGCTAAGAGGTCTGTCATACGCTTTCGAGGAAATATAAACATTGGTGCTATGTACCTACCAATTGCATTACAACAGCAAATTACTGTTACATTTCCTCTCTCTGTTGAAGTCTTGTAACCAAGTTGCTTTATTCCTTTTGGAGCCAAACACTTAACCGGTTTCTGAACGACTGTAATTCCGGTTTCATCGACGTTGTAAATATTGCCCGGAGTAAACTTATATTTGTCAAATACGATCTCTAGATTTGAGAAAAATAATTTTACGGATTCCTGGTTAAACGCTTTGATTCGATTAACACTTGTGGCCTCAGGTTTTCGCAACGTTATATTTAGATGTCTTTTCATAAAATTGTAGTACCAATCTTTCCCAGCTAGTTTTCTTTCCTTATTAAATTTATGGCGAACATTATTAGCTTCTCCATATTGGTATGCTAGTTTTCTAAGCTAAATTGGATTTAATTCATGAAATAATATTCCCAGTTTAATGACGTGGTCTGCCAATTCTTGCTCTTGCCTCATAGTAAAAGTAACCACTCCACCCAGGCACAGAGGCTGATACTTTTCTTGTTCCGATATAATTTTAGTTTTTTTCTGATTGTTGATTCTGGAACTCTATGTTCTTTGCCAGCAGATCGTATAGAATATCCACTCGAAATTTCTGTAATGGCATTTCGCAACTGCTCTGCAGTCCATTTTCCCTTTTCAGTTCTCCTTTGATATTTTCTTGGCATCTGAAATAAAATATTTTTACATTAAAAAACCTACACACTAATTTTAAACTAAGTCGTGTAACTATGCGCACGCACAGTTAACGCATCGAAATGCGCATAAATACCCGATCAGACAGTTTTGTTAACTTTGCTTCCTCTAATAATGATAAGATAATAAAAATTAAAAAACAATATAACCATAATCTCCAGGTTAGTTCAGGTTAGTATGACGTGGTCTGCCAATTCTTGCTCTTGCCTCATAGTAAAAGTAACCACTCCACCCAGGCACACAGGCTGATACTTTTCTTGTTCCGATATAATTTTAGTTTTTTTCTGATTGTTGATTCTGGAACTCTATGTTCTTTGCCAGCAGATCGTATAGAATATCCACTCGAAATTTCTGTAATGGCATTTCGCAACTGCTCTGCAGTCCATTTTCCCTTTTCAGTTCTCCTTTGATATTTTCTTGGCATCTGAAATAAAATATTTTTACATTAAAAAACCTACACACTAATTTTAAACTAAGTCGTGTAACTATGCGCACGCACAGTTAACGCATCGAAATGCGCATAAATACCCGATCAGACAGTTTTGTTAACTTTGCTTCCTCTAATAATGATAAGATAATAAAAATTAAAAAACAATATAACCATAATCTCCAGGTAAGATTAGGCCGTTGTTTAATACCAAATTTATTCAGATTAAGTAAAAAATAGCGTATTTACGGCCTATTTTATTCTCCAGCAAAACAAGATATTTTAACCTCACAAAGAATAACAACAAACTGTTGGCTTCCGAAGAAATTTATAATCGCAAATCACGTTTCTAATTTTAAACAATAAAATATACCCTATATTGGCGGTATTTAGGTGCGCACAGATTCCCGCAGCGTATATTCACCCGATTTGCCTCTACCTGTCTTATCTTCTACAACACAACCATCGTTGACCAAAATTATTGGAAGATTCTCGATGTCTTCATGATTTGTTGCTACTATGCATTTTTTTAATTGGTCATGTAAAGTACATATTCCCAAAAATGTAATTTTCTTGAAAAACTTCATCCAGTGAACTAAAATTTTTTTCTGTAAATAACGGGTATGGTGTAGGTCGGCATAAAATGTAGCAGTCTGGTAACATTTGAAAAATACCATTATATTTAACTTTAAAGGTATGTTATAATGCGATAAGAACCTATCATCGCATTTAATAATGTACCTACATTTTGTAACAATAAAAATGATGGTGCAGTAAAAACCTTCCACAGCAAAAAAGAACTTCTCATTCTATTTTTTTTTGTACTAACTTGGGGTTGTAAGTAAAATATTTTATGTAATACGGATGGTAAATGCGTCTTTGCTGCACTCATTTTGTAGCAAAACAATCCTTTGATTCATTTGACGCGTATGCAGTACAGACGGATTTGCCGCGCTTGTTACATAATATCCCTACACCTATTGCAATTATCGACAAACGTACAGTAAATAAGGATACTTGCACCATTTTTAGACATAAAAATATTAGGTCTAAGAATTACTTAGTACTCTCCTTAAGTTGTTTATAGAACCAGACAGTCATTTTAGTTCTCACCGCCCTCGAGTAATTGCAAATTTCGCCAAATTTTACTCGCGAGCCGCAAAAATCGAAATACCACACTATGCAATACCCTAGGAATACTTTTTTAAATTCATGCTTTTTCGTAATTCATTTGTAGACAGATCTGATATAATGTAAACATTTTACTCATATTTTTTAGTTTTAATAAACTTAAAAGTATTAAACGACATAATAATGTGTAAAATTGAGATTATAAGTTAAAATTATCAAATTTACAAAAATCAATATTATACTTACATCTGCACATCGTGAGGCAAATCTTCAGGTTGAGAAGATGAATCACGACCTTGATTATTTATTTTAAGGCAAAAAGTACACAGAAAAATTATAGCCACGATAACCGTTCGGTATTCTAAAAGGGCATGGCCTAAAGAAGTAAAATTTGATTGGCTTTGTGGATATGGAGCAACTGTAAAGTTACCATACTGTAGTGATTTTAGGATATAAGGCAAATGGTTTTTTACGGGCAAATAGACCCATTGTATTAATACATATTAGTAGTGGATTTGGAGCAATAGTATAATATACATAATGGATATAGGACAAAATACCAAACAAAATTATAAATAAACTTTGATTTAATATAGGATAATTTTGACATGGATATAGGCTAAAAGGTTAACTAGGTGGATATACGTCAAACGATACTCCCTACTAACTATTAACTAAAATTCTGTGAATATAGGGCAAAAATTTACTGAAAATCTTGGTTAACTTAATACTAAACATATACAGTGTGTGTATAAAGTCTGGAAACGGTTTAATAACATCACAATTTATTGGTCGATTTAAACCAAATTTGGTACAGTTGTGTAAAAGAATCTGACGCACCGAATGACGATATTGGCGTTGTTGCCAGCTTTTTAGTTTGTCTGGACTTCGAACGAATTTTATATTTTTAAATGAAACACCCTGTATATCTTTTCATTTATAGTTTTTACTTTAAATTTGTTACACTTTTGGTATAACATACTTTGTTCCTAATATCAGTAGTTTTCGAAATAACGAGTACAATTTAGAAAAAATATATTTTTTTTATTAAATGTTCAAACTGTTTTCCCTGTACAGGTTGACAGTGTGCTAATTGAAAATAAGAATTTTCAATTGTGTTGTAAATCATTTCTGGCATTATTAATTCAAATTCGTCCAAAATTCGACGCTGCAAATCGGCCTAATCTTGAGGTTTTGTGGTACATAAACTTTGTTCTTCAAGTGTCCCCATAAAAAGTAGTCGTTAGGCGAAAAATCAGGGGACCTAGGTGGCCACTCGATTGTACCCCCTCTACCGATCCACCTATTCGGAAAGTGTTGTTTAAAAATGTATGTTTCGACCAAAATGGGGAGGAGCTCCGTCCTATTGGAAGAATGTACTTGCATAATTTGGACCCATCTCATTTCGTATAGTAGGCACTATTTGCATTTCCAAGAGCTCAAGGTAAAGTTGTGATGTCAAATTTCCATTAATAAAAAATAGACCGATATTGTGGTTACCCAGAAGCCCAGCCCACACATTCAATTTTCCAGGGCATTGTGTATGACCTTCTCTCGTCCAGTAGGGATTTTCATGTGCCCAAAACCTACAGTTGTGTCTATTAACTTTACCATTTAACATAAATGTTGCTTCGTTCGAAAATACTATAAATTTGAAAAACTGGTTATTTTGGTCAAACCTTATTGACAGCATACTATCACAGAATTCAATTCTTTGCTCATAATCATCTTCTGATAACTCTTCAACTTTATGTATTTTGAAAGGGTGATATTTATGTTTTATTAAAACATTATGGACGGATTTGAAGCAGACGTCACTTACTTGGGAAATTTTTCTTAATGAAGAAACAGGGGTTTCAACAACATGTTGTAAAATTTCTAAACTTTTCTCCGTCTACTACTGCTGGTCGTCCTGATCGTCGCCTATCTCTACAATTTCCAGTTTCTTCGAACCGTCGGACAGTTTTTAGAACAGCTGCTTTTGAAATTGGATTTCGGTTTGGAAATGCGTCATTAAATAGATTTTTAACCTCTTCGTAAGACCTGACCCTATCGCCATATCCTTTCATCATAAGAATTGTAATTCTTTCACTTTCAGTTAAAGACACTTTTGCATGTAGAAATGACAGTTTTTATGACTTTACATCAAAACTGAACTGCTGTTTTATTTATTAATAAATATAAACGCAATTTGTTGATATTTTCAAAACACGTCGTTATTTCGAAAACTACTAAATTTGGAACAAAGTATGTTATACCAAAAGTGTAACAAATTTAAAGTAAAAACTACAAATGAAAGAATATACAGGGTGTTTCATTTAAAAATATAAAATTCGTTCGAATTCCAGACAAACTAAAAAGCTGGCAACAACGCCAATATCGTCATTCGGTGCGTCAGATCCTCTTACACAACTGTACCAAATTTGGTTTAAATCGGTCAATAAATTGTGATGTTATTAAGCCGTTTCCAGACTTAATACACACACTGTATATAGGAGTGGATATAGGTTAAGCGCAATTAGAGCTATCCCTCGATGTATATAGGTCATTAAGTGGAAAAAATGGATATAGGGCAAATGAATACTAGCATGACGATATTAAATATTTTTCAGGAAGAAATAGTCATTATAGTTCAAATGATTCCAAAAAACTTTTCCTATCGAAAGATCTTAATATTAAAAAGAATGTACACAATGTATTAACAGCAACAACTGTCAAAAATTTCCGTCGTACAGAACCATATAGCGAGTTTTTTTTTTGAAAAAAATCAAAATATAAATTGGATGATACCAAAATTGTCAGACTTTATTAAAAAAAATATTTCCAACTAATTTAAACTCGTGTTAAAATGTCTGAAACTTTATAATCGTGTTTCCTCGGATAACTTAATTTGTGACTTAGCTAGTTTAATTCCTATACCCTTCATGTTTAATGTTGGTGATCTGTCAACACTAATAGAAATTGTACTAAGGCGTCCTAGTTTGTTTCCCCAATTTTAATTCGTCCACAAGGGAACGACTCTAATTTATTTAAACAAAATATATGGACAGACGATGTAACGTTCACCGCATCAGGCTTCGACACCTCTCTTATCACTGGGCTATAGAAAACCCAAGAAAGTTCCAAATCATTAAATATCCTGAAAGAAATTCGATTCATGTTTGGTATAGTGTCATAAATAATATAATTTTGGGTGTTATATTTTATAACGGGTCACTAAATAAACAACGACATTATGAGTTCCTTAAAAGCGAAATAAAGGGAATATATACAACAATATTGAAATTTAATTTGGCAGCAAGATGGAGCCCCTCCGCTTGCCGTGCGTGATGTCGTTGATTTTTAAACCAATGCCATAATGAATAGATTGGACGTGTTGGAACCATTTTTTGGCCACCCATTAGCTCTAACCTCTTACTTTTAGATAAACAGCAAGTTTAGAATGGCTACAATAGGATAGCGATCTGCATAAATTATTTACCTTTACTATTGATAAAAACTAAAAAAAAATACCATAAAAACAGCTATTGCGATATTCACAATTTTCACTAGAAAAGACATAATAAAATGGGACTTTTTCAAAAATCATATAAAAAACTGAATATACAGGGGGAGTGAAAAATAAGCCCCTCTTCAGTTTTCGATGGTTTACTTGTGAGGGAAGAGGGGTCTACAAAGGGTATTTGTCTTAAGTTGGCACAAACATGTAATATTTGTTATTAAAATAAAACGGAAAGAAAAGATAATGGGAAAATTGAAAGAAAAATGTAGTCAATAATTCTTTGGGCTGGTTAATATGGGGTTTAACGCCATAACGCAGAGACAATAAATCCAACATCCACCACGAACAATTATCAAAAGCTTAAATTTTTCCTTCCCTCTTCAAGAAACAGAAGAAAAGTGATTTTGTTTTTAATTTTTAATATTTCTCCTGTTCTTGGATGATCTTGGTATTTACTTCTGGAAATCGTAGATTTCAGGCAATTAACAAAACACTAGCAAATTAAAATGAATAAAAGTACCTACTTATTAAAATATTAAATTATTTATCAAACGGAAAAATAAATAGCAAACGAATTTGTAATACGATGGAAGTAAAGACCGGCTTTAGATTTAAAACTTCTGGGTAAATCCACTATTTTTAATATTTTATAATAATTGTTTCAGGTCGCCGTCAATATGGCAACAAAATCTTTGAGCGTGGATTTAAAGAAAGACGGGATTCTAGCAACATGCGTTCATCCAGGGTGGGTTAAAACAGGCATGGGGGGAGGTAACGCACCCATGTCAATTGATTTCAGTTGTTCCAATCTGGTTGAATTCATTAGAAATGTAAATGATAAACATAATGGTGGATATTTTCAATGGGACGGCAAAGAGCTACAGTGGTGACAGGTATTTTTCCATAAGGAACAGCGTCTGTCGCTAGAGCGTTATGTTGCTGGTTGAAGGACGTGGAAATGAAATTGAGTTTAAAAGTGTTTATTTTAAACATTTTTAAACTCAAACAAACAAAAAATTGGCAACCCAATGAAAGATAGTTGAACTGAACGTCAAGTTAAAGAGGCCTGTGTCTAGTTAAATTAGCTTATACTAAAATAAAAATGTAACCTACTACGTTCTAAAAGGCCGCATTGCACGGTAAAATTATATACATATACAGGGTGTCAACTTGAAAACGAACAGTATGTAATATTTCTTCTAAGATACTCTGAAAATGTGGTGAAACACTGAAGGGGGACAACTGTAGAGATATTTGTTGTTTGTTGGTAATTTTTCAACCCCTTATGTAATTTTTTTTTTGTCAAACAATTAAGTACTAAACCGCACATTTTCACGAAACGCTTAAAAGCGGAAATGTAGTATATTTAAAATTGAAATACTGTAACTTTTAGTGAGGTTGCATCCCCTCAATGGTCACAGCCACCCCCTCAGAAGTATGATGATGAAAGAAATTAAATTTAGAAATCCGTACCTGTGTTACTTTATGAATTGTTCAAAATGGTTACTACTCTTTTGTAAGCACAAGTACAACCGATATTTAAACTGCTTGCGGACCCTTTGAAGTGTCTCAGGGTAAATAGCCCCACAGTCTTGGATAATCATTTGCTAAAGTTGTTCAATAGGGTCATTTGGTCAAACCTCAAATTACACTATTTAGCTAATTTTTATGAAGCATTTGTAAGGTATGGTCAGCCCTGAAAATTTGAAGTCAATCCGATAGTTTTCGAAATATACGAGATCAAAATGTAATAAAGACTTCATTACCTCATAGTTTCTCCGCTTTGAACTTGTGTAATGGTCTTTCTGTACATATACAAGAGAGATGCGCTTACTGTTTCTTTGTTCAGTTAAAGCGGAAGCTTATCATTACTCTTTTAATAGCAACAAGTAGGAAATGCCATTCCATACCAGTTCTAGACTATACTTTCTGTAACACTATTTTAGAGGAAAGAAAAAGAAATTATTGAATTTGTTTTTTCTTCTGTTGATGTCAACTCCGCTATCCAGCAACGGAGAAAAGGCGATGTAAATGGCCACCTGTTTACCTAGTCGTAAACAGCTAGTAACCGCGGTAACGAGCGCGACTCGACTTCCTATAGGAGATACTGACGTCACGCACCGGTTTTCGCGAGTCGATGTTCGTAAATTAAGGCTTAAGATGCGTCAAAAAATTAAAATTTCTTTCCGTTCGCACTAAAATTACAAAATCTTTCAGAAAATGTAATAAAAAATATTAAATGGCCCCATTGAATCTGGTTGTGTTTTGAAGATAATAGATTTCAAGGGACCCCACAGAAAGAAATCGAGTGGTGTCAAATTTGGTTACCCATGTAGCTATTTAATAGGTCCTCTTCAACCAATCCATTGCCCCGGATAATGATTGTCCTACCACTACCGTACTCGACGGATGTAATTGGGAGGTGCCCCGTCTTGCTGGAAATGTAGCAGATATTCATCTAAAGCAAGATCTCTATAGTCGTATCTGGCTTTTACGCATAAATTTCACCAGTTAAATTTCCGGGTATGAAGAGAGAACCAATGACGGTATCGCCTAATATATCTGCCCAAGCATTTAATTTTTGAGGATATTGTGTATGCCCCTCCCTAAAAATGTGAGGATTGACCTCGCTCCAGTCACGACAATTTTGTTTGTTGACCTTGCCATTTAGGTAGAAGGTACAATAATCAATAAAACAGATGTTTTTTAATTAACTGAGGGCTGATTCCTGCAATAGTCGGGATACCGTTTTAGCTACGCGAGCGACATAGTTGGACCCATTGCAAACTAGCCAAGAACTTCAATCTGAGTGGCTTCATCGAGCAATCATGTTATCCTTGATGTCCATCATTGAATACAGTTGCCGTCTTTGCAAAGCAACGATTTTCGGCTCCATAAATAAAAATTATTTCTACACGTTCAGCAATAGTGTAAACAATTTTATGAAAGGGGTACAGCACTAACAAATCGAAAACTATTAAAATCGCACACACCTGCTAGAAGTTATTATTTTCACTAATCGCATCAATACATCAAATGCATAAATTGACACCTTGCTACAAAAAATAGGAATGTGTTTTATCTCTTAATATCAAAATCAAATCAAAATAAATTTTATTAAATACGCCAATTATTGTTACATTGGATTTAATAATGTCAAAGAGAAAAAAATAAAATAAAAATAGTAAAAAGTAAATTACAAACAAATACAACGCTTTAACAAGTATAACAAAAGATTGGTCATAATATACAAAGATATTTAATTCATAATATGTTTTGCGATGCCATCCTGCCAGATATTCTTGTATCGAGTAAAAAGCCTTTTCCTTTAAAAATTTTAGTAGTTTTTTTTTTAAGCAGAACAAAACTTAGTTCTCTAAACTCCTGTGGCAGTCCCTACCCTAAAACAGAGATATCTTGGTCCCTTCTTGTAAAACGAATGTTGGAATTTATTGATGTGTATGTTGTTTCTTGACCGCGTTGAGTAACCATGGGAATCAGCCTCGACAAAGTTCCCAGGATTTTTCTTTACAAGCAGCGCTGCTTCTAATATTGCTATAGATGGCAGTGTTAGAATGTTATTGCTTTTAAAAATTGGTCGACAGCTGTCTCTAGGAGATAAGTTGTAAATAAGCCGTAATAGTCTTTTTGTAATATAAAAATCCGCTTCCATTCTGTTGCTTGGCAACAGTACAATAAAAGGTATTTTAAGTGTTTAAGTAGATGTTCAAAAGGTGTCCATTTTTGAACAATAATTTTAAGTTGCGAATTACAAAATAAGTAGAGTACATAATTTATATGAGACGTCCTTGACAGATTGTCATCCATATAGCAGCCTAAGAATTTATAAGTTGTGGATTTTTCAATTTTGTTGTTATTAATTGAGATGTCTATGTTAGAAATTTGTTTTTTTTTATCAAAGATTAAGTATGTTGATTTAGCAGCATTGGGAACGAGTTGATTTTTGTAGCACCATCCATAAAACTATTCAGTATCAATCGAGCAGCCTTCTGTAATTTTTCATGACTTGGAGCACTAAATATGACGCTGGTGTCGTCAGCGAAGAGGATTTTTCTTGATTTTTCAAGTTGAATGTGTGCCTGTACATCGTTAATAAACATTAGAAACAGTAATGGTAATAATGCCGATCCCTGGGGTACCCCAAGAGTCATGCTCTGCTTTCCTGAGTAAACGTTGTTGTATTTAACCACCATTTGTCTTTCTTTAAGAAATGATTCCATCCAATCATTGACAAGACCTCTTATTCCCATACACGTCAATGTAGCTAGAAGATGACCATAGGCTACACAGTCGAAGGCCCGTGATAGGTCAAAGAACAAACCTAATACCAACTCTCCCTTATCCAGCTGCTCATATACAAAGTCAAGTAGTGAAAATGTGGCCGTATTAGTGTCATGGTTTGATCGAAACCCATGTTGATTTGGACTTAATTGTTTCGTTTTTTCCAGAAACTGTGTGATTCTGTTATGGATAATCTTTTCAAATACTTTACTGAATGTTGATAGAAGTGCCACTGGTCGGTAATTATCTATTTATTTTATGGAAGTAGTCCATCTCACAGTGGAGTGATATTTTATTTATGGAATAAAACACAAAGTCTGCTCCACTAATTAAATTAGTGGAGCAGACTTTGTGTTTTATTCCATAAATAATTATCTATTTGTTCCTAATTACCTTTTTTAAAAATAGGGATAACGACATGATGTTTTGAATGCATCCGGAAAAGTGCCTGTATTAATTGAGATATTAAAAATGTGGCAGAGTGGATCTTTAATATGTTGAAGGCAGCTTTTTAGAATTGTAATTGGTACTTCGTTCAGTCCGCAGGATTTTTTATTGGGCATTTTGTGTACCGTCGTGCAGATTTCTTCTGGAGAAATGTCGGTAAAAAAGATGGATTGTGAAATGCCTCTTTGTGAGGTGCATGTGTCTTTGTGATTTGGGTAGTAGGCTTCTAGAGTATTTTGTGCTATTGTGCCGAAGTAGTGGCAGAATGCTTCGCTAATCTGTAGGTCGTCGTTCAATTCCAGATCTTCTATTGTGATTGTCCTTGTCTGCTCACTTTTTGTCCTGCCGATTTGACTGTTGATAATTTTCCATACTTCTCTGGCTGTATTGTTGGTTCTCTCAATTTGGTTTTTATAAAAGTTGTGTTTTTTTTTTGTTAATTAGATTTGTAAATTCTTTCTTTTGTTCTTTGTAACGGTGTGCTACTGTTTCAGAATTCGAATTTTTAGTCAACCAAAACATGTTTTTTAGTTTATGACTGTACTTGATTATTTCTTTATCAACCCAATTTTTTTTTTGCTGCATTCCTAGTTTGCATGTTCTTAAAGAACAAGCTATATCAAGGCAATAATAGAAAATCTTCTAAAAGCGGGTCCATGCATGATTTAAGTACATCGTTTGTTGTATAGAGCTCTGAGAAGTCCGAATCTGATATCATATCGACAAAGTGTGAAATGTTCTTAGATTCAAAAGTCCGTTTTTTTTATAGTCTTAACAGGAGTTTTTTTTCCGATCGTGTAGCTTCCTTATAATAGAATAAGACATAGGTAAGCAAAACAACGCCAAAAAATTTTGTGTTTAGAAGCGACAAAATGTAAAAAGCGAAAGAATTTTCAATTAACATATCACTTACGTACAGGATCGTTCCCCAATTCAAGGAAAAAATCTTTAATTGTACCAGTTTCAATTTCAACAGGCGATAGAAACGACATCAACAACTACCGCCCTAACCAAGCTCTGTATATTTGCAAAAGTTTTTGAAAAGCCATATATCAACACTAACTGTTTTTTATCAAAAATAAAATCAGTATCCATCAACATGGATTCTACCCCAAGAGGTCAATAAAGTCAAATCTTATATGCTGCTCGTAATTCATTATAAGGATAATGGATAACCGAATCCAGGTAGACTCTATAGCGACTTTAGTAAAGCGTTTGACAAAATTGACCATATTTTACTCCTAGAAAAGTTATCTCAGGTCGGGGTGGGTGGCGTTGTTCTGGATTGATTCAAGACCTACTTAACTGATGGCAAGCAGTCTTACTTGCCGACTGTTACTCGGACATCTTTATGTCTACGTGAGGGGTACCCCAGTGTAGCCACCTGGAACCATTGCTGTTTCTCACATATGTATATCAAGGACATCCAACTCTGTTTCCGACATTGTAAACTTCTATTCTATGCAGATGACCTCAGAATTTATATACAAGTAACTAAAACTAACGACTGTGGTAAAATACAGGATGACCTTGATAGGTTTTATCATCACTGTACCAAAAATTGCCCATGTCATCTAAAAATGCTACATCTTCCACAAAAGTAGTGAGGGCGGGGGTACTGCAAGGGTCACCTATCGCCCCCATACTGTATATTATTTATACATCTGATATTTCGCATCATTTACTGATGTCCACTGATGACAGTCTGCGATCACCGCCACCTAATTGGGACCCGAAATCGTGATCTCGCGTCTGCAACTCCACATTGTTATCCTTGAAAAGTGGCTGGATAAATTGAAATTGAGATTGAATGAAGATAAGACTCAAGCCATGTTTTTCTTAAAGCGGAGGACAAGGCTACCAAGATTGTGAGTAAGAGTTAACAATAAGTAGATAGTTTTGAGTGACAAAATTAAATATCTAGGCCTGATCTTCGGCAAAAAGATGGTTTGGAATGAGTGTGCGAATAAGCGGCTTGCTAAGGCACAAAAGCAAATGTGTGCAGTATACCCGCTGCTTTGTGCCAATCGCAAAATTAGGAGAGCGACATTGTTTTTAAAGGGGTATTGAAATAAATTAATGGAACAGAAGTTTTGTAGAATTTTTTTTGTCTTACCTGTTACATTATAGAATAAAGTTAGTTTAAGACCTATTTAATTGTAGATTTTTTTTCTTTTCATAAAATTAAAACTTGTCATCTTGAACGATTGAAAACCTTAAATGTACTTTTGATATTACGAGTTTTATCTTGACGTTCAGTTTAACTTATTTTCTTAATAACATACGAACCCATATCTTTTTGAACGTGGTCTCTACATCCTTTCTGGTGACATAACTGGGAAATAAGTAAAACATGTTGTTCATTGTTATGGTTTATACCGTCGAAATAATGCACGATACAATAATGCTCTATAATAAGTAGTTAGCGAAATTTATTATCTATCCCTTTTAGAACAATAGTACATAATATTAAGATAAAAGAAATGTCTTGTCAATGTTTTTGTTCAAAATATTTTTATATTTACTAAATTAAAGAAATCAGTAACTTTAAGATCCAAACAGTCTCTTCATTTTAAGTTCTTCTTCTCCACAACCCAACCATATTGGAGCTATCGGCAAGGGAGAGGCTTCAGTAGTGATAATCCAGTCGTTATCAAATGTCCAAAAAAGATCTCCTTTAAAAAAGTAGGTAACATCTAAAATCACAAATAGAGAGGACAAAATGTAGTAAATAACTATTTCTTCGACGATTAATCTAAATAATAAATATTTGTCATTATTTACAGGTGGTGTTGAATAATATCCGTTAATTATCAGTCTGTGACCAATAACAACACATAATTCTCATTATCAGCACCTTTTTATTATCCAATAAATTCACTGTATTTCAAAAATAAAAGAAATTTCAAGGCAATTTCAAAATAATGTCAATTAATTAAGGAGTTTGAAATTGACAGTATCTTTATAATATGATCATTAATTGTATTCTTCAGGTTAGTGACGGCGCGTGATTTTAGACAGGTAGTGCCAGAATGGGAACCAAAACAAACTTAAAAGTGTGTTTTAAAGTGCCGATCTTATTCATTTTTCGATTGTCACTTTACTTAAAAATTAAAAGGAATTAAAATTTACTTTTCACGAGCACACTTAAACTAAAAGTCAAATAAATATAGTTTAGGTAATACAGTAAACACCAGTAAATAATTTCTATGACGCTATTGTCAAAAATTGACGTACAGCGGACATAACGAATAATAGATATTTACGATATAAGTGTTGTAAAGATTCATATTACAACACGAGATGTTAAAGTTGTTAAACGAGGCGTCAGCCGAGTTTAATCAAACATCGAGTGTAGTTATATGAATTTACAACAAGAATATTGTACAAAATTTTATCTACTTTCATCTATGAATAAAAATATTTGGCAAAAGGCATTTTTAAAAATAAAAATGCACCTGCTATTAAAAATCGTTTTGTAAGGGCATCTATTACAGCACTAGTGCTGTAATGACATCTATTACAGCACTAGTGCTGTAATAGATGCCATTACAAAACGATTTACAGAACTGTAAAATTCATATTACTAAATGAAAGTAGATAAAGATTATTTCACATTAAAAACACATTTTTGTTTCACCAATCCGGCAATCACACATCCAAAATTAAAGACGCCATTATGTTTTTCTTACTAAGCCTTTAATTTAACATAGCATACCTGAGACTACAGATTTTCACAAAAACATTAATTAAATAAATGTTCAAGCAACCCTAACAGCTAAACAATATCCTAACCGATCATCGAATTTATGTCTAACATTACTGAAATGATATTGAGAAATTCTGTCACATTCTAACGAAATACAGTTTTTTAGCTGGTCTAGATTTTCAAATTTTACATCTTTATAAGTGTACCCTGCTTAGAGTGCACCGTAGGGCAATACTAGTCGACCAATAGTTTTGTAAATGTTTGTCTTTGTACTTTTCCTGTTTAGGGTGCATTGACCATTTGGTTTTTCAAGCGCTGGATACAATATTGGCATAGCTTGTGTTATCTAGCTGGGGGAAGTTAAAATCCCACCAGTGGCGTAACTAGAAGGCATGGGGCCTGGGTTCCAAATGAAGAAGTACCGCAGGTTCGTCGGAGGCAAAAACCGCTGGAGGCGAAAATTTGTTTGCAGCCAATCCCAAATTTTATCAAGAATTCACCTAAGAGGCGTTAAAACAATTAATTAATTGATCAGGGAAGGGTGGTGCTTGCCCTGCCCCTAACTACTCCAATGACTGGACAGCATTATCGTTCCATCTCAATCTTCTTATCGAAGCAGTTACCCAGATATTTGATATCGTCGCTTCAATTTATCCTGGAGTTTTCTTTCGAGCAAACAGGTTTCAGGGAATGTAACTCTGGATCTTCAGAAGTAGATGGCTTGACATTTTCCCTCGTTTAAGCAAATCCCACTTATCTAACCATGACTCTAAAAATTGTGTAAGATATCGTTGCAGCTTTTGAGACCTTTAATCTGGGCTGTTAGTGGGAGATGGCGGTGATCGCCCCACAGATATACCCATCCCACAAGAATAAATATTTATTTTTGTGCCCCCCCCCCCCCCCCAGCAAATCTCGGAATATCGCATGTGTAAACCAACGGGGCCCGCGCAAGGGGGGGGGGGAACCTTGCGGTACTCCGGCTCTGACGAGTCCCACTCTCACTGTCGATATCGCATTTTCTGACAAAACCGCGAAAATTATGTGAACTACCAAAGTTGACGCTTAACTGGTAGCAGCGACTGTAAACTATTTTTCGATTTAAAATGTGCTACTCATTCACTCTCGTTGCTTGAATATCTTGTTTATACAATATGATTCCGTTGCACTTTCACCGTCACCTGGTAAACAAAAAAGCTTCAACCTAGTACCTAGCAATGATTTTTTACCGGGTTTTAAGTCTCCATAACTTCTTATCTTTGCTGACACTTCCATATCAAATTTAAAAATTTCAAAGCAAGGAAGGGCGTTCATCCAAATATGGAACAAGTTCAGTTCAGGTGTGCTCAAACAGGATAACAAAATCGTATAGATTGTTGGTCAAAAATACCTTTCCATGTTGTAGCAGCATCAATGTTGTGGGGTACACCTCGCCATCTTTCCATATGCATTGGATATCCAGGATCCATAGCTTTTGAGCTCTCATTATACCTCCAAAAACGATCATTTTTGTAAAAGTATGTCTTACCTAAAATAATTTGAAATTTTTGTATTTATGCAATATACAGTATGTCCGGCGATGTGGTAGACGGACCAAAATAAGAATTTAAAACAAATGTTCCTCATAATAAAACCTGCATAACATTTGCTTGAATACATATGAAAATGGTAAATGGATGGCATGGAAATTTAAATTTCCATGCAAACCGGACTAAATCTTAAATCTTTTGAATGCATCTCTTGGTTACGATTTATTGAAGTAAATTATTTAAATGCTACTTTACCATTTTTCCCCCATGTTTGTACACCATCAATACTGTCTAAATAGTCAGGCAAATCATAGTAACTTAATGGTAAGGGGCTATTTTCTACAAATTGGGAGCCGTCATATATCCACAGTTTATTTCCAGTAAATAATACGATATGCCCATCGGGTCTTTGATATGCAGCATCGACTTTTCGAATATCTTTGGATACCCCTGGGAACATTTGACTTATGGGAATTGGATAGCCAGTTACTATATGTCCTTTTTCCTTTAATCTCCAAATATACTAAAAAGTTAATATTTTCTACAATGTTATGTAATACGTTACAAGTGCAGACAGTCACATTTTCCATACTAGTACTTAAAATTATATATTAACTAAAAATCCCAAATTTCCAATATTTTCAATTTCAACACTAATATTTTCATTGCTTATCTTGAAAATAATAAAAAGCAGAAATGCTAGAGGTAAAGTTTGAGTAATAATGAGAGCTTGTACTTTTTAACACAAAGTGTAGAATGTGACACTTTTCTCACGAGTGGGAACGTTGCCTTACGAGGTGATGGTCCCGCTCGTCTGAGAAAATCACTCGTATGAGTAATATACCTACGCCATTTTTTTTTTAGGACGACAAGTTATTTACCAAAAAACCCTAATTTCTGTCTTTATTTAATATTTTCAATTTCAACGTAACATAAAAATAAAGCAAAATTAATGCTTAGAAATGGGGTCATTTAGCATTTTTTTATTACATTTTTGGAAAGACTTTGCAATTTTACTGCGAACTGCAAAAATACTTAATTCTCTGACGCCTCTAAGAACCTTTAAAATAATTTACGAACATCGACTGGCGGAACCCTTTGTGTGACGTCACTATCTCCTATAGCAAGTGGGGTCGCGCTCGCTGCTGCGGTTACTTGCTGTTTACGACTAAAGCTCGATTCATATGTACCAGCACGTCGCGTGTCCAGCACGTAACGTGGCAAACACGGAACAGACACAAGTTTTCATATCACGCGACAAGCACTTCAACCAGTCTCCGACAGGCAAACCAACTAGAAAGGTGCCCGCGTTGTAAAAATGTTTCAAAATTTTTCTATTGAATAATAAACTGTGATAGCAATTTTACTGGAAGAAGAAGAAGGGAAATCTGATTATGTAGAAATACAACAGAGGAAACGGAGGTTTGCGCTGATTGTATCTGCAATCACTCAGATCATAGAGAAAGGTATATACTCTAACTAATTAAATTACTTTTTCGTTATCCATTTTTCTGATGGTCAACTGTCAAGTAGTTCTTTGTCGGTGCGTGCACGTCGGCGACTATAATGACTACATTCATACTAACCGTACTAACCGACCAGACATAAACAGACGTCGACAGACATACGCCGTTACAGACAAAATATTCTTGTCGACGATGCTGCCCGGTGCTGGCTCGTGTCTGTATAGACACGCTCCGTTCAAGTTCGCTGGATATGAATACGCGTACCAAACTGTTCGCAATTACTTTTTTTGTGTCTGCCACGTTACATGCTGGACACGCTATGTGCTGGTAGATATGAATCGAGCTTTAGAAGACAGGTGGCCATCTGCATCGCCCTTCCTCCGTTGCTGGGTAACAGAGTTAACATCGACAGGAGAGCAAAAAATAATTTTTAATTATCTCTTTCTTGTTTCTTAGAGAGTGTTAGAAAAGTATAGTCTAGAACTGGAATGGCATTTCCTACTTGTTATAGGATATACTATTAAAATTAGTGATCCTGCTTTAACTGAACAAAGCAACAGTAAGCGCATCTCCTTTGTATATGCATGAAATGACTGTTGCACACACTGACAATAATGGATTTACCGATGTCATGGGTTACAGAATTAGAGCCACTTTAACGCACGTTTCTATGTTGTTCAAACTGAGCCTACGAATTATCACAAATTATTTAAAAACGCTACAATAACTCAGCTTCTTTTGGTTCGCCTCAACACAGAAAGGGATTTTTTATCAACATTTTAAACACATTTGGGATGACCACAATCCTTCATTTGGTAACCATTTTATGAGTTACCCGAGCTCAGTTTTTTTATTGGGAAAACTTACTAATTGATTTTAAAGTGTCGTTTTGACCCGGACGTGCATTATTTTAATTCATTACCATGTGTAAATTATTTTGAGTTGGAATAAGTCATAAAGAGTGCTCTAAAAACCCATGTCGAGGGTAAATCACCGATCGAAAGGTCCGAATTCGCGCTCGTGCCGATTTGGCGCGGTAACTTTATTCTATTGTTATTAGTACCTCATGCACGTCGCGTCGTCATGGGCCACGTAACTGGACTTGCTACTCGCGCAATCGTTGATCGGCGGGATCTTTTATCTTTGTTCAGAGTTTGTTCTCCTCATACAGGTGCGTGAAAATGAGGATACTCCAACTTTAGGACAGATTAAATATATAGTCGTTAAGTTAATAATAATAATAATAATAATAATAAATGCCTTTATTTAATGTATGAATCAAATGTACAAAAAAAATCATTTCAATTCGAGTGGCGGTATCCAACTGCTGCTGCTCATACAACCACTCCAGTGTAAAGAATTATTTACAATATTACTACATACTTAAACTAAGATATACAGATTAACTGATATAAGGAAAGATACAAAAATAATAAAAATAAATGATGTGCACAAAAATAATAATAAAGGAAATAAATTGATTAAATTAAAATATAGCACGATCCTCAGTACGCATTCCGACCCGCAAGCAAACGGCCCTTAACTCCCTTACAAAACACGGAAGAACTAGAAGCTATCTTCAAGCTATCGGGTAAAGAATTAAAAGCAGTAACTGCTGTGTAGCTAAATGAACGCTGGAAGAATGCATGAGTATGCCTGGGAACACTATACAAGTCCCTGTGTCGTGTCAAAAGGTTATGCAGATCTGAGCCCTTAATAAGTTTATCATAAAGATATTTAGGAAGATGGTGATGTCTAACTTTGTAAATAAGATGCAAGAGATGTAGTTCGAATCTTTCTTTAATGGTGAGCCACCCAGACTCGTTCAATGAAGCAGTAATATGATCAAATTTACGTACATTGAAGCTAAACCTGAGGCATGCATTTTGAAGTTTTTGCAGACTATCTCGGTCCCTCTGCAAGAGAGCAGGCCAGTAGACAGTATCGCAATAACCGAGATGGGATAATATAAGCGAGTCAGTTAAGCGTAACTTAGTAGCTGTATCAAATATGTCTTTATGCATGTATAAAAGTTTTAATTTAGCGAAAGTCTTTTGAATTAGAGACGAGACATGATCAGAAAATCTCATTTCAGAATCAATAACCAAACCCAGGTTTTTGCACTTATTGGTGGGGTTCAGCACTGTGCCATTAACAGTAATTTTAAATAAAGGATTCTCAACCAGGGTAGATTTAGATGCACCAAACACCACCAACTGGTTTTTTTTTTCATTCAAAACTAAAGAGTGGTATTTAGAGATACCACCAATAATTTCAAGATCCTGGTTAATTCTTTCAACAGAGACAGCGACATCAGGGGGTGTAAAAGAAAAGTATAATTGAGTATCATCTGCATATTGATGAGATGTACAACTTTTGAGAAATTTGGAAAAGTCAGAAGTATAAATGGAGAAAATTAGTGGTCCTAGAATACTGCCCTGAGCTACACCCCTGCTAATATTAGAGAGTTGAGAAGGATTATTACCAATTAAAACACGCTGACATCTGTTCTGAAAATAAGATTCAAAGAAATTCAAAGCCACATCTCCCAAGCCGAAAAACCTGAGCTTAGCCTGCAAGATATCATGACTTATAGTATCAAAAGCCTTACTATAGTCGAGCAATATAAGGCAAGTGCATTGATTGTTGTCCCAAGCTCTCAAGAGGTCATCTGTTATATTAAGTAAGGCCGTAGTTGTGCTATGATTTTTACGGAATCCCGATTGAGTTGGAGGGAGAATATTATGGGCATCCAAAAAAACGGTTAATTGATTTGCTACAACTCTTTCAAGGATTTTAGATAAAGTGGGCAGGATACTTATCGGCCTATAATCAGAAAGCTGCTTAGGATTCGAAACCTTTGGCACCGGTACAATATCAGCGAGCTTCCAGCAACTAGGAAAATAGCCAGTGAAAAGGCAGCTATTGATTATAAAGGATATGTGATCAGTTAAGTGGGGGGTTAAATAAAGTAACATTTTTAAGTTGATGCCATCAGTGCCAACTGCGTTACTTTTAAGGCTGTTGATTATTTTATTGATATCGTCATTAGTAACATTAATAAATTTAAATTTATCACCTTGGTGAGAGTTTTCATTTCTATAGTGTAAATTAATAAAAGCACGATCATTGGGACCAACGGGAGGAAGAGAGTTATTAAAAAAGTTATTGAAATCGTTAGGATTTCCGACATTGAGCAAAGAATTAGAATCTTGAGAGGTAGAGCTTAAATTTAGATATTTTATCATCCGCCAAAAGTTCCTGGGATCTCTTTTAAAGGTGTGTTGAAGAAAAGCTTTTTTTTCTGCCCTGACAGTAATATTGACGCGATTACGCAAGGCTTTGTATTGTATCCAAGCTGCGTCACTCTTAAGTTTTTTATATTTTGAGAATGCTTTGTCCCTGAGTTTTATCATGAATTTCAAATTAGGAGTTATCCAGGGGGCAGGAGATTTAGTAATTTTAGAAGTTTTGATCGGAGCATGTATATTGAATAATTCATTAATGTTACAATTAAAATAGTTCAGCATTAAGTCGATATTAGTTAAAGAATGTATATATTGCCAGTTGATTTTGCCCAGGTCTCGCAAAAAATTATTATAATCGAAATTAGAATAATCTCGATAGGTTCTGAATGATGAACTTATGGTCAGATATGTCGTCCATATTAATAACGGTCACATTTTCAACAAGATTAGAATCTGAACACACAAGTACATCTAGAAGGGTGCTACTTACATTAGTGACGCGAGTAGGATCTTTTACACATTGATGTAATCCATATTTATTTAACAAATTAGTAAAATTCAAGGTACAAGGACTATTAAGATTGGTGAGATCTATATTAAGATCTCCACCAAATGCAACGAAGTCATATTCAGGTAAGATACCAATTAAAGTATTCTCTAATACATCCATGAATTCATTTAGATTAGAGCCAGGGGGCCTACACAATGCTGGGGCATAAAATAACCCATCATCGTAAGCTAGAACAACTAAAAGGTCAAGTTTTGATAGCTCGATGAATTAATCTAGCGCGAGTAGTAACGCATCACAATTCCCATATTGGTCTCTGGCAGCTTAAACAATGAATTGCTGCAGCCCACGTTGCATGTGTTCGTTAAACCCAGTTACGATTAGCTACGGTAGCCTTAGCTTACGGGTCCAGTGCATAAAATAACCCATCTTCAGGGCTTTTATAACTTATGAACAGTGATATGATGCAATTTCTTCGATTTAGTTGCCGTAATTCAGAGGTCTTAGCTGTCCCCTATTAGCAACACGCGTCGATCTAGGACAACTCATATTTGAGTTATATTAACTCGATATTTCGCTCAGTGCAAGTTCAAAGCGGACGATCTGTGGGAAGCGATGACCTTACCTCCCGCGTTTTATTTGATTTTGATTTCTTATATTTCGAAAACTACTTATCCGATTGACTTCAAACTTTCTGGGCTGACCACATCTTATAAATGCGTCATAAGAATAGGGTAACGAATGAAATTTGAGGTTTAACCAAATGACCCCTTTGGCACAATGTGTAGAGTTGAAAAGTTGTTTTCAAATCTATTTTTCAACACGCATAAGGCATTTTCTTGCCAAGCTAACCGTACTTTTTGCTTACTTTTATGGGTAACCATAGGAAAATCAAATTTATATATTATACTGGGTGAGTTTTTTAAAGTGTTACAAGGCAATAGCTCAGAAACGGTTTTAAATATTTTCATTAACTTTTGACAACGTAATTGGGATATAGGTGGACATATTTAACCATATATATTTACATTTTACCCCTTTCTCAATTTTGAGAGGTGGGGGGCAAGTTTGGAATTTTATATGAGATGATGTATTTTTGTTGCTCTGGTTATGGTAGTATGATTTATTATGGTATTGCTTGAAAAAAATAACTTACAACCTAATTTCAAATTATTTAGCTTGAGAAATTGTTCAAAATGTCCTCCTTCAACTTCCAAACACTTTCTCACTCTTTGTCTAAATTAATTTCGTACCCGCTCTAACATTTCAGGTGTCACTAATAAGCAGGAAGAACCGATTTGGTCTTTTATATCATCTGAAGTTGTAGATGCAGCTGCCATCACTTTGTCATTTATAAAACCCTACATAAAGAAGTCAAGGGGGTCAAATCTGGCGACCGAGCAGGCCAGTTGACCGGACCAGCTGGACCAATCCACCTGTTTTCAAATATTTCATTTAAATAGTTTCGGGCCTGTACTATTTCAGAAAATCAACCAAACAACTAAGAAACTAAATTTATAATAATGAGGAATAACGTAAAGTCCTACCTGCCCACAATTATGGAAACAGGCTTTGTCAGAAAATATTGCATTCTTCAAGAACCTGTTAATTTCTTGTATTTGCCTTGTGAGCTAATTGCATAAGATAACACGATTTTCAAAGTCTTGCCAATACAGCTTTTGGTGAAGCGTAATGTGGTATGAATGAAACTCGTACAAGTGCAATATGGTTACAACTGATTTTTGACTCATTCCAGCATCTCTAGCAAGTGGCCTGGAACCTACATGAAGGCCAATAGCTACCACTCCTAACTGCCTCTCTGCCAATACTAGTGCAGTTTCTCTATAGTTTTTTCTGCACTTCCCCAAAATTAACAACATACTTATCATCAACTTGCACATTAAAATTAGCTTCCATGTTTTGAGGAATAAACTAAGAAATAATTACTAGAACTTCATAATTTTTAACTGACGTAAATAAACATTACGTATTTCCACGAAAACGCATATTAATTCCGAAATAAGTGAACTTGATTTATTGGTAAAATGTATTTATTTTTTAAAAATCAATAAAACTTAGGTTAATCATAATACCGTAACTAGGGGGTTTTTGATAACATACGTAGTTTTTCACGTATATTAGAATCTTAGCAACAAGAATACATCCTCTCATGAAACCCCAAACTTGCGCCCCACCCCTCAAAATTGAGAATGGGGTAAATTGAAAAAAAATATGGTTAAATATGACCCCAATATCCCTACTACCTCACCAAAATTTCATGAAAATAATTAAAACCGTCTCGAGATATTGGTTTGTAACACCTTAAAAAACTAATGTTTAAGAACTGGTTCATTGTAAACTATTTACCTCATTTTTGAAGATAAACAGTTCATTTCGTAATGTTGCCACTGCGTCAAAATTACCATCACAGATGTAGGGAAGACTAGGTGAATTGTTTTTGGGTATCTTATGTTTTGGATCGTGTTCCTTATGAACATCAACCGATTCAACATCGCCTTCATATGAAATTGTTGTTTCTTCGTTTCGTTTCGTTGATGGTCTTGATTCAGTTGTGGTAAAATGTCTATGACCATGCCTATGCAATAAATGAATAAAAAGGTATGGATTAAAATAACCATTTTAGTAGATTTATAAATTATGTGTTATTTATTTATTTATTTATTTATTTATTTAGTACACCACCCAGACAGTAACTTCCAATTACAGGGTAGCAACATACAAAAAACACAAATAACATTATTTAAATAATACAAAATGAAATTCTAACCAAACTAAACATAACCTAATCTATACTAGCCTAACTAAGCAGTAGGTGATAACATACATTGACTTATAAGTAAAAAATATACAGTCCATTAACCAACAGTTAAATAAACTTTTTTCATTTGTTGTACAGTACAGAAAAATATGTCAATATGGTGCTTATATTTTTCATAATCATTGCACATGACATAGAGCGGTGAATACAATAATAAATTTGTTCGAGGAACAGGTAAATAAAAAAAGGAATGATTATTGCGAGCCTGCAGGGATGGCACTCGAAACCTAACTCTAGGCAATATTTCTGGACAGTCCAATTTACCGTTTAACATCTTATACAAGAACAAAACTGCAGCAAATTCTCTACGTTTCACTAAACTGGATATGTTAAATCTGCTTAGCATAACATCATTCGGAAAGCCAATCACAGGATAGGTACCATCCGCCTTAAACCAAAGGTATTTAACAAAACGTCTCTGGATTCTTTCAATCGCGTTAGAATGAACTTCATAAGCAGGGTACCAAATAAGTGACCCATATTCCAGCTTACATCGCACGAATGCATTAAACAATACAATCAGAGTATTCATGTTAACAAAATCCTTAGAGTTTCGCAAGATAAAGCCCAAATTTCTGTAAGAGCCTAAAATTAGCTCATTGATGTGATTGACAAAAGATAACTTTGCATCAAAAGTAATACCCAGATCTTTAAATTGAGAACACCTTAACAAAACAGTCCAATTTATACTGTATTCAAAGTAAGTTGGGTTAGTTCTACGAGTAAATGATAAGGCAAAACATTTGTTTATATTAAGGTGTAAATTGTTTGAATCGCACCATCGACCCAAAGAGACAATATCTTCTTGAAGGAAAATGCAATCACTGAGCGAGTCAACTTTACAAAATATTTTTAAGTCATCAGCATAAAGAAGTGAATGTGATTTAATATTATCTATGATGTCATTTATAAAAATATTAAAAAACAAGGGACCAAGGACTGAACCCTGTGGCACCCCAGAGGTGGCATGAATAAAGACAGACTCGAAACTACGATACTTTACCGACAATTGCCTATCAATTAGATATGAATTTAAAAAAATTATAAAATTATTACTTAGCCCGCAATCAAACAACTTTCTGAGCAGAATACCATTCGAGCCTGTCAAACGCTTTAGAAAAATCTGTGTAAATGACATCAACTTGACTTCCGCGATCTAGACTCTCAGAGACAAACTGAGTTAACGTGGTCAAATTCGTAATAGTGGAGCGCCCTGGAAAAAAACCATGTTGTTCAGGAATAATTTTTAATTTGACATGACTAAAGATAACTTCATGCAATACAGTCTCAAAAACTTTAGAAAAATTGTTTAATATTACTACAGGTCTGTAATTTTCAACCATACATTTATCTCCCTTTTTAAATACGGGACATATTCTGGATTTTTTCAAGCTTTTTGGAAAGGATAAGGACTTTAAAGACAAATTAAAAAGATCAGTAAATGGCTTCGCAAAAACCGCCGCACAGTCCCTAATGAAGAAAGCTGGAATACCATCAGGACCCGCCGTAGATTTTGGTTTCAACTTTTTTAGTGCCCGCGTCACATCTTCCTCCACCACTTCCGAAATAACTAGTGTAGGCGAATTATTTAAACCATTATGATCACCTATCCGAAGCGTCGATGAGTCCGTATAAGCCGAACGAAAGAACTCCGCAAATGCGTTAACGATAACTTGGGGGCTATTTAGATTCACGTTATTAAAATTCATATTATTTGGAATACTGGTAGAATTCTTTTTACCATGTAAAAAAGACCAAAATTTATTAGGATTGTGAGAAAAATCGAGTTCAGCTTCCTTTACATATTTTTTATAAGCCACATCAATATCAACTTTAACTTTCTTACGCAAACTTTTAAACTCGACAAAATCATTTAAATTTCTGGATCGTCTATACTTATTCCAAAACTTACTTTTTTTCTTAATATTACGAATTATTGAAGCGTTATACCACTGAGGATACTTACTAGTTTTTGGTCGTGTAATAGGTACATTATTTGCAATGATAGTGTTTAAAACTGAATAAAACCTATCGCAAGCATCATCAACAGAGCTTGAAGTACGCACAAAAGAGAAATCAGCATTCAGCATATCATTATATAAAGATGGAAAATTCGCCCTTCTAAAATTAATTGCACGATGCGCTATAGATAATCTAATGCCAACCACATCAACTCTTGGATCCGAAAAAGAAAAATCAATAGGGACAGCACTATAAGCTTTATTTAATGCCAACAGTACTCCACCACCTCTAGTAGTATTAGTCAATGCAAAATTACGATCAGACCTAAAAATGTTATATTCACAGCTAAAAATTTCCGTATCATATATACCAGGATCAAGCCAAGTTTCAGACAGAGCTATCAATTCAAATGAACATAAATAGGAAGCCTTGTATAATTCATGAGTTTTATAGTTAGTTATTATCATATCAGTATGGATTAATTAATTATTAATTCGTGATTAAAAGCAGCAGGAAAAATCGATATTTCCTGCTAGGAAAGCTCGCCCTCCACTTCCGATTTCTAGTCGTGGAGACCAAGATATCGATGTCGCAGGAAATGTAGCAGAGTCTACGAAGCTACAAGAGTATTTATACTACCTAGGGGTTAGCCGAACATGACCGAGATTAGTACAGTCATGTGTTACTGTATGGCCTTAATCTAAGCTTACATTTACCTAACAAGGGTTTACAAATATTTCTTATGTCTAAAGATGGTTTACTGAAGCAGTCAGTATTCTGGGATATGACACACGTTTCTTTGAATTTCCTCTCGCCAATGTTCTTTCTTGAGTATAATTCTTGCTTCTGACCATTGCAAGTGGTGGTCGTGGGTCCAATCATGATCTGCCGCACCGGATCTGTTTGTCTATCATTGTGTGGTTTTGATCCTTGTTTCAAGGGATCGTAGGGTTTCACCAACATATAATTGTCTGCACTCGCAAGGTATTATATATACAAAGGAATCTTTAGAGCTAAATACTGTTCGAATGTTGTCCTAATCTTCGAATTTTTCTTTGGAGACTCCTTTGACATATGGCACATTTATAATGGGTCCAGCTTCGACGTCATCCTTCTGTTTATTTGCGTGATTCTGACACTTCCTGATGGCCATGTCTCCTAGTCTCGTGGGATAGCCATTTGTCTTAAGGTCCTTTTGACATTGTTAAGCTCTTGTGAAAGGGCCTCCTGGGAGTTGCAGAGAGTGAATGCCCTGTCGACAAGTGTTTTTACTATTCCACCATATTTACTATTTGAATAAATTGAGGCATAATTAAGGCATTGACCTGTGTAGTGTTGCTTCCTGTGTACCGATATTTGGATGGTATCGTTATTTCTTAGTACAATAACCTTTAAAAGGGGCAGTTTGTTGTTTTCGGTCATCTGGTTGTATTTTCTTTCCACTTATTATCTCAACGAAATGCTGCGAGTTGTTCACACATGATGTGCCATGTCCTTGTAATGGTTAAAGTATTGGGAGCAAAAATCTGGACAGTTCGTATGTGTGAGAATATCTGGAGCTTGTAATGGGTCGTAGAGGCATGTTGTGCTTGTATATTTTTTGGTAAACCGTATAAATGTGGGGCTTTGCTGTGATGCGGTGTAAAGAGCGTTCGTGTTCTATCTGGAATGTATCTTCGTGCTTCTTGAGTGTACGGTATATTTTTCCGTCAATGATAGTAGCGGGGTCCCTTGGGATGCTCTAGTAGTTTCCTTTTTCCAAGACTTCTTCGATTTTTTTGGTTGTAGGTGTCAACATCCATCACGACGGTCGCGTTTCCCTTATCTGCAAGTAGAATCTTGCATGATGTTCGTATCTGCAAAGTTTTTCCACTATTCAATATCCATTCAATTACTGTTAATATTCGTCCATTATCACCCCCAGTAGATTTGTTGTCAGACATTTTAATCAAATATTTGCAGTATTTTAAACGATGCACAAAATGAGACTGCTTCAGTATTGCAACTAAACTATGGTTAGTAAATGCCTGTCCATGCCTGCCTCTGTGATTCATTGTGGTAAGCGAAATCGCATCGCAGTGCAAATAAGACTGGTTGCTTTTGTTTAGTCACGAGTGTGAGCACTTGTATTCGAAACAATAAGCTTTATTTTTGCGACTGAAAAATTGCGCGACTAGAAACCGCAAGTGGAGGGACAGCCTTATTTTTAGTAAACTTGTAAGTGAAAAACTAGTGATATTGCAAATATTATTGATGTTTTTTTCATCTTCTGAGTTTAGTCTTATTATATCTGCACTAATGAAATACGTTTTAAAATTTGCGTTTACCAGAACTCGTCATTTAATCTGTTTTATCAAAGTTGTAGAATAATTTGACACGTCGCAGTATTTGGTTTTTGCCTTGCCAACAAAAAAAAACAACTCGTCAAAACGAAAAGCAAAAAAGTCGTAAAAATCAAGAAAATACCAATTATTGAAAATCGCTAATCGTTAGCCGTACTCCCTTTGAATCAGGTTCTCTAGTCATTCATGAACTAAGAAAAAATGAGGTCATGTACGCCATTTTATTAAAAAAAATTAGTATATGACCTAAGGTATATTAGACAGCATTGGGTGCGTGTTTTTTATTTTGGGTCATGGTATTTTGGGTGCTAAATTTTCAACCCCACGTTGTGACCTATTCTACTATATAGAACTTGAAACAGGTAAAGTTTAGTGTATCATGTTTTGGAAAAGTGTGTACTAGCTCTTTGCATCAGAAAGCCCTGAAATATATCTTAAAAATGTATGTCTTCGATAAACCAGATTTTACTTTTTGTGCACCTTTGTCTATTCACTTTACAGCAGGTAGAGGTAACGTACTGACATTTTCACAAAATAATTTGTAAATTTGTACATCAATAGCGTAAAAAACTATGGATATTTATATTGACCAAATCTGTATGTATAGTTAGATTACAACTAAAACTATAATAATTATTTTACCAATGTTTACGCCTTCCAGATTGGTGTTCAGTACTTTCTTCGTGATCGTGATAATGGGAAGTAGTTCGGGTGGTTTCTTCAGTGTCACGATATTCCTTTGTAGTGGAATAATATCTTGTGGTGCTGGGTGGATAGTACGTTGTAGTTGAAGTAGTTGTTTCTTGATCAGGAGTCAGTGGTATTTCATCTTCGTGCTTCAACCTTCGGGAAACTATGTACAAAAACAATTTTACCAGGTAGATTGATATCTGAACTATCATACCCATACAACCTATTTATTTATTAATAAGTTTATTGAAAAATAACATTGTAACATGTTTATTATATTGTAACTATATGAAATAATTATTATTATTATTAAATGCACAATGTGCATGGTGTCAAAAAAAAATCGACAGTTGAAAAAAATTTTGTTTGTGTTTAATGTTTTTTCGTATCTACAAACACTATTAAAAGTAGCCGCTGTAACGCATTATGTCAGTGTCTAAATTACCATTTTACGACACTAGCGTTAAAAATAAATACAAGGATCTCTTTAACTTTTATTATTAACATTTAACATTTATTGTACAATTTGAGCAACCATAAATATGAATTCCTTTTGCAGTTTCACTGATCAGGGTTTTGTTGTCATTTTGTATGATTGTGGAGGGAATAGAAACAATAGAACTGAATGACGACGTCATAAGAAAGCAATTATCTTCTTATTTTCCACTGAGTTTTCAAAATATTCTTCTACCACTGTTGATAAATTCCATCCACCGTGTCTTTTGATAGTTTCCAGGCTCGCAGCAGAGTCTGCCAGTAGAATGGCCGAAGACCGATGGAAACAGTGACAAGTGTAAAGCTTCAGATCTGGAAGCTTCAAGAATTCTGCTATAACATCAGGCATTTTACCGAAACTATTAATACCAACTGGATATTTAGCATATTTGTTATTCATTTATTGATAAAAATTCGACGATGTCTGAAGAGCATTGTATTTTCTATACAAATTCAAATAAAATGGCTCAACCATACTGAAAGTTCGCGGAATCTTAGTTTTTGTATCTAGAATGTTTACCACTAATGTAAGATCCCAATCGTCGATGTTGTCGATTATCAAATCGTACAGCTCTTCTCTGCGACAAGCACCAAATATACCCAATATAGTGGCTACTTTCATGATGAGGTACCTATCTTCAGGTTAGTTCCTCAATTTGGTCTCTTGTCAAAATCATAGACTTTTTAGGCTGTTTAGGTTATCTTCTTCTCTTTTCGCTTCAGAAAAGCGGCAAGTTTATAATATTTACTAATATCTATGTTCCAATTTAATTTAAACGTGGCTTTAATCACTAAATAGTCAGAGATTTCTCTTTAAAACATGCGAGAAATATATTTTCATTATATTTTTCAGCACTTGCAGATTGCAGCACTGCAGAAAATTTCCATAAGCAGGTTCGTATTATTCCTTTGACTTTTGAAAGATAGCTCTACTAGCTGCTTCATGTATGTCAACATTTGAATCGTTTTCTTCCAGATGATCCATCGAAAAGTGCACAAATCCATAATATAATGCTCCTTACAAGTTATTGACAGCAAGTGTTTCAGTAACAAACAACATTACACATTGGTTGTCATGTAACTAACAAGGGGAAGTTGGATCACTCGCTACTCTCATTATCCAACTTCCATTTACCTTACCTTCATTAAAAATATTTCGTTTAGCGACGAGTCAACGTTCTTCCTAAATAGACTTGTTAACGAACTCTTGGAAAATTAAGTGGATGAAATGGCGTTCTGGAACTCAATGAAGAATATTTGCATTTTCCTTAAGATGAAGCTACTTCTAATTAAATATTACTAGTTATATGGTGGCTTAATTAACAGTTCCCTGGCAAATGGATTGGCAGACGAGGTGCAATAGAGTGCTGGTCAGCAAGATCTCCTGATTTAACTCCGCTTGATTATTGACTTTGGAACCACTTCAAAACTCAAGTATTTAGAACCCTGACTGATGACCTCAAACATAGAATAACATAACCATACAAACTTTTCTCAAAGTCCGAGAAGAATATCAAAATCGACTTTATTATTTATTGTCTTGCCAATAACAGCGCACATTTCGAAAATATTATAAAATAATTTGTTCCAAATAAATGATCATCACATTTGCTGAGGGGGGTCATTCTGCTCATATGGGAGTGTTTGCGCTTCAGCGCAGAGCAATGAGAATTCTAGCTGTAGCTGTACTCGATCACCGTGCTGATGTCAGAAACGCTTACGGAGATCTAAAGATACTAACCATTCCCTTCCATTATATTTATGAATGCTTAGTGCATGCTAAACGTTTGGCTTACTACCAGCCAGTTGGTGACGGCCATGATTACAACATACTATGTGGTAAAGATAATTTACATGCGATTAAGATAATCGTGGAATGCGACTCTGTGTTATACTCCGACCTTTATTAATAAGCTTTCTATCAGAAACCCAAAGATGAGCACTTTGAAGCCCGTTGTAAAAAAGTACCTAATAACAATATTAATAACAATAAATAATAAATAATCATTTTACTCCATTCAGGAGTTGTTATTAGACCATACCTTGGATGTTCCCTTGTCCTGACTACCTACTCTACTAACTGCGCCAAGTCGTCTGTGAAGTATTTGGGTGAGACACCTTAAAAAATGCTAGTGTACCTACTTACTATATAAGTTATACATTCCAAGAATGTCATCATAATCTAACAAATTAGTTGTGTCTGGATCACTTCCTTTGTAATAGGGAAACATCACTGATGTGGTTACTGAGGAATGCCCCAGTCCTAAAGAATGACCAAGCTCATGCAAAGCGACGGTAAAGAAGTCAGTTCCCTCTTCTCTATTATTTGTGTCAGCAGCGTCTACCCATTTTTCATCGTCGTCAAAGTGTATATCGCCACCGGAATTTGTAACCTCTTGATAGTCATATGGGAAAAACGCATGGGCTAATACGTTTCCGGGCCCATCAAAAGGATATCTAAAAGATAATAGTTATAGAGCACGGGGAACGGATTACAATTACATTTTCTTATTTTTATTGTCTGTTCATCTATAAGAGGATATAGTATAAGTACGATACAAAACATATTGTTTATCGAAAGTCTAAAGGTTGCTTCCTTTCGCCGGATTCATCCCCAAACGCGTTTTGCCATATAACGGCCCATACAGACAAAGGTAGATTCTTTTTAAAATTTTAAAGAGGAAAATATGTTAACGAACATGTAGGTATAAATAAAATAGGAGAAATTTCCAGTTTGATTGCAAAATAGATAGGAGCTACACAGGTTACTATTTTAGTTAACCCTTTTAGCCAATGCAGGGGGTAACATGACACCCATAAAACGTCACGGTGGCCGGAAATATTCCACCGTAGTAGAAAGATATATAGAAGACAGTTTTACTAATAAAATTGATATTTCTAATAAATTGCATTGTTGCTCTGCTTCCAAACAAATCAAAATAACTGATTCAATTATGGAATCAACTTTTCTGAAGATATATCTAGCGTTTTTAATCAGCAGCGAGGTGAAACAGTTTCGGATATTAATATTGCACGAGCTGTTGCATTAAATGTCGATAATCGAGATATATTATGCAAATTTCTTGGGCAGAGCCAGGAGCACTATACAAGTGGCGATGAACCACTTTTGTCAGACTGGCGGGTACGCACGACGTCCAGGAGCAGGAAGACCACGAAATACAAACCAGCGAGATGGTCATTTTGTTATTCTAAAGGTAAGAACCCATTACTAGCACGTGTTATATAGAAATATCTGTTATAATAGACCCGAACATATTACGCTGATGAGATGCCGACAACATGCTCAATCACGTCAGAATGCATATTTTTAATATCTGGAGTAACCAGATTTTTGTCAGCGTGTTGTTGCCTCAGACCGTATGTAATTTGCTGTATTTGTACATCTGTATGCATTCTTTATTTTGTGGGTGTGTGTGGGCATCAAAATGACGGAGGAAAAATTAATTGAAGAAGTGCGAAAGTACGTATTTTTATGTAATGTTCAAAATGAGGATTGTGGAGATCAAGGAAAACGGCAAGAGGATTGGGAGGAGATTGGTGAAAAAATGAACAATCTTAAAGCACGTTAAATTTCTTCTTGGTCATCTTTATATACATTTTACATTACATCATTCATCGTCGTCATGAACAAGGATTGATGTCAAGAAGTCCGCAGCTGATTGTCCACGTTTACTTGCAGCCCATCGCGCTCAACGGTTAAACTTTGCCCGTAAATATAGAAACTAAAATAACGAATATTGGGGATGTGTGTTATTCACAGGCGAATCGCCGTTGGCGTTCACCGGATGGACGCGAGCGTGTAGGGAACGAACGAGGAAAACGGATTTCTGAATGTTGCATATCTCCAATAACACCTTTTAAAGTCGGTAGTAGGATGGTGTGGGCTAGAGTTTCAATAATCGCCCGTACAGGCCTAATCTTAATTGAAAATGGCGCGTTAACTATTTAGCAGACCAGGTCATTCCCTTCGCTCCATTTATTGGTCATTTTTTTTTTGATGCACGATAATACCAAGCCTCATATCGCATGAGTTATCAGTGATTATCAGGATGAAATGGACAGTCACTGATTAGGCTCCATATAGCTCTGATCTAAACTCAATTGAGCATGTGCGGGACAGGAGGCGTATTCTCGACAGACATCTAGAAATCGAAACCATTCCAGATCTTTGAATGACTTTTCTTGAAGAGTGGCAAATCGTTCCTCAAATGGCAACAACTGTGTTCAATCCTTTAACATAGCTTGGAAGCAGTTATTAGAGCACGAGAACGCAATACACACATTATTGTTTTGTAATGTTTTCAATATGTTGAATATTAATTAATTATGAACCAAAAAAATAAATATTAAGAAATGCTCAGGCTTAAACATCTCATACAAACAGACATTATTGTGTCGTTAAATACTTCCACAGAGTATTCAGAAATTATGCCAAAATGCACCTTTTAGTTATACGATGTATAGCACCAAATTCATTAATTTTGTTTGAAAAATTATTATCAGATAATCATGAAGAAAAAAGCGCCTGCAACTCGAGAAACTAATTGTCCAAATTGATGCAAAACTTAAAAAGATATTCAGTCAGAGTGTGATGCAGTGTCATGTGTCTGTTATTACCGGTTTTGGCCTCCAAAATCACCTGATCGTAATCCATTCGCCTATTGCCTGTGATGAGGCAAGTACCTTTAAAGAAAACATCTACAAATTAGCGGTAAATTCTAGTGAAGAGTTGTTACATCAAACATTTCAAGATCTAGATCTAAATGAAATTGGATCTGCCGCGACGGGTAGTCAACAAACGCATTTTGCTCAACTTTAAAAGCCCCTAGAAACAACAATAATTAAATCTGAAATAATAATTAATATTAAAAACATTGTCCGGTTCCTTTCAAACATTATAGAATATGCGTGTTGATTGCACGCATCCTGGTAGATATGATTTCATTTGGATTGATATTTTGAAATGCTCGGTTAACCCGATGTAGTAACTATTCTCTAGAGTTTAGTGGTGGTCTGTGGGGTGAAAGTATATTGAAGCAGGTGATCTCGGGGGTCAATTCCGATAAAAACATTGAGGTGACATATGTACGAAACGAAATAAGCAAACAAGCGATAAGAACCAGCACCGAGAACCGCTGCGCGCTGGTTCAGCAGAAACCGTCACGACGTTGTCGATGTGGAAAAGATACGAAGGCAGTTGAATAGTATTCGCGACATACTTTAAACGTACCGATAATTATATTTTATATTGTTAATCTTTATTTTAATAAAGCGATTTTAAACTGACTAATAGATTTATCTCTTACAAAGTCAGAAGTGGGATAGATACAAGTGTCTCTATTAATCAAAATGAGCACAAAAAAAATTATAGACATGACGTAGCGTTACAAAAGAAGTTTAAGACTGTAATTCGTTTTTCAAATCTGCTAAAACGTGCTGCTAACTACGAAGCTCGCCTTACTGTTTTCAAAAGTTGCAAAAACTACAAGCATTACGGTGTGGCATTACTGACGAGTGTATGATCGATGCAGTAATTGGCAGTATAAAAGATGACAATATTGTTCGAACATTAAGCTCCATGAGATTTACAGACACAAATGACATGTATTCCAGAATGCAAGCAATGGGGAGTGTACCCCTTGCCCCGGCAGTAAGAAGACGCGTACCAGTGTTCACAGTTACGAGTAACCACAGTTACGAGTAAAAGTGGCAACGAAAATACAATAAGATCAAACACCAACAGTGCCCTGTCAAACCAAGAATGTTTATTGTATCAGCGATAGTGATGTAAAAAAAACGTTTTTTTTTTCAAATTTGAAAAAAAACGTTTTAAAAAACATGTTTTTTTTCTGAAAAAAAAAACAAAACATTGTTTTTTTTCAGAAAAAAAAACAAAACATAATTTTTTTAAATTATATACTTCTGCCACCTTCTAATAAGGTTACGACCAAAGACATTAGAACTAACTAAATGTCTTTGGTTACGACACTGAATCGCTTCAGATGACGCTACATCGTGGCCGTCGCTAGGCAACGAACGTAAATAAACCACTACGCAACTTCAGTAGCAGCCATTTATTTTAATGTGCGAAATCTCCACGACACTGACACGTCGGAAGGGCCAGAATAATTTGAGATTGATTCTGATTTCTGAATGTAATTTCAGTGGTTTTTTATAGTATATAGATAAGGTGGTTTATGTTCACATGCCTTGTTTTTTTTTCTTACAAAAAAACTATTTTAGTTGACGTGTTTTTGTTTTAATATTGTAAGTCCCTGTATTATTTTATTCTTTTAAAATTCGTTTATCGATACGAATATTAAGAAAAGGTAACATGAGAAATACATAAACACAGCCGTCTGTGGATATTATTTTGTCAGCGTTTTCGATCCGTTTCTTGGATGTTTATATTAACATTGAAGGGCATTGATTTATGATTATTACCAACACATGGATTTTGGTCTAGGGGACATAGATTACGCAGAATTAATAAGAGGCATTTAGTTGTTGAAAGTGTTTTAAAGTTGTGGTACAGTACAGTTCAGTAAATACGAATATTTCGAGACTTACAAAATTATTGTGTATTGTGGGTGTTACAAGTGACAAGCTATTCAGGTGAGCTTTATCACTGAGTGTTTAACTTTTAGTATTTTAGGTGTTTACATAAATGCCATAATTAAGTGCTGCTATTTTAATTGCTGATTTCATTATAAAGTTAATTGATATTGAACTATATTAATAATTATCCGAAAGCACATAAAAATGTTCTCTGGAGCGGACAATCGCGCGTTTAATCCCCTTTGTCCATTGCACTACTCAGAATGCGGCCTACAGGGTCAAGCTCTAGTAGATGGAGCGAGTATGTCGCGAGTCTTAATCCCTTCATACTCATTGCACAACTCAGTACTAGTAGAATTGTGAGACGTATTGCGTGTTTTATCCCCTTACGTCAAAGGGTGGTATCTAGGTAGGGGTCACGTCGCGTGTTATATCCCCTCGTGACCATATTACGAACTCCTAGATACTGGGCCTTGAAATAGACAAATTAGTAATAAATGCATTGCGTGTTGTATCCCTTGCATTTGGTGATTCTCGGATAATTGTTGAATTAACAAGTAAATACTAAAAGATTACGGACACTCACGAATATTTTTCGTTATAGGTAAACCGGATTATGCGCTTTGAACGACAGTACCTCGACCATCAATCAATCCATCCTGACACTTGTTATTTGTTTTGGTAACTACTTATAAATATTAAATTTGTATATAAAATAATGATTATCTATATTATAATTTTACTTCTATCAGTTTATTGTCTCTTTTTCAAAAAAACTACTCTTACAATATTTATAGATAGATAAGTACTCATGTATTTTTTTTTTATATTTATTATGTGTTTCGTGTTTGTATTTAAATACCTCCGTTATCTATTATAATAAACAATGTTTCTGAAAAAAAAACAATTTTTTTGAAAAAAAACAAACCCTTATGTTTTTTTTTCTGTTTACATCACTAATCAGCGAAGATAAATAAATTCAAAATAAAATATTTAATCGATTCTGGGAGTTCTGCTACACTTATGAAACTTACGATTGCAAAAAGACTAAATCTAAAATTATAGCGTGGGACGAGAAATGTGATACGTAGCTTCGTGGGTACGACAACAACGAGGCGACAATAAATGTTCACATAATGGAATTTGTGGCGACCGTAACAGTGATTATCTTGAATGATGACGAAATTTTGCACGATATGATTATCGGTCGAGACTTCTTAGATCAGCAACACGTGCTTTTGCTCAAGCGAGAAAACTATATAATTTTGCGAGCATTGCCAGAATGGAAGAACAGTGATACACAAGAGATTAAAAATATTTTTACTAGCGATGTGTTTACATAAGATAATATCTCTATCGGAGACATAAAAGAAACCGATAAGATTAAATGTTAAAAGTTATTAAATGAATTCGAAGATTGTGTGGCGTTGTCAACGAGTAGCTTAGGAAAAACAAACGCGTTGACTATGAAAATTAAATGTTTCACTGAGGAACCTATTGTTTATCAACCTTATCGTATGCCGGAAATAGGAAAGACTATTGCACGTAATATGATTGAGATACTTGGTTCGTTTTGGTTGTAAAATAAGGATTGATTCCAAGTAGTCCGAGAACTGCGCAGAACTCGTTGTGCAATAAAATAAATCCTTGAACTGTTTTAGAATGGTTCGTACTTAAAAGAAACCGAAACAGTTTATTGAAGCAGGGTAAAATTAACCATAACCTCAAATATTTCAATTTCAAAAATATCGCTAATCTACCTACGATTGCTCTGAGGACTTTAAAATGTTCTATAAACTGAGTGTCCGAGTACATACATGTTGACAATATTCTCAGCATATAACTCGCTTTTTTGTTGATACTGTACAGCTTCTGGTATTAATATAAGTTATTAAATATATGCTCAACTTCTGAAGACGACCTGAAGCTGATTCTACAAATACACTGATAAATAATGTTTCAATACTCTCGAAAACTGTTATTTACTAAATTCCATGTTTCAATTAATTTTTCTATAGAAATTTGTTCTTGCCATAACTCTTGGGTTATCATCCCATCCTAATTTTTATTGAACAACCCGTTTTTCTGTGCTTTTTAGTTTCAACAAATCCAAAACAATAAAATCAGCTGATGAGCTGAAAATACTGCGCGTGCGTTAATTAAAAATCCCGAATCGATTCTATCATAAAGCTGGAACTGCATTGATAGTTCAAGAACGGTTACGAATCGGTTCGAAATATAACCAAAACGTTTAAATTTCAGTTCTGAATCGGTTATAACTGAACCAAAACAGAAATATCTCGATGCGCATGTGCGGACTGTTCTAGAACGGTTCTAAGTTCGAACCAAAACAAACCTACTACTGGATAAGATAAAAACCAACTACTGGTTCGCCGGCATGGGCAGATTTGTACAAAAATATGTGAACGCCTGTTTAAATTGTATGTATTACAAAGTTACGTTAAATTAAGAGTTGCGTACTCTTGCGTCTAATAAAACAATAGAGAGATATCGGTAGTTCCAATAGCGTCGTCCGCAATTAGCGGAAACCCTATTTTGACGTTTAACCTATGCGCGATTCGATTTGATAGCGCCGCAACGTTAATAACGATACCGCGCGGAGTTATTTGCGACAGGATTACTCTGGACCGTATTAGAAATAACGTAATAAGTTGGCATGTGCACATCGTGTAAAAGCAAAGTTTGAGGTTAGATATTTGAATTTCAGTGTTTATTTTCTTATGTGCTTTGATTTTTTCGGCAAGTCTTCTTGAAAACCTTTTTTTATTGTATAAATGTAATTGCAGAACATAAATATATTGTTATATACATGTTTGTTTTGTAATGTACCTTTTTACCTATTTAATAATAATAAAAGCACGAATCATTTGAAACTTTAGCTTTTAATTTAAGGGTACAGAATAAAGGTGTATAACAGTAATACATTTTGTCCTCTACGAAATGTCCGGTTGCCTAGACTAGGGATCTAAGGATATACCTGACTCGCCAATGAGTGGTCATGTTTGATGGACTAACCCTAACCGTACACCTCAAGATTTACTGCCGACGATGATTTAATGCTTCTTAAAGAATTAAGTTAACAAAAAACGAACCTGAACTAATCTTATATTTGCAATTAAACTCTATTAAACGGTATAGACCCAAAATTTCATGCATGTTTTTCATAAAATATTGAAAATCTAAATTTTAGGTTCATAACGTTCCTTACTGAACAGGCGTGACGCTATCGCTGGTTCCGATATCTCTAAAATAAAACATAATACCGCACTACGTTATTCAAATAGCGCCTGGAGTAATTTACGCTAGTACGTGTTATTGAATATACCGATATCTCTCTAATAAGTGCTGCGTACGCTAATAAAGACAACGACAAAAAGCAAGGTTTCTAGACTCTAGAAACCTTGGACAAAAAGAACGTTACGATCAAAAACAACGAGAGGCGAAACGTTATAAAGAAGGTGATATAGTGATGGTTCAGATAACCAGTGATGTCGCAAATGGCTCCAGTCGTAAGCTAAGACCAAAATACAAGGGACCCTTCAAAATTAATAAAGTGTTAATCAAGGACCGTTATGAAGTGCAAGATTTACGAGAATCAAGCAAACGTGCTCTGACAGTAATGGCATCAGAACGATTGAAGTTGTGAGAGGTGTAATTAACGAGAAAAACCAAAGGGAAAGTGACAAGAACGTTAAAAATTAGAGTTGCGTACTCTAAGGACTACAAGACGATTAAGACCAGTTAATATGTTTATTGTAAGGGAGTCGTGTACTCTATACGAACTTATTCGTCTAATTGTTACAAAGTTACGTAAGAGTTGCGTACTCTTGTATCTAATAGAACAATTAGCGCTGCGTACGCTAATAAAGTTTCGTTCGATTTAAGTGAGTCGTGTACTCTTAAAACTACTAAAGTATTACGAATATAGAAAGAGTTGCGTACTCTTAATTCAAGTTGCAAAAGTTACGAAAAGAGAGTCGAGTCCTCTTACATCTATTAGAATCGGTAGGATCGAGTATCCTATTACGGAACTGACCTTTTCAAGGAAAAGAAAGAGTTGCGTACTCTTAATTCAATTAAGTTGCAAAAGCTACGAAAAGAGAGTCGAGTACTCTTACATCTATTAGGATCGGTAGGATCGAGTATCCTAACTGACCTTCTCAAGGAAAATCATTTTACGCAATAGCAAGGTTGCGACCTTCGTCAACAACGTTTGTTTATCCAGATGATGTCGGAGGGCAGACAAGTAGAGTCGGATGGCCGAATGTACTAAATGAAATAAGCAAACACGCGATAAGAACCAGCACCGAGAACCGCTGGTTCAGCAGAAACCGTCACGACGTGGTCGAAGTGGAAAAGGTACGAAGGCAGTTGAATAGTATTCGCGACACACTTTAAACGTACCGATAATTATATTTTATATTGTTAATTTTGATTTTAATAAAGCGATTTTAAACTGACTAATAGATATATCTCTCACACACATGCGCCCTCGCTAAAAACCTTACGGGAATATCTTGTTCAAGAACTTATTCAAGTAAGGCCCACAGACGACTCAATTGGTTGTACAACAGGTTGTACAATCCTGGCTGCTTCAACCTTTCGGGCGATAATTGCGTTGTAGTTCAACTGATCGTATGACGCGGCCGTATCGTACGGAAATATAGCACGCTTAAAAATATGTGAAATAACTTGGTTTAATATACGCCATGTTCGAACGTTTGAATCTAGTTATCGACTTGGTCGTACGATATCTATAAACTGAGGTGACACAGTTGTAGGGAATTTAAAGTCTTCGGAAATTTCAGTAGCCAAATACCTCAGGGTAAGGGTTAATCTTTCTTCGGCACTAATTTCATCTCGCATATCTGTATTGTACTTCATGATTACTGGCCGTAGTAACTTTAATAATGTGTTAAATGATCTGTCGTCGATTCATAGGTAATTTTTAAAATCTAATAGTTCACTGGTACGTAATTCTTAAAGCAAATTCATATGTGAATAAATATGTCTTTGCAGTACCTCACCATTTTTTGCACCACTGTCTCTTTCTGTTTTTCCCCCTTTATTATTGATATTATTTACCGAAAACAAAGCAACTACAGTTCAAACGGTCGTCCTTTGCCGGTGCGTCATAGAGACACATTGTATATCAAAAACAAGGAGGACTAGAAAAATTCTGATTGCGGCATTTTTTGTTTCACAAAAAAGTAGGACAGTGCTGCGAAAACCGTGTCCATCTATCTTTACTAATAGGTACTAACAAAACCATCGAAAACTGGAAATCCTGTACATGATTGGCAAACGTTACGGTTTAGATATAAGGGATGTTCCCTTTAAAAAAAATGCCATTTTTATCATTCGTAAACGTTGTTTAATTGTTTTTCTACTTTCACAGTCTTAATCAGCAAAAAAAAATGCTACTACTTTGCTAATTTTACCCATTTTATATATAATTTTATATATAAATATAAAGTATTAACCGATATTGCGCACTTAGCTTGGTATAACCTGTATACTGTATAACATGTTTATTGCTTAGGTTACATTTGTTGATACTGCGTCTTTAGTAGTCAGCACGCAGTAGTCACAATATCGTAGAAGATTCAAATTCACAGAGTGAATAAAAATAAAATAGAATATTATGAATTGAAAGTAACATGGTAGACAGAGACAAAATTTGGAGAATTATCCACTGATGTCAAAGTCATCGTTTCTGTCAACTTTAAATTATTTTTAAACAGTTTTGTTGTGCCATGAAATTCAATTTAATCATATAAGCAGTTCTTTTCAGAGCCATTTTTATCATACTTTCGTGTTGGCGGTAAGTAGTTATGGATATTTCATATTATTATTGAGTCTGAACGCTAGCCACGAAAATGTTGACGTTTATGAACGTAGAGTTTGTGTTGACTTCTTGCAGCTCGTAATCTTGGTTAGTTTCATATGGTTTTAGTCACGTGCAAGTAATGATGCACCGGCAAAGAACCACCGTACAGACTGTACTAAAGCAGCTATTTTCTTTTTTGAAATAGTTTGTGTCATCGCGAAAAATATACTAATTAGTTATACTACTGATCGCTTTGGAATGTTTACAAGTCTGTAGACAAACTTACAGTACAATTCATTGTACGACCTTTAATACAACCAATTGTATCGTCTGTGGGCCGTGTTAATCAGGAACTTGACTTTGTTAGGTATAAGAATGTTATATCCAAATAAAGAACAAATTCTTGCAGCTTCTCAAGTTAGTAAAAATATACAGTGGGTTTCATTTAAAAAAGTAGTTTTAGACATTTTTTCAAGGAACTTAAATACCTGTTTTTTTAGACCACCCTGTATACAGTAACTAAGAGTTGACCATAACGTTAAAAGCATACGGATATTGCCTAACCCTAAACTAAATTTCAGAGCCCTTATAGTATGTCAAAAATATTTCAGCTGGGTAGAGCATAATAATATGTCCGTTTATCAAAAAGACAAAATTTTTGGATCCTTGAATGACGGTTAATGTTCCTTCTACCGTGAATCATCCTGTAGGTATAAGCATACTTACTGATCTCCATGGTATCCCCTAGCAAAAGTTACAATAATATCGGCATTTTGATCAGACGCTCTAGTAAATCTAAGGCGTCCATAAGCTCCCCAAATATCCAGAGCCTTTTGTATATTCTTTGCAACTGTGTGTTCGCCCAGTCTAGGGGACCAATTTGCAATACTAAAAACATACAGGGAAAACCATAAATTATTTAAAGCTTACATTTTAATTAAAATTACTAGACACATGAATTATTCCTACTGTGGCCAAATATAGTGACTGCTAAATAATCTTCAGCCTCATTGAAAGTTTAGAGACTCGTAATTGTCATATACAAACTGTAAAACTTTTATTCTTGTACGTGTTAGGCGCACGAAGTGTGTCTTTTTGGTTTGGAAACTTCATTACTCATACCTACTGTACAGGATGAGTCAACTATAGAGTAAAGTTCATTATCTCATTTGTTTGAATTACGAAAAACGCTAAATACAAAAGTTGTAGAGAATGTTAAGGTACGTAGTTAAAAATTATTTTTGAGTATAGGAAGTGGTTCAAAAAAGCGTGGTGAATATAACATAAGTTTTTCTAAATGGAACACCCTATTTTTTAATTTATTTTTAGATTCTGCATGAAATTCTATAACTTTTTTGTTAATAGTGTTATGTAGGTACCTAAACTAGTAGTTATTATAATATTTTAATTTTTCTAGAAAAATATTAGTTCTTACCCTTATAAAAAATTGACAGTTCCGCCATTGTTTCTGAAGGTGGAACACTCATATTTGGTATAAACGTTCTATTGGGATGACAAAAAAAATCATGTAACGCAGTTTGAGTTGTATGCTACGGGGCGTTCAAAATAAATTTATACATTTCGGTTAATTTAAATTGAAAAATATTAACTTTTTTAAATGGCACACCTTGTATATTATTATTTTTTCTGATAGGTTTTATATACCTATTTTGAATAGATTGCGATTTATTTTGATTTTTCTCATTTTTACCCTTGTTCTTATTACAATAACGGGCCTAACGCTATAAAATAAGTTCGCCATGACAAAACAAAAATTTGGGCATTGTTAAATTTTGAAATGTCAATTAAGCAAGCAAAAATAGTTTAATTTATTGCCGTAAGTGACGTACCTTTAAAAATAAAATAGTTATGGATTTTTCTAAAGATGAATTAATTGACATGATTTACATACTGGGCGAGGCGAAAAAAATTGTCTTTTGACAGTAAAGATTTACGGTGCGAAGTACCCTAATAGACGCATACCAACTAGACCATCTTTTCAATGCTTAATGGAACGGTTTGATGGTGATGGTAGCGTTGAATATAAGAAACGAAAAGTGGTAAACCGGACTGTTACCAATGAGGAAAAAGACGTTGAGACTTTACTTAATGTTGAAGATAATTCCCAGGTCAGTAGCCGTCACTTAGCTAAGTTATGTGACAGCAATCAATCTACCGCTAATTGAACCAGGATAAAATTCAAATGACATCCCTTCCATATGCAACTATACCAAGAACTTCTAGACCGTGATTTTGAACAAGGAGTAAACTTTTGCACCATCATAAACGAAGCTATAGAGGCCGATCCGAATTTTTTGTCCGAATTAATGTTTTCTGATAAAGCTACCCTTCCCAGTAATGAAACAGTTACCCGCAATAATATGAACTATTATTCGACAGAGTTAATCTATTCTGGGCCTGAGAGATTCAAGATCAAAACCATTGGTCGCTAATGTATGGTGTGGAATTCAAAATCTTCGAGTTATTGGTCCATATTTATTCCGCGAACCACTTAACGGGCATAGATCTTTAAAATTTTGCAAAATAAATTGCCACAGCTCCTTAAAGACGTTGATAACATTGAAAAGGAACAAATGTGGATTCAACAAGACGGAGCGCCACCATCGGAAAGTTAGGAAATTTTTAAACAATCATTACCCACACAAATGGGTCGGTAGGGATGGATTCATTGGGTGGCCCTCTCGATCATGTGACTTTTTGTGGGGCTACATTAAACATCCCGTTTATGTAAATCCCCTACAACACCAGAAGATATGGAAAATAGGATACGGGATGCCTACAAGACAATATCACCCTTTATGCTAAGGAACGTGCAGGGAAATATAGTAAAAAGACTAAACATGTGTATCCAATATTTTTGAATATTTATTACTTAATAATAATTAAAATTTAACACGTTCACGACCATGCGACACATATTTGTGACGCATAGTTTTTCACAGAAACTGCTGTCACACATATGTGCCATCGATCCTATTGCGTATAAATGCAAATAATTCCACGACGGTTTAGCGGCGACGGACGCGCCTTGGCTCTAGTTTCCGGTTATGTCTGGCACATCTCTATGCCGCGCGGTTTCAGGATTGGATCGTTCTTATAGACATAACCTTAACATTTACGTAAACAACATGTGTTGATATTCTCTCCTAATTAACAGTGAATTTTGTAGGTATTAGTAAAAATTGTGATTGTGGGCGATGTAATTAACGTAAGATATAATTTATATTGAATAATATTCGATTAGTAGTATGCATGTATAAATAGAAATATATCTAAGACACATATTTGTGACGCATGGTTTCGACGTAGAATATGAAGTGACGATTATTTTTTTTTTAACTTTATGTTACACTAAGCTAATCTATTTTCTTTTATCTTTCAGGATATGTCCCGTAGGAAAGTATTAAACGCTCTGGAATTTTCAGTTTTTGAATTTAACTTTTTGTTTTCTTGATTTAGAATTATTTTTTATTTTTCTTAGAAATTATAAGCTTATTTATGTTATCCTGTATTAAAAAATATATTATTTCTTTTATTTTGAATATAAAAGTCGAAACATTTCATTTAAAAATCCGGTCACAACATTGTGACACGCGGTATACTTCAATGAAAACTTCAAATAAAACCGATCTCACATATATGTGACATTGCATTAAAACGCAAACAAACAAAGAAAAACACACAAAAACTTCAAAAAGTGCAATATATCAGTGTAAAGTAAGGTTTTACAAAAAAAAAATGAGTCGGTTTCTGGCAATGTCAAATTTTTGAATAGCGGTCGTGAACGTGTTAAATAAGTTGGCAGAAAAATTATTGTTATTTATTTTATAGCGTTAGTCCCGTTAGTGTAATAAGAACAAAGGTAAAAATAAATCGCAAACTATTATAAATAGGTATATGACATACTTAATGAAAGTTGAAGAGTTTTATAAAATCTATTAGAAAAAATAATACTATCAGAGTGTGCCATTCAAAAAAGTTGATATTTTTCAATTTAAATTAGTCGAAACGCATAAATTTGTTTAGCATCTAACTCAAATTTCGTTACATGTTTTTTTTGTCATCCCAATAGAACGTTTGTACCAGATATGAGTATTCCACCTTCAGAAACAATGGCGGAACTGTCAATTTTTTATAGGAGTAAAAACTAATATTTTTTTTAGAAAAATTGAAATATTAGAACAACTACCTACTAGGTTTAGGCACAAAATTGTATTTACAATTTTGTGGTTTAGGTATATACCACAATTAACAAAAAAGTTTGAGAATTTCATGCAGAATCTAAAAATATATTAAAAAATAGGGTGTTCCATTTAGAAAACCTTACGTTATATTCACCACGCTTTTTTGAACCACCCTGTATACTCAAAAAATTTTGTACTGTGCACCTGAATATTCCTTAAAATTTTTGTGTTAAACGTTTTTTGGTTATTCCCGAAACAAATGAGATAATAAACTTTACTCTGTGGTTGACTCACCTTGTATAGTACAGTATACATTATATCGTTGACCTTTACTGCAATAAGTCAACTACGTGATTAAACCCCATTGTGTCGGTCCGAACATCTTTAAACCGCATTAAATGGGTGCAGGGTCGGCTTGAAAATATAGTTATCTCCATATTAATTTATTTCTATTTTGAATTGAGACGTTTTAAACCAAATGAACGTAAAGATCAATTATAATAATAATAATAATTTGAGACGTAATAGGTACATTAAAAGGTAATAAAATACTGAAATACAGATCTATTCGTTTCAATGAAAATTAAGTTTTTACAGTCGCCAACAAAGTACACTAAATATATGAAAAAGATTATTACAGTTAAAGTTATAATGATTAAAACGTACATTGTTAGGATTTAGAATACATACCAGTACAAGATTAAAATTAAGTGTAAGATAAATAGAGTATGTGTGAATACAGAAAACTTTTACAACAATCAATTTTGGCAACTTAATTCTACTTTACTCTAAATTTATTTCTGTGTCACTATCACTATCACTTATTAAGATTGAAAGAAGTCGTCCATATTCTCAAAGAGACCTGATTTTACAAATCTATGGGGTTGGTAGACACAAAGTCTCGGTCTCAGTAAAACATATATTAATTTACAAAACAATTAGACGTGTTTCGCCCAACACGGGCGTCATCAGACCCAAAATTAATACAAAAAACCCAATGCACGACTCAGTCAAATTAATAAAACTGTAATCCTACCTTAGTTAAATAATTGACGGTCACTAAATGAACATATTATACAAGGAAAAAACAACCACAAACATCTTTATAAACGTACAATCATTGACTGAACCCATAATAAAAAGTATAAATAACAAAAAAGTTTGAATCACTGTCTAGAGAATTTTTCTAAAAGTAAAAATAAAATGCAAAAATACCAACATGCTTCTCTCGAGAATTTATTGAACTCGGGTAGCCCGGGCGAGAGGCCAACACTCTGTCGCCTTATCCAAGAGAGCCCTTAGATAAACGATTCTACATTCCTGATATTAGTCGGAATGGCAGCATAAACATCATTTCTTACTGTAGATTATTAAATATAAGGGTGGGTTCCAAATTAAAAACATCGTTTACACAGACAAGAACTGGGCTCTTTTCGCTCTTGTTATTTCCATTTTTTCAAGGATATCCAGCCTAACACCCTTGTTACATTGGTGTAAAACCTCGGTATTGTCCGTGGAAGAACTATGACCTGATTATGAGAATAAATGATTGGCAAATGCTGATTTAGTGTTGGAAATGTCCGAATCTTTGTACTTGTGATAGAGGCTCAGATGTTCCTGGACTCTGGTGGATATCCTTCTTCTGACTGCCCCACATAGACCGCAGGGCATGAGTCAATGAGTAAACGCCTGATCTGGAGACAACCTCCGTCCTGTCTTTCACTCTAACTAGGTGCTTTTTGAGGGCGTTGACAGTCTCAGATCCGAATGTTAAGGTTCTTAAAAAACTTGGCCATCTGGAGAGAAATGCTGCCGAAGAAAGTGAGCGACTTATAGGCTAAGTTATTATTTAAACTAGAATGAATTATGTGATAAGATATTTTATATTTTTGTTAACGAACTTATAGTATAAGTTGTCTAAATAGTTTTTAGAGAAGTCATTTCTGAAAGCAATATGTCTTATCACACTTAACTCCTTGTAAAACGCCTCCTTGGAAAGTGGTAGTTTAAAAAGCCTATATAAGAATGTATTGAAGGCTGCAAATTTGTGTGAGTGTGGAGAGTTAGACGAAAATTGTATTATGTTATCAGTTGCTGAAGGCTTTCTGTATATTTCAAAAGTTATTTCATTTTCTTTCATAATGAGCAAAAGGTCTAAGAACGGCAGTTTTCCGTCCACCTCTCTTTCCAGGGTTATGTGAACAATGTGGTTCTCATTACTAAACACTAGTTTAGATGTTAGGTAGGTGGGAACTGACGTTTTTAATAATCTACAAACATTAACAAGCAAAATATATTAAAATAGAAATTTTATTCTAAGCCACTTCAATTCGTTCAATTTCTCAGATACACAATCATACTTCCTTAGGCCAAAAATGAAACGGCAATAACTATTCTTAATTATTTGTAGTCGTTGTCTATCTTCATAATGTAAGACATGGGTAATAAAGCGTAATGCAATACGAGAGCGTTGATATGATGTAAGTCTCACATAGTTTTTTTCGGACTTTAAAATTCAGAGTATGTGAATGCATGCATGTATATGAGTAGGTATACCCTTACTTGAGACCGTATCTCCTAAAACACATGTATTTTCTTATGGAGAAATTTCCATTATTCAGCCATGCGCATTCCGTTATGATGGCATCCATTTCAACACAAACATTATAATGTACTTTTTCCTTTTTGTGACATGCGTAATTGATATAGTAATTGTAGATATGCTTTAAAGTTCCTGTACAAACCTGTTTAGGACTCTGTTGACTGATGCAGTGTGGATTAAAAATATTATTATTTTAAAATTATTTATTAAATTTAAGGCACAAAACTTTGTTTATAAGTAATTGGTATAATTAATCGGTGTTATAATCATAAGCCTCTTGATTAAGAACGACCATTTTAATTTAATTGTATATTATGTTGTTAATGTTACATGGTATATTTTACGTAGAATAATAGTTTTAGATTTAGGATTAGACAATCTCCTTGTATTTACATTAAATCATTAAATAAGTTACATAAAAAAGGGGGGGTTTTACGTTTTAATATTTAAGTTAAACATACGTGTATGTCAAGGATAAAGCTAGATCAAAAGGATGGAACGAAATCGAGAAAAGTATTCAAGTAGTTGGGATAATTTTAGGGTTTTTCACAGGGAACCGACCTAGATGTCTAGGTAGATTAAATAGCAGCTGCTTGTACCTGATCGCAAAATGTGTTTACCAATCAAGTTGTAGTTAGTTAAAAAAAGGCATTGGTTTTATCTGGATTTAACCGTTCTGATTTAAAAATAATTATTATATCAATGAAATATTCTTATGAAATATATAGTGTAACATACACAAACCTTTATATTATATTCATCGAATTGAATGATTTTCACACTTACCTAGAGTGGACCTTCTATTGGATGGCCGAAGGCAACATAGATTTTTTTCTCTTCAATAAATAAAAAAAAGAACCACATGCGGACGCTGAACTCTAATCAGCATATTTTACTAGTAAATGGACCTATTATTGTTGTGTACAATGATTCGATGATTTATCATAGTTTTGTATGCGAACTACGAGGGTTCCACCCATATGCTATTAACGACTCACTTTTTTCAAATATCTCTCGATGTCAGTGTTGTAGTTCTGGTTGCGATAACACAGAGTAATTGGCTGTTGACAGTGTTTATAAAATAAAAATAGACTAACCTTTTCTGCAAACGTTCTTAGGGACCGTTGTCTTCTTTTTTTTTTATAACGGATATTGACACAAAAACGGCAGTATAGTGGTCTTTTGTTAATTTCGGATTTATTTGATGTGTTGATTGACGAGGCAAATATCATTGATGATCAGTGGTGATGATTGATATTTACGTTTTACCTGTTAGCCTGACTTTTGTAATCGTTTTCAAAATTTCTTCACATTACGACCCTGATGATGAGCTCGCAAACGCATAGACAAAAAGTTTTTTAAATATAAAAGGTTTAAGGAGAAGGTTTGCCCTTAAACATTATACGCTTATTTAAGACAATACTAATTTAAACTACAAAAAAGTATATTGTTTTTATTAAAATTGTACTATTTATACTTTAAGTATGTATAGATATTTTTATTATTTTGTAACTATGGTGAGTTCTTTGTATTCCAAAAAGTGGATTTTCTGAATTATTTTATTTTACTATTATTATACAGTATTAGTATTTGTCTATCATTAGTTTGCTATAGCGTTAAATAAGCCCACTGCATTTTATGCATTTTTAATTATGAATTCAAGACATATTACAATTCAACTAACAATTTGCATGTTTAAACATGTAACTGTTTAAAATAACCACCTGAAAAGTAATAACATGTAAGAACTAGGTCCAGTAAAAAATACTACAAAAACTAAGATTAGGGTAAAATCACCTTCTAACCAAGCATGGCTGATTCCAAGAAGATATCACTTTAATGACCCTACACTCCCAGTATAATTTACTTTTAGTTCATTACCTCATTAATTCAATCTCGCGAATTAATTATCCCCTCCCGCTTCATTTTTTGAGTAACCCAATAAGTTCTTTTCCCCCACCCCTACAATTCACTACCCCCACTCCAATCTCGACAGATCCTACATTATAACTAGGCGACTGCAGAAAGACCTTGTCATATCTACTTTTAGACAGGCAACCGGACAGGCGCATCTTGTAGAAATTTACAGAAAGATGGAGAAGTTTATTATTGTTAAAGACGTTGTTAAAAAGTTACGAGAATTTAACCTTACAGGACGCACTCTAGAGTTTAAGTTAAAACCTGTTCCACAGGGAGTTGAACCAGTTGGTTGGGTGGAAAAAGGAATTAATCAAATTATTCAAAACGCTACAGAAGGCCTACAACCCTTAGATCGTGTGGGTTTTAGTTTTTGCTCTAAAGACTTCAACCGAGGAGAAGGTTGGATTCGCTTCAAAGCAGCTAAAGACATAACCTTTCAAGATGTTTGGAGTGTTATAAGTGGCATTTATCAGTCAAACTCAGCAGGTCTTAATACAGAATCATTTTGTCTTAGTGTGACAACTGTTAGATTACCTGTTGGTGGGGGCAGAGGAAAAAATTTATAACAGCTTTCACGAGGAATGCGACAAGCGACGAGGTATTATAAGTATTAAAAATACCGATAACCTGTGTTTACCACGTGCTTTGGTAGTCGCCATTGCCCATAATAAAAGAGATCCCGAATTCAGTAAGGTTAGAAGAGATATTAGTAAAATTCAAACCGAAAGAACAAGATCATTGTTGGAGAGAGCTAAAATTAGCATTCCTGAGGCAGGAGGTGGAATTCCCGAGTTAATACAATTTCAAAATCATCTAAAAGAATATAAATTAGTTGTTTATAGCTATGGATCAAAAGGACGAAATATTATATTTGAAGGTTCAACTGAAAGCAATAAACGGCTGAACTTATTACATTACAAAAGCCATTTTAATGTAATTACATCGCTGACAGCAGCTTTTTGTTCTAACTATTTTTGTGAAAAGTGTTACGTCCCATATGATCACAAAAATGAGCACCGATGTGGTGGAACCTGTCAGGCATGTCAGCAAGCCCCTGCTTGTGAAATAGCAATAAAAATTAAATGCCAGGACTGTCTACGATTTTTTAGAAGTCAAAACTGTTACGAAAATCATAAAAGGGATTATTCGTCAGGCAAATTTACAGTATGCGAACAAATTAAACTATGTTCTATTTGTTTAAAAACCATTAAAGCCAAAAGAGCACATGTATGTGGTGAAATTTATTGTAAAATTTGTAATAAACATGCACCCGAGGATCATCTATGTTATATTCGGCCTGATAAGGGAAAACCTAAGATTAAAGATGTTCTTTTTGTATTCTACGATTTAGAGACGAGCCAAGACAAACTATTGGAAAATTCAACGTTTTTACATCAAGTCAATCTCTGTGTTTTCAAACAATATTGCGATGAGTGCATGGATTCTGAAGCAGATACTTGTAAAAAATGCGGTCTAAAGTTACAAAAAGTCAGAGGTATAGACCCAGCGGGAACATTTACTAACCATTTGTTACAAATGAGGAAAAACTTTAAAGAAATTATTGTAATAGCCCATAATGGTCAGGCTTTTGATCACCAGTTTATATTAAACTACATTATGACAAAGTCAGATTTTACACCTGAGTTAATCATGAGAGGTACCAAAATAAATACGATGCAACTTGAAAATGTAAAATTTATCGACTCACTTAACTATTTCCCTATGCCTTTAGCCAAACTACCAAAGGCATTTGGACTTGATGATATTTTTAAAAAGGGGTACTTCCCGCACCTATTTAATACAAAGGCAAATGAAAACTATATAGGACCTCTACCATCAATTGAATATTACTCCCCAGATAGTATGAAAGAAGAAGACAGAGCCAAATTTCTTAAATGGTTTGTAGAGCATGAAAATGATGGTTTCGATATGCAAAGAGATCTGGTAGACTACTGCGTATCGGATGTCGAAATTCTTGCGCAATCATGTTTAAAGTTTAGAGAACAACTTATACAAACTACCAATGTATGTCCATTTACTGAAGCTACAACTATTGCTTCAGCATGCAATAAAATTTTTAGAAGAAATTTTTTGAAGCCTAATACTATAGGAATCATACCAAAAAATGGATACAGATGGAGAAACAGGCAGAGCAAAATTGCCATAGATTGGTTACTTTGGATCGAGAATCACAGAAAAATCAACATCTTACATGCTGCTAATGGTAAAGAAGCTGTTTTAAATGGTGTAAAAGTTGATGGTTACTGCTCCGAAACAAATGAGGTATTTGAATTTCAAGGATGTTATTTCCATGGATGTACTGTATGCTACAAGTTCGGCAGGAACGATCCTCTTTCCGAGGACCCCTCAGAAACGCTAAATTAGAGATATGAAACCACAAAGGCAAAAATTATGAGACTAAAAGATTTCGGCTTTTTAGTTAATGAAATGTGGGAGTGTGATTTTAGAAATTTATTAAAAAATAATCCAGAGATAAAATCCTATACTAATACCCATTACAATAAAATTTTGACAAAACTAAATCCAAGAGATGCTTTTTATGGAGGACGAACAGGAAATACATGCGAATACTATGAAATAAAAGATGCGGAAAAAATTAAATACGCAGATGTTTGTTCCCTCTATCCGTACATCTGTAAGAGTTCTAAATTTCCACTATCACATCCAGAAGTGTATGTAGGAGATGCGTGTAACAAATTAAACCTAAATAATATAGATGGTTTAATTAAATGCACAATTCTCCCACCAGAAGAGTTGTACCATCCAGTACTCCCTCAAAAAATAAACAATAAATTGATGTTTATTCTTTGTCGAACATGCGGTCAAGACATGAATTACAACGAATGTAAGCATACCAGCGAAGAAAGGGTACTTGAAGGAACATGGGTTCTGGACGAGGTACTTAAAGCCCTAGAAAAAGGATATAAAATACAAAAAATACATGAAATCTGGAAATATAACGTACGAAAGTTTAATAAAGAAAACGGTGAGGAAGGATTATTCACATCCATGATGAATAAATTCATTAAAATCAAACAGGAAGCATCAGGCTGGCCTAAAGATTGTGAAATAGAGGAAGACAAAGTTAAATACATTGACCAGTTCTTTGAAAAGGAAGATGTTAAACTAGAGTATACCAAAATTATTGAAAATCCAGGGCTAAGATCACTGGCGAAATTAATACTTAACTCGTTTTGGGGAAAATTCGGTCAAAGAGAGAATCAACCAAAGACGAAAATTGTAAATAAACCAGCAGATTTATTTGCAATGTTTATTAACCCTGCAATTTATATCAATGGGGTTATTCCCGTCAACGATAAAACATTACTTGTCAATTATGAATATATAGAAGAAGCCAGCGATCCGTTGCCGACTGTTAATGTTGTTATAGCGGCTTACGTAACAGCGCAAGCGCGCCTTAAATTATACTCCTATCTTGAAACTCTCGGTAAAAGAGTCTTATACTATGATACAGATTCCGTGATTTATGTTTCAAAAAATAACGACCCCGATATACCAACGGGGCAATTTATTGGAGACATGACAGACGAGTTGGAGAGTTATGGCTCTAACTCATACATAACTAAGCTTGTTTCCGGAGGCCCCAAGAATTATGCATTTAAGGTTCACTCGACGAAAAGTAATTTAGAAGAAACGGTCTGTAAAGTTAAAGGTATAACTCTCAACTATGCCGCATCACAAGTAATAAATTTTGATGCAATCAAACACATGGTTCTTCAAAAATCCGAACCGATCCCCATCATATCCAGAGGCATACGGCGTAGCAAGGAGCACACTGTGACAACTTGTACTGAAGTCAAACTCTATAGCCCTATTTCAACAAAGAGAAAATTTCTATCGGATGGAAGCTCCGAACCATATGGATATAGAAAAAGAAAAACCCATTGAAAATAAAATATATTGTATATTTTGTATGTATTGTATATAAAATATATTATAAATATTGTATATCTAGAACCGCTATGGAGTTTAAAAATGTAAATTAAGTAATAAACAATTTAAAATATCCATTTTGGTTTTTTATTTTTTTCTTTAACAGTAAGAGTTTTCTAAGTATTTAAATAAGTAATTATGTAGATACATATTAAAAAAATATGTTTTTATTTTTACAAAGACACTCATAATTTAAATAGTTTGAAAATATTATCCAGTCATTTAAGTACTACACTTAAACTTAAAGAAAAGTTCTCCGAAGCCACAAAAAAACACTAAGGGAATTGGTTCTTTTCAGCTATTTTTCTGTTATTCTTATAGTAATCCATATTCGTTTCAAATTTGAACGACCCACATGATAGTCTTTTTTTGTGATTTATGCATATTTAATTACAAGGTTTCATACAACTTTAACAAATAAAAGTTGTTTTTTCTTTTATTTTTTTCTTTTCTGTTTTCTTTTTCGGTTCTTAAGAAATGCTAAAGAATCTGTACAAAACAAGTCACGAATTAAATAAATAGCCACCATTTCACTAAATACTTAACACTCAGTATACAATTTTCAGAAATGACATGATTAAGAACGGTTCTAGTCATTTTATACAAGATTTCACATGATTTAACAAATTTAAAACATTTTTTTTTAATTTTTACTAAATTCTAAATACTCAGTATATCATTTTCAGAAAATAATACAATTCAGTACAGTTTTACAAATTTTCACAGGTCTTAATAACATTAAAACATTTTTTTAATTTTTTACTAAATTCTAAACACTCAGTATACACTTTTAAGAAAATAGGACGATTTGCGACTGTTTTAGTCATTTTTACAAATTTTCACAGGTCTTAATAACATAAAAACATTTTTTTTTTAATTTTTACTCACTTCTAAACACGCAGTATATCATTTTCAGAAAATAATACAATTCAGTACAGTTTACAGATATTTACAGGTCTTAATAACATTAAAACATTTTTTTAATTTTTTACTAAATTCTAAACACTCAGTATACACTTTTAAGAAAATAGGACGATTTGCGACTGTTTTAGTCATTTTTACAAATTTTCACAAGGTCTTAATAACATAAAAACATTTTTTTAATTTTTACTCACTTCTAAACACGCAGTATATCATTTTCAGAAAATAATACAATTCAGTACAGTTTTACAAATTTTCACAGGTCTTAATAACATTAAAACATTTTTTTAATTTTTTACTAAATTCTAAACACTCAGTATACACTTTTTAAGAAAATAATTTAATTCAGTACAGTTTTACAAATTTTTCACATGCTTTTAATAACATTAAAACATTTTTTTAATTTTTACTAAATTTTAAACACTCAGTATACACTTTTTAAAGAAAATAACACGATTCAGTACAGTTTTTACAGATATTTACAAAGTCTTAATAACATTAAAATATTTTTTTCTAATTATAATTGCTATTTTCATCTTTTTTATTCCTTAATTATCTAACATAATGTATACAATTTCAAGAAATAGTAGATTTTTAATCCATGTACACAATTCAAGAATCTAAAATACAATTAAATGTAGGCTTTTTAATTGGCATCTCAGGCAAATTATTTCCCCCAAAATTATCTAAAAAAGATATACCAAAAACATTCTAAAGCCGTTTTTTACCTCTATAAGCATGCAGGCCGATCCGACCCTTGTCGGTTTTATTACCCGCATAAATTAACACAGTAGCTGAATATGGACAGTTCTGGGGCAGCGGCGTTTCACTAAAGCTTTGGTTTCCTACAAAGCGGTACCGCAAAAGAGTGGCCGTAATTTGACGGCGAGCTTCGCCGCGACAAAGCGTGTATGTACTTGCAAATCGGAGTGTGTTCCTCCAGAGCGTTCGGCGCAAAAAAATACGGCACCGTATTTTCTGAAGCGGACGCTCTGTACGTTGGGATAGTGCAAGCACGATTTTTGACGGTGCGCCAGTGTAGTGATTGTATGTTTTAATTATAATATTTGGAAATTAATTGGTCTAGCGAACAAGATAAAATTTTAATCGAGTTTTTTACTATATCGCTTTAACAGCGGCGTTTCACTAAGGTTAAATCATAAAAAGTCGGGTTTTATCTCGGGTCAGATCATAAATATTCAGGTTCAAATTAGGGTTAGATAAGAAGCCGCCTCACGAAAGCATCCGGGTTAGGTCGTAAAAAGTCGGGTTTTATCTCGGGTCAGTTCATAAATATTCAGGTTCAAATTAGGGTTAGATAAGAAGCCGCCTCATGAAAGCACTTGGGTTAGGTCGTAAAAAGTCGGGTTTAATTTCGGGTTATTTTGTAAACAGCACCACCGAACCACCTGGGCCAGTGGTGCTAGTGGTGCGTTTTATGACCTAACCCAGGTGGTGCAGGTGGTGCTGTTTATGACCTAACCCGGGTGGTTCGGTGGTGCTGTTTACAAAATAACCCGAAATTAAACCCGACTTTTTACGACCTAACCCAAGTGCTTTCATGAGGCGGCTTCTTATCTAACCCTAATTTGAACCTGAATATTTATGAACTGACCCGAGATAAAACCCGACTTTTTACGACCTAACCCGGATGCTTTCGTGAGGCGGCTTCTTATCTAACCCTAATTTGAACCTGAATATTTATGATCTGACCCGAGATAAAACCCGACTTTTTATGATTTAACCTTAGTGAAACGCCGCTGTTAAAGCGATATAGTAAAAAACTCGATTAAAATTTTATCTTGTTCGCTAGACCAATTAATTTCCAAATATTATAATTAAAACATACAATCACTACACTGGCGCACCGTCAAAAATCGTGCTTGCACTATCCCAACGTACAGAGCGTCCGCTTCAGAAAATACGGTGCCGTATTTTTTTGCGCCGAACGCTCTGGAGGAACACACTCCGATTTGCAAGTACATACACGCTTTGTCGCGGCGAAGCTCGCCGTCAAATTACGGCCACTCTTTTGCGGTACCGCTTTGTAGGAAACCAAAGCTTTAGTGAAACGCCGCTGCCCCAGAACTGTCCATATTCAGCTACTGTGTTAATTTATGCGGGTAATAAAACCGACAAGGGTCGGATCGGCCTGCATGCTTATAGAGGTAAAAAACGGCTTTAGAATGTTTTTGGTATATCTTTTTTAGATAATTTTGGGGGAAATAATTTGCCTGAGATGCCAATTAAAAAGCCTACATTTAATTGTATTTTAGATTCTTGAATTGTGTACATGGATTAAAAATCTACTATTTCTTGAAATTGTATACATTATGTTAGATAATTAAGGAATAAAAAAGATGAAAATAGCAATTATAATTAGAAAAAAATATTTTAATGTTATTAAGACTTTGTAAATATCTGTAAAAACTGTACTGAATCGTGTTATTTTCTTTAAAAAGTGTATACTGAGTGTTTAAAATTTAGTAAAAATTAAAAAAATGTTTTAATGTTATTAAAAGCATGTGAAAAATTTGTAAAACTGTACTGAATTAAATTATTTTCTTAAAAAGTGTATACTGAGTGTTTAGAATTTAGTAAAAAATTAAAAAAATGTTTTAATGTTATTAGGACCTGTGAAAATTTGTAAAACTGTACTGAATTGTATTATTTTCTGAAAATGATATACTGCGTGTTTAGAAGTGAGTAAAAATTAAAAAAATGTTTTTATGTTATTAAGACCTTGTGAAAATTTGTAAAAATGACTAAAACAGTCGCAAATCGTCCTATTTTCTTAAAAGTGTATACTGAGTGTTTAGAATTTAGTAAAAAATTAAAAAAATGTTTTAATGTTATTAAGACCTGTAAATATCTGTAAACTGTACTGAATTGTATTATTTTCTGAAAATGATATACTGCGTGTTTAGAAGTGAGTAAAAATTAAAAAAAAAATGTTTTTATGTTATTAAGACCTGTGAAAATTTGTAAAAATGACTAAAACAGTCGCAAATCGTCCTATTTTCTTAAAAGTGTATACTGAGTGTTTAGAATTTAGTAAAAAATTAAAAAAATGTTTTAATGTTATTAAGACCTGTGAAAATTTGTAAAACTGTACTGAATTGTATTATTTTCTGAAAATGATATACTGAGTGTTTAGAATTTAGTAAAAATTAAAAAAAAATGTTTTAAATTTGTTAAATCATATGAAATCTTGTATAAAATGACTAGAACCGTTCTTAATCATGTCATTTCTGAAAATTGTATACTGAGTGTTAAGTATTTAGTGAAATGGTGGCTATTTATTTAATTCGTGACTTGTTTTGTACAGATTCTTTAGCATTTCTTAAGAACCGAAAAAGAAAACAGAAAAGAAAAAAATAAAAGAAAAAACAACTTTTATTTGTTAAAGTTGTATGAAACCTTGTAATTAAATATGCATAAATCACAAAAAAAGACTATCATGTGGGTCGTTCAAATTTGAAACGAATATGGATTACTATAAGAATAACAGAAAAATAGCTGAAAAGAACCAATTCCCTTAGTGTTTTTTTGTGGCTTCGGAGAACTTTTCTTTAAGTTTAAGTGTAGTACTTAAATGACTGGATAATATTTTCAAACTATTTAAATTATGAGTGTCTTTGTAAAAATAAAAACATATTTTTTTAATATGTATCTACATAATTACTTATTTAAATACTTAGAAAACTCTTACTGTTAAAGAAAAAAATAAAAAACCAAAATGGATATTTTAAATTGTTTATTACTTAATTTACATTTTTAAACTCCATAGCGGTTCTAGATATACAATATTTATAATATATTTTATATACAATACATACAAAATATACAATATATTTTATTTTCAATGGGTTTTTCTTTTTCTATATCCATATGGTTCGGAGCTTCCATCCGATAGAAATTTTCTCTTTGTTGAAATAGGTCTATAGAGTTTGACTTCAGTACAAGTTGTCACAGTGTGCTCCTTGCTACGCCGTATGCCTCTGGATATGATGGGGATCGGTTCGGATTTTTGAAGAACCATGTGTTTGATTGCATCAAAATTTATTACTTGTGATGCGGCATAGTTGAGAGTTATACCTTTAACTTTACAGACCGTTTCTTCTAAATTACTTTTCGTCGAGTGAACCTTAAATGCATAATTCTTGGGGCCTCCGGAAACAAGCTTAGTTATGTATGAGTTAGAGCCATAACTCTCCAACTCGTCTGTCATGTCTCCAATAAATTGCCCCGTTGGTATATCGGGGTCGTTATTTTTTGAAACATAAATCACGGAATCTGTATCATAGTATAAGACTCTTTTACCGAGAGTTTCAAGATAGGAGTATAATTTAAGGCGCGCTTGCGCTGTTACGTAAGCCGCTATAACAACATTAACAGTCGGCAACGGATCGCTGGCTTCTTCTATATATTCATAATTGACAAGTAATGTTTTATCGTTGACGGGAATAACCCCATTGATATAAATTGCAGGGTTAATAAACATTGCAAATAAATCTGCTGGTTTATTTACAATTTTCGTCTTTGGTTGATTCTCTCTTTGACCGAATTTTCCCCAAAACGAGTTAAGTATTAATTTCGCCAGTGATCTTAGCCCTGGATTTTCAATAATTTTGGTATACTCTAGTTTAACATCTTCCTTTTCAAAGAACTGGTCAATGTATTTAACTTTGTCTTCCTCTATTTCACAATCTTTAGGCCAGCCTGATGCTTCCTGTTTGATTTTAATGAATTTATTCATCATGGATGTGAATAATCCTTCCTCACCGTTTTCTTTATTAAACTTTCGTACGTTATATTTCCAGATTTCATGTATTTTTTGTATTTTATATCCTTTTTCTAGGGCTTTAAGTACCTCGTCCAGAACCCATGTTCCTTCAAGTACCCTTTCTTCGCTGGTATGCTTACATTCGTTGTAATTCATGTCTTGACCGCATGTTCGACAAAGAATAAACATCAATTTATTGTTTATTTTTTGAGGGAGTACTGGATGGTACAACTCTTCTGGTGGGAGAATTGTGCATTTAATTAAACCATCTATATTATTTAGGTTTAATTTGTTACACGCATCTCCTACATACACTTCTGGATGTGATAGTGGAAATTTAGAACTCTTACAGATGTACGGATAGAGGGAACAAACATCTGCGTATTTAATTTTTTCCGCATCTTTTATTTCATAGTATTCGCATGTATTTCCTGTTCGTCCTCCATAAAAAGCATCTCTTGGATTTAGTTTTGTCAAAATTTTATTGTAATGGGTATTAGTATAGGATTTTATCTCTGGATTATTTTTTAATAAATTTCTAAAATCACACTCCCACATTTCATTAACTAAAAAGCCGAAATCTTTTAGTCTCATAATTTTTGCCTTTGTGGTTTCATATCTTAAATTTAGCGTTTCTGAGGGGTCCTCGGAAAGAGGATCGTTCCTGCCGAACTTGTAGCATACAGTACATCCATGGAAATAACATCCTTGAAATTCAAATACCTCATTTGTTTCGGAGCAGTAACCATCAACTTATACACCATTTAAAACAGCTTCTTTACCATTAGCAGCATGTAATATGTTGATTTTTCTGTGATTCTCGATCCAAAGTAACCAATCTATGGCAATTTTGCTCTGCCTGTTTCTCCATCTGTATCCATTTTTTGGTATGATTCCTATAGTATTAGGCTTCAAAAAATTTCTTCTAAAAATTTTATTGCATGCTGAAGCAATAGTTGTAGCTTCAGTAAATGGACATACATTGGTAGTTTGTATAAGTTGTTCTCTAAACTTTAAACATGATTGCTCAAGAATTTCGACATCCGATACGCAGTAGTCTACCAGATCTCTTTGCATATCGAAACCATCATTTTCATGCTCTACAAACCATTTAAGAAATTTGGCTCTGTCTTCTTCTTTCATACTATCTGGGGAGTAATATTCAATTGATGGTAGAGGTCCTATATAGTTTTCATTTGCCTTTGTATTAAATAGGTGCGGGAAGTAGCCCTTTTTAAAAATATCATCAAGTCCAAATGCCTTTGGTAGTTTGGCTAAAGGCATAGGGAAATAGTTAAGTGAGTCGATAAATTTTACATTTTCAAGTTGCATCGTAATTATTTTGGTACCTCTCATGATTAACTCAGGTGTAAAATCTGACTTTGTCATAATGTAGTTTAATATAAACTGGTGGTCAAAAGCCTGACCATTATGGGCTATTACAATAATTTCTTTAAAGTTTTTCCTCATTTGTAACAAATGGTTAGTAAATGTTCCCGCTGGGTCTATACCTCTGACTTTTTGTAACTTTAGACCGCATTTTTTACAAGTATCTGCTTCAGAATCCATGCACTCATCGCAGTATTGTTTGAAAACACAGAGATTGACTTGATGTAAAAACGTTGAATTTTCCAATAGTTTGTCTTGGCTCGTCTCTAAATCGTAGAATACAAAAAGAACATCTTTAATCTTAGGTTTTCCCTTATCAGGCCGAATATAACATAGATGATCCTCGGGTGCATGTTTATTACAAATTTTACAATAAATTTCACCACATACATGTGCTCTTTTGGCTTTAATGGTTTTTAAACAAATAGAACATAGTTTAATTTGTTCGCATACTGTAAATTTGCCTGACGAATAATCCCTTTTATGATTTTCGTAACAGTTTTGACTTCTAAAAAATCGTAGACAGTCCTGGCATTTAATTTTTATTGCTATTTCACAAGCAGGGGCTTGCTGACATGCCTGACAGGTTCCACCACATCGGTGCTCATTTTTGTGATCATATGGGACGTAACACTTTTCACAAAAATAGTTAGAACAAAAAGCTGCTGTCAGCGATGTAATTACATTAAAATGGCTTTTGTAATGTAATAAGTTCAGCCGTTTATTGCTTTCAGTTGAACCTTCAAATATAATATTTCGTCCTTTTGATCCATAGCTATAAACAACTAATTTATATTCTTTTAGATGGTTTTGAAATTGTATTAACTCGGGAATTCCACCTCCTGCCTCAGGAATGCTAATTTTAGCTCTCTCCAACAATGATCTTGTTCTTTCGGTTTGAATTTTACTAATATCTCTTCTAACCTTACTGAATTCGGGATCTCTTTTATTATGGGCAATGGCGACTACCAAAGCACGTGGTAAACACAGGTTATCGGTATTTTTAATACTTATAATACCTCGTCGCTTGTCGCATTCCTCGTGAAAGCTGTTATAATTTTTTCCTCTGCCCCCACCAACAGGTAATCTAACAGTTGTCACACTAAGACAAAATGATTCTGTATTAAGACCTGCTGAGTTTGACTGATAAATGCCACTTATAACACTCCAAACATCTTGAAAGGTTATGTCTTTAGCTGCTTTGAAGCGAATCCAACCTTCTCCTCGGTTGAAGTCTTTAGAGCAAAAACTAAAACCCACACGATCTAAGGGTTGTAGGCCTTCTGTAGCGTTTTGAATAATTTGATTAATTCCTTTTTCCACCCAACCAACTGGTTCAACTCCCTGTGGAACAGGTTTTAACTTAAACTCTAGAGTGCGTCCTGTAAGGTTAAATTCTCGTAACTTTTTAACAACGTCTTTAACAATAATAAACTTCTCCATCTTTCTGTAAATTTCTACAAGATGCGCCTGTCCGGTTGCCTGTCTAAAAGTAGATATGACAAGGTCTTTCTGCAGTCGCCTAGTTATAATGTAGGATCTGTCGAGATTGGAGTGGGGGTAGTGAATTGTAGGGGTGGGGGAAAAGAACTTATTGGGTTACTCAAAAAATGAAGCGGGAGGGGATAATTAATTCGCGAGATTGAATTAATGAGGTAATGAACTAAAAGTAAATTATACTGGGAGTGTAGGGTCATTGAAGTGATATCTTCTTGGAATCAGCCATGCTTGGTTAGAAGGTGATTTTACCCTAATCTTAGTTTTTGTAGTATTTTTTACTGGACCTAGTTCTTACATGTTATTACTTTTCAGGTGGTTATTTTAAACAGTTACATGTTTAAACATGCAAATTGTTAGTTGAATTGAAATATGTCTTGAATTCATAATTAAAAATGCATAAAATGCAGTGGGCTTATTTAACGCTATAGCAAACTAATGATAGACAAATACTAATACTGTATAATAATAGTAAAATAAAATAATTCAGAAAATCCACTTTTTGGAATACAAAGAACTCACCATAGTTACAAAATAATAAAAATATCTATACATACTTAAAGTATAAATAGTACAATTTTAATAAAAACAATATACTTTTTTGTAGTTTAAATTAGTATTGTCTTAAATAAGCGTATAATGTTTAAGGGCAAACCTTCTCCTTAAACCTTTTATATTTAAAAAACTTTTTGTCTATGCGTTTGCGAGCTCATCATCAGGGTCGTAATGTGAAGAAATTTTGAAAACGATTACAAAAGTCAGGCTAACAGGTAAAACGTAAATATCAATCATCACCACTAATCATCAATGATATTTGCCTCGTCAATCAACACATCAAATAAATCCGAAATTAACAAAATACCACTATACTGCCGTTTTTGTGTCAATATCCGTTATAAAAAAAAAGAAGACAACGGTCCCTAAGAACGTTTGCAGAAAAGGTTAGTCTATTTTTATTTTATAAACACTGTCAACAGCCAATTACTCTGTGTTATCGCAACCAGAACTACAACACTGACATCGAGAGATATTTGAAAAAAGTGAGTCGTTAATAGCATATGGGTGGAACCCTCGTAGTTCGCATACAAAACTATGATAAATCATCGAATCATTGTACACAACAATAATAGGTCCATTTACTAGTAAAATATGCTGATTAGAGTTCAGCGTCCGCATGTGGTTCTTTTTTTTATTTATTGAAGAGAAAAAAATCTATGTTGCCTTCGGCCATCCAATAGAAGGTCCACTCTAGGTAAGTGTGAAAATCATTCAATTCGATGAATATAATATAAAGGTTTGTGTATGTTACACTATATATTTCATAAGAATATTTCATTGATATAATAATTATTTTTAAATCAGAACGGTTAAATCCAGATAAAACCAATGCCTTTTTTTAACTAACTACAACTTGATTGGTAAACACATTTTGCGATCAGGTACAAGCAGCTGCTATTTAATCTACCTAGACATCTAGGTCGGTTCCCTGTGAAAAACCCTAAAATTATCCCAACTACTTGAATACTTTTCTCGATTTCGTTCCATCCTTTTGATCTAGCTTTATCCTTGACATACACGTATGTTTAACTTAAATATTAAAACGTAAAACCCCCCTTTTTTATGTAACTTATTTAATGATTTAATGTAAATACAAGGAGATTGTCTAATCCTAAATCTAAAACTATTATTCTACGTAAAATATACCATGTAACATTAACAACATAATATACAATTAAATTAAAATGGTCGTTCTTAATCAAGAGGCTTATGATTATAACACCGATTAATTATACCAATTACTTATAAACAAAGTTTTGTGCCTTAAATTTAATAAATAATTTTAAAATAATAATATTTTTAATCCACACTGCATCAGTCAACAGAGTCCTAAACAGGTTTGTACAGGAACTTTAAAGCATATCTACAATTACTATATCAATTACGCATGTCACAAAAAGGAAAAAGTACATTATAATGTTTGTGTTGAAATGGATGCCATCATAACGGAATGCGCATGGCTGAATAATGGAAATTTCTCCATAAGAAAATACATGTGTTTTAGGAGATACGGTCTCAAGTAAGGGTATACCTACTTATATGCATATAAAACATTCAATGCCATATAGGACTTCTTAATCAAATTGGAGATATAGTGGTTTAGTGGTTATATCTCAATCGTGAATCAAACATCACTCCCAAGTTTCTGGCCGTGTCAATAAAGTTAAGGCGTTGTTTTGCATTAAAATAGGCAACTTTATTCTTCACCAAATTTTACGTTTTTGTATTTCTTGCATACCATGTATAAAATCAAATTTTTAGCATTGTGGATCTTATTTTATAGCAATCAAAACCTTTTATAAAGAATGCCGCCTGTTTTTCGTATATTTTACTTTTGTGTCCATTTAGTTGTCCTCTTGTCTACTCCATCCGTGGATATGTACAATAATGTACATACCTACAATTATTACTATAAGATTGAAAATAAATTCTTATTCAGTTTTGCTCATTTGCTCTTAATGTGAGAGCCGTCAACTTGCTACTAAACGCCACTTAATTGATGTTCAAACATAAAGTTTCTGGGTTGTAAATTATTTTATTACTACCTAAAGCTTAATAGCTTAAGTTTCTTTTATTTTAGCGGTTTTACCTAAACAATACCAAATTACTTTTGTTGAATATTGATTAACGAGTTAATTGAGAACGGGTTGGCCCTAAATTATCGTCTCAATAATTGTATTTGAAAGGTTTTATAGATATTAAGAGCACTGGTAGGTTTTCTATCAGAGACAAACTCAGTTCTTAACTGTTAATACAAAGCCCCAGATGTCATCATGTGACTACATGTCAATGAGTTAATAAAAAATATAAAGTTTTTTGGTTATAAATTATTAAATACTTACTAATAGCTTAAGTTTCTTTTATTCCAGCCGTCGACAACTGCGTACCTCTTTTTTCTGGTGTTTGGTATTATATCAGCGACACCACAACGTGGAGAAGACATGAGCTGAAATGGATCAAATTAAATGACCATAATCGAGCTTTTATTAACCCAAAATTTCATTCTACAGGGTGTCCACTAATTAATGGGGCACAGTAAAAAAATATTAGTATTTTCCCAAATTTACCTTGGTCCTTAAGTTCACAACAACGAAGAAGTCAGGGTGTCAAATTGTCAAATTATTTTTCGATTTTTTAAAACCACTTTGGAGAAAACAAACGTTTTTACACAAAATTTGGTATATTGGGATAGAAATTCAATTTTCTTAAAAATTTTGAAGTAGATTGTAGATGGCGCTGTCTGCGACCCCTTTTTTAAGTTAAAGGACATAACTGCCATGCTAAACCTGAACCTAGTAACTCTGAATTTAACGACTTTACAAAAGAGCGGTTTTTCTAAAATTCGCTAGCCGTTTCGAGAAAAAAAAAATTTATTTGGGTCTATCGGCATAATTTTTGACGGGGATTTACATGCCCTATATAAAACCCAGGAATTCTGAATAATTTGCCTTGAAAAGTGTATTACTAGGTTTTGCCCAATGAATACATGTATTTATAATAAATATTTTGCGAAACGTAAGAAATATAGCATCTTTAGCTAATAGTAATTCTAAAGCATAATTAATATAGAGGTATATCGAACAAAATAAAGTAACTTGTCTTTTATTCGTAACAAAATATAGTATATTAAAGTAGTATTCAGGTTTAAAAAAAAACTCTCAAATGTAAGGCTTTATTTCTAACAAATGTACATTTAAGATATGGAAACAAATTGGAAACTACAGACGAAAATGATAGGTACTTATTTCAAAAAAGTAAAAATCCTACTTTTCTGAAGTAATACATAAATCACGCAAGGTATCATTTGATGGCAGATATACCATAGCACTTTTAAAATCTTTTCTTTTTTTTCTCAGTGTTTATTCCCAGTGGTTCCAAATATGGGGACGATGGTAACTTTGCTTCAAATTTAGTTTAAAAAAAAATGGTTATGTGAAAATAGTAGTTGCTGACATATGTTTTTTATAAAAAAGGCTAGTAGAACCCTGACGAAACTGTACAATTTTTATGTCTTCGAGAAGAGGAATGTTAATATTTTTACGTTATTTGTCACCGTCTTTAAATAGAAAAAAATCAGAAATATTTAAGACCAAACATTTGGTTCTTTTAGAGGATTTTTGTATTATGAATAAAAGTTGTTCAAAGTCGTAAATGTTTGGATATTTTTTCATTTCGATCCTACTAATTCTATCGTAAACTGAATCAGCTGCCTTGTAAGAATAGCCAGGTTCAAAATATTTTAATGTAATCTCTTCTGGTCCCCATTCTGAACTAACAAAGCAAATAAAGAAAGAATACAGGGTTCAGTTTTTATTTTGGGCAGAACAATTATCTACCCAAAAACCATTTGCTTTCTTTCTTTTCTTTGCCGTTTTCTTAGAGCATATTTCATTAAGAATATTTGTTAATATTTCTTTACAAATGTTTTCTACGTTATCTTCTAAAACCGCAATATTATTAGTAAACAATTTAAAAGGATTATGTTCTATGTCAAAAGTTGGCTGATATTCAGTAGTACACGGTAAATTTAATTTAGTACTTAGACTTGTAAATCCAGACCCGGAGGTGTCGCAGAGATTTTGTAAGTTAAAATAAGTTTTATGCCTCCTATTTTCTAATGTCGGGCCATAATCAGGATCAGCGTCCAAGTCATCAACATCAGAGGGCCGTCACTGTAATCGGTTACATTTTCAAAAGTTACATCGCAAAAAGTTTCACTAATTTTTCGATTCTCAGGATTTTTGTTGCCAAAACTTTAGTCAAAGTTTGAGGTCGCGAATATGGATATGATTCTGGGTTTTGAAAAACTGGATTCGCCGGTATTATCTTGTAACTCAAAAAAAGTTTTGCGACGTTTAGTGTCTATTTCATAGCTATCTTCAGATACAGAATTCCTAAAAGATGTTACTATAAGATCTATGTCTCTGCATTTAAAAATTTAGTTTCCACCATAGCTCAAAATTTTGCACGTTTGGAAATACGCATCTCTATTAATTTTTAAATTTAATTACGAGATAATTCTTAAATATCATATTATTAAGTATATTTTGTTAGACTCTAGCTTATCATTGTATAAAAAATATCTTTACCAATTACACCACTGAATTGCTGTTTTAGACATATAGGCAAAGATTTTTATGGCTTCATTAGGTACCTATTCAATGTACACGACATTAACATAATTAAAAGACTGACCATTTAAGCCTGTAACAACATTGACTGGTTTGTTCTCTCCTTTAAATAAGTATAAATACAGTAACTTACCGATTATTAGTAGTAGTACACATTGTCACTAATAATTTGCTCCTACTCGACATAATTATTATTGTTTTAAGGATTAATATCAATAATATTTATTAAAAATAATGAGTAATCAATTTAACACACTGCCATTAAGCAGAGAATAATTTAACTCCACGCACAATACACGTTGGGAAACCTAATAACTCGTCTGTAAAACAGCAACAAGTAAATTCCCCGCGTATCTTGCCGAATACGGTGGAAAATAATTTTGCAAAACCTAGCATCTTGAGGTATTACGTAAGTATTACCCGCCAGTTTTGATAGAAGTAGTCTGTAAAACATAGTAACTAAAGCTACTATGTTATAACAAATGTAAATATTTGCAAAATCCTAATATTGATTCTATACTAACTTTAGTTACTAAGTTTTAGAGTAGGTAGTTACATAATAACATTATTAACTTTACTTCTCATTCAATTTATTTAACCATTTAATGCACCAAGTCTCCAGCCTTTCTGTTGTACTCATTTATTTGAGACAACTTATTATTTCGAAGTTAAACTCGATGTTGGGTAAGTCCTTCTTTATCTTTTCTTTTCATTCTCAAATTTATATTATCCTTTCAGTATCCCCTGAAGATGAGTACTTAAGTGCTCGAAACATGTCGGGAATCTAATAACTTTTATGTTAACAATTAAACTGTGGAGGAAGACTGCATTGTTTTATTTCATACAAAATTTAATGTTCATCAAAGATGGAGCTCCGCCACACCTCTCTAGACCTCATATAGAAATAGAGACCCAATTTCCTGACCGCTGGATAGGTCGTGGGAGCCAGATGCCTTGGCTGGCTCGAAGCCCCGATTTCAATCCACTTGACTTTTGTGTATAAGGATATATGAAGTCGCTGGTGTATAAAGAAATTATGGCAGAAAATTGAATATGCAATGGGGTCGCTTCGAAACGAAAAATTATTGTTTACATACACTGATGAAATTAATTATTTCCATTGACTCAAATAAATATTTGTTTCTTATTAGCCAAACAAATATGTATTTGAAAAATACCAAGGGATTATTTCTCTCAATTAGTATCATCTGATTTGATACAAATTACTTTTTATTTGGAATTAATCACTAAATACAAAATTCAAGCAAATATTTATTTCCTTAACACTAACCTAACTTAAATAAGCCGTTTCAATGACTTAAGGTAAATTGGTTAAAAGTTAAGTTAGCAAAATGTTTATTTGATTGATATTTATATATATTTTGTCAAGTATATATTTATTTTACTTTTGTTTTTCATGTATTTGCCGTAACAACAACGTTATTTAATTAAACAACTTAAGTGATTTGATTTAAATAAACCGGTAATTTCCATCAAAGTGATTGTTTTTTTATTCAAGTACATAATTGTTTAACTAGTCTTTTATATTTATTTAGACCAAGTATAAATTTATTTGGTTTAAATACCTTATTTTAATTTTCAATAGATCAGAATGTTCATTCAAATCAGTTCTTATTTTATACAAGTACGTGTTTATATAGACGTCACATAAAAATAAGAAACATTGAAATGTTGCTATTGAATATGGTTTAATCAGTACCTATACCATAATAATCACAAACTTTATCAAATTGTTTATAATGTTCAAATAATAAGGCAAACCAACAGAAAAAACACATTTTTGCCGAAAATAAAGGTTATGACAAATTACGCGCACGCGCACAACGATTTTTACATAAAATTAACATAAAATTTAAAAGATAACCATCTCTTATTTTTATGTTATGTTATTTGGTTCTATAAACGTCTTATGGCAGATCTGTAGATTCAACTCTTATTTTATTTTTGTCATGTTATTTTGCTGTATACACCCACCATTAGTTGTTGTTCCCCTTAAAATATACGTCAATAAAACATTATAGAGAAGTTAATAACTTTGATAAAAAATTAAATAAGGGCAAATTTGCAAATATTAGGTACAATAATTATTAATATTATATTAATTATATTATATTTATTACGTTAGAAGGTTTGATAGTTATTGAATTATGGTGAAAATTGAGAAAAACTATCTTATTTGTAACCTAGGTAGCCATGATTTATAAATACCTGGCTACATTTTTCTAAAAAGATTTTGTGTTTGAAATTTCAAATTAGGTATTACAAGTATCTTTTCTTTGCCTCTTATCTTACTTTTTTAACTCGTTTCATGCGTAACTAAAATATTCAAATATAGTTTCCTACCTTGAAAAGTATCTAACAGATGGGATATACCCCTCGATATACCCAATCTTCTAAATAATTATTCATATTACGTTTATTCCCCATTTCTTCGTTTTAATTTTTGATAAAACCACTAACTTCTATGCCACTAACAAAGAAGATTTCACTCTCACTCATAAATTTGTACGAGACTAAATCGAACACCAATAACCAAAAACACGATGATGATTTATCAGGCCACTTTTGTATAACCAATCAAATTACTCAAAGCCCAAAGTAGGCGACAGGAGTTCATTTAAATACTTAGTTATTAGTTTGGATGACCAAATTGTTTGAAAAGTTCGGCAATGAATGATTTAAATTAAAGTTAAAGGTATTTAGTATATATTTAGTTGTTTTATATTAAGGATTTAATGTAAATACATAATTATTTAGTTTGAATGACCTAGACATTTAAATAGTTCTCTATTGGGTGATTTAACTAGTGATTAACGGGATTTAGTTCCTAAATAAAAATTAGTTGGATTAAATAATTAGTTATTTAGATTTTGTTATTTTAGTGGTTTTTTGGTAAGATATTTGTTTGAAGGGTTCTATGATTTGATACAAATCCACCAACAGTCAAATAATTTTGCAAATAGAACGAAATACTCTCATTTATATCAGTTGAATTAAACTTAGTTAATTAAAATCACATTTATTTATTACCAATAATTATTCACCAAATAAATCAGATTATTTGATTAAGGGAGCACAGTTTTATCAGTGTATAGGCGGTCGTTCAGTAAACGGGTACTCAAATATATTGAAGTCATTTTGAATAATTATTGTCAAAAACCGACATCTTTTGCTATTAAATGTTTCTGTTATTTTTATGATTAAAATAAAATATGTATTTAAGTAAAAAAAAATTCTACTAGCGCACTGAACTTTACATGCTAATATCTCGAAAACGGTTCCTCACAGGGACATCTACAAGGTACACCTTTTTTACCTAATAAAGAGAGATAAATACATTGTTTCATTCAATACGTGCATTGAGTCAGGCGCAAAAAGTTGTGTCCGTTTAAACGCAAGAGAGGGTCGCAGACAGCGTCATCTATAATCTACTTCAAAATTTATAAGAAATTTGAATTTTTCATCCTAAAAAATCCCAAAATACCAACTTTTGTACAAAAATCTTTGTCTCTCCAAAGTTATTTAAAAAAATCGAAAAATAATTTTAAACTTTGACACCCTGTGTCTTGGTTCTTGTGAACTTTAGGACAAAGGTAACTTTGGATAAATACTTATATGTTTACGTAGGGAATCTGTGGTTGTGCTGTGTCATATTGATTAGTTGAAACCCTGTATACTGGTTTCCTGGCTGTTTCTATTCCCAAGACACCGATTTTGCGATAGATAGGTACCATAGCAGCATAAAGGATATAGCATCCGGGTAATACTTTTAGCAATGGTTATCCACATATATGTAAATAATTTTAAGTATTTTTGTTTAAATTTATCAGAACTAAAATTAAATGAGATGAAGCCAATTTACCAATATGTATATGTTACGGTTAAAGTGTTTACTTGGCTAGTGTATAGACTAGCTGGATAGTATACAAAATATCTAAATATCTGCTTATTTTGTTAGAAAACACATTTCTAGTAAAATAGCAACAAATATTTGTTGGTGTGTATACTATCCAGTTAGTTTACAAAATATACAAGATTGGTCGCCACAGTACAAACCACAAGAAGTTTACACAAATTAACCGAGATTTTTAGCTAGCTTACAAACTATCCACAGTATTTGGATAAAGTGTAAACTTAATATTCCTAGTAATACCTACATAATAACCAACTCGTTGGTTAGTATGCAAACTAACCAATCCTCATTGTTCAAAATTGCGGATCAATAGAAAAATTGATAGTTACCGAAGAAAATAACTAATTTAATAAAGAGAAGAACAAACAATAATTGTTCATAAAATGTTGTACAAGAGTGATAAAAACCTGCACAAAAGGAAGTTCGTCTTGGTTTGTCTATTGAAGTTTATTAAAGATAAATATTTCGTTTTATTTAGGTACGTTAACTTTTATTTAGCTAACTTTACAAAATAATCAAATTTGAAAATGCAGTAAATTTACTTACATTTAATGTGCTGTTATCGATTATACCAGTTTCTTCTATTCCACCATATCGTTGAAGTGTTTTAATAATATTGCTTAAATTTTCTTCAGAATATATTGCCTCGGATTGTCCATTATCATCTACCAGGTAACCATATTTTTTCATAAATTTTAGCTGCACATTAAGGAAACTATACAATTAAAACAGTATTTAACAATATGCATAAGAAACTATTTTTTTAAATTTTGTTTCTTTATAAAGCCCAGATCATTAATACCCTATTCACATTAACTATGAGATAACTTCTAAGGATTTTAAAACAATTTTGGTCTAATGTGTTACATCTTAATTTCAAACAAAAATTGCTATCTTGGATACATTTTTAATTCGTAAAAAAATTTAGGTATGTAGGGGAGAACGGGGAATGGCGTTCACTTAAAGAATGTAATTCATAACTCTCGTCGGTTTAGATTTATCTAATCTATTTTTGCTTCTAGCTATCTATATATATATATGTAACATTCACATATACGTCCTTAAGATTAAAAAAACTGCAAGCTACTTGCAGCAAATCGCAACAAATGTACAGGGTGTCCAGTTTTCGTATGTTTTACGGGTTATCTGCGTTATTAGTAAATATAGAAGGTTGCGGTTTTCGCGGCACTGTGATACTTTTTTGAGAAACAAACGATGCCATCAACAGAACTTTTCATAGCCCCCTTAGTTTTTTAGATACGGGGTGATTTTTGAAAATTTTGCATTTTGGGACACCCCCCTAGGTATCTCGGTTACGCTGCAACTTATCAAATAGGTAAAAAATGAACTTGTTATGTTGTATAATCCATTGGCTTAGTCAGATTTTTTCTATGTTTAATTGTTTTCGAGAAAAAGAGCAAGCTTGCATTGTTTTAAATGGGACACCCTATATATTTTTAGCTATTATGATTCAGTTTATCACAAGCTTTTTAAAAATATATAATACTTCATAGCTGTTTTCAATGTGAAGCTCAAAATTTACATTTTTCGACAAATTTAAATTTTTTTTTAGGAGGCCATGACGGGTATTTAGGAAAACAAAAGATGACAGGCTTGTTATCTGAAAAAATCTTTATTTACTGTCAGAATAGGTTACCCATTTTCTGTTCTTTATTTCTATTCAGTTTCGATAAATAGCAGTTTTTTCTTAATTATGGCTGCGAATGCAAAATTCGAGAATTATGAAAAGTACGATATGTTCGTTTGTTATATTCAGTGTAACGAAAATTCGGATGAAGCATTAGAAGTTTATTTTAACAGGTATGGGCATTAGGGTGGGTCGTTTTTATATTTTTTTTTTAATTTTCAAATGCCTGTAGTAAAAAAAGTTGTGTTTGGGTACATAAAGTTTAGTTATATCAAAAAAAAATATTTTTTTTAATTTAACCCCCCCGCCAGCCCCTTAAAAAATTAAAAATTAAAATTAAAAAAATGATCACGCCTGCAGCACAAGGTCATGTAATATGGATCACTGTTTAGTCAAAATTTTTTTTTAAATTTCTTAACATATTTAGACCCCCGCCGACCCTTAATGTTAGTAAAAAATTCAGGTATATAATTAACATCTCATTTATTTAAGAGCATTTTATTTTTTAAAATATACAAAACATTTTAGGACTCACTGCGTTGAGATAGCTGCCATTGAGTTCCCGGCCACTCATCCATATTAGCATTTTTTTAAATTTTCTACTCTGTAATCTGATTTTGTGTTAAACTTTGGCATATGATTTCTGGATGCTATAGTTGTACGTATCCAACCATCTCTGTTACTGAAACCACATACTGCCGAAGCCGCTTCTGTCACTAATTTGATACCTCTTTCAACAGCCTGCGTGTGGCAAGGTATTTTCCATAAATCTCCTTCTAGAAAACTACCTCCTGTTTCAATTAATTCTTGAATTTCCCCATCAGTTAATTGTTTTGTCATTGGCGGCTCCGTAATTCTGCACTCTTGCCAATTTATTAAATCAAGATAGGAATCCGCTTCAAAATTGAACTTAGGAATTTCAAATTTTCTTATGGTGTTCTTTAAATTAATATTATCCTTCTCTTTTGACCTGCAGCCCAATATTTTTCTATATCCTAATTGTCTTATATGCCGACGCGAGTCAAACAGCATCGTTAATATAATATTTTCAGGATGGCCATAAAAGCCGTTTCGTTGAATTACGGGATCAACTACGGCTTTTAGTTCGTCACTTAAATATCTTGAATATTGGATTAGTTTCCAAAGATGAAGAGCGCCCGATGTGCATAAAGGTACAGTTTTGACAAGAAACCAAACCTTTGCATATACTACAAGTATATACTCCGCCAAAATTTTTAGACTGGATGACGGTTTTTCCGTTGCAATGTAAGCCCGCAGAATACGATTTGCCGTTGTAAGCCATCTTGCATGGGACAACTTGCCAGGAGATCTATTCGCTAAATTAGATGGACAGTTTCCAGTAGATATTGCACACACATCTGGTATAAATAATTTTGGTCCGTGCTAAGTTCTTGCAAATTAACCGGAGGTAACTCAACTTCTATTTTTTCATAGCGCACAACAGGCAATTGCTCACAAGATTCCATTAGTTTGCCAATAGGGCCTGAAAATGATAAAGCTCCTGTGGTAGTTCCGTCCAAATATCGAACCAAATGCCGCAGTGGCAATTCGTTTGCATGTAGTAGACATATTAGCCATTGCAACGGTCGTTTAAAATGTAGTTCTAATAAATGTATTACACCACCATGAGATCCAGTGTTTACGACTGTACCATCGCAGCCAACAGCAATAATCTCGGTAATTGACACCTCAGCTTCTGTAAAAAAATTTAAAATGGTTGAAGATATTATCTTAGCCGTACCATTTATATGTGTTACATGCCCTATATAATCGCTACCTGGTTCCTTTAATAACACTATATGTTCTTCTATAACAGTTTTTCTAGAAGACGTATCTCCTTGTTTTTCGATTTGAAGGGTTCGATCTTTACGACCATCAAAATAGAGTGCTTGTAGATTAGCACCATCTTTTATCGTGTCCTTTTGTAAATCAAGTCGTTGCCTTTTTCTTTGTCGATCTAATTTGCATTTATCTATTACATAAGACTGGTCCTGTTTGGTTATCGATCCAACATCTTCAAGAACTGCGCTAGCGATCATTGCTCCTTTTCTACTCAATAATCCAGCTCGGTCTATAGCTTTTGCTAATGAAGGAAGATGAAGTGTTTTTTCTTCCATAGAAGTTGAGCTTGGTTTAAAGTCTAGGTCGGAGTTGGGTTCGCTTTGTATTGATATGTCTGATAGTTCGTTCACTTCAACATTCTTTTTTTTGATGCATTACACAGAGGGTTTGTATTCTTTCTTTCTTGCCTGCGCTCCAAAATCGTAGTTGTTTTGACGTCCACATTTCCTATAAACATTAATCTTTTAGTTCTCTGGTCGTTAAGAAGTTCATGTTCCATTTTTGGAACTTTTGTCGACTTCTCACAAGTACACAAGGAAAGATGCGCGCATTTGCACTTTGAAATATCCAAAAAGCTTAGTGCTAGCTTCATCCTTAAATATTTTTAGGTTATTTTTAGCAAAGTCGCTGGTTTTTCCTAGAGACTTTTTAATATTCATAAATTGTTTATGATATTTTTTTAATAACGCATTGCACTGCTGGTCTGATATAATAGGTAAACTTGCCTTTCTCCAAATTTGTTGAACTTTTTCTACAACAATTTTTATTATTTCACTAACTGTTGTGATTTTACCTTCGCAACTGGTGGCTAGGTCATTTTGGACATATAGGCAATATCGCATAACGTCACCATAACACGGAAGCCCTGTTTCACATAAAAGTTTAGGTTCATCAAACACAAGTGTCTGCCGCATTAAAGCTTTACGTTTATTAGATGTCGCCATCGTTTTCATAGGAAAAATGTACTTGAAACAAGATCCTAAATACTGTTAGAACATAACTGTATAAGATGACAGTCAATACTGAATTAAATTAACCTAACGCATTTGGTAATAGCCTAGGCGGCTTGGGATAACGCAGGTGCAGCCACCTGCGAGTCCAGACGGACACCTGCGCCAGCCAAGACAATCACGCAGTGTAGCATAAGGTGACGAGCGGTAAGAGGGCATTCTATGCAAATTTGCCTGGCGGGGGGTTTAAACAATGTTTAAAATAAATGCGATTTTTTGTGGGTGTATTCGAAGCTATTGTTAGGCTTTTGGCGCATCAGGCTTCAGTAATTTTCAATTTTATTTTTTTATTTTTTTACGGGTCGGGCGGGGGGGGGGGGTTAAATATTAAAATTAAAAAAAAAATAAAAATACCCTGCTTATGTTAGGCCAATACCCAACTTTTAATACTACAGGCATAAAAAAAGGAAAGAACCGACCCACCCTAATGGGCATCTTTTTCATCATATTTTAAAATTTATAAAAACGTAATATTCGCAGGTTCCCAGAAAGAAGACAGTGGATAAAAGAATATTTTTAAAAATAAAATCAAACTTAATCGAAGTCGGTTCATTTTCCAAACCCCGACCTAGTATTTACAATAAGAAAAACCAGGACATTGATGAAGTAAACGTTTTAGCTTCAATTGAAACAAATCAAAGTAGTTCTTGTAGAACAGTGGAAGGTTCTGTCGGTGTTACAAAATCAAGGGTTCAAACTATTCTAAAAAAACACAAGTTTAAGCCATACAAATTTCATGTCGTACAAAACTTACATCTCGGTGACGCGCAGCGCCGCGTAGAGTTTTGTAATTGGTATTTACAAAATGTAAATAGAGAAAATCATTTTGAAAGAGCGATTACATGGTCTGATGAGAGTCATTTTACCAGTGCCGGTATATTTAATCGGCAAAATACTAGGTTTTGATGACAGGAAAATCAGCATGTTATATTTCTATGGGAACGGCAAGGCACATTTTTTTTTTTTTAACAATCCTTTATTTAGACAATATGACAACATTTTGTTAACATAGTTCTATTAATAGTAATAACAACATCCAAATTAAGGTTACCCTCAAAACAATGCAAGATGCATTGGTACCGAAGGTACTGCTTTGTTAATCTTACAATTAGCAACTACCACCTTCTATATATACATGTATATTCAAATGTCAAAAAAAAAGAAATAACTTATGCACCAAATATGTATCTTTGTAGTTTGTTTACAAATACACCCTGCCGCCTTTCATTTTTTAATTCTGTAGGTAAACCATTATACACATTGGAGGCCGCGCTTATCGGGCTGTGCAGTGCTTTATTTGTCCTTGCACTAGCCAAACGAATATCATCACTGTTTCTTAGATTATGCTCGTGAATTTGATTTACATACTGAATCCGACTATTGCATTTGGATTTGTTATTTAAGATTTTAAACATTAATTTTGAATGTTCAAGCACTAGAATTCGGTGTGCAGGCTGAAGTTTAAGCATCTGGTATACAGTTTCGGTATGAGTGTAATAGTTTAAATTAAATAAAATTTTTAAAACTTTATTTTGTAGGACTTGAATTTTATTAAAATTGGGTTTAGCGGTTCATGCTTCATACTGGGAAGTAAAATTTAATATAATATATTTGAAGGCGGTCTTACTGCAAATAAATATTTAGACATTTTGGAAAACATTGTGCCCGAAATGGTAGAGAATGTGCCCCTAGCTCATCTTAATAGCTTATATTTGCAACAGGACGGAGCTCCCGCTCACAATGCTCAAATTGTAAGAGCATATCTTAACAATAATTTTCCTGGCCGCTGGATTGGAACACATGGACCTGTAAGATGGCCACCCAGGTCACCCGATTTAACGGTTTTGGATTTTTTTTTGTGGGGCTAACTAAAAAATAAAATTTATACTGTCCAGTACCAAACGATGGCAGATTTAAGAGAAGCCACTGAAAGAGCCTTTAGGGAGTTACAGGCACGGCCTTTTATTATTTTAAATGCACCGAGGCGAATCAGAACAATGTGTGAAACATGTCTTAGGCATAATGGAGAACAGTTTGAGCAATATTTATGAGAAGTTTCCTAAATCATCAAATAATTGTAGCTTTTAATTTTTGAACGTATAACAGAACTGAGTTAATTGTTATTTATATTTATAAAAGTTATTGGTATAGGTATATATTTTTAAAATTAGTGTTTTATATTTGTGAGAAGCTTGTGACAATTGTTCAATCTTAAAATTTATACGGTGTGCCGTTTAAAAAAATGTAAATTTGTTGAAAAATGTAAATTTTGAGCTTCACATTGAAAACAGCTATAAAATATTATATATTTTTAAAAAGCTTGTGATAAACTGAATCATTATAGCTAAAAATATATAGGGTGTCCCATTTAAAAAATGCAAGTTTGCTCTTTTTCTCAAAAACAATTAAACATAGAAAAAATCTGACTAAGCCACTGGATTCTGCGTGAATAAAACTAATAAGTTCATTTTTTAGCTCTTTGATAAGTTGCAGCGTAACCGAGATACGGGGGGTGTTCCAAAATGCAAAATTTTCGAAATTACCCCGTATCTAAAAAACTAAGAGGGCTATGAAAATTCTGTGATGGCATCGTTTGTTTCTCAAAAAAGTAACACATTGCCGCGAAAACCGCAACCTTCTATCTTTACTAATAACGCAGATAACCCGTATATAAAACATACGAAAACTGGACACCCTGTACACTGCAGTATTGACCGTGATTACTCCTTGCATAAGGGTAATAACGGTCATCCATAGGGGTAATGAAGGTCATAGTTGTAATTTAAAAAGCATTTATTAAACAGGAACGAGACTTATATTAAAAAAAAGACGTCTAATTAAACTTAATATTTTCATATATGCTTCGGGGTAGCTAAGCAAAACAAATTCTATTTTCTAATCTTTAGTAACACAGCTGACTCGCCAACATCGGGGAGAAACAAAACCTGACCTCAATGTTGCTGCATAAACTTCACAACCAAGACCTGTTTCACCTGTGCAGCGAACTTCTGTCGTGACTTTTCGTTAGAAAGCACGACTAGAACAAAATCATTTGATTGTATTGGAGCCTCTGTTTCAATGTTCATTTTTCTTTCGTTATCACTAATTTCTTCATTTTCGTCAAACTGATTTATATGCCAACATCAGACGAATCTTGGCAAACCTTATCCAGCTTCACTTCAGAATTGGAGGAAGAACTGTCATCCTGCTTACCTCTTTTAGAACTACTGGCGATCAATTATAGACACATCTCTTTTCACACCTCTATTAACTTAAAGTTTACTCGACCTTTGTTGACGTAGAAGCTTTTTTTTCTCCTTTCCTTCCAGGGCAGTCGTTTCAGGGGTATAACGGAATGTTGCTTTCTGTTTGTGCATTTTGCAGCTTTGCTTAGCCCAGGGAGAGGTGAAAGTTCATGTAAGGCAACTAAGCCTGACCCATATTGCCACTAGGTATTTGTTGATCTTAAACCGTATGGTAGTTCTCGTCTGCCAATGGTTCGTGGTTCGTTTCGATCCGTACGCTCAGGACATCAAGGTTAATTTCTAAATCTCGGACCGCTTGAACATCAGCTTCCCTCAAGTGGGAAATCTTCTTCGGAAAATATATTTGGATTTATAGGAACGATACGTGTAGATGAGAATCCAGACGTCTTGTTTGAAATTGTCGCTACACTTGAATATGCTTTATTGAACTACGCAATAATTTTATATGTCGTAATGGATTCACCGGGTTTTCTTTTCATTTGCAAGTCACATTCTCGATTATAGGCTCGTTTAAGTGGACCAAAAAATGCGAAGAATGGGGGAGCGCAACGAAAGTATTATAATGTTATTTTCACTTAAAAAATTTGTAAGCTTCAATAGTAATGGGGCTTCCGTGATTGTCTAGAATAAGTGGTGAGGATTGATCTTTGGCGGGTTTTGTATAATTATTGAAATGCTTTAGCCAAACCGTGAAAAGATTCTCGTTCGTCCAATCATTTACAGATCAATTGTATATTGCACCGGGAGGTCCGTTAACCGTAATGTTGAAACCATTCGCTTTCCAGCGTAGATAAACATTCTCAAACTTCCAGCTGCACTCATACAACAAATTACGGTAGTCGTTTCCCCCCTTTCTTCAGATGTTATGGAACCCATTCTTTTCTGCCCTTTATTCGTATAATTTTATTATGCCCGTTTCATGTACAGTCGTAAAGTCACTTGGTATGGTTGCCTCTAGTTTTCTCCCTAAAGGCGATGAATTTCTTTTGAGAAATCCTTGTAACCAGTCTATGCCTGCCAGACTTTTTTCTTTATTAAACAAGTGTTTTATCCTCGGTTTTATCTGTAGCCTCTCACCATATTCAAAAACTAACTTACGCAACTGCAGTGAAGTAACTCCTTAATATATATTAGCCAGTGCTTTGACGTTAGTATTAATTTCAGTCTCTTGTTCTCTTGAGAACACAAGTTTTCTCCCCATACTCCTATAGACTTGTACCTCTGCTGGAACGTAGCGATTCCATTCGCGTAGTAATTTCTTGTCGTTTGTTTTTGACTTAGTCGATTCCTAGCACTATCAATTGCATTTGATATATAATCTGCAGTCCAACTAGCTTCCTCAGTTTTGACAGTAATGACAGTCAACTGATCGCCATGCTCCCGACCAATTTCAATAAATTTAACAAAAGATAAAAACAAAACGAAAAAAAAACGTTAACTATATACAGAGCAGTATAGAGGATGGTAGGGGAGAGTGTTCCACAGTGAAACAATTTTTTTATTTTTGTTCACCAAATCCACATGCCACACCAAAACCTCAGTTTTATTACAAATTTTCGTTAACTCTACATTTATCTTTATAATTAAATAGCAAAACTGAATGCAAATATGAATATAATTTTTGGGCCCCCACTTTAGAAAAAAAAAAATTTTTGTTTCACTGTGGAACATCAGTGGGGTACACTGAAACAGTATAAACAAACACTGAAAAATAGTGGATTTTTATTTATTAAAAACACAAAAATTAAAAGAAACGCTATTTAAAGTAAACTATATTAACACAAAAGTAACTAGGTGTAGATAATAACAACCAATATGATCACAAAACCAAACAGCGGCTTAAACTAATTTTTAAATGACAAAAAAAAACATGCTTTGAGAAACCAAATGTCAACCTTACTCTAACCGTTAAATTCTCGTTGCGTTAACGAACTTCGATGCTGCTGAAGTTAATTTCAAATGAAATCAGATCCACTTGTCTGTTTGTTCTGCCATGCTGATTGGGTTTGGGTAAGATCATTTTAATGTCGCTCTCAGGAACTACCGCAATGTCAGGAACTTCCGGTAACACAAATTTGTTGGCTATTTTTGTGTGTCTTCTATAGAATTGGACTTCAACGTCTTGGTTTTTATCGCCGGGGCTTCTCAAGACTACTGCAACGTAATCAACCGTTTTTTTTATTTTCTCTCTTATTTTAAATTGCACCAATACAAAATCTCCAATTTCTGGGGAGCGCACAAGGTCTTCAAATCCATTTGGATTTAGTTTAGGAATCCAGCTCTCCGTTTCTGAACCAATAGACATTACGTCATCATCTTCTTTATCTGACGATTCGACAAGTTTACGCTTAGCTTTTTCGACAGCTTTAATAGTCACCTTTTTTTTATTTTTTTCCTTTTCCCTTTCCTCTATAATAATTTTTTCTGGAGTATCCGTTGCTATCATGCTTTTTCCCTTCCTTCTATTTATCTTACCCTTTCGTGCGGAAGCCTTCGGATAGCCTCTGAATTGTTCCGGAGAAACAAATTCGACTTTTTTTTGTACGGTGGGCAATGAAATTTCTGCAGCTTCATTCCTTCCACTAACTTCACAGTTATTCCCTTGATATGGGGCAGACTGAAACATCGATGGTCCACAATGGAACACCACTGTTTCACTGTGGACCATGTTCAACCTCAAACAAAAAAGACATTTATATGCAAACAACAAATATTTTAAAACATCTTAATGCCTACTTACATGACCTAATTATGGTACTTCCTTTTGCTCCAAGAATATTTAAAAAAATATTAAAAACTAAGCCGGGAATTGGTTGTTAAATTTCGACCCACGTGTAACTTTCGATGCCTTTTCTGGACTAAAACGCTGCCATGAACAAACCGCGCCCTGTGCTGTGATGTATTTTGTGGTGGGAGTTAGAATCCTAGTCGAGCTACTATCCACGAGATGGCGGAAGTTTTACGTCTGTTGATTTATTTTTAAATGGGAATGTTTCACTGTGGAACATGTTTCACTGTGGAACACTCTCCCCTACATACCTCCCAAAAAAAGATTTTTTAGTGAAGTTATGCAAAATATTGGATTTAAAAAGATTAAAAACCACACGTGCTTTATTAGATGAAATGTCAAGAAAAGTACAAAATGACTTTTCAATATCTGTAATGCAACTGAAGCCTGCTCAAAGGCGTTAATCGTAACTTGAATAAGGCACCATGTATTTTGCAACTTTATTTAAAATGGTTTTCTAGATATTGAGGTGACCGCAATTCCTCCGTGAACGACATTCCCCCGTTCTGCCATCTACTTTTGTTGTGTTATTTTTTGGCTAGGATGCACTGGATTAATTACCTGTTGAAAGTAAAATTCGATTGCATCCAATGTGACCTCATAATCTTTTCAGATATCTAGCGTTTTTGCACAGCATTATTATTAGCAAATAAACCATACAAAATATTCATTCTATTTAGTGTCTGGGGTATTTAAATACATAGGCAAGGGAAATACACAGTAACAAGAAAAATACATCAGTAACCGAATTAAGCCTATATACCTTAAAGGCTAAGCACAAAAACTATGTTAATACTATTAAATGTAGGTTATCGTAAAACATAATGTAATTATGAAATAAAAAGCTCTAGTCTTCCTCCACAAATATTGTATTAAATTAAATTGTCAGGTGTTAATCCCTACATGTTTCGGATGTTTAAACATCCATCATCAGGGGAAACTAGAAGAAATAGTATATGTGTAAATATAAGGTCAAGTTCAGTTCATAAGAAGACTTACCAAAATCGAGTAAAAATATTGAGACTAGTTACCCCGAATTAATGGGCATAACTCTCTTGTTTAATGAAATGTAGAAGAGTTCTGATATACTAGGTAGAGTTAGGAGATAGTTACATGTTTTAGGAGGAAAACTGTAAAAAAAAGATTAATAGAGTACAACATTCTTCGAGAATTCCAACTGTAAGTTATTATTAATTATAAAGAGTAGAGTGAAGTGTTCATAGCATTAAAAAGAGTAGTATTATATTAGTTAGGTAGAAAACTACAGAATGTAGAGCAATATACTTACAAAATTAGTTTTTAATTAGTGGAAGATCATTAAGTTAAATCAAATTATTATTTTTATTGGATGAGGATGAAGAGGTTAACTAACGTAATATATGAAGTCTAAAAGATTTTTTGGGCTTACGCCCGAGAAGATGTATTTGGACATCGTCTTATTATAAAATATTAAGTTAGATTAGGAAATATGAATTTAATAAAAGTTCTCCACACTTTAACTCGTGTAGTTGATTGAGATAATGAAGTTGACGTAAACGTCACTCTATGACAGTATTCAGAGTTGGTAATTGTTCACCTCACTCGGTAAATATATGATAAAAATCAGTGTTGAAAAGTTGCTCGATTTTGGTTTACAAAATTATGTTTTAGTTGTCGACACTGAACTAATAAAGTGCTTGTTTAAGGTACAGATGCACTAGAGAAATCTATTGGCGGATTAATAAACTATATGGCAAAGGTTGTGAAATTATAAAGGAATTGGTAATTATAATTATTATTTTATCTTAATATGTTTAGTGCGCCCTCTTTAAATAGTGTTTTCAGGATCTTCTCGGTTATATTTTTCGTGAGTGTAGTTCCCTTGAACCCCCCATTGGACATTTACCAATTCCTTTATAATTTCACAACCTTTGCCATATAGTTTATTAATCCGCCAATAGATTTCTCTAGTGCATCTGTACCTTAAACAAGCACTTTATTAGTTCAGTGTCGACAACTAAAACATAATTTTGTAAACCAAAATCGAGCAACTTTTCAACACTGATTTTTATCATATATTTACCGAGTGAGGTGAACAATTACCAACTCTGAATACTGTCATAGAGTGACGTTTACGTCAACTTCATTATCTCAATCAACTACACGTGTTAAAGTGTGGAGAACTTTTATTAAATTCATATTTTCTAATCTGACTTAATATTTTATAATAAGACGATGTCCAAATACATCTTCTCGGGCGTAAGCCCAAAAAATCTTTTAGACTTCATATACTACGTTAGTTAATCTCTTCATCCTCATGCAATAAAAAATAATAATTTGATTTAACTTAATGATCTTCCACAAATTAAAAACTAATTTTGTAAGTATATTGCTTTACATTCTGTAGTTTTCTACCTAACTAATATAATACTACTTTTTTAATGCTATGAACACTTTACTCTACTCTTTATAATTAATAATAACTTACAGTTGGAAGTCTCGAAGAATGTTGTACTCTATTAATCTTTTTTTTACAGTTTTCCTCCTAAGACATGTAACTATCTCCTAACTCCACCTAGTATATCAGAACTCTTCTACATTTCATTAAACAAGACAGTTATGCCCATTAATTTGGGGTAACTAGTCTCAATATTTTTACTCGATTTTGGTAAGTCTTCTTATGAACTGAACTTGACCTTATATTTACACATATATTATTTCTTCTAGTTTCCCCTGATGATGGATGTTTAAACATCCGAAACATGTAGGGATTAACACCTGACAATTTAATTTAATACAATATTTGTGGAGGAAGACTAAGAGCTTTTTATTTCATATCATTTCAACTCCACTGCAAGAATGGACTACGTCTTCAATTTTATAATATTATTATATTATAACCAATTATTGCTCGGCAAAATTAGAATAACATACAGGGAGAGCCTCAAAACAATTAAACAATTTTAAACCAAATAAACAAGAAATCTGTTTATTTTAATAAAATTATTATTTATTTTTAATAATCTAAGGAAAATATTTGTTCACTTCTTGAAAATGACATTATAAAAATGACGACAATGTCCTTCGCGACACTTATCAAAGTTTTCACGGAATCTTCTCAAAACCTTTGCAATAAGTGCCTTCTTATTGATTTTTTTTTAATCGGCCTTATTTTTTGGCGGGTGATGTAAGTCTATTATTGTCTGCTAGAATAATCCATGAAACCTCGCCGATATAAAGAGAAACATTATAAAAAAATATAACTTTTCATAAGATTCCGGTAAAATTTTGAGGAGTAGCGCGAATTTCAAAAAGTAAAAATTTCTCTCTGTTTCTTTAAGTTAACAATAAACTAAAATTACAATGAACATATTTGTTTTTATTTTAATTCAAAATTAATGGGTCGTTTAAAGACATCCTGTATTTAGTAAGTTTTTACTGATTTTTTCAAATTACTAATCGCAGTTTTTTGAATTATTTGTACAAAACTTTTAGCAGCACAGCGACCTTCAGTATTTATTATGAATAAAAAGATAATAAAGACAAAGTCAATAATTCTCCAATTCCTGCTCTGTATAAACGATATTCGCCCCACAGCGAGACTGGCGGACTGCCCCCGGAGCTTGCTTAGGATGCTATCAGCACACTTACATTTTTACGCTGAGTGTGCCTGATTTTGGTATATTTTTTCGAAATGTTGGTGAGAAGAATAGTTGAGGTTGGTTTATGACAAATTTAATACCTGCAGAGTGATTGGTTATGTTTTTCTCCGTGGATTTCTCGGTTTCGTTTCTCTAGTCTTTCTCTAGTCTTGCAAAAAAGTCTCAATTAACAATTTTGAAGTATCTTTGATGGACATTCAGAATACGTTATCAGAAAATACAAATCAGCATAAAAATATTGAAAATTTTAAATAACCTGGTATTTTTTAAAATTACACACACTGTATTTTATTTTTTTAATCGCTAGAGCTCATTCTCCCGATTTCAAATATATATAGTTTATTAAAGTTACTTTTGTTGAATTTCGAAGAAAACAATTATTAATAAAATAAATAAATGTAGTTGTTTGGCAGTTATTTAATTTATATTATTTAAGAGTTGTCTCAAATGCTCAAAACAAAATGATATATTCTGAGGTAGAAAAAGTTAATATTGCACCAAATTTTTATAAAAAGTAATCAAAACCAACGCTTGGCGCGACAAGATTTTGGGCGACTTTACCGTAATAGAAGAGCTCCCAGTGAGAAAACATTTGTTAACATATATATAAGCGTTTTAAAAATATCAGTTCGGTGAAGCGAAAACCAAAAATTGTTCGAGTAAATGAAAATCAAAAATCATATATACTTCTATATTTTCAAGGTAATATATTTACCTATAATGTTTTTTATTTCAGACGAGTAAAATAAATTACATTTTTTAGACAATCCAATGAAATCCATACGGGATTGTAGTTGGGACATGCAATATAGCAACAACATACCAACATAGCAAAGTGACAAAAACTTTAAAATAACATCATTTTCACGCCTTTAAATATACTAAGGTTTAAAAATTAAGTGACATGGATAAACAAGGAATATTATAGAGTTACGTTGACTCACTCAAAAATCCAGATTTTTTTAATCATATACTTTGGACGGACGAATCGAATTTTAACACGGCCGCCTTATTTAAAGAACTTTTTTGGGCAGCGGAAAATCCAAAAAAACTTTAGAAATAAAAAGATCTGGTTAGAAGTCTATATATACAGGGTCGTTGGTATGTATGGATACGGTCGATTATTTCTTAAAGTATAAAAGTTATCAAAAAATATCTTAGACAAAAGTTTTAGGGTTTTTTAAGGTCTACTAGAATTTTAAACAAATAAGTATACAGGTTGAGTCAGAAAACCGTAGAGAAGCAAAGTTACTTTTTTTTTAAATAGAATACCCCATATCTTAGAATATTTTTGGACTTTACATGAAATAACAAGTATTTTTTAATAAGTTATTATAAGTCTAAACCTATTAGTTTTCGAGATATCGACTTTTAAAAAATTACATTTTTAAACTTTGACAGCTTCTAGCTTTCTAACGGTACGTCTTAGAGTATATTACTATACTATATTATATTATAGTATATTAACAGATTGCATGTCCCTATCTTACTTTTTTATTATCTTCCCGAAAACATTAACTTCCGGTTAAATCGGAAGCACTGTATTTCCGGATTTTGAGTTACATCCGGATTAACCGGAAGTTGACACTTTTAGGAAGATAATAAGAAACTAAGATAACGACATGTAGGTAAGCCGTTTTACTCTAAGACGTACCGTTAAAAAGCTATAAGCTGTCAAAGTTCAAAAATGCAATTTTTCAAAAGTCAATATCTCGAAAACTTTTAGGTTTAGACTTATTCAAAAATAATTCTTATCTTACGTAAAATCCAAAAATATTCTAAGATATAGGGTGTTCCGTTTAAAAAAAAGTAACTTTGCTTCTCTACGGTTTTCTGACTCATCCTGTATATTTAGTTTTTTTAAATTCTAATAGACCTTTAGAAACCCTGAAGCTTTTGTCTTAAATATTTTTTGCTTTTGTTTTACTTTAAGAAATAATCGACCGTTTCCATACATACCAACGACCCTGTATGTGTATGGTGCGGTATTATAGAAAATCGGGTTGATGGATAAATATTTTATAATGGGTCCTTAACAGGGATACCTGGAAAATGAAATTGAGGATGAAATTAGTATGCTTCCCTTAAATATACTTAGAAACTTAATATGGCAACAGGACTCCGCATAGTGTTTTAGCCGTTAGCAATACCTAAACGCAAACTATAATATATTGGCTGGCAGAAGCGGAATTATTCCCTGGCCTCTTAATAGTCCAGACTTAACCCCATTGGACACCTTTTTATGGGGATAGTTAAAATTAAAAGGTTATATCAACCGTACCAAAACTACAGAAGAAATGTAAATCAAAATAGAGGAAGAAATTAATAATCTCAACTACCCGCCAGAAATAGGGAAAAGGGAACTCTAGAAAATTTAAAGCAAATATATGGATTGTGTGTAGATGTAAATGGGGGCCATTTTCAACAATTATTTTAATGTGTAGTTAATAATAACTGAATTAAATTAAATTTCTTTGTTTTATTATCACAAAAATAAATCAGTAAGGTATTAACCAGTGTGGTTGATTAAGTGTGCCACAAATCGAAAACTTCTTTATTATCGGTTTATTCTTAATAAAAGTTGGTGCATATCCGATAACAATTTCTGATGCACTTAGAATGGTTTCAAGTCAAATATTATGCAGGATAGGGCAAAACAAGAAAATCGATTAAGAGTAAATTACCCTTATGTCGAAAAATAGAGAAAAACGTTATTAAGAAAAGTTATTTAGAATTAAAAAATATATCTACAAATACATGACTATCCAGGATAGTATTTGTGAGTTTCAATGATTTGCCTGATTTGTATTTTTTTATTATTTCACACGGTATCGACTTCTATGGTCTTTAGTTTTTGCCATGCAGGTACATTAACATTAGAAGAGCGATTATCTTATTTTTAGGAATATTTGCGAAATTCGAAGTTTGTTTGTAGTATCCTTGCAACGAACATAAATAAACAAATTTCACAAATTTGCTTCAATTTGATGAAAACCGTCCCATTCTGTATTCCATATATTGCATTAAATGCACCAATTTATTGCATGTACAAAAAACCTATGTATTTCAAAGTTAATTAAAATATGAGGTAAAGGTAAGCTTTGATGTCTAATTCAGCTAGTCAAAAATGAATACCTGTACTAACGCTGAAATGGCCCGGATGCATATCAATTATTGCCTAGCAAATGGAAATGCTAAAGAAGGTCGGCGAATTTATCAGGAACGTGATCCAAACAGAGTACTGCCATGTGCCAAAATATTTTGACAGCTCCATGCAAGACTGAGTGAGACTTGGAGCTTTAAACGTAGTACGGACCTTCCTAGCAGACCTGCAACAGTCACCGCGCCTGAGTTAGAAGAGGCTATACTTCGGAGATAGAAGATGATCTTTCAACTAGTAGCAGTGCAACTTCAAACAAGTGCATCAACTGTTTGGAGGGTTTTGCATCTTTATCAACTATACCCGTACCATATTCAACGTGTCCAAGCTCTGCTTCCCCGTAATTTTTAGCCAAGGTTTGATTTTAGTAGGTGATTGCTGAATACAGTAGCATAACAACAATTTTTTACCGAACATCTTATTTACTGATGAGCCCTCTTTTTCAAGAGGAGCCATTTTGAATTTACATAACAAACATTTTTGGGTGGACGATAATCCTCATAAAATTAGAGAAGGTCGCTTTCAGCAGTAATTTATCGGTTAATGTATGGGCAGGGATCATTTGCGACTATCTTATTGGACCATAGTTTTTACCGCCTCGATTGAGTGAAAACTCCTATATGCAGTTTCTATCTGAAGGACTTGACGTTCTGTTAGAAGACGTACCTCTACAAATAAGAAGGAATATGTGGTTCATGCACGACGGCGCCTCGGCTCATTTTAGCCTAGTTGCTCGTTAAAACCTCGACATCACTTTTTCTAATTTCTAGATTGGACGCGCAGGTCCTCAAGGTTGGCCAGCTCGCAGTCCCATTTTGAATCCTCTAGTCATTATTATTTTATTTTATGACATTATTTATGCGGTCATCTAAAGTCTCTGGTATACAAGATGCCTGTACCAGATGAAAACGACTTAAGAGTTCGAATTATTGGAAGCGATACGAAATAATGCAGGCATTTTTGAACATGTAAGAGAATCAATGGTGAGACGATGGCAATCGTACGTTTTATCAGAAGGTGGCCATTATCAACATTTGCTTCGATTAACTGTTGCATGTACATAGGGCAATAAAATCGAGAAAAAGATATTTAAAAAAATTATAAAAAAACGATTTTTTTTTTAAATTTTAACACACTGTATATTAAAAACGGGGCAACTCCGGACACATGTTCATACGAACTTTATCTCTTATAATATCATAGGGAATCATTTCCTTAAATTACGTACCGTGCTTCTGAAACACCCTGTATATTTGATCATTCGCCGACGATACTCAGGGTATGGCCATAGTGCACCGCTGCTCACGCACCCCTTCGTCGCTTCAACCACAGCAGTTGCAAGCAGCGAGATGGGCCCGCGCGATTCTAGCTGGTGATGGTCATTATACAGCGCCGCTCGAGGATGCGTCTCGCTTTTGGAGCTATCAAGTGAGGATCTATTATGTAGTTTGTTGACAACAGATAATATTTCTCACAAAATGAAATAAGAAAGAATGATGAATGTTCATAAAATTAACGGGACTCGTCTTAATGAAGATGAATATCATGCTTTGTTTCCTGCACTTAAAGCTCACCCCGAGAAATTTTATGAATGTTTTCAGATGGAGGAACAGACATTCGGCTACACCTTGAACAAAAACACTGGATAAAGAAAAAATGGTGTAACTTTCATAAACAGGAAATTCTGCCTCAAAAACGCCTTATGGTAAGTGTGAGGTGAATCGTTTTGAATTATTTTTGATTATTTAATTTACCCATATGTACCGGGTGGTCTAAAAAGAATGGACGCCGGCGATATGTCAGAAACCGTTTTGGGTGTCTTTATATATCCGGTTCTATTTTAATAAAAGCAACATAGACAGTACGAAGTTAATAACAAACTGATCGGGCTTCTGGAGCGGTAAGCGCTCGCGTGACACGAAGAGATAATAATTCATTCGGTGCATTAGGGCCATACTCTTACTTTTGTTTTAAGCCTGATAATACCGATATTGCCGGTATTAACCTAAATGAAAGTTTGGAGTGAATAAGTAAATTTTGCCAGTGTCACAATCTTAGACTTAACTCACAGAAGACTGAACTAATGTTGTTTAGTCCTAAAAATCGTTTTAGTATCATGCCCGGTACCCAGACAGCACGCAATATTCAGTGGACATCCCAAAATAGACCAAAAGAAGTACGGGATATCCTGTACTTTATCATACGCCCTATGGATATCCATTGCTCTGAATCCATTGGACATCGTAATATTGAACATGCACTGGATGTCTGTTTTAGAGGACATCGACTCACATTTCAAATATTTTTGAAATTGCCGCCAGAAATTGGCATGTCAATGGCTACTAGCGGATGTATTGAAACTACTGTTGTGTGTTCTTTTTATTTTTAATATGTTAATCACCATTACTGGAATATAGTTGTTTCTCTTTTTAGTCCCACTAGCAAAGGGAATATTACAAAGATCAGTCAAGCAAGTTTGAGGCACAAAAGAGCATAAAAGGAAAGAAAACCTTTGAATTGGCGGTCTGACGCCATTTGTGACGTGTGTGGCGTGATACGGTTTCGGTTTCTCATTCGCGTTTTGTCGCAGGTTAGGTGTGATGTTAATCGTTTTTGGGTATGAACACTGGTTTAAAATAATAGTGAAATCCAACAATAATTATTAACTGCTTTAGTGTGGTGTTTATTTTTGTGTACCTGCTTTATTCCTGTTTTTTTTTGTGAAAATATCCAGTAAGGGACTTTAAGGAATATGTTAGAGTAGAGTGTTAAGTTTATATTATAATTATAGTTGGAGTTGGATGAACCCGGCCTAAATTGTGTTTAAATAATATTACGATAATTTTATTGATAATGCCTAAAGCTAAGATTTCTCGTTTAAACTATAAACGAGAGAAAAAAGTAATGATTTTTTCCTATCACATTTTTTATCATCTTTGAAAATGAAACGATTCAGTGTTGCAGCAGTATACTAAATGATGCACAATGTTCCAGTTGGTTAATGTCGGTTAATTTTTCTAATCCTTGTGCATCATTAACTGATACTGATAATATACTAGGGTGGTGGTACATTCGACATTGACTCTTTAAAACAGAATTTTGCATGCCGTGATACTTGTAACGAGACATATACTACAAGTAGTAGTTCAAGTGTTAGTCTCGTACCTAAGCCGTCTAAAGTTAAAAAAATTTAAATTTCTCAAAAACTCAATAATTGCTTAAAATCGGTACACTCCCTTAGCTTCGCTGTAATTTCTATAAAAAAAGTTTCGTGATAGATACATTATATAGTATTATCAATAAAAGAAAATATAAAGAGACTTTTGCCTTGTTCTGTTGGTGTTTGCTGGGCCATTTGATCAATAAGAGTAAAAAGAAATAACTCTCTCATTAATTATCGTTCTTTACATAGAACTATATGTACATATTTTAAGCCAGCTTATTAATTTTTTCAGAAGCTGCTGTCGAAGTCAACTCCGAGTTTAACAACTCGGTGGTAGATGAAAATGGGAAAAAGTGGATTCGTCGGGCAAAGGAAAGATGCCAATATTCCGAAAAAAATATTGATCTTCCGAAATGAAAATAATAAGTTTAATAATAAAGTTTAAATTAAACATTCCTACCTATTTGGTTTTATTTAAATTATTAAGTACTTATCTACGATGCTGGAACTACTTTCGGGCGTTTCGCCAACGATTGCACGTGCATCTCCAGAAATCTCGACTCTAGGAATTAAGATCTCTTGAGATGCCACGTGCAATCATTTGCAAAACATCTGAAAGTAATTTCAGTTTGGCAGGGTTCATTTAGGGTCCAAAAAACGGAAACGGACATCCACCGGATGTCCACTGTACCTTCTTAATTTTACTTCTATGGTGGTATGAATATCCATCGAATGTCCAAAATTTGTATCGCTGTAGTATCTAGTGGATGTCCAGCAAGGATGTTCACTGGACGTATTTTATTTTATTAATGCGTTGTCCACTGGACATTTAGTAGGGACATCCATGGGACATCTTTGTTGAACATCCATCGAATATCCGAATTTTGAACATCGTATCATCCTTTGGATGTCCAGTAGATATTTTTCGGCATAAAACTGGACATCCACTAGATATACGTATATCCGATTTCAGAAATCCATAAGATGTCCAATGGATACGTGTGTGCTGTACTGCTGTGCTTTTTAACGCTTAAGAAAGTGGACCTGATATAGATACATTTTAAGTGACGATTTAGGTTAAGTCAGTGAAAATAATAAAGAATATAGCGCCTCAGAGGAAAATTTTCGCCGAAAAAGGTAGAAGTAGAGCTGGGATATGATATTATGTTTCATTTAGCACGTTTTATTTTAGATTACAATACAGTTTTGGGATTGAAATATTATTTAATTCTATTTTTTTTGGTATCAAAATCAACACATTATTTAAACTGATTGGTCGTTATGAAGAATTTATAAAAGCACCCTTTCTAGATAGTTGCTTGTTTATGTTGTAAAGTTGTCGTTATGTAATATGCATGTTATATTTTCATTGTAGGTATAAAATATATTTATACAATGATATTACACATTTCTTGATTTTAGTTGTTATGTTTAATTATTAGTATAGTATAAATTATTATAAAGAGCAAGTTATTAAAAAAAAAACTAATACATGAAATCTGAGCGTACAGCCACAAATCTGTCGTGCAATTCAAGAACCTAGTAAGTCGAGTTACTATAAAATTGAGTTTTCTATGTCATCGTACTCTACGCAACGAGATCTACCTGTATGTATTTATTTTGTGAAATTATCTTAAAAACTTACAAAGTATCTGGACACACTAATGTCAAGGTTTGAGCGATTTAGAGGAAAAATGTAATATTTGCAAATTAAAAACCATGTATCTAAAATTTCCCAGACTAAAAACAAGTAACATGCTTTATTTATGTTATATTCACAACACTTGCTAGGAAATGAATATTGGGTATTACAATAATTGTAAAATGAAGTAAGTTGATTTACGAGCTACATGTTTATATTTTTAATAGTCTATTAAGTGGATATACTATAACCAACTATAACGTTCTTTTAAAACAGTTAAACGTGTAAGTTGACTTGCTTACATTTGCGGGAACCTCCGCGCGATGTTCCACCAATAAAAAAACGTCAAATATATCACGTTACCACTTTTACTGTATCCTGACTTCCTGCTGTTGGATACCGAAATCCACAAAACAGATAAGAGGTTAGAAATGCGAACTACGTAGAAAACCAGAGAAACAAAGATTCAAGTTGGCCACCAGTCCACCCCAAGCCCTACGGTAGGAAATTTATTGCGGATGGCGGGTAGTTCAAATAACTTGTTCTCAAATTACTGGTTTACTGTTTAAACAATATTTGACATTTTATCGGTTTTTTAGTTAATTCACTCTAAAATACCATGTATTCACTAAATTTTAGAATTTAATGAATGTATGTATTTTATATACAATTATACCAAAAGAAGCAATAAATATCATTAAAAACCAAATATTGTTGTTATTTATGAATGCCGATGTAAATAATAAACAAAGATTATGAAAAAAAATTTAAAATTTATTTAAACTTTGCCATAAAAAATAATGTGAACAAATTCTGACAAAAATTGGTATCGAAACAATAGAAATACTTTATAGCTACAAATAAGAAATGTTCTGTATAAAATAAAGCAAAAATATAACTAATAACAGTGACGTGACTAAATGGTTCCAAGTGTTTCATAAACCCGGGCTTGCTCGAGGCAAGTAGGTGATTTCTTGACATTTGGGCGTTGCTCCAAAAAAAAATGTTTGCGACACAGGCCATTATAGATACTGATAGAGGCAAATAAGGAGAATACACTTAAAGTATTAAATGGCAAAGAACAAAATGAAAAACTTACACGAGGCTGGACATAAAAGTCCTTCGGCATGACTTATCATACAGTTCTATTTGCATTCGCTTGGGCTGTGGATATGGACCTATTCTATAAACTACGGTTGGTGGATCTTTTTAAAGAGTATGCTAAAAATATGCGAAAAGATCCAATTTCAATTTCGAAGTTCGGCAAACGTAACCTTCAAAGCGTAAATTTTACATTTAGGTTACATACCTGTGATATAAAGTCGCGCAACCATCCCAAAATTCTTCAAAACGTGTAAAACGGTCTGTAAAGGATTAAAACGGTACACATATTTGTGTGATGTGGCATGAAGCCAATAAAGGCAGAACGGGTCCTGATGTAGTGTCTACATTTTTTAACGTTCTTAAAAATATGCAAGAAGACGTAAAAAATGTAATTTTTTGGGCCGATAATTGCGCGGCCCAGAATAAAAATTGGACCTTATTTACCGCTTTCGTTATTTTTGTCAATGAAAATTGGGGTCCAGATACCATAACGATAAGATTTTTTGAGCCAGGTCATTCTTTTATGAAGGCAGACGCTATACATGGGGCGATAGGTAGACAGTGGAACAAAACCAAAGAGGTTTTGACTTTTCAGGATCTTTTACAACTTATAAAAAAATCCTGTAGAAATCTTAAAATAATGGAACTTCATGCGGAAGACTTCCTACAATTTCAAAATGGATGTCAGACGAGAAAGCAGGGATCACAATAATTACCTTTATTACATGATATAAGAATTTGCCAATTTCGCAAAGGTAGTACATCTCTATTTTATAAGCAAGAAATAAGCAATATTGATTTTACTGAAGTGAAATTTCTAAAGCCTAGCTTTAAGCATAATATCCCGATTGTAAATCAAACTCCTATTTGTAACTTAACATAAATCGAGAAAAAAAAGAAAAAAATTTAAAGGAGTTGGTTCCTCAAATGCCACCTGTGAAACAATTGTTTTGGCGTCAACTGCCTGTTTCTGATAACTCTGAAGACCTCGGAAAAACGACAGAAAATGAGTAGCCTACATTACTATCACCATCTTTAATGTTAGTTAGGAGTTAAACTTTTCTTTTTTTTGTGTTAATTGTATTAATAGTATTTCCTAAAACATAGTATTAAAATTTGTTTTTGAGTATGTTTATTAAACTAAGTACAAATTTAGTTTAGTTTTGTGTTTTATTGTTACTCATGGTCATTTTCATCCATTCATAAAGAATTTAATTTCACCGCATTCATATATTGCAAACCTAAATACCTCGTATGCCATGTTACTCCATAGAAATAAAGTTACTAATTTAAAGTACCTAGTCTATAAAAGAAAATTATCCCAACCAAAATTCAAGTGTGTCAATTTACTAATCTGAAATAAAGTAGTATTTCGAATTACCTGTTTTTAGTTTAGGATATCATATCATACCTGTTTTTTCGATTGCAAATATATGCCAATTTGTATCAATTTATATTTCTAGTAAGTTTTGAAAATTCGTTTAACTGTTTATTTTTTAATGAAAATCCATGACTGTTTTGGAAAAGTAATCTATTTAACAAGAGCTTCTTCTGTAAAAAAATTTAGAACAATAAATTAAAAATTGAACAAGTTGTGCAATTATTAAATATTTTATTCACTAAAAATTGAATTTCTCAAAACTTACTTTTTCGACTTAGGTACTAGGTTTTTGTATTGCACGGCAGAAATGTGTATTTTGAAATTTATATTAATAGAATTATTACTTAGTTTTCCTTGACACAATTATAGTAATTCTTTATCATCTCATGTAGATATTTTCTTCAGTATCTCTAGAGCAATCTGATTATAATAAATGTACACGGTGGCGGGAAAACTCTATCGACATGGTTTTAGAGATAGTAAATGTATGAAACTAATCTACCAACAATAGTTTTAATTACAGATAGCAGATACTATATTCAGGAAAGACTCCTGTACAGTAAGTGGCTTTACATAATAGTATTTAAATCAGTTACCGCTCCATCTGAAGGAATCTGCTTCTGGTACTTATTTGACGCCGGAGCACATTCTAAACACAAAAAACACCAACACAATAGAGCTAGTTTAAATGTTAACATATTGTTATTGTTTATCAATTACACTTAAAGTAGCACAAAGACCTCCAAATTATTCTTAACACAATTATTATTGAATGGTGTAAAATTATTCAAATTTTATTCAGGTTGTTTTTACCAGAAACACAGTAGCATTGTTTTAGATTTTTTAGAACTTTGCCTTAAACAGCAAGACCCTGAACTGATGAAAATATTGACAGCGCTTAATTTTAAACCTAACAGTGGTTAAAAAAATATTTATTTCTTGCCAAAGGCACACTGTGGGGTTTTACAAACACATTTCTTAGTGATACTTCAAAGAAAATATCGGAACGTATAAAGTGAATCATAATGGGAAACAAGTTTGGCAAATAAAACAAATATTATCGACCTGATGAGTAAAAGAACCACACAAAGAATAATAAATTAGTTACTTTCAGATCAAGCAGCCTAGGGCTTAGCGCCTTATTTTAATATTTACGTTATTATTTAAGGATACATATTTAATATAAGAACTTCTGCTCTTCTTCTTAAAAAGTATTACCTACTGAAAAAACCATAATTTGACGTAATTTTGCGTGTAAAATTATATTTGTGTAACAGACTGTGATAGTATGTATTATTATATCGGAAATATGCAAATGTATATTTAGGTAAATTCATTAAACTGACAAGTGTTTAGAAAATGGTGACCGATTAATGGCCAAAGTAATAATTGTTTAATTTAAAATTTTATATTTACTAAACAACCTACTGACGCACTTTCTTTCTATGAAAAGAAGTTAAGATAAACCCTAAATAATTTATATTTAGTACAAAACATGAAACTGTAGAATTATTCGTTTGGAAATTTAGATAAATGATGTTCCTTTCAATAAAGCATATTATACACACTGTCTGAATCAATTTTTTGCAGTTAATATTCCTTAGCAGATATGTTTTAATATTTTAACAATTGTGTTTATCTTACGTCACACAATATTTTTGTTTTTGTTTTGGTTTACACATCCTATAGATTTATAATGTGTTTTTTTTTTATGTTAAGTTTAAAAACTATATAATTAGATGCAAGCTATAAATAGCTCTTTGCTTATATTTTTTTTTCACTACTAACTCCAGAAACAATAATTGTTATTGCCCGTTTATTAGGCTGACAAACGGTGTTTCTCTATCTCTTGTTCCATTATTGACCTAGGTGTATTATGAAAATAGTCGAATAAATTATTACGTCTGTGAAAGGCAATGACATAAATATGAACCATATACAGTGTGTATATAAAGCATGAAAACGGCTTAATAACCTTACAATGTATTGGCCGATTTAAAACTATAATTAAGTAAGAATATAAAATTTACATACAGTTACCTAAAAGGATCTTATGGGCCGAATGACGATATTGGCGTTCTTGCCAGCTGTTTAGTTTGTCTGGAAATCAACCGAATTTCAAGTTTTTATATGTAACACCCTGAATATTTTTCCAATTATATATTCTACGTTACATTTGTTATATCGTTGATACAATATACTTTGTTCCTGATATCAGTAGTTTTTGAAATTTTAATCGAGAGCTCACGGTGCATGGAATAGATTAAAAGAAAAAAATCGTTGGATAGAGAAGGTACTTTTTCGCCAAAAATTGAAAAATAAGTTTTGGAAAGGATAGTGTTTTTCGAACTATTATAATGCGAAAACTCTCTTAAAACGCCTATGAAAGAAAAGATTACTGACAGTGTTGCCATACGTGACTGGTTTTATGTCGATCCACAATTTGCGCACATCCGCGAAAGAAATAGTTGCAATAGCATTTCTACACTAGACTGACATTGGTTAAAAGGGCGCTAACCGGTTTCTGATTCGTCTTTTTGCTTCAAATTTACGGTCTAGAAAATGTTGTTGTCAATCATCAATATCAATTTACAATTTGCGTACATTCGTGAAAGATATATAATTGCAATGCTACTACATCGCTACACTAGACTTACTTAAAGGGCGCTAACCCGTTCCTGGTTCGTCATTTTGTTTCAAATTTGCGATGGAAAAAATGTTGTGAGACCACTTGATGGTGGTAACGAGTGATTTTTAATTATTTTGCTCAAGGGAGGCCATGCATTTTAAAAGCATCATGGCCGTACTGCGTAGATAAGATGACATTATTGTTTTATGACATTTACGTCTTATTTGAATTTGTGTATTTGTAAAGTTTAAAAATTGGAGAAATTTTGTAATTTTTGCAGTTATTTGAAGGTAGGTTACTATTGCTTTAACTAATATTTCTCCGGGGAGTCGTCTTTTGACTATTATAAAGTGCTATTTGCAGGATATGATTTAATTTTTTATTTTTTTTTTATTTTTCAGCGTATCAAGTTTTGGTGAAGCTTTGTTGCCGGATTGAAAGTTCTACAGTAAAAATGTTTAGTGAAGCACAAAAAATTTTTATTGTTGAAAGTTTTTTTAGAAATGGAAACAAAATAGGCGGTGTGTGGAATTACCCTATGCATGACTGCTTTGATGAATTTCGAACCGAGTTTCCTGATGTTGCGGTGACCTTTCATAATTTTCGTACTGGGTCACAATACCTAATTGATAAATTTCGTCAGACTGGTTCTGTTCAACATAAAAAAGGGGCTGGAAGACCAACGAAACGATCGAATGAGGTTATTGAAGAAGCGCGACAAATTATGGAAAATAATCCTTCAACTTCTATTAGGCATTTATCTCAACAAATTCAGCAAACGGATTTATGCTACAGTACATGTCAAACACTTTTGAAAAAGGATCTGCATCTATACCCTTATCGTGTTACGGCTATTCATGAACTCCTTCCCAATGACGTTCCCCAAAGACTTAATTTTTGTGAATGGTTTTTAAACAATTTTCAAGAAGAAAATAGTGGTGCTTTTGAAAAAACATTTTTTACCGATGAGGCTTATTTTTATTTATCAGGCTATATTAATTCACAAAATATGCGAATGTGGAATACGCAAAATCCGCATGTTTTTGTAGAAAGACCTCTTCATCCTCAAAAAGTTGGTGTGTGGGCAGCAATTAGTTCTAGAAGAATAGTAGGCCCAATTTACTTTGATGGCACAATTACAGCTGAGAGATATCGGATCGAAATTCTGACAAAACATTTATTAATGAGCTTCACGATGATGAATTGCGGGAAGGTTACTTCCAACAAGATGGCGCTACACCTCATGTAACCAGAGAAAATTTAAATTTTTTAAGTGAATTTTTTGAAAACAGAGTTATAAGCCGAAATACGCAACAAATATGGCCACCTCGTTCCTGCGATTTAACACCCTGCGATTTCTTCTTGTGGCCTTTTATAAAAAACTCCATTTATCGAACACCAATTGAGGATATAAATGATCTTAAACGAAGGATTTCAGAAAAAATTGCCGAAATTAATAATTCTCCAAACGTATTGGTTAATGTGTCTCTGAGGGTAAGAAGAAACATCAGAAGGTGTCTAGAAGTAGAAGGCGGCCATATAAAGTAGGCTTTTAAAGTAAGATAGCTCAGGATTTTATGTTACATACCGTCAAAAAACATTATTTTAGGTTTTCAACGTGACAACGCTGCTTTCTTGCAAATTCGCCCTATGATTTAATCTACGCGCTACTGCTACACTATGTATACTGGGTCACAGCCGCCCTTGAGCAAAATAATTAATAATCACTCGTTATATTCTCTGCCAGGATGGGAAATGGGAGAGGTTCTAAATGTTGGGTAATATATATCCTATAATTATTTTTTTAAACTCTGAAAAGGAAAACAGCAATCGTATCGCTACAATATAAACCTAGCAAAAGCGTAACGATCAGCTGTTACAAACGGTAGTATTTTCGGCTGTCACCTGTTATCGCCGGACAATCTAAATATTTCTGTTTTCTTCAAGTTTTTACGTTTTTCGGCATCTTTTCCGTTTCTTTGTGATAGTTTTCGTTTCTCTTAACAAGTAACTTCTACAAGTGATATTTTAGTGGAAATAGCAAAATTTGGAGGATACATGCCAAATATCGTACCTGTAAGTGAAAAATTTGTATATTCTTTTTCTCAAAAACTACTAAATTCCGGAAAAAAATAAGCGACCTCATATTAGACTTTTGATAAAAGAATTAGTGAAAAATTCGCTGTAGGTACCCAGTTTTTTTAAACAATTACCAAAAATAACTTCAACTAACCTTTATTCATCCAACGATATCCTTGTTTTAATGGGTTCCATTTGAGGTAAGCTTTTCAAAAAATCCAGTAAAGTTACGAAGTTCGAGCTGACCTTTATTTTTTATTTAAACATTATGGACGGATTTGAAGCAGACATTACTTACTTCAGAAATGTTTCTTAGGCCCAATTGTATAGATTAGAATTAACTAACCTTTATTCATTTAAGGATCTCCTTGTTTCAATGGGTTTCATTTGAGGTAAGGTTTTTAAAAAATCCAGAAAAGTTACGAAATTCGAGCTGACCTATAAGAGAGAAGAACCTTATTTTTTATTAAAACATTATGGATGGATTTGAAGCAGATATTACTTACTTCAGAAATTTTTCTTAGGCAAAATTGTATAGGTTAGGATTAACTAACCTTTATTCATCCAACGATCTCCCTGTTTCAATGGGTTCCATTTGAGGTAAGCTTTTCAAAAAATCCAGAAAAGTTACGAAATTCGAGCTGACCTATAAGAGACAAGAAACTTATCTTTTATTAAAACATTATGGACGGATTTGAAGCAGACATTACTTACTTCAGAAATTTTTCTTAGGCCCAATTGTATAGGTTAGGATTAACTCAAAAGTGGAGGTTAATCCACGAGTTAGCAGTAAAATCCATTGTATAATCAGAGTTTACCTCCAACCCTAGAATTAACCCTCAACTCGTGGATTGGGTATGAGTTAACTCGAAATTTTGGGATAAAAAAAAAGGCGTATTTTTAACATATTAATATGTTTGTTTTTTAACCTATTTTGCCATTTTTACCTTTGAACTCGACTGCTGCGTAATTATACAGGGTGTTTCAGAAGCACGGTACCTAACTTGGGGGGTGATTCCTTATGATATTCTAAGAGAAAAAGTTCATATGAACATGTGCTTTAACTAGATTAAATTTATTAAATTAAGCCCAGTGGCGTCTCGGGGAACACTTTAACGAATATTATTGCCAAAAAAAGGTACACACTGACTTTTTTCTAATTTTAATATGTTTTTTCGAATTTACCAACTAATAATACAACTTTTTTGTTCCTTGAATTGTTTTCGTATCTAAAAAATTAAATCACTTTATTGCATGTACAAAAAAAATACCTATGTATTTCAAAGTTAATTAAAACATTTAGATTAAAAATCAAATTATTTTTTAAATATTGATACAAAAAAAATGCTAACTAACCTTCTAATAAAGCGCATATGATTGCAACCGATTAAAAAAAAAACTTTAACACCCTGTATTTCAAAAATGGTGCAACTCCGGACATATGTTCATATGAACTTTTTTTCTTAGAATATCATAAGGAATCACCTTATTAAATTACGTACCGTACTTTTAAAACACCCAGTAGAATAACCCTATATGGATATTTTCGATGTTGTAAATTGTCTTCTTTCAGATGACCAAGAAGATTTGGAGATTATTAAAGTAGTTGAGAATGTGCGAACACCTAGGGTTTTTAGACCTCGTATTGAGAATATGGACTATTGGATAGATCCAGAAACCATTGCAAGGTTTACAATATCAAAAGCTTCTTGTCTAATTCAAGCGATTATGCAACGCCTGCAACGAAAAACGTGGTACCAAATCACCAAGGGCATGTCTTTGCAACTCACAAATATCCGAGCAAATCCGAGTCGATCCGGAACTTATTTCTACTACACGTCTTCCCGCTTCATTCTCCAGCCAAGTATAAAAACATAGTTCTTCGTTAAAAACTCTGTCAAACAAAAAACATAAAAAAGCTAATTGCTGTGTATAGAATGCTTCTATCATAGGTGCTTTTGGTAGAGCAGATCGCAACAATAAGGTATACAGTGAGCAAATATTTCCTTCCTTAGCTTAAAAAACTGTTTTGTATATGTCGTATAAATGGTCAACTCGGTTTTCAATTTCAATTTTTGTTGGTTTGTTGCTGTTACCTATTTTTGTTTTGGTCCTTTTACGGTTTTTCCAAACCTCAAATATTAAAACAGTACAGCAATACTTTAAGATGAGGAAGTATTATCAAAGTTACGTTAAATTCTGTGTGAAAATCATGTGATTTTTTCCCCTTTATCTTTTTCTACCATTTTGTTTCGTTAACATCTATTATCTGTGCTAATGTATTATCTTGTAAAATTTTGATATTTTTATTATTATTAAAGGACTTCCGTTTAGTAATCTTTATATCGGATAACAAAAGTTCCTTGCATTTTAACTTTTTTACTTATGCACACAGCTAATCTCAAAATTCAGTAAATCCGGTTCAACATAACTAACCTGAATATCTGAAACGAAATACAAAACTAATCAAAATATCTAAACTTAACCTATAAAATTTTGAATTTGCCTTATTTCTCTTTTGCATTTTTTTGTTGTGGTGGTATTCCTTCTCGTTTTTATCGCCCCTCTATCTACACATCACTCACTATATGCTTACTTATTTATTTTGAACTAAAATCATCAACCTCTTGATCGCTACACCGCACCGCCCGGAAGCAAATAGAACCAAAGGGTATCCCAACTAATAGGAGGTGAAAGCTTTGTCGGCTTCTTTGATGTTGATGTACCCAAATTCTGTGACCTTGATACCACCAGCTACACAGTAATATATAAAATAAAATTATAGAATAACAATTTATATCCGAACACGACCTACATGTACTATATGTACCCGCCTGTATCCGTTGAAATCTGGAAAACGACATTTCTTCGCTGGTTCTGTTATAGGATACCCACGGTAAACATACGATGTACCACCTTTAGGTTTTGTTTCCGACATTTAAACAAACTACCGACAAGTCACAAAACAATAATAGGTCTTAGAACTATTAAAAAAATACGCAATAACACACTAAAAACACCGATGAGAAAAAATAAAACTAGAAAACCACAAAAATTATCGCTTTGTTTACACCAAAACACGATTGACAGTGAATGACAGAAAAATATGGCTGTAAATTGATTGATATACCACTAACTTTGCGCATGCGCATATAAATTTGATTTCGCCGGAATGGCTTTTTTCGCCTCTTATTAGTTGGGTTACTCTTTGATAGAACATAAATAATAATGTTAAATGGAGAAAAGCATTAAAAGACAGAGTAATCGCGTTTTGGCTTGTTTGTCTATGGCTATCGGACATTTTTTAAGGTAAATATATATGTGAAATAATGCGTTTAGATTGTCATGGGGCTTTTAGTCTTATTAGGATAGTTCCAATCCGACCAAAAACCGTTCACGAACGGGCGCTCAATAACTAATTTACCACTGCAACAATCTATTGCCAAATTAAAAATTTAATTGTCGGACTGAAAACGTTGGTACGGGGACGGTAATTTGGCTATGGTGGAACAAACCTATTGCTTACTTGATTAAGGTCAAAATGTCAAAATATGGGCAAAGTGCGGTTTGAAAGTCTGCTCCTCAACTTAGCTTGGAAAACATTTTAATTTATGTTTTTTTACTTTTGTATTGTTCGTGAACAATATTGTCACGAGCTGTAGCTACGGGGTCCTTGTTACAACTAGGGGTTGTGCTGTAGCTATGGGGGTCCATTTCTGGAGTTGAATGAAATACAGAGCTTAAAAGCAGCGTATTATATTAATAATAAATGCCCTTTATTTAAAATATTCAACAAGTATACAAACATAATATTTGACGAGAGTGGCGAGGTCTAGCAGAGCTACTCATCTAACCACTCAGTGCAAAAAGTATAGAAACGGCAAAGAAATAATATGAAAATTAAAAACACAAGGAAACATAATATAAGTTTACCCATAGTGTGTAATATACACAATCAAATAATTATTAAAAGTCCTATAAAGTATATACAGGGTCGTTGGTATGTATGGAAACGGTCGATTATTTCTTAAAGTAAAACAGCTAGCAAAAAATAATTAAGACAAAAGTTTTAGGGTTTTTAAAAGTCTATAAAAATTTCGAAAGAATAAGTATACAGGATGAGTCAGAAAGCCGTAAGAGAACAAGGTTACCTTTTTTTTTAATGGAACACCATCTGTCGTAGAATAATTTTGGATTTACCAATAAATTACAATTATTTTTTAATAAATACATTATAAGTCTAAACCTAATAGTTTCCGAGATATCGACTATTGAAAAATTACATTTTTGAACTTTGCCAGCCTTTAGCTATCTAATACGGTACGTCTTAGAGTAAAACGGCTTACATATCCCTCTCTTAGTTTTTTATTATCTTCCTACAGGTGTCAACTTCCGGTTAAACCGGATGTAACTCAAAAGCCGGAAATCTAGTACTTCCGGTTTAACCGGAAGTTGATATTTTTTGGGAAGATAATAAAAAAGTAAGATAGGGACATCTAAGCCATTTTGCTCTATGGTATAACATTAGAAAGCTAGAATCTGTCAAAGTTCAAAAATGTAATTTCCCAAAAGTCGATATCTCGGAAACTATTAGGTTTAGACTTATAATAGACTTATTAAAAAATAATTGTAATTTTATGTAGAATCCAAAAATATTCTAAGATATAGGTTGGGTGTTCCATTAAAAAAAAGTAACTTTGTTTCTCTACGGCTTTTCGACTTATCATGTATACTTATTTTTTTTTAAGTTCCAATAGACCTCAAAGAACCCTAAAACTTTTGTTTTAGGTATTGTTTGCTAGCTGTTTTACTTTGAGAAATAGTTGACCGTTTCCATACATACCAACGGACCCTGTATATTATATTTCAATAATTCCAATTCTTAAGTCGTTTTCATCTAGTACAGGCGTCATGTATACACATGTATAGGTGACCCTATAAATAATAGTCTAGAGGATTCAAGCCGGGACTGCGAGCTGGCCAATCGTGGGGACCTGTGCGTCCAATCCAGCAATTAGGAAAAGTGTTGTCGATGTATTGACAAGCAACTAGGCTAAAGTAAGTCGGGGCACCGTCGTGCATGAATCACATATCAGTTTTTGTTTGTAGAGGTACGTCTTCTAACAGAACGTCAAGTTCTTCAGATAGAAACTGCGTATATTATTTTCACCTACGCCTATATTCATATTAACACATTCTTGTAGAGAATGGGGTGCTTTAGACTTTTTTTTTACCCAGCTTTTCACCTTTCTACCAGCTGAGGAATGTTCAATTCCAATTTTCCCTTTTCTTATACCTAGACGTTTGAATTTGGAAGTTGTTCCATGGTACTTAAAAGAATTATGCAACCCTGATATAAGGGAATTATTACTTTTAGCACACTTTTGCCTGTTTTTTTAAGAAAGTTGAAATTGCTGGATAAAAGGATATTGGATCATTATCAAGATTTAAGTGTCAAGATTTCATTAGAAAATGATTTCCATTCTTCCTTTAAAGCATTAAGTTCTGTCATCGTAGGAACATTGACATCTAAAGTACTCGCGAAACATCCACTGGCTTCACCTTCATATAGGTATTGAAGTAGATGCAGTAGCAATATTGGACAATAATTGTGTAGGCTGGCTTATAGTTAAAGTATGGACGTTGTCTCCTTGAAGTGGAAGAAATATCTCAGGATTTGGATTTTCTCCACACGCTATTTCATAAAGCCTGAATTTCATATCAAGAGATAGGGAATGTGTTGATACAAGAAATAACATTTTCTTTTTTTGCTACAGCAGCCTGATGCTTGCAGTGTTTTCTATTGTATCCCACATAACAACTGCATTTGCAAGATATCATATCAACTATGTATGTAACATCTTTATCTTTAGAAGAGATTATGCTAAACATGAAGTTACCTCTTTTGATAATACTTGACGTTAAAACATTTTTATCATCATGAGTGTATCGTAATTTTGTGGACTTTGATACTCTATTTAAAATCACATCTAGAAGCCTTTGCTTATAAAACCATTCAAAATTATTTATTATATAATCAGACAACTGCGTTAAATTAATTAAATTTTAGTTCTCTCTAAAGCTATATCTTTAAGCAGCCTAAATGTAACCTCAATGTAATTATTTGTGTTTATTCCCCGAATCATCAAGTTGCGCCTGTACAATAAGCACCATAAGTCAATCCGTTCTAGCATTGATTCTACATAATAACGAGTGATTTTTAATTATTTTGCTCAAGGGAGGCCATGCATTTTAAAAGCATCATGGCCGTACTGCATAGATAAGATGACATGATTGTTTTATGACATTTACGTCTTATTTGAATTTGTGTATTTGTAAAGTTTAAAAATTGGAGAAATTTTGTAATTTTTGCAGTTATTTGAAGGTAGGTTACTATTGCTTTAACTAATATTTCTCCGGGGAGTCGTCTTTTGACTATTATAAAGTGCTATTTGCAGGATATGATTTTATTTTTTATTTTTTTTTTATTTTTCAGCGTATCAAGTTTTGGTGAAGCTTTGTTGCCGGATTGAAAGTTCTACAGTAAAAATGTTTAGTGAAGCACAAAAAATTTTTATTGTTGAAAGTTTTTTTAGAAATGGAAACAAAATAGGCGGTTTGTGGAATTACTCTATGCATGACTGCTTTGATGAATTTCGAACCGAGTTTCCTGATGTTGCGGTGACCTTTAATAATTTTCGTACTGGGTCACAATACCTAATTGATAAATTTCGTCAGACTGGTTCTGTTCAACATAAAAAAGGGGATGGAAGACCAACGAAACGATCGAATGAGGTTATTGAAGAAGCGCGACAAATTATGGAAAATAATCCTTCAACTTCTATTAGGCATTTATCTCAACAAATTCAGCAAACGGATTTATGCTACAGTACATGTCAAACACTTTTGAAAAAGGATCTGCATCTATACCCTTATCGTGTTACGGATATTCATGAACTCCTTCCCAATGACGTTCCCCAAAGACTTAATTTTTGTGAATGGTTTTTAAACAATTTTCAAGAAGAAAATAGTGGTGCTTTTGAAAAAACATTTTTTACCGATGAGGCTTATTTTTATTTATCAGGCTATATGTTAATTCACAAAATATGCGAATGTGGAATACGCAAAATCTGCATGTTTTTGTAGAAAGACCTCTTCATCCTCAAAAAGTTGGTGTGTGGGCAGCAATTAGTTCTAGAAGAATAGTAGGCCCAATTTACTTTGATGGCACAATTACAGCTGAGAGATATCGGATCGAAATTCTGACAACATTTATTAATGAGCTTCACGATGATGAATTGCGGGAAGGTTACTTCCAACAAGATGGCGCTACACCTCATGTAACCAGAGAAAATTTAAATTTTTTAAGTGAATTTTTTGAAAACAGAGTTATAAGCCGAAATACGCAACAAATATGGCCACCTCGTTCCTGCGATTTAACACCCTGCGATTTCTTCTTGTGGCCTTTTATAAAAAACTCCATTTATCGTATACCAATTGAGGATATAAATGATCTTAAACGAAGGATTTCAGAAAAAATTGCCGAAATTAATAATTTTCCAAACGTATTGGTTAATGTGTCTCTGAGGGTAAGAAGAAACATCAGAAGGTGTCTAGAAGTAGGAGGCGGCCATATAAAGTAGGCTTTCAAAGTAAGATAGTTCAGGATTTTATATTACATACCGTCAAAAAACATTATTTTAGGTTTTCAACGTGACAACGCTGCTTTCTTGCAAATTTACCCTATGATTTAATCTACGCGCTACTGCTACACTATGTATACTGGGTCACAGCCGCCCTTGAGCAAAATAATTAATAATCACTCGTTATTTAGTAAATTTTGGATATTTGGAAAATTGATCGAACTGCTTTTTTGCATTATTTAATTCTTCTTCTGTTTGAGAGGTTAGAATATTGCGGAATATTGCGTACCTATGCTTTTTGAGAGTCTTCTTTTGGAATCCCATTTTTAGAAATTTGAATCATAATAATAACACGCCTTTAAAACGTGGAATGGGCATAAAAGCAAAGTAGACTTGGGCCAAAATAACTTTAGGTCATTAGGCTCACCTAAATCATCATCAGTTATTATGACTGAAGGAGCTACCTTAATGGGCATGATTTCAAACAAAGCAGCAACACCCAAGCGGAAAATATATGCCTTTTGACTGCTGCTTAAAATACAGCTGCTGACTGCGTCAAAAAAAAATAAATTTTATGATCTTGCACATCGCAGTTTCCAGACGCATCCACAAACGTAATTTCAGAAGCTTGTGGCAACTTTGCCGCTCCTTGCATTATAGGGGTGTATATGGCAACATAATAATCTCCTTCGTGTCAATTAATTTTGTATAAAGTGTTATTGGCTTCTAAAGCTACTTTAAGGCAATTTTCTAACTGTAATATTATACCTTCGCCTGTTCGAGGTCCGTAGTTATCTTTAAAATTATTTCTAAAAAGCGTTTGAACGTGAGTTTTTGTAGGAATGTTATGTCTGTCTAAAAGTTGATTTTCGTATTCATTACCTAGTTTTTCCATCATATTCATAAAAAAAAGTAGGTATAATAAGCTGAACTAACTGAATGACCTATTTGAAATAATTTTAAAATATTTTTTTTTGCTTTCTAAACCAAAAAGGTCTCTCGCTTAGATTGTCTACGCACAAAAGTCTGTGATTGTGAGAATTTTTAAATTAAATAACACATGGGCAATCAGGAAGTAAAGGATCCGAAATGGTTGATTTTGACCCTGGGACAAACTTTTTTATTGTAATAATTAATTCTGCCGGACAGTTTAAATTTCGAATTTTTTTCTTTGCTTCTGCAACATTAGTCTTAGTTTTTCTATGGCATTTGTAGATTCTTTTAAATAAATTTCGTGTCTGCTTTGTATCTTTAACCAACCATGTTTTTACAATAGTCCATGTTTATTTTTTTAAAGCTTCTAGCTTACGTACCCAGTTCTACTAAAACAATTAAACAAGTTAGAAATGTCGATTTAAAAACTCATCAAATACTAGTAGGAACTTTAAAAAAAATCTCTACCAACACCATCACATTAAATTGTTATGTTAATTTTCGTTAACACGTTCGCTGCCAACCACGCGTGTTATTAGAAACGCCATTCGAAACGGAATTATCTCGTTTTATTAATTTTAAAAAAATGCCTTTACCATTTGCTTTGAATTGAGCCTCACCTTCTCAAACATCCACGAGCCGTCACTGCTTATAATATCGTATAATAGCCCTGGCAGCGAACATGTTAATTTAATTCCTAATTGCAACCATGAAGCGCCCTTAAGAATGCTTTAAAATTCACTGTTATATTTTATATCAGGGCCGACGAGAGGGGGGGGGGGCAGACGGGACAAATTCCCGGGGCCCGGGGCCTGGAGGGGCCCGGGCGTGAATCGCGAATTGATCCGCATTAGAAATATACCTACCGACTACAAGCACGGTAAAAATATATTTAAATATATATTTTAAATTTAAATGAAAGGCAAAAAAAGTGGCATGCGGCACTATCTACTTGAAAAGCAAGCACTATCATCAAAATAGGGCGTGGCACCCAAAAATTTTTCGTCTGCGGCGCTATTTTTTTGGCATCTACGGCGCATTTTTTTAGCGCCTTCGGCGCATACCTGCCAACACTGGAGGCTGTCCAGTCCCAGGGCCCGTGTCGGCTCTCGGCGGCCCTGTTTTATATACTGATCATTTTAAGACTAAAACTTACCTTAACATCAGCTTTTGATTTTAAATTATATCTAACGATATTATTATCATGAAATATCTTGTAATTATAATTATCTGGTAACAAATCCATTTTTATACATTAGCTTACACGTAAAAACAGTAAAACACCTCATAGTACGTTTGCTGGATCAAGTCCAACCAACCGCAGAGTGTCGGCCATTACTGAAAATCCGAAAAGAGTCGAAGCGTCGCCGGAAGCCTAGCGCGTCTGCTGTTACTTAATATGCCCCCGGGACGCCACTGGACCTAATAAATTTAATCTAGTTAGAGCTAATTAAGCATTCTTATTATAATGAAAAACGGTACCAAATTTCAATAAAATTAGAAAAAGGATATTTAAGAAAATTATGAAAAACGATTTTTTTTTAAACTTTAACACTCTGTATATCAAATACGGGGCAACTCCGGACACATATTCATATTATAAACTTCTAACTTTTCTCAGAATATTATAGGGAATCACACCCTTAAGTTACGTACCATACTTCTGAAACACCCTATAGTATAGTCAATTTACCTAAATGTCGCTTTCCTTTTAATACACCCTGTACTGCAGTTGTTAGCAAAAAATGTAATTAGTCCATTAAAATCAAACATGTTTAATATAAAATCAAAACATAAATATTTATGAGGTTAATTAACTTTTATGTTTATAACTTCTGCAAATGTTGTTCAAATTAAAATACCCATATTATTCATTCATAAATTTCCAAGAAATTAATAAATCGGTCAAAAAATTCTGAAAAGAACTGTATTTGTGTCTTTCCAGATTTAAGTGATTTAAGAATATAAAGCGTTAAATCTTGGAATCGATTAGAGATCTTAAGAAAATATAAACTTATTAATAAAATTGTTTCACTATGACCGGTTGTACACGTACAGGGTGACCCATTAATAAGGGACGCCGGCTATATCTCAGGATCCATTAATCGGACGACCCTGAGAGAAAAAAAATTATGGGTAAGTCGGCAAAAAGAAAAAGCTAGAAATTATTTGCAACTTTGTAAGTCCACCGCTAAAGGGCGTAAACCCAACCTCGGAGTAGAAAATACTGTTTTAATCAAAATTACTTCAAGTGAACCTATATCGAAGTTTTTTTTTGTAACCTACTAAAAATATGACAACTTTTTTGTATTTACGTTTTTTCCCTACCTTGTCAAATAAAGGGTGGGGGAAGGGGTAAACGTTGGTTTGAAAAAAAGTCAATAACTTCTTTTTGGAATAACCGGTTTCAAATAACTTTCTTTAATTTGAAAGCGCTTTTATTGGCGCTCCTACTAGAATAATAACATTTTAAGTTCAGTTATTTTTCATGTCGGTAGGTGGCGCTTTATGACAAGGTTGCAGATTTTTATGACTTTCTCGAAAATTTAAAATGTACAGGGTTATCCAACCAAGACTAGACAAGGCGATTTTTTGACTTTTCCTGTACTTTTATAAAAAAACTGAAATAGCCATCTTAAGTCATTTTCTCCCGCGAATTTGAATATCTTCAGCAAAAAACAATTGAACATCAAACAAAAGTACTAGGGGTCACTTTGATATTTTTTTAAATGGGATGCCGTATTTTTAATGAGCTTATCCGATTTCTCATATAAATTTTGATCTAAAATGTTGGATTTTTAATTTAAAAAAAAAATAAAAAATTTAAAACTGAAGAAAAAAGGCGTTTTTGAATTAAAAATCCAACATTTTAGATCAAAATTTATATGAGAAATCGGATAAGCTCATTAAAAATACGGCATCCCATTTAAAAAAATATCAAAGTGACCCCCCTAGTACTTTTGTTTGATGTTCAATTGTTTTTTGCTGAAGATATTCGAATTCGCGGGGGAAAATGACTTAAGATGGCTATTTCAGTTTTTTTATAAAAGTACAGGAAAAGTCAAAAAATCGCCTTGTCTAGTCTTGGTTGGATAACCCTGTACCTAATGGTATTTTTATTTTTCGCTAGGAAGAAAGAGCATGCAAAATTACAGTCACCGCTGTCCGATATGTTTATTCCTTATAGAAGATATATTTAAGAATATATTTAAACCTAATAACCTAATATTTTACAAGAAAAGTAAAATAAGCAGGACTTTCAGTAGGCTTTGACACAACAAAAGAAGTGATAATAAAATATAAATAATGCTTTACGTCAAAAAATATTAGCTTAAAACGTGTTTAAGTATCGAAATATAATTTAAAGATGCCGTTAGCAAATGAAATAGCATTTAATTTGCTCGCGGTATATTTCGAATGCATGCCGAATGCAACCATTGCTGCCAGAATGTATGCTATAAGGTATCCAGACAGGCTCAGATATACCAAACGAGTTCTTTTTCGATTGGCGGTACGCTTGAGAAATTCCGGAAGTGTTCATCGTCCTCTGTTTTACCTAGACGTGGTAGAGCTCGAACTGAAGCAAACGTCATAAACGTTCTAGCTTACATAGAATATAATCCTCATGCAAATAACAGAGGCATTTTGCCCGCACTACCGTCCAACGAATTATAAAAGATCATAGGAAAGTAGGTATTATAATATCAAAAATGTTTATTAAAAATATGTATATATTTCAAATTATGGCTTCATTCGTACCATGTAGTGCTTCACCACTTCACCAAGCCTTAACAATACAAGATTTTGATAAAATACTTGATTATTGTCATTGGTTATTAAACATGGTAGCCGAGAATCCTATAGATTAATGTCAAATATATTATGGTCAGACGAGGCTACCTTTAAAACGACGGACAAGTTGTAACGTTCCGTTTTTTTTTTATTAATAATATATTTTTCAGTTTATCAAATAATAAACCCCTTGCTGGATAAACACTAGGTATAGATAATGAGCTTCAATTTATTTTACTTTAGCAGGTAGTATCAGCCGTATATCGAATCCATATCTTCCCTTTTGGCGCCAATATATCAGAATCCATTTATTACCAGAAAATAACTAGACCGGCGCGTTAGATGGAACCTCACGCATCGACTCCTATCGAAGCTCCAGTGGCGTTACAAAATATATCTATTGGACATTACCTGATTCTTGCGGGATATGTTCTGTTGTTTTAGTTGGGCTAATTTTGTCAAAACTATCTTCTAATATTGTGGTATTTTTTTTTGTTTTTGTTATCGCTTCCCGCTAACTCGGCATATAAAGGATTTTTTGTCCCGAATATGCATTAATTAAACCTAGGATAACGAACTACCTCTGTCTTTTGGTACCAAAGGTTATGAGTCTGAAAATTGCACATTTGAACCTTAAGAATTTTGATTTATTTGGTCATGCTGAAAATAGCGAGGAGTAAGGGAAATGCTCGGCTAAGCAGAAGGAAGTTGCCAGTTGGAATTTCAATTCGGCTTCGAAGGTGACGTCGTGTTCGGAAAGTGAATTGTGGTGTGGTGTAATCCAAATTCATCCATGAGGGATTTATCCCGAACATCGACAAACTCAAGATTATCACTCGAAATTGGATCGTTTAGCGATTGGGCGAGGAAATCTTCTTGAAAAGGGATTAAATTCACCTTCCTAGGCCGCATTGTAAGCTGCTATAAATATCAGACTGCCAGCAGTACATCTCCTGAACCGCATGAAGCGCTCAGCGATATTTTGAAGCAAAACCCTCCATAAGAGGGTTTTTCTTTTTTTTCCTTCCCACTATCTTTTTTTTTGCTCTCTTGGTTTCCCTTTAACCTTGAGTAACTTCCGCTCCAGAGAATCCAGGATTCAACCAGGCCTGGATGGTGCTGAACAGCATTTCGCAGTGCTTGGCAGCTCCCGAGGATCGTGGCTACCCCAGTGATGTTAATCAGCTGTGACTTTAAGATAAGATCTATGTTGTAATGTCTTTAGATTTTACCCCATTGGCCAAATCAATTTAATGCTATTTATAAATAACTTTATAGCGCAGACCTAAGCAGCCCTTATAAATAAATTTCAGTAACGATTCAAAAAAGAATAATAATATAATATAATAATAACTAATCTTAATTTAAATAATGTACCTAAGGTTACGATGTAACACTTGGTTGCATGTAAAATAAGGGTTGGTGTAAAATATGGATCCATATTGGTGGTAACGTTCCCCCCCCCCCCCTCATTTGTTAGAATTATTTAGTCATTTATAAAATTTCAAAACCTATAAAGTTGATTCATAAATGGATAATAGTATGCCTATTATAATCTTGCTTATTGGTTAATTCTGAGATTAAATTGATTAATATGACGTCATTATTTCCTTTTAATTAGTGCTTTGGGAAAATATCTTTTTTCTGGGTTGGTTCATGTAGTAACTGAAGGGATATCAGGGTTAGGTAACCATCAACCGGGTAACCAAAATCTTATTGAAGAAAATTATTTAACAATCCAGTGGCGCCTTAAATTTTACTAGCTTTGGGCTTTGGTTCACCTTATTTAAACCCTCAGTTATTACTACCCCAATGCTAAATTAAAAATACATATTAGTGAGAGCTAGCCGAGAGTAGTAGATAATGGACAGAGCTGGACCAGTGGTGCACCACCGGTTTTTAGTAGTGCGTTTTATGATCTAACCTAGGTGGTGCAGGTGGTGCTGTTTATGACCTAACCCGAGTGGTTCGATGGTGCTGTTTATGACCTAACCCGAGTGATTCGGTGGTGCTGTTTATGACCTAAACCGAAATTAAACCTGACTTTTTACGATCTAACCCAAGTGCTTTCGTGAGGCGGCTTCTTATCTAACCCTAATTTGAACCTGAATATTTATGATCTGACCCGAGATAAAACCCAACTTTTTACTATCTAACCTTAGTGGAAACGCCGCTGCTAAAGCGGGATAATTAAATCCCAATTTTTATAAGCCATCCTTAAACCCGACTTTTTACGATCCAACCTGAGCCATCCTTAAACCAGACTTTTTACGATTTAACCTTAGTTGAAACGCCGCTGTTAAAGCGGTATAGTAAAAAACATGATTTATATTTTCTAACTTAGTGAAACGCCACTGGTGGATGATAAAGCGAAATAAAACCCCAATTTATATGATCTAACAACATAAGTATAATAAGGCGGCACATTTGTCACCCGCAATAATTATTTATACCTAAATAACCCTCTCAAACCCTCTGCCGACTCGATTTAAAAAGAAAGGCACATAAAACTTTATTTATTCCGAAGAACCCTTATTAAAATTCAGAAGCATATCTAATAATTGTTTTCAATTTTGTACCACTTATAAAAAAATGCGATAAAATAATTACCATCTAGAACCATTTACCTAAATTATCTTAAAGTTCGAACTAAATTGACTGATAGAAGTGATAAAAAGATACACATTTTGTTTTAATTTTTATGCTACGATACCGATATCTTAGAACGGATAAATTCAAAGTTAAAGCTACCATTAAAGGATTCCTTTCTGCTAATCCTACCTAAGTTTTCTATAGCGCGCTTTAGCTATTTTAAACGGCAAAATAATGAAATAATGTTTATACCTTTGTAATTTTTAGTTGGGAAGCTCATATAAGTCCCACATTCTATAAGCTATATTTACTAGAGCATTTTTTCCAGCTTTATGTGGGAAAGCAGTTTAAGCTTTTCTCGATCCTCGGGAACAATATGACGAACTTTCCATTCAATTTTGCTTACATTAATAGTTGCTTCTACTTCGCCAACGTAGCAGTAAGCATATGATCTAGATAAAACCAATATTAGTTCTTGCTTTACGTTAAGAACTCCTTTTAAATAATCCTCAGCAAAACCCAATAGATATTCTAATGATAATTTTCCGCTAAATATATGGCTTGTTTTGTCCAAAATAGCCTGATATTCCTCATTTAAACCCCATCCTGTGGTAAGTAAGTTTTTACTATGCAGTGGATTAAATGATATCATTGTCTTTATTTTTTTATTTTATATACATTTTTACATCAAAAAGATCATTGTTTTATTTTTGTTTTCCCAAAATCCCAATTAGCGCTAAAAAAAAAATCAATTAGATATTTACTTTAGATATTTTAATAAAAAAATTCAATACTATTAGCGTCACCTACGCATAGGGTTAAAAAGTATGAGAAACTTTGCGAATATCATTTTCCATAGTTCTCTCGTCCACCACATCGATGTCACATTTCAATATTCTCGCCAACATTTAACTTTTGAAATTAGCATAATAACAAATCCTTTACAATGAATTAAACAAACGCATACATAATTTTAAAATCTTATAATAAGAATATATTTGCTAAAATTATAATGCGTAACAGCTCCAAAATCTAACAAGTTTCGACTAGTCGAATGACGTCAGTTTACATCTGTGGAGAATACCCAACTCTCAACTCATATAAAAATGTTCAAACGTCTTTGCAATAAATCATAGGCACGTACACTGACTAAAAAAAAAATATATGAATGAAATAAGAACTAACCGAAACTTTTATGTGGTTTAACCTTTTTGCCTAAAATGATGGAAAACTTGAATTGTTTACTATTTCGTATGACTTTATCGCAACCAGCACAATAAGGAGTCTTTAGGTGCAGGCAAAATCTTAAACATTTCTACGAAAAACATGATTATTTTTTTAATTAACACAAATATACATAAGTTCTTGACAATTTGATGTTTTTGTCGATAATTGAAGTGAACGTAGGCGAAGGTCTGAGTGATGGGCCATTGTGCGATATTTTTATACCTATATGTACTTCAGAAAACTACAGTTTGGTAAACAAAAAGGTCTATAACCAGTGAAAATCTTAACTTTACAGTTTTGTCTCATATTAAAGTTACTTTTGAACAAACCTACATATACGATTTCAAACTAATCCGGCTTAAGGGGTAATTCATGTCGTTGTGTGTATTACAGTCCATTTTAAAAAGTACGATAATTTGCTAACCGACACTAGATCATTATTTTGTCTATTAAAATCTCATTTTGACATTAATGGTTTTTAGGCTCTTAAAGTGAACCGCCTTGCCTGGAAACGATGTTTTCCTACAGTTATTTTACCAACGCAACATTTGAAAGAGTACCATAAACTAAAAGGACATATACACAATATAGACCCACTAAACAGTTAAAGCTTCTTTCGGATGAAATCGAGACATCATCATGCTTACAATATCAGAAACTAAGTTGAATTCTGGTTGATGTTGGAAAGAAATTCACTTCACACACAAAGATGAAGCCAATCGATTCATGAAAATAATGCAAGTCAGTATGTGTAATGTGTATGTTATGGCTAACTGTTTAAATGTATTTTCCTTCCACGTTTGTCGGAAGAAATACTTTTTTTATACTAGTATTTTAGTTGAAAATAAGATTGTAAATCGTGTACAAAACAAGCGTCCCTTATGGATTTGAACGAAAATCGTAGATTTGCCTATTTTCATGAAAAATAAATCTAAGTGCGGAATAATGCAGGGAGATTATCTATTTTCTTGGTTTAGAAAGTGATGTAGTTAAGATTTATAACTTAGGAATAAATAAATTATTATTAATCTTTTCGACCTATTTCTCTTGCATATTTAATTTCTTTGATAGTAAGAACTAATCTTTTTATTTTACAAAGTAAAAAAAAGCAAAAGATCGGCGTTGTCAGGCAGGTATAAGAACTGATTTAACACGATGGTTTTTGTACAAACGTTCAAATACAATTGTATGCTTTTTAACCGATTATGTCGGAAAAATGACGTTTTATAGATTAGATATTTAGACGAAGAGGTAGCCTTCTCAATAAAGTATTGATTATTGTCCTGATAGCTAGACAACACTTTTTATGTTAGTCAAAAAAAAATTTTTTTTCGGACGCTATTACAGGTTTCATCGTTAACTAACAAACATTAAGAGCGAAAAACTAGCGTGCAAGATCAAATGTATAGGTTTACTTCATTTTTACATTATTTTACAACTGACAATCACATTAAAAACAAGATCGAATAAAAAATAACTTATGACATATGGACGAAAAATGTTTTTCGGACTATTTAGGTTACCGGCCGCATTACGTCTGAAATACTACATTTTTCGGCCTTATAACATAATTTACTATTTTAACGTTAAAATAGGGGAAATGATGTATCGAAATGGCTACTTTTTTGTGTCGGTCACGAGATTATAGTTCCTTTTAAAATAAACTCTAATATTTACAACACAAATTATCCTTTAAGCCACATTAGTTTAAAACACGTCTGTCGCTTTCTATCTATATTGAGTTTGGTTAAAGTATAGCGTAGTATATATTTAGATGAATTTCGTAAATGTTGGCTACTTTCAAAACTGAAAAAGCCGCCCTTTGCAATAAATATCTCGTAGAGTTAGGTACCCTGAAGATTAAGGGTATTTAAGTGAATAATCATATACGAATTCAAAGATTTTGTCTATTTTAATGGATTAACAAAACCATACCTATGGGATAACTATACTGATAAAAAAAAAAGAAAAATCTATAAAGTCTAGGCTCACATGAAATTCCATAAAGAGCAGGTGCATGGCCTTATCACATCAAACTATATTTTTATTTCGTTCTATTGCCAAAAGTCTGTGTTTAGGAGATTAGCGTTCATTTTAAAATGAACTCTAATATGTACATCACCATAAACTACCGTAACACGGGGTGACTATGGCCCACTTTTCAACTTCAAATAGTCACACCTATCGCACACTACGTGTTTTTACTTTCATATATGGTGTAAAAACTCGAAGAGGGTCTCTACATTCGATTCTTACCTATATATTTTTTTTTTAATTTAAATAAATACCTTTTTTTTTAAAAAAATAGGGTGGCCATGTTCACCCCTTACTTTGAGGTCAGTATGGCCATCCATTTGAATTGGCTTACTGTCATTTTGCACTACTTTTAATGGGTGACTATGGCCACTAATAATTAAAAAAATATATTTACGTTATTCTTTATTAGGAATAAAACCATAGAAAACGTGTTTATATTATTTATTTATTTAAAAAATAAACGTTCGACATTAAAAACTTAACCTAATATAAAAAATCTTTGTATTTGAGTATATCTGGGACGTCATAAATTGATCTGGAAGTTTGTTTTACAGAAGCAGCAATTTTCTCCATAATATCTATTGATTTATACCAAAGAATGTCATCCTTCTCTGGCCACTTCCACGAGCGCACACCACAGGGCTCCATCGTTTTGACAAGGAACTCGTTCACTTTTCTTTTAAGAATCTCTCCAGGAAAATATTTTTTTTCATATTTCACAATAACATAGTCAGACTGTTGATCAAGCTCTGGCTCACTGTCTGATGACGGAGGTGCCATCCAGTCGTCGCCCTCCCCTTCTGACAAAGATGTATAATCCAATGACGATTCACTTTCGTCATCTGTTAGTGACTGTGAAACTTTGTTAATTTTATTACTTTTTCTGGCTAGTTTGCCTATTTTCTTATTAGGCAACATTCTATCTAAATTTCTTTTTGTCGTCTTGTTGCTTCCTTCCCCTGGATCGGCTACACCTCTGTTTTCAATACTTTTGCCAGGAAGCACATCCAATTTTAGTTTTTTCACAAACTTTGGATCTTTTGCTTGCCCATCGCCGTACCTTTTCTTCTCAAGAAATTCTAAAAGCGAGTTGCTTAGCAGGTTATTATTTTGAAGATGTTGTTTATCTTGACTTGGCAACCTCTCCAGGACTGGAGTTCGATCAAACGGAAAAATACCACATTTTGTGAATCCAGATTTAAGTGCGTCGGGACCAGAGGTATTTAAATCTTCTATCAAATTTTTTAATAGAGCTGGAAAATGTGACTTGTTGACAACACACGAATATTTATTTTTATAATCTTCAATAATTTTTCTCCACTTCATTTTTAGTGGTCTGAAGTAAGCCACATCCAGCGGCTGAGTTAGGTGGGTTGTGTTAGGCGGAAGACAAATAAATTTAATATCATTTTCCCTGCAAAGATCTATCACGCATGGGCTAAGATGCGATGATAAAGTATCGCCAATCAGCGCTTTTCTTCCAGCTTGCTTTTTTAAAATGGGAAGCAAAAGTCTTGAAAACCAGTCCTCAAAAATTGATGCGTCGAACCAGCCCGACTTGCTTCTATTATAACGTGTTCCTTGTGGTCCTCCAGTAGTCCATGAATCATACAGATTTTTGGCCTGATATACGACGTATGGCGGTATAAGGTTGCCACTTGCAGTCCCACAAAACATAATTGACGTAGAAGATTTAGAAGAGTGAATTATCCTCTCAGGATATTTGCATCCTCTCTTGGTTATAACTTGCTTCCTGCCGGGATCATCCGTAAGGTTACTTTCGTCATAGTTATAGATGTTTTCTGGGGGAATTCCTTCCAATTCTTTTTCCAAATTATCAAAATATTTGTTAAGAGAATCTAACGATACTTCTGCTCTCGCATTTTTAATATTAGAAGCGAATCGCACTGTCAGTTCTTTATTTCTCTTTAAAAACGACTTCGTCCAGTCAGTGCCCGGCATATTATCTTTAAATTTGCGGACCCTAGCACCTTTTCTGTCTAAATAGCTTTTTAATACCACTCGTAATTCATATTGATCAATTGGAAATCCATACTCGGATATTGTTAACAGATTTTCAACAATTAATTTTTCTTCATTGGCAGTTAAAACTGTCTGGCCTCCATGGGGCTTCTTAAGTTCGCCAAGTTTTTTATTTAACTGTAGAGTGGACCGCGGAATATTATATTTTCGTGCCGCGGCTCTTTGAGATAACTCTTTGGATTCTATTTTCTGCAAGGCTTTGGCTAAGTCCTGGTCTGTATATTCTTTATATTTTCTGCTGCTTATTTTTCGTTTATATACGCGGGTCATTATTAATCTAGAAAAAATATAATATGTTATGTTTTTGTTTGCATAACATTTTATTTTAATTTTAAAATAAAAGTTTGATAAAATTTATCTTACCCAATGCTTTTTCTCATACAAAAACTAAACAAATACTAAACAAATTTGCCATTAACCTACAATAATCTTACACTTCATTTAGGCCGGCAGTGACTAACGTTCATGCGTAGGCGCACAAATATTAATACGGTCAAATACGGAAGCGCTTATAACACCTGACATGTGGCCACAGTCACCCCTAAAAAACGCAAAAACGTAAGGGGTTAATATGGCCGCCTATTATCTCAAAAATCAAAAAGGATTTTGCAACAATTTAAAAAACATTAGTTGTAAAACATAATAATGCCCTAAAAAAAACAATGTAATGATTTATATTAAATAAAATCGCACCGTGACAAACAAAGTTATTAAGACATTTTTTTAAGCCAATTTTTGTGATTTTTTTTAAGGTCTGCCGAATACAAAAGGTGAAACATTTGATGGCTGCATATATCTTCTTTTTTATATTTTAGGTGTATATTATTTATTATTTCTTGCTTTGTTCATTCAAATCTACTTTTAAGATATGAACTATTAAACTTTTTTTATTTTCGGCCATTGTCACACCTGGGGGCTACATTCACCCCGATTTACGGTACCTCTTAAGCCGTCTTAAAAATAGACTTTTCGATTTGCCTCTATATTGATTTTCTAATATTAAATATCTACAATAGTCGAAATTCGCTCGCTAATACCTATGTAGGCAATGTTATAGGTATCTAGCTATTATACAATTACTTAATACATCAATACATGCAAGAAGGTTTCTTCAAAAAATGACAATTTTGGTGTTTAATGGCTTGAAAAAAAAAATGGAAAAAGGAAGTTTTTGCATTAATTTATTTCCAGATGAGTGTTAAAATTACTTATAAAACTCGCTATACCGAAGATCAAGCATTAATGAGAGGGTTGAGTCTTGTTTGGCAAATCCTGATTTTTAATTTGACGTTGGCAACGGTACAATTTATTAGCATTTATCATAAGAGGCGTATATTTTTGCGGCTTAGATCTACCAGTTTATCCACGTTCCATTTATTGATAGTGCTTTAGTAATTTTACTTTCCAATTATTTTTTACCAAAACGCGTAGTTGAAACAGTGCCTATATCAGACGATATAATAAATTTTAAGGATTAATTTGCTTACAAATACACTTCAATTTATTTAGGCCAAAGCAGCCAGACATATACTGGAACTACGAAAACCCTATTACAATTTGGTTGCCTAGAGAAAATTTTGTAAAAAACATAGCTTTCTACACAAATGCTTGCACATTATGCACCTATCCTTTTAAGATACCTGGCGACGTCAATGTAAGCATTGACATAATGACGCAAGATATAGATAAGTACTAGAATATTCAAGATTTCTATTAACGATACACTTCAGCATACATGCGAGATGTTATTAATGTCTACGGAAGGGTGCAGACATACCAGCTATTTTTACACGGGTTCCATAGACTTGGACGCTTCTTGTTTAGAAATATTTGATGTGGTCTTGAGGAGTTCCGTACCAAACCTACCTGTCAAATAATTGACGAAATATGGGATACCACAAAATATGCCCCCCATCAAACTAAATGATCCTATAAACCAGCTTCACAGACCATAATTTGTGATGCTAACACGATTAATACGCAATAGAACAAGATTAAGAAACAAAATTTTAAACAAATATATTGGATATATAATTAGCTGTTTTGCTTTGTTTTTTTAACTAATTTAAACTAGCTCTTTATCACACGAAAATAATTAAATAATTTACGGTTACAGAACAATAATTATTTTAAAAAGCTGTATAACTAAATATATTATGTTATTAGGAATATTCTGTCTAAAGTAACAGCTGATCTTACTCGAAAATGAGATCGTATTATTAATTGTTGAATTCGTTAGGTATGAAATAAAATTAGAGATTTCGTCTATTTTTTCACGATTAAAAAGAATACCTCTATTTAGCTAAAAATGAAACGATTACAGTGGTAGATTAATTCACTTTACCAAGCATGTAAACTACTAATTTTGCAATAAATATCTTCTATATTTCTAGGTAGGTTTACTCGAAAATGTTGGGCTATTTTCATCAAAAATCCCGATACGAAATTGAAAAATTTGCCTATTTTTGTCGGTTTACAAAGTGATAGTGGAATATTGGTTTGATCAAAGAACAATAATTATTTTAAAAATGTTGTATAATTAACTAAATGTCGGTGTTATCAGGCAGGTAAGAAGTTATTTATCTGAATCTTATTTGTACCAATAGCGTTTATATACAAATGCTAGTTTTAATGCTAAATAGGGGAAATGTGATTCGGTGAGAGGTCTTTACAAGTAAAATTATTATTTGTCTATTTGATCCTGCCAATTTTAGAAATCCATCCTCATAAGTTTGCGATCATGTTTTAAACCCCTATCGTTTAGTTAGTGATATTCTAAGCACTCGAAATATACTTATTTCTTTTGAATAAAAGTGATAAAACTACCTTTTAAAAGATATGCTGTTCTGGTTTCATGGGATTTAGAGTAGTGGGTGAATAAAATGATGTAATAATGTAATAATAAGAATCTGAGTAATCAATCAAGAGCGGTATTCACTAGTATTTTAAAAAGCGGACGCTATGCGGAAGCTTATGATAGTGGTAACATTGATATAAAACAGAAGGTTTTCTTTTTGAAAACTAGATCTGCTGAAAGATTAAAGTAATATCTTTTATCTTATAGTTGGTTCACACAAGTATAACTAACTACATTCTCGTATTTACATCGTATATAAGGATAGAGAGAACAATCATCTAAATGTATAACTACCTATTTCGTGTTTTTTTTTTTGTTGTTTTATAGTCTACTATCTACCTACATAAAAAAAAACAAGTATATTTTCATATTTTTATCGGTCTTAAGTTCGATTTCAAAAGCACACTCCCACTTTTTGATAATTTCATAGTCTAAGCACATAGATCCTGTATTTTTATTTACGATCAATTCATCTTTATTCGCCAATCGTCTCAAACGAGTCTGCTTTTGAAAGTAATATAGCGTTAGTATTCAGAAAATATTAATGATATCGGAGCCTAAAACATCCTTGACACTAAAAAATCCTCGTGTTTCCTCACAAAACCCATCATCTTGTCTATTTAGCTCGCTTTTCTATTGTTTAGCAGGTTAAATAAAATTATTATTTCGCTCTTTTTGTCTGTACTGAATCGTTAGGGGAATACGATTCTAGTCCTATAAGAGAGACAGTTAAAATTTATGTAAGCAATCAGAAATCCTACACTATGAGCTACTTAGTTAAAATTTCATATTTCCTTCCTGGGTCAGGCAAAATTTGTGTTGTGTCGGTCAAAATTTATAAAATACGAATTTTTATCGTGACTTTCTATCTAATACCGTCTTATTTCAAGGTATAATTCGGTTGTCAAAATGAGAATAAAATAATTTTCCCATGGTTTATGTCATCTTAAAAAGTCAAATGGTTATATTCTGTAGAGGGTCAGATACATTAAAATTTAAATATTTTCTCCAAGAAGAATTTTAAGATAGTATTATAGTAAATAAAAATTCTATGCCTCCAATATTTCTTGGAAACATATCGTGTTCTAGCGACATAACCCAAAAGTACCTCTATTCAGAAACGCATCATACTTTTCTTGCCAAACTTGACTTTGTTGTAATGTTGTATGCAGGGTACTTTGAAAACAAAAATTAGATTAGAAACCGCCGCCTCTTAAGGTATACTTTTTTAGGTCTTACATAGGGTACACTGGTATACAGAACAAATGTCATCTTTAATTGTTTCATTGTCCCATCCATTACATACATTATTATAATCATCTTAAAGCATCTGTTACCAGCATTATCTGTTTTTATGGTTTTCATAAAACATAGCGATTACCGATGAAAATTATACGAAAACTTGATAAATAACTTTTTTTTTTTCAACTGAAATAGACTGATTTTCGATGGAAAAATGTTACTTATAACTAAAAATGAATATAAGACATATACGCAATGTTATTTAGAATAAACAACTCTTCTCTAAAATCACTATGAAATATTCACAAAATCGTTTCGTTATAACCAAAGTAGCAAGGCTTGCAGATTTCGTATCGAGTTCAAACGCGATACTCAGATGATCTGTTTTTTATATTGTTGCACTTGAGAGAGGACATTATTGAAAAATCCTCCAATTTCTCTGCAATTTTGTTCCTTTTAGAGTTAAATTCACACAGAAAACCTCGTATTCTTATCTTTCAGGTGGGTATATTAAAAAGGGATTATTAGTATGGCAATATTAATTAACGGTTGTTTTTTTGTCGTATAAAGAGTTGAAATTTTATTTCCACTCAAATGGTTGCGATGCAGGGGGTCGGGTTTCATCATAATCTTTCAGGGTAGCTCAGGTTTGATTGCATGTACTAAGGTTAGTGCTCCTTGCAATCGGTTTCAGGTTTGACGCGCTCTCCTCAGGTTAGTTCAGGTTTCTCAAACACAATTTATTGTGCTACAGAACCCAAAATCTTAATTCCAGTCACCTAACTTATTCACAATAAATTGTGTTTGAGAAACCTGAACTAACCTGAGGGGAGCGCGTCAAACCTGAAACCGATTGCAAGGAGCACTAACCTTAGTACATGCAATCAAACCTGAGCTACCCTGAAAGATTATGATGAAACCCGACCCCCTGCATCGCAACCATTGGAGTGGAAATAAAATTTCAACTCTTCATACGACAAAAAACAACCGTTAATTAATATTGCCATACTAATAATCCCTTTTTAATATACCCACCTGAAAGATAAGAATACGAGGTTTTCTGTGTGAATTTAACTCTAAAAGGAACAAAATTGCAGAGAAATTGGAGGATTTTTCAATAATGTCCTCTCTCAAGTTCAACAATATAAAAAACAGATCATCTGAGTATCGCGTTTGAACTCGATACGAAATCTGCAAGACTTGCTACTTTGGTTATAACGAAACGATTTTGTGAATAGTTCATAGTGATTTTAGAGAAGAGTTGTTTATTCTAAATAACATTGCGTATATGTCTTATATTCATTTTTAGTTATAAGTAACATTTTTCCATCGAAAATCAGTCTATTTCAGTTGAAAAAAAAAAGTTATTTATCAAGTTTTCGTATAATTTTCATCGGTAATCGCTATGTTTTATGAAAACCATAAAAACAGATAATGCTGGTAACAGATGCTTTAAGATGATTATAATAATGTATGTAATGGATGGGACAATGAAACAATTACAGCGTATATTGGGCAGACTGGTAGAAAGTTTAAAATTCGCATAAATGAACATTGCAAGGAGATCGAAAGAGCTTCACGACTTAATTTATCACCTTCTAATATTAAATCAAATTTTTCAAGACATGTATCAGCTAACAAACATACTTTTAATCCTGAAACAAACACTAAACTCTTGCATTTTTGTACGAAAGGGAATAAGCTGGACCTACTCGAGATTGTTGAAATTAATAAAAATTTTAACAACACTAATATAAATTGCGTCAACGATCAAATTATTCATAGCAGTACAAATTTCTTCAATGCTCTAAATTTAAGATAGCATCACGATTGTTTTTGTCTCTGGGAGCTGGCGTTGTCCTGTCACTTTCTCACGGTGGGCAGTGGGGGTCGCTTTTGGACCTTTAAATCAGCGACTCATGCATCAGTTTTGAGGCTGCTGCTATGAGGTCGATTTGCGGATCCTGGTGTTTTGCTGTTGGTATTCTTGGCGGGACAGCGCCACCCCTCCCATTATTACTACAGCACTCGTGTTTGCTTCATCAATATATCATTACTCTTTCCAGCCTATTATACACTACTCAACCTTGACAATTAATTGTTAATTGTAGCATACCTGCGTCAGTCTGCCCAATGTTCATTCTAGTTTTGTTAGATTCAATCTTGGTTATGTTATTGTTTTCCTTATAATGTTAATCATAATTTTTAGTTTAAATTTTTAAATGTCCACCTAGTGTAAAGTGCAGTGAACCTTAACTCTAAATATATGCTTCGGTGCAGTAGTATCTGCCCTCCCATGAACTTTTATAACTTCCTTTTTTAAAAATAATTTTGTAAAATTGTTGTAAACTACTAATTTATGTAAACTATTAATTCATACATTCAATCACAGATGTCTCATTCTTTTTCATATTCAGGTACTTTGTGTGTTAAACATTTATAATAACTTTCAAACATCAGGTACACTATATCTTGTAGACTTTGTAAACCTACTATCGAGTTGCTCTAGATTACACCAACATTTCAATTTTTAGGATTTCTACAGCCTGATTTTTGTTATGCCATATGTCAAATCTGTCATTCATTTTATACTTTAACCACACCTTCCTTAAAAATTCTTTTTAATTTAAACGTGGTAGTGGTTTGCACGAAATTTCGTTTCTCTTTTAAATTTTGTAAAGAACTTAAAAAATTATTTCTTAACATCACAATGCGGTTCTATTTAAACCCATAGGGGCTTAGCCCCCATTCTACTTTATTTATTTTTTCATAATAGTATTCTAAGAACATGAAATTTCATATTTTTATAAAATAACCAAAAAAATTTTTTCTTTCTTTTCTTTTTGATTTCTCCACATAAACCATGTTATAATTTAAATATATTAATTATTAAAATTTATTTTCACACCATGCTCATTAAATACAACTAAATTTTCTGACTTTAATCAACATAAAAAAAATTTTTTAAAATAACTAAAATGTGCTTACTTACATATCCACAACTCTGAGTTACCTCAAGTTAGTCTTCAACTACACAAATTTCACTTGCTATAATATAAAACGTTGTACTCATTAATTTGAGACAACTATTGGATCCAATTTCACACTCGATATAGGTAAGTCTCTTATGATGCCTGTTATTGTCTTTATATTCTCACACATTCCTTTTAGTTCCCCTGAAGATGACTATATATATGGTCGAAACATGTAGGGACAATCGTTAAAAAATTTTTCAAAAAAAAAAATATATATTATTTGTGGAGGAAGACAGAAGTGTTGTTTTAATTTATTACCTACACTCCACTGCAAGTATGGACTACTTCTTCAAATTAAAGATGACATTTGTTCTGTATACCAGTGTACCCTATGTAAGACCTAAAAAAGTATACCTTAAGAGGCGGCGGTTTCTAATCTAATTTTTGTTTTCAAAGTACCCTGCATACAACATTACAACAAAGTCAAGTTTGACAAGAAAAGTATGATGCGTTTCTGAATAGAGGTACTTTTGGGTTATGTCGCTAGAACACGATATGTTTCCAAGAAATATTGGAGGCATAGAATTTTTATTTACTATAATACTATCTTAAAATTCTTCTTGGAGAAAATATTTAAATTTTAATGTATCTGACCCTCTACAGAATATAACCATTTGACTTTTTAAGATGACATAAACCATGGGAAAATTATTTTATTCTCATTTTGACAACCGAATTATACCTTGAAATAAGATGGTATTAGATAGAAAGTCACGATAAAAATTCGTATTTTATAAATTTTGACCGACACAACACAAATTTTGCCTGACCCAGGAAGGAAATATGAAATTTTAACTAAGTAGCTCATAGTGTAGGATTTCTGATTGCTTACATAAATTTTAACTGTCTCTCTTATAGGACTAGAATCGTATTCCCCTAACGATTCAGTACAGACAAAAAGAGCGAAATAATAATTTTATTTAACCTGCTAAACAATAGAAAAGCGAGCTAAATAGACAAGATGATGGGTTTTGTGAGGAAACACGAGGATTTTTTAGTGTCAAGGATGTTTTAGGCTCCGATATCATTAATATTTTCTGAATACTAACGCTATATTACTTTCAAAAGCAGACTCGTTTGAGACGATTGGCGAATAAAGATGAATTGATCGTAAATAAAAATACAGGATCTATGTGCTTAGACTGTGAAATTATCAAAAAGTGGCAGTGTGCTTTTGAAATCGAACTTAAGACCGATAAAATATGAAAATATACTTGTTTTTTTTTTATGTAGGTAGATAGTAGACTATAAAACAACAAAAAAAAAACACGAAATAGGTAGTTATACATTTAGATGATTGTTCTCTCTATCCTTATATACGATGTAAATACGAGAATGTAGTTAGTTATACTTGTGTGAACCAACTATAAGATAAAAGATATTACTTTAATCTTTCAGCAGATCTAGTTTTCAAAAAGATAACCTTCTGTTTTATATCAATGTTACCACTATCATTAGCTTCCGCATAGCGTCCGCTTTTTAAAATACTAGTGAATACCGCTCTTGATTGATTACTCAGAATCTTATTATTACATTATTACATCATTTTATTCACCAACTACTCTAAATCCCATGAAACCAGAACAGCATATCTTTTAAAAGGTAGTTTTATCACTTTTATTCAAAAGAAATAAGTATATTTCGAGTGCTTAGAATATCACTAACTAAACGATAGGGGTTTAAAACATGATCGCAAACTTATGAGGATGGATTTCTAAAATTGGCAGGATCAAATAGACAAATAATAATTTTACTTGTAAAGACCTTTCACCGAATCACATTTCCCCTATTTAGCATTAAAACTAGCATTTGTATATAAACGCTATTGGTACAAATAAGATTCAGATAAATAACTTCTTACCTGCCTGATAACACCGACATTTAGTTAATTATACAACATTTTTAAAATAATTATTGTTCTTTGACAAACCAATATTCCACTATCACTTTGTAAACCGACAAAAATAGGCAAATTTTTCAATTTCGTATCGGGATTTTTGATGAAAATAGCCCAACATTTTCGAGTAAACCTACCTAGAAATATAGAAGATATTTATTGCAAAATTAGCAGTTTACATGCTTGGTAAAGTGAATTAATCTACCACTGTAATCGTTTCATTTTTAGCTAAATAGAGGTATTCTTTTTAATCGTGAAAAAATAGACGAAATCTCTAATTTTATTTCATACCTAACGAATTCAACAATCAATAATACGATCTCATTTTCGAGTAAGATCAGCTGTTACTTTAGACAGAATATTCCTAATAACATAATATATTTAGTTATACAGCTTTTTAAAATAATTATTGTTCTGTAACCGTAAATTATTTAATTATTTTCGTGTGATAAAGAGCTAGTTTAAATTAGTTAAAAAAACAAAGCAAAACAGCTAATTATATACCCAATATATTTGTTTAAAATTTTGTTTCTTAATCTTGTTCTATTGCGTATTAATCGTGTTAGCATCACAAATTACGGTCTGTGAAGCTGGTTTATAGGATCATTTAGTTCGATGGGGGCATATTTTGTGGTATCCCATATTTCGTCAATTATTTGACAGGTAGGTTTGGTGCTTCAATACGGAACTCCTCAAGACCACATCAAATATTTCTAAACAAGAAGCGTCCAAGTCTATGGAACCCGTGTAAAAATAGCTGGTATGTCTGTACCCTTCCGTAGACATTAATGACATCTCGCATGTATGCTGAAGTGTATCGTTAATAGAAATCTTGAATATTCTAGTACCTATCTATATCTTGCGTCATTATGTCAATGCTTACATTGACGTCGCCAGGTATCTTAAAAAGATAGGTGCATAATGTGCAAGCATTTGTGTAGAAAGCTATGTTTTTTACAAAATTTTCTCTAGGCAACCAAATTTTAATAGGGTTTTCGTAGTTCCAGTATATGTCTGGCTGCTTTGGCCTAAATAAATTGAAGTGTATTTGTAAGCAAATTAATCCTTAAAATTTATTATATCGTCTGATATAGGCACTGTTTCAACTACGCGTTTTGGTAAAAAATAATTGGAAAGTAAAATTACTAAAGCACTATCAATAAATGGAACGTGGATAAACTGGTAGATCTAAGCCGCAAAAATATACGCCTCTTATGATAAATGCTAAGAAATTGTACCGTTGCCAACGTCAAATTAAAAATCAGAATTTGCTAAACAAGACTCAACCCTCTCATTAATGCTTGATCTTCGGTATAGCAAGTTTTATAAGTAATTTTAACACTCATCTGGAAATAAATTAATGCAAAAACTTCCTTTTTCCATTTTTTTTTTTCAAGCCATTAAACACCAAAATTGTCATTTTTTGAAGAAACCTTCTTGCATGTATTGATATATTAAGTAATTGTATAATAGCTAGATACCTATAACATTGCCTACATAGGTATTAGCGAGCGAATTTCGACTATTGTAGATATTTAATATTAGAAAATCAATATAGAGGCAAATCGAATAGTCTATTTTTAAGACGGCTTAAGAGGTAGTTTATGGTGATGTACATATTAGAGTTCATTTTAAAATGAAATGTTGGTAAAATAACTGTAGGAAAACATCATTTCCAGGCAAGGCGGTTCACTTTAAGAGCCTAAAAACCATTAATGTCAAAATGAGATTTTAATAGACAAAATAATGATCTAGTGTCGGTTAGCAAATTATCGTACTTTTTAAAATGGACTGTAATACACACAACGACATGAATTACCCCTTAAGCCGGATTAGTTTGAAATCGTATATGTAGGTTTCTTCAAAAGTGACTTTAATATGAGACAAAACTGTAAAGTTAAGATTTTTACTGGTTATAGACCTTTTTGTTTACCAAACTGTAGTTTTCTGAAGTACATATAGGTATAAAAATATCGCACAATGGCCCATCACTCAGACCTTCGCCTACGTTTACTTCAATTATCGACAAAAACATCAAATTGTCAAGAACTTATGTATACTTGTGTTAATTAAAAAAATAATCATGTTTTTCGTAGAAATGTTTAAGATTTTGCCTGCACCTAAAGACTCCTTATTGTGCTGGTTGCGATAAAGTCCGCATCGATTATTCTTAGATTTTAATTCTTTTTTACTACCATATACACTAGTTTTTCTTTATTTCCAGAATATCAGAGTACTTTAAAATGCATAGTATAGCATACTTCTCTTGAGGTGTAATGTTTAAGATTTTGTCAGCACCTAAAAACTCGTTATTGTGATTGTTACGTTAAACCCCGCCTCGATTGGTGATAGTTAATAAATTTCAGTTAATTACAAACAGCCATACGAAATAGTAAACAATTCAAGTTTTCCATCATTTTAGGCAAAAAGGTTAAACCACATAAAAGTTTCGGTTAGTTCTTATTTCATGCATATATTTTTTTTTTAGTCAGTGTACGTGCCTATGATTTATTGCAAAGACGTTTGAACATTTTTATATGAGTTGAGAGTTGGGTATTCTCCACAGATGTAAACTGACGTCATTCGACTAGTCGAAACTTGTTAGATTTTGGAGCTGTTACGCATTATAACTTTAGCAAATATATTCTTATTATAAGATTTTAAAATTATGTATGCGTTTGTTTAATTCATTGTAAAGGATTTGTTATTATGCTAATTTCAAAAGTTAAATGTTGGCGAGAATATTGAAATGTGACATCGATGTGGTGGACGAGAGAACTATGGAAAATGATATTCGCAAAGTTTCTCATACTTTTTAACCCTATGCGTAGGTGACGCTAATAGTATTGAATTTTTTTATTAAAATATCTAAAGTAAATATCTAATTGATTTTTTTTTAGCGCTAATTGGGATTTTGGGAAAACAAAAATAAAACAATGATCTTTTTGATGTAAAAATGTATATAAAATAGAAAAATAAAGACAATGATGTCATTTAATCCACTGCATAGTAAAAACTTACTTACCACAGGATGGGGTTTAAATGAGGAATATCAGGCTATTTTGGACAAAACAAGCCATATATTTAGCGGAAAATTATCATTAAAATATCTATTGGGTTTTGCTGAGGATTATTTAAAAGGAGTTCTTAACGTAAAGCAAGAACTAATATTGGTTTTATCTAGATCATATGTTAACTGCTACGTTGGCGAAGTAGAAGCAACTATTAATGTAAGCAAAATTGAATGGAAAGTTCGTCATATTGTTCCCGAGGATCGAGAAAAGCTTAAACTGCTTTCCCACATAAAGCTGGAAATAATGCTCAAGTAAATATAGCTTATAGAATGTGGGACTTATATGAGCTTCCAAACTAAAAATTACAAAGGTATAAACATTATTTCATTATTTTGCTGTTTAAAATAGCTAAAACGCGCTATAGAAAACTTAGGTAGGATTAGCAGAAAGGAATCCTTTAATGGTAGCTTTAACTTTGAATTTATCCGTTCTAAGATATCGGTATCGTAGCATAATAATTAAAACAAAATGTGTATCTTTTTATCACTTCTATCAGTCAATTTAGTTCGAACTTTAAGATAATTTAGGTAAATGGTTCTAGATGGTAATTATTTTATTGCATTTTTTTATAAGTGGTACAAAATTGAAAACAATTATTAGATATGCTTCTGAATTTTAATAAGGGTTCTTCGGAATAAATAAAGTTTTATGTGCCTTTCTTTTTAAATCGAGTCGGCAGAGGGTTTGAGAGGGTTATTTAGGTATAAATAATTATTGCGGGTGACAAATGTGCCGCCTTATTATACTTATGTTGTTAGATCATATAAATTGGGGTTTTATTTCGCTTTATCATCCACCAGTGGCGTTTCACTAAGTTAGAAAATATAAATCATGTTTTTTACTATACCGCTTAAACAGCGGCGTTTCAACTAAGGTTAAATCGTAAAAAGTCTGGTTTAAGGATGGCTCAGGTTGGATCGTAAAAAGTCGGGTTTAAGGATGGCTTATAAAAATTGGGATTTAATTATCCCGCTTTAGCAGCGGCGTTTCCACTAAGGTTAGATAGTAAAAAGTCGGGTTTTATCTCGGGTCAGATCATAAATATTCAGGTTCAAATTAGGGTTAGATAAGAAGCCGCCTCACGAAAGCACTTGGGTTAGATCGTAAAAAGGCAGGTTTAATTTCGGGTTAGGTCATAAACAGCACCACCGAATCACTCGGGTTAGGTCATAAACAGCACCACCGAACCACTCGGGTTAGGTCATAAACAGCACCACCTGGGTTAGATCATAAAACGCACCACTAAAAACCGGTGGTGCACCACTGGTTCAGCTCTGTCCATTATCTACTACTGCCGAGGTATTCTATGCCACCGCATACGCTTTAATTATATCTCCAAATTTTATAAACGACCCTGAGATGGCGTGGCAAAGTGAACTTGCACAACATGCATTATTGACCACGAACTAATCCTCGTTGGATGCAGGAGGTCCACCACCAGGGCAGGTGGAGTGTAAACGTTTGGTGCGGCGGATTGGGTGGCATGATAATTGGCCCATTTATATTCGATCAGTCACTTACCGGTGAAATTTATTTGAATTTTCTTACCAACCATTTGCCTGCTCTGTTGGAAAATATGTCCCTAGAAACACGCCGAAACATGTTTCTTCAGCATGATGGCTGTCCTGCCTATTTTTCAACAAGGGTTCGTCGATTTTTGGACAGAACATTCCCTGATAGATGGATAGGGAGGGGAAGTTTATTTCCATGGCCAGCCTGGTTAATAATTAGAAACTTATAAAAAGCGAAAAATAATAATTTTCATTTTCACTACTATAGGTCACCTGATCTACCTTGCCTGGACTTTTATTTGTGGGAAAGATTAAAGGATGTGGTATATTTAAGCAAACCGACCGCTAGGGAGAATATGGCAGAGCGAATAAGGAACGACATTACGAGTATTTCAATGGCTGAAGTATAGACTGCTGCTCTATCTATACATAGCAGGTTACAGCTCTGTATCGTACAGGACGGATGACACTTTGAACACTTAAGGCGTCATTAATAATTTTTTTTAGCTCTAGTTTATTTAGCTCTAGGCAGGTTTAGTTCTTGGTTTTTTTTTTGTTGTGTCAAAGCCTACTGAGAGTTCTGTTTATTTTATTTTCCTTGTAAAGTATTAGGTTATTAGGTTTAAATATTTTTTTATATATATCTAGAAGGAATAAACAAATCGGACAGCGGTTTTCACCAGTTACTGTAATTTTTCATGCTCTTTCTTCCTAGCGAAAGATAAATATACCATTACATTTTAAATTTTCTAGAAAATCATAAAAGTCTGCGACCTTGTCATAAAGCGCCACCTACCGACACGAAAAATAACTGAACTCAAAATATTATTATTCTAGTAGGAGCGCCAATAAAAGCGCTTTAAAATTAAAGAAAGGTATTTGAAATCGGTTATCCCAAAAAAAAGTTATTGACTTTATTTCAAATCAACGTTGACCCCTTCCCCACCCTTTATTTGACAAGGTAGGGAAAAAACGTAAATACAAAAAAGTTGTAATATTTTCAGTAGGTTACAAAAAAAAATTCGATATAGGTTGAATTAAACTAATTTTAATTAAAACAATATTTTCTACTCCGAGGTTCGATTTACGCCCTTTAGCGGTGGACTTAGAAACTTACAAATAATTTCCAGCTTTTTTTGCCGATTTATCAATAATTCTTTTTTTCTCAGAGTCGTCCGATTAACGGATCCTGAGATATAGCCGGCGTCCCTTATTAATGGGCCACCCTGTACAATTCGCACTTAAGCCCGAGTTCAGCTAAACTGAGGTGCGTCTTAAACCGCTATTTAAATTCATCGAGCGTTGTACAAGTTTAATGGAACTTGACTTTCTTGAATAGAGTTTAGTGCACAAATTGGCAACGTTGGAATAGAGTACCGACATACTACATTATGAATTGATTCTAGAAACTCTTCAGCTTGTCAATAATATTTTTGAAATTGTCCAAACCCATCTTAAATGAATGAAAACTTTTTATCATAAACGTCATGCTTGAAGTCTCAGGTTATTTGACAGAAGATCTGTACGATAAGCTTAGTTTTACTACTAAGCTATTATTGTACAACATCATAAGTTAGCTTAAGGTTACCTTTTCTATAAACCCAACTTAAACCTTGTTTAATTTTTGTTAAAGTTAGTTTGTACAACCGGGCATTAATGTTCTTAATTTTTGTTAGGCGTAACATACACTTATACTGCTCGCTCATTTAGAGTTTCTCTCTCAAAGATAAAAACAACCTTAAATATTAGGAGCATTGAGACTTGCACCTCTTTTACCGATATTTTTTTGACAAAAATGATCTACTGCTATTGCTCGCTTGATCACATCCGTACAAAAATGGTGCAGCTTAGTTTCCCTCAAGCCAATGTGACCTGTTTCAAAATTCCTTCTTCTGGTCAAAGTCCGCGCTCTGTAACGACCTTCCTGAGATCGTGTTTCCAAATGAATATAATCTCCAAAAACTCAATACCATCGTGAACCGCTTCGTTAGTGCATATACCGCTTACAGAACGTTCTTTGCTAAACCTGGTGCTTAGCTTGGGGAGGTGGGAATAGGTTAAAATGGTAAATTAGTTAGAAAACAATAATATATTAATTACTTTATATATTTTCTTGCCTAAATAATTTAAAGTACTTTCACAGCAATTATAACAACAGAAAATATAGATAGATCCATGTTGCGTTCAGTGATATTTAATATTCTTAACCATTCAACCAATTTAAATTAATTATTATTGCAGGGTTTTACTAACGTCGTTATGAACAAAACCCTAATTTTCTTAAAGCTTCTTCTATTTCCTTGTAGACTGTCGGATCAACAACGGTTCCAGGAATCTAGAAGTTAAATAAAGATAATAAGAAGAAAATGTTGAATCGCATATTATTATGTACTTAATTAATACATATTGTATTATTTAAATGGCGCCAAGTAATAAATGCTCAATAAATATGCAACACGCATACCGGGGTTACAAGAACAATTTAAATACCATCCCTTAAAATATTTTGTTTTTACATTAAAGGATCCAAGTAATGAGCATTCTTTAGGTAGGTCCACTCTGAAGTTATCGCAAGCTATTGTTATATTTGATGATTTACCATTGTTATTGGGAAAATCCCTTAGCCAGGAGCGTGTATTGGGGAATTTTTTAAATTAAAAAACCTAAACATGCCTATTCTTCTAAAATTGTATTATATTATATTCGTAGGTATTTATAACATATGAAAACATTTAAAAAATCGTATTAACTAATAAATAACAATGGGTGGTACCATTTTACATAAAATAATTACAAAAACAAGATATTCCGATCCGATTCGGACGATGAACTTTTATTAACATCTTTTATAATAAGCGGTTCAACCAGTTCTTCGATTATTATATCTACGTGCCACATTTTGGCTTCTTCTTCTATCACATAATCGATACACTTTTTCCACTTTTCCGCACTGATTTTACCCATAGCTATATTTTAGAGTCTTTTTAAATCCACTATTTTATAAGTCGTGTTTTTTCTGGCGACATCTTTATTTGAGCCCATATAAGTTCGATCGGGTTTAATTCGTCGTAACTTTGCCATTTCATCGATTACATATTTTTTTGAATGAATTTATATGTAAATTGGCTAGTACCAATAGTCCTTTTCTTAAGGAATCTAATGAAAATTCTATTTGTCTTAAACTTGTCCACTCTGTTATTTCACTTTTACGCCACGCACTTGTCGGTAATTTTTCCGTCAGCCTAGAGTGATAACTTACATTATCCAATACAATTATTGCATCTTTTGGTACAAAATCCAACATTTGCTCAAATCATTCTTCAAATACATCGGTAGTCATATCTTCGTGATAGTCTCCTGTATTTTTAGACAGAAACATCAGTAGACCACCTTTAACGAAGCCTGCAGATCTTTCAATATGGGTTATGATAAGTCAATATCCTTCTCCAGATGGCGGTCTTAATCCTGTGGACAATCCTTTCAAAAAAGCTTGCCTTGAACTTTTAATATTTATATTCTGCCAAAATTTAATAACAGTGTGGCCTTCATTTAGCCATGTTTCGTCTGGGTAAAATATTTTTTTGTTTTATTCTCTGGCTTTTCGGATGCCTCTTAAGTAATTTCTTCTTCAACAGACGATATCGCTTCTGTCTATTAAAATTGATTGCCTGTTATGTTTTTTTCCACCGAAAATCCTTTTTTTTTTTAATAATTTCCATAGCGTATTTTTACACATAAATGGGTAGTCCTGGTCTTCTCGGATTGAGGAGAAAATATTGTCCAGCGTGGGAATTTCTTATTTTAAAAAGCTCAAGTTTTGGTCGTCCTGGAAAAGTTTTTAGAGGTTTGACGCCAACACTTTTTTCTTCTTTTAAATGTTTATATATTGTTGTTTTCCCAACGTTAAACATATCTGCTGTAAATTGCACTGCATTGTCAACACTTAAATCCGCATTCTTACTTTTAATAGAACCGTAACAGTTAAAATTTTTTTTTTCATTTACTATACATGGACCGACTCTAGGGCGATTAGGCAACTGTTGAAAATTCTCCATATTCAATTTAAAAAAATTACACTTTGAGTAGTTTTACTGAGAAACAAATACTCAAGGTAGGTATGTATGTATAGATATAAGTAGGTGTATTATTCCAATAAAGGCATAATAACCACATAATTATCAAACAGGTAACCAGGATTAGGTACAAAAAAAGGAATAAAATTATTAGAGCAGAAACGGAATAAGTACCTAAGACTCCGATTAGTTTTGACAAAATTGTTTTCTAAAATTCCAGGTGAATGGTACGGCTTGTACATAAGAAATTTAATATTAAAATATATATTTGAAGACAAAACGTTAATTTAATGTCGATACTTGTACTAATTCTGCACAAATTTAAAAATTCAGGACTATTTAAATCTCTACATGCTGAAAAATTTTGCACGCCCATAGAGAAGACGGTTTTGATTGATTTATTACTTCGCATCATTTAAAGATAGACTTATAATATAATTTAATTCTTTGGCTGTTATGAGAAAGAAACCAGCTCACAATTTTTCTTTTCAAGCAGCTTTTGAGGAGTGCCTGTCCCAAATTCAAATATTAATTTATTCCTATACCTTGCACAAATCCTGCCAGTGACTTTACAATTACCAAATCTAGGAAGCGGCAAAATAAAAATATTGTACAAGTACAGGTCTTTATTGAGATGTGATACCTATTGCTTCCTATACCGGGTGTTGCATCGTCGAGCGGGACATAGGAAATCCCATGTAATTTTAAATGGGGTCAATTATTGGCTTCCCTAATTATTTTAGAGAAAAATTCTATTTAGGTTTATTAAAGAGCACTAAAACCCACATTCAAAAGAATAACTTTAGATATTTTTGATGAGCCCGTTTACGGGTTATCGCCGGTTTCTTTTTAACTATTTCTCCTTTTTATGGCCCCGTATTTGCGGGCACCAGTCAAGGTAAAAGATGACTGTCAAATAAAGTTGTCATTTTGAAATATGTGCTTTATTGTTATAAAAACTCGTACATCGAAAATATTAAAGGTGTATTTATGAGTACAAATTAATCTGAATAAAACTAAAATAAAGTATCCAATTACAAGGTTAATTATGACATTTTACATGTTTCAATATTTTACTAATTAATAGGTAGGTACTATTAAATTGTTAGAACTTTAGGATTTAAGAAGATGTTCAAATATTCCTCCATTGACTGCTAGACAATAACCGAAGCGATCATAAAATTCTCTTCTTACATTCGCTAGTTGGTAAACTGAAATTCTATTGCATTCGGCAGAAATAGCATTTTTTAACTCGTCTAGATTTGGGTATTTTTTATCTTTGTATATCCTGTTTTTTAAATGGCCCCAGAGAAAGAAATCATTTGGCGATAAATCAGGAGACCTGGCTGGCCAATTTACTGTATGATTTAAGCCAATAACATTTCTATTAAAAGCACGGTTTAAATATTCCCGGACAGCCAGGGTACTATGTGCCGGGCAGCCATCCATTTGGTACCAAACTTCCTGATTTTCCCTGGCGGCATCATGTAAAGTAGGTAAAATATGATCTTCAAGTAGTTCCAAAAAATATTCTGCATTTAAATTTCGTGTAAGAAATAATGGCCCGATAATATTTTCTCCGAAAATCCCAGCACATACATTAACTTTTTGTGGATATTGCGTCCTTGTTTCCACAAACCTGTGTTGGTTTTCTTTGCTCCAATATCGATAATTTTGACCATTGGGTTCATTGTTTAAGGTAAATGTGCATTCGTCAGTGAAACAAATGTTTTTTAAAAATTCCCTATCCATGTTTGCTCTTTCCATCATACCAAAACAAAACTCCTGTCATCGTATTTCGTCCCTATCTCTTAGCTCTTGGTGCTTTTCATATTTGTATGAATAATATTTATGTCGTTTCAAAGCTCGTAACGCTGTGGTGTGATCTAATCCTATGTCATCCTCAAGTTTCCTTGTGCTGATCTTCCCATCATTTTCTTCCACGCACAATAAAACTTGCAAGTCCCTATCATTTCTTGCATCTCTTCTTTGTTCCTGCCTTTCTTCACATCTGCAGTTATTTATTACAGTGCCTTTTGTCTCAAATTTCTTGATAGTCCTTTCGACTGTAGATTTTGCAGGTATCGGTCTGTTCGGATACAGAGCAGCAAACATGTCTGACACATTTTGATAACTATTTCTTTGATAATTCACCTCACTTTTATTGAACCAATCAAAACGCTCATTTTCATAGCAACCACCTTGGTAACGGTCGTCTTACCCGATAAGACTACCGCTAGCTCGAAAAGACGCTTTCGAAAAGACGCTTGTAGCTTTTTTACTTAAATAAAAAATTAGTAACACCTCTAACTTGTATATTTACCTTTATCAGACGGCCTTCATTTTTATGTTCAGTAAATTATCCAATAAAATACACCTCTAGAGGCGGTTTCTTATCTTCATACCTTCGTTTTTCACTCGAAACTCGATTTTCCAAGAAAATTTTCACTCAATGTAATTTTTACTTATAATCAAAGATAAGACCCTCGAGCTAAAGCTCTCGGGATCATATCAGATTATAAGTAAAAATTACATTTCGTAAAAATTTGTCAGAAAATCGATTTCTTGTTAAAAACATCGGTATTACCGATAAGACACCTCCTCTATCGGTATATTACTGTTGATAATACCATTTAATCATCAATATTTTTTCTTCAGAAGTGTAATTCATGGCTAATATTTTCGATGTACGAGTTTCTATAACAATAAAGCACACATTTCAAAATGACAACTTTATTTGACAGTCATCTTTTACCTTAACTGGTGCCCGCAAATACGGGGCCATAAAAAGGAGAAATAGTTAAAAAGAAATCGGCGATAACCCGTAAACGGGCTCATCAAAAATATCTAAAGTTATTCTTTTGAATGTGGGTTTTAGTGTTCTTTAATAAACCTAAATAGAATTTTTCTCTAAAATAATTAGGGAAGCCAATAATTGACCCCATTTAAAATTACATGGGATTTCCTATGTCCCGCTCGACGATGCAACACCCGGTAGAGATGTGCATTGGCATTCGATGTTCGAGTATTCAAAGTAAAAGATGATACAAGTGTGCTGTCATCAGCTATATATTTAATTTTTAGTTTTTTTTTCAATATTGGGTTGAGTGCCCAATACTACACTTTTGCAGACGACACAGTTCTGTTGTATGCAGACCACTGTTGCGACGTGTTGGTCAATCGAGTGAACACCGACTTGACTAAATATAGTCAATGGCTACTACAAAACAACCTTAAAATTAATTTGACAAAAACAAAGTATATAATGTTTAAACAAAAAAACAAAAAAATAACACATGTTAACATATCCTTGAATGAAATAAAAATAGAAAACACAAGCAGTATAAAATATCTGGGACTCATACTGGATGAAAAACTTAACTGGAATGCGCACTATGAACATATAAAAGAAAAAATTATACCCTTTATGGGAGCATTTCACAGATGCAAACATTTTTTAAGCAATGCAGCCAAATATAAAGTCTACAACGCGTATATCCTTTCAATCCTGCGATACCTTATTCCAGTATGGGGCACCTGCAATAAAACTACATTTCAAAAAGTTAAAGTTCTACAAAATAAAATACTTAAAATACTTTTTAATCTTGACTATCGTATACATACAAATGACTTATATAAGTTACTAAAAGTGAACTCGATTGACCAGATTTGTGAATTAGAACAGGCAAAACTAATCTTTAAAATTATAAATAGACTACAAAAATCAAATTACACTATACTATATTCAAATGACATACATACATATCACGTAAGGAACAACAATATCAGACTAAAGAGTGCGAGAACAAATGTTGCCTTGAGAAACCCTATTGATGAATCTTCGAGAACTTTTAATAGCCTGCCGAGGGAACTTAGACAGGAAACCTCTTATAACAAGTTTATTAAGAAAGTGAAACAAAGATTTGATAGATAATTATACCTTTATTGTTGGCCACACAAAGTTTATAAACTCTATATAACAAGCTCCGGTACCAATGCTATAATGCATTGTTTAGGAGTTCAGTTCATTTAGATAAGCTGTCGATAACATATATGTTAGCTTTAAATTACGTATACAAAAAAATTATAAATTATAAATTGTAACCGATTGCTTTAATAAATGATATGTTCTAAAAAAAAAAAAGATCGCTAATGTATAGTAAAAATAGGGTGGGCGTCAATATATAACTTTGAGGGACTCCGGCGTTGATGTTAAATGTGTCGGAAAGAAATCCGTTCATCGCCACTCGCAGAGAACGGTCTTTAAGAAAGCCTGAGAGCCATGAACAAAATTGAACCAGCATTCCGTATGCTCTTACTTTACCTAGGAGCCCTTTATGCCATACTCGGTCAAAGGCCTTGGAAATATCCAGTGCTACCGCCCGGGACTCCCCATTATTGTATGGCGGCGAGAATATTTGAAAAAAATATACGGGAGTTTCAAGAAAAAGGGGAAAATTGTATTACACCGACGAAACAGGTCTCAATAAAGGGCAAGATCTAAATATTAAAACTAATTGAAAAGGTCTTATAGGATCAGGTTATAAGGGTTAATGAAATAACTTAAACTTTTAAAAAATTATGTGACGTTTCGACGAAATTTCATCATTTATTATTTTTTTAACATCACACGTCACTGGAGTTCATTCCGCTGACGTCGCACAACTCTGAGCTCTTTATATGTTAGTTATGGGTCACTGACAGAAATTTTGGACTTCGAGTATAATATTAATATTAAAAAACATTTGTAATTTAATTTTGATTTGTACCGTAATCTAGTAACCTATTTGATTTTTTATCTTTTGAGGAAAGATAGGAAGTTATAATAAAATTAGTGATCAGTGACTGTTACGACTCTGTCGTGGTATATCTTTGTCACCCGTTATATGAACAGTCGAATACCAGTTATATGTTGTTGTAAAAAAGAAAAAGTGTCACTGTCAAAAAATGTGTTGTCATGTTGTTAATATTGTAAAATTGTTATTTTGTTAATCAGTAATAAAATTAAAATACAGTCCACTAACCATATCCAAGAAGAATAATTCATTTCATCAACATCAATAAAACTATTGGTCCTTCGAGAAGGATATTGATCAACAAAAAATTGCCGAAAACCCAAGCAGAAAACCCAAAAAGTCAAATCAGTGAGTAATCCTATCCCTTTCCTTTTCCTATACGATTTGCAGGCTTGCCTGTGTGAAACGGTCGAATATTTGTTGCTTTTGTTAAGTAGTTAAAACGGTGACATATTAAAGAATTTATAGAAAAATGGTTAATCCAAAACGTAGAGGTATAGATTTGACGGATAATATCCGTAAGAGAAACGCTTTGATAAGTCAGTTGGGGCGTTTTAAGATATTTTTTGAAAATTTTGATATAAATAAAAAACAGCAGTTACCAGACCGGGTTAAAAAGTGTAGCGAGTTATGGGATAATTTTGAGGAAATTCAAAATAAAATAGAGGCATTACTTGACGATGAATCGGAATTAGAGGTCGAAAAAGGGGAAAGAGCGACATTTGAGGATGAGTTTTTTGAAGTTATAACGCTTGGTAAATCATTAGTAGCGAACCACATAACCCAGTCTACATTAGTAACAAATAATATCAGTAACATGTCACAGAGTGTCGGTTCTGCAGTACAGTCAGTACAAGCAAGGCTTCCTTTAATTGAGGTTCCAAAATTCAATGGATCGTACGAGCAGTGGGTAACATTTTATGACACGTTCAATTCACTTATTCACAGCAATCAATCGCTATCAAACATACAGAAATTCCATTATTTAAAAGCTTCTTTAACTAACGAGGCCGCCTTGGTAATTCATTCGTTGCCTATTAGTGATCAAAATTATATAGTTGCATGGCAGTTGTTAAAAGATCGGTTTGAAAATAAAAAGCTAATAACAGATACATATTTAAAAGAACTTTTTGATCTACCTGCCGTAACCAGCGAATCTCATTCACAGCTTAGGCAATTGTTAGATAAATCAAAAAAGATTTTAAGAATTTTGGAGATTTTACAACACCCAATCAAATCGTGGGACACAATTTTGCTATTTTTATTATCCAATAAATTAGATGCTGGTACTAGGCGTGAATGGGAGTCGTTTTTACACAATAACAATAACCAAGCAACGTTAGATAATCTCTTTGACATTCTACAAAAAAGATGTTCGTTATTAGAAACGTTAGACCAAAACAAGGTAAATACAGGACCGAGTTCGGTTCAAAAATCAGGTGTAAAATCATATCAAAAACATTCATTTCCTGTAGTCACAAAACCAGGTTTTGCATGTCCTTTTTGCGGAGAAACACATTTGCCATTTTATTGTAACAAATTTCTAAATTTATCCATACAGGCAAGAATCAACGAAGCAAAAAAATGTAATCTTTGTTTAAATTGTCTAAGATCCAATCATACAACTCAAGAATGTTATGGCACTAATTGTAAAAAATGCGATAAGAAACACAATTCACTGTTACATTTAGAGTTTGAAAATGTAACAAGAAACTCAAACACAGATCAGTCAAACATACATGCGAGGCAAACATACAATCAAAGGCAAGCACAAATCAATCAAGCACATGGTCAATCACAATTAAGACAGAATTCATCGCAAATAAATACAAACAGAAATCTACACGTTAATCCAAACAGACAACACAATTTATTTGCGCAAAATATAAATACTATGCAAAATCAAAACACAGAAATCTTAAACACAAACTTTATTGCAAATGAATCAAACACAAATGCTAGGCAATATACTACACAACATGCTAGTCAAAATACGAGTATTTCCCCAAACATGAATACAATTCAACAATTCAATAGAAATAATATACAAGGCAGTGCGCCAATGTTGCCAAATGTTATGCAAAATCCAGAAATATCTGAGAATGCAAGATATTCAAGGTTTCAACATTTACATGGTGATATTAATATATCAGATCAAATACCAGATCCAACTATGAATCAATCACCAATATTTCCTAGTCAACAAACAATGTCCTCGCAAAGTTTAAATACAGAGAATAGTTCAGAAGTATTACTTTCTACGGCTATTATTTATATTATGGATAAATTTGGAAAACCAGTGGAATGTAGAGCACTTTTGGACTCAGGGTCCCAGTCAAATTTTATGACTCAAGAATTATGCGCTCGGTTAAAACTAAATCAAACAAAAATCAGTATACCAGTAGTAGGTATAGGTCAATCAATTACAAGTATATCGAGTATGTCGGAAACAACTATTTCATCACGAATATTCGCATATGTTGCGAAAAATAAGTTCTTGGTTGTTAAAAACATAACCGGAGATTTACCATCTTGCAAAATAAACACGGGACGCTTAAGTATTCCACAAGAACTGATGTTAGCTGATCCTACATATCACATTCCAAATAAAATCGATGTATTAATTGGAGCTATTCTTTTTTGGGAATTGCTCTCGGTCGGTCAAATAAAACTTAACAAGGGCGAACCATGTCTACAAAAAACAAAGTTAGGTTGGGTTATAGTTGGTCCAGTGTCTCCTCAGTGTTTAAACCAAGCAAGTCGATGTCATTTATCAGTTAACGATGTGCATCAGCAAATGGAACGGTTCTGGAAGATCGAAGAAACCATAAACGACGACGAGCTGTTGTCTAACGAAGAAAAAGGCTGCGAAGACATATTTCAGAACACTACAACTAGAAATAACAAAGGAAGATTTTGTGTCAACCTACCCATAAAAAAGGACCTACCAAGACTGGGAGATTCATTCAATACAGCTAAACTAAGATTTGAAGGTTTAGAAAGGAAATTTGCAAAAAACTCAGACTTTAAGAAATTATATGTAGATTTCATGGAAGAATATGAAACACTCGGACATATGACAAAGATAGATTTGGAGACAGAACATATTGAGCAAGAAAACTATTACATTCCACATCATGGCATCTTTAAGGAGTCGACCACAACACGCTTAAGAGTCGTCTTTGACGCCAGCGCATCTACAGCAAACGGCGTATCACTGAATGATAAGCTAATGGTTGGACCCAAAATTCAAAAAGATTTATTTGAGATATTGTTAGGGTTTAGAAAGAATAAATATGCCATGGTTGCCGACGTTGAAAAAATGTATCGGCAAATCAATGTAAACCCCGAACAAAGAGCTTTACAACGAATACTTTGGAGAAGCAATGTAGACGAACCTGTTGAAATATTTCAGTTAAACACTATCACTTATGGAACAGCTTCGGCTCCATTTTTGGCAGTACGATGTTTAAAACAAATTGGAATGGAAGCTAAATCAATTTATCCAGAATGTAGTAAGGTTCTAATGACTGATTTCTATATGGATGACGTACTAACAGGAGAAAATTCTGTTGAAAGGGCTAAGAAATTACAAGTCGACCTTATAACTATTTTAAAGGATTACGGTTTGAATTTACGCAAATGGATATCTAATTGCCCGGACATCTTAGCTAATATACAGTCTCAAGATTCTACATACTTTATTCAAGAGGATACAACTACAAAAACACTAGGCTTAACTTGGGATTCTAAACAGGATACATTCAACTATTCAGTTAAGCCATTACAAACAAATAAACCTACCAAAAGAGTAATACTCTCAGCAATATCCCAGATATTTGATCCACTTGGATTAGTTGGACCGACAATAATCAAGGCTAAGATTCTGTTACAACAGTTATTTAAACTTAAAATAAGTTGGGATGAGTCATTACCGATGGATATTCACACTTCATGGATACAAATTAATCAGCAACTACCTACACTAAATGAAATTCAAATTCCAAGGCTAGTATTTGATCCAACTAATATGGTCAAATTGGAACTACATTGTTTTTGTGACGCTTCAGAGCAAGCATATGGTGGTTGCATATATATAAGAGCAAGTAATACAGCAAATAAAATAACAGTTCAATTGCTTTGTGCCAAATCCCGAGTGGCTCCGATTGAACAAAGGTCTTTACCCAGACTGGAACTTTGTGGTGCGGTACTTGTTAGTCAATTGGCAGCAAGAGTTATTAAATCACTTCAATTAAATTTTGATGCAGTTAGATTTTGGACGGACTCCACTATTGTCCTTTCCTGGATAGCAGCGGAACCATATCAATGGAAAACTTTTGTTGGAAACCGAGTGTCAGAAGTTCAACGACTTACATCAGAATATAGATGGAGCCATATTCTTGGTGAAAACAACCCCGCGGACGTAATCAGTAGAGGCTTAAATCCAGAGCAATTGAGTGCCTGTAGACTTTGGTGGAATGGGTCAGAATGGATGACAAATCCAGATTGTCAATAGCCATCTGGTAAATCGCTAGAACATAATAATTTGAATGTACCAGAAAAAAGAAACGTTTCGGATAACCTCAAGGCACATCCTATTGTTATTCAAAATAATTTATTTACAGATTTATTTACAAGATATTCATCGCTACAAAAACTTCAAAGAGTGTTAGCATATATACTAAGATTTGTAAGTGACTGTAAGGGAAATTTACTTAATAAAAATAAAGATTGTTTGACAATAATTGAATTGAATGATTCTTTGAGTTTATTGATTAAAATGTGTCAGCTTTCTGAATTTGCAAATGAAATAAAATGTATTAAAAATTCAAAATGTCTACCTCATTCGAGTAAACTGTTGGCTTTAAATCCCGGTCTCGATTCTAAAGGTGTATTGCGCGTAGGCGGTCGTTTGGAAAACTCTAATCTAAGTTATGATCAAAAACATCCAATTATACTACCGAAAGATCATGTTTTAACTAAACTTATCATTCTTCACTATCACTATCAATACTTACACTCAGGGCCACAGGCTCTTTTAGCTATCATACGTTTACGTTACTGGCCTATTTCTGGGAGAAATACTATTCGAAAGGTTCTTATAAAATGTATTGTCTGTTTCAGAAATAAACCTAAATCTTTAAATGAAATAATGGGTGAATTACCAGCAGATCGAATTACCCCATGCAGACCGTTTAGCATTTGCGGCACCGATTTTGCTGGGCCTTTTAAAATTAAGGCTTCTAGCCTTCGGAATTCTAAGATTCTTAAAGCATACATGTGTATTTTTGTATGTTTTGTGACAAAGGCCGTTCATATAGAACTGGTGAGTGACCTTAGTACCGACTCGTTTTTAAACTGTTTTAAGAGATTTATTTCACGGCGCGGACTATGTTCCAAAATTTATTCAGATAATGGTACTAACTATGTGGGAGCTAATAATGATTTACAAAATATATATGAAATGTTTAACAATCAGAATACAAAAACTCGCCTTATGGAATATTTAACTAACTTAAATATTTCCTGGAAATTTATTCCCCCTAGGTCCCCACACTTTGGTGGTCTGTGGGAAAGTGCTGTTAAGAGTGCTAAATATCATGTTGAGCGAGTAGTAGGAAATACCGTTTTGACATTTGAAGAATTATATACCGTTTTCACCCAGGTAGAGTCCTGTTTAAACTCCCGTCCTTTACTCCCGTTAACCGAAGATCCCAGTGATATCCAAGCATTAACCCCTGCTCACTTTCTAATTGGGTCTTCACTTGCTGCACTACCTCAAAACACAATTATGGAAAATCCAAACCGTCTTAGACGATATGAGTTGTTAACTTAGTTAGCTCAACAATTTTGGAAGAAATGGTCGCAAGATTATTTGAGTTCGCTACAAGCTCGTAATAAATGGAAAACTACTTCTTCAGATTCACCCGCATTGAAGCCTGGAACTTTAGTTTTGATTCGAGAGGAAGGTTTACCTTCCAATCAATGGGTATTAGGACGAGTGGTAGAGACTTTCACTGGAACCGACAACCGAGTGCGCGTTGCAAATGTGCGTACAAATTCCGGACTAATAAAACGGGCAATAACTAAACTATGCGTTTTACCTATACAGGACTAAAAATACTTAAATAATATTAATGTTCCGTGTTGTTTGAGTATTGTATTGAAATGAGACATTTCAAGGTCGGGCGGAAGATAAAGTATACAGGGCATGCAAAACTTTTACAATGATCAATCTAATCCTAAAAATAGTAGGTACTCTTAATTTTATGTTTAAAGAAAATCGTGTTGGGCCCAGGAAAATCCGAATTTTTGAATTTTCTACCATTCATAGTCAATAATTTTTAATTGGCTGAATTTTAAATAAAAAGGAAACTTCTTTTCCATAAGACGGATATGCTGTGTACTCTACATTACAAGTTTCCAACTGATTGTATTCAAATATGGGATCATTTGGGGACAAATCATCTCACTCACCTGATTTAACACAATAAGATTATTTTTAATGGGGTTCTTTACAGCAGCAAATCAACAGAAATAATTAAAATGATAATCTCGAGCTTCTCAAAAGAAAACAAATGTGAAAGCCGTTAACGCTATAAATGGAGATAATATGATCGCGCCACAAGGAATTTTCAGAAATGTTTGAAAAATGTGTTTTGATAGGAGGTCTATATAGGGAAACCCGACGACTTTCCTAGGTCATATCTCCAAAACGGAAAGATAATAGTACATATTATCTGGGCATATTCATTTTAATCTGAATATAAGCAGATATTCTTTATTATTAGTCTTAATGATCCTAAAATTTCGTGTGCCTATCTGTTTTGAATACAAGATTAATTTCATAACATGTATACCTACTGATCGAGATCTATGGTTATTGATTATAATATAAGCGAAGTTTTCTCAAAATATTAAAGACGAGAAAGTGTTTTGGGGTATCTCATACAGGGACACACTGTATATTTGATGTGATTTGTTTTGATCCCAGGTCTTACGACCTTATTCTTTTACTGATTCACGATACACTAGACACGTTTCTTTTGACAAATAGTCAGTTTTTTCTTCGAAAAAACGCTCGGACCCGTCAGTTTTTTATTTTTGTTGTGCATTTTTTGAAGTTTATTTCATGGGTACATGTTTTCCCAAAAACAAGTTATGACGGTTTATTTTATTTTTCTTAAATGGATACCCTACTTCATATTATTTTTTTTTGGATTCTGTATAAAATTCTATACATATTTCATGAAATTTGTCATACTTAAATTTAGCCGCTTGCGAGAAAATCGATATTCGGCTTTTAACAGATGATTTTTTTATTATTACTTAAATCATGAACACTGTTGTAAATAAAACCTTTGGTTGTTAGGTTGTCACACTGACAGTAACGGTTCTTCCCTGATTTGAGTAGTTTTGCCTCAAGTCAAAGTATCTGGCAAAAGTATTTTGTTAATCTTGTAATTTTAAAAATGGTACGCTTAAGTGAAAGATAGCGAATAGAAATATTAATAATGATTGGTTATGGAGATAGAATGCGCACACAAATGGAAGATTGAGAACTCTTAAATAAGAAGTATCCTCGCAGCGAACCGATATCTCGATCTACTGTCAGTAAAATGGAAAAAAATATAGAGATATAGGTTACGTTAGGGACAATTCTACGAAAGGTCGACCTGCGGTATTAGAAGATACACAATTAAATGTGTTATTGTCGGTTCAAGAAGACCATCATAAGGCGAGTAGTACTATTGCTTTGGAAAATGATATCTGCAAAACATCCATCCTAAAGTATTTATACATTTTTTTCTGGTATCAGCAAGACGGAGCTCTGGCCCATTACACCCGCCGCGTGTGCGTGAGTACGTTAATACAGTTTTTCCCGATCGCTGGATTAGCCGACGAGGTCCAATTGAATAGCCGGCCAGATCTTCAGATTTAACCCCTTTAGAATTTCTTTTGTGGGGTTATCATAATATGTTAACCGACAAAATCATATTAAAAATTGAAAGAACAGAATAAGAGGAAAAATAAAATTGGTAGAACCTTACGTCGTTAATAACGTTCTGCAAGAAATTGAAGATCGACCCGGGTACTGCCAGTCTGTTGGTGGAGGTCATTTCCAACATTTGATAAAGTGACATATAGTTTCTTAGAATTTTCTTTTTTTCTCGCTTATAAATAATGTGTTGTTGTTTTAAGTTAAAACGCAGTTTTCTCGCAAACGGCTGAATTTAAGTATATGACATATTTCATGACATATGAAATTTTACACTAACCCCTTCTTCTTCTCGGTATTAGAGATATTCAAATTATTTAATTTCACGCTGATTTCTTACGTATTACTAGAAAACAAAATAAAAATATATAGGTAAGTATTACTGTGAATATACTGTCACGCAAAGGAAAAATCATTCTGTTTTAGTTTTTCAATCCCTCGATAGATGCCAACTACTGCAATAATATAAAGTATCATCCTGCAACCTTACAAGCTCTGTGACGGGACATTCCTTCATATTACAATGACCTCACTCCTAACTCTACCGTTCAGTAGGGAAGTCAAAATTTACTATTAGATCAACTTTCAGACGCGTAGTTATTTGGTATTACTGACCTTCTTTAGTTTATTTCTAGACAGATCGGAAATTGTTTTTCTGCATATTTTTCCAGATCGAGTAGTGGGCAAAGCTTTCACGCCAACTGCCAATCGGAAAGCGGCAACTGGTCCCATGTGCTCTCTTACCATCGCTACAAGTTCTTTAGCGATCATGTATTCATTAAGGATCGCATCTAAAATAGAGAATACATTACATATACATATTATAATAATACAGTAAGGTTGCAAAGTAAAGAACAAATAAATTCAATGGAAGGAACACTTCTCTTTTTTTTGTATTTTTAAATTATTTACATTAAGTATCCTCAAAAAGTAGGGCTTGTTATTTTCGTATTTAAATATACATTCCAGTATCTTTTTGAATGATTAATTACTAGGTACTTATTACTTTTGTATAGCGTATGTCAGATGCTCTACCTAAACGACATAGCTCTAAATTCATCGAGGTTTAAGAATTAGAAAAATTTTGTAAAGAAAATAAACGTCTAGCGAGGACGAAAATATTATACATTTTATTGTGCCAATTGTTAATAGATCATACATAAAAACAAACTACCCGTATTTAGGTATATCTATACATCATAACAATATTAAACAAAGCAATACCTTCTTTCATAACAAATAGACACAATGGCACTTCACTTTTAATATTATCAGGAACTGAAACTACACAACCATTGCAAATATCTGGATGGGATAATATAATATCTTCTATTGCCAATGTGGATAATCTGTGACCAGCTACATTAATAATGTCATCCGCTCGAGCAGATACGTAAACCAGACCATTTTCATCTACATAACCTGCATCCATAGTATCATAAAATCCCTGTAACAAACAGAGTTTTCAATTATTTAAACCCAATATTTGAAGTTGATATTTGTATAATCATAACCAGCCATTACAGTCATTCTCGAGGCTCTGCCGGAATTGAAACAAATAGCACGATACAAAGAATTACAGCTTCTGATGTGAGTTTTGCTTTATAGCACGTAACATTTATTGAGGTTAGGGAAGCAGTGGATGGTTTAAAAATAAGGGCAGCCGGAACATTAATGGCTTCAGCGTAAAACTACTAAATCCTGTGAAGAACATTCTTATATCGCCTCTTATAACTGTATTAAAGTGGATAAAATAGTTCCGGTTTACAATAATTATACTATACAGGGTGTTTCAGAATAAGATGCTGATCCTTAACAGTGTGAATCCTTAGGTGATTTTAAGAAGAAAAGTTCAAATTAACATATATCCTTAACCTATCAATTTTCGAACTACAGGGCGTTAAAGTTTTAAGAAAAAAATCGTTTCTCTATCATAACTTTAACAACTTTCTAGCTATTTTTATGAATTTTTCACACATGCCCTCTAAGCATCAATAGCTATTTTTTGGTGTAAAAAAATTTTAAAATTTTTTAACCAGTGGCGTCCTGAAAGGGTTTGGACTAGACATTTTGGAAAAATATTATATACGCCACTGCTTTTTCTCAAGATAAAAATTATTTTTAAAATACTCATTCATTTTAGACCAAATTTAATATCTTGCCTTTTTATCGGCCGACAAACAGTTTCCGACAAAAAAAATAAAAAGCATTAAATGCGCATTCGCTATGTGCCTATGGTTTCTGATAAGTAGGCTATGAACTTTGTTAAGGAAACAATGACAATAACGAAATATTTAATGCCAAATAGTTTTGACAGCTATTTATTTATGTACACGGCTTTCCACTTAACTTAAATTTTAAAAGCGTAATACTTTTTAAACGTATAAGTATCATGATAAATTTTACAAATGTCGAGTTTGCGGATATGCATTACCTGTACGGGCTTGCTGACGGCAATGCATTCGAAGCCAGACGATTATTCCAAGAGCGTTATCCAAATAGAATAGTTCCGGATGCACAAACGATTTCAGGAACTCACAGAAAGTTATGTAAAACGGGATCTTTTGAAACAAAAAACTACTTAAGAGGGAAACACCAAACTACACGAACACCGGAAACCGAAGAAGCTGTTTTAAATTTAGTGGAACAAAACCCTAATATAAGTACCAGAAAAATTGGGAATATTTTAAATATTACTCATGTCCTAGTCTGGAGAATTCTTCAAAGTTATTTGTTATATCCATACCATATTCAACGGGTCCAGGCCCTACTTCCTAGGGATTTTCCATTGCGCATCAATTTCTGCCAATGGTTTATTCAAATGGTTACCGAAAATCCCCAATTTGATGCCAGAATTTTGTTCACGGACGAAACTAATTTTTCCAGGAACGCCATACAAAATTTTCATAACAATCACTTCTGGGCAGAAGAAAACCCACATGCCATTACGGAATCCCACCACCAAGAGCAATTTTCTGTAAATGTTTGGGCTGGAATTATTGGTGATTATTTAAATGGGCCTTATTTTTAACAGCCAGATTGAACGGAATCAATTATCGCCAATTTCTTGAACACACTTTACCAAATTTGCTAGACGACGTCCCTATTTTAACCCGACATCGCATGTGGTTTATGCACGATGGTGCACCTGCCCATTTCAGTCTCTTAGCACGAGAGTTTTTAAATCAACATTATAGTAATCGAGAGGAACACAATCGTGGTCACCTAGATCCCCTGATCTAAACAGTCTAGATTTTTTCCTGTGGGGACATCTGAAAACGTTGGTTTACAGCATCCCAATAAATACTGAAGAGGAGTTGAGAAACCGCATAATAGTTTGTTTCGACACTATCAGGAATACTCCAGGAATTTTTCAAAGGGTACGAGACTCAATGAGGAGAAGGGCTGAAGCATGCATTCTTGCAGGTGGTGGCCACTTTCAACAGCTAATCTAAATTATTTTCAAGAAAACAAGGTCTGTCTATACCACCAAACTAAAATTTTTATTTGTCCCTTTAAGGTGAAAAAAGGATTAAGAAGACAATCACATACACGATGCTACTTTCAGCAATGAAGGAAATTAGATGCGAAAATTGTTCCTTCATTGCTGAAAGTAGCATCGTGTATGTGATTGTCTTCTGTCGAGTCCATTGGCTGCATAAGGTGCACGTTATGGCCATGTATTGTTGAACCACTTCGTTCCCCCCCCCCCCTTTTAATTTGTTTTAGTTCGTTTATTTAGGTACATCCTAAACATAATTCTTAATTGTATGGTTGCTGATGATGACTTTGACTAAAGTTGAAACTAGTACAACCTAAAATGACATTAAATTATGTACACTCTTTAATCCTTTTTTCACCTTAAAGGGACAAATAAAAATTTTAGTTTGGTGGTATAGACAGACCTTGTTTTCTTTAATAATCTCGCCACAGAAAATGGACTACTTCTTGAATCTTAAATTATTTTCGTTTTTGTTCACACGTTATTTAATGTTAGTTGTTTTAATAATTTAATGTTAAAAAATAAACCATAGGCACATAGCGAATGCGCATTTAATGCTTTTTATTTTTTTTTGTCGGAAACTGTTTGTCGGACTATAAAAAGGCAAGATATTAAATTTGGCCTAAAATGAATGAGTATTTTAAAAATAATTTTTATCTTGAGAAAAAGCAGTGGCGTACATAATATTTTTCCAAAATGTCTAGTCCAAACCCTTTCAGGACGCCACTGGCTAAAAGATTTTAAAATTTTTCTACACTAAAATATGGCTATTGATGCTTAGAGGGCATGTGCGAAAAATTCATAAAAATAGCTAGAAAGTTGTTAAAGTTATGATAGAAAAACGATTTTTTTCTTAAAACTTTAACGCCCTGTAGTTCGAAAGTTGATAGGTTAAGGATATATGTTAATTTGAACTTTTCTTCTTAAAATCACCTAAAGATTCACACCGTTAAGAATCAGCATCTTATTCTGAAACACACTGTATGTGGCTTAAATTTCAGATCTTTATTCATAACAAGCCCAGAAACCTGTAACTGGCAAGAGAATCTATAGCGTCGTCACCAAAAACCAGATCATTCGCACTGCAATTAAATTCAATGAGATGTACGACGCACCACTGCATAATTTTTTGGAGATTCGATACAATAAGGCGCTGTAGCTGTGTTGTCCTCACTGCACCATAATGCTGTAGTATCATCAGTAAACAACGTAAATTCCCCAGCTATTTTGAGTTGAGATAAGTCATTAATGTAAATTAGGAAAATATTTAGGCCTAATACGGACCCCTGAGGGACACTGCAAGGAATACGCTGCCTGCTGGATGTCATGCCATTCGAGAAGACGAATTGCTCACGGTTACACAGGTAATTTTTAAACCAGTCGAGAACACTTCTACGAAAACCATAGGCGTAAAGCTTCCGCAGCAGTATCTCGCGACTTACGTAGTCGAATGCCATCGACAGGTCACAAAACACTGCGGTAGAGGACTACCGCCCATTGATAGCCCAAAAGACGCTCGTCAGGAAGTCATACATGGCATCAGATGTGTTTTTATTGAAACGGAAACCATACCGGTTCATTGTTAGGATGTTGCATATGTAAACGACTTGTCAACCACGTTAATGCAAGGTAAGTTCATATAATTTGCTGACGATATTACAACCATCGACGTCGACTCCGATGTAGATACACTGTGTCAGAGATTGGCTACAAACTGTTCTTACCTAAAACATTGGTTTACTGCGATTCGGTAGAACCATGATAAAAGTGAGACTATTCTGTACAGCATTCTACCGCACGACTTTGAGAACCCGTCGGCAATTTTTTGCTGAAATTTGAGGCTTACGGTGACTATATTTGTACCAAAATATCTAAGCCAGCTTTTCTCTTAAAACAGCTCGTTCAATCAGTGGTCTCTAGCTCTAGCTCTGGATCGTCCAGTCCATTAGTTGCTACGCTATCCTGGTATGGAGCCACTCAGTCCATGCAAGAAGGGATACTTCACCATTCAGCGTGGGAAGCTAAAAATATTTTGGCGGTCCTTTCATATGAAGCTGACGCTATCTTCGAATACAGAGACTTGGAGATAGTTACCATCCCATCTCGAAATGTATTTGAATGGTAGATGTTGGCTCACCCGACATCGCCCGGTGAAATACCATCGCATCGGCTTAGGTGGCGTGAAGTTGCTCTTTGAGCTAACGTTTCGTCACTGTGCCGATGTCTCCGGTTTCCAGGGTGGGAAATATAGAAAAAATGCTGTGATGATGGTTCCAAGATCAAAATATTCCGGAGTTAAAAACGCTCCCCGATCGGATCTCCGGGTGGGGGCGGGTCCTGGCGCCTTATCAAGCGAGATTATCCAATCATCCACCATGTCCAGTAGCCATGCGGGTCCTTCGAACAATATTCTAAATGGAACTGGTGTGAAAACTGGAGTTGTTAAAAGACCCGAGATTAGTAACTTCCAAATTGACTTCTGCAATATAAGAGGACTGAACTCGAACATCAATGCAGTCCATCAACATCTACAATCTACCAAACCTCATGTACTTGCACTAACCGAAACCAAAGTCAGATCATCGATTAGTACGGTCAGCTATTTATATCCTGGGTACGACTTTCATCACCGATTTAGACGGAATTCTGGCCTTTGTCTCTTTGTCCGGAGTGATATTTCTTGTCAACGAGAGGAAACACTCGAGCCTAACGACTTTGATGTAATGTGGTTTAAAATATCAACGCATAGAATTACTAAATTCATCTGCTGCCTTTACCGGCCGCCAAGCGATACCCATTATAGAGACTTGTTCTCCTCTCTTGCTAATACTATCGACTTTTTGCAAACCCACCATCCCAATTCCGAAGTTGTCATCCTTGGCGACTTCAACATTCATAATGTCAACTGGCTCAAATACTCAAACATGACTGACGAACAAGGTCGTGAAGCCGAATCCTTTGCCATCAGCTCTGGCCTCACCCAGCTGGTGGGGGAACCAACTCGGGTTCCAGACCGAGATGGTGATTTTGCTAGTTTGTTAGATCTTTTCTTAACTTCAAACCCCGACTTGTACACTGTCACCGTGAAGCCGCCGTTAGGAACGTCTGACCACAACCTTATTTCGGCACTGAACAAACTACCAATTAGTGCTGAAGAGCCTCCTAAACCACGCAAGATATGGCATTATACATCAGCTAAGTGGGAGGACCTAAGGGACCATTTTCAAACCTTTCCTTGGCGGGACGTTTGTTTTACCTCTGATGATCCATCCATCTGTGCAACAGAAATATCGAAGGTTATCCTTACTGGCATGGAAGCCTTCATCCCTTTCTCAAAAAAGTGCCCTTCTAACGGCAAGCCTTGGTTTACCAAAAATTGCGAACGAGCTGTTAAATCAAAAAATTATTACTACCGACAATGGCGTAAAAATCCTACCGCCGAAAATCGTACCATCTTTGTTAACGCTCGAAACCAATGCAAGCAAACGATAAACCAAAGCAAAGAAGCACACAACCAGAGGATCAGAGACAAACTTCTTGAATGTCCTAGCGGCTCAAAATCATTTTGGTCGGTAGCTAGGCCGTCAGTCAGAACTTTACCAAGTCAACCATTCCACCTCTAACACGTTCTGATGGCACCATTGCGACCAAAGCACAGGAAAAAGCAAACTTACTGGCGGAACTATTCTCTTCACATTCAACGGTAAATTTTCAGGGAAGTACTCCACCGAAAATTACCCATGTAGAATCGAGAATGCCCGATATTGTCTTTCGCCACCGCCATGTTAAACGAATCTTGAGGAGTCTCGACACTAAAAAGGCTTCTGGTCCTGACGATATTCCAGTCATTGTAATTAAGACATGCGCTGACGAACTGACACCGGTATTTTGTAGGCTTTTTAACTTATCCTACAAAAAAGGAATATTTCCTTCTTGCTGGAAAACTGCGAGAGTCCAGCCCATACCCAAAAAAGGCAAGAAGACTTTGCCAAACAACTATCGTCCAGTCGCATTGCTTTCGGTTATATCAAAAGTTATGGAGAAGGCTATCAACGAAAAATTACTAAAATACCTGGAAGGCTTCAACATTATTAGTGACCGCCAATATGGATTCCGTAAGTCTAGATCAACAGGAGACCTTCTCGCTTATGTCACTCATGTTTGGAACAACGCAATAGAACACCATGGGGAGTCCCGGGCGGTAGCACTGGACATTTCCAAGGCTTTTGACCGAGTATGGCATGAGGGGCTCCTAACTAAAGTAAGAGCATACGGAATGCCGGTTCAATTTTGTTCATGGCTGTCGAGCTTTCTTAAAGACCGTTCTCTGCGAGTGGCAATGGACGGATTTCTTTCAGACACATTTAACATCAACGCCGGAGTCCCTCAAGGTTCTATATTGTCGCCCACCCTTTTCTTACTATACATTAACGATCTTTTGGAAAAAACTAAAAATCCTATATATAGCTTCGCTGATGACAGCACACTTGTTTCATCTTTTACTTTGGATGCTCGGACATCGGCTGCTAATGCACATCTCTATAGGCAGCAAGAGGTCTCACATCTCAACAAAGACCTGGAAGAAATTCTGTCTTGGGGTGACAGTAACCAAGTAGAATTTAACGCTAAAAAGACCCAGGCGGCAGTTTTTTCTAAAAAAGTTAATGTTGAAGAACCGGATATAGTTATGGCGGGACACCCAATTCCCTTGACTTCATCAATTCATTTATTGGGCGTTAATTTGGATAGTCATATGTCTTGGCATAGTCACGTTGCGGTCATTGCTAAGGCAGCCTCGCAGAAGCTTGGAGTACTTTTCCGGACAAAGAACCTCTATACACCCCAACAACTTTTGATGCTCTATAAAGCCCAAATTCGACCATCACTGGAGTACTGTTCGCATATTTGGGGCTCTGCTCCTAAACATACCCTGAGATTGCTAGATTCCATTCAAAGAAGAGCCATTCGCTTGATCGGTGACCATAGTCTGACAAACAACCTGGAAAGCCTTGAACATCGAAGGCAGGTTGGCGACTTGAGTCTATTTTACAAATATTTTCATGGCAAGTGTTCAACCGAGGTTGCCCGCTTAATACCACCCAGAGCGGTGCATGGTAGAAATACGCGACGAGCCACTGCAGCCCACCAGTACGTGGTTCAGCTTAGTGTCCCTCGAACGACACTGTTTCAAAATTCTTTCATCTGGAGAACGTCATCACTCTGGAACGGCCTCCGTGAGATCGTGTTCCCCAACGAGTATAATCTCCAAAGATCCAAGACCAACGTGAATCGTTTCCTGCGCACACGCACCGCTCCTAGAGCGCCATAAAGGATTTATCCTGTAATGCTGTGCCTTATCATAAAAAAGAATGCGTACTGCATCTCAATAATTTGGGAAGCTACCAACCAGTATCGACAATCTAGGATCATTACACAATTTTTGAGACTAAACCAATCATAGAATACTAGAAAACAGATTATACTCCAACTTTTTTTTTATAAGCTTTCCTTTAATGTAAGAAGTTTGGAGCCACACGGCTAAAAAGTACCTGAGAAATCATTTAATTCTATCCAGAAATTCTTGGATTATTTTATAATAATAGTATAATATACCTAATAGTTTTAAAACCCAATAACCTACTCACCTCTTATTTAAATCTTACTGTTTTAAAAGTGAACATCCATTATTTTACCTACTCTAATTTTTTATGTGCTGTTTGTTTTAAATTACTTTATTCAGTGCTACTAATTTTATTGCATTATCACTATATGTAACAATTATTTACTTGTGTAAGAACTTTTTGTATTTTAAATTTGAATTTAGATGTCGTTCAAAATTACGAAATCATATTAATAATGACCTTACAAATACAATTACACAGGAATGATGGAACCTTTTGGTATGTTGGGATGAATCTCATTGTATTATAGTGCAATTAGCTATTTCAAATTCATGCTTTGACAATTCGCGCTGGTATTTTGGCCCTTGAGCTGCTAACCACAGCAGCGCTTAAACGGTCATGGCTACTATTGAAAAAAAAATAAAAATAATACTTACTGAATATTTGGTAAAATAGGTTTTGTAAAACCTTTCATTGGCTTTATACAACGTGGTCATCGCCCCAGGTGGTAATGGTAATTTTACTACTATTCTCCCTAATTCATTAATATCTGCTAAACTTCCATCCTTAAGTAATATTTGAACTAAAAACAGAAAATAATTATTGATTGATTAGTTGCGTTTCAGTTTATTATGTTCTCTGAATTATATTTCAAAGGTTTGGTACACAGGGTGTTTATAAATATCGTGCTGATAATAAATAAGGTAACTCTACAAGCGATTTATAGTATAGTACGATATAGTACGACCGTCGTAGGTGAAACAAGCTGTATCGAGATAGTGGGAAATTGTTTTGTTTGTGTGCGTGAAATACCTACAATTAAATATTTTTGGGTGTCAAGAACAATAGGCTGTGGTCCCTCCTACCTATCATGAAAGTCGGGAGGATTTGACTTTCGAAATAGCCAAGAAACGAGACAGAACGTATAACTCCACTCTATGTCAGGTACCATAAGTGTTATTTTTGCATGCTGCACGTTGTCAGTGGGTCAACGTTAGTCCTTGACTTTGACCTGTATCGAGAAACCTATGTGCCTACCAGTCTTAAAAATTTAGTATCCCCGCACTGCTGCAACGGTAGTGTCAGTTGGGTTAAATTCCTTACGTAAATAGATCGACTTTCTACTATTATGGGAAACCCTGAGATAACCAACGCAGAACTTTTAAACGTATTAGTACAAAAAATTGACGACAAATTTAACTATTTAAGTAAATCCATCGAAGATAGCACTGCAAATATTAATAAGAAATTAGTTATTGCTACAAAAACCATACTGAATTTAAAAAAAGATAACCAAGACTTAAGGGAGAGGGTTATTGGTCTAGAAAACAAAATAAGAAGGAACAACATAGCTGTTTTTGGACTTAAAGCTGATAAAAGTAATTTATTGGAGTCCTCTATAAGCAAACTAAATACTATTTTTAAGGCACAAATTCTCAGTAAATCTGACGTATCAAATATATACTGGCCTCAAAATAATTCGTCAAGCACCCCTGTCATAATCGAATTGATTACAAACTTCAAAAAACTAGAAGTGTTTGAAAAAGTAAAAGAAAACTTGGTCAATCTAAAGGCTGCCCAAGTATTTATAACTAATGATCTGTCTTATGAAGAGAGACAGATTAGAAAAATTTTAAAGGAGAAGCAAACCGAACTAAAAAAGGATAACAAAAACGCGAAGATTACTGGAAGAGCATTGATTGTAGATGGACAAAAAATTCATTATAAAGAGCTATTACAGACCGATGTAGACTATTCAGAGAGTGATTTAGAATCAGTTAGTGAATATGAGACTGAATTAACGGGGAAGGAGATTGCGAATGAAAATGATGCTACCGATTTGAAGAAAAGGAAGATTACTCATAGCCCATTACATCGTGTGACTAGATATAATAAAAAGAAAAAATAATAGATAATGCATGTTTTATTATCACTATGCTACTTTTTTTTATTTGACTATTGATAAATAATATGCGTTTCTTGTTTTTTGTTACTATATAATTTAAGCTGTATTATTGTAATCATTAACGATATTCCTGTTTAATTATTAAAATTGATTGAATATGCTTACGTATTGTGATATTATATATGCTTGCGTATTGTGATATTATATAACTGTGAGTCTTCTTTTTTTAAAAAAAAAAAAAAAAAAAAAAAACATCTCTCGAAGTTGAGATACGGTCTTTGTGAGCATACAAATATGTCAGTTTTTACTATAGGGCATATTAACGTGCGGTCGCTGATTTCAAACTTTAACCGGCTTGTTGACTATTTGGCAGGAACAAACTATGATGTTGTTGGTATTTCAGAAACTTGGTTGCATGCGGGCATCAACCCTGAGGCTGTTGAATTGGACGGATATTCGTTTGTGAGATGCGACCGCACAGGTAGAAGAGGGGGAGGAGTGGGCATTTTTGTTAGGAACGGAATTAAATTTGATGTATTATATGCTGAATGCTCTGACTACCTTGAACATATTTGGATTAGATTACAAATAAATAAAAAAAACTACATCATAGGTAATCTATACAGACCTCCAAACACAAACGGTACGATCTTTTTGAATGAAATGGAAAATATTCTAATTGACTTTTATTCACAGCATGATAACATTTTGTGTATGGGAGATTTTAATATAAATGTCTTAGATGTGGATCTGCCTCTTGTTATGAATCTCTTTTCTACCTTCGATGCATTTAATCTTGGACAAGTAATAAATACTCCAACACGAATTACACATCAAGGCATAACTCTGATTGATCTTGTTTTCGTTAATTTTGATATAGTAAACTCGGGTGCGATCGATGCAGGTATATCGGATCATTGCCTCGTTCATTGTGGAATTCAGCTGGACAGAGACAGGATTACTCAGAGTTTTGTTTTTGCTAGGGACTTAAAAAGTATAGACATCGAAACGTTTAACCAAACACTGCAGCAAGTCCCTTGGGATAATATATATGATATCGAGGATATAGATGGCAAGGTTGATTTTTTAAATAAAAATATGTTGGGTATAGTGGATATATATGCACCAGTGAAGAAACTTCTACGAAGAAATAAAGGAACCTATGCTCCCTGGGTGACAGATAACATAAAGCTTTTACAAAAATTACGTGACAAAGCCTTACGGAAAGCGAAAAGAACCAAGCATAGTGGTCACTGGGAATATTACAAGGAGTTACGAAATTATACATCATCTGCTACTAAAAGGGAAAAGGCTGCATATTTGGCACAAAAATTCTCGGGTGGTAAATCAGGGGATAGTTGGAAGGAGCTGAGAAAACTGAATGTTGTTTCTACTAAGAAAATAGCGATACCTGATAGCTTAAGCGACGTAAATGATATAAATAACTATTTCATTAATGCATGTCAAACTAATTTCACGCCTAAAGACGAAATTTTATCATTTTATCAAAATAACCGTAAAGATGGGGTTACTGACATATTTAATTTTAATCAGATCTCTGACTACGATATCATGAACATAATTCGGAATATTAAGTCTAAAGCGTTTGGTTCGGACCAGTTTAATATTGATGTTATTATCTTGTTTTGTCCGCTTATCATTCCGCACATAACACATATAATTAATGAATGTATATATAGGTCCATTTTCCCCAAAGCATGGAAACATGCACTCGTAATTCCATTGCCAAAGGTTAATCAACCAACTGAATACAAACACCTCAGATCAATAAGTATACTGCCTACTCTCTCAAAAGTGCTGGAAAGGATCATGGATATGCAGGTAAGGACTCATGTAGAAAGATTTAATGTTCTACCTATGAAACAATCCGGATTTAGATCGGGGTATTCGTGTACCACTGCTATGACTGCAGTGACTGATGACATTTTTAAAGCACTGGATAACAGAGACTCCACAATTCTAATTTTACTGGACTACACTAAAGCCTTTGATCTATTAAATCATAAAATTTTAATTTCAATTCTTGATTTCATCGGATTCAGTGTTAATGCTAAAGAACTATTCGCTTCATTTCTATCAGACAGGTATCAACAGGTAAAAATAAGTGACTGCGTGTCAAATAAATTATTACTAAAACAAGGTGTCCCGCAGGGAAGTATCTTAGGTCCACTACTATATATACAATATACACATGTAACTTTTACTCATTTCTTAAAAATTGCAATTATCATATGTATGCGGATGACACGCAGCTATACTATTCATTTAGTTCTGCTGATGGTAATAATGCTGTAAATATCATAAATGCAGATCTATATAAGTAACATTCTGAAAGTATCAAAGGACCATGCCTTAAAAATTAACGCTGGTAAATCGGTGGCTATCGTGTTTGGTGACGAATACCTGTCCAATAATATTCCACAACTTGAGATAGATGAGGAATATATTCCCGTTAAAAATACGTGCAAAAACCTTGGCCTGGTACTGGATAATAAGCTTCGTTTTAAGGAGCATATAACGTCTCGCCTACAAAAAGCTTACACATCATTAAAGTTAATTTATGCTCAGCGGCACTATTTAAATCAGAAAATCAAAACATTGTTGTGTGAATCGTTGGTTCTGTCTAACTTTGATTATGGTGACTGTGTATATGGACCTTGTTTAGATAATGTGGATAAGGCAAGAGTGCAAAAGGTACAAAACAGCTGTTTACGCTTAATATTTGGCATCCGTAGACCTAATAGAATATCTCATAAGCTCAAGGATGTAAACTGGCTAAATATGTATTACCGGCGTAAATTGCACCAAGGGTGTTTCTTTTATAAATTACTAAAATTTAAAATGCCTGAATACCTTTATAACAGACTTACATTTCGAACGGACATACATAATTTAAATTTGCGACACAGGAGTATACTTACTATACCTAAACATAAAAAAGAAATTTTTAAGCGATCCTTCACGTATAATATTGCAACGTCCACGGATTTAATGGATGATCCAAATTTTGCTGCATCGTGCAGTACATTTAAAAGAAATTATAGAAAAACATTATTTAGTAGACAGAGCGTTCAGCATTAGGCGCAATTAATCAGGAAATTTGACTTATAATGTGAATATCTGATCTACATTACCGTAGGGAGAATTGTATTATTGATTCAATTATTGTTTATTAGTATTTTCATTTTCATTTATGCTATAAGTGTGATTCATTGACTTTTTTTTTTCTCTCCATTTTTCTAATTTAATTTTTTTTTTTTTATGTTTATAATAGATATAATTGAGTAAGTTAACATAAACTAGCATAAGGAAGTTTCTGGCTGTTGAGGAAGAATCGGTACATTGTTACCTATCAACAGACCTTTATTTACCGAATTACCGTATTGCTTATAAATTGTATATTGAATATTATGGTAAATAAAAATTGTTTATTATTATTTATTATTATTATTATTATTATTTTAAGAGACAAAGTTCATATAGGTCCGCAACCGCTTAATTTTTGAAATACAGAGTTGTTGAAAATTTGAAAAGAAATAAGTTTTTTCTTAATATGTTTAAGACCGCTTTAGATATTATTTTGAATTTTAGTAGGAACTAACCAAGCATAAAAACTCATTTTTTTCATGCAAAATATTTGGTTTGCTTTCACCAGTGGTGTCCGCGCTAACATATCTTTTGATATTTTTACAAAAAAAATTATACGACACTGTTTTTTTCAAAATAAATATTATTTTCATAATTACGACTTATCACTGAGCAAAAACTGTTCCTAAACTTTTTTCGTGTGATGAACGGTTCTCGATTAGAAAAAGAAATTACATTTAATTACATATCGCTATGCGCTTATCAAAGTTTCAATTGCATTTACATATATCGTAAACGACGTCGAAATCAAAAACATATGAAAAAATTATTTGCATTAAACATTGCACTCTCTAGATAATTGTGCTCTTCAGCTTAAAAATTGTAATACCCTGTATGTCAAAAATAAAGCGTTTATATTAACTTTTTCTCTTAAAATCGCCTCTATTATCCGCACACACTTTTCCTCCGATTGTATTTTTTTTTAATAGAATTAGGTTTTTTTTCTCTGTATCTTTTTTGACTGCACTTCTTTGGATGTCTACAAAATAGGATTAATAAGAGCAGTGTTTCTGCAATTTTCTAAAAATTTGACATGTATAAGAAATATGTGGGTCTTTTATAATTTTTGAAACTTATGACTAACTTCATTTGTTCTAACGACGAAAAGTTTAGCATCAAGAACATGGACCAAGAACGTTTAATACTATGAACTATTTTCGTTTATTGACGATTTTGAAATTAAAAAAGTTCTAACAAAACATTGTCGATATCTTTAGTAATACTAGCTTTTCTGTGTAAATTCGACTTAAATAGAACAAGCACGGCTCTTATTGATGTGATTTTTCACCTGCTCATCAAAAGTGCTCATGGGAACAACAAAATAGTAAGACAAGTTTTTATTTTTTATGAAAAATTCAAAACTTTTGTGTTGTTTTCCATGTTTTCCTAACGCACCATCATACACCCATAGATAAATTAATAGTTTTTAAGATTTAGTTTAATAGTTATTAGGCCGTTATCCCACTTGAGGCAACGCGATGGCGATCCAACGCTAAAAATATCGTCTGGCAGTTATTTTTTAATGAATTAGACGTCGTACCCATTAGTTGCAATCGGATAGCTTCCACCTAGGTAATTGCGACGCGAGCCTGAAACGACCAATTGCCGATAAGTTAAAACGGAGAAGTGAAAAAACACAATTGTTTGTATAACTATAAATTACCAGTGTACTCCCGCAAGAATATCACTGAAAAGGCTTGGGCGGAAGTAGGAAAATAAACCAAATAGAGTAGTCTTGATAACTATTTTAATATAGAATTTTAAGCTATTTTGAATACAGGCTGACGATGTTGCAAACTTTAAATTTTACGTCACCTTTTAAAGGTTCTTTTGCAGCAACAAAGGCTATTCTTTTTTGTTTATTTTCAATATATGAATGTATCCACCACCGGCGTTATTGTTTTCTTCTTTGTGTATACTAGTACAGAACAACAAAATCATCATCCTCTTCGCTTGGTTTGATCTTCACGACTGATCGTTAAACAGTTGCTTTTTATGTGACGAAGTTAATGGCAACTATCGCCCGGCAACTTTTTACACAGTCGCTTTCAAGTCGCGTCGCGATCGTGTTGCCTTCAGTGGGAAAACGGCCTGGTGTGATTGTTTATGTTAAATAATCATATACAGCATGCACTCGTTTTACGGGACAAGCGAACGGTTTCAAAAGCTCGCTCTTATTGAAAACCCAAAAACGCAAATTGTTACCAGAACCTGTAATGGCGTTTTCAGTTTATTGCTCTAAGGGCAATCTGAGATCGCAGTTCAGTTATCAAGATTGATAGCTCCAGCTTGGAGTTTTATGTTAAATTTACAAATTTGTCGCCACTGAAAACTTTTAGCGAGTGCTTTCAGTTGATCTAAGAAAGTTGCGGGAGCAGCGGTTTAGCGGCTGAGTAGTGCTCTGGAAAGTCCGTATTTCATTTAAGTTTTGGAATTTAGTGTTTTGTGTTATGGCCTTTTCTTGGCTTAATAAATACTTGTCTTTGAGTTAACTATTGAGCGATAACGTAAAATTTTAAATTATCCAAGCTACTATCTTCTTCTGATACTTTAGACTATAAAGTAGAGATTATGCGAATATCCACGACTACCAAACCCAAAATGAAAGGATATTATATTTTTTTGATATTATTTATTTACAACACTTGGCATAATGGTTATTTATGCATCAAGGGAATTATAAGGATCTTAATAATCTAGGGCAAGGTTTCTGGGCCGAGGTAATTAAGACTTAATAATTTCCGCGACTGACCGAATTTAATAACATTTTGATTCTTTTCAAAACGGAATAAATGTCTAAATGTTTAAATTTAATATTTCCGGTATACGTATTTATACGAAATAAGGTCGATAATTGAACTAAAATTGGAATCTAGGAGTTTTTTGAAATGCAAAATTCGAATTTGATGTTGTTGTGGCTCCCAATTATAGAGGGCACCACCTGCATGTCATTTTACTTTTTTGAGGAGTCGTACCTTTTGTATTACATTTTGAAGCAAAAAAAAAATAGATTTCTCCATAATTTTTACGTGAAAAAGGTACTCTTGGTAAAAGTCGCTACGAGCAACCATTCTGGGGAAAAAAGATAATAATATTTTCGGGAGCAGAAAATAAGAAAGGTGAAAAGGTGTCGCATACGGACGTTAGTTAGTAATGTATTTAGTTGTCAAGTTGTCAAGCTCTTTAAAATGAATTCCACAAGTAGTGAAATGTGCGATATGCATTTCGTTTATGGCCTGGCCAACTATAATTCATTAGCAGTTAGACGTCTTCATGAGGAAAAACTCTCTAATCGTGTTATCCCGCATTATACGATGTTTACCCGTCTCCATCATCGTCTTAGTAAAACTGGAAATTTTTAAAAGGAAACCGCTGGAAACGGGTGATTCCGCACAGCAGCAAGTTATAAAATTGAGGGAACTCCTGCAACAAGTACTCGAAAGATTGCTTTAAACGTAAATGTAAGATGTTTTACAGTTTTCAGAATTTCAAATAAGAATCTCTTATATCCTTATTGCATCCAGCGGATACAAGCACTCGTACCGACTGATTTTCCATTCATTTATGTCAGTGCATGCAACAAAAAATTCGCGAAAATCCCCATTTTTTAGGAGAAATATTATTGACCGATAAGGCAAATTTTTCCAGAGATGCCATAATGAGCTTCCACAACAATCGTGTTTGGCCGGATGAGAACCCACTTGCAATTTTAGAAGGTTGTCATCAACACCAATTTTCACTTAACCTTTGGGTCGGAATTGTTGGAGACCATTAATTATTAGGCCCATTAATTTTACAACCGAGGCTTATTGGAGAAATGTATCATTGTTTTCTTGAAGATTAATTGCCCATGCTTTTGGAAGATATCCGATTGTGATTGAGGTTGCAAGTGTATTTCATGCAACGTTAATGAGTAAAAAAGGTTATAATATTTAGTGACTGACTGAGTAGCTAATTATTAATATTGATAAATAAAAAAAAATATATTTGTTTTTGTTATCTGCTTCCTTAAGAAATGCGCACCGAAAATGTTCGTAGTTTTCAGTTGTTGAGATTGTTTAAAATTAGTGCAACCTGATAACATCCGCCCGCAACGACGCGATGCCGTCGTCGATGCGGCGCGATCTGATGGGTTGATGGGTTAAAACGTGTTAAAACAAAAACGAACGATATATTTCTCAACTGGTTGCAACGTGGAGCAGCGTTTTTAAAACCAATGTTGTTTATTTATTTCTAGTTTTACTTGTAAAATGTATTTTCAACTCTAAGTAGTTACCTAGAATAATAATAATCTTTTTATATTGATTACTAATAAATTAGTTTCAAATTTATTGGTTTTAACCGGGCCGCATAAGGCTCCCCCTTGACTTGCAGCCCGTATGCCCGGCACCCTTGGCATCCTCGGGTTGGAACGGCCCCAATTATACACTGTTAGCGGTAAAGACCTATTTTTAAAAGCGTTATATTGTTACCATTATATCCCGGAAAAGGTAATCCAGTGGTAAGTTTGCTATCAGAACAGGGATTGCTTAACCCGTTGCAAGTCCCAGAAATAGCGGATCCAGTCTCCGTTTGCCACCAGTGATTGATAACTGGAACGTTAAATAATTTTTCTGCCCATATCTTGGCAGACATATCCAGATGTTCTCCAGCCACCCAAATATCTCGTAGGCTAGAAATATCGTATTCCGCACCAAATTTTCCTTCTGGATCTACTTCTCGTAATATCCTCAAAACCGTAGGTACTGTAAACATGGCAGTCACTTTGTATTCACTGATAATCCTAAAAAGAATATACACTCAGTTCCAAAAAAGTGACGGACCTGATTTTAGGGGTAAATTCGAAGGCCTACCTATACCTTTTAAGCCAGTTACCCGATTTTAATAATTTTATATGTAGGTATACTCATTATCTTTGAGCAAAAATGTTAGTAGTGGAAATTTATTTTCCGCTTCATGGATATTAATGGCGAAATGTAGATGTATGTTTTTTTACATATTTTTGATAAACCCTGTGCATTAGACGCATAATTGCGTAAAAACGCTTTGCCATCCAACCAAATGTGCTTTTCTTGCTACACATTGTACTTTTTTTATGGTTTTAGCTTTAATAATTTTCGAAATACAACGATTTCATATGAGCAAGGCATATTTCATAAATTAGGAAAAATATTGAATCAAAAAGAACATCATACATCAAACAATATTAACAAATTTAAAAATGGTCCTTGTAGCGAATATTGCCTCTTACCATCTGAGAACTTGTAATCCGCATGGAATACCAGAAATTAAATTTTTTATTCATCGCTGTGTTATATTATTCCATTCTTCTGAAAATGCAGTACCCATTTCTAGTACGTTCTCTGGAAATCTTTTGCGAGAATGAACCCTGCGCTCATATTCATCCCATAGACGTTCAACAGAGTTTATGTCGGGTCTTCGCTCAGGTCACTGAAATGTGGTGATATTCGCAACATCTTAATGTTTCGCGCTACTGCTACTATATGATATCTACATTAAAATGCAATTATTAGGTGCCCATTAACCCAGCAGAAGGTATACATACTGCCTAATGCCTATCTTTCCTTAATTTCCATAAACCGTGAAGAAAATCTACATTAATAGCAAGTTCGCTCAAAGATAATAAATTTATCTACATATAAAAGAGCAGTTTATTAAGATCGGCCAACTGGTATAAAAGATATAGGATTTTGAATTTACCACAAAAATTAGCTGCGTCACTTTTTTTGGGGCTGAACCAGTAAAGCAATTCTTAAATTAAATAAATGAAATATGACTTTAAGGGAGAAATTATAAAAAAATAAGTACAAAGTGTACCATTACCATAGGCTATTAAAAATTACCGATCAGTAATTTATAAAAATAATTATTTTAGTAACTAAATCAAATTACCCGAGCTTGCAATCAATTAATTTTTGGTTACTACTTATTATACAGGGTGTCTCTAAAATATCTGTTTAAAATCTAGTAAAAATTCCTAAGACTAAAACATGTCGATCTAGCTTAATTTAGCTTAGTCCAAAAGTTGATACTTTCCGAAATAAGTTAATACTTTTATAACATTTTTTCAAATATTTCTGTTAATATTAGCAACATTTACACGAAACTTGCTAGTAAGGGTTTTTTGGGATTCGAAATCGAAATTTGATATTGTGAAATTATTATATCTCTTTCTATTTAGTCAAAAATAATGAAACAAAAAATTACCAAAAAAACTGACTCAATCGATACCCACAATGAAAAAATATTTAGCTAGATATGTCAAATTGACCATGACAGTAACGTGACGTGTCATAAACATTCGTTATCATATTAACGTATGCTTCTAAAGCTTTTGGAAAATAAATTAAAGTATATCTTTTTGAATATTAAATATTAAATGTTAAGCTTTTACGACATCTTAATAAATCATAATAGTCAATACTAGCATTTAATTATACATATATTATGATTTGTTTGCTACCTTCGTTTTCCTTTATTTCCAATAGCAACTTCATTCAAAGCTGTCTGCGATAAATAAATTAAAATGGAAATTTTTGCGAAAACTTTATAGTTACAGCCGCGGTGACAAAAATGCCTTGTAACTCCCAAACGGATGAAAAGTATGTTTTTGTATAGTTGAAGTGTCGTTCTCGAAATCCGTGTTGTCGAGTAGGGGTCCGGCGCTCGGCGATGAGCGGCTATAATATTTTTTCTAAATTTTGACCAGCGGTTTAAAAAAACATTTCCCAAACGGATGAAAATTACTGGAGGGCATCTAGGCAACCCCCCCCATTACCGGAAAAATATTTTCATCCGATTTGATCTTTGCAAAGAGCTCTTCCAGGAGCTAAAAAAAAAATGGAAAAAAGGGGGGGAAAAAAAATTTGCTCATTTAAACTTGAAATTTGGCAGGGAGCTAGAGTTCGTGTCTGAGAATATGTAAAAAAATTATTTTTGCTCCATGTGTCGCCATTGCTTTATAACAGTTTTTCAAAATTTAAATGGGCAAAATTTGATAAAGTAATTCCCACATGGATGAAAATCTGCACACAGGTTCTTTGACACCTACAGAACATCGAAAAATTATTTTCATCCAAATTTATTGCGGCCAAGACCAAATCTTCTAGAACATGCTTCGATATATTCATTATCACCGGAAACTCCAGGACCCGAATGTTCAATCTTTAAAGTAGAAAGGCCGACTACAATCAAATTGTATATTATTGTCCTAAACATTGATGAGAACATTTTTCTCTGATTTGACGATTATGAAGTGAAAACTCTGACTTTTAGACCATATGAACGCGACAAGCGCATACTTCATCCACATTTTAGCTAGTATATCTTTAGTAGGGTTTGACTCGCTTTGCTCGTGGATGAAGTTGGGTTATTATAGTCGCCTTATATTTCGTGTTAGAGATTCGGATTTTGACTAGATTAATATTAGAAGACGGTTCTTTCCCATCCTGGTGACTCCCCAAGCAACAATCTGCTTCTGACAGCAGGATCATTGGAATTTCAGCTATCGTCCAAGCGTCTCGTTTTTCTGGTTGCTCTGATTTATACCAAAGTATATAGCCACATATTTTCGGATATCAGAGGAAGGTTCTGATCCAGTTTGGTGCCATTCCGATGGAAACTCTGAAATCGGCAGCCGCAAAACGCGCTACTCAGCGCACAACTGATCGATTTATCGGATTTAAAATTTAGTTTAAGAATAAAAGTTGGTGCCATTCCGATGAAAACTCTGCTTCTGGTTGTAGGTTCATTGGAATTTCAGCTCTCGTCGCCCTTACATCCAAGCGCCTCTAGTTTTTCCTATTGCTCCGATTGCTGCCAAAGTATATACAAATATTTCGGAATATCAGAGGAAGGTTTTTTACCAATTTGGCGATTAATGAATCAAAACTCTCCTCCTGGCAGCCGACATACATGCGCGCAGGACGTTTTTCGGCTGTCAGAAGGAGAGTTTTGATTTATTTATCACCAAACTGGTTCAGAAGCTTCCTCTGACAGCCCAAAATATGTGGTTACTGTATGCTTACTAGTTGGCAATGTTATTACACTCATATTATTGAAATAGGTTAAAAAATTATTCGATCTGCAAAATCAAAAACCGCCCATAACTTTCTAACCAGTGATGGAAAATGAGTCGTGATTTAATTAATAAAATAAGAGGAAGTAAATTTAATTTATTAACTTATAAAATATTTATATGAATCGAGGCACCGCACGCTTATGCCGCTACAGTTAAACCAGACTTTTTTATGCCTTTTACCCCCCTGTCTCCTCATCCGTCGTAGCCACAGACTCGTAAGGCGGACTATACGTGTGGTGGGAGTAGGGGTGCATCGGTGTTTACACGATAGGACATAAAATCTCACGAGAGTGCAGCGGCGCGTCGCTGTCTCAGTCTCTCTTTTGTTCCCGCGACCCACTCTCATTTTTATGACCGGCCAGCGTTTTTGTATTGTTCTTATCTGGGTTTGACAAAACTAAAAGAATGAAAAGTGAAAAGGTAACAGACTGGGAGAATGGACCCAGAAGAGAACAAGCATTTACAATCATCTTGCTCCACCTAAAAACGATCATGGCGTGTACGATGCCTTCAACATTGAGAACAGAATAACACGTGTGCCGGTAAAATATCTTGATTATTTCTTTCTAAACAAGAAAGATTCTCTCTGTTGCTTGATCGCCTCGCGTTTCATGAATTTATTCCTCACTTTCAATTACAAAATCTAAAAAAATTTTTACTTACCATTGAATAGTCACTCAACATTTTACCGCCTCTCGGGAGCATTTCATTTTTTTTTTATATTTTTAAACCAGAGACAAATAAGTTTACGAAACTCTCATCTAAATCTCGCAGAAAATTTACGAAGAACTCCGGGCTCAAAATCACGCGTGCTGGCGAGGTTTTTTGTTGTTTGGCATAGTCTAACCAGGCTTATTTTGGATGAAAACTTTTTTTTTAATAACATAAATAATAACGATTCATTTCAGTCCGGTTGCATGCATGCGGCTGATTTTTTTTTAATTTCGGAGTTTGGGTCTATTTAATTGTACTGGAGGTTACGGCAAGGATCAAATCGGATGAAAATATTTTTGCGGTAATTGGGGGGTTGCCTAGATGCCCTCCAGTAATTTTCATCTGTTTGGGAAATGTTTTTTTAAATCGCTGGTCAAAATTTGAAAAAAATATTATAGCCGCCCACCGTCGAGCGCCAGACCCCTACTCGACAACACGGATTTCGAGAACGACACTCGAACTATACAAAAACGTGCTTTTCATCCGTTTGGGAGTTCCAAGGCATTTTTGTCACCGCGGCTCTAACTATTAGGTAATAGTCAATAGCAAAATTAAAAGAATCTCCGATTGCTATAAACTGTCTTAATTCTTAACATTATTGAATGTGAACATATTACTCAACATGAGGTCATCGAAAATGGAAGCTTCAAAAATTACAGGAATTACGAAATTTTGGTTTGAAAACCCCATCCAGAGCTTTCGATTGGGAGGCTGTCAGAGGAGTCACAGATGTAACTGCTTGTTAATTTTTCTCCAGGGACAGCTCGATAAAAAGCTAGTATTAAATAGATTATAATGGATGGTGATCCGAAAAAAGCACAAAAGGAGTTCATCCCTGCGGAAAACGCAAAAACGTTAAATTCAGACGAAGAGCTCCCCGACAACGGCTGCAATACAAGATCAAAAGAATAAGTAAAGGAGAATGGTTGTTGTTGTAGCGAAAGCGGTGACAGAAACACAAGAATAGAAAGACAAGCAAGCAGAAAGTTATGAAAGCCAATCCGACACATGCAAACAAAAAAACAACACTATATTGAATATTAGCACAAAAACAACTATAAGTACAGACAGAAATGAAACAAAAACTTGAATCTGAAGTTAAGATGACAGAGGGGCCCGACTAGCACAATAATTCAAATTCCGTATGTGACATCTTAGAAAGTTCGGTTTGCTTTCCATTTTATTATAGCAAAAAAGCGCCTGGTTTCGATGGTATTAGAAAAAATTTCAAAGATGGGTAATAATCTAACGTTAGCAGTCAGCAACAGATCAATAGATTTATTATCGTGTCGTGGCAAAATTGTTGAAAAACTAATACTAAATCAGATATCCGATTTTATATTGTACAGCAATATATTACCACCGGAGCAGTTTGAATTTCGAGCTGCTCATTGCATGGTGTGCCAAATAACGCGACTAGTATATATAGTATAACTAACCTGAACTAGCACACTGAGAGGTTTTAGAGACTGCAAATATTTTCTGACATAAACAACAAAAAAACAACAGACATAGTAGACAAGGGAGCCGAATATAGCATAGCAGAAAAAAGCCTACTACCTACAGATAGTAGACAGCTCCACAGGTCTTTTGACAGCAGGCGGCCATAAGATCCAGGTTATAGGCCTGAACACCCTACATTTAAAAATCGCGACTACAAAAGGAGCACATCACATCACCTGCGCAGTACGAGTCATAGTATAATCCCCAGTATCACTAATGCTAGGGATGGACTTCCTTATACAATATAAGGCAGCTGTCGACATACGAGAGAAAATAATGACATTTGAAGAAGTAAAAACGATACCACTCCGGCAGTTCCAGCATTATGTGTCCTCAGTAATGACCTACACAGAAAAAATCACCCCACGAGAAGACTGCAGAAGCCAATATATCAAGTACATCCCGCACCAAAAAATAAAGGAAAGCCGAACTCACCAACGCCAACAATTAGCAGAAAAAAAGCAAGCAACAACACAAGAAAAGGCGGTAGTAGCAAAAAACCAAAACAGCAAAATTCAAGAAGTAGTCCATTTTCTGTGGCGAGATTATTAAAGAAAACAAGGCCTGTCTATACCACCAAACTAAAATTTTTATTTGTCCCTTTAAGGTGAAAAAAGGATTACAGAGTGTGCATAATTTAATGTCATTTTAAGTTGTTTAGGTTGTACTAGTTTCAACTTTAGTCAAAGTCATCATCAGCAACCATACAATTAAGAATTATGTTTAGGATGTACCCAAATAAACGAACTAAAACAAATTAAAAGGGGGGGGGGGGAACGAAGTGGTTCAACAATACATGGCCATAACGTGCACCTTATGCAGCCAATGGACTCGACAGAAGACAATCACCTATACGATGCTACTTTCAGCAATGAAGGAAATTAGATGCGAAAATTGTAGTAGAGGGAAATTCAAATGGAATCATTTATAGTCATGATATGATATATAGCTGTCTATAATGAAAAGTCAATAAAGTAAACGTCTCATAAGTCAACTCCAAGAAAGAACATGATTTATTTTTGGTGGGTCAGAATTTTAATAAGAATAGTACTAATAAAGTAAGGGGGGGGGGAGGGAAATTAAAATGTATTAAAATAATTTACGTCATTAAGTCAGTTGTGGTCATCAAATTCTCCATATTTAGGGATTATTATTTTTTTTTTTTTTTTTAAATAATAATCCCTAAATATGGAGAATTTGATGACCACAACTGACTTAATGACGTAAATTTTTTTAATACATTTTAATTTCCCTAACCCCCCCCCCCTTACTTTATTATTACTATTCTTATTAAAATTCTGACCCACCAAAAATAAATCATGTTCTTTCTTGGAGTTGACTTATGAAACGCTTACTTTATTGACTTTTTATTATAGACAGCTATATATCATATCATGACTATAAATGATTCCATTTGAATTTCCCTCTACTACAATTTTCGCATCTAATTTCCTTCATTGCTGAAAGTAGCATCGTATAGGTGATTGTATTCTGTCGAGTCCATTGGCTGCATAAGGTGCACGTTATGGCCATGTATTGTTGAACCACTTCGTTCCCCCCCCTTTTAATTTGTTTTAGTTCGTTTATTTAGGTACATCCTAAACATAATTCTTAATTGTATGGTTGCTGATGATGCCTTTGACTAAAGTTGAAACTAGTACAACCTAAACAACCTAAAATGACAAATGACATTAAATTATGCACACTCTGTAATCCTTTTTTCACCTTAAAGGGACAAATAAAAATTTTAGTTTGGTGGTATAGACAGACCTTGTTTTCTTTAAAACAGCAAAACATATAGCTTAGTCACCAAATGCATGGAAAACTTCAAACTTTAAACCGAGTCTTTTCAAATGCCTACTAGAGCTAAAAACCGCTATCCAACAAACAAAAGACAAACATGTCATCCATAGTAGCTGAACTATATAGAATGAACTCCAAATGGTAGAATACGTCTTACAAACATTAACATTAGCCTATATAAACCAAAAGTCGGAGAAGGCCCAGAAAATAAAAATCAGACGATTAACGCCCCTTGCAACATCTCAGGTGTAGCAGAACAAATTAGATATAAAGTTAAAGCACCAGAAGATTACAATATGGACAACGGCGAGCAAGCTGTAAAACTTACATTCCCGAAGATGACATCAGAAAAACCATACCAATTCCAATTGAAAACGGCCCTACTCATCAAAAACAAATGGAGTCCAACGTCCGACCTATACCAACAGGATGAAGATATATACATAAATCTGAAAGCAATCTCACAGATCACCGCCCATTAGGCAAGACACAGCCCTGGGCCATCTGTACGAAATCAAAGAACTTTAGTTAGAAGAGCTTTTATGCCTCACACTACAGAAGGACAAAGAAGATGTTGTAAACATAAAGGGCCACGACCTATCAGCCCTTTAGGATAAAAACATAAAAGTAAAAATGGAAAGGCTGCTTAATGAATAAAAAGACGTCTTCGCACGACATCCAAAATACATGGGAAAACAAACCTTATAGCTCACACAATCGACGTAGAGGATGCAAGACCATTAAAAAGTCGCCCACATCGAGTATTACAAAAAGAAAGAGAAATAATCAATGAGGAAATGAACGAGACGCTGGAGTGTAACGTTATCAGACCATGCCACTCTCCTTGGTTCAGTCCAGTAGTTTTAGTGAAAAAAAAAGGCGGGTCAACTTGGTTCTGTATTGACAACAGAAAATTAAATGAAGTAATAAAAAAATCAACATGGCCGTCACTACCAATCGACGATATATTGACCTACCTCGGAAAAGCAAAATACTTCAGCTTCCTAGATATGCCGTCAGGATACTGGAAAGTCTCGGTAGAAGAAAACTCAAGAAAATACCCGGCATTTGTAGCCCAGGGTTATTAACTATTGAAAATGCTAAAATATAGTAAAAACGGTATTATGTAACCTTTAGAAAATGAGACTAATTTACTGTTTATAATATAATTTCTTCCGAATCATTGCAACAATTATTATAAATCACAAAAATATTTCTTTTTATATATAACTTTTTGTAGTAAACGATCTTCTATATTGCTTTGTTTGAGTAATGACTTATGGGACACCCTTAAAGTATATATAGCTATGATGTGGTATCAGGTAGTTTTTTTTTCTTATTTCGTTCTGGCTGAAATGTTTATAAACCATACTGTTTTCTTTTCACTTCATGCCATTAAAATAGTTGTTTGTTTAAGCACCTCGCTATGGGTATTTTTAAATGCGACACATTATCGAACTACAATTAACTATTTTGCTTTGCTTTTGAAAAAAATGCCGCAAATAAGAATACATAAGGATATACAAAGATTACAAAAAAATTGACTATTTAAAATAAAATTATTCACCTATAGTAAGAACTTGGATCCGGAGTAGTAGTTGGTTTTCCTTCGTAAATAATACTTGTTATTCCATAAATTAAGGGACCATAGCACATGTAAGAATGACCCACAACCCAACCAAAATCGCTTGTTGACCACCACACGTCATTCGAGTTTAATCCATATAATGTCTTCATTGTGAATGCTAAGGTAGCCAGGTGGCCCCCCGTTGGTCTCTGTACTCCCTTTGGTTCACCTGTAAACCGAATTCACCATTTTAGAGCTTGCGAAAAATTGTCTTATTTTTCACCAAACGAATTCGTAAAAAGTAGAAAATTAGCGCACGAGTGGTAATTAATTTACGCCCGGATGTACACTGCCAGTTTTAACTCAATTTGAAGTTTAACTCAGTTCAAAAAATAGTGTTGTACAATTCCAGATTAACGCTAAACTTAGTTCAGTTTCATCTAATTTGGCGATTCGAGTTAAGCGGCCCATAATTTAGACTAATACCGGGTGGTACAAACACTTCTCTATATATTAAGTTATACGACATTGAATTATAGAGACATTGCACTGTAAATCCTGAAATAATTTAACATACAAATTTATTAATTAAATATAATTATCAGCATATTTCTGCATACTTTACTATTCCGCAGCTGAAATTATTTTATCAGAGATTTGAATAATTACGAAATCGACTTCTTTAGATAATCTGAATCGTTTTTAAAATCTTCTTCATTCCATATTAAGAAATGATCTTGTATTGGTCTGAATGTCTGGGGCTGCCTTCTTACGTTTCGGAAAATATCTACTACTTCAACAAAATCTTTATCATCAGTTAATTCCGATAAACTTAAATCGAGTTCGTCAGTCATCCATTTGAGATTCTCTTTTTGTTTCAGATAAACGGGTACAATGACAAAAATATTAATTTGAGAAGCCAAAAATCCAATAAATATATAAATAATAGAGAAATATATATTGTATAGGTAATAAATCTGTCATAAACGTGATGAAAGGCGGAGAACCGCCTAGAATATTTTCCGCTTAACTTAAACCTTAGATGAAATTAACCAAGTTTAGTGTTGGACTGGCATTGAACAATAGGGCTTTACACTCGATTCTCCGCTTTTTATCACTTCTATGACAAATTTATTACTTCAGAATCATTAAACAAATATATATGTCTTTATTATTTCCATATTTGATTTTTGGCTTCTCAAACTAATAATTTTTGTCAGTATTCCACAAAAAGAGAATCTCAAATAGATGGCTGACGAACTCGATTTAAATTTATTGGAATTAACTGATGATAAAGATTTTGTTGAAGTAGTAGATATTTTCCGAAACGTAAGAAGGCAGCCCCAGACATTCAGACCAAAACAAGATCATTTCTTAATATGGAATAAAGAAGATTTTAAAAAACGATTCAAATTATCTTAAGAAGTCCGTTTTGTAATTATTCAAATCTCTGATCAAATATACCCTACAACTCTTGTAGAAACTTTTTTTTGATATCTTAAATAGAAGAGCCGATATATTACTTTGTCACAAAAATGTATAATATAAGGATATTACTATTGGCCTATGGGGCTTTGACCTTAAACATAAATATATACACATTTTTAATATGATGGAAAAGTTTTGTGATTTTTCCTAGTGTTAGATTGTTTTATGCTATGTATTTGTAATGCATTTAATTATAATTTTTGTTTGATTACAGTGTTGATATTTTTTTTTATCTGGGTCATAGGATCTTAGGTCCTAAAATTTCTACCTTGTCTATGGTAAAGGTCGTTTTGCTAAAGCTAATGTAAACAAACGGAAAAGTGAAAATGGAGGTATATTTTACTGTTAAAAAAGATTCAACAACTACTCTATCCAGAAGTAGTTGTTACAAACCATTTAGAAAAGAAATACAATTGTCTGAAATTCTGAAATATTTAAGAATTGTGCCTAATGACTATTTTCTTAGAATGCAGTAGTGGATGAAATGATGATCAAATCATAACACATAAAATATTATTCTTAGATATAAGTACTTTTTGTAAAACTGGTACAGTCAACAAACAAAATACAAGCATACGAGCGCAAGAAAATCGTTACCTAATTCATGAAACGCATACCCAGAGAAGGCAGACAGTAAACGTCTGAGCTGGATTTCATGAAGACAAAGTAATTGTACCATTTTCCATAGAGAATAATCTAAATGCCAAAAAATATTTAGAACTGTTCCAGCACCACACTATTACAGCGACATTGTGCCTTTAGATTATGTAATGGACAAAAGATTTCAAATAAATTTTAAAATTTTAAAATTATAAAAAATAATTTTTTTAAATAAATAAAAAACTATTTAAATTATTTAACTAATTTAAAAACAATTCTTTGTAAACAATTGGAATATTGTACTGTTCGCGTGTTAACTCTTTTTAAAATAAAATTAAAAATAAAATAAAATAAAATAATTTAAAAAAAAAAAACTCACTAAGTACTTTAAATCCAAGTATTTTCTATCAGTTGATCACTGTCGAAGAAACAAACAAAATTTTTACAAGTGTAATAACATAACTAAAAATTAAAATGAAAAAAACTTTTAATTTCTTTTCACTTCCCGGTAACTTGTGGTATTTTCGACTGTTCACTTTAAGCGCACGACATCAACTGAAGAAAAATCTGAAGAAACAAAGTATTTATAAACTCGGTCAGAAACAAGTCAAAACTAGTTAATACAAGCACTGACAAGCAGGACACCTGCAACGGGTTTCTTTCGATTAAGTTGTCTTATCAATTAAAATTTGACTATATTTATTACTTTTAAGAATGTTAATTGCTGTTTCTTTGGATACCGACAAAGGGATTCCACAAAAGTAGGTCACGTAATTAAATTTATGACTAATAAATTTTTAAAGTCTTCTAGGAATTCTTCATAAATCTGTTATTTCTGACATATTTATTTGATATTTTCCCTATAAATACGAAGCATTTTTAGCGGAAAAGGCAGTCTGAAAAAATGTGTCGCGTTGTTTAAAAGTCGTCCCGCCGAAAGTAGTCGTGAAGTATAGTGGAAAAGTCTTAGTGAAAGTTAGTTGTCTACTAGTTACTCTGCCCATTTTGGTATTTTTGGTTTTTCTGGAGGTTTAATTAATGATAGTGCATTGACCTGTAGTACATTTAAATTCAGTGAAGAAAATTTAGTTTTTTCTACTTAAATTTTACTAGTGGAACTTGAAGTAATAAAAAGTAAGTGTCGGGAACAATCTTATTTTTGACTAAGATTTTGGATAGAAAATATTAATTTTAAAGTAAACGGTGGTTCTTCGAAAATGTTCTAAAATTTTACCAAATATTAATAAAACAAAGTGTTAAAAATTAAATTGAGTTTGACTCTCTATAACAATAGTAAAAGCTCCCTACGAAAAATCACAGATTGATGTTTAAAGTTACAGAATCGCTCCCTTTAAATAGAAATATAGTGCTCCTTTAACTTTTCCAAGTTTATTCAAGACACAGTGGCGTAACACACTGGTACTACGAACCCACACGAAGAGAATTGTAACGGCGCCTAAGAGAAAGGTCGATAATAAAGTAAGTAAAACTTAGTCGATATTGTAGCGGGCGTTACAACTGGTGTCAGGTGTGGGGTAGGTTTTTTTAACCCCTAGAAAAGAGAAAAAAATTTCTAGGCTAGTACCAGTCAAGCGGAAACTTGCCAACTGCTTAGTGTTACACCAGAACAACAGACGAATATAAAAATGGCACAGCCACCTGCCAATGCACCTGCAGCCACCCCTACTTCTCCTGCTCCCATCATCACAAACAATATAATGCTAGGCATTGATTCAATTTCCATATATGAAGGTACGAGTAGTATAGAAGAATTTTTGTCTTCAATTGATGAAACCGCCTATATATCAGATTGGAATGAACAACAAAAAGTAGCTATTGCCCGACTGAAACTTAAGAACAAGGCAAAACAGTTCATTGACTCAGAACCTTCCCTTAAAAATACAACAAGTTGGAATACGTTGAAAGATGCCCTAAGACAACATTTTACCCTTCCATGTGTTCGAGGTGCATCCCTGAAAAATTTTGTGGAATGTAAGCAACGAATAGGAGAGCCTTGCAGACAATTTTTGACTCGATTAAAATTGTTAGGTAACAAAACAGTTACTCTGACAGGAACACAAGCTACAGACAAGCCAATTTTGGAGAAATTAGAACAAGATTTAATAACTCAGTTCATTTTAGGCTTACTGATGCCAACTAAGCAACGAGTACTGTCACGAAACCCTTCAACACTAACCAAGGCTCTTGAACTTGCAGAACGGGAAGAATCGGTTGAAAATTTATTGCGACCAACAAACAGAGAATGTAGAACTGTGAATGAAAGACAGACAAACTACCAAAACCAAAGAAGCAATGAATCAAACAGACAAGGACATACAAATTTCCAAAACTATCGAGGTAATACAGCTACTAGACAGCGAGATCGCGTAAACAATGTGGAACAAAATAACCATAACGTCAATAGAACCCAGCAAAGAAATTTGACCTGTAACCAATGTCAAAAACCAGGACATACAGCTGCAGCTTGTAGAACACCTACCTGTTTTGGATGCAACCAGCCAGGACATGTGATTAAGTTTTGTCCTCGAAGACAATCTTCCACCAGTAATTCACGACAGCTTTGTTTCACGTGTCAACAGCCGGGACATTTCTCCAGAAGCTGCCCCGTTCGAAACAACGCACAGTATAGACCACGAAATGAACAACTGACAAACGGCGCTTTAAACTACGGTGCAGCCAGCCAACAACCCCGAGGCGAGGCTGTCGAAGCAAATTGGGAATAGAAGCAGATACAGTTACCGGGATATATACATGCTCTTTGAATGGAACCCCAGGACCTTGTAATAGTGTAGAACTTAGTATTAATGGGAAGAAATGTTTAGCTTTAATAGATTCAGGAGCAGTGGTATCTCTGGTAAAACCCGATATTGCAGAGGGGTTCAGGAAACTAAATAGTGATAATAATTTAGTAGATATTCAAGGTAACGCTATACCTACTTTAGGACAAGTGATTTTGCCACTGACATTTTCATGCGATGTAACAGTAACGCAAAATTTTATGGTAATAGAATCTGGAGCTTTTAATGTAGATGTGCTATTGGGAATTGATTTTTTGCATGAACATAATGTAAAAATTGATTGGGGAAATGGATGTTTATATGCATTTGAAAAAGTGATAGAAATGCACGCTGAGAAACCTGATGAACCAACAGATATGATGGTAAATTCAACAAATGAATTATTAAAGAAAATTCTTGTAGAATGGAATGCTACCATGCAAGAAGTAAAAGAGATTTTAAGAGAAAGAAAGATTGAACCTTGGACAAATTCTTTTAAACATTCCTCGTCATCATCACTGACGCCGGAATGCAGTATTCAGACGAGTGATGATCGTCTGGAAACTGATGCCAACCAACAACGTGGGAATAAAAGAAAAAGTTCCGAGTCAACATCTAGGAAAACTGCAGTTTCCAGAACAGGGAAAAAGAAGGAAGATAACATCGATAATGAAGAGACTAAGGAAGACAGGAAAAATAACGAAGTTTACAGTAAGGACTGTGAAGCAAGGCGTTTAGACGATTGCTGCAGTTGTGAGGAAAGAAGTACTCAAGTATTTGTACCCCAAGAACTAAGAATTCCCCCAATGTGCCAGGCAGTTTGTTTAGCAACTTTAAGGAACACATCTAGAGTTAAGACTCAACACTTAGTGATAGAACCAAGTGACGATGGTCCACAAAGTTTGCTAGTAGCAAGAGTTTTATGTAAAACAGAAAAGTATGTTCCAGTAAGACTAACCAACATAAGTGAATATGAATTGGTTATTCCTGGAAAAATGGTTATTGGAAATGCATTTGAAACAGACATTGAAATGGATAGTAAAGGGCCTGGTTGCCGATCAATTCGAACCGTTAACAAACATGATGCAACAGAAGTTTTAAAACAACTAAATTTAATGGAAGTTACAACATCTGAAAAACTGAAACTAAAGGATTTGATAATGGAATTTATGGATATTTTTAAAGCACCTGATCAGAAACTTACCTGTACAAATGATGTGACTCATCGAATTATAACTGAGGATGTTCAACCCATCTGTAAGCGACCTTACAGGGTGCCCTTTCAAAGGCAAGAAATAATGAAAAAGGAAGTACAAACTTTACTAGATGATGGAATAATCGTAGAAAGTCAATCTCCCTGGAGCTTTCCGGCTATCTTGATTGAAAAGAAAAGACACCCAGGTGAGGACGTCCAGTATAGGCTAGTAATCGATTATCGTGAGCTTAATAATATTAGTAAGACGGATTACTTCCCCTTACCTCATATTTACGAAACGATCGACAAACTCTCTGGCTCTAAGTGGTTCTCCTCAATGGATTTAGCTTCGGGATACTTCCAAGTACCGCTACATCCGGAAGATCAAGAAAAAACTGCCTTCTCCACGCCAGACAATCATTACCATTTCCTTAGGATGTCAATGGGGTTGAAAAATGCCCCTGCTACGTGGAGTAGACTAATGAATCATATACTTGGAAAACTCACCTATTCCGAATGTCTTGTCTATTTAGATGATATTTTAGTGTTCTCTAACGATGTAGACACTCACTTAGAACGACTTAGACATGTATTTGAAAAAATGCGAGAAAGCCATCTCAAATTTAAACCAACCAAGTGTCATTTTCTACAAAAGGAAATTGAGTATCTGGGCCACATCATAAAGGAAGGAGGATATACTACACATCCAAATAAAACGAAAATAGTAGCAACATATCCTATGCCTCGAAACGGGAAGGAAATCCGAGCATTTTTAGGATTATGCGGATTCTATAGAAAATTCGTGCCCAACTTTGCGAAAATTAGTCAGCCACTTACTAAACTAACCAAGAAAAATCAAAAGTTTATATGGGGCCCAGAACAGCATGAAGCATTCGAAACTCTCAAAAAGGCATTAATATCACCACCTATATTAAGATATCCAGATTTCCAGAAAGAATTTATAGTAAATACGGATGCAAGTGCAACTTCTATTGCAGCCATACTTCTACAAGTGCATAATGGAGTAGAACATCCGATTTGTTATTCGAGCCGAACGCTTAATGAAGCCGAAAAACGTTATAGTGCTATAGAACGAGAATGCTTAGCAGTGGTTTATGCTGTTAAAACTTATAAGGTATATTTAACTGGAACTCACTTTACAATAGAGACTGATCATAGACCATTAAAATATTTATTGACAATTAAAGATCCTAGCTCTCATTTAGCTCGATGGGCGATGTTTCTTTTAGAATATAGCTTCACTATAAAATATAAACCTGGTGTACAGAATGGAAGAGCCGATGCTTTAACGCGACTGAGGACAGACGAACAAAATGAACCTAAACTTATTGCAGTAATTGACCAAGTCCCGGAAGTAAAACCAATTATAAGTGCCATCTGGAGTCGAGAAGAATTAAAGAAATTACAGGGAAAAGATGCTGAAATTATGATAATTAAAGAAAAGCTTACTCAAGAGGATCAAAATTTTTACTATAGCCCAGACAAATTACTGTATAAAAAACGACAGGACTTAGGAAGACATGATCCTTTAGTAGCACCTAGGTTAATTATTCCAGAAATATTGCAGTCCTATCATTCTTCCATAATGGCTCTCCATCCAGGACAAAAAAAGACACTTAACCTAATTCAGCAAGATTTTTATTGGAAAAATATGAAAAAAGATGTCCAAAGCTATATAGAAAAATGCCATTCTTGTAATATTCATAAAACTAATCCACAGTTACCGTCTGAAATGCAGAAAACACCTGTACCAGGAAGCGCATGGTCAAGAATTAGTTTGGATATTGTGGGTCCATTAAATCGAACACAACACAACAACAAATATATCCTTACCTGTGTTGACTCGTTGACACGTTACCCAGAATGTGTTCCATTAGCCGATATCAAAGCAGACACAGTGGCACGAGCTTTTGTTGAAAACATCATACTTCGTTATGGTATACCAAGAGAAATTTTAACTGACTGCGGTACTCAATTTGTAGGAAAATTATTCCTAGAAATATGCAAAATTTTACAAATTCTAAAATTGAAAACGACACCCTATCACCCTGCAGCGAACGGAATCGTGGAAAGAATGCACAAAACCTTGAAAACCATGATAAGTCACTTTGTGAGCGATCATCATGATAGATGGGACGAAATTTTACCATTTGCTTTGATGGCTTACAGAAATACCATTCACGAAGCCACTAAAGATACCCCATTCTTTCTGATGTTTGGCAGAGACATGGAGACTCCTACAAATCTCACAATTCAAGAGGATAAAATAAGATATGATTTGGCAGAAAACTACGCAAGTGAACTTATTGTAAGAATGCAGCAAGCCCATGAACAAGCACGACTCAGTATAGAAAAATCGTCACAGAAAAGGTGCGAGAAACATAACTTAAGAAAAACTAAACAAGGATTTACTGTTGGAGACCTTGTATATTTACATAGTCCAGCTATTCCAGGAAAAAACCTTTCAAAAAAGTTTCGAGCTAAATTACAGTCCTTACAGAATCTTAAATAAGCTAGGTCCAGTAACTTTTAAAATAAAAAGTATAGTAGGCCGAGACGAGAAAACCGTTCATCTTGATCGACTTAAGCCATACAGAGGTACAGACATACCACAACGCATACCAGAAGAAACTGTTAATGATGTTAAAAATAATGAACCTCAAGAAGGGCTGGATTTACGGGCCGATCAAGGTCAAGATAGGCAAATAAATGAAGAATTAGACTCCGATGACTCTTCCGAGGAAAGCCAAAGCGAAAGTAGTTCACAGTCTGAAAATACGACTGATGTTCAGGAAGAAGAGGACTATGACAGTGCTCAAGAAAGTGAAGAAGAAAGTGAAGAAGAACATGAGCAAGAAAATGCACAGGTTAGACAAGAAAATGAACCGCGCAGAACTAGAACGCGTGAAATTCAACTACCTTCGCACTTAAAAGATTTTGATTTAGAATATTAAGAGTAAGAAGCCACCGTGTATATATATATATATTAGCAGTAGGAAGATAATTTAATAAGGATAAGTCGATAACGAAGTTTATTGATACAGTAATGCCAGTAATGCTAGCAGTAATTGCACTTCTGATGCATTCATCGTATGCATTGATTGCCTATGACTGCCGAAATCCCTCAACCAATTTAACTGCTATATCCCTGCTGGATGTTAGCAAGTGTCCTGATCCTGAGACGGGCTATATTACTCAAGAAGGATATGTGCAAGTGTTAGAAAAGCATAGATTTGAATATGCACACGTTTATTCATGTCTGGTCGAAGTCACAAGAATTATTACTTACTGTGGCGCCTTTTCGCATCAAGCTGCCGTTGCAGGAGGAATATCGACCTATATTTATGAGCTAGGCAGCGAGGAGTGCAGAAAAACACATGCATTTAGACAGTTTAAAGGATTAAATGGACAAGTGATCAGTAAATTAAAACCCAATTCTACCATATCAGCTTCCTTAGTGATTGCAGGAAGAATAGATCAAAACCATAACTGCGAGGGTACACAATATAATGAAGATGGACAGCAATGGAACAATGTTATAGTGCAAGGAAATGTTAAAATAACACTGCAAGATTATTATGCTAAAGTTAACCTAGATACAAATGAGATACATTTACAAAATGAAATAAAGTGCTCTTTCTTAGATGGATATTGCCTTGACTATACCGGAGAATCCACATGGGACAAAAATTACCCTATACTATGCAACCAGTATAATATTCTATATGAAGGTTTGGCAACCTTTGTAAGGGAGAATATAACTAATTTCTTAGGTCACCAGTATGTCGTCGTAGAAGATAGATCCAAAATTTTTGCCATTCAACTTTTACAAAAACAAATAGTGTGTGGAGTTTCTACTTGGCAAAGTGAACACCCTAGATTACTAATAATTCGCAAAAATAGTGCTTTAGAAATGACTCCGTTTACCGAAAAAGCTGAATCTCGAGATGCCGACTTAATAACATATTATGTAAACACCAAATTTCTATACGTAGAACAATCCTTTAAAAGAAGTATAAATGAAATGTTTGCTCAAACAGTGTACAGACGATGTAAATTACACAGAGAAATACTAAAAAATCGACTTGTTATGGCTTCAACCAATCCAAATAAAATAGCAAGCCTAGTTAAAAATAAGGTAGGCTATGTAGGAATAATAGCCGGTGAAATACTGTATCTTATGAAATGTGTTGGAGTTCCTGTAGAAGTAAGGCGAGAAACTAATTGTTATCATGAATTGCCAGTTACCACCTATAATAAAAGTTATTTTATGTCACCAGTAACACGGATTCTACAAGACCATGGAGAACAGATTGTATGTAATACACTTTTAGCACCAATGTACTATCTAAACAATCAGTGGATAGGATTTGATCCTCTACCAAACCAAGGAATAACACCACAAGAGTTAAGAGTGGACTCCGAAAATCTTCCACGATTTAATTCAATTAAGGACCTTGGTGCAGGCGGTTTGTATACATACGATGAAATTAAGAAAGCGCAAGACAGTATGGTATTTAATTTAGAAAGAAACGCCCTAAATAATATTCTGATAAGAGGTATGGCAGGACAAGACATTCAAAGGCAAGGCTTTACCTCACTTAATTTGTTTAATAAGGAAGAGATAGAAAATTTAGCGAACTCAACTATTCGCAAACTTTATGGTTATTTTTCAATGATTGGAGAATGGACAAGCGGTATACTTGGACTTTACTTTTTATTTCGAATGGCCAAATTTGTTTTAGAAACATTTTTGAACGCTGTAGCCATACATAAGCTTAATGGCTGTAGTTTTCATTTACTGGCATCTTTTTGGGACACCCTTACTTTGTTTATTTTGCATAAAAAACAACAAAAAGTAGTAAATAAGGAATTCGAAAGACAAAATGCTACTTATTATAAAAATGAAGATGCGGTTGATGAAATAATAATAAATAGCCATCCAGATAAATATACCACCGTTGAATTGCAAGACAGAAATCCAGAAAACCTTCAAGAATTATCATCAACTACCCAATCAGCTCATTTTGATTTTGGAAATTTAAGGAAAGAACTAGCTAATTTGCCCTCTGTGAAATGGAGTCTTTTTGCAAGAAATGAAACGAAGAATACTAAGTAAAAAAGAAAAAACATCAAGAAATAATTTATCACAACAAATAAAAAGAAAATTTAACTCAGCCTTAATTAGTCGCAATTTTAAATAAAATTCTTATACATTAAACTATTATCGACCTCTATCAATATGCATCAAAATTACGAAAAATGGTAACACAGAAATCAGTAATACCGAAAGAAGACCGAAAGTATAAACACAGCTGCGTCCATACTTTCATGAATAGAGATCCAAACAAAATAAAACGGCACCGGAAAAAGTACGACTTACACTATGGAAATAACTGGAATCGATTTATAAGACCATCACTACACAGCGTTTTAACAGTCAAAAACCCAGAATGATGAAGAGGCATAAATCACAGCAGAAAAATATAAACCCATGTTCGGTCAAATAAAATAGAGAGTTACCGTACGATAACGTAACGTTAAATGGGAACACTGGAAAATCTATCATCTATTTATCTATCACAAATAGTTGACAAAATTTAAAAGTAGAAACACTAGACTTATAACGATATAAAAACAAATGCCCAAAAAACTAATTACTTCTATGGACCTCATAAAAGTAAGAAATACATTATGAAAGTTTATATAACTGCAAGATTTTAAAATAAACAAAATTTTTCGTGAAACAGAGATGTAGGGAATGAACATCAAGTAATGCAGACTAGGACAGAAATAGTTTTTGTAGAGAAAAGGACAGAAAATAGATGAAAAAATTTCATCCCCACTACTTCATTAAAATAGGGAACCATCCGGGACTTTCAGACATTCTTAACCAAAATTTCAATCTAAGAAAGTGAGTGCGGAATATTGCTAGTGATAGGACAAAACTTTAAAAAAGTGAAAAAGTGAAAAACACTAAAAAAAAAAAAAAAATAAAAATAAAACCGTGAGTGCAAGTTTACTTCGAATAACCAACTTTTGGCACAGGGATAATATAGACTATATAGACATTTAAAATACCGCGTTAGTTTCGATCTGAGAGAAGAAAAATAAAACAACAATGACGTGGTTAATATCGTTCCTAGCGTATATAAGGATGATCCATGATAATAGACCTCGCCAGGAAGGCCTATATCGACAAGGCCTTTATCACCTATGGGACATAATGCGTTTAATGGGGGACGAACCAGGACCAGAAGGTAGCTGGCCGCTCCGGGCCCAAGTAATAATGTGGCGGGAGATTCTACATCAAGAATATCAGCTTTTTGTTGCAACCTGGGCCATTTCAATAAACCGGGCATTTGATCTGCGACTATGTCAGTGTGCCTTTTGCCGAGCACCAGAACCAAATTTTGGAACTCAACCGGGCATTTTGTGGATAGGCATGGGTTGGCCAGAAAGTGAAGAATGTCCATGCCTAGTACCGGAACAACCACCAACTGCAATTAGCGCACCTCCTCCAATACAAAGAATAATAAAAGAAGAACCGCATAGTGCCTGGTGTCAACAGCCCTACTGTCCATGTTCCAAGTGTTCCGAGTCACCCTACATGCCCATACTCGAGTTACCTTTAGGATTACCTCCACTAGTGCCAATTTATGAGGAGTGGCGTATTATATCCCCGATAACCATTCCCGCCGCCACTGACCAGTCTACCCAAGAATTACCCAACATAAACAGTATTCCGGAGGCCGCTGCTGTTCCAGTGCAACCTAATGATGATCAACCAGAATATCCTGCCAATAACCCGAGCTATGAAGTAACCCTTCTTGACGGATTGCGCATGACCCTGCGTGTCATTAGGGATGAATACCAGGAGGAAAATAATGAGGCCCCCGAACAATCCCTCGAACGAGCTCCTGAATCCCCAGGTGAAAACGACCACTAAGGTACCGCAAGCTATTACTTTATATTTAATTTTTTTTTAATTATCGGTAATTTGATTTTGGCAAATTTTAAGAAAAATAAAAAGGTTTCTATTATTTTATCCTCGATTTTATCTCAAGTCTTGATGACCAATAGTTTTAAGAAATATTTTAGTTACCTAGTAATGTTGAAATTTTTATTTACCCTTAATTTTAAATTTTCGCATATTGATAATTTAATCTTTATTAAATTTTTTTTTACTTATCGTTAATTTGGATTTTTGGATAATAAGTTTATATTATTTTCTCGCAAGTTTTAAGAAATATTTTGAGTAGTATTGTTAAAATATTTTTTTTATTTGCCTTTAATTTTAAATTTTTGCATATTTATCATTTTATTTCAAAACTGTATACTAAATACCTAATGGGTTGGGTTGATATTAAAAAGATAAACGCTATCGTTTTAAATATTTATGTAATTTTAATACATATTTAAAATTTATGTTACTTATTTTATATAACTAGGTTTTAGAAATATATATTTCAAGTAAATAAGCAAATGATAAATAAGGATAAACAACTAAATAATTTTTTTGCAAAATATAATTGTATAGTTTAAGTTCTATATTTAAAGAATTGGTAGTATTTAGTGTTTTAACCGACATTTACTTTCTCTGAAAAAATAATTTAAGTGTACTACGTCAATGATTTAAAGAAGCAAGTATTAGGAAAAAGATAAACAAACATACCAGCGCGACCTATATTATGTCATGGTACGACCTAGTAAAGGCCGGAGTATCGATTTCCTAAATAAACAAATAATCTGGAGTAAAGAGGCAGAGTAATTTATTATATTAATGTTTAGGTACTGATCTAAGACATTTCGACTCGATACGATAAACATGTTTAACAAATAGTAGATGTGCCGCACCAAAAAGAAAAAGCAAAATAATCCTTTTTCTTTTTATTTGGGAAACGGAGTGTTGTAATGGACAAAAGATTTCAAATAAATTTTAAAATTTTAAAATTATAAAAAATAATTTTTTTAAATAAATAAAAAACTATTTAAATTATTTAACTAATTTAAAAACAATTCTTTGTAAACAATTGGAATATTGTACTGTTCACGTGTTAACTCTTTTTAAAATAAAATTAAAAATAAAATAAAATAAAATAATTTTTTAAAAAAAAACTCACTAAGTACTTTAAATCCAAGTATTTTCTATCAGTTGATCACTGTCGAAGAAACAAACAAAATTTTTACAAGTGTAATAACATAACTAAAAATTAAAATGAAAAAAAACTTTTAATTTCTTTTCACTTCCCGGTAACTTGTGGTATTTTCGACTGTTCACTTTAAGCGCACGACATCAACTGAAGAAAAATCTGAAGAAACAAAGTATTTATAAACTCGGTCAGAAACAAGTCAAAACTAGTTAATACAAGCACTGACAAGCAGGACACCTGCAACGGGTTTCTTTCGATTAAGTTGTCTCATCAATTAAAATTTGACTATATTTATTACTTTTAAGAATGTTAATTGCTGTTTCTTTGGATACCGACAAAGGGATTCCACAAAAGTAGGTCACGTAATTAAATTTATGACTAATAAATTTTTAAAGTCTTCTAGGAATTCTTCATAAATCTGTTATTTCTGACATATTTATTTGATATTTTCCCTATAAATACGAAGCATTTTTAGCGGAAAAGGCAGTCTGAAAAAATGTGTCGCGTTGTTTAAAAGTCGTCCCGCCGAAAGTAGTCGTGAAGTATAGTGGAAAAGTCTTAGTGAAAGTTAGTTGTCTACTAGTTACTCTGCCCATTTTGGTATTTTTGGTTTTTCTGGAGGTTTAATTAATGATAGTGCATTGACCTGTAGTACATTTAAATTCAGTGAAGAAAATTTAGTTTTTTCTACTTAAATTTTACTAGTGGAACTTGAAGTAATAAAAAGTAAGTGTCGGGAACAATCTTATTTTTGACTAAGATTTTGGATAGAAAATATTAATTTTAAAGTAAACGGTGGTTCTTCGAAAATGTTCTAAAATTTTACCAAATATTAATAAAACAAAGTGTTAAAAATTAAATTGAGTTTGACTCTCTATAACAATAGTAAAAGCTCCCTACGAAAAATCACAGATTGATGTTTAAAGTTACAGAATCGCTCCCTTTAAATAGAAATATAGTGCTCCTTTAACTTTTCCAAGTTTATTCAAGACACAGTGGCGTAACACACTGGTACTACGAACCCACACGAAGAGAATTGTAACGGCGCCTAAGAGAAAGGTCGATAATAAAGTAAGTAAAACTTAGTCGATATTGTAGCGGGCGTTACAATTACATTTATTGGGCCAAATATCGTCGATAGTGTTCTATATTCTTGGAGGCAGACCATAGAAGGTAGAAGAGTTTTGTGCATCATTACTCCCCGGCAGTTCCTGTATATTACGACTATCTGTGCTTTTGCCTGGCTAAATTTGAAAGCCACAATGAATTAGTTACAACATCTTAATTCCGTATTGTTGATTTGAAAATGTATTTTTTAAATTTGTTTACATTTTTGGATCATATTTGTATCATAATGATGGAATATATAAAAAAGTCGTATGATGCATTCGAGTAAAAAAAAATTAAATAAAAAAATGAAGACAGTTAGATTTCATACCCTTCGTACCGGGATATCAAAAATTGTTTTGGTCAAGGTTCAAATTATATCATCCTTTTGAAATATCTTTAGGTTACTTTGGATGCCATACTGATATCATTAATAACGCGTAAATATATTATTAATTCTAGAGGTAATAATGAACTACGACTTTAAAAATTGAAATAAATAACATTTTAACTCGGTTCATACCAACTAAAAGACATTCAGTGAGTGAACTATTGGAAATGTCCCCCATCCTGTTCGATGCATAAGTTGACATGTCTTCTAATATTCTCAAGAGCATTTTGCAGCATTTATGTCGTTATGGCACATTCTTAGAAAAAAAACTTTTGTTCCACTTCTCGGAAATTATGTACAGGAGTTCTGAAAATTGTACTACTCAAAAAATAAGGGAACACAAAATAATCCATAACCGTCAAACAAGGTGGCTTAGGAGGAAGCTCAACTTGCGTATACAAACTTATCAACCAGTCATAAAAAACTTGCGGAGAAAAGCTGTAGGTAGTGTCCGGTTTCGTATGTGCTATTGCACCATCCTGCTGAAAATAGCCATCCTTTCATCATCGTCTAGCTGTTAAGCAAATTCACTGCACCTTTCTGTATGAGTTAATGTATACCCTGAAAGATCAAATCAGGTTTCGTTACAAAAAGAATGAGTGCTTAACAGGTCATTGTTCAAAAAAAAATTTGACAAACCATTGGCAGTTCGCGAGACGTCTGGGGTAGTCTACCAGCAAAAGGACCTGACATGCTTACATCTTATATGGAGGCATCTGCAAGTGCTTCTTTACACTTGTTTGGAATGTTCCATAAGGCACGCATGAAAGCCCTTTGGAAATACTGCTACATCTGGGAAGTATGCTCGAAAATGATAAAAACATAAATGCTGATTGTATTCCCAAATTCCATTAACTACGACAACATAACAATCATGTTAATCTTGTGCTCAGTTGTCAAACCCATAATTTAAGATCAGCTTAAGATTACATAAGCAAGAATGTGCTTGACAAATTTTGACAATAAAGGAATGATTTACTGACTATCCTAAACTTAATAGAATTATTACAAAAGGCCGATGCCTCCGTTTTCGATTTTATGATCACATTTGATCAAATTAATTTTTGATATCTCGGTATAAAGGTGAAAAAAGTTTACATTAATCTTGACATCTCGTCTACCAGCTAGGTATGTGGGTACATAATACGGTGCATAAAAAGATAATTTTTATCAAAACTAATCGCATTTTTAGTTTTTTTCGGTCGATATTTTGGAATATTTATTGAGCTGACCTAATTAAGAACCCTGAATTTTATCTGTTAAAAGTTTCAGCTAACGTGATAGGATAAAGGTCAACAATCGAATTTTTCTTAGACATTTAACATTTTCACTCAAGGCAACCCCCCCCCCCCCCCACAGCCGATTTTGTACACATAATTAAGTCACTGATTCTTTGGGTAAATTTCTTTTCTTAATCTCCTCTTTAAATAAACAAGTCTATGTATAACTCGACACACGAGTCTGTGGCTATCAAAAGAATGTGAGCAAAAAAACGTCGTGGATCTACGGTGTTGCCACATACCGTTAGTTAATCACCCATAGATATGGAGCCTTAAGTCGCGTGTCATAGACGTGCCTACAACTTTTCTTAATATGATTTTTCTTCTTCGGACTGTACACAGTTTTGTTTAAAACTTAAATTTATTATGTAATGAGAAACCAATAACCAACTTACCTGTTGTGCCTGAGGTGTATAAAATATATAGTGGTTCGTTTGATTCTACAGGGACGCAAGGAACGCTTTCCACATTTTTAATAGCTTCTTCCCAATCTATATCTCGCTCTGGATTTAAATCAGCTATAAAAATTCCTTTTCTTTGATATATGATACATTTCTTTGGCTGGTGTACAGATAATCCTATGGCGTGATTTAATTCACCTATGTAACTGTTAAAAATAATGTTATTCACTGATAATTACCAAAAAACTTGTGCTTTTGGAGCCGTAACTACTAATTTCCCTTTCAATAAATTTAAATACTTATTTTAGTAATTAGCTATACAGGGTGATCCTTAAGTACATGAAGAAAATTCTGATGATTCCTGACATCATTTTAAGACGAAAAGTTTATATGCACATATGCCCTAAAATGCTTACCCTCTAAGATACAAGGTGTTAAAATAATTAAAAAGAAGAAATGTTTTTTTTTTTTAAATTTCGAAAGTCCTTGAAGATACGGTATTGAAAATTGGTGTCAATTGATTTTGTATTAAACTGCACTTTTTCGTTAAAAAGGGTTTTGCTCACTTCCACCAGTGGCGTGCGTGAAGATACCATCAATATTTTTTTTGTGAAAGCATTTGATACGCCAGTGATTTTTTTAAACTCTGATGCATTTTAATGCATTATAACAAAAATTAGCTTCATGGGTAGAAAATAAATATCTAAAGATTGTGGACTTCTGGCCAACCTTCCCAAAAACCATTGACATAAATTAACGCTTTAAGGAAAATCACGTGGTAAAAGGGCCTGAACTCGTTGTATGTGGTAAGAATACATTTGATGATCATGAAGAATCCTTAAAACGGTTTGCTGACTAGCGTTTACTTCATGCGCAATTTTTCGAGTACTGGTTTGTGGATCTTTCTCAATTCTCTTTAATACTGCTTCTTCTAATTGTCTTGTTCTTACCGTCCTTGGCCTGCCGGGAATATCAGAAACTCTTACAAAACTTGTTTCTGATAAACGGCGATGGAGACTTACAAAGGTTTGAGCACACGCTGCTACATGATTCGGATATCTTGCCTGGTAAATGCGTCTTGCCTCGTATGCATTTCCATCAGCAAGACCATAAACAAAATGCATATCTGCCAAATGAGCACTGTTTTGTAAATCAGCCATAACTATAAAACTTCTGGATCGATAAACAATTCACAGAAACGACACGCTTAAATAATTTTTTTGTCATTTAATTTTGTGACATTTCCGCAATTATTTACACAATCTGTGACATAAGCCTACTTTGAAAAAAAGTCGAATCAGCGATGTCTTAACATAGTTTTTCTTTTACAATTTTATAATTTTTTCCACTTTTCGTTAAAATAACTGTTCAGGTTAGTGTTACCTAGGCAATCAATAATGCATATAAATGCACCAGTTAAAAAAAATCAGTGGTGTATCAAATATTTTCACAAAAAAAATATTGATGGTATCTTCAAGCACGTCACTGGTAGAAGTAAGCAAAACCTTCTTTAACGGAAAAGTGCAATTTAATACAAAATCAGTTGACACCAATTTTCAATACCGTACCTTCAAGGACTTTAAAAAAACAATTATTTTTTTTTAATTATTGTATCTTAGAGGGTAAGCATTTTAGGGCATATGTCCTCCATATGAACTTTTCGTCTTAAAATGATGACAGGAATCATATCCTAGATTTTCTTTATGTACTTAAGAATCACCCTGTATATTATCTATATAATACAATTGTGCAATTATTTTTATATTGTTTTAAAGAAATTATTATATAGGAAAATATTGCTTTCATATTTACTTTAAAACTTTATTAGGTTCAATGCCACACGTGGCAGCAATTATGACCTTTGGCTCTGCGTGGTCAATTCTTGTACTTAGTTCAGTAGCTGCAAATCCTAGAATAAAACAGATAAATTACTTGTAATAATGGTAAAACCCTGCGTTGCTTAGCAAAATTGAAAAGATTACCCTCACAGAAAAAACTGAAAGGTGTTATTTCTTACTACATTCTAAGAACAAAAAGTTCATATAAACAGAGGCCCGCAACCGCTTTATTTTTGAGATTCAGGGTGTTATGATTTCTAAACGGAACAAAAATATGTACGCCAGTCCCTTTTGATAGTACAAGTATGTAGACAGTTCAAGGTCTAATGCAATGTATTCTTTAATACTTTTTTGACTTTGGCCCCGTTTAGGAGATATATGTCATTTTATCAAACTCTGATAGATACATACCCATATTTTTTTGAATCGAAAACCCCAGCGAAAACCGTTCTTCACACGAGAAAAAAGTTGTGGAACAATTTTTGCTCAGTGATAAGAAATCACGAAATAATATTTATTTTGAAAAAAAAACAGTGACGTATAAATTATTTTCGTTAATATAAATTAAAAATAATAAAAAAAATATATCAAAAAATATGTAGCGCCGACGCCATTGGTGGAATCAAATTAAAAGCTACTGAACCACCACTTTAAACTTTACAAGTGACAAATTTCTATTTAAGGTAGTATCAAAATACAGTATACTAATAATTAGCCAAATAAATAATGTCACAGTTCTCTGTTTTACACACCCATGTTGGAGACTTAAAATTGCTAGTAGAAAGCTACGCATAGATTACTCAGATGAAAGATACTATCTACTCTTCTAACTTATCACCATATTTTCAGCTTAATTACGCATACATCAACAGTATTTCCAAAACGACCATACCTGAAATGAATTCAGATAATCCAAGTGTCCTATAAAATCAATTTCTGGAAAATCTAAGTATTAAGTGGGTAAATATTAAACATATTTATACAGTCGATTCTCTGGTGGATAACAAAATCGGATGCGCCATATACCATGAGAATACAAAGACATCTAAGAACTATAGATAACCTCTCAGTTTCTCAATATGTACGGCTAAACTATGGGCTATCCATGGGGCGATTAAATGTGTTCTAGAGTACGCAGAAAATAACCGTTGTGTGATTTTCTCGGACAGCAAAAGTTCTCTGGAAGAAATTTCAAATAGTATAGCAGACTGTGGTAAAAAATCATTTAAATTTAAAATAATTTTGTGACAATTTGACATTGACAAGACAAGTCACTAAATTGCAAGAAAAGCAAACCAGGTAAAATCAATGAGAAGAAAGCTAGAACCCAAAACAGAAAAAGAAGCAATTTTAAGACATGGGTATTTACCGTTGAAATACCCACAAACCAGCCAAGAAACTTTAGGAAAAATGCGAACATTTGAAATATCTTCCCAAGATAAAAAAAAAAGAAGCTGGAACTTCAAATACATGTTGAGTGCAACTTGAAAACTAAAACAAATCAAGCTGCAATTGAATGCAAAATGGATTGCAAAAAATGGTATCATCTTAAATGTACAAAATTAGATAATAGCAAATTCGATCACTTTTCAAGAGAATTGAAAAAATCAAAAGGAAAAAGATGGAGTTGCTACAAATGTAAAATTATAGAAGATGAAGGTAATCCAAATTTAGGAAATCCAAAAATCAAGCTTTTGAATCCGAAGAAAATATTTTAAAGATAGTTGATGAATTAAAAAAATCTGTTATTTCTATATCTGAAAGATTTGACGAAATGGAAAAAAAAATAAAGAAATATTTACATTACTAAAAAATATAAAGAGAGAAAAAGAAGAAATCAAATTAAAATATAACTCTTTAAAACAAGACGTTATGAGGTTTAAAAAATAAACTAATTTTAATTAAATATTGAAGAACAAAATAAAATCATTATTAATATTGAAATAAAAGGAGTTCGAAATCAAGAAATGAAAAATAATGAGGACGTTACAAAACAAATTTTAACCAAAATTGGAGTAACCGTCAAAAAAGTAAGAATCAGAAAATAAAAGAAGAGATTCTTAAAAAATCGAAAGCTCAGTCTGCTTTCACATTGGCATTTTAACTCACGTTAAAATGATCCTCACAGCAATGAACTTGGGATTTGTCAAATGCAAAAACATCCCAACGCATATCTTTCTGCCAAACTTTTCTAGTTGCAGGATCAAAAGGTACGCTTATAAACAGATTTTCTGGCGCCTTTCTAGGAGTATTACGGCACTCAGGAACCACACAATATTTATTAGAAACATTTTTCTTCCTTATTTTAAACCAGCAAAAAGATTAAAAATATATAATTTAAGTATAAAATGCCGTTTCTATACAAAAACACAATAACGCGCGCCACACGCTTAGTAAATCTCGACCGTCATTCGATCAGCATCTGCAAAGTGACGTCACGCGAGGCTCCGCCCCGTTTTCGCGCCGTCCAACTTTGATAATTTATTTAAGAGCTTAAATGTTTGAATAAAAATCTAAAAATTTGAAAATTACCCTAAAACGTAGTCTCCTTTCGATTTCTAAAATAAAAAAAAAATGTTGAACGGGCCTGTTATATTATGTTTTCTAACATATTCATTTTCTTTCCTACAAAGTTCAAGGCAAGACAAATACACATGTTTCTCAAAGCTACTATAAATATTCAAAACCTGCATTCTGACTTGCTTTAAATCGTATGTTGTATAGAAAATGATACCAGGCGACAAAGGGCATCTGTTACGGTGTTAAGAACAACCATTATCACTTACGAAACTATGTCGGTAACTAAACTTTAATTCGAAAATCCAATTTCCATATCTACACTACAAAAACGCGCAGTCCCGAAACTTTCATAATTTTTTACGGTGTGTCGCTTCTTCGAGAAAATTAGTCTTATATCGTCTTATATTTCATATAATACCATGCTTTACTATAATTGCTTTATTGTTATGAATCAATATCTATTCAAACAAATTAAGTTAAATAAGTGTAAAGCCAGACCTGACGTACACGCGAACTGCGCAGACGCAAAGCTTCCACAACACACGGCATAGTGGGATATTTCTGTAACCGCTATTAGTAATATATTGGCTATAAAAATGTGGTCTATATTAACTATCAGTAAATTGATTTATTACACAAACTTAATTGCATATCAACGATATAGATATATGATTGTTGATGTATTTTATCCCACGTATTGAAAAAACATTGAGCACTAGTTTTAAAAAATCTTTAAGCACTAGTGAGGAAAAATGCTTTGGCATTAGTGCTGAAAGTAGTCGCTTTCCGGACGCTCGTAGAAAAACAAATTTGCCACCATTAAATCCGATTTTTCACACGCCTGTAGAAAAAGTCATTCCATAAAGGTATAGTCATAAAAATCTACTTACCTCCAAACACAACAGAATGAACAGCTCCTAATCTTGCTACAGCTAACATGGCTATTACGGTCTCAGGGATTAAGGGCATGTAAATAAGTACCCTATCCCCTCTTTCCACTCCATATCTTGCAAGTAGTCCAGCAAGCTTAGAAACCTTTGATAAAGAACATTAATATATTTTAATTGCATAAGGATTGGTTAGGCAGTACCAAATAATTCTTGGTATTTATTACATAGACTCATTTATAATTGATTTTTTTTACCTTCTCTAATAATTCCGAGTAAGTAATTTTTCTTATAATACCAGTTAGTGGACTGTCATAAATAAGCGCTACTTTCGATCCATTTCCTGCCTCAACATGTCTGTCAACAGCATTATAACATGCATTGATTTCTCCTCCAACGTACCTTTAAAATAAAGTAGTTTCACGAGCTTGACACTACTTGTTAAGTAGTTCTAATGTTTTAATATATTTCTTTAATAAAAAAATAATCAATTAAAGACATGACATTTTTAGTCGCCTGTTGTTGCCAATAGCCTCTTCTTAAAAAGGAAAGTTTCACTTTATCTCCTTATTAAATAATATAATGCAGTCATTTACCATTTTTTTTTTCCATTTTCTGAAAGATTTTGTAATTTTAGTGCGAACTGCAAAATATTTTAATTTTTAGACGTCTCTAAAGTCTTTAAAATAATTTACGAACATCGACTCGCGGAAACCGCTCTGTGACATCACTATCTCCTATAGCAAGTCAAGTTGCGCTCACTTCAGTCAGGGTTCCCAGTTCTCACGATTTATCGTGAGATTTAGCGATCTCGGAAGTTATCTTACGATCTCACGATCTCACGATAAAGCATATACAGAGTGGCAAGAAAGTCACGCATAATACCTGTAACTCTTGAATTACCTCGTATACGAAAAAGTAACCTTTATGAAAGTTGTTCAGTAAATTATTCCCCATATTTCTACCTGCATGAATTTTTTCTGTCATTTCTGGTTTGGTTGCCATAGAGACTAACTTACATTTTTGAAATGGAACACACTGCATATGATCGCATATTTGGATTCTACTGGGAAAACTCTGAATTTTTTGTATTTCAAATTTTCACCTATCTGCAAGCGTTTCCAAGATAATGACAGCTCAAAAATGAAAAACCTCCTAATTATAATTATTTCTACCTAATACCCACCAGTTGGTGTTTTTCTTGCAGAATGGTTTTACCGGGTGTAAATAATGGCATAAACGAACAGGTATGGTTCCAGCAAGATGGAGCACCTGCGCATTATGCGGCAAATGTTAAACAATACATAAGCGAACAATTTCCAGGACGTTGGATAGGCAAAAGAGGTGCTATTGACTCGCTAGCACGGTCCCCGGACTTAACCCCGCTCGACTTCTTTTTGTGGGAACACTTAAAGAACAAAGTCTACGTTAACTGTTCAAATGACTTGAATCTTTAAAAGTCAGAATTAGTGCTGAAATTCGGGCCATTTCAGAGGACTTCTTTTTAAACGTTCTAAACGGGTTCAGGGATCGAGTGGCGCTCTGCTTAGCAGAGAGTGGAGGTCATTTTGAACACCTGATCTACTGAAAAGGTTTCATTTGTTTGTTATTCCGACATTAAGTTGTTCAATTGTCTAGGCTATTTATTTTGTTAGGTATTATAAAGTTTGTTACAATTTTAAATAAATAAAAATTTGAAATACAAAAAATTCAGAGTTTTCCCAGTAGAATCCAAACATGCAATCATATGCAGGGTCTTCCATTTAAAAAAGTAAGTTGGTCTCTATGGCAACTAAACCAGAAATGACAGGAAAAATCCATGCAGGTTGAAATGTGGGGAATAATTTACTGAACAACTTTCATATAGGTCACTTTTTCGTATATGAGGTAATTTAAAACTTACAGGCATTATGCGCGACTTTATTGCTACTCTGTATACATACCGGGTGTCCCACTAAGAATGGCTGTCGGCCGCATCTCAGAAAGTGTATTAGTCGTATGGCTTGCGGAAAAAAAATATACCTATTAGGTAAAGTGGTCATGAGAAATTGCTGGAAATTATTTTCAAGTTTCTCAGACTGGCGCTAGAGGGCGCAACAGTAACGGTAAATATGAATCACGAAGTTTCCTCAAAAGTCGCCTAGTTAAGGTATCCCGAAAATAACATTTTTGTATATTTCGAAGATTTATTAATAAAAATCACCTATAGAACGTGTTCGTCACTTTTCAAATAAAGTGGTGGGGGAAGGTTGAACATTAATTGTAATAAATGCTGATAACTCCGGTCTGGCTTAATATAATTAAGTAAACTTAGTTTTGTTAAAATGGGATTTTCTCACTTTATACATATATCATCTTATGAACTACGGCAATATGTGTTTTACACTAGGCGCTAGGGGGCGCTGTCTTACAACTTCACAAACATTGCGCCTTTTTTTCCATAATTGTAAATATAATAGTATATTCAATTTTACCTGATTACAAGGATTATTAAAATTCTAAGAAGTCAGCGAAAACCACAAGTTAATATCTATTTTCAATCCGGAGATATCAACAACAATAATCATAATTACGGAACATTATGATTTTATTTTCAAGTTGCCATTGTAAAGGTTTTTTTAAGAGTCAAATAGGCATTGAAAAAACACTGAAACTGTGCACGCGTGTCACCTTTCATTATTACGTCAAAATTTTTGTCGTACCAAAAGTGTTGTGTCGTATTTGATTTTCAAAATGCCTCTGTTACTTGAAGAAGCGGTTGACATCATTGCGGTGTATTTTGAATATTTGGGAAATGCAACAATTGCTGGACGGGTTTACGCAGTACGATACCCTCAAAGGCGCTGATACGACAGTAGAATGTTTAATCGTTTAGCTAGCCGTTTTCGTACTACTGGAAGTATTCGTCGCCCTGTATATCGCAGACGCCGCCGAGGTCGAACCGAGGAAAACATTGTAAATGTTTTGGCATATGTGGAATTTAATCCACAAATTAGTATTAGATTAATTGTCAGAGACTTGGGCGTTACTCGCTCTACTGCGCATAGGATTTTATTAGGAGAAAGGTAAGTATGTATATCTATATGTTTTAACTCTTAAATAGTTTAGAATAATGCCAATATTTCTCTTAATAGTTTTCAAGTCAATGTAATAACTATTTTGTTTTTATTTAGGCTACATCCCTACCATATTGTGCTTCACCAGGCTTTGACCCCGCAAGATTATGATAGAAGATTGGATCATTGCTATTAGTTGCTCAATATGATATTGGAAAATAGAAATCTTGTCTCCAGAATTTTGTGGACTGATGAAGCTACTTTCCACAGTAATGGAGGAGCAAACCGCCATAATATGCAATATGGGTCGCGGGATAATCCCCAATGGATGCGGGAGGTGTAGCGTTAAGGAAGATGGAGTGTCAATGTCTGGTGCGGCATTTTGGGTGGCAGAATAATTGGACCGTTTGTATTTAATGAGTCGCTTACTGGGCAAAGATATTTACATTCTTTAAATTGCGAACTCCCAATTCTTCTCGAAGATGTGCTCTTGGATATTCGCAGAACTATGGTTTTCCAACACGATGGATGCCACGCACATTTTGCGGAAAGCGTTCGTCAATTTCTTGACGACACATTTGCTGCAAGGTGGATAGGAAGAGGGAGTATATTTCCGTAGCCTGCCAGGTAATATAATAGGATATATTGTGATACTGTTAATGAAAGTGATAATTTCTATTTTAGATCACCTGACTTAACATGCCTAGATTTTTATCTATGGGGGGGAGATTGAAGGATCTTGTTTTCGTTACCAGCCCCACCACAAGGGAAAACATGATAGAAAGAATAATGGACAGCAGCCGCCATATCCCTATGGCAGAGGTGAAAATCAAATCAACCAGGGAGAGATTGGAGTCGTGTATACAGAACGATGGGCGACAATTTGAACATTTAGGGCGCCACTGAGAATTATTGTCGTAACAATATATTTGCTTGAAACATACGTACCTTCATATTTTGTTTCTCCAAGGCCTATTTGAATCTTAAAAAAACCGTTACAATGGCAACTTGGAAATAAAATCATAATGTTCCGTAATTATGATTATTGTTGTTAATATCTCCGGATTGAAAATAGATATTAACTTGCGGTTTTCGCTGACTTTTTAAACTTTTAATCATCCTTGTAATCAGGTAAAATGAAATATACCATTATATTTACAATTATGGAAAAAACGCGCAATGTTTGTGAAGTTGTAAGACAGCGCCCCTAGCGCCTTGTGTAAAACACATATTGCCGTAGTTCATGAGATGATATACAGGGTGTTCATTTGAAAACTTCCCACCACGGATTTATCGAAAACCACTGATTAAAAGAAAAAACGCCGAGACACGTCAAAAGATTTGCCAAAGGGGACAACTTTTATACCAAAAACTACTTCACCCACTTTTACCCTCTGCCCCCCGGGGTCATCTCCTTAAAAATTTTAAATGACAAGGGGTATCAAGTAATAGCTTGTTTGAAAGGTGCTTTATTTTGACGTTTGATTTTTTAAAATCGGTCGATTCGTTTTCGAGAAAAGTAGAAAAATCTTTATTTATCTTAATTTGTTCAGATAGAAAAAAAAAACACACGAAAATATCACTTTTTATTTCAATAAGTGTTCAAAAACCAACATTAACAGCAATTCGGAAGATTAGACGTGGCAGCAACCAAATAACAACCCAACTTTTTTGCAGCCATCTATTTATAAACACAGATAACATGGGCGAACTGTATTTATTCTTATACCTGTTTAGTTTTTTATAGTTGCTAAGGAAAAAAAGACTTTAATTTGCTGTCAGTTATTCAGATTGATTCAGATTTTACTTCCAAAATGGTTTACACACTAGCTGAAAGAGTGGAAATGATTCTAATTTATGGTGCCCAAAATCAATATGCTCGGCAAACTGCCGTCACATTTAACGCCAGACATCCGGAAAAGATAACTTCGCATAGGTATGTTTTGGACCTTGTTACTAAATTTACTCAAACTGGATCTGTTGCAAATAAAAAAACGTAATCATCGTAGAGTTTTGGATGAAGCCGCTCAAGTTGAAGGTTTGGGTCATTTTGGCATAAATCCTAATACTTCATTACGCAAAATTGTTGATGCGACTGGTATTTCATTAGGCTCTGTACACACAGTTACTAAATTACATAAATTTCATCCATTCAAAATGAAAATATTGCAAGAGTTGCCCGAAAATGATTTCGATAGGCGAGTTGAGTTTTGTGAATAAATGACTGCAGCGATTAATGATAATACCATTCATGTAAATAATATCTGCTTCAGTGATGAATGCACATTTTATCTAAATGGATTTGTTAATAGGCATAACTGCAGGTATTGGAGCAATGAAAATCCTCATGCTTTTGTAGAAGGGCATACTCAGTACCCCCAAAAAATTAATGTATGGGCAGGCATTTTAGGAAACAAAGTGATTGGGCCATTGTTTATTAATGGGAATTTAAATGGAGGCATTTATTTAGATATGTTGGAAAATACCATCAATCCGCTTATCACTGAAACCATTGAAAACCAAATCGGAGACGATGGAAACCCTATACTTGATGAGGCTGAAATATATTTCCAGCGCTCCTCCTCACTATGTTCTTCCGGTTCGGCAATGGCTAGACGACGAGTTTACAGATAAATGGATAGGGCGAAGAGGGCCTATAGAATGGCCTGCTAGGTCTCCTGACTTGACGCCATTAGACTTTTTTCTATGGTGTTCACTCCCCAACCTAAAAGTTTGGATGAACTTCGTCAACGCATCACCGAAAGCTGCCACGATCTCCCACAACATGTTTTTGAAAATGTCCGTCAGGAATTTGAACATCGCCTATATCATTGTTTTGCCAATAACGGGCAACATTTTGAACACTTATTGAAATAAAAAGTGATATTTTCGTGTGTTTTTTTTTCTATCTGAACAAATTAAGATAAATAAAGATTTTTTTACTTTTCTCGAAAACGAATCGACCGATTTTAAAAAATCAAACGTCAAAATAAAGCACTTTGAAAGACCTTTCAAACAAGCTATTACTTGATACCTCTTGTCCTTTAAAATTTTTAAGCGGATGACCCCGGGGGGCAGAGGGTAAAAGGGGGTGAAGTAGTTTTTGGTTAAAAAGTTGTCCCCTTTAGCATATCTTTTGACGTGTCTCGGCGTTTTTTCTTTTAATTAGTGGTTTTCGATAAATCCGTGGTGGGAAGTTTTCAAATGAACAAGGCGACTTTTGAGAAAACTTCGTGATTCATATTTACCGTTACTGTTGCGCCCTCTAGCGCCAGTCTGAGAAACTTGACAATAATTTTCAGCAATTTCTCATGACCACTTTACCTAATATATCTTTTTCCGCAAGCCATACGTAGTGTTGCCGCGAGACGAGACGAGACGAAATAAAACCGGTCTCTCGTCTCGCCGAGAGAGGGCGAGACGAGACGAGAGACGACCTTTTCTCGTCTCGTCTCGCTTCTCTCGTGATTTAAACCAAATATAGTAAAAACCGAGGTAAAAACCAAGCAAAATTTTAACGCGTTTAGGTTAGGTTCTATCATATTTGACATAAATTGTGTGCAATATATGTCAAATATGACAGAACCTGACGTAAATGCGTTAAAACTTTGCTTAGTATTTACTACAGGGTGGCCCATTAGTGCGACAAAGGTCAATATCTCCTGTACCACTAAGATAGCGGAAAACTCTTGACGAAGGTTATTAAGGGTTAAGAGGTGCCTCTTATAAAATTATTTTTGTCTATACAGGGTGCTCCAAAACACCAGCATGGTAAGAAATTTCCATTTCCAAGATATTGACTTCTCTTTGTTTCTAAAATATATAGCAAAATCATAATCTGATGTCAAAATGGCAAGAAATTGTAGCCTTAGAGGAATGGGGTCAATTTTACCCTAATACCCCCCTGGTTCGCACGCTTCTGGTTACAGCTAACATTGTCCTATAGACTCAAATAGATGAACTTACTAACAGTAAATTATGTCCCAAAATTGGTTTTAGTAGCTGAAGTAGTTCCGCAGCTACAAAACGAAAACCTGTTTATGAAGGCCATCTTCAAAGGGCTCTAGCTCCCTGAGGAAGCCTTTCTGGAGCCCATGTTTATATGAATTTTATTTTTTTCTTCCTGTAATATATCTACCCTAGAAGTTTGTAACATGATCACATTAGCACCCTGTATATCAATATATCGATATATCGATATATTTTTAAATATTGATATTCGATATTTGATTTTCAATCCCCAAACGACGAAACTTCGTACAAAAAGGATTTTTAGTTTAGTCTTTTGAATTCTACCCTATGTAGAGTATACATATTTTATTTGATGTTCTTGGATAATTTTGTTATAAAAGAATAAGAAGTTTAATTTTGCATTTCCGCATTCCATTCTTGGCATTGGTTTTTAGCATATCAGAAATTAGCTGACATTTGGCTGAACTTTGTGCTACATCAGACGTCAGCTGTTAGAAGTAAGGAATAATTCTATGAAAAATGTAAAATTTATTAAATTTAAAATGAAACAAGGGCAATTTTTCCTAGAATAAAGTTTCAATCAAAATTTAAAATTAAAGATGCGAAATTGTAAAATTTGCGACATTTCACGATTTCTCACGCGTTTTCACGATCAGCCTCACGAATTTCAATCGGCCTCGACAAAAGACAGGTGGCCTTTTACATTGCCCTCTCTTCGTTGCTGGGTCATGGATATCGACAGGAAAGAAAAATAACTTTTAGTAATTTTTTTTTCTTTTTTATAACATAGTGTTAGAGAAAGTATAGTCTAGAACTCGTATGGAATGGCATTTCCTACTTGTCATAGAATATAATATTAAAAGTAGGAGGAAATAATAAGTTTCTGTTTTAACTAAACAGAGAAACAGTAAGCGCATCTCCCTTGTACTCTTATATGCACAGTGAGACAGTTGTACATGTTCAAAGCGGACGAATTGTGGGAGGTAATGACGTCACCGCCTCGAGAGCGTTTTATTTGATTTTGATCTCGAATATTTGGAAAAATACTTTTCGAATTGACTTTAAATTTTCAAGGCTGATCATACCTTATAAATGCTTCTTAAAAATTAGGTAAAGAGAGTAATTTGAGGTTTGATCAAATGACCCGTTTTTACGTGGACGATTTAATCCGAATTAAACACATGAAAACATGTATTTTTATCGTGTTCAGTTCGTTTTCATTTCAAGGTCGTTTCACTAATTCTTGGGATCGTATCGGGATCGACCGAAATTTTTACTCATGAAAACCGAAATTAAGATTTCATATCAGCTGTTACTCATAACCTACAAAGCATCATATAATTAATTTATTTGATGGGATAAAATTTAAAATAAACCAAAAATTGATTAAAAACGGAACATAACAGCAGACAAATGTCGAAAATTGAAATCGCATTAAAATCGATTTCAGAACTCCAATGAGAACGTCTTGGAAATAGAAGGGTGTAAAGGATTCAAATCGAATTCAATCCCTATGAAAACGTAGCAAATATTATATTCTAATAATTGTTATATTTACTTACCATTTAGTGAAAGGCTCGTGGCTATTATCTAGTACTTTTTTCCATGGTTTTGACCAAGTAACCAAAGTTCCTACTTTCCCCCAAAATGATTCTGGATTTTCTATGGATTCTTTAAATACTCGTTCGTAGCTTGTGCTGTTAAGGATCGACGATTTTGTTGTATTTTTACCTAAAACCAAAAATTCAGAACTAGTTTAAACAAATAGATATTCGTATTGTGCTGAGTAAATTCCTGAAAAATCACTTAATTAATTAATAAAACAAGTACTAAATCTATAGTGAACAAAATAAAGTCTTCAAAGTATTCTGTGGAATTAGTGTCTTGAATTATATTATTTTTGAAAGGTAACCTAGGTAAAAGTAAAAGGTAAAGACGAAAAAAAACAGAACTGTCAATGTGCATTATTGTCACTGCATACAGTATTAAATAAAAAAAATATGCAACAAGGAACCTAAAATTATAAAATTAAACTAAGTGAGATACATGTTTACTTTCTACTTTCAAACGTTTTCTCATTCTTCTTTTTACAGTATTGAAAACGTCGGTGTGTACTTTGGGGAGTGGTCAAATATCTAATATGTCAGATTTTAAAGTGGCTGTTTTATAAAATTTGTCTACAGAACCATTTTAATTTAAATTTTATTTAAATTTATAGTAAGAAAAATGAGAGTATAATATGCATACAAGTTTAAATTGGGAACCTACACTCTACTACTACAAATGGTTTAATCTATTTGAAAATTGCAATACAGATTGTCGCGATCAAGTTCAGTGTCAATAAGAACTGAACTTGCACTATCATACATTTCAACATAAACTATACTCAAGGTCTAACATTTCTGTCAGCGACTCATCACTAGCATGTTGGGCGGGTTGTGCGACATCCGGGGAATTAATTCCAGTGGCATGTGCATTTGAAGAAATAATAAATGATAACATTTCCAATCCATCCATAAATGCCTGCCTTGAACTTTTAATATTTAAATCTTGCCATACCTTCTTAACTGTGTTCCCTTCATTGGGCCATGTTTTGTCGGGGGTAATACCACGAGTGCTTTTAATATTTCCGGAAAAATTTGGAAAAACGAGAAAAACGAGAGAAACAGACGAGGGTCTTTATCATCCGAGTACTTTTTGTTAAACAAATTTCTTTAAAACGAGTTTTCCAGATTTTTTCACAGGAAAAATTAGATGCACGAATGGTAATAATTGGTAAGATTATTTCTCGAATTAAAAAAAAAGAAAACTAATAATTAAATTTACTGACAAAAATATCAAACAAAATTATCTTTTGTAAAGAAAACTACTGCGAAATTAATAAATAAATGTATTGAGAAAAATATTGAATTTCCGTTTGACAACTTGTCAAATTTTTCCACGCACTTGCAATTATTGCTCGAAATATTAATGAGTGAAATAATCGGTGTAATACAATTTTTTCCGAATATTTTCGCCGCCATACAATAATTTCATTTTTTTTTAATTATTAGTATTAGTAGGTTTTGTCAATTTCGTTTAATATACCTACAATTCATTTCTCTTAAAATTCATTTAAACAATAATACTCAGTCGTCTGGTTGACTTTGTCATCGAGCGTAATGTTTCCCCCAATGAGCAATTTGGTTTTAGAAGAGAACACTGTACAGTGAGATAAACGATTCAATAGAAGAGCACACACGGTAGCGGTTTTTTTCGACGTCTCAAAAGCTTTTGATAAGGTCTGGCACTGCGGCCTGGCCTTAAAATTGATAAGACTGGTGGCTCCCAATTATCTTGTTAAGATTGTTGCTTTCTTTTTGAAGAGAAGGAGTTTTGCAGTCTCGTTAGAAGGCGTACTTTCTGAGACCAAACACATCAGGTCGGGAGTCTCGACAAGGGTCTCCTCTTGCTCCGATGCTGTACCATGTATACGTTTATGATATCTCGAGAGACAGATTTAACGAGCTGTTCTTATTTGCTGACGACACTGCAATTACTTCAGTTTAAGATCAACCGCGGCTGGTAGTGACTAGATTGCAGAGGCATATACGAGTTTTAGAAAAGTTGCTTTCGAAGTGGAGGATTCGCCTGAATCCTGCCAAAATGAAGGCCATTTTCTTTTCGAAGAGCAGAGTTAGAAGACTCGAGAGTACGCTCTTGGTTAACGGTATTCGAATAAACTGGGTCCAAGGAGTTAAGTACTTGGGACTTGCTGGAGAAAGAACTCCGAAATGAGATTAAGAAAAGCTGTCAATCAGCTTCGTTCTATATACTGTTTGTTAAATAAAGAGAGCGAGATAGGTTATAGAACTAAAGTTAATTTATACAAGACTCTCGTCAGGCCGGTCTTGACTTTTGGAGTGCCAACATGGTGCACCATAAGTAGGACAGCGCATAACAAGTTCCAGTTCCTACAAAATAGAGCGTTAAAAATAATTGCGGACGCTCCGAGATATACTGTCAATAGAGTACTACACAGAGACCTTGAAATACCGACACTGACAGAATTTTATTACGAAATATTAGCTAACTACAAGTTCACATATACAATCACCGCCGAATTCCACCTACAAGTTTCCTAGGAATTGGTAGCCTCCAGCAATAGTGGAGAGGCACTAACGATGGAAGCCTCGACAAATCAAGCGTTTATTTAAGCTGAAAGAAATATAAGTCCAAAAAGACGCTCATACCCCCTTTTTAAACGATCCAGAGCTTCGCTCAACTCCATTTCCTTATTTGAAGTTTGGCCAACAAAGGTCCCAATGACTAATAGAAGTTAAAGGCAATGCCTGACTTGAAATAGCGAGAGATACAAAATGAACAACTCTAAAGATATTTTAGGCAAAGATGTGTCCTTAATTTCTGCCATCATTTTTTTTATGGTGGATTTTTCATTTGGGGAAAAAAAATTCATGGTTCTTGCGACGATTGGCGTATTTTGTGGCATCATCCGGGATTATTTTTTTCCATCATTTTATGTGGGCTCCTCGACTATTCTCTTTTTCGTCATTTTCTTGAGGAAGGCCTTTCAAAACCTTGAAGACAGTTCGCGAGGAAAGTTTCGTTAAAGTGCCACATATTTCTCCAGCATCCCATGTGATTAGTTCAGGATTCTGTTTCCGAATTCCTACAATTTTAACTATTATTCATGCTTGTAATGTTAAATGAGATTTTTTTTTGTAGGCGGACAACTAGTTGAATGCTTGTTAATATCCATAGCTTACTCAATGAAAAGCAGATAAGAACACTAAATAGAGTTTAATAGCTATATATTTACACAAAACAATATATGTATATGTGAACGACGCATACCTACACTACGAAAACTGAAAAAACTCACTAAATCTATCGATAAATTAATAATAAAAACACAAATTAATCAAACAGTGCGAAAACCCTGCCGGAACGTTTATTTTGAGATTTGTGAAGTTATGAACTTGATGTGTGGTTTGCATTGACATAATAACACAATGGACTGGCCGTTTTCCTTGCACATTGCCTGCAAAGTGAGATGCGTCTCAGGTGAAAAGATATAGCGCTAGTCAGGGCAAGAATTATGCCACTGCAAGAAGGTTAATGTTGGCTTTTAGTAGTGTTTGTTAGCATATTTGTGAGTTGCTGAAGACTCTCGGCGTTATTTTGGATGACATTTATATTTTTGTGTGTGTTGACGAATTGTGAACTTTGAAAATACTTTTTGTAAAAAAGAAACACTAGATTCCAAACTGGTTGAGTCTTGTTCAGCCACTAAATCTACCTCTCGGAGGGCAAAATAAGTGCAGTTAAAATTTCATAGGTGTGATGGCTTCTGTTGTAAATAACTAATTTATTTTTTTCTAATGAAAACTAATTTAGGTTTACCAAAGTTTAGCATTTAAGGCAGTTATGGTTACGGTATATTAGTATGTCAATGGTGCATTGCCACATTTATTTTCTCCGCGATCAAAATCCCAGTATCGCAATCATCGTTTTATTTTAAATGCAATTAGCTGATTGCGGCTTGTATGACAACATTGCCTTTAAAGTTCGCTTATCACAGTATTTGTAGCGGAAAGTATTCTTAAATGCATAAAAACATTTACTTGTAACATGTTTCGAACATATATATGTTCATCCTCAGGGGATACAGTGATCGACTAGAGTAGTTGGCTAATTAAAGTTGATATGTAGAAACTTATGCTGAATTGTGACTATTTGCTCAAACTTTTAAGTAGGCAGTAAAGCCATGCTTAATGAAGACTAGTTTTAATAAGAGGTGAAAATTGTTAAAAGGTTGATGCGAGATAAAGGTACATTATAAAGAGAAGTTTAAGTTTTTTAATTTTGTTACAGCATAGCAGAACCAAAATAATTGGGGTTAAGTTAATTTTGTGAAATGGAAGGAGAGAGTAGTAGAGGTTGACACAGTTAAAATATTGTTGCTTTAGTAAGATTATTGATGTGAAATGAAAAATGTGATGATCGAGAACATAGACAAGGGAGGTGCGCTTATTGGAGAGATAGATAGGCAACTTAACATACTAAATTGGTTCCCTAATAGCGCCATGCGCAACTGGTTAAAGAAGTAAATGTAGCAGTGGCGGGGGGTCGGCGCCATTCACGAAAATTTAAATTTTATAACTTTGAATTCAAATTTTCGCGCTTCTAACTCTGACGGTAAAGTTGGAAGTGCGAAATATCTGAATTAAAGTTAATATATTTTGGGAGAATGAAAGGAAGTTATAACAACTTTTCTGATATGGCTATAAACTTTATTAGTATTAGATATTTACACAAATAGATTTTAAACAAAAAAACTGCAAACAAATAATAAGTATCCCTTCGAAACCTGAATTATACAAAAATGAGTTCATAAAGCAAACAAAAAATAAGGGCTTAAGAACTGAAATTTATAGCTGATTAATAGTAAGGTCGACATGCCTTTTTGGCCATTTCAACAGAGATTTTGATTTTTAAGATTGCTATTTATTCTACGGCATTTTTTATTTTTTTTTAATGAAATCCGCATTGCTTTTTGTATATCTCTCTTTGGACCGACTTTAATATGTTTAACGGTCGTTAAAATCACCTGTGCATAATTTTGCAGAGTTCCTAATTTATCTGGTAGGAAAACGCAATAAGTTTTTTAGTTATTTTCCGGTAAAAAAATGTTATTAATAGATGTACTTGGTAGGGAACAGTAAGAATATACTTTGTTCTATAGGTTTCTGGTAAAAAAATAACTTAAATAAACCACTGGGTAGAATATTTTTCGTAGAAAGACCAAGAAAAATCGGAGTAGAAAATGCAGAAGCAGAAAAAGAAGGAAGAAATGGAATTGAAAAAGGGAAATCGGCTAACCAACGTAAATAAATCAAGAATTGAGAAGAAGAAAGATTCTAGTTCCGAGGAAGAAAAGGAATAAGAAGAAAGTAGGAGTACTATGGATGATATAGATAAGTATGAAAACGCTCTCCCCATACAACTTTTGACAAAAACAACTTAAAAACGGGTGATTTTATTTTGACACAGTTTAAATTAAGTGGTAAAAGAGCAGCGATTTCATACAGATATGTAGCAACTATAAGTACTAAAAGTAATCAATAACACCGAGTTCGAAGCTAACTGTTTAAGAAGTTTAGATGCGGAAAAGATTGCTTTTAATTACATAGGAGACGATATATCAGTTGTAGATATAGAAAATATTTTGGGAAAGCTTCCCGATTCTAAAGTTATTCAAGATGGTCATATATTAAAAACAGTTTTTTCTGGACCGGTTGAAGTTTTTGAAATATTATAATAAATATGTAGGTAGTACCTATAATAATTTTAAATTTGTATTGTTTCATTAAAATTAAAAATATAATAAGGTATAAAAGTATTTTTGACTTATGATGATAGGCCTAGGTTGGAATTATATTATTTCTTTTGTGGCCTTAACTGGCAATTATTAGAGGCATCAACAGGCCAGGCAAAAATTGGCCAAAAGTGGCAAAATTTGTTATTAAAAACAAAAATATGCCAAAAACCATATGTTTACTGTCTCCCTGAGGATGAACATATATACAGTGAGCTCAAAAAGGTTGGAATAAATTCGTTTAAAATTCAGGTGATTATTTTCTGGGAAAACGCTTGGACATGTCGATTATTATTTTTAAGCGAATTTTTTGACATAAGAAACGTCTATACAGGTTGTCTCAAGAAGAACATATACCGTCAACATTAATTTTTTTAAATAGAACACCCTGTATATTATATAATTTTTAAATTCTACGATACATTCTAAACACTTTTTGTATATTATACCATATCTCCAAAATCAACGGTTTTCGATATATTGACATTTTAATATTTTTCTGAAAAAATGCTGGGATCCGTGGATTTTTAGTTTTAATTGCGCATTTCTTTATTATTATTGTAACCTGTTACCTGAATTAATTTATTCTGACACAGACATTTACTTCTTGTCAAACATTCTTCACATTGTGTAGATCTATCTAACTTCAAGTAATTCTGTAAAAATGGCGCGGTTAAGTGAAAAAGATAGGATAGAGGTACTAATGATGCTTGGCTATGGAGATAGGATGCGAACCCAAACAGAAGTGTGTGAGTTATTTAACAATAAGTACCCAAACCGAGCACCAATATCTCAATCTCCAAGAAAACCACCATAGTGTTACTCGCGGTATTGCCACGGAAATAACGGTACAGTTAGTTCATGAACTTAATGAAGATGACCCGGATAGAAGAACAGAATTTTGCGAAATAATGATGAATATTGATGAACAGATACATTGAAGATCCTCAAATTTTAAAAAGAATTGTGTTTTGTGATGAAGCAACGTTTACTCATAATGGGCATGTGAATCGCTTAATTATTAAGATTAATAGAGCCCCAGGTAATCTCCATAACGTTTTGGAAGAATTCAAAGATCGACTTGCATATTGCCAGGAAGTTGGTGGCGGTCAATTTCAACATTTATTAAAACAAAATTTAATATAGTCTATGTAAATATTATAGACTAAATAGATGTAAAGAGTTCATTTTTAATTGTAGTTTTCGTACCAGAAAAAATGTCAATATATCAAAAACCGTTAATTTTGGAGATATGGTATGTTACACAAAAAGTGTTTAGAATGTATCGTAGAATCTAAAAATAAGATAATATACAGGGTGTTTTATTTAAAAAAATTAATTTTGACGGTATTTGTTCTTCTTGAGACAACCTGTATACACATTTCTTATGCCAAAAAATTCGCAATTAAAAATAATAACCGATATGTCCAAGCGTTTTTCCAGAAAATAATCACCTGAATTTTAAACGAATTTATTCCAACCTTTTTGAGCTCACTGTATATTATATATGTTCGAAACATGTTGGGACATCTGAAGTGATTCTTTAAATATATATTGTGAAGGTAGATCGCCTGTGTTTTATTTTATTATATCGACTCCACTGCAAGCATACTTCTTCAAGTTTATTTACTTGTACAATATTTTTATTCTGCAGTTTCATAGATTCACAGGTTCTTCTCTTGTATCGATTAGTGCTTCTGAGTATAGGCAGAGCCTTTTACTCTCACTTGTTTGTAGTGTAGCTTTCGCTTTAATTTAATGAAATTAGTTTGAGATCCTGCAGATGATTTTGTTCTTGCTTTTCATGAGATTTACGGTGTAAGCCAGTCGCGTGGCAATTTGTATGTGCGAGGGAAGGGGGAGCGTGTATGGATTTGGGTGATTAGGGCGTTGTTTGGGAGGTCTATGGTTTTACAGTAGTTTGTAAGGAGTTTCTGTAGGTGAGATTGTATGGTGTCTATTTTTAGGTGTCTGTGCAAAAGTCTTGGTGGGGAGAGAAGGGCGTTTTGGTGATCAGTCTGAGAATTTTATTTTGGAAAATTTGATATTTTTGTGATTAGTCATAGACATCGTGCATCACGTCGGTGTGCCATATAAAAAAACAGCCCTGATCGTAGTTTTGTAAAGGTTAAGTTTAGTTTTTACCTCAACTTTGCTGTTTCTATTAAGGAGAGGGTACAGCGCAGCTGTTTCAGTGTTCGCGCTTTCGAGTCAATGGGTGGCATTGAGACTCCAGTTCATTTTTCTGTCAAAAAGTAAGCCTAGATATTTAATATTGTCACTCCATTTTTTTACTAAATGAGTCACTGACAGGACTTGTGGATTTTGGGTACAGTCTACAGTTTGAATTATCGGATATCGTACAGATATTTGTGTTGCTGTGGAGAAAACAACTCTACTGTTATTAAAAAAACCAAAAATAGTTATTTGGTATAGGTGTTTATGACAATTTGTGTTGAACTTTTAGTGATTATAACTGAAATTGATTTGTGAAGTCAGTGGAAGATGCATAGAAGTAATGTTTGTGCGATCCAGATGGTGTTTAAGTGAATCGAAAATACCTTTGAGATTAGGTAGTAATTTTTTTTTACATGAGAACTATTTATGTATTTTTGTCTTTAAATGTGCTTTATCCCTATAATATAGGTACCTACATGAATGAAGAATATAATGAAAAGCGATATTTTTGAATACGAGGTAGAGCTGTTTCAAAGGCTTAACAAGGTCGGTACGTTAAAGCTGTTGTAGATTTTTACACGTAACCGTACTTTTGTTCGATGTTTTATTAAGTTTGCTAATTCCAGGCCTTGCGAAATGACAACTGTATTGTACTATGCACCATATTTGTTCAAAACGCCTTTGCAAATATTCCTTTAATCAAAGCATTAATCAGGTTAAGTAGGTTAGGTCGTTGAATACTTCTGTGTAGGTATATTATGGTTAAGTATAAAAATAACATGTCGAAGGTAATGTGTATAATTTCTCTTAGTTTGAAAGGAAAATAATATAAAATGTAATTGAAGCTAATTAAATGAAAAGTAAGATGGGAATAAAAAATCTTAAAGCAACAAGTTTTTGATATCGTTTGGGCAAGACGATAGACAGTATCAGTTTACCTGGAAATCCATCAATAATCTCAGCAAATCCCATTTTACAGGTGCGATTTGATGAAAATATTTCTAATTTTCAATTTTAATAAACACGTACCTTAGCAAACACACTTAACTGAGGTAACAGTATACCTACCTATAATTTATACGTTTTTATTAATTAACCAAAAAACGATACAGTTAAAATTTTAATTATTTAATTTCATGTGTCAACTAGATGAAGTTAATCTACACATACATATAATTTACAACATAACAAAAAGTTAATAATATACATTCAGGTATTTATTTAAAGAGCATCGAGTAGAAGCAGAATTGATAAAAAAAATGTGTTGATGTTTTTCTTAAGTAGTTGGCTTAAAATAACAGGGGCGAAATTTTCACTTATTATATCCCTAGTGCTAGTGCTTAAGTTATTACTGGACTCTTTTTCGAGGTAACTAACATTTTGAAAATTATCCGAGCCTTCGATCAATAATTTAAGCTTGAGGGATATTTAATAAGAAAATTTCATAAAATTTGTTAGCGTTTATTATACAGGGTGTTAATTAATGTCAACCAAATATTTCAGGGAGTGATAGTACTCATCAAAATAAGAAAAAAATGCAAATATATACATGCTCTAAAACGCGTTATTTTCGTTATACAGGGTGGCAAAGTTTCAATTTTTTTTCTCGTAATTTACGCTTTTTCTCTTATATTTTGTGATAATTGTTTCAAATTTGGAATATCAACCATTTTATAGAATCTCTACAATATAGTATCAAAATTTTCGGTCGCAGTATACAGGGTGTTACATTTTCTTAAATCGGCTACAATTTTATCTTTCAGAACATTTTTTTAGAGCTCCCTGTATGAACTCCGGTATGAAATTTGAACTCTCTGTTCCTTTGTTTAGCGTTTTGGTCTCCTGCACTATTCTCGTATCTGTGATCGTTTTCGATTTATTTGCAAAAATAGCCATCGATGGAAATTAACTGTAGGCGAAATAAAGCAGAGTAAAAAGCTGTTTTTATTTGTATGTATTCTAAGTAAATATTTTCATTTTTATTTCAGATCAACCGACAGGGTTATCAACAATCAGATAAAAACATTACAAATTAAAAATAAATTAAAACAAAACAATTGATAGTTAATCGAATAAAAATAAAACAAAATTATAAAAACTGTTGAAAATGTCCATCATCATGAAGCTATTATTCCCTTTCTTAAATCCTTCTCTGTCTGGACTGGGGTCTGATACACTAATGCTTTCAGGTGTCCCCAGAAAAAGAAATCCAGACTATTCAGGTCTGGGGATCTAGGGGGCTATGACTAAGGTCCCCCTCGACCTATCCAACGGTTGTTTAAAATTTGATTGAGAAAGTTTCTCACCTCTATGCAGAAGTGCGGTGGTGCACCATCGTGCATGAACCACATTTGGTTTCTAACAAGAATTGGTACCTGCTCTAGCAGCCCTGGGAGTTCCTCTTCAAGAAATTGACGATAATATTGTCCGTTTAGCCTTGCTGGTAGGAAAATGGTCCTATCAAATAATCTCCAATAATGCCGGCCCACACATTTACTGAAAACTGTTCTTGGAAATTATTTTCGCGTATCGAATGCGGATTCTCTTCTGCCCAAAAATTGTCGTTGTAAAAATTGTTTATGGCATTCCTTGAGAAATTTGCTTCATCGCTAAATAAAATTGTGTTTTCAAATAACGGATTTTGGGCTAGCATTTGTAGGAACCATTGGCAAAAACTAAAACGTAGTGGAAAGTCACGTGGGAGAAGAGCTTGAACCCTTTGGATGTAATAAGGATACATTAAGTTGTCTATTAGAATTTTCCGGACGAGCACAAATGAAATGTTATAGGTGTTGCGGCAATTTTTGTCGTACTAGTAGCAGGATCATTTTCTACTGCATTCAGGACTGCTTCCTTGACTTCAGGAGCCCTAACCGGTCTATTTGCTCCTACTAAATGAGTGGCTTTCTTGAACGATCCATTTTCGCATAGTCGATTATGTAGATTTGCGAATGTCCGTGGGTCAGGCAGTATTCGATTTGGATACCTTTGTGCATACAGTCGTCTGGCTTCATAACAATTGCCATCGGCAAGTCCATACATTAAATGCATCTCTGCAAACTTGATTTGTGAACTCAACCATCATTAACCAGTTCAAGGCAACTCCGGAAACGGCAATCAAAAAGAATATTTGTTACAAAATGTCAGAAGGACAATAAACAGAATTAACAATTGCCTATCCCAGCCTACTATTTTTTTTCATATATTTATTATTGCGCTATTTCTCCTACACTTAATTTCCATCGATGGCTATTTTTGCAAAGAAATCGAAAACGGTCACAGATACGAGAATTAGTGCAAGAGATTAGAACGCTAAACAGAGGAACAAAGAGTTCAAATTTCATACCGGTATTCATACAGGGAGCTCCAAAAAAAAGTTGTTGATCTGAAATTAAAATGAAAATATTTACTTAGAATACATACAAATAAAAACAGCTTTTTACTCTGCTTTATTTCGCCTACAGTTAATTTCCATCGATGGCTATTTTTGCAAATAAATCGAAAACGATCACAGGAAGGAACAGAGAGTTCAAATTTCATACCGGAGTTCATACAGGGAGCTCTAAGAAAATGTTCTGAAAGATAAAATTGTATCCGATTCAAGAAAATGTAACGCCCTGTATACTGCGACCGACAATTTTGATACTTTATTGTAGAGATTCTAAAAAATTGTTGATGCTCCAAATTTGAAACAATTATCACAGAATGTAAGAGAGAAAACGAAAAATACGAGAAAAAAAATTGAAACTTTGCCACCCTGTATAACGAAAATAACGCGTTTTAGATCATGCATATATTTGCATTTTTTTCTTATTTTCACGAGTACTATCACCCTCTGACATATCTGCATGACATTAATTAACACCCTGTATAATACAAAATAAAATTTGTGATGTAATAACTTTGTTTTTGTACCTAAAAGAAATATTACATGAACATCAGCACCCAAATAATGTTTTTTTCTGCATCTGCAAATTATTTCAATCAATTCCTTGAGTATGTAGATATAGTAATTTTAACTTTCATGTCATTATCTTGACATTGGAAATGTCAAAAAATTTCCACTTATTGATTCCCTGATAGTTGATAGGAATATAAAAAATTTCCGTTACTTTCGATAACGTAAACAAAAAGGAGACATCTAATTGGCTTAACATGAATGTATGAAATTTTCAGCAATAATATCCCTAGGACATTGATAATGTACGAGGTAATTTTATGTCAATAGAAAGTACGCTGCCTTCAAAGGGAACATGCTTTCGATTGACATAAAATTATGAGGCATTTATCAATGTCCGAGTGACATTAGGAAAAAAAACTTTTTGATAAAAACTGGTGAAGGCACAGTTATTAAAATTTAACGGAACATTAGATTGGCTGACGACTCTATTGATTACCTATTTATTAAAATGTGAAATTCATCAGTCAACGTGAGGTTTCAAACTGATTACGCTACAAAATCTTGTTGGAACAAATTTAGTATATTAATATAAAAATACGACAAGCGGCATAATTCTCATTATAAATTAGGCGAACACGCGAAAATCGCTGAGCCGGAATCAAGGCATTGAAAGATATTTAATCAAATGCAACCCCGCTGACCCGCTTTTGGTAGGACAATGGTTAATTAGTTGCTTAGTGCTTTATTAATTGTCTGGTTAACTTTACACAAAGAATATTAAGTATGAAAATATGGCGGGTATAGACGCTTACTGTTGGGAACCAAATCTCAATTAAATAAAAATATAGTTTCATATTTTCTAACGATTCGCTAAGAAGATTTGTTAAAAATAGTGAGATTTGATAGAATACATAGAGTTCCAAACAGTACCGCTTATCGCTAAGACCAAATTTAAAGGTAACATAAATTATGGAGAACAAAATGCCAACAAATCGATCAGTCAATACATGTATAAGTAACCATTAAAATAAATGTATCTTATGATACTAGTGACTAAGTGCTGCTAAAAAAAAGAAGCAAACAAAGTATACTAATTAAATAAAATTACAAACTTTTTATTTAGAGTATTTAAAGTGTCATCGGGAACATTGACCGGCGCAGAAATTACCTCTGGGGTGCCCCAGGGCTCCATTCTCAGGTCGCTCCTATTCTTATTATACAGGGCTGCCCAGAAGTCCGGAATAAAATTAATATGGCCTTAACCTGTAACTTTTGGGGAAAATGCTCGGACACGTCAATTTAGTTTTATGTAGGTATGCTCACATTATGACGTTATTCGTTTGTTTTTTTATAGACATTTGTCAAAGATATGACGACATCAATCTTTTTTTTAAATGGAAACATACAGCTTGTGAACCATCATTTGAATGCTAATATCTCGCACAGTATGCTCATAAATTTTGACGCGATTCTGTCAAAATGTCAGAACGCGAAACAATGAAGATTTCTTACCTTAAAAGGCTAAAAAAAACATCAATGGTTTATCATTTCCGCTTATTTAAATAGGGATTTTTTAAAACTTTTAACAGTCGCCATTTTGAAATAGCATGACAGAATCGCGCCAAAATTTATGAGCATACTGTACTCGATATTAACTTTTAATAAATGTATCACAAGCGGTATGTTTCCATTTAAAAAGAAGATCAATGTCGTCATATCTTTGAGAAATGTCGATAGAAAAATAAACGAATAACGTCAAAATGTGAGCATATATAAAACTAAATGACGTGTTCCAGCATTTTCCCCAAAAGTTACAAGTTAAGGCTATATTAATTTTATTCCGGGCTTCTGGGCAGCCCTGTATACATTTGATATGGGTCAGGTGAATAACTTATCCCTGGCTTATTTCGATGCTGACGATACACAGCTCATTCACTCCTTTGATTGTGCCTTTTATAGTGAAGTTGAGGCAGATATTAATTCTGATTTACGGAGAATCTATGATTACAGTATGGGACATAGTTTAAAACTAAATGCTAAAATACACAGGTCTTGCTTTTCTCACCAGCGGGATATTTGGATTTTTTGTAAAATTATCTTTGCCTTCAGTTAAATAATGAAAATCTAAAGTTTGTCGATAGGGCCAAAAACTTGGGAGTATTGTCGGATACTATACTTACGTATAGTGATCACTTATCTAATTTAAGCAAGAAGTCGTACACATATATCTTCAACAGTTTTGTACGCAAATAAACATATTCTTAATTTCAAAGTACGTAAAGAGCTATGCGAATCTTATACCGGGTGATGCATGGCTTAGTTAAACATAGTAAATCTCATGTACATTTTGAAGTGGCTAAATATTGGCTCCCCTGTACATTGTAGAGAAAAATTGTATTTTAATTACTTGAAGAGACTGATATAATATATAAATGTACTGAGTTGATTATATTTTAATAAGCCGATCCTAATTTATTCAATTAAATGTGATGGCATAATTACGAAATTTTCATAGTTTAGATAATACAGCAAACACCAACAAATAATTTCTATGACGCTATTGTCAAGAACTGACGTAAAGCTGGGCACGAACGAATAAAGATTATTTTATATTAAAAATACATTTTCGTTTCAGTAATCCGGCAATCACACATCCAAAATAAAAGACATCATTATGTTTTCTTTTTAAGCCTTCAATTTAACATTACATTCCTAAGACTACCGATTATCACAAAAACATTAATTAACTGAATTAAATAAACAACCCTCCATTAACCTCTAAACAATATCCTAGCCGATCATAAAATTCATTTCTAACATTACTGAGTTGATATTGAGAAATTCTGTCACATTCTAACAAAATACAGTTATTTAGCTGGTCTAAATTTTTAAATTTTACATCTTTATAAATAAAATTTTTTTAAGTGAGCCCACGAAAAGAAGTCGTTTGGCGAAAGGTCAGGAGACCTGGCTGGCCAAGGGATTAGATGCCGTGGGCCAATAATATTTCCGTTAAAAATATTTTGCAAGTATTCCCTAACCATGAGGGGATTATGGGCATGACAACCATCCATTTGATACCAGATGTCCTGATTTTCGCGTACAACTTCTTCTAGTGCAGGTTCAATTCGATTTTGTAGTAAGTCCAAATAGGTTACTGCTGTAAGGTTCCTTCAATAAAAAAAATGGTCCAATAATTCGATGTCCTACAATTTCCGCCCAAACATTTATTTTTTGTGGATACCTATTGCGTCCGAGAATGAACAATACAATGTTCATTTTTATGGCTCCAATACTGGCAAATTGGTAAAACAAATATTTCTCAAAAAATCCCTATTATTATTTGCTCTTTCCATTACCTCAAAAGAGAATACCATTCTCCGTTCTTCATCACCTTGCCGTAGCTCTTGAAGTTTTTCACACTTTTAAGGAAAATACTTCTGTTTTTTTAAAGTGTGCAACACTGTGGTTTGATGTTTTCCTGCGGCTTTCCCAAGAGTCCTTGTGCTAATAATTTTATTTTCCTTTACGTGCAGTCATATACCAAGATCTCCATTATCCCTTTCTTTAGCTCTATTGACATTCTGAGTTACGCATTTACAATTATTTATTACAGTGCCAAATTTACTAATGATAAGTTTAAATAATGAAATGGAAGGGATAGGCTTATCAAGGAATTGAAATGAAAAAATTTCAGACACTGCTCTTAAACTGTTTTCTGTATAATACCACTTAATCAAAGTTACTTTTTTCATAATGGAATAGCTCATATTTAGCTATAATTAAAGCGCCTTCAATGAAAAGGTTGTCACTGACGCTACTTTTCGTTTTGTCAATGCCAAATAATAATTTCCTGGTGTTTGCTGTATTACCTAAACTAGGAAAATTTCGTAATTTTGCCATCACATTTAATTGAATAAGCTAGGATTGGCTTATTAAAATTTATTTAAACTTGGCACATGGATTTATTATATCGGCCTCTTCAAAAAATATTAATATAATTTTTCTCTAAAATGTACAGGAGAACCAATATTTAGCGACCTCAAAATTTACATGGGATTTCCTATGTTCAACTAAGCCATGCATCACCCGGAATATTATCAACACTGTCATCTTGCATCACCCGTTATTATCCATGCTAAACACAGGATGATAAACAAAGCCTGCAGAAAATCCAGTAGATGTTGTAGATTTATTTACGGCATAAAATAAAATGATTACACATCCGAAAAAATAAATCAATTAAATTGGTTAAATGTTGTACCAATTTTTCTTACTGGTATTTATTTACAAGCTGCTTCTAACCTCTACTCCATTGTACTTGAGATCCAGGTTGGTTTGTAGAAATGAACTCCACAATGTTCCCATTAGGTTGAACCAACTTATCACGCCTCAGCATACGACACGTCTTTATGAACTATGCTTCGCCTATAACGCTGTGTCGCATTTTAATAATTTCTTTGAACTCTTTGCCTGTCCCTCAGCTTCCATGTTTCGTAAGAAAGTTAAAGCTGTTTTACTGGATGAGCAGATAAATGCTGGATAACGGTATCATAATCATATTTTAGTCTGTGTATTTAAGGGTAGCTACAGTTACTCATTATCTCGGTGTCTATACTAGTAAGTTTATCTTTACCATTCGGTTGATGTTGTTAAAGATTAATGATTAACGATATATGCAACCAGGCGTGATTGGTGTAACCAGTGCAGACTGTAGGGTGAAAGGAATTTCCGCAAATGTCAAATAGTCTGAAGAACGCTATAATATGTATACGTTATCAAATTGTTATGTAATGTGAGTTTAGCTTTGTCAGGGTTAAGCTGAGTAGCTGAGATTGCTCAGCAAGACTTCGTCCTTTAAGGATTTTTGGTTGATTTACTTGTCATTTTATTTTTTTTTTTTCTATTTGCATTATTTTCATTATATCGCTCACTTGCGACAAGAACAACATAACACAAAATTGGGGTTTTCCGAGATCATTGTCACAATATATTAAGATTGTATCACGTTTCTTGCTGCAAGAACGTCATCATATTAAGTCCTTTCAAAAAATTATGATGGCGCAAGTGTCGTTCTAGCCACCTATCACAGCCACATTTTATTTGCTTCGAGAGCGACACATTTCAGTCATGCTTTAGTGTTCGTGGTCGGTTGTTGGTTGTTTGAACGTGAAGAACGACATAATTGGTCATACGGTCTTTTTTTTACAAAGGTTAGTTAAATTTCTTATTTAAATATTTCAGTTATAATGACATATTTTGTTTTCTGGCGTTCTTCGTAAAAGAATTTACAAAGTACCTACCTACGTGATTAATTATGTTAAGATATGACGTTTTTCCTGCAAAACAATGGCGGGTCGCTTAACATATTTCATGATATGACGTTATCGGAGAGAAAACATTCCTTTCATTAATATTTACATAATGTCATATTTTGAGTTGTGATGTTTTTGTAGTTATATCTAAATATAAGGTACATTGAGATATTACATTATTTTGTGTTGTGACATTCTTCTTAATAAAATGATATAGAAAAAATTCTTAATACATACGTGACCCAATAATCGTGGAAAATTCTTCCAAATCTAACCTGTCCGTTTTTTAGCTAAAAAAATGAGCTTCCGTGGCAAATTAATGGTAGAATTGGCTGGAATAAATACTCAGGAACCTCAGCAATCTAGTTTAGATAACAAGAACATACTCACTCCTGAACGATCTCAAAACATTCCAGAAGGTAAACAATAAAAGGGCGTAATAAAAGTTTGTTGTTAAGTCTTTTATTAATTAGTTTCTGTAGCTGCAGCATTATCAAATTCGCTTTCGCCATATGAAACGCCGAAGTTTATTGCCTCAAATGAAAACAAGAAAAATGAGAAGTACTATAAACCTTGCAAAGAACGTTCCTCTAGAAGTAGTTCTGGTAGCAGTACTTCTAGTAGCAGTACTTCTAGTAGCAGTTCTTCTAGCAACAATACCAGTTCGTCTCCGAGAAACCCAAAATCGGGAGGTATCTACACTGGTAATCTATAATATTTTGTATTTTGTGATATTTAACAACTTTAATTTTCTCAGCTGAAATTAATAGTCACTCAAGTCCACTTAGGCCGCAGACTACTACTAACGTTAAAAGAGAAAACGACAATAGGTCTTTGGAAGAAACATTCTTTTACGAAGGTAGAATTTTGGAATTATTTTACTATATAATTATTTAAATGGCGAACAATAATTATTTGTGAAGATTACATTGTTTCATTTTATTTATTTTTAGACAGTGATGATTCGGTGAAGGATCCTGACTATCAGCCAGATATTAACTTACCTAGAGATGCCCAAAAATGTTTACGGATGTGAGAGTACTGAAAAAGTAGCAAGTATTTTGCCGATTACAGCGTCTTCTTCAGAATCAATGCTGTGTAACCCATTACCATTGGCAAGCCCAATAAAAAAAGGAAGAAAGCACCAAAGAAAAGAGGAAAACTCGAGGAAAAATAAGGCGAATAAACTACAAGCCAGTGGTAAAGAGTACGAATCTCACACCCCTCACAAGAGCATAGTTAAGGCGAGGCAACTAAAACCTCCATGTAAAGAAACCTGTAAACTTCAATGCAGGTCAAAACTGGCTGAAGAAGAAAGAGAATATATCTTTAATACTTATTGGGGCTTGGCTGATAATGAAAATCAATGCAATTATAATATTTCTAAAAGTATGGAAACCGTCTGCCCAAAATATCGGTATATCCGAGTGGGTGGTGTTCGATCTGGGCGTCAAAATAATAATAATTTTTTCTTTCACCTGCCTAATAAAAAAGTTACAGTGTGTAAAACGTTCTTTAAAGCGACATTGGATATAACAGACCGACCCATCTGCACAGTTTAGGAGAAACAAAACCAGGTTGCAAACATCTTACTAGAAAAGGATCGGCGTGGAAAGTATGGCAAACAGCATAAAATAGATGAATCGATTAGGGCTGATATTAGAAATCACATAAATTTGATACCAAAAATCGAAAGTTATTACACTAGGGCAAGCACTTCCAAGCATTTTATTAATGAAAGCAAATCAATTGCAGAGATTCACAAAGATTACGTCGCTACGTGTAAAGAAAGAAATGTTCCTTTTGGCAATTATATTCTTTTTTATAGGATTTTCACAGAAGAGTTCAACATTTCTTTCTTCCAACTAATAAAGGATCTTTGTGATGTTTGCACAGTTTACAATATCTCTAAAGATGAAGATAAAGAAAGTAAGAGAGAGGGCTATGAACATCATTTAAACGAAAAGGAATTGGCACGTCTAGAGAAAAAACAAGATAAAGAAAAAAAAATAACACAATAGTCGCCGTTTACGATCTACAGGTCGTTTTTATGTCCGAAAGGGGAAATTTCCATTTTCTACTATAAATCAAAATTAAAGGTATCTAATTTTATCGTATATAACTTGCACAATAATACTGCAGATTGTTTTGTATGGGACGAGTCTAGTGTCAATGGAAGGTAATGCAACTGATGTTATTTTTTATTCGGACAACTGTGCCGGATAACACAAAAACAAATTTATGTTGGCCGTATACTCATACCGTGTGCAAAAACTTTCTAATATCCATTCAATAACACATACATTTTTGATTAAGGGGCACACCCAGAATGAGGGTGATTCTGCCGATTCTCTTATAGAAAGACAAGTTAAAATACAATTAAAAAGTGGACCAATGTACACACCAGAGTCCTTTATTGCGGCAATCAAATCTGCGAGAAAAAATGGGCAACCCTTCCACGTGCACGAAATGTCCACAGAAGACTTTTTTGATTGGAAAGATATTTGCTCTCAAATGGGATTAAATGTTACTAAGAATGAAACAACGAGATTTCGGACATTAAAATTTTAAAAATCGAAAAAACGTCTCCACAGATTTTATATTACAAGCACTCATATAAGCCAGATATTTCTGATAAAAAAAAAATCAGATTTATTAGATTTATTAAAGAAAAACCTTATACCTAAATATTATGCACTATTTTATAACTCACTCTAAGCTCTTTAATTTTATTGTTTTTCTCTAGATAATATTAATATTTTTTCTGGACTTTTATTTGTATTTCCTTGCCTGATTTATCCATAATACAGCATTTTGAAATTTGTACTGTTTGTTTACAAAATGTATTATAATTATTAAGAGTTGTTTATTAATGTCTAAAATAAACATGTATTTTTGTATTAGAATTGCTGAATATTTGTAAGACTAGATATTTTTGCTAGTAAACATATTTTTGTAAAAGTCATTGCTTTTAGGAAACTTTTACAAGATAATTTTGAATTAACTTGAATTTTAAAACAATAATAAGCACGACACAAAACTAAATACATTGTTGCTATAATTTTAAAAACTACCACCGGTTATCAACAATAAGGACATTTGTCCAAATAGTTTCAATTCTTATTTTAGGTTTTGCAGGAAGAACGATACAACTTAATTAAATCTATATTTTTTGGGTAAAATAGGTCAATATATTATGTACAGTGTTACAATTCGTTAGCTGAACTCTGATTTAAGTATCGTTAATAACAATTTATCACAGATAACCATTTATACATAATGCGTAATGAGTTACGCTAAGTCAAAACTTTTTATCGTCATTTCCCAAAACTTACCTTTTTTGAGTTATGTCATTCTTGTCGCAAATGAGCGATATGTATTTATTCTCCTACATTCCTAATAAATTCTTGTATTATTGTTATTATTATTATTATTATTTCATCATGCTAAATAAAATCTTTTTGTATAGTCTTGTGGTTCACAGTCTATTAAAAATATTATAAGCGGCCCGATTGTTTGCAAATCGAACCTTGCTTATAAATTGATTTTGTTTAGGTGAGATATTATGTGAAAAAGGCAATTTAACATTGATTTCTAACCTTGGGGAAGTGTTCGTCGGGGAATACGATTGATGATATTGTTTAAATTAAAGAATTTAAATAGTGTTGTTTCATGTAGTACCCATTATAGGCGACTACACGCATGTCTCTGCAGTCTCAGAGTAATCTGGTATCTGGGTATAGTAGGTATAGCCCGAGATCTGCGGGCAGTATTCTATTGATTGAAGTTTTACTTAAAGGAAAGATATAGATAAATATTTTTTCGAAAATTTTGTTTTATAAATGGTGGCACATGTTATAATAATACTTTATATCATTTTTATAACAAACATGACAAGTTGAATCTATCTTGAAATTCAAAAAAGAATACTCAAGAATTGCTAATTTTATATAAGGTATATCCAATAACAAGAATGAGTACGTACCGGGAGATCCATTATAAATGTCACCCCTCATTAACTCCTTTAATTCAGATTTTGGAAAAAAGTGTTAAACCCAAAAGTTGTAGGATATTTTCCTGAGAATTTTCTACGCCTATTGAAATTTATACAGGGTGCGCCAAATAAGTGTGGCGAAATAAATTTATGTTTTTTTTTTTAATGGGATACCTTGTATATTATACCATTATGAGGGAGCCCTTTAAATGCTGATTTCAAAAATATATGATACATTATAGTTATGTTTAATATTTGACCCAGAATACGCCAAAAACTAAATTTTGACTTAGTTGGCCTTGCATCGCTATTTTGTCATGAATCGTCTTGTCTTTTGTTTGTCTCGTTTTTTTTTTTTGTTTTATACTTTACCGCAATAATGATAAAACACAAATTTAATAACCAATTTATAACACTTTATTTGAACTATATAGTCCTATATACATAACTCTATAATAACAATAGGTAATAATAATATAACAAAACATTATTTATTATTATCCATCTATTTAGTTCTTGTAATCGGCTAAATGTTGAAAGTGACTATCATCATTTAAATACATAGTCGATAATTCTTCTTTAATTAATCTAAAGCTTTATTAAGTCAGTTAGGGAGATTATTATTTATATTACTTTATAATAAATGGTAAAAAAAAAACAATTTTACACTTTCCACAAATATACAAGTTTTATTATTTAACTCGACAACACTGTATCTTCTTTAAAGGAGTACAAAAGAGTGATATTTTTAAAAACTAAATAGGGTATAAATTTTAAAGTAAGCAGGTATACAAGTTTAACTGAGGGAAAAACCTATATTTACAAACTAATTAAATAAATTCAAAAGAGGTGATGAGTTTAAGTCTAATTGATCATTAGGTAGATTATTGTGATTTTTAAGTTTGTTTATTTTGAGGGATTCAAGCAGATTTAATTTTAAACTTTTGTTTTCAGTATGAAAAATATCGTAGTTAATGTTAAATGTATGGTTTTCTTCTTTCAGATGGTTAGAATAATTTGAATCAGTTTTGTTTTTTATGAAACTAGAGTAATGTTCGTTGACACGTTTTTCAAAATTTCTGCCAGTTTGCCTAATGTAAACTTTGGGGCAATCGTTACATTTTAATTTATAAACATCAGCTTGCTTTCCTTTATTTAGTTTAGTTTTATTATTTTTGATGTGTTTCCCTAAAATATGATTTGTTTTGAAGGCGATATTAACATTCAGATTTTTAAAAAAGTTTTTTATTTTACTACCTACTTATGTGGCCAATGTACGAGATAACTTTATAATTGTTCTTATTCTCTCTTAGTGTTGGAAAATCTAAATTTATAGCATTTTTATATAATTTTTTATTTAGTATTTTATCTATTGTTTTCGTGGAATATCCATTATTTACTGCAATTTGTTTAATGATCTTTAATTCCTTTTGAAAGTTATATCTGTTTAAAGGTAACGTTACTAATCGATGTATCATACTAAAGACTTAAAGGGTTACCCATAAGAAGGCCTTCTTCCTTGCGTAACCCTTTAAGTCCTCTCTTAGCAGAAATCTTTATGGACTATATAGAGCCTATTATTTTGAAACATCCACTCTTCAGTAAATTTCTTGATTGGTATAGATATGTAGACGATGTATTAGCCTGTTTTATAGATACAGAAAGACAACTAGATCAGTTCTTAGAATTCATAAATAATGTACATAACAACATAAAATTTACAATAGAAAAATAAATTAACAACTCAATTAACTTCTAGACTTAACTATTAAATAATCTGAATAAACATGATATCTCTATTTACCATAAACCTACTCATACTGACACTACCATACACAATACATCTTGCCATCCAATACAACATAAATTAGCTTCTTTCTTTAGTATGATACATCGATTAGTAACATTACCTTTAAACAAACATAACTTTAAAAAATAATTAAATATCATTAAACAAATTGCAGTAAGTAATGGGTATTCCACAAAAACAATAGATAAAATACTAAATAACAAAATTATATAAAAATGCAATAAATTTAGTTTTCCAACACTAAGAGAGAATAAAAACAATTATAAATTTATCTCGTACATTGGCCACATAAGTACTAAAATAAAAAACTTTTTTAAAAATCTGAATATTAATATCGCCTTCAAAACAAATAATACTTTAGGGAAACACATTAAAAATAATAAAACTAAACTAAATAAAGAGAAGAAATCAGGTGTTTATAAATTAATATCTAACGATTGCCCCAAAGTTTACATTAGGCAAACTTGCAGAAATTTTGAAAAACGTGTAAACGAACATACTCTAATTTCATAAAAAACAAAACTGATTCGAATTATTCTAACCATTTGAAAGAAGAAAACCATACATTTAACATTAACTACGATATTTTACATACTAAAATAAAAGTTTAAAATTAAATCTGCTTGAATCCTTAGAAATAAACAAACTTAAAAATCACAATACTCTACTTAATGATCAATTAGACTTAAACTCATCACCTCTTTTGAATTTATTTAATTAGCTTGTAAATACAGGTTTTTCCCTCAGTTAAACTTGTATACCTACTTACTTTAAAATTTATACCCTATTTAGTTTTTAAAAATATCACTCTTTTGTACTCCTTTGAAGAAGCAACAGTGTTGCGAAACATGTCGAGTTAAATAATAAAACTTGTATATTTGTGGAAAGTGTAAAATTGTTTTTTTTTTTATTATTTACTATAAAGTGATAATGAATTTCCACCAAGTAACAGCCGAATCAATTCATTAAATTATTTATATTGTGTATTTCCCGCCTAATTTCTTCTTTAATTATATCACTATTGTCGTTTCGTCTGAAATAAATTTTATGTTTTAAATGATCCCACAAAAATGTATCTAGAAGTGTAAGATCTGGACTATTAGCTTGCCATATAATTGTCCCGTATCTTCCAATCCATCTTCGATATTTGTTACTAAGGTAGTCCCTAACTCGAGCAACATTATGGGGAGGCGCTTCATCTTGTTGCCATATAATTTGGATCACTTCGTCAAATGGCATATTATCTATGAGTTCTTCTACATCTTCTCTCAAACTCCTTAGGTATCTATCTCCAGTCATTAAACTTTCATAAAATATAGGGCCTAGAATTTTATTTCTTCCCATTCCACACCAAACACTTATAAAACTTCGGCCAGAACGTTTAATTTCAAAATATTTTTCCGGATTTTCTATGGACCAGTAATGTAGTTTTTTTCTGTTGGATACCTCTGCTGTCGTGAAAGATGATTCGTCGGTTCATAAAACTTTATGAAAAAAAAGTGGGTCATTGTCCAATATTTCCAGCATAAGCCCACAAAATATCAGTCTTTGGGCTTTATTTTCCTCAGCTAGGTGCTGCACTTTTGTCAGATTGAAAGGGTGCCATTTATTTTTGCTTAGAAAGTTCTCCAAATTTTTCCAAAGCGCAAATCAAGAGCTCCCTTACGTATAGAGTTTGAAGGGTTTTCTAAAAAAATATTGCATAGTTAACCAAACAAAATTACAAAAACAAAATATGTATCATACCAATCTAATATAAATAGACGTATAGACGTCTAATTCTTCATCTTGGTTTGAATAAGTGTTTCCCTTTTTTTGCTTTAGGGATTTATTCCTTTGACATTACACATAAATACGTTTAAATGCCTTTTTATATAATGCGTGTCTATTGCCATCTTCTCTATAGATTTCCATATATTCACGTCTTGATTCAGCTGCATTTTTATTGTTTTTAATATATAAAGAAACAATCTTTCGTCTTCAGAAAACACCATAATTAAACAGTTTTACTATTTAATTCTTGCCGAAATCAAGAATTAAACATATCCTTAATGTCATATTTAAACAAAAGACAAGATGACGATGGACGGCCAACTAAGTCAAAATTTAGTTTATGGCGTATTCTGGGTCAAATATTAAACATAACTATTATGTGTCATATATTTTTGAAATCAGCATTTAAAGGGCTCCCTCATAATGATATAATATACAGGGTATCCCATTTTAAAAAACATTATTTCGCCACACTTATTTGGGACATTCTGTATGAATTTCAATAGTCGTAGAAAATTCTCCGGAAAATATCCCACAACTTTTGTATTTAACACTTTTTTCTAAAACTTCAAATTAATGAGTTAATGGGGGGTGACATTTATAATGGATAACCCGGTACATATTTATTTCAATTACTTAATTAATTTGACTGATTCATGATTCATATTGCTAAAATATTTTGATTAATTTCTTTTTTATTAAGAAAATAACATTATTTAACGTTAGTATACTTAATTTGTTAGATATGTAGGTACATTTGCGGCAATTAAAATTTAGACACCAATTTTACAAATTATTATAACGTCATGTGAAATTTTGTTCGGTTTTTACTTTATAATTTCTGCCTACCTTGCGTTCATTAGTTAATAAGTAAGTACCCTTATTACTATTTACTGTATCTTTTCTATATCATGTAAAGTACTTCTTGGTAGACCAGATAGGGTTCGTGAGTGTTTTACTGTTTGGGCAAATTTTGTCAGCAACTAATAATAACACAACCCAACAAAAAACAAAAAGATGTCTGTTTCCTGGTTCTAAATGGCCAAATCGCATTAACTTTGGGTCGAGAGAGAGGCATATGATGATACAATTTTTTTATGAGCTCTTGTTTTCAATATACGGGGTTGTGCAAAAAATATTCATGTTTCACTTCCAACATCGATGTTTTATTTTCAATGTTTTTTTGATGCCATCGATGTTTATTTTAAACATCGAAACATCGAGATAAAATCTGAACTCACCCTCCGCACGGTATAGTATCAAGTCTCAATGCAATTCTAAATTATGGCGCTATGAGCTCGATCAGCGTCAGTCCTATTCTTATTCTAATTTGCAATTGTACGGGGTTTCCCCTGCTCGTTTCTTTGGGATTCCCAGGTCGCATATTCAGAAATCGCCGACACATTAGCCGCTCGGAACAGTTCGGTGCTGCAAATAATAGATTCGTAAAGTCCAGACATGTTAGACTAATACGTCGGCGATTTATGAATACACACATCAAAATTGTCTCTGACTGCGAAAAGTTGGATTGGATGCCGGTTAGCGCCTGTTTAGCCAATGTAAGTATATAATTAAGTTAAAAAAATAGTCCATACTTTCAGTGGAGTCAATGTAATATGAAATAAAACAATGCAGTCTTCCTCCACAGTTTAATTGTTAACATAAAAGTTATTAGATTCCCGACATGTTTCGAGCACTTAAGTACTCATCTTCAGGGGATACCAACATCGAGTTTAACTTCGAAATAATAAATTATCATACTTAAATATGTTACACTTATCCATATTACAAAACTTAATCCTAACTTTACTTCTCATTCAATTTATTTAACCATTTAATGCACCAAGTCTCCAGCCTTTCTGTTGTACTCATTTATACCTCAGTAAACTTGGCAACTTGCAATAGGGTGAGGTTGAACAAATTAGAGACAAGCTAGTTTTGGCTGATATCGGTACATAGTGACTTGTACTATAACATACCAAAAGTCCCATTTGATAAAAGTATGACAAGTAAGATAAAAATGGGGGCCATCTTGATTTTTTTCATTTTTTGTTAATATCTCAGTAAATTGATTTTTTATAAAAAAACATGAAGAGTACTTTTTTATTTAGAAATAAAAAATATATACTAGAGCATTAAAAGTTTTTTATTATACATAAACCACAAAATACAGCAGGCGCCTAAGAACACCGTGTATGTTTTAGATGGTGGTCTACCGTTACATAAAGTAGTCTGGCAAAAGCCGGCTACCTATAGGGATATATGTATACAATACGTAAATTACGCAATACATTGTTATGGCACAAACTGCGTTGTCGTTTTTGATGGATACGACGAAACACATATTTCGACTAAAGGCCAACTGTAAAAATTACGTTCAAAGCAAAGCCGTGTCATTGATCTTATCAATCCAGATACTGCAATTCCTTGCACACAGGAAGAATTTTTAAGAAACAGTGAAAATAAGAAAAAATTTATTGACCTGCTCAAGAACTTTTTTCATGAAAAAGGAGTAACTGTTTATCAGGCTGAAAGATATGCAGATGTCTTAGTTTGCTTGACAGCTATAGAGCTATGCTCTAAACATGAGTCTGTGACCCTAGTTTCGGAAGATACTGATATAATGGTTTTGGCACTACACCATTGCAACCAAGACAACTTTTATTTGCTTCGTCCTGGCAAAGCTGGAACATATGATAGATTTACAAATATATCGAAACTTCAAAATTGCCTTGGTCCAGTTAAAGACAAAATTTTGTTTTTGCATGCAGTTTCGGGATGTGACACAATATCGTTTCTGTTTGGCAAAAGCAAAAAAGCTTGCTTGTCTACTTTAAAGAAGAATCCTCAATTGTTTGAAGCGCTAGCTTCATTTTATATGAAAGACACTTTAAAACCAGATATTTATAAATCCGGCCTCGAGTTTCTTCTGAAATTGTATAATGTAAAAAAATGCAAAAGTTTAGATGAACTTCGGTACTTCATGTATCATAGAATAACTTCCAGGCAGGGACTGTCAAGCCAATTTAATCTAGCGGTGTTGCCTCCTACCGAAAAATCTGCAGAACAACATTTACTGAGAGTTTATTATCAGGTAAACCCATAACACGCATTTAAAAATTTAAAACTTTAATTTTATTCCTAAATTTTTAAGGTACAAGAATGGCTGGGTAATCACATGGATCCTACCGCTTAGAGATGGATAAAAAGTGACAATGGTGACCCAATTCCCGTCAGGACAAAACAAGAAATAGCACCCCCAGATCCCAGATCTACTAAAGCAAGTATTTTGTAACTGCAAAGAAAGTGCGTGTGGACGGAATTGTTCTTGTAAAAAGTTAGGCATCAGGTGTTCCCCAAAGTGTGGCCAGTGCTGTGGAATTACTTGTACTAATGCTATTTTTGAAGTAGACGATGAAGAAATAACAGACATTTTGTAAAAAGTAAATAAAATTTGCTAATAAAAGAAAAATATGTTACTTAATACAAAATTTTAATTTATTATTAACATACCATTATTTTAAAAAGCTGTAACTTTTTTATCTTTTGAGCTACAAGTATATTTTTTTACTCAAAGATGCGCCTTTTTAAGCTCTAAAAATTAGGTGTTTACTTAATTTTTGGTAAATACATAAATAAAAAAGTTATTCCATAAAAATTAAAAAAAAACAAGATGGCGGATATTCTTTTCATATTTGTCATAGTGGGATCGAATGGGACTTTTACTATGTTAATCTGGAGGCTCTTTTCTACACAATAAAAAAAAATAGCTTGTCTCTAATTTGTTCTATCCCAACACCCATATTTCCTGGCCTATTATTTGAGAGAACTTATTATTTCGAAGTTAAACTCGATGTTGGTATCCCCTGAAGATAAGTACTTAAGTGTTTGAAACATGTCGGGAATCTAATAACTTTTATGTTAACAATTAAACTGTGGAGGAAGACTGCATTGTTTTATTTCATATATAATTAAGTAGTTATAGCGTTAAACATCAACTTATATTGGTTAAATAGGCGCGAAACCGGCGTCCAACCCACCTTTTCGCAATCGAGTTTGGAACTCCTTAGGCGGTGGGACTCGTGGGGATGGTTAAGAAAAATATTTCTGCAGCACCGAAATGTTCCGAGTGGCTAATATGCGACCTGGGAATCCCAAAGAAACGAGCAGGGGAAACCCCGTACAATTGCGAATAAGAATAAGAATACTGGCGCTGATTGAACTCGTAGCGCCATAGTTTAGAATTGCATTGAGGCTTGATACTATACCGTTCGTTGAGGTTTAATTTTATCTCGATGTTTCGATGTTTAAATAAATAAACATCGATGGTATTAAAAAAACATCGAAAATAAAACATCGGTGTTAAAACATCGATGTTGGGAATGAAATATGGATGTTTTTTGGCCAACCTTGTACAATAAGAACAAGAGCTAAACTGAATTTTCAATAGTGATTTTCATGTTTAGCAAGACAAAATACTTCGGAAATAGTTATCTTTGAGCCCGAAACATTTTTGGTGTTGAGCGGTGTAATTTAACAAGATAAATTTCTAAACTAACCTGCACCGCTTATTTTCCACCGCAGTAATTTAAAGTCATTGATAATATAAGTACTAGAGTAGGTACAACGAGTAGCTTAGTATTACACTACTGCACAAAGTACACAACACAAATAAAATCCGAAAAAAAAGAAGATAATTAAGAAAGCCGAGACATCTTAAATTTAACTATTAAGCAGCTAATAAGTGAAGTGCCGGTGTAATGGAATGTTAACAGAAATTTATGCAAATACAATGCGTATTATTAGGTAATTAGTTTTTATTTATCTAGCTCAAATGTATAGGGCCGGCACCATAGACTTAAATATACGCCGACACTCAAGACGGGTCAACCCGAGAACCGGCGACGTCAATAAACACGCGAGCACCCAAAGAGATTTAAATTAATGGAACTTCGATGATTTCGTTCTAATCTTATTTGTCCCTTCTTAACTTGCTTATAACGAGTTGTTTGTTTTTATCTTGATTTCAACGCATTTGTACGGTTTCCTGTTCGAAAAAAACGTTCACCATTTCCAAAGAGACCTGAATAAGGTAGTAAATGGAGCAAACACTAGGTCACGGACTCAATTCTATTTAAAAATATTTACTAATAATAACCAAGGTAACATGTTTCGCTCTTAAAGAGCATGGATCAGACTTAAATCAAATATAATGAAAGGTGTTAAAATTATCGTCACCTACTAATGGCTAAAGTTGTAGTCTAAAATAAATAAACAAAATTAAGAACTTACAAAATTTTTACTGTATTAAAATTGTATATTATAGGTACCTATTTATAAAAACCAAAATATTGTTTAGGGTGTCCCGCTAAGGTCGGCAAGGTACGATATTATAGAAGGCATAAACCTTACGGCTTCGGGAAAATTTTTTTATTGTCCTAATTGACCAAACGAAATTGTTGGAAAATATTTGTAAGTTTTCAAAATGATCGCTAGGGGGCACAGTTACTAGGATATATTTATAAAGTCTAATTTTATCAGATAATCGCTACGTTTTTTTAGTCTTTGAGGAGCAGAGATTGTGTGAAAAAATATACCCAAGTGGAGCAGCATAATTTTTATTGAAAAAATACAGTTTTTTTTTAATACTTAACATTTACTAAGACAATTGAACTAAAAAAAAGCTGAATTTAAAAATCCAACTTTGTTTTTTCAACATATAGGGAGGTACAAAATTAGTACCACTAAACCACTAACAATTTTGTATCAAAATTTTTTAATTGAGCATAACTAAGAACTATGGTATGTTTGGAAACAGGACTTTGTTTTTCCCAAACAACGAACTTGACACGTGGAGCAAATCCAGTCGGTTCGAATTTGTTTATTTTTGTTGCTGCACAGTGCACATCTTCTTCTGGTACTGCGTTCGGGTTGGTGTTTAGAAGATTGGAGACGAATTTCAAGTGGTACATACGGCGTTGACTTTTTTATTTCTATTGGTGGCGTAAGGGCACTTGTTGATGGCCTTTTTTTGGTAACTAAAGTTTCTGCTAATAATCCGTTCATTATACTGCGTCGAAAATCTTTTGCAGTCATTTTGGGCATGTTTAACAATTTGTAAATACAATGGGAGTTTACGACTGCTGCATCTAACAAGTAAAAGAAGATTCGGTGCCACCACTTTCTACTTCGCCGATTAATTTTATAGTTAGACAAAAGTTGGTCAAAAACATCTACACTTCATATTCAAGTTGTAATCAACTATTGCGTCTGGACATGGAATTCGCACTATATTGCCACTTTTTTCTTTTCGTTTTATTTCGGTGACGCTTTCTGGGTCGTGAAAATTTGAAAGAGCATGTACTGATCGGTTATCTTTCCATTTAATGGCTACTAAACCTGAAACACTAGTAAACCACTGAAAATCCCCCCTTTTCATGTTCTTGTCTAATTTAAATATTGGCAGGTATCGACGTGCTGTGTTAATTGTACCCACAGCATGGATTTCTTTTTGTTTCAAGTCTTCCAGTAACTCTATATTTGTAAAGAAATTCTCAAAGTATACAATGCGATTTTTGTTTAATAAATTTTCCGTAAGCTTAAGAATTACGCGGGAACCAAGGCTCTTTTGTACCCCTTCTGACTTGCCAGTATATATATCAAATTTGAGACAGTAGCCCGACTTATCTGCAAGCATCCAGACTTTATAGCCCCGTTTAATGGGCTTTTTCGGCATATATTGTTTCAGTGAAGATCGCCCTTTGAATTTTATCATCGACTCGTCGATGGCTACTTTTTGACTTGGAAACAGGCATTTCTCAAAGTTTGTTAATAATAAATCAATCATTGGCCGCAATTTATAGAGCTTATCAAAGTTGGGAGATAACCGATCAGGCATAAGAGAATTTTCATTCACGTGTAAATGCGATAGAAGCCAGGAAAACCGTTTCAGAGTCATTACTGAGCATATGAATGCATCATTCAAGTCGGGTGCACTTGACCAATAGTCCTTGTAACTGGGAGATCGTTTTATGCCCATTAGGAGATTAATTCCTAAAAATGCTTTCATGTCGGTTGCATTGGTAGGTATATATTGTTTTCCCGTCGATGCTTTTATTTGTTCTGCATACAAATTTGTCTGAAACACTAAATGGTTTATAAAATCCTTAGTTATAAAATGTTGAAAGATATCATATGGCGTAAGATCTGGAATGTCTTTAAGAAAATCTGGTACACCACAAGCTTCTACAAACGGAGGCGGTGGGGAAGGTTTTGTCACATTAGACCAAACTGGAGGTTTATAAATAGGGGTTGCATTTTGAGCACCAACATTTGAATTAATAAGAATACTTCTTACTACTGTAACGAAGCAGACCCAGGTGTCTATATTTTAAATTATTTTTGCTCTTATATTAATTGTATCTTTAAATAATTCTTGACCTACCCGCCACTGTAGCATCCTAATATTAATTTATTTCAGCCTTATTTGACTGTGTTGTGTTTTAATCATGTTATGGTTTTAATTTACCCTGATATATTATTGGGAAAAAAACCTGGTAAGTATATATTAGTATAATTATTAATTGTGCCATTATAATACCATATTTTTATAAGTTAAGTTAATTAAAAGAGGTTCAGTAATTAGTCTACCTTTTGTTTGATTTCATTTTTTGAAGATTGCGCGTGACCTTTGGACTCTCGAGTCTGCCCGGGGAGCGATGCAGCGCCTTGCATGTTTTTTACGCCGTTTCATCGACAGGGTAGTTGGCGCAGATTACTAAAAAGTGGAAGGACGAAATTGGTGGGAGAATATCGCCTTGCTGGTCTAGTGAGAACATCGAAAGGATCACTTATTAACTTCTATCAGGTACGATAAGCATCGAAATTCAAGAGCCATCATGACTTCACATTTTCATTAGATTTTCTTGAAAAGTACTTTTTCTCTAATAGCAAATAATAATAGTGGGATCAAAGGTTGTGAGTGAAATAAATTTGGGTTTCTTTTGGCTTTATTTGGAGAAAGTAAATTGCTTAAATAATAAAAAAATTTAATTTATTTAAAAAAAGGTGTTATCTTGCAATTTACAAACGTAAAACGGGGTTTTCTAAAACATTTGCATTTTATAAGTCTGAATATTAAAGGGTTTGTTATTTTCTACACAGGGGAAGTCAAAAGTTCGAACCTAGTGTTGTTTTGTGATGGTTGTTGAATTTTCGAGTACTAAATTAAATTCTGGTTTTATTCTTTTAAATCTTTAACAAGGGAAATTTTGATTAAGGGTTTTTGTTGGTTGTTTGTATTTTTAAATGTTTTCAGGGGTTTTGAAGATCATGTTTTTTAAATAATTTATTATTAATATTTCGCTAGTCAGAATAGTGTGGGATTTCTTATTTTTTCATATCATTTAACAGGGAAAATGTTGAGCTCTTATGTTAGTTAAAAAGATATTCAGGGTGTGTTTTTTTTTGGGAAATCATTTACAATATTTTACTTTTCTTACTTCTTACTTCTGACAGACGAAAGGTAGTCCCGTTTGTGGACTTGACCTGGTCTGTTTACTTTTCTTATTTCTGACAGACGAAAGGTAGTCCCGTTTGTGGACTTGACCTGGTCTGTTTACTTTTCTTATTTCTGACAGACGAAAGGTAGTCCCGTTTGTGGACTTGACCTGGTCTGTTTACTTTTCTTACTTCTGACAGACGAAAGGTAGTCCCGTTTGTGGACTTGACCTGGTCTGTTTACTTTTCTTATTTCTGACAGACGAAAGGTAGTCCCGTTTGTGGACTTGACCTGGTCTGTTTACTTTTCTTATTTCTGACAGACGAAAGGTAGTCCCGTTTGTGGACTTGACCTGGTCTGTTTACTTTTCTTACTTCTGACAGACGAAAGGTAGTCCCGTTTGTGGACTTGACCTGGTCTGTTTACTTTTCTTATTTCTGACAGACGAAAGGTAGTCCCGTTTGTGGACTTGACCTGGTCTGTTTACTTTTCTTATTTCTGACAGACGAAAGGTAGTCCCGTTTGTGGACTTGACCTGGTCTGTTTACTTTTCTTACTTCTGACAGACGAAAGGTAGTCCCGTTTGTGGACTTGACCTGGTCTGTTTACTTTTCTTACTTCTGACAGACGAAAGGTAGTCCCGTTTGTGGACTTGACCTGGTCTGTTTACTTTTCTTACTTCTGACAGACGAAAGGTAGTCCCGTTTGTGGACTTGACCTGGTCTGTTTACTTTTCTTATTTCTGACAGACGAAAGGTAGTCCCGTTTGTGGACTTGACCTGGTCTGTTTACTTTTCTTACTTCTGACAGACGAAAGGTAGTCCCGTTTGTGGACTTGACCTGGTCTGTTTACTTTTCTTACTTCTGACAGACGAAAGGTAGTCCCGTTTGTGGACTTGACCTGGTCTGTTTACTTTTCTTACTTCTGACAGACGAAAGGTAGTCCCGTTTGTGGACTTGACCTGGTCTGTTTACTTTTCTTATTTCTGACAGACGAAAGGTAGTCCCGTTTGTGGACTTGACCTGGTCTGTTTACTTTTCTTATTTCTGACAGACGAAAGGTAGTCCCGTTTGTGGACTTGACCTGGTCTGTTTACTTTTCTTATTTCTGACAGACGAAATGTAGTCCCGTTTGTGGACTTGACCTGGTCTGTTTACTTTTCTTATTTCTGACAGACGAAAGGTAGTCCCGTTTGTGGACTTGACCTGGTCTGTTTACTTTTCTTACTTCTGACCACTTTTATTCTCTGGGGATTTTCAAAGTAATAAGGATTACCTTCTATAAACATTAAAACGAAAGTCAAAGTTATCATGTTTGTAATTTCCGACCAAAATGTCGGAATTATGCATATCATAAATACTAAATCAATATAACAAAATCAAATTGAATACCGTAACATGTGAAACTACAACCAACTATCAGTTTTTTGCAGATGTCAAATCACTTTAATTTCAGTTTTCAGTGGGAACCAAGTTTATTATAAAAAAAATGCAGACGCCTGAAAACATTGACCTAGATAATATCAACTTCACTAATGCCTCAGGTTAGAAATTTTCAATGTATTTTGTTGAAACAAGCTTTCTCCATTATTTAGTTTTTTTTCTACTCCAAGTTGTTATGGCGTTAATACCGTTTTATTTTCCAAATAGTATCTGTTGCTGACGTCTAGTCAAAATACAACTTAAATAATTAACTATAAATCACTGCTAGGAGAATTCAATTATTTTTCCTAAATGGTTTAAGTTCGGGGTTATCCTATATCCATGCTCCTCCATCGCGCTGCTATGGGGCGACAGCCCACGCTGGACGTAGCATCGAGGTAAAACTCGTGAGGAAGAGGGGATTTTTATCAGGCAGGGAAAAGAAAGAATTTCTCATTTTCTATGTTCTATACTAGGCCAAACAACAGTTTAAAACCATTCGGTGGTAGTTTTATAAAATAAAATAAGAATAATTATTTTCTAAAAGTAATATTTATTGGGAGTTGCTCAAGGAATAGTGAAGGTTCCGTTCTTTTGATCCAGACCATTAACAGGGTTACAGTGTTTCCTTCGACGTGGGACGGCGGCCGACAGACCGGTGCGACAGCACATTCCAGCAACCGATAGTAGAGGATACCCTACAGGGATAGGCGACAGCCCCTCCGTCCCGTCCGGTGCACAGGGTAGGGGATTCCTTTGGAAACGTGGTCGAGAGTGCGTTGCTAGAGCTTTCTCTGAACCAATTTCCATGTTGCATTTTTTTTATCTGACTGCATAAGTCTAAATTCTGCCATCTGATGAGTTTCTCAATTTCATTAAAAAGAAGTGTTTTTACACAATCCATAAAACGCCCATAATAAACTTTGAGTTAATTTTTCTTCACTCTGTATAATACTCCAATTAGTATTTTTCAGCGAACCTGACGAACACAACGTAGGGTCGGCCTTAGATTCTGCCCGAATCTAAACGGTCACATCAGAGCCTGTTCCTTTATTGTATGTGAGGCATACTAATGCATTATTTTATGTATTTGAATGTCACGCGGGAAATTCTGGAATAGGTGAATAATGACTCAATTCCATGAGTCGTGCGATAACACTTTTGTGTTAAATCAGACCTTCCAGGGCACAAATTTTTTGTTGAAAATAATACTAATAATAATTTTATTTTTCAGCTTTGTACTTAAATATTTTAATTATTTAATTAACCCATTTTAATAACCCACTAATTAAAATTTCTTTCAGCTTTTTACTCCGGTCGTATGAGCCGGGGGCCGTAAGGTTACAGTGGTGCCGTGACCAGGATTGGAGTTAGTTTTAAAGAATTATACTGAGAGAGAAGCGGTTATATTTAGTAGGTTTCGTGTTGATGGCATGTGTTTCAATGGCAGTGACGGACAGGTCAGACTAAAGGAGAACCGGGTTTTGATCATTCTCCCTTAGTATCACTAATGTTTCAGGTGATCCAGGCACTCCAGAGGAACCCAATCCCGATGCCGACTCTGGAAATGTTACCCGCGCCGAGTTGCAGGAAATATTTTCGCAGCAAAATGCCGCCGTCAAGTCACAATTTGCAGCGCTTGGAAAGGGATTTCTTACCATGCATAAGGAAGTGCTTACCAAAGTCGAACAGGTGAACACTCAAGTTGAAAACTTGTCTTTCAATGTGTCAAGAGATTGCGGTGTCTCGAGAACCTCGACGCCAGTCTCGCCGAATAAAGAGATGACCCCTGTCTATATCACCCAAGCGCCACAGATTCCCAAATTTTATGGTCTTGATAGTAGTCGTAAGCATCCCATGAAATTTTTGAAAGAGCTGGAAGTCTATTTTCGTAAAGTTCAAATTGATGGAGAAAAACGATTGGAAGTCCTCGCCGAATGTTTTGAAGAGAGTGCGGAAGATTGGTATGCTATTTATCGCATTTCCTGGAGGACTTATGGGAATTTTAAGCAAGCGTTTCTTCACTGTTTTTGGTCTGATGTGGAACAGTCCAAACTTCGCGAAAAATTAACGAACAGTATCTGGAAGGAGGAAGAGATGTCAATGGTAGCACATTTTTCCAAATGTGTGGGGTTCGCTGCTCTTTTAACCAATCCCCCAGCGGAAGAAATGCTGGTGGCACAATTAATTAAACATTTTCCAGCGCACATCCAGTCTCTTTGGCTGCTCTATAATCAGAAGACAGTTACCGGGACCGTCGACTTTCTAAAACAACCGGAATCCATAGGACCAGTCAGAACTACTGTGGCACCTAGCGTACGAAAAAATTTTGCCCCATATCAAAATTTTCGCAAGGGTTTCACCAAATCTGGACAGGCCGTGGATAAAGAACAATCGACTTCTGCCCCTAATACTACGAATCAAAAACTCTGGGAAACTACAAGCCGTCGAGCCCCTAGTGTCGCCGTGTTCGACAGCGAGAAGACCTGGGCGACCTTTTAAAGATAGTTGTTATAATTTTTGTTCAGTTGCTTGGAAAATAATGTTAAAAATGGGTTGCGAAAGAGGTAAAGGGAAAAACTTACAAGGAATTTTAGAACCAATAGCGGCCAAAGAACAGTCATCTTTCTATAGCAGAGACTCAGGTTGGCCTCCGCCAGAAGTTTCGTCTGTGAGAAGGAAAGGAAGCTTTTTGGGATTGCCGGAAATTCGCATCAAACTCAATGGCCTAGAAACAAACGCATTACTAGATACTGGCAGTGAGGTAACTGGAATTTGTGAAGAGTTATGGAAAAAAATTTATTCGAATAATCAGAGTATCCCATCATTACCACACAAAGCTATCCACATTCAGGGAGCATTTGGAAAGAAAAGTAAATGCATAACCAAACAAGTTTTCCTTACCGCTGCGATGGTGAATCAAGAAGTTCCAATGTGTTGCTTGATTCTTCCAGACTTGGTTCGACCCTGCATTATAGGATTTGATTGGCTGGAAGAACAACAGTCTGTCATCGATCTAGTAGGAAGGACTCTGCAGATACAATTAGATGGCGAAACACCTATACGGATGGAATTTATCATGTCAAATATGTCATCGGAAGAAATGGAAATATATTCGGATGAACCGGTCGATGTGTTGCCTATGAAACTCATGGAAGTAAAGGAGGGATCCAATCACCTTTTTCAAAAAGTCTCAGAAGCAGCTGTTTCAGAAAGAAGCCGGCATCAACTTTTAGACCTCCCTCGGCACAGAGTTGTTTTCATGCATTTGTAATTCATACAAATTTGTGTGTGTGTGTGTGAATTTGGGTTCGTTATTTTTATTTATTTTTTTTTCTAGTTTTCAACAGGAAAGTTTTTTTTCATATATTACTATTATTTTTCCCTCATAACCCTGTTTTTCGTTCAAAATAATAGGGGGCGACTGTAACGAAGCAGACCCAGGTGTCTATATTTTAAATTATTTTTGCTCTTATATTAATTGTATCTTTAAATAATTCTTGACCTACCCGCCACTGTAGCATCCTAATATTAATTTATTTCAGCCTTATTTGACTGTGTTGTGTTTTAATCATGTTATGGTTTTAATTTACCCTGATATATTATTGGGAAAAAAACCTGGTAAGTATATATTAGTATAATTATTAATTGTGCCATTATAATACCATATTTTTATAAGTTAAGTTAATTAAAAGAGGTTCAGTAATTAGTCTACCTTTTGTTTGATTTCATTTTTTGAAGATTGCGCGTGACCTTTGGACTCTCGAGTCTGCCCGGGGAGCGATGCAGCGCCTTGCATGTTTTTTACGCCGTTTCATCGACAGGGTAGTTGGCGCAGATTACTAAAAAGTGGAAGGACGAAATTGGTGGGAGAATATCGCCTTGCTGGTCTAGTGAGAACATCGAAAGGATCACTTATTAACTTCTATCAGGTACGATAAGCATCGAAATTCAAGAGCCATCATGACTTCACATTTTCATTAGATTTTCTTGAAAAGTACTTTTTCTCTAATAGCAAATAATAATAGTGGGATCAAAGGTTGTGAGTGAAATAAATTTGGGTTTCTTTTGGCTTTATTTGGAGAAAGTAAATTGCTTAAATAATAAAAAAATTTAATTTATTTAAAAAAAGGTGTTATCTTGCAATTTACAAACGTAAAACGGGGTTTTCTAAAACATTTGCATTTTATAAGTCTGAATATTAAAGGGTTTGTTATTTTCTACACAGGGGAAGTCAAAAGTTCGAACCTAGTGTTGTTTTGTGATGGTTGTTGAATTTTCGAGTACTAAATTAAATTCTGGTTTTATTCTTTTAAATCTTTAACAAGGGAAATTTTGATTAAGGGTTTTTGTTGGTTGTTTGTATTTTTAAATGTTTTCAGGGGTTTTGAAGATCATGTTTTTTAAATAATTTATTATTAATATTTCGCTAGTCAGAATAGTGTGGGATTTCTTATTTTTTCATATCATTTAACAGGGAAAATGTTGAGCTCTTATGTTAGTTAAAAAGATATTCAGGGTGTGTTTTTTTTTGGGAAATCATTTACAATATTTTACTTTTCTTACTTCTTACTTCTGACAGACGAAAGGTAGTCCCGTTTGTGGACTTGACCTGGTCTGTTTACTTTTCTTATTTCTGACAGACGAAAGGTAGTCCCGTTTGTGGACTTGACCTGGTCTGTTTACTTTTCTTATTTCTGACAGACGAAAGGTAGTCCCGTTTGTGGACTTGACCTGGTCTGTTTACTTTTCTTACTTCTGACAGACGAAAGGTAGTCCCGTTTGTGGACTTGACCTGGTCTGTTTACTTTTCTTATTTCTGACAGACGAAAGGTAGTCCCGTTTGTGGACTTGACCTGGTCTGTTTACTTTTCTTATTTCTGACAGACGAAAGGTAGTCCCGTTTGTGGACTTGACCTGGTCTGTTTACTTTTCTTACTTCTGACAGACGAAAGGTAGTCCCGTTTGTGGACTTGACCTGGTCTGTTTACTTTTCTTATTTCTGACAGACGAAAGGTAGTCCCGTTTGTGGACTTGACCTGGTCTGTTTACTTTTCTTATTTCTGACAGACGAAAGGTAGTCCCGTTTGTGGACTTGACCTGGTCTGTTTACTTTTCTTACTTCTGACAGACGAAAGGTAGTCCCGTTTGTGGACTTGACCTGGTCTGTTTACTTTTCTTACTTCTGACAGACGAAAGGTAGTCCCGTTTGTGGACTTGACCTGGTCTGTTTACTTTTCTTACTTCTGACAGACGAAAGGTAGTCCCGTTTGTGGACTTGACCTGGTCTGTTTACTTTTCTTATTTCTGACAGACGAAAGGTAGTCCCGTTTGTGGACTTGACCTGGTCTGTTTACTTTTCTTACTTCTGACAGACGAAAGGTAGTCCCGTTTGTGGACTTGACCTGGTCTGTTTACTTTTCTTACTTCTGACAGACGAAAGGTAGTCCCGTTTGTGGACTTGACCTGGTCTGTTTACTTTTCTTACTTCTGACAGACGAAAGGTAGTCCCGTTTGTGGACTTGACCTGGTCTGTTTACTTTTCTTATTTCTGACAGACGAAAGGTAGTCCCGTTTGTGGACTTGACCTGGTCTGTTTACTTTTCTTATTTCTGACAGACGAAAGGTAGTCCCGTTTGTGGACTTGACCTGGTCTGTTTACTTTTCTTATTTCTGACAGACGAAATGTAGTCCCGTTTGTGGACTTGACCTGGTCTGTTTACTTTTCTTATTTCTGACAGACGAAAGGTAGTCCCGTTTGTGGACTTGACCTGGTCTGTTTACTTTTCTTACTTCTGACCACTTTTATTCTCTGGGGATTTTCAAAGTAATAAGGATTACCTTCTATAAACATTAAAACGAAAGTCAAAGTTATCATGTTTGTAATTTCCGACCAAAATGTCGGAATTATGCATATCATAAATACTAAATCAATATAACAAAATCAAATTGAATACCGTAACATGTGAAACTACAACCAACTATCAGTTTTTTGCAGATGTCAAATCACTTTAATTTCAGTTTTCAGTGGGAACCAAGTTTATTATAAAAAAAATGCAGACGCCTGAAAACATTGACCTAGATAATATCAACTTCACTAATGCCTCAGGTTAGAAATTTTCAATGTATTTTGTTGAAACAAGCTTTCTCCATTATTTAGTTTTTTTTCTACTCCAAGTTGTTATGGCGTTAATACCGTTTTATTTTCCAAATAGTATCTGTTGCTGACGTCTAGTCAAAATACAACTTAAATAATTAACTATAAATCACTGCTAGGAGAATTCAATTATTTTTCCTAAATGGTTTAAGTTCGGGGTTATCCTATATCCATGCTCCTCCATCGCGCTGCTATGGGGCGACAGCCCACGCTGGACGTAGCATCGAGGTAAAACTCGTGAGGAAGAGGGGATTTTTATCAGGCAGGGAAAAGAAAGAATTTCTCATTTTCTATGTTCTATACTAGGCCAAACAACAGTTTAAAACCATTCGGTGGTAGTTTTATAAAATAAAATAAGAATAATTATTTTCTAAAAGTAATATTTATTGGGAGTTGCTCAAGGAATAGTGAAGGTTCCGTTCTTTTGATCCAGACCATTAACAGGGTTACAGTGTTTCCTTCGACGTGGGACGGCGGCCGACAGACCGGTGCGACAGCACATTCCAGCAACCGATAGTAGAGGATACCCTACAGGGATAGGCGACAGCCCCTCCGTCCCGTCCGGTGCACAGGGTAGGGGATTCCTTTGGAAACGTGGTCGAGAGTGCGTTGCTAGAGCTTTCTCTGAACCAATTTCCATGTTGCATTTTTTTTATCTGACTGCATAAGTCTAAATTCTGCCATCTGATGAGTTTCTCAATTTCATTAAAAAGAAGTGTTTTTACACAATCCATAAAACGCCCATAATAAACTTTGAGTTAATTTTTCTTCACTCTGTATAATACTCCAATTAGTATTTTTCAGCGAACCTGACGAACACAACGTAGGGTCGGCCTTAGATTCTGCCCGAATCTAAACGGTCACATCAGAGCCTGTTCCTTTATTGTATGTGAGGCATACTAATGCATTATTTTATGTATTTGAATGTCACGCGGGAAATTCTGGAATAGGTGAATAATGACTCAATTCCATGAGTCGTGCGATAACACTTTTGTGTTAAATCAGACCTTCCAGGGCACAAATTTTTTGTTGAAAATAATACTAATAATAATTTTATTTTTCAGCTTTGTACTTAAATATTTTAATTATTTAATTAACCCATTTTAATAACCCACTAATTAAAATTTCTTTCAGCTTTTTACTCCGGTCGTATGAGCCGGGGGCCGTAAGGTTACACTACAGACAGAGGCACATCATCTTCTGAGTCATCAGTTTCATAAATTGGCAACTCATTAGCAGTAGTGGCTAATGCTTCTTCGTCTTCAATGTCAGAGAGGTCAACTTCGGATTCTTCATCCGATGGTATTGGTACTCCAACTTCGTAGCATTCTTCCACTTCTCTATAAAACTCATCAATATTCATGTCAACCAGCCGAAATGGCAGTTCTCCTTCATTAAGTTTTGGCATATTTCTAAAAACAAAAAGTTATTATTAATTTCTCAAAAGTGGCGGTGGTTCAAAATTTATACCAGCTAAAAATAGCAATATTTGTTATATATAAACAAACTTTTTAAAATTTTTATTACTTATTACTTACCAGCACTTATATTATAGCCGAAATAGTGATACATGATAATAATAATAATAGTGACAATATTTACACGATTTGTGAAGCGAAATCTCCGTGTGCACTATATAAAACAAACAGGTGGGCTAAACATGTCGTTATGAAGGTCAGACTGACCATGCGCTGCTCATAAACTATTAAAACACGACCGAGATGTCGCTAAAAGCGATGGATCATAAACTATACCGACTATACGCTAGCTAACATACGTTGAATAGGAGGTTTATTTCTTGTACCACAGCCGCTAAACAGTATGCATGAAGGTGGATTATAAAGCCTCGGTTTACCCCTCTACCTGTAAATAGGCTAAGTAGCTTTAGGGCCTTACGCCACCCCTGACATTATAAATTATTATTAGATTAATAAAGAATATTAAAATGGAATGGTATACCAGCGAGACTCAAAGAGTTAAGGTACTGTTTTAATGACGGAAATAAGAGTTCGTTAATATTTGTGAAAAGTTGTTTGAAATACTTTTCTTGATATTATTTTTCTTGATTTCTAGGTATCTTAAAAGATTAAATAAAATCTAAGTTTTCTTAACAAGAAATTTAGATGTTTCTAACACTTTTGATTCTTTTCCAGTAGTTCAAGGTCTTAAGTTGTACCTTAAAAATAAAATACCACTTTAAAACTTCAGCTTTTGTAAGGAGTGTGTTTAAAATCTCCAGAAGAGTAAACTAAGTGCACTCAGTATCTTGTTAAAATTCCTCGATAAACTCATACTTAGTTCAGGTTCACAATTTTCAAACAATACATACGTTAAGAAGCAGCTATATCAGGTAATGTGAGGACAGGACAATAATATATCTTTGAAAATATATAGAAAATATTTAACTTGTATACAATAAAATTATGGAAAATTTTTGACAATTTAAATAGAAGCAAATATTATAAAAAACAATTTAAAGTGTGGGGTTCAAAAAGTCAATTTTAATAAAAAAAAGTACATTGAGTTAAAAATATCGAAACAAGATAAGATAAGCTTTAACTATCACATAAAAAAAATAACTTGCCCCCCTTTAAGGGCTGGTAGAGAGCAGAAGATGCTATATGTTAAAAAGGATATTATAACACAAGGTCACTTTTGCATAATAATTTTAAATATTAATATTATATTATTTATTAATATTATATTATTATATTATTCAGTTTATTCTAAAGCAGAACTTTTTTTAAAAGTAATTTGCAATAAATTTCATATTTCTTGATATTTGATATCGTTTAACTACTTAGAAATATGAGACGCCCTTAAACAGATTAGTGAATACTCAACACAAATAATAAAATAATATTTCCATATTACACGTCACTTTTTATTTCTTCAGTCAATTATAAAATATTCCTAAGGCAAGGGCCTAGCGACACATAAAGCACCAGGTTAAGTAGGATTAAGTTAGTCATAGAATTATACAAATAAATAGGAAATAAAAATTTTAAAATGGAATGGTTTCCGTCAGATCACCGAAGTTAAGCGGTGTCGAGCGCGGTTAGTACTTGAATGGGTGACCGCTTGGGATACACCGCGTGCTTTTGTCTTAGGGAAGAGTGTAAAATGAATCGACATCAAAACCATCCTATTCACAGGCCGGATGAGATCGGATATCTCGTAGGATGAAGGTGCCGTTTCACACTCCCCAGTCGGTAGACCGCACGATTAAAAACCGAACGGTCGATGACCGGTACAAGATGGCCTCAGATACGCCGACGAACCGTAAAAATAGTAAAATAAAAATAAAATATTCCTGTATACGAAATGTTACATATGAATAAACATTTAGGTAATATTTCAGGTCAAAATGAAAAAACATACTATTGTGTTAAAAAATACGTATTTATGTTTCAATTTTTTAAGCATGGAATAATAAATTATTATTGCTGGGTTTATACATGGTGCTTTTTAATAAGTGTCCGATATTTCACAGGACAATTCCTAAATTATTTTAAAGTTGATCCATCACGCACCGGCAAATATCCACTGTGCTAACTGTAAATAGTATTTTTGTGATTGTTTGTCAAAAAATGGTGAACATTAACAATGCCGATCTCACCGACATACATTTTACATACAAACTTCCTAATGGGAATGCATATGAGGCTAGACGTTTGTATCAGGAACGTTATCCACACCGCACAATTCCCACTTAAAAAATTTGCAAGGATCTACATTCGGTTAAGGGAAACTGGCAATTTTCAGAAAGCTAGCCATCTTTACGGTGCACAAGGGACGGTAAGAACCCCAGAAACGGAGGAACCAGCTCTTAATCTGGTAGGAGAACATCTGGAAACAAGCACCAGAAAAGTAGTACTAACGTTAAACGTGACTCATGTTCTGATGTGGAAAATTTTAATCGAAAATTTGTTATATCCGTACCACATTTAGGGACTTATTCCACGTGACTTCCCGGTACGTATTAACTTATGTCGTTGGTTCCTTCAAAACCTCATTCCTTTGTTTGCAAATCAAATCTTGTTTACTGACGAAGCAAGTTTTTCACGCGATGCTATACGCAATTTTCAAAGCAATCGTGGCCAGAGGAAAACCCACGTGTAATAGAGGAATCATTTTTTCTCTCTTACGTTTTCTTGAAGAATATTTCCCTATTTTACTCGAAGATGCGCCAGACTTACTACGATATGAAATGTGGTTTATGCATAATGGTGCACCAGCACAGTTTAGTATCTAAGCGCGAGAATTTTTGGATCGAACTTTCAATAATCGTTAGATGGGTCGAAGAGGGCCTCCTAGGTCACCAAACCCTAAATGTTTAGATTTAGAGAATTAGATTAGAAAAAAAACTCCAGGAATTGCGCAAACGAATGAGAAAAAGATTGTATGCATGCATACTGTCAGGAGGTGGCCTTTGCCAACATTTATCGTTATTTTTTATTTATTTTCTTGTTCAGTATTTCGTTGTTTGTTTAAAAATAAGCGTTGAAAATGTTTTCATTTTATTTTTTATAGAGTTGTTTCAATATTCGTTATGCATAAATGCATACATATTTCGAAAACGGTGACTCGTGTGAAAAAAATAAAGAGAGCAAAAAATTTAACAAGGTGTGAACTTAATTATAAAAACTGCGTAAGTCAATGCCGCCGTGAAATCGTTCATAGCTCCAAAAAAACTATCGTCTTGTAGATCATATTAAACAGTAATAAGGCTATATTGTAGATATTATAACAATTATTAGGTATACCAAATATTGTTCGCTTTTCTTAAAAAATGAGAGACAGATTTAAAAAGTGAAAATAAAAATAAAATGTTTACACTATTACCTTGGAAATGAACTGTTTTTTTACCACATCTTCATAAGCTTTTTATTTTAGAGATAATTGAGAAATTGTCATGTGAAATATCGGACACTTGTTAAAAAACGTCCTGTATATCTACCAGTAATTTCTGTATAATATATAGCTTTATATTAGATCAGTTTCTAGCAGATAATTACTTACCTACCTACTTAATACCTTACAAACCTTAGGTTGAAGAAGCCTACCTTATTACAAAATATATCATTATTTAAAATATAAGTGATGTCATTATACTTCTACTTATGGGAATGCTACCTAAAATTATATAGTGTTTTACGTATGACATAAAATACAAGCTGTTATTAAAGTCTGCCCGAAATTTTCCCAAGCCGTCATCGTGTAAGTAAAAATGTTATTTTCTAAGTAATTCATACACAAACAAAACTTAAAAGAGGTTTAAATTGTTATTATTAAATTGCTATATTTATTAAATGTTTACACTCACGTAGTGAAAAAATTATTTATTTACTTTATCTCCTGTCAATCTGCAATCCATTAAGGCCAAGGTTAGGGGAGACTGGGAGACTCGATGCCCTGGGAGGTTAGATAGAAGAGAAGAGCAATATTTTCAAGTTGAAGAATATTTAAAGCAGCAGGAGAAAAAAGTATCACCGAATATTTGTTAAGGGCAGCAAAATCACCTATGAGTTTACATCTAAAGAAACCGAGAAAATTTGCAGTTCCTACTAATTGGAACAGAAATGCGACAGCGTCGTATTACGGGCCTCCAGAATTTATAGACGGGAATAACTCCCGAACCAGAGTCACTTTTGACTGCTTTCAACCAGCATATGTTTGGCGAGTTCTATTTCTTTACTTAATTTTTAACATACAATTTACTTAAGCGTCCAAATATCTTTGGGACAGGATTAATATACAAGTGTGACGAGATTCGGATCCAAACTGTCCCTAAACCGAGAAAGTTGGTATATCAGAAAGGAGAAAAGCAAGTTTAAATAATCGCTTTAGGCGAACGTGGAATAGAATACAATACTTTGCGCAATTCGCGCAATAGGAAACTTACTGCCACCATTTTTGGTCTCTCAATGAGTCCGTGAAGAAGATTGCATGCCAATGGGAGCTTCCCCAAAATCAAAAGTGGTAAAACACCTTAGTGACTCTATGGCCAATGAAAATCTTCAAGTAAATTTGTCTAATTTTTTAACGCTTGCGAAATGCAAAGAAAATATACTGCTATTATCGGATAACCATAATACTCACATATGACATGAAGGACCAGAAAAAAATACAGATAATAAGATGGAAATAGAAAATACATAACAGGAAGAAAGTTTCGCTCAAGGAAGAGTAAATTATGTGAACAATTATGTATTTGTGCGTTTTTTACCATTTCACTAAATAGCAAAATTGTTCAAGATGGTAGGGAAAATATTCACAGATTTTATAAATCGAAAAAATCTGCGTAAAATTTTGTCTATCAAGATGATCCTAACCGATTCTTAATACTTGATGATCAGATGTTAGGCATTCATATCCAAGTTCTGTCGGTGGAACTGCTAGAGCCACAAGAAAACTAATATTGAATAATGGCAGATATAGCCTTTAAGCGACATCTAGTGGCAATCAAATGCATCAACCTGGCCCGTATAACAAAAATCAGTCAGAAACGGAGAAACAAACTCCTGCAAAAATCCGGCGAGCCGGTATTCTCACAGAGTCGCCGCCAGGAGCGCAGCATTAAAAGCCAAATCGGTATATGGACCGAGTACCAACTATTAGAATTCTAAAGGTTAGTTGCTTTCCTTCGTCGAATTGATCGCACCTAGCCACTAGATGTCGCTTAAAGGCTACATCTGCCATTGTTCATCGATCTTCCAGGGTCAAGTAGGCTCTTAAAGTTGCTTTCCTTCGTCGGATTCTATAGCTTCACTGACGAGCTGTTATACAGCGAAACGCATCTGGAGCTGAATCCGACGAAGGAAAGCAACTAACCTTTAGAAAACTAATATTGTTACTATTTTTAAAAATATGATAACGTAAATGAGAAAGTAATAATATAATAATTATTTGTGCCCACTTTCTTATTTCCAATAAATGATTTAAAAGTATAATTCACATCTTTACTTACAGCGTATCAAAGCTCTCTAACGTAGTACCAAGTCTCTCTTAATATTGAAGAGTTAAAACGCTTCACAATACTACAAAAAATGGCATATATGTGCTGCGTCCAGACTTGTGACAAAACCCCGTGTCGTGACACCGTCACGAACCTCGTCGCGTGACATCGTCGTGTTTACCGCGTGTCATCAGTTATCAGATATTTAAATATTTTCTAATGTTAATGTTCCTTTGGAACACATTAAGTGGTAGACATTTGTAAATTTTATAAGCACTTCAATTTTCTTGGTTTAAAAATTAATATTTATACGTATATTTAAGTGCCACAGCATGGTTATTGGACTGGGAGACATTATAAATAGGTACAAAAAAAAAATAAACATACCGTGCTTTAGTGAAATATTAACATAAACTAAAAACTTTTTTGAAACATAACCACTACAAAAAAAGACCTTGCTTCTACGAAGGAGACGATTCAGATTTGATTTACACCTCATTTGCAGTTAAAGAACACTATCTCATAAAACTTGTTAATTTTATTAATGCCGTTAAACAGGGTGAATGGAAACTGGATGAAAAATACTAAATTGTTAAAATTCAATGCAGGAAGCTTGAATTTAGGTGATTATACTCACGACATGTCTGACAGCCTAAAATTAATGAGTTGCGCAATTTTACTATTGGCATAATTGATAACTGTCATTTTAATATCATAGTACAACATTTTGCCGTTTTAATGACCAGCCAAACTATATTTTATGTCCCAGAATAAGAAAAAAATAAGTTACGAGTTAGCGAATCAGTCTTAATATGCCTTAATTTGTACCATTACCGTACCGTAGTGGCTAAACAACAAAGTTTCTTACATATAAACATACTTATCGAGAGGGTAGTCGTTGCTGACTAGTTGAGAAATAGACTAGTGAATATTGGGGACTGCAGCAAATGAAAGAGTACTCTTTAAAGTTATTTCAAGGTATCGGAAATCATATATTTCATTTCCATCCTCAGGGACTAACAACTTTGTTGAGATTGCTCATACAGATATTCATAGAATTAATTAAAGACATGCGAGAAGAAAACGTGTTGAAACCCGAGTCAATTACAATTACAACCAAAGTCCGGAGATAATATTAAAAACATTGTATATGGACGAAGAAACACACAATTTAAAATAAAATCAACTTAGTTGTTCACATTTTGAAAAAATTCGTTACTTAATTTAAAATTATGGAATTAATAAGCGGGAAAACAGGACTTGCGTGTCACCATTTTAAGTGACTAAATATGTTAGGAAATACTGTCATTTTTATATGTCATTGAATTTGTCAGAATTATTTTTAATGCAGTTTACAATAAGGATAATATTAAACTAAGAATTTTCGGATTAAAGTGTTATCATGCAGCAAACCTGAAAAATCGTTGTACCGAATTATATGAGGTTCGAAGTGTTATTATTAATATTGGCATTAATTGTAAGTAAATTTTTATCTAAATGGAGCGGATATGAATAGATTACACTTAAATGTTGGATATCCGTTCTTTTGTTCATACCATTAGGTTCTTGTGCAATAAATGTCATTTCCAAAAACAATATTTTTTTATAGTTAGTTTGTGAGGTTATAATCTAAGCTGAATTGAAGTTAATGTTATGGTCCAAATTATTTGCATGTTCGGCTGAATAGTCTAGACAGTTTTGGGGTGACTTCCTTTATGTAAGGCAATGAAGTGAATTTAAAGTTCAAAGTCGCTTCAGTTATATTTCTGTTTGTATTGTTAATATTGCTCACGTTGGGTGCTTATGTTATAGTGGAGGACGTGCTGAAAAGTATCTTTTTTACCAGTGTGTGGCAGGGTATGAGTTATTGATGAAAAGTTGGAGGAGGATGTTAAGATTCCTATTTAGGAAAGATGGGTGTGAAATTTTCGAAACTCTCGTTTTCATTTATTTTATTAAGTTCACTTTAACGATGTGTTTATGGTAGGAGTGGTAGTTTAAATATCTACCTGCACTTCAAGGTTTTTGGTACCAGTCTATGGCAATTGTGTTCTCTATATTGCGTATAAATCTGGTATCTAGGAACGGAACAGAATGAGAGTCATCTTCCGTTTCTATTCGCACTATAATTCATTTGCTGCAGTCCCCAATATTCACTAGTCTATTAAACATATTTATATGTCATATTATCATCGCAAAAGAATTATAATACAACAAGTTGTTGCTGAAGGCCGTGTTCTGTAAATACCTAACCCTATTTCTGTTACCAATCACCAGCTGTTTCCATTGCCTGGCTGTTTCCATTGACCCGCAAGTCTGGCTATCAAAAAAAATCTGGCATTTATCCTCTGGACCAGCTATACACGAAATTAAAGAAAATAGAAACAAAAGAGTTAATATGCTGATATAATTCATGATATATTTCGATATACCCGTACAACGAAAAAGAGGAAGATTTGATGTGGTAGCTGGTAAAAGTGTAACTGGAGCAGATATTCGAGATGAAGAAAGTGGAAAAGAAAATTTTGATTTAGGCTCGCAAAAAGCTGAAGACGATGAATATAACGAAGCAAATTAATTAGGAAGTCGAAGAGGACCTAAATTAAGGGAAGTTGTTGAAGAATTGTCGAAATCAGGAGATAATGATGATGAAATTAATATTCCTTTAGCCCAGATTGCTGCAACTTAAGCCTAGCGTGAAAATGTAGCAATCCATAGTGTTTCCTTTAAAGGATAGTTACCAAATATCAGACTGGTCGCTGGCTGCCTTCCAAACCAACTTAAAAAAAAAAACGAAAAATTCAAGCTCTTTATTAGAAAGGTCTTTAAGAATCTTAGTATAGAAGATGACATTTGTGGCATCGCCCTACCAAGCAATACGTAGGATACATTTATGAGGTACCTTTGGAACCTAATATTTGCTATTTCTTCTATGTTCAAGTTCTTGGGCCGATTTATCAATCTGATGATGGCATCGTTTTCTTCAAGCGATTCAAAGAGGTGGATCCTTGAATTTTCTATCCACCAAAGTTACCTTATTCAATCCTGCCAAAGACTCTGATGCGCAGCATATCTTTAGAATATGATTTTAAGTTTGCTTTTTTGTTCCTTAAGTTAGTATAAAGTCGTAGCAGGAGTAATCTGTGATATAGTGCTGCTGCAAGAATGAATGCAGCAGCAAGTTTGTTGCTCCTGTAAAATAAGAATTTTATATTTTTCTTATTTTTTACCTAATAAACGATTTTATTATCAAATTTGTGGATTTTTCAAATGCCGTTCCATTAAAAACTATCCCCTAGCCTTCAATTTTTATTTCAAAGTATTTCCATTGGCCTCCAAGATGGTATAGTAGTGAAAAGCATGCAAAATGAAGTAAGGTTTCTTTTTACCCCGCTTGGAGGGCGAATAGAAAAATACTACTTTTGATTTCTTTTGAAGAAAACCGTGAACTTTTTTAAAATTGTGCAGCCGTCCTTTTAATATATTATTATTACTTTTGACACACATTTTCCATATTTTTCGTTGTCGATAAAATACGCAGTTACAGAGTTTGAAACATTGAAAACTGCTTTTTCCACTACTAACCGATAACATCGCCATTATTGACCGATTATTAACGTTAGAAATAGTTTTTCTCTACCTTATAAGTTATTATTGACCATGGTCAATAATAAGGCTTTGAAATCCATTATTGACCGATCTTCAAGAATCTATTTGAACGCAGGTAACTTGATTTTTTGATTCTACAACATGAATTCATAAACATTAATAACCTGAAAGGTGATTTATTGTGGTTAGGCAACCAGATAATAAAATTATCAATACATATTAGATTATTAGAGATGCTTGATATTGTAAAATATCGATACAATTATTAATACTATAAAGATAAATGTCTTATAAAAGTTTGTAGGAGTGGAACAAATATTATATTAACCACGGTTTAGAAAGCTTATAGCCCTCGCTCCGCTCCTCGTGATTTAAACTTGCCGCTCGGGCAACAATGATGGCTGTCTAGAGTCTAGACCTTGGTTAATAATATACTATTATTCCCCGTTTTACAGTACCTAGTCAATTCAGCAATTTCAAAAAGTTAACCCACCGTCAGGGTCTCAAGCATACTTTAACATAATCTGGTTACATGTTTTATAGATTATCGAGAAATCTTAAAAACATTTTCAAAAACGTGACTAAATAAATTTTGAATTTGTTACGTTGTTTATGCTATTCGATTGTCAATACATTTTATAAATTTAATGGTATTGGGATGTACAGAGTAAATTAAAAGTTAAGTTAAATATTTTTGTTGCGAAAATACCGACAGGAAACCATCTTACAATGTATACAAATACGGTGATTAAATTAATAAATTAAAAATTGACCCCATTTTTATTAAATTTTTGGAATCTGTGGTAAAAATTATAATTTATAAATAGGCGAAGTTGACATAATATTTCAAAACTTAATTCAGAAAATACTTTTTGATGAGCATATAGATCACCTCGTAATATTGTAATAATATACAAGGTGTTTCATTAAGAAGCAATTTTAATGTGTTTCGCAGCCCCTCCTTGCCTACTCCCATCAAATTGCCACTAATTCTATTTCCTGTAAGATATGTCTTTTAATTTGTTTTTATAATGGTTTATCTTTACTTTTGTATTACCAATTGTATTTGTATTTCCGTATTGGTATATTCTGCATGTATACAAACGTGGCTTGTATCCATGAATATTTTATTTATCACCCCATATCATGCAACTGTCCTTTATAAAGAACGCTTAATAATTAACGCTTTGATAATAGAAAAAAAAGTTATTCTAAAAATTTGTTTTCTATATTTCAACTACAGAATTTTTTTTTATAAAGAAAAGTTTTTTTTATAAAAAGATAGTTTCAAAACTTAACAAGAATGTAATATTGTTTTACCATGTCCTTAAATAAACATATAGCTTACAGAATCCATAATTTTCAGTCATCGTCATCCCAAAAATGTATATATTATTAATTATGATTAAAGGAATAGTTACTATTTACAAAAGGTAACTAAATTCTTAGTTAGTTGGTTAATGTATCTAGTTATTGTAATTCTAAAGATATTCTAAAAGTAACTAAAATACTTTTGAGGTGTAGATACTAAAAATGTACAGGGTGAAAACGTTATTTATAAATTACATGAAATGTAACCAGTTTCTAAAAGAGCAACTACAAGTACTTAGTATCTGATAGGGCAATTTAAGAATATATTTGATTAAGAATATTAAGGATTTTTACAAGGAACACATTCAGTAGTAGTAGTATAAATAGAGGGATAGTAGGTAGCACAACTTTATTTTTAAAAATATATTCATGTATTTAAGAAACAAGGGTCGGGTGAGTAGGGCGTTAGTATATTTACTTAACTTTATTTTTATGACAAAACTTAAAGATGGACGATGAACTAATAGAAATTAATATTTTTTACAACTTTGGATAACGGATACAAATTACATTAAATATTTCTCATTTCTAATAAAAAAAAAGTTATAATAAAACTTGTCTGTTCCTGGGAAGTTTATTTATACAGGGCTGCCTAGAAGTCCGGAATAAAATTAATATAGCCTTAATCTGTAACTTTTGAGAAAAATGCTCGAACACGTCAATTTAGTTTTATACAGGCTCACATTTTGACGTTATTCGTTTGTTTTTTTTACAGACATTTGTCAAAGATATGACGACATCGGTCTTTTTTAAATGGAAACATACAGCTTGTGATACATCATTTGAAAGCTAGTATTTCGTACAGTATGCTCATAAATTTTGACGCGATTATGTCGAACTATTTCAAAATGGCGACTGTTAAAATTTAAAAAAAAATCCCTATTTAAATAAGCGGAAATGATAAATAATTGATGTTTTGTGATATTGTGAACTTGTAAAATTAATTTAGGTATTTCCGAAGTCTTGATATTGTTAGGATGTGGAGATAAAATAAGAAGTCAAAGTGAAGTGTGCACTTTATTTAGTGCTAAATATCCGGTAAATCAAATTTCACAGGGCACTGTTAGTAAAATATTCCACAAATTTGATGAACAGGGCACAGTAAAGGACTTGCCTAAGAATGGACGGTCACGTATTTTAGGCGACGATGAAAAATTGGATATTGCATTATCTCTGCAGAATAGTCCGCATGTCTCAACAGATTCATTGGCTCGAAATCATAATACATCTAGAGGTACTATTGAAAGATTTTTGAAAGCAGAAAAATGCCACCCTTATAAAGTATGTCTTGTTCAAGAGCTCTTAGAAGATGACTATGATAGGCGTTTGCAATTTTGCGAAGAAATGATGAGACGGTGTGACGAGAATAATAGGTTTTCACAGAACATATTATTTTCGGATGAAGCTACTTTCTATTTAAACGGGGTGGTTAACAGACATAATACTCGTTTCTGGAGTCAAGAAAATTCATGATGGATATTTGAAGCGCATACTCAGCGGCCCCAGAAAGTAAATGTATGGGCAGGTATCATTAATAACCGAATTTTAGGGCCATTTTTTTGGAAGGAAACCTCACAGCTGAACGTTACCTGGATTTCTTAACCTTCGAGTTCAGGCCTGCTCTAGCTGTAATTTTTCCCAACGAAGTAGATCCAGATATACCTAATGAAACAATTTGGTTTCAGCAAGATGGTGCTCCCCCGCATTCTGGTGTCAATGTGAGAAGATATTTAGATCGGATATTTCCACGTCGCTGGATTGGACGATGTGGTACAATTGAATGGCCACCGAGGTCCCCAGACTTAACGCCTCTAGACTATTTTCTTTGGGGATATTTAAAAGAAAAAGTTTACTAAAATAGGCCAAATAATATTGAAGATTTGAAGAACAAAATTAGATTGGAGACACATAACATACCGGCTGAAGCCATTCGAAATTCCGTCGATGGATTTTACCACCTTTTTGTTGTATTTTGTTTTGCTTCGTTACATTTTTATTTTTTTTGACAAAATAAATAACAAATAAACCATAACTATTGTTAAGTCACAATGTCACAAAATGTCAGAACGTGAAACAATGAAGATTTTTTACCTTGAAAGGCAAAAAAAACCTCAATGATTTATCATTTCCACTTATTTAAATAGGGATTTTTTTTTTAATTTTTAACAGTCGCCATTTTAAAATAGCTTGACAGAATCGCGTCAAAATTTATGAGAATACTGTACGAGATAATATTAGCTTTCAAATGATGTATCAAAAGCTGTATATTTCCATTTAAAAAAAAGATCGATGTCGTCATATCTTTGACAAATGTCTATAAGAAAACAAACGAATAACGAATAACGTCAAATCGTAAGCATGTATAAAACTAAATTGACGTGCCCGAGCATTTTCCCCAAAAGTTAAAGGGTAAGGCTATAATAATTTTATTCTGGACTTCTGGGCAGCCCTGTATACGCCATCCCAATAGCTAAAAAATATCTGATTTTTCTTGGTAGATATTAAATTTTTAAACACTATTTCTTAATTAGTATTGTAAATTGCATTAACAAATAACCACCCATTACGGTTTCACGAAAATTTTATTATTTCTGTTAATTTTATTGTTGTTTTGTTATTATGCTTCTAAAAACCGTTAATTATTATTATTTTATAAAAACACATTAATATAGTAAATATGGCTGGGTTTAAACAATAGAAACACATTTTATTAATAATTTAATTAATTTATTTTTAATATGCTAATATGAATTTCAAACAAAAAAAAAAGGTAACAAAGAACCTAAAATATAATTTTATTTAAACACTGTTAAGCTAAACCTATTAAATAAACATAAATAAAGTAAAAAAGCTAAATGAAAAAGAAACTTTTATAAGGGACCAAATAACGGCATGTTTGGTTCCTTAGTTAGTTTAAAAGAATCTTAGTTACTTTGACAGTAACTAGTTACTCTTTAAATGTATAGTTACTCCTGAAAAGTGACTAGATAGAAGATACCTTTAATAATTAATTATTAATAACAGCTAATTTTGGCATACCTAATAAAATATCTTGGTTACTATATATCTAGATACCTAAAATATCTAGATACAAAAAAGTATCCTTTTTATTAAGTTACTCACAGCTAATCCAGTAAGCAATGATTTTTGAAGTCGATAAACTTTAAACTAAGCCCTAATTTAAATTTAGTTTTTTACAAAACAATAAACTTTCAATAAAAACGAATGAATTCTTGTGATATTGATATTGGGTGATCCAGAAAACTTGTCAAATCGTCATTGTAAAAATTTGGGTCAACAAACTTTGCATTTATTTAGTCAGTTGATTATTTAAATTACAATAATTTAGAATTTTAAATTGGGTTTTTACAAATAATGGTGACAACGTTTAAGGAAATATAAATTATTTATGGCCAAAATAGTATCAGACTATGAACCACCTAAACCGTACTTCAACCTATCCAAACTTATATACCAGAGGCTTAAATTAATAAACCATTTAGCAGTAACTATAAATTATAAATTATAAATTAAGAGCTCCCTCAAATGTTTCATCAGGTAGGGCTATTAACTAACCTATATCAGTGAAACTCATTTGAGAACCCTGGATCGTAGGAAGCTCGGACAACATGGTAAACTAACTTATAACATGATATCATCTGGTAACGTAAGGAAATGCATCTATGTCAGAAAGGGCGTGGTATGCGTGTCTAGGCTAAACTCGTTGTAAAGACCTAGCGACCGCCAAACTAAGGTACGAGGAGGATGGGACAACTAAGCTGATCTGCCTACATTCCCTAAGACTCACAAAAATCGCCACATTTCGTAGAGTTTAAGACTCTAGTAGGTTACTGCAAGGCCGAGCGCCTATTTGGTAAGTAATAGCTTGTGAATTATTCAGGGAAATAAACCGACTTTTGTAATCAAAAGGCGGCAGAAGTGGGGTGATATAAAAATAAAGTGCGCAAAGAACGGAGTACTATGGTAGAGCGTGCTTCTGGCCAATCTGAGGATCGTTACTAGGAAACTCATTAAGAAGGCAAAGATGACGGAAGACTGGGACAGTTACGCCCGGACTCTTACAGACTATAACAAACCCCAAAGGACAGCACAGCGACTGCTATGGAGCAAGGTCTGTGGCACCCGAAATAACTACCAAACATCAAACGTCAATCTCGGTTTTAGCAATAAAAAATCAACAGGAGAATACACAACAAACAGAAAGGAGACTCTAGAAGCTCTGACTTAAGCGCATTTTCCGAGATCAAAAATTACGCAACCGCAAAATAAACAATAACAGCTAAACCTTGTGAACAAGGCCCAGGGAGCCGACTGAGTAACTGCAAAATAAGCTGTTAAGGAACAAACGCCCTATTGGAACAGTCGAACTTTTCAAATCACCGAAACAGGACGAAATTTATTTCGTGTTATTCCAACAGGGAATTGATCTTCTAATGACGCACCTCTACTATGCTTGCCTTGCTATGGGCGATACCTCCAAAGCATGGAGTATCGCTAACGCCTTGTTTACCCCCAATCCCGAACGTATCACATATACCGAAGCCAAGATATGTCGACCAATAAGTCTTTCCTCCTTCTTATTAGATATGCTGGAAAAGCAAATAGACAGGCGTATCAGAGAAACTCCTATTCGACCATCAATATCCTTATCAACCAGGGAAATCATGTAATATTGTTAGGAGGGCGAGACGTCGCTATATCCCAAAGAAATTGACCTGCGCGCCTTGGCATTTTATAACGCCTCCTGCGCTGCTGAGGTAACAGCTTCTTAGAGACATGAACTAGATGGCACCACCCGCAGGTTAAAACCACTTTAGATAAAGACTCCATTGAAGCACAGGTTTCTCAAGGATGCCCCCTTAAGGAGGCGTCCTGTTACCTTACTTATACAATAGTGGTAATTGAGCTGCTAACCCATTTTAACCGAGAATGCTTCTACGCCCAAGAATACATCGACGATGTGGTAATACTCACACAAGGAACATATGAAGTTAATCTTAAAGTAAACGCGCCTCAAAAGGAAGAACCCAAGAAAGAATTAGGGTACTATCAAAACCTAATCCTAGTAGCTAAAGCATTCAATTCGAGACCACATTAAAACAGTAAATGAAGTAAAATATCTAAGATTAACCCGGGATGCCAAACTAACTTGGAGCGCACAAATCTATAAAGCCTTAAACAAAGCCACAATGTGTTTCGTGAGATGGAGAGCTTATTTTTGGGAATTTGTGGCCCGAAATCGAAGCTGGTACTCTGGTTTTAGGTCACAGTCATCAAACCCCTCGTTGTATATATATAAACTAAACACCTTGCAAATGCTAGTATGCCTATACACGAAATACTGCTAAATTATCCTGGGCTGCAACCATAGAAAATCGGATGAAAATCACTAGTGAATGGAAACAACTCGCCGTGGATCTAGGTCACATAAGAGCACGGACATTATTAACAATAATCTCTTGAAGATGCGAATAGACCTCATGAAAACGATCTATAATTATTTTAAGAAATCATTCATCATTAAATGCGATGCTGATCTTCGTCTTAGTCATAAACGGCAGATCGAGTGGATGCTGGCATATTTTGGGAGAGACCCAAGGTAAACATCAATATCATCCTGGGAATCTATCACACAGTGTACCAGGCCGAAATACATGCATCCACGGGGCTACCACTACCAAGACACACATTCTTTCAGTTAGTCAAGCTGCCCGCACGGCTTTAAATTTCCATTAATTTAGATTTAATATCACAATGTGGAGTAAATTATCTGCCTTCTAGGAATAACAAGATCGAACGCATATGGGTTCCTGGTCACTTAGTGATAGCAAGCAACGAAAGAGGAGACAAACTAGCCATGGCCAGATGGTTTCTGCAACAATATGTAAACCATTACACCTAGACAGAGACACGAAAGGGCTACAATACGGAATCCCTTAAAATTAACAACTAATATGCTGCTTCTAATATGCATTCAAATAAAGCAAGCAATAGGCATAATCACAGGCTACTGTCTTTTAAGAAGACACCTGCAGAGGATTGGAATTCACTTTGTGATATGAGCAAGAAACCGCCTTACACATTTCACAATACAACTGCTATGCGCTGTCTTGCAGAATGCTAAAATTATTTGAAGGAATTCAACATGGTAACACTTTCTCACATGAAAATCTTGGAGGAAAGCTACTGAATCTAATCAAAGAAACCAAAACAAAATAGGGGAGCCCTAAAGCTGGCCTCGCTTTTATGCACATCACCTGACAATTAATGAAAATGAAACGAAAGTAAATCCACTTTAACGTATTATCTAGTAATTGGTCTTTGTCTTTGTTTATTGAAATCATGTGCGCTACTAATATATTAGAAAATCAGTAAATTGAAAATGCAAGAAAAACAAACTAATTTAACCTTTTGCTTCATAGGCTATATTAAGTCATAAATATGACAAGGCATTAATTAAAAATCTAAAACCGGACTAATTCATACGATTTTCTAAAAACAATAATAAGTTTTAAATTTATAAAACTGAAAATTAAAGGAAATTCTGAACTTTTTTTAGTATATTTGCGAGCATTTAGAGTTATTAGGTATTAAGCCAAGAACCAGAAAATTTAGAGCTGTTATATTTTAAGTTACATGGGGCTTAGTTGTCAGTCTGTTATCAAAATCGATAAACATTTAGAGATTTTTTCGGCTTTAATCTTTATCATTATAATCAACTAGGTTTTGTTAAATCTTATTTCACTTTTTTAAAAATATGTTTCATTTTAATATTTAGACCACATCATCATGCCGTACATTAAAGTGTGCTTTAGACGTTTTTATCTACGATTCTGCTAGTCAGAATCAAATACGTTCCTTAAGCCTTGAGCTGTTTTCAGGAGATCCAAAAATCTGACTAAACCATTTAACTCTGCTTGCCTAAATAGCTGAGAGCAAACTTCATCATTGCCCTTCTAAAACGACAAATCACCCTTATTTACTATGCAAAAACTTTAGCAACCCACAATTTAATTTTAGAAGAAAATAATCGTTGGGTTTTGGGGCCAGTTACCATAAGAAAGGAAGTTTTCTCAGTTGCCGGCGTTTTGCATTATTTTAAAGCATTTGTAAGCGATTCAAAAATAAAACTCTTGTTTATATTCTCTTCTTCCAAATTTTTAAAATCCTGAGAAGCTACAGGCACCGCAACGGTCGCATCATGTAACGCTGACCTTACATGGGGACTATATTTTCGCGTCATGTAAAAACCTTTGACAGCCGTTGTATCTTCGTTACGTATGGGGTACTTTCGCTTAAGACTTTCTAGTAATCGGCATTTGCTTTGTTTGATATGTGTGTCGTTCGTGTTTGTTCCACAAATTTTTAAAACTGCCTATTTCTATTCGCGACTGGGATGTATTAGTTTGGAGCTTTTTTACTGTTATTTCTTGTACAGCCTTTCTACTATTGATTGGGATCAATAAGGGCCAGTCTTTCGGTACTTTGCTGGTAGAATTTGGTCTGGCTGTAATATGCGAGTCCGTTATAAGTGCTTTAGTCGAAACGTCCGTGCGTCTGTAATAGTCTGCTATTGTCTTTAAAAACAATTGATTTAACGTCAGTGTTTTAAAATCATTGTGGAGTGCGTGATTCATCGTGTAGCTGGTGACACTTGTAATGAGTTTTAGTGCCCGATTTTGAACTACCTGACACTTATTTAGCTCCGTCTTACTTACGTTGCACCATGATGGCGCTCCATAAATGAGAACCGGTCTGACCAAAACCTTGTAGAGGTTGACTTTTTTCCTATTTCCAAGCCTACTCCGCAGGGGTAGTTAGAGCTTAATTGTCGGAATGCTAGTTTGACTCTGTTGATTGAATTAAGCCTCCAATTCAGCTTTTGATCGAATATCGAGGTATTTTACTTCCCGGTACCAATTCACTTGAACCCTACCGACTCTGAACCTCGTTTCGGGCCGTCTAACGCGACTTTTAAATTGCCGACCAAACATATGGATTCTTAATTTATATTTTTATTTATCTGGTTAAATCCCATTATATTGCAGCAGCAATAGTCGATAGCTTCTTTTCTTCCTCTTTGATCACACCTGATGGGTCATCCACGGCTTGTCCTGATTTACATTACTAGTCCCAAAACAAGCATGTTTGACCAGTGGCGTAGTATAGGCTTTTGCCGCCCTGGGCGGAGGTCAAATTTGCCTTCTCCCCCTTTTAATATTCGACCCAAAAAGTTAAAAAAATATTGAAATTTTAAAGAACTAAACAGTTCGGAGGCATTAAAAATAAGTTAGTGTACCTACTCAATGTCGATCCTAAATAATTTCCAATCAAATTCATTTTGGAAAAGTTTGTAGAGTGACTAAGAATCTGAGATTCGCCCAACGACAAGAAATTCCCCGTTAATTGAATCAGGTTGCGCTCAAGGATCCCCAGGTCTTAACTCACCCAGCAGCAGCAACTTTTACAGATGCAAACTAACCTAAGCTGAACTTAATTCGAGTCTGACAGCAACTGTACAGTGTACAGTTTAAGCTAGTTCCCTTTTAAAAAAGTTGCGAGCGAGTTAAGAATGTGTGTTAATCGAGGCCAGGTAATTCTCGAGCAGCAACAGCGCACACAGAATGAGCGCTCAATCATATTATACTCGCTCAACGTTAGGAAATTCCTCTGTTCTTTCGTTCGGTAACCAGTCGTACAGATTGTTAGTTACTGTCAACAAGAAATTAAAAAAAGCCACGCTATGCTATTTTATGTTATTCTTGTTTTATAAGGTGAATTTTTCCCAAAAGTTATCCAGCGAATTTTTTAAATTTGACCTTCCGACCTATGAATATTTCGCAAAAAATAAATTATGGTGCTTTTATCAGGTTAATGTTAAAGTATACAGGGTGTCCGGTAAGTACCTCCTAATTTCTGGGGAGTATACGGAGGACAAAATAACCCTAATTTGTTATAAAAAAAATTTAAATTCAAATTCAAATTCAAAAATATTTATTTTCAAAATCATTACAAAATTTGAAATATATCGTGTTTAAAAAAAAAAATGGTAAACAAATATAAGTAATGTTTATGTAATCTTTTTGAGTAGATTTTCTAGAGGATAAGCTTTATCAATTCACCAAAGCGTTGCCTTGTCCGGTGAGGTGATATCTCTATGCGGTATATAATATATAACATTATCTGATATACCCTTTGTATATTTATCACTTTTTCGGCATTCAACTCAATTAAAATTATAAATTATTAGACTATAAAGAAATTTAATTTTCGATATAAACTGCTGATCAATTTTGTGGCACGAAGGCAAAGTATAGGTTAAACTTAAATCCAAGTAGCTATAGAAATTTTTTGGCGATCTTAACGCGATTTCCAGATTCTTATAAAGAAAATGTTTGAAAATGAGACTTCTAGACTCATCTACCTGAACATCATCATATGTCTATAATACAGGGAGTTTCACATTTACCTCGCATCATTTATAAATTTTAAAACGTTCCCAAATTTACAACCGTTAATTTTTTTCCAATTTTTTCCTAAAATTATTTTTGCTGGGCTCTTATATCGGGACTTATTTCTTGATATTGCTCTAGTGATGATAATACGAGGGTTTATTAAAAAATTGAATTTATTGATAATTTAATTTTTGTATAGTATAAATCTATCAACATTGTACTATAATTTTTGATGTTTCTATGATAAATTTTATTATAATTAATAAATTGTTATATACAGAGTTGAACAAAATTTCTCATTTTTAAGAAAATTTACAATAATAATAAAATTATTATCAGTAACGGACATGCCGCTCTACGCCTGGCTCTAGAACCAAATAAAATTGTTTAACGTTTCGTATTTTAACAACAAAAAATGCGTCTAACAACCTTAGGCCAGATTCGTGTAACCTTCTTCTTACTGTTACATTTGACACACTAACTTGACTCGCAGCACGTAGACTTGCATTAATTCTTCTGGAAGTATATGTTCTATTTCTTCGGTCTAGGAGCGTTGCATACCGAGCTTGTCGATTATTTAATATCCTAGGCCTGCCGCCGCCATGCCTGTAGTCAGCGCTCCCATGCCGCTATAATCTTCTCATTACTTTCGTAATGGTGCTGCGGTAAACATTATACAGAGTGCCTACATCTTCATGACTCCTTCCATCCAGTACTAAACGTACTACGTTTTGAATTTCATTTGAACCTAACTTTGGAGCTGGAATTTTCGGGTTTTTAATAAATAATCCAGCAAAAATTGTAATTGAGAACAATTAATTTATACACATAACATTACCGAATGTCATGAACATTACCATAGAAACGTTTATTTCAGAGCCGCCTTTGCACTTTTTTTTTTAAATCTAAGACTGAAATGAAATTGTTTCTATTATCTCGCATTTTGAGAGGTTTTACCAAAAATAAGAAATGTTGTTCAACCCCGTACATTGCAATTTGTTAATTATCATAAAATGTATCATAGAAACATCAAAAATTATAGCACAATGTTGATAGTTTTGTGCTTTAAAAAAATTAAATTATCCATAAATGCAATTTTTTAATAAACCCTCGTATTTTTTGATTTGTCATTACTAGAGCGATATCGAGAAAAACGTCCCGATATAAGAGCCCAACAAAAATAATTTTAGGAAAAAGTTGGAAAAAAATTAACGGTTGTAAATTTGGGAACGTTTTAAAATTTATAAAGGATGCGAGGTAAATGTGAAACTCCCTGTATTATAGACATATGATGATGTTGAGGTAGATGAGTCTAGAAGTCTCGTTTTCGAACATTTTCTTTTTAATAATCTGGAAACCGCGTTAAGATCGGCCAAAAATTTCTAGAGCTACTTGGATTTAAGTTTAACCCACACTTTGCCTTCGTGCCACGCAATTGATCAGCAGTTTATATGTCATTTGTGGAGGAAGACAGAAGTTTTGTTTTATCTATATAATAAATATAATATAACAAATAAATAAATAATAAAATTGTAAAAACTGATCGTAATATAAGTTATCTAAATATAATAATAATCCTAATAATAGGAGTGATGCGGAGGAGAGAGACCATTTTGAGAACATATATGCATATAAATATATAAAAGTGACTAATTTTAATGTGTATCAAAAAAAGAAGGTAGAATATTATATTTTATATATTTGGATGATTGAAAATTAACCACTTAGTAATGAAACATTCCTGAAGTGCTCCCTAACGGAGATACAGAGCCCCAAAGAGGTACTCAGCTCTAACTTTTAAACCGACTAGTATAATTCAATGAAATTTTAATATTTTATCGAGGCCATAAAGAGTCATTAAACCATCATCAGGGAAGTCAGGAACTGACTTGCCACCACACTCGTTGGTCCAACATTTTGACCTTTGTCATCTGAGGGCTAGAAACTGATTTTTTAATTACTCTGGGCATTCCTATTCATAAAAGGTACTCTTAGTTTATTTCGATACAACTGGGTGTTTTGATGCATACTCCTAAGTTACTAATGCTAAACACAAAATGAAATACGCAGGATATGCTGATGTACAGGGTCTTCCAACGAGGACTGAACAGGGGCTCATTTTTGAGCTTCCTTGTATTTAAAGAAAAATCCAAAATAGCCAATCGATGTACTTTTTCCTGCAGAATTCAAAAATGAAACCAAAAATTGATTTGAACCAGAAACAAAAGAGTTACGCTATGGATAAGGTGTTTTTTAAATGGAACATAGCTTTTTTTATACGATTTTTGGAACGAGTGGCTTTTTTTTGTCCGTTCTGATTAAAATATTTAATATTGTGACAGCTATTTTTATTAAATTTTAATGTTTTATCCAGTATAATTTAACCTTAACCTGTTTGAAACATACACTAGGTAATAAAGGTATAATCACCTTTGAATCCTTCAAAGTCAAAAAATTTGACAAATTTACTATAATATTGCCGAAATGAAATATTCATTAGATGAGAGATTGCAGATTGTTATCTTGTTCTACAAATGCCAAGAAAATGCAAGAGAAGCAAGGAGAAGATTTATTGCAAATTTTCACAGAAATATATCCGTCAATACTAACTATTCTAAGGATAAAGAACCTATTTGAGGAAAATAAAACATTACATGACAGAAAAAGAAAACCAACTCTATACTAATTTAAAAAAAAAAACATTAATAATTTAATTGTTCAATGTGACCTCCGTTGTTCCCGAAACATGTGCGATAACCTCTTTGTAGCCTTTCCAAACTTGCTGTTATACTGTGATTTTCCTGGTTAAGGCGATTTATTACATTCACAATTTTCTGCATGATCTCTTCAATATCGTGGTTTCGCTGCTTGTATACCACGTTCTTTAAATGGCCCCAAAGAAATGTGTCTAATATTGACAAATCGGGGCTATTGGGTGGCCAAGCATAGGTTCCATTTCTACCAATCCATTCTTCATGGCGTCCGTTTAAATATTGAGTAACCTCACGCACGGCATGCGGAGGGGCCCCATCATGTTGCCAAATTAAATTTTGATATTCTTCCAATGGTAAATCTTCCAAAAAGTTCTCAATTTCGTTTTCTAAGAACTCGTAGTATCTCTGTCCATTTAAAGTCCCGTTAAAAAATATTGGTCCCAAAATGCTATTATTTTTTATGCCACACCAAACATGGATTGAAGTCCTTCCTTGAAATTTAATGGTCTGAAATTTTCTTGGATTTCCAACGGCCCAGTGATGATTATTATGTCTATTGAAAACCCCCGATGTTGTGAATGTGGCTTCGTCAGTCCATAAGATATTTCTGAATAAATTAGGGTCTTCGTTTTCTTTCCGAATCACAATTTGGGAAACAAATTGGAAGCGAAGTTCTTTTTGTGCCGGTGTTAGATGTTGAAGTGGAAGGATATGATAAGACTTAAATTTATGATTTCTTAAAGTCCTGTGAACAGTTCCTTGGGTAACTCTTCTGCGTCTTACACCGCCGCCGTATTGAACGTCCCGAACTGCGTCCGAAATTGATTTGGTTGGATTCAGTCGAAAATAATTCACAATGGCACGGTCTCGATTTCTATTCCTTTCTGGATTTCTTTTTCTGTCATGTAATGTTTTATTTTCCTCAAATAGGTTCTTTATCCTTAGAATAGTATTGACAGATATATTTCTGTGAAAATTTGCAATAAATCTTCTCCTTGCTTCTCTTGCATTTTCTTGGCATTTGTAGAACAAGATAACAATCTGCAATCTCTCATCTAATGAATATTTCATTTCGGCAATATTATAGTAAATTTGTCAAATTTTTTGACTTTGAAGGATTCAAAGGTGATTATACCTTTATTCCCTAGTGTATGTTTCAAACAGGTTAAAGGTGAATTATACTGGATAAAACATTAAAATTTAATAAAAATAGCTGTCACAATATTAAATATTTTAATCAGAACGGACAAAAAAAAAATCACTCGTTCCAAAAATCGTATAAAAAAAGCTATGTTCCATTTAAAAAACACCTTATCCATAGCGTAACTCTTTTGTTTCTGGTTCAAATAAATTTTTGGTTTCATTTTTGAATTCTGCAGGAAAAAGTACATCGATTGGCTATTTTGGATTTTTCTTTAAATACAAGGAAGCTCAAAAATGAGCCACTGTTCAGTCCTCGTTGGAAGACCCTGTACATTAAATTGTTGGGAAGCGCTTTCCAACTCTTCCATGACTTCATGCTAAATTGTTTTCAGCTCAGACATTGTCAAGTTTAAAAACCTTTCAAAGGGTTGATCGGAGCTTAATTAAGTTACAGTGTTATTAAAATACAAAAATAATGAAAACGCTTAAATGTTATTTTGGCAAATGTTCAATATCGGCTCCACGTACTTTCAACACATTTTCTTAGTTTTCGAATATTTTCCCGCTGCACTGCAAATAATATTCCGGCCTTATTACGGACTTCGTTAGAATGCTGTGTTATTTTCGCTAGCAGTTCTTTTATAGTATTTACTGGTTTTGTATAAACTAGTTATTTTAGATGTTCCCAGAAGTAAAAGTCTAAGGGATTTAGGTCTGGAGCCTTTGGCGGCCATAAAGCAGGCCCACCTTGATCTATTCATCGAGGACCAAAACCGCTTGTTAGGTGCTAACTTACTATACAGTTATAATAAGGTGGAGCACCATCATGCCTGGACGACATTTGCATTCTTCTATCAGGAGGGACGTCTTTCAATAAATTACTCAAATTTTTCTGCAAAAATAAATTGTAAATAAATCTCTCCATTGAGTTCTTATTCCAAAATCAATGGACCTATAAGGTTATTTCAGATAATACCAGCCTACACATTTACCATAAACCTTTGTTGGTGCTTGTTTTGAATTATGGCGTGCGAATTTTCATCAGTTTGTTATGCCATCTCTCGTAAAACTTTCTTCGTCTAAAATCTACGTTATGTTGCTGTATAAACCAGTTGGAGTATTGAAGTCTGACTGGATAAACATCCGGGGACATAGCGTGTACTTTTTGAACATGGTACGGGTGAAGTAACTGTTATTTTAGAGTTTCATATACAACCCATTTTGTAACATTGCTTTGTCTCGATCTTTCTTATGTTCTTCGAAAAATTGTCAGCAATATCTTGGAAAATTTGTGTCTCTACGTGAGGGTCTTGTGCTCTCCTGGAAAGACACTCACCGCCACGTCGCGGCAAAAATTACCCTAAATAAAAAGTTTCAAAAACTAATTCGTTAACCCTAATAATTACTTTCTAATCATCTTTTACCTGTTTCCCTTAGGCTCCGAGTAACCCTTTAAATGGTTTTTTGACTTGTCTGTCAATAGTAATTCATTATGTAGGTATTAACAATAATAGCCTGATTTTTACCTGTTTGTGTTTAGCATTAGTAACTTGTGAGTGTTTCGCATCAAAACCGATTCATCTCGAAAACCGCCAGTTTTATTAAAATAAATTAAGAGTATCTTTTATGAAGAGGAATGACCGGGGTATTTAACAAATCGGTTTTCAGCTCTGTCAAATGACACAGGTGAAAATTTTGGATCAACGAATGTGGTCGCAAGTCTGTTCCTGACTGGTTTAATGACTGTTTATGGCCTCTATGATATATTAAAATTTCATTAAATTATACAAGTCGGCCCAAAAGTTAGAGCCATAAAAGTATTTCACTGGGTACTCCTTTGGGGTTCTGTATCTCCGATAAGGGGCACTTTAGGATTTTTCTTTCCATGAGAAAATAGGGTTATTTTGACTTTTTCCATATGCTCTCCAGAAATTAGGCGGCGCTTACCGGACACCCTGTATTTAATGGTAATGATTAAGATTTTATTATATTTTGAAGGTGGGTAATTAAGTGATAATGTATAGTCAGAATTTCTCTAAGTGGTTAAGGAATACGTATTGGGATTTCGAAGAAACTTTGCATCATAGAATTTTTTAAGATATGAGTTAATATGTCCCTCAGATTCTATAAGAAATCGTGAATGAATTTCATACAATTTAACCCTATGATTATTATCAGTTTTACCAATATAGAATAATGAAATACCGTATAAGTTTATATTTCTGAAGGTATTTATCAATTATTTGGAAAAGTACACCAATACCAAATTTGTTGTGGAAAATCAAGAGTTTGAGTCGTGCTTATTGAAAAGGTTGGTTGGGAATTCCAAAAAGAAGGTAGAGACGTTAGTAAGCATGATAGTTTGAAAGCACCACTCTGCCTAAATAATTTTAAGTAAAAAAGTCGTTAGAAAAGTATAGAAGCGGTACAAAAATTTGGCAAAGTCGATTTAAGAACTGTGCAAAGACTTATGACACATGTACCGCAGAAGGGCGTTCCTCCTTATCCATAATATAAAAGTCAATTTTCATAATTTAAAGAAAGATATCTGTAAAATAGGGATGAAATAAAATTTATGTAAAAAAAAATACTGAATTCATATTTTATTCTTTCCGAAAACTTTTGTTATAAGCTCGGAAACAACATAAGAAGCTTACTATTAACTAACCTAAAGTAATGATTTAGGGCGGTAGATAATGTGCTGGTTTAGTTTCTAAACTAAAGATAAACATATTTTTTAGGTATTTAATAGTTTGGAGATTAACATGAAACTTTAGATTTTAAATAAAAATAAAAAAATATCTTCATGTTTACTACTTACCCTTCTTTTTGCTTTCGATGCGCTTTCTTTTAATTAAACTCATAATAAAATCTCATGCAGATTTTAATCTAAACTATTTTGATCTATTCGGAGGTAAATCAAGCACTAACCCGTATATATCCATGCGCGGTTAAAAAAAATATTTAATTTAAATTAAAATTTAAACTCAAAATTTACACACAAAGGAAGTTCAAAGTTTGAACTGACAACATTGATATTTAAATTCAAATTAAATTAACTATTGAACTAAGATACATCATTGATTAAATTTATATAGAATGACCTGTTGTAAAAATACTTTTCTAGCCTGGTTTTGTGATCAGTTTAGTTTAACAGATCGACGTTTGCTCTTACTTATATAAATTTTTCATTCATAAGCGTAACAATGGTAAAACACTAAATTTTGTAAGTACCGAGTGGATGCTTTTTTGGGAACATTGTTCTGTTGAATCTCAAACTGAAATAAATGAAAAAAAATAAAAATAAAATAAGACACTTGTTTTGTATCTGCTCGCTCCGCTAAACTCTTCCAAAACAGAACGCAGTAATAAATTTAAATAACCAGATATTGTATTCCGCCAAAGCGCGGGAAGGGATGAAGTATACGCAAGCTGCTTAAAACCAGCATAAAGAAAGGACCAGCAGGTGCCCTCAGCGTAAAAATATAAGTATACCGACAGCATCCTAAGCCATTTTCTCACGCTTTCGCAATATCGATGCGTATGCACCCAGAAATATAATCGAAGTGGACAAAAACCTTACTTAGTAACGAAAGGATTTCGTATCGACAGCGCCTATTTTATGCTGTGGTTCAGCGTGAAATATAATATCTTGACCGTTACCGTACAGTGTGAAAACTTGCCATATGATGATGAAGGTACTTTATTGCCCAGAAAACATTAGAAAGTAATATTCTCTTATTGACAAAGCTTAAAAAGCTCCAAAGTAGGTAGTAAATAAACTAAAACAATCAAAATCAAAGGCAACGATGCTCCAGGTAAGACAGTATGAACAATGTATTAAAAACTAAAAACCTTTTATATAAACACAGTCTGTAAAAACGTAATAACGTAAAGCAGAAGACATCAAATATTAACAGATAAGACAAAGCAATAAAAATATAAAGAAACATTAAGATTTTTAAATTTGTTCAGAATAACATGGTAAGGTCACTTTTGCATTAATAAAATATGAGGATATGAAAATGCGGTGCAAAATCAATAAAAACAATCAGCCCAACTTAATGTCGTTCAAAGTCGTCAATTGAGTAAAACGTATTTTTTACCAAAAGTTAATTTAAATTTCTACCAAAAAAAGTTTTGGAGATTTCTGATCTGTAGATACACACGTTTATACATCTTAATACCATTGTAAATGAGTGAGTTCTTAACAAAAGTGACATGTGGGATAGGCAAAGGAATGTTGTTAACTTGACGCGTGACGCATATTTGCTGATGAGTGCGAAAGTAAGTGATGTTTGTGTCTATGTATTAAGCAAGCTGTTTCCAGAATGAGTAGTTACGGTAAGGTAAAAATGTTGTGCTCAATAAGGTTCATAGTGGGTTTCTGGATGTGATTTCTTACATCACGTTTCTGAAAAGTAAACACATACCGAGATATGTATTATAAGCATGCTCCCCAAAAGGGTAAAGCGTATTTAAGATGAGATTTTACAAGAGACAAGTATATATTTTGCCGGCCCTGATATCGTGTCATCCTACCACAACGATATCGTATCGTGTAATATGAAAACGCACTAGCTGACATATTATGACTAATGATTCGTTCTTCGAAGAATTCTTCCAAGAAATTTAAATTACCAAGAGTTACGGGAATTGGTGCGCCATTCTGCTTGAATTAGCCTTGTCGCATTTCTTTGTCGTCAAATGCATTTACAGCATTTGCTACAAGTCTATGACGGTATCGCAGCGAATTGAGAATTGCTTCACTAAAAACCGGTCTAATTAATCTTTTGAGAATGCATAATGAAGAAATGTGGATTTTCAGAACTCCACATATTCATTTGTTCAGAATTTATATAACCAGAGAGGGAAAACCATGTTTTGTTAGTAAAAAAGGTTATTTTAAAGGCGTTTGTAATTATGCGGATTCCCCATAAAACACTCTAAAAATTGTATTCGCTGCAGATTATCATTTGGTAACAATTCTTGGACTAAGCTTGAACGACAAGCGTACATATTCAGGTCACATTTCAGGATGGTATTGCAGATTCCGTAGGATATATTTACTTGCCGCCTTAAACGCTGAATAGGGGTTTGTGGTTGTTCATTAACAATTTACCTCAATTATTCTACTTTTTGTGCAGTGCGAACTTTGGGTTCAAGAGTAATAATTGAAGATATGCGTGATTAATTTCACGGCATACTGTTAAGACTTTTTTTATCTTACGATATCTATCTACTCCTATTTAAACCTTTTTATATTTAAAATTTCATAGTTATGTGGTATAATCCTTGAGAGCGGTCGGATTTGTTAATCTTAATTAGTTATTTATACAAATCTGGACCAGCTGGTTCAGATAGTACCTATTGAATTATTGGAAACTATTAGAGCACGAACTACCATATGCTCGTCTACTATATATTAATACTATATACAGGGTCTGTATAAAATGCTAGCATAAATTCCTAAGGCGAGTTTCCGAAATATTAGGCGCTAGACTTATTACTTTTAAAAACTTTTTTTCAAATATTAATTGTAATAATTTGCACGAAATTTGTAATAAGAGTTTAGGGAAGCGGTATCTAAACCTGATAGCAGTTTCGATGTACCGTGCAGAGAACGCCATCAGCAGCACTTCGCATACATTTAAACCTTCATAACTTTTCTGCACCTCGGTGTATTAAATTTCTATAAATAAATTTTGATTCCAAGGCCTCTTTTGTTTAAATAAATTCGTACTCTCGAAAGATGTTCTTATTAATATGCCAAATATCTGATACTCTGAAACCAGACTGAATGTTTAAAGGGGTTATTGCTACAGGGTATGCTAATCCTTTTATTCTTGCTACATCATTTATTGAAATATGTTTTTTCGGGATGAGAACGCATCCAGTCGACGCTTGCTGTACTGTAGTATGTTTTGTAAGGTCCAAATACGCTTCAGTCTAGCAGTTGGACAGTTGGACCATATGACTTGTGTGGGGCGGTAGCGTAAGCATAACTATTTCGTTTTCTTTTGCTAATTTATTGCGTCGATGACTTTTATGATTATCTACTACTACTAGAACCGTATTATTAAGATTATTAATTAGTAAGAACAGTTAACATGCCTTTTAAAGTGGCAAAGATATTGTATAAACATTGTTTTATTAGACCAGCCGCTAGGGTGAGCAGATCTCACCGACCCAGAAGGAGCACCTTTAATCATAAATTCTTTGTAATATACCCTGGGAAATACATATATGGGCGAAACACTGTTTCCTCTGACATTCACATATTATGCAATAGTCGTAACATTGACGCCTCTTTCTCCTGAAGTGGCACTTCCAACCTGCTTCATCACTTTACAGGCCAAAATTTTATCTGAAACCATAAGCCTGGCAATTAGTTTGGTTGAAATTTTCCTAACAATATTAAAAACAAGAATATAAGAAAAACACTAAAAATGTACCTGACATATAAACGTTTCTATTACCGCTTGCATCTAAGTTGTATTTTTTATCACCAGTAAATTTATATTTTTCCATAGCCTCTTTAAGCTTCAAAAAAAATGTACAAACATTGTTCTTGTTGAAGCTAGTGGATCGAGCTAAACTTGTCCTTCGTGGTTTTCTTAAGCTTATTGTGGCTCTGCGTTTAACAAAATCCAAATACCATCGATTTCCGACCCGACATTTGTTTTTGCAAGAAGTAGGGATAGTTCTGTTATTTGCGTATGCATATTTGTAAGCAAGGACCCGAAGATCTCGACGAGTAAGGACATAATGTATGTGCGAAGTAGTGATGAGATTGTCACATAAGCTTTTCTTCTCAGCTTCCGTAAACACTTTTTTCACAGCGCAGTTTTCATAAGATGTGTTACACACATTCTGCTCAATTTTCATTACATACTTTTTTAATGTCGATCGCCACCGTTTAAAGCGTTTCTTTTTGCACAGCACTGCAGGATTAATCCCTTATGGTGCTCTGCGAGCGGTGCGTATGCGCAGGAAACGATTCACGTTGGTCTTGAATCTTTGGAGATTATACTCGTTGGGGAACACGGTCTCAGGGAGGTCGTTCCAGAGTGATGACGTTCTCTAGATGAAAGAACGTTTAAACAGTGTCATTCTAGGGACACTAAGCTCAACCACGTACGGGTGGGCTGCAGTAGCTCGTCTTGTATTTGTACCATGCACCGCTCTGGGTGGAATCAAGCGGGCAACCTCACTTGAGCACTTGCCAGCACAGAAAGAGACACTAAATAAATTGAATATAAAAATTTTATTTTTCATAGTTTTTTAGAAAGGAAGATAGTTGAAAGGAAAATTTCTAAATTTTTATTATTTGAATGGTAGTACTTATTCAGAACAACTTGATTTTATTTTTTCCTAATACAAAATAATGGCTTAAAAACGTGTTTTGTTGTTAGTCTTTGATTCTGGTATATTATGTAAGTTCTTTTTTCTTTTAGAATTTGATAGAAAATTAATTTTTATTAGTACAAAAATTGTTGAAGATATTTGAACCATTGTTCGATTTGGATCCTAAAAGTAAGTTGACACAGTTATATCCCTTTTATAATACTTTTTAGATGGACAAAAAAAATATTTTGACCTGGACAACGCGCATGATGTGGACTATTTACTGTCAACGATTGACGACGATATGGTAGTGGATTCTAATTGTGAAGGGGATTCTGATGCAGACGATAACATGCCCTTTCAAGGATTGGAAGTACCACCGAGAGGTCATCTACCATCTACCATCTTTGCAGTATTATCCCCTAGCAATTCGTCAAGCCATATTTTACCATCAGTCTGAAGAAGACTTTGCAACAATCGACGAAAAACAACCTCATCTCCGAAAAATAACTTCATCTTCCTCTAGTTCCACATCATCTTCAGAAGATGAATCAATAGGTATTTGGCAAAGAAAATCTGTCATTCTACCAGATTTCACAAAAAATGACCCCAGCTTTAATCGCCCCTTTGGATGCTTAAGCAGAATCCAGGTGGATTTGAGTAAAACTTTATTTGTTTTTCAAATACTGATGACAAATATATTTTTGCAGTATAAAGTCGACCAGTCAAACATGTGTGCAAAGCAGTGTAACACAATTTTAGATTTGACTCTAGAAAAACTAATAGTTCATATTGGAATTTTAGTTATTATAGGGTTTCATATTTTAACTGGTATGAGGCTGTACTGGAGTGAGGATAAAAATTATGGGACTGAAAGAATCAAAAAAGTAATGACGGTAAAGAGGTTTTCAAAAATTACACGTTTTCTTCATTTAAATGATAATTCCATCATGCCAAAAAAAGACAAAGAGCAATACAGCTGCCTTTATAAGGTGAGGCCTTTTGTAGATTACGTGAATAGAAAATTTAAAATTACCTTTAATTCCCCAGATTTTTAGCTATAGATGAATCTATGATCAAGTCTAAGGGACGGACCACTCTTAAACAATACATGCCCATGAGTCCCATTAAACGAGGTTTTAAAATGTGGGTTATGGCATGTTCAGTAACAGGTTATTGTTTGGGAATGAGCCTTAACGAAGAAGCTGAAAGAATCAAACAAGCTGCAGGGTTAGATAAATGGGTTGTGCTTTCTTTTTCAATTTTTTTGAGGGATATCGCTACTGCTTGTTTTTTGGCAACTTTTTTTCCACCATTTCGCTTTTAAAAAAATACTTCTGGATAAGAAACTTTATGCTTGTGCAACTATTAGAACTACAAGAAAGTTGTTTCCAAGAGAGACAAGGAGATATGGAGGGGGTGGTTTCTGAAAACATTACAATTTTCAAATGGAAGGACAGAGGAAAAAGCAGTCTGCGTCATAAGTACAATGTTTAATCCCTTGAAAATCGTTAATGTCTTAAGAACGCAAAAAAGCGGTGAAAGAAAATCAGTTAGTCGTCCAGAAGCAATCTCCGAGTACAATAAGTACATGGGGTTGTTGATTGCCTTGACCAACTAATGTCAAATTACACAGTGTCTTGGTAAAGTAGACGTTGATGGATAAGAATTTTTTATTATCTCTTAGAAGCACGTATTGTGAATATATATTTTGTACAAGAATATATATCAGCAAAGTACGAACAAAGATAAGAAATTTCTATCGCATCTACAGTTCTGATCAGTACTTGCCACTGAACTAATAGGGACATTTTGCCGCAGAAAGTTTCCAGGGCGCATTACTTAGTCTGGATTTGAAAGATATCGAAAAATACGAAGAGGGCAAAGTCTAACAGCACGAAAACCAAAATATATATTTTTATATACAGCGTGTCCAGAAAAGTTCTAGACATATGGGAATTTTCTTTATTGTTGATTTTACGAAAAAAAGTTCTGCTTGATGCGCAAATAACATTGACATATCAAAACTTAAGATACCATGTACAGGGCGGCAAAAAAATATAGAAACAAAGAATTACGTTAAGAGTACCCTCAATTTTTATTTAAGAGCAAATTATTATAAGAAAACTTTACTACAAGGACTACAAGACATGGTCAGATACAATTTTTCGTTAAAATATTTTAATTTACAGGGTACAATCAAAAACACGTTGAGCATTCATTACCTCTTGTTGGAAACCAATTACGTAAAAAAATAATGCGAGATTATTTCGTATTCTCAAATCAGCCTATCTACCCATCAGGAATATTAAAAACATTTAATTCCCTTAGAACAAAAATAAATTGTGAATGTGAATAATAAACAATATTTTAGCAATTACATGATAAAAGTGATCTAAAAACAGATAGTTTAAAGTTAAAAATTATGTCTACACATGCCCCCCCTCTTTTTCCATGCAAACTATAGTACGCCCTGTAATTTCTCTTACTGTCGCCCGTATCATATTGGGAGTGATTTCTTGGACATAGTTTGCTATTACTGCTTTAAGATGATCAATATCCTGAAAAGGTCTATGCCATACACCATTTGTTTTAATCGGTCCCATAAAAAGAGGTGCAGGGGTGTGATGTCAGGCGACCTGGCTGGCCAAGGAATATTTGAACGTCTGCCTATCCAACGGTGCGAAAATACTTCATTCAAATACCCAGTTACTGTGTTAGTACTGTGTCATGGGGCTCCGTCATGTTCATACTAAATTGTGCGTCTTATATCTAGTGGCAGTTCGTCAAGAAATTGAGACAACTGGTTCCTTAAGAAGTCCAGGTAAATGGCAACATTTATATTTTGTTGGAGAAAGTATGTCAATCAAAAATCAAAAATCAAAAAACTCTTTAAAAATTGCAGTCTTACAGAAAAACCGACAACTGAAAGATGCGGCGTCACAATATATACTACAGTAACAATATAATACTCCCTAATTACTAACATTGAATCGAGAGACAAATGTTACATTTAAAATTTACATCAACAATAAGTTATATTAACAGGCCATGTAAAAGTCACTTTTTTAAAAACACAGAAATACACAAATTATTATATTTAATATTTAAAATTGATAGTTTAAGAAATCAGACACCAAGTAGGGCTCTATTTCTAAATTAAATTTACTTAATGATTTCTTGTACTTATTATCAAGTTATTCATAGCCTTATAATTCGCAGGCAATTTGTTATAGAATTTTATACAGGCATATGCTGGTCCTCTCTCCGTAATAGTTAATCTATGCATTGGTACCTGTAAGTCCTGATATCTGGTATTTATATGATGACTCGTTTCTAAATGAGAAAACTGGTCTCTGTTTTTGAAAAAGAATATCAGACACTCACAATAAGTAAAGCCTCGAAAGTGTAAGGATGTTGAGCTGCCTAAACCTATCTCTACACGAGTCTCTATATTTCATAGATATCAAGGCCCTTATTGCCCTTCTCTGTGCAATGAACACCCTGTGAGCATCAGTGCTCCCTCCCCAAAATATAATGCCAAACCCTAGAATCGAATGCACATTTGCAAAATATATATCACGAAATGTGTTGTGATCCAAATACCTTGCCACGACTCTCAAAGAATAGTAGGCCGAGTTAACCTTTTTGCATACGTTTGCTACTTGATCTACCCAATCGAGATGTTGATCTATGTATATACCCGAAAATTATATGCTCTTGGCTAGGGTTACATCCTTTGCAGCAAGCTGCACCTCATTTGGAAAGTCAGTGTTTCGTTGTTTTGTCCTAAAACACATGCATGATAGTTAAAATGTTTGTATCATCGGCAAATGAGACAAGATGAGTGTTCCGGCTAAGAATCTCCAATTCTAAATCATTCACATAAAAGATAAACAGCAGAGGCCCCAACACCTTGGGGAATTCCCAACTGAAGGGTCTCCTCTTCAGAAAAATATCGCTCTCCACTCCTTTCGATTACCACTCTTTGCTTACGATTTGTCAGGTAGCACTTAATCCATTCCAGAGCTGGTCCTCGCACACCGTAGCTCTCAAGCTTATCCAGAATAATGGAGTGATCTAAACTATCAAAAGCCTTAGACAGGTCCAAGAACAAACCAATTGACAAACTGCGATCTTCAAAGCCTCCTAATATCCTATCAACAAAATCATACACCGCTGTTTCAACAGACTTACCCCTGAGATAGCTATGCTGTGTACAGCTAAATAGTTTTTCACCATAAAAGAATGACGGAAGCCTTGAGGCACAGCAACCTCAAAAATCTTTGAGAACAAGGGAATCAGAGATATTGGACGAAAGTTTTCCAGCAGAGTAGCGTCACCCTTTTTGTGCAGAGGCTTAACAAGAGCCAACTTTAGGTTGTCGGGAAAGATACCATGCTTAAATGAGTTGTTAATGATGTGGCACAATGGAATTGTATGTTCCTCCGCACACTTCTTTATTAAGTTTGACGAAATCCCATCATACCCCGTGCTCATCTTGTTTTTAATCCTGACCGAAATCCTAAGAAATTCATCCACAGTGATACGCAATAAGAAAAATGATTTATTATTGAGCGGTATGCTGGAAGTATACACGGCCTGCCTTAGCAAGCCATTTATGAAGTTCGGTGCTGCATTTAGAACAAAATCGTTAAAATCATTACATATCTGATCTGGGTTGCCCACAATCTGACAATCTCCATTTCCCTTGCCCCCATTTTTTATTTCTCCAACTATCTTCCAAATATACTTAGATTTATTCTCGCTGTTGATAATACGATTTCTGTATTGTAGGGATCGTGCCTAGGTAAGTAGATTGTTATATTTGCTCTTTTTTGTTCTGTATACCTCTATATAAATCCTCAAATCTGCTTAGAACCAAGAGAACATCAAGTTCTTGTTTGATTGTTTTTATTTCTTCAGTATTGCATGTAACTCTTTTATATTCCAGAATTAGTGTTTTGTGTTGAAAGCAATGATTAAAAACAGGAGTGATTATAGCCATAAAGGCTTTGCACTGCAGGTCTACCTGAGACACATCCTCCCACTTTTCTTGGCATAAAATACCTTTACAGTATTCTTTATTTTGGGCGGTAAATATGCGTCTTTTTACCCTGTTTGTGTTCTTAATTACCTTTACATCAATAATTGCTTTCTGAGCTGTGTGGTCTGATATGTGAGTGTCTAAAATCTCTGATCTAACAGAATCACAGTTTGTTAAGATATTATCAATACAAGATTTTGCATCCCCGCATATGCGTGTATACCTCAAAACAGATGGAAAAATACAAATACACATTAAATAGTCAAATTTTCTTGTCTTATGGCACTTAAAGACACTTTTCCTTCACCAACATTTTCTGGTTGTTCACAATTCGCCATGTTGCCGCTTCAAACCAATGATCCGATCTTAAAAATGCCACACCAAACATTGTTTTAAATGAATATTGACTGCGGCATTCGATTATAAAATTTGGATTGTTGTCACTCCACCACCGACAATTTTGGGAGCATACCACGCCGTTGGAAGTAAACATGGCTTCATCTGTAAGTAATATTTTTCTTGCAAAACAAGGATTAACTTCACACTCGCCTTGGAACCACGCGCAAAATAGGAAACAGGATTCAAAATCTCTAGGAAGAAGCGTGTGAATATATTTCGGTCTATATGGATGAAATTTATTTATTTTTAAAATATTACTTATAAAAAATAACTTCTTTTCGTAAAATCAACAATAAAGAAAATTCCCATATGTCTATAACTTGTCTGGACACGCTATATAATAGCTTTTTGTTCTACACTTAACGCACTTTGACAATAAATAAACATTTGACATATTGTCAAACTGACTGATTTAAATATCAAAGCTAAAAAATAGTAATAGCCTGGGTGTGTGGCAAAGTAAAATTGTGTGTCCCAGCTTTTTTTGGTACCTCTTTCAATAGACTTGTTCCAACCAGCAGTTCGGGACTAGTTTTTTATCGGATGAATATTGCATGTAGACCCCAGGATGCCTTGTTAAGTCCTACAACTGGTTGATTGTATTTTACAGTTTTAAACTGTCACGAACTGATAGTTGAAACAGACCTAATATCAACAACCAAAAATGTATTAAATTCGATATACCGTTTTGAGAAAAAAAATTGTAAACATGTTTTTTCATCGGAATGTTTTTACTGAAATAATTAAATAATCAATATTTTTGCTAACTGTATATAAAATTATATGATTACTAATTATTAGGTTTTAATTGATCGGAAATTAAAGAAATTAAATACTATTATATATGTATAAATTTCCCGCATATTATTATCAGCGCGCGGTCAGTTATTTGAACATATTTTTTCCCACAAAGAGGGTTCAAAAAAAGATAAGCAACGCATTTTATATGTTTTTAGTTGTTGCCATTGACAAAAGTCAAAACGATTGCTAATGTGTACGGCCCTGGTAACGATATTCTAGTTTCAAAAAAGGCGAAATCTATAAATCTTTGATAACTAACAATATGTGCCAAGTTTCAGAACAATACCTTCAGAGATGTTCAAAATATTGACAAAACTCCTTAGTTAAAAAGCAAAAATTGAGGCCTTGTATTTCGAAAACGAAACGTTTTAGGAGTAATGCATTAAAGATTTTTTTTCTTAAGCAGGGTCTACATGTTGCGATATTTTTCGCTAGACGTTTGTGTGGTCCCAGCATAAGAATGGCTTATGTAACTACCCTCTTTAATAATAAATTGTGTTTTATATAACTTAAGATTTTAAAACAAAAACTAAACCGCAGTAAACTTTAAAAATTTTCCGCGTGTCAATGTCGTTGATACTATATGTAAAATTACTTTTGTCAAAAACTTGCCATCATTAGCTGGATTTATAAACTCGAAAAGTTGGTGAGGTTGAAGTTATGATCAAGTTTGTGAGGTTAGATATTCCGAACTCCGAGCATAAAAATTGGTTATCTCGAACTGCCCGGGAAGTTCTCGAACCTTACATGAGCTTTACATCAACGACATGAACAAGTGTATAAATGGAAATGAGTGTTCTCTTTAGTTTAAATTGAACTTTTATTTCCAACACCAACTGAACCTCAACCTCGCCAACTTTTCGAGTTTATAAATCCAGCTTTTTAATGAACGAAACGTGGAAAAATTTCAAACCCCGCTACGGAATAATTTTTTTTAAATCTTGGGGTAAAAGGCATTTTGTTTATTGCGTTGAATATATCTTGACAAATAATGCAGCGATCTCTAATTTTATTACCCATATTAAACTAATTTTCCTTAATACTGTTTATGCTCTATTATAAGTATTATTACAATAATAACGGTATCCACGTCAATGATGTGTTATTAAATAAGATCTATGACACCTTTAACGATTTTTTATAAACTTTAATAGGAAACACTTAAGGGGAATGTAGTGTAAAAAAAATCACAGGGTTTTCTAGTTCTGTTGTAACCATCATTTTGTTTATAAATAAACGATAAATAATACTCAATATTTTCATTCATTTAACAAACTTTTTCCAAGCAATCTGAAGATTTATATATATTAGGGGCTACTACTTTCGGTTTTGATTAAGTCATTCAATCATGTATCAAACTAAGCAGAGGTTAATAATATAAAACATCTTGTTGAATGCATAATTTTTTACATTTTAATTATAAACGCCCGGTTTGTTTGATATTGGGATTAAATTAATTTATCAATGTGGAAAGTATTCTAGCCCTGGGTAGATTATTTTACTACGGTCACTATAGTAAAGTCACACCCAAATAAAATAAAATTTACACTACAATAATATGATATTTACACTAATTAATCACAAATTACCATTAAAAAATGGTTTACCTACACCTCTCATTATTTCTTTTACACCCTAGAAGAATAGGTTTACAATCTGTGAGTTTAATTTACACACGATAGTGTAAATATACCTACCCATAAATTAGAAGAATCAACACTCATCAAAAAGTAAAAAAAAACATTCAAAAATATCTTTTTTACCAGATAATATACTGATTGGTTAATATACCCTATTGAGTGTGGTCCTATATGTACCACCATTAAGTGTTAAATTTAACGGTCATTTTTTTACTGTGTATGTTTCGACGGTCGTTGTATACTTTATACTGGATAATATTTTTTATAAGGGGTTGATTTTTTGTGTTTTTTATTTATTTGTTGACTACGTTATATATTATTAATTTAAATATTAATTTCTTCTCTATGTTTTTTCTGTGTTTAAATATTATGCTTTTTGTTTTATCAATGGGTATTTTGTAACTGTTGATCTCCCTACTAAGTTCGTCTTTACTATTTCCTATATAGGTTAGAGTCGCATCATGCGCGAATATAAAGTAACCTGCTTTAAGATTTACACATTATAATTTAAGAACGAATAATGAGTACAACAGTGAACCAATTTACCTTAAACATACTGGCTTCTACCCTCAAGATAACTTCTTATTGGTTTGATTCCGGTAAATCCCATAAATAAATATCCAAACATCTTTCTCAAATCTACATAAACAACAAGAACAATATTTACATCATCCAAGGCTCTAGAGATATAATTTGCAAAGTCCGCGGTGGCGCATAAGGTACTACTGCTTTTTTCGAAACCATATTGGTACTTAGCTACTGCTATATGTTTCTGTATATTATGTAATAACATTCGATTTTGAATTAGTTTTTTTACGATTTTGGAGAAAATACTTAGTACTGAGTACACTTTTTGCTCTCAGATTTAAATGTCGGGAGGATTTTACTAATATTTAGGTACTTCGAAAAGAGCCAATTTTGAAATAGGTTACTAAATAATTTAAATAGAACTTCTACCAGAGTTTTTCGCAAATTGATCAGATCCCTAACGGTTACTTTATCATGACCTGGAGAAGCATCGTTTTTAAGTCCAATCTGATGTCCATTATTTCATTTCTATTGGTTAATTCATTTTACTCCTGTGACATAATTCCATTGCATAAAGGAACATCATCCGGTCTTACCGTACTTATTTCCTTATAAAGATCATCAACAATATACCCTCCTATTTTAAAAAATTTGTATGGCAATCTTACCATTTTTAAAGATGGTGTTAACACTACCGAATTTACCTTTTTTACAACAATGGCCTGAAAAATAAGACTTTGACTTTTGATAGTTTTATATAGTTGTCAAAATTTAGTAAAATTTAAAAGTAGAAAAATAGTGTTTAAATAAATATCAATAAGAGAAAATACGGTTGAACGTGGTCAGCCAATCAAATGATCCTCGGAGCCGCATAGGTGGTGAAGAACCATGCTTGTAGGAAGAGAAGTTCGGCAGGGCTGGCGGCATGTGCTTTGGTAGGTCTCCGTCCTGGTGGTGAGTTTGTCTTAATTTAGTATCTCGATCTGTTGCATATAGTACAATATCATGTCGTTTGTTAGTTAGTTTTAGTATATTGAATGTTTTGTAGGATTCGTTTGCTGACAAACAATTAGTTACTAGATGCTGTGATCCTGTGGGATTGCTGCTGATCGTGCCTAGTATTTTCGTATCGAGTTGTTGGGTTTTGTAGATTCCGGCTCAAATAGATTCAGGGTTGTGACAGAAAGAGAAACCATCGACATAGTAAATAAGAGAAAAGAAGATTACCGACATCGTAAATCCAAAATTTATTTAGTAATTTTGGATGAAATAGTTTGATTTTAGTAAAAATTAGTAATTAGTATTCTTTATTCCTTAAAGTCAGTTATTGTTTATAACAAAAATGGGTAAAAGGAATGCCACCGACAAAGTTGTTGAATCGGAAGTAGAACTAGCCAAATTGGTTGTTAGGCGGGAACGTATTAAAGATCAATTAAAGCGATTTGTCGATTTTTTATCAAATATAAATTCGAGCCAAATCCATGAGCTTATAGTCCGTACTGAAAGAATAGAACCGATATTGGACCAATTTAATGAGATTCAGTTAGATATCGAAATTCTAAGGCCATTAGAAGATGGTTTTGATGAACGTATGGATTTCGAACAGCAATTCTACCCAGTATTGGCTAGCGCTAAACAAATAATTGCAGACAGTAAAGTTACTGCCGATCAAAATATTGGACAAACCATGTCTAATAATAATAGTAGTAGTCAAAATAGTCCATTCATGTTAGGTGGTGCTAGGTTGCCAAATTTAGGTTTACCCAAATTTAGAGGTGATTTCGAAAAATGGACGCAGTTTTTCGAAACTTTTCAAACTTTAGTGCATACCAATCCATGTTTAGATGATATACAAAAGTTTTATTACTTATTAGATTGTCTCGAAGGTGATGCTAGAAGAATTTTGGATTGTTTAGAGATAACTCGCAATAATTATGGCGTAGCATTAGGTTTACTAGAAAAACGTTTTCAAAATAAACCCGTTATTATTCAAAAACACATAAAGGCACTTGTAGATATGCCTTCACTAAATAAAGAATGTGCTCATTTGTTAAGAAATTTTAATGATTCATTAGAAAAACATGTAAGGGCATTAAGAGCATTAGGGGAACCCGTAGAAACATGGGATAGGTTACTTATATTTTTGATTAGTAGAAAATTAGACATAGACACAGAAATGGAATGGGAAGGTAAGACAATATCAGATTTTAATGGCGAACCAAAGTTGTCAGATTTTAACAATTTTCTTTCAAATAAATGTCGCATTTTAGAAACAGTAGAAACTATCAAAAAAGGGCCGAAATTTCAGAACAGAACTAATTCTGGGATTAATAATTTACGTGGAGTGCATACAGCCATAGAGGGAAATAAAGTTAAATGTGAAATGTGCAAGGGCTCGCACTTTGTTTATTTTTGTAATAAGTTATTAGCACTTTCGGTTTCACAGCGCGCAGTTGAAATTAAAAAACTTAAGCTATGTTATAACTGTTTGCGTTCTAGTCATCTGGCAAGCGAGTGTAGATCAGACGAGTGTAAAATATGTCGAGGTCGACACAACACTCTATTGCATCCTGAAAATGTTAGTTACGGTGCGATGAAATCAACTCCAAAAACTGAAGTACAGCCTTTAAATAATCAAACACAGGTACAGGCAAGTGTTCACTCGTGCGTAGAAGTAGAGTCTACTGTTGATGATGAGTTAGTAGTTGCAGCTTGTAGTACGCCTAGTCAGGTACTTTTATCAACTGCGGTAATTTATGTAAGAAATAGTAGCAACCAGTTTGTCAAATGTAGGGCTTTATTGGATAGTGGCTCGCAGGTAAATCTTATATCGGATGATTTAGTGAAAAAATTAAAATTGGAAAAGAGTAAAATAAATATTCCTGTATCGGGCGTAAATCTGACGTCAACAAATATCAAATATCAAACAAATGCTTTTATTAAATCGTGCTACAATAATTTTAATGCAAATCTGTCATTTTTAGTTTTAAAAAATGTCACATCTGACATTCCCCTGCGTTTATTTGACGCATCTAATGTAAGTATACCTTCTAATCTAAAACTGGCCGACCCAGAATTTAATATATCAGCAAAAATCGATATTTTAATAGGGGCTGGTTTGTTTTTCAATTTATTATGCATTGGTGAAATTAGATTGGGCAAAAACCAACCCTGTTTGCAAAAGAGTGTTTTTGGGTGGTTAATATCGGGCCATTGTGTTGAAAATCAAAATACTAGCGTTGTTATTCCGCAAGTTTCGTGCCATTTGATTGCTCAGCAAGACATACAGGATCAATTAGAGAAATTCTGGGCTATTGAAGAGGTAAATACGAAAACAAATTTATCAGTAGAAGAAAGGGAGTGTGAAGAGAATTTTGTAGATACAGTTAGTAGGGACATTTCGGGCAGGTTTTCAGTAAGATTGCCAATAAAAGATAGTATAAATAGTTTAGGTGATTCTTTAAGAAACGCAACAAATAGGTTTTATTCGTTAGAAAAGGAACTCTCAAAAAATACAATTCTGAAAGAAAAATATGTATCTTTTATTGAAGAATACATTAGTTTAGGTCACATGAGCAAAATTGAATTGGAAAATATCGAAAGGTTTGATAGTATTTGCTATTTACCTCACCACGGAGTGGTCAATGAGAATAGCACTACTACAAAACTACGAGTAGTCTTTGATGCTAGTGCAAAAACATCCAGTGGCGTATCGTTAAATGACGTCTTGAAAGTAGGACCGTGTATTCAGGATGAGTTATTTGAGATATTAATTAGATTTTGGCAAAAGAACGTAGTAATTACAGCAGACATAGCAAAAATGTATAGACAGGTAGATGTAGCGGAGGATCAGCGAGATTTTCAGAGAATTCTCTGGCGCACAGATCCTAATTCGGAGCTCAAACATTATAGACTTAATACACTTACTTACGGTACCGCGCCAGCTTCTTTCCTGGCCACTAGATGTCTTCAACAAATAGCTTTTGATATAAAAGATAGGTTACCTAAAATCAGCAATATCATTTTAAAACATTTTTACGTTGATGACCTAATCTTAAGCGTAGACTCTGTAGACGAAGCGATACAAGTAGGGCAGGATATTTCAAAGGTTTTGGCGGAATACAAATTTCCATTAAGAAAGTGGTCGTCTAATCAAAAGGAGGTATTAGATATAATTTCATCGGGCGAAAATGAATGATGTAGGATATTTAATCACCGACAGTGATTGTAAGAAAACACTTGGCGTATTTTGGCAGTCCAAATCGGATACTTTAGAATATTGTGTAGAAAGTAAACCTTTTAAACAGTCTGGTGTTACTAAACGGTTTATATTATCAGTGACATCACAGATCTTTGACCCTTTAGGTTTACTAGGACCTGTTACAATAAGGGCAAAGGTTTTGCTGCAAAAATTGTGGCAGCTACAATTAGGATGGGACGAAACAATTCCTTCAGAACTGTTTTCAGTATGGGTTACTTTTTATAATCAATTGATTATCCTAAATGAAATAAGAATTCCTAGACAAATAACAATTTTAAATGCTGTACAATTCGAAGTACACGGATTTTGTGATGCAAGTGAAAGTTCATACGGTGCTTGTGTATATTTAAGATCTAGAAATAATAGTAATGATGTATTAGTTCGTCTTATTTGCGCAAAATCTCGAGTAGCTTCGATAAAAAATATTAGTTTACCTTGATTAGAATTATGTGGAGTGGTGTTACTCGCAAACTTAAGTAACAAAGTCATTTTAGCTTTAGATATGAAAATCAATAATGATTTTCTGTGGAGTGATTCCACCATTGTCTTGTCATGGCTTGCTGAGCAACCAAATAAATGGAAGGTCTTTGTCGCCAATAGAGTTTCGGAAATTCAACGTCTCACTAGCGGTGCTCAGTGGGGTCATGTAGTATCAAACGAAAATCCTGCAGATATTATTTCTAGGGGCGTTCAGCCAAGGATACTCAATAATTTAAAACTATGGTGGCTAGGCCCCGAATGGCTTATACAAAGCCGAGAAACATGGCCGAATAATATTTCATTAGACATTGACGTTCCCGAAAGACGCGAAATTAAGTTAGCATTCGTGAATATTGCTTCTGAATGTGAAATATTCGAATTATTTTCGTGTCTCTCCAAATTAATCAGAATCACGGCTTTATGCTTAAGGTTCGTCAATAATTCAAGAATTAAACGCGATAAAAGGAAATTTGGTAAAATTTCTGTTCTAGAATTTGACAATTCTTTAAGTGTACTGACCAAGGTTATGCAGAATAAAGTGTTTAAACATAAAATCAATATTCTTAAAAGTTCTCAGCTTTTATCAAAGCAAAGTTCGATAAGGTGTCTCGACCCCTTTATAGATAGTAATGGTGTTCTACGCGTGGGTGGGAGAATTCGAAACTCGAGTGAAAAATATGATACAAAGTTTCCCATTATTTTACCACAAAAGCACCACTTAACAAGATTAATAATTAGTGATCAACATCACAAACAATTGCATGCTGGCCCACAAGCTATTTTAGCATCATTACGACAGTGTTATTGGCCAATTAATGGTAGAAGTGCTGTTAGAAGCGTTTTATCTAAATGCGTGACTTGTTTTAGGGTCAAGCCTTGCAATTTTCATCAAAAAATGGGCGTTTTGCCTAAAGACAGGGTAACGCCTAATCGACCGTTTTTTATCTCTGGTGTCGATTTTGCTGGTCTCTTTAGTTTAAAAGATGGTAAATTAAGGAATCGCACAGTTGTAAAAGGATATATGTGTTTGTTTGTATGCTTTACAACAAAAGCAGTTCATATAGAATTGGCGGGAGACTTAAGCACAAATTCATTTCTTAATTGCTTAAAAAGATTTGTCTCACGTCGGGGATTATGTGCTCGAATTCATTCAGATAATGGAACTAATTTTGTCGGGGGTAATAACGAACTTAGGAAAATAGGGAATTTTTTTGAAGAATTGAAAAAGGATAACGAGTTTCATAATTATTGTTTACAATCTCGAATCGAGTGGCAGTATATTCCCCCTCGATCCCCTCTTCACGGTGGCCTCTGGGAGTCAGCAATCAAATCCGCAAAGCATTTAATGACTCGAATCATAAGAAATACAATCTTACTTTCGAGGACATGAACACTGTCGATGCACAGGTAGAGGCAGTACTAAATTCTCGTCCGTTGACCCCACTGTCCTCTGATCCAAGAGACCTCCTTGCTCTCACACCAGGACATTTCCTTATTGGAGACGCTTTAAAAGCACTTCCACAAAGAGATGTAGCGAAGCAGTTGTCCAATCGCTTGGTTCAGTACCATTTACTTCAAAAACTGAGTCAGCAGTTTTGGTTACGGTGGTCAGCAGAATATTTGTCGCTTCTACAGCAGCGTATCAAGTGGCAAGGCTCCTGTGACAATATCAAACTAGGCGCCATGGTAGTAGTCAAGGATGAAAATATGGCCCCGCTATGTTGGAAACTTGGACGTATAGTCGCTCTTCATCCAGGCAAGGATGAACTTATACGCGTTGTCAGTGTACGCACTAGTACTGGAACTATTAAACGTTCAGTTCAAAAAGTGTGCATTCTACCGGTAGAAACATTAGATAACTCTTCGGAACCGGGGAACAATAATACACCTTAAATAAAAGATATTCCGTTTGTTTAGGTTTTTATGTAGTTAATAGGTACTTGTTTTGTTATAGTTTTTTTCAAAAGAATGTTGTTACAAATTAAGTTGTTGAAAGATAGGACTTTCAAGGCCGGCGGTTATGGTTGATCCCGATTATGCAATAGGTGGAATTTACCTTTTTTACAACAATGGCCTGAAAAATAAGACTTTGACTATTGATAGTTTTATATAGTTGTCAAAATTTAGTAAAATACAGTCCATTTAAAAGTAGAAAAATAGTGTTTAAATAAATATCAATAAGAGAAAATACGGTTGAACGTGGTCAGCCAATCACCTACCTTTTCCCATCCCCTTCTAAAGTAAATATTTTTGAATGGTCTTATTTTACCATTTACTTGATTTTTCAGTGCTTCAAATTCAGTCTCCAAAAACTTGTCATTATGTTTTTTTATTTTTCTTTGGTACAATTTGTCTCTTACTCTCATCATTCCCAGTACTTTACCATTAATCCAGGCACTACTTCCACGAACTTTACATACCTTAATGATCTGGGACTTCTTTTTTGATTCAATGATAATCTGAGCCATATGATGGAAAAATAAAATATTTATTGCTTTTGTTTCTTGTTGAACATATTAGAAAAGTTATTGCAGTCAAGTATTCTAACTTCAGGTTTGATTTTCTTATTAAAATTTTTTAAATCTTCTTCTATGGTTATATGGAGCTTGTTATAATTAGAAAGTGGATTACTTTCAACCCTAATATCACAATTTATATTATAATGCTGATCAGATCATACGTGATCGATAATACTTTTAGAGTTCTCTGTGACTCTAGTGGTATTCTCAATAGAGATAGGGTTATGTATTTTAAAATTATCCGAAATTAATTTTTGTAGTTTCTTTTACTCTGACTAAGAGTTAAAGAAAAAATTAAAACTGGAAAAATACCTCTCAAAGCACAAAAACCAAGGAAGGATGATCAAGATCAAGATCCCCCCATAGAAAATTGGCTACAATGTTACTCTTGTTCATTGTGGTGGAATGAAGACTGTACCGGGTATGAGAGTTGTGGTTCTTTTTATTGCGATTTCTGCACTTAGTCATATTACCCTAATGCATTCATCGTTTTACCCGGGCTATGGGGTAAAATTACTAAAATGCAATTTTTTTCTTTTAACGTTCTTATATAAAAGTACTTTTGCTTTAATGGGTATTAATATGTTTGTTATTTAGAGTATACGTTCTTCAGTTTCTATTTGTATTGAGATTTGTCATAAATATTTTTAGCATACTATAACAATTTCTTCTTATTATCGTCATCTTACCCCAATCTCCCCTACCATTTCTTTCTTTAAAAGTTAACATCCTGCCCAAACGTCACTGGCAGAAACGAAACAAAATGTCGAACATCAAAAAATGCCTCTGAATACATAGAAGGTGTGTACGAAAATTCCCAAAAAAATCTTGGGCGGTATCAAAGATATTATAAAAAAAATATTTTTGTTTTAAAACTTTAACACCCTGTTGTTCAAAAGTTAAGAGGTGTGTAGGTCATACGTTTATATGAAATTTGTTTCCTCACCCTAAAATATTAGCATTCCATTATGACACACCCTGTATATATTTTTTAATTAAGTTTAATTAAGTACAATTAAGTACCTACCCACAGGTGTACACACGAGTCTATGGCTATGACGTATCGGTAATGGGAAGCACAATATTTTAAAACATAGTGCCAGTCATGGGCATGCGACATCGATATGTTTTAAATGCAATAACAATATGAAATTATATTTCGGTATGAAAAAAAAACAGTTTTTATCATTGTTTCAGTGATAATGATTTTTTAGTTTTGGTCGTATTAATGTCAAAGACGCACGGCGCCGTTATATTTATGAAAACTGAATAACTTTCGCCTGTTGTATCACTACTTCACTCACACACACAAATATCGGCCGCTTGTTTTGGCAACCGACACGCAACCCGTGTCAACCAATTAAATTAACAATAGTCACCTATTCCCTTTAAAAGTGCACTATGTTGCCTATGTTCCATGCCACTTCAATATTAGAATTGAAAGGATTAATAGGATAAGAAGAAATTCGTAATAATGTTGAAATTATATTAAAATGCTTTTTTCCACTACTAACCTATAACATCGCCATTATTGACCGATTATTAACGTTAGAAATCGTTTTTCTCTACCTTATAAGTTATTATTGACCATGGTCAATAATAAGGCATTGAAATCCATTATTGACCGATCTTCAAGAATCTATTTGAACGCAGGTAACTTGATTTTTTGATTCTACAACATGAATTTATAAACATCATTTCTTGTGGTTAGGCAACCAGATAATTATCAATACATATTAGATTATTAGAGACGCCTGATATTGTAAAATATCGATAGGTACAACCATTTTTTCTGCTTCCATCCTTAATTCTGGAGGTGTACACATAATAATATCACTAACATTTTCTTCGCTCATTTAAAAAAATGGAAAACTCGTGAAATCTGATGACATAAATGAACAAAAATTAACATTGACAAAGCCACCTGACAAAACAACAAAATATTTTGCCAATTCCAAAGCGCAGGTAACTTGATTAAAAAATATACTTATACCTACCTATAATTTTTTATAATTATTAATACTATAAAGATAAATAAATGTCTTATAAAAGTTTGTACTAGTGGAAAAAATATTATATTAACCACGGTTTAGACAGCTTAGCCCTCGCGTCTTAAATCCCTCGTCGCTTCGCTCCTCGTGATTTAAACTTGCCGCTCGGGCAATAATGATGGCTGTCTAAACCTTGGTTAATAATATACTATTATTTTCGTAAATATATTATTATTTATTTTTAATCAATACATTTGATTTCAGGGTTTCCTTGCTAATAAATAATAAATAATAAATCATAATTAAGTAACATTATCTGGTAACATCGTAAACCACTGAACGTTTCTTGTCCGCATTCTTTCGGCAGCTACAGATAAATGTGTCGAACTATACTACTTATTTCGTAGAGTATCAGCATTTTAAAGAATTTATGCTGTGCTCATAGAAACAGAGAAGGACAAAAACCGTTTTTAGTTTACAGTAATATTGTAGTCTAACGATCCAGTGTAAGCCCTATAGTTTCATTTTTGCTTGCGCTATCATAGTAGTTATTACAGGATTTTGGTAACGTTTAGACCTCAAGTATACAGGGTGATTCACGACGAGCGTCCATTAGACCTTTTGGGAGAACTATTGGGAGTATTTTTGTAAAACTTTGCACATTTAGGTTTGTTAATATTTACATGTTTCTATCACTTCTGGTTATACCGAAAATAAATTTTAATATGAAACTGAGATTTTCAACAATGACTTTACAATGGAGTAACCCGCGCCTACTTGTATTAAGGATCTGCCCACCAGGTGGTGCAGATAGCGTTTTTTGTTAACTGTGGTATCTTTAAGGTCGGATAAACCAAAAGAATTTTTAAATGTTTAATTTAAGATTAGAATGATTGATAAATAAAAAGCTAATACCTTCACAGTTATTTTTGTTAAAGAAAGTTCAAATCAGCATCACGCAAGAATTTTGGTCCTTTAAACCAGAATCCTAAATTAATAATTTCATTTGAAAAGTGTCCACGCGATAAAAAATCCACTGGATTCCTCGATGACTTGATATATCGTAATTTACAATTTTCTATGAGACCTTGAATCTTTGACACCCTGTGTGATACAAAGGTAGTCCATTTATTTGTGTGATCGTTACACTAAGCAATCACAACTTTAATCTGTCCACGAATTTATAGATGAAACTACTTTTAAATTTTCAAAGATTTTCGCATTTTTATGCATTAAGTTTGAGGAAATTACTAAGGCACAGAATTCAAGCTTTGGCACCGTTATCATCTTTATTGGAGCGACTCTAGATTTTGAAGAAACCAAACTGCTAGACACTGAATTATCTGTATAAAATACACGCATATACACGCACTTCCTTTATAAATATGAAAGATTAACAACTTTGTTGGTGTTTTGTTTACTATTCTAGGCAATACTGATATGTAACAATATAACAAGCTAACGTGGCTAAAAGTCCAAGACCGTCTTGTACATGTAGCATTTGCACTGTTTTCTTCTATAATCTGTAAAAAATTTCTGTGTTTATAATAGTGGTACTATGTGGTACAGACACTGGCCCTCTGATCTGCATGTAAGTAACACTTTAAGGCCATTTCAATTTAAATCTATACATAAGAAAAGAAATGTGACCAGATGTACAAGCGCTTCCTCTGAAATAACGTTAATTTTTAATGTTTTTCTTGGGAGAAGCGACTCAGGTATAAATTATAACCCACTAGTGTGTTATGAATTATAACGCACTTATCTGTTACCAGGTGTCTATTAATCTCCTAATATTACACATCTAGAGACTATTAAATAAATACTACTTTCCGACAATACCCTCGGTTCTTCAGAGCTTGTTCCCTGTAAATTAAATAATTGTTGTAACGACTGATAAAGCATATTCAAGAATGCATAATTAAAGTTGGTGTTTATACTGCTTGTTAATATAATAAAGAGGTATATATCCTATTTTCTGAAAACTTCTAACTATGGGGTTTAACCTTAATTTTTCCCATTTCAGATGTATTTTTTTTTTATATTTTAGCGATTTTTTATAAATGATACCCTACTGGTTAATTATGACGTTTTGTATGAAAAACACAGATCACAACAAAAATGCTTGAATAAGATAAAATATTTTTGTATATTTTTACATTTTAAATTTAAAATTTGCCTAAAATATAACCTATTGGCCTTTTTTTTAGTAAGGCAAACAATTTAATCTAATTAATAGCCAAAGTATAAAAACAAATCCTGATGATTTAATAATTTGTTTTGCACGTCTGGTTTGGTGAGGAAGAGGGGGGGGGGGCAGCATAACACATTCATAACTAACAAAAAGATAAGGAAATATAGAAAACGACCAGATGAAGAACAATTTCAAGGGATGTTTCCCCACGCGGGGAAAGTGGTATCAGTACGAATTATACAGGGTGTTCGGAAATGACGATGACAAATTTTAAGATATGATTGTAGGTATCATCAAAGTGTTTTTGTTTTTTTTATTTATTACGATCTAGTTACAATACAGAAAATAACTTTTAGGTATGAGTTAACAGTTAGTCTAATTAGGGATAACTTTTATAAAATATCAGGTGACTGATATTGCAACCAGTGGCGTGGTTGCAAAAGAGTGGTGGGTTATTTTTGTATCTTGTGCTCTTTTGGGGCGCGGTGTTTTTCTAACAGTCTAATTATAAGCTATGATAAGACTGTTTTTATAGAAAGTTATAATTGTTATGGACCAGGAAGTAACTTCTTCTTTAAAATAAAGAAATTGGTAATAGTTTAATAAGTATTTGTCAGGTTGTATTGTTTAGCGGTCCACCAGTGGAGGTGACAAGTTGTCAGATATATGTTACGCGTGTATAAAAATAATGATAGTGTTTATTATTAACATCACATGGCGCTGCGAACATCAGGTATAAATTAAAAGTGCAGAGTAAAAAAAGGTACTTTTATTGACAATTGTTATCAAAAAGTTCTGTTAATAATTTTGAAGTAAATTGTAAAATTGATATCGGAACAGAGAGAAATATATTAAATAAATTAACAGCAGATAAAATAGGGGAAGAAATAAGAAACTCAAGTGTAAGGCAAACCAAATGTGATTGTACAATTATTGAAAATATTTATGGATAAATTAGGGTACCCTGTAAAATAAACAATAAAACTGGTCTACAGATATTTCAAGTTATTGAACTGGACACATCTTGTATTATCGGATTAGAATTAAGAAGAAAAAATATGATATAGTGAAACGAGCAAGTATTAATACTATTACTAAAGGTAAAATAGAACAGTTGTTAAGAGAAAATAAAGAGCTCTTTGGAGCAGTAGAAGAGATAAAAAACATTAGTTATCAAATAAAACTAAAACCAGATTTTGAGCCAGCAGCAGAGGGACCTAGAAAGATACCAGATACCAGTTAGTATACAAGAAAATTTAGGAGTTACATAAAATGGAAAAAATGGGGATAATTAAAAAGGTAACAGAGCCAACAGGGTGGGTTAACTCAATGGTTATAGTAAAGAAACCAGACCACTCCTTACGAATTTGTTTGGATCTAAAGCACTCAAGGCCGTAATTCGTGAACGATTCCAGTTACCTACCTTAGAAGAAATCATGCTAAAAATAAGTAAGCCAGTTATTTGTTCTGTATTGGATGCCAATAAAGGTTTCTATTAAATTAAATTAAATGAAAAAAGTCAACTATTGACAACGTTTAGTGCTGCTAAATATGGTCGATATTATTATAAGAGAATACCATTTGGCTTGTGTTCAGCCCCGGAGGTGTTTCAGAGGACATTTGTAGACATTTTTGGTGATTTGCCTGGAATTCAAATATTGATGACCTTTTGGTTTACGCAGACAGTGAAGAAGAACATATTAAGAGATTAAGTGCAGTACTTGAAAAAGCCAAAAAGGCAAATGTACATTTTAGCAGAGCAAAGTGCAAGTTTGGTGTCAAAGAGGTAAAATATTTGCTAAGCGCCGAAGGAGTTGTATATTGAATTTGGAACAACCATAAAACAAAAAGGATTTGCAGAAAATATTAGGTGTGGTAACTTATATTAGTAGAGTGTTGACAAATGTATCACAAGCTACGGACTCTATGCATCAATCGCTTAAAAAACACATAGACTTTGTGTGGAATGAAAACCACACTAGGGACTTTTTAAAGTTGAAACAAATGCTACTAAATGCACCTGTTCTTAAATATTTTGATTACAAAGAACCTGCCGTGTTATTAGTTGATAGTAGTGGTGTAGGTTTAGGCGCGGTACTTTTAACTCAGAGTCAAAAGGTGCGGGCTCAAATAGAAAAAGAGCTTTTGACTATTGTTCACGGTTGTGAGCGCTTTCATCAATATTTATTTGGAAAAACTGTGGTAGTATAAAGCGACCATAATCCTCTAGAACAAATTTTTAAAAAGCCATTGCTTGATACTCCTCTAAGATTACAGAGATTGCGTTTCAGATTACAATGTGTGTGTGTGTTTTGGTGTATGGCACTGATTAAAACCAAATGGCCAGCATCCTCTTGTTAAACATTATAAATTAAAATTATTTTTTTCTTTCTTTAATAATTATTATCACTGCTTACACTTTTCAACTACATGAAGTTCACCAGCTGTGGTCTATTATAATATATTCTATATTTAACAGATTCGTCTTACTTACTACTTACGATACTACTTTCTTTCTTCTTTCCTTTTTTGTTTTCTTCCTTTTTTTTATGTATTTATTATTATTTTTTGTTGCTGTTTTTTTTTTTTGTTTTGTTTTTTTTTCTTATCTACCTCTTTCACATTTTTTTTTTTTTGAATAAGCACTGGAATAGTTGTTTCCAGTGTTTTATTTACTACTTAATGGGTTCTTCAGCATTCATGTTTTAATTTAATTTGCGCATGTATTATGTATTTGTATAAAATATAATATATTTTAACATTATTTAATGCAATAATGTGCTTAAGGTTAAATGGCTGATCAACTAAACCGCTCAATCCATTAAACAAGGTAATCCTGGGATGGGTTAATCTGGAGCACGTTAGAATATGGTGCTCCAAATCACCCACCTCACCACACTCACACTTGTCATGGTTCAGTAAACCTATATTTATTTTATATTTAGGGTATAGAGCATGATTCCTTCTTATTCTAGAAATTACCCTTATAAAACTTCTATTTGTGACAGTGTAAAACCATAGTTTTTGTTGTATCCTAGGGAACATATCTTTATAAACTAAGCCCTTTTCTGAATTATTATATTGCGTCTGCCAACTATTTTTTATTCTCTCTTTTGCTTGACTCAGTATGTCTAAAATTGGTATTTTAATCTGGTTTATAGGAGTTTATATTGTTGCTTCTTTGGCCAGTTTGTCTGCGATCTCATTTCCTCCAATTCCTATGTGTGCTCTCACCCACACAAGAACAATGGTTTTATTTGAGTTTTTCAAAATATGATAAGTACTTAATTACAATAATATGATATTATTGTACAATATAAAGCAGGAATAGAGCTACTATTGATTGATGTACTTTCAAGGTCATTTGATAAAAATAATGTGGGTATGACTGAAGTTGATCAGGACGTTGAACTTCACGTTAATTAAGTGTGTTCAAACTTACCAATTACGACTGAAATACTGGAGTTATTTCAAAAGGAAACTGCAAATGATCCTACCTTAACTTTCTTGATTAAGTACATTATAGATGGTTGGCCATCCTCTATTCATCAAGTATCGGATCATTTAGAGTTCTATTATTCTATTACTGGTTAATTATTTCTTGCAAACGATTTGATTTTTAAATATAACAATGTTTTTGCACTCAAAAGTTTGCAAAAGGAAATGATAAAATTAATACGCTGTAATCATTTCGGTTTAGAAAAATGTAAATCTACAGCTAGACGCATATTGTATTGGCCTAATATGACAAAAGAAATTGAAGATGTTGTTAGAAACTGTACTACGTGTTTAAAATTCCAAAGATCACATAGTGGAGAAGAGAGGTTACTAAGATATGTTCCGGATGGCCCCTAAAAAATTATGGGAACTGATATTTTTTATTTTAAAAATCGTGATTTTCTTTTAATAGTTGACTACTTCTCTAAATTTATTGAAATAAAAGAGTTAGCTTTTGAAACAGCTGAGTATGTAATTAATGCTTTAAAAAGTCACTTCGCTAGGTACGAAATTCCTAAAGGTCCATTTTATCCTAAACCAAACGGGATGACAGAAAGATATGTACAAACATTTTAAAATACCGGAATACGCCAATTGATTCTAAAATAAATAAATTACTAAGCGAGTTGTTTTTTGGTCTAAATTCAAATGCATTTCTGCCAACCCCAGAAACATTTAAAATGTCATGTAAACAAGAGTTCGATAATACCGTTGAAAATCATTTAGAGAACAGGCAAGATAAATATAAATATTATTATAACTTAAGAAATCACAGCAAACCCCTTAATTTTGAAAGGGGCGAGACAGTGTATAATATGAAGGATAAGGTTCATAATATAATTTGACTAACTCAATAAACTAACCATACAACGGAATATGACGCCAGCTAAGTTTTTAGAAAAAACAGACAGACCTAGAGGTTATAAACTGTCACTATTAAATGGTAATATTGTTGAAAGAAATAGGTCAAATTTATATAGATCATCAACAAAACAAAACTTTAAAACAAATACTGCTGCGAACCTGTTGCAAGGTAATTGTCAACAAAAGTCTGGTAGAAATATTATTGCCAGTGATAAATCCCAGCCCAACCTCTAGAACAGGTAGGTTGGTTAATAAGCCAATGTGTTTGAATATTTATATAGCATAAAGTTTTAGTTTTAACTTGTTTTGTATTAAACTTTTTATTGTTGTAAAAAAAGGGATGTCAGGTGGTATTGCTTAGCGATCCACTTTGACAGTGGAGGGGTCAAGTTGTCAGATATATGTTACGCGTGTTTGCCTATATTATAAAGTTCAATAACTATAATTAAAAGTGTATAGAAATAATGATGGTGTTTATTATTAACAATGATCATTTTGGAATTTCAGTCTCCGGCCTTTTCTTCAGCTCCGTATATTATATCAAAGAGTGCACAAACTCGATCATAGTTTATAATAAAATAAAAATATATTTGTATTATTTGTTATCACGAATCTAGGAAAGGAAGGCCCTGTATATTTGTACGAATTGGTTAGTTGTGACTAAGTTGGACGCAGCCTCAAATATAGTATTAACAAAAATATAAACAATCATATACAAATATCGATTAAAATTACATATTGAGACAAAACGAAAAGGTTGTAGCAATTTTAAAATTGCCACTATTGACTTTGTGGGAATTGTTAGACTTTCCTTAATTATTGCAGTCATATTTCCACGAAATGCATCTTCTATAGTTATTTGGTTCAAAATTGGTTTATTAAATTGTGTCATTATTGTTTGAAGAAAATTGGTCGAAATGTGGGGTTAGAAGCACTGCGTTCGCTTTTCTGTTCATTAATTGCACAAGGCGCTGCAAGCAGGTTGACCATGTAGTTCCGCTTCGGTCTTTGTCAAGTCGCAGAACACCGACTTTTTACTCTGGGCTATTTTCTGTAGTAACGAAGTTGTTTGGAATTATTTTTTTGACTTCATTATTTCATTTGTGTTCTGGTAAAAGCCCAGATTCTCGTATCGTTCTGATCTTTGGTAGTGTGTTTCTGTTCTCTTCTTTTTTTTTGGGGATAGGTTAATTTGGCAACACTTTGTGTCAGCTGATTTTTTAAGGAGAAGGGGAGGTAGAATTGGTATCTCGGGATTCTCGTAACCTTTTATCGATGTCCTTCCACCAAGGATGGCGAGCCACTTACCGTTGGCATTCTTTATTTAAAAAAAAAAGACCACGAGATTTTCACTCTTCTTTTAGAGGTAAGCTCCTTTAATTCCTTTTTAGTTTGTTGTTTTGCTGAGAGTTCAGTGGGTCATTCTTCTTGTTTGTTATTTTTATGGGCTTGGTCTGGGTTTTTGCCAGAATACAAATTGAATAATGAAATCAAAAAAATTATTTCAAACGACTTTGTTACTACATAAAATGGCCAAGAGTGAAAAGTCGCTGTTCTGCGACTTGACGGAGACCGAAACGGAACTACATGGTCCACGTACTTGCAGCGCCTTGTGCAATTAACCAACAGAAAAGCGAGCACAATACTTCTAACCCCACATTTTGACTGATTCCCTATAAACAAAGATAACACAATTTAATAAACAAATTTTGAAAAAAATAACTATTGAAGGTGCACTTTGTGGAAATATGACTGTAAGAATCAAGGTAAGTCTAACATTTCCCACAAAGTTAATAGTGGCAATTTTAAAATTGCTACAAAGGCAGCATTTTTTCTTATTGACGAGAGCTTAAGCTTTGTTGAACGTAGTAACAGGGCTTACTACGGTATCACATCAAACACAACCTAAATTTTAAGTGCATATTATGCAGTGGTTTACCATGCAATTTCATATAGGGTGGTCTGGGGCCAATCCACCCAATAGGAGCGGTTAAACCCAGATCCAAAACTCATAACTTCTTAATTCTAAAGTTCATAAATATCACACCAGAAATGCTTCCATATTCTACCTATAAAATATTATGGCCAGACTGTTTCATTTCCCTAATCAACATTATGTGAATTCGGCCCTTGACCTGGGCAGGTAATAGAAGAGAGCGTTACTTCTTTAATATGATTAAATATAAAGTGATATGATTATACAGGGTGTCCCAAAATTCGTAAGCAATCTCCCGTATTCACGTAGATCACGTAAAAGTAACATCGTACGTTCATTTCTTTCCTAAGGAGGCCCCCAGAAGAGATATCGGTCACTAAAGCCCGGATCTAAAAACCAGTTTTTTTTATTGATAGCTTTTGAACCACCTAACACAATTTTAGTGTTAAGTGAAGTTTGATCGAATAGCCCGATTAGAAAAGTAGTACTTAGTTAATTTTGGGGGCTAGATACAGAACACACCAAAACAAAAAATATTTTGTGCAATATTCCGAGTTTAAACTCAGAACTTCGAGATTAAACTCAGAATTCAGAGTTTAGATAACTATACTCTGTACATTTGTGTGATTTTCCTAAAATCACCAGCAACCGTACAAAAATATACCTTTTCAAGTAGTAGGTTTGTTTCCCCCCTTAGAAAAAATCAACGAACAACGAACCTAAATTTTCCATAATAACTATTATTTTTTTTTAAGACGTGGTTTTTAGATCTAGCCTTTAGGGGCCGATGAATCTACTCGTAGGAAACAAATTTATATGAAGTTACAATGTTATTTCCACGTGATCTATATGAATTCGAGAGATTGCCCAAGAGTCCTGTATCTCCCTAAAAAAAAACAATAATCAGCTAACTGATTAAATAAATTACAATTTACTTTTATCCCGCTATACTACCTTTAAGGCGCCCAGGAGAGTAACCAAATGTTCTTGTTTTATGTAGAAATAGGTAAAGATAATTGACTTCAATACCTACTTTGGACTCAATATTTGCTAACCAGTATTAATTTATTATCACTACTGCAACTACTACTACTACTATCTACTACTACTGTCGTGCGGGGTTGCTAGTCCTCTATCGAGCGCCTCCCCAGGATGCCTATAGGGGAATGCCTCCCATATATAGGTGGTACAGATGAAACTAAACAGTATGGGTGAACCAAAACTAACAAGGCATCGTCTGACCTGGAGCGGGCGGATGCCAAAGACACCCCAAGCCCAAGGTGTAATACCATCGGGCCGAGGGGCTGCTTGGCACAGGGGGGAAAGTGCGCGGAGGAAATGTCTAACCAAAGGAGCTTTCTAGCCTTGTCATGGTAAGGCACACTGTCATACTTGACCGCGAGATCGACCTATCTCGTGTGAATCTCATGGAAGTAACTGAAAGAAAAAACAGATGTACAGCCAACGGCCGCTCCCGGCCCTGTGATCTCTAACCCTCAGGAGGATCAGTCTTTTGCTCACAGAGATCCCAATGCCCTTCAAGAAACAGATTGTTCTCCTGGACTAGAGATACAATGGAAAATAGAGAAGATGACGCTGACGCCATTAGACAGCGGGCAAAGAGGTCTAGACCTAGATCTAGAAAGACCGCCGGAGATACAAAGAAAATCAAGAACCGAATGTACCTAATAGAATCAGAAATCTGATAACCAACATTCAAACTAAGGTGACCAAGCTAAAGGCGACAATCAAAATTAACGCAAATAGAAGAAAGGAAATCAAAGTTGGTAAAGTTAGACTAGACAAGCCTGTAACACAGCTGGGAAGCAATATGCTAAAAAAATGGTTGGAAGAAGCCCACACGATTCCCACACCTATAAAAACAACTTCGACCAAAAATATTTAGAAAAAGCACAAGACAATACAGGCGGAGGGAGATAACCTGAGTAACTCGGAGGAAAGGGCACGAACAGAAACCCTACGGAGACAAGATGCGGCAAACTCGTTTGAAGAGGTAAAGATAGTCATGGAAGAAAAATGATCAGAGACTGTGTTCCAAAATGTGGAGATTATAGAGGAAAGCCCTCTCTCGAAGAACAGCGAAGGGGACCTTTCAATATTTATGGGATCCTAAAATGAGTAAAAAAAAAGACATTGACAGATTCTTCCGAGAGAGGAACCCCATACTAGGGCTAATAAGGAATGAGGACCAGCAGACACGTATTGTCTACCTTACATCTATGATAAAAACTCATGCGAAGACGGCTATAGAACAAATGATCGATATGTCTATAAAGTATGCTTATCAAAGAATAATTTATGTATACACATATACGGCCTCAAATCTCCAGTTAGGCTATTTTGGATTTAATAATAATTTTTTTCCGAATTATTTGGGTACATACTTTTTTTTTAAAGGCTCCAATGGCTCAACAAATCGACGGAAACCTGTTTACGGTCTAATACGTCGATTTACGCTATTTGGCAAGGGAGGTCAAGTACTAGAACTGGGTAGGTCTAATACCTACATAACCACTCCGAACGGCCAGGACTGTGAAAATATTAGGAAACTGCTAGAATACGCTTTCAAAACGACCATGACGACAAAGCCCGAACTAACATGAAAAGAAATCGAGAAATACGATCCTATCCACAGACACAGAAGCAATAATTAAAATAAATATTGTTATAGTTTACATATTGTTAGGATGTTATTCTGTTATTATATTAAAATATTGTAAACAAGTAAACAAAAGTTTGTCGTTGTTGAACAGAAGCGTTACACAGTCAGCTGTAAAATTTCCTTGTTATCCTCGAAAATGTCCTATTCTTTCTCTTCGATCTGCAGCAAATTATTTAAATACTTTAATTTCTCGATTTCTATTTATTTATAAATAATATTACGTTGGGCGAATATCTGCCAAACATAACCACAATCGAGCAAACGATTTGCTAACTCGCTTTTAACTCGTCGTTCTTGACGAGTTAAATTAGATCCGGTTTTAGGGTTTTAACCCAGAGATTAGAACGCGGTGCACTAGAAAATTTTAGTTAATCCTTGAATTAGCGTTAACCCGGGGTTAAAACCGTCGGTGCACTTGGCTATTAAAGGTACAAAGAAGAGCGGCAATACGCATCATGCGCGCCTTTAGGACAGACTAAGAAACGAAGTATGTTGGCGGAAATCAGTGAACTGGGCAAGAAAATACTTATCGAAAAGGGGAGAGAAAGAGAAAACGGACCCCAATAAAGAGACTCATAAAAGAAACACTGTATAAGACAAAGAACCCGGACTAACACCACCAAGGGAAACAATGATGTAATAACGTAAGGCAGTTCCAAAGAGGAGGAGGAAATTTTCTAGTCAGTTGGTGTATTCTTAGAGAAAGCGAATTCAACACACCTGATCAAGGAAGAATCACCGATCGGGCGTTTTTAGAAAATTTTTTATTTAAGTAAGCTTGTAGGGTAGGGCATAGGGTCTCCTGCCTTCTCTAGCTGCGACAGTGTACGCTATGGATAGTACGTAAGCAGTCCATCGATCATACATAATTATGTAACTATATTATAGGACACGTGGCATTTGAAAAATATGCTCGGGAAAGCAATTTATTTTGCATGTTGATTTGATATGACTAATGATATGCATTTTGTTGGCGAGACAAATCACATGATGATTGCCTATTATATTGATTGCAAAAAAGAAAATTACTATTTACGATAGATTATGGCAGTATCATTTGATCTAGATGGATAGGAACCTATCGGAGGCATATTTAGAAATTATTCTTGTAATATACAGAGTGTTCTAAATACGCAAAACGTATCAAACTTCTACTTCTATTATTTCTAAATGGATATTTGATTACCAGGCATTTTAGTAAAAAGAAAAATGGAACACTATATGGTATTTTATTTTCAGGGTTCAGACAAATTAAAAGTACAGTTCATTCTCACTTAACCCTTATAGTTTTTAAAATAATTGGTATTTTGTTAAAAAGTAGTAACAATTTTAATTATTAAATTCTCAAAAAAATTGTGAAAAATTTACTAACCAACCTGAACTAACTTATACAAGGTATTCAAAAAGTAAGATTAAGAGCGAGTATCAGTGGGGCACGTGGTCCGATTCCTGATTTCGTCACGGAGGAGCATAAGTTAGTGTAAATGATCAATCAGGCAACATCGCCATTAGAAGACGGGGCCGCGCCAGCTGTATCGAGAGAATAGAACGTGCGCGTTCTATTCTTAGATTATTCGCTTTATTATAAAAAAAAATGTTAGCACTGGCTAGTGGCGCTACGAGAATTTTTTTGTCAATAAATATTTTGATGATTTTGAAGAGAAAACAACAAAATCTAGGAGAATGAAAGGAAATAGGAACCTAACTGAAAAAAAATTAATATATTTTTTTTTAACTAGCCGTTTCCGAAGAGAAAGCATAAAAAAAATTGTAGGCAGCGATATCTAATTAGTCCATGCATATTAAAAGTTAAAGCGCAAAATTCGCTGTTTCCGGTGTTTCTTTTTATGATAAGGCACAACACTGCAGGTTCAATCCTTTATGTCGCTCTGCAAGCAATGCGTGTGCGCATGAAACGATTCACGTTGGTCTTGAATCTTTAGAGATTATACTCGTTGGGGAACACGGTCGCAGGGAAGTCGTTCCAGAGTGACCACGTTCTTCAGATGAAAGAATTTTTAAACAGTGTCGTACGTGGGACACTAAGCTGAACCACGTACGGGTGGCCTGTAGTGGCTCGTCGTATATTTCTACCATGCACCGCTCTGTGTGGAATCAAGCGGGCAACCTCAGTTGAGCAATTGACATGAAAATATTTGTAAAATAGACTGAAGTCGCCAACCTGCCTTCGATGTTCAAGGCTTTCCAGGTTGTTTGTCACATCATGGTCACCGATTAAGCGAATGGCTCTTCTTTGAATGGAATCCGGCAATCTTAAAGTATTAGGACCAGAGCCCCAAATATGCGAACAGTACTCCAGCGATGTAAAGAGAAAATGTATATATTAGATTATGACTATCCAAATTGAGGCCCAATACATTAATTGCTGAAGCCAAGGGAATCGAGTGTCCCGCCATGACTATATCCGGTTCCTCAACATTAACTTTTTTAGAAAAAATTGCAGCATGGGTTTTTTCTAGCCTTAAATTCTACTTGGATATTGTCACCCCAAGACAGAACTTCTTCCAGGACTTTGTTGAGATGTGAGACCTCTTTTTGCCTATGGAGATGTGCATTGCTAGTCGGGTGTTTCAAATAATTACCACAACAAGTTTTTACGTTATAGATAAAAATGTACGGTTCTCACTGGAATAATTTCAAATTTGGGCATATCACATTTTTTTTAGGATATTTGATTAAAAGGCGCGTACCTTTTTTTGGAGGAAAACATTTCCTTCTACTGGCTTTCAATCGTTCATCATTTCTACCACGTGCCATTCTTCAATATTTTAAGACACTTAACAACGAGTCGCCTCTGCTGTCCGTTGTTATCGGTTAAGCACGCCGCGTGCCGCTCCGGGACTGCTTTCGATCAGCCGCGGTGTTGCCCAATTACTTTAGACAGTTGTAATTTTCGGGATTTTTTGTAAAAAACTCGGTGCAACACTTTTTTGCACCAAAACCAAGATATAAAATTAATTGAAATTATATATAACTTGGGAAATACATTTAAAATCGACTGTATTGCCATATTTTCCCAATCTAAAAAATATTTACCGTTTCGGAAAAATTCAAATTGTTTTTTCAAAAATTGAAAGTTATATAGAATTTGAAGCTAAGTCAGACATTTTATCCAATTCAATTCAATAGTTTTAGCAGATGTTAAATTAATTATCTATCGAACGACATCCTGTAGCTAATTGTTTACGTTTTCATGAACTAAGTTTGACCCAAAATAAATATTTATCTAGTCACCTATGGCATTTTGATGAGTCCTATTGTTTCAATACAAGGTAAGTTTAGACGCTCACCCAAACTGATTTGTGCATGCAAATTGGTGCAGCTGAATAGAATTGTTGTATTCTGACTACAAGTTCAATCTATATAATATAGGATCTTTTTGGTTACAATTGGTTGAAATTAGTCGTCGACTATAATCTCTGTTTTCTAAACAGAGTTGCTGCTGGGTGGATTTTGATTAGGGGTTGATTGCAGAATCTTGCAATTCGTGTTTTGTTGAGGTAGGTCAGAGGGGGCAGCAGGGAAGTATTAACTTTTAAATCATTTTTTCGGTTTTTGGATTTAATTTTATGGAGGAAGTGGGGATGGATGGGGTGGGGTAGCGAGAGGACTGAGCCAGTCTCTCGTTAGTCTATATGATTTTTGTGGGTTTCAGTGAATGTGAAGTGATTTTATAATCAGGGAATTCAGGGAAATGTCCGTCCGTTTGTAGTAGTCGATAATGAGATTGTGTAAATGATCTGTTATTGTCGGCATTGGTAAGTTGTTGACTTATTTATTTATTAGATATAGGGTCATATAAATTTATAATGTAAACTGGTGGCAACTTCAAGAATTTAACAATAAGAGATCTAAAGTGAGAAGTCTTAAGGCGCTTAGAGGATAATGTTATGGTATTCATGTATGTCGTATAAAATTTTTTCAAGAGCTATCTTCTTTTTTCAAGAAGATAGCACTTAAATTTCTTTTAAAACTTTTTTATTTGAGAAATTTTTCTAAGGGATTCTGGTAGTCCATTAAATAATCTGCTGCAAAAGCAGAAATGGATTTTCCGATATGATGATGTTTTGTAGCCAGAAATATAGATTTTATTTCAGTTTCTAGTTCTACGGTTATGTAAATCTGAAGTATTCTGAAACTTACAGGAGTATTTTTTAACAAACATCAGTGCACTAAGAATCAGAATACCAGGAAGTCTTAGAACCTTGTCGAAAAGTTTCTCTGTATGATTTAAGTGGGTGTTACAGGTCAAATTGGCCGCTATTAAAATATTAGCTTTGATTTTCATAATATTAAATAGGTTTCCATTATCACTTATTTCTTACCATACACGTCATATGGTAGCCAGCTAGTGCATGCTCTGCTTTTGTTTCAGACCTTTTTTGCTACCCCGCTTTGTGTTTTCTTTTCACTCTTCTTGTGTTCATCTGCTCTGTTTTCCCGCCTGCGTTTGGAATACGTCTATGTTGCTTTGGACTGCATGATCCTGTTTTTCACCCTGCTGGTTGTGGAATACCGCTGGTGCCTGCGGACAGTTTGCTGAATACTCGAGTGTAACGCCTCTTCTTCCGTCGAGGGGTCGAAGGCCTGGTGATACACAGAGGCTAACTCGAGCCAGTCTCTCCAATAGCAGTGCCAGTGAAATGAAATTTGGCAAGCCTTACATCAGACTTTTTATTTGTCAGTACTGACTAACTACTAGTAAAGTACATCCAAAACATGCTTAGGTCGTGGATATCCACTCTGGAACTTCATCCTTAAAACGCAACTAGCACCATATTGTCATTAGCATTCCAAACTCACTATTTTATATAATACCGGCTAACTCAAAACCACGTTATCACTTTTCATTTGAGTTTAACCTCACATTTAACTTTTAAAAGTCATACCAGCAGTACATACCATATACAGGGTGTTAGTGAATAAGTGCGACAAACTTCAGGGGGTGATTCTACATGAAAAAATAATGATAGTTTGCTATATAACTTTTGTCCGCAAATGCTTTGATTTCCGAGATACAGGTGACGATTTATTTATTGCTCTAAAACCCATCGAGATATGCAAATGAAATTTGGTAGGTTTTAAGAGGTAGTTGATGCGCATTTTCTGACATGCAATTAAGAATTTTATGTTTATCATTGGCGCGCATAAGGGTAATAGTCTCAATTTTTTTAAAGAAAAAAATGATACGCCACTGAGATATATCAAACTAAAAACAATTTTTGAATTTCTCATTCAATTTGTGACAAAAAATCTTTCTTGTCTTTTTTTCGTATTGGACGCCGTTTTTATGCAAAAAAATAAAACATCTTAACGAGTATTTTTCATTTCTTTAATACATTATTAAAAACTATCTAATACAATAACATTAAACCAGAACAATAACAGAAAATAACACTAATAAATAAATAGGCGCAAAGCTACAACAAATGTTGAAAATGACCTCCCTCAGACGTGATACGGATAGGTAGAGGAGGTACGGAATATTGGCCTGCTCGATCGCCGGTTTAAATTCACTAGATTTTTGCATTTGGGGTTTTCTTAAGTCGTTAGTTTATTCCACTCCCGTCGAAAATGTTGAAGACCTGAGGAATCGAATTATAGCTGGCTGTGAGACAATAAGAAATACACCAGGAATATTTGCGCGAATAGGACAATCAATGAGGCGAAGAGTTGAATCTTGTATCACGTCTGAGGGAGGTCATTTTCAACATTTGTTGTAGCTTTGCGCCTATTTATTTATTAGTGTTATTTTCTGTTATTGTTCTGGTTTAATGTTATTGTATTAGATTAGATAGATAGTTTTTAATAATGTATTAAAGAAATGAAAAATACGCGTTAAGATGTTTTATTTTTTTGCATAAAAACGGCGCCCAATACGAAAAAAAGGCAAGAGAGATTTTTTGTCACAAATTGAATGAGAAATTCAAAAATTGTTTTTAGTTTGATATATCTCAGTGGCGTATCATTTTATTCTTTAAAAAAATTGAGACTATTACCTTATGCGCGCCAATGATAAACATAAAATTCTTAATTGCATGTCAGAAAATGCGCAATGTGAACTACCTCTTAAAACCTACCAAATTTCATTTGCATATCTCGATGGGTTTCAGAGCAATTAATAAATCGTCACTTTTTAATAAAAACTTTAACACCCTGTATCTCGGAATTCAAAGCATTTGCGGACAAAAGTTATATAGCAAACTATCATTATTTTTTCATGTAGAATCACCCCCTGAAGTTTGTCGTACTTATTCACTAACACCCTGTATAATTAATTTCAGTAGTTTCAAGCCTGTTTTCTTCGGTTCGACTGGTAATAGCCATATAAGAGGTAATGATAATAAGTATATGGAACCCCCTTTAAGTTAATATTTAGTATTACCCCGAAAAATTGATTTATGCTGGAGCCGTTTTATTTATAGTCTGGTGTTTTCTTTGGATCCGTGACGTTTCCTATTTTATTTGGTTAATCAGTGTTGTTGTCTCGACTCAAGGACTCTAAAACAGGTGGCGCACCCCCTTTAGTTTTACCCACACCACTCGCCGGCAATCTGAGCTAGTCACGAGGCCCACTCAGCCCTGAAGACAACAGCTATTACTTATTTAAGAGCCACCTGACATCTTTTATTTATCTCTCTCTTTTTCTCTTTGTTATATTCATAAAAACTTAACTTAGTAATTAAAAATTTATCTTTTCACAGGCTGTCCACTTAATTGTGAGTCTATGTGAAACCCCAGAATCTTGCATTTTTCTACTCTTGTAATAATATTATTATTTAATTTTAAATTTAAATCAGGGACCTGTCGCTCTTTGTAGAATGCCATGTAATGGGTTTTTTTTTTTATGTTAACAACTAGGTGATTTGTTTGACACCAAACAGAAAATCTAAGCAAAATTATATAAGTTATTTCAAGTAGTTGATTAAGTGCAGAAGCAGATATGACTACTGTTGCATCATCTGCATATAATATGACCTTTGCAGAGTTGATATTTGGTATAAAATAGTTTTCCAAATCGTGTATCAATAATGCAAAAAGCAATGGAAAGATTACGCCTCCTTGAGGAACGTCATAATATCTAATATTTTGTTTCTCTGAAAAGGAACCCTGAAGTTTTACTCTTATTTGGCGATTGGAGAGGAATGATTATAGCCAGGCAGAGATATTACCACGTATTCCCAAAGCATGCAACTTTCTGAGCAAAATGGCAGTGTCGACGCAGTCAAACGCTTGGGGTAAACCGAAAAATAGAGCTATGGTATAGTAATTAGAATTTATTGTATTATAAATATATTCCAAGGGATCGTAGGCAGCTGTGCTATTAGAGAAGTTTTCTCGAAACCCGTCTTCGTTTCGTTAGTATTTAGAGTTTTGTAAAGGCAGATTTCTTAGATGTTCACTTTCTTTTAATATATCAATATTTACCCACTTGCCAGAGGGGATCGTTTTAGTTTTGATTTTTAGTATAGTAAGTTCCAAACAGTATTTAAAATTTTATTATATATAATATAATTATAATTATAATAAAAATAGTTCCAAGCCTCATTGGCATCGTTTTTTTTTTGTACACGTATGTAACGGATCACCGTGAAGCAACCGAAGGACGAAGGACCACGAGATGACCATAGACAAGTACGGTATGAATGATTGCCTTGTAGAACAAGATCTTTGTACGTACATTAAGTATACTTCTACTGTTAATGAGTGAGTAGATGGCACCAAGTTGACCACTCGCTTTTTTTAAGCGTTCGTCTGCGTTGCTATTCCAATACAGCCTCTTATCGAAAACATCATGACATATATTAATTTATTTCATATTTGCAAGATTGGATGTGAATAAACGAAACTCTGCGAGGAAATATAGTATTCTAGTACTGTTATTATATGTCTAATTGCTTAGCAGTGGTGGCTCGTGCCTTGCACATGTGGGTAGGTGTTGCAGGCACCGTAGAAGAAAATGTTTTAGGGCAAGGCACAAATTTTGACAAATTTGGTAATAATAAATAACACAGAAATTTAGGTGTCGCAAAAAACGGCTCCCTTCTCCCCTACACCCATCCAATATAAGAATGTTATTTTTAGAACGCCAGATCAAAAATTGATTTACAAAAATTAAAACATTATATAAGACATCAACAAAAATATTATTAATGTGTTTATTTAAATTAAAGCAAATGCTAAACGAATTTTATTTCGTGTAAATTAAGTTAGTGCGCGTATCTCTCTGATTCCTAAAGAGAACGAAACAATTCTTTTTCAATTTAAATGAGCGCACAGAAAAATTAAAATTCCTACAAATAGACAATGTATTTCCTTGAAAAACATGTCTTGAATGATAACTGGTTGTTTTGCTTCAAAAATATATTCTTAGCGAGACAAATAATATTGACTTTCTCTAAAACTTATAAATTCTTGAAATATATTTTTGAATCAGTCAATAATTTATTATTAGTACAAATAAGTAGCATAGTTCAATATAGAAAATGTCATGGTTTTCATTGTAAATTTGAAGCAAGAATATAATATTCTCTAATAATTATTTCTATGAGGAAGCTAACATTATTATTATCATCGAATTATATTATTTGCCAAAACAGGGAATGCGCCATATTCTTAAATCAAAACAATTTTAAGAAATAACTTTTGAGGGATCCAGCGCCGTTGGCGCCGTTTAGTATCGCTGATCAAGTGCACAGTTAGAGACTCATGGATTTAACAAAGTTCATATAAATGTTCTTGTTCCTGAGTTTTGTTATTCTCATTAAATATTATGTTCATTAATATTTTAATCTAAACCATTGTTCCGTGGACACACTGTGTACAGTACAGGTTATTCGGAAAATGTGTTACGAAACTTGGAGGTATGATTCTACCCAGTAAAATAAGTCATGTAGAAAAATATTCAAATTTAAATTATCGTGTAACCGGTAACTAGGAAAATATTAAGATTTCAATTTTTTGTTGTTGCTTGACTCTATCTTTAGTTTACTACGTAGAATCATCCCTCCAAGTATCGTCACGCATTTTCTGATCCCCCTACTTTAAACTCAAGCAAAATACACTTCTTGAGTGAAGAAAGTGTATATTCAGTCTTATGTGGATAATTCTAACACTTTCTTAAGTTTCCTTCCGAGACAGTAGTTTGTTAAATGAAACAACGACGACTATCTTAATTAAAGTATTTTGAAATTAAAATATTGTTGACTGAAGTTCTAACTTAAAAGAGAAACTCTTCATTTGTGAACACAAAAATATAGCCGCCAGTGTTGCTTAGCAACGGTTAACAATAATGGAATAATGACTTCTGTGGCGGTAAAACACGCAAGAAATATGTCAGTTGGTGGACGATCCCAGAAACATCTTATTTTTAAAAATAAAGAAAAGTATAATTTAGAAAACTTTAATTAAGGCAGGTTCAAACTTTGTTATTTGTTCCTACCCAAGTAGCATTTATAGACACAAATTGGACACAAATTCTTTGCTAAGAAACGTTCCGCAACATTTTCGATTAAAATGATAAGATTGTGTGGAGGCACATGTGTTTCGAAACTTTTGCGACGCATTTTTAAATTCATTTACTAGAAACAATTAAGAACTGTTAGTTTCGAAATATTTTTCAAACTACAGTGTCGATACATTTACGACACGCACGGAAGAAATTTTTCGAAACATTTTTGGATAAAATTATGAAATTGTGTTAAGACACATGTGCTCCCAAATTGTAGCGACACATTTTCGAATTAAGCTAATCAAAACAAATTGGCATTCTTCTGTTTCGAAATATTTGCCAAACATTGATATCTATTTAATTACGAAACTTGTGAAGAAAACAATTTTCGAAACTGCCAGAAACATTGAAATCCCGGATCAATTAATTATTATAACCTATAATTTCTACATTGGAGTTATTTTAGTTTTTGATATTTTAAATATTCTTGAATCATTTTACGTTTTTTATTTGTTATAATATGGAGAGAAAACAATAGTTAAACATTCCTCGCGGTTTTACAAAACACTAAAAAGGAAAAAGAATTCAAAAGAAAAAAATTAAGCCACAACCTGATCTTTCAATTAGGGATGTCCCATCGACATCTCGATCCACGGCAACCACAGCATGTAAGTTCTTTAAAAATAAGTAGTTGTACATTTTTTAAACTATTTACTTTTACCGTAGTGGAAGAAATGAAGATGTAGGTTATGTATATCACAGAATCAGAGTTGGGTATCAAACCTACCTTTTTGCTTTCTACATGTAGAAAACCTTTTTCTACGTTTCGACGGTAGAAAATGTAGAAAAGGTAGAATACTATAACTGTCAAAAAATGTGAGGTTATGTGTAGTCGTTGTTGACAGTGTTGACGTTGTTGTTATGTCATTTTGTTTTTTCAAGCGTTCTCTAATCTAAGTTTCAAAGAGATTCACACGTAACTTACCTAGGTAGAATACCTTATGTTTTCGACGCACGTCTAAAACCAGTTTCCTACTGTATTCTACCAAAGTAAACTACCTAAAGTTTTCTACTGACCCAACCCAGCACAGAATGTAAGTACACTCAATGAAGACTAAGGTTAGAATACACTATTTGACAAGTGGCAGTGTATAACGTGACGGTATACAGAAGTTTTATGCTTCTGAGCTTATCCTTTCGCTTGACGTAATATTTTTACTTTAGCGACGTTTGTTCCGCGTAGTTTTCGATACAATATCGAAACATTCTTCATGTTTCGACACATTTTCTATTAATTATAGCTACATGATTTTCGAAACATTATAGAAACCAATTACTTACTAGAAATTGTGTGTCGACTCCATTTTGGACCAGAATAATTCTCGCTTTCTGGCGGCCATTTTGACAAATACATTTTTATATTAATAAAATGGAATTTAATTAACTTCCTGCTTCATTTGAAGTGTAAAAAGGTGGTTATATTAGTTCCATTTTGCTAGCTTAATCAATTGAAAAAAGAATAAAGTAAAATTTTAAAAATATTTAAAATTTTATTTTTTGACAGAGTATTTATTTTTCTTAAGAATATAAAGCTTAATTACTAAATTGCACGATAAAATTTATTTCGTCATTGATTTTTGGATCTCCTTTGCAATAAACTATACAAAATAAATCTATCGCTTATAGAAAATACTCTTTGGTGACACATTAATTATGGCGAAATTATGCTGTCTTCATTTATTGTATACTTTGTTTTATTTTATTACAACCTACAGGACTAATATCTAATTATTTGTTTCCCTAATGTTTCCATTTTGACAATTTACATTTCCAACACTCAGCGCCCTCTTTATAAAATGAACTGTCACTCTAGACACATTTATAGAAACAGGTTCGAACCTTTCCGAAAAATTTTCGAAACATTTTCGATAAAAGTTTCGATTTTGCGTAGTCACAGCCTGTACCAACCACTTGGAAACACGTGCTAATGCGCCATTTAAAATGTATACGTTTCGAAAATATTTCCATACTTGTTGCCAACAATTTCCAATTTGTTTCGGAAACAGAAACAATAGTTTAGACACATTTACCATAATGTGTCTAAAAATGCTACTTGGGTACAAAACACTTAAGTTTTCTGACCCAAATAATGAAAAGACTGTCCTAGAATGGTATGAGAATACATATTATAGTGATATTAGTGATATCGAAATAAATTGTGATGAAGAATTCGCTGTAAATAGTGAACATGAAACTGATTCTGAAATAGAGGGTAAAGAATTTTGTGGAAAACATAATGTGTTATTAGAAAATACAATTTCTTTATTTTTTCCAGGCAGTGAGCATGAACCTGATATAGATGAAATTGAAAACGATCAGTCTGACCCTGAAGCAACTGAAAGCAGCGAGAGTAAAAGCAGAACAAAATATTTCCATTGTAAAAATAGATTTAAATGAGCCAAACAACCTGCAACTTCTAATATAGGTCGGCGATTACTTACAGTAGGGCATACAATCCCGAAAGTATATTGCAAACCCGGAATTTTTGGGATCAAAAACTAAATCCTGGGATCCCGGGATTTGTCCCGGGAAATAAAAATACTAATAAATCCGAAGGATTTTTACGTATTCAACTTTTATTAAAAACTTTAAACTAAAGTGAATAAAATAAATACGTAAAAATTCTAAAACAAAACAAATTTTAACAATTCTAAACGAAAACACCTTTTACTATGGTTAATGGTAGAGTAATACTTGCGGTACTCGTAAAAACTATTAATATTTTAATAACAACAATTTAAATACTTTGAAGAAAAAACGCAGCGAAATCAAAGCATCCAACGTCTTATCGTTAAGGCTGGAACGAAACTTATTACAAATATAACCGGCTAATGAAAAGCATCTCTCGGATTCTACACTCGTAGGAGGAATATTCATTAAAAAACTCATTGCTCGTTGCAGGTTGAAACCACGATTTCCACCATCTACAAATAAATTTATTTCTTGCATTATTTTATCAGAGAGTCGGGTTCTTTTCTGATTATTTCTTTTTTTGGGTAACTCGTTACACCTATTTAAAGCCTTCTGTAATTTAACTTTTTGAGGTAAATTTTCTTCCTTTCTTATAATTTCGGCAAGAGGCTGTGGCGTTTTAAATTCTAACGCCATTAATTTTATTAATTTGTCTATTTTTGAAGTACTTTGCTTCTCTAGCCACCTCGTACTACGAAGGTATAGATGGGATGATGAGTACCATGTTGCCAGGCGGTAGCGAATTAGCTAGTCCTTTTTTTGATAACTCTCGACGGTGAGAAGTGGAGTTGAGAGGTCGCATTCAGCGGCCTGAATTCCTTGTCATTCCGGTGCTATTCTAAGTACCCCAAATTTTCTACAGTACTACAGAATGTAATTTTTTAAGTATTCCGAGTGCCTTTCTAGTACCTCCTGTTTTATTATCTAGGGGATAAGTCCCAAAATGTGTAAATTCGTTGGTTGGTGAATTTCCTCAAATTAGAGGTAAGCAAAAGAAATTGTCTTTTTGGGTTTTCAGAACGTTTTGGTTATTTAATTGTTATTTACAGGGAGTGGCCATGGGGCTTAACCCTTGATTTTATACCTAAGTTCATACATTCTTCCATACCGGGAAGACCGTGTCGTTTTCTGCGATTTTCTTGGGCCACGCCGTCCAACTGTTCCTAAGAGAAATGGGTGACGGTCCGAGGATCCAGTGACTCTACCTACCACCTAGATTCAGCAGTTTGGGGCTAAGTCAGTACCACCAAGAGTCCTGTGAATTCCACTGGATGTTCCGCTTTAACCATGGATCTAAGGCCAGTTTGTTCTTTTTTATTAATTCTCCTTATTGCATAATTTTAAACAATAACATTTAGAAATTCAAGTTGCGTAACAGTTAATAATTCAAGTATAAATCTTTCTCTTTACTTTTCTTTGTAAGCAAGTATTCTGAGTAATTTTACAGTTTTACATTTTCCATATTCGGCACGGGTAACCTATATGCAATTTTCTGTATATATAAGTGTACATAGCAGAGGGGTGAATCTTTGGCCAAAGACAAGGTTTATGTATATATTACGGTACATCGAAATTTTTAAGCTTTAATGCATTAAATGATTATTTTCAGAATATTACCAGAATCCGAGCATTCTCAACATAATTTTATCATTGTAATACTTCCAACTCAAATTTTACTTTAAGTACCATTTCCAGTACACAGTACAAACCAAAAATTTGGTGCTTTAAACTATATTTGGTTAGTGGTAACTATACCAGGTTATACCTTGTTTATTAATTTGATTGAAGCTTACCTCAGTATTTTATTCTATTTTTTTGAGTACTTTTAACTTATAAATCAGAGCTTTACTTCTCAGTTCCGAAGCTCTAAGATCACGAAATCTAATTGAAACTGAGTGGCGCCCTTAAAAGGATAAGCATCCCTTGCCTGCGACCATCTGCTAAACCGACGTAGAGCTGCCGTTTGCACTTGAGCACTTTTTGAGGAAAATCTTATTTTCCACAAAAAGATAGCCACAAAAAATAGCGCCCATTGGCGTGGGGCTCGATTGCTTATGCTTTTACTTTCCTTTCTATGTACTGAGATAAGTTTCAAAAGAAAAAACAGTCACTCACCATTTTTGCCTACCTACTGTCATAAATTCAATTAAATACCTGGTCAGCGCGTCGCGACGCCTAAATCAATCCTCGGCTCGCGTAGACCATTTTTTTTACTGCATACCTTTACCAAAAAAAAAGGCTATTGTTAAGATTTCGATGTTTAGTGCGATATCAAAACGAGTTTAAATATACCTTTATAGAAGAAATATTTTATGATTTACGAGACACATTTTCGAATACTATTAATGCAATGCTAAGCAAACTAATTTTTTTTGTTGGTTAACTTAACATTATTTTACCTAAGCCATTTTTGGGTTCATACCGTCTGTATTATCTTATACCTTGCATAGAGGATATTTTTTAAGAATATTATACCGGGTGTCCGAATAATATTAATCAATTTTTATGAAAGGTTTTATAAGGACTTAATTATTTAATTATAAATTTTTGCAAAACTTTTTAATTTTCTTCATAAGAAAAATAATAATAAAAAAAAGATGGCGGTTTTTGATAGGTTTCAAATCAATCATTTATTGGATTATGAACTCGTTTATGAATTAAATATTAGGGCTGTTTACACAGATCGTAGTGTAGCCGAGAAAAGGAAAATTTTATCTAGACTTTTAAAAAAAGAAATTAGTACACCTGGGAGTCAAATTTGTATGGAATCGTATTTGCCAGATTTTGGACGCCAACAAGTTGAAATAAATCGAAGTATTGCCTCTATAGAAAATATTATTTCTGAGTTTGAAGGAAATTCTTCTGATAGTACTTACCTTCGCGTAAAATCGCGACTAGCTCATTTAGGCGGCCGTACTAAAAGAATAATTATTCCCGAGGATGCAAGTGATGACGTCATTAAATTTAGAAATGAATCGTTTGCAACTTGTCTTAAATTGGAATCGGATTTAGATGACAAAGTTTCGGAAGAAACATCTGCCGCAAATTCAAATTTAATTAATCTTAACCAAAATTCTCCGCCAATAGTTAACGTTAATCCTGTGATTACGTGTACAGCAAATAAACAGCCAATATCTTCGTGGGGAATTAAATTTAATGGTGACGCAAAAAGTGTTTTTTATTTTTTGGAAAGAGTTTCCGATTTTGCTCAGGCCCGTGATATTTCAGAAAGTGAATTATTTAATTCTGCTGTTGAATTGTTTGTCGGCGATGCGTTTATTTGGTATCGTAGCATTAAATCAGTTGTTAGCGATTGGTCTTCACTAGTTTTTCGTTTAAAAAAAGATTTTTTACCTCCTTGTGCAGATGATGATGTCTGGGAGCAGATTAGACAGAGAAAGCAGAAAAGAAATGAATCAGTAACTATCTTTATCGCTTATTTAGAAAATTTATTTTGTCGTTTATCTACGCCTCCTGCGGAGATAACTAAGGTTAAGTATATTCGTAAAAATTTATTTCCGGAATATATATCTCAACTTGCCTTACATTCCATTGACACTGTCAATGAGTTATCTATTTTGTGCAAAAGATTGGAGGAAGCTTCTAGGGCTACTTCTAAAAAATTACCTCAATTATTTTATTTATCTGATCGTGATCAACCGAGTGGTTCACGACCGCGTGACACTCGGGATTTCAATAAAAATCGTAAAAATAATTATTTTCGAGATACTTCCAATAATGACAAGACTTTGAAGAAGTCTGAAAGTATTGAAAATTCTGTGGTTGATTCAGTCAACAAAGATTTTCAAACAGTACCTAAGAGTAAGATAATTTGCTTCAATTGTCGTTTACCTAATCATACTTATAATTCCTGTTTTATAGGAATGTGTTCATGGTACCGCAGATTTATTAAGGATTTCTCTTCACTTGTAAGCCCTTTAAATGCTCTTCTAAAAGGCAAAAAGAAAAAAGAAGTTATTATTTGGAACGACGAGGCCGAAGCCGCGTTTGTATCTATTAAGACTTTGAAGAAGTCTGAAAGTATTGAAAATTCTGTGGTTGATTCAGTCAACAAAGATTTTCAAACAGTACCTAAGAGTAAGATAATTTGCTTCAATTGTCGTTTACCTAATCATACTTATAATTCCTGTAAAGAAAAAAGAAACATTTTTTGTTACCGCTGTGGTGAACAAAATGTTAAAATAAATTCTTGTAAAAATTGTTCAAAAAACTAAAAGAATCGTCAGGCACTGCCCGTGGTCCGTACCCTGATGAAAAACAAACCACGCACCCTTATTTTAATAACGAAGAGTGGAATAAATGGCTTATTTATATTTCTAATTTTTACAAATCACCGATCTTGAATAATGAAATTTTACCTCTGTTTACTGAAAAAGTTAATGAGAACAGACCATATATCTCGGTTCGTCTGTATGACCAAACCATCACAGTTTTATTAGACTCTGGAGCTAACTCTTCTATTGTTGGATCAAACGGAATAAAAATTTGAAAGAAATTAAAAATAAAAATTCATTCGGTTAAAAGTAGTAATGTTTGTACTGCAGACGGTACTCAGCAGAAAGTAGTTGGCATTGCCGATTTACCTATTTTTATTGACGACTGTTGTCAAATTATTAAAGTTTTAATTGTTCCTTCCGTCACACATTCGTTTATTTTTGGTATTGATTTTGCAAAGCAGTTTAAGTTAGTAATGGACTTTAAAAATAATAGCTGGTTCATTCATAATTCTGAAACTAAAATTAGTACTACTACTCCAGAGTTAAATAAAAAATTTCATATCCCTAAACTTTACACTTTAGATGATTTATCATCTATTCAAAAAGTAGAAGCTCAAAAAATTTTAGATTCCTTTAAGGAAATTGATAGTAAAGACAAGCTGGGAAGAACAACAAAAATTAAGCTCACTATAGACACTGGTGATAACCCACCCTTTAAAAAGAAACCTTATTTATCTTCTCCATATATGCAAGAAATTTTAAACAAAGAGTTAGACTCAATGATTGAGTTAGGTGTCGTAGAAGAATCTAAAAGTCCTTGGTGCTCTCCCACATTATTGGTAAAAAAATCTAACGGTAAGTATAGATTTTGTTTTGATGGACGTTTTTTGAATAGTTTAACTAAGCATGATAGTTTCCCTTTACCTCACGTGGATCGTATTTTGAATAACTTGCGTAATGCTAAATTTATATCGTCCATCGACTTGCGCAAAGCATTTTGGCAAATTCCTTTGGATGACGCCTCGAAGGAAAAAACAGCTTTCTCTATAATTGGTCGAGGACATTTTCAGTTTACAGTGGTTCCTTTTGGTTTGTGTAATTCTGCGCAGACGCAGCAGCGTTTGGTCGATTCAATTTTTGGCGCTAAATTTGAGCCGTACATATTTTCTTATCTAGATGACATCTTACTTTGTTCTCCTACTTGGGAACACCATGTCAATTTACTTGCTACTGCAAAAAATTTACTAAAGGAAGCAGGCCTTACTGTTAACCTTGAAAAATGTCAATTTTTTAAAACCACCTTAAAATATTTAGGTTTCATTGTCGGAAATAATTCCTTAGCTACTGACCCTTGCAAGGTCGATTGTATGTTAAATTATCCTCGCCCTCGTACTTCAACAGAAGTAAAACGTTTTATAGGAATGTGTTCATGGTACCGCAGATTTATTAAGGATTTCTCTTCACTTGTAAGCCCTTTAAATGCTCTTCTAAAAGGCAAAAAGAAAAAAGAAGTTATTATTTGGAACGACGAGGCCGAAGCCGCGTTTGTATCTATTAAACAAAAATTGGTAAGTGCCCCTATATTGGCCTTTTGTGGAAAATCTTATTTTCCACAAAAAGATAGCTATCGTCATCGTCACTGGTTTCAAGCTCTCATCATGCCCGTCATCTAATCTTATTAAAATATCTTCTATTTCTGATTTAATTGTGTTAATGTCAAGAATGTCGAGACATTCGTTAAACTCATAATAATTAGTCCCCATTGGATTAGAAAGAAATAAAAGAAGTCCTGACAATTTGGTGCTACGTTGATTAATCCGATTTTTTAGAGAATTGAGAAGATCAGTGCTGGACCCTGATTTTACTTTTTGAAATTTACTTAACATAAACTTTAGTGCTATATCCGCTTTGAGTAAGTTCATATCACGTTGACATAACTACTCAACAGTTATTTTTATAGGTTAAAGTAGTTCGATAATAGATTTTACTCTCTTGAACTCAGAATCAACGATTGGTGTCATATTTAGGTCAATCATCGCTTTCTTAATAGAACCTTCCAGTAAACTAAAACATTCAAGCATGTCGATTAAACTACTCCACCTAGTCTTACAATCTAGAATGAGCTTAAGTTCTTTACCATGATCAATAAAAAAAATAAAAAAGTAGATGGATTTGATGAATTAAATAAATTAAATTCCCGGGATTAACAAGCTCCGATCCCGGAATTTTTCGGGACAAATTTTAATCGGTATCCCGGGTTTTCGGGATTCCAGAATCCCGGGAGTGCAAGCCCTTGACTACAGCATAACATAGTATTGCAGCTACCTGATTTACTTGGAGATACTGCTGAACCTTTATCGGTTTGGAAGCTTCTCTTCGATGATGAGATTTGCAATATGGTCTAACAATGGGCAAATGCTAGGACTGTTAGGGCAAGAGTCAAATATAAGAATCAGAATTCACCTACACTCAAGGACCTTGACTTGATAGAACTTTATGCATTTTTTGGATTTTTGGCATTTACATCTTTATTTAAATCTAACAGCGATAATTTAGATACTATATTTGCAACACGCGGAACCGGTAGAGAAGTAATTCGATACATTATGTCAAACGGAAGATGTGCATTTCTTTAAACATTCGGTTTGATGACCCTGAAAGTAGAGATGCAAGAAGAACCATCAACCTCGCAGCTCCTATCTCGGAATTATTCCATAGGTTTATAGAAAATTGTCAGACTGACTACACTATAGGAAAATCAGCTTGCATTGAGGAAATTCTTCTTGGATTCAAAGGCCATTGTAAATTTAAGATGTACATACCCAATAAACCCGTAAAGTATGGAATAAAAGTAATGTGTTGTACCAATGCTCGAACTGCTTACCTGGTAAATGCTTATATATACACTGGAAAATATTTTGACGGCAATGGACTTTCCGATGAAGAAAAGAAATACATACCAACTCAGGCAATATTGCGCATAACAAAGTCTCTATACAGCACCAACCGGTCTGTAACATCTGAGAACTGGTTCACACCTATTGAGCTCGTGGAACTATTAAAGAAAAAAAAGTCTGACGTGCATAGGGACGCTAAGAAATCGAAAGAAAATTCTAACTGCTTTATTGCCTTCAAGAAAGCGTGGAATAGAAACAATCCTCATGGTTACACTAAAGAGATAACGTTGTTGTCATACGCAACAAATAAGAACAAAGCTCTTCTTTTAGTATCATCAGCTCACCACCATGCTAGGGAAGATATGCTGACTAAAGAGCCTGACATAATTGTGAACTATAACTCCTACAAAAGGTGGCGTAGACGCAATAGATGAAAGATGTTCGAGGTTAACCTGAACGTTGGTCTATGCCTGAACTAACCTAAAGTAAACTAAACGCTTACATACTATATGAATCTTACAAAAGTAACGCCCACTTAGAAAGATTTAAATCTAATGAGCAATTAGCATTATAACTTGTTGATTTGCAACCTAAAAGAAGACTAGAAACCCCTAGGAAAAAAAAATAAGTATTTCTGAAATGTTGGTTATGGAAGAGTAAAAAAAAAAGTCAAAAGTTTGTTTCCACTGCGAGAAGCCAATTTGTTTGCAATGCTCAAAAAAATTATGTTTAAATTGAGCCGAACTCAATCAACTTTAGGTTACGTCAGTTTTTTTTTGTTTTTGAGTTTCATTAGTCAATTCTTGCTTAGGATTGTTGACTACTAAGTCCTTAAAGAATGTTTTTAACATTTGTATTAATTATGCTCTTTGTTTCACTTTGACGTTATGATTTGTAGACCATTAAAAAATAAAGAAATGTGGAAAAACTTAATCCTCTTTTTTACTCCATTTTGTAATATAACCAAAAAATATGCTATAATAATAACTATATATTTTGTCAACAACCTTAACCCTATAGGAACGCCACATAAGTTCCCAAAGTTTTTCCTCCACTGCCGGAAAACTATAATTGAGCAATTTAGGGTACCGTCTTTCAGACGGTTGGTTAGTATTTATACTACTTATTTTAGGTTTTAGTACTTAAGGGTTAAAACTTTAACCACTGTGAGAATAGACTACTTCTTGAACCTTATTAAGTTTAATTTTCCATTGCGATAAGCTGCCCCTTCTTTTTATTGCTATATTATATAAGATTGATATGTGATGGGCTACATGCTTGGTGAAATTGAGACAAAAATAAATTCTACATGTCATTAAAATAAAAATTGACAGATGATAGGTTATTTTGGTCCTTAATTTACAGGTATTGGCCAAAGGTACAACTAAATTACAGGTGTGATTATAGAAGTATTTACATCTAAGTAATAAAATTAGGAAAATGATATTGTGTAGAATAATTATGGGTTTTTTCGTTGGTAATTATTGACAGTGTTTATTGCATATTTATCTCAAGTTATTAGGCTATTAAGTATTAGATTGGCATCTGAAGGTATTTCAATTTGATTGTTAGCAACATTACATCGATTTTTTAAGGCTTTTTTGATTGCTAATGTTTCTAATAGGTTGAGTTTTTTACCCTTGTTTTGAATATATATCGGTTTTATTTTGTTGGATATTGCGTGGTTATTTATTATACAGTGGCCCACTATTCTTGTTTTATTTTCTTTTTTTAAAATGGATGTTTTATGTTCTTTAAGCCTAGTTTTAAAGTTTCTACCTATTTGACCTATATAGATTGCATCACACTCGTCACATTGTATTTGGTAAACCCCGCTATGTGTTAATTTGTATTTATTTTCAATTTTTGAATTTGCTATGTATTTACCTAGGTTATTTTTATTGACTTGTATGGGGATAAGTTTATGGTTTTTGAGTTTTTTGGAGATTTTTTGGCTTGTATGACTTGTATATCTGATTGAACTGTATTTCGCGTTTGATGGAAGGGGACCTCCTCGGTAGAGTAGTTTTTGTGTTTTTTGTCTAAGTTTTTTCTTTAGTATTTTGTTTATAAATGTTGTTGGATAGCCGTTGTTTAAGGCTATAGTTTGTATTATGTCTAATTCTTTATTATATGAAGTTTCTGAAAGTAGGATGTTAACTAATCTGTGGATCATGCTATTGAACGCAGCTAGTTTGGTTTGTTGGGGATGTTTTGAAAAGGTTTGAAACACGTGTCAGGAAACTGAAATAAATTGTGAAATATAACAAGTAGGTACTACTTTAATTTCCTCTACTATATAAGATATAAGTATAATATACAGTATAATATACAGGATGATTAACAGTGGATGGTGTATTAGACGTTTATGACAAACCAATTAACGGGACGAGAAATTTGTTTTTTTTCACATAAAGGGCCATGCTCCATCCATCTAAAATAACAACCAATTATTTAAACTAAATAATTACTTATTATGGTATAATGGAATATTAATTGGTCAGTAGGTTAAGTATGTATATGCGCCCTATTTTAAATGTAATTATAATGTAAATTTGACGACAACAACATACAATCTACTAAATTGGTACTTAGTATTGAGCTATTATTACTTTTTCTAATAAACTTTATGAAATTTATTATATTAATATCCCTTTCTTCAAATGCTAAAAAAGTATAACCTTATTAAAAAAGAAAACATTTAAAAGTATATAATAATTTTAATATTTTAACCTCGATTTTAACTAAGTAAATATAATTAATTTATAATAATACACAATAATTCTAATGTTTGGTGAATGCGCTGGATTTAGAATTTTCACTGAGAAGGAGCTAACTAAAAGTAAAGATACACAGATTATTGAATAGGAAAAGATATAGGTGCAATTATAATAAAGAAGTTAGTAAGGTATGTTTCAGTTTAAGTATCTCTCTGTCTCTATCTAATGGTCATAAACATATAGAGTAAACAAAAATTCTAAAAGTAAAACAGAACATTTTTCAATTATTGATGAAAAACTTTAATTCTTGAATAAATTCAGGTTAGTTCAGGTTAAACATTTATTAATTTAGACAATTAAGGATTTCATTATTTTGGTATCTTTTGAGTAAATTATAGAAGAAAATGTAAAACGGCAAATCCTTAATTATATTTAATGATTTTTAAAATATGTTTTTAGGTAAGAAATCGTGTAAAATAATGCAAAAAAACGCTTATGAAATAATATTGCTAGTGTTTCTATCGGGCCAAATTATATAAGATATGTTAGCAAAAAGATGGCAGGAATCACCGTCTTATTCATTTTATAATAAAAAAAAAAACGTCTGAAGAAGGCGTTATTCTTGTATTTTAGAAAGGTTAAGGACCAGGCCAAAAAGGCAAAATGACATTGCAGATAAAACGACACATCAGCTGTTTCTCGGTTCAAATCGGTGTTATTCGAATTTCTGCCTAAGTAATCTCTGGTACTTGGTCCGAGAATAATCCCCATTGGTTGTTCTCGGACTAGATACGGCGTAGATACGAGTTATATTATAGGTACTCTTAGAAATCTTAAAAGGGTGGGTCGGTATAGTAAACTTTACATTATAACGTTGACCTTTGACTGCCATATAGCCCTAATTATCCCTCTGGCAATAAAATGCCCCAAAATTACATCTATTCGGGCAGAGCCTGTGAAGATATGTTGTTTCTAGCAATAGTTTAAGGCATCGTATAGAGTATGAACGTGAACTGGTGGAAACTACTATTTGATTGTTACTTTCAATCTAAAAATTTTGAACGAACCCCGTAGCCTATGTTTTTAGGCGAATCCTATATAAAAATTATATCCACTTATATTAGGAATCATCTGACAAAATTTAAACAATTGTTGTCTCTTAGTAAGATCAAAATAAAGAAAAGGCGATAATGTATGCTCCGCGTCAAAAATTTACTTAATCGGTCGCTGGCCGCTAGTTTCAGGTTGGTCAGATGTCCGGGTTGTCCGCCACCTACACAGCAAAAAATTTTGAAGTAAAATTACCATAACCTTTATTGGTAATAAAAGGTCATGGATCTCCAAGTAAAAAATTACCAGGAGGCACAATTAAACTTTTAACCTCTACGGCCCGAGTATTCTAAAAATATTTCATGTAATTATTTACTGATCTTCTATGTAACGTTACGTGGTATTTTATGGGAAAGCTTATGAGTAATTACTTTAAGATTATGTAAATTAACATATTATTATGTAAAGTTATTACTTACCACAATATGAATCGTACGTTTTTAGTCATGAAAAAGTATGTAAGTAACAAAAGTTTTCGGAATTTTTTCCAGTATGAAAAAAACAATAATTGTTTTCAAATAATTTATTTTGGAACTTAAAATATTATATTTGCTTAACAGAAAACACGAATGAAATTAGAATTAAAGGTCCATTTTTTTCAATAGCATGTAATTTTGTTTCAACCTGTCGCATCATGTTCTAGACGGTCATGTTCTCTATATCGCGAATTTTTTGAAATATTCTGCGTCATAACACTTGTTCATTTTCGGCCTCCCAACTACTGTCGTAAACCTTTCTGCTCAATGTTGCCCAAAAATCTTCAATAAATCTTCCCTCACTCAATTTTCGATGCGATATTCCCAACCGATTTTTTGCCGCTTGCCCCAACATGTAGGATTGTACGTTAGTTAAAGCCGTGAGCCATCCACTTTCAGGAAGATTTGAACATGGTTCAAAAAACTCAAATGTTGTTATCCAATATTCTTTTGTTTTCAAGTAATAAGACAAAAACAAAATATTGCATTAATTTAGCTTTCCTGTACTTAATGTAATTATTGTTTGCTTTTTATTATTGTGCTGTCACTAATCTATTAGTATCAGTATAAAATGTTACATTGATTCACCGTTAACTTTCAGATTTGTATCATTTTAATTTTATAAAATGCCACACATTTATTCACATCTCGAATACGCCAATATGGTTTCTATTTATGGTTTGTGTAATGACTGTAATGGGAATGCTACAGTGGCCGCTGAAGAATATCGTGAACGATTTTCACATGAAAGAGCACACTCTGCGAGATCAGAACGCTTCCAAGTGCTAATGTAACATCCGAACGAGCCATTCAACAGGATTTAGAAGAAATAGAAAATGTTCTAGCTTTAGTAGAAGAAGATGCGACGACAAGCTCACGAAGAATTAGAATTCAGTTGGAGATTCTCCAAAAAAAGTGATCAATACGCTTCACGAGCAAGGCTTATACCCGAACCATGTACAGCGTGTACAGAATCGTCAACCTGGAGACTACGCCAAGCGTATGCAATTTTGTGAGTGAATAATAAATAATCGTCATCTTTTACCGCATATACTTTTTACTGACGAAGCTACATTCACCCGTGACGAAATCAATAATAATCGAAACTCCCATATATGGTCGGACCAAAATCCCCACGCAATAGTCGAAAGTAATTTTCAACACAGGTTTTCAGGAAACGTGTGGTGCGGGATGACCGATAATAATTTAATTGGCTCTTTTCTTTTAAAAAATCGCCTTACCGGGGATCACTACTTAAGTTTCTTACAAAATGAATTGCAAGGACTACTGGAGGATTCCTTTAAACATAACAATTGAAATGTATTATCAAAACGACAGAGCGCCTGCCAATTTCGATCTTTGGGTCAAGCAATATTTAGACCAAAGATTTCCAGGGGGTTGGATTGGTCGCGGTGGTCCTATTAGTTGGCCTCCTAGATCGCCAGACCTCACGCCGTTGGACTACAATTTATGGGGTTGGTTAAAAACTAAGGTTTACAAAGTAAAAGTAGATACTAGGGATGCGTTAATTAAACGCATTAGAAATGCTGTACTCATTATTAAAGAAAGGCACGAATCAATTAGAAGATCCACGCGCGCTCTTCGTAAACGAAGCAGGAAATGTTTGAAGGTCAATGGCGGTATTTTTGAAAATTTACTAAACCAATGATTTATTTAAAACAATGTTAATGTTGGATATTTTGGTTTAACAATATTATTATTTTACTTAACGCTGTAACTTGAAAACAAATGAATATTGGATAACAACATTTGAGTTTTTTCTTATTATTTTGATGCATAGATTACACCCTAAGAGTTAGGCCCATTCCTCCCGACTCACCCTGTATATATCAATATACAGGGTGTCTGTAAAAGGTCTTTACAAAAACCTACCACATATTCTTCAGACCACAATTAGCCGATTTAAGTAAACTTACCTTAGTACAAAGTTGCTTAGTTTTTTGCGCTAGACGGCGCTGAAGTGACAATTTTTAAATCGTTTTTTCTGGATTAATTCAAAAACTGCTCATACTATTATACTACGTTGGCATAACTTTATGGGGCAAAAAAACCCATGCCACAATTCTGATTAGCTTCAATCCATGGGCGTAGAACCTGGGTTTTTTACTAATTGGTTGTTTCAGATTTCTATGCCAATGGAACAAGGGGGTTTAGGCACAAAATTCAGATGAACCAACTAATTTGCTACAAGAAAGGTACTTGATAAGACTTGATTCCTCTGACGGTTTTCGAGAAATTTGCATTTTATTACCTAATACGTAGTAGTTTTTACCACGTAGTACTTGGGTTTTATAGAATTTTTCGGTTTTTGATTTCTACGCCAATGGAAGATAAAAGGATTAAGATTAAAATTTAGGTTAAAAAAACTTATTTACTACAAAAAAACTCTTGAACAGTTTTCCTATCATCTGCTTTTTGTTCGCAAGGTATTTTTCAGGTATGTACAACACGACCTTACACCTCACAAACGATTGTTATTGTTGGTTATTATTAGTTTCATCTGACAACATAAGATTATTGTCAAATTTGTAACATTTAATATTGTTGCTAACGTTCAATCATTTTATCTGCTTGCATTAATTATTAGAAAACTTTAATTGTCGTGAATTATCATGGCGGTGCAATACACTAATGCAGAATATACCAATATGATATTGGTATTTGGGTATTGCCAAGAAAATGGTCGAGAATGTGTTAGAGTCTACTCCGAAAGGTTTCCAAATCGTCGTATACCAAGCCACCCGACGTTTGCTGCTGTTGAAAGACGCCTGCGGGAAAACAGCCAGTTTACTTCTAAAGTCGTTGATAATGGAAAACAGCATTTTGTAGGGGTTCGTGAAGTCGAGGAAGACATTTTTGAACGTGTTGCAGAAGATCCAGAAATAAGCACCAGGAGGCTAGGTAGGAAAATAGGAGTGTCCAAAGATATTGTTCATGAAGTACTTTAAGAACAGTTGCTACATCCATACCATAAGATGCCAGTTCAAGATCTTTTACCTAATGATTCTGAAATGCGCCTGCTTTTTAGTCGGCTTGTTCATAGGCAGAGAGAAGAGAATCCCAACTTTGCCAACAATATTTTGTTTACCGATGAAGCATGTTTCACAAGAAGAGGGATTACAAATTTTCATAATGAACATGTTTATGCGGATGAAAATCCACATGCTATCAAGGTAAAACATTTTCAAAATGAGTTTAGAATTATTGTGTGGGCTGGAATAATTGGTAATCACATTGTTGGTCCTGTCATTATTCCACAAAGATTAACCGGGGAAATTTATTTGCAACATCTACAAAATACGCTGCCAGATTTGCTAGAAGATTTACCTTTACAACTTCGGAGAGTTATGTGGCTTATGCATGATGGAGCTCCACCACATTTTGCATTAAATGTTAGACACTTTTCGAATCAGCAGTACCCAAATAAATGGACTGGTAGAGGTAATACCCCTGTAAATTGGCCACCACGATCTCCGGACTTAAATCCATTGGATTATTTTTTATGGGGGCATCTTAAGACAGTGGATTACAGGACAACTTCAGATAACGCAGAACAACTATGGCAACGTATTCAAGATGCAATAAATATTCTTAAGGGCGATGAACAAGTTCTGCAAAGAGTGTGTTTTAATTTTCTTCCAATTTTTATGATATTTATATTTATTTCTGTTTATGATTTAGTTATTTTTTTCTTTTTTTGTGAAAACTAATACGTATTAAGTAATAAAATGCAAATTTCTCAAAAACCGTCACAGGAATTGAGTCTTATCAAGAGTACCTTTTTTGTAGCAAATGAGTTGGTTCATCTGAATTTTGTGCCCAAACCCCCCTTGTTCCATTGGCATAGAAATCTGAAACAAGCAATTAGTAAAAAAACCCAGGTTCTACGCCCATGGACTGAAATTAATCAGAGTTGTGGCATGGGTTTTTTTGCCCCATAAAGCTATGCCAACGTACCAAATTTCGGCGAAATAGTATGAGCAGTTTTTGAATTTATCTATTGTCACTCCAGCGCCGTCTAGCGCCCAAACTAAGATACGTTTATTTAAATCGGCTAATTTTGGTCTAAAGAATATGTGGTAGGTTTTTGTAAAGACCTTTTACAGGCACCCTGTAGTAATTTCATAAGTTTGTAACAAATGGAAAACTATTATATTATTCTGGAAAACTGTTACTGTCTTGATTTTTTAAATAAGGTGATTTTTAATAAAATCTGATGCATAAAGGAAAATTAATTTCGCTGTGTGCTTTTCATAACCCTGTACTGAAGTCATATTAAAAGTATACTCTTCGAAACTGCACATTAATAGAAAAATTTGAGACATACTTACATCTTGGTGTTAATTGTTATCCTTTGTTTATCCCTCCTTTTAAGAGCTTTTCAAAAATATATAATAGTCCATATCTATTTCTTTTAAAAAGGGATAATTTTAACATTTGCTATGCCCGCAAATAAAAAAACAAAATTAACAACAATATTTTTACTATACAACTTTTATTATTACATAACTTTAACCCAACAATAAAACAAATATATTATTTTATTAAATTAAAAAAATTGCTGGAATTGGGCTCCGTTGTGTTCTAAACGCTTTCGACACACAGTTCGACGATTCTTCGCAATACATTTATGACAATAATTGGCCTTCCTTGTAAAAGCTTAAAGGTTTGATGACTAGCTTCTCGAAGTTGACCAATATTGTGGTATTGTCTCTTATATAACTGACTTTCTATATACCTCCATAAATGAAAATCCAACACAGAAAGATCAGGTGATCTTGGAGGCCACCTGATAGGTCCATTGGTACCAATCCGTTTATCCGGAAATATGGTTTCTAAATATTCTCTCACTATATGAGAATTGTGACTCGGAGCGTAATCTTGCTAATAATAAATATTATTTAAATCGGCCAAAGGAACATCCTCTTATATTTCCATTAGTTCTTCTTGCATTATATCTAGGTGTCTATTTTCGGCTAAAGTTAACTGCGTTCTTGATTTTTTAGTTCCAACTTCGTCATACACTTGTCTGCATGATATGGATGATAGTACCGTGACAGAGGCCAAAACATTTGTTTCTTCTTTTTACCTGTTTTCCTTGTTGTAAAAATTAGACCTTGTTTTATAAGACCCGTGCTCAATGAGTTTGGTTTGGATTTTTTGAAATATTCTTTTATCAGGTTGTTGTCTTTCTGGATACCTACGAAAAATTTAAATATGTAACAAGAAGCTAATAATAGATAACAATAATGATTAAAACTTTTTTATTTTTATTATAAATATCAACAATAATCTTTAAGGGGGGGAAACATTTTCGGACCCATGTTTATATGAACTTTTTTTTTCATGTGTTCTATCTATACTATAAGTTTGTAACATGATAACATTAACACCCTGTATATGAGTATGTCCCACTGAGTAACAATTGAGGAGAACTAATAGTAAGTTAGTGTCGATATTAACACACAGTACATAAGTTTAGTTTCAGTCTATATTCCAAAACAGGGCCCATATTGGGCAAATACATGTTAAACATTTTAACAGACCGCACTACATTATCATTCGGATACTAATCAGTTTGGATTTCAAACACAGTAACTAATTAAGTTTTGATCTGCGGCGACAACAAACTTCAAACTAAATAATCTCCATAGTAGAATAAACTGGCTGGCTGGCATAAATTTAGTGAGAAGTCTGTAAAATTAATTTCCACCCACAAAACGGTTTGCATTTTGCCAGTTTTATTTGTTCCTACGTCGTTGATTAAGTTTTTAGTTTATTCACATAATATTTACAAGTGTTATAACCCTAGAAGTAAAGCGGCGGGCGGATTTATTTACGGTGTTACGTTGTTTGCTTGTTTATGTACAAATTTTGAGCTCTTATACCAACTATGAATAAGGTTGTCTCCCACTTATTTGATTTTAGTATAATATTAGGTAAGCAAATAAAGATTTAAATAAGTTTAACATTAAGAAATTAATTTTCAGAAAAAGGCTAGGACACGTCAATTTCTTATTCTTGTCCCACATTCGTTATAATAATGTTAATATTATTAATAATAATAATAATAATAATAATAATAATAATAATAATAATAATAATAATAATAATAATAATAATAATAATAGTAATAATAATAATAATAATAATAATAATAATTATGACCAATGAAGAAAGACCAATGAAGAAAAGCTACAGATATGGAGGGAAAAACCTCTGCACGGACGACACCTGAACGAGGCAGCCCAGGATCACGTCGACAGTCTTGCGTCGAGCTACTGGCTCATCTCCGGACAGATGTTTCCTGAAACGGAGGGATTTCTACTGGCAATCCAAGATCAGGTCATACCAACTAGAAACTACCTGAAATACATGATTAGAGACGACTCAGTACAACATGTGAACATCAAAATTTTGATTTTATTTTAAATTGTGTGTTTCTACGTCCATATACAATGTTTTTAGTATTGTCTCCAATTTTTGATTTTAATTGTAATTGACTTGGGTTTCAACACGTTTTCTTCTCGCATGTCCTATATTAATTCTATGAACATCCTTATGAACAATCTCAAAAAAGTTTCTCCCTGAGAATGGAAATGAAATATATGATTTCCGAAAGCTTGGAATAACTTTAAAGAGTACTCTTTCATTTGCTGCACTCCCCAATATTCACTAGTTTATTTCTTAACTAGTCAGCAACGACTACCCTCTCGATATATAAGTATGGCTCGTATGGCAGCGGTGGATGATGAGCGAAGGGAACAAGAACGACAAACGATATATCTGGATTAGCCAAAGCGTAAAGCTGTGTTCGCAGTGCAGTGGAAGCGTCAAGCGCATCATTCCGTTTCCTATTGCATTTTTTTCTTAGCAAATTCCTAAATTTTTTCATTGATATTACCAAGGTCGTGTTTTTAAGGTGGTTACTCTGCGCCCGGTGCGGGGGCACCGATAGTACCACTCTAGTCACGGTACTACAATCAGTGGCGTAGCATGGGTTTTTGCAGCTCGGGCGGAGGCCGAGTGGCCGCCCCACTATTTTCACAATGCGGCCCCAAAGTTTAAAAACCCATAAAATTTATGAAAACTCAATATTTCGGGAGGATTTAAAAGAAAACTCGTTTCTTAAACTAGAATTGTTTTTTTTTCTACTTTTTTTTTATTGTCATTGAGTTGAGTTAGTCCGACCTGTCATCGAAATATCTCTTTGGTCGGGTCTTAAAAATTCTGACTTTTCTTCTTTTCGATAGATTTCGATAGATGATTGAATAATCTGCGTAAAAGTACCATAGAGAAAATGTCAAGGTTGGAATGCTATAGATGTAGCACTGTCAATATCCATCGCAGCAGTCACTTCCTGCTTGCCGTCGGTTTGCTCATGTGACGATCAATCCGTATACTTACAGTCAATTAGAATATCAGGTAAAGGTAAGTTTGGTGTCTAATTTACCTGTTGTGCCAATAACAAATCAAAAATGAATAACTTTATTAACGCTGAAATTCCCCAGATGCATTTCAATTATGGCCTAGCAAACGTAATGCTGAAGAAGCTCGGCGAATTTATCAGCAACGTTTCGAAACAGAGTACTGCCATGTGCCAAAATATTTAGACAGCTCCATGCAAGATTAAGTGAGACTATGGGTTCTAAACGTAGTACGGAACTTCTTGGCAGACCTGCAACAGTAACCATGTCTGAGTTAAAAGAGGCTATATTTCGAGAGATAGAAATGATCCTATAACTAGTGCGAGGAAGGTAGCAGTGCAACTTCAAACAGGTGCATCAACTGCTCGGAAGGTTTTGCATCTTTATCAACTATACCCATACCATATTCGACGTATGCAAGCTTTGCTTCCCCGTGATTTTCAGCCAAGATTTGATTTAGTAGGTGGTTGCTGCATACAGTAGCACATAACAACAGTTTCTTATTATTTTATTTACTGATGATGCTTTTTTTTCAAGAGAAGCCATTATGAATTTTCGTAACGAACATGTTTGGGCGGAAGACAATCCTCATAAAATTAGAGAAGGTCGTTTTCAGCAACAATTTTCGGTGAATCTATGGGCAGGGATCATTGGCGGCTATCTTGCTGGATCATACTTTTTACCACCTCGATTTAATGGAAACTCCTATACGCAGTTTCTATCCTAAGGACTTGACGTTCTGTTATAAGACGTATCTCCACAAATAAGAACTTATATGTGCTTCATGCACGATGGCTCCTTTTTAGCCTAGTTGCTCGTCAATACCTCCACAAAACTTTTCCTAATTGCTGAATTGGACGCGCAGGATCCCAAGGTTGGCCAGTTCACAGTCCCGACTTGAATCCTCTAGACTCTAGACTCTAGACTATTATTTATGGGGTTACCTAAAGTCTCTTGTATACACGACGCCTGTGCTAGATGAAAACGACTTAAGAATTCGAATTATTGAAAGGCATTTGTGAATGTGTAAGAGCATCAATAGTGAGACGATTGCAATCGTGCGTTTTATCTGAATCCATTTTTAGCGTTTGCCTTTATTAACTGTTGCATTTTTTTTTGTATCATTATTGAAAAAAATAGTTTTATTTTTAATTTAAATGTTTTAATTAATTTTGAAATATAGTACAGGGTTATCCAACCAAGACTGGACAAGGCGATTTTTTGACTTTTCCTGTACTTTTATAAAAAAACTGAAATAGCCATCTTATGTCATTTTCTCCCGCGAATTCGAATATCTTCAGCAAAAAACAATTGAACATCAAACAAAAGTACTATAGGGGTCACTTTGATATTTTTTTAAATGGGATGCCGTATTTTTAATGAGCTTATCCGATTTCTCATATAAATTTTGATCTAAAATGTTGGATTTTTAATTCAAAAACGCCTTTTTTCTTCAGTTTTAAATTTTCTTTTTTTTTTTTTTTTTTAAATTTTTTTTTTTTAAATTTTTAAATCAAAATTTATATGAGAAATCCGATAAGCTCATTAAAAATACGGCATCCCATTTAAAAAAATATCAAAGTGACCCCTAGTACTTTTGTTTGATGTTCAATTGTTTTTTGCTGAAGATATTCGAATTCGCGGGAGAAAATGACTTAAGATGGCTATTTCAGTTTTTTTATAAAAGTACAGGAAAAGTCAAAAAATCGCCTTGTCTAGTCTTGGTTGGATAACCCTGTACATATAGTTATTTTATTTGTACGTGCAATAAAGTAGTTTTATTTTTTCTCTCGAAAACCAAGCAAGATACAAAAACAGTTTAGGGAACGGAAAAGTTGTACTAGTAGTTGGTAAATCCGAAAGAACATTAGAATGAGAAAAATGTCAGTGGCGTACATTTTCTTGTCAATAATATCCATTCAGGTGCTCCCCAGGACGCCAGTGGACTTAATAAATTATTAATAAAGGTTCCAAATTTCAACTGAAATCGAGAAAAGGATATTTAAAAAAAATACAAAAAGCCGATTTTTTAAAAAAAAACTACAACACCCTGTATGTCAAAAACGGGGCAACTCCGGGCACTTGTTCATGAAAACTTTTTCTCTTTAACTGTCATAAGGAATCACCCCCTTAAGAACCGTACTTCTGAAACACCCTGTATATTATGGCTTAGGTGAAAAATAGGCAGTTTACCCTTTTGCAGGGGGTGTTAACTGAGTTTGATTTCATTAGGTACAATATTATGATTGTCATATATGGTTGGTGTTTTTATATTTTTAATTAGATAAATCAGAAAACAGCCCCAGAATTACTACTATGTGAGTCTAGTGCTAAAAACCATTTAAAAATTTGGCATGTGCAAAACAATATATTTAATAACTTTATCTATTATTAAACAAACAAATATATTAGGTTAATTAACAATTTTTTCATTATTTCTTTTTCTGTGAACTACAAGTATTCTTTCCTTTTTAAAGGTTTTTCTTCTTCTTTCTTTAAATTTAAAAATTGGATACGGGCAAAAACAATTTTTTGTCTAGTATAATCCGCCTTACGACGGCTGAGGATATAGGGGGTAAAAGGCGCAAGAGTCTTATTTGTACCGGTAGGGGCATAGTGCGGTGTTTCGTTTCATATTAATATTTTATAGGTTGTTAAATTTGTGAAAACATAAGATTAGGAAAAAATGTCTCTAGATTTATATAATACGTTTCAAGTAGCGCGATTTCATTTTAACAGGCAGAGCTACATACACTTAAATATAATTATTACGTATAAATCAAATAATATAATTTTAAACTCCGCCAATGCCTCTACAATTTCTGACACCTTCCCACGAATTCAATATTATATACGATAGAAAGAGACAAACCCAATATCAAGGCACAGGTGATATTTTCGGGCCCACGAATCTGCGCTCTATAAGACGGGGATTGCCAAATTTAACAAATAAATTATTAGTTAATATTTCTTTATGGAAACTCCAACAGAGTATTATGGCAACAATGTTGGGTTTTGGGACCATATTCCTTAAATTATTTTCGCAGCTGTAGACTCGTGCGTCGAACTTATAAATGCCACGAGCTTATTTGGCATATCATCAATAACTTTTTATGAAATGTATTCTGTTGTTTCTTTTACAACATATCTTTTATTGTTATATCCGTCAATATGAAACTTTTGAAATTTTTTATTCATTATTCATGAGGGATACCTGTTGAGTTCAGTACTCACATGGGGAGGTTAAATCTTCAAATGATAATATAACTATGCAGGTATGTTGCTTCATCTGCTTAATAGGTGTACTAATTTAAATCTGGATATTTAATTTTATGGTCTTTTGCCAAAGATCCAGTAATATAAACTAACCCTTCTTTTTCTGATTCCTCTTTGGAGTTGGAAGATATTGTGCCATCACTATCGAACAATGACTTTTCAGTTACTTTTGTTGCCACATTCTTTTCGTCTTTCGAATACGTAATACGTTAAAAGAAAATGCTTAATGCACGCATATTTATTCTTTTGTCTAGAAGTTCAATTATCTTTTCTGCAACATTTTCGTACACAGTCTTTTAAAATATTGGGGTTTTTTGTGGAAATATAAAAAACAATATATTTTTTCTATCTAAACCTGCCTTCTTTGAGTTACTGTTGTAGCTATGCTATAAATATTGCCACCACTCATATCTAAATACGTATGTAATCAAACAATTGGTTTTAAAATTAGGACTCATTAGAAGATAACAATAAAGTTAAGTAAAGTAGGCATAAAATTCACATAATGAAAATAGTAATAAAACGTTGATGAAAATTCACAATTTTTATATCCACTAAATAATGATAGAATGAATGAATATTCGAACCATTCTCCTCCAAAAACAACTTACTAAGTATTATTACGAAAAAGACGGTAAAAAATAGGGGGTTTGCCCGTTGGCGTATGTTTCGGTGGGTAAATAGTAATGAAATCATATTTATATACATATTGTGGCACCTAAAGTAACAGAAGCCAAAGCGCAAACCCAATAAACACACTCAAGATCATAGTAAAATATTATTATGTAGTTTGATCCCTGAAAACAGGAATTGAAGTGGTACTTTCATTTCCTAGGGATAATAGGTAAATTATTAGTAAAAATTGAAGCCCTTGGCGTAAAAAGAGTTCATGCCACAAATATAAGATTTTGAGAAAATTGGGTTTAAAAATTATTTCAAATCTGATAAATCGAACTTAAGTGATAATTAGTTTGTAAAACCGGAAAATGGCGAGATAAGTTTGAAGGTTTACTATATAAAGCAGATATAATTACAAAGCGCAGGATAAATTTTCTAACAATATTTATTGAAAAAAAAGTGGCTTAAATCCTTATTAAAAAAAATATTTATATTAAAAGTTTAAAACTAATTTTCATTTGAGTCATCACTTAGGAGAAAATCTTCATCTATATGTTCTACAACGTTGGTATCTGAAGAATCTTGAATATTATTTAATTTTTATACACCTATATCTTAGAGAAATGTATGCTTTTTCTTTGGTATGAATGGCAGTAGAAGTTCCAAATTTTTAAGTTTTTTCTCATTTAGTTGTATAATTTCTGCATACTTTTACTTTACACTATCTGCTAGAGATACTTTCCTTAGGCCCCTTTTTCCAAACTTGACATTTTTAAAGTTCTCGTTCAGCAAATGCTTAATTTTCATTAAGTTAATATTTTCTTTTTCAAACCTAAGCACACATATTTTACTGAAAGAAACGTTTCCTCTTTCGTCTGTGATTTTCTTTCTTGAAATGTTGTCTAAAAATGTAAGAGAGTCTTCTGTCTTTATGACTGTAGCTTCAAAGGGATTGCTTCTTTTACAGTTTTTTACAGCATTGTATTAATCTTCTGGTTCATAGACAGTGACGATTTTTTTTTTATATTTTTCGATTACTGCGAAATCTCTAGCAGATGGCAGATGTGTGTGCCCTACTACTAAAAACCGATGTTCTACAGACTCAAACATATATTCTGCAACTAACTGTCTCCACCGGTTTATTAAGACCCAATTTTTATTTTGGCCCCCACAGTTGTCTGTGTAAACAATAAGATGTCTTGGAAAGGGACCACGTTCTTTGAAGTGTTTATAGACAGTGCTGGCAATTTCATCTCTTCCCCTTTTAGCGGTAGTTTCTGGCCACATATACATAAAACCTTTATTGTTGACATAATCGTGTATACCTAAATTATAAACCCAAGCTTTTCTGAGATAGAAAGCAGGCCCCGTTGTCAAATTGGGAACTGGAAGTGTTTGATGCAAATCAAATGATATTATATACGTATTTCGTGACTCTGACTGAGCAAACGCTACTTCATCTTTTAAACTCTGTTGCATTTCTTCAGCACGCCTTTGATGTAAATCAAGCTCTACCTGAATTCGTCTGCATATTTCTAAGTTGTCTTTACTGTTTTCCAGTTTAACATGTAATGCATCGCATATTTGGCAGGTATCACTTCTTAAAAGTTTAAAGCCAATATTAAACTCGGAGCAAAAAATTCTTCTGTATTTGTCTTGACTTACAGGTTTAATATTCTTTTCGTTACACCAGGGCTTATAGTAGTCATAATACATAGAGGCTATAGTTAAGTCGAGGTCAATATAGACTTTCTCAGGATTTTTTTGATGTTGTAACAGTTTGTACCCTTTTTTGTGAATTGTGTAACGGCGAGAAATTCTTTTTTGCAGATTTTTACATCTACTCCGTTAACTTTTACGTAGTAGCTTACAATATAATTGCGTGATGAAACCTGTCTTTTCTTTTTTTTTGGGTACACTCGTTTTTTGGGGAATTGTTTCATATTGTTAAATAATTAGGCGTTTTGTGTATGAAGAGCACCAAGTGCCCAAAAAGAATCAGAAATATTTTCTTCTGTCCCTTGAAGCAACCCTCTAAAATTATTTTTGCAGCCACATGGAGGGCCCAAAGTTCTGGCTTGTATGATCTGACCGTTTCTGTTTGTATAAGTCGAGCCTAAATTTCTACGCAGTTTTCCTAATGTAGCCTTGCTTAAATTTTTCTGTTTCCACTTGCTTTTAGCTGCCTTTTCCAGTGTTGGTAAGACGTAAGTGAAAACATACCCATTCAGAGTTCAAGTTAAGACGTAAGAAATTGCGAAATTGTTGGTTATAATATTTTGAAATTTGACAAATAATTCCATTGTTTTGATTTTGAACCGAATTTATTTTGTCGCTTTTCATTACAGATTTAAGCATTAAAACACGGTTTAAACAATGATTACTGACGATGATGATATTACTATAGCTGGAGCGATTTTGTGCTGCTGCCTATTATTAAGTAGGCAAGTATTGAGAAAGGGTATATTCAAGACAAACCAATAAATAGGAGTAGAAAAACACATGGATTTTTTAAAACTTATTTTCTTCCTATGAAAGCTCTCGATGAACCACAATTTTTCAAATATACAAGGCTGTCTTTTAGTTCCTTCAATAAATTATTAAAAATGGTAACACCGTACCTGCTAAAACGTAGAATTGTTGACAATATTAGTACAGAAGAGCGTTTGGCCATTACCTTACAGTGAGTGGTAAAAATAAAATTTGTTGCCTTTATAAAATTAATATTTATTTTTTTTTTTAGTTATTTCTCCCAAGGATCCTCCATGCAAACAATTGCTTGGAAGTACCATATGGGACATTCGACAGTCCATTACATTATAAAAGAAACCGCAATTGCTATTTGGGAAGTACTTTCAAAAGTATACCTAAAACCCCCACCTTCTCAAAGGGAATGGCTAAAAATAGCAAAAGATTTTCAAGATCAGTGGAATTTCCCAAATTGTATCGGTGCCTTAGATGGGAAGCACATTAATATTCAAGCACCTGCAAATAGTGGCATTCAATTTTTTAACTATAAAAAAACATTCAGCATTGTGCTAATGGCCTCTTGTGATGCTAATTATAATTTTATATTAGTGGATATAGGAGCATACGGTAGTGAAAGTGGTGGGGGCATCTTTAGTAATTCTATATTTGGAAATATGTTAAGCCAAAACAAATTCTGCCACCACCAAAATGTTTACCTAACAGTAATATTTTACATCCTTTTACTGTGGTGGCTGATGAAGCTTTCCCACATATGTCTTATATTATGAGACCGTATCCAGGACGAAATTTAGATCCCAACAAATATATTTTCAATTATCGTCTTTCTCGTGCAAGGAGAGTAATTGAAAATACGTTTGGAATTTTAGCTAACCGTTGGAGATTGCTTCGAACTATGGTAACTGCAGATGTTAATAATGTAGATATTTTTGTAAAGGCAATTGTGTGTTTGCATAATTATGCTAAACATGAGGAAGAAATTAACAAAGACAATACATACTGTCCACCAGATTTTGTTGATACAGATGAACGGCTAGGAAGGTGGAGAGATGGCATTAATCCTTTAAAGTCTGTAGGACGTTTATCAGCCAACAGGGCATCCAAACTTATATATGGTATTAGGGACACTTTAAAGGATTATTTTTTGTCCCAGGCGGGATAAATTCCTTGGCAAAATAGAGTGTTAGCTGAGGGAACAGAAGTGATGTAGTTTTGTTTAAAAAAATTTGGTTTTATTAGTATTAGGTGTATTAGTTATAGGTGTTTACAGATATTATAATGGTTATGATTCTGAAGTATATTATTACGTTTTGTACAGTTTTTGTGTAACTTTTTGTTACTTCACGTATAATATTAGATATGTTTTGTATAGTTTTTGTGTAACTTCTTTTTTTGTTATACCGGGTGTTGCATCGTCGAGCGGGACATAGGAAATCCCATGTAATTTTAAATGGGGTCAATTATTGGCTTCCCTAATTATTTTAGAGAAAAATTCTATTTAGGTTTATTAAAGAGCACTAAAACCCACATTCAAAAGAATAACTTTAGATATTTTTGATGAGCCCGTTTAGGGTTATCGCCGATTTCTTTTTAACTATTTCTCTTTTTTATGGCCCCGTATTTGCGGGCACCAGTCAAGGTAAAAGATGACTGTCAAATAAAGTTGTCATTTTGAAATGTGTGCTTTATTGTTATAAAAACTCGTACATCGAAAATATTAAAGGTGTATTTATGAGTACAAATTAATCTGAATAAAACTAAAATAAAGTATCCAATTACAAGGTTAATTATGACATTTTACATGTTTCAATATTTTACTAATTAAAAGGTAGGTACTATTAAATTGTTAGAACTTTAGGATTTAAGAAGATGTTCAAATATTCCTCAAAATGACAACTTTATTTGACAGTCATCTTTTACCTTGACTGGTGCCCGCAAATACGGGGCCACAAAAAGGAGAAATAGTTAAAAAGAAATCGGCGATAACCCGTAAACGGGCTCATCAAAAATATCTAAAGTTATTCTTTTGAATGTGGGTTTTAGTGCTCTTTAATAAACCTAAATAGAATTTTTCTCTAAAATAATTAGCGAAGCCAATAATTGACCCCATTTAAAATTACATGGGATTTCCTATGTCCCGCTCGACGATGCAACACCCGGTATATTGTTTAGCTTTGTTAATGACATTTTTATCTTCTATAATAAAGCATGTTTTTCCAATTTGACTTTGAATGTACCATTCCTAGCTTGTATTTTACTAAAACAAAATAGGTACCTATTTTATTTCACAATCTATCAGCAATAAAACATTACTTCATCATAATATACACAGTGTGTACCTGGATTGACACAACATTAGGACAAAATATGCTAATTTTATTTTTATTTCAAATTTTATTGCCAAGGGTTCAGCCTTGCTTGGTTATAAATGAATTTATGACCTGATCTTATTTGGAAAAATCAATTACTGCATGTAAAATGATATATTCATATTATCTGTTACACACAATATTTTTATCAAATAAGACTACATACATCATAAATAATTACTTTGTACCCAAGCAGGGCTGAACTACAAAAATTAAAATTTGAAATAATTTTTACACCTTGCACCAATCTGGGTCCACATTGTATATGTATGCTTTATTTAAAAAAAAAAATTATAAAAATCCTATAGCTAACTAACTAAAAACAAAATACTATATAAAAACTAGGAGCAAAGTAAACCTACGTATATTAAAACTAGAAACAAACAATAATATATAAGTAATACATAAATAAACACTTGCAAATTCTACTCGTCAAAAGGTTCATTTAATATTTGGACTATTTTTAATTTTTTAGCATTTTGTTCCTTCACAGACATTTCTGTTATTGTGAGACCAACATAATCCCCAAAAGCCATATTTTTATCCGGCTTCTTTTTTTCCCTAAGGTAGAAAGTCAGGACACCTAAGGAATCTGCCACTACACCAGATTCCCTTTTACTTTGAGACAATTTCGATGTGCCTGACGTTGAGGGAACTTGCGAGTCTTTAGTGGCTGAGCTTTTGCAACGTTTCGCTGGTGGAATTAATTTTTCTTGCACTTCTGGCTCTACTATTGGTGTTACACTTTCTTCCTCGCTCAACTCTATGAGTGGCTCGCTGTTAACCACAATAGAGTCAACACTGCTCCAGATATTTGGTGCAGCGCCTAGGAGGGATGTAAGTGGAGTAGAACAAATGCTCGAACCACTGGAGCAGCTCGATGCAGGTCTTGAGACATTTGACACTCTTCTATAAAAAAATAAAAATTGTATTACTTTTTGTTATAAAGAAGTTGTACTTTCCATACTTGCACAAAATTAGCCTGCACAATGAAGCATCAAGATTTTTATGCAAAACATATTATTATAGATATTTTTTTTAATAAAAACCTTCACTTATGTTGTACTTTATTTTAAATATTGTTTCTGTAATATAAATAATCCACCGTCTTCATTTTAACAACCACAATACTTGTAACTTAATGTTATTTAATGATTACATCATAGAATAGAATAATTTATTGATAATAGTAGGTACACAGAGTGCTTTTACACGTTACATATTAAGAATCGGACTTACTCAATAGTACCATGTACCATAGTGTTTGGGACCCGTGATTTAAATTAAATTTTGAATCAATAAAAAAAAATTTGTTGTAATTTTGTAATATTTTGTTTTTTTTTTCATTTATACTTTATATTTTTATTGTTTAGTTTTAACTTGTGTATAGATATCCTTCTGGTTCTAATGTTTACTATTACATTATTACCATTGTCACCTTATAGCAAGTTAAGAATGCTTTGTCAACAAAAATTCTATTTTTTTGACCAATAAAGTACTTTTTGAGCGATAGTGATATTGATATATTAAGTGAATAATTCTCGAAATGATTATTATAAGTACCAAATAATTTAAATATTTTTGTAATCATAAATGTAATTTTTAATAATAAAATAACTTGTAATTTCACATTTAAACATAAATAAAATATTATTTAATATCTTACTTATTTTTATTACAAACCATGATTAAATTCTAAGCAAAATACGGACCTGATCGGCCATATTTCAATTTTACAGCTGATGGCCCGGGTCTTTCCTAATAGGGATCAGTTAGTCACTTTCTTATATCTCTGAACAGACTTTAACCGAAATCCGTTTCTAACACCAGTTTTTGGTCAACGTATGGACAGGAACACTTTATTGGCCACTTCTTCTTGCCGAGACGACTTGACGGACAACCTTACCTTAATTTCCTTCAAGGACAACTGCATTTGCTGCTTAAGGATGTTCCGATAGCAATGCACCAGCACATTTCAGTGTAGTGATTCGCAATAATTTACAAACTGTTTATCCAAATTGTTTAAATCGCCGCGGTGGGCCTTAAGAATGGTCCCCCGACCTCAACTGCTTAGATTTCTTTTAGTGGGGCCATCTGAAGATGCTAGTGTATATGTCGTAGGCTGATAGTGAAATCCGTCATTTCATGAAAAGCCTAGTCACTATTAGCCTACGACATATATATTGTTACAATTAAAACAGAAGATATATTATAGACTTATATTGGTTAAACAGCGCTAACACGGCATCTAATCCACCTTTTTGGTTCCAATTTTGGTATTTCAAGGAAGAGGATTAAGTAATTAGGGTAGGTACTCATGAAAAATATAGAAGAATTTGCGATGAATTGACGTGTTTTTACACAATCTGCCGACGCTTCATGAAGTGACTAGGCTTTTCATGAAATGACGGATTTCACTATCAGCCTACGACATATACAAGTCCTATTAACACTGTAGATAGATTAATAGAAATAATAGTTACAGCATGTGATAGAATAAGAAATACTCCTGGGATATTCCAATGAGTGCGCAATTCTATGAGAAGGATGGCGGAAAGATGCATATTAAGTGAAAGCCATTTTCAACAAGTTTTGTAAAATAATCGCTTTATGTTAGTTGTAATGTCATGTTAGTGTTGTATGTTGTTAGTTGTTAATTACATACAGATGCCAACCCGTAATGTGTTTAATTTTTCCTATTCAATTAATAATAATTTTGCAATTTTTTTCACTCAAAAAACGGCGTATTGTAGAAAAACAACTCAGGGTGGCTTGTATGTTCCAAATTGAACAGTGAATCGAAAAATATTTTTTATTTGGGGAAAAAACATTGGCGTACCATTCTTTCCTCAAAAATTTCGAGGTCAGTGCCCGTAGGCACACCTCTGTAAAAGCTAAAAAATTTTTCTATATTGAAAAATATGCTCCCTTATTAACTGTCGCTACGTACTAAATATCACTGAAATGTCTCAAGTAGTTTCGAAAATATTGATTAATTTCCATGTTTTTTTCTAGAACTTTAACTTTTTTTATTTTAGCTGTGGAACATTTTTGGACCCTGAAGTGCCTCCTACCAAAATGTTTTTTCTTTTAACTAAGTATAAACAAGCAAGTTTTGCTAAGTTAGATACGCTGTTGGCGAGATTGCGATTCGGTCTTCATGCGGTCTTAGTCCTCTATCATTCGAGTAAATTAATTATTGTTGAAATATAAGATGTACATAGGTATATTCTCAGATTGACCTCACTCCGAGCTGAATCAATTTTTTTTTATTCATTCGCCCATATACATATAAAAAAAGAGTCGCTCCTTCTGGTCCCATCTTGCGCCGGCTCTGTACATTGTCTACACTGGCCACATACCTAAGCATCCACAGAAAAAAACTTTATGTACTCATCTGGTGGACGTAAAAGGGGCAAGCTTCTTTAGGCTTGTTTAACCCTCCGTTAGGCGCGCGGTTTTTTCTCCCGCCATTAGGCGCGCGGATGACAGGTGTCTCCCATATTAATATTGGGGCTATTTTTAATAATAGACAATATTAGTTTTAGACATTTTAGTTTTGTAAATAATTGTAATATGAATAAAAATATCATATTATAATTTTTATGAAGTTCTTTGAGACCCTCGACTATGCTAATAACTATTTTCACAATAGAAGGTCAAAGACTTACAAACATATTTACGGAGCATAGGTATGCTAGCTTACAAAAATTTCATAACAAAGTATATTTTATAATTTTTTAATATAGGTAAACAAATACACCATACCTGTGATGGACATGGCTAGTGCAATGGTGCATGGTTTTTTTTATTATTATCCTTAAAATCCTTGCTGAATTTGTCATACAAGAAAGGATAATGTTGGATAACATCTGTTAAAGCCTGTTTACATTAGGAAATTGCACGTGCAATGCAATAAAAAATTGCCTGTAAGCATGCGCACTTCAGCTGTTGCAATTTTCTTTGCATTGCGTCAAATTAGAACACGCGCTATTTTTATGTCACATGACATGCAATTTTTGGGTGAGATAACAGGTACCAACATTAACAAATCAATTCATCCATTGATCCAAGCTAAGCAAAGCCAAGCCAAGGTAAACTAAAATATTTCGTTGTTTGCAAACATGCTCAGTAATTAGCAGTGGTTGCTTTTCAGTTTAAAAATACAATTTTAGGAGAATATAAACAGGGAAGAAATAAATCAATACAAAATTATTTAATTATATTGGTACAACTGGTTATTAAGATGCTTGCATCCTTTACTTGCATGATATGTAAACGGTTACGCAATGCAATTCTTTGCAGAAGCAATACTTTGCATGACATTTTTTGCACCTAATGTAAACAGGCTTTTAGAAGTAGTTCTTGCACTATTATATCACTCATTTTTAAACCTTCAAAATCGTTGTATTGGACGGACGCTACAAAATGGTGGTGAAAATGAAATCAACAAAACAATCTTTCTCCTGCCGTCGACTGTCAAATTTTGAAATATCACGCCGGTTATGCACGACTACGGCCGATCCCGACCGAATCCGTAAGACGTAAGAGTTAAGAAATGAAAATAAACCATTTCTTGTTACGGCTTACGGCTTACGTCTTACGTTACGGCGACTATGAATGCATGCATTTATAATCACATGTTTATTTTTCTTACGTCTTAACGTTACGTCTTACGGCTTACGTTACGGCAACTATGAATCCACCTTAACACTATCGTCTGAATCCCACACATTATTAATTTCGTTCTCAGAATCGCTGGAAAAGTAATAATATTGGTGGGACGGCCCAGCACTTTCGTCAGTCATATTTGTGGCTTATAACCTTGTTATAAATTTTAACTGGGTATTTAACACATTGGAATAAGGTTGTTTCATGCTAGTGGCGCCATCTGTGGGAGATAATTTAAGAATATTTCGGTAGTGGCTAGGATCCTTATTGACGAATCTATTAGACTGAAAAACTGTATCCTTTTTATGCCAAGGGCTTCAATTATTCATACTAAAATTGGAGCCAATCCTATTCTTAGCCAATAATATTACTACAAACAGACAGACAGTAAAACTAAAAAATTAATCCTGCCTTCTGCACTAAAAATTCTTTATCTGAAGATTTCTCTATGAAATCTTTGATGTTATCGGAATCCAGTATCTTTGACTTTTTTGGTTTATACCTATCATTTTTTCTTTTTAAAAATGCGGTTAGTTTATTGATGCATGACTTGTCCAAAAAGTAAGCTAACAGCACCTTTTCAGCGCTAAAATTTTCTCCACTCCGTTCTTCACACCATCTTTTATAATCTATGAACTATTTCTTATAGAGATGGCAAGATTCTTGAGGTAGTAGCTGACCAATAGCTTCTTCGGCGGCCTTTTCAATGTTAATCTTTCGAATTTTTATAATTCTGGTGGATTGACAAATGTATATGTTAGATTCTTGACAAATCAAGTTGTTAGCGTCATACTGGCTATTTTTTCTTAAGTGCCATAGCAAGTTGTGAAAGCACACCAATATTTTGACTGAAATGTAATGTGAACACTATAAAAATCAATAACCAGCATGATATTTTGTAAATGAGGTATTTTCGCAGAAAAAATCTTTTTAGGACTGTGGAATTGTAGAACTTAAGTATTTGATATTAATTTCAACTTGATATCTTAAGCCATGAAAGTGATCCGGAAAGGTATGGGTTTTTTATTATTAAAGAAGCTTGAGCTTTATGGCTTTAGAGGTATATCGTTTAAATGGTTTAAATCATATTTATCTGAAAGATCTCAAGTAGTATTGTTAAATGGTAAAAAATCAAAAAGTAATAAAATTGATTGTGGAGTACCTCAAGGTTCAGTTCTTGGTCCATTACTATTTTTAATATATATAAATGACCTTGCGGCAATTTTTATAAATGGTAAATTTACCATATTTGCTGACGATACAACAATACTTTGGCATAGTAAATATTGTAATGAATTAATTAAAATAATTAATGAAGATTTAATAAAATGTTAAAAAGTGGTGTGACTCTAATCTACTCTCATTTAATATCACTAAAACAAATATATTAACTTTTAAGTTCACACTTAATAATATAATTTTTACAATCTAATAATTAATAACCCCAAATTTATAAAATTTTTAGGAATCTATATTACTCAAAAGCTTTCTTTTAATGGATATATCAAAAAGTTAGGTAGAAAATTAGCTTCAGGATGTTATGCCCTGAGAGTACTTTCTCATGAAATGAATATGGCGGTTCTTCGAAATGTTTATTTTGCTTTAATAGAATCTCTTTTGAGATATGGAATTTGTTTCTGGGGAAATTCAAGCCAATATCTTCTAAATTCAATTTTTATTTTACAAAAAAGAGCTATCATATATCTGTGTAAAGCTAGATCTTTTTTTTTTTTTTTTTTTTTATGATAAGGCACAGCACTACAGGATAAATCCTTTATGGCGCTCTAGTAGCGGTGCGTGTGCGCAGGAAACGATTCACGTTGGTCTTAAATCTTTGGAGACTATACTCGTTGGGGAAGACGATCTCAGGGAGGTCGTTCCAGAGTGATGACGTTCTCCAGATGAAAGAATTTTGAAACAGTGTCGTTCGAGGGACACTAAGCTGAACCACGTACTGGTGGGCTGCAGTGGCTCGTCGTGTATTTCTACCATGCACCGCTCTGGGTGGTATTAAGCGGGCAACCTCAGTTGAACACTTGCCATGAAAATATTTGTAAAATAGACTCAAGTCGCCAACCTGCCTTCGATGTTCAAGGCTTTCCAGGTTGTTTGTCAGACTATGGTCACCGATCAAGCGAATGGCTCTTCTTTGAATGGAATCTAGCAATCTCAGGGTATGTTTAGGAGCAGAGCCCCAAATATGCGAACAGTACTCCAGTGATGGTCGAATTTGGGCTTTATAGGGCATCAAAAGTTGTTGGGGTGTATAGAGGTTCTTTGTTCGGAAAAGTACTCCAAGCTTTTGCGAGGCTGCCCTAGCAATGGCCGCAACGTGGCCATGCCAAGACATATGACTATCCAGATTAACGCCCAATAAATGAATTGATGAAGCCAAGGGAATTGAGTGTCCCGCCATAACTATATCCGGTTCTTCAACATTAACTTTTTTAGAAAAAACTGCCGCCTGGGTCTTTTTAGCGTTAAATTCTACTTGGTTACTGTCACCCCAAGACAAAATTTCTTCCAGGTCTTTGTTGAGATGTGAGACCTCTTGCTGCCTATAGAGATGTGCATTAGCAGCCGATGTCCGAGCATCCAAAGTAAAAGTTGAAACAAGTGTGCTGTCATCAGCGAAGCTATATATAGGATTTTTAGTTTTTTCCAAAAGATCGTTAATGTATAGTAAGAAAAGGGTGGGCGACAATATAGAACCTTGAGGGACTCCGGCGTTGATGTTAAATGTGTCTGAAAGAAATCCGTCCATCGCCACTCGCAGAGAACGGTCTTTAAGAAAGCTCGACAGCCATGAACAAAATTGAACCGGCATTCCGTATGCTCTCACTTTAGTTAGGAGCCCCTCATGCCATACTCGGTCAAAAGCTTTGGAAATATCCAGTGCTACCGCCCGGGACTCCCCATGGTGTTCTATTGCGTTGTTCCAAACATGAGTAACATAAGCGAGAAGGTCTCCTGTTGATCTAGACTTACGGAATCCATACTGGCGGTCACTAATAATGTTGAAGCCTTCCAGGTATTTTAGTAATTTTTCGTTGATAGCCTTCTCCATAACTTTTGATATAACCGAGAGCAATGCGACTGGACGATAGTTGTTTGGCAAGGTCTTCTTGCCTTTTTTGGGTATGGGCTGGACTCTCGCAGTTTTCCAGCAAGAAGGAAATATTCCTTTTTTGTAGGATAAGTTAAAAAGCCTACAAAATACCGGTGTCAGTTCGTCAGCGCATTTCTTAATTACAATGACTGGAATATCGTCAGGACCAGAAGCCTTTTTAGTGTCGAGACTCCTCAAGATTCGCTTAACATGGCGGTGGCGAAAGACAATCTCGGGCATTTTCGATTCTACAGGGGTAATGTTCGGTGGAGTACTTCCCTGAAAATTTACCGTTGAATGTGAAGAGAATAGTTCCGCCAGTAAGTTTGCTTTTTCCTGTGCTTTGGTCGCAATGGTGCCATCAGAACGTGTTAGAGGTGGAATGGTTGACTTGGTAAAGTTCTGACTGACGGCCTTAGCTACCGACCAAAATGATTTTGAGCCGCTAGGACATTCAAGAAGTTTGTCTCTGATCCTCTGGTTGTGTGCTTCTTTGCTTTGGTTTATCATTTGCTTGCATTGGTTTCGAGCGTTAACAAAGATGGTACGATTTTCGGCGGTAGGATTTTTACGCCATTGTCGGTAGAAATAATTTTTTGATTTAACAGCTCGTTCGCAATTTTTGGTAAACCAAGGCTTGCCGTTAGAAGGTTCTTGTAAAACTCTATTTATCTCACAAAAAATTTTAACACTAACTTCAATTTTTATATTGGAAACAGTTTGTTTAATTCATAAAAAGCATAGAAATAGTATTAATTTACATACTTATAATACAAGAGAAACCTTTAATATATGTTCACCTATTCCTTCTTCAAGTCTTGTAAAAAAATCCATAATTTATGATTCTAAAAAATTTTTTAATTCTCTTCCAGTTCCAAATGTTAAAAATATATTATTGGAAAAAGCTTATTATACTCTAGATGAATATTTTGGTGATACTCTGTCATAATTATTTGCATTTTTTTTTGTTTATTCCGATATTTTAAGTTTTACTATATTATTATATTTTATTGTTAATTTAATTAAAAAAAAAAGGCTTTGTCGATAAAAATAATACTTTATGACAATAAACCATATTTTGATTTGATTTCTTTTGAGGCACAGAACCCTTAAAATAATAATAAATAAATAAATAAAGAAGGCTGACTACTCACATTGCTACTTTAACTATTCAGTCAACGTTCAATTACGTTCATTAAGTGGGTTTGAAAAAAAAATTGTTACTGTAGAATTCAATGTTTCCATTAACACGCTTGTAAATAACAAGATATCTATTCAAACCAATGAAAAATTAAAAACGAATACAAAAGAGGAAGAAGTTGCGAGTGATTGGACTTAGCATTAACAAAAACAACTTAATAAAATGAACAAACCTTGTGAAACTTCTTATTTCAATTGACTACCGTTTAGTAAATCCAGGAAAAATCCTAAAAATAAACACACTCTAAAAAATTTAAAGTGCTATAGACAAAATCCTCTCTTATTTTCACCACATCCATCACTACGGTAAAACCTTCCAAAATCCGGAAAAATACGAGAAACGTCAACAAGGGACCAATGCCTTAAAAAACCCATTACCTAAATATTAGATAAAGAAAAGAATATGTCGAGACAATTCTACTTGAAAGTAACCATGGATATATAAAAATATCTAGATATAGTTGGTAATGAATGACCGTAGATTATAGACGTAGATTTAGAACGATGCATGTTAATTTTTTGTCTATTAAAAATATATTTTAACAAATCAAGATCTATTGAATCCAAAAATGTCGACAAAAAGCTCCTTTTACGATCAAGAAGTACCTAAATGTCAGCACTTTTTACTCACACTAGGTGGTATGTTTGAATAACGTTACTGCAAATTAGTCTTCCATTATGTAAATTTCTCTAAATAACTAAATGACTACGACAAAGGTTGTTAAAAGTTGAGCTTCTCTCCGGTTCGCTTTGGAATTTTTGGCATTTTTGAATTAACGTTATGTTTAAGGATGTTTTTCTTCTTTAACATTTTTTTGAACAAATTTGTTCTTTTAGCAAAAATGCATAACATAATCTCTAATCAGTGTGTAGGGATCAATGTAGTAAACCGTTAATTCTGAAACGTTATCAGATTATGCTATTTATCAAACCAGATCTGTATATTATGTAGATGGTAGATATGGTTTGGTTATTATAGGCAAATGTATATTATTGTATGTTAGGTTAAATAAAGAAATAAAATTTTGAAGAAGTAGTCCCAGCTCAAAGTAGAGTGAATATTTGAGAATAAATGAAACACAATGTCTGCCCCACTAATTTAATGAATATCACCATAGCTTTAATATTGTTAAAAGAAACATGTTTCGGGAGCGGTGACTCTGATCTTCAGCTTTACTAATATACAGTGGGTGACATTAAGGTGAAATTAGTTTAAATCTCTAATTAGAAAAAAGGTAAAATGATATAAATAAATAAAGAATAAAGTAATAAAAATTATTAAAAGCTTGTTACAGTAAAAAGAGAAAATTGAGAACAATGAGCGTAGAATATCAAAAATATAAAAATCGACCATCTGACTGACTTACCATAGAACAGAAAAAGTTTTCGGCAGAATATTTTTAATTTAGGTCCTTAACATTATAAAACTATTGTTATAAATTTAAAATTTAAATATGTAATAAAAAGTGGGGGAAGTTAGTTAATGATTTGTGTTTTTTATTTTTTAACTTATTGAAGAAGAAAAAAACCGTTACACCACATGCCAGCTTGCTAAAAAGTAAAGAATATAAAATGGAAGGTATGGGTGTCACCCACTGACAATTCTTCAAGGAGTGTTAAGAAGTGAATAAAACTGAAATACCTATAACAACAAATCGATGGCTTAGGCGCAATAGGTCGTAACCCTCAAAAAATGCGTTTTTGCGTTTTTAGCGCAATTCGATTCTAGACGTCAATACTAAAGTACCTTCAATAGATCGTAACCCTCATTACTGTATAAAACGCTCTTTTTTTGTTATTTCAAAAGGTCGTATGCCCAGCGAATGTAAAACTTAAACGCAATAGGTCGGAAGCCACTAAAATTACTTCTGGTGCAATAAGTCGTAACCCGAACCACCTGTTTTCTGTGATTAGCGCTCTACCAGAAATTGCTCGAAATAAGTTGTTATTTAGGTTTTTTTTTGCCTACTTGTGAATATAATCGGAGGTAAGTGTATATTTTTATCGTTGACATAATAGATATCACGAGGCATACTATCTAAATCAATATATTATTGATTTACCTGTTGTAGAAAACCGCGAAATCATAACATAACCTCAGTTTTAGTTTATGGGTTACGACCTATTGCACTAACGTTTAATAGGTCGTAACCCACTTTTACCAGTCAATTCTTATAGTGATAATGACAATTATTTAGGCAAAGATGTAATGATTTTTCAAATTAATGGTTTAATTATTCTTAAATTATCATGCTCATTTAAGTCTTTGCGTTGCAGGATGTCCCAACGATGTGCCCGTATAGTTTCTATGATAAGAGAAAAAAAAATCCATACAGACAGATAGTAACAACAGCCTATCTGTAGCGGATAATAATAATATTCAGCTTTTCGCTGATCTTCAACCAAATACCTCCTACGAATTTTTGGTTTCTGATACAGGCATTTTACATAATAATTGCCTTACACCACTGGAACCAGTAAAAGTTCATTCTTTTGAAAATTTGTCACAAAGACAAGATGTAGTACCTTATGTTAGCGTTCACACTGATGACAACCTCCCAGTAGATCAGCAAGTAGAAGTTATATGTATAAATAATGAAATTCCTCAGTATTCAGATTCCGTAAATTTAGAACCACTAAAACCAGTAGAGACATTTCATTTCGGCAACAAACCCCAAGAAGAAATACCCCCAAATCATGAGTTGGTAAATTTGGAGCAGATTCAATTACAGAACGAATTCACAGATGATATTTATTTAACTCAAGAGTCAAATTTAACTGCCTTAAATACAGACAACGCCTCTAAACACAACGAATTCACAGGAGATATTTCTTTAAATCAAGAGTTAAATTTAACTGAAATAAATATAGACAACGCTTCTCAAAGTGTGCTTGGTGATAATGGTATAGAAGAAGAAAAGCAGCACAAAGCCAAAAGGAGGAAAATCGGGGATCCAAATAATTCGGATAGAAATAAAAATAAAAAACTCAGAATGAGTGGAGAGAAGTATATAGGCTACACCAGAACCAACACAGGAGATATAGAACACGTCATTGAAAGACCTGCTCGCAAGATGGGTGATCCATGCATGTGTAACAGTAAACATAAATGTAAAAGTTTTTTGGACAACAATAGACAGGAAATTTTTGACAGATTTTGGACTTTAACATGGGAACAAAAAAAAATGTATGTAAGAAATTTAGCTCAATACATCGAGAAGAAAAGAAGCTATACTGCTAATATTTCTAGACGAACAGGGACCATTCTTTATAATCTGCAGCTTGATATAAACAAATTGCCAGTTTGCAAGCGTATGTTTATGTCTACTCTTGGAATTGGCGAAAGAATGATAAGGAACTGGCTCACTGAAACAGTACAGCATGGAATGCCGTTGCCAAAGAATAAAAAGGATAAAACCAAAAAACAAATAGATGATGCAGACAGAATTAAATTTGCAACAGATATTGTCACAACTTAGTGCCGTTTTGGTCCTAGAGGGGTCTTGGAGTAGGAAATAAGACGCTCCTCTAAAAAACAAAGTACCCTTTTATTAAAAATAAGTATTTTACAATAATTTACCCAGTAGCCCAGAGACCGCTTAGCATGTTCCGGGGCACCTTTTTTGGGGGACGTAACTGGGTCCTACTAGGGGATGTTAACTAGGATAGTAGGTTCACAGTAGGGACTCAGGAGAGGGGCTTAGATCGTTCGTTCTATAGCGCTCCTGAGGGGTGTTCTTTTAAAGGAAGGATTCAGGAGAGGGGCTTAGATCGTTCGTTCTATAGCACTCCTGAGGGGTGTTCTTTTAAAGGAAGGAATCAGGAGAGGGGCTTAGATCGTTCGTTCTATAGCACTCCTGAGGGTATGGGAGGTGACCAAGTCGGAAAGACGAAGGTACCGTGTCCATCCAATGTTCGGGTATTTATACACCGAAAGTGCTAAGACTTGTTCTATTAACCTTGACATTGGATGGCACAGTGGTCCGCGACCTCAACGCACAGTGGTCTAGAAGTGTGAAAACCGTAATTGAAAATGTAGAGCTCGCCATTTTGTTGACAATATTATTAACCGTTTGCCAAAGCTACAAGTCATTACTGCCGAAAATATTCAAACAAACTTTACCTTGAAGAATGTTTTAATAATAAGACAGATATATATATATATAACGTTTACACAGAGGAATGCATTAAAAATAATAAGCTACAATTGTCAATATTTACGTTTAATAAAATTCTACAAGATAATAACGTATCCATACATCAACCCAAAAAGGATCAATGCGATCTGTGTTGTTCAAATAAAGTCGGACAAGTTAATGATGAGATATACAAGAATCACTTAATTGATAAAGATAAAGCGCGAGCAGAGAAAGAAAAAGACAAGGCTGATGCGCTGGAAAAACGATGTTACACTATGACGATGTTAGGGCTTATTTTGGCCTTTTACGAACTAAAATGTTGAGTTAGAGGTATCTTTGTTGTTTACCTCGAAGTAAGCCTAACAAAAAAAAATATTTATTATAGTGTGCCGTTCTCTGGCCGCAAACAAAACAAAATAAAAAGATGAGAAGGCACACTGCTAGCTCTCTCTAGTCGGTGCGGGGTAGGTTAGTCCTTTCTGGTCTGGGTGGGGAAAAATTAAAGAGGTATTTAGTTACTTAATGGTATAATCAACACATCAGAAATGGAGTATAGATGAACTGTGGTAGCATTGCACAGTATTATGATGCTTATCAATAGATGTTGGTTAATTATTAGAACAATTGTAATACAATGTGTGCAACTATTACGAAAATTATTAACAGTTGAAATATTCTTATATAAGCCCACACAGTAAACAGACGTTTACAGGTGTTAGAGTGAAATACCCCCTTTTGAAAGGCAACATCAAGGGGAGCTTTACGAGGTGATCTATTAGGTTCTGTATAACTGTTAACCGGAACAAAAGAATGAGCTGGGTAAATTACATATGAGATTAAGAAACATAGATTATAATGTCTGAAATTTATCTTTAAACTATGAGTGAACGTATGTTACTTTTGCAGAATGTAGGGAGAGAGAACCCTTAAAATATAACATAAAACATAGAGGATACGACCTTATCACATCTTGCACATCAGCACCTTCACCTCGGGTTCATTATGGGCCTGTCCTGTCGGGTCCTCGGTCGCGACTAAATTGGGGTCTTTAGCCGGACATAACGGCGACGATCATCCTGGCGTTGCAGACAAACAAAAAAAATCTATAGCAAAGAGAAAAAAACCATGAACGTGGCAACCTCATGCCACAAAATGGCGACAACTTACGGCTTTCTTGATCCCTACAAGGATTTGGTTTTACTGGCCTTTATTCACCACGACATCACAAAACCATTTACTTCGCCAACCCGATTTAATCCTCCATTAATTTGGAGAAGAAATACTTTGCAAATTTCACCCGGATTGGTAAAGTTACACCACCATTTGCCGTCGCCAATAGATGATTTCTCAAACGGGAATGGCCGCCAAAAACCAGAAGTTACTACGTTACTATCCAAAAATGTTCTAAAAGCGACATTGTCACGTCATCTCAGCCAGAATCCGTTACACCATCGAATCACCCTTTCAAAAACCGAACTCCCGCGCTCTACAACAATATGCAGTACCCAGATCCTTGGACCAAACTGGCAACCCTGCGGTCCCACGTGGTCGTTTTGCAGGCGCAAAGCGAGCTGCCGGCCTGAACGGTCGTTCCCGCTTCTTACCGATAGATGAGGAGCTGATATATCTTCATATCGATCGGAAGAGAACAGAACGATGCCCACTCAAAGGTACTACTACGATCGATAATCAACAGAGGTCGTTACCAGAACCTTAAAATAGTGGTGGCGTTATAAGAATCGTAAACACAAATTGTTAACTTATTAATTACTATAGAGGAATGGTTTCGTTGAGATCTATGTCAGTCGTGAAAGCTCGAAGATCTTATTAAAGTTCGTTTTCACCCGCAACAAACTCCCCCCTTACTTACCAGAAAATTTTCCTATGAAAATTTTCGTTTAAGATAACTAAACTATGAACTAGCCTAAGTAACGTAATAATATATTTTTAACTGTCTTCGCAACTACCCGTAACTTCCTCGGTCATCATCTGAACCGCCTATAGCGATACCCAAGGTTCCCTCCACACTTCCTAATGCCCTAGCAAATTCCGAAATAGCGCTAACTAACTCCCCCTGGGTTTCGATACCTCAAGTAATTAAACCGGAATATTTTCCGCCGTCATTCCTAAGACTTATATTACCATGAAGCACCCCTTAACGACGAGCATGACTACAGGTGCTGCGAAGTCTACCCAAACAATGTTCCCTAATAACCCTACTACGGACAAAACACGATATAAAATTTTTTTTTTCTTTTTAATCTCTAGCGCAGTCATCCTTCAGATCCTTAACATTCCATACTCCTCCGTCCTTTCCCTGCATGTCCCTAAGCCTATACATCCACGGATTTATCCTTTTTACTATCTCAAAAGAACCCAAAAACTTCGGAGCCAACTTAGCCGAAATATAATTTGCGGCACCGGAGTGTGCGAAATTCTTTCTCCAAACCCTATTACCTTCCTGATATTAGACATTCCTTCGGCGCAGATTGTAGACCTTTTGACTTCGCTCCTGAGCAGCCGTAAGTCTCTCTCGCACCTCCCGATATAACTTTTTGAAACCCTCTGAGCGTACCTCCGGTGTCGCTTCCGTGACCTCATCACTCAGAAGAGGTTGGTGACTGTCACCCTCTAGACGAATCTCCCTGCCAAAATTAATGAAGTACGGAGTGAATCCAGTTACCTCGCTGTTACCTGTACGAATGGCACATGCCACCCGTTGCAATAGACTCTCCCAAGTCCGATGATTGTCCTTAACGTAAGATGACAACATAACCTTCAGGGTACGATGCTGACGCTCACACGCATTGGCCTGAGAATGATAATTAGGCGTATGCACTAATTTAATACGATACTTGTCGACGACACTCTTAAGCTCTTTACTAACAAACACTTTCCCATTATCACACCACAATTCCTCTGGCGCACCAAACATAAGAATGACCTGTTCTTCCAACAATTTACAAACCGTCCTGGCATTCGCCGTACGCATGGGCAGAAAAAGACAAAACTTTGAAAAATAGTCCTGAACGCTAAGAATATATTGATAACCTGTATTTGACTTAGGCAAAGGACCTACAACATCCACTGACACTAACTGCCAGGGACGCAAAACCTTGGGCCTTCCAGACATTAATCCCGCTGGTGGTCTTTGTTCCGGTTTCTGCGCTATGCAAGTACGACAGGTTCGTACATACCGAACTACATCAGCCTTCATTTTTGGCCAATAATATCCCACAACCAAACGCTGATAAGTTTTATGAACACCCCCATGACCAGATGTAGGATCATCATGGGCCGCGCCCAAAACCGTCGAACGACATCCCTTCGCGACGACTTTCTTCCAAGAAGAATGGGGACCACTTAACTCACGATATTCATTTGGTAGGTTCTTATAGAGCACACCCTGCTCCACTCTCCACTGAGGATACTTTAGCGGATGCTCTAACACTCTCCTACATTGCCGCTCATACCGACGATCAGGATTTTCAGGTGGTAACGATTTTTCCTTCTCTTCTCTAACCTCCGCCAATTCCGGTACTGCACGAGACAATAGATCAGGTACCACATGATCTCACCCTTTGCGATGGACAATATTAAAATCGAATTGCTGCAATCGAAGAACCCAACGAGCGAGACGTCCACTCGGTTGTGCTAAATTGTGCAACCACAGAAGACTATGATGATCGGTAACCACCGTAAACTGATAACCCTCCAAATACGGACGTAAATGCTCTACTGACCACACTACAGCCAAACATTCTCTTTCAGTAGTCGTGTACGCTCGTTCTTGTCGTGATAAGGACCTACTGATGTAAGCGATGACCTTCTCGCCATCGTCAGTCTGTTGGGATAAGACGGCACCAAGGCCGTACGCCGAAGTGTTTGTTTGAACTGAAAAGGGCCGAGTAAAATCGGGACAACACAAGATTGGGGCAGAAATAAGGCAATTCTTGATAGTCTGGAAAGATTGTTCACATTCAACATTCCACTCCCATTTTCTTTTCTTCTGTAACAACTGTGTCATTGGAGCTATGACAGTCGAGAAATTAGGTACAAATCTTCGATACCAAGATGCCGTGCCGATAACCCTACGAACCTCACCTACATTTTTCGGAGTGGGAATTTGAAGAATTGCTTGCACTTTCCCTGGATCCACATGTAAACCCTGATGATCCACAACATACCCTAAATACTTTAACGACGGTAGGCAAAAGTGACATTTTTCTGCAGAGACTGTCAAACCGGCTTGATGAAGCCGCTCCAAGATATCTTTCAAAATCGTGAGGTGCTGTTCAAACGTTTCGGTAACAACTATTACGTCATCCAAGTAGACAAAGACGTGAGGCTCCAATTGCTCTCCCAGAATACGATCAACCAGTCGCTGCCACGTAGCCGGACTATTGGTTAAACCGAAAGGCATCCTTTTGAACTGAAAGAGACCTCTCCCCGGTACCGTAAATGCTGTATACTCTTTTGAGTCGGGATGCATGGGCACTTGCCAATAAGCCGACTTAATATCCAACGAACTCAAATAGCGAGCGTTCCGCAAGCGATCCAAAATAGTGGAGATGAAAGGAAGAGGATAGGCGTCTTTCTTCGAGATCTTATTAATTTTTCTAAAATCCACACACAAGCGATATTTGCCATCTTTTTTAGGAACCAATACCACCGGAGAGGACCAACTACTCTGTGACGGTTCAATAATGTCTTTTTCAAGCATCATTTTAACTTCCTCATCGATACGAGCCTGAACAACCGGCGAAACTCGATACGCACGCTGTTAAATCGGATCAACCGACCCCTCTATCACTATCTTGTGCTGTACTAAAGTAGTAGAGCCTAACTTATCTCCCATTTGCGAAAAATACTCAGACGTCAGAGCATTAAGCTGACTGGTTTGCTCGGACGTAAGCTCGTTATGAGCCACCACGTAACTAATATTTGGTGGAGTGAGTGATCCTGCATTAAAGGACCAACACTGATTTGTAAAATCTGGTATTATGCCCACCGAAATCCAAAAGTCCATCCCCAAAATCAACATATGTGGTAGCGATGGAATAACTAACGAATTGATAACGACAATTTTATTTTCGATATGAAAAGGTACAGCCACACTTCCCAATACTGAACAACTTTCATTATTTGCTACCGTACAAGAACTTACAGAGGACGGCGCAAGTTTTAGCCCCAAGGCACTTAACATTTTCCAACCCAAACCACCTATCACGGTACAGTTTGCACCAGTATCCAAAAGACCCGTAAGCTTTACTCCAAGAATCCTAACCTCTAAGTAGGGTCTATTATCGCCGGGACAACTAGCAAATATATACGATAAAATTGGACGAATGTGATTAATGTAGTTCGTGACCGAGTGATGGTCGACGACGGACACTGCTCGATCCTTCAGTGGCCCGCGCGGCCGTTTCCCGAACACTTCGGACACGAACGAACGGTAACTCCTTGGTGACCACATCGATAACAAAGCATAACGGCAGGTTCACGACACTGAAAACGCAAATGACCAGACTTTTTACAATTCCAACAAGAACGAGTTTCGGCAGTCGATAGGCGATCCCTTGGGACGCTATTTCCGGGTGGCCTTTCCAAATAAGATTCGGTAGGGTTTGTTTGTGCAAATTGACCGAGAAATCGATCTTCTTCCGACACCATATGTAACTCAGGTCGACGACCAGCCCGCCGATAAGCCAAATCAGGTTCTAACAAAAACCGTGTACTCGGAGGAGGTGGACAAAACTCGCGCATTCGATTGGCTACTGCCTCCGCCTCGCGTGCGTACTCTGTCAACTCTGACACTGATTGTGGTTTCACGATCGAAAGTTGGGATTGGATATGTGGTAGTAAGTTTCGACGAATAAGCTCGACGCGTTCCAATTCGGATGGTGTCCTTGCTAATTTTCGGAAAAGATTTTCAATGACCGCCACATAAAGTACCACTTTTTCATCCACACCCTGGGTGCGCCTACGAATCTCATCCATCAGTGTTAACTCGTAATTATACGGCAAAAAGGTTGAACGTACTTTGTCACAGAATTCCCTATACGACGTGATACTGTGTTTAGCTGACTTATACCACACATATGCGCTGCCGCAAAACAACTCTGTCGCAGAGCGAAGTACTTGCTCCTCGGTCGCACCACGCGATATTCGAAGATCTTCAAGACGTTCCAAAAACTCCGTCACGCTTCCCGATTCTCCATCAAACTTTAAATTCCATTTATTTACATCTGACTGATAACGTGTTACTCCACTATCCCCGTCTGACCGAGACTGATTACTCGCGACCACCTGCACCGGATCAACGATTATATACCCCTATTTGGATCCGATCCCGCGTTCCGCTGTTCCAGTAGCTCAAATAAGGTGTCACACAGTGTTCGAAGCTCCTGTTGTTTAGGCCGAATCTCCCCCTCACTACTAGTAATACGACATAACCGCCTATCTACGTGCGATAACCGCGCTTTCAATCGCTGATATTCATTGGCTTTGTTTGAAAAGTTAAATTCTTGAATATCCCCAGAAACTTCATCCAACTTAGCCGAGCAAATGCTTAGCTCACTATCCGATTCAAAACAAACAGCAACATCCGAGATAACACCGCGCCGAAGAGCATTCCGGAGAATTGCCCGCTTAGCCGCAACGGTTCCATCCCCCACCGTACAACCCCGAATCAATAATTCGAAGGTAAGTTCGTCACTATGTAGTCGATTTATTTCGCTTGGATCCATTTTCACCGATTATTAATATTTCTAACTTTAAAAGACAATGATTTCTAACTCCTATTAATTTAATAATAACAAAACCGTTTAGTCACGACACGAGGACCCGCGTTTCATTTCAACCCATCCTAAAACTGCTAAGTTGCAAAAAAAAAAAAAAGAAAAGGAAGAAAGAACCATCTAACGCATCCCTAACATTCTCTGACTCGCCTTGTCCCTCGACACAACAAAACAAAATAAATTTTTTTTTTTTTTTTTCTTCTTAAACCGAAAAATCTTTTCTTCAAATAAGTGAAGTGAAGCCTTGAAGCCTTGATCTTAGTGACATTAGATGTACACGTATGTTAATCCTTGCTTGTCCTAGAAAAGGAAAGCTAACAGAAGAAAAAAAAATTTCTTCCCCAAGAAATTCGTTTTTTTTTTTTTTTTTTTTTATTCCCCCTTTCCCCTGAAATAATTACTCCTGTTAATTAGTAGCAAAAGACCCCAAAGGTAATAACTCCTAAAAAAACTTACTATATTAACGCTGCCGTAAGAGAGACGAGACAGAATAACGCAATCATGAATAAAAAAAAAATTACCTCCCTTTTTTTTTTTTTTTTTTTTTTAGCTGACTAGGTTTTTAAACTACAATTAGTACTCTCCTATCAAGGCCGTATCCCTACCACCAGTAAATCACACCCCCCCTTAAACATTCACAGTACTTCAACGATACACCCTTATCCTAACATCTGTACAATATCCATAATGTAATAATTACATCTATTAAGAAAAATTAAATTTTCAGAACTTTAAATGTCCTTATACTGGTTTTTCGAAACCTTAACGACCGACAATGGATCTCTTGAAGTCTTCCCATAACCTTAAAAAAAAATAATAATAGCCACCGACGTAGCCGCCCAACATAGTGATAGCTAAAGCAAAAATAAATAATAAAGAAACAAAACTCTTTTTTTTTTTTTTTTCTTTCTCCAAATAGAATTTAAAAATCTTTTGCAAGTAAACCATTTCTTAAAAAAAACAAAGTAATCATTGCAAATCTCTCATATTATCAAAATAAGGTTTTCCTGAGGAAGTAAGTTATTTAAGACCTTGAACTAGAGTGGGGTAATACAATACATCCGTAATTAAAAATAAAAACCATATTTGGTGTAGCCGAGTAGAAATGTAGCTCTCTGTGTGCGCATCACAAAAAAAATTATTTAAGCTATACATGACAGCATAGCACCCCCTTTTATAAAACAAAATTCTATATATATTATCTTAACTCCCCCCCCCCCCTAATTAAACTAAACGGCTAGTACTACAAAAGAATATTAATGTTGTGTACGACGTACTGTGAGTTTTATTAATTTAAGCATTTACTTCAAAATGGCAAGTCCATTAATAAACATTTATTTATTTATTTATAAAAAAAAAAAAAATTTAACAGTGGTCGAACCATGCCATCGAGACAGAACAAAGCCAAGCTGCACCCTTCTTCATCGTTACCAAATCCTCCTCTCATGAAAAAAATAAACACCCAGCCATACCAAAAAAAAATTAATTTTAGGGAAGACTCTAAGTGTCTTGAGCACAAAACTAAATTCTGAAACCATAAGCAAAAGCAACAGGACAAATTATTATCAACGTTCAATCAGTAAGTCATTTTTATAAGTTAACGGAGAAGCCCCTCTTGATGTTACCTTCAATCTACAATCCAAAGTTACCGCCCTAAATTATATCATTTTATACGTTATCATTACTTATCATACACTTTTTCTTTATAACCAAAATATTAAAAAAAATTTATTGCAACTACCTCACTGTATGTATATCATTGTATATATATACACACACTTAATAATAAAAAAAAACACCGATAGTTTGGAATATAGATCCTTGTATCAATGTCATATCAACATTAAATAACCCTAGATCAAAGTGATGTACCATAAATAATTATCAGTAATATACACAAAATTAAAATTCAAAAACAGCGCAGCATGTACTGTGGGAAAAGGAAATTACGCTCCTATTGTGAATTATATTAATTACATAATTATGTTAAATTCATTGGTATTACTACATTTAAAAAAACTGTCAAGTCCTTCCTATTAAGAAAAACACCATACAGCAAACCCAGACGGCACCGAATATCCGTTGAATATGCCTACAATCTGCCTATTTCCCCAGGGATATCCGAATATTCCACGCATATACTACGAATATCTGACATATTCACATTCTTAGTAGAATATTCCCTGCATCTGATACTGGGAATATGATGTTACCTATGCCATTTGGCATATGCTATGAATATGCTTTGGAAAGATAAAATGGTGAAATTTTGAGCTCTTTAAAAATTGAATAAGAGTTCAAAATTTGTGAACAATATTAATTCCATATATTTTCATAATTTCTTCGGCTTCAGCACCGTCTATCGTTGCGATTTTGTATCCTTTTTGTAAGACACAGCAGTGCCAAATTTACTTTTTGGTAAACCATTTGTGACAAGACGAACGTATTTACAATTTTAAGTAAACACCATATTATCTTATATCTACGTTTACTAATGTCAAAGTTTCATATACTAACAATAATTTATGTACCAATGTTTAAGTTTTTTGTAGTAAAAACTAAAATTAAATATTTTCAAAAATGGCGCCCTTTCAATTTCCGGCAACACTGTGTCTAGCGTCATATCATGTGACATGTGATTGACAATTGACAATTTTGTTATTTGTTAATATATTTTTAAGGGTAAGTACCTAATAAATATTTAGGCAATTATAATAATACATAATTTGTGTGATTTGCTTTATTGCTTTTCAAAATAAGGTTTATTTGATTGTGTAGATTGGCTTTTGTGGAAATTTGTAATTTCCTGCCTAATAAATAGGTACCTACTTAATACCTAAAAATCTATTTTGTAAATTTTTTGCCCTCAATTTTATTATGAAAAAATCCTATTTTAGAAAAGTTCAAAAACTTACAAATAAGACCTTAGCTACTCTAAGGTCTACCAATGTTACGGGTCAAAACCTTAATAATATAAATTCTCAACAATATCAACCTTCATCCAGTTATGAACACTCATATCAACTTGATTATGACTCCCAAAGAGCTCATTGTAATGTACAAGAGCAACTATTAACAGATACAATAAATAATAGTGAAAATGAACAACAAAATAACACTGAGGACAACACAAGGTACCTTAGTAATGAGTTAAACGTCGATTTAAACCATTTTAATACAGTCAATGTAATTGCCGAGGCAGCCTCGCAGTCTAATGCTACTTCATCATGTAATGTTGCCTTGTCGCTGGCCACTAACCCTATTAATAAATTGGAATTTGATCCATTATTGCATTTAGATCAGATAAAAGAGTGGGCTGCTAGAAACCAAATATCTCATAAAGCTTTGAATGAATTGTTACCCTTGTTAAAAACCTTACCATGTTTTGATGGCATATTTGTTCCAAAAAGTGCCCGAGCCTTTCTGGGAACTGTTCGACAAGTGGTAAAGAAAGATGTTGACCCAGGGCAGTACTGTCACATTGGTATCGAGGTTGGAATTAACAATTATTTTAAGATACTTGGTAGGAGTCCCACAGGTGTTATAGAAATTGGTATAAATATAGATGGACTTCCTTTAAGTAAGAGCTCTGGTAGCCAAGTGTACCCAATTTTAGGAATTATAATTGGTTTAGAAACACAAATTCAAAATGTAATACTTATTGGAATATACCATGGCCATAAAAAACCCAATGACCCCAATGTTTTTTTGGAAGATCTTGTAGCAGAATGTATTAGGTTATCGAAAAATCATATCATTATTCAAGGGACCTACTATGATTTTAAGGTTAAGTTTTTACTGTTTGATGCTCCAGCAAAGTCATTTCTCTTGTGTATTAAGGGGCATAGTGGGTATTCTTCATGTACTAAGTGTTCACAAGAAGGTGTATATAAAAATGATAGAGTGTGCTTTCCTAGTTTACACTTTTCTAAAAGAACTAATGATACTTTTCGAACCCATAGGGATGAAAACCATCATCTAGCTGTTTCAATTTTAGAAAATATTGAATATTTAAATATGGTGGATGATATTCCATTAGATTACATGCATCTTGTCTTACTTGGTATTGTTAAAAAATTAGTAGTAGGTACATGGGCTTTTGGGAAACCTCCACACAAATTTCCAGGAATATTTATTACCCAATTCGATTTATTAGTAAAAAAAATATCAGGATATGTACCGTCTGAATTTACACGAACATCTCGTAGTATTCTGGAAAGTAAAAGATGGAAGGCTACTGAGTTTCGGCTATTCCTATTGTATACTGGTATGGTTCTGTTAAAACCTTTTCTCACCTCTGACAAATACTCTAATTTTTTATGTCTTGTGGTTAGTATTACGATCTTAATTTCTCCTTCATTAACAGAACTATATGATTATGCTGAGAAGCTTCTCTATTGTTTTGTTGAAAATGTTCAAAGGATATATGGAGTTCACTATATGTCGCATAATTTTTATAACTTGCTGCATTTGACTGATTGTTGCCGACGTTTCGGTCCTTTGGACAACTTTAGTAATTTTTCAAGTGAAAACTTTCTTCAAATTTTAAAAAATCTTTTAAGAAAAGGTGATAAGCCACTGCAGCAAATTATAAAACGATTATCTGAAGGTTGTCTCGATTCAAAATTTTATTCTAGAAGTAATGGTAATCAAAGAAATTTTGATTTGAAACTTGAAAGTCATATCTCTGATATGTTACCTTCACTACAGTATTTAAAATTAGTTTGTCCAAACTTTCAACTAAGAGCAGGACTAAAACGGGACAATACTTGCATACTTAAAGATGGTTCTGTATGTGTGGTTTATGGTTTTGCGGTAAATGATTTGGGTGCTACTCTCGCTCTGGTAAAAAAATATCAAATTCAGAAAGACTTTTTTACAGTTCCATGTAGGTCGTCAACTATTAACATTCAGTTTGTAAAGAAATTGAGCCAATCATATATTATTGTGCCTATTAGTGAGGTTCAAAATAAATGTGTTCGCTTACCTTGTGACGGTGGGTTTGTTACCATTCCTCTGTTACATATTTAGTTAAAATAAGCCTGATATAACGTAACGGGTGTTTAATAATTGTTATGGTTATAGTTAGCTGAGGTTTTTTTTTATCATAAACGTAGGCCCGTTGATAGGTTTGTATGGGCTGTCATGTAATTACAGAGCTGTCATGTAATAATTTTTACAATGTTAGCCAAGACAAACGTTTTTTGTGACAATACCATTCATATACAGTGAGAACATAAAGGTTGGAACAAATTCATTTAAAGTGTATGTGTTTTTATTTCGAAAAAACGCTTGAACCCGTCAATTTTTTATTTTTATTCTGCATTTTTTGAAGCTTATTTCATGTATACAGGTTGTCCCAAAAGCAACTTGTAATGGTTTACTTTATTTTTTTAAATGGAACACCCTGTATATTTTTGAATTTTAAGATTCTACATAAAATTTTGATTATTTTTTATTTAATGCATTATTATAGTCTATACTTAATAGTTTCCGAGATATTGACTTTTGAAAAATGAAATTATTGAACTTTGACAGCTTATAACTTTCTAACAGTACGTCTTAGAGCCAAATGGCTCTCATGTCCCTATCTTCCATTTTTTTTATCTACCCAAAAAAATCAACTTCCGGTTAAACCGGATGCAACTCGAAAGCAGGAAATATAGTTCTTTCAGTTTAACCGGAAGTTGATGTTTTTGGGAAGATAGTAAAAAAGTAAAATAGAGACATGTAAGCCGTTTTGCTCTATGGCGTACCGTTAGAAAGTTAGAAGCTGTCAAAGTTCAAAAATGTAATTTTTCAAAACTCGATATCTCAGAAACTATTGAGTTTAGGCTTATAATGCACTTACTAAAAAATAATTGTTATTTTATGTAGAATCAGAAAATTTAAAAATATGGAACACCCTCCATTTAAAAAAATAAAGTAAACCATCAAAAGTTGTTGTTGAAATAAGCTTTAAATAATGCAGAACAAATATAAAAAATTGACGGGTTCAAGCTTTTTTTCGAAATAAAAACTAAAAACACAAACATTTTAAATGACTTTGTTCCAACCTTTACTTTCTCGATCACTGTATAGGCGACCTGATCATAATAATTATTGAATTTGAATACAATTTAATGTTGCATGTTTTTTCTCGAGTTTGTTGTTTTTTTAGAGCTTAATAATTGGTGATGGGTGGATTTCAAATCGTTAAATTTCTTAAGGAAAACACAGTCGAAGTGGTGCCATCTTTTTGGGTTACCCAAGAAAATGGGCAACCTTTATGTTTATGGCCAAACTCCCAATTGCCCAGCACAGTTGTAGCTGCCATAAAAAGCCAAGAGCAGCCAAAATGCGACTGGAAAAAGTTTGATGTAGAAATATTAAGCAAACATGAATATGAATCATTCGCTGCTGCTTCCTCAAAAACTAATAAGGCAACCTATACCAGCTGTCTTGAAAGTGATGCAGAGGAGGTCTGTATTAATTATAATATACCTGGAAAGAGGTCAAGGAAAAAAAATAAGAGATATTTAGAATCGTCTAGTGATGAAGATTTTCTCCAGGATTCACCTTCAAGGACTTCAATAAAAATTCAACTTGAGAACTCTAGGTCCAATTTTCCGACTCCCCCAAAATTTATCAAGGCGGGTAAGAATTTTACATTATTTTTATTAGAGCTTCAATAAGAGGTTTTATTTTGTAGGTTTACCACAGTTGTCAGTTGATCAGGCTCGTGCTTAGGTCACTAAGAATTTATCAAAACCCTTGGGAGATGTTATTACAGCAGTACCAAATAATAGTGGACCTAGTGCAAATGAGGCGATGAATGTTAAAGGTAAAACTATAACTTAGGTCTTGGACCTACAACATATATATTAAACTGTTTTGGGGTAATACCATCGTTTTAATTCAAACTTGTTCATTTCCACAAGCAATGTCAATACAAATTGTAGAACTTAGCCCTCTTAACAAATTTGAAGTTGTCATTGTGTAGTTTTAAATGATCAATTATAGTTAAGAATTTTGTTCTTAAAAAGTTTTTAACTTAAAATTGATAAAATCCCAAACAATGTGATCACAAATAGGAGCTTTGTTGTTCTAATTCTGTAAGATATACCTAACCACGTTTATTTTATAGATAATATCCCATCGGTTTCCAGTGAAAACCAACCAAATAGGGCAAATGGAGGATGTTCTCACGAATGTGCTCATACTAAAGGTAAAACCATTAAGTTGTTTATCCATTGTCAAGTACAAAATATTGGGCAATAATTTACAATATTACAATTAAAAAGTGTTTTATCAATACACCTTATATCGATTGTTCTGGAAACTGACAACCTGTATAATACCAGTGTCTTGTTTTTAGAGTATAGTCAAGTTATTAGGCTCCTTCATGTGATAAATACACGGTCTCAGGAACAATCTGAATTACTTACCACTCTACTGAATAGGAATATTGAACACTCCATACGTCCAACAACAGCAGATTCTGAAGACATCATCTTCGACATTCCAACCCAGACTGAGAATGAATTTTTACAATTAAATGCAAGAATTACCGAAAATAAAAAAGAAAAAGAGGCACTAGTGAGTTTTTTTTTGTAATTTGCCAAGATTCAGTTGAAGAAAATTACAATATGATATTTTTTAGGTAAATAGGCTGTTACATGTGGGCGGAAATAGTCCAAAAGACCTGATCAAAAGAATAATGGCTAAAATAGTGGACGATGCCATATTAAAAGATTATAGTTGGATTAGTGGAAAGGGGAAAAAGAAATTTGGACTGTTAAAAATGTCAGAAGTCATAAAAGGTAATAAGATTTTTATTTAGAGTTACTAAATAAACTTTTAATACTTCGGTTTGTGTCAACTTAGTGTTTTGTATAGTAGTCTTTCTTTCAATTCATTAAAAAGTACAAAAGAAAATCCATATTTAAGATTAAAACAAAAACTTATTCTACATTACCTAGTATTGGTTATTGTTTATGAAAGGACTATTCTGTATTGACCTTGATTTTAGATGTTTGCAAGCTGAACAAAGAAGCCAAAGATAGCAGCGAGAAAACTATAGAAGGTATCTTGTCAATATACCTGTCAAAGGCGACGGATCGCTGTAACAGAAAATTGTAAGTAAAGACAAAATTTACAGTAAATAAATTCAAATAGGTATATACACTGTATATTATACAGTATTTCAAATTTGATGCTCATATGGGGATTTCGGAAAAGGTATGCGATAGAGGGGTAGTTTAAATTTGGCAAAGTTGAGTATTATTTGATGCTTAACAAAATGCCGGTCTGAAATACAACACAAAATAACTTCACCGCATTCTAGAGTCGAATACCTTTTCTACGATCGTGCAGTAAAGTGAACTTTTACTGCACGGTTTTACATTGGACATTAGAACTTTACAGCACTAAACTTGTATAGTAACCTTACGGCATGATTTACTTACAATGCGTGCAGTAAAAGTACCACTTTCTGCACGCACTGCACTTGTTAGGTAAATAACTAATTTTGCACTGATTTTTAGAAAGAAACAAGTTGGGGACCAAGCTGCTGGGGACCAAGCTGATGGTGACCAAGCCGATGAAGATCTGGAATGAAAACAAATCGCATGTTTTTTTTTCAATAAAGGAATTTTTTTTTAATGTTCTATTTTTCATTCCCTGAATCTTCCTAGCATATTCTATAAATATCCTTTGGAATCCCCAAGAATATTCCCAGCATATCTTTCATGGTGACATTTGTGTAAGCATAGAATATTCCAGGAACATTCCCAGGGGGATATAGCATATTCCTGGAATATTCCAACATTCCTTTTGCATATTCCTGGCATCTTCCTGGAATATGTTGGTGCCGTCTGGGAAGACGACTTTTTTTTTTTAAATTAATTTTTTGATGATTTTAATACCTTCTAATTTTCTAGTTGTATAAGGATTTTGGTGTATGTTAACTTTGTAATGTGACCCAACTTGATTTATCTTGATCTCTTATTTGTAACGTATGTCGTTTGTGTATCATGTACTTTCAATTAGCAAGTAAGATTTTAAATATTGATTCCATTAACAAGTAAGCTTTTAAATTGATTTCAATGTGTACCAATGAAATTAAACTTTATTATTTTACCATTACGTGTTAAAAACAAATTTTGTATTTAACACAATAAAGATTGATTGATTGATTGATTGATTGGCTTGTGTAAGTACTATTTGGATATTAACACCAATAGATGATTTAATTTCATTTGAAACTAAATAATATGCAATGTTCACTAAATCAATATACAAAGAGGCACCAACAATTAGGAACATTTAAACTTGACTAAACGTAGGATCATAAATATCTCCAAACTAAATGTATAATTTTAACTGTATATGCATTTTACATTTATGAGTTTCTAATGTTTCTCTTTAAGAATAAAAAAAAACTGTTCAGTTAATCATCAACATCAGACGAGAACTTTAAATATCAATTATCCTATGTACAGGCTAACTCTTACTGAAAGGTCACCCATTATATGAGCTTGAAATTATACAACAAACTGCCAGAGAGAATAAAAAGGATATATGATGAAAAGAGATTTAAGATAGAAATTAGAAAGGCCTTAGTGAAGCTAGAGCCCTATACTTTCGATGATTTTTCTTTTGAACATGCAATTCATTTGGGATTTTCTTTCTATATGACGTCATTCCATTTTGTGTCTGTAAAAAATTTTTTTTTAAAACTAGCCGCAGCTACTCTCAGGCATATTACTTTGCAAGAAACAAGGCAGCTGAAGGCTTACCTTATCCAGCACTCGATGGACTTTTACCACCACTAGTACCCAGTACAGTGCTATTCTAACCACTGACAGTATTCGCACTCGTTAAGTTTCACGCCAGAACGAGCCCGAACTGTCAGAACCCCACAGCTGCAGAGGCGAGAAACTCCTGACACACCGAAAAAAAAAATTTTGTTGAAAATTAGGTGCCCCCCTTACATATTGATTCAGCGAGGAGAAAAAAAAATTAAAACCCATAGCCAAAAAAAAAACATTTTGTACTACCCACACCTGCGCCGTATAACCTGCTCAGAAAACTTAAAATTATGCAGCTTACTTAGGAAGCCCATAACAAATACTGAAAATTGTTACCACAATACACACTGTCTTCAAAAAAAGAAAACCAGCAAAATATCTAGCCTAAACAAAAATCCTTAAAAATACACTCCCTACATCCTGCAAATTAATTCACCTCGTTCAGCAGACCCCCTGTAATGCAGAAACTATATACCACCCCCTTCAGACCTTTAAAGAAAATTTGGGCGCCATTTTGTTAGGGCTTATTTTGGCCTTTTACGAACTAGAATGTTGAGTTAGAGGTATCTTTGTTGTTTACCTCGAAGTAAGCCTAACAAAAAAAAATATTTATTATAGTGTGCCGTTCTCTGGCCGCAAACAAAACAAAATAAAAAGATGAGAAGGCACACTGCTAGCTCTCTCTAGTCGGTGCGGGGTAGGTTAGTCCTTTCTGGTCTGGGCGGGGAAAAATTAAAGAGGTATTTAGTTACTTAATGGTATAATCAACACATCAGAAATGGAGTATAGATGAACTGTGGTAGCATTGCACAGTATTATGATGCTTATCAATAGATGTAGGTTAATTATTAGAACAATTGTAATACAATGTGTGCAACTATTATGAAAATTATTAACAGTTGAAATATTCTTATATAAGCCCACACAGTAAACAGACGTTTACAGGTGTTAGAGTGAAATACCCCCTGTTGAAAGGCAACATCAAGGGGAGCTTTACGAGGTGATCTATTAGGTTCTGTATAACTGTTAACCGGAACAAAAGAATGAGCTGGGTAAATTACATATGAGATTAAGAAACATAGATTATAATGTCTGAAATTTATCTTTAAACTATGAGTGAACGTATGTTACTTTTGCAGAATGTAGGGAGAGAGAACCCTTAAAATATAACATAAAACATAGAGGATACGACCTTATCACATCTTGCACATCAGCACCTTCACCTCGGGTTCATTATGGGCCTGTCCTGTCGTGCCTGGAAGGACGACTCCCGGACTGGGTGATCCTGTAGGCTCGGGCCCCCTGCACAGCTGGACCAGAACACATCTTGGGTCCTCGGTCGCGACTAAATTGGGGTATTTAGCCGGACATAACGGCGACGATCATCCTGGCGTTGCAGACAAACAAAAAAAATCTATAGCAAAGAGAAAAAAACCATGAACGTGGCAACCTCATTCCACAAAATGGCGACAACTTACGGCTTTCTTGATCCCTACAAGGATTTGGTTTTACTGGCCTTTATTCACCACGACATCACAAAACCATTTACTTCGCCAACCCGATTTAATCCTCCATTAATTTGGAGAAGAAATACTTTGCAAATTTCACCCGGATTGGTAAAGTTACACCACCATTTGCCGTCGCCAATAGATGATTTCTCAAACGGGAATGGCCGCCAAAAACCAGAAGTTACTACGTTACTATCCAAAAATGTTCTAAAAGCGACATTGTCACGTCATCTCAGCCAGAATCCGCTACACCATCGAATCACCCTTTCAAAAACTGAACTCCCGCGCTCTACAACAATATGCAGTACCCAGATCCTTGGACCAAACTGGCAACCCTGCGGTCCCACGTGGCGCAAAGCGAGCTGCCGGCCTGAACGGTCGTTCCCGCTTCTTACCGATAGATGAGGAGCTGATATATCTTCATATCGATCGGAAGTGAACAGAACGATCCCTACTCAAAGGTACTACTACGATCGATAATCAACAGAGGTCGTTACCAGAACCTTAAACTAGTGGTGGCGTTATAAGAATCGTAAACACAAATTGTTAACTTATTAATTACTATAGAGGAATGGTTTCGTTGAGATCTATGTCAGTCGTGAAAGCTCGAAGATCTTATTAAAGTTCGTTTTCACCCGTAACAACGTTCAAGCGGTTCAGTTATGCCCTAAATTATTTGCCAGTAAATTGTACTTTAAAAGGAAGCTTCAGGTCCATAATTTTACAATATATAATATTGCGACACACAAATCTGACAACTACTGCTGGAATGAAAGTGAGGGACAGCTAGTTTCATCAGTGTTTACAACATGTGTTATGGATTATCTGAATCAACATTGCCTAGAAGAGCGAAGGCCAATAATTATTTATTCCGATAATTGCGGATACCAAAATAAGTATCCGTACGAAACGGTATAATGATATATCAGAAGCACTTGGAGAAGGGTCACACTCAAATGGAGTGTGACTCTACTCATGCACTTATCGTTCAAAAGTTGAAGAACAAAGAAATTCACATACCCAGTCAATACTCCCTAGCAATAAAAGAAGCCAGACGTAAGCCATTTCCTCTCGATGTTCATTACGTCACACATGATTTTTTTATGAAATATGACGATAAAAATAAATATACTTACCAATCGATACGACCTGGACGAATCGTAAATGATGCAAAAGTAACTGAAGTAAAAACTTTTAAATATTCTCCAGAAGGAAAAATATTTTACAAATTAAACTATAATGATGAATACGTTGAATTGCCATGCCGCTCAAACACACAAAATATCAGCAATGAGCCTCCATCTAGGTTATACAACGACAGAATTAAAATAACAAAGACAAAATTTAAGGACTTACTAGAACTTACTTCAGTATTGCCACAAAAAGTAAAGGCCTTTTACTCAAATTTACCATATAATTCGGAAGATGATTTTGATGAGATTCAGGAACATGCGTCTACGCTGGAGTGCACACAAGAAACAAACGATGAAGCAACGACAACACAAAAAAGAAACAGCGGAAAAATCAGTACCAAAAAGAAAACTACAATGTGAAACTCTACAAAAGAAACGAAAAAGCGTCAGTCGAAGGGGCCAAAAAAATTAATTTACCTTACAGTTAATAATCTCCTTTGACGTTATAACAAAATAACTTTCAAAGTATGTGTTCAGAGGCGTTTTATTTTGTTTTAAATAAGTTTTTTTTTAAGTTTGATGTTTTCAAAATAATTTATGTTAAAATGTAGTTTCAAAAACATATTTTTCATGTTCTTTATAATGTTACAATAAATATCCTTTGACATTATAATGAAATAGCCTAAGAAATAAGTGTTCAGTTGTATTTAATTTTTTTAAATAAATATTTTTATAACGATTTTCTAAGATAAAATGTTTTATTCAACATTGTCTTAGTATACTAATTGGTCGTAAGCCATACATTTGTGCTAAATCCTTTAATTTAAATATGTAAATATGACGTAACTCACAAAAGGAGAGTTTGCAATAGAGCGTATCCCACAAAAAACAATAATACGAAAGGTAATTAAAATATACATCTATAAAATATTTTATTATTCCTGTAAAATTTAGTTTTTTTAGGTTACGACCTATTATTGCGCCTAAGCCATCGAAATAGCATATAAAGATATAGTAAAAAGGTTAAATTGTTGAAATTTTATGAATAGGTAGGCAGATGAGGTTGAGCGCTTAAAGTAAATATATCAATGTTGAAGGAGATGTATCAATATAGAGAGAAATAGTGTGTCATATGAATGAGTACGCTTGGTAAAGGCTAAAAAAAAATAAAGTATATAAATAATTAGAGTCATAAGTCTTATAGAAAATTTATTGAATTGAAAAAGAACAGACATGAGAAGTTTATTTGATCATTAATACAGTTCAGGTTAGGATCTTTTAGAGCTTTCTGTATTTCTAGGATTTCTAGTATAGTAGTACCCTTATTGCAGCAGTCAAGAATTCTTGTGCAAGAGATAGGGGCAAAAGAGTGATTTTTAATTATAATGTGGTTGGCGAAAGTTGATTTAGAACTTAAATCGGCTATAGTTTGGTTGATATGTTTTTTAATGATTTTCGTGTGTTCACTCACTCTGATAGAAATCTTACGACCACTTTGGGCCGACGTAGGATGTTGTAATAATGGTGATTATATAACAATCGATAGACAACAGGCTTATGTAGTATTGGAATTTTGTCTTTGGTATTAACAATGATATTTCTTATAGGGGATGGTAACCTCAAACTTAAGACAATGTTATGTTTTACATTGATATATCTACTCTAAGCGATCAAGTTCATCTGCCTACCTGTTAATAAAATTTCAACCTTTTAACCTTCTTACTTATATGCTATTTGTTGTCATATTTCAGTTTAATTTACTTCTCAACACTCCTTAAACATACTTAAATCAAAAATATTCTTCCGAAAACTTTCTCTGTTCTATGGCAAATTAGTCACATGGTCGATTTTTTTAATTTTCTCTTTTCACTATAATACTTTTTTAATAATTTTTGTTATTTTGATTTGTTCTTTATTTATTTATATGATCCCATATTTTTTCTAATTACAGATTTTAGCTCATTTTTACCTTAATGCCACCGACTGTATATTAGCAAGGCTGAAGATGAAAGCCACTGATCTCGAAACATGTCCTTTTAACAATATCAAAGATATGGTGACATTCATTAAATTAGTGGAGCAGACTTTGTGATTTATTTATTCATAAGAAATAAAAGACCAATGACAATTTTCATTTCAATAATATGGGATAAAGTACCTGGTATTGATGACTCCGAGGGCTGCAATTGCAGTGAGAATCAAACTATTTCGATTCGGTTATGATACCGTTTTAATGCTTCTGCGCCTCTTTAAAATCTCCAATTCTACAAATAATCCTTGCAGAAAATTATAATGCTTTATAAATACCTGATCATGCCCACAATATCCTAAATTCTAGTCGCACAAAAAGCACTTTACTGTAAGCAAAGTGACATTAAACCAGTAGCGACCTATCTTTTAACGAGAATGTAATTATGAGGTTATATGTTAAACTATTGTTTGATATTTAGGAATGTAAGATAGTAAAATTAATTAATGTTTTGATACAACAGTGTCCCCTTTAGTTGAGTGTGATTTTCCCACATATTTCGAAGATCAAACTTTCTTATACATTGCTTTGCTGGTAAGAACTGATTTAGTCTTAAATTTACTATTAGGAAAAAAGATGGATTGTCGTTTTTTCAGCACTATGCACTAGTTAGAGGGGGTCATTAAATATGTTTAGTATGCCGAAAAGTTGAAACGCCTCTAGAGCAGCACTGCACGACCATTATCAGACAACCTTTTATTTAAATATGATCAAGAATTTCTTACTGAAGTACATTTAGCACCAATTTTCATTCCGGGGATACCTAAAAGTACTGAACTGCTTGCAGTTTTTTACTTTATAGTTTCTCGATGCATCAAACACTAGCAAAATCTTGTAGATCAGGTTCGTCGAGTTCTTTGGGTTATTCTAGTAATTAGGAATCTTCCTTGTCTTCTAAGTCAGGCTTTATGCCTTTAACTTCTGTTCAATGATCTGTAGCGTTATGGGCCGAACTTCACATAAAAATTTGGTTTGGGCAATGCCCTAAGTATTGTTGTTCAAGAGTGCGTCAATTTTGCCTAATGTTATCACTGTTTCTTCTCGAAATTCCTTTTCTTGCTTTAAATATTATTATGTCTCGTCGAGCCCTTCAGCTCAGTGCATCGCAACTATAACTGGAGGTAGCCAATCCTTAGGGTACTTAAAAGTGGAGCCTAGCGAAGAATGTATGTGTGTTTGTCTAATAAGTGTGTTAGTGGCAATGTCCGTACGTCTGTAGTAGTTTGTAATAATTTTATTGTAAAATTCCATTAAAGTGGGAATCTCAAAATCTCTATGTAACACCCTATTCACAGCATACCTCGGAGCGTCTGCAATTATTTTTAAAGCTTTTTTCTGAAATATCTGGAATCTGTTATGCTCGATCCTACTTATCATGCACCATGTTGCCACACCATAAGTCAGGACCGGCCTGAACAAAGTCTTGTATAAGTTTACTTTAGTTCTATATCCTATTTTACTCTTTTTAATTAAAAGACAGTAAATAGGACCTAGCTGCTTTCCAGCCTTTTTAAGTCGTGTCTCGGAATTTTTCTTCCAGTTCAATCTTTGATCAAAAATTAGACCCAGATACTTGACCTCTTCAACTCAATTTACTTGTATGCCGTTCACCCTTAGAAGGGTCTCGGGCCTTCTCACCGTGCTTTTCGAAAAGAAAATGGCTTTCGTATTGGCGGGATTCAGACGAATCTTCCAGTCCAAAAGCCATTTTTCTAATGATTTAATGTGTCTTTGCAATCTAGACAACAAAAGCAACTCGTTAAATCTGTCCCTCGGAATATCATGAACATAAATGTTATACAGCATCGGAGCGAGAGGGGATCCTTGCAGAACTCCCGCCCTGATGTGTTTCGGGTCTGAAATCGCGCCTTCTGACGAAACTACAAAACTTCTGTTTTCCAAGAAGGAGATAATGACTTTAATGAGATAATTGGGGGCACCCAACCTTATTAGTTTCAATATCAGACCACAGTGCCAGACCTTATCAAATGCTTTCGAAACCTCAAAGAAAACCGCTCCCGTGTGTGTTCTCCTGTTAAATCCTGGTTGCCAGCCTTGTTGTTTGTCTTATATGTCAATGTTCTCCCCGAAATCCAAATTGTTCATCCGGGAGAATATTGTGCTCAAAAACGAAATCTTGCAGACGACTAAGAATGATTTTCTCAATGACTTTGGCCAGACTCGATAATAAACTTATCGGCCTATAGCTTACAACTTGTGTAGGATCCTCGTTTTGTTTAAGGATTAAAACAACCTTTTCCGTCTTCCACGCACATGGATAGTGGCCTTCTTTGATAACTACCTGTTACAAGTTTACTATGTCCCTAATAATATTATTTGGTAAATTGCGCAGTGCCGTATTTCTAATGCCGTCCAAGCCTGGAGTCTGTCTTATATTTAAATTATTTAAAAGTTCTCCCACCTCCTCCTGAGTGACGACTGATATATTTTGAACTGAATGATCTATTCCCCGATATATTTGTACTGTTCTGGAGATCCTTTCATCTCTCCGTGGGTCAGCAGATGGGTTCTCGCTGAACTGTTCGCTGAGCTTTTCTGCGAGAAGTTAAACTTATTGCTTACAATCGGAAACCATTACATTACTCTGGGTTTTGACGAATGACATCGGTTTTCTGGTGCCCTTCGTCAAGACTCTGGACATTTTGTAGATGCTACCATCCTCCGGATTTAAGTCCCTTATCTTACCTTCCCAAAGAGAGGATTCGCGCTCATTTAATCGCTGTTTAATTAATGTATTTAGTCCGTTTCCTTTAGCTTTTATTCGCGGATCTCCAGTCCGGTATGCCCTGTTCTTAACTCTATCTTTTTTCCCTAATCGCCTCCTTCAGATCAACAGGTATGGCCCCAAACTTGGAAAATTCCGACACCCTTGTGACTGAAGCCGTTGCCAGAGCACTATTAATGTTATCAGTTAATATCTCCATAGTTTGTTCAATTTGCTGTGATCCTCTTAATTGGGGGAGCGGCTCCAACTCCTGCAGTAGCGTCTTGTAACGGAGACAATTAGTGCTGGTTTTAGACATAAATGCTCTCCCCCTCTCGCGAGGGTCACCAAGCTCCACAATGACTGGTAGATGGTCAGACGTTAGGTCATGTAATACAACAGGCTGTGAAATTTGCCCTGTATTCTTAATCACAAAGATGTCTAGAATTTCTGGAAGTCCACGCTCGAGAAGATGAGTATGAGTTTCCGGCGGTAAAATATGATAATTGAATATATCTGAATGATTAAATAGGGCGCGACCTCTTGCTTCGGTTGTCCTACAACCCCAAACTCTGTTTCTAGCATTGAGGTCACCCCCTATAATCGTGGTTTTATTATTATCAAATATTTTTTACAAACAATTGCCATTAAAATTGCGGTTAACCGCAGGGCTACAGTAAACTGATCCCAGGTACACGCGCTTACCATTTTTCATCTTTACCAGTATAAAAGCTCCTTCAATATGGACACAGTTTTCAGGCCCTGGCACTGCCTGGACCATGATGTGCTTTTTAACCAGGATCATGGTCCCTCCTCCCCGTCTGTCAGTACGATCATTTCTGTAAACATTATAGTTTGGAAATGTGAACCTTTGGCCTTTGGGCTATGTATCCTGGATTAAAAGCACATCAATGCCATTATCCTCCACAAAACCAATAGGTTCGAGTTTCTTACCAGTTAATATATTAAGGTTGATCGTAGCAATTCTTAAAAAGGCGACTTCTGACTGCAAATCCATCAATCAGCAGAGTGAACAAAAGTTGATAACATATTTTGTATTTGCGCCTGCATTACTTTCGTAAATTCGGCCAAGAAGCCCCGCATGGTGGCTTGCAGAGCAGCTTCCAGTGCCTTTGCTGCTGGTGTTTCGCTTGTCACTTTAGTGCTTTTATTGACATCATTAGTTGATAATTAATTATTGTCTTGCGACCCCCATTGAAAATTACCCCTGAGAGGCGGTACTCGCGGTCTAGCTGCTTCTTCTTGCCTTTGTTTTGGTTGTTTTGGATGTTTGGGGCACCTTTGAAAATTTGCGGGGTGGTCCCCATCACAGTTAGCGCACTTCGCTTTATCCTTCCTGCTCTTGGGGCATTCGTATGAGAAATGCGCCTGCGCACAATTTAAGCATTTGACTGGCGCCGTGCACCTAAACTGAAAATGTCCAAAGAGCTGGCATCTATGACACTGTGAAGTTGTCGCTCTTGCTTTTTGGGCTGCAACCCTAATAGACATGAAATCCAGATTTGTTGAAAAAAAAATATTTTTTTGGGTTTTAGGTAGCAACACTAACACCAACGGCATCCGGTTTCCATCTTTATTATGCCACCTTATGACGCGGGAGGGTGTGAAACCCAACTCCTCTAAATCGATTTTATTTTTTTTTCCTCAGACCATGCCTCCAGGACTCCACGGAGGACGACGTGTACTTCTTTTTCCTTCTGAAACCTGAAGGAATGATACGGCTGTTTATTTGCATCTAGAAATTTTATAATTTTATTGTAATCCGCAGGAGTTGCTGGGTGAATTTTTACACCCTCCTCTACTGTTACTGCTCTACCGTAATCGTATTTATTAACAGTGAAATAATTTGCAATGCTGCTATACTTGTCTTTATTCCTAATGACAATGGGCGGTACTCGTAACCTTTTTGTAGCCTCCACCGTCCCATTCTTATCAGAAGCTAGGTCAACTGTCAAACTATTGTCATTATTTTTATTATTTGTATTAATCAAATAACTATTATTTACATTATTTTGTGGTCGCGCCACTGGCTGGCGCGATTTTTTTTTTCCAGCAACAAATGTGCTTCCAGAGCAACATTATTTGTTCTTGGTAGATTGGGCAAGTCAGAGACTCCAGCAACCTTTTTTTTACTCGCCTCATCTGGGCCACCATGCCTCGCAGGCCTTTTGCGGGCCCTTCTTCTGGGGGATCTCAGTGGACCGGTTTCGTAATCTTCCGAAACGGAATTACATTTCATGTCGAAAGTATTTAAAATGATTATAGCGTCCAATGACGCTTTAGCATTAGCAGCGTGACCCTCTGAGGTCCCCGCAATATTGATGTCAATAAGGCTGTTTAATTTTGCCTCAAACAAAACGTCCCTATCTAAATTTACGGTCTCAGTCATAATAATATCTTAATCCCTTTTGATGTATAATTTATTAGCGTCATTGTCATTATTATTTGATATTAATTTTAAGTCAGAATTTACCTTGTTTGCATTTTTTAAAATACCAATCTCCACTCTAAGATCCCTTCTGACTGCTTAGAGTTCTAATAGCTCCGCGAATCCAGCTTCTTTCTGTTTACACGACTGAATCCTCCATTCAAGCTCCTTTTCATTGAGAATTTTTCTCCACCTCGCCTCCATTCTCTTCTCGATCTCTGCTATTATTTTTTTTTACCTGGTAATTTTTCGTCTCCTGACGATGTTGATACGTCTTTTTCGGGGAGGGGAATGACCCCCTCGCTGTTTCCTTCCATTTTTCTATTTGTAATTCTTATTTCAGAAAAAATAAAATTCTCTGACACTTCTTGACAACTTAATTGACAACTACTGTCATATTCTAGTAATTATTTACTGATGGTGATGCTGAATGTGGTCGTTCTACAGAGAATAAACATTTACTAACTTAATCAAATATTGAAAGCAAAAAGCGAAGAAAATTCAACCTCTTAAGAAAAAGATGACAGGATGCCTACGGAACTTCAATAAAAAATTCATGTCTGCTTATTTAAATTAAAGAATTTCTATAATGAGCCTATAAACAATTTTTTTTAAAATTTATTAGCACTTAAAATGGCTTCGCAATACATTTTTAAAGTTGATTAAAATGTGCCACGCACAAATTTTTCCTTGCCGGTCGCTTACGTCACTAAAGTCGGAGACTTGTTCGGCTTTCAAGTTGTTAAAGTTCTAGAATTGTCATACATCAAGAAAGTATAAGTTTAGAGATCCTTCATTTTCGTACATAGTTTTAAGGTCGAAAATTAAATTTCTCCTCTCTCTGCATGTAAAAATTGTATATGTTTTTCTTGTTTATTTTACGGATACTCTTTACAGGGTACGATTAAAGACATTAAAATAAAATAAAACTAAAACCTTTGTCGCTGCTGTTACACCTGCATGATCATACGTTCGAACAAGCCACCGACTTTGGTGACGTCATTAGCCGGTGCATTGCATGTAAGAACAAATTAGGTACTAGAGAAAAAAATCCAACGGAATTGTGTTCACAACTATATCTAATAAAAAAGTATAAATAGATTAATACTTAATGGGGGTTTGCTAGTTCGAAAAGAAATATATATAATGGCAGGTTCTATGCAAATAATTTTGTTTAAAGTAATTAGAAAAGTGACACTATAATGATATTTAAATTACACAAAAAACTTTATAACATTTAATTATAAAAGAAATACAAATTTAGTCACTCGGAGACAATACATAAAGAAAATTATTTTTTTGCAAAATGGGTACCTTATTGAAATTAAAACTTTCACAATTTTACTTTAAAATTTTACTTTTCTGGACAGTGACGGTACAAGCACTGCCGGATCTAGGATTCAATTTTAGGCGAGAGCGCTACAATGGAAACAAATTAGAATCTTGATTTGAGCACTATTCCAATTGGGTTGATTACAATTTTTAAAATAAGGCATCATGTTACACAACAACAATTTTATTTTACTCGTGACCAGAGTTTGTAGAAAATACTGAGGCATATTATGAATTTGAGTATGAACGTGGTTTGTAGATGTTGATAGAGTATCTTTAGATGTTAAGGCAATATTCTCCGCTTCCGGGAAAACATCCTCGCTTGCACCTATAATTGTCATATCCGTTTGTTTCTTGTTTTCACTAGAAGTTTCGCCGCAAACAATGCCCGGAATACTCTTTTGGATTACCCAATTGAAGAAACTGGACAATAAGTTTTGAGACACCATTTATAGTATTTATACCAATAGGTTGCTTAATGCATTTCCCTGCTCTATATCCAAACAAAATATCGTGCATGGTCGCAGTCTTTAGGCCTTAATTTATTGAATTTTCTGAGCACTTCTACTAGATTCAAATCATCAATATTTCCAGATGTAACAAATAATTCTCTAGACACCTTTGTTCTGGAATTTGGGATTATGATTTAAAAGCATATTCCTTCGTCTTTCGGATATTCTACAATCAGATTTGTAATTTCGTCCTCAGACACGCGCCCGCTAAGCCAATAATCAAAATTACCTAAAATACTTATTGCATTAAATATTTTTTTTGCTCAAAAGAATATTTTTGATTTACCTTCATGCACACAAATCTTCTCCAGCATCTAACAAAAATTTAGTTGTTTCCTTCTTTGCTAATACCTTGAACTTTTTAGGTTTATACCCATCCGATTCTCGATTTGCGACAATCGACTTTACATATTTCTTGATGCCAACATTCATTGAAATTTCTGTTTTTAACACTGAGTAATAGCACCAAAGAGATGAGGGCTTCTGTGTTTTGCTTAATTCGTTGAAATATACTAATAATCCTTTCTCGCTTGTTATGATGAGTATCTTTTTTTTACTGCACCATTTTTCGTACCGTAGCTTCTTGGTATTTCTTCTGTGATTTATCTGGCACAAAATTCAAGACAATATTGAAAGCTTTGTTCTCAATATCAGATGGCAGATCATTGCTTGAACTCATCTTAGAATATACAATTTGCAGACACAACTGTGACAATGATTGAGAGAATCAATTTAGTGACAATCGTACCTATGCTTGTTGCTAAGGTAATACTAATTTTTATTTATTCAAATAATCGTTATAATAATAATATTAATAATAGTTATAGTTGTTTAGAAAACGTACACGTAACACGTAGGATACTATAGGCTTGTTCCAACCAGCAGTCCAAGACTAATTTTTAATTAGAAAAGGCGTATATCAGATGAATATAGAATAGAATAGAATAGAATAGAATAGAATAGAATAGAATAGAATAGAATAGAATAGAATAGAATATAATAGAATAGAATAGAATAGAATAGAATAGAATAGAATAGAATAGAATAGAATAGAATAGAATAGAATAGAATAGAATAGAATAGAATAGAATAGAATAGAATAGAATAGAATAGAATAGAATAGAATAGAATAGAATAGAATAGAATAGAATAGAATAGAATAGAATAGAATAGAATAGAATAGAATAGAATAGAATAGAATAGAATAGAATAGAATAGAATAGAATAGAATAGAATAGAATAGAATAGAATAGAATAGAATAGAATAGAATAGAATAGAATAGAATAGAATAGAATAGAATAGAATAGAATAGAATAGAATAGAATAGAATAGAATAGAATAGAATAGATAGAAGATAGAAAAGTAGTTTATTACTTTCAAACCAATTTAGAATAGAATAGAATAGAATAGAATAGAATAGAATAGAATATACGTGGTTTAGCTTAGTGTCCCTCGAATGACACTGTTTCAAAATTCTTTCATCTTGAGAACGTCATCACTCTGGAACGACCTCCCTGAGATCGTGTTCCCCAACTTCTATAATCTTCAAAGATTCAAGACCAACGTGAATCGTTTCTTGCGCACACGCACCGCTCCCAGAGCGCCATGAAGGATTTATCCTGCAGTGCTGTGCCTTATCATAAAAAAAAAAAAATACTGAGAATATTACACTCTCGGTGTTTTTGAAGCATGTGGTTTAATCTATCAATGCTATTACCAATGGACTTTATATTTTGATGTATTATACTAGAATGATCATTTTGTGTTCCTGATTTTTCTAAAAAAATGTATTGTTTGTGCCATAATTTACATTTTGACGCTGCTTTTCAAGCTTTCGTAGAAAAGCTGGGCATTTTGGATCTCTAGCTGTATGTATCCTATCTCTCATATTTAGTCGTTCACAGTTTGGGCAATTTAACAGGGTGTCCACAAAGCATTGTCGGCCTTCGTGTTTACCGCCACATTTATGGCAGCATATCTCACTTCTGCAATATTTCGCTATATGTCCAAAGAGGCAGCACTTAAAGCACATCGCCAAGTTGGTATATTCTTTAACATATGCCTTTGTTAAATCAAAACTTAAGTTTTCTCTTTTGATCAGCCATTTAAAAATTTCCGGATTAGTTTGGAGAATCCAGTTTTCTCTGTTGTTATTTCTGCATCCTTTCTTGGTTATAAATTTTATTTTAGTACTGACATTTTCTCCAAAAACTTCTTTTATTTGTAGATTATCGTTCACTAATTCATTGATAAAGGTTTCAGAGTCGTAACCTTTTTCTATTCCTGTAATCATAAGCATAGGGTTTATATTTTCCATTTCCTTTATCTGAAGATCAACCTGCTTTTTTAGAACATTTTTCAACGCTTTTTGTTGGGATTCATTGTGCCACTCTATTATCACTCCGCCATTTTGTTATTGTCTAATGCTTTTAAAAGTTTCATGAAAGTCACCATTTTTATTGAGATTTTGCTTGATCTCTTTTACTACCTTTTTCGGATCATCCTGCTCTTTTAATCTTATCATCTTCCATTGCTCACTAGAAAGAGTTTTGCTTTCGCTGGCTTTGGTAATTGCACTGTAAGATTTTTCCAATGTACTTTCAATCCTTTCTGGCCTATTTAAAGATCTGTTGCTGATAGTATTGGCTGGAGGTAGTTTTGGGAATAATGCCAAACTTAGGTTTTGATTTGCATCATTATTCTTACTGACTATTTGGGAAAGTATGTAGTTTTCTTTTTCCAGCTGTCCTACCTTGTATGCTAAATTTGTTACCATAGTGTGAATATTAAATGTTGATTTTCGCATAGCTATTATGTCATCTTTGCTAAATTTATCCTTCTCTGCAAATGCACGGAGGATTCCTAATGATTCCAATATATCTCTGAGTTCATTGCTATTTCTTTCGTCTTTGAGGTCTTGGAATAAACTCGCTTCCAAATCGGTATATTGCCCTGTGTTTGTGCTCACTTAACTAACATTCGTTTTTGCCATACTTTTAATGTTCAGCCGTATTTTATTCCATTCCGTCATATTTATGTACTACAAAAAAATATAATGTTCATGTACATTCTAATAAGTATTATATTTATTTATTTATTTCACATTGAGGATTACAAAACGGGACAAACTCAGGAACAGTATTCACTAAATAACAATAAATAGTAATATCAAAGTAGTAGTATGTAAACAAAAATTAACATATTATATGTAAATAAGATTTTAAAAATTTAACATTAAATAAACAATCAACAAATGAATATTACTAAATTAGATCTTACGTTAGATGAGAATATTAATATATTATATAAACAAGATTATTAATTGAACATTAAATAGAGAAATCAATAAATTAATGTTATTAAAATAGATCTTATTGTATATGGTGAGCATAAAACTTTTTTAGTGCACTTATTAGGGCCATTAGGGATTGAAAGCAGATATCCAGTTGGACCAAATTACATATCGTATTATACGATTTGCAGCAACGATGCAGAGGCGAGTTGGAGTGATAGTTGGTATTACTTGGTTGAATGTGAAAAAACATCTTATTTCGCGTGTTATAGGATGGAACGTTGATATTTAATAAGTTAATAATTGGGGTTGAATCAATCATATTGTTAAAATTTTATAAGCAAATTTTATGTCGTACATTTGCCTTCTATCCTCAAGTGATAATAATCTTAGGTTTTGTTTAATTAAGGTAGAATTCCCGTTTAGATAAAATTTATAGCATATGCCATATATAATGTACGAATAGATTCCATTTGTTTAAAGCCCCTACAGGTTCTTATAATAAATCCTAGTGATTTTTTAGCTTTTATGGTGATTTGCTGAATATGATGCTCAAATAATATTTTACAGTAAAAAAAAATACCTATATCTTTTACAATAGAGACTCTTGTTAATGGTATGACATTTTTTGAGATTTAGATAGAGGCAATTACGTTGACAGAACGAAAAAGATTGTTTAGGTCATGCTGATTGCGAAACGTGTCTGAAGGATCAGCAACTGAGTGAAAAACCTTTAAGTCATCAGCATACATTAAAACATTAGAAAATTTAAGACAGCTGACAATATCGTTGATATAAATATTAAATAAAAGAGGCCCCAGATGTGACCCCTGAGGCACTCCAGAAGTGATCTCAGTAAAAGCCGACATAAACATAAGAATTTTAACAGCTTGGGTTCTATTGCTGACACAAGAAGACAGCCATCTAAGCAGACTTCCACAAATACCGACTCCAGCAAGTGTACTAATAATTAATATGGTGACCCGGATTCATACTGTCCAACAAGTACTGAGAATAAATGAACAGGTTACTTTCAACGAAACGTTTTTTCATGAAGCCGTGTTGTTCGGGGTTGACAATATTTTTACAATCTATATATAGGTTATCACATATGATAGATACGAAAAGTTTAGCTATAATGCATAATTTAGATATTGGCCGATAGTTTTCCGCGAGAAATTTATTGCCGGACTTCAAAATGGGGACTATTAAGACCGATTTCCAAACCTGCGGGAAATGTCCCCCCTTTAAAGACTTATTAAATATAATATTCAGCGGCTCGGCTATTACATCCACATTCCTTTAAAAGTTTGGTGGGTATATTATCAATACCTGCAGCTTTATTTGGCAGTTCTTTAATTTTTTTTATAACAGTGGTGATAGGTATGTAATAATTTGATATAAAATTATGGCAACCTTGATTGGAACTTGTGTAGTTTGGATTTGGATTGGGGGGATTAAATACTGAACTGAAATAAGAAGAAAGAGTGTCGCAAATTTTATTACCGTCTGTTGTCAGTTCATTAGATATTGGATTTTGTAATGCTGTAATAGCACTAGATTTACCTCCTTTTGATTTTACAAAATGCCATATTTGTTTCGGATTGGACAAAATCGAAGCCTCAGTGCGATCTACATAATTTTTGTAATCAAGGTCAATTAAATATTTTGAGCGTCCTCTAAGAAGTTTAAAGGTAAGATAATCAAGTCTATTTTTGTATATTTTCCACTTACGATGAATCCTATTTTTTTCCCTAATAACCTTAACTGTGCTTATACTGAACCACTGAGGAAATTTAGTTTTGCATTTGAAATATTTAGGAATGTGTTTAGACATAATATTTTTAATTATATAGTAAAATAACGCAACACTATCCTCGGTACTCAAACTACACAGGATATTTCTCCAGTCAACCAAAGAAATATCTGCTTTGATATTATGATAGTTAGCTCTATTGAAGTCAAAATCAGAATTTGTGTTATTAAATTTATTAGAAAATGGTATATCCTGCAGGATTAATTCGAATTCCAAAGTGTTGTGATACTTATCCTCGTTAACAAGTGGTGAAGGGCAAATTTGAATATTATCAATTTAAAACTTATTACTTAAGATAAGGTCAAGGGTATTACTAGATGAATTAACGAAATAATTAAATTGTGATATACCGCAGAAGGCGATTGTATCTACGAATGAGTTTGAGTCCTGATCAGAAAAGTTTAGTGGTGTACAATTTTTATTAGTCGGATCAAGTACCTAACCACTTAATATTAGGAAGATTAACGTCTCCACAAATAATGAATGTATCATCCGGATTATTGTTAATGATTTGATCTAGTTTCGAGCAAAAAGTGCTCAAACATGTAGAATCGCCCGGGGGAATGTAAACACAACAAAGGTGAAATTTTAACTTTTTGCCTTGATTAGGGTAAACTGTCACCCATAGATCCTCAGCGTCTGAAGACCAATCAGCTCTTGGGATGCTACACATTTTTTTTCACAGCCAATCAAAACTCCACCACCGTCCTGCTTAGTAGAAAGAATAGAGTCGGCACGATCCCGTCTATATACATTATATGAATCCGAAAAGCACTCCGATGAAGAAATCTCTGGATTTAACCAGGTTTCTGTTAGGCATATAATATCGTGATCACAATTTAAAGAAGTTATCTCAAAAGAACATTAAAAGTTAAGTATTCTTAATACTGGTACAAATCTTGGAAATAACAGAAAGCTTATCCATGCGTTGTTGATGACGAGCATGAATCACTGAGTGAATCTGATGGTCATGGAGAGTAGGCAGGAGAGCGAAATGGTGCAGAGACCTTGAGAAATATTTTAGCTTCTATGCAGATGAAGGGGCGCTTCAGGATATTTTGTGTAATGCACATGCCTATTGGCTTTTTTTGATCAAATATCCCAAAAAAATTGAAGAGTGTGGAGTCTAAAATCTAATTTTTCGTCATCATTATGGTTTTTATAGTTTGGTAAGAGCGATAGCAAAAATAATTTATCAGGGTCCTCACTGTCTGTATTTTTAGTACTAAGATGCTGTAGAACCTCGCTTTGAAAAGAGTTGTCTTTTTATTTATTGTCTGGAAGCTTAAGGTCCATTTCCCTTTTTTACCTTTATCCTGTTTTTTTCTTCGTGTTCTCTGAATATTTTTATCCTGTTCGGCATTTAAAATTTGTTTGAGTTTTATATTCACCTTGTAATAATAACTCGTATAGTAAGCATATATGTATAAGGACTATATGGCTATTACCCTAATTATTTGTTTAGAACAGGGCACAAGAGTGTCTCGTAGAAAATTGGAGCAATAATAAAATTTACTAAAAAGTGCAAAATAAGCATTGAGTTGGTAATTACAAGTGTTTTCAAATTACTATGTTTCCTATTGTACACTAGAAAACTTCAAATAAAGATTTCATATAACTGGACGGTGTGACGAGTGTATGATTCTTCTGATGGCAGCCTTTTCATCCTCATATATTACAGTTTCTTTTCCTCTTGTACTGGTCTTTGATGACCTGATGGGGTCGCGTTTATCCTCGTGCACAAGTCGGTATATTGTTGACTGTCCGACTCTAAGGTCTGTTTATTCCACAGATAGACTTAACGTAAATACAATCACGCACTGTGCACGTGATTGTCTAAATTTATTACATTGAACAGGGCCGTATTATGCCAATTATTTCTACTCAATATTTTGTTTAATGTCTAAACTTCATGAGGAGTGCTGTAACAGCAAAAAACCAACGGGTATTTATAGGTATAGTAGAATGACAAGAAACCAAAAAAACTATAAATAATTAGTAATTTAGACACACAGAGTATCTAAAACCAATACCAATCAAACCTCTCGGTCAACACTGATCCGACCCTGCCTGACACGAGGCTCGCGCTCGAGAAGCAGGAGCGACCGAGTTCGATGTGACCAATAAAAGCAGCGCTGTCCACCTGTTAATCGATGATCACGCGTCGGGGTTTGTTTTGGTTAGTCTATCTTAAAAGTAAATCGACTTTAGTCATACTCGAACACATTTCAACTATTTTCGCAACGCCGAATGCTATATGAAATAATAATTGGACTACGCCTATGGAATACGGCGAGGACCACTGGGTCTTATAGTTCAATAATGATTTATTTCTCTCTCGCATTAAGCAACATACTATAGGATATACGTTCATTTATGAATTGAAGTATTTGCATATCATTAAGTGACACTCTGTCTATATCTGATCATGCTGGCTGTTGTGGGTGGGGGGGGGGAGATTAGCCTATTTAGCGCCTCCCTCTTGAGTCAGATAGGAATACAATACATTAATCCGTAAACTGACACTATTTTTCTTTTCTTATCAAAAAACGCAAATATATAAACTATTGGTTCAAATAATCATTTATAATAATTAAACCATTTGTAAATGATACATTCACCTGTTTAGAAATAAAAAGAAAATTGAGTTAGCCGACGTTGCTGGTTAAAAGCACAAACGTATACGCTCGCATACAAATTCAATCGGTTTCATGCCATCCGCCGTCCACACAAAAAAGGGAAATACGGTTGTTGAGGATAAAATCAGCAAAATTAATTTAATCTTATTAATGTACTGGACCGACTATCGGAGTGGATAATTGTAGCTGACTCCAGACCGCAGCTACAAAGCTCGGCTGAAAAGTCCCACGTTCGTTTTTACCCGTTTCACTCGACCGAAAAACAGGGAAAATAAATAACATAAAAGACTGGTCTGAAATTTATTTGAACTTTTTCCCAACGAATTGTATATGTATACGAATGGGAAAAAAATTAAGCTAATTTTATTTCGGTAGTTAAAAGCTTCGGCCTCGATCCCTTTAAAAGCCTCTAAGCCAGCACTTGACCATACAACCCGCTTATTTTAAAAGTTTTGAAAGGAGTATTTCAGTGGGTTTGTTAGGATAAATGTACCGAAATAGCAAGGAAAAAGTTTTGGTTTAGAATTCCTACATGTTATAGAGCTTACTTATTGAGCTGAAACTCAACAAATGTATACCTACTCGGGAAGTAAACTCTCTGATTTTAGTGTGGAACCTATGATAAAATAAGGGAAAATATTTTTGTGGTTAATCCAGTCGTTAATTTAAATAGAAAATATGGGAGCACCAACGATATAATTAAATCTATTAAAAAAAGATCGAATATGTTAAATAAAATCCTGCTGATATACAGAATCCTGCAACTCAGCACCCTTCGTCTTAAATTCGATCTGCTACAGGATAATAATCCTGGTAGGATACCTATTTAAAAACTATTTTCAAATATATAGGATATTTTCCAAAAGGGAGACTTGAACATGTATATTTAATTTAAAGAAATAGTCCATTCTGAAAGTGGAGTGAAAATTATAGGGAAAGGAAAGGAAGTCAAAAAGTCTTTCTCCACTAATTTAATAAAAGAGCCATCAAAGGCTCAATCCTCAGGAGACAAAAGAAATGTTATACTACTAATCACCAATTTAATCCTCAATCAAGTGTTAAATATCGACACATTTTCAATAAAGAAAAAAAAATAGATCTCTTAGAAATTCTTGAAATTAATAAAGCCTTAAACAATAAAAACTTAATTTGCCTTAATGATCAAATTCAACATACATCTACCCATTTTTTAAATGCTCTCAATTTTAATAAATAACCCTACATGTTTCTATCTCTTTCCGTGTGGGTATAAATTTATAAAAGAATAATTAATTAAATAATAAATAATTTAATTAATAGGTTATGTACGGCCATCTGTGGATGACATTTCTTGTTCAACCATCTTTTAACAATTCGAAACACTTGCGACAAAGAAACGTATACTTTTAACCAAATCCCTACAACACCTATTTCTAGCAATCTAGAAGTCGATAGATGGCAGGTTAAAACTTTAAGACACCCATTCCCTAAAAAGAAAGAAAATTTCAAATACTATCCCTTTAATTTTATCTCAAAATATGTTAATTAGTTAATATTCACTTTCTATAATTACCATTCGAGGAACTTCTTAATTCCATATGTCTAGATCTAAGCAGGGACCCGGACCGGAATGTAATATCGTTCCTACCAATTTTAAACGGTTCTGATCCGGTTCCCTCCAAAATATGAATTTTCGATTCAGATTCGGTTCCGATCCGAAAACGACCGTTTTGGTCGTTTTGGATAAACTTTGAATTTTTAATCCCGTTTCATTCCAAAAAATTAAGAAAACTGTGTCGCCACAAATGCGACCACTATAATATAGTTGGCAATGGTTTCGTTCAGTCTTTGTTATTTTGCATAAAGACTAAAGGCTTGGTTCCGCTAGTGCGTCGGACGTCTGCAGCAGTCGCATGCAGCGGCCGCAGCGTCGATCGCACGCAGTGTGAGTGGTTTCGCTTATGCAGCAAGGCGCGGCAGTCACAGTAAATTTGAAGGCATCAAGGGGTGAAAATGGAACTTGCTCTAGCTTTGTTCTTGATTGAAGAGGAAGAAGTCGAATATATTATTCGTCTGACCCATACAAGAGTTCCCAGGAGACCAATACATAATATTTTTACAGCTAGAAAGCGAGAAGGTGCCTTTTTTAATTTAATAACAAGGCACCTTCTGAACGACGAAGTAAAATTTCATGCCTTTTTTCGTTTAACAAGAAACCAGTTTGACTTTGTATTATCATTCTGGCAAATTAACACAAACCCCGTTGTTTAATCGCACTGCGTTGGCTGCTTGACTGGTCCGGCCAGGGGTATGAAGCTTTTCATTGGGCATACGCCAACGTAGGCAAGGTGAGGTAACCACGATTTCTGGTAAGGGACGAGGTAGAGCGTCAATCAAGCTGTCAATGCTGTCATCTCATATGAAACCGAACTTGAGTGTTGCTATCTCTATCTATTAATAAGCGTGACCCAATGGTGCTAGTCTTTACTACTCCAAGACCTGAGTTGAGATTTACTTCGCGGTACATTCAGTTCGTAGTCTGGTCAGATGAGCATGTCATTTTATAAAGCTGTTTCTTTCTAATACGTATTATCGGTCACTAGTGTTTCTTCTAATTACTCCGAGATCTAATTTTAAACTAGCACTGAGTTAAACGAATTGTTCATTATCGATTTTTACTTGATTTTTACTGAATGCTAAAAAATGACAATTTTACCATGGAATTTTTGTCGCCATTTTATATTGATTTGTTTTGGCGTGGTTTTGTACCGGCATAATTTTAGTGATATCATTTTTATTAATATTGTTTGTAATTTTTACCGTTCCCTTTTTGCGACATGGAAGGCAAGTACAGGAATCGCCAGAAAACAACTCTCGTATTGTGTCCTTTTGCCCTTGATGCCTAAATCGCGCTTATAGGTTAGGAAATCGTCATCCTCTTTATTTTAAAACTATTTGGTAAGTACCTATGTTCTCTACTTTACGTACATGAATCTATACCTAAATAAATCTGCTTGTATAATAACAAGTAGTTTAAAATGCTATTGCTTCTTTCTAAAGTATGTTCGAGTGCTTGGTCTGCATGCAAGATAAAGTCGAAGCAAAAATTGTTTCAACTTTAGATTGGTTTGCTGAGTTAGTGTTGGTGTAATTAAAGAAGGTATATAGGGTAAAGCTACATGTGTATTTGATTAGCATTTCTCTAGTTTAATCAAATTTGCATATGACCAAGAAAGCTCGGTGGGTGCATTACAATTCTTTGTGTGAATAAAGTGAATTTCATCATTTATTGTTAAAACAAGTCAAGTGACATTTTCTAAATTTAAAAATAAATAACCCAAGTGCAACACTGAGGGCTGTTTGTGTACTAGATGGTCAGAATGTGTTTGCAAAGTAACTCGTATAGAACCTGTGATATTAATTATTTTTGTTTTCTGCAGAGTTTAACCAGGCAAGGGAAAGCAGCCCCAGAAAAAGTGGGTCCATTGCAGACTGCTAATCTTTGTGTCAGGTTTGATAAAAATTCTGGTTAGTTTATTGTTCATCATTGTTTTTAATGTAAAAATGTAATTTTGTCTTTTTCCAATAAGACTATATATTATGTATAAACTAGTAATTTTTTCCCTCGTTTCAGGAAGCGTATTGATCAATCTGCGTAAGCCTAGCAGACTGAAACTCAGAGACAGCTACTTACACCTACTATGATGGCTGCGCAAGGCCCTAAAATTATATACATCTTCCTAGAAATGTGCTTCAGGTTAGTTCATTGTTGGGCATTGTTTCTTACAAAAAAAATGTAATTTAAAGTGTAATTGACTCATATTTTGTTTAAGCCTAAAGAATACTTATTATATTATAGTTGTCATTTTTTTCCTCGTTTCAGGAGACTGATATAGACTAATCTAAATATGCCTAGCAGACTGAGATATTGGCAACAGCTACCTAAAATGATGTACACCTTACTAGAAATTTACATTTGTGTAGGAATATGTTTGGGTGTTTCTATACAAGGGCTGTACAAGGATTGAAGTCATGTACACTATCGTGACACTGAACAATATTGAATGATACCTACTGAACTGAACGTCAAGATGCACATCTTAATGATATCTGCGTAACCCTTGGCTTACTCTGCTAAAACTAAGGTCCTCACTACTTTCATAAATGATTGTATAAACTTTTAAAATATTTAGTTACTTATTCTGCATTTTTATTTATAGCAATTTATTTATTTCGCTAATATATAAGTTAGGTGTATAGATTGTTATATTATGTTTCATTATTTAAATTCTTTAATTTTTAGTATTTAGGTTGTTTTTACCCTCAGGACGTATTTCAATTCATTTTTGATGATGCCATCAGCAAAAATGTAATTAAAATGCGTCTTGAGGGTAAAAATAACTATAATACTAAAAATTAAGGAATTTCAAATTTCCCGCTCTGCTTTTACTCTCCTCCCCCGCTTCCGCCCACATCCGACCGATCGATACAATAGTTCACGACCACCAGTTATAGACTGCGCTGCCGTCGGAACAGATGGTTTGAAATGTCTTTATGTTGTATCTCACTTTACATGGGAACCGCTCTTCTTAAGTTTTTGAGTTCTGTGGGTCCGGCTACCAGTCTATGCAGCCGACGCTTGCGACACATTGCTGCCGACGCACAAAGGGAACCACTTCTGAAGAAACCCATTAAATCAGTCAGTGCGGCAGACGCTGCGGCCGCTGCATGCGACTGCTGCAGACGTCCGACGCACTAGCGGAACCAAGCCTTAAGAGGGAGAGAAAAACAAGTAAAATATTCTAGAGCAAGATCTTAGATTTATTTGCCAAAAGGGGAGTAAATTCGCCTGCAATACCTCTTATTTGTTTTGTGGTCGAAAGTGTCTCCACAGAACAAAATCTATAGAGAAACTTAAAATTAGGTTAGGTTTAATTACTGCAAAGCCATGTGTAAACTATCTGACAAAGTATTACTCTAAAAACCGAAAAAAAACCAAAAAAACCGTTTTAATTTTTGGGTTTCGGGTTCTGCAACTAAAATTTTCTTTCAAGTAAAATATGTGTTCGGTTTCGATTCCGGGCCACAAAAAATATCTGTTCCGGTCCGGTTCTTACCAATTAGCGGTTCCGGTCCGGGTCCCTGGATCTAAGTAGTGCAACTTAGCTACAATAGTGATTTATTAAATCTACACCTTTATGTTTTATATAATGACTAATAGAGGCCACCATAACAAAAGAATAATTTTTAGGACACATATTCCCCAACCTCGTTCATAACTTGTTTTCATGTTAAATTGTTGTGTAAAAGTTATTTTATATACATGTTTTATTATCTTGATTATCTTGGGTTTGGACACAATAATGACTCTGATTAAGCTTTCTCATCTTTTTCGTTTCCATTGGCATGCTGATATTCCCCCTTTTTATAATATCCACCATATTGTTCTGGCAGTTTTCTTCAACTGTCACTTGATACAGAGCACGTTTATGGTCTTCCTTTTTAATTGTGCTTGTCTCCCTATTTTTACATCTTTGAGGATATATACCTAAAATCCAATATTTTATATTTCTAACAAATTTTATTTTTTATTCGTTTCTCTACAAAATGGGGCTAACTTAATTACGGGTTGCTGGACCTTAGGTCTTCAGTGCCCCAAAATTTTAAAAATTTTTTTTTAAACCTTTACAAATGTGACTTCAACAAAATGGATTAAGTACATACATTATTAATATTTTTAACAAATGACTAATTACACTTTCTTTCTATTTTACAGAATCGTACTTAAATTCTAACAAAATCTTCCTTTCATTCTATTAAACAAATATGATGATATGAACTAGAATGTTGCACAAACCCTCTTTATATATCCCTTCATAAAAACTAGGGATCGACCGATACCGATATCGATATCGGTATATCGGCCATATCGGTATCGGCCCATATCGGCCAAGAGTATATCGGTATCGGCCGATATATTTTTTAAAGAAATTAAAACATAAATTTATAAAGTAAAATAAATAAATAAAGAATTTTTGAGCTCAATTTTAGTAGTCTGCACTCCAGAAAAATCAGCTCCTTCAGCTTTGCCGAGATAAATCAAAAGCGTCTTAAGTAATGATATTATTTCCGATATAGATGCACTGTTCTTACTAAAAATGTTGGTAATCTCTTCAAAGGGTTCTAATAAGTTTCATAAGTTTTTTGCTAGTTCCCACTGGTGATATGCTAGTTCCTTATCTTTTAAAGCTGAATCATCCATTATAAATATATTTAAAGCGTTTTTTTTTCTACCAAACGTTCCAACATATAAAAACTTGAGTTCCATCATGTAGGTACATCCTGAACCAAAGATTTTCTCGCCATATTAAGAGTCTTTTGAATATTCTTCAGTCAATCACAAGCCAAAGAGGAGTGACTAAAATAAGTTACTATGCGCCTCGCTTTTGCCAATAAATCCATGATTGATCGTTGACTTTCTATCGAGTCTTGTATGGCTAATTGTAAAGATGCATAAAACAAGTTTGGTGTTTTAGTTTAACTTCGTCGATGCCCTTTTTTATGTTGGCGGAATTGTCAGCCAAAACCAAAAGAACCTGATTATGAACTAACTTCCATCTCTTCAGTAAATCATTTAACATCTGGGCAATATTTAAAGCTGTATGTATTCTTGGAAAATGTTTGCACGCCAGTACAAATGAACATCTTTCAGTCGTTTTAAAATCCATCCAATGAGCAGTAGAACACATAAATTAATTGTTGTGTTTGCACGTCCATAAATCTGTAGTTACAGAAACTTTAATGTTTTCTTCTAAGGAAAGTGATGATGATAATTTTTCACTAATTGCTGAAGAACATTTTTGGTAAATATCAGGAAGTATATTTTCTCTAAAATATTTATCAGAAGCATATTGTAACAAGGATCCAATTTTTTTAAACGCTGTTTAAAGCCGACATCATTCAGAATACTGAAGGGTTGTAAAATTCTCCGATAGAATAGTGAATGTCTTTAGATTTAGTACTATTGATGTCCCATAACTGCATGTTATCAAAGGATTCAAATATCTTTAGCTGTGTGGTTTTACTTGAGCGGGCAGTTGAACAAGACGGACATTAATTGTAGCTAATTTATATAGCAAAATATCCATAATAGAAAATATAGCCGATATATCGGTATCGGCCGATATCGGCTATGCATATATCGGTATCGGCCGATATCGGTATCGGTCACAAAAAATCATATCGGTCGATCCCTAATAAAAACCTTAATAGAAGAACCTTATTTTCCTTCGTAAGCTACTAAGAGTTGACAGACCTTGTACAAATAAATTTGAACTAAATTTTATCTAACGTTTCGGTATGCTGATATTGCTGATTGCTTTCATCAAGTTTTGTTCACTGCTTAATACATTTTACAAATTTTAAAGCTCCATCAACGTCACCTTCCACCAATATTTTTCTCTACTGCTAATACTAACAGCAACATTTCTGTTGTCTCCTGAGAATGAAGGTCACTACCTTCGAAACATGCAGACTTATTAATATGAAAAAATTGAGCCTTTGATTGCTCTTTTATTAAATTAGCGGAGAAAGACTTTTTGACTTTCTTTCCTTTCCCTTCATATAATATATTTGTTTAGATTAAATATTGTTAATTGTTTTTAAGAAACACCCTGTATACTGTATGTCCGGTGATGTGGTAGGTAAGAGGGCAAACGGACCAAAAATTTGATTTTTTGAGGAAAAGTCATTCTTTATAAAAATTTTTGCTTACTAAAAAAATACGATTGTCGATGAAAAAAGAAATTGTATAGAGGACGCTCAAAAAGTTAAAAATTCCAATTTTTTACAAGGGTAAAGTACCCATAAAGTTTTTGGCAATAAGCTATTTAAGAGAATTGTTTCAAATCATCACATCTTCTAAGATATCGGTTTTCATTAAATTTGGATAGCAGTAATATTTTTGCTTTAAACTTACATTTCACTAAACAGTTTGGTACGTGTACCTTTGATTTTATATACATTTAAGTATCACCTGTGATCAGGTACCTCAGAAATAAATTATTACAGAGTAAAGCAAACCGTCATTGTCAGTAACTTTTAAAGATTTTATTAGTTTACAATGTTAGTAACGGAGCAAAGAATACATTTAATCCAATGCTATGGTAAAGGAGACTTTTCGTACAGATGCGCTATTAAAAAATTTCATGAAAGTTTTTACCTAATGTTCCCATAACCAAATTGGCAGTCTGGAAGCTGGTCAAGAAATTTCGTAAAACGGGATCCGTATTAGACTTAAAAAAAGTAAAAAAAAAATACTACAATGAAGATGATGCAGCGACTTTACTCGTACTGCAGTGTATTAGAGAAAACCCCACACTGTCCTTGAGGAAACGAGCTACGCAACTATAGGTGGTGCAAAAAAGTACTATACTTACAAAAAACTGTAAACCAAAATAAGATACGTCCCTACAAATCCCATTAAAACCACACATTAGAAGCGATGATGGCAAAATGTTCGATTTTTGTTTGTGGGTAGGGAGTACGATTTTGGGTGGTAATAAAGGATTCCTTAAACTTATAATGTTAAATACTTTTTTTTCTGCTCATTCGGAACAATTGCCATTTGATAACCTAAGTAACATGTACTTCCAGCAAGATGGATGCCCGGTCCATTTTCCTAGAGAAGTAGATAAATGGCTTGATTTGGAATTTGGACAAAACCATATCGGGCGAAATGGTTCAGTTTTATGGCCCTCAGGAAGTCCCGAGCTTACGTTGACAAATATGTATTTGTGGGGACGCATAGAACAGTTAATTTATACCAATCCACTGCCAAATGATGAGAATATTTCAAAACAAAGAATTATACAAGCTTTAGAAGCAATATCCCTAGAAGAAGTGCGAAGGAGTTACGACTATCTTATAGCCCAACTGGAAAAATGCGTCCTTCGTGGTGGAGCTGTTTTGAATAGTAATTGTTATGCTATCTGATTTTAGTCGATTTTTATGAATTATGCTTTAAACTATAATCATGTATTGGTTTTTGTTTATCGTATTTTGTTAAATGTTTTATTTTATATTTCAAAGTAATTTGAAATAAATAATTATGTATTCCTTACTCCGTTGTTAATATTGTAAACTAATAAAATCTTTAAAAGTTACTGACATTCAGCCAGCCCTATGATCAAGCACACAAGTTAACTCTAGGCACTAGCTTTAAAATTACCTGTTTTTCAACCACAGTGAAAAATTAACAAGTAGGTTTTTTTCGGTTGTTGTCATGGAAACGGTACGTTAAAAGTTAATTTATGTGTATGATCAGAGGGCTGAATGACGTTTTGCTTGACACTGTAATAATTTATTTCTGAGGTACCTAATCAAAGGTGATACTTACATGGTAAACAAAATCAAAAGTACACCTACCAAACTTTTCAGTGAAATGCAAATTTACAGCAAAAATATTATTGGTATCCAGACTAAATGAAAACCAATGTCTTAGAACATGTGATGATTTGAAGCAGTTCTCTTAAATGAGTGAATTTTTAACTTCTTAGGCACCATGTATACAATATATTTTTTTTATCGACAATCATATTTTCTCAGCAAGCAAATTTTTATAAACAATAACTTTTCCTTTAGAAATGAAATTTTTGGTCCGTTTGCCCTCTTATCTACCACATCGCAGGACATATTGTATTTTGTGAAAATTGAAGTGTTGACTAAGTCTCCTTAAAAGTCTTAAACATTTTTTTGTATCGCTTCCAGCGTCGTCAAGTCATGAATATTCTTTGAAAATGTTCAATATTTTTTTTTATTAATTTTTCTGTATACGTTAAGTTTAGATAACCTTGAATATTGTAGTATCCTATATTTTGTTGTACACCTTCTACGTTTTCTAATCAAATATTTAATATACCTAATTCTTCTCAGTATTTAATTAATGTGTTTTCCATCTCTCAAACATTTCGTTTGATTTTGTATACTTAAAACTTGGAAGCCATGGAAAATTAATATTAGTTATATACAGGGCCGTTGGTATGTATGGAAACGGTCGATTATCTCTTAAAGTATAACAGTTAGCAAAAAATATTTTAGATAGAAGTTTTAAGGTTTTTTAAGGTGTATTAGAATTAAAAAAAAATAAGTATACAGGATGAGTCAGAAAACCGTAGGGAAGCAAAGTTACCTTTTTTTAAATAGAACACTCTATATCTTCGAATACTTTTGGATTTAACATGAAATAACAATTATTTTTAAATAAGTGCATTATAAGTCTAAAACTAATAGCTTCCGAGATATGGACTTTTGAAAAATGACATTTTTGAACTTTGACAGCTTCTAGCTTTCTAACGGTACGTTGTGAAGTAAAACGGCTTACATGTCCCTATCTTACTTTTTTATGATATTTCCAAAAACATCAACTTCCGGTTAAACCGGAAGTACTGTATTTCCGGCTTTTGAGTTACATCCGGTTTAACCGGAAGTTGATGTTTTTGGGAAGATAATGAAAAAGTAAGACAGGGACATGCAAGCCGTTTTGATCTAAAAGGTACCGTTAGAAAGCTAGAAGCTGTCAAAGTTCAAAAATGTCATTTTCAAAAGTCGATATCTTGGAAACTATTAAGTTTAGACTTATAATGCACGTATTGAAAAATAATTGTAATTTTATGTAAAATCCAAAAATATTCGAAGATATAGGGTGTTACATTTAAAAAAAAGTAACTTTGTTTCTCTACGGTCTTGTGACTTAACCTGTATACTATTTTTTTTTTAATTCTAATACACCTTAAAAAACCCTAAAACTTTTATCTAAAATATTTTTTGGTGACTGTTTTACTTTAAGAAATAATCGACCGTTTCCATACATACCAACGACCCTGTATTTAGGGAGTTCTTAGGTTTTCGGTCCAAGTTGAAAAATAAAAAAAAAACAATTTTTTACATCGTTGACGTTTCGGTCTACTAGTCAAAACGATCTTCAGAACTTAAAAAAACAAGAAGAGAGACATTTATTATATGATACTTAAAAGATATGGAATAAAAATTGACACGATTTATTATTTCAATAAAACTGAGCATTAGCTACATGGTCAAATGGATGTAATAGGAATGCTATTTTTTCTAAGACTAAAATATTATTAACACAGCTGCCATTTATTAAGTAGAGACAGGTGTTATTGGAAGACCCAAATTTGGGTTAATATAATTTTTATTCTAAAAGTTGTGCAAAAATTTGTATTTTATTGTGTAATTCGGTTGTTGTAAATGCAACTTAAATTCTCTATATCAGTTCTATAATTCAGAGTGTTTTCAGTTTTTTGATGCGAATCATTTCTCTTATGTTACATTTTTTATGGTTGGGTTCATGATCTAATATATGTATATTGTTGAAATCAAAATTATAAAGATTGTGAATTGCATGTTGGGAAAGTGCTGTTAAGTTTTGACTGACATTTTTTAAACTATTTTTATGTTCCTTAGTTCTATTTTTTAAGTATTGATTTGTTTGTTCAATTATGTTTTTGGACATTCAAGACAATCAATTTTATAAATTAAGGGGGATTGGTCTAATTTGGGAGTTTCGGGTTTTAATTTTGTAAAATATCTAATGTGACTTAGTAGAAGTTTTAAATTAATTCAAACTTCCCCAAATTGAGAAGTAAAATTAGAGCACCCTATATAAAAAATATCTTGTAAATTCATACTTTTACAATCCTAATGCAACTGTTTGCGAAAAACATGCACCAAATTAATATAAATAAATAAATTGTGGTATATTTGGACCGTATACAAGCAAAAAAATTCTGAAAATATTTAATAACTTGAGACCAAGGGAACTGAGTACTAAGCTTAACGAAACAAATTAGGATTAATTAATAATAGAAATACTAAAACTAAAAGAGATGAATGTAAATGTGGGAGAGATACTGCCGGTGAAGGACGCCATATCCTTTCTAATATTGCTACCCTACAGATAGATAATGGCACAAATACAATATACTATGCAGATAGTTACCTATTTACGTATTTATGTGGCATTTGCGTTTGAGCAAACATTTTTCGATTTATTAAAAATTTGGCATTCATACCTAAGTATTTAAATAATCTAAAGAGTTTTATATTAATATTGTACATTAGTGAGTTTGGCTGTTAACTTAGCACACTTAAAATATTGGGTAAATGTTAGTTTAATTTCTCAGCACCGCTAAGCAAAACCGCAAAGAATTACTGAACTATGAAAAAAAATTAATTTGATTAATAAAATATACAAGTAGCAGTCAGAAAACACGAGCAGAATCAGCTGTGGAGTACGCGTGTAAATAGCCCTAGCTCGCGTAGGGGGGGGGGGGGGGGGATTAACAAGCGCCACCAGCTTTGCCACAGGAAAAGCTGGAAACCTCCTAGATGATCGTGCAGCTAGCTCTGACCATGCGACCTGACACCACGTAAACAAAAGGAATAAAAAAGTAAACAGGTAGGGGTGGAGCTGTATAAATAAAATTCAGTTAGTTAAGATCAAAATTGATGGCTTCATTTACTTAAGAAAAAGTTTGTTAGTATAGTATTTGTAGAAATATATCGTTGATCTTTAGAGTGCAATAAAACCCTCATTATCCCTTTGACCATAAACTAAATAAGGAAATCCCAAATTTTAAAACCTTTTCGAGTAGAGCCGGACCAGGTACAAATTCAATTTAAAATATTATAAATATTTAACAGCTGTTAAACAATTTAGAGAAAAAAATCGTCCAATTATTTACCTTGACGAAACATGGTTCGATACCCATGACACTCCAAGAAAAGGTTGTGATGATTCTTCCAAAAAATTGTCAAACCAAGGCACCATTAAATATAGGCAAAAGAATCACAATATTATATGCTGGTTCAGAGAACGGGTTTGTTCCAAATTGTCTGTTGCTTTCAGCTAAAAACATAGCAGATTCTTCTTTAGATTACCATCAAGGTACCGACGCACAACTTTTTGAAGATTGGTTTAAACATAAACTCCTTTAAAATATACCTGAAAATAGCGTCATTGTAATGGACGATGCTAGTTATCATAGTCGGCAAGCAAAAATCATTCCCAATTCTAATAATACAAAAGCAGGAATTCAAAATTTTATGATTGAAAATGATTTATATTTTGAAGAAATTTAGAAAAAACGTGAACTGCTAGAATTATTAAAAGCTTTTAAAATAAATAAGGAATACGAGTGTGACAAACTTGCAGCAGAAAATGGACATACAGTGTTGCGCCTTCCTCCATACTATTGTATATTCAATCCTATTGAGCTAATATGGCACCAATTAAAATCCAATATTAGGAGAAATAATATTTCTCCTACATTAAATGAATCTGTAGTAGAATTAATTAAAAACGAAGTAAGAAAAATTTCTGCAGACAGCTGGAAAAACTGTGTACAGCATGTACTTAAGGTGGAAAATTCTTACAATTGTATGATTAGAAATGTTCAACCCTTAATTATAAGTTTAAAATTTCGTAGGAATTCACGTTCTTCATGCTCCCTAGGAAACAGGGATCTGTCCCCAAATGAAGTTAAAATCTAGTATATAAAAAGAAATAAATTAAATATGATGGGACGCTCTCAAAACCGGTTTTATTAAGTTTATTCCGATCGCTCTTCTTTACTAAAAATAAAATAAGACCGATATTGTTTTTTAAGAATTATTTATTAAGTAGTAAAGGAGCGCCAGGCCAAGAGGGGCGGGGGGGGGGGGGCGATCGCCACTGAGTTTAGGCTTAGATGAAGATAGTGATACAGAGTTAAATTTTGAATAAATTGTTAATAGTTTTTAGGAATTTAATTAATTTTTATTGTACTTGTTATCCTAATAGTTATACTTTGAAATTATATTATTTTCAATTATCATTAATTGTTATCATTATTTTACATTTATTATAGGTACCTAAAACTAAAAATACCTGTCTATTTATTTTAAATTATAAAAATAAGTCATGTGGTGTAGGTACATTTTCAAGCCGACCCTGATCCCATTTATTTAGCTTTGAAGAGGTTGAGGCGTATACAGTAGGATTTAATCAGGTAGATTATTTATGGCAGTAAGAGTCAACGGTATAATTCTGTAAATATTATAACTCAATCCCAAACTTATCTGCTACTGATGATGCTGAAGAGAACCCCTGGAGTTTTACACGACTCCTTGAGATGATTCTCAATACCGCTCAAAAGCAATAACAAAAACTGGGAGAAAAAAGGGCGTAACGAAGATATGAAGAAGAGAGAAAAGACGTCGTACTAAAAAATTACCCTAAATATAAATTGTAAAATGTAAATAAATGAAATGTTATAAGTAAAGTTTTTTTTTAAAGGAAATTAATTAAATGTTTAAAGTCAAATAACTAATTGAATTTTTAAAATGAATACCCTGAAGTGAAATGTTTAAGTAATTAAGTAATCAGTTACATAACTGAAGTTAAGCAAACAAATCTTAAAATAAAATAAATTTATAAAGCCAACAAGTACATCTATGTACTAGAGTTACATCAACATTTAAAAGTTAAGTATATACACCAATAAGGAAAAATATATATACTATAGTACAAGCGATGTCAGGATATTTTACCAATGCAACAAACTAAATATTAAAGTCAGGACATAGAGAAGTATAACATAACCATGACATGATGCTATTATCTTAAAAAGAAACCATCAGACCATAGTGCTACTATTTAAAAGAAATCAACACAAATTAAGAATGCCTAAGCAGCATCTGGGATTAAGAAAAATGATAAATAAAAAAATTTACAAATCTTACATAACTTAGTACAATTACCAAACCCTTCTGATATATTATTTGTGAGCAGCATCAAATTGTACCGAAACACAGTATAAGGCTGTACTGGTTCTTTAAAGCTTAAGCTGAAATGATTGTGCAATAAAGTAACTGCAAATGTTTGTAATCATAATTGAAATTATTTAGTGATTTAGCTATTTAAAATAAAATAAATGAGTAGCTAGACGGTGCTATCTTAAAGACAAAGACATTATGTAATAAATAAATCATAGCTGGGCAAAACTGAGTTACCTCAGCTATTTAACTATTCAAAAAAAGGTAATAGCACTCGATCTGGAAGCGTTCAAATATGATGGACTTAATGTAATAATGACTACATAGCAATACTAAAAAAGGAGGCAACATAATTTGTTGTTAATTATTGTCAAGGTATTGTTATTAAAAGTGGTTATAGTTTTTACTCAAATGAAAGAGAAAAATACAGTCTGATTTCCACTATATTACAAGTTACCTATGACGCGTTTCGCTAACACAATAGCTTCATCGGATAGGATTTTTTAAAAAACTTTAACTAAAATTTACATTATTATTACTCTGTTTAAGGTAGGTTCACCGTAGGGTTGTCAGAGTAAGGGTCGATAGGTTGCCTTGTTGCAGTATATTTTAGGTTACCCTAAGGTGAATACTGGCACCCAAGAATTATTATTTGGTGATTTTTGGAAAAGTATAACAGTATATAAAAAATTTGGCTAATAAGGCTTTTAGGCCCTCGGCCCTAAGTTAAGCATTACAAAAAAACACGTATACTTGGGAAAAGCATGGTTCAAGTTTGGTTATGAGATTTTGCACTAAAATACAGGGAATATTAAAAGATAGAAATAAATTACACTCACCTAGTCAGAGCTTCTAGGGCCCTAGTATAAATTTAAGGATTCGACCAATAATGTCGGGGTGTTCCTACAGTACCTCGCCTATCTAGATCCCAGTGACCGTTCCCTTGACTAAAATAAAGCCCCAGGAGGCACTTTAGGACAAAGTTGACGATATGACATAAAAAAACAGCATGGTATGCCAAACTAATCTTTTAGCAGCGAAATGCTCAAGGCAAAATCCACCTAGGTAATTTTTTTGTCGCCCAAGGAAGAGCAAATTCAAAATAGCAGCAACACAGGCAAGCTACGGTACGGGCGACAGACAATATGGCCTTACGATCCCAAATCCTGGGGAGATGACTGGAGTAGTCCTGGATTGGAGAAACCTCTTACAACTTCGGCCGCGAAAAGTCAAGTGAGGAAATAAGGTCAAAAAGTACCACTCATCAACAATGTCACAAAAAAGCGAAAGCTAGTACAACGTCAAAAAGAAGATCAGCGAATTGCAGCGCTCAATCACTACCATGGGTACTTGGGCAGAGACACTGCATGAACCGAAATAAAATAGGGAGGAATAGACTGCTTCACATACTAGCGGTACCGTTTCCCTGATATCGAAATAAATCAAATGAGTCCTAATTACTCGGTTGCAGGTATTTAAACTAAGTGAAATAAAACAGAGGTACCTAAATTTAATTATTGTTCAATAATCAATGTAACATCACAATATTTTTTTTTCAAATAAACAATAAACCCCATATCCTCGACATTCGATTTAGACAGCTCGATATGCCGGCCACTAATATTCTTGAAAAAAAAAAGAGAGCTAACCTCTAAAGTTTTGAACTAAATATGACGGTTATCATTGAAAAAATAAAACAAAGAAATTTCCACGGAAAACACTGTTATATTTGGTCAAATGATATGGTAGTTGATACCAGGAAAGTTGGGTGATTGAAAATATGGGCAAAACAAACTCAGCCAAAGATACCGGAAGAAAGGTCATTAACCATAGGTGGAAAACCAAGGTAAGGTATCGTAACAAAAACATCCTACTTTTTCCCTGTTTTAAAGCTAAAATGCAAATAAAATATGCGATATAATTTATTATTAATAGGCAAGTTCTAATGACCAATTGCGACAAGATTAAATTGTCACAAAAGCAGTAAAATATTTATAATGTGACAAAAGAAGTTTAAAACCAAAAATCAATTAAATTTAAGTAAAAAAAATATTGCGAATTGCCACCAAATTAATGGTCAAAGTATAATAAAAATCTTTTGTTAATGTATTTTTATGATTAGCCTTCCAAAAACATTACACTAGTCTTACAAATTGTCAAAATAAAATAGGCTTTTAATTTAAAAATAAAAGAGGTACGTAACATTAATTAAATAGAAAATCATAGGGAAGCTCTCAGTTTGGACAAATTTAGAGTCTAAACTTTAGCAAAGATTTGCCAGTTCAATAGCTTTACTATTATCTCTATTATTAGCAAAATCTTTAAAACTAAAGTGTGCCTTTAAAGACGGATTGATCGATTGTCTTGAAAATTACCATTCCCTTTTACGTGCTACCTAATATTCCAAGGATGTTTAAAAATAAAAAACTATTATTCACAATCTTGAGGTAAATAAAATTAATTTGAATGGTTACTTTGAAAATACTACTAATATTGTTTGAGAAACACTTGTCAAGTCAAATCCAAACATTAAATATAATATTTGCTACAATGTAGAAATGTCTGGTTATTAAGAAAAAAGCCTTAACAATATTTAAAGTGCAGTAAAGACGGCGAAAATAACAAGGAGCTTTAACTTGGAATAATTTTATTTTTAACCTATATTCCACCCACATGTACACAGAAATATTGTAACGGTAGGAACAGCTATTGTGGTAACACGACATTAAGAAAAATATGCAAATTAGTTCCTTTGGTACAACGCCGAATTACTATTTCATCTCATTATTTGTGCTAATTTCTTATTGGCAAAGAAAACATTTTGGCCACCGTTGCCATAGCGACATAGTGTGTCACTGAACGCTAATTGGTTTACTCGGGACACCGGGTAGCGGAGGTTGGTGGCCCGCTTCATAACGTCTAGGGACTCTCTGATTGCATCTCGAAGAAAGAGGTCCGCTCTCGACGGGTTCCACTGGAACGATCATTTCTCAGAACACAAAAGTGTGTTGTTTCCTTCGTTCTGTAGTAAGCGATGTTTCTCTCCGGCCAAGTTCTGGAAAAATTCTCGTGTATGTAACACAAAGACGCGTTATGTTTCTCTAGGACTTCTTTAAAAAAGTGAAGTATTTGTTTTCCGTCGGCTTGCGACATTTTTAGTCCTGTATTGCAACACAGGATGTGTGCCGCTATATTTCTTAGTAAAGTATAAACAAATCCCATATATACTTAGATGCAGTGCTGTGTTCCTAACGTTAAAAGGTTCTTATTCGTCAAGTGTAATACATCTGCAATTTAAGAAGTTAAAAGGATTCTTTTGAGTGTGAGGTGTAATGTGGAAAATAGAACATTTTTAAACATAAAAAGTGTTTTATTGAATCTGGTAGTATATAAACGAGTCATTCTTATAATGTGGCTTATACAGTAACAATGTAGGGTAGATAATAAACTCTGCTAAGTTCAGATATTCTAATGATATTTCATATTATGAATCTGAAATTTAATTTTTTAAAAGTTGGTAATGCGTGATATTATTTATTAAAAATGTTGTATTTTGTTGACGTTTGGCAAGACAAGTTAAAACCAATAATCAAATATCTTTTTCAACGATGCATTTCTGGCTGCATATACATGAACAATAAATTATTTGTTGACAGAAGAGGACCAGACATTTGATATTAGCTGCTTTTTATTTGCATCTTGGATCAGGTCAATTTGACCCAGATCACTAGAATTTGATTTTTAGGATGTTTTATTTACAAACTGATCTGATTTGTACGTGATCCGGTCACTTCCCCCTTTGCCCCTAACTGCAACACCCGCAAATTTCGATCACTTAAGTGAACTGGTCAGAAGTAAAAGATGGGGGTTGTTTTGACGGATACTTGGCGTGAATTTCTCAATAGCCTAACCTCAAACCACAAATAAAAATATAAAATATTTGCCCGTTATCCAAAATTTAAAAGGAAAAAACTTTTTATTGGCTAAAAATAATGAGGATTAATGAAGTATCGTCTTCAGAGGATTCGGAGGAGGAATTAGCTATAATAGTAAGTACATCAAAGTGTTTATTTCTTGTAAATAATTTTAACGTACCCACATGAAAATCTAAAAAATTAAAGGTGGATTTATAAACTCGAAAAGTTGGCGAGGTTGAGGTTCAGTTGGTGTTGGAAATAGGAGTTCAATTTAAACTAAAGGGAACACTCAGTTATATTTATACACTCGTTCATGTTGTTCATGTAAAGCTCATGTAAGGTTCGAAAACTTCCCGGGTAGTTCGAGATAATCAATTTTTATGCTCGTAATTCGGAATATCTAACCTCACAACTTGACCATAACTTCAACCTCACCAACTTTTCGAGTTTATAAATCCAGCTTAAGCATCTGATTTTTTCCTTCTTTTCAGAAATGCATTGCAGAGGATGGAGATGACAATAGTAGCATAAATTCAATCTCATATGAGTCAAGTAGTGAAGATGAAGATCGAAGAATTGTTGTGAAATGTGAAAATTTTGTGGAAAAAGTAGTGCCGAGATTTGAAGATCGACAATTTCAGGAGCATTTTCGCCTCAGTCGGCATACTTTTGAGTTCATTTTATCAAAAGTATCTACAGCTAACATCATTCCTACTTATAAATCTGGCAGAGAGAATATTGTTCCTGAAAAAATTATATTGATAACCCTTTGGTACTTGGCCAACCAAGAGACATACCGTCAAATTTCTGATAGATTTAATGTATGCCAGAGTACTGCACTTGAATGCATTAGAAGGGTAGTGAAATACTTAGTGAGTGTCCGATCGACATACATAAAATGACCATCTCAAAACGAGGCAAACCAAATTTCACACAACTTTGAAAACAAACAGGGAATTCGTGGGGTTATAGGAGCTATCGATGAAAGCCATTTAAGCTTTCGTAAACCTGGTACTGATCAAAATGCTTATTGTAACCGAAAGGGATATCACAGCTTACTTCTTCAAGGGATCTGTGATGACCAAAAAAGATTTATAAATGTGTTCTGTGGAGAACCAGGATCCCTTCATGATGCGAGGGTTTTGAGACACTCAGGACCTACAGACAGAATGGCCTACCCGGGAATAGGTTCTTACTAGGAGACACTGCATACCCTAATTTAGGTTGGCTTGTGGCTCCTTTTAAAACAACGGACATCTAACCGAACAACAGAAGATTTTCAACTACAGACATTCATCAACAAGGATTATATTGGAGAATTGTTTTGGACTTTTAAAAGGGCGGTTTAGACGTCTTAAGCACTTTAAGAATTTGAATATTAGTTTCATTGTCAACGCGGTAGTGGCTTCTTGTGTGTTACATAATATATGTATTAACAGGAACGATATTGAAACAGAAACTGATGCCGTTGAAAATTTTGACCCTGAAGAGTATATGGGATGTAATAATGAAATAGAGGCACTTCAGATAAACAGAAGACAAGTTATCTTCAATGAAATGTTTAATATTATCTAAATGTTCATAAAACTGGCAAAATAAAGATTGGTATGATTATTTTTCATTGTCTACTGTTTAGAGTTACTTACTTTGTACTTATCTTTTTTTTTTCATTAAACACCAAGTAAGTCTATAATGTCCTAGTTTTATTTATTATTTGACGCACAAGACTTTAGTTTCTTTATGAAGTAGATTTCTTGCAAAATTTGTACCTATTATGATGTTAGAAACAATTTTTCTTTATTTGAAAATTCATAAATGAAACATGATGCCCTGCATAATTCTTATTTTTGCATTTTTATTTAAACTATGTATTACATAAACTAGTAGGAAAATAATTAATAAAACTAAACACAAGTATTCTATATAAAAAAATATGTACCAACTAAAAAATATAAGGATTATTCTCAGAGAAGTCAATAAGAAACAATCCAGAATCCTACTCTTTTTTGGCATATTTGTTTTGCCGAATTGCAACTAAATCCTCTAGGGCCTTGATTTTTCTTTCTTCTAAGATCAACTTTCTCTCCCTGTACCTCTCGTTTTCCTCTTGTTCTCCAGCTTTGAGTTCTAATGCTTGAGATTTTTTCCTATAGTACTCAGTCTTTGCATTCTTCCGTTTAGAAGGTGTTTTATTTTTTTCATCATATCTTAATACTTGCTCAGTTGAAGGCTGCTCATTATTGTTGTCATCAGTGTTTTGTGAAATATCACTATTGATATTGACTTCTGTTAAAATAAGGGAATCAATCACATGGGGGCTTTTAATATTCGGCTTGTTATTCAAGAACTCGTCCATTCTTTGGTAAAAGGAAAATCTTGTTGGTCCAGTACCCGTTTGTTTGTTTTTGTCTTTGCATACTTTATATGTCCTTAAAAGGTTTTTCCATTTTTGGGCACAAATCGTAGCAGGTACATCATATCCATGAGCAAGCATGTCTTGTGCTATGTTTTTCCACACAGATTTTCTTTTTTTTGGATGATTTAGTTCATCATAACGAGTTTCGACACATGATATTAATAGTAGAGTGTCATTCTCACCCCACACTTTTTTTTGTACGCTGCAAGATATACCTGCCCCCTCGCCTTCCAATAATTCATCCTCGTTATCCGGTGATAATAATGATGATTCAGTGTCTTCTTCAGCTGGGTCTTCGGCAGACTCTACTGTGTTATTTCTTTTTGCAAGACGCAGTAGACTGTTTAAAAATTCGTCATCTAAAAGTTGTAAAGTTATATATTTTATTATATATATAATTTAAATTAAAAGAAGCAATTTAAATAAATGTAAATAGACTTACCAACTAAAGCTCGATCCCTGTCTTCTTGTGAAACGAAAAACTTGAAGGTTTCAGCACTTTCGGGATCTGTCACGAAAATGGAAACTGCTTCCATCATAACAAAATTTAATTCTAATCTATTATTTAGATTTAGAGAATGACAAATAACAAGGTATAATCAAATCGAGAATACCCATAACCTCAACAAAATTTTACGTGACAAATGACACTGACGTGATCCGAAACAAATAACAAATGACAGAACAGACAGAACATCAGAACAATAAAAGCCAGTTTTATTTGATGCATTTTCGATCAGATCATTTTAGGTCAGTTCATTTAAAAGTGAACTGATCGAGACTGCAAATAAAAAGCAGCTAATATTATTATCCCCGACATAAAATTCATACACTCAAATTAACAAAATTTGTATGACATATTTTCTTTTTAAATCTCGAATTTTTACTGAAAAAAAAAGGTAAAATAGAGAAATTGTATAAAGTACATGGTTAATAATGTTACTAGGGCACTTATCGCGGTAGCAAGCGGCCCATTTTCTAAAATGACCGCGTGTGATAATCTATTGCTTGATAAAAAAACATGCTATTTTAAAACTGTTGATAATGATGATGCTATTATTATTACAGCGATTTGTGTCTACCTCAACCTAGAGAATGTATTTTATACTGTATACAGTGTCAATGTTCCTTTTTCTTGGGAATAATATGGGTTTTTAAATAATCCTGTAAATCTTTTAAATAATTATTTTGGAAATCGCAGGCAGGTTTCCTATTGTGAGATGAGATATTCTTTGGGGTTTTAAGTCAGGAACGTTCCTTTCACTTCTATTGGTTTATAGAAAACTGCTTGCTTTGTGACTTGTAAGATTTAGAAATGGGATTTTGCCGTGATTATTGTGGTTCGTGTGTATTTGATTTGAAAATTTTGTGCTGCACAATTTTGGCGCTTTTTCAGTTAATTTTGTTACTTAAGTGTGCCTCTCTACTATCAGTGTCTGACTACTATGGGTTTGGACCGACAGAGAGCCAGTCTTTCGGTAGTTTGTATGTGGCTTTTTGTCTAGATCTCGTGTGTGAGCCTGTAATAAGTGGGGTTGTCGATAAGTCCGTGCGTCCGTAAGTCCGTTAAAGTCTGTTATAATTTTTGAGAAAAATTGATTTATCGTTTGCATAGAAAAGTCCTGATGAACTATGCGGTTCATTATGTATCTAAGCATGTCTGCAATAATTTTCAACGCTCTTTTTTGAATTACCTGCAACTTATTAAGCTCCGTTTTGCTTATTTGTAGAGATTGATCTTAGTCCTATTACAAAGTCTCCTTCGCCTGTGAAGCAGTAGATAGAGCCTAATTGACGCAATGCAAGCTTTACTCTCCTAATTGAATTGAGTTCAGCCTTTGGTCAAATATAAGTCCTAGGTATTTCACCTCCTAGCACCAGTTCACTTGGACTCGATTGAACCGAACCCTTGTTTCAGGCCTGCGCACGGCGCTTTTTGAAAAAAAGATGAGCTTTCTCTTGGCAGGATTCAGGCGAATCTTTCAAGCAGAAAGCCATTTTGCCAGCTCGATTACGTGACTCTACATCCGGCTGACTATTTGTTGTTACACTTAATAACACGGTTAGGTAAGTTAAGTATATAGAATATAGTATCCCGCAGGGAAGTGCACAGCACTAATTTTATTTTTAAGGTATAGAAATGCGCGTATGTTATTTTAATTAAATAAAAATTATAGACATGTAATATTGATCTGAAAAAATAAACTACCTAAGTACAGGGTTATCCAACCAAGACTAGACAAGGCGATTTTTTGACTTTTCCTGTACTTTTATAAAAAAACTGAAATAGCCATCTTAAGTCATTTTCTCCCGCGAATTCGAATATCTTCAGCAAAAATCAATTGAACATCAAACAAAAGTACTAGGGGTCCTTTGATATTTTTTTAAATGGGATGCCGTATTTTTAATGAGCTTATCCGATTTCTCATATAAATTTTGATCTAAAATGTTGGATTTTTAATTCAAAAACGCCTTTTTTCTTCAGTTTTAAATTCGGAAAATGTTCGTCTACCGTAAGATTAATACCTGATAGATGGATACCCGTTTCACCTGCTTTAAAGCGTCCGTCAGTTAGACAAAATAATCAAGTTTCAAATTTCTATATATTTTTCACGAATTAATTACAAATAATGAAATATTCTTTAGAAGAACGGCTAAATGTAATAAAATTATATTACAAAAGTGGAGAGAATGCTCGACAAACACAAAGAACATTTTTTGAGAGTTTCCAGAGACACATTTCAGTGGATACAATTCTCAGAATTAAGACCCTATTTGAAGAAAGTAAGACATTGAAAGATAAGCCAAGAAAGATGAAAAGACGGAAAATAAGGGATCGAGCTATTGTTCAATATTTTACTATAAATCCGAAGAGTTCTATTCCGCAAGCGGTACGAGAAGTAAGGTATGGTCCAGGGCTCCGGAGAGTAAGCTATGGAACAGTTCACAGAACTTTAAAAAAATGTGGTCTAAAACCATATTGCATCCTTCCCGTTCAATACTTAACACAGCTTCAAAAAGAACTGCGATTTCGATTTGTTGCTTCAATGCTGATGAGAGAGCAAGACGAAGATTATAATTTATATAATAAAATTCTATGGAGTGACGAAGCGTCATTTACAACATCGGTGGTATACAATCGGAAAAATACAAGATACTGGGCAGCAGTTAACCCTCATAGATATGAAATGATAAAGTTTCAAGGTTGGAGCTCACTTAATGTTTGGTGTGGGATGTTAGAAAATCGAATTATTGGACCACTATTTTATCGTGGCTCTTTAACAGGCCAAAGATACCTCCATTTTCTTCATAACGATATCGAGGATTTCTTGGAAAGGTTGCCATTGCAAGCCTACAACAATATCATTTGGCAGCAGTTCGAGAAGTGGTAACATACCTAAACGAGCGTTACAATCAGTGGATTGGCCGTAACGGAACAATTCATTGGCCACCAGATAGCCCCGATATCACGCCAATGGATACATTTTTATGGGGTCATTTAAAAAATGTAGTTTATCAACGACCCAACAGAAGTCTGGAGGACATTCAGCAAAAAATTATAAATGAAATTAATAGACTTAACCAGGACCAAAATATTGTAAGAGATTCTTTGGAGAGATTGAAAAGGGGGCATCGGTCATGTTTTGAAAATAATGGAGGACACATAGAACAATTATATTATTGCGATTAAAGTTATTCACTTTAGTTTATAGTTTTTTCTAATATGTCATACTTTTTTATACGTAAGCAATAATAGATTTGCAAAAACTACTAAATTTGTAATTAATTCGTGAAAAATATATAGAAATTTGAAACTTGATTATTTTGTCTAACTGACGGACGCTTTAAAGCAGGTTAAAGGGTGAACAGGTGAAACGGGTATCCATCTATCAGGTATTAATCTTACGGTAGACGAACATTTTCCGAATTTAAAACTGAAGAAAAAAGGCGTTTTTGAATTAAAAATCCAACATTTTAGATCAAAATTTATATGAGAAATCGGATAAGCTCATTAAAAATACGGCATCCCATTTAAAAAAATATCAAAGTGACCCCTAGTACTTTTGTTTGATGTTCAATTGTTTTTTGCTGAAGATATTCGAGTTCGCGGGGGAAAATGACTTAAGATGGCTATTTCAGTTTTTTTATAAAAGTACAGGAAAAGTCAAAAAATCGCCTTGTCTAGTCTTGGTTGGATAACCCTGTACCTAGGAATAGTATTTGATAAAAATTTAAGGTAGAATAAACGTGTAAGATAATACTATATTAATAATTCAATAAGACGCATTTTCAGATTAAAATATTTAAATAAATTACATAATTGTATTGTTATTAATAATTGCAATTCAAATAATGTATTTCTCTTTTAATATTTTTATTAAGTTAACTCTCCACACGGTTAATACAGACAGACGACTGACTATTTATTCACCGATCGGTAATCCCTATACTCTTGGATGTTTACGCATTAAGTCACATTATATTTTTTATATTATACTAAAGTAATGTTCATAATCTTAGCTGTAAGACAACATTTAAAATGAGACATCGACAATCCCGGCGAGGTTTCGATAATGATAATAATAACTGGACCTTCCTGTAATTTTGAACAAAAATTAAAAATATTAGAAATCAATATTGGATCAAAGTTATTAGAAAATTCTTTATATTTGACAAAATAGCGTAAATGTAAACAGTATAAATAAGAACCATTTTTCATCATGGCTAATGGTTGAAATTTAAAGCTAATACAATGGCAACAAAATTGATTCTGTACTTGAGCATTTCTCGCTTTATAAATAATAATAATAATAATAATAATAAATATCTTTACTAATAACCAAGGCTAGCACTCGGGCTAGCATTTTGCACATAATCAATGAATGAAAGTGCTTTATTTTCCAAGAGGTATCATAATAGATAAATTCTATTGACAAAGCACGTTAACTTATACAACTGAGTTATGACACATGATTCAAAATTAGGAGTAAGACATCGACAATAAAGACATAACTAAGGTACGATCAAGCGTTTATCACATAACTTAACTTCATAACTAAATTGTTGTTAATTTAAAATATTATTTTTGTTTAACCTTTACACTTCACGCACACAAAAATAAAAACAAGATTGTGATAAAAATAGTAGCAAAAGTACCAACATAACACACATATAACAGTTGACATAAACAACAATTTAGAATCGATCACAAACGATAATCTGATAAAAATCATTAATACAAATTTAAAAAAAGTAAGATTAATTAAGAAAGTACGGAAAATTTAAGTAATTATTTTTTGATTGGTCTTAGGACAAAAAGTTTATATGTGGATCCCCAACGGCTCCGTTTTTCAGATACAAAGTGTTAAGATTTGATAAATTTCATATTTTCCTATACGGGGTTTCAATTTGAAAACTTTCAAGGCAACAATCTCGAAAACTACAAAAGTTGGAACAATGCAATTTAGTATACATGTTATTTGGGTAGGGGAACTACAGCCATCATACTTTAGTACCTCAAATGAAATGTCTCACTGAGTAGTATTTAGCTGCACAAAAGAAATCGATAGAAAAGAAAATTTGTAATTTGAATATAACAAAACTTGTAATTTATAAAAATCTTGAAATATTGAATCTTGTTGAAAATGTAGCAAATTTTCATGTAAGTTCCTATTTCCGGCAATATCCAGCTGATTTTGATTTGAAAATAGGTCGTACTATTGTTTACAACAAAATGTAATGCATTTTAAGCATTTAATCAAATAAAATAATATTTTGTTCTTTTCATTTTCAATTTTATTCAAATTACAAATTTTCTTATCTATCGATTTTTTTGTGCAGCTACTCAATTTTAAAGTGGTGGTGTGGGACGCCTAGGGGGTGACTGACCCCTTGGCTAAAGTATGGTGACTCTAGTTCCCTCTACTCAAGTAACATTTATACCAAATCGCGTTATTCTAACTGTTGCAGCATACGAGATATTTGTATTGAAAGTTTTTAAATTGACACCTTGTATATGTTGAATGGTGCCAGCTACTTCATTCAAACTTGGCACGCACTAATAGAATATTATATACTATATTTTGCAAGTAATAAGGTTTTTCTGATTCAACCATGAGCGTAGATATGGGTTACCTTCTTAGGATTCTCAAGCAAAAAAATTGCGCGCCACTGACTTTTTAAACTTTCAAAGCGTTAAATAAGATACACAAGAAGTGTGTGTTTTGATCATTTTTAATAGGATGAACCATTTTCGAGAATATTTCCTAATTCGGTTTTTATGCACGCCTATGGACAAATTTAAGTGCGAATTGCAAGAGCTTAACAAACATATGTTACGAGATAGATGTTATGAAAATAAATTTAATAATTTATGAACACACGCCTGGAACCGTTTAATTTCCGCAATTAAGAACATTCATTTTTGTGGGAAATTACTATTTTAATTGACAATAATAACAATTTTAAAAAATAAAAACGAAGATAATTCTTAAAATTGGCCAGAAACTAGGGAACACTGGAAAATTATAAGTAGACTATATACGCGTTTAAAACTTGAAACCGTTTTTAGAGAACTTTTAAAAAAACTATTCGAAAACATTTATTTCTATTCTATTAAACAAGGTGTGCTTTGAAGAATAATTGCAGTATTTAGGAAACAACTTGACAGGCACTATAAGATAATCAAATTGTTAATTTGTAGTTCCTCGAGCTTATTATTGGTGATTTTGTTCCGTTCAAAATGGTTTAATTTACCAATAGTAGAATGTATTTTTGTTATGCAAGACGTATCTATTATGAAAGATTTTCTCAACGTACGATGATTAATGCAAGAACTTTAATAAAACTCTACGCACGGCTTTCTAAAACAGGTACTTTTGAGACTACGGTCGTCATAGGAAGACCAGTAAAGTCCGTTCACAGATTTAAGAGAATGACTTACCGACTTGTCTTGACGCCTGTTTAAAACCAGACTGGGGTCTACACAGGCCCGCACTCAATTGTATTTCAAACATGGATGATTTGACACAAATAATAAACAATTTTGGATAGAATATATTATAATTAATTAATGCAAATACAGTTTACTCATTTAATTCATTTTCACTGTCACTATCAACACCTATGTTAACAATAAATCTTTCTGTAATATTCCCAATTTAAATGTATGAATTTTCAAGAGTTTTAATATGCGAAACACAATTTTTCCAGCTACTCACAGGCACATCCAATACACTAGCGTGATACATTATTACGTCCAAAGGCAGATTTTAATTGATGCCATATAATATGTTCTATGGGATAGAATATACAGTGATACGGCGGAAGCCTTACCACTGTATGCCCCTTACTTTTAGCGTAGCTGTCGCAGTAGTATTCCTTTTCTAGGTTCATAAATTTAAGCACCTCAAGTAACTCTCTTTTAGTGTAACTTTTGTGAAAATATATATCATTCTGATACATAAATTCCTGTATTGCCATTTTCGTATCTTTTGAACCAGGGTGCGCTTGTTTAACTGTCTACTGTGGTCACTTGCGTTGTCCATAACAATCACACTGTGTGGAGAAAAATTAGGAATTAACTTATTTACGAACCAATCCTCCAATAACTCCGCTGTGGTATCGTTATGGTAATCCAAACAGGAGTCATTTATATTCTTGGCTGCCAATGAAAGTGCATTTGGTACCCAACCATCTTCGGAACCTGCATGTACTATGGTTATTCTTTTTACTCTGTTAGATGGTGCCTTTGTTCTACACCTCTCACTAGAATCAACCCAACCTTTTGATGGGGTATCATGGGTATCAAACCAGGTTTTATCTAAGTATATAATAGGTCTGTTTTCACTTCTGCACTGAGCGATTTTTGTCAAATATTAAAATCGCCATGCCTTAAGTCGTTGCGATTCCATGATAACTTGCCGTTTATCGACTTTTTTAAATTTAAAGCCAATTCGTTGAAGACACTTCCACAGCGTTGTCCTACCGCAATTGATATCCAATTTTATCTATCTCAGGTCTTTTTAGTAAATTATCCAGTGTTGGTACCATATGCTCTTCATACATTTTATAGATTTTGCGTCGGTCTAAATCTTCATCGCTGCGATCTAACTTTTTGCAAGTCCCAGAATATTTCCTTCTTTTCCTTTCGGTGATGGTTTTATTCACAATTTTCCATACGGTTTTTTCCGAAATTTTAGTCAATGTGGCTGTTCCTTCAATACATTCCATTTTACTCAACTTTTCACGTTCTATTAGAGTTGTATATACATTTTTTATAATCTCTTTAGAATTTAAAGATAAGTAAGAAAACAAGGTCTGTCTATACCACCAAAATAAAATATATTTGTCCTTTTAGGGTGAAATAAGGGTTAAAGAGTATACATAATTTAAATTTGATATTAGGTTGTACTAGTTTCGACTTTAGAAAAAGCAACCCAGTAATTAAGAAATATGTTTTTTAGGATGTAGCTAAATAAACTAAAACAAATTAGAAGAGGGGGAAGAGTGGTTCAACAATATACGGTCATAACGTGTACCCTGTGCAGCCAATGGATTCGACAGCAGATAATTATGAACGTGATGCTACTTTAAGCAATCAAGGAAAATAAATGTGAATAAGTAATAGAGGCCAAAATTCTTAATGGGACAATTTATAGTTATGTTATGCTATATAGATGTCAATAACATGTTAAATTAAGAAAGTTCAATAAAATAATCGTTTCATGAAACAACTCAGTGAGGGGACATGATTTATATTTTTTGGTGGGTCAGAATTAAATAAGAAAAAAAAGGGGGGGGGGGAGGGAAATTAAAATAAGTTTAAAAACCAGTTACGTCATTGAGTAAAATAGGGAGTCATCTGAACGGAGAAAAATTATTTCTATTTAAAATTGTTTTACGGAAATATCATAATATGTGGTCTCACAATGTAGACTTTAGTTTTGTGTGTGGTAATATTATCATGTACTCACCAAATTGTCAATATTCATAGCATAATTTCTCAATCAATTTATATTTTTGAATGTTCAAATAAATTCACTGAAGCCTATGTTGCGATTTTCTTTTTTTTTTTCCTTTTGGCAATTGAGACACAAATTAGCAACATGACTTAAGATTGATGCTGTTCGAAGCAAATGTCGAAATAAAATGGAGGGTATCTCTGATATCAGTACTATAAATTTCTTTTTTATATTATTTAAAATTCGTATCTCCGGGTATCAACTGTCAAGTCGATAGGCGGCAAAATTTAAACAGGAATCATCTATCCCCTCACTGAGTTGTTTCATGAAACGATTATTTTATTGACCTTTCTTAATTTAACATGTTATTGACATCTATATAGCATAACATAACTATAAATTATCCCATTAAGAATTTTGGCCTCTATTACTTATTCACATTTAATTTCCTTGATTGCTTAGTAGCATCACGTTCATAATTATCCGCTGTCGAATCCATTGGCTGCACAGGGTACACGTTATGACCGTATATTGTTAAACCACTCTTCCCTCTCTTCTAATTTGTTTTAGTTTATTTAGGTACATCCTAAAAAACATATTTCTTAATTACTGGGTTGCTGAAGATGACTTTTTCTAAAGTCGAAACTAGTACAACCTAATGTCAAATTTAAATTATGTATAGTCTTTAACCCTTATTTCACCCTAAAAGGACAAATATATTTTATTTTGGTGGTATAGACAGACCTTGTTTTCTTTCATAATCTCGCCACAGAAAATGGACTACTTCTTGAATCTTAAAGATAAGTGTCTTCTTCCATTTTCATTTCCGTACTGTGGTTGTACCTGTACCCCCTCCGGCTGTTCTATACTAGATTCGCCAATCCACGGCGCCACATATTTGGATAATTAAAGCTGCGTTTTTATTTTACACGAACTAATAAAATTACTGGTTTTGCAACACTGATTTGTCTACTTATTTTTTTCCTATTATTTAATAAAGCTTTGTAAACTAATTACGGTCAAGAACGGTCCCTACCTAAATAATAAAATCATTATCTCTATGATCCTTGAAACCCTTTCAACAAAGAATTTTATGATGGGTGATAACTAAAGGCAGGTAGTCATTCTCTAAAATCTGTGAACGGACTTTAACAGTTAGAACAATTCAGATTGACGAAGCCGTCCTAAACAATATGGCAAATTTTAAGAGACCAGCAACTATATCCGTAGCACTTGTATAACGTGTGCAAGCTTTATTGCCGAGGGATTTGCCTCTGAGAGAGAGAGAGAGAGAGAGAGAGAGAGAGAGAGAGAGAGAGAGAGAGACTTTTGTTACTGGTTACGAACTAAAGTGGTAAGAGATTCAAATTTTTTATGTAAAATATTGTTTACAGACGAAGCTTGTTTTTCTTGTAATTCAATTATTAATTCCCATAATAATCATATGGGCCTAAGATAATCCACACGCCATGATAAAAAATAAATTTCCAAAAATGTTTTTGCTCAATATTTCGGTTGGAATTATTGTCGGTGACCACCTTATTGGACCTCATTTTCTCCCACCTAGGCCTAATGGAAAACAATATCAAATATTTTTAGAGCACAATCTACCTCAATTATTAGAGAAAACTTCACTTACAAAAAGATATCGTATGTGGTACATGCACGACGGTGCACCGCCACATTTCAGTCTAGTTGCGCGTGAATTTTTGGATGTAAATTATCCTTATCGTTGGATCGGGAGAGCAGGTCCACAACCATGGCCTCCTCGGTCGCCTAATATGAATTCTTCAAATTACTATTTATGAGGACACCTTAAATCATTGGTGTACAAAACTCCTGTTCAAAATGAATAGAATAGTCAATTCATGTTTAATAATTAAAAATACAGCAGGTATTTTCGAGAGAGCCCGTAATTTAATGCTGAGGCGAATAGACGGTTGCATTGCGGCTGAAGGTGATCATTTCTAGAACTTAATCTAAGAAAATGTTACTCTTAAGTTTTTACCTAATTTTAAGAACTGTTTTAGTTTCTATTTGTTGAAATTCTTATCAATATTAATTAAGAAAATAATTTACCACAAAAACTAAAATGGACTATCATTATTTAAATGCCCCTTATCACGAAAATTAAACGGTTCCCCACGGAAATATACTCCCTCTTCCTATCCACCTTGCAGGAAATGTGTCGTCAAGAAATTGACGAACGTTTGCCGCAAAATGTGCCGGACATCCATCGTGTTGGAAAACCATAGTTCTGCGAATATTCAAGGGCACATCTTCGAGAAGAATTGGGAGTTCGTTATTTAAAAAGCGTGAATATCTTTGCCCTCATTAAATACAAACGGTCCAATTATTCTGCCACCCAAAATGCCTCACCAGACATTGACACTCCATCTTCCTTGATGCTGCACCTCCCGCATCCAATGGGGATTATCACGCGACCAATAATTCATATTATGGCGGTTTACTCCTCCATTACTATGGAAAGTAGCTTCATCAGTCCACAAAATTCTGGAGAGGGGACTTCTATCTTCCAATATCATATTGAGCAACCAATAGCAATGATCCAATATTCTATCATAATCTTGCGGGGTCAAAGCCTGGTGGAGCACAATATGGTAGGGATGTAGCCTAAAGAAAAACACAAATACTTATTAAAGTTGAAAATCAAAATCAAAAATCAAAATCATTTATTTTCCACAAATTGACACAAAAGTGTATGGAAGTCGTCAAATAGTAAACACATCGTTCAACAGAAAATACATAGATTAACATAAATCACACCATACTTATTACAATATATAAAAATTCACATATTTTAGTAAACTATAAACAATAATAGATAATAGATTGACTGTATTGGAGCTAGTCTTCTAAAAATTCACGCAGATTATAAAAACACCTGTCAATTAAAAATTTTCTTAATCTAATTTTAAAAACATTCAAACTGCTGCTCTCTGATATACCATTTGGCAGCCTATTAAACATTTTCGGGGCCAAATTTACTACAAAATTTTTTGATATATTAAGTCTACTGTATGTTAGTGAAAAATTTTTACAATTTCGAGTATAATAGTGATGGAAGTCTCCATTTCTGGAAAAACCATCCCGATTCTTGAAAACAAACAAGCACAATTCAGATATAACAATAGATGGGACCGTTAAAATTTGAAGTCTTTTAAAAAGGGGTCTGCAAGGAGTAGTCGATGTGACACCCACCATACATCTCAATATTCGCTTTTGACTCTTAAATACGCCCTCAGCATAAGGTGAAACGCCCCAAAACTGAACGCCATACAATAGTCACCAGAGCGAAATAAACATTTATTAAGTGTGGCCTGTCCAATATATCTTTAAGGTTTCGCATTAAATAACAGAGACTATTAAGTTTTGTTGATAAATTCAAACAATGAAATTCCCAGGAGAGGGTGTCATCCAAAGTGACACCCAGGAATTTACTACTTTTTTTACGCTCAACTTCATTGTGTTGACATTTCAAATCAATATCTAAATTAAGACGGGTTTGGGGTGTATGAAATACCATATAATTAGTTTTTTTGGTGTTAAGAAATAAGTCATTACACATGAACCATTCATTCAATTCTGTTAAAGCCCTATTTGCCACAAAATTAGAAGAACAAGATCTATTTGTCTCTACTATGGCGGAAGTATCATCTGCATACATTGTTACAGTACTATAAGTCACATTTGTAGGAAGAGGATTTACAAAAATAAGAAACAACACTGGCCCGAGCACAGATCCCTGTGGTACACCGATTGAGGTCTCCACCGTCTCTGAGCGTACGGTGCCAGTGTCAGTACACCGATCTCTGACCTCTACATACTGAGAACGTTGATCTAGGTATGATGAAAACCATTGCAGATTGACACCCCTTATACCATAGGATTCCATTCTATCAATAAGAATACGATGATTGACACAGTCGAACGCCCTGCTCAGATCACAAAAGATCCCAACTGGGCGCTCGCCCGCTTCCAATCTCTCAATAATATCAGTCAAGAAGGTAAAAATGGCGGAAGAAGTGGATTTTTTGGCGATAAATCCATGTTGTTGTGTAGACAATATATTATATTTTTCTAAATAGGACGAAAGTCTATCGAGCATAGCATACTCAAAAACCTTCGACAAGCATGAGGTTAATGCAATTGGGCGATAACTTTCAGGCAAAGTCGGGTCACCGTTCTTTGGTACTGGTATAACCTTGCAAAGTTTTAGCTCCGCAGGAAAGATGCCCGTCTCAATAGATAAATTAATTAAATAAGTTAACGGCTTAATACAAAAAATTGCAGTTTTTTTAAACAGATCTAGTGGAAATTCATCTGGTCCAGCGGACTTTTTATTTTTAATTTTATTTTTTATAATATTTAATAGTTCGTCTTCCGTAAAAGTCAAAACGCACATACTGTGCAGAAAAGTGGGTAATTTTGTAATAGACTTGTTGGTGTTTGTTTTGTTAATGTTTCTTATTATATTTTTAGAAGACTCTATGAAGTGTTTATTGAACAAATTTGCTATAGTTTTTGAATCCGTAATCAACTCATTACCATTACTAATTTGAAAGTCAGGACATCTTTTTGTTTTGTTACCATTCATTGCCGACACCACAGACCACATTGTCTTCGACTGATTTTCCGAGTTAAGAATCTTTCTTTGGTAATGATTTCTTTTACTATCTTTAATCAATTTCTTATGTTTGGCACTCTCCAACCTATACACAGCGTCCAGCCCGGGATCGTTCCTCCTACAACAGTGTAGATTTCTAAGCCTTGCACCAGACTCCCTAATCTCATGCGTAACCCATGACCTCCGTGTCCTATTATAACCCCCCTCTGACCTCTTCCGAGGAAAGCATAAATTAAAGTACCAAAGGTAGGCGTCATAAAAACACCTAAATTTTGCATTAAAACCAACTGTGTCGTAAACGTCATCCCATGACTCATTTTTTAGATTTAAAATAAAATTATTTACATTATCCTCACTAAAACTTCTATATACCCTATTGACTCTGCCCGAGAGATACGGTCGGATTCCTGTATTAAAAAGAACAGTTTCATGATCCGAGATAGTGTTTCCTTCTGCCACTGCATTGTCACAGTCAAGATTGGTAAAAATTAAATCCAAAGTTGTAGCGCTATTAGACACAATACGCGTCGGAACCCTAACCATACCTTTCAGGCCGAAAGTCAACATTAAATTTGAAAAGTCTTCTCCATTAGCAACACTAAGTGAATTTGTATTAAAATCACCCAAGAGTACAATAGAGCGATTTGTTTTATAATGCCTGTAACAATCTTTTTGTGCTTGTTACAACGTTAATGGATGGCCCGAGTTTTATCAAATTTTGACCAATTTAAATAATTAAATTTTTTTAAAATTTTTGAATACGCCCCTGTCTAAAAGGTTCTAGACCCAGGCCGATTCGTCTTAATATAATAACCTACGTATAGGCAACCCGTAATATGACGATATGCATGACTAGCTGTCGGAATATCACTTGCACACCCAGATGGTATTAAGCTATCTTTTACATGTTTGGGATGACTGCCGGGTTTTTTGACGTTGCCTAACCTAGTATTTTGGATGCATTTAGTTTCGGGTCAAACGTGCATCTATTTTCATGGCTTTTTTGGTTAAAATGAGTAGATTTCCGTTTTCAAGTTCAAAGTGCCCTCCAGCTTTACTTGTCATTTCCGGAAGTCACATGGGTTTTCGAAGCAGTACGAGTCACGAGTGGGAAGTTGTTTTTTTGATAGGAAAGTCTATTTAAGGACTTTACGGCGTAGTGCCTAGGTCTGTTCGTTCTATATACCGGTCCAGAAGACTTGAACAGCAGGTGACGAAAATATAAAAATTATGGTTTTGTGTTGAAATATTCACATTTTATATGTGTCGGCAATGGCCGGATCGGAATTTAACATAGAAGCTGTCTTTTGAGCCTTAAATGGGATTGTTTCGTCACCTAGACCGTAGGAAGCCCGACCATCTGGTGAGTAGTATTTTTGGGTTTCACAAAATGGCGTCCTAATGTCCACGTTTTGTTTTAGGTTTCATTATTTATTATCTTTCATTATTTATTATCTTTCATTATTTATTATCTTTTATTAACTTTCATTATTTATTATCCTTTATTAGCCTTTATTATCCTTCACTATTCATCATTTTTCTTTTATCAACTTCATTTTCTACTTCCTTTATCTACTTCGATTACCGTCTATTTTTCTTTTATCTTCTGGTTCTTTTATCTCCTACATCTTTTATCCTCTACCTTTATTACCTTCTACTTCTATTTTCTACGTTCTACATGGATTTAGCCATGTGTTGGAAATGCTTAAGTCAGTATTCGTAATCTGGAGTCTTCCTCTTAATTCTTTACCCTGCTATGGATCCCATGTCTGGAATGGAGGATGTATGTCTTAGAGAGGCCAAGACGAGTGGGGGTGTCATTTTGGATGAAGTTCCTGTTTCGGTGCATGTGCCGGTCACCCCGACGTGCTGTATGGTCAACCGTCCACATTGATCTGATGCTGGAGTTTGACGCATAATCCGTCGTGCCTGTCTGCTAGAGTCCTGCCTTACATGAGCTAAGTAGCATATTTTTTCTCCTTGTTTACTGCACTAACACCACTTCCGACTAATTTTTGTTAAATTTCATAAGATATAACACAAAAAAACCCTTCCTTTGAGTTTGAATAAGTAAATTTCATGTGTCCAATAATTCAGGATAATTTCACCTCTATACTTCAGTTAAATCACTCGTAATGTACTATTAATGGGCCTAGAGCCACCTTTTTATGTCATATTGCTAAAATACCTCTTTTATTCACTTGTAACGTTTTGACTGGCACAATGCCACACTTACCGGACTTAACCTTTTTTATTTGATGACTGATAGCCACTAAAAGTCAATTTGTTAACCCTTAACTTAATTTCCTATGTTATAAATCTTTTATGTGGTGATTTGGTAGACTGTATTATATTTGTATATTCTTCCCTCTGTATATTTTTATGTATAGTGTATAATTACCCTAGCTTCGCTTAAGACTGTTGTAAATTCTTGTAGATTTCGCTTAAAGTGGATGGGTCAATCCAGTAATGTACATATTACCTAAACTGCTTATCTTGTATCATACGAAACTTAGTTTTCAATTTAAAACCGAAACCTCCCTCGTCAAGGAATGCTTGAGTGGTTGGTCTATTTATTGTAAATTCATTTGTATATTAATCCCTAGTAGGTTTTATGATTACCTAGCTGGAACAGGCTAGTTTTGATTTATGATACTAACTTTCACTCGTTAAGGAGTCTAAGATGGTTTTTTAATTCTCTTAAATTGAGATTTACATTAAACAAAAAACGTAAGTCTTACTTTCTAACAGAAGTAGCGGTTAAATGTTTAATTTTTAAGTATAAATCTATTACTTCCTCAGGAAGTATGCGTTTTCGCACTAAAGTTATTGAGATATTATATCTGTAATTTCTTTATTTTTGCTTAATGTGATTAAGATATCCCTATAGAGTATTGAGTTATTTCTATAGCTGAAATTTTCTCTATTTTGACTTAATTTTATTAAGATACCCCTATGAAGTTGTTGGGATATTCCTATATCGGTAACTTCTTCATTGGACTTACTCTCGTAATGGATATACCTATATCTGTTGTGAGCAGGTTAATAAGAGACTGATAATCTCGGTTTTGAATGCATTACTTACTGACCCAGATATTTTAGTCACCATCAGTATGTATCTTTTGTCATTCTAGGTTTTGGCTATATATCTATTAGTTAGACTTAGCTAGATAATCTTTACCTTCACCCCTAAGCTATTTTGCTGGGAACATAACTAAAGTTTTAAGTTCCCATTTCTATTTTGGAATAGGGCATGGTAAATGTTTTTATTAATATAACCTGGAAGTGATATTACTATTTATGAATTTGATTCTAAATTCTAACTCACTTTAAATTCTGGCGTAGGGAATGCTATATATATATGTATATGACTTTATATTAACTTTACTTTCATTGACTTTACTATAAAGAACATTTTATTTTCAATTTTGGCATAATGAATGCTATAATTTGATTTAGTTACATTAAATTTAAATTCTGTTTTATTTTGGTCACTACCTTTAAAGTAATTACACTTTAATTATGTTCAAAGCTTTATTTAGTATTTGACTCCTATTATTGGGTGTTTAGAAAGAATCCTCACTTCTTATTCTGTTTGATTTCCTACGATCTAATATATCTTTTAGTGGAGCTGTCTAGCTCATGTCATATCTTTTTCTATGTTATTTTTTATATCTTCTTTCTCTGATTTAGTTGCTTAGCCTTTTATTCAAATTCTTTTTCTATGTTATGTTTATTTCTTCCTATATGAATAAAATGGGTGTTAGTTGGAAAATATTATTCTTTTAATTAATAAAATAGGAATTGATTGAAATAATTGTTTTATTCATACTGCTTTCTCTTTCAGGGCTAGGGAACTAAATATTCTGTTTACTCTTTTCTTTATAATCTTTTTCAACCCCTTTGGTTGATGGCGCCCAAAAATCTTATCTGAATTAAATCTACGACCTTAGCTCTCAAGCGAATTAAAAAACTGAGTGGCCGTGGTGACCCAAGTAATTAATTAATAAACATATCAACGAGAACATCTTAAGATTAATTGAATAAAATAAAGTACCTAATTAAGAATTTTTTTTTTTATGTTTTTTTAAATTTTTTATTTTTTATTAATTATTACAAATGACGCTCTAACGTGGGGCCAGGAATAACATTTTGTGGGTAGCTCAGTCGTATGTAACTAGTAAAATTTTTAACAACATTTCAGATAAAAATCTTCATTTTTCCTTGCAGAGATATCTTTCTAAACACAATAAATTTCTATATTTTTGGCTTGGCTAGAGATATTATTTTGACCATTTTTTAATTGTATTTGGAATTTTTAGGTACATTTTGGTATAGAGAAAAATGTCTAAAATGAACCCTACCTACCTGTGGAAAGATGAGTTGGTTTGGGAACTCTGCGTCAGAGGAATCCAGGCTGATCCAGGATCAAAAGTCAACATCCTCAAATCCTTATTGCGACAGCTACAGAAAGCTGAGAAAGATGATTCTATCGTGCCTCATCCGGCGATATCGATGGATTTTCAACAGGAAACACAAATATGCCAAAGAAAACTCGTGATATTACAAGGATTGGTAACCATTTTTAATTCCAATAAAGAACATGTTGATTATAAAAGAGCTATGTCACGTTTACTACATGTTAAACGTAGATTAGAGTATATCTCTTCTGGTAACCCAGAAGAAGATAATTTCAAATCCGAACTTATAACGGAAACAACCTCTCTTATTGCCAATTTAAAGGCAAAAGCTCAAAATAATGACGTCAATCTTTTGCATTTCAAGGACACAGATGAAAGTTCTTCAGAGACCTCGTATGAAAGCGATTCTGAAACTCCTGAAATTGTAAATTCTCGTAGAGTATCTTTTGCGACCGACGAACAAAAAGTAAATCCAGGAGAAAATCCTAAAATAATTATTCATTCTGACGTTCTTGTTCGTGGGCCAGCACAGGAGGCTTCGCAATTAAATTCCGTATCTCAACATATGAGTAACAATAATGATTTTGAAAGCTCTATTTAACCAACCTGTTCTCATACATTACAGACTAAAACCTTGTTTAGTAGGGACATACAAGAAAACATCAACTTGTATAGACGACAATTTAATTTAAACTCAATATCTCAAAATAAAGTTGATAATGGCGAAAATTTAATTGATAATGACTTTGAAAGCTGGGTTCAACCAAATTGTTCCCGCACACCAAATCTTGCAACCTTATCTAGTAGAGACACCCAACAAAATACCAACTTAAACACATGACAGTTACAGAAAAAGACCTTTTGGCCATAGTACACGCTGTACTAAAGTTTAGGTCTTATATAGAGGGTGGCCCAACTTTCACAATTTTAACTGACCATTATTCCTTGCAGTGGCTTTTCCGTTTAGAAAACCCCATGGGTAGATTAGCTAGAATGTCCATCTTGCTGTCACAATTTAATTTTGTTATTAAGCATAGGTCTGGCACCTCAAACGTCGTCGCAGACGCACTTAGTCGTAGTTTTCCAGAAATTTCCTCAATAGATAACGTTCCACTAGATAAATGGTATTCACAGTTGAGGGATAAAATACAAAAACATCCTCAAAAATATCCAGCTTTTCGAATAGAGGGTAATAACTTATATAAACATTTCCCCAGTAGTCACAATGTTCAAATTAACCAAAAAGATTGGAAACTAATCATACCACGAATTAAAAGATCGAAAGTCTTAGAAAAATTTCATGATAATCCATTAGGTGCACATTTTGGTTTTAAAAAGTGTCTCGATAAAATTTTAGAACAATGCTGGTGGCCAGGGATTAGACAAGATATAAAGACGTATATTTCTCGTTGTCAGGTTTGTAATGAACAGAAAGCTTCTCAATTTGCTAGGGCTGGTCTCATGGGGGCACCTAAGAATATTTCCACACCATTTAAATTACTTTCTATAGACCTTCAGGGACCTTTTCCAAAATCCAGGTCCGGCTTTTGTTATTTGCTCGTCGTAATAGACTGGTTCACCAAATTTACTTTTATTCATAAAATGAAACGAGCTTTGACTAAAGAAATTTGTAGCTTTCTGGAGGAAATAGTTTTTATATATTTTGGCGTTCCCCAAGTTCTAGTAGTAGACAATGGTACGCAGTTTAAATCAAAAGAATTCACCAGCCTGATGAATAGTTATAAAGTAGGTCACATCTGGTACAATGCCCGATACCATCCTCAAACAAATAACGTAGAGCGTGCAAATAGAGTGATAGGCACCGCGATTAGGTCCTATATTAAAGAAAATAACCACCGTGACTGGGACAAACACGTACACCACATATGTAACGCTATAAACACCACTACACACATATCAACTGCGTTTTCACCAGCTTTCTTAACTTTTGGACGTAACTTACCTACCTCTGGAGATTATTTTGGTATCATAGAAAGTAAAAATCTTTGTCCCTATAAATTTGACGACAGACAAAACTTAGCTCAAGAACTTTCTAAATTACCAGACGTTTATGAACAAGTTATTAAAAACATCAATAAAGCTTATGAGCGAAATAAGAAATATTATGATTTGAGAAAGAGAAATATTGAGTTTGATGTAGGTGACGTAGTCTATAAAAGAAATTTCATCTTGTCTGACGCTGGGAATTATTTTTCTAAAAAACTGGCAAAGAAATTCATTAAATGTAAAATCATTAAGAAAATTTCTCCAATCATTTATGAACTTAAGGATGAGCACGATAAAAGCATCGGTCGGTATCACATTAAAGATCTTAAATCCCCTCTGGATAGCAGTCTTGATCTTGAAGACGCTGACCAGCCCTAGACCCAACCGTTTTCCATAGCTAGTAAGTTAGTAATTAAGACTAAAATATAAACCGAAATGTATATTGTATCTCAAATGTAAAGGCAACCTGTAGCCTAAAAATTTTTTGGTAATTAGACGTTAAGAGGTGCTCAATTGTCCTGAATTATTTCTTATTTTTTTTAATTTTTTGTTGAAAGGGGGTATTTGTAACAATCTTTTTGTGCTTGTTACAACGTTAATGGATGGCCCGAGTTTTATCAAATTTTGACCAATTTAAATAATTAAATTTTTTTAAAATTTTTGAATACGCCCCTGTCTAAAAGGTTCTAGACCCAGGCCGATTCGTCTTAATATAATAACCTACGTATAGGCAACCCGTAATATGACGATATGCATGACTAGCTGTCGGAATATCACTTGCACACCCAGATGGTATTAAGCTATCTTTTACATGTTTGGGATGACTGCCGGGTTTTTTGACGTTGCCTAACCTAGTATTTTGGATGCATTTAGTTTCGGGTCAAACGTGCATCTATTTTCATGGCTTTTTTGGTTAAAATGAGTAGATTTCCGTTTTCAAGTTCAAAGTGCCCTCCAGCTTTACTTGTCATTTCCGGAAGTCACATGGGTTTTCGAAGCAGTACGAGTCACGAGTGGGAAGTTGTTTTTTTGATAGGAAAGTCTATTTAAGGACTTTACGGCGTAGTGCCTAGGTCTGTTCGTTCTATATACCGGTCCAGAAGACTTGAACAGCAGGTGACGAAAATATAAAAATTATGGTTTTGTGTTGAAATATTCACATTTTATATGTGTCGGCAATGGCCGGATCGGAATTTAACATAGAAGCTGTCTTTTGAGCCTTAAATGGGATTGTTTCGTCACCTAGACCGTAGGAAGCCCGACCATCTGGTGAGTAGTATTTTTGGGTTTCACAAAATGGCGTCCTAATGTCCACGTTTTGTTTTAGGTTTCATTATTTATTATCTTTCATTATTTATTATCTTTCATTATTTATTATCTTTTATTATCTTTCATTATTTATTATCCTTTATTAGCCTTTATTATCCTTCACTATTCATCATTTTTCTTTTATCAACTTCATTTTCTACTTCCTTTATCTACTTCGATTACCGTCTATTTTTCTTTTATCTTCTGGTTCTTTTATCTCCTACATCTTTTATCCTCTACCTTTATTACCTTCTACTTCTATTTTCTACGTTCTACATGGATTTAGCCATGTGTTGGAAATGCTTAAGTCAGTATTCGTAATCTGGAGTCTTCCTCTTAATTCTTTACCCTGCTATGGATCCCATGTCTGGAATGGAGGATGTATGTCTTAGAGAGGCCAAGACGAGTGGGGGTGTCATTTTGGATGAAGTTCCTGTTTCGGTGCATGTGCCGGTCACCCCGACGTGCTGTATGGTCAACCGTCCACATTGATCTGATGCTGGAGTTTGACGCATAATCCGTCGTGCCTGTCTGCTAGAGTCCTGCCTTACATGAGCTAAGTAGCATATTTTTTCTCCTTGTTTACTGCACTAACACCACTTCCGACTAATTTTTGTTAAATTTCATAAGATATAACACAAAAAAACCCTTCCTTTGAGTTTGAATAAGTAAATTTCATGTGTCCAATAATTCAGGATAATTTCACCTCTATACTTCAGTTAAATCACTCGTAATGTACTATTAATGGGCCTAGAGCCACCTTTTTATGTCATATTGCTAAAATACCTCTTTTATTCACTTGTAACGTTTTGACTGGCACAATGCCACACTTACCGGACTTAACCTTTTTTATTTGATGACTGATAGCCACTAAAAGTCAATTTGTTAACCCTTAACTTAATTTCCTATGTTATAAATCTTTTATGTGGTGATTTGGTAGACTGTATTATATTTGTATATTCTTCCCTCTGTATATTTTTATGTATAGTGTATAATTACCCTAGCTTCGCTTAAGACTGTTGTAAATTCTTGTAGATTTCGCTTAAAGTGGATGGGTCAATCCAGTAATGTACATATTACCTAAACTGCTTATCTTGTATCATACGAAACTTAGTTTTCAATTTAAAACCGAAACCTCCCTCGTCAAGGAATGCTTGAGTGGTTGGTCTATTTATTGTAAATTCATTTGTATATTAATCCCTAGTAGGTTTTATGATTACCTAGCTGGAACAGGCTAGTTTTGATTTATGATACTAACTTTCACTCGTTAAGGAGTCTAAGATGGTTTTTTAATTCTCTTAAATTGAGATTTACATTAAACAAAAAACGTAAGTCTTACTTTCTAACAGAAGTAGCGGTTAAATGTTTAATTTTTAAGTATAAATCTATTACTTCCTCAGGAAGTATGCGTTTTCGCACTAAAGTTATTGAGATATTATATCTGTAATTTCTTTATTTTTGCTTAATGTGATTAAGATATCCCTATAGAGTATTGAGTTATTTCTATAGCTGAAATTTTCTCTATTTTGACTTAATTTTATTAAGATACCCCTATGAAGTTGTTGGGATATTCCTATATCGGTAACTTCTTCATTGGACTTACTCTCGTAATGGATATACCTATATCTGTTGTGAGCAGGTTAATAAGAGACTGATAATCTCGGTTTTGAATGCATCACTTACTGACCCAGATATTTTAGTCACCATCAGTATGTATCTTTTGTCATTCTAGGTTTTGGCTATATATCTATTAGTTAGACTTAGCTAGATAATCTTTACCTTCACCCCTAAGCTATTTTGCTGGGAACATAACTAAAGTTTTAAGTTCCCATTTCTATTTTGGAATAGGGCATGGTAAATGTTTTTATTAATATAACCTGGAAGTGATATTACTATTTATGAATTTGATTCTAAATTCTAACTCACTTTAAATTCTGGCGTAGGGAATGCTATATATATATGTATATGACTTTATATTAACTTTACTTTCATTGACTTTACTATAAAGAACATTTTATTTTCAATTTTGGCATAATGAATGCTATAATTTGATTTAGTTACATTAAATTTAAATTCTGTTTTATTTTGGTCACTACCTTTAAAGTAATTACACTTTAATTATGTTCAAAGCTTTATTTAGTATTTGACTCCTATTATTGGGTGTTTAGAAAGAATCCTCACTTCTTATTCTGTTTGATTTCCTACGATCTAATATATCTTTTAGTGGAGCTGTCTAGCTCATGTCATATCTTTTTCTATGTTATTTTTTATATCTTCTTTCTCTGATTTAGTTGCTTAGCCTTTTATTCAAATTCTTTTTCTATGTTATGTTTATTTCTTCCTATATGAATAAAATGGGTGTTAGTTGGAAAATATTATTCTTTTAATTAATAAAATAGGAATTGATTGAAATAATTGTTTTATTCATACTGCTTTCTCTTTCAGGGCTAGGGAACTAAATATTCTGTTTACTCTTTTCTTTATAATCTTTTTCAACCCCTTTGGTTGATGGCGCCCAAAAATCTTATCTGAATTAAATCTACGACCTTAGCTCTCAAGCGAATTAAAAAACTGAGTGGCCGTGGTGACCCAAGTAATTAATTAATAAACATATAACAAGAACAATCATAAGTTGAATAAAGTAGAAAAGAATCCTTTCTTTTTTTTATCTTTTTTATCCTTTTTTAATTTTTTATTTTTTATTAATTATTACATGCCGGTCTAACATTTCATTTATATTTTTTACAAATATATCAAACTGTCCTGCAGGCGATCTATAACAATTAAAAATGAATAAATCATTCTTTCCATCATACTGCATACATCGCAGTCCACACACTTCAAATTGTTTTTCCACACAGAACTCATCTAAGTCAATCCTATTGCACTTAATATTATTTTTTGCCCATATCGCCACTCCACCGTGGATAGTCTGCCTCCGGCAGTAGAAAGACTGAAGAGAATATCCCTCCACTGTCATGCCACCAACATGTTCCTCTTTTGCCCATGTTTCCGTCAAGCAATAAAAATTTATATTATGATTACCGTAGTTGATATGTAAATAGTCAGATTTAGCATCAGTATGACCCCTAACATTTAGAAGAAGAATATCATATGGGTTTGGCTTTGTTTTTGTCGGAGAGCATGACTGATTTTTATTTATTAATGTTGTCAAGCATGAGTTTTCTTGGTTATTCTCGGATGAAAAAACCGATTTATGCATGCTCCCCTAGGCCATAAAGTAGGTGCCATAGCGGCGGAAAGTTTGCTTTCACTAACAGTGACCTTAAAGGAAGAATAATAATTTGGATATTTTGAATTCAGTTGTTCCGCCTGGACCTCTGGAAAGATTGGTTTTAAAAAGGTAATAAGCTCGTTAACAGTTGTTTCTGGGTGTAGTTTATATACATGCAGAAAAGCAAGCTGATTTGGTTGTCTCAGTGAAGTATGCTCTGTATTGCAGCCAACAATAATTCTGGGTCTAGCAGAGCGCTTTTTTTTATGAGTTACTACAGTAAAATCACCTTCGTTATCATTGAAGTTGTCATTCCTTTCTTTAATATTAGATGCGTTTTCAGCGTTTAATATGGCTTGCGAGACCTCCCTAATACCCAATCGTGTCTCTGACGTAGTTTCAGCGACCGGCAACATATTTATTCCCCTGTTGTTGTCGGAGTACTGGCGATAGGATGAATCATTCTGACGGGATGGCGCGGTACCACTAGATTGCGTGCGCTGTTTTAGGCGGCGATCAGGAGCAAGTACAGCAGGATTGCGCTGAAATTGCCCATTGGTTGGGGCTGCGCCCGACTTACTAGAGTTGGGGCCCAATTTGTTTATATTATTTGTTGTTTTTGTCGCGTCCGCGTCATTATGTTTATTAAGGTTAACCTTAGTTTCATACTGGGTTTTTAAAAGGGAAATGATAGTATTCAGGTTTTCTACTGACCTTTCTTTCTCCTGTACCAACCTTTTAGCTGCCTCAGCTTCTATTACAGCGATTCTTTTGTCTGCAATTGCGTTTATACACTTCAGTTTTCCGCAGTATACTTCGCTTAAGGAATCATGAAATTCTTCGTCCTGTTTACTCGCAACACCTTCCTTTAAGAAGTTATGAACAACATCGGTAACTACACAGCTATCTGGTACTTTTTTGTTTATAATTATATAAATTAATTTTTCTTTTGTTAGTTTATTTAATTCACTCGAAATTTGGGCGACAATCTCCGCCATCTTCTTCTAGCCTATACTTATTACATTGACTTTAAAACTATTAAGAGAAATATTGGCATTACTCTAAACTATTTAAGAGTTATAACATATAGATATAATTACTTAACTTGCTTCTAATAAAATCCTATGCACAGTAGAGCAAGTAACGCCCAAGTCTCTAACAATTAATCTAATACTAATTTGTGGATTAAATTCCACATATGCCAAAACATTTGCAATGTTTTCCTCGGTTCGACCTCGGCAACGTCTGCGATATAATAATACAGGGCGACGAATACTTCCAGTAGTACGAATACGGCTAGCTAAACGATTAAACATTCTACTGTCGTATCGGCGCCTTTGAGGGTATCGTACTGCGTGAACCCGTTCAGCAATTGTTGCATTTCCCAAACATTCAAAGTACACCGCAATGACGGCACAACACTGTTCGCACGACAAAAATTTTGACGTAATAATGAAAGGTGACACGCGTGCACAGCTTCAATTCATATTTTGTTATTTCAAGGCCTATTTGACTCTTAAAAAAACCTTTACATTGGCAGCTTGAAAATAAAATCATAATGTTCCGTAATTATGAATATTGTTGTTGATATCTCCGGATTGAAAATAGATATTAACTTGCGGTTTTCGCTGACTTCTTTGACTTTTAATTATCCTTGTAATCAAGTAAAATTGATTATACTATTATATTTACAATTATGGAAAAAACGCGCAATGCTTGTGAAGTTGTAAGACAGCGCCCCCTAGCGCCTTGTGTAAAACACATATTGCCGTAGTTCATAAGATGATATATAGAGTGAGAAAAGCCCTTTTTAACAAGACTAAGTTTACTAAATTATGTTAAGCCAGACCGGAGTTATTAGCATTTATTACAAATAATGTTCAACCTTCCCCCACCACTTTATTTGAAAAGTGACGAACACGTTCTATAGGTGAATTTTATTAATAAATCTTCGGAATATACAAAAATGTTATTTTCGAGATACCTTAACTAGGCGACTTTTGAGGAAACTTCGTGATTCATATTTACCGTTACTGTTGCGCCCCCTAGCGCCAGTCTGAGAAACTTGAAAATAATTTCTCATGATCACTTTACCTAATATATTTTTTTTCCGCAAGCCATACGACTAACACTTTTTGAGATACGGCCGACAGCCATTCTTAGTGGGACACCCGGTACTGTGTTAATAGCAAATTTTAAAAAACGAAGTTCATTTAAATCTTTTGTTGACTTATTTTTGTTTAATTTAATAGGGTTCTTCACTTTTTCTCGCAAAATCAACCATAAAGGAGATAACTATAGAAAACAACAAAGAATGTACATTTGGGAGGGTTAGTATAATAAGTAGAACGGCAAAAACTAAAGATCCCCTAAAATAACAGCTTTATGTGATTTTGTTCCCAACCAAGTACTAAGTGCACCGGGGTAGATGGTCTTCCAGCTCCTTTTTTCTGTTGTATTGAACCTGTTTCCCTAAACAGAGTCATGGTTCTTCTCAGGTAGTGTTAAAAATCCCCAGCAGTAAAAGCGACGGCAGGACATTTTTCGCGAAAATCATCCATGCACAAACGCTGATTGTATGCCACTCACCATTTACTCTAACTCCGTATCGAAAATAGGCTTCAACCATCAGTTTTTTGTGGTGTTCCTTAAAATCGATTTCGTTCAAGACATTGGATAAATTAACGATAAATCAAATTACTCTTAATAACGGAATAACTGATTTATTGATAATGCTGGTACTTACTGACACCCAACAGGTGTTAAACTCTACCGCTAGGCAGTACGACCCTAAATGCGAAGCACGCTTTGATGACATTCATTTTTGTTCGCACGGTACATCCAATAGTGAGTAACTGTAACAAACCAGTGACTTCTAGTCATAACTCACTAGTGAGCAAAAGACATTTAAGAATCCGAAAATTTTCAAATACAAGAATTAACAACGAATTATTTCAGTTGGTAGTTATTTACCGTTAATACGTTCCAACAGATATGAAATGCAAGACAAAAAGTTCTTGCCGCTATCGCAAATTAACTTCAACTTTATGGCGATCTATCAAAGCAGATAATTTACTTATAAGGATAACCCCAGCAAGGTGTGAGGTTTTTATTCCTCTAAACCCGCCGCAGGACTACAAACCATGCTGGAACTCCGCGCATCCTCTTTGAATCCCTTAGTTTTGTATTTTACATCGAATCGGACTGAGAGTTAACTTGCACGGACTGATAGTCAGATAGTTTATGTTATGTTTCTAACACTTTATGTTTGTGCTCTCAATTGTTTTTGCTGAAACCTAAATACAAGCATCATATTATTTATTTAATTTTACTAATAAATAATCTAATACCTTATCCTACTCGTAATACATATTTTCTTCAAAGATATTTGGACTTTTTCGGGAACTTTTTATAGAACATAGGCCACGGGAACACCAAAATATTACTATATTAAAAGCATATAACCAATGGTTTAATCGGGTTTCTACACATCCGAGCGCTTGCATCCTGAAAAAAGCAGGTTACTTTTGGTTTATTTTTAGAGGAACGCTCATTCTTACCATGTGCGGGTTTCTTCTGTCACACATGGTAGGGAGAGACTCGATAGCTCCTGCTAGTGAATATCCACTAAAACCTCTCTTTCTTGCCTCACGTCCTGCCGCCCCGGGACCGTCCATTTGGATAAAACATCAGTCATTTTTTCCTCTTTGTGTTTTCCGCTTACAGAGTATCCCATTATTTCCGTTTACCTTTTTTGAAAATTTATTTATTAACACAGTATAACAATAATTACAATATACATATCCCTATTCCTCTAGACAGTGTTTTTAAACACTGGTATTGAGGAGAATTATTTTTATAATAACAGTACGATTTCTTATAAACTAAACATTTTTCATGTAAACGTTCTAAGACACATTGAGAAACTCCTTTAGGTGTTTGACAAACCTACCGTAATTTCTAATACTTTTTATATTCTCTGGTAAACTATCATATTCTCGCGATGCCTGATATATAGGATTATTTAATCCTTTATTACTTCTGACATTATTGTGGAATACATTTTCTCGTGATCTAGTATTGTGGGTATGGATATCTCTTGAAAATATTATGTTAATATTTGATTTTTGTGTTTTATTTATTATCCTGTGTATAAGTTTGCCCTGTTCAAATTTTAATACCTTATGTAATTGCCATACTCTTAAATTCTCATACAGATCCACAGTGTGAGTCAGTGGATCATAATTAAATAGAACTTTTAGTATTTTGTTTTGTAGTACTTGCATAGAATTGTAGTTTGTAGTCCCACATGTGCCCCATACGGGGATCAGATATCGAAAACGTGATAATACGAAGGCATTGTACACATTTAGTTTGCTTTTATGCGAGAGATAGTTTCTGTTTTTATATAAGGCACTCACCATCGGAAGTACTTTACCAGATATATAATTTATATGTTCTGACCAACTTAGCAGATTATCCATTATTAATCCTAAATATTTTATTTTTGCTACATGCTCAATTTGTATATTATTTATTTTTAAATTTGGTAATGTTACAGACTTATTTTTTTGTTTAAAAAGCATATATTTCGTTTTATCTGCGTTGATTTTTAATTTATTACTTAAGAGCCAGTCTGTATACCTTCTAAGATCTAAATTCACTATATTTTCCATTTCATTCGCATTTTCAAAGTCATACATCAATACGGTATCATCTGCAAATGTATAATAATTAGCGACCAATCCAGCACATTGTAAATTTAACACATAAAGGGAATAAAATAGAGGTCCAAGAACCGAACCTTGGGGCACCCCGCACTCATTTATTTTGGTTTCACTTATAAAGGAATCTAGTTTGACATATTGTTTCCTATTTGATAAGTATGACTTAATAATACTATACATTTTGTCCCTAAATCCCATTTTATATAGTTTGTCTAATAATGTATCTATATCAACTACATCAAATGCCTTTTGGAGGTCCACAAATACTGCAATAACTATTTTACCCATATCTAACTTTGACGAGATGTTATCTGTCAGATCAACAGTTGCACTAAGAGTGTTACTCTGCTTGATGAACCCATATTGGAATTCATCCATAGTTATATATTTACTTATAAAGGACATCATTCTATTTTTTATTACAGTTTCCAAAATCTTTGCAAAAACACTAATTACACTAATAGGGCGATAGTTGCTCATACAGGATTTGGGACCCGCCTTGAATATGGGAGTCACTCTATTGATTTTTAATTCATCTGGAAAGAAAGCTGTTTCAAAGCACTTATTTATCAATTTGGTTAGAATTGAGATTAGCCCATTTTTTAGATTAAGTATATCATGAACGGTAATCCGACCATGCCCCGGAGCAGAGGATTTTTTTAGATCCAATATAATATTCGCAACCTCCTCTTCAGTGCAGAACTCTAAAAATAAAGTTTTATCGCAGTGGATGTCCCTAGACTTGATGTTTTGACGAGTTTCATATCCTAAATTATTTATTTCAGAGTCTAATTCTCTTATAATTTTTTTGCCCACAGTACAAAAATGATTATTCAGTTCATTGGTTATATCTATCTGATTTTCTATTGTTATGTTATTGACCACTAAAGTTTCAATGTTTGTTGTGCTTTTTTTGCCTTTAACTAAACTGTTAATGAAACGCCATTGCTTTTTTGGGTCAGTTCCGCACTCGGACCATTTATTTCTAAAATATTGATTTTTAAGTGATTTAATTTTATTTGATATTTTATTTTTTAGGGTATTATATTCACTGTCAAATACGTCACTTCTAGGGAACCTTTTTTTCTTTTTATATAACCTGTCTCTATCCTTAATCAAATTTATGAGGCCACTATTCACCCATCTGTTATTTTCATGGCAACGAATTACTTCTAAATATTCAGCTTCCTGTCTACATAGATTAATTAGATCAGTTAGCTCTTGAAAAGTTTGTATGTTATTATTTATTTTTTGACTGAATAGTGACTTCATTTTTTTGTAATCTACACGTTTGGTTTTATATGTTATTTTGGGTTTATAGACTTTTACATTAATTTTAATGGTAAATAACAGTTTCATGTGATCCGTGAGTGCGTTGTCCTCTACTGTAATTAAAGTGCAATTTTTACTACTTTCTTGATCCGTCAGCACATAATCAATCAGGGTTCTGGACTCAGGAGTTATTCGAGTAACTTGATCTTCATTGACTGTATTTTTAATTACGAAGTTATTTAATGCAAGTAAATTTTAAAAATTTTTGACACTGTTGCCTACATCTAACAGATTTATGTTAAAATCTCCTACAATAATATGATTTTTTGGGTGTTGCACAAGTATATTTTCAAGTGTTTCAATAAACTGATTATAATGATAAGATGGGGGTTTATACCATGCAGTTATCTTTATTGCACCTACTTGTACACAAATCCAGCTTATGTCATCATCTGGGTTGGACTTACATAACTCCCTATGCTTAATACCGTTCCTAATGTACGTGGATGTACCACCACCTCTCTTCTTCCTACAAGAATGTAGAGCCTGATAGCCCTCGATATGGTAAAGCCACACTTCGCTCTCCGACAGCCAAGTTTCAACCAGCACCAAAATGTCACATTTCTTGTCCTCCAATAAACATTCTATTTCCTCTAATTTATTCCTTACACTTTGAATGTTTAAATACACTACCGATAATTGATTACTGCAGTGAGATTCTTTTAGTTTTTTAAAATTTCTGTGCTTTCTACAAGAAGAGTTTTGGCACCTTCTTCTTTTTTAAGTAAAACATTTCCATTCCCAAACCACAGGTACTTATATCCCATTTCATTTTTAAATTTTTTAGCTGCCATATAGATTTCCTGATTGGTTTTAGTCAAATCATGGTTCAGATATACTTTATTTGCGTCTATATATCCCAAGTCACTACTTTTCAGCTGAAACTTCTTGTCGGTTTTTAACCACTTTGTCTTTGCGGATTTTTCTTCAAAAACTATTTTGATTGGGCTGCCTTTTGTTTTATCCCTGCCCATTCGTTGTGCAGTAAATTTTCCTGATGGTATGTTGAAGAATTCCCCAATTTTTTCTATAACTTGTACTATATTTTCATTTTCTTTATGGGGGATACCTTGTATAATTAAGTTATTCTCTAGTTCCTTTTGTTCTTTCTTATTTAGCTGTTTTTTGATGGTATCTAGTTCAGCTTGAAGTTTTTCATTGGTTTTTAGTTGTTCGTTAAATTTCGTACATAGTGAGTTTATAATTCTGTTCCATAGTTTCAAGTTTTTCCATAACATCATTTAGGGTATAATTTTTTAATTGTTGTTTTGGTTTGCTATTACTCGGTTTCTCCTTGTCTTGACCTTCACATTCTTCACAATGCCATGGTTGATCAGATTTACTGACCATATAGTACACCTTTTGGGCCATTCCCACACATGCTCTGTGTTTCCATATCTTGCATTTTTCGCAAAAAAGACCCTGCTGATCGTCCTGTACCCGTTTGTTGCATATATTGCATATTTCTACCTCTCGTTGTGGCATTTTCAGGTTGAAAATTCCAATATCGTTATCGCCAGTACACAAAGAAATAAACAAACAATAAATAAACTACCGACCGTACCGTACCGTTCGACTCTCGAACACACAACATAGTTCTTATCATTTCACTCACGATTCCCCATTTCCGTTTATATTTCATCATTTTAGCACATATATTATTTATACTTATTCCACATCACATTTTTATTTCCGCACCGTCAGCTTGTATCCACCTCACACCTACAAAAAGCGTATTCTCTGGATCGTCCACTTCGTTACAATACTTGCATAAATCTTCCTCGCTATATTCATCTTCTTTGTATACGATGCCAAATATCTATGTACCGTTAATGTCTGAGTAAGTCAATAGTCTAGCCTTCTGTGCTTACAATCCAACTTATTTTTGTCCCACCTCTGTTACCAGTTCTCCGTCGTATTAGATCTTAACACATTGTTTTCAACAAATCCTTGTTTTTCTCCAAGGTCAGACGCAGTTCTTGTCTTACCGTTATCAGTAAATATATGGTCGGAACTCCTGTTATTACATTTAGCGCTACCGCTGATACTGTTCTATATCATGACACCATACGGAGTAGTATTCTTCTTTGAATTTTATTTGAAATATATGCAATGTTTTTATTATTAAGGACTCCATACCAAAATAGTTTGGTCCTTACCTTTCTTACAATTTCCATTACATGCTCACCGAAAGATCCACTATCATGTAAGAGATACCTTTTGACACTTCCGTGTCGTAAAGGCTGAATGTAATTTCTTCTCTTTTTCTTGAAACTTCTAATATTATTGCCTCAGCTTTACTTGGTGCCAACGATAGTTTTTGCATGCTCAACTATCTATTTATCCTGGACAGGCCTTCGCTTGCATATACTATTAAGCTTTCCTTCTTATCCGCTTAAATCATTAGCGCAAGGTCATCAGCAACAGCGATTGTCTCGTCTTGTCCCATTAATGATAGTTTAAGAAGTCCATCATATGATACCTTTGGTGGTAGTTAAACTAGTAATTGTAGTAGTAAAATATGGCCAGCAATATACCTAACGGCTATTAATTTAATCCTACAAATATGTTTATATGAGAGTTGCGATAAACGTCAAGAATGCGCAGTATTAGCGTCAATTAAATGCATCTCAGTAAAAGTTCGAGATAGGGCAGTAAACGACGAAGCGCAGTCAAATGCATTTGACTCTTCTAGTAATACTACGGCCGGCACAAAGTGCTGCATTTGAATATAGGCTGGTGTAAAAGTAATAAATATATTATTGTAAAAGCGATAGCAAAAGCAATTGTACATAACGATTGTCTGGGGCAACGAAAAACCAGACGCTGTAGGTGCAGCTATCGACCAGCCGTAATTATTTTTAAATTTTTGGGGGGTTAGCATAAGAAAATCAAGAACTAGAATTGTAAAGTTAATATTAAAAGGAATAGGAGCAGTCATTAAAGTTTACAAATCTTTTACCGAATGGTTTTATTTGGAATATTATGATCATAACACCGTTAAAATACCCAAAGCACTTTGCCATACAAACGGCTTGCTAAGGGCCTCTTTACTTAGGTACTTACATAAAAATTAAATAATGTTGTAGTTGTGATAAAGAAACGGATTAGCTTTATAAGTATTTGATTCAAAATCGCTACGACCAGTTAATTTTATTACAACAAAGTATGATGACATTATCTGAGGAGTCGAACATAGTGCTCCTGAACCTGAACTATCCAACTGTCCTGCACTAGATCAATTGGTCCAAAAATTCCCGTTGAACACTTTGTACCATTTTTTAAGGTAGCTTTTAATATCGAAAAGCGAAATTAGGGAGGAGGTCGACGTTGAGTGCAACCTTGATTCTTGCGAAGAAAAATGTTATCGCACAAGTTGTGCCAGGTTTGTCCAACGGTGATCACATGGAGGGCACATTCATTAAAGTCAGTACCAAATATGTGTGGATAAAATTGGGTTCTGTTTACTGCAGTCCCTCAGTCAATTCGCTCGCCATAAATTTTCATATATTGCCGCCGGTAGAGCCGACGCATTTTCAGGTGCGTTTCGTTGTAAAAAATATGGGTCAGTTCTCGCAGCCGAGTATTTTATGAGAGCTGACGTCGAATCACAGACCAGTTATGATGATGTATGGCAATCCGGCGGAAAAGGGTACGGTCTTGCCACGCCTACCAGGACTAACTGGGAAATGTTCAGAATAATTATGAATAATTTCGAATAATTGCCCCTTATTTGTTAGGATAATCAAATTGCCGAGTCAGCTAGACTAATGACGTCTAATATAAACCCTGCCATTGCCTAGTCTTCTACAACGACAACGTCCAGATTTTCTTTGGGGCGAACTTCTACGAAGAATTAAAGTTAAAAGTAGAACGTTGCGCTCGGCCTATGAAACTAGTGATCCGAACATCAAAGCGTAGGCAAACAGGAAAACTGCTGAAATTAAAGCGATGTTAAGAGAAGAACTTGGTTCGATAAAATCAGGAACTTAAGAATTGAATTGAATTAAATACAATTCAGATTACAAGTTCACCAGGTCTCTGATAAAGAGAGACAGAGGTGAGCGAGTAACCAGGACTGTATAAATTTATAAAACTATGCCATTATTGTTCTATTGTAAATGCAATAAATCCAAAAAAGGTGCCTGGTTTCGACAGCATCGAGAATTAAGCTGTCAAAAGTCTACCAGAGAAAGTAATGATGGTTGCTTTTCATAAGACTGGAAAAAGGCTCAGGTGGCGTTAATACCGAAGAATGGTAAAGATTTAACGTTGGTTGGTAGTTACAGGCCGATAAACCTATTATCATGCCTTGGCAAAGCAGTTTAAAAACTAAGATTTAGTAGGCTGACCGATTTCGTATTAGACAACGACGTTTTACCACCTAAGCAGTTCGGGCTTAGAGCTGCTCATTGCACGGTGCGCCAAACACGACTGGCAACCAACATACTTAGAGGATTGGAGCAGTCTTTTTCGACGTTTCTAAAGCGTTTGACAAGGTCTGGCACCACGGCTGTATACTGAAACGTACTCAAAAGACAATACCCAAAAGACTGGCTCCCACCCTAAAATCTGTGCAAAATTAGTTTAAAGCAGTAAATCTCAGAAGAAATTAAATTTCTAAAATCTTACTAAAAAAGTAGACGCAATAAAATCATCTCGAACCAATTAAATCTTCAAATTCAAAATTATAATCGATAAATCAAACAACTTCCAATAGTCATGATAAGATATTCACAATAAATAATAAGAGTGAAAGTCTAACCAAGCTAACTTAGGGAACTAACCATACGATAATAAGTTTTCCTAACCAAAAACCGTCCTAAAACGCAATAAAACATGTTCTGGTACAATGCACAACATATGTGCAGTCGTAGAAGAGAACGCACATCAGGCAACATATGTGAAACCACTTTTGAATGGGATGAACAATTTCGTTTTCATGTTGTTAATGCGCATTGAGCAATTATGAGCATGCAGTAAGGTTTATCGAGCAGTTGAGGCTCAGCCAGCGAATATCAGAGTTATAGTGGCCCATGCACCGCAATTTTATTAATTGATAAACTAAGAAAACTATTATAGTAAATTTATCCTTTACAGTTAAAACATATTATAATAAGATACAGTATAAAATACAGTAAACGTAATAAGCAAAGCTTAAATATGGTGTCACCTGCAGTAATGACAGCTGCCGCGGGCTACGGAAACAATATAATGATTCTGTTAGAATTGCACATAGCAACGAAAATTTTGATAATGCCATAGGATGAAATGGATATTGACAAGATTCATCAAAATATCATAAATGAAACTGCTATGCTTTTCACTCTCCTCTGACTTGTGCCATAAAGCGCTTCAATAGTTTATTTTCAAAATATACTGTCATGTCCTTGGTTACAATTTTTATTTGTTGTTATACTTAAAATAATTGAAAATCCTTATTTATTTTTCTTAAATTTACTGGGATGATGATTTATGTATTATATTTTCTAAAAATGTATATTAGCTATTCCATGAAAACTTTATTGCATACATCAGAAAATATAATTAAAAATAAAAATAGTCACATATAACCTTAATAAAAATATCTCTCAGGCTTCGTTTTCAAGATATCTTTAATTCACTGTTTCATCTCGATAATTTATAAAATAAAATCTTCATATAAACGTCAAGTTTTTAAAAAATGGTTTTATTTTATTTATCGTCCTAAGCAAGTGTAGCGGGCTTAGAATTCAAATAAGAGCCTACGCCTGGCCAATATATTTTGTCTTATCCAAAGGTTGTTGCTGTTGTACTATGGTTCATATTTGTTACCTATTGTATGAAAATATAATTAAACACGTATAAGTAAACAAAAACTAAACTGCCGAATCGACAGTGATAATGTTCCATTCTTTTTCAATTTACACCTTGTAAGAATTCTCAAACCCCCAAATACAATATTGAATTTAATGTTAGAAAACACATGTCCCTGTTCTTAAAATGTTTAATATATTTTTAGAAGGAGCAGATAAATAGTCAACTTTCTTGTTAACTGATTTTCATATCGCACGTACCTAATTAACCGGCATTTTCAACAAAAAATTAAAGCACAAATGGTCATACACACAATACTGGTTGGGTTGTAGCAATTTAAAATTGCCACTATTGACTTTGTAGAAAATGTTAGACTTACCTATGATTCTTATTCATCAGTCATATTTCCACAAAGTGCATATTTTATAGTTATTTTGCTCAAAAACTTGTTTATTAAATTATGTCATCTTTGTTTACATAAAATTAGTCAAATAATGTGCGTTAGAAGTAGTGCGCTCGCTTTTCTGTTGGTTAACGCTGCAAGTAAGTTGACCATGTATTTCCGTTTCTGGCTTCCGTCAAGTCGCAGAACGCCCATTTTTACTTTTGGCAATTTTATGTATAAACAAAGTTGTTTGGAATTATTTTCTTTATTTTATTGTTTAATTTATGTTTTGGTAAAAGCCCAGAATCTCGTATCGTTCTGATCTTTCGTAGTATGTCTCTATTCTCTTCTTTTTTGTTTGGGTAATGTTAAGTTGTCAAAACCTTGTGTCAGCTGATGGTTAAAGGGGAAGGGGTTTCTTCGGAGTTCTCGGGGCCTTTAATTTTACTTTCTTAAAGTTCTTCAGATAAGAAGGTCAAGCCAGCCGCCGTTAGCCAATTTTTTTGTCAAAAGGCCACGAGGTCTCACCCCCTTTTTAGAGATAAGCTCCTTTAATTCCTTTTGTTTTTTTGTTTTGTTGTTGTGTGGGGATTCAGTGGGTAATTCTTCTATTCTATTATTTTCAGGGGATTTGTTGGTATTGGCTAATTTTGCCGTTTTTCCTGCCGTTCAGCATTTAAATAGGTTAGAAAAACCACATGGGATATTAACAGCCATATGATAGCCCTTGAGCTACCAGGTTCCAGTTGGCCCACGCTGAGTTGAAGTAATTCAAAAATAAGCTATATATGGACTAAATTCCACCTGGCCGACCATGGGTAGCTTTCAGAAACTACATGGGCCATGCCCATTTTAGCTCTCCCAGCAGAAGCGAGGGATTAACGGCTTGAATAAAGTGAACCTCATTTAATACTTTTAGCCATTTCAATTTAATTATTTCGTTGTAACAGTTACATTGACTCATATTTAATTAATAACTTTTTTCAAATGTAAAGGTATCTTGGCAAAAGGTAACACTTTTATAACCATACCTCATAGAACAGAAAATGATTCTAGAATCTTCGTAGGTTATGCCCCATTTTTGTTTTAAATCCTTGCGCCCGGAAAGGCTGTATTTCTTTCTTTTGATCATTTCCAAACTTAACTAAGTAACGTTTCATACAATTTTAGGGAATATAAAACTAACAAACCCTTTTATTATCAAGTAACCCTATCTTTTTTTTATTTAATTAACACGTTATTGTTTGTTAGGGAAAACTTTGGTTTTATTTATTGTATAGGTTTCTAATAAGTACTGATATTCGGTATATTTTTCCTGGTTTGGACTTTTGTCAAACCAGGTGGCGCCCAAGGCAAGCCAACGACGAGGGGAAGGTGTAAGTATAACGGACCACGACCTACAGCCTCCACATTAAGAGCTACCGTCAGCAGATAGTGACAACCTGTTGTCCATTACAAAAGGTTGCCACTGTCATAAAATGGCGCCCAACGTAGGGCTTTGTTTTAATTTTTTTTAAACCTCCCTTCGTCTAGGTTTATGTTTTTGAATAATATTTATATTGGAAAACTATGCAATAAATTTTATGCGGTTTAAATTTTAACTCTCTTTAGTAGGGCAATCTTGAACATTAATAAATATAGTGTGGTTACCTACCCTTATCTTTATCTATCTCGGTTTAAAAGCTCAAATTTTTTTAGATTTATATTTGGAGAGTTTTTAAACCTATTTGTTTTATCTTGCCTAAAGCTAATAGAAGTAATATTTTGGCATAAGAAAGGTCATTGCTTTAGTTCAATTATATTTGGTATATTTTTATGGTTTTACACTTTCAGTGTGTATTGAACTATTGCTGTCGTTTCTAGGTTTTTTGGTATTTTCTATAAGGACTTTTGATTGCATTTTTAGTATTCATACCTTATAGTGTATATTTTACAGGAAATATAAGGTTTGGTACATATTTAGTGAATTTTTTTATATTGGCTTCTTTGAACATTGAGTGTCTCTATTTTTAATGTTTATATGCAGTACATTATGATTTTAATAATTACTATTTACTTGATCACCAATCTATATAATAATCACTATACAGAGTGAGAGTGAGTACAGTTTTGTCAAAATTTTGTATTTGAGGGTTGGCCAAATGCTGTTATTAGTTTTAAAATAAAAACTATGCTAAAGCGACTTTACTCTTCAAATTATTAAATTATTGAAGAAATAGTCCATACTCTCAGTGGAGTCAAAGCAATGTAAATGAAACAATACAGTCTTCCTCCACAACCGTGTTATCTACTGCAACGTGGTTGTTGAAGTGAGGTTAATTTAAAGAGAATAATGACATTAAAGACGTATAACCAAGTATTAATATTAAAAATCAGAACTATAGTTGAAATCAAATTGGAAGATTTAAGAAAGTCGATAGTAGGCACATAAAATCCGTACAGACTCAATTGATCTTTAGTTATTATCACTAGATATTTAAAGTACTTAGGTACCGGCAGAACACAGACATCTGTCAACGAGTGACCAAATTAAATGGTTTTGTTATAAGGGGTTATAAATGTCTATCGGAGGGAGATAAGAAGCTGCACTAAAGAATACACTTGAAAGGGATGGTGACGACACTGACACTAGATGACACAGTAAATGTAGAAAATTCAGATTTTAAAAAAACATTTTTACAAGATTATTGAAAAATAATGAAAACGTTTTCAAACTTCGAACAGTGGTTGGATACAATGGAAATATCTAGGAAGCTAGAAAGTATTGAGTAGAGATAGGAAGAGGTAAGTATTTGCAAGAGAGATTGAATTATAATTACAATTTACCCAAATTAAATTATTATTTTAAGTCCACCATAAATCCATACGCCATTGAGTTAACTAAATTTTTGAGGTTTGGAAAGTGTGCCCTACGGCCATACAGAGACGCAACAAAATTCAAAAAGTTAATTCAGTATAATAACGAAAATATAAGTTTGTGTCCAGTATAAGTGCGACTAAAAGGTACTTCTCGGAGTCAGTATTTCGTTTTGACGAACAAATAGTTTGTACTTAAGAACGATTAGAGATATTAGCTAATCCAAACGGGGTATAACAAAAATAAAATATAGACAAGTCCGAGACATACACTTTAGTTATTCCTCGACATTATATGGAACCTTTTGTAAGACGATTTATATTTATTTTTATTCAATGTTCATTTGTATTCGTTAATATTAAAGTAATCGTCTTTAAGATGATTGTGATTAGGAAAACTCTAATATTTTAAGTCATACCAGGGTCACCCCAGTTCCTATTTTAGTATTTACTTTCTATCTCGAATGGATGCCAGCGTACTCGGTTGCTCAAAGTTAGAGGATCTTCCTAACGTTGACATTACAACTGAATATGACCTATAAATAAAATCTCACATGAGCGTCCAATTCTTTAACGGGCAAACTATTTAATCTTTAGATATGGATTAATTAATTAATTTGCTTCAATGATGGCATAGTTAATTCTGAGATAATTCATACGAGTAAACAGTTTACTTTATATCACCTACGATGGAACTCAGAAGTGCAATGGACACACAGGGATTTACCGACTAATGTGTCCTTCTCCAATTACCACCTGACTCAGCGCCGACGGGTGCAATGAACACAGATGGATTTACCCACATTGTGCCCCCTCAAACGCTGGCCTATTCACTTTAACTCTGATCACCTACGATGGAACTCAGAAGTGCAATGGACCACAAAGGGATTTACCGACAATGTATCCTTTTCCAGTTACCACCTGACTCAACGTCGACGAGTGCAATGGACACAAAGGGATTTACCTACATTGGGCCCTCTCAAACGCTGGCCTATTTACTTCAACTCTGTTTGATAGACTCTGAGGTGTGCAATGGATCACAAAGGGATTTATCTACATTGTGTCCCCTCCAGAAGGCTATCGTAAATGTTTATTTACATACGAATCTTATGATAACTTCTCAGTGTAAGGTCTAAACTTATTTACAGCATTATTAATCCTTTAATTCTTTATTTTCATTTATTTATGATACGGCTATCTCTGGTACTATTTAGAATACAACAACCAATAAATTCAATCCGTAAAAGAAACGGCACTCAGTGAGATAACTCACCTGATTCCAATATTGATTAAAACACTTTAATCACCAAAATTATACAACACAACACTATTTTCACTTTCACAAACAACATATAACTAAAACATAGTGTGCAAAATAACATTACTTTGGTAGTTTCTTGGTATCTCTATCGTTCTATTCGGCGCGAGTTAGTCTAAAGATTCATATCGTTTTCAGGCGAAGAAAGCAAAGTAAACATAATTGGTTTTATTTTATTCCACTTAGCTTGCTTGTTTCTCTGGGTTTTAATTTATGAATAGGTTAATATTAAGGAGGTACTTACACTTTAACCAATATTCAACCTGCAGCGAAGTATCTGGTTGATATACAACGTCGGTCCATCGACGCTACGACCCACTTTTGCACCAATGTGGTCAATTAAATATGGGTTGGTACGACGTCGGCGTCGGATCCAACTTGATAGTTCACTTATCGTAACCAAATTTGGAGTGGAGTTGACGTTGGCTATATTCACTATTTCCGACAGATCTAGTCGACGGAAGTGGGGCGTGCTTCATTTTTCTGTACTAAAGTGTTGTTGGTATTTCTTTAGTAAAAATAAAATAACTAAGATTGGATAATGCTCAATTCTGTCTTACATTCAAAAGAATTAGATAACTAGAAAGCAAACCGCGTAGGTAGGTATGTAGGTATTTTATATTATTCGAAAATAATATAAGTGACCTATGGATTGAAAACCCAAACGGAAGTAATTTTATTGATAAACATGGATGTGTTAGCTTTAAAAACGAAGAGGGCCTCTCAAAAAGTAATAATTAATAAAATATTAGTATTTATTCGGAATGTGCTAATTTTTTTTTTAATTATATGTTTCGTAAAAATAGTAAAGCACTCATTTATTTCACATCATTAGTAACTATTTAAAGCATTATCTTGCGTTTTCTTAAAAAAAAACACCAGAATAATAAAAGGAAAGAGCAATTTTAACAAATGACTGCCGAGTTATCTCCCTATAAGGTTTGAAAAATGGCGTAGTTGGAAGAATTCCTAAAACATTTCCACTTTGGACCGGGAGTCGCGGCAAGTTAAAATATTTGTAATAACATTCTACTCACTACAGATTTTGGTCATAAATGCTACGTAAACTAGACTACCACCAACCGGTTGTGCAAAAAAATACACTAACAGTTGACCTTAACAGACTTGTCGGTAAAAAATCACCTTCGTGACCGACCCGCTATCATATGTTACTTTTTGACTTTTAAGAGCTGTTGCCAGTTGCCGTGGGCCATGGTTCACATTTAATTTTTATTGTTTTTTCATTGATTTGCCAGCTTATTATCTGTTTTGTGAAATGTGACTGGGAGGCTTACTTGTACCATGGTAAATTGCTACAACTTGTGGTGGAATGCTCGACGAGGCAATTTTCATTATGATTGGCCAAAACTGGTGTTTCGAGCACTTCAATGGACTAGTAAATATAAAATAGCATATTCTGTTAATATTCTTTTATTCTATAGTACCAAAACTCTCCAGTGCCCATCTGCTTAATTACCACTGTTTTCGACGTCTGCAGAGGAGTTCTACTGTCCCTGGGTAGATCAGTTAAACCACCTGTTAACAATACTCCCAGTAGTTGTTGACTGCTGTGTGCGGGATTTAATTTTCAAGAGCCCAACACCTTAAAGGCTCCTTTATTTTTCCTCCAACTCATATCTCATCAGTAGTACGGTCAGGTGTAAATTTATTTATAGGTGAAATATCTTTATCAATGTCCATGTCATTTTCTGGTTACCACATTTCAGGATCAGAGCCATATTTATCCGAAACTGAAAATTCAGAAGAGACTTCTTTTTTCGTAGAGGGGATTTCTGTATCTATTACCGAAGGTGGAAATATATCGTGCGATGGTGTATACTTTTTTTCTTTCTTTCTAATTTTAGCCTTCTGTGGTGGCCGAATATTTGAAGTAGCGACGAGATGTAAGCAGCTTTTTTGTTTCCATTTGTTTCCGTTTTAGTAACGTCGGTTAATATCTAAGTTTTTGGTGTCGGGTTTGCAAGGTTGGGACAACGTCGATTAGTCGTCGGTTTACATCTTACCGTATTTGAGTCATATATCGACTACATTTGTAACTGTTACAACGTCGCGATTAGTAAAATTATAGCTAAAAGTCACTGCTGCTTGGGAATATTCTTTATTTTTATGAACCTCGAAAAAATACAGAAGCTCCTGTACTACAGATAAATATCGACAAATGTACAAAACAAGGATAAATTATATAGTTCTCCAAATATCTTGACACAAGTCGTAAAACACGAGAGCTTGCGCAATAAAACACATTTACAAATTTAATTAGTTCCTTCAGATTTTTTGTTTTTACTTAATTGGCATCCTTTTTACAATTGCTTTAACGGTGGAATTAAATTAGAACTACAAGAGTTTCTTTCAAAGAAAACCGATTGCAAAAAAGATCATTTGGAACAAAAAGACCTACACACAATAATTATTTAAACGGCAAACGTATTTAAAGTTAATAGAAGTTTAGAGTTATATAGTCTAATACCTAGCGGCAAATTCGAGTGAGGTGTTTTGACAAAACCAGTGGTGGCGAACATTTAAAAAAAAATTCAATTTCTTAATATTTTAATTTTTAGGATATTTCTCACTCTTCTTTCACCTTTCACTGGTAAAAATTAAGAAATAAACAAAAATTGACAGGCTTCCACTCAAGACTTGCAAAAAAGCAAGAATTGACAACTGGCCTGAATGGTTTTTAGAAGATATCAAATATTAGGTTTTAGTGGAATGAGAATAAAAATATGCAATTTCAGTTCCAGGTCCGTATTAGAAAAATTGAAGTTAATGATGGTGGTCCGCAAACGAAACGTCAGAATTAAAAATTGTTCATGTCACCTTGTAGGGGACAAATAGTTGTAATCCGGCGAATTCGAATCGTAGTTTTTAAACCGATCCCGGAATTTGTGATAAATTTGGTATTATTTGAATCCAGAGCAGTAGATGCCACAAAAAGGCCACAAGGTAGGTGCAAATTTTAGTTTAGTTGGCAAGTGTTTTTGTTCATTTCGTTATTTTTGGCGTCAATTTTATTGTACTTATTCCTGGTTCCTCGATTAGACCATATTTGGCGGCAATGAGCAACAATCCGGTAAACATTTTTTTTTAGGAAGCAGGGGGATTTTTTTGTAGGTTTTTTAGATTTGTTCCACTTTTCATATAACATACCTTGTTCCTAATATCAGTAGTTTTCGAAATAACGAAGTGTTTTGAAAATTATCAACAAGGGGTGTTATAATTCTTATGACGAGAGGATATGGCGATAGGGTCAGGTCTTATGCAGAGGTTAAAAATGTATTTAATGACGTATTTCCAGTCCGAGATCCAATTTCAAAAGCGATTATTCTAAAAACACGGTTCGAAGAGACTGGCAATAGTAGATTAAGAGAAAAGTTGGAAAATTTTACAACATATTGTTGAAACCCCTGGTTCCTCATTAAGGAAAATTTCTCATGTAAGTGACGTCTGCTGCAAATCCGTCCATAATATTTTCATAAAAAATAAATATCACCCTTTCAAAATACATGTAGCTCAAGAGTTATGAGAAGATGATTATGAGCGAAGAATGGAATTTCGTGATATTATGATATGGTGCGACCAAAATAACCAGTTTTTCAATTTTGTAGTATTATCGGATGAAGCAACATTCATGTTAAATGGTAAAGTCAATAGACACAACTGTAGATTCTGGATTAATAAAAATATACATGGGTTGAGAATACACAATGCCCTGAAAAATTAAATGTGTGGGCTGGGCTTGTAGGTAACCACAAAATCGGTTCATTTCTTTTGACATTACAACTTTATCTTCAGCTCCTCGAAATGCAAATAGTGCCTACTATACGAAATGTGATGGGTCCAAATTATGCAGGTATATTATTCCAACAGGACGGAGCTCCTCCCCATTTTGGTCGAAACGTGCTCTAGTTTTATAACAACACTTTTCCGAATAGGGGAATCGGTAAAGGGGGTACAATCAATTGGCCACCTAGATCCTGTGATTTATCGGCCAGTGACTACTTTTTCTGGGGATACTTGAAGAACAGAATTTATACCACAAAACCTCAAAATTTGGCTGATTTGCAGGGTCGAATTTTGGACGAATTTCAATTAATAATACCACAAAAATAAACATGCCAATATAAATATACGTGAATGTTAAAATACGCAAACGAAGGTATGTTTTATATCAATTTCATGCCATTTTATAACTTTTATGTATCTTTAGTTCTGATGATGGTTTAAATGTGAAGTAAACCGAAACGTCAACTAAAACTAAACTAATATATATGACCTATAAACCCACAAAATTGAATAAAACAAACAAATGGTTTACAACACAACTCAAAAATTTTATTTTCAATTAGCTCACTGTCAAGCTGTACAGGGAAACTGTTTGAATATTCAATATATTTTTTATAAATTATACTCGTTTTTTCGAAAACTACTGATATTGCGAACTAAGTTAGTTATATCAAAAGCATAACAAAGGTAATTTAGAATCTATTAGTGCTAAAATATACAGGGTGTTACATATAAAAACTTAAAATTATTTTGATTTCCAGACAAACTAAACCGTTGGCAACAACGTTAATATCGGCATTCGGTGCGTAAAACCTTCCTAGATAGCTGTACCAAATTTGGTTTATCGGCCAATAAATTGTGAAGTAATTAAGCCGTTTCAAGACTACATACATACACTGTATTACAATATATCGTAGCAAGTCAGAATATCTAGATAATTAAATTATAAAGATACGTAATAATTAATATAATTTAATACACAACATTTTTCCAAACAGTCACTTAACCTTGTATTTTTCAAAATGAGAAGTTCAGATATTTATCTCTGCTCTAAAAACCCTTTTCGATTATCATATTCTTTATATGACGGTAAACACTCTTTCAATCAAGGGATTTATTAGTATCTGGTAAATGATTATAAAGGTGTAAATGCAGTGAATACTTTTTAGACTTATTCAACCGGTATCGATTTTCAAGCAAGAAGCTCGAGTTCTTTGTATAATTGGAGTGCGCATCTGAATGTAACAAAAATAGTGACTTGCCCTCGTGTATAAACAGCAAATTATAAAAATCAAAAACACACGGCAACGGCATGATGCGCAGATTCAAAAAATGTGGCCTATAAAAGTATCTACAGATAGACCAAAAAGTGTTCTTATCGCCCTCTTTTGAATACGAAAAGCTTTAAGCGCATGGCTCGAATTTCTCCAAACTGTTATACCACATTGCAGCTTCAAATGAAATACTGCGAAATAAACATGTTTCAAAATGTTTAAATTCGATACCATTTTCATCATTTTAAATTACGCAATAAAAATATCACCGATAAGCTTCTTACATAGGTCATCAATATGTTTTGACCAGCTTAATCCATCGTCAATCGTTATACCCAGCGAGGTGAAACTGTCACCAGGTATCACATTATTATGGGACGAAATGGCAATTTTTGAGTCTTATCATGATTTAATAAAAGATTCAGTCCTGCGCTGGCTATTCCGCCTCACAACTTAAGAGATTGAGGTCTAAGAGAGACAGATTAAGGTATTATCTGCGAATAATGAATATTTGATTGGTGGTACAGGAAGATGGTACTTTTCAATAATGCTATGAGGAGCACCGCTGAACAAGCCAAACCGTAGTAAACGGGTTATTGAAAAGAGAGAAGAAAAATTTTTATATAATTAAACTAATGATCAATAATAAGAAAAACTAATAAAAGTGGTGGCCAGAGAGCACGCACAGAACCAGCCGTGGAGCACGCGTGCCAATTGCCCTAGCTCGCGGGAGGGAGTTTAACAAGCGCCAGCAGCTTTACCACAGGAAAACTGGAAACCTCCAAGATGGTCGTGGAGCTAGCTCTGATCATGCGACCTGACACTACGTAGGCAAAAGTTAGAAACAAAGTTATAAACAAAGGGGAGCTGTATAAATAAAACAAGTTATTTATTTAAAGGAGAAAAATTGATGGCTTTATTTAAAAAGTATGGGTTAAAACTTAATAGTTATTCTTAGCTGTAAACTAGTACTGTAGTTGCTGCAGACCGTGATGAAAGAATGACGGTGTACTTCTTCCAAGGGGGAAGGAAGACCAGACGACAAAAGAAGATGGTAGAAAAGAATATCTTGACGGGCGGAAGGAAGACCCTATTTAAAAAAAAAAATCAAACGTCTAAGCTTAAAATGGCAAAACCAACTAAACGAAAATAAACAAAAGGGAAAAGGAACTATAAAAAAAGTTAAATTAACTATAAAAATGGTAAATTATAAATCAAAATTTAAATAAACAAATTAACGAAGTTAAGGTGAAATGCAAATAAATTAAAGTCCCAAGTTAAGTTTCGATTTAAGTCTAAGAAAGAAAATTGATTTAATATTTAAGTTAAGTACCAAAAGAATAAAGTTAAATCACAAATTAAAATTTCCAAATTAATATCCTGAAGGGAAGTGCCTTATTATCTTAAGTAATCAAATACATAAGTTAAATTCAGCAAACAAATCTTAAAACAAAATTAAATTATAAAGCCAAGTACGCTTATGTACTGGATTTACATCAATAATTAAAAATTATCCAAACAAGTTAAGTCGGGGGATTGTGGAGGCCAAGGAAATAAGCTGCCCAGACCAATCCACCTATCCGGGAAGATCATATCCAAATAGTTTCGCACGTTTAGGGAAAAATGCGCAGGACATCCATCGTGCCGGAAAAACATCGTAGCACCAGTAAGGAGGGGAATATTTTGGAGCAACACAGGTAAGTTGTTTTGTAAAAAATGTAAATAAGTATTTCCATTGAGGGACTCGTCAAATATAAATTGTCCAATAATTCTTCCCCCTATTATCCCGCATCAGACGTTAGCAGACCACCGACCTTGGCATTGAACCTCTCGCATTCAGTGAGGATTTGTTGGTGCCCAATAATGCATGTTGTGTAGGTTAACATTACCAACACTGGTGAACGTTGCCTCGTCCGCCCACAAAATGTTTGAGGGAGATTGAGGATCTTCTTCCATCATGTTAATAAACCAGGGACAGTAGTTCAGACCGTTATCAAAGTCTGTGTTCTTTAATTCTTGATGGAGAAGAATGTGATATGGATGCATCTTAAAATAATAATAAAGTTTTATTACACAAAAAAACTTGATCGAAATTCATGTGTAAAGTACCTTTTTTCATTCATGGGATGGCCTCATGCGAGAATAGTTATAAAAAAGGGTTACTTTACGCACTTGTTGCATAAATACCTAATAATATTTAGTGTTTATATTTATTTTTCACAACAAAATATTCAATTTTTGCACAAACCTGTGGCCTCTTAAGATGTTATACACGGTTGATCTTAATGTCCAAGTCCAGTGAAATTTGACGAATTCCCATATGAGGATATATCCCAACATATGCCAAAACATTCACTATGTTTTCTTCAGTGCGTCCATTTCCTCGCCTTAGGTTAATAGGTAAATTAACATTGCCATTTTCTCGTAGCGGTCTGGTCAATCTTGTAAAGGTTCTGTTATTATATCGTCTCTGTTCAGGATACCTCATCGTGTATATTCTTGTTGCTATTGTTAAGTTCTGGTAGCATTCAAAATAAACGGCTAGCATATTAAATATTATTTCATTGGGAGTTCTCATTGTTTTCAGGTTAATTGCAATATCACAACAACGACAAAGAATGGCGTCAGATAAATAAGCCTTAGTGACAACTACAGATGTTTTGTTTAATTTTTGCATTTCCAGGCCTACTTACCCAAAACGCAAGGCAAAAAGTTTTTTCCCAAAATATTCTTGTATATCTTGGGATAGGATTAAGATCGACTTGCGGTTTTCACTAAATTCCTTATTTTTTTATCCTCTTTCCATCTAAATGTAAAAAAAAATACCTCATTATGTTTGAAATTTCCCAGGAAAATGGGAAAATTGTCAACTTCTTGAAATAGCGCCCCCTAGCGGCGACAAAATCATTTAATTTTTTTATTTTTGCTGTGAATTTTATTAAACAGGAAAGCTCTTTTAAGTGATGCCAAAATCATTGAAATCGGTTAAAAACCAAAAAGTTGTATGACATTTGTTAATAGCATGTTTGAACCTTCCCCCACCCCTTATTTGAAGAGTAATGGCAAAAAGACCCAAACTAAATTTTTTCATAATCTCATCAAGATTTCAAATATTGTGTTTTAGGATACCTTTAGTATGTCTTTTTGGAGATAAGCACAGAATTATGTTTTCGAGTGCTCGTTGCGCCCCCTAGCGGATGACTACCGAACTAAAAATTATTTCCAACAAGCTTTTTTATAGCCTATTTTGTACAAAAAATTTTTACCTGAAAGCTCTGTGACCAATAGTTCCTGAGATATAGCCGGCGTCCTTTCTTATTTGGGCACCCGGTACGTTGGCGTCTTCACGATTTATGTTTGTCTGTGCATGGTTAGCCGTTTTTTTTATTGATTTTGTAATTTACGAATTTCTAACTGTCTCTAGTTTTATTTTCAGAGTTATAAATAAAGTCATCGGAAGCTCTTCTTTAATTTAATTTATTTAAGATAGTCATTTCTCAGTGACTTATGGACTGTTAAATTATATAGGTCACTCTTAGCTTTATAAAAATATTTTATGATGGACAAAATATCTCTTTTCTTGCGCAATGAATCAGTAACCCAATTTACTGGAACTCTCTGGATATTATCTTTTCATTTTAGAGAAAAATGCTTGTCTACTAGATTACTATAAGGCCTCTTTCAATGAATTTCCTGGACATTACAATTAAGGTACAGATGATGACTAAGTATATCATTTAGTTTTAAAAACATTTATATCTTGATGAATAAAGGTCTTTTAACGGAACATTCTGAAATTATTTTCTTAATCTAGTTACAGGGTCTTCAAAATACACACAACGTATCAAAGTTTTTTAAATGTATATATTATTTAATTTTTTCACACAATATGAATGTTCGCTGTAATCACATCATGTCGATTTTGTCACGGTGTGTCCAAGTAACTATTTTGCCGATTTTTGCCAGCAGAAAACAACTCGTTGTCATGGTATTTTGCCAGTATAAAACACTGTAGTGATATAAGCCGTATTCTGTAAAAACTTGATCGATTCGATTTTAAAAATCTGTTAAATTAATCGAGGCGCAATACTACTGTGTGAGCAAAAATCATTTTGATCTAGGATAAGATTGTGTTAAATTCAAATTATAACATGATATGCCAAACTCTCCAGGCTCATCAGCCAAACATTTAACTTAACCTCCATCGATACAAACGATCCTGCTTTGCTGCTGGTTCAGTTAAAAATCCCTTTTGGAGGAATGGAGTGGAAGTGATTTATAATATAACACAAATCACTTAAGCTCAGCTAAATCGATCCGGAATCGACCTAAAGTGGTCAAAAGAATACGACTAAGGTCACCTTAAAACATTATCGATGACGTCACATCTCCTATCTGCGCCAGCCTATTAAAATATATTTTATTATATTATATAAAAGGCGTAATTTTTATACAGTAGTCAACATGTCTGGCCGTTAAAAAAAATATATTTTCAACAAGACGTACAGCAGACAATGCGCTTGGAACCGGTGTTTTCTAATCCGGTATCAACATAACGAGCTCGTTCTCCTGTTTCCGGACCTCAGGGTTTTAATTATATACACGGTGTTACTCAATGGCATGTACTTATTTTATGGGGATATTCTTTGATCAATTTAAGGTCAAAAGTTATTATTTTTGAAGTAATGGGATGAGCGAACCAAAAATTATGTACGCCACTGGCAATCTCCTTTTTGATAGCACAGATATGTAGAAAGTGCTATCTCTAATGCAAAGTACGATTTAATATTATTTAATTTCAGCGTCATTTACAAGACAAATGCAGTTTTATCAAACTCTGATAGACGTATGTCAAAAAAAAGATATGTAAATAAATGTCATTTATCTACTTTCATTTAGTAATATGAATTTTACAGTTCTGTAAATCGTTTTGTAAGGGCATCTATTACAGCACTAGTGCTGTAATAGATGACATTACAGCACTAGTGCTGTAATAGATGCCCTTACAAAACGATTTTTAATAGCAGGTGCATTTTTATTTTTAAAAATGCCTTTTGCCAAATATTTTTATTCATAGATGAAAGTAGATAAAATTTTGTACAATATTCTTGTTGTAAATTCATATAACTACACTCGATGTTTGATTAAACTCGGCTGACGCCTCGTTTAACAACTTTAACATCTCGTGTTGTAATATGAATCTTTACAACACTTATATCGTAAATAACTATTACATATCTAATCGGAAACCGTTCGTCACACGAAACAAAGTTTAGGATCAATTTTTGCTTAGTGAAAAGGCGTAATTATGAAAACATTATTTATTTTCGAATATAATATTAAAAGTTATGTAATGCAGAGGCCACTGGTGGAAGTACAGGGTTATCCAACCAAGACTAGACAAGGCGATTTTTTGACTTTAACTGTACTTTTATAAAAAAACTGAAATAGCCATCTTAAGTCATTTTCTCCCGCGAATTCGAATATCTTCAGCAAAAAACAATTGAACATCAAACAAAAGTACTAGGGGTCACTTTGATATTTTTTTAAATGGGATGCCGTATTTTTAATGAGCTTATCCGATTTCTCATATAAATTTTGATCTAAAATGTTGGATTTTTAATTCAAAAACGCCTTTTTTCTTCAGTTTTAAATTCGGAAAATGTTCGTCTACCGTAAGATTAATACCTGATAGATGGATACCCGTTTCACCTGTTCACCCTTTAACCTGCTTTAAAGCGTCCGTCAGTTAGACAAAATAATCAAGTTTCAAATTTCTATATATTTTTCTCGAATTAATTACAAATAATGAAATATTCTTTAGAAGAACGGCTAAATGTAATAAAATTATATTACAAAAGTGGAGAGAATGCTCGACAAACACAAAGAACATTTTTTGAGAGTTTCCAGAGACACATTTCAGTGGATACAATTCTCAGAATTAAGACCCTATTTGAAGAAAGTAAGACATTGAAAGATAAGCCAAGAAAGATGAAAAGACGGAATATAAGGGATCGAGCTATTGTTCAATATTTTACTATAAATCCGAAGAGTTCTATTCCGCAGGCGGTACGAGAAGTAAGGTATGGTCCAGGGCTCCGGAGAGTAAGCTATGGAACAGTTCACAGAACTTTAAAAAAATGTGGTCTAAAACCATATTGCATCCTTCCCGTTCAATACTTAACACAGCTTCAAAAAGAACTGCGATTTCGATTTGTTGCTTCAATGCTAATGAGAGAGCAAGACGAAGATTATAATTTATATAATAAAATTCTATGGAGTGACGAAGCGTCATTTACAACATCGGGGGTATACAATCGGAAAAATAAAAGATACTGGGCAGCAGTTAACCCTCATAGATATGAAATGATAAAGTTTCAAGGTTGGAGCTCACTTAATGTTTGGTGTGGGATGTTAGAAAATCGAATTATTGGACCACTATTTTATCGTGGCTCTTTAACAGGCCAAAGATACCTCCATTTTCTTCATAACGATATCGAGGATTTCTTGGAAAGGTTGCCATTGCAAGCCTACAACAATATCATTTGGCAGCAGGATGGTGCTCCGCCTCATGCAGTTCGAGAAGTGGTAACATACCTAAACGAGCGTTACAATCAGTGGATTGGCCGTAACGGAACAATTCATTGGCCACCAAATAGCCCCGATATCACGCCAATGGATACATTTTTATGGGGTCATTTAAAAAATGTAGTTTATCAACGACCCAACAGAAGTCTGGAGGACATTCAGCAAAAAATTATAAATGAAATTAATAGACTTAACCAGGACCAAAATATTGTAAGAGATTCTTTGGAGAGATTGAAAAGGGGGCATCGGTCATGTTTTGAAAATAATGGTGGACACATAGAACAATTATATTATTGAGATTAAAGTTATTCACTTTAGTTTATAGTTTTTTCTAATATGTCATACTTTTTTTATACGCAAGCAATAATAGATTTGCAAAAACTACTAAATTTGTAATTAATTCGTGAAAAATATATAGAAATTTGAAACTTGATTATTTTGTCTAACTGACGGACGCTTTAAAGCAGGTTAAAGGGTGAACAGGTGAAACGGGTATCCATCTATCAGATATTAATCTTACGGTAGACGAACATTTTCCGAATTTAAAACTGAAGAAAAAAGGCGTTTTTGAATTAAAAATCCAACATTTTAGATCAAAATTTATATGAGAAATCGGATAAGCTCATTAAAAATACGGCATCCCATTTAAAAAAATATCAAAGTGACCCCTAGTACTTTTGTTTGATGTTCAATTGTTTTTTGCTGAAGATATTCGAATTCGCGGGAGAAAATGACTTAAGATGGCTATTTCAGTTTTTTTATAAAAGTACAGGAAAAGTCAAAAAATCGCCTTGTCCAGTCTTGGTTGGATAACCCTGTACACTAAATATTTTCTATGAAAAAAATGTGTTTTTATATTTAGATAAAATTGGTCTGGAAAGTACATAATATTAAGTAGCACCCTGTATACTGAATTTGTCTGAAGTTCATATAACTCTCCATCCAATAATTTTATTGTACTCTTAATAGGGACCTGACGACAAAACTAAGAAATTAGAGAATGAACATTCCATTCCCTTCTGATATAACTACTAAACTTATAAATAAATTACAAAAGTAACATTTTAATTTAGGTACATATAAAAGCACTGCCACGTTGGCGTATGCTAAGTTTTTATGGCATGCGGTATTGCTTTCCTGGGCAATAAAAATGGGGAAAGAGGGTAAATGTTTTAATTTTTAAAACAGTTTTATTCTGTTGAAATTTGAGTACTTTGGATATTTTTGTGTCTTTTAATTTTGTGAGCTACTTTCATCTGAAAACAATATCTGAGTGGCGATGGCAATAAAGTGAGTATAAGCGACTTTTTTATATGGGGCAGGCGATCCGAGTTAAGACTTTAGAACGAGTTTTAATACCAGTTGTGTATATAATGACTGGCAGAGTTCCTGCTTCATATGGTAAACTTCTTTATAGTTACTTTTTCGGAATATGTTATTTTTGACAAAAAATTTTTGTTCCTAAACTATAAGCGGGGAAAAAGCGCAAAACGTATACAGAGTGGCAAAAAACTCGCGCATAAGGCCTGTAACTTTTGAATTACCTCGTATACGAAAAAGTGACCCTTATGAAAGTTGTTCAGTAAATTATTCCCCACATTTCTACCTGCATACATTTTTTCTGTCATATCTGGTTTGGTTGCCATAGAGACCAATTTACTTTTTTAAATGGAGCACCCTGCATATGATTGCAAACTTGGATTATACTGGGAAACCTCTGAATTTTTTGTATTTCAAATTTTTATTTATTTAAAATTGTAACAAACTTTATAATAACAAATTAAATAGTCTAGAAAACTGAGCAACTTCACATTATCGTCTTCAAAATGACCACCATTTTCTGCTAAGCAGAGCGCCAGTCGATTCCCGAACCCGTCTACAACGTTTAAAAGGAAGTCCTCTGGAATGGCCCGAATTTCTGCACTAATTCTGACTTTTAAAGATTCCAAGTCATTTGAACGGTTAACGTAGACTTTGTTCTTTAAGTGATCCTACAAAAAGAAGTCGAGCGGGGTTAAGTCCGGAGATCGCGCTGGCCAGTCAATAGCACCTCTTCTGCGTATCCAACATCCTGGAAATTGTTCGCTTATGTATTGTCTAACATTTGTCGCATAATGCGCAGGTGCTCCGTCTTGCTGGAAGCATAGCTGTTCGTTTATGCCATTATTTACACCCGGTAAAACCATTCTGCAAGAAGGAATTATGTGATTCCTGAGGAGGTCCAGAAATTTGTCGCCATTCAAATTACCATCTATGAAAAAAGGTCCCACAATATGTCTACCAACTATGCCCGCCCAAACAATAACTTATTCGGGCCTCTGAGTATTACCTCCCTGGAACCAGTGAGTATTATCAGCAGACCAATAACGATAATTGCGTTTATTAGCAATGCCATCTAAATGGATAGTAGCTTCATCCGAGAAAATTATATTTGTTGCGAAGTTTAACTCGTTCACCAATTTTATCTTGTAGGGATGCAGCTCTCCTGTTTAAACAATTTTTTTAATGACTAATGATACGTACATTAAAATCCATTGCTATTGGCCTGGATGATTGTGCTGGATTTTCATGTATTGAGAGCATGATATTCAAAGCCTTGTCTCCCCCGGTGGCTGTTTTAGGTCGACCTTATCTAGCGGCTTCCTTAACACTGTCTGTTTTTCGAAATATCTTTACCACTGGACACACCGTTGACTGATTTGTTGGAGGCCTATTTGGATATAATTCATTGAAAAGTTAACAAACCTGATCTTGCGATCTCTATATGTTTCCGTGATCGCTCATCACTAAAATTTCAGCTCGTTGTTTCTCATTTAGATGAACCATAGTGTAAACAAATTAGAAATCAGACAACAGAAAATTAAACAGGAACTCAAAATTGACACCTCTTAGGTCGATGTCATGAAAACACCTTGATTGAACTGGTGGGTATTAGGTAGGAATAATTATAATTAGAAAGTTTTTCATTTTTGAACTGTTATTATCTCGGAAACGCTTGCAGATAGGTAAAAATTTGTAATACGAAAAATTCAGAGTTTTCCCAGTAGAATCCAAATATGTAATCATATGCAGGATGTTCCATTTAAAAAAAGTAAGTCAGGCAACCAAACCAGAAATTACAGAAAAAATTTATGCAGGTAGAAATGTGGGGAACAATTTACTGAACAACTTTTATAGAGCTCACTTTTTCGTATACGAGGTAATTCAAAAGTTACAGGTATTATGCGCGACTTTTTTACCACTCACAAAAGACGAAAGTGAAACAAATTTTATGTAGGTATGCCTATATCGTAACGGGTAAAGTTAGACTAACGTCTAAACTTAGGATTGCCCGGGTAAACTTCGTAATACTCACCATGTATGGATAAAGTCGGCAATAAAATTTAGATATTATAAGTTTCTGGCTTTATCCGGGTAAACCGCATTCTACCCTTTATCGCATGATTAAAGTTCGAGATACTAACAATAAGAAGAAAAAAAATGTTTTAGAATAAAGATGGCTTTAGAAAAGGCGACGTAATTAAACCTGTAAATATAGTAATAAAAAATGATTTAACCTGCTTGTTCAAACAGGACAATAATTTACCAGGACACTTAATGTTTTTGATAATTTCAGCAGTTTTACATTTCAAACGTTTTGCTTGTCATGCATTCAGTTTTACAGTTACAGGTGTATTTTGCATATCCTTGGCCTTCTAAGGCCAAAATTATCAACACCCTGTTAACTCAAACTACATTGTAACTTCTAAAATCGATTGCTCGTTTGCAAGTTGTCGCAAGCTTTTCTTTTCTAGCGATATGCTTTGAAAAACAATTAGTTTCTCACCGCACATAGAAAATTTGTTCCTAAACAAAATTCCCTTCCGAAGTTCCTCTTTCGTTTCCTAGCTTATAAAAACCGTCCGCGGTAATCTCTACAACTGGCATAAGAACGTTTCCAATATCGCCTCTTCCTCGATCTACACGTGGAATTGTCTCCGATGTAACATGAATGGAACATTGAATTCGAAAGAGCTTTCAGTTTCTAAATATTTCCTCGCATCTGATCTGACTCTACAATATTTTTTTCGTTAGAGAAAGATTCACACATCCATTCGTAGCTTATCACATTTTGCTCATTTAGTTTTATTAGGAGAGACTGTCAAGAGGGGACTATATATATTTGCTCTGATAGCCAAGCCACCCTTAAGGGAATCTGCCAATCTAGGAGCAGCTCGACCGTCCAACAGGAGTGCGCGGATGTACTTGACAGACTTGCAGAACGGAAACAGGGTTCCTTGCTCTGGGTTCCTGGACATTGCGGAGTGCACAGCAACGAGACGGCCGACGAGTTCCCCAAACTTGGAGCCCGGGCTCTCTACTTAGAATTCGAATCAACAGTAGGTATATTCAAACAGCAGGCAGGGGCAGCCCTAAGGGAATGGGCTGTCAACCTCTCCAAGGATGAATTACAGCAAATTCCTGGCTATAGACAGGCCAAAGGTTTCATAATTTGGCCTGAAAAGGCTAAGTTGAAATGAATTTTTAGCAGAAGTAGACCTGTCCTGAATGATCTAGTTGGACTTCTAGCATTACACTGTGAGTTGAGAAAGCAGTTACATATATTGGGTGTGGAAGAGGACGCGATTTTTCCGCAAGACTTAGAGAGTGAAGACACCACTTGCACTTCTTGTCAGTATGTGAAGCTTTGGGAGGACTAAAACGACAAGTGGCAAGGGGATTCAACCGGTAGAAGTTTTGACTGAAATTAGGTCCTGGCCTTCATGTTTTGTTTTGGGATGATAGAAACAAAACGAGCCAATTTGGCGAGGGCCTGGGTAGCTAAGTGAATGGGGGAGGACTCAGGGGTGGGCAAAAAGGATCGACTTTGCTCTCCTTGCCAGTTCCGTGTGCCTCCCCTCACCTACTTCTACTAGTACTATCACTTTATATTTTCTATATTGTTATCGGTTTTTTGATAAACAAAGTTTCTATATTTTCACTATCGGATATGTCTTCTTGTTGATGTTAGTAGTCACTATCCATAAACTGATCTTCCTTTTGTGCTAGTAGCGGCTGTTCTTCTATTATTTTAGTATGGTATGTCCTATTTTTGATTAACTGGACAAATCTAAAACCCTCTGACTCCCAATATCGCCTGCAATTCTCATCGTTTATCCACGTGATTAGCATAATTGTATATTTTCTTAATTTGCTCTCAACACTGCCTTGTTATTAACTGTGGCATGGCTTACCATAACAACTATTTTAAGGTCAGTCATATTATTATAATTCTTAAATGACTCTGCTAACGAACTCCTGTCGTCGATTGTTTTCAGTATAATAGTGGGGCGCCACAACAAAACATGTCTATCAGGTTTCTAGCAACCTGCTCTTCATTTCTTTTACTGTGTATGAGTAGCTTAAACAAACTTGGTTAGGTGTTCTTGATAAACCATAAAAAATTTCAATAGTCAATGGGTAGGTATATATCAAATAGTTAGTCGTTTGGAATATTACCTACATATTTTATACTAGATTCACTAGATGATACACGAGTAATTATTATCAGCTTCTAAGGGGACATTTTTGTATCAAACCCCATCTAACGTCGATGTTGTAAAGTGTTCGTGGTTTTAGAATCTTTGGACGTTTTTATTGATTAAAACATCTCCTTGTCTATTTTTATTAAAGTAATAACTGTTTGAATTTTTTAAAGACATAAGTGTTTAGGCTCTTTGAAGACGCATTGAAATGTTTATGATTTTAAACACTTTCGTCCGGTATCCTCGAATGCTATTTCTTACTATGTATCGATGTCTCGTGCATGGATGTTACGCAGTTTATCTGAAGAACTCTGGCTTTGGCCGTTATTCTAACTTTACCCGTAACTACACCCGTAATATATGTCCCAAATAGAAAGCTTGATATTCTTTAATTTACTTATTATAATTTGGCCTATTCAGAAATTTTATAAATATTGTTTTATTGCTGCTAGTATAGGCGATTTGTATATGTTCGCCAGCTGCAGAATCACTCGACGATAGCCAAAAAGGTGATAAAGAAAGAATCCGGCAAGGAACCGGCCGCATGTTAATACTTAACCCGTCTATGAATCTAACTAGTATTGTGCAACCTTTTTAAAACTCTTTCAGTTACTATTCCTAGGGGTGTTCCGTCCACTTCAAGAGAATTTACACTAGAAGACGCCTAGAGCTTCAACAAAAAGTAGGCGAACATCCGTCAATATTTACTATTCAGAAGTAACGTCTAAATTCATTTAAAATTCAGCGGTGGGTTTAATGGAAAAACGCTCGAACCCGTCGATTTTTATTTCGTAATATGGTTTTTTTTTATGGTAAATTCATGCATACAGGGTATCCCAAAAATAAGTTACGACCATAAACTTCATTTTTTCAAATAAAAACATCTATTTGTTTATTTCATTTATGAATTTTACATCAATTCTAAGTATGTTTCATGTATCATGTCCTATAGCTAAACTCAACAGTTATCGAAAAAATTACGATTGAACATATCAATAAGTAAGACCGTATTTCTGAAGATTTATTTGTAAATCGAGCAGAACGTTCCATTGTGTGTTTATTTTATTTGTATTTTCAATTCTGGTATTTCTAAATGTTGACTTGTCACCGTTTAGTCCCATAGAAACTGTATGACAATTTTACTTCAAATAAGTAATTGTCAAGCTAAGTTGCAAAGTTGCGGTTTTCACAATGGTGAAGTTAACGGAACGAGAAAAAATTGAAATTCTATGCATCGTTGTTTATGATGATAGAACACGTACTCAAATAGAAATAGCTCAATTATTCAATGAAATCCATCCTGATCGTCCTGCCATATGTCAAAAGGTGGTGAGTAGAATAGAGGCTAAATTTGGAGAATTTCATAATGTTAGAGATTTGCCTAAATCTGGTCGTCCTGCTCGTGATAAAAATGAACAAATTGACGTTTTGCTTTCCTTGAAGGAAATCAGTTGCTCACCGAATAGTTCAAAATCACATATATCATACAAAGTTATTCCAGTGTATGAGTTATTTGAAGATGATTTCGATAGGCAAAATGAGTTTTGTGAACGCATGCAAGATACGTGCAATCTAGAAAATAATTTAGTAAAAAATATTATTTTTCCGATCAAGCTACTTTCTGTTTGAATGGTAATGTGAACAGACAAAATTGTCGATATTGGGCAACAGAGAATGGAGGTTCACAGCCAGTATCCCAAAAACAGAAGCGTGGTGTGAAATAGTGTGCGAAAGAATAATTGGTCCATTTTTCTTTCAACAGTCTTTAATTGGACAAGTATATCTCGATTTTCTTCAACTTGAATTAGTTTTAGCATTTGTGGCTTTATTTCCGAATCCATTGGACCCAGACACCTCTGACGAAGAACTGGTCTTCTAACAAGATGGTGCTCCTCCGCACTATGCTGCCACTGTGCGTACATTTTTGGATGAAACCTTTTCCAATTGGTAGATAGGAAAGAGAGGACCTATCGAATAGCCTGCTAGGTCGCCAAACCTAACTTCGCTGGACTTTTTCTTGTGGGGTTACCTCAAATCGAAAGAATTTTAATTCAGAATGACAGGCCAAACAGCTGCAGGAGTCAAAAGAGGGGATCCGAAGAGAAATGCGTGCCATAATATAATGGTTGAGAACGTGCAAAGACAGTTTATTGATCGCCTTGGATATTGTCAAGCCGTAAATGGTGCACATTTTCAACATTTAATTTCATTTGTTGTTCTGTTCTTTTTAAATAAACAGATCTCACCTATTGATATTATTCAATCGTAATTTCTTTGATAACAGTTGAGTTTAGGTATCGGACAGGGTATATCAAACATACTTAGAATTCGAAGCAAAATTCAAAAATTAAATAAAAAATGCATGTTTTTATTTGAAAAAATGAAGCTGAAAGTTTTTGAGCTACTCTGTATACATGAAATTACCATAGAAGAAATACATTAAGAAATAAAAATCGATGGGTCCGAGCGTTCTTCCAAGAAACATACCGCTTACTTTACTAATGAGTTTCTGGGACTCACTGTATATTAGAAGTAAAGAAATTCAGCAACCTATTTGCAATTACAAAATACAGTACACTTTCCAATACAACTCCAAAGCAATATAGGTTTATATCTATGAGTAGTACATCTCAGCTCCTACGCCACTTCGTATTATTTTTATTTTTATTTAACTTGCGTCGTTTTCTCATTAAAATAATAATGATATGGTATAAACTACTTGTCAACTTAATCGACCGCTTATTGAAAATCATATTTTTATGTTTAAAGTAATTACGGATTTAAGCGGTTCCTACACACCATAAAAGAATACGAAAAATTAATTCAATTCATTCACTTATTGTTATTTTTTCTTTTTCAAATTCTGTATTTCATGAAACCCAATGCCACGACTGATCCCCTAAGTCTAATATTTTTTTTCGAAACGATGTAGGATTTAGGTCTAACTCTTTTTTCAATTTCAAATGTTTGAGTTGGGTGAAAATTGAAGGGATATGCAATAGAAATATAGTGATTGCACCCTCATATATCAGACTTAAGGAGAAAATTGGAGGGTTGCCGAAATGGGCTTAACTGCTACTCAAATTTCATTCTCTTCGATGTGGCGGAAGCTGTAAGGTATAACATTAAATTGAATGTAGCATATTTTTACGAATACCCAAAGTTGAAAAACGCGAATTTGGTTTGTCGTATAGCTTGTTAAAAGCATACATACGAGGAATATTATAATGGGTTATTTACTCCCCACATTCTTGCAACGGGTATAAGTATTTTTAACATGAATTTTAGTTTGAGTTTATTTTAAAAATAAACGTGTTTTAATTATATGTATTTTTAATATCAGCGTGCTTTTTTACCTTTGTATTTGCATAGTTGGATTTGACATTGCTGCTATTCAACTATGACTTAAATTTATCCAGAGACATGCTAAATATCAAATTATGAAATTTTCCAGAAAAAGTTTTAACGTATTACGAATTTTCCTGTTGGCGGTAAATAATTATGGATAGGTACTTGTTAATTTTGTTATTAAGCTAGAATGTTAGGCCACAAAAATTTTAACGTTTATGAACTACTTTATTTTAACTTTTTGAATCTCGTAATTTTGATTAGAAAGCAAAGAACCAACGTGCCGTGCCGACTGTAGCTATTCCTTGCGAGTAACATGCTACAGGTACTTTTTCAATGACCACATTTTAAAGTATTTAAAACACCCAATTTACTATCCAAAAATAGTTTGACGTATGATATTATGATTATTTCTTGACAATTCACCTGGCACTGACGTAGATAGTGTCACAACTTGAGGGTAGTTTCTCTAACGGGGCGTAAATGAAAATACCGGCTAGAAAAAACACAGACCCTTTTATTTACGTTATATTATTTGTTTACTAGGTAGCCTGGAGGAAACCCAGCATGTCTCAGTAGGGGTGTTGACCTGGCCAAGGACCCAGGAAAGTTACTTTGCGTCTATAAGACGTAAGGGCGCTCTTGGGGGTAATCGAGGAAGATCAGGAGAGAGGCCTGGAGAATATAAGACGCATGAGCCCTTCTGATCGTAGAGGAGGTGACCAGTCGGAAAGACGAAGGTATCGTGTCCACCCATTGCTCGGGTATTTATACACCGAAAGTGCTGACTATTGCTTAATTGATCTTGACATTGGGTGGCACAGTGGGCCGCGACCTCAATGCACAGTGGTCTGGAGATGTAAAAAATATAATTATAGCGCGGAGTTCGCTGTCTTGTTGACCTTTAAAACTATTTAAATCAATATTCATGGTAATAATTGACTGCATACCATTGAGTTTTGGATTCATATCGGCTATAACTTACACTATGGATAGTGTGATATACAGGGTGTTAGTGTGAGCATGTTATAAACTTCTAAGGTAGGTAGAACACAGGAGAAAAAAAAGTTCATATGGACATGGGTCCGGACACGCTTCCTCAGGGAGCTAGAGCCCTTTTATCATTTCTTGGTATATACATTTTAGGACAGAAAACATGAATAGAACATTTTGCTGCCTTCGATTGTAAATTGTTGTTTCCTACATATTTTGCCTCAAAATCTTTTTATCTAATCTAGTTTTATCGAAACAAATGTAGAGTACCTTTTTTATAGAGGAATGACCAGGTTATTTAAAAAATCAGTTTTCAGCTGCAAATTGACACTTGTCAAGATTCTGGCCCAACGCGTGTGGTGGCAAGTCTATTCCTGACTTCCCTGAGGATATAAAACGTCTACTGTAGTATGGTTTTATGAGTCTTTGGCCTGGACATAAAAAATTGAATTTATTAAACTTTACATGTCGGTTCAAAAGTTAGAGCCGGAAAGGTCGATGTGTGCCCCTTTGGGGCTCTATATCTCCGCTAAGTAACACTTTAGGAATTTGTTTTGTATGACAAATTAGGGTTATTTTAACCTCCCCTATACGCTCCCGAGAGTATGTCATATACTGACCGGACACCCTGTATAGTAGATGCAACAAAGATTAAAAATTTTAAATACACGAGAGGCGTATTTACCTTCTACTTGCAACATGTTCCTGAACCCGGTGGCCAACAACCCTTCTCGGAGATAGTCGAATTCGATTTTTATAGAGCACCAGAAGCTAATAGAGTTTCTCAGTTCGGAAAAGTACCTTACGCTTCTACGAGGCTGGCTTCATATTAAAGCTGCGATAAATTATAAGAGCTGTAATACTAGGGCCAATACATCTAACAAAAAAGTTAGCTGGCATTGCCAATATATAAGATGACATTTTTTTTTTAATTGCGGGTTTTTAGCTTTAAATTTTACTTGGATACTGTCATCCTAAGACAGAAGTTCTTTAAGGTCTTTATTGAGATGTATGAAATATTGCCTGTTGTAGAGATGTGCATTGGTAGCCGATGTTTGGGTAAGTAAAGCATAAAACTAGTGTGCTGTCGTCAGCGAAGCTATGTATCAGATTCTTAGTTTTTTCTTAATAGTCGTTAGGTAATGTATAGTAGAAAACAGAGAGAAATAGTATGGAGCCTTAAGATTTTGGCATTGATGGTAAATGCGCCTGAAAGAAATCCGTCCATGCTACTCACACAAGAAGTTTGGCCGCTATGAATAAAATTGAACCGGCATACCAAATGATCTCACTGTAGCTAGCAGCTCCTTATAATAGGCTTCCCCAACATACATCAATATAATATATTTACTTATGATATAAATAAGAAAAAACGATTTGAATATAGGTTTACGCAATATTTTTGCAGCGAACAATACTGATACGTTACATTCCTTTTTAAATTCGCCCACCATGTTATAACTTATGTTGGTTTTCTATTCTTCACAGGAATACGTTGCAGGAGTGCCTTCTTGGTCAGGACAAAAAAGCCTCTTTCTTTACCCTCTTTGGTAAGACACCACGTAAACTGTACTGCCACTGGAGCTTGTTTGCACTTCCCTTGGTAGATATCAAGAAAGCACTTTCTAATTTCGTTAACATACTGTATTTATTAAATAATAATAAGAGTAAAACAAACTTTTTAATGACGTTAAAATAATCCGTGCAAATTTTAATACCGTAGTTATCCGGCTTGCTCTTAACGTAAACCATAAATGGCGCCCGTCCCCTAAAACTCACCAGCTCTTCACTGTCATATGTGTTTCAGGATGCATCAACCGTTTGCATTTTTGTACAAATATATGAAATACTTCTTATACCGGAGCTAATTTTTCAATGCCTTGCGTCCTGTTCTTGTTTGGGGATCGTCAAAACAAATAAACCTCACTGTAGCATTTGTCAGTTACCCATAATATTTCAACAGGCTCAGCTTTCAGCGCTTCCTGGGAAGATAATAAACCTATATAAGCTTCTATTTCAACCGAATCTGTAGATGTCCACATTTTCGGGGTTTCAGGATATGTTTCCTTCCATTTTGTATATTCGCTATTGGCCCTATTATTTGTCTGCTCAACGACAAGTTCAATGATTTGGTTGCTTATAAACACAGAAAAAACGTACAATAGAAAATGTCCTTTGTACTTATGTGCTTATGTTCGAAAAATTTTTAAACTTCTCCAAATATTTTAAGCTACTTAATAATGTGAGCGTAGTCTACTATTGTATAAGAAAGTATTGTATGTACAAAGCACTATTTCTATCAAATTGTAATATTTGTACTATATGCCACTTTTACTTCAACAAGTCGACAAAATCCACCTTTTCTCAAAAGAAGGGCGACTTTGTTATCTATTGGTTTTTGATATAAAATATTTAATAAATATCAATTGGTGTGCATTGAACCACTAAAACCATAAAACTATTTTGTGAACAAGTGGTGGCACCTGAAACGACCCTAAAAGAGTCGGCTGGTACGTTCTACGACGGATCACGGAAGGCACCAAATCCATCGCCTGCTGCGGAAATGTTGACCGTGATGCGTCTCACGGTGTTTGCAGTATAAAGCGTTAAATTAATTGCCTGCCTTTGCGAATTTCCTATTTTAAGCGAGCATTTTAGGAACAAAGGTCTGGCGGCGCAGGAAAAATTATTGAATATGAATTAATAACAATAATAGTATTACTTGAATATGAACTTGGGTTACGGTTATTAGGAAATAGTACAAGTGGGATGCCTGGAGATAAACTAAGGGTACCTAGCCTATTTCGACGGGCTGCCACTGGTGCAAGGAATAAAAAGTATAATAATATAATATTAAACCTATATGGAAATGTTCATACACATTAATTCATAGAAACTAATCTAAAATCCTAAATTACTGCAAGGTTTCACATAAAGATTGGTATAAATAGGTACATTTATACTATCGAAATGCTAATCATGAAATGTATTTTCGCGTAACACAACCGTATTACCCTGCTCGATACACTGGTACATAGATTCAATATATACTCTTTGCAAAACAATTTCCATTGCACGCCATACCCTTCGAGTGACGTCAGTTATCGGCAGTGTTGCCAGCTTGTAACCAAAATAACCGAGTGATGGAATTACACTGGCTACTTTTTATAAAAACAAGATAAATTTACAGAAGTAAACACAAATTTACTTATGTTATTTTTAAAATCTTCCAGGATGGATACCGCAGTCGTATTGGAATAGTCTGGAAATTTTATTGTTACTTTTTTTATATATGTTTTGGTTATTAATCTATTTTATTATTCCGTATTTTGATAAAAGTAGACGAGGCAAAAATATACCTAAAATTACACTTAGTTAGTCCTTATTTAAAGACTATATATTTTTTAGTTTTTGGGGTTTCAATATTAAAAATACTAAAAATAATCATACAAAGGTAGGTCATCAATCATCCACCAAATCACTCGTTTCATTTACTTAAATAATAATGGGTTGAATGTTCAGTCTATCTAATACATCTTCTCTTTCATATCATTTTAATATCTCGCTTTCTGTGTGTCGATTTGAATTTTTCCAAACATACATCAGGAGTAGCAGTACGTAATGATTCTTTGCACATATTATTCAGTGAGTTTCTGTACTGCCATCTTGACCAACATATCTATTATAATAATTTTTGGTAAGCCCCCAAATATGTTCAATTGAATTGAACATACAGTGGTATGGAGGAAGTTGTAAAACTTTATATCCATATTGCTCAGCCAGGTTATCAACTAAATATTTTTTGGTGGTTCATGTCTGAAAATAATTTAAGTTTAATATTTAAGTATATGTTAAAAAAAAACGGGCATACAAAATCTCTTGTATCAACCTATTAACGATTTGTAAAAGTTCGGCTTCGAACATTGTATAATCAAATTCAATTTTATTATTAGTTAACCATTCTTGAATTGCAGCTTTATTCCATGACGTGTTTTGAGTATTTTTGTTAACAACATGCTATGGTATGGTGCGTTGTCTATTACAATCACAGATAGAGCTTTGCTAAATTTTTCAATAATTGGTTTTCGAACCATTGCAAATAATTTTGCTGATTCATTTCTACATGGTAGTCACTCAGCTTAGTTTTAAAAGAATAAATTACCTCTGCGCCCTCATCAAAATCATCTTCACTACCAGCTTAAAGTATTAGTACCTAAAAAGATATGTTTCACCTAGATAAATTTCCCATAGTTTATGTATTTGTTTACTGCATAATACCTTTTACCATCAACTTTAGTAGATCTAACGCTTCTATTATTTTCATCTTGCCAAGATCGACCGATGCGATTGGTGCCATTCTGAAAAAATCATGTTCCATCCAAGAAAATGAATTGGTACAAGGATGCTTATTTTTCTTACATATATTCTTTCAAAAATACTAGTCGTTTGAAAGCTACATGGGAAAGTTCCATAATCCCTAGCCTCGGTTTATCTTTTTTTCATCCGAAGCCTATTTCCTTTAGGAGGCTTCTTAAAAAGTTAAGGCAACCATCAAACAGTTTTTTTAATCTTACTTAAAGTTGTCCAAGTTACATGATGTTCTAAAAAAAGTTATTGCTTAAGCATAACCTATGTAAAATATTATAGTTTCTGAATAATACAACTTACTTGTTCCGTACATTCCATAAATAGAAATAGTGTCACGGATAGAACTTATATCTAATCTTGAAACGTTTACTGCTCTCTTTTCATGAGAACGTTTCCTCCTTTAGGTGATTCTAATAATTTATTTTCCTTAACTGTTGTTGAAACTGCGCGTACAGTGGATATATTTAAATTTAGAGCAGCAGCTGCTACACGTTAAAAATTACTAAAGAGGAAATAAAATATGTAGACCTTAAGATCTTTCTGAAAATAGCTTACTAGAGAAGCTACTAGCTCTTTGCGCTAGCTAATTAAACACTTCGGCATTTTTCAGCTATAGTAAACAATGTAATCGAGAGAGATATGTATGTGCACTTTGCTGTTCTGAAAAGAACAGTTTTTTGATGCAATTTATGAAAATATCTGGAATTTTTGTTAAAGAATCGACGCACAACAACACAAAACCACCGAACACTAAAAGTTAGTTTCTGCACGAAACGTAAACAAAACGTCAAAACAGGCCAACGAACGAGCTGGTAGCACTTCACCGTTGATGGTTCTGTTGCCAACGGTCGGTCAGTAAAATTCAAATTATATTAGTTTTTGCAAGCCCAAATAAAGAAAATATTTGCTATAAGTGGGTTCGTAAGAATACTTTAAGTTTTTAGTACATTTAATATCCCTTGAAATTTTAATATTTTTCGCCCAAATTTAATTTCCTCATGTTTTCTCACTGATTTACAATTATCAGCTGATTGATGACGTGCATCGGAAATTGTTTTGCAAGAACTATAGTGTTATTTAATTTTCGATATCAAGTCTATGTAACTTGGATATCAGCCTTTCTGCAAGGTGAATGAAAATGTTCAGTCAGCAACGAGCACAACTTTACGAAAATGTATGAATTATAACTTGAGTAACTGGAACAAAGGTCTGCATCCAAAAGTGGATGTTCTGTCAGCCATGCGATAAATAATAATTAATTACTCTTACTGAGATGCAGGTTACTTCGGCGTATGTATCGTACCCGAAATATTTATTTCAATGCGATAATTAGAAATGAAAACCATATCTTGTCGCACGTAACCGTGGAACCCGATAATGATAACAGGAAAAATTATTTGTTAATTTCGGAGTGCCGGGTGCAGGATTAATTTTTTTGTCACCCTAGTTCGCTTGGTACGATACTTTTTTAGATACCGACTTCCTTTCCCGTAGGTTCCTGCATCTGATAATGTCTTTCTTTCGCGATTGATTCCCGCTGCTTCTAGCGGTCCCTTATTTTTTTACCTAAATACAGAAATACGATATTTAAGGTCGTTTAGAAAGTTTTAAAATACACTTAGAAAATATATTGTAAATTAAAAATAATTACATTTATTTTAGATAAAGTATTCCCAAATTTGTGTATTAAAATGTTAAAATACTTCTATTCCTAAAACAAACAAATATATCTGTGGCTGTAAAGCTAAAGGGCATTACTCGATTTTCCGCGAAAATGAGTTATCTATGATGGGATATTTAAAAAAAAAAACGTACTTTACACTATGGTAAACCGGTATAAATCAATTCTCGAAAGTAGAGAGCATATTTTTATTAAAATTAGGGCATAAAACGTGGGTTTGAAAAAATTCAATCAAGTAAAAGGTCATAACTTCAAATATTCTTTAAAAAAATGTAATTGTTTGCAATGAAAAGGCATAATTGCAGTATTTGAGGAGTAAAATAAAAATGTTTTTGAGCAAAGGGATTTATATTGAATTATGCCTAATAGGCTCAAAGCTAGGCAAAAAGGCCTAACTTGACATATTTCCCTTTACTTTAATTTAAGTTTTCGATCATCCGGTACAAGTGGCTGGTTATACCCTTATTCCTTATTGAGTCTTTACAATTGTGCAGGATCGCTGTTTAAAAAGAAAGTATGTATATGTATACTACTTGTCAGTACCCTTTCAGCTATGATCAAAGAAGGTTCATCATTCGCCCCTTTGCAATGCGTCGACGAGCTAAAAAAAAAATGCGTCTAATAAAGTAGGTGATGATAGCAGATATGCAAATCGGAATATACCAAACAATAGTGAAAGTAGGTTGTAAATAAATAAGGTTAATGAATTTTTCTTATATTAAAAAAATTTAATTTTAGAATTCTTTAGAACAAGCTTTTATTTATGAGAATACACAAACCGAATACATAATATATCATAATATCCTAAGATTTAAAAATTTGAATTTAAAATTGGAGGTTCATTTAACTATATTTATTATTTGAAAAAACTGACGACATTATGGATGAACATTTACCACTTGTAAACTTATCTGAATATAAAATATTACCATTTTTGTTTTCTAATAATTAAGTAACATAATAATATCTTAACTTAACCAATCCCGATTACGAACAAGAAACCGAAAGTGATGTTGAGAAGACTCCCTAAAAAAGTAGGGCAATATAAAAAAAGGAGCGTTGAAAAACGAGAGAGAAAGTATAGAAAACAATACTGGAAGTGCTAAAGAAATGGACATTCCAAAAAGCCAAGATAATAAAGATACAAATTGTAAAAAAGTAAATAGAAGAAAGAAAACACAATTCAGAAATATATGGGAAACCAGCATATGACACGAAAAGGTTGGATAAAAAGTAATCTAGATTGCCAGAGAATTATAAGTCAAATTGCAATTAGAGAATTAATTATGAAATTAGAATGTAACTTTTTAAAGAGAACTCTGAAAAATAAGAAGTTATGATAGAATGTGCAAAATTGCCTCACCTATATCAATAATCAAAAAAGAAACAGAAACTAAAGTAAATTGTCTAAAAGAAAAAAATGAAAAAAGGTGTTTTGTTTCTTTATTCGAATAGAGGGAGAACGGGTTTAAGAACGTCAGGGATAGTTTTGGGATATATCTGGAGAAACAGACAAAGTTCATTTTATGTCATGCTTCAAGCAATAAAATATCTAAGGTTTACACCCATATAAAAAAGATCCCTTAATATGAGTCCCACTATTCGCGTCGACACACTGAATAAAGATACCTACCATCTAGTTCAAATAAAACCATTATGTAAAACTGTATAAAGGAAAGAATCCAATACTCATTTTTTTCAGCATCTACTCAAGATATATCGACCATTTAAATAGAAAATTTAAAAAGCGTGCCAATGATACGTGTCAAACATGCGACACCGTAACAATGAAAACAGGTTCTGCTAGAGGAACAAAAAGAAACTCATAAAAGTGATTTGGAAGCTCATCGCCAAGAGGCAGATAGGGTACATCAATGAAATCGACCCTCATTTAAGAATGATAAATTTTGATCTGCAGCAGGTTTTACTTACTCCTTATCTAATAACTTGTTCGGTGTTTCACAAAGGACAACTTCATTATTCTGTTAAAACCAGGGATCATAGATTTCTGATTTACGGTCATACTATGAAGTATGATTTTGATCATGCCACGATTTTAATTATTTAAAATAATAATAATATAAGAAAAGGACTGGTATAATTTGGTAAGAGTAGCTTGAAAACTACTACGTATATCAAGAAATCCGAAATTTTAGGTAGAAATGGTAATGCAAGACATTTTTGACTTTTCTTTTCTATTTAGAGGACCATTTATCACAAAAATATTGCAATAAACAAGAAAAAAGTTACCTGGAGACCACAAAAATGGGTAAGGTACGAAGATGAATTTGGATTATTTAAACTAGAGAATTCGCTTTTCGAAAAGGGCGATTTTAATTCATTTTAGAAGAAAATCAAGTAATTTAGATTTAACATTAAAATCTTTAGAAACAAAACCACGAAAAATATATTTAAAACAAAAGGCGAACCGAATTGAAATGTTAAATTAAATTAACGAAAGTGCAAGAATGTTTTACGTGGACCTAAATGCAATACCAGTAATGTTACAAAATGCACAAGATGTAAATGATATAGATCCTAACATTGGCATAGTAATGATAAGCGATGTTAAGTTTTAGTAGAAATAATGCTTTTCGAAAATAAATTGTTTTTGTTTCCTATTGAATATTATAAGTGTTGGCTTAAGTCCAATTATATCCTTACAGGGAAAATAAATTGGACAATCGGTTTTAAGCAAAATGGCATACTTCAACATATTTTGTTTTGCCTTATTACACTATGAAAAGAAACAGGGTATATGTCTAGTTATGCCATTTTGCCTAATTGCTCTGCACAATATAAGTCAGTTTTGCTTTATGATTTTTAGTAAGAAATATGTTTTCTCAAAATAGAAAAGCTAAAGTAAAATAACAAAAATTTACATTATACGATAAAAAATGTATTTTTTTTTTGGCTCTCCAGAACTTTTCCATCTCTTACCGTTATTTATGCAGAGCGAATAAAATTTTGCCAGAATTCAAAAATGTCTTTAATAAAATGTATTACACTTGGATTAAAAAGTATTGATTATCTAAACCAAATATTTCCAAATGGATGGACTGGCAGGAGGGGTTCAATAGAATGGACCACCGAGATCTGCGGATATTACTCTTACACCTTTTTCTTGTGGGGTTACTTAGAAAGTAAACTTTTTAAGACAAAACCCGAAATGATTGAGGTATTAAAAGAACGAGTAAGTTATAAGTGTGGATTACATCAGAGGTTATTCAGAATGTGAGAAATGCATTTTATTTACGACTAGATTGATGCCAGTAAGTGAACGGACGACATCTCCAACACCTTTTAAAATAAGTGTAATACATTCTAGACCCGGAGCTTCAAACTACCTCATCAACGTACTAGGTTCTTTTCTGGAGAATAAAAGTTTTGCAGCCTCGCCTGAGAACGCACTTTCTTTGAATAAACACATCAGGGCGGGAGTGCCGCAGGGCTCACCTCTTTCCCCGATGCTGGCTAGGCAAACGCAGCTTTATCTTTTCGCTGACGATACTACAATAACTTCAACTTCTAAGTAACCGCAGCCAGTCGTGACAAGTTTGCAGCGTCATGTAAAGCAATAATTAAAAAATTACTTTCTAATTGGAAGATTCGTTTGAATCCTTCCAAGACAAAAGTCATATTTTTCTCCAGAAGTCGCGTTAGGCGGCCCGAAATAAGGCGCAGAGTCGGTAGAGTTCAAGTGAATTGGTGCCAGGATGTGAAGTACCTAAGACTTATCTTCGATTAAAGACTGAATTAGAGGTTAAATTCAATTAATAAAATCAAGGCAGCATTGCGTCAATTAATCTCAATCTACCCCCTGCTTCACCGGTGGAGTAGACTTAGTAATCGAACCAAAGCTAACCTCTATAAGGTCTTGGTCAGGCCGGTACTTACTTATGGGGCAATATAAGTAAGTCCGAGCTGAATAAGTTCCAGGTGATTCGAAACAAGGCGCTGAAACTCATCGCAAATGCCCCAAGATATACAATGAACCGTGTTTTGCATCAGGACTTTCAAATACCGACAATCAACGAATTCTTTTTAAAAATAATCACAGGTTATTACAGACGTATGAACGTATCGACCAGTATACTAATAACGGACTTGCATTTGATGGCCAGACCAAACTCTACATAGAAACTGCTGAAAGATTGGCTCCCCGTTGGCATAAATCTCTAACAGTAGAGAAGCACTATGAGTATACCGTAGAGAAGCACTACCATGATCGTCTAATAGACAGTTAACAGGCGCCAAGAACTATGCAGCTTTCCAGCGTTCATAAACGACATATGACCCAAATGAATAAAGCAATAATAGCCAAATGAAAATCAAAACTAAGCGACTAGACCCAAAATGTCTTCAATGAACAATGAAACAACAGATGTCAAGGGAATATCCTGACGTAAAAACCTAATCAAGGCCCCGTGTATTAAATATATTTTTGAATTCTAGCAAATATTTTACTCCCTCTGTATATATAACGGTTAAAGACAAAACAGTTAAACTCGGCATCAATATACAACTTTAGGCGTTCTTTAAAAATATGACAAAAAAATACGGTTTTCCCATTAAAAAAAAGTTGGTCATAATATTTTTTTTGGCTCAACCTGTATACGCGTATTTCAGTTCATAAAATGTGCAATAAAAAATAATAGCTTGCGTGTCCGAGCGATTTTAGAAAATCTACCAAAGTGACAATTCAGAATTTATTCCATGTTAGATGTTCTCGCTGTACAGGGTGTCCAGTTTTCGATGGTTTTATGGGGTATCTCCGCTACTAGTAAAGATAGAAGGATACGGTTTCGCAGCACTGTGCTATTTTTATGTGAAACAGAAGATGCCGCAATCGGAATTTTTCTAGTCAACCTTGTTTTTGATATACGGGATGTTTTAAAAAATTTTAGATTTTGGAACACCCCAATATTTAGGTTACCCTGTAGGTTATCAAAGAGAAAACAAATGTTCTTTTTGAACTTTTTACGTAGAATCCATCCAATGAGAGAAAAAATGCAAACTTGCTTTTTTTTTAAATGGGCCACCCTATATGTATATTTTTTAACTATACAATTTACTTTATAACAGATTTCTCAGAAATATATAATACCTCATATTTATCTTTAATATAATCTACGTTCTATTAAAAAATATACATTTTTATTTAGTAGGCCATGACGGGTATTTAAAAAAACTACTACTGATATGATAATTACTGCAGAAGAAATATATTTGGGACTCCTTTATCTAATTAGCAGTTATACTTCAGTAAAAATAATAACAATGCATAAATCGAGTTGTGTTTTACTGCGTAAAACATTAGAAACAAAAGCTGCAAATGTATAGAACTTTCTCATAAATATTGAAGCAAAAGAACCAACACAAAGTCCCGGTCTCAATAAATTTAATATTTAAAACACCTAATTGGTTACATGTTTCGCCTATAAGGCATCATCAGACCTAAAAAGAAGTCAATAATCACGCATTAAAGTAAACAAATCTACTAGTAAACCCACCTCATACACCAAAAAAACATTTAAAAAATTTTTCAAAAAGAATAAAAATGTCAAAATATAAAACAAAACAAAAAAATAGATAAACGTTACAATTACATCACTACATGACAGTCAGAACTTAAACTAAGAATTGTATATAAACAAAAACGGTATAACAAAAAACTAAAAGTATAAGGTTCGTCAAACAAGTCCAAGGTATATTGAACTGGGGGAAGATGCAGTCACCTAGAGAACAAACTCAGCCCAAAATGTAACAGCCATCGACACAAAGTACGAGCGTACCAAAGTACCGGCATCAAAAACATCAATGTTGTCAATCAAAAGAATTTGGCGGACCGGGGAAAATTTATAGGTTAAACGTTGGTCACAGCCACTGAAATAAAAACAAACTGGAACGACTGCGCGATCTACAGAGGTCGGTCCGAAGTGTTAGAACGGGCAAGCTGCAAAACGTGGTTCCTCGTCTTTGTTGCACACATTGGTGGTAATGGGAAAATCGTTCCTTGGCAATTGAAACATAATTTTACTATTTGAAGAAGGAATTATGTTATCTTAAAAATACATTTTAAGATAGATAAATGTTCTATAATTTTATTATTATTATCACTTACCGGAAATTTTTACAGTTAAATCATATTCTCGATGTTTGAAAATAAAAATGTTGTTACAATGAGTAAACAATAATGTGAACAATGACTCTGAATAATCTTCCGCTTTGAAATGCTGACTGCATATTAGGGTATGAGGCCTGGGAGTGAAATTTTCCAATCGAATAGCTTTTAGCCATTGTTCTAAGAGGGCTGGGGACTTCAAGGGAAATCTAAAATATTATTCATATCGACAGTCCACATGACCGAAATAAATATGCTTAACAAAATCAAAAAAGGAATTTTAAGTGTGAGGTTATACATTAACCTTGCTTTGACTGTTTTGAACTATTTTTAATCCATTGGTAGAAAAAATAGACCTACCTATGATATTGGATACCTTGATTCGGACTCCACACATTTGTACAATTGTATGCACAACAACTCTTTACCATTTTCTTACGGAAAACGCGGTTAAATTATTAAAATAATCACTTAATAAGTGAAATCCCTATAAACACAAACGTACTAGACAGAGAAACTAATACACGATTTGCAGCCGCACTACTCTAACAGCGAGGCTCGCTTTATCGACACTGTTTGTGTTCAGGCGATCGTTCCAGTTTGTTTTTATTTCAGTGGTCACAGCAGTCCGTTGTTAGTTATTCAAGTTGTTAAAAATAAAATAAGGCTCGAAATTAAAGACCTCATTAACGCAGGTAAGGATAGGGCTCTTTTTAGCTTTCGTTATCTCAAGTTTTTCTAATAGATTTAGTTTTTTACTTTTGTGACATTCATGCAAAACATTAACATTTTCAGATGGCGAGAACTGGTGTTTTGATTCAAGTAGATGGTTCGCAAAAGCAGACTTAGTGTTGGTTATATCAGTGTTCTGGTATTTATTAAATAAGCTAAGATGTTCATGAACTCTGCTGGCGATTCTCCTGCCCGATTGTCCAACATACACCGCCGGACAATCCCCACAATGTAGCGAATAAACTCCTGATTTTGAAAGAGGGTCTACTGTATCTTTAGTGTTGATTAAATGTCGCTTAAGAGTGTCACTGGTCCTGAATGCTACTGCGATGTTGTGAGGTTAAAAAATTTTGCTAGTTGTGAGGAAATGTTGCCGAAATAAGTTAGAGCTCTATTCGCTACATTGTGGGGATTGTCCGGCGGTGTATGTTGGACAATCGGGCAGGAGAATCGCCAGCAGAGTTCATTAACATCTTAGCTTATTTAATAAATACCAGAACACTGATATAACCAACACTAAGTCTGCTTTTGCGAACCATCTACTTGAATCAAAACACCAGTTCTCGCCATCTGAAAATGTTAATGTTTTGCATGAATGTCACAAAAGTAAAAAACTAAATCTATTAGAAAAACTTGAGATAACGAAAGCTAAAAAGAGCCCTATCCTTACCTGCGTTAATGAGGTCTTTAATTTCGAGCCTTATTTTATTTTTAACAACTTGAATAACTAACAACGGACTGCTGTGACCAACATTTAACCTATAAATTTTCCCCGGTCCGCCAAATTCTTTTGATTGACAACATTGATGTTTTTGATGCCGGTACTTTGGTACGCTCGTACTTTGTGTCGATGGCTGTTACATTTTGGGCTGAGTTTGCTCTCTAGGTGACTGCATCTTCCCCCAGTTCAATATACCTTGGACTTGTTTGACGAACCTTATACTCTTAGTTTTTTGTTATACCGTTTTTGTTTATATACAATTCTTAGTTTAAGTTCTGACTGTCATGTAGTGATGTAATTGTAACGTTTATCTATTTTTTTGTTTTGTTTTATATTTTGACACTTTTATTCTTTTTGAAAAATTTTTTAAATGTTTTTTTGGTGTATGAGGTGGGTTTACTAGTAGATTTGTTTACTTTAATGCGTGATTATTGACTTCTTTTTAGGTCTGATGATGCCTTATAGGCGAAACATGTAACCAATTAGGTGTTTTAAATATTAAATTTATTGAGACCGGGACTTTGTGTTGGTTCTTTTGCTTCAATATTATATTCAGGTCTCTTAGAGAAATATGGACACTTTTTTTGATTTCTCGTAAATATTGCTTAAATTATTCTCCATTATGCCTTAGAAATGTTTCACACATAGTTCTTATTCGCCTTAATGAATTTAAAATTATAAAAGGTCGCGTTTGTTACTCCCTAAATGCTCTTTCAGTGGCATTTCTTAAATCTGCAATTGTTTGGTATTGAATAGAATAAATTTTATTTTCAAGGTATCACTACAAGAAGAAATTAAAAACCGACAAGTTGGGTGACCTTGGTGGCCATCTTACAGGTCCTTTAGTTCCAATTCAGTGGCCTGGAAAATTATTGACTAAGTAGGCCCTGATAAATAGCGCAATGTGAGTGGGTGCTTCATCTTAATGCAGAAGAAAGTTATTGAGACCCGCTAAGGGCACGTCTTCTATTATTTTCGGCCCAACGTTTTCCAGAATTTTCAAATATTTATATGCTGATTTTCCTGAGACCAAAAACCTCATATTGTGCCGATTAAATATACCATCACTGGTAAAATGAGCCTCATCGGATAATATAACGGTTCTTTTAAAATTATTTTCCCCGTTGATATTTTGTAAATAGCAATTACAGAACTCTATATGGCGCTGTGCATCACCAGGATGTAAGTTTTGTACTAGGTGGAATTTATATGGCTAAAAATTGTGATTTTTTTAGGATTATTTGAACTCTTGATTTAACTACCCCGAGCGAACCTTCAACCGTTCTGCAAGAACTAGTTGGATTTAAGCTAAAACATTTATTTCATCAGTCTCGCGGTTTTCCTTGTTGTAGATTTTAGGCCGAGGTTTAGGAAATGAACCGTGTTTATTTAAATTTGATTTCATCCTCAGAAAAATTCTTTTGTCGGCTGTCGTCTTTCGGGATCTACAAGTAATTTAAGAAATTTAATAAATCTTCATAGAGATACTACAAGAAGGCGTATATTTACCTATTGAAATACACTTCTAATGCTTCATCTGCATTTTCATTACAATGGAAATAACAAACGAGCATGTCGTACATTTCTGCCATAATTAGCACTAACTGATTTTTACTATTAATTATATATATTAAAATAACTTAGAGAACCTGAATACTCTGACAGAAACTAAAGAAGTTTTTAATATGACAAAAATGACTCAGTTCTTTTTTTTTAAATACCCGTCATGGCCACTAACAAAAATGTATATTTTTTAATAAAACGTGAATTTCGTGTATAATATTAAAAATAAAAATAAGGTATTATATGTTTCTGAGAAGCTTGTTATTAACTAAATTGTATTATCGGAAATTATTGAACGTAAAAAAAATGCGTCACTGGATCCTTCGTAAAAAACTACAAAAGAACATTTGTTTCCTCTTTGATAAGCTACACGGTAACCTAAATAGGGGGGTGTCCCAAAATATAAAATTTTCAGAAACATCCCGTATATCAAAAACAAGGAAGACTAAAAAAATTCTAATTGCGGCATTCTTTGTTTTACAAAAAAGTAGCACAGTGCTGCGAAACCGTATCCTTCTATCTTTACTAATAACGGAGATACCCAGTAAAACCATCGAAAACAGGACACCCTGTACAGGGTGAGTCAACCACAGAGTAAAGTTCATTACCTCATTTGTTTAGGGAATTACCAAGAAACGTTAAATACAAAAGTTTTAGAGAATGTTAAGATGCACAGAATAAAATTATTTTTGAGTATATATAGGTACAGGGTGGTTCAAAAGATTGTAGCGAATATAACGTAAGTTTCTTTAAATGGTACATCTTATTTTTCAAATTAGTTTTAGATTCTGCATGAAATTCTATAACTTTTTTGTTAATAATTTTTATGCTTGTTCTAATATTTTAATTTTAATTTTTCCAGAAATATATTAGTTTTTACTCTTATAAAATATTGACAGTTTCGCCATTGTTTCGGAACGTAAAATACTCATATTTTGTACAAACGTTCTATTGGGGTGACAAAAAGAAACATGTAACGAAATTTGTATTAGATGCTACAGGGCCGTTCAAAATAAATTTGCACATTTCGACTAACTTTAATTGAAAAATATCAACTTCTTTAAATATCACACCCTGTATATTGATATTTTTTCTGACAGATTTTATAAAATTCTTCAACTTTCATTAAGTATGTCATATACCTATTTTAAATAGTTTGCGATGATTTTTCTCATTTTTACCCTTTATCACACTACTGGGACTAAGGCTATAAAATAAATAACAATAATTTTCTGCTAACTAACTTACTTAACTTTCGATTATTATGACATAATAAATGTTCAAAAATATGCCCGTCTACTTGGATACACATGTTTAGTCTTTTCACTATATTTCCCTGCACGTTCCTTAGCATAAAGGGTGGTATTGTCCTGCAGGCATCCCGCATCCTATTTTTCATATCTTCTGGTGTTGTACGGAGATTTACATAAACGCGGTGTTTAATGTAGCCCCACAACAAGAGATCTAAAGGTAAGGTGTTAAGTCACATGATCAAGGGTTCCACCCAATGAATTCATCCCTACCGATCCAGTTTTGTGGGTAATGATTGTTTAAAAATTCCCGATGGTAATGAGCAGGAGCTCCGTCTTGTTGAATCCAGATTTGTTCCCTTTCAATATAATCAACGACTGCAAAGAGCTGTGGTAATTCATTTTGCAAAAAGTTTAAATATCTACGCCAGTTAAGTGGTTTCGCGGAAAAAATAAGAACCAATAACTCAAAGATCTTTGATTCCACACCATAAGTTAAGCGACCAATGGTTTAGACTTTGAATTTCCCGCACCCAGAATGTCGAATAATAGTGCATATTATAGCGGTCAACTGCTCCAGGTTCCTTCAGAAACAATGGCGGAACTGTCAATTTCTTATAAGAGTAAAACCTAATATTTTTCTAGAAAAATTAAATTATTAGAACAACTACTAAGTTTAGGTATATCAACTATTAAGAACAAAGTTATAAAGTTGTATGCAGAATCTAAAAAGAAATTTAAAAATAGGGTGTTCCATTTAAAAAAAATTATGTTATATTCGTCACGCTTTTTTGAACCACCCTGTATACTCAAAAATAATTTCATTTTGTATACCTAAACATTCTCTAAAACTTTTGTGTTATACGTTTTTTGGTTATTCCCTAAACAAATGAGATAATGAACCTTACTCTATGTTTGACTCACCCTGTATGCACTAGAAGAGAGAATTATTTTAAAGAAATATTTGTATTGTCTGCAACAAACCACAATAAATTATAATTTATTTTCGTTTCATAACGCAGTACTTAATTTCAAAACAATCACTTATCCTTTAAATCAAACCATTTCGATTTTTTTTTTCTTTTTTCTAATCTTAAATTGAATAGTGGACAAACCACATAACGCTGTACGCCCCTGCGCACCCGCTAAAAAGAGACCGCTTAGGGTGAATGCGGCCAAAGGAGGGATGAAAAGGACGAACGTAAACTATATCGCTCTAGCGGCGCGTTACGTCTTTCGGGGGAGGTTTTCGTTCCCCACACGTTCGTGAAGCGCATACCTGGAAACTGGAGCGTATTTTGGATCGCATAAAATCTGTTCGTTCCCGGGCTAACAGCCAGCACATTCGCTGTCAAATATTCGTCTTTCGAGCATTTTAGCTGCCGCTACGAAACATAGTTAATTGTATCGGGGGCTGAAATATTACGCGCACGCAAATTTTCGCTCAACCTCACCAGTGTCAGCATAAAAACCTATAAACAATAGACTCTTTGATCGGCCGTTCGCTTCATAAAACGGAAATATTCCTCGATTAAAATATTACAGTGTTTTCATTCCCGGTTTTTACCTTGTGTGTGGTTTTAACAATGGAATAACTTGGGAACGTTTTTATATTCAGAGCAAAAATGAACAAAATAAAATGGGAGCTCTATTAATTCGTAAGTGAGTAAAATACCAGTTTTATGGTGCTGTTTGTTTGTGCTGGGGTCGTGCTTTTATTGCAGTTTAATGGTCCATACTTTTGTTATAAATATAGGTTTAAGTATGTAGTTAGTGGCTGTAAAATCTTGAATTTAAGCACTTTTTTGTGTGTCTTCCTTGCAGCCGATCATAATCTGAATTTGTTATGATCTTGTAAGCGTAAATTTATTCCTATTGTTTGGTGTTTATTTACTTGCACGTAATATTTAAAAATCTTCAAGTAGGTAATATCATTAAGTCTTAGTCTAGTAATTTTTAGTTACTTCTTTCTTATTAAGGTCACTTAAATATAAACAATTTAGAATTTATCATGAAAACTAGGTCCCTATTTAGACATTTTAGTTAGGCCTTCCTTGAAAAAATGACGAGATTTTTGAATTAATCCTCATAATATAATAGTGACTATTAGTTGGCTATATTAATAGGCTTGCATGATATGTATAGGATTTCAGAGAGATTTTCGGTCATATTTATAGGATTTCCTAAAAGAGATACAAGAAAACTTTAAATGTAGGTGTTGTAAAGTTTCATCTTAACCGACAGAAAAAAAAATCAAAAGTAAGAAAATGACGCTTATTTCCTGGTTCTAAAAATTTATAGTTTGTCTTATCTTATTTGGAGGAACCCTTATTAAATAATTTTCGATTATTTATTGTAAACGGCACCATACAATAATAACTAGTAGTAGTATAAAATTAGTAAGATCTGCGTGTTTTTTACTAATTTTAAATTTTAAATCTAATTTTATTTTCCCTACATAATGGGACGAACATAACGCAAGTTGAGGGGACCCTAGGTCCCCAGTAATTAAAATTTTACAAATGAAATTTCAACATTATGTAAGTACAGACATTATTAATAATTTTATTTCATTACTATTTACAAATTTCTTTCTTTTTACAGAATTTCTCATAAAACGCTAACAAAAATTTTTCTCTTTTCTTCAACAAAATAAAAAACTTTTATAACATGACCTAGAATGTCCAAAAGATTCCTTTCTTATATCTTAACTTATGACTTTCAAATGACGAATATCTTCCCTTTAAAATCCGACCACAAATTGACAAAGTCTTCACATAAATTTTGAATTAAACATAACATTTCATTTACAATTTTAGTATGCTGATTGCATTTACATTCAATTTTTAATATCTTGTCAAAATATTTTTTGAAAAGCTCCATCATCGTCACTTTCCACCAACAGTTTTCTCTCTACTGATGATAATAACTGCAGCACTATTTTTGTCTCCTGAAGATGAAGGTTACTACCTTCAAAACATGTAGAGACGTTTTGTTTTTAAAATTGAGCCTTTGATAGCTCACTATTAAATTAGTGGAGAAAGACTTTTTGACTTTCATTCCCCTTTCCCCTATAATTTATAATGTTACATTATTTAAACTCTCACATTAGCTACTTTTTACTATTATTTATTTGATTATTTTTCTTTATGACCTTATTTTATTATTTACATATATTTATATTTACATACCTTTTATTCAACACTTTTTGTGGATATTTATAACTGACAATTTTATTACCTTACATATTTATGATATTGATATTAATAGTGGAGGAAACAGTGATGATACCAGCGATATTCCTAAATTTGGTCAAACAAAACTGTATCTGTATCCTGACGATACCGCAATTACCACCACCGCCAAACAGCCAAAGTTGGTAGTCTCAAAGCTGCAACGTCACATAAAACTTATCGAGACGTAGCTAGATAAATGGAAAATCGCCTTTATGATGCCAAAACCCAAGCTATCTACTTTTCAAGAGTCAAAAGCAAATTTCCACAAACCAGACTGAAAATCAAAAATACCAGTCTAACCTGGGATGAGAAAGTTAAATATCTGGGTCTGAGCTTCGATAAGCGGCTGGCTTGGACCGACAACACAGACCAACGCGTGAAAAAAGCAAATGGTCCACTCAGCGCTATCTACTCTCCCATCAACAGTAGAAGTAGACTATACTTACCGACAAAGACATTACTTTACTAGACAATTATTCGGCCAGTTCTGATTTATCATGTCGCCTCTTGGTGCACCTTAAATAAGTCAGCTTTCCGCAAATTTTTCAAACTTTTCATAACAAAGTCCTTAGAATCATGACGGGTGCTCCACGCTTTACGATGGTGCATACTCTACACAATGACTTACAAATACCGACAATCACTGAACACATAGACAAACTCATTATCGATTAGTACAAACGGACGGACGTTTCCTTGAACCCTCTCATTACACGATCACACATCTACTCCAATCCCAACAAACCATACAGACTACCGAGAGACAGGCTCACTCCTGTGTCACCTTGTCGCCCCCTTCCACTTCAATGAATTAATACAACACCGGATCAAAAATTATTTAAAAGTAGCTACTTCCCTGCTGCCCCCCTTTAAATTAAGTAAGTAACCTATAAAAAAATAGAAGTAATTGTCGCAGACTGACATAAGAGACTATAGTCATGATTTGCTTGCGTCATAATATAATATCCCTATTTTATTATGAATGGTAATATCCAACGAGCAAATTATGAAACTCTGGTCAGTTGGCTCTAAAGTAGGGATATTTTGCTGCCATTGGAGATTAAAAATGCCCAAAATATTGTCGATTTACGTCATTGTATAAAGTCAAAATTTAAGGAAAAGTACAGGTGGGATTAGAAATCCGTGACTGGTGGTAATTTACTGGTAAGGTCTATTTGGCAGCAGGTTGGCAATTACATTATTGTACCATCATTAGCGTGTATATAGGTATATTATAAATCAATTAAAATATTTATATCAATTCACCTCAAATTCAAAAGTATCTTCATTTAAGGTATTACTTAGGTTACAATAAGATGGATTTAATACCTTGATAGCTGTGTATCTGTAAGTAAATAAATAAATTATTACGGTTGTAAAACTCAGATTAGTTTAGGTTAGTTTAGAAATAAGATTAGAAGCAAAAACGGGAGAAAAATTTTGCATATTTGTAGAAAATTAACTTTAATTAAAATATCGAATTGTTGAATTTGTTTTAAGTATTAATTTTCATTAAATTTGGATTGAATTTTTATTTTTGGATTTTATAGAATAGGATTTGTTTTACAGGATCGAGCTAAGACCCCTCTTAGATACAGATACTGTATGCGAGATAAGCGTTTCTCAGATACAGCTATAACATAGGTACGTTTGAATGAATCCATTCACAGGGTTTCGGGCGACAGTGAATAAAGCGGGGTTTCAAGAGTGCGGAATACATTTCAAATACATTCTATTTTCTCCCGCAATTGCCGTAAGTTGGCAGAAGCAACTCTGTCAGAGCCCATTCCCTGGCATAACCCTTCCCTTTTGTGTCTAGACCATCAAGAAAATCCAGTTTATTCAAACACAAAAAAACTGTGAACAAAAGTGGCATTTGGGGGAGGGGAGAAAGAGGTTTCATTTTAAGTTCTTCTCGGCTTCTTCAGTCTCGGAAACGGGGGAGCAAGTAGGTTTTGTAGCTACAGGAAACATTTGCAGACGCATTCACTGTCATATTGTATTGTTGTAGTTGATTTTATTAAGTAGTTTTTTACGGGACATTTATTCAAATATTCTTTACCTTGTTTTTTTCGTTTTTCGCTTGCTTCTTCTTACGAAATATTAAGTATTTTTAGGCGTACCCGTTTTCTCAGCGCTACATCTGCAAGCTAAGACGGCACAACAATGTAATTGTTAGTCTGCTGTAAAATAAACCTGCACCTTTCCTTCAATTTCATAATATATGAGGATGTAAATAGGCAAAATTTTATGCATATTTAATCTCCAACAGGGGCAAAACACCCCCCTTTAGAGCCAACTGACCAAAGTTTCATAATGTGCTCGTTGGATACTACCATCCTGAAAGTTGCATTTCAAAATTATCCGCCCTCGTACAGGGTATTCCAACGAGGACTGAACAGGGGCTTATTTTTTAGTTTTTCTGTATTTTTGGAGAAACGAAAAACCCAAAATAGCCGATTGACGTATTCTTTTCAGCAGAATTCAAAAATCTCACCAAAAAAGAATTTGAACAAAAACAAACGGCTTACGCCATGGATGTAGCGTTTTTTAAGTGGAACTCCCCATTTTTTTTTATGATTTTTGAAAGTCACATTTTTTTACTTCTATTTTTGGTGAAAATTTTTAATGTTGCGAGAGCTGTTTCATAACATCAATTTATTTTTGAAAATTATATGGGCAGACGAGGCAACATTTTCCACAATAGGCTTATTTAATCGACCTAACACTCGTTATTGGGCTGCAGAAAACCCACAAAAAATGTCAAACCATCAAATACCAAGGAAGGAGTTCGATTAATGTTTTGGTGTCATAAATAATAAAATTTTGGGTCCAATTTTTTAAAACGGATTACTAAATAAACGACCATATCATGAGTTCCTTCGACATTAAAAGCTTTTTGAATGAGGAAGAATATCCGAACTTAATTTGGCAACAATCATGCCATACGTGATGTAGTTCAATTTTTAAACCAACGCTATGTCATAACGAATGGATTGGACGTCCACCCAATAGCGCTGACCTCTCCCTTTTAGACACATTTCTTTGGAGCCATCTAAAGAACATGGCATACCAACAAATAAACCAGGATATTGAAGAGATCCTAGAAAAACTTAAGCCTTAACCAAGAAAATTACAATATAACAGCTAGCTTAGAAAGGCTACAAAGAGGATTCCGATCTTGCTTCAAGAACAACGGGGGTCATATTGAACACCTAAATTATTAGATACTCTTGTTTGACTAGTTTCTTGTTATTATTGTTAGTATTTGTGAATTTATTTTTCTGTCACGTAAAGATTTATTTTCTTCAAATAGATTTTTATACTTAAAATGGTATTTACAGATATATTTCTATAAAAATGTTCAATATACCTTCTTCTTGCTTTTCTTGCTTTTTCTTGACTTTTGTAATACATGGTAACAATCTGCAATCTCTCGTCTAACGAGTATTTCATGTTGACAGATGTGTGAAATTTATCTTGACTTTAAAGGCATTACCTACATCACCTATGAACTTATTAAATTAAACAGGTTGTGATAAAATTATTAAGGATAATAATATATATGTAATAAAAACAAGCTATCCCAATATTAAAAATGTTTACCAAAATGAAGGTAAAAAATGTGACTTTCTAAAATCATATAAAAAATTAAGCGTTCCATGCTACATTCATGGCGCAAGTCGTTTGTTTTTGGTTCACATTTTTTCCTGGTTAGATTTTTGGATTTTTTGTTTTCCCAAAAATACAGGGCAGGTAAAAAATAAGCCCTGTTCAGTCCTTGTTGGAATGTACAGGTAGAGTTATTACCATAATTGTTTGAAGATTGTGTATATTTAAATTCCATTTGGCGCTTTCAGTCGACCGCAACCCTCCGTTTATTGGCGCAAGTTACTACAACTTAGGCATTAGAATTGTAGCTTTAGTAGGTTAGTTAACTAATTTGGTACGTGCTTGCATTATCTTTTGATGTGTGCAATATTTTTGAATTGCTCACTACAGTATGCTTAGTAAAATGTATTTCAATTATAAAAGTTTACTTTAAGGAAGTCTTAATTAAAAAAATGGAAACATTTGCTGTTAAATAAATTAATTAAAAAAATTATTGAAGTATATTTTTTAAAATAGGATCTGTATACTTATCACTGACATGTTAAAATAATAAAGAGAACAACCATTTTTTGATATTCTAAAGCATTAGTAAACGTTTCTTGTAGAGGCGAGATTATAGAAACTCAATATCCATTCTGTTTCAGTTAAGTTCAAAGCCTCTATGTAAAATATGTCAACGATACCGATAAAAAAATTAGAAAGTTTGGAATTCGTTAATTCTAATTCAGATCCAAAGAGTGGCATTTTATTTTACGTTGTTGCATTAACTACCTTATAGATCATATCTGAGATAGAGATCTCCATTATTTTCTGTTATGTAAATACAGCGCTTAGAATGTGACATTGACTAATATATACTCGAACATAAATAGATAAGCGAGCTCAATTTCCATAAAATTAAAACTTTAGAGTTACCATAATTTTATATCTAATGTATAGATCTGCATAATATACTGCTTTTCATAATCCCCCTCTCTGTTGTGAGATGAGTCAAATTAGGATACTAGAACTCGAGATACGGTAATGGTTCCATGAATGCCATTTTTTAAGGTGAAATTGAGAAAATAAAGTTTTAAAACTGGAGGCTGTGCGCTATTTTGGGAAAAAAAAATTGAAAAGAGGTGGGTTTTGGGTTCATCATTTAAGAGCATGAAAGCTTCCTTTTTTCACCTTTTTTATTAAAAATGGTGCACAGCCTTCATCATGAAATATTAATCTGTCAATTTTACACTAAAACATTGCACTCATGCATCCACTACCCAATGTCCAGATTTAATTCCTAGTATCATTCACTCAAGTTAAGAAAAGCACTGTAGGTATATCAAATGTGTATTATCCGAGTCATAAAGATTCGATTATTAAGTTACTAAATATTCAGTAGATAATAAAGTATCCATGCTGGTGCAGCTTTATCCTTTTCCATATTTTTTTATTACATCATGAACCATACGCAAAATACCTAAATTATATTCAGAAAGATAGAAAAGTTATATTATTATAGAATTAACCGGAAAGCCGATGACTGCCTTTGCTTATGTAAAAAACTATAAACAATGACTTTTCTGGACGCGATCTGATTCAGACACACTGTTAGATATGAGTATACTCTGACAATCTAGAAATGAAAAACGACAAAAATAAAGAAACAAAATTAGTTTTTTTAAAAAAAGGATGTTAACAAAGCGTATACGTCGCTAATGAGTAAAAAATATGCGTAAGCGTAGAAAAACATAAAACAACGTAAGCAAGTAGTATGGATGACTTATGAATGATTTTGTTACTTTTCCCTACTGTATTGTCATCTAACTTCAAGAACTATCCAGCACCTGCAAATAGCACGAGGTTCAAATATTTATATGAATGTAGCGATTTAAGTGGTAGCCCTATTAAAGATGAAAATAAGAAATGTGCAGCTCAATCCAATAATGCTAAATGTTTCGCGAATCTATTACAATAAAGGAGTGATTGGGGGCTCCCTATATGGTTTAAGAGCTATAAGGTAGATCCGTCTCTAACAAGAATGCTAAATGCTCATTTAGTTTCAGTGGCAGTTGGCCATTCCTAAGAAGCCATCTCTTGGTAAAAATCCTTTTTGGTCATTGTCATTAATTATAAACCCCCTCATTATTGTCATAATGTTTAATGTCAATAAAGCAAAGCAATATATTTCTCAATATTTTAGCTCATTAAGGCCCAAATTTTAAATGTCCTGTTAGTGATCATAGCCACATAACTTCCATGATAGCAATTGTTCTAACAATTTAGAAGTAGTTAAAGGAACCAAGACAATTATAGTTTCAACAAAGAAACCGTATTTACTATTTAGGCCTAATTAACTTTTTGTAAATTAATTAAAATTTTACAATGATACAAAATGATAATGCAGCTAGCTTATCACCGTCAACTTTTCTGGCTTTCCTCGTATCGGGATCGTCGAATCGTATGGCCGAAAGAAGGAAAAGAAATCGCTTCAAAGTCATTGGCAACCTGAAGATGTCTCGCCCTGTACCATCAGTAGCCTACAAACTATTTGCAGGCTTAAATATTGCAGTTAGATACAACAAACCAAATAGTGCCTTAATTTCAATTTTGTCTGTGTGATTTACAAAGGTAGCAGTATCTCCATACTTGTGAGATTCGTCTGTTATTTTTCGGTTATTGAGCTCTACGGTAGTATCAATAATCTCCTAGGTCATCAAAAGGGACCATGCTTCGTAAGGAGAAGTACGTGGGTTTGTTGCCGCAGACCCTGTCAGCCGAGAAAGGTGTAAAACAATGTTTTAGCTCTTGTTCTTGAACTTGAAAGGGGAACTTTAGACCACTTGAATCAGTTTCTCACATAAAAGTACTATCCTTGGTTGGGGGATGACGTTTCACCTACATTATCTTATTATTATTATTTCACCTACACTCTGGAACGACCTCCCTGAGATCGTCTTCCCCAACGAGTATAGTCTCCAAAGATTCAAGACCAACGTGAATCGTTTCCTGCGCACACGCACCGCTCCTAGAGCGCCATAAAGGATTTATCCTGTAGTGCTGTGCCTTATCATAAAAAAAAAAAAAAAAAAAATTATCATTCTCCCATTCGGTATCGGACTCAGAATGTCCACTTCTGTCTCCATCACTTAAGTCACTCTCCTGAATATTGTTCTGAACTCCTTGATTATCACTAACATCAGATTAATTAATTAACATATTATTAATGTCTGCCTGTTAGTAGACAGTGAATTTTTTAATTGTGAAAACGGCTGTTAAAAGGCAGATATTAAAATGGTGCGTTAAAACTAGTACCTTCTCAAATCACAAAGTAAACACGCGAAACTCTGTTTTACACGACATACTGAAAAATAGATAAAATGAGCTCTATTTATTTGCCGATGACACTGTAATTACTGCGAAATCCAAACAACCGTGGTTAATAATCTCAAGATTGCAGCGCTATATTAAACTTTTAGAAAAATGGCTTTAGGCTTGGAAGATTCACCTGAAACTATGTTTCATGTAAACAGGGTACAGGTGAATTGGTGCAGGAAGTTAAATACCTGGGACTTATCTTTGACCAAAGGCTGAATTGGAGGCAAAATTCAATAAGCAGAGTTAAGATTACATTGCGCCAATTAAGCTCCAACCACTCCGTGCTTTACAGAAGAAGTAAAATTTGTAATAGGACAAAAGTCAACCTTTACATGTTTTTACGTCTTGGTCAGGCGGGTTCTGACTTATGGTGCACCTTCGTGGTGTAACATAAGCAGAGCGGAGCTGAATAAGTTTCAGATAATTCAGAACAGAGCCCCCAAAGTGATCACAAATGTCCCGAGGTATACAATGAGTCGTGTACTACTACACGCGGACTTTCGTATACCGACAATAAACAAATTATTTTTGAAAATTATATCGGACTATTACAAGCGTACAGACATTTCGACCAACGAGCTTTAAACTTGACTCGGCATAGAAACTACCGAAAGACTGGCTTCCTATTTACCTAATCAACAGTAGAGAGGCACCAGAAATAGTAGAGAAGCACTATGAGCACTATGAGTCTAAAAACCAAAAAAAAAAGACGGCAAAAGGCGCCAACGCAAGCAGCAGTAAAAATCTTAGAATTAACACGCACGACAGACAAATAAATAAAGCTTTTGCCGAATAGTAATTAAAATTTATACAAATAATACTGAATAAGTAATCGTCGATAGAAAAGAAGTCAAAGGATTATCCTAACTTATAAACTAACCTGAACTAACCTGTTTTGTTTAGCTAATGAAGTTATAAGAATATTGTATTGTTTTTCATATAAAGTCCTAAACAGTTCTATACCCTTGATGTTTTTAAAAATATCGCTTGTTTTAAAAAGGACTAATTAAATAGGGAGTTATGCCATTAAATAAAAATAATAGGTTATTTACCAACCTACGAAAAGATTTTCAATTTTTAAATTTTTGTTAAAAGCCGCAAAACAAACAGGACACAATTATTTAAAACATGTTTTTGTCACGTACATTGGCCTCGGCAGATTGATAACAAACAACAAGGTCACCGTCTTTTGTTACTAAAGTCACTCTTCAAGATGGCAGTTTATGCATTCAAAATATATAACCCATTATCCTCTTTGTATTACCATAGCATAATCACGACGGAGTAATTTGCACTCCAAATATTAGATACATGAATTCCAGATTGTTCCTATTATCATCTTTCTGTACTGGCTTATTGTTAGTGAAGTATAATCATTAGGAAAAATAAAATATAGCGGATATTTCAATTTAGGTTTCAAGTTGAAAATGCTCTATCCGCAAATTTACAAAACATCGTCCCATTGCAAATTGCTTTAAAGAATTTCGAGAAAAACTTCTTCTTCTATTATGGATCATCGCACCTAATATATGCAAATGTGGGAAATAAATTTGCTAAATATCAATTCTTCTGCAAGTTAACTGCTGCAAAGGCGATTACTGTAGCTACATTCCACCAAGTGCAACACATATTAGTACGTGCAGTGAAATTAATTAGTTAAATGGTATATTATCTTGAATATTCAAACTTGCTATTGCTGTTATTAGGTCAAGCTAAATATTGGGTTTACTCACTAAATACAAAAATGGTGAATGTGAATGTCACCACTGCTAGCTATTTTCAATACATTGAAATCAGTTTAGATCAGTTTAACAAAAGTTGCATGATATGCTGGTAAATTGAATATCGAAATAAAATGCCAACTATAGAGAGCTTATCCTTAAGGGAACGTCTGATTCTCCCGTAGAGATAAGTTGAAACTCTGGCAGTCCGAAAACCAAGCTGATGCTGATTTTACTGCATAACTCTCCCAGATCGACTCTACGCAAGTGGAATAATTAGGTTGCTTAAAATTTTCGCAGGAGTGATACAATGACCCTCCCTTGCCCCGCCACTATATTTTAACATATTTTTTTATTTATTACTAAATTAATGTGGTAATTATTTTATGAAAATACTAGATTCACTCCATGATTTCGCAAAATTACTACAGTTGTTCCATAAGATCGCGTAATGAAACTATTTCTACGTTTCAGTTGTCGCGAAATCCGTCATAATTTCACGAAAATACGAATTACGATCCTACGACGATATAATAATAATATACAACGTAAAAGACAGAAACATGTTAAGGCGAGTTACGAACTGATTTAGCAGCTTTTCTTTGATGTAAGGTTTATTTAAGTAGTTTCTTTAATCATTATTAGGTACCTAATTAATTCAAGTAATGCCTATGTTACTAACATTTCTATGATTAAACGTGGAATCTCCAATAATTAATTTAATTAATTAATATTATTTTCAACAGCATTTCTTTTTAATATCTACTATTGTGTTATTAAGTTGTGAATATGCGTTTCGCGTAATTAATTTTCAGGGAAATGCTTTCGGTGAATTGTTTTCGGTGAATTGCCCTAAAACCTGCCAGAGCCACCTCGACTTTATCGTCTGGTATAAGGCTAAAAAGTCGGTTAAAATTAAAATGTTACCGTTGCTGAATATCAATCACTGTGAACTAAATTAAACGATTTCCGTTTTAATACTACACTCCAGCCATGTTTTAATATTAGAAAGGGAGAAAGTAAAAAAGTTTTCGAATTTTCAAATTGTGAATAGCATTTTTGTGGAATAAAGACAATTCTGGGGTAGTATAATTGCTTTTTGATTAAATTTACTTTTTTAATATTCGATCTTTTAAATAGAGGATTTGGTCGAAGCTTTAAAATGTTTGATAATTAGAATGTCAAAAAAGAATCGTTCATGAATTAGGGAAACTTATTAAGCCAGGGAGCACAACCACTTTTAAAACGTGTTTTTATAAAGGGAACTAAAATTAAATGAAAAATATCCAGGTTGAAATCCTGCTGATTGTAATAGTTCTTTGTGCAACTGAAAAACCATTCATATGGTGTATACTAATTTTTAAAATACCGACCATATCGAGTTTGTTATTATATTTAAGTTCTTCGATACTGCAACGCTCATAACATGTTGTGTGTATCGCAGGTAAGTTTAGTTTAACGTAACAAAGCAAAACATGTCCTACAATATGTAGGTAAAGTATATTCATAAGTAGGTATCTATGTTAAGTAATTGTCAACCCGAATAATTTCAAATTATATCGTCGAAAAAACATTAATAACTAAAGGGCGGAATATATGCAATTAAACTCAGCCAAAATATGCGCATATATATTCCTTGTTTGCCTTTAAAATATGCAGTTATATGCATTTTTTTACCAACTATGTATACTGGTATGCACAATTTTTTAATTTATTATAGTAAAATAGGGTAAAGAAACACACTAGGTTCTAAAAAAGATGTTTATTTAAAAAAAATGCGTTTCAACAATACTAATTAAGTCTCTTAATCTTAAATTTCTATACTCTCTAACGAGGATATTATGTCCGGTATAAAACTGAAATCAACCTTAATTAAAAGAAGATCTTTACCTACACTTGCACTTTTTAACAACTATTTACTTTGCACAACACACTGCGAATCGTCATCTAAATCCAAAATTAGTTCTTTAATGGCTTCGAAATGTTCTGCGTGGAATATTGCGGCCTTAATCCATATTCTCCACCAGGTAATTACAGGTTCTGGAGGTAATCTCTCTTTATACATCTGCACTCTTGGAGGTGCTTTCACAAACACTTTTTTTACATTTGAAATTGATTTATTTACTAAAGAATATTGAGTTCTGACGGTTTCTGCGACTCGGTTTATTTCATGCAAAATACATGTCGCATGTACCATATTGGGGTAAAAGATTCTTAAGTTTTGGTCAACTTTTACCAAATACGGTGCTGCATCAGACAAGAGCACTAAAAACTTCTCATCTGGGACTGAATTTGGTAAGAAAAAGCTCGATAGGGGCTGCTGAATAAATCGGCTTACGATCACGTTATTAGTTTTGTCTAGCTGGTTAGAAGCTATTAAACATGGGTTTGTTGCTTTATCTTCTTGAAGTGCTCCAATCACAAGATGTGCGAGATATCTGCCACAAACATCTGGGCTTTCATCAACAATAATGTAAACATTTTTATCACCCAGTGAAGCTCTAATTTCTTCTTAAACGGTTTCGTGTACTGAATGGACATTCTTCTTTCTAAGCATGGATTCGTCAGGAATGGTTTGTTGACAATATTTTTGCGAAAATCTCCGGAAACCCCCAATAATAATAATATAATTATCTTCAGATTGGAAAATCCCTGAAACAAGTGCCGGACTGGACATTAAACCTTGAGTCTACGAGTTTTCATGATCGGGCTTTTTTAATCTTCTGATAACGTCGAAAACATAAAAATATGCTCATAAAATAATATTTTGGGAAAAATATGCATTTTGTTACAAAATTGACAAAATATGCAAAAAATGCATATTATGCACTTTGCATAATATATTCCGTCCGCCCTTTATTAATAACAAATAAAGCGTGGGTAATGCCAAAGTGATGAGGCGGTCGACAAAATCCTGAACCGTTAAATACAATTTCATAAAAGTGCTATTATTTTAAACGCTTTAAATGAAGTGGACAAAAGAAAGTGACGTTGACTTTGCAGGCATTTTAGTTATAAGAAAAGTAACAGAAAAGCTATTATGCAAAAAATAGAAAAATCTCAAAAACTAACAAAAATTCTGACGTTTCTCGGTCAAAATATGATTTTTTAATTGTTGAAATTTTTGAATGAGTATTAGCGTTTAATGGGTTTATTTTGTTATTTAAAAATGTTTATTACTACTCCGTTTAGCGCGTATTATTATTATGAAAATTTTCTATAAGCAGTGTATGTTTGGTTGTATTTCTTATGCCGTTTTTATGTTCAGATAATCTGCTTTTTAGATAGTTTTCGTTTCCTCAATGTAAGTTTTGAGACAATCGAAGCAATCAACTTTGTATAATATATTATACCATGTGCTTGTTCAACTTAGATATGGGTATTCGGTTATAAGTGAGTTAAAGGAATTTTTGTATTATTAATTTCAGAAATATATATGAAATATATATTCAAAAGTATTTTTTTTTTCTTTGGGGACGTTATTTCTAACTATTGATTTCTAATTTTAATATTAATAGGAGAGACAGAGCGGGTCATATGGAATAGGTCGGGTAACATGAAATACTATATTATTATCCAGAATCTCTTTATCAAACCCTTAATTTTCACTTATTGTAAACCTAAAACTGCTTACTAGAAGGATCGTGGTCCATTAATTTTTTGTTGGGCAGCTACTCCCGATGGTGAGTTTTCTCTCAAAATCATTTTTGAGGAATCTACTTATTTTTTTATTTTCAAGGTTATACAGTTTTAGACAATTAGGAGTATCTAAAATATGTCATCCGAACTTTAAAATCTATAAAGGCAACTAATATGTCGTCCTTATCATTAAACAAATTATTTTTTTTTTATTAGATATTTATTAATTTGAAAAAAAAAACGAAAAAAAATAAAGAAAATAATTTTAGTAATCGACGGAACGAAGAAGATATAAGCACGGCAGCTAGTAGAGTATATAGTTTTGTAATAGTTATGCTGTATATAGTTTTGATGAACTCAGGAAATTTTTCTTCGGACGATAAAGGAAAAATTTCCTTTTTGCCGACCGACGTAAGAAAACATAACCAATTTTGTTGCGATTATCTTTTCACTTCTTTTAATATTGCTGCTATTAGATATTATCCTCTTAGCGTATTTCATGTTACTTCGATACGAAAAAAATACACCTCTTAAAACTACTTTTGGAAAAGTTTTTTATTACATTACATTTTGAAGAAACAACGTTGTATAATAATCACGTCGGTTACAACGTTGTTAATAATAAAGTACAACTTAAACTAAAAAACTTTTTTATTAAATTATTTTATTATTTAATTTTTATTTAAGTCTTAATTATTGGCTTTTAAGATTTGTATAGAAATTTACATATTTTAGAGGAATATAGTGACCTATATGTAATAAGTTGGCAAGTTTTTGCTACTTGATTGGTAAAGGCTAGAGATGTGACGAATAGTGCTTTTGCCGAATAGCCGAATACCGAATATTCGGCCAAATTGAAACCGAATATTCGGCCGAATATTCGGCCATACCGAATAATACAGTTTTGATTGATCTGAACGCGTAGCCGCCAAGATTTATTCGAGTTTTGCGGGTTACGACCTGTATTGGTACGTGTCGACGGTCGCGCCGTGCAAGCCTATTTAGTGTAAGGTACTCTGTTGCTAAGGGTGGTTGATGTTATAGATTATTATCGATTTATAATATTTATATTAATAAAATGAACAAAAACAAAAAGTCAAAAGTTTGGATCTTCTTTAAAGATACCGAGGACGATAAAAAAGCCCAGTGTACATTGTGTAATGTTTTAATTTCAAGAGGGGGCAAAGGAAAAGGAGCTACTACCACTTCGCTTATAAATCATATTAAAGGTGGGTAAAATAAATCGGCTTGCCTAATTAGGTATTATTGTAGTTTGGATTAGAATAATTCTCGCATTTTTTTTATTGTTTTCCACATTATGGAGGGGTCAAAGCAAGAACGAAACACGCACGTACCAAGGTCGTAGATATTTATTTTTCATGAGGGGGGGTAAAAGAGCGGGAAAAAAAATAGCGCCGCAGGCAAAAATTGGGTGCTACGCCCTTTTTTCAATGATGTTGCCTGATGTTCAAGTAGAAAAAATATAAAATACACAAGGTCCTCAAGAAAATCACAAAAGAATTGATCAAGTAAAACATTTTACATTAATTTTACATTCAACTTATTTAAAATTCCGTACATTTGTTGTACCCTTTTCCTAACTGAAGACTGGTGTTTTTATTTCAGGCAAACATCCTGGGTCATACACAGAAATGACCGGACCAATACATAATCCACAGTGTGATATGCCCGAGGATACGCCTAAATGCTTAAATGATCCTAAAATACAACTAAATATTAAAGAATCGTTTGAATTGCAGTGGTCTGTAAATGATGCGCGGGCAAAAGAACTGCACTATTCTATCGCTGAAATGATTGCAGTTGACAATCAGCCGATGTCTATTGTCGAAGATAGTGGTTTTGCTAGGCTGATGAACAAAATGAAGCCAAGATATAAGCTGCCTAGTCGGAAATATATGGCTGATGTAATAATTCCAGATATTTACAAAAGAACCAAAGATGCATTGAAAAATGATCTGTTACATGCTGTAGCGATCTCAGCTACTACTGATATGTGGACCAGCGACAACAGTACTCATAGCTTTATGAGTTTTACCGCACATTGGTTAACAGACGATTTTGTACCAAAACATTGTGTCTTGCAAATGAAACACTTTACTGGACGCCACTCAGGTGACAACATTCGTAAAATGTTATTAGAAATAACGACTTTTTGGGAGATACCCAATGAAAAAATTCATACTATTTTACGCGATAATGGTTCAAATGTAGTAAAAGCGCTTAATGAATCCAATTTTACCCCCATTCCGTGTTTTATCCACACGCTACAGTTGGTGGTTAATGATTCAATAAATGTACAGGAAAACGTCATCGAAATGATATCTGCTGCCAGGCGCATTATCACGCATTTTCATCATTCTGAGAGCAGCCAGGAAAAATTAAAGTTATATCAACAAGAACTTGATTTGCCTTTCCATCAGCTAATTCAAGATGTCAAAACAAGGTGGAATAGCACATTTTATATGCTCGAAAGACTATTAGAACAAAAAAGACCGATTACATTATACATTTCTGAAAATGATGTGACGTTCCAAAACTTGTCTTCAACTCAATGGCAACTACTAGAGGACTGTCTAATGCTGCTTAAACCATTTGAAGAAGTTACCAAAAGAATAAGCAGTTCTGTCGCGAGTATTTCGGAAGTGATTCCAAATGTTACCACTCTGCTAAAATACTTAGCCAGAGCAAATATTTTCTCAGAAAATATTAGTGCAATGCGACTTTCTTTAATTAGTGGCTTGAAAGTCCGATTTAAGGAATTAGAAATAAATGAGAATTATTTCCTAGCCACTTTACTGGACCCCCGTTACCGCATGCAATTCTTTACGTTTGACAAAGTCTGTTTAATACGGCATAAATTTTTTGTGGAATCGCTTCGAAGAGAATTGAGTTCTGCTGACTCTGACAGCAGCAGCGATGATGACAATATAAACATAAACTTAACTGCATCGTCTGAAACAAACACTAATCAATCACACGCCACTTTCTGGGAATGTTATAAGGAAATAGCATCGACTAGTGCTCTCTACAACCCCCCTAATAAAAACAGGATCGCAGTTGAGTTAGATGCTTACTTGTCAGAAGAAATACTGCACAAAGACCACTGCCCGTTTGCATGGTGGAAAAAATACTCCCTCAAATTTCCAAATATGAGCCAGATGGCAAAGGTTTATTTATCAGCTCCTGCAAGTACTGTTTACAGTGAACGCTTGTTCTCCGAAGCTGGAAATGTTTATGAGAAAAAGAGGAGTCGTTTATTACCTGAGAGAGCTGAGAGCTTGGTGTTTTTGCACCATAATCTACCACTTATTAACTATAAGTATTAATTATTTTTAAGTTTGTAAAGATTTTTTTTGCAGTTATGTTTTTATAAATACGTACCTATTGCAATTTTTATTTGAAAATAAAAAATCATTAAAATCAGCCTTTTCCCATTTTATCGCAACCTTAAAAAAAAATTCGAATATTCGGGGTCTTAAACCGAATATTCGGCCGAATACCGAATAGTCAAAAAGTGGCCGAATAGGCCGAATACCGAATAAATATTCGGCTTCGGTCCCATCTCTAGTAAAGGCCCATCCTGAGCTTCCATTAGATCATGAGGAATAATACTAATTGCTTCAATTGGTTTTTTAGGTGATTTTATCGAATTAAAGAAACTGCGGTTGAATAGTGTTGTGGGTTTTTTATATTCGGGTAATATTCGGGTCATCCAATGTAATGTGTATCCACACTGTCTGGGTTACATTGCACTTAGAATCTTTTTAAATTAAATTGTCTGGACCAGTGAAATTTTTAAAAAACATCAATATTCCGATACATGTAGATAACTGTGATCGGTGACCACGATCTGACAAACAAAACAACCTGGAAAGCCTTGAACATCGAAGGCAGGTTGGCGACCTAAGCCTATTTTAGTTACAAATAATTTCATGGCAAGTGCTCAACGGAGGTTGCCCGCTTGATTCCACCCAGAGCGGTGCATGGTAGAAATACATGACGAGCCACTGCAACCCACCCGTACGTGGTTCAACTTAGTGTTCCTCGAACGACACTGTTTACAAATTATTTTATCTGGAGAACGTCATAACTCTGGAACGACCTCCCTGAGGCCGTGTTCCTCAACGAGAATAATCTCCAAAGATCCAAGACCCACGTGAATCATTTTCTGCGCACACGTACCTCTCACAGAGCGCCATAAAGGATTAATCCTGCAGTGCTGTGCCTTATCATAAAAAAAACGCTAAAGGGATTAAGCAAAATTAAAGAAGTTAGTCAACATTGGCTCCTTAGCTTGCCTATGGATAACTTTGCCTTTTATAATATGTATTCATTTTATAAACAGATAGATATATTTAAATACAATTATAAAATAATTATAAAATAAATAATATAATTCTAAACTTCGCCAATGCCTGTAAAATTATAAAGATGTCATGATGACAAGCCCATTCCCACTAAGTCAAGACGATAGAAAGAGACCAAACCATTATCAAGGCCCCGATAATAATTTGTGGCTCAGAAATCCGCGCTGTATTAAACGTGGGTTGCCAAATTTGCCAAAATACATTATTAATTAATATTTCTTGAATATTATCTTTAAGAATATAATAAATTATATTAAGCGAATAAAATTTGCAATGTGAGGGTGAAAATAAACGGGATATATGTTATAGGGAGTATACACTATACAAGAATATCCATACGTCTAATCGTTTTATGTAATATATTTGACTTACATTTAAATTATTATTTGATGGAAATTTAAACAGATTACTACGGCAGCAATGTTTATCTTTGGTCAACATTCCTTAAATTTCTTTCGTAGCTGTAGACTCATGCGCCAGACTATACAGTAGATGTGCCAACAGTCTATATTCTTATTTTTATTTTATATGCTAAACTCGGATATTTAATTTCTTATGACTAATATTATTTATTATTTGTATTTTAATTTTTCTGAATAAATCCACCACAATACTATTACTTACTTGGATGGTTACATACTTAACCAAGACATTGCATAAGTTATAATTTCTAGTGTGTAATGATATGTATGAGATAGACGATAATAAAGTGACCATCCGTCCCGATTTAGGCGGGACAGTCCCGATTTTCAGCCACGCGTCCCGATTTAACAGGCGTCTCGCTTTTGTCCCGCTTTTTAACAAAATAAATTCGGTGAGCACGGCCACAGAAGAAAAACGGATTTATTACGGTCAAATTTAATATTCGAATCTTATGTGGCAACTATGGAGGGCTTCTCCATAGTGGCAACCCTGGCTCGTTCTTGGCGAAGAGTCACGGAGGCGATTTTGATTGGATTGGTAGAAGTGACCTACGAATACGGTTTGTTTATTCGAAATGTATTGATGTTCTGTGGTTTAGACTTTAGATTAAGGTTAAGTCTGAATCCACATGCATCCGTGATCACGGATATCCGTAGGCGTATTACGGATGGGTGAAATTGGCATCATCCGAATGGAGACACGTTATACGGACGTATCTGAGTTAATACAAACCTGATAGTCGCACCTATTCGTAAAATCAAATTTGTTGCATAAACTGACCATAAATACCAGAAACAAAACTTGAGACTCTCCTCTTAAAAGATATTTCAGAATACTAACCAAACATTTTAAATATAAACGTCAAAACACGGAAAAAAGTTAAAATTAACCAACTTTTATCCGTGATGACCTTGACGAGCTGTCAGCTTCCTAAACAGATATTTGATTTACTACTGATGATCACGTCTGCAGTCGTTGAGCAACTTACGTTCACGTTGCGCGAGTGAGTCGTTTTTACATTAAATTGTTTGTGCCGTGGCAATATTAATACAGGTTAGTTAAATTTAATTTACTATTCCCGCGCCGTACATGAGTTCAATAACTTGTTGATTACAGAACTCAAGTAGATGCCGCCAAAAAAAAATGCATTTTTTCCGTTGAATTGCAGAATGAATATCCCTTTTTAAAAAATGGAAAATTGAACGCAACTGTGCATTGTACTAAATTTTCATCAAATTTTTTAATCTCGCATGGCGGTAAAAATATTAAAAAGCACGTTCAAACTGATAAACATAAATGTTATTTAAAAGCAGCAGCTTCGTCATCCAAGATGGATAGCTATTTTAGGAATATTTCACAGATGAACACCGAGGACCAGCAGCTGGCGGCTGAAGAAGGACTTTTTGCTTTTCACACTGTTTTTCATAACAATAGTTTTCGATCAATCGGCTGTACATCAAAAATACTACAAAAATTATATAAAACTAAATTTTCCTGGGCACGTACAAAACCGAAGCTATAGTTAATATGATTTTTGCACCAGATCTTTTGTTGTCCCTTTAAAAACAATTAGAACCTATAAATTTTATTACAGTTTTTTCTGATGCTTCCAACCATAAAGATCTTAAGTTATTTCCAACCTTAGTAAGATTCTTTGATAAGAAAACGGGAGTAAACATTAAAATCATTGATTTGGTATCACTTCCTGGGGAAAAAAGCGATTTAGTTTTTAATTATTTGCAGGACATTTTGAAAAAAAATAATTTGGAGACAAAATTAGCTGCATATTGTGCAGACAATGCTAACACAAATTTCGGGGGGTTACAAAGAAAAGGTACCTATTAATAACATTTTTTTCAAACTCAATGACAATTTAGAGGAATCAATATTAGAAGTGGGCTGTGCAGCACACATTATTCACAACTCAATACATACAGCAGCAAACCTTCTACCGGTTGATATAGAAAGTATTATAGCTCAAATTTACTCATATTTTTATATATACACACAGTAAGAGTAGAAAGTCTTAAGGAATTCTGCGAATATGTGGAAGTGGGATACCAAAAAATTTTAGGATACAGCAAAACTAGATGGTTAGCCTTACTTTCTGCTGTAGAAAGAATTTTAAAGATGTTTGCCCCCTTAAAATCGTACTTCTTGTCTATTGAAAAGTGCCCACAAATAATAAAAAACTTTTTTGAAAATGAATCGTCTGAAATTTGGCTTCTATTTATTCATAATATCGCATCTATTTTTCAATATGCTATTTATAAAGTCAGAGGGGATACAAATAGGGTAAGGTATACAGTTGTTGGCCTCGATACAGTCGTTGACCACTTAACTTTAAAATTTAATAGTAAGCCTTCAGTTTATATTTCTGTACATTTATAAATTTTATGACAGTCAGGCAGCCCTGTAGATTTAGTTCTATTTAATAGAATTTGCCATACAACATCAGTCTTGGCTTTGTTACCATTAACAAGAAACACGTGTTCAAGTTGTGTGAAAAATTTGGTGATTTCTTTAAATTTCCTTGGATTGGACTCCTACAAAGTAAGTTACAATTTGTTTTAAATTACTTATTTCTTTTGTGCGTGCATTTTTTATAGAATATTAAGGTATAAGACATTAAAATTAGACCTTTTTCAGCATTATAACCTAAAAAATAAATTAAATGTAGGACGGCCAACTACTGAATTCATAAAAATCAACATTTTTAGTTGTTGGCCGGGGGGGCCAATAACTAAAAATTAGTACAAATATAAATTTAGTAACCCAAGGTGTGTTTTGCTTTATTTTTTCATTGGAGTGACATTTGTTTTGCCTATTAAGCATTATTTTCCTATTTTCCAGTCATTGGCCGGGGGGGCCAACAACTAGAATAGACGGTCAGCGACTGAACGTACTCGCGTCAAAAAGTGTTTTGTCTATTTCACAGTTTGATTTTTTGAAAAAATGACCAAGTACACTGAAGAACAAATTCAAAAAGCGCTAAAAGCCATTGATAATGGAATGCACATTAGGAAAGCTGCTATCGAATTCAAAATACCACGTGCCACCTTACAATTTAGAAGAAGTAATAGGTTTAAAAAAACTGGACATGGTCCTGCCCCAGCTCTTACCGAAGATGAAGAAGCTACACTTGAAGGAGAAAAGAAAAAAAGAAAGGACGATGTTTTATACGTTTTATACTCTGTAAAGCATTTTCTAGATATGAAGCCAAGGAAAAATCCGTTTATAAATAACTGTCCGGGGAACGGATGGTACAAATCATTCCTAAGCAGACATCCAGAACTGGCTACATGAACAGCTGAATTTGTTACAAAAGCTAGTTCAAATATCCAAATAATTTAAAAAAGTGGTTTAGCGAAATAGAGGGATATTTAAAGGAAAAAGGATATTTCCATATTCTGGAGAATCCATCCAGAGTATTCAATGGAGATAAAACAAACTTCTATTTGTGTTCAAAAAACTCCAAAGTACTAGCCCCAAGGGGTACATCTAATGTGTATGAGATGAGATAGGGACAAATAAATTAAGAACATCCGAACAAGCTCAGTCTGATTCTTTGAAAGATTCCTTAGACTGGCCAATGACACCTCAAAGAAAGGGAAAAAGACAAACAGATCATGATCCATATGTGTTAACTTCGACGCGATAGAAAAAAATAAAAACAGACAAAGAAGAAACAAAAAGGCAAAACGAAACAGAAAAAGAAGCCAGAAAACAAAAAAGGGCAGAAAACAAATTACAAAAGGAAAATATAAAAAAAAACAAAAAAACCTCAAAGAAGGTAAGCAAAAGAAAAATAGCGTTCTATCAAAGGCTCCAATAATATCGGCCCCAATACAAACTTCATTTCTTAAGACAATCCCCGAAGAAAAGGAACCTCTCCTCATTACTCCGCTTCCATCAACGGTTTCTCCTCCACGTGTTCCTTTTCAATAAATTGAAAAAGTTAGTAAGGCGTCCAGAATTTTATTTGCCCAATCTCCGAAAATTAGAGTCATATATGAGACATAACTTTAAACGAACCCCATAAAATTAATCAAGAAAATATTTTAGAACAAATGGGATTAATTCAAAGTCAAAATTGTATTTTAACTCAAGGAATATTCTATAGCTGTATATTTAACTTTACTCAACAATTGAATGGTTTAAAATATCATTCTTGCATAAGAGCATATCATTTTAAGTGTCTAAAAAAAATTTGACTTGCACAAATCCAATTCCCCAATTTTTGAATGTTTAACCCGTTTAAAAAGAAAAAGTTAAATATTGTTGTTTTTTCTTACTTAGGTTTTATTTTTGAGTAAGTTTTTGTTACTTGTTATTATTTATGTTTACTAAATATTGGCATTTTAACAACGGCTAACAACTGATTTTCTCCAGGCCAATAACTGACTTTGAGGGCCAACTATTGTACATTTCATGTATTATATTTTTAAATATATTTTCTTTGTTAATGGGTTGATCTTTTGTAATTTAAATAAAAACGTTTTAAAATATCATAATATGTACTTATTTTTAGTATAAAACAAATGAAATCTACTTTTTAACTTTGAAATTAGAAATTAAATTGTTGACTGAACTCCTTAAGGGGCCAACAACTGTATACCTTACCCTAATATCGTACAAGTTTATGACATTTTTGAAAATTTAAAAATAAACTTAAATCTCGGCTGGAGAATGTTTTTATCCCAACAATTATTCGAGGCGAGTTTACTAAGCTTGACGATTCTAGGCAGATAAACAAGTTATCGTTTACCAATCATATTAAAAACTTTTACGCCAATTGTTTAGAATATTTGAATCAGTACAGTACCCAATTAAAGCCTGTATCTGATTTTGCATGGATTACTTTAAATGGGGCTCCCACCTGGGAACAAGTCCAAAAAAGTTTTCAGTTTCTTTTAAAAAAATTTCTTGAAAATGATTTATTTCACGAGGTTCAATATGTAAGTAATTATATTTCGGAAAACAAATGTCTGTCTTGGACTGAACAAAAATTGTCAACAGATCCAAAAGGGGTAGAAATATTCAATAATTTTGATGAAAATGACATTCCTTCTAATAACATTCTGCAATTAACACAATATATATTATGTTTACCCGGTACTATTGCTTGTACGGAAAGGGTTTTTTCAATGATAAATAAAATTTGGACGACGGAAAAAACTAGCTTAACTGTAGAGACTCTAAAAGCTTTAATAATTATAAAATACAATTTCAAAGGTAACTGCTTGGAGTTCTATTATGAACTCTTAAAAAATAAACAGTTATTAAAAACAATCCATGAAAATGACAAATATTCTTCATAATGTTTTTTTATTATTTATACCTATTTATAATTTATATCATATTCATGTACCTAAAGATCATAGTTTAACAGAGAATGCTATTTTTTTGTTATTTGTTATTTTTTATATTTGTTATATTTTATTATAAGTATCTACTTAAGTTTAAGGATTTTATTTATAAATATCACCAACCCTAGAAAAGCTAAAAGTTTCTACGTTTTTCACACCATATATATAAAACGCCCTAAAATAATTTCTAAGTTTTGATAGCCCAACCGAAAAGGGTTATTGACCGAACAATCCATAATTTAGTACGTAAGAACCACATCGAGAGTTAGGAAGAATAAATAAATAATTATTTTTATTAACGCTTATAAAATATATATATTTTAATGCATTGTACATTTTTGAATACAGGGTGTTCAAGAATTCATGGTCAAGTTTCGAATTTTTACAGATCACATGAAAGTAACTTCGTAAGTTCACATAACTCACCTTAAAATTAGTTTTTTAATCAAAACTTCTTTAACTATCCTTTGCAACTCGTCGTGCCTCGGAGTGTGTAAAGTCTAGGGAGCACAAATATTTGAATTTAATAAAGATATCTTTACTTTTTCTTTATGATACAAGTTAATTTAATCCTTTAGCGATTAATTAATTCAATATTGAAATAAATAAGTTTTTTTGTAGAAATCCGTTAATTTTATGGAAATCCATAAGCAGTATTTTTCATGCAAAAGTATTAATAAGCAGTAATATCAAAAGCCCAATAGCGTGACACTTGTAAAATATTTAAGATCGTTATTATGATCGAGCTAATCTGTAGCCCCCACAGTGAATTACTGCTTTGTTGTCGGACTGCTCGATGAACCTTTACTAAGTTTACATCACACTAAAATCTTGTTGGTTACACAGGGCGTTTCAAAAGTTATTAATATTAATAAAAATGTGGTATTTAGGTTCGACCTTTAAAGACAGATATCTCTTCTAAGGGACCTCGTCCTCCTAGGAAAAAAATATAATAAGCTACGATGGTATTTTCACCTGATCTATGTACAGTATGTATACTTAAGTCAGAACCATATGGAAAACTTTTTTATTACTAACTTTAAGAAAAAAAGTTATTCTTTATAAAAAGTTTTGAATAGTCTAAAATCTAAAATGAAACAATTAGATAGCAAATTTTTGCAGTCGTGTACGAGACTTGTTAAAAATATGAATTTTGCTCAAGAGTAGAGTACTTTTACTTTTGCCAATATCGAAAACTGTTTTAATCAGAATTGAAAACTATATTCAAATATGAAATTATTGTCATTTGCGTTAAATTACAAGTTTTTCTTAACTGTTTGGAAATCTCTGCAACAACAATGAAAATTAACCTACCCTAGTTATATGTTATATTTTTAAATGTTTGACAGTGAACGGCAAAATGCGTTGGAATACATAGAAATGGCACCGTTATTAAACTTCTGAAGTAAAAATTCATATTGGTTTGATTGTAGGAGAATACTATAAAACGCGTAGAGAAGCCGCAGTTATTTTTAACAATAGACATCCAAATAGACATACCTATTGATTAAACAGTTATGAAAATAGTAAATAAATTCAAGACTTGTAGAAGTAATTATAACAACTTGTGGAAGTACATAATCACAATAATTTTAATAAAAAATGCCGAAACCCGGTTGCCAATGAGGACACGAAGATAGAAGTAACGCTATCTGTCGCGTCAAAAATATCATTGCGCAAAAGGAATTCTTTGAGATAGAACAATGTAAGTGAAGATATAGCAGCAAATATTTTAAAAGTAAATAAACTCCTTCATACAAACCACATTCCGTTCACACATTGAAAGAAAGGAACTAGGATAGACGTTTCGAATTTTATTTTCTTGTCCAAGGAGAATTAGAAGAAGATCCTTTTTTAATAAAACGTATAATTTTTTCCGATGATGCACCATTTTCTTAAAATGGAACTGTTTCATCACAAACTTGTCGCTGGTGAACCGAAAATAATCCCAACTTTATAATAAAGACTGACCAATATTCGTTTAAAACGAAGGTGTGGTGTGGTATTTACAACAATAGGTTAATTGAACCATATTTTTTTCGATAATCTATGAATGCCGAACGTTACTTACGATTCTGACAGAATCAATTGAATATCTCTAAGTACGAATCACCCTTGCTCCCTTAAAGGAACGTCAACATATCTGGTTGCAACAAGATGTTATCTCATGCTACAGTCCTGACTTAACCCCTCTTGATTATTTCTTATAGCGCCACTTAAAGCAGAAGGTTTACCCGAAAGGGCCGTTTCACGATGTTGATCATTTGGAAAGGGTCATTTCAGAAACATGCCAGAAAATTACTGTAGATATGATAAGGAATGAATTACGGGAATTTTAGATTTAATAATAGAACGATTAGATGTTTTGAGAGGGAGGGTGGATATGTCGAGGCATTAGTGGAATGAATTAAAATTTATTTTTGTTATTGGTATGTTTGTTACACAACTTATTATTATTTTCCTATATTCAAAATAAATTATTTTTATGCCTTTGTTGCGTATAAATTTTAATAAATAATAAAGAAAAATGTTCGATGTTGAAACTTACAGTATAAACTATTTTTATGTTTTCAAATAGAAACATCATGCAAAATAACAACACCTCATTTTTATTGGTAGATGGATATAATTTCATAACTGAATGTAGTTTTTAACTCTGATAAACTATTTTTTTTAACAATTTTTGATATTGTCGAAAATAAAGGTACTTTGATCTTGAGCAAAATTCATATTTTTTGACAAACCTCGTATACGACTGAAATCTGATTGTTTCATTTAATGTTCTAGACCGTATAGAACTTTTCATGAAGAATAACTTGTTTCTCAAAATTAATAATAAAAAAGTTTTCCATATGGTTCCAACTTAAGTATATGATAGATTGGTCACGAAGTTTGGGACACTCTGTATAATGTGTTTTTTAAGAATCTGTAATTTAAATACCTAAATACCATGGTTTGATACTACCTTCTCCTATTAGCTCATTATTTATTTATTGAACTGAATAACCATTGAACAGATAAAATATGTTTCGACGATATTATTCGCAAGAGATAAGAACAGAGAAGGTGGAAATGAGAATAATATACTAAATCTCCATATATAAGTACCTAAGCATTGGAATTCCCACCCTATGGAATGGTATTTAAATCAAGTTGAGATCCGGCTCTTTGTATCCCGCGACTTTATCTGATCCCGAAAGTATTGACGTCGCTTCCACTGCCCTGCGTTCAATTTGGGAAACCTTTATTTGTCTCCATTTCCATTGTTTTATTTTGCACTTCGCACTTAAACTACGTCGGACTGCATAAAAAGAGTTTTCACTTTATTGCTCACACAAACGTGTTGGTACTTTTGTCGGGACGTGAACAAAGCTCAGGTAAAGCAGATAAAATTTGTTTTCTCGTTATTGATTTAAAAAATGGAAAAAAATAAACGAAAACTTCATACTTGATAATAATGACGCGAAACAATGCAATTTTATAAAATCTATAATACTATCAAGAACGCCATCACGTTGGAAAGCCATTCCGATCGTAGGTCATGTTCCCCAATGAAATAAGTTTGGCTATATTATGAAAACGCAGATGTCCCATATAATCAACCGCCTTCAATTTATCGTTCATAATGCGTCGCGTATACAGGGTGGCCCATCGAACACGTACCGAAAAGCATTACAGGCTGGGAAAGGACTTTTCGACAAAAGCCAAAACCACGTCAAGTTTGTTTGTCAGAGGGACAACTTTTGACGCCAAAAATCGTAGCAAAACCTTCAACCCCCTAAGTAGGTGTGTTATCCCCCAAATTTTTTCAAATGAGAATGGGGGTGAAGTGACACCTCATTCAAAAGGGCTCTTAATTCCCTATACATCGCTGCTTACATTTTTAAAATCGATTGACTCGTTTAGAAAATATGGACCTTTGAAATACCAACAATACGTTTGACGCAAAATTCAAAAATCGATTTAAAACTTACCGTATTATTAAAAAGAGTGAGATAACAGTTATCGGATTTTTGCTTCGCATTGGGCCAGGTAGTTGCTAGATAGTTGTCTTGTGGCAATTGTGGTTGAAGTGTTTCCAAATTATTGAACCTTTTAAATTTATCAATTATGGTGTACTCAATTGCAGAAAGAGTAGAAATTATTGAGTTGAGTATGAATGCGGAAATCGGATCGCGGAGCTGTTTAACCAACGGCATCATGACAAACATGTTTCTGGAAAAATTGGTGGCCAAATTTCGCGAAACAGATTCTTAACAGAAAGAGGCAGCTTGAAAATCTGGTACTAAATGAACCTACGGAGATAGCAGTATTGGGGCAAGTTGCAATGGATAGTACGCTAAGTACAAGACAATTGGCCGTTGCGACGGGCGTGAGTAGTACAAGCTTCCAACGAGTATTAAAAAAATACAAGTTCCATCCTTATAAGATTCGATCAGTGCAGGAACTAAATGAAGACGACTTTGATCGTCGCTCTCAATTTTGCGATATTATGACTGAACGAGCGATTACTAATGATGATTTCCTATTTAATGTGTGTTTTTCGGACGAGTGTACCTTCTTCTTAAATGGTTTAGTGAATCGCCACAATTGTCGTTACTGGGCCTGGGTCCAAGGATTTTCCACGAGACACACACACAACACCCCAAGAAGTTGAATGTATGGGCTGGTATTTTTGGAAATTCCATTGTGGGCCCTTTTTTTCTTCTTGTATCACTGCGTGCACGTTGGCGGACAACAGTTTGAGCATTTACTTGACTAATACGGTAAGTTTTTAAGTAAAATTAAATCGATTTTTGCATTTTGCGTCAAACGTATTGTTGGTATTTCAAAGGTCCAAATTTTCTAAACGAGTCGATCGATTTTCAAAAAGTAAGCAGCGATGCATAGGGAATTAAGAGCCCTTTTGAATTAGGTGTCACTTCACCCCCATTCTCATTTAAATTTGGGGGACGACACCCCTACTTAGGGGGTTGAAGGTTTTGCTACGATTTTTGGCGTCAAAAGTTGTCCCTCTGACAAACAAACTTGACGTGGTTTTGGCTTTTGTCGAAAAGTCCTTTACGAGCCTGTAATGCTTGGCGGTACGTTTTCGATGGACCACCGTGTTTAATTGGTCGCCTAAAATTCACTCATGGCAAAATTCCTCGTCTATCATATAATTTTAATTATTTATTTCACTATCAAATTAGTTGGTCAATGTCAAAGAAAGAGACATTTAGAGCAGAATTAGGGATTGGTTAGTATCTGTTCTTTACTGTCAATCTAAATTTAATGAAATAGGTAACTAAACTTACGCATCATAGTTCCCTGATAAAAAAATTAACCATTTCATTTTGATTTTGAATCTATAGTTTCTTGATACTATTCTGATTCTATTAATTTTGTATGTATTTTTGGTTACTATACAGGGTGTCTCTTAAAGGGCTGTATAAAATTGATAGCACAAATTCCTAAGGCTTTTTTTTCGAACTCATAAACAAAAAAATAGGGAGCTTTGACCAGACTGAAGCCTGGATAAAGTATGGAGGAAGGCAAGGACGAATACCTAATAAAACATGTAGGCAAACTCGAAATCAAAGTGTGCTGCATTGTCTGAACGGAATATATTTATCGACAAAGCTTTTAGAAATTCAAATCAATAATAAAAATAAATATATTAGAGTAAAATTTGAAATATTAGAATAAAAAATGCAAATAATTATCATAAATTACTATCAAAATATTCGTTTATGGTGTAATAAGTTTTTTTCAACAATACATTTTTCACAGTTTATTTAAACATTTTTAAATTAGACATTTTTTTAATATAAACTGAAAGATTATTAAATTTTTTTTTAGAATAATAAATTTCTTTATAAGACTCGAAGAAGGATTAAGTAAACATATATTAAAGGCTTGTCTTGTATTATTAGTAGGTAAATTAATAGTATGTCCATGTTTTGTTTTATTTAAACAAACCAATATAAAAATTGTCAAAAGAAATTAGCGTTTAAATTTTTTGTGAGATAAACAGAGGTTGCATTTTCCCAGAAACAAATGCTATATCTAAAAAGAGATTATATTAAAGCAAAATAGACATTTAGAAAAACTGTATCATTTGCGTCGTGAGATAGTACTCTCAAGGTGTAACAATCTGAAGCTAATTTTCTACTTTTATACGCTCATTGGAAAAACGAAAGAGTAATGCAAATTCCTGAAAACTTTATATTTTTGGGGTTCTCAATTATTAAATTGTTAAAAATGATACTATTAATTCACATATATACAGGGTCGTTGGTATGTATGGAAACGGTTGATTATTTCTTAAAGTATAACAGTTAGCAAAAATTAATTTAGTTAAAAGTTTTTGGGGTTTTAAAGCTCTATTAGAATTTTAGAAAAAAAAGTATACAGGATGAGTAAAAAAACCGTAGAGAAGCAAAGTTACTTTTTTTTAAATGGAACAACCTACATCTTAGAATATTTTTGAATTGTACATGAAATAGCAATTAATTTTCATTAAGTGCATCATAAGTCTAAACCTAATAATTTCCGAGATATCGACATTTGGAAACCATAATTCCGTAAGCAGGAGAGCAAGTCAAAAAAATGTTTGATAACATACGTAGTTTTTTGCGTAGATTAGAATTATAGCGACAAAAAATACATCATCTCATATGAAGTTCCAAACTTGCCCCCCCACTCCCCAAAATTGAGAAAGGAGTAAAATGTAAAAAATATGGTTAAATATGTCCCTCCATATTCCCATATCCCTATTACCTCACCGAAATTTCATGCAAATGTTTAAAACCGTTCTCGAGATATTGCCTTGTAACATTTTAAAAAATTCACCCTGTATATTCTATTTCAGCTAAACTGCTAATATAATGGCAAGACTTCTTTTATTTTGGTTTAAATTGGCTGTGTGTATGATGGTACATGTGTGATTTTATAAGAAAAAATTCTTGACTGTGTCATGAGCTTCTTTTTTAGTCAGACTTGTCTTTTACACCTGTTAATTGATTGTGATGCTATGAAGCAATCATCCTTTTGAAACTTGGTTTGGAAGAGGGCTCCTTTGGTGGCAGAAATGGTTAGGGAGAAAGCAGTTGCTTTTAGTCATAGGTGAGTGTGGTAATTAAATGATGAGTGGATTGTAAATTATAGAGGGGGCGGATTTAGTAGGAGCCAGTCCCTAGGAAGTCGATAAGGTTTATATTGTATGGAGTCAACGTGTGATTGTGTAATTAGATGATTTAATGGTACGTCTGTAGTCTGTTCATTTGTAGTAGTTAGCGATGGGTTTGTCCATATGCTCTGTAATAGTCAGCATTCGTAAGTCATTGTGAGTGTGTCAGCAAGCGGCATTCGTAATGATTTTTAAAACCTTGTTTTGAAAAGCTCGAAGCTTTTTCTACTGCTTCTCGTTTATGGTACACCATGTTGTTGGTAAGTACTGGTCGGATTAAAGTCTCCGGACGTAACTCAATTCTACTACTACTGTTGATAAGGGAGTAAATAGAAAATATTCTGGCTTTGAGCCTCAAGTCGTTTAGAACGCACCATAGAGAATATCTTACCAGGTAAGGTTGAGCTTAACCTTCTCTCTTCGAAGCACTGTCGCTGAGCAGATGACTAGCTTCTTAGTCTTTCTCGGGCCTCGCAGATTTCTGCGAGGTGGTCCAGTCTCGTTAAGGTTTTTTAAGAAATTGAGCAGATTGAGTACCTTGGCCCTTTTTAAGTCTACAGTGTACTGTAAAAAACTCTTAGCTTGTCTGCTTCCTTGAGTTTGCACAACTCAGCAATGAGTGATACACTTTTGTAACGCTGACTTCTTGTGTGGCGATACCTAGTGGCATGTCTCTATAACCCTGTATGTAAAAATGAACTTCGATGGTTCTTCAAAAAACCCGGTAAGTACATAACATTTCTTCTATCTACCTGCAATAATAAATGAAATCCCATTAAACAGTATCCTATATATTTATTAATTTATTAGCTTCTAATCCTACACTGGTTAAAATGTGTTTCGGATACAAGGGTGCTAAATTCCGTACTTTATGTGCTTACGTAAGTGGTATGTGTTATTCTCGTTATACGGCTTTCTAAGTAATTTTCAAGATTGAGCCACATATCAGTGCCACAAGCGATTATTTACAGAAGTGACACGTGCCAGTAAAATGAGTTTTATGATGACAATCCATTGCACCATAAATTTTATAAAAAATTTCTAGAAATGGATTACGTACTAGATAATGCTACAGAAAGCAGTATTTCCCTGATTTAGTATAGTGCGTTCAGTGAGTGAATGCGCATTTGTCATTAACCGATTATGGTCAAAATTAGTATAGAATAAAAGTGACAGCGGTCCTCAAACAATTTCTACTAATTTAAGATATATGGGCCGTAATTAAAATTTCTATTACAATTATTTATTTAATTATTTTTTATTTCATAACTATGTAAAATAATAATAATAATAATAATAATAATTAGAAATTTTATTACATAAAATGTACATTTAATCGTCAATATCACTATCAGCACTGTTGTCACTGTCACTATCAGAAGGTATAATAATTGGCCTTATTTCATCAATGACCTGTTCCGAGTCAAAAGTATCTTGAATCAATTTTTCCACGTGGTCAATACATTTTGACCAAGTCTCTGGCCCAATTTGTTTTAAAGCTTCATTCCATAAATTTAAAATGCTTTCTTTGTTCGTCGTTTGACATGCATGCTTGTCATAGTAGTTTTTGCAAATTCCCCACACTAATTTAATACCATTAAATTCACAATGGTATGGGGGCAGACGTAAGACCTCGTGACCGTATTTCCCCGCGAGGGTGTCCACTATGTAAGACTTATCCTTACCAGCAGTGTGTACTTTAATTTCGAATAACAAATCTGCTTTCAAAAATATATGGTCGTTTTTTATTTTTCTGGTGTTTAGCTAGTTCCTCATTTCATCTTTGGTGGAAGTATTGTTTGGTATTTTTTCGGAAACCCGTAAGTGATATGAAGCATTGTCAGCCAAACTAAAGAAAACAAAGAGAAAGTCCCACTCAGTACCTGTACATTATGCATTTAATTGATATAATAAATTACCTATTGAAAAATATTTATTAGAATTAAAATGAATTGTTCCATTTTCTTAGAAGACAAATCGACAAACAAAATAACGAGTGATTTTTAATTATTTTGCTCAACGGAGGCCATGCATTTTAAAAGCATCATGGCCGTACTGCGTAGATAAGATGACATGATTGTTTTATGACATTTACGTCTTATTTGAATTTGTGTATTTGTAAAGTTTAAAAATTGGAGAAATTTTGTAATTTTTGCAGTTATTTGAAGGTAGGTTACTATTGCTTTAACTAATATTTCTCCGGGGAGTCGTCTTTTGACTATTATAAAGTGCTATTTGCAGGATATGATTTAATTTTTTATTTTTCAGCGTATCAAGTTTTGGTGAAGCTTTGTTGCCGGATTGAAAGTTCTACAGTAAAAATGTTTAGTGAAGCACAAAAAATTTTTATTGTTGAAAGTTTTTTTAGAAATGGAAACAAAATAGGCGGTGTGTGGAATTACTCTATGCATGACTGCTTTGATGAATTTCGAACCGAGTTTCCTGATGTTGCGGTGACCTTTCATAATTTTCGTACTGGGTCACAATACCTAGTTGATAAATTTCGTCAGACTGGTTGTTCAACATAAAAAAGGGGCTGGAAGACCAACGAAACGATCGAATAAGGTTATTGAAGAAGCGCGACAAATTATGGAAAATAATCCTTCAACTTCTATTAGGCATTTATCTCAACAAATTCAGCAAACGGATTTATGCTACAGTACATGTCAAACACTTTTGAAAAAGGATCTGCATCTATACCTTTATCGTGTTACGGCTATTCATGAACTCCTTCCCAATGACGTTCCCCAAAGACTTAATTTTTGTGAATGGTTTTTAAACAATTTTCAAGAAGAAAATAGTGGTGCTTTTGAAAAAACATTTTTTACCGATGAGGCTTATTTTTATTTATCAGGCTATGTTAATTCACAAAATATGCGAATGTGGAATACGCAAAATCCGCATGTTTTTGTAGAAAAACCTCTTCATCCTCAAAAAGTTGGTGTGTGGGCAGCAATTAGTTCTAGAAGAATAGTAGGCCCAATTTACCTTGATGGCACAATTACAGCTGAGAGATATCGGATCGAAATTCTGACAACATTTATTAATGAGCTTCACGATGATGAATTGCGGGAAGGTTACTTCCAACAAGATGGCGCTACACCTCATGTAACCAAAGAAAATTTAAATTTTTTAAGTGAATTTTTTGAAAACAGAGTTATAAGCCGAAATACGCAACAAATATGGCCACCTCGTTCCTGCGATTTAACACCCTGCGATTTCTTCTTGTGGCCTTTTATAAAAAACTCCATTTATCGAACACCAATTGAGGATATAAATGATCTTAAACGAAGGATTTCAGAAAAAATTGCCGAAATTAATAATTCTCCAAACGTATTGGTTAATGTCTAATGTGTCTCTGAGGGTAAGAAGAAACATCAGAAGGTGTCTAGAAGTAGGAGGCGGCCATATAAAGTAGGATTTCAAAGTAAGATAGCTCAGGATTTTATATTACATACCGTCAAAAAACATTATTTTAGGTTTTCAACGTGACAACGCTGCTTTCTTGTAAATTCGCCCTATGGTTTAATCTACGCGCTACTGCTACACTATGTATACTGGGTCACAGCCGCCCTTGAGCAAAATAATTAATAATCACTCGTTACAAAGAAATCGCCAGTCTCAGTCACTACCTGTACATTAAGCATTTAATTAATATAATAGATAACTCATTGAGGGTTACTGGTATTTACAGGCGCCAGGTAACATAATTTATGCATCCTTAATCCGATATGAGAAATCCCTCAATGAACGGACTATACTAAATATAATATTCAATGTTCTCTTTCATAAAATTATATTGGCCCTTGTCAGCTTTTTATTTTGTATTTGTATTTTCATTTTTAAAAGCTTCTAATCTATGTACAGAAATTATTTTTCAGATTTGCTAACGTTATTATATTATTAACAACAATTGACATGTTAACCTTAAATAAGTATTTGAAAACCTTTATTTTTGCACTTACTTCTTTTCAGTTATTTTCAGTATCTTGAGCGCCTGGGTCTGGTCGAAAATATGTTTAATTGATTAAAAGCTCGAGGCATCATGCACAGTCGGGATCATCCTCGATTCTTGGTCGGTTGATGGGACCTTCAAGGTGGTGATAGAAAACCAATCACTGTGCGTACCCTATTTCTGCTTAGGAATTAATGCTTTTTGCTAAAAGTGCCATTACGATATGTGCCTTGATTATTAGTAGGTATTCGTGTTATTTATTGTATAAAATACTTTATAAGATGCACGATATAGAAGGGTACTGCATTATGTTTTCGACAAAAGTAAATGTAATGGTGGAATAAAACCACATATTCTATACATTCGGTTATTTTATTATAATTATGGTTCTCACTTAACGATAATGCCAAATTTTACAAACTTATCCATTAAAACTCCTGCAAATTCAAGTTTTCAGCCACGTAATATGCTTTAACAACTTATAGAGCTTACTAATAATATAATTAAATACCCTTAAGTGGCTGAAAATCCAAGAGTAATCAGTGCATACGAATGTAACTGCAAAGAAATTAAACACATTGCTCCAAGGATATTGGATTTAGCTTGGTTAATGAAACAGTTAGAGTTAATTAAATGCAAGATTCTAGAAGGAAAACAATAAAAGCGCGCTGTTCCGTTTTGAACTCGTATGTATTGTTGAAAATAATACTACTGTAAAATGTGTATGTATTGTATATTCAGTGGCGTGGCAACTTTTCTGAGGTCGGACCAAAAAAAAATTTAAAACTTTTTTGCGTATACTTTTTTTAGAAAAGGCATTTTAAAAAACAAAAGAGGGGCCCTGACTTCTAAACCCCGGGGCCCACCCATGCACGACGTAGGGTCTGAAGGGGCGGGTTTGCAAGCCACTCTATACACCAAGTGAGTAAAGCAGGGCGCCCACTAAGCCGGCACAGCGCGGCACAGCACGGTTAGCCCGGCCGGCAGTTCCGCAGCAGCCGCCCATTGCATCGGCATAATCACACTTGAATAGCGTTCAAAACAGCTTTGACTGTCAAAGCCTAAGGTTGTAATTTAGCGAATGATTTAATAAATAAAAAAATTAAAATTTCTTTAAATAATAAAATGAGTAGTGCATCTGATTCTGAAGAAGAAGAACTTTTGGTTGTGAGTGCAGTATGTGCTGAGGCAGAAAATGAAAAAAGGGCTAGAATAAGGTTCTGTATACATGAAATTAATCTGAAGCGAGAAATTTATGGCGAGTTTCATCATCTATTTCCTGATTTATTGGCCGATGATGAAAAAATTTTTAAATACTTTAGAATGTCGAGTGCCAAGTGTTATGATCTTCTAGGTATGTTACCACTTAGAAAACAAAACACCAATTTCCGAAAGGCTATTTCACCTGACGAGCGATTAGCAGTTACCTTAAAGTACGTATAATATATAGTTTATACTTAGTTCTCTAATAAATAAAAGCTTGCAAAAATGTATATGTTCGAACGCTTTCAATTAACACCTCATCGGACATAATACAAGTAGTATATTAAGTATATAATAACATAAAACAAAACACAACTATCTTCTTCCAAAACCAATGCTTCAATGGTCGCAGACACGCGGACCGACCGGCAGTTTTTGCCCCTTCTAGAATATGAATCGTTGGCGGCCTGCGCGTGCGACGCCGGGCTGACCGGTTCCAATTCAGTGGGCGCTACTCCATTTGATTATGCGTATATCAAAATCTGCCGGGCGGGCTGGCCGTGCTGTGCCGCGCTGTGCCGGCTTAGTGGGCGCCCTGCTTAATAGGCCATTCATATATACAGGGTCGTTGGTATGTATGGAAACGGTCGATTATTTCCTGAAGTAAAACAGCTAGCAAAAAATAATTAAGACAAAAGTTTTAGGGTCCTTTAAACTCTATAAAAATCTTAAAAGAATTAGTATACAGGATGAGTCGGAAAGCCGTATGAAAACAATGATACCTTTTTTTTAATAGATCACCCTCTGTCTTAGAATATTTTTGAATTTAGCATTAAATTACAATTATTTTTTAGTAAATATATTATAAGTCTATACCTAATAGTTTCAGAGATATCGACTATTGAAAAATTACATTTTTGAACTTTGACAGCCTCTAGCTTTCTAACGGTACGTCTTAGAGTAAAACGGCTTACATATCCCTATCTTAGTTTTTTATTAGCTTCCTACTGGTGTCAACTTCCGATTAAACCGGATGTAGGTAACTCAAAAGCCGGAAATATAGTACTTCCGGTTTAACCAGAAGTTAAAATTTTTGGGAAGATAATAAAAAAGTAATATAGGGACATGAAAGCTATTTCGTTCTATGGCATAACATTACGAAGCTAGAATTTAACAAAGGTCAAAAATGTAATTTTTCAAAAGTCGATATCTCGGAAACTATTAGGTTTAGACTTATAATACACTTATTAAAAAAATAATTGTAATTTTATGTAGAATCCAAAAATACTCTAAGATATAGAGTGTTCCATTAAAAAAAAGTAACTTTGTTTCTCTACGGCTTTTCGGCTCATCCCGTATACTTATTTTTTTAAAATTCTAATAGACTTCAAAAAACCCTAAAACTTTTGTCTTAAATATTTTTTGCTAGCTGTTTTACTTTAAGAAATAATCGACCGTTTCCATATATACCAACGACCCCGTATAGGTAAAGTAACATGTAATGACTGATGGGTATATCAATCGCCAAACTTATACCGCTGAACCTATAAGCATGAAATCAAGTCACTATAGAATGGATTTTTCAAAATTCAGCCTCTATTATTGGATATATCACATTGACAGCGATTTACGGACAATTCTTTATATCTGTTGATTCTGGTTACTTCAGTGTAATTCATTATAATTATAATATAATAATATTATAACAATTTCACAATACCTACATGGCGCACAGATGTGAAAATACGCGAAAACCTGGCCATAATGGTAAAATAAAAAAGTGGTAAATTTAACTTAAAAAGACGGTACTCCTTGTATTAATGCACAAAGCTGCAGTCAGAGTGGCTTCGGCATTGGCAAAATTTTTCACCCTGGCGTACACGGCCTAGCCGGTCGAAAAACAAAACTGTGGTGTTGTACGGAAGTGGTCAGAGTAGCATCGTGGTACACTGCCGTCTTCGGACGTGTACCGGACGAAAGCAAATAAATTTGTTTATTTCGGCATTGTGCGCCTGTCCAATTTCGTAATTTATATTTTAAGTACATTTGCTTCCTTTAATTAACAAGTATTTTATTATTATTGGTTTAAAGTTTGCTATATATCAAAAGTTCTCTGAGCCCATTCCAAAATATTCAAATAAAAACCTATCAGGTTGTTCCAACAGGCAAGAGAAAGAGTGTGAAATTCGCCACACTGTATTCTTTCTTCGCAGATGGGATTAATCCAAAAATATTCGTCTATTTCGAACAATACTATTTTAAACAACGGATTTTTGTCCGCATAGTAAATTTGAGAATCGAAATTCATTTTGACCGATGTGTTCGAGTACAGTGAGAAAGTGGAGTCGTGCACCTAGCCTCGCACATCGCAGCGTATCTCGCCGTGACTCGTGAACAAAATTATTTGTTTTTAGCAGGCAGCTGCCTGAAACTAGCTCCGCGATTGGTTCATTCTGTAGGGCTGCTAGACCTCCCAATTTAGGCGGGAGCCACCTGATTTCCCATATTATACCTTCTCGTCTTTTAATCAAAGTCCACAAACTCTCGATTTTCATTTGAACTTCCCGCATCCTCCCACGTTCAATATATTTGGTGTAATGTGAAAGCGCCTAGGAACCAGGGATGCTAATGTAGCAATAATTAAAATAAATTTTGTAGTAAACCATGCATCTCTCTAAAGTAACAATGTAGATTTTTCTTGTTTACTATAGGATGAAACGAGGAAAATCAAGAGGAGAGTCTGGTTTTAAAAAGGAGAACCCTATCTGAAGTAATGTTATCTTGTGATTTGTGAAAATTTGAAGATAGATGCCATTATTGACTTGGAAGAAACTTAGTGTCCCGAAGTATAACATGCCAATTACGGTTCCGCAGATCTTAATACATTCTACTGACGTAACAGAGTCATTTTTAATGCCAATTGGCCAGTTAACTGAGGAGGCACAAGAAGCTTTAAAAAAGGACATCAAAAAATATAGAGACGGCTTTGCTAGAAAATATTCTAGGAAGCAAACTTTAAAAGATTTGTTTAAAATACTTCTTCTGTGTTCAGTTTCTGTTATTTCAAGTATTAGAAAACCGATGATATAATCCGGAAAACTATAGGAATGGACGTCAATAAAGAAAACATTTTACAAAATAGTCATCCACCAGGTAACTGTTGAAGATGATGAAGATTGTACTTACCAAGCATCCTCTAGTCTATGTCGTCCTAATCTGTCACCATCTATAGTTAAAGAGCAATATAATATTAGGTACTTAAAAAATTTTAGAGGAAATGCCGAGAATGACAACCTGGATATAATATTTTACTCGGACTCTGCAGTCAGCAAAAAAATAAATATTTAGTTACTGCATATATTATTATTAGCGATATGTCAACACATAGTATACGCAGTATCACTCATAAAGTTTTGATTCAAGACCATCCCCAAGAAGAGGGAGACAATGGTCATGATATCATCGAAAGACAAGTAAAGAGGCATCTCAAATCTAGCAATATGCAATTCTAACTAGAATGGCGAAAAAGGTTGGCTCTCCATATCGCGTCTACGGCATGCCTTATGAAGACTTTTATGATTTAAAAACTTTGCAAGAAGAATATGGTAGCAGTTTTTCAATAAATACCGATAACGATCAAAATGAATGACACGATATAGAAATGCTTGGAGTGAGAAAGCAAAGTCCTAAATGCTATTTACGAAAACTCCTAGGAGGATTCGCCATAAGTGGTTAAAAGAAAAAAATACCAGAGGTAGAGAAAACTCTGAGAGTAAAGTGCATTTAGTTAAGTTTATGCCAGCAGGATTCCACTAAGATACAAAAGAAGAGATCTAACCGAACTTGCTGTGTGTTGCTGTATGTTCAGATTTCAGTTCCTTTCGATTTTTTTTGCAGATATAAAAACCCAAAATATTTGTTGTATAGGAACATTATTTGCGTTTGGGTTGATATAAACATTTTTTTTCAGTTGCAGTTGGCATTAGTTTTTTTTAGGCAAAACAAAAAATATATTAAAAATATCAGAAAGCTAAATGTTATAAAAAATTAAAAGTATCATATTCCCTGATTGAAAGGTCAAAAATTTCATAACTCTAAATAATTAAAATATTTTTATCTTCAAATGTTACCCTCAAAAGTGGCACAACTCAAAAGACTGGTTTTTAGGTGTAAATAAGAGTCGTATGCCCAAAATACAAAAACAATGTGTCTTCTTATAACAACATATTTTAGTTTTTAGCCTAAAATTAAATAAAAACATAGTTGTTGTTTATTGAGCAGTTTTTTGCGTTTTGTAAAAAACTAGTTTATTTGAGTTGTGTCACTGTTGTAGCAAGGGTGCGATATGTCTGTTTGTAGTAATATTCAATTATTTCGTCTACAAATAATCTGAAGTTTGCTAAGGTTCCTTAAATTTGTGCTTAACTACCTACCTAAACATTAATAAATAGCAAGAGAATACTTATTGGCAAGTGGTAATCGCAATATGACATATAAATATGTATATATGTGAAAACGTTGTTCTCTAGGCACTTGCTAATACCTTATACAATAATGATTAACCAAACCAACAGTGTTAGTCAAAATGTAGCCCAGAGAATAGCTGTTTTAGCATAATCTGGTTAATCCTTATTGTATAAGGTCTCAGCAAGTGTCTAGAGAACAAAGTTCTCAGATATAAACATATTTATATGTCATATTACCTATACATTGATAATCATTAGTTGCAACTTTAAGTTATGGAAGGGGAAGTGTGTTATGGGGTTACCTATACTTTACCAATATCAATTAAATAATAATAGTAAGTCTCATAAATGTGTAAATTCACGGGAAGGTCGTAATATTTTGTTCACTTCAAATTCGGGCACAGGTTCCAATATGTATAAAGGAAGATTGTTTTTTTGGCTAAGTGGATTGAATTCTGCCAATTATCCTCTCTGAAACCACCACAAATATGTAATCGGTCAAGTGGTACCAAGGCAAATCCTTTAATCTCTTGAATGTTCATATGGGGTCTTGAAGGGGTGGTTAAGTCAGGGGATAGCTTTGACTTCGTTTGCTTTATCGATGACTGTTTGGGTCCTTTCATATAAGGATTTTTTTTGAACCGTCAAGGGCTTGAATCGTTGGGTTTTGTGTGTGTGTGTTTGCTGGGATTCGAGCTTCATAGGTTCGCTCCTTGGTTCGACTCTATTTTAGACTGCGAGGCTGTGTTTCTCTACTGTTATTTTTATAGTGCCTCTCTACTGTTGATTGCGATCGAAAAGCTAGTCTTTAGGTAGTTTGTAGGTAGCGTCAGGTCTACTTCTTGTATGTGACTTAGTTCGTTAGTAGATGCGTCCGCTCTTCTGTAGTAATCCGTAATAATCTTCGGAAAGAATTCATTTAAATTGGAAATTTAAACCGGCCTGAGCCAGACCTTGTAGAAGTTAACTTTTGTTCTGTTACTTAGTACTATTGCGCTTGCAAAGCAGGGGGTAGATTGAGCCTAATTGACGCAACGCTAACTTGATTCCTGTTTTAGACAGGGGTTCGCTCTGGCCTTACATGGACACTGTATCACCCACAGTATAAGGTTGGTTCGTTTTATTTTTGCTATACCAATTAAACACAACTTATTTTGCTATGTCTTTTTATTCTTCCACTTTCCACCACCCTTACAATAATACAATTGTTATATTGAAATACACGATTACATCATCCTAACAACCCTAAAGCACTGCACCTGAGATACCGTTAGGATTTCATTTTGGTTTTTACCATAGAGAACGAATCAGAACTGAATTAGTTATAGCCTCATCGCCATCTGAATATCACGAGGGTTATTTGAAAGACATGTTCTGTATAGAACGGAATATCTCACGAATTTACGCGAACTGCAAAACACTGAGGTGTAACTTCGAGCACGTCTTAACCAAACAGATAAAATGTAGTCTATTTAGCTGCGAATTTCACGGTACTTTTACTGTACGTTTAAAACAATAGTAACCTCTGTTACCGGGAGCCCGTCTCCAAAATATCAATTAATTTAACATTAGAAAATCACTTTGCCTGACACACATGTGAGATCAAAAAAACACGTATTATTATTGTTTTAGCCACTTGGAACATCTTCTTGCCTTGAAATCTAACCGGACACTGATTTGTTTATGGCGCTACAGTGCCAGTCTGGAAGGTCCACCACTCACATGTGGCCACGTGAACACTCGTGACCAATCAACGGAAGTCACGTCCGCCCAGGTTAGCGGCCATACTTGTTTACTGCCAATATGAAAATTGAAGAACCCGTTGAGGCATTAAATGATATTGCCCCTTGTCGGTTAAAACATCACAGAACCTAATATACATATTCTAGAAGCCGTAAACCTATTGCAAGGCTACCGATTAACGGTTTTCCTAGACGTGGATTTAATATTATTTAGTTTACAGAAGACTTGATGTTCTCGGAGATTTAGAATATTGCGGGATAAACACTAATAATTTCTACCGATAGGCTAGACATTTGTCGGTTTTGCCAGTAAAATAGTATAAAAATATCTTGTTGCTACGCTACAAGACTGAAAGACTCTTGAACACAGGCGGCGTTTTTCCTTTGTTGCAGCGTTGCCGATTGGCAAACGTCGTTGCGACGTTGGCAGATTAATTTATGTTTATTACCTTGATTATTAGAAAACGTGTTTTCCAAACAATTCTGTTTATTGATCCAGTTTACTCTTTGATCGAAGATAAATCTCAGGTACTTGATTTCCTCGCACCAATTTGCTTGTACCCTACCGCGGCTTTTTTAGAAAAAGATGACCTTCGTCATTTTTCCAGCTGAATTACATGGCGCTGTATTCGTATAACGACTAGCGACGGTTGTTTCGAAGTAGAAATTATTACCGTGTTGTCGGCGACGAATAAATAGAGCCGTTTGTCTATCGCAAAGGATATCATCAGTGTAAATGTCATACAATATCGAAAAGAGAGGTGAACCTTGCAGCACTCCCATGTGCTTGGTCAAAGAAAGTGCTTTCTCCGACTAGACAGCAAAACTTCTATTTTCTTAGAAAGAGCCAACTACTTCGATGATGTAGTTCGAAGCACGGAGTTGTTGGAGAATACTATCATGCCACACCTTGTCGAATGCTTTGCTTACGTCGAGGAAGACCGCCCTGTGTGAGCCCTTCTGTTAAATTCCTTTATATTGTTTGAAGTGAGCCTGGTGATCTACCTAACTCTGCAACGTACGACTCTAAAACCGAACTGTAGAACGATGTTTTTTTTTTTTTTTTTTTTTTTATGATAAGGCACAGCATTACAGGATAAATCCTTTATGGCGCTCTAGGAGCGGTGCGTGTGCGCAGGAAACGATTCACGTTGGTCTTGAATCTTTGGAGATTATACTCGTTGGGGAACACGATCTCAGGGAGGCCGTTCCAGAGTGATGACGTTCTCCAGATGAAAGAATTTTGAAACAGTGTCGTTCGAGGGACACTAAGCTGAACCACGTACTGGTGGGCTGCAGTGGCTCGTCGCGTATTTCTACCATGCACCGCTCTGGGTGGTATTAAGCGGGCAACCTCGGTTGAACACTTGCCATGAAAATATTTGTAAAATAGACACTGTATCACCCACAGTATAAGGTTGGTTCGTTTTATTTTTGCTATACCAATTAAACACAACTTATTTTGCTATGTCTTTTTATTCTTCCACTTTCCACCACCCTTACAATAATACAATTGTTATATTGAAATACACGATTACATCATCCTAACAACCCTAAAGCACTGCACCTGAGATACCGTTAGGATTTCATTGGTTTTTACCATAGAGAACGAATCAGAACTGAATTAGTTATAGCCTCATCGCCATCTGAATATCACGAGGGTTATTTGAAAGACATGTTCTGTATAGAACGGAATATCTCACGAATTTACGCGAACTGCAAAACACTGAGGTGTAACTTCGAGCACGTCTTAACCAAACAGATAGAATGTAGTCTATTTAGCTGCGAATTTCACGGTACTTTTACTGTACGTTTAAAACAATAGTAACCTCTGTTACCGGGAGCCCGTCTCCAAAATATCAATTAATTTAACATTAGAAAATCACTTTGCCTGACACACATGTGAGATCAAAAAAACACGTATTATTATTGTTTTAGCCACTTGGAACATCTTCTTGCCTTGAAATCTAACCGGACACTGATTTGTTTATGGCGCTACAGTGCCAGTCTGGAAGGTCCACCACTCACATGTGGCCACGTGAACACTCGTGACCAATCAACGGAAGTCACGTCCGCCCAGGTTAGCGGCCATACTTGTTTACTGCCAATATGAAAATTGAAGAACCCGTTGAGGCATTAAATGATATTGCCCCTTGTCGGTTAAAACATCACAGAACCTAATATACATATTCTAGAAGCCGTAAACCTATTGCAAGGCTACCGATTAACGGTTTTCCTAGACGTGGATTTAATATTATTTAGTTTACAGAAGACTTGATGTTCTCGGAGATTTAGAATATTGCGGGATAAACACTAATAATTTCTACCGATAGGCTAGACATTTGTCGGTTTTGCCAGTAAAATAGTATAAAAATATCTTGTTGCTACGCTACAAGACTGAAAGACTCTTGAACACAGGCGGCGTTTTTCCTTTGTTGCAGCGTTGCCGATTGGCAAACGTCGTTGCGACGTTGGCAGATTAATTTATGTTTATTACCTTGATTATTAGAAAACGTGTTTTCCAAACAATTCTGTTTATTGATCCAGTTTACTCTTTGATCGAAGATAAATCTCAGGTACTTGATTTCCTCGCACCAATTTGCTTGTACCCTACCGCGGCTTTTTTAGAAAAAGATGACCTTCGTCATTTTTCCAGCTGAATTACATGGCGCTGTATTCGTATAACGACTAGCGACGGTTGTTTCGAAGTAGAAATTATTACCGTGTTGTCGGCGACGAATAAATAGAGCCGTTTGTCTATCGCAAAGGATATCATCAGTGTAAATGTCATACAATATCGAAAAGAGAGGTGAACCTTGCAGCACTCCCATGTGCTTGGTCAAAGAAAGTGCTTTCTCCGACTAGACAGCAAAACTTCTATTTTCTTAGAAAGAGCCAACTACTTCGATGATGTAGTTCGAAGCACGGAGTTGTTGGAGAATACTATCATGCCACACCTTGTCGAATGCTTTGCTTACGTCGAGGAAGACCGCCCTGTGTGAGCCCTTCTGTTAAATTCCTTTATATTGTTTGAAGTGAGCCTGGTGATCTACCTAACTCTGCAACGTACGACTCTAAAACCGAACTGTAGAACGATGTTTTTTTTTTTTTTTTTTTTTATGATAAGGCACAGCATTACAGGATAAATCCTTTATGGCGCTCTAGGAGCGGTGCGTGTGCGCAGGAAACGATTCACGTTGGTCTTGAATCTTTGGAGATTATACTCGTTGGGGAACACGATCTCAGGGAGGCCGTTCCAGAGTGATGACGTTCTCCAGATGAAAGAATTTTGAAACAGTGTCGTTCGAGGGACACTAAGCTGAACCACGTACTGGTGGGCTGCAGTGGCTCGTCGCGTATTTCTACCATGCACCGCTCTGGGTGGTATTAAGCGGGCAACCTCGGTTGAACACTTGCCATGAAAATATTTGTAAAATAGACTCAAGTCGCCAACCTGCCTTCGATGTTCAAGGCTTTCCAGGTTGTTTGTCAGACTATGGTCACCGATCAAGCGAATGGCTCTTCTTTGAATGGAATCTAGCAATCTCAGGGTATGTTTAGGAGCAGAGCCCCAAATATGCGAACAGTACTCCAGTGATGGTCGAATTTGGGCTTTATAGAGCATCAAAAGTTGTTGGGGTGTATAGAGGTTCTTTGTCCGGAAAAGTACTCCAAGCTTCTGCGAGGCTGCCTTAGCAATGACCGCAACGTGACTATGCCAAGACATATGACTATCCAAATTAACGCCCAATAAATGAATTGATGAAGTCAAGGGAATTGGGTGTATTATGTATTATGTATTACAGTTTAGTTGATTCATAATTAGTTTTGCAGTTATTGTGTCTACTGGACAGCAAACTGACTGGTTTGTAGCTCGATGTTGATATCGGTAGTTACATATATAGCAGATGTATACAAACTATCAGCAAATAAAACTGTTACAAAGTCCAAGCATACAATTAATTTGTAGAGTAACAATACCAAATGCGGCTATTATAACTTTATTATGAATTATTAAACATTAATTTTAAGACGTTGCTTTGATTTTGCGAATCATATAACGGAAAATGTATTCGTGATTCTGTTTATCTTTAATATGACGAAAATTGAAACGACGGTGAATAATCGTGTAAGTCTAACAAAGCAGGTGTTAAGAACGACTTATCTGACTTTAATACTCTTAGGCAATGACGTATCTAAAGTGATATCGCAAAGACACATATTAATCTCAGTGGGGCTTCACGCTACATTTACTACAATACGAGGTTTTTTCTAAAAGGTTATGTATTTAAATTAAAAAAGCTTTTGCAATAACCATTCTTTCAAATAATGCTGTTTTGTTAAAATAATTAAATTTACGAGTTACGAAAAATTTTTTAACAAAAATCATAGTGATATAATAGTTACTTATGATGATAGAGTTAAAAATGACATTTTATTTCGTCAGAACGGATTCTCGCTACGCTCTAATCCAACTTTTTGAACAAAAGAAAAATACTTTTAACATGCGCATGATCCAATATTTCATCTATAAACCAGAGAGTAAAATAAACAAAAAAATTAATACTTATCTATTCTACCAAATTCAAAATTAAAGCAATAACATTGCAACTAATGTGTATTGCTGTTAGTTATCGAAAAACTCGCTATCAATAACTTGTAGAAAACGTTCCTTTTTCAACTTTTGATGGATAATCTAAAAGAAACGCTCCAAATGTGGGAATAAATAAATCAGCTAGGAGATCCACTTTTGAGTTGTTGTCGAAAAAGTACAAGGAACAGTAGGTACGAAATTGTTTTTGGAACACAAATATAATAAAAATATATTTCTCGCATATTTCGAAGAGCAATCTAAGGTATGGAAGTCTTTATCTCTTTGGTCTCACTAGTCAATGATTAAAACCAAATTGAAATTAAATTGCAATATAGACATCAGAAAATATTATAAACCTGTCGCTTTTTTGAAGCGAAAAGGAGAAGGCTATCAACCTAAAAAGTCTAGGATTTTGACGAGAGACCAAAGTTTCCTGAGAAATTCGTCAGACAATAAGTATATCGTGATAAAAGTAACCACTATATTGGGTATATTTGGTGCATGTCAAAGAGAAAAGTTATGCCACTTGATAATCGACAGGATTTGGATACTACACTTACTAGTGGTGAACATTCCAGATACAAAACCTAACGTTCCGCGAACTTTCACTGTAGTTGAGCATTCTTATTTGAATTTATTTTGTTCAGAAAATCCGGAGCTCTTCCGCCAGCAGTTGAATTTTTACCAAATAAATGAAATGAATACCAAATATGCTTAAAATCGAGTTGGTATTAATCGTCTCGGTAATATATCCTTGTTATAGCAGAATTCTTGAAGCTCCTAGATCCGAAGCTTCCGTTGGTCTTCGGCCACTTTACTGGGAGACTCGTACAAAGTCACATGCTAATCGCTGTGGCCCGGATAGGCTCTAGGGCTGCCAGGTTCAAAAATCAAATTTACAGGTCAAGAGTTTAAAAAAATGCAGGACAAATATCTGAAATGCAGGAATCCCTTTTTTTTTATTACAAAGCTTTTTATTTGTAGTGTAAATTCGATACAAACATAAAATAAATGCTCGACACTGGACGCAATAAATTAAACTTACCTAACTTACCTAACTACCTACATTAAAATATACCTAAAATTAATATATATTTGCTCTGAGATTTAACAGCCCCCAACAATATTTTGGTTTAAAGTGCTTTCTTAAGTTGTGATTCGTTTGTGATCATATTAATAATAGTCACTTCTACGACAGAGCACAGAGGACTCTGTACCCCCACTAGTCTTACTACAAACAGCTGGCGACGTGCAGCATATTCTTGTATTGCGGATTACAAATGTTTAGAATAAAAATAAATTGTTGAAAGTCCTGCCACAACTATGTAAAATAAATATATTACAATATTATTATGCTTTTCGAATTGTAAGCTACTGAAACGTCTTTTTGAATAGGACATTTAGCGTCCTCGGGACGCCTTCCGCAGGACACCCATATTTTGTCCTGAATCCCGAACATCCTGTAAAATTGAGGACACTTGGCAACCCTAGTGTGCTCGCAGATATTGTGCTTTTTTATGTTGCACTGGATTGATTCGGTCTGTAATACTAATAATAATATTAATAATAATAATAATAATAATAATAATAATAAACGTCTTTCAACATAAAATAAAATTTACAATAAATATATCAAAGATGTCAAATCCTGGCGCAGTCTAGCTGTAATAGCTACTCTACTGAACCAGTCCAAAACATAAATAAATAAAATTTGATTATCAATCAATAAATGAGTATCTTAAATCATTTACGATATATATCGACTTGCTCGAAATAATTATTATCAGAAAAAACTTTCTGAAATCTATTAAATAGGTATGATTTAATAGGAAGAAAAGAGTTATTAACAAAACCATAATCTTTTAATTTAGATACAAGAAGTGCATGATTAATGGTATCAAAAGCCTTCGAATAGTCAAGAAGAATTAGTATACTGTTAATTTTTTTATCACAGGCACGAATAATGTCATCTGTTACATTTGTTAAAGCCACATCAGTCCCAAAGTGTTTTCTAAATCCACATTGTGTGGAAGGGATGATATTATTATCAGTAAAATAGCTGTGCATCTGGTTATACAAGATCCATTCAAAAATTTTAGAAATTGCCGGTAGAATGTTTATTACTCGGAGGTCGTTTAAACTAGTTGAGCTATTGACTTTGGATAATGGTTTACCAATGGATATTTTCCATTGATCGGGGAAGTAACTAACCTCCAAACAGCAATTGATTATGTGTGTAATGTATTTATCGATATATGGACTACAATACTTAAGCATCAATGGCAAAACTTTGTCTACTTCTGTCGCATTTGTTAAAATCCCGTTTAAAATTTTATTGACGTCAGATACTTCAGCTCTATCATTATAATTAGATATATTTTGAAGAAAATCAGCAAAGAAAGTATTAATATAATTAGGATCAGATAACACTTTTGGGATTGAACTATTTTTATTAGTGCAAATGTTAAAGCTTTTTAGAGCTTACCAAACTTTTTTAGAATTTTTTGCGACGCACAAAGAATTTAAACAATAAAATTTCTCTTTTCTCTTCTTATCGAAACCCAAGTACAATTTCGCAAATTCTTACAGTTAATTTTCCATTCATTCAATTTAGCTCTTTTAAAATTTTGCAAAGCACTGTTTTTTAATATTAAAATTGAGTAGTGTAATTTTTTTGTCAATATTGTTTTCATATAGTATATTATCCCATAGTAAGCTGTAGATACTCTCCAAGAAATTATTTACATTAAAGTTCTTGAAAAACCGATATCGAATAATTTTAAGAATAGTTGGCGCCTTCTCCAAATTACATGCACAATAAATCATTATATGATCTGACATATTATCTGCAGTAAAGAAAAATGTAGCATTCATTATCTGAGAATTTATTTATTATTAAATAATTTAGACTAGGTGCACTTTATGTTATAATATAACAACGATAGCGCTGAATAGCACTTAGCAATATCTTTATATTTGAAAAGGTCAAATATGGTGAATAAACCAACCAATACAGTATAAATAAGCTTCTATTAAAAATCACTTGTGATTCATTTAAAAATGATTTGAAAACTTCTGAATAACTATAGAATATTTAAAATTTGGTTCTAGTTCTGAGAGGGATGAGACCTTGTAGGACATGGGTAATGCATATGATTTTGAAAATTATTTTAAAAATTCTTTACCAAATTTCACGCAAATAATAGTGAGTTTAGGTTTTTGTCTATTTGTAATCACGTGTGCAAAAGCAATTAATGACAATAACATTACATTAACCACACCACATGGATAGTTATCACTTAAGTCATTCTACGTTACCAGGGAAAAATGTGTGACACTTTTATAATTTTACTGTTATACTTAATAATTTAAAATGTTAAATTTTCTCATTGAGCATTGATAAGTCATTCAAGATCTTGTTACAACTTCTTTAAGCATGTTACTTTATGACAACAATCCTCTGCCTACGGCTGTTGTCAAGTAACGTGTTTTCAAAATCTGTAATAAAATTATCTCATAGTTATCAGTGCTCTTGGGATATTATGGATGGTAATTATATCGGTATCTTATTTGTTTATATAAAAAAGCTTAATTTTCCTAAAATTTTCGGCGACACCGTTGTAAAAATTACTGGTACCTACCTACCTATATAAAATAAAGTCCAGTGTAATTGAAAATTATGGCATCAGTCTCAGAATGTTACTTTTTCTATTTAGGGTACCTACATAATGAAAATCATTAAACCAATAAAACAATGGTCCACTTTATGAAACTTTAATATACTTTTATACTATACTTCTTCATTTAAACAATCATTTTACTATTATTAATAATGAATGCCTAGTTAGAGTACTGTTTGGAACTCATGGAATGCTAACGTAGTGCCTATTTACATCGAAGAGAACCAATCAATATATGTTCTCCAATTTTAGACTAATAGTATCCTGAACAGTGTTTAACCGTATACTCAATCTAACTTCCACTGGAATCACTAACAGCCTTGCTAAAAGTGGCTGGTGATACTTTTGAAGCCGGTGGAATAAACAAATCTTGCTTCTTAATTCCAGTGGAAGATTTTGGTAGTATAGATCATGAAGCTCTCCATGCAAAACTTAATTATACGTTTTCTAGAGCGATACTGCTTACAGTTTTCTAAGGAATCCTTTCGGAATAGAGCTTCTCAGCTTTCTACTTATCAGAGGTATTTCACAAGAGAGTAAATTGGGCCCACTATTTTTTTTCCTTTAGACAGCCGACTTTTCAAATTTTTTACCATTTGATCAATCACACTTGTATGCAGATGGCACTCAAATTTATCTCTCATTTTCTTTAGACCAACTTCCTGCATCTGTATACATAAAAATATATCTGTACATATAAAAATCAATAATGACTTGGAGATGACTGCTAGAGTCTCCCAAACCCATAAGCTTACTTTAAGTGACACTAAAACTTAGCTTGCAGTATTCGGTAAAAAGAAGAAGCTTAATTCGAGATCCATTATTTAAAGTTTCAGCTAACCATATTGCGCTACCACCCTCACTGACCTGACAAAATTTTGGCTTAATTATGGACTCTGAATAAAGATTTTCATCCCATGTCAGTTTTACCAAACTAAGGTTATGTAATTCTCTTATCCTATCTCATTTCAGATACTATGACGTAGTATATTTTTGCCCGCTAATATGATTCTAGATAAGAAGATTTTTATCTAAAATATCACATAATTTATTTACCTGTTTTAGTGTTCCGGGTGCACCAAATTATTAATCTGTAAGTTCATATGAGAAAAAATAAAGACTACATTATTTTCACCAATAATAAAGAAAAACTTTCTTTTTAGAAAGCACGATTTATAATGTTTTTGGTGTATCTACAATTTTATTATGCTAGTTAGTAAGCAAAATTCTTTTGAATTGATTCCGATACATTTATTTAAATTTTCCAACTTTAATTTAATCAGATTTTAATTTGTTTCGCACGCAAGGACTAGAAGCACATAGATAAAAAGGTTATCTTAATGTAAAACAAAACAAATTTAAAACAAGGTCGCCATGTCTTTCGATATGTCCAAATGAATATTTCCTTGATAAGAGTCAGCTGTATCCTTGGAAGCAATTTTTGTAATCTTAGCGGAAAGCAAACTTTACTTAAACTAAGATAACATATTTAATCTATTCTAAGCATAGCCTTCAGTTAAGTTCATTCACTATCTTTAAATAAGGCTAGTCATTTTTTAGTACTTATCTCAAAAAATCAATCCTTTAAGTATATGTATTTATATTATACTGGTCTAAGAGATGACATCTTTGAATAAAAGTCTTTAAATCTGAACGTACTATGTACAAGTATTTATTTATTTCTGTCAAGTAAATGTGTCTTTGCTTTAAGGACACAAGGCTTTAATATTGCTTTGACTCAAAGACGGCATTCTCGAATGAAGACCAAGAATTTCTTAATTTCTTTCGTTGAAAGATTTAATGAAATTTTTCTAAGTTCATATGACTTGTTGCAAGAATCTATTTCTTTGTCGAAACACTCAAAAATCGCATACATCCGCATCCAATGTAACCATCCACAATCCACATCCACTAAACCATACAAAAAATGGTCGGTATAACACTAAGCCGTTATATATAGAAACCTCAAGTTCTTCGGTAACTGGAGTACTGATGTGCTACGCGCAAATGTCAAATTGCATGTAAATACCTATACCATACTCTTAGGACAAGGGCCTATTACTTTGGCACAAAGAACTTTATCTTTGTTAAAAATACCATTTTAAAATGTACAATTCCAAAGACGCCAGCTTTTAAACAAGGAATTTTACCGCCAAGAACATACCCAGAAATGATCAAAGTCACAGAAAATCATATATTAAGAACACATTCATTCTTAACAAGATCATTACCTTTAGATTCAGTAATTTTAAGTCAAGATAATTTAGTCTCTTGTAGCAAGTGCTGCCTTTTATCAGTGTATTAGAATATTGAAATCGTAATAAAAGGACATGCCACAAATGAACGTGAATATCTTTTTCACTGAAGTTCTTTAAATAAATGGTTACTAATCAGAAATTTGACCATTTCCAAGGTACACAATTTCTGTCAGTGTCTCATTTAATACCAATCACCAAATCTAGGAAGCGGCAGATAAAAAATATTGTAGAAGTAAATATTTTGTATGCATATAATAAACTTGGTCGCTACAATTACAGTGGAATTAAGGGGTGACGTTGTCAAACAAGGCGCAATGAGCTGGATGCATTTAAAATAGCACGGCGATTTCGATTAGCCTGCTTCGGGATTTTGATCCCGGGGAAAATAAATGTAACAACATATAGAGACTGAATTCACAACTTGAAAGATTTATAAATACGCGTACAAACAGGGCTTCTGCACTGCCTAATTAATTTGTGTTCTTATTATTAATTGATCGATAGACTTTCTGAGATTTTCTCAGTTTTCGTGGTATATGGTTGGTTCACATAAATGTTGTTTTGTGTAAATATATAGTCATCAGTGTCGGACTGGGACCCTTAGGGCCCACCGGTCCCGAGGAATGTAAGGCCCCATCATGCCAACTGCATAATAAATTGTAAGTTTAAATACATTTCAGTTAATGGCTTGACTTGTACCAATTTACACCCTAGGGAAAAAAATCCAAATTTCGACAGACAGACTAAATGGGATAATATAAAATCTTTTTTTGGACACTATACAGCATAGTGGCGTAAAAAATTAATGCATTTTATTACTTCATCATACGCAAACGATACCTACCTATTAATGATATCAAGCAAAAACTCACAAAATATAATCACGTTCCATCTATTATAACCGACAGAAATTAAACAACTTTTACACATTTGTATGTATTTAATAAATATATGTATAAATTCAGATATAAATATATAAACTCAAAACATGTAACACAAAAAAAAATTATAATACAAAACAAGTAGGAACGTTAATTAATATACAGAGGGGTCGAAATTGGTCTGTTAGATAGGTAGGTCTGACTAGATAGAGCAAAATTGCCCTACATGGCATGGACAAACTATACTTAAACTATTGTTAGATAAACACCATTTAAATGAAAAATAATTACGAAAAGAGTCCTTTTCATGAGGGCCCATCCACGGCCGACCCGATAATCTGCGGGACCCGGTGCAAAATTTCCGCGCGGGGCCTTTAATGTCATTAATCTAGGCCCTGGCGTACCTCTCCTAGATCCAGGGCTGCGCGGGACCTTTCTTAGCGAGGGGCCCTGTACGGGTGCATCGTCTGTATTTGCCTCCGGCCGGCTCAGGGCCCCCACCCGTCTTTTCTCTGGGGGCCTACCGGTCTTTTGACCGGTGGACCGGCGGCCCAGTCCGACACTGATAGTCATTAAACTTTATTTAGTGTTAACTACTTTTCATTGAGTAAACTATGGATATTAACGATCTTTCAGTTGTTGGCCTACAAAAAAAATCTCAATTAACGTTAAAAGAACTAATAATGGCTAAAAACGTATACCATGGAATTCGGAAACGAAATCCTAAACTAACCATATTGGATGCTGCAGAAATATGTAGCACTTTAACGAAACTTTTTGAAAGGCCTTCATCAAGAAAATGACGACAAAGAAAATAGTCGAGGAACCCAGACAAGAGGACGGAAAAAATAATCTTTAATGAAATGCCCACATTAAAAAAATTCATTGATTAAATTAAAAAGGACACACCTTTACCTAAAATATCATTAAGAGTTTTCTAACAAACTTTAAAGGAAATGAATTTTAGGTATACTTTAAACGAAATCGAGAAAGTCTACTAATTCCATATATTTGGAGTTTCGTGAAAATGGGAAAAAATTGTATTACACCCGCAAAATATGGCTCAATTAGGGCAAACAAGGCCAGCATTCATAGAGGGTTTTTTGCAATGACTAAGAAATTCTAGTGGAAAAGGTTAGTTTATGGGTTATTGAAATAAATTTAATTTATAAATAATAATATGGCGTTCGGACGAAATTTCATCATGTAGTATTTTTTGAAATACACACGCCACTGGAATGCATTCCCCTGACGTGGCACAACCTGGAGCTCTCTACATGCTAGTGATGAGCCACTGATAGAAATTTTGGATTTTAAGTATAGTTAGGTATATGCATGATATACAGTCGAAACGGTGGTTCTTGCCGGTGCGTCTTTACTTCCACGTGACTAAAACGGTATGGATCTAATCAAAATTACGAGATGCAAAAAGTAAAAACCAAGTCTGAGTTCACAAACGTCAAAATTTTCGTGTCTCGCACTTAATACTAATAACAATTATCCATAGTTACTTATCGCCAACACGAGAGTACGATAAAAATGGCTCTTAAAAGAACAGTTTATAGGATTAAATTGAATTTCAAGGCACAAAAACGAAGGCACAGAATCGATAGATTAAAACGATGACTTTGACATCTATGGACAACTCTCCAAATATCTTTTTTCTATCTATCTAGTACGTTACTTTGAATTTGGGATGTATTGCGCAATCCCGGAGACGTTTTATTATGTTTTTATTTACTTTTAACGCTATAATAAATAAAGATGGGGGTGTTGTAAATCAGAGTGTCTCTTGATCATTTATCCATGACGCACCGGTAAAGAACCACCGTCTCGACTGTATATCATACCTATACCTAACTATACTAACTTTCGATTGTACATAAATCAGTAGCGAAATTTAGCAGCTTTTTAAATCAGAAAAAATATACAGGCTGTTTTATTTAAAAAATTAATTTCTAGGCACTTTTTAAAGTTGCTAAAATAATCGTATTTTTAGACCACCATATATATTGCAAGTAACCTTTGGCTATAACGTAAAAGGCCTACGGGTTACCAACCAAGTTTTAGTGCCATGTCAGAGTTTAAAATATCAGCATATACATATTGCGGGTCATGGTGTTCGAAAAAAAAATGAATAGAAATTAATTCATATCTCGAAAATCGTATCGGATAGCTATAGGAAAATAAGAAGAAACGATTTCAAAAAACTACCAGAGATTATAGAAATGGGTTAATATATTCCTTCCACATATCAATTTTGCAACTACATACTTTCCTGTCGAACATTAGCTGGAAAGAGCATGTCTTTTTAAGTAAAAAAAAAAAAAAAATTTTGGACCGTTCCGTTGACTAGTTCGCCATAAACGTCTAATACCTCTCTACGTGAATCACCCTATACACATTTGAAACTCAATTCAGCATTAGATTTTTCAAGACAGATAAAATGACAATGAATAATTTCCCATGTCTAGCTAGGCAGGAGGTAACGCCAGCTTATCCTAGTTTAATTTCGTTAGTTAATTAATAATTATGTTTAGCCAGTAATATTGCAACGGTATATAGGATTAACCTTATTTGAAAATTATGTTTTAGATTCACATAGGGAGATTATAGAGGGTGCTTACTAAACATAAGGGAAAAATTGAACAGGTTGTTCCTTGGGTAATTTTAAAATAATTTTGTCTTTTAATCATTTTTTAAAAGTCGCTTTGTTTCGAAGATACAGAGCGACATGATATTCTTAAAAGAAAACAAAAATGGTTCAAAAATATATTTTTGTCGTTTAGTAACATAACTGTTTTTTGCTTTCACAACAGGTTAGTGCAGATTTCGAAAACACCATTTGTTTAACCGTGGATTTCATATGTTGGGGATTTCACCTCGATCGTGACATGTCACTTTATCTTTTTGAAATTTGTCCACATTCATGGCCTTTTACATTTTTTGTCTTTCATAGTTAAACTTTGTTAGTGAAGTTTTCTATATTGAATCGCTATACGGACGCCGAGCTGATTGATATGCAATTCATATTATGGAATGGGTATGCCCATAGTATTAAAGTTTATACTTCTTTCAACTAGAAGCGGCAACACTGCATTAATTTTTAAGCTGGGTAGAGCATACCCATTTATGCAAAACCCCAAATTTTGGAAGCTTCCTGTTGACTGGTTCACCATAAAATGTTCTATCTACATTGATTGAGTATATAAACCATTTCTTTACGTGCTGAGAAATTACGATTTGATTTTGGCTTCAATTTTATATAAATTTAAATTAAAATCAATAATCTCTAAGGTCTAAGAAGACAGGTGTTAAGAATATCTTATCTACATTAAATAATCAATGATTCGAAACATGGAGTGACATTTCAAGGACACATAATAATTTAAAGGGGGCTGACGTGACATCTGCCAGAATACGGAACATTTATTCTTCAAACTTAGAAATGCAGGTTGATGACTATATTATTCAAACTAATTAATTAAATTTTAAATTTTAATGGCTGATTTTTTATTTTTTTAGAAAATTATTAAATTATCTGAAAATTTAGATTAGGCTTCAGAGAATGGCTACCTGCCTCCCCTCGACAGTATTTAGCTATCGACCATATGATGTATTATGAAGAGCATACGGCACCAATACGGGATTAATTGGTCAGGAGATTAGGCAGATAAGAAGGAAATTAAAAATTAGATATAACCACACATCGGCTTAAAATTTAGAAAATTCGATAAAAGACAATAATAATTGAATATTTTAAGTGTAATGTAAGTATTTAATAATATACTTACTTACTTTACCCTAAGCCTTTCTGCCTTCATATTATGTAAGGCTGATGAAGTTAAGTGCTTAATTTTTGTCTCCATTGTTTTCTATCTTAAGTTAGGTTTTATATTCCATCCCAAATCATTCCTATGTTTTCTGATTCTCTCGATTCATCTTGTTCTTGGTCTTCATATCTCATTTTTTCCCGGTACTCGCGATTCAAACACTATTTTTGTAAGCGTTTCATCTTGTGTTAATTGTTTTTATTTTCTGTTCTTATCAGGAATACTTCTATTCTTTTTGGGAATATCGTCTTCATCTTTTTGAATAGTTTTCTCACTCTTCTCATCTTCTCATTTATTTCCTGTCCAATCTATTATTTTCTTCTATAACTTCTAATATTTATAAGAATCATAATATATTTAAAATGCGGTACTTGTTCAATTTGTGTTTTGTATATTATATTATTGAGATTCTTTATTTTGAAACATATTTTTATTTACGCCGTACAATCAGCTTACGTAAGTAACAGGATAATGTAAATATTGAAGGGGATCTACATACTAGCATAAAGTATCTTTAGCGGAATTTTTCTTTATATTTCCATTATTGAGTCTGAATAGATATAGGGTAATACTTTGTAAAAACCATTATTGTTGTTTTTGGAAATATGTTATTATCCTTATTATTATTATTATATATATTAAGGAAAACTATCTTCGATAGTTCTTCCTCTACTATTTTGAGGCTACGCTGTAAATTCCCCTTTAAATCTGCTATCAAGGTCATATCATCTACGAACATCAGTTCTGCCAGTTATGTTTGTCTCATCCCCGTGTTATTCGCTATATATTATTGCCTCATTTAATATTAATAAGAGTGGGCATACTATGAATCCGAATTGTTTTGCTTTAAATTCCCTAGATTAGATCGCTATTTGTTCTTACTATATTCGTAATTCCTGTATAGATGTCTTTTATTACTTCTATGGTATTTTATTTACTCTTATTTTCTTCGGCAATATAACATAGTACATCTAAAAAGCATCCTGAAAAAGTAATTTGTTTTTAGCTTTTTAAAAATACCATATCTTTATTATATTACTTGGTTACAGGAATTAACAATCCCTACTTCTCGCAAGCACATCGACAAATTTTATAAAATGTGTTTTTAGATGCACAACATAGTTTTAGACGAGATGATGTATACGAAAAAATCTCTACCTACTTACTGCAATTTTCATTTAGACATAATATTCTTGATCACACAAAAATATCATAGATAAGACGATGTTCACACAAATAAAAAACCTACCTACTTACTAATACAATGTCCTTTTGACTCAACGCATCTTTTTAAACGATTAGGCATGTTAAGATCTGTCCGTAAAATGTGTCCTATGTTTCAGTCACATCATCCCAAGCTCTTATAATAAGGTTATTAATTGGTTTCGATTACGGGGTGCTACCCCTTCAACTTCAATTTCCATCAGACTTGAAATATTTTCAATGAGACTAAGGTCTGGTGAAACTGCAGGCTAAGGAATCGATGCAATTTGCTGCACCCGCAAAAAATTGCTTGTAACTGCAGCAGTATGGCACCTGGCATTATCGTGCTGCAGCCTCCATTCGTCTGGATTCAAAACGATTGCTGCTTCAATACAAGAAAAATTTAATATTTCGCAATATTTTGCGCTGTTGACAGTACCCTGTACGATACATAACGTTGTAGCATCTCGCAATGATATCGCACCCCAAGCCATCACTTTGGTTGGATATTTAGAAATTTGTGTTGTAGGACAACCTGACAAAATGCGGAACTTGTTGGTAGTTGGAAACAACTTTTATCGGATATGAACATATTTTCAAAGTCATCTTCTTCATAATTTCGACAGAAATCTAATATTCGCTATATATGTAGTACCATAGACATCGTAACTATTAGACCGAACAATAACAAATAAACGTGTTGTCATCAATGTATTCCAGTGTAAAGTAAATCAACATTCAAGCTGCTCCCCTCCACTTGGTTTGTCAGACTTACGCCGCAGAAAACGTAGTTTTCTGGGCTTACTCTGTTAAAAGTATTAACTTCTGTGATTAACTAGATTAACATGATGTGGGAAATATATAACATTGCCTAAAGCCTTGTAGAAAATCTGTAGTATGGCAACGCAGCAATAACGGATCCGCCCAGATTTCATCATTTTCGTGGCCATCCGCATCGACTCGACAATACTCGGCATAGCGGATGTTGTTTTCCTGGAGTTTTGTCGCATGCATATGTAAAGGCAGCGTAATCCCCACTCCCGGCCCCACCTAGCTCCTCACAGCGTCTCGCCACCAAACGATTTTGGCATCACAATTTTATAGCATTCATGAATGGCGTGTCGGATCTATAGTTACGATGCCTATATGTGTAGTACTGATACGTTGTGACAATATAATATGTAACCCTCTCAAGTGCCAGGGCTGTCAAAGCTCTTAAGTGGTTTTCGCGATTTTTTTTTCAGCCTTTCGGAAACAGGCTTATGTTCTATTCCATTGCCATTTCCAATCCGGTGTAATGCTTTATATACTGAACTCCTTCCTAAGCATGCTAATCGCACCGGTTCTTTCCCTTCATTTCGGTACGAACATTCTATTAAATGTCTTTTTGATGCTTACGATATTGTTACACCTAATTTGAAATTCTCGGAAATAAACAATATTTTACATTACATATCGGATTTTCTATTTATGTTGTCCATGGCTTACTATCATGACATTGCCGACTGTCAAAAATTTTAAAGGCCTAGAACTTTCTAAAATAAAGTTTCATGTTATTTCTTAAAGCTATGAAATTCCTGATACTTTCTAGACGCACGATATATTTTCTTCGGATATTGTCAATCAATTTTCTAAATGTGTAGGGCATAAATATGTATTTCTCTGTTCTTATTGATTAGCTTTTCACTTACTTGTCTAATTATACTAACCTGAATCCGTATTGGGCGTCTTTTAATACTATATCTGTTCTGTTTCTGGCCATCCGCATCGACTCGACAATACTCGGCATAGCGGATGTTGTTTTCCTGGAGTTTTGTCGCATGCATATGTAAAGGCAGCGTAATCCCCACTCCCGGCCCCACCTAGCTCCTCACAGCGTCTCGCCACCAAACGATTTTGGCATCACAATTTTATAGCATTCATGAATGGCGTGTCGGATCTATAGTTACGATGCCTATATGTGTAGTACTGATACGTTGTGACAATATAATATGTAACCCTCTCAAGTGCCAGGGCTGTCAAAGCTCTTAAGTGGTTTTCGCGATTTTTTTTTCAGCCTTTCGGAAACAGGCTTATGTTCTATTCCATTGCCATTTCCAATCCGGTGTAATGCTTTATATACTGAACTCCTTCCTAAGCATGCTAATCGCACCGGTTCTTTCCCTTCATTTCGGTACGAACATTCTATTAAATGTCTTTTTGATGCTTACGATATTGTTACACCTAATTTGAAATTCTCGGAAATAAACAATATTTTACATTACATATCGGATTTTCTATTTATGTTGTCCATGGCTTACTATCATGACATTGCCGACTGTCAAAAATTTTAAAGGCCTAGAACTTTCTAAAATAAAGTTTCATGTTATTTCTTAAAGCTATGAAATTCCTGATACTTTCTAGACGCACGATATATTTTCTTCGGATATTGTCAATCAATTTTCTAAATGTGTAGGGCATAAATATGTATTTCTCTGTTCTTATTGATTAGCTTTTCACTTACTTGTCTAATTATACTAACCTGAATCCGTATTGGGCGTCTTTTAATACTATATCTGTTCTGTTTCTTAATCTTTTTTCTATTAATCTTGCGGTTACTTTTCCGGGACACTTGAGAGCGGTATCCTTCTGTGATGGTTCACATTTGTCACCCTTCTTATTTGTTGGTGGGGTATTATCAGTTTTCCATTTTCAGGTATTTGTTCTTTCTTTAACACATTGTTCATTAAATCTGCAAGTTAATTTTTTGTTATGTTTTATCATTTCCGGGGTAATTTTTTTTTTGCCTGGTGATTTCTCTAATTATACTATTTTTATTGCCACTTCTTTTTCATATTATCTTATCGGTTCTGCTCATCATTAACTTGGTCATATTTTTGTACTACTGTGTGTGTTAGGTCGTCGAAATATTCTCTTCATCTTTCCATTATTTTATTTTCCTTTATTATATTTTTTGTCCAAGTTGTTTTACTGGGTTATAAAGTAGTTTTTAATATATACTTTTTGTCCAAATTTTTCCAAGTATAGTGCAGTTTGGCTATTTTTCGAACAAATTGCTAAGAAAATATTACAATGCCCCTTATTTGCAACTCCATTAAAAAAAAATGGTTTTCGCTGGTACCCAATTTTTATACGATCTTTGTGGGTTCGCAAAAAAATAATTAGTACTTTCCAGCTAACTTCGTAATTAAATAATGCGGTTACCTTAGTAGGTGATTGCTTAATGCCTCGTTGAGCAGGAAATATTTAGGAAGTTTAGGGCACTACCCTGCGAACAACCGCTCCTACGCATGATTTTTAAGAAGGGAGACCAGCGCATTTGCATTGTTTAGACAGGATGAAATAAATAAAATATGTATTTGAAACTTTCTGCCCGCTGGGGGTAACGATCCATTTTTTACTGTGTCCGATATTTTACAGGACGATTCCTCAGTTATTTATAATGCGAAAAGTTCATATAAGCATGAGTCCGCAAACCCTTCATTTTTGAGATACAGGGTGTTAAAAATTCATTTTTATTTTTGTTTCTCGTAAATAATTTTTGAAGTAATGTCTATATTTGGACGTAAATTGGTATCTAGTGGTTTTTTTGAAATGCGAAATTCGAATTTGATGTTAGCATGACTCCCACTTGTACAGGGCGCCACCTACGTGTCTTTTTTCTCTTTTCTCTCTTTTGAGGAGTCATAACTCTTTTATACGTGCTTGTATTACATTAGTAAGCGAAAAAATGGATTTTTCCATCATTTTTACATGAAAAAGGCATACTTCGTAAAAATCGCTACGAGCAATCGTTCTCGAGAAAAAGAATAATAAAGAAATAAATGGAATTTATTTGCATGTCGATATGCCCAAATCAGAGTTTGATAAAATAGCATTTATCTCCTAAACAAAGCCGAAATCAAAAAATATGAAAATGTACTTTGCATTAGCCAATAAAGTGCCTACATAACAGTGGTATCAAAAGAGAAAACGGCAGTGGCGTACATATTTTTGGTTCCTGGTAAAAATTGTAACACCCCGTATCTCAAAAATGAAAGGCTTGCGGACCCATGCTTATATGAACTTTTCACCTTATAAATAACCGAGGAATCGTCCTGTAAAATATCAAACACTTATTAAATAACACCCTGTACAATTTATTTCGCATTTCTGATATATTATTACTATCTTACTGTTATTCATGACTATATTTGCCTCTGATTTCCGGAAAATTTGAATGAAAATGTATAATCGCGTACGACTAACGAAGCAGGTGTTTGAAGCGTCTTATCAGAATTTAAATTCTTAGTGTATAATGTATCTGGAGTGACTTAGCAAAGCAGAGACGAATCTCAACGGATTTATATTATACCTGACACAATACGAGGTTATATGGTACAAATTGTCATTTCTGTATTTCCATAGTATCGTAGGTGTCAGGTATAATCTTTTCTACAGCATGCCAATGCTGTGCAAAATGTATAATTCGGAAGGAAAGCACCAACTTCTAGGTGCGCATTCTAGTCACAAAGTTAAAAATAACTAAAAGTTTTAAACCGATACCTATTTCTTTTTTTAAGTTGCATTGTTTTGAAAGTATGATAAATTGGTTTTAGATGTGCACGTTTACATAAAATAAAAACAACAACAACCTGGCCTCCCTCTGTCTCGCTTACGGACAGTTGTTGCTCTTCTGCGTTTATTTAAATATATTTTAGACCAATTTTTCTTTTTTTTTAGTGGTTAAAAATAATTTATTTTCTAAACTGGCCCTCCCGCATCCGGTCTCCATACAGGTTAAGATAATAAGATAAAAATGTAAATGATTTTTCGTTTCTCCAATGTACTTATTTCATTATAAACATTATCAGTGACCGCCAGAATGAATTCCGTCTAGTCAACAAGAAATATTCTCGCCTTATGTTCCCATGTTTGGAATAGTGCAATAGAACATTATTATTAAACGTCAAGTTGAAAGCTACGCGCGAAAAATTTTCTTACATAAAGATATTAGTAAGTAAAGTACGCAAAAGCGAACCTAGTGAAATGTGTGAGTCAGGGGTGCCCCCCCCCCCCCGATCACCCCACCCTAGCCGGATGATGAGGACGACGACCGTTCACTTCCAGGCTCATTAAGAGATGAATTGTTGGAAAGGGAAAGTATCCAAGAAAAACGATGGGAGAAGTCTCTGAGGGATAGGAACGACCAATGGAAGAAAGCAATGGGTGATGCCCGTCGTGAAGATGGTGAAAGAATTAGAAAATTGCCAGTAACTAAGTAGAATTTAACGCTAAAGAAAACAGGAGGCATTTTTATCTAAAGAAGTTGATGCTAAATATCCAGATATAGTCACAGAGGGACACTCGATTCCCTTGGCTCCATCAATTCATTTATTGGACGTCAAATTGGATAGTCATGTTTCTTGGCATAGACACTTTTCCGGACTTAGGACCTCCACACATACCAAGAGCTGTTGACGCTCTATAAAGCCCAAATTAGATCATCACTGGAATACTGCTCACACATTTGGGATTGTGCTCCTAAACATACCCTGAGACGTGTGGCTTCAATTTGGGGAAACTCGGTTTTCCCAAAAGGTAGTACTTGCGAATGGCAGCTTTTCATCGCAGAACAGTTGTTGGTCCTGGGTCAGGAAAGCTTGCACTCTTATAGGTCGCTACTCAGTTTTCGAGTATGTGTGAGAGAGCTATAAACTGAGAAATCGAGATCTCTATAGTCTATTTCAGAAAGGTGTAGAGTAATAAAAGCTCATTAGGTATGCAAAGGGACTACAGAGTGATCCAACGAATTTTTAAGCCACTTTCATAATTTGGCATTGATTTCATTGCAAAATTCATTCTTTTCATCAAGTACAGGTAGTATCACCCGCGTTTGGGTCAATTTATGGGTTTTGCCTATTGTTATGCATTCACAAACACTGAAAATGGGTGTGACAAAGGCGTGCCGAAAGGATATTCGTAAAAAAGAAAGAATTTTATTTTGACAGAATGAAAATTAGGCATTATGTACATTGTACATAGCATTAGGTACACTTATTTTTTATTAAACATTATAGAAAAAATACAAAATACAAAAAATACATTATACAGAAATTAAATTATAAACAATAATAATATTCTTCGTCACCTGAGGAACTGTCATCTCCTCTTGACGTTATAATAATTAACGGGTCGACGGTCCGATCGATCAGGTGGTCAAGATACCACATTTTCTCCTCTTCTCTAATGGCATGATGGACTGCTTTTCGTCAGTTCTCTGGTATCACTTCCTTAGGCTTGATCAAACAGTAGCTTAACGTCTTTCATTTTGAATGTCGTGTTATGTCTTGCTACAAATCCTTTCACTTGCGCCCATATAAGTTTTATACAAAGACATTAGAACTTCTAATGTCTTTGGTTTTATAGGATTTAGTTCGCAATGATTTGGCGGTGTGCGCAGCACAGTTACACTATGTTTTTCTGCTATATTTACCGAAAGGATTATTAAAAATGCGACGCAAATTCGCAGTTAAGTTTTTATAATATGTTAAAAGATGAGTTTTATTTATTTCTTTAGAGCAACAGGACATGACCCAAATGCGGAGTTGCAGATCATTATTAACTTTTCACTGAAATGCGATTATGGTTTTGGTCCAATTATTAAGTGATATTAGGAGTTTGAATTATATTAATTAGACTTGAAATTACCATGCATGTTTCCCCAACATATGGTATAAATTTATATTTTGTTAGTATTAACTGGGTTCTTGATTTTTTAATCCCAACTTCATCATACTCTGCATGATATGGATGGTTGTACAGTAAGAGAGACCCAAACATTTATTTCTTCTTCTTCCCTGTTGTAAAGATTAAGCCTTGGTTTTTTAAAAGATCCGTGCTCAATGAGCTTGGCTTGGATTTTTGAAATATTCTTTTATCAGGTTGTTGTCTTTCTGGATATCTACGAAAAATTTAAATATGTAACAAAAAGCTAGTAATAGATAACATTAATGATTAAAACTAGGTATTTTATTTTTTTTATAAATATTAATGGTATCTAACAAATGATTGTATGATGATGATGTCCCATTTAAAAAATAAAGGTTTGGGTCATAACTCAAGAACAAAACATTTTAGAAAAAAACTAACTACGCCAGTAAATTTTACACAAAAAAACTCTATAATAACCCATCTTTACCTCATTGATAAGTTAGCAAATAATCGAGATACCGAAGAGCGTCAAAAATGACAAACTTTCAAAATCGCCTTGTATGTCAGAAACTGAGAGAGCTATGAAAATTTCATTTGGGACAATGAAAGTTTCATAAAATAATAGAACCGTAAGTCGCAAATCCCATCTTTCTATCTTCTATAATAAGGGAGCTGGTATATGAAAACACACGAAAAGTGGACACCCTGTACATTAAATAATTGCGTCTAGTTGGCAGTGTTTGGCGATTGAAAACAAAAATGTAACGTTATGGTTTTGTTTTCCATATTGATCTATGGTCACCGACGACTAACTTAAATATCTTAAAAATGGCTGGTTCGAACCAAGACGTATTATATTGTATATTTTTGAAATGTGGAAATTAAGCTGATTTTAAACATGTGAGAATATATAGGGTGTTTCATTTAAAAAGAATCCATAAGTTACCATTTTTTTCATTTTGCCATAGTCTTTGGTTTTTCTGGTATTAACTAACTTTTTGGAAAAATCCTGCAATTTTTGTAACTATCTTATTTTTTCATCTTAAGAAATAAACTTTTTAATGGGGGTGGCATAAGGTATATAAGGAAAAATCCGTATGTACCGTGCATACTATTAATAAATAGGCTTTTGAATTTGAAATTGAATGGCGCTATATCCCTTATCTTTTAGGAGATCCATATTTGTTTAGATCAGGCACATCACCGCAGGAAAAGTGCTTTATGGCACCCTACGAGCGGTGCGTGTGCGCCGGAAGCGACTTACGTTGATCTAGAATCTTTGGAGATTATACTCGTTGGGGAACACGACATGACCTCAGAGAGAATATCGGTAATAGCCTGTTGTGTGCGTATAGGGAATTACGGACATTTTTTAAATAATTCATTTTTTTGCTTACTTTTTTTATTAAACAAAATTTTAATTCGATATCTTCGATTTTTTGTTAATTAAAATTATAAACGAAATAATTATGTCTAACAAGGCGATAAACAGGGGCTTATGTAGTATAATTCTGTTATCAAATTAATAATTACTAAAGATCATATTGTAACGGCACATCAACGACAAACTCATCAAAACTACATATTACACAGATACGTACCCCGTATTTACAGGTTTATTACAAATGGAACAGCCACTTAAACCTCTATAATGTGTCTATGACGTAATTGTATGTTGGATAGTATGTCCCTATTGTACGTAAATACATAGGGTTATCATTTAAGTCATCGGGATAATTAAATAAATCATCATTATATAGTGTACATGAAATCACATTTTAGAACCAGCCTTTCCAAGAGATAATTTTATGTACAGAGATTGGTAATATCTACAGGCTTCCCTATAAGAGATAGAATACCCTGTATTTTTTTGTTTATTTTTATAAAAGACCTATCTTTTCTGATTCCAAAAATATAGAGTTTGTCGATATTTTATTTGCAGAAACCTTCATTAGTTAACCTTAAATTAGTTTCGATTAATTATTGTAAACGGTACCATAATAATAGTTATGAGAAGATTGCCTTGAAAAACATTCGCCTGAGTTTAGCTTTCGATGAGATGGAACTGTCAATGTAAATACAAAGTTGAAGAGGTTATAGTAACAGCATTTTGTGTTACGAATATGAATCAACTATTGCAATCCCTCAAAACAAATACAGACAAATAAATAACTAAATAAACATAAACTGATTTAACTAACAGCTAATAATATCCGTGTGTATTTTACTGGTTCTCAATATAACCTCCTCCATTTTTGAATAGTTTCTCTCAATTTACTATTACAGGTATCTGCAATAAAATTTAAATGCATTAATACATATATGTTTGGATCATTCCTGTTTAAAATTCTTATTTCATCCCGAATTCTGTCTTCGAGAACTTAAATAATTCGCATTCTATTATAGTAAATACGGTCTTTTAAATAGCCCCACAAAAATATATCGAGGGGTGAAAGGTCGGGGCTGTTTGGGGGCAATTGAATAAGAACCCTTCTTCCTATTCATAAATGAACTACCCCAACCTTATTTTTTTAAAATAAATGAGGGTTTAGGTACCATTTATTTGCATAGGTAATATACAGGGTCGCTGATATGTGGCGAAATGGACGAATATTTCCTAAGGTTATACCTAAAAGTGTTAGGGCCTTTAAAAATCTACTGTATGACAGAAAAATGAAGTTAGTACACAGAATCAGTCGAAATGCAATGGAGAGTTCCTTTATTTTAATTGGTATTTTGCAGGGGCTACTGGGTTTCTTAAATTTGTATACATGTAGATTGTAGATACATGTGCAGTTGTTCAATAAAATTAAATCATTTTCTTACATCAACTTATTTTTAAATCGATTTAAATCGCTTTAAATCACTTTAAGTCGCGCTTTAAATCACTTAAAATAAAGTTAAGTAACTTTAGATGAAGTTAAACAGCTTTAAATCATCAATAAATCACAAAAAATCACCTAATATTTGTTAAATCATCACAATGTGGCATCACCAACAGTGCCATTCGGTGCGTTATAGCATGACGCAACCACGCTTTACTACCCGCGCGTACTGTATTAAATCACTTAAATCAATTTTTTCCACTACTAACCTATAACATCGCCATTATTGACCGATTATTAACGTTAGAAATAGTTTTTTCTACCTTATAACTTATTATTAACCATGGTCAATAATAAGGCATTGAAATCCATTATTGACCGATCTTCAAGAATCTATTTGAACGCAGGTAACTTGATTTTTTGATTCTACAACATGAATTCATAAATATGAATAACCTGAAAGGTGATTTCTTGTGGTTAGGCAACCAGAAAATTATCAATACATATTAGATTATTAGAGATGCTTGATATTGTAAAATATCGATACAATCGACATTTTGTCTGCTTCCATCCTTAATTCTGGAGGTGTACACATAATAACTCGTGAAATCTGATGACATAGATGAACAAAAATTGACATTAACAAAGCCACCTGACACAACAACAAAATATTTTGCCAATTCCAAAGCGCAGGTAACTTGATTAAAAAATATACTTATACCAACCTATAATTTTTCATAATTATTAATACTAGAAAGATAAATGTCTTATAAAAGTTTGTAGTAGTGAAAAAAATATTATATTAACCACGGTTTAAACAGCTTATAGCCCTCGCGTCTTAAATCCCTCGTCGCTCCGCTCCTCGTGCTGATTTTTTTTAAGAAGTTTTCTTTCTATTCTCCTATAGCTAGCTGCTAGCGTTCACGCGTCATGCTATAACGCACTGCAACCACGCTTTACTACCCGCGCGTACTGTATTAAATCCCTTAAATCAATTTTACATCAAATTTAAATCACTCTTAATCAGAAATCCTTATTTAAAATTCGTGTACACCTTTTTTTTAGGAGTTAGCAGCCCTTTTGTATTTTTAGGATAGTTGGTGTTTTTTTTTAAGAGGTTTTCTTTCTATTCTCCTATAGCTATCTGCTACCGTTTTCTAGATATTAATTAATGTTTTTTTTCGACAAGATCTGCAATAAAACGCTGATATTTTTTTAACTGAGATGCCAAGGTACATGGTTGGGAGCAATACTCGGAGGCTTCTCGTGCTATGGTCAAATCTTAGTTGCAATATACAGGGTTGTCTAAGAATACAGGTATGTTGGCTATTTGGAAAAATGTCTTAAAGTAGATTTTTCCAAATGATGGTATGGTATTACTGATTTGAAATTAGGCTACTGAAATTTGTTCTTCATTTATGTACACCAAAAAGCTTAGGACCTATAAGCATTTATTCGAAAAAGTATTTCTCATTCATAAAATTTATGATGCGCTTGAGAAACAAAGCTCATTTTAAGTATAAAAAGCTAAAAACTGAGATAATTTGGAACGAGTACAAACAGCTAAGAAATCTTGTCACTATATCGGTACGCAATGAAAAAAGAGCCTACTTAGATCAGAAATTTAGGGCTGACCCTAAAGGGTTTTGGAGTACACTTAGATGGCTTAATATTAACTCTGCTTCTGATTATGATCCTGCAGAGATTGGTACTCCTAATAATTTTAATACGCATTTCTTGGAAAGTATTCCACCTCTCAATGTCCAGGCTAATAATACATTTATGAATCGTTATATGAATTCTACTTTTGGTCATAATTATAATTTTAAGTTTTCTGTACTGGATGCTGACAAGGTGGAGATAATAATATATCTAGTACGTTCTAATGCCAGAGGAGTCGACAGCTTGGACCGGAAAAATATTTTATTGTTAATCCCCCATTTAATTCAACACATTACTTTCATCATTAACTCGTGTATTCTTTCCAGCAAATTTCCAAGCTAGTGGAAAATTGCAAATGTTCTTTCCGTAGCTAAAAAAAGTAATCCTAGTGATTTTTCCCATTACAGCCCCATGGGCTTATTGCCGATCTTATCTAAAATTTTGGAAAAAATCATGGCTGAGCAACTAAATAATTATTCTATACAAGAAAAAGTTATTCCCGTTTCTCAGTCAGGTTTCCGGGTGCGGCATAGTACAACCACAGGTTACCGATGATATCATTCGTGCATCTGATATTAGTAAGTGTACCTGCTTACTGCTTCTTGATTACAGTAAAGCCTTCGACGCCCTTGACCACGATACACTGTGTACTAAACTTACGTATTTTGGCCTCGACGTTACTGCTGTCGAATTTTTAAGAAACTACCTTTGTAATCGACGTCAGAGAGTAGCAGTTAACAATAACTTTTCTGATATGTGAAACATGAGCCGTGGGGTGCCCCAAGGCAGTATCTTGGGTCCCTTGTTGCTTTCGCTGTATACGGCAGATTTTGGAGGCTATTTAATACATTCATATTTGCATCAATACGCTGACGACTTTTAACTATATTATAGCTTTGGTCCTGGTGATGTTGAGGTGGCTAATACTAATATTAATCAAGATCTTAAAATTATCTATGAAATATCTCTTGCCCACAGTCTCTCATTAAATCAAGCTAAAACACAGCGTCTCCTATTTGGTAACAATACTAATGATATCTCTGGGAACCTCAATATCAATATAAATGGTGTTCAGTTCGCTGCCTCTGAATCATGCAAGAACCTAGGTTTTTATTTCGATTCTAAATTGAGATTTAGGCCGCATGTGTCATTCCTACTACAAAAGAGCTATGGCAAGTTAAGAACACTGTACATGTTTAAAAACTTTTTGTCGACACCTGTCAAATTAAGACTGTGTGATTCGCTTATTTTATCATCATTGCTCTACTGTGATGTACTCTTGGCCTGTTCTATTGCTGGAGGATAAAAGCAGTCTGCAAAAACTTCAGAACAGTTGCTTAAGATTTTGTTATGGTCTTAGAAAGTTTGATCATGTCACTCAGCACTTCTCGAATTCCAGTCGGTTAAGGTTAAAGCAGAGGTTTTAATTACATTTATGTACTTTAGTCTTTAAGGTACAAAAATTTCAGCAGCCTGAATATTTTCACGAAAAACTTGTTAAGGGCTCTGACATTCATGAAAGACGAACGCGTCATACCGATCTTCTTTCTGTCCCCAGACACAGGACAGCCTTGTTTTAGCAATCATTTACCTACAACTCCGTGAAATATTTCAATCCCGTTCCAACTAATGTAAAAAGCTGCTCAACAGTTGATACATTTAAAAAACAACTTAAAACTTATATTCGATCATTAGAATAAATTTAACTTTACTTCTTGTTATCTATATCTATCTGTTAACACCAAACCAAGCACAGTGGTCGCTATGATTGACGCTTTTGTTTTTTTTTTCTTATATGAATTATATTTTAAAGGAATTATAATGATTATTTGATTGTGTATATTACACAAGGTAAACTTACATATGTTTCCCTGTATTTTTAGTTTTCGTATTATTTTTTTTTCATTGTTAATTTATTTTTTGCACTGAGTGGTTAGATGAGTGGCTCTGCTTGATCTCGCCACTATCGTCACATAATATATTTGTGTATTTGTTGAATATTTTAAATAAAGGCTATTTATTATTATTATTATTCATAAGTCAGTGTGTCATGCCACAGAACATTAAGTTGTATTTTCTGTCACTCTTGTTATCGGCAAATATGTTTAAAGAAAAAAATTAAAAATCAGGTGGAAGAGAAGACTTTCTATATCTTCCACGACGAGTGAAGTCAACAAGCACATTTTGAAGTGTTTAGAGCATCTATTTTAATATTGTGTTTAAATTGTTTTAGCTGTTTTTATTGTTAAAGTTTCCTTGCGCTTTTAAAGTTAAACAAAATACAACAAAATGCACCTGTTCACTGCAATTGTCTTACCAGATCTAATTTTATTTGGATCTAATTTTATTTGGATCTAATTTATCCCGATCTAGAGACTTGAATATACTGGTGATTTGCAATTGTTTTCTATTCACATGAACGACATCTAAAAATCTAATGGACTAGGATCGAGTGAACTTGGAGGTCACCGATATCAACAGTGGAGGCGAAGAATTTTTTGAAGCCACGCCCAAATTTTGTCAAGAATTCATCTCGTTAAAAACAAGTTAAGAAAATTAATTAGAACTAATACAAAAAATATACAATTTTACCTTTCATTTACGCAATTTGCTTTTCTTTAAAAATGGAATGGTAGACCTATACACATACAAGGTAAATTTTTAAAATTGTTACAAGGCAATATCTCGATAACGGGTTTAAATATTTTTATGAAATTTTACCTATATCTACACGTTTAATCATATTTTTCACATTTTACGCTTTTCTCAATTTTGAGGGGTGGGGGCGAGTTTAGAATTTTATATGAGATGATGTATTTTTATTGCTAAAATTCAAATCTACGTAAAAAACTACGTTGACAAAAAATATTGTGACTTGCTCCAACCAAAATTTGATTGAACTTACAAAAACTACCTAATTAATTATATAAGTCAGGTTCATTTATGTCGGAATTAATATGCGTTTCCGTGTAAATGCGTAATGTTTACTTATGTAAATTGAAAATTTCGAAATTGTAATAATTATTTCTCAGTTTATTGCTCAAAACATTGAAGCGAAATTTAATGTACAAGTTGATATGTTGTTAATTTTGGGGAGTGCAGAAAAAACTACAGAGAATCTGTGCTAGTGTAAGCAGAGAGGCTTCCTAATAACCCGAGATCTTACATGGCATTTAAAAGGCTGGAAATTAGATATCGTCCTACTGGCAGTTTGAAGGCGATACCACGAGTTTGGAGTGGAACTCAAACGAACGAAAACATGACAGTTGGTGTTTTAGGAGCGATAGCTATGGATCCTTAAGTAGGCTCTATGCGACTTGCTAAAGATGCTGGGATGAGTCAATAATCAGTTATAACCATATTGCACTTGTACAAGTTTCATCCACACCACATTAAGCTTCGCCAAGAGGTGGATGGTCAAAGGCTTTGGAAATCGCGTTTCCTTTTGCATTCGGGTCACAAGGCAAATAAAACAAAATAGCAGGTTCTTGAAGAATGTACTATTGTCTGACGAAGCCACTTTCCATGATTGTGGGCAGGTAGGATCTTAAGATTTTCGTCATTACTAGAAATTTAATTTCTTATTTTTGCTTATTTATCTTCCTTAAGGTAAACAGACACAATATGCACTACTGGGCACCGAAAAATCCCCAATGGATAAGAACTCTTCCAAATCAACATCCCTGGCCAATCAATGTCTTGTGTGGAATTATCGAGGATAGAGTTATTGGTCCGCATTTCTTTGAAGGACATTTAAATGGATATGTACACATATTTTTTTCAGAAACCAATCACCCCAATTTCCAAACCAACATACTATAAATCTTCACATGTGGTTTCAGCAGAACGGGGCTCCACCCATTATCCAGTACAGGCCCGTAATGTAACTATTTAAATTAATTATTTGAAAACAGGTGGTTTGGTCGAGCTGGGCATGTAAACTGGCCTGCTTGGTCCCCAGATTTGGTCCCTCTTGACTTCTTCTCGTGAAGCTTTATAAAGGACAAAGTGATGGCAACTGCACCTACAACTTCAAATGGTATAAACAACGGAATTCGTTCTGCCTGTTTGTTAGTAACACCTTAATTGTTGGAGCGGGTACGAAATTTATTTAGCCAAAGAGTGAGAAACTGTTTTGAAGTTGAGGGGGGACATTTTAAACAACTTCTCAAGCATGGTAGACGTTAAGTAATTTTAAATTAGGTTCTAAGTTATTTCTTTATTACAATACGAATATAAATCATAGTTCTGTAACTAGGGAAGCAAGGCAAAAAAATATTTGATAAAATAAGTAGTTTTTTGCGTAGATTAGAATTTTAGCTACAAAAATACATCATCTCTTGATGAATTGCCTTAAATCACTTTAAATCACTCACCCTGTATAATATATATCTCTAATATTAAAGTTTCAAAAATATACTTAATAAATTAATATGAAAATTTCATACATTTATATTTAGCCAAAGTATATTTTTGTTTACGTTACCTATAGCAATGGAACAATAATTTTCTAAAATTTTTCATATTCCTATCAACCTACATGGAGTTAATAACATAATTTGACATTTCAAATGTCAAAATAATGACATGAAAGTTAAAATTAGAATATCTACATACCCATGGAATTGGTTAAAGTAATTTGCAGATACAAGAAACATTATTTTGGTACTGATGTTCATGTATTATTTCTTTTAGGTTACTTCAGGTTATTACAAGATAAAAAAATATAAATTTTGATAACAATATAATTTCAAATTGTTATGAAATTTTCTTACCGAATATCCCTCAAGCTTAAATTATTAACAGAAAATATTCGTTACCTCGAAACAATTTCCCGTAATAAATTAATCACTGAGAAAGTGAAAATTAAGTATTTTTTTTATGCAAAAAGTTTGTAAACTAAATAATTCTCCGAGATAATTCTATAACATTTAAAGGAGCAATAATTTCAATATCGAAAATCAGTATGCAGTGGTACATTCTAAATAGCTAACTGATAAAAATCTTAATAAGAATATCGGAGATTTTATATTGATTTCACATTCTTCTTTTCCCTGGAAAATTAATTAATGAAAAACTATAGTGTTTTTCATTATTAGGGTTTTGTGACGTTTTTGTCAATATCCGGTTTCTGCCAAAATCTAGTTCTTGTCAAAATTGGGTGTTCGTCAAAATCAGATGTTTGGTAAAATCCAGTCTTGACAGGCTCTGTCCTATTTGCTAAATGACCTCAGCGCGCTGCGCATGCGGGCGGAATCGCCGATAATTAATTTTTGACATTTGTGACAATCCGATTTTGTCACAAATAAACTATTATAATCTAATGCCTCATATCACATGTCTGACTTGTATTGTGTCTTTAAAAATTGTATTTTGCCTTTTTAAAGCGATGTTTGGTTCCCTGTATGAAAGTTATACGTACCTAAGGTCAACGGCCTCTGTTTTCGTTGTCTTTGATGAAGCAGGCTACATTATCCTCCTATTTTAAATCACTATCCGAGACTTATTCTAGTGTTTTATTATGTAATTAAATATATTTGTTTGTTTTCAATGTTTATGATCACCTGTCCAATTGACAAATGAATTTTCTAGGTTAATATTCTTCTTCTGACACATGTTTGGGCAATAATATTCAGCAACCCAAACTTCAATGGCCGTTTGCTTCTCGAATGACAGGGATATTCTGGGACTTGGGTTTTCTTTAAATAATTTATAATGGATTGCAGAGACTACGAATTGACTTCTTATGTAAAACTAAATTTGGGTACATCTGTTTTATTTCTCTTGGCTTGGAGTATCTGCAATTGAATGGGTATAGCTCTGGAGACTTCATTCCGTGTCGCCGCCAGTGTGTGAACTGGTCTCTCTTTTCGGATCGAAATTCGCTTTATCTCTTTCCACCTCTCTTTGGCGTTTCTCTTCTCTCTCACATCCTGTTAACTGCACATTTTTTAACTTTAACCTGAAATTCTTCAGTGACCTCACTTGACTTCTAGCAGCGAAACGAGCAACCGGCTTCAAATCCAGGATTTTCTGAATCATCCAGACGTGGTGTATTATTGGCGTAGGTTTACCGTGGGCGACCAAGGAACCACCGACGTGGGATTTAAGTTGTGTTTCGCTGTTAAAGGTGAGTTTTTTTTATATACCATGCCGTTTCTTTGTCGATTTTTCAACTGTTCTCCTAAAACACCTTCTGGGGCTCTCTTTTAGTTAAGTCGGGTCACTAAGACCAAAAGGGGCCGACTATCTGAAGCATACATCACCGTTGACACCCCTAATTGCAATTTTAAAGACCCTACAGCTCCCGTTAGGTAAGCGTAATTCATTTTTCTTTCCTATTTGTCCCTGTATATTGCTTCCAAATCGCTATAATTTAACACCACATGCTTTGTTCAGATAAATGTGTCTTTTGTATATATATAGTATAATTGGCTTCGTTAGCTAAGTAATTAGTATTCTTTATTGTTTTACGATTAAGTGGACCCCATTTTACCTGTCTACTGTCAATTTGGTTTAAATTCAATTAATCTTGACCTTGGAATTTAATTAACTTTATTTAAACTCTATAATTTTTTTCTTTATAAAGGGGTCCAACTTACTGCTTTATTTTGGTACGTTTTCTTTGTTTTATATAGCACAAGTTTGCTTGAAGGCCAGTGTGACATGGTATCTTAATTCATACAGTACAGGGTGTGCCCGAAATATAAAATATTATTAAGTGTGTCAAAATCAAATCACACATACTTTATCGTTGAGATTAACAAGCAGACTTTCAGGCTATTGGAAAGAAAAATGAATTACGCTTACCTAACGGGAGCTCTAGGGTCTTTAAAATTGCAATTGGGGGTGTCAACGGTGATGTATGCTCCAGATGGTCGGCCCCTTATGGTCTTAGTGACCCGACTTAATTAAAAGAGAGCCCCAGAAGGTGTTTTAGGAGAACAGTTGAAAAATCGACAAAGAAACGGCATGGTATATAAAAAAAAACTTACCTTCAACAGCGAAAACACAACTTAAATCCCACGTCGGTGGTTCCTTGGTCGCCCACGGTAAACCTACGCCAATAATACACCACGTCTTATAGAATTACGGTAGAGGCGACGGAAAATATGGTCTTCAAATCCTATATCCCGCAAGGCTGATTCAGAAAATCCTGGATTTGAAGCCGGTTGCTTGTTTCGCTGCTTGAAGTCAAGTGAGGTCACTGAAGAATTTAGGTTAAAGTTAAAAAATGTGCAGTTAACAGGATGTAAGAGAGAAAAGAAACGCCAGAGAGAGGTGGAGAGAGATAAAGCGAATTTCGATCCGAAAAAAGAGACCAGTTTACACACTGGCGGCGACACGGAATGAAGTCTCCAGAGCTATGCTCATTCAATTGCAGATACTCCAAGCCAGGAGAAATGAAACAGATGTACCCAAATTTGGTTTTACATAAGAAGTCAATTTGTAGTCTCTGCAATCCATTATAAATTATTTAAAGAAAACCCAAGTCCCAGAATATCCTTGCCATTCGAGAAGCAAACGGCCATTGAAGTTTGGGTTGCTGAAAATTATTGCCCAAACATGTGTCAGAAGAAGAATATTAACCTAGAAAATTCATTAGTCAATTTGACAGGTGATCATAAACATTGAAAACAAACAAATATATTTAATTACATAATGAAACACTAGAATAAGTCTCGGATAGTGTATTCCAGGGAGAAATGTGATTTAAAATAGGAGGATAATGTAGCCTGCTTCGTCAAAGACAACGAAAACAGAGGCCGTTGACCTTAGGTACGTATAACTTTCATACAGGGAACCAAACATCGCTCTAAAAAGGCAAAATACAATTTTTAAAAGACACAATACAAGTCAGACCTGTGATACGAGGCATTAGATTATAATAGTTCATTTGTGACAAAATCGGATTGTCACAATTAGAAAGAAACGTATGGGAGCCTCAGCTTGCACTTGCAATCCCGTGCTCGGTATTTATTTCTTCGCGAATTGTCAATACAAAATACATTGTCAATACAAAATAAATTTCAAGAATTGTAACTGCAAAAAGTACCTGATATAATATTTTGAATAACTACATAAAAAGAAAAATATGACACAATATTTTACTTTTTTCTGCTGAGGCAGTGAGGCGCTGCCTCAATTGCCTCATCTGACACTGCATGCCGCATTTGGAATAAGTTCTTTATGAAACCTTTTAAAGTAAATACTTAGTTATAAGTTAGAAATAAGAATAAATGCAGAGAAATTTCAGCAGCTTTTTAGGTCAGTAATAATATGCAGGGCATGTTATTTAAACAATGAACACATACATTTAAAAGTAATACCTGTATTTTTAGATCACCCTGTACATTGCAACTAAGATTTGGGCATAGCGTAAAAAGCTCTAGGGCTAATCGCCTGACTCCCGACCAAATTTCAGTGCCTCAGTGTCTCAGATATTAAAAATATTAGCATTTTGTGGGTCATATTTTTCGAAAAACAAATGGAAAGTAATGACTATCTCGAAAACGGTCACAGATAGCTATAGGAGAATAATAAGACAAATTGTTAAGAAATTAGATTCTAAAAATAGGTTTATATATAGGGTGTTCAATGTAAAATAAAACTTTGTTTTTCTATGACTTCTTTACCGATTTTGTGTACTTAATGTTTCCGTAATATTATAGATTTTTAGAAACCCTAAAACGCTTCTGTTTTTATAGTATTCATCATCGTCATATCATATGTTAAGAAATTTTGTACTATACCTATGGCATAGCTACAGCAGAGTAGTGGCATATTCCACATTGATAATGATAAATAAAATTTTATATAAACATACTAATATTAATGCGAGAAAACTACGATGCGAATATTGGATTTTTTCTACTGATTATGTTTTATTCTTATGTCAACTTATAGATATTATGTTTTAAGAGTATACTGACTGGTTTGATATTTTTATAGCTCTTACTAACCTAGAATGCTAACATGAATAAACTATGACTGTACCACCGCAAAGTATTAAGAGTAGGTCATGCCAGTGAAGTTTTTATTGTAATTTGTTTAAAAACAATGTTAGTCTTGTTTCTCGGAATGATCTTCCAGTAGATAGTCATAATATCGCCAAAAAGTATTTAAATATAAAAGAAACGCCAGAGAGAGGTGGAGAGAGATAAAGCGAATTTCGTTCCGAAAAAAGAGACCAGTTTACACACTGGCGGCGACACGGAATGAAGTCTCCAGAGCTATGCTCATTCAATTGCAGATACTCCAAGCCAGGAGAAATGAAACAGATGTACCCAAATTTAGTTTTACATAAGAAGTCAATTCGTAGTCTCTGCAATCCATTATAAATTATTTAAAGAAAACCCAAGTCCCAGAATATCCCTGCCATTCGAGAAGCAAACGGCCATTGAAGTTTGGGTTGCTGAATATTATTGCCCAAACATGTGTCAGAAGAAGAATATTAACCTAGAAAATTCATTAGTCAATTTGACAGGTGATCATAAACATTGAAAACAAACAAATATATTTAATTACATAATGAAACACTAGAATAAGTCTCGGATAGTGTATTCCAGGGAGAAATGTGATTTAAAATAGGAGGATAATGTAGCCTGCTTCGTCAAAGACAACGAAAACAGAGGCCGTTGACCTTAGGTACGTATAACTTTCATACAGGGAACCAAACATCGCTCTAAAAAGGCAAAATACAATTTTTAAAAGACACAATACAAGTCAGACCTGTGATACGAGGCATTAGATTATAATAGTTCATTTGTGACAAAATCGGATTGTCACAATTAGAAAGAAACGTATGGGAGCCTCAGCTTGCACTTGCAATCCCGTGCTCGGTATTTATTTCTTCGCGAATTGTCAATACAAAATACATTGTCAATACAAAATAAATTTCAAGAATTGTAACTGCAAAAAGTACCTGATATAATATTTTGAATACCTACATAAAAAGAAAAATACGACACAATATTTTACTTTTTTCTGCTGAGGCAGTGAGGCGCTGCCTCAATTGCCTCATCTGACACTGCATGCCGCATTTGGAATAAGTTCTTTATGAAACCTTTTAAAGTAAATACTTAGTTATAAGTTAGAAATAAGAATAAATGCAGAGAAATTTCAGCAGCTTTTTAGGTCAGTAATAATATGCAGGGCATGTTATTTAAACAATGAACACATACATTTAAAAGTAATACCTGTATTTTTAGATCACCCTGTACATTGCAACTAAGATTTGGGCATAGCGTAAAAAGCTCTAGGGCTAATCGCCTGACTCCCGACCAAATTTCAGTGCCTCAGTGTCTCAGATATTAAAAATATTAGCATTTTGTGGGTCATATTTTTCGAAAAACAAATGGAAAGTAATGACTATCTCGAAAACGGTCACAGATAGCTATAGGAGAATAATAAGACAAATTGTTAAGAAATTAGATTCTAAAAATAGGTTTATATATAGGGTGTTCAATGTAAAATAAAACTTTGTTTTTCTATGACTTCTTTACCGATTTTGTGTACTTAATGTTTCCGTAATATTATAGATTTTTAGAAACCCTAAAACGCTTCTGTTTTTATAGTATTCATCATCGTCATATCATATGTTAAGAAATTTTGTACTATACCTATGGCATAGCTACAGCAGAGTAGTGGCATATTCCACATTGATAATGATAAATAAAATTTTATATAAACATACTAATATTAATGCGAGAAAACTACGATGCGAATATTGGATTTTTTCTACTGATTATGTTTTATTCTTATGTCAACTTATAGATATTATGTTTTATTCTTATGTCAACTTATAGATATTATGTTTTAAGAGTATACTGACTGGTTTGATATTTTTATAGCTCTTACTAACCTAGAATGCTAACATGAATAAACTATGACTGTACCACCGCAAAGTATTAAGAGTAGGTCATGCCAGTCAAGTTTTTACTGTAATTTGTTTAAAAACAATGTTAGTCTTGTTTCTCGGAATGATCTTCCAGTAGATAGTCATAATATCGCCAAAAAGTATTTAAATATATTCATATTTTCATAATTAATTATATTTAGAACCTCAGTATTGCTGTATTGTAGATGTTATACCATTGTTGGAATAATTATTGTCCTATTATTGCAACCATTAGGGTCCCTTTGTGAGCTTGTTTATAACAATTAGATATAATTCTGGCTTAAAATGTATTTACATATGTATGTAATGTGCCATTGTTATCATAGGATCAATAGAGTTCAAGCTAACTACATCAAAGTAGGTAATATAAAGAAATCACAGGCACGTATTCAGAATTTAGTTTTGGGCTTATGACCCTTAATAGTCGAGTTAAGTCACTCAAATAATTAAGTCTTTGCATTGAAAACTCTAGATACAATACAGAAAAAAGATTAGACATTAACATTTTTTGTATTGCAGTAAATATTGTTGTTGGTCACGTTGTATTTATCTTGGCAGTTTTGTGAAGTTTGACGGGTATTGTTAGAGTTTTAATTGATTTTTTTCCTACATACCGTATAACAAAGTGTGGATTTTTTTATGGTGCTGTTCAAATGCAAATTTGTTTTATAGTACGATGGTAATTGCCTTTAATGAAATGAAGCCAGCCAAATTCCTGATAAGTTAAAATTCGGTATAAAACTGTTATTGTTGGAAGGTCGAATAAACGCACAGACCCGGACTTGAGCATTTTGCAGTGCAATGAAGCCAAACAAGAAGATTAGTTTGAAATGCAAGAAATGTAAGAGACCTATCACCAAAACGCACGAAAAGATTCAATGCACTGGGGAATGTCAGGGTTATTACCACAAGGCTTGTAGTGGTCTAACAGATCAAAAGTTTAAGAATTATGAAAGGAAATATGGAGAAAAGTGGATTTGTGGTGGCTGCTTGGATGATGAGAGCGAATATGACTCTGAAAGCGACCCCGAAGAGGCAGTACTGCAAATGGTAAGCCAACGGCAAAGAAAATCTGGCAACTTTAGACCCGAAGATATTTTCGATAAACCTAATCCCAACAATAAACAACTATTGGAAGCCATGAAGAGTATGTTTTTTGAGATTCAGAAGTCTGTAACATTTAATGGGTCAATGATTGAAGATTTAAGGGATAACCTTAATAAGTTAACCGAAGAAAATAAAAAGTTAAGAAGGGAGCAAGCGGTTTTAAAAAACAGATTGACAGACTTGGAACAGGAAGTCATTCAAATGAAACATCCAGTAAGCAAGGAAGAGAATGAGGAAAGAACCAAAAGAATTGTGATTGTTGGGTTAAAGGGTGATGAGAACGTCAAAAAAGAAATAAAAAAGTCTTAAATCACCTAAAAGTTGAACTTTCAGAAGAGAGTCCTGCCCAGACAAATGGCGAAAAAACCTGTATTATTAACTTTTGCAGACAAAAATATTAGAGATCAAGTATTACAGGGGAGAAAATTCGGTACTCTTGATACCACGGCATGTGGAATAACTTCGGGTAATCCATCAAAAATCTTTCTGAATGAGGACCTGCCTAAGAATACACGTGAAATTTTCAAGAGGGCAAGAGAGTTGAAGAAACATGGCTATTAATATGTGTGGAGCAAAGATGGTAGTATATTTGCGAGAAAGGATGATAACGGCCCCATTCATAGAATTCTAGCCTTTAGTCAAGTTACTAGCCTTATCAGTTCTGGGTAAATAATATTCTTTGGAATGTACTTTGTTTTTTGGTTTTTATTAATTTAAGAGTATATTTGTTAATTCTCTCAATGGCGAATAAAATTACTATTGCGCATATTAATATATATATATATAATTAATATAAGATCGTTAATGCCCAAATTTAATATATTTAAAATGCATGTTATTAATAGTCAACCCTCCTGGACCTCATAGTATGTTCTGATATAAATTATATAGCTTCCTCGTGTGTCGATTATACCTTAGATGTATCTGATCATTTAATTGTTAAATGTGACTTGTAAGTAATAGAAGTCAGCAAACAATGGCACATGGTACGCTGTCCAAATCAAAAGATGTATTGCATGGTGTCCCGCAGGGATCAATTTCAGGACCTATACTTTTTGCTCTGTATACATCGCAGTTGATAACTTATGTAAAACATTGCAAATCTCATTTTTACGCGGATGACATGCAACTTTACTTTTCTTTTAAGCCTGATGACATTGCAAAATCTAATAATATAATAAATACTAATTTAAGTGCTGTCCTCAGAGCCTCAGAGTCTCCTTGCCTTAGTATAAATCCTATAAAATCACAAGTTTTACTTTTCGGTAGCTCACAAATGAGTAATTTACATAGGAAAAAAATATCAATTAAAATAAACGATATTGATTTAGAACTGGTTGACAAAGCAAGAAATCTGGGTGTTATTATCGATTCAAACCTGAGGTTCTCCGAGCATGTTATCCTTTGTATCAAAAGAGCCTTTGCTAATTAAAATTTAAGCTGTCAGTAAAAAAAATAATACAAAATTTTGTATAACAGTTTTTATTTAATTTACTCTAAATCATACGCAAATCAGATTGATTATATTTTCAGTTATATTTTAAATATAGTTTCATGTTTTTAACAAGGTTAAGTACTTAGTACTTATTACTTAAATATTACCTACCATACGTCATCAACCTACCTACTGAGAAAGGACTTCTTAAGTAACAAACTTTTCTACCATGATTTAAGAGAGGTACTTCAAACTTCAAGGTGCTAATGTAAAAAAAAAATAACCTGATAAGGTTTTAGGTTCTAAGAACAGCCGTTTTATTAAGGTCACACTGCAGCGGGACATCTCGCTATCGCTATATAAAATTACAATTAATAGCAAACTTAAACTGAAAATAAAAAAAAACTGCCGATGTTCAATCTTTACTTTAATACCACAATGTGGAAAAAGACGAACAAAAAATACATTTTTTTTGCAACTTTTTAATCAATCTTGCAACATGAAGTCATTTACTCAAAAGAATACCCAATTTACTCTCAGTCTAAATTTTGATTAAAAAAAAACATACAGCCATAAAACAAATGATTAACTTTTTAACTTAAACTAATTTTATAGAAAAAAATTACTTATGATTAGATTTCTAAGATGTATAAATTTCGCTAGCTTGTAATACTTTTTCATATGTAATACGCCAATGCAACGTTTTTCCTAAACTATAATTCTCGGGTGCCAGTATTCACCTTAGGATAACCTAAAATAAACTGCGACAAGGCAACATATCTACCCTTACTCTGGCAACCCTACGCCCTGGAGGATGTACTTCAGATAACAGTCCCTAAAAATGACCTATGTTGTGCTGCCTGAAAACTCACCCCTTAGCTTAACTCAGGGTAGGTTCGCTATTTTGTTTCTAGATTGAGCAGTCTAGCCCTTATATAAGTAAGTTGAAGTCAAATCCTGAAGGCGCCACCTTAGTTTTATTTTACTTAAAAGCCTTTAAATGTTCTAGTGTTTAGCCTCAGAAAAAAACAAACTAGGAAAAAAAACAATTATGTCACAATCGGTATACATTAGCTCCTTATAAGCTCTCATTCACTCAAGTCCCTCAAAGTCGCTGTCTTTCAAACAAAAACCAAATTTTAGCAGAGGCCAATACAGATATTTATTTTTAAAATTGTGTTAAGCCTTTGGCCACTTGCAAACTCCCCTTACTTTGGTGGACAATAGGTACTTAAAGTTAAAGGTAGATAAGTGAAATGTAATAATAAAGTAGTAGTATTAGGTTTGAAATAAAAGTTCTGAAAGTTTAAATTACAAAGCTATCATCAAAAGAATAAGTAAAAGTCAAACCCTGCTTGACAGGGTCTTGCACAAGACGGCAACTGTCAGACCTACACCATAAAAAAACGACTATTTAGTCTGATCTGGCAGCCACGTAGACCTACATCCAGGACATTGCCTCAAACTTGGAATTTCCGCAAGGTCTGTGCAAGAACCTCTCACAACTAACTAAATTTACCATAAGAGCATTCTTAAAGTACAATACAAAATCTTACGAATGAATACCTGTGGTTACTCGATAAGCATCCTAGCCACTCGGGCGTAGATAAGTTAAAATGTTAAAGTTACAAGTGTTACATTTAGAAGAAATATATAATAACAGACTACCTAACGTTTTAAACTACTAGAGACTCTTGTGACGTCTTAACGCTATGCCGACATACGCTACACGTTTACAATGCTCAAGTTCTGTACATAGCATGGGCGCAGAACTTTATCAAAACACTGTATATTGAACAATATGCAAATGCAAAATATTAAGATTTTAAGTTGTTACTATGTTACAACATACTCAAGAAAAATGGTACTTAGCTGAAACTTTACGTGCTACCCGTGGTTCATGAAGACTCAATCTTCAGTAAAACACACACACATGGTCCCTGAAACAGCTGACGTGGATACTGCTACACAGCTAGTCTCCAAAAATTCAAATGGTACATGGCAACTGGCACGCCCCGCATCCAGGCAACTCCAATAAAAAAAACTAGTACTCCAGTTTGAGCTTTTAGCCCCTATCAAAAAAAAAAACCTCAAATATCTAACGAGGGTTCCAATTTACCAAATGCCGTCTAGGACCGCTTGTTGAAGTTCATGGCAAAGCATTTTTAATCGGCATTCTGCCCAAAGAATAGGCAAACTACAAAGTCATACCCTTTCTAATACATTTGTGGATGTTTTATCGGCACCGCATGGCCTTCCCTGCCCAAGAAAACAAAGGTTCGGTAGAGCTACATCCACAAATGTGCTTTCCTTCAAGCGTCTATTATCGAAGGGGCCGGATGTTATTTCGTCTCCAACGTACATAGTTACCAAAACAAAACATCGACAACTTAGTCAAATCTATCTATGAAATTGAAAACTATAACCCCTTTTACACCATAGAAAACTAACGGCAACCGGAGTCAACCAACGGAACCAAGGCAAAAATTAACCAGACGTGGCCTTGAAAATGCACAGAACTGTCAGTCTGACACTGGCCTGCGTAACAAATTATCGATTTTCTTAAAAACAGCCGAGACATGTAACCTACATCTTAAATACAACGTTTAGAAATTATTATCTACTCATTGATAACTTGAAAAGTTTATCAATTACTAATTAACTAAAACAAGGATTTGAAATAAGACCTGTCCACAAGTAGTATAAAACAAAGAACAGAAGAAATCAATCCACTTGGCTATGTCCTTCAAGATACAAAACATTCCTGGAATATAAACAGCAACAAAGGTTTCAAACTAAACATAGTAAACTATTGACTATTAACAGGTAATTAAATTATTAATTAATGTCTAAGGTGAGAGTCTACCTAGGTACATTAAAAATTTAAAACCTGAAACTTAACATACATAAGCAAACTATGAAAATGGAATTTTCGAACCGTAACAGTCTACCATTCAGATTGTTCACCTATGTCTCCCGAACCAAAAATTCTAACGATCGCTGAAGATGACCGTTACTAAGGTCGAAACATGTCTTAAATAGTTCCGGTAATTTACTGTAATGTAAAGATCCCTAACCCTTGCTTTTATATCAAAAATATAAAATTAAAGATATTTATTTTATGGTTTAGAATTATTTTTATTTCTACCATATTAAGATTTTTTTTTTGTAAAATTTAGTAAACACCTTCTTTCTTCAAGAGGTATTGTCTGATTTGTAGCATTTTTTTTGTTTCTATAATTGATGTTTATGTTTTCCAGAAAAAAAATACTACGCCAACACTTTCTTTGAAACAAAAATCATCTTTTTACCTTATTGATCTGTGAGCAATCTGGTCTAACTTTCTTTTGTAGGACGCATGGTTGTCGTGCAAAATAATAAGAAATATTTTCCTGCATGGTCCTATCGCTAATTTCTAATATGGCAATTGTTACAAAAAAGCTAGTCATTTTTCTAAAGTAAAAATATTTTGTATTAAAGCATCAATAAGCGTTTAATTTCCAATAATCTAATAACTTGAAAGAATTGAAATGCGACTTTTAGGTACCATTTAGTACCAGTAGTTCAAAAGTGAAAAGGCTTAGTACAAACGTTGATATTAAGGGTCGTCAGCATCACACCGTGAAATATTAATACATCATTAAGGAAGACCCTGTATACCTACCCCTAAAACAAAACCACTTTCTAATAATATTAAATAGAACAACATGCATTTAATGTAGTCTTCCAGTGATCGAGCATTCCATTAACGCTCTAACTGCTCCATTAACTTTAGTAAATACTGTAATCTTGTAGGGACGTATTTATTTTCTTTGCATTAGTGCTTGTATGCATTGGTTCGGGGATTTTCGTCCACTTCCAGAAAGCCGATTATAATAGAAATAATAAGCTCTGTGACGTGTTCAAGCAAATATATTACAAACAAAATGGCGGGGATTTAACGTGGTCGGCAAAATGGACAAGATGGATAGAATATCATTTTTAAATGTGTGCGACTTTAAAACTTTTTAACTGACTTAAGCGGGGTTCTTGATTAATTTAGGTAAAAAGCCTGTATTTTTGTGTGGGTACGAAGTAAGTAAAAGGAAGAAAGTGATAACGGAGTGTATTTTTTTAATAACATTTACTTCGCTATGACATGAAGTCCATAGGTCGCAACATTTGTGGTATTTAAAATTTTAATTTAAAACCACGGCCTTTTTGACATAAACAATTATTAAATGTTACTGATTAAACTCGCATACATATTTTCCATCACTACCAGCAGTACCAGGGGTCCACTCTCGATCCATTTTTAAACATTAACCTTCACATATATCTTTTTAACCTATACTTATCCAATATTTATTTAATGTTTTAGTATGTTTTATATTTACAGTTAATGGGATTGCTGCAGATAGGTATTTTCAATATTTTCACAATATTGAGAAAATATTTAGCATATTAGCATACAGGGGTCCCGAAATTAGGTGGTCATAGGAAAACAGTGGAATCTGTATCGGAAAATAATACTAATTTGTTTAATAAACAAGTATCGGAAATTGCCCCCTAAGGGAGCTACGGCCCCCTAATAGGGAGCCAATGCAGATGGTATTTTTCAGATTATTCCCAAGCAGTTGAACATAAAAACATCAATTTTTGGTATTTTAGTAACTTTTATATGCTAAATCTAGATCTAAAATCAAAAGCATCAAAATTTAATCATAGGCGTAACATTTGGGGGGTTGAGGAACAAAAACAAAAGTAACTTCTAAGTTAATGTTTTTCATTTTTTTTCTGGAATTATGAAAGTTTAGGGCTTTCTGGCAAAAAAAGGTACTCTTGATGTACTTCACTCAGATGTACCATTTCTGAAAAAAAAGTCCTTAACGATAACCCTGTTTACCAAAGACCTGTCCGCTTGACATTTATTATGATAGCTTATTATTCTGGTATAATTGTGGTTAATTTTTTTATTATGGAGCATTTCTCGAATAACGAATAATTAGCTGATATTATTTTATTTACGGATATTGCAATGGTAATGCACGTGCTGCTGTACGTGAGTACCAACGACGGTTTCCGAGAAAAAGACTGCCACATCGAATAGTATTTAGCCGTGCCCATAGAAACTTAGTAGAAAATGGATCATTTAGGCGTTCCCAGGGACAATGTATGGGCAGGGATCATAGGAGATGTTTTAATAGGTCCTATTATTTTGCCAGATAGATTAAATGCCCATCATTATTTAAGTTTGCTCCAAAATGAGCTGGTAGAATTACTAGAGGATGTTCCTATACGTACTCGGTTAGAGATGTTCTTCCAGCACTATGGGGCGCCAGCCCACTTTGGCCAGCTTGTAAGAAACTGGCTAAATGAAAATTTTCCCAATAGGTGGATAGGTGGAGGTGGTCCAGTAAACTGGCCAGCTCGATCGCCTAAATCTTTTCTAAATCCTTTAGATTAGTATCTGTGACGCAATATGTGCAATATTGTTTATGCCACAGAAGTAGATAGCCCAGAAGAGCTTTTAGGACGAATCTATGCAGCTGGAAATCGAATTAAAGAAAACCGGTGCGAAATTCTTCGTACTACTCAAAATATTAGGAAACGGTTCAGACTGTGTATTCAGCAAAATGGAAATTTATTTGAACATTTACTCAAGTAAATGGGTGTTGTTGTTAACTTTAAAAAAATTCATAATTTTAATTTGATCCATGTTTGCTAAACAATGTTATCGTTAAACACTTTTTTTCAGAAATGGTGCATCTGAGCGAGTACCTTTTTTTGCCAGAAAGCCCTAAACTTCCATAATTCCAGAAAAAAAATGTGAAACATTAACTTAGAAAAAGTTACTTTTGTTTTTGTTCCTCAACCCCCCCAGATGTTACGCCTGTGATTAAGTTTTGATAGTTTTGATTTTAGATCTAGATTCAGCATATAAAAGTTACAAAAATACCAAAAATTCATGTTTCTATATTCAACTGTTTGGTAATAATCTGAAAAATACCATCTTTATGGGTTCCCTATTAGGGGGCTGTAACTCCCTTAGGGGGCAGTTTCCGATACTTGTTTATTAAACAAATTAGTAATATTTTCCGATGCAGATACTACTGTTTTCCTTTGGCCAACTGATTTCGGGACACCCTGTGTACAGGGTGTCCCACCGGGAACCGCCTCGATCTATACCGGGTGTTGCATCGTCGAGCGGGACATAGGAAATCCCATGTAATTTTAAATGGGGTCAATTATTGGCTTCCCTAATTATTTTAGAGAAAAATTCTATTTAGGTTTATTAAAGAGCACTAAAACCCACATTCAAAAGAATAACTTTAGATATTTTTGATGAGCCCGTTTACGGGTTATCGCCGATTTCTTTTTAACTATTTCTCCTTTTTATGGCCCCGTATTTGCGGGCACCAGTCAAGGTAAAAGATGACTGTCAAATAAAGTTGTAATTTTGAAATGTGTGCTTTATTGTTATAAAAACTCGTACATCGAAAATATTAAAGGTGTATTTATGAGTACAAATTAATCTGAATAAAACTAAAATAAAGTATCCAATTACAAGGTTAATTATGACATTTTACATGTTTCAATATTTTACTAATTAATAGGTAGGTACTATTAAATTGTTAGAACTTTAGGATTTAATAAGATGTTCAAATATTCCTCCATTGACTGCTAGACAATAACCGAGGCGATCATAAAATTCTCTTCTTACATTCGCTAGTTGGTAAACTGAAATTCTATTGCATTCGGCAGAAATAGCATTTTTTAACTCGTCTAGATTTGGGTATTTTTTATCTTTGTATATCCTGTTTTTTAAATGGCCCCATAGAAAGAAATCATTTGGCGATAAATCAGGAGACCTGGCTGGCTAATTTACTGTATGATTTAAGCCAATAACATTTCCATTAAAAGCACGGTTTAAATATTCCCGGACAGCCAGGGTACTATGTGCCGGGCAGCCATCCATTTGGTACCAAACTTCCTGATTTTCCCTGGCGGCATCATGTAAAGTAGGTAAAATATTATCTTCAAGTAGTTCCAAAAAATATTCTGCATTTAAATTTCGTGTAAGAAATAATGGCCCGATAATATTTTCTCCGAAAATCCCAGCCCATACATTAACTTTTTGTGGATATTGCGTCCTTGTTTCCACAAACCTGTGTTGGTTTTCTTTGCTCCAATATCAATAATTTTGAACATTGGGTTCATTGTTTAAGGTAAATGTGCATTCGTCAGTGAAACAAATGTTTTTTAAAAATTCCCTATCCATGTTTGCTCTTTCCATCATACCAAAACAAAACTCCTGTCGTCGTATTTCGTCCCTATCTCTTAGCTCTTGGTGCTTTTCATATTTGTATGAATAATATTTATGTCGTTTCAAAGCTCGTAACGCTGTGGTGTGATCTAATCCTATGTCATCCTCAAGTTTCCTTGTGCTGATCTTCGCATCATTTTCTTCCACGCACAATAAAACTTGCAAGTCCCTATCATTTCTTGCATCTCTTCTTTGTTCCTGCCTTTCTTCACATCTGCAGTTATTTATTACAGTGCCTTTTGTCTCAAATTTCTTGATAGTCCTTTCGACTGTAGATTTTGCAGGTATCGGTCTATTCGGATACAGAGCAGCAAACATGTCTGACACATTTTGATAACTATTTCCTTGATAATACCATTTAATCATCAATATTTTTTCTTCAGAAGTGTAATTCATGGCTAATATTTTCGATCTACGAGTTTTTATAACAATAAAGCACACATTTCAAAATGACAATTTCATTTGACAGTCATCTTTTACCTTGACTGGTGCCCGCAAATACAGGGCCATAAAAAGGAGAAATAGTTAAAAAGAAATCGGCGATAACCCGTAAACGGGCTCATCAAAAATATCTAAAGTTATTCTTTTGAATGTGGGTTTTAGTGCTCTTTAATAAACCTAAATAGAATTTTTCTCTAAAATAATTAGGGAAGCCAATAATTGACCTCATTTAAAATTACATGGGATTTCCTATGTCCCGCTCGACGATGCAACACCCGGTATATGGAAAACTATACATGGAAAATTTTTGGAAATTTGACATTATGCTAATGTTACTGGGGGCAACTCGGCTAAAATATTCTCAATAGGGTGGCACTTCCGGTTATACCGGAAAGAGGTGTCAACTTGCTTATTCGATATCGAACACCCTGTATATTATTACATTTTTGAATTATTCGTAATGTTCTAGGCAGATTTTGAATATCATGTCCTATACCCAAGTCTAAGCGTTTTTGACATATTTAACGTTTTACGTCAAAAAGTGACGTTTGCAGGCCCTTAAAATAATTATCAATGTTTTCTATAAGGAAGTCTTTATTATTTAATTTGGGTTTGATTCCTTGTTTAGAAGGACCTGCTTTAAAAGATTTTTTATAATATTTTGATAACTATTAATACAGGGTTGAAGAGGAAAGAAAAATCCAAAATTCTTCATAAATATTTAATATCTTGCTCTACGCGTTTCGGTTTCTTAAACCATTTTCAAGAGCTGTATAATATAATCACAAACTTTACATTAAGGACCCAAACAAGTTCACCATGGCGAACACAGGTTAACTTCCCCCGGAGATATCTATGATTCAATTAATACAGGGTGTTCATACAATAAGATTAAAAATGAAATTAAGGAAACTGCAAGAAATCTATATTTTCAAATGGAAACCCCTAAATTTTATAACTATTACTTATTAAGCATTAAAAATAAGGGTAAGTTTGTATAAGGTTATCCGTTCGGAAAATTTGTGGTTTTCGAAATATTGCCAATTTAATATTTTTATATGGCAATTTTACTGCGGAATTAAGTTTAATTATTTCCAGTTTGCTATAAAACAGTAAAATGTTAAAGAAATGTATGAAACTGCCACTTACCATTTGAATATTATTAATAATCATGCCGGGGAGCTTAAATTATACAAACGAGGATTATTCAAACTTATTTATTATTTACGGAGAATGTGATAAAGTTATATCAAGAACATGTGACACATTTGCCATTCGATATCCGCAAAAACAGATTCCATCACAATGTGCTATTAATCTAATTATAGAAATTTTTATTTCAAATAAGCAAGTTGACTCCTACTTCTGGCATAACCGGAAGTGTCACCTTATTGAAAATGTTTTAGCCGGGCTTCCCCCACAAACATTAGCATACTGTCAAGTTTTCAAAAAAATTCTGTGTGATATATTTTCCATATAAATAGAACGAAGCGGTTCCTGGTGGGACACCCTGTAGGTACCACCTAAATACATTTAAGACACATCATGTTTCAAATGTAAATGAGTTTGTGCCAATAAAGTAAATATATTTAAAATTATATTTTATACAAATATTTAAAGACTATTAATTTGACAGAATTATTTTTTTTTGTCTCGACATAATATTCACACTGTTTACTTAATACTGCTGGAAGGTGACGCTGGAGTTGATTCTTTCCGAATCTAGGCATACGTGCTAGCCCTGTATTGACCAGAACTAAACAGTTCGAAAGAGCGGGTTTTAGCATTATTTGCTTGATCATGCCCTATTATAGTTTACGACTAATATAATTTAGTCGTGGCTAAAGATTACTAGTATTTGCTAGGGAATAAAGTAGCACAACATAAGCATGTCATTTTTTGTTTTAAGGTACATATGTTAGGTCAATGTTGGACTGTTGTTAAAATATTATAGAAATATTTCTACAATACTATAGTAATGTTATATACGGGTGGCAATTCCACTCATATATAAATTGTCCCATTTAAAATGTCAAAAATCGTAGTTTGCTGTCGGATAAAAAGGAAGGAAGAGGAAATGTAACTGGATAAAAAAATCGAATATATATTTTCTGCTCCTCCAATCGTTACCGTGCTAACAATTGCATTTTAAACTAGTTATTAAATCATCTGTCAGGCAATTGTCACAAATACTAAATAATTGTTTAAGCTGTTCTAAAGTCGATTTTTAAATAAAAAAAAGTATTTTTTAACATGCAGCGGTTTGGGACAATTAACGAAAAGGAAATAAATAACGAAATAGAAAATTCCATTCCTATTCGTATATAATATCCGGCTAAATCTGAGCTCTTATGGTATTGCTTGTGGCCATTTGAAAACGAAACAGAGCCAATTTTGGGCACCCCAGGTTTTAAAAAAAGAACGCTCGAACCCGTCGATTTTTGATTATATGGGAAAGTTTTTTTTGGCTTTATTACTCCCTCAAGTCAAAACCCTAGCGGGGGCGACAACTACCCTCAAAATTTTAAATATAATGGTGGGTCGAGTGATATTTTGTTTTAAAGGTACCTACTTTTATGTAGAGTATATCCCCAGAGTTTAACATTGCTACTATCTACTTAGCCTGTACAGTGGCTCACCAGAAGTACAAAAACAGGTTGTTTTTACCTTTTTTATTTAAAAAAAAAATTCTTACAAGTCGGTCCAGTAAATGCTGGAAATGCTGCCCCCGAGCTCCATGCAATAGTAGAGATATTGTTCACAACGCTCTCGTATATTTTGAAGCGTCTCTGGGGTGATTTGGCGACATTCATCGATTATCTGTTGTTGTAGGTGTTCCAAAGATGTTGGCTGTGGCATAAATCTTAGTTTTCAAGTGGCCCCGTAAAAAAAATATAACGGGCTTAGATCCGGGGAACGTGTGGGCCACTCAATACTTCCTCTCCTTCCAGTCCATTGTTCTGGAAACATTTGGTTCAAATAGTGACGAATAGTGAGTGCAAAGTGGGGTGCTGGAATATTAAGTGGTTTTCTATGTACTGATCGTCATTCTCAATCATTTCTACTAACGCTGGATAAATGGCGTCTTGTAATAATTCCAGATACATTTTGCTGTTAAATTGACAAGTAAAAAAAGGGGCCTATTATACGCTTACCAAAAATGCCAGCCCAAATATTCAGTTTTTCCGGATGTTGCGTATGCACCTCACGAAATATTCTGGGATTTGAATCAGACCAACGACAGTTGTGACGATTTACCGTACCGTTTAGGAAAAAAGAGCATTTGTCAAAAAAACATACGTTGAAAAGAAAGTTCTGATCATTTATTGCCCGTTCACTCATAATTTCACACAATTGCAATCGCCTATCAAAATCGTCTTCGTTAAGTTCTTGTACCAGATGTATTTGTAATGATGAAACTTGTGTTGCTTTTTAACCCTTACGCTCCAGGGTGTCACATTTGTGTGGGTCTTATTTATATGGTCTATAAGGCGGAAAATAATATTTTTGCTATTCACTACCATACGATACGATTGTGCTAGACCCGATTTAACTGCTCTGCAGCGCGTCGTTTAGAAATATCAACATTTCGCGGTGTCACTCAAGGTTAAAAGTGCGAATTTCTTGTTTTCTCAATTTCTTTGGCATTGTAATGGATACTAGAAGTAAGTATTATTTAAAATTATAGTTAAAACAATATTTGTAGGAATTAAGTATTCAGTAGGAGTTGTTTAACTACTTAGGTAATAAAAACATTAATATTTTTTTGAGGTTATGTTTACACGCAGATGTTTTAAGGCAGTGTCACGATTGTGACGTTAGGGAGCCAAACGTTAACATATTAGGCGGGAAAGGTGATTTATTTGCATTGTTGGTTCCTTTTTTCAGAGTCCAAAATTAACTTGGAGAAGCTTGCTGAAAACCCAGATAGTGTTTACGACCCTACTTGATGAGTTGGAATCGGATTTTGAGATTGACAGCGACGTCGACGATGATATTTTTGAACCACCGATATCTTCTTCTGGCGCTCAAGACGACTCTGGAACTAGTAGCAGGAAGAGGATCCTGGGCCAAGTACCAGTAAAAAGCCACAAAGCCACAAAGCCACTGGCCAAAAATGGATAAAAATGCCATTTGACGGAAAACAAATTCCACAACGTTCCAGAAATGATAATTTTCAAGATATTTTAAGCCCTTGGGGCTACTTTAGTAGGTACCTAAATGAAGAGTTTTTTGAAATGGGCGCAGAATTAACTTCTCAATATTATTTGCAGCAGACTGGCTTGGAAATCAAACCAAGCATTACTTCTGAAGAAATTAAACGATTTTTTGGCATGCATGCAATCATGGGATGTTTTAAATTTCCCAGAATCCACCTGTATTGGAGCACGAAATATCGGTTACCCATATTGGCCGACGCAATGACGAGGGACAGATTTTATAAATTGCGTACTAATTTCCATGTGGTAAATAACTTATCGGTACCCAAAGAAGTCCAGAGACAAAATCATCTCTGGAAAGTTCAGCCAATGATTGATCGAGTAAGAGAAAGGTGCAAGGAAATACAAAGGCCGCTGCAAGGCTCTTTTTCAATTGATGAACAAATGATACCATTTTTGGGCCGATGTCCTATCCGTCAATTTGTAAAAAATAAACCTAGACCCGTTGGTCTTAAGAATTTTGTTCTTACCACGTCATGTGGTACAATATTGGATTTTAAAATATATCAGGGTTCCCTTACACCATTTGAAAACAAAGAATTGGGTCTAGGACCGTCTGTTATTCTACGTTTAGTACAAACCTTGCCCCCAGAAAGTTTTATTTTTTTTTTATCGGTACTTTTCGACGATACCATTACTTGAAAAATTGGCAGAATTAAAAATAGAAGGAACAGGAACTATCATGACAAATAGAATCAAAGGGTGTACTTTTAGTAAAGATACAGAGATGAAGCGAGGTCAAGCAGAACAGTACGTCAAATCTGACCAAAAAATATGTTTGACAAAATGGAAAGATAATAAATCCGTTGTCATGGCATCAAATGCATTTGGGATCGAACCCACACATAATGTTAAAAGGTGGGATAAAAATGAAAAAAAAAATACATAGAAGTATCCTGTCCAAATGTGGTTAAAATGTATAACGATAAAATGGGCGGAGTCGATTTATGCGATCAAATGACTGAATGCTACAGGACCTTCTTCAAAACTCGAAAATGGACCTTCAAAACAATTTTACACTTATTTGACATAAGCATAGTTAACAGCTGGATGGAATATCGAAAAGATTGCGAAGCAAACAAGTACAAGTCAAAAGAGATCATGGATTTCTTAGAATTTTGATTAAATTTGGGGGAATTTCTAGTGTGTGGAACAAAAAAAAGAAAATATCGACGATCCACCAGAAGATAAAGACGCCAACCTCAGTAACAAAAAAGTTAGGTATTCTTCATTGCCTTGCAAAGATAAAAGGTTTGATGGATTCAATCATTGGCCAGTACATGAAGATAAAAAAAATCCTAACACTTGTCGCCTAGAAAAATGTCAAAGTCGATCAAGAATAAAGTGCGATAAATGTAATGTGTACCTTTGCTTAAATAAAAACCAAAACTGTTTTTTAGATTTCCACACCAAAAAATGATTATTACGATTAAAATTTAATTTTAAACTATAAGTTGTTGGATCTGTCACAATTGTGCGTGTATGTACTTGGCTCCCATATAACACAATTGTGGATGTCCTGAAAATCCTGTTAGGAATAAATTTAAAAATTTGAAAAAATTTCATATTTCTAGTAGGGTCACAACTAAGTTAAATTTCAAAAATTAGCTGAATATCTCTAAAAACTGAATCTCGGGAGCGTAAGGGTTAATATCGTTTGAACGCTGCTTCTTTTAACAACAGATGCTGATGCCAGCTTTCTTGTACTCAGTGTGGGGTCTTGAACAACATGCCCTAAAATCGCCACCTCTGTAGCTTCATTTACTACTAGATTTTCCACTTCACGTTTTTGTTAGCTACTGACCCAGTCTCCCGAAATTTTCGCACCAATTCCAAAATGTACTTTCGATGGACTTGTCGATTTTGATGTTAATGGTTTAACAGTTGGGAAGTTCTATTAGCACATTCATTGTTCGCAAAAAATAATGAAATGATTTGCACCTTTTTAGCAATTTAGTAACCATTATCACTTTTATGCCGATTCTGTAACGAAATTTACTAAACCCCACTACTTTACCGCGACCAAAGGATATGATCTGCAACAATGTTTGAAGGCCACAGGAATAAAACTAGAATTGTCAAAAAAGCTAATGCTATTTATCGTTGTCATTCTTTGTAATAAAAAAGGTAAATACAACCTGTTCTTGTACTTTTGGTGAGGCTAAGTAGATAGCAGCGATATTAAACTCCGGGGTTATACTCTACATAGAAATACCTTAAAAACAAGTTATCACTCGACCCCCATTCCATTAAAAGTTTTGGGGGTAGTTGTCGTCCCCGCTAAGGGTTTCACTTTCAGGGGGCGAAAATGCCAAAAAAATGTTTCCCCCTATAATCAAAAGTCGACGGGTCCGAGCGGTTTTTTTTTAAACCTGGTGTGCCCAAAATTATTGGCTTTGCTTCGCTTTCACCCTGGATATGTTATTTATTTTATTTATTTATTTTTCTACAGATAATTTTCAGACCTAATTACTGAGGAGCATAGCGCGCACAGACACCCATACATACAAATAGAGAAATTTCAAAAAACTTATAGGTACTGTCCTAATTCTGATTTCTAACTACAATACCTCACCTATAATAGCTCTAATTTGCTTCTGACTAATGTTGAAAATGTCAAATCTTAATGGACTGTTATTAGATAATCCACACATTACATTAATCGGTGCATTACTACAAGACATATTTAGATAAAATGTTAAATGCATTTGTAGTTCTATATGAGGGTGTGCCGTAAAATTACCTTTACAAGGCAACTTTACGTACCATGGTGCGAACGGCAGCTCTTGTGTCGGAGGCTCAGACTTCTTGCCTTTAGCAGTTGTACACTTTTTTGATGTCTTAGACGCCACCTATTTTAAATGGTTAAAAAACTAAATACTTACAAAGCGTTTCAAAATAGGAAAACTGCTTGCTTCTAAAGATGCTAATAGTTCGTCGTGCAGTACAGTGAGTAACAATAAAACACAGATATAAAACAACAATGGGAATTAATTTATTTAGATCATCCAACTGGATTCCACCAACGAGATTAAATATTGAAATCAATAACTAAATTAAATATTAAAGTTAAAAAAATTATATATTCATGGGAAGACCTGAAGGGTTTTACTCGCCTGGTAACTGGTTATCACCTATAGTTTATGAAAAGGGGAAAAGAGAATGTTCTAGAACCTTCATACTTGTATGGTCATAATACCTAGATTCTTTCTAAATGTTACCAAGGTGGTATTACAAATTAATGTTAATTTTAGAGTGAAATTTATGGTGTTAAGGTTATAAAGAAATTTAAGATTATCCCAATACACTGGCCTTATTTCCCAGATGTTCCAAATCCCATGTGGCTTTGTATCAAATTAATAGGCACCCTCGCTCCAGTCTGGTGGACCCGAACAGTACAAGACAGCACATATTTACAGGTTACAGGGCATGCGGTCTATCAATGAAGAGCCAATTTCAACACGTGGTCAAATGGACTATGATTATATAACGTCTGTTACGTATTCAACAATAAACGCTTCGATAGAAGCAAAAGGAGAATTGTAACTAAAATATAAAAACCCTAAAATCGAAACAGCGAATTAGAAACCTGGTTAAATTAAATCGAAAATATATCCTACCTCATTGGTTGTCCGGTGCTACCATCTCAAAAAAAAAAAATACCAAGGAATGAGGCCTCATGTGCAAATCTAAAAATTAAATTGCACATGTTGTAGAAAATTGGAGGTTATAAAAAAGAGAAATTAAAGAGACACAAAAAAAAGAATGGAAGAAATCTTACCATCAAAGAGATGAGGACGCTCTACTACCCCTGAGGTGCCAACTAAAGTTGGGGCGGCGGACCTGTTCAAATCACATAATAATGGGCTCCTTTTAAAAACCGCCGACTTCCACCTTCAAGGATTATCTTAAATGAAGTGAAGTAAAGTCACAACCCCTTCAAAAAGGTAAAGATCAAATGACAGGTGTCCCTTAACTGTCATGTCAAAAAAATTGGTACGTTCAGACAACTGATGAAAGTGATCTCAGTTCGATAAAATGACAAAACCAAACAAACTGGGCATGTGGAAAACTACTAGCAGTTTACCCTGCATAATATGTAATTTAAAAATAAATAATGGCATACCAATTTATCGAATGGTGAAAGGTGCAATATCATCAATGCTCTAGAGTGAACTAACCAACTCAACGAACATACTTTAAGCCAAATAAACTACTGACCGGTTATCATAAATGAACATAACCCCGAATTTTGACAATAAAAATATATAAATATTCAGATATCTACTTCGTTCGAGTTAATTAATAAGAAAAGGAATGAAGGATGTACAAAGAAAATATTCATGATAGGACCGTGGCCTGTAAAACATGAACATCTGTACCAAAGCACTAAACTTAAAATCCACAGAAAACATAGAAAGGTAATGTAAACAAATATCTTACACAAAACCATGTAGCATCCTATAAATATACATCTATAGCAAAAATGAATGCTACAAGGGAACATTAAAGTTAAATTTTTGGGAGAGTTTTACATCATTACATGGGCTCCATACTATACTAGCTTACTCTAAAATAGGGCTCGGAATTGTATTCGAATAATTCGAATATTCGAATATTCGACTATTCTAAATTAGAATTTTTTGTTAGTTAAAAAATTCGACTATTCGAATATTTGACTATTCGAATATTCGACTATTCGAAATTCGAATATTTGACTATCCGAATATTCGACTATTCAAGTATCTAATATCAAGTTCTCATATCTTGAAATAATTTAACAGAATTATTTATTTGTCTTCTTACTTTATTCGACACAATGCACATTATTGATATTCGATAATTTAGATATTAAAAATGACTAATACTTAAAAATGTTCCTTTATTATGTTTAAGCAGTTAAACCACTTCTACCGTCATTAAGCTGATTAAAGTGATTAAGCAACTGTATTTCGATATTTAAAGAGACGACTATTCGAATATTCGACTATTTGACTATTCAAAGATATTCGAATATTCAAATTACCTATTCGACTATTCGAATTATTCGACTACATTCGACTATTCGAATTATTCGAATTATTGGAATTATTCGACTATTCGAATTATTCGACTATATTCGACTATTCGAATAACATACCAAACGACTATTAGAATATTTATATTTTAAAAATTCCGAGCCCTACTCTAAAACACAACATACGTATGCTATAAACAGAAGTCTGATACAATTCAAATTTGTAAAATTTTTACAATTCCTTACAATAAATCCGTACATTCTAGATGCTTTTCCTGATATATTCAAAATGTGTACCTATTTTAAATGATAGTCGAAAAGGTTACCCCTAGATCCTGGAGTTCTTCAACACTTGCCAAAACTACAGTATCCATATGTTATAAACCAGTATTAAAAAATAGATATTTTTTGTATAACTGAATCTTAAATGCATTTATAAATAATGGACAGCAACAGCAGACAGAATTGCGACGGGTCTATACTCATTTATTTCCGCTTTATAGCCTTTCTTAAAAATCGTGCATATTTTTACTTTTCTTCCATTCGTTTGGACATGTGGTTGTTCTTAAAGCAAGGGCATATAAAAATGTGAGCTGTTATAAATATATTAATAATTATTTGTAATATAAAAAAAAGTATCTGAAAGAAAATGTTAAAAAAATATTAATTTGTTAAAATATTTTTTTTAATAATGATATGCTACTAGGGGAAAGTGTGCGAATATTCAGAGGAAAAACAGCGAATGAAATAATTGGCACAAGAATATACGGCATACATGACATATATATTTTTATGTTTTCGTACAAACTCATTTGAATTGTAAGTAATGCAAAATACGTGAACTAGTCATTTTGCTTTTGTTCAAAATCAAAAAATATTGTCGATTTATCGGACTCCACGTAGAAAGTTGCTTTGAAAACATAAACTTTTCTGTTTAGTGTTAGTTACTTTTTTCTTCAAATCAGTGTGGTTTCTTCAAAAGTCAACAATTCCTGACTTTATATTTTGCTAATTAAGCGAACTTTATGGTTTCAATTCCATTTCATGGAGCTCGCAATTTTTCAATATAAATCGAATGATAAATAATAAGCCCATAACGAATCCATAAAACATATTTTTGAAAAATATGAACTTGGGCGAATTTTTGGATATTAAATATTTATTTTAATCGTATTTTCCTGCTAATTGTCTTGTCTAAACTGAACACGCCATTTTGGTAAGCTTTTATAACATGAAAACAGAACAAGCAAAACTTCTTCACATTTGAGCAGATTTACCCTCTTAATAAAGCAAGAATAACAAGACAAACTTTTAACAATCCTGTTTAGGTTTTATTGATCCAAAGCGTCAATATGAACTTTAGCAAACTAAACAGACTTACACAAGCCTTAGATTTTAGCTGATTTTGCTCAAGCAATAAGCAGCCTTTACTACTAATTAATTAAATACCCCTAAGTGTCTGTAGATCCTAGACATCAGTGCATACAGACGCTCCTGTAAAGAAATTAAACACATTGCTACAAGATTATTGGATTTACTTTAGTTAATAGAGCAGTTAGAGTATTAATTAAATGAAAGACTGGATGAAAGTGAGTTAGGGTTTTATGTTAAATAATGAGTATCAGTGATTTTAATTTTGCATAAATGTTTGTTCAGGTTAGCATTCTGGTTTGGCAAGATTTTTTATTTAAAACTAAGGAAATGATCTGCAAATATATTTTTGATAATAGTTTACTTATGTTTTTACGTTTGCAAGATAAAATTTTATTTTTGTTTTCATTCTTCAGATCTGTCTCTCTCATCTTTTAAGAAAAGCGAACAAAATTGGGTATACTTAATAATTGTACAAATCGACAACACAGTCATTACTGTTTGTATGATCTACAGGGCGATGGTTTTCTAGGAACATAACAAGTCAAGAGGTGAGCTAGTAGCCTCTGCCTTTGTTTGCTCCCTTAGTTTATCTTACCAAGAACAAATGTTCTTGAGAGCTATTGTGATTTGCACGGATGGATCTACCTACACATACCAAAACCTGTATAGTATCAAGTACCCTTCTTACGTTTTCTATTATTAATATTATTGTATAAGGACAAAAATATTTAGAACGTGGTCACGCTCAGATAGAGTCTGACTCAGTTCATACAGTTATTGAAAATAAGTTAAAATACTGAGTTATTAATATTTCATCTGACAATGTTGTTGTTGCAAATGAAGAACGACAAAAGCAACGAAGTTAATTACTTGTAATTTAATTTTTTTGTTTTTTTGGGCCTGATTCTCTCACAGCAAATGCAATAAGATATTTACCAGATTGGAAAATTTTATTATACAAATTAAATATTTGATATTCCAGAACATCGAACTTTTTTTTTTAACAAAGATTTTAAAATTTTTTTTTTTTAATTTTTCTGTACAAATACAAAAACATTCGTACTGGTAAATTTTGTCGGCTTGAATAGATTTTTAAAGTAAATATTAAGAAGGTAATCAAATACAAATTTTTGAAGCAAACTTTAAACCCTTTTTCTCTTACCTTTGCAAAAAAGTTCTCAGGAATGCTAAGGGATCTGTAAAATTTTTTACAGCTAGACAGAAACACAATAGATATTATTTAATAAAACAAAACAAAATACTTTCACTCACCAGCTACTACGTCACATGCCACAAACAAACAACCCACACCACCATGCCACAACTTCATAAACAACTACGGTTTAACAGTTCACTATCACTGGACTTGGATAATTTTAAAAATAGGACAGGTCGACAGAGGAACCAAAAAAAAACAGGGGAACCCCCGTAGAATCAGGAATAATAATACTCACACTAACAAAACTCGTAGCGCCATTTTTAGAATTGTCTTGAGCCTTGATACTACATCGTTCGGAGGTTAAATTACAATTTTATTTCGATGTTTCGATATTTAAAATAAACATGGATGTTATCAAAAAGACATCGATGTTTTTTGCCCATCCCTATTCTAAACACACGGACCAAAAGTACTTTTTTTTTTAAAGGATTTTAAATTTGATTAACAAAACGTTTCAAATCTATACACAAAATGACTATGCTGCCCCTGACTATATTTTAACAATTTTGTCTTTAGAGTTAAATCAAGCATATAAAGTTTACTATCATGCTAGAATGTCAAGTTTCTACCCTGTACAGTTTCTTTCATAATTAAAACAAAACATCTTAAGGAGGAAGACCGTAGCTCCGTGAGAAAGCATTTCTCGATATGTACCTACATGTTTATAGAAAAAAATATAATTAGATTAGGCCCCGTAAATATGGCACCCTAATTTCGGGACCCCCTTTATATTTACAAAACTCATCAAAATATTTTTCGAAGCTGAAATTTTACAATGGTGTAAAACTTATGAGAGTACGGTTTAACATGCAATGCAACCTTTCAAACATAGTAGGTTACAGTTTCCACATTCGCTTATATCGTGCGATTATCATCACAGTGTGCGGCTGTCAGTAAATACTGGCAATATCAATCAATTAGTAATTTCGTCATCTTTAACAGTCGTTACAAGTAATTAGATTTATCGCTAATTTATCCCATTTCTTAAATAATTCACGCAATGGATTTTACGGAACAGCAAAAAAAATTCATTGTTGAAGCGTATTTTCGAAATGGGGTTAGAGTAAATGGTAAATGGCAATACAATCAGCGTTTATGCATGGGCGATTTTCGCGAAAATTTTTCTAACGTTGCTTCTACTACTGGGGATTTTTACCATTACCTGAGAAGAACCGTGGCTCTGTTTATGGAAACAGGTTCTATGTAACATAAAAAGGAAGCTAGGAGACCATCTGTAAGAACAGAAGAACGTGTTGCAAACGTTCTTGAAATAATGCAAAATACGCCAAAAAAATATATAATACGCTGGTGTAAAGAAGTGGGAAGATCTTATGGAACATGCAGGAATGTAGCAATTTACATAACGTTAGCTGAAATATGGGGCGAACGCACTACTTTTGCTGTTCTGTGGATTGATGGCGCTAGCCACCGCCGCGTAAAGTTGAATCACATATCTGCGTTTCTGGTTCCCGTGAAAGCGCAGAACGCCCATTTGTACTTTTTGGCAACTCTAATGGCCGTATTCGCCGTTTTAGCATTTAAGCATGGCTTAGATAAGCGAGGCTGAAGTACAAAGCTGCGCTTAAAATATTATGATATTCGCCGTAAAGAAATAATCTAAGCTTTGTTAAGCCTAAAATAGATTTGGCAACGCCTAAAAATTATTGAAAAAGCTAGGTCAAGGATAAAAAAGAAAAGAAACTTTTATTTTAGTTGAAACTAGCCTCTAGCCTCGAAGTCGACACCTGTTTTTTTTGGATAATTTTGATTCAGCTTGTTTATTTTATGTTAAAAAATATGTGTGATAGCCAAGAGACTCGAGTACCAAACTTTTCAATCTCTGAAAGGGCTCATTTGATGCGTATAATCGCATATAAATTTGCATCTATACTAGAAGACAATAAAAAACTGACAGAGCCCTTTAATAAGTAAAGAAAAAGCCTGGCAAGACATTGAAAAGGAATTTAGTGCCTCTTCCACCAATAGCCCTTTCAGGAAGGCTAGTTGTTTGAAAAAGTGTTATGAGAATCGTAAAAAAGAGTTGAGGAAGTTCGTGGAAATCCAAAATCAATTATATCTAAGATATCGATATCGTCTTCCAGCATAATTTCATCTTCTATTTTCATCATCATTATTATTATTAAGATTCACCCTCCCACAAAATTCAAAAATCTACCTTCCTTATGTGTTGTGGGAATATAAAACAAAGATTACAAAAAACACCGACAACAAAAAATAACACCAATAACAAAAAATGAGGTTATGATATCTAACTAAAAGCCAGGCTTAAACATAAAGCCGCCAAATTTGGGCGCTTAACTTTAAGCAAGCTTAAAGGCGTTTGAGGTTACGGAGCATACAAAATCGATGCGTTAAGCGAGCTTAACTCTTAAGCTTGGCTTATCGGTATACGGCGAATATGGGCCTATGTGTAAACAAAGTTGTTTGGAATTATTTGATTTATTTCCTTATGTAATTTAGGTTCTGGTAAAAACCCAGGCTCTTGTTTGTTCTGATCGTTTGGATCCTTTATGTTGTGTCTCTGTTCTCTTCTTCTTCTTATTTTCCTTTGTAGGGGTTTATGTTCAGTTGGCAACATTGAGTCAGCCGATTTTGCTAGAGAAGGGGGTGGTCTTACTTCAGAGTTCTTGCGGATGCGTTAGTGTTGGGAAAAACCGATGATTTTAATAATCGAGTAGTCACTACTCGAGCGATTTCAATAATCGAGCGATCGCTCGAGCGATTTATCACTTGAAATTCCGGTTCAAGTATCAAGTAATGAATGAGTATCGGGTAGGTACTAGGTAGATCGCTTGCCGCTCGATTCGATAGCGAATGAAGCCGAAGGCAAGCGATCACCACCGATTGCTTCTTGACCGCCAGGCGCAAACGTTTACATTACAGGTGCTTCTATTTATTTAGTATTATTTAAGGGATTATAGGCGTTGGCGGTGATTGAAATTTAGTAAGACGAAATTCAGTGGCGTATCATGCGACCTGGTTCAAAAAAAAGATCTGCTGTTTGGAATTATTTTACAAAGAATGCCGATAACAATAAGTTTGCCACTTGCAATATATGTAAAAAAATACTTTCTTTTTACGGCAGTACCACCAATTTAAAACAACATTTAACTCGTATTCATCCACTTATAAAAGTTGATGATGATCCTCCGAGAGAAAATGATGATGAAAATGGTGAGGTTGCTGCTACATCTAATTTACCTGGTACAAGTACCTTATCCTCATCCTTGACAGCGATACCTTCAGGGAGTAAAGAAGTAGATGCTGAAAAAGTTTTTAAACGTCCTGCAAAACAATTAAAACTTTTTGGAACTAGAAGCGCATTATCACAACAACATTTAGCGATATTAAACGAAAAGTTGGTAAAATTAATAACCCAGGATTACCAACCCTTGTCGCTAGTGGAAAATAAGGGCTTTCTGGAGTACACTCAAGCACTTCAACCGCTTTACAAGGTGCCTAACAGAAAAAAATTATCCCAAGAAATTTTGCCTAAACAGTATGCAGAGGCGGCGCAACAACTAAAAACTATTTTAAACCAAATAAACAGTATTGCGATAACAACGGACATGTGGACGTCAGACAGCAATAAAAGCTACATCACAGTGACTGTACATTTTGTAAATGAAAATGACAATAAATTATGTGCCCGAGTTATTTCAACAAAAGAAATGATTGTTTCTCATACCGGTGAAAATATTGCGTCAAGTTTAAATACAATATTTAATGAATGGGCAATTACAGATAAAATCGTGAAAATTGTGTCAGACAACGGCGCTAATATTAAAAATGCCATAAACGAACATTTAAAAAAATACCACCATCCGTGTGTTGCCCACACATTAAATTTGTCAATAAATGAAGTGTTGCGCTGTGATGAGACCTTAAGTGAGCTTCTAAGAAAATGTAGGGCGCTTGTTGGACACTTTAAGCATAGTGTATTAGCAACAAATAAACTGAAAGCAGTACAGGAACAGTTAAACTTGCCAATTTTAAAAGTAAAGCAGGATGTTCCAACGCGCTGGAATTCTTGTTACATTATGCTGGACCGGCTAAAACAATTAAAGGATCCTTTAAGTATAACAGTCACCAACCTAACAACCAGTGTAGAATTTTTGGGACCAGAGGAGTGGAATATTTTAAGGGACTGTTTGGATGTCTTGAAACCTGCCAATGATTTGACTAGTATTTTGTCTGGAGAAAATTATCCAACAATGAGCCTTGTGATTCCACTAATTAGAGGTTTGCAGACAACGTTAAAAACTATTAAATCTAAAACAGCTGTTGGTGAAATATTAAAAAATAAATTATTAGAAATAATTCAACGGCGTTTTGGAAACTTTGAGACTAATAAAATAGCAGCAAAAGCAACATTTTTGGACCCTAGGTTTAAAAAGTTAGCTTTTGGAAGCCAGGAAAACGCAAATATTGCTGAGAAATGGATAATGGACGAAATGCATTTAATTATATCTCGACAAAACAGACAGTTGGAGCATGAAGTAGTTCGCAACGAGCCAGAAATAGAAATAATTGCCGACACTGAACCGAACGATATTTGGGCGTATTTCGACAAAAAGGCTGCAGACCTAAAGACCTATTCAACACCTTCAACAATAGCCACCATTATGATTAAGCAATATCTACAAATGCCACTGCTGGAAAGAAAAAAAGACCCATTTGAATTTTGGTCAAAACATAAAAATATGTTACCAGAACTACATGAACTTGCCATTAAATATCTATGTATTCCCAGCACGTCAGTTCCCTCGGAAAGAGTATTTTCTAAAACAGGGCAACTTACTAATTTAAGAAGAAACCGGCTGTCTCCAAAAAATTTGGATATGATTATTTTTCTGAATTCATGTTTATAAATTATTGTAGATAGACTGTATTGTATGTAGACTTTATAAGTTTTCTGATAAAAGTTCCTGTTTAGATTTAAAAATGTTTACTATAGTTACCTACCAAAGAATTTGTCGATACATTTTGTTTGTTTTATTATATTATATTTTATTTTGATTTTATTTCTGTTGTTTTTAAGAAGTTTTTTTTGCGTTTAATAAAAAAATGTTGAATTTCTTGCATTTTTAATTTTTACGATCAAATACTTTAAACTACGCCGCTGACCGCTGACGCGACAGTCAAATATCCAACCATAATCCAAACCAAAACAACGAAACGCATGTCGCGATAGCGCCTTTTCTTTTATGTGCCGTTAACAAAGACGTATGTCGTGTAAGACTTCGGAGTATCAACTTGAAAACCGTCAAGCGATTGTGGCCGAGCGGGTATCGAGTGAAAGAACTTTCGCTTAGTGGTCAGTGCTTGTTGAGCGACGATTTTCGCTTGAAATTATAACTCGAGTAGTCGTGTCAATAACCGAGTGATGTCGGTTATTTCAATAATGGAGTACTCGAGCGGTTTTTCACTCGAGCGATCCCAACGCTAGATGCGATCTCCATTTTACTTTCTGAAAATACCTTCAGAGAAGAAGGTCGCCGTTGGGCCATTTTTTAAAAAAAAAAACAACAAGGTCTCACCCCCCTTTTAGAGGTAAGCTATTTTCTTTTCTTTTGTTTCTTGGTCAGCGTTTTGCGGGTACGGGTATTCAGTGGGTAATTTTTCTTTTTATTATTTTTAGGGGTTTTGTTGGTTCCGGCTGATATGCCGTTTTACCTTTGAATAGGTTAGGAACACCACATGGGATTTTAACATCCACATAAATAGCCCTTGAGCTACCAGGTTCCGGTTGGCCCACGTAAGAACTGATTGAATTGGTTACGAGCTATGTATGGACTAGATTTCACCTGGCCGACCATGAGCAGCTTTCAGGAGCCACATGGGCCGTGCCCAGTATAGTTGCCCCAGCAGAAGCGAGGGATTAAAAGTTTAAAAGGCTTGTATAAAGCGAACCTCAATTAAATTCATTTTGCCTTTTTAATTTAATTAGTACGTCGCAACATTTAAAGTTAAACAATAATTTTTTTTTTAATGTAAAGCCATCTTGACAAAGGCAACCCTTTTATAACCATATACCATCAAAAGATTTAAAAGGTTCTAGATTCTTCCCCGAGGTTATACATAAATTTTGTCTTAAATCCTTGCGTCCGGAAAGGCTGTCTTTTCATTCATTTATTTTCTATAATTCAAACTCAACTAAATTTTAAACAATTTGATACCAGATAAGGCTTAACAAACCCTCTTGCTATCAAGTAGCCTTTTTTTAATAAAGACTTTATTGTTTGTGTGGAAAAGCTTTAGTTTTATTTATTGCATATATTTCTCAAAAGAACTGATATACGGTATATTTTTCCTGGTTTGGACTTCGATCAAACCAGGTGGCGCCCAAGATAAACCAAAGACGGAGGGAAGGTGTAAGTATATGGACCACGACCTAGTGCCTCCACATAAAGAGCTACCGTCAGCAGATAGTGATAACCTGTTGTCCAAGACAACAGATTGCCATTGTCATAGGACTATTCTTAAAAAAGAGTTAAATGTGTTTTCTTATAAATTGCAAATATTCCAAGAAATACGAGCTGCAGATTTTGAAAGACGCAGGAATTACTGTCAGTGGTTTACCCAAAATTAATTGGAAATAAATAATTTGTTTGAGCTGACATTTTTTTCTGATGAAGCCTGTGAGTTTTCAGAATGCGCGCATCTGGAGTAGTGAAGATCATCATTTTTTGTAGAGTCCACATTGCACCCTCAATTGATGTCTGGTTGACCCTTTCCCGAAGAAGTATTGTTGGTTATATTTTTTTTCATTACAAAGTTATAGTACAGCGGTATAGGGACAATAATTTGAATCCATTTGTGGGGAGCAATTACTTGGCGATGAACTACATTCTGGTTATTTTTAGCAGGATGGTGCAACCGCCCATTCAGTCGCCGAATCTATTAACTACTTACGCAACTTTTTCGACGACAGATTGATCAGTTTCCGAACAGATATTGAATTCCCACCCAGATTACCTTGTTTGGTGGTTATAGATTACTTCATTGTTCCTTGTTTGAAGAATAATATTTCAAAAACACCAGTTTAAAATTTAGAACAGTTACAAGAAAGGATTACCCAAGAATGTGGTAACATTTCTTCAGAGATGCTGGTCAACGCTGTCGAAAATATGAAGAGACGTGTGAATTTATGCTTGGCGCATGGTAATAACCAATTTCAGCAATTTCTATAACTTTTATGTTCCTTTCTCTCGAACACGGGAACCTTAGTTCTCAGGGGGACGTATTTTTTTGCTATTGTCACCCCCGCTGCTAAAACCCCTACGATGGGGTGGTTTTCACCCTTAAAATCTTAAATGGAAAGGGGGGGTCGATGGATACCTTATTTTAAAGGGAATTCAATTGCCTTTCCAACGCGACCTTGCTCGTTGAATTTGGCTGACTACCTTTCGAGAAATTAGATGGTAAACAAATTTGTGCTTAAATGTAAACAAATAAATTGCAAAAAATACGCAAAAAAGGATACTATCTTAATAAAAGGAATTTGGAATTTCACTTGTTCAGTCGAAAAAACTCAGTTTGTTTTTGGCATCGATCAAATTCATAGTAAGAATAAAATTTCATTTTGCTTTACATTTCAGTGTGTTTAATAATGGATTAAAATGAAGTATAGTCTTCAAGAAAGGTTTGAAATTATTTCACTTTTCTTTAGAAGTAACGATTGTGCTCGAGCTGCCGCCCTGTCTTATAATGAATTCCATCTAAATGCACACTGGTCTCATGCTTACGTGCTACAATTAGTGGCAAAATTTCGTGAAACAGGATCAGTGCTAAACAAAAAAAGGATTGTTGAAAATCCTGTAAGAAATAAAGCTGTAGAAGTTGCAGTTTTGGGTCATATTGCCATCGATCCTACACTTAGCACGAGGAAAGTATCAGATGTATCGAGTGTTTCGCGTAGAACGATTCAGCGTACTTGAAGGACGCATAAGTGCCATCCCTATTAGATAAAACTGGTTCATGAACTTAATGAAGACGATGACGATCGCCGTTTGCAATTTTGCGAGTTAATGAGTGAAATGATCATTCGCAATCCACAATTTATTTTTAACATTTGTTTCTCCGATGAATGCACTTTTTTCTTCACGGTACTGTCAATCGACAGAATTGCAGGTATTGGTCGGATTCCAACCCTACAATTTTTAGAGAAGTGCATACTCAACATCCCGAAAAATTAAATGTGTGGGCTGGAATTTTTGGGGACCGTATTATTGGGCCGTATTTTATACCTGGAAATTTAACAGGTGAAATGTATCTGAACCTGTTGGAAACCACTATTAACTGCTTTAACGAATGCCACAGAAGAAAATGACCGTTATCGGCCAGAAAATATTTACTTTCAGCAAGACGAAGCACCCCCGCATTATGCGTTCCCTGTTAGACAGTTTTTGGATGAAAATTTTTCAGGAAAATGGATTGGAAGAAGAGGTCCTATTGAATGGCCTGCAAGATCTCCTGATTTAACGCCACTGGACTTTTTTTTGTGGGGACATTTAAAGTCTAAAACGTATGCAACCCAACCCAATTCTATGGAAGACTTGCGACAACGAATAGTGTACGAGTGCCGACAAATAACTCTCGCAATGCTCCATAATGTTCGCGAACAATTTGAGCAGTGCCTTTACAATTGCATAGAGGTTGGAGGTGGACATTTTCAACATTTACTTGATTGATACTAGCGGTAATAAGTTTTATTACTTTTAAATTTTCTTTTCTCTTTAGCCCTATTTCTTAGAAACTATCCACTCGATTTAAACGAGCAAGGTCGCATTGGGAAGGCAATTAAATTCCCTTTGAAATAAGGTATCACTCGACCCCCCTTTCCATTTAAGATTTTGAGTGTGAAAGCCACCCCGTCGTAGAGGTTCAAGCAGGGGAGGGGTGAAAATAGCAAAAAAATATGTCCCCCTGAGAACTAAGGTTCCGTGTTCCAGCGAATTTTGATTTATTTATTAATAAGAAAATAAACCTGGGAGGAAAGTTTTCGGCGCGTCACCCTGTATAAATTAAAAAATGCAGTCTTCCTCCACAGGTAAATGATCGTAAATGTAAATAGCATTTCCCTACATGTTTCGAATGCTTAAGCATTCATCATAAGGGGATACTAACACCGAGTTTAGCGAAACTGTAATGTAAGTTGTCTCAAGTTAACGAGTAGAACTCAACAGGATGAGAAATGTAAAGTTGAAGACTTGGTGTACTAAATGGTCATATTAACATTAATTCTATTGAAATTCAGATATAAGTGAAGTTTTAATATTATAAATGTGAAATTTGATTAGTGAAAAAACATTGTGGATAAAAGAAAATAAGTTAAGTTATAATATTTGAAGGAGAAAGGTGTTGTTATTACGAAAGTTTTAATTTGATATGAAGATTAAACATATTAACTTAATTGTTGAAGAAGTTATTAGTGCTGTTAACTAATATATAGGTATGGGGATATGCCCCATATTTTAGAAAAACAATAAAGTTGTTTTATGTAAAAATATATTTTCGAAAAAGAGTAGGTGATTATAAAAAAATTAATATAACCTGCGCTTAGTCACAACCGTGTTCTCTACCAAGAATCACGTTGCAGTTCAACAATTAAATCAATATTTTTAATCTTCGTATCAAATTAAATTTAAAAAACTTTTATAATAAAAAGCCTTTCTTCATCAAATGTTATAACTTAATTTATTACCTCTTATCCACAATGTTCTTTCACTAATCAAAGTTCAAATTTATAATTAAAACTTCACTTACCTCTGAATTTCAATACAATTAATAGTTACTATGACCATTTAGTACACCAAGTCTTCAACTTTACATAGATTCATTAATTTGCGACAACTTACATTACAGTTTGGCTAAACTCGATGTTAGTATCCCCTGAGGATGAATGCTTAAGCATTGGAAACATGTACGGAACTTTTATTTACTTTTAGAATCATTAAACTGTGGAGGAAGACTGCATTGTTTCATTTTTATATCACTTTGACTCCACTGAAAGTATGGACTATTTCTTCACTTTCTCTATATTCTTACTTGGTTAAGTTTGTAACAACAAGAATAAATTTGTATTTGTTACTTATTTTGTTATTCGTCAGTTTGGCAGATCATGTCATAATATGAAGTTGACCCAATTTTAACTTGGATTTGGTAAGATATATCGTCCCCTTATAATTGTGATCTAAACCAAGCCCAACGTTTTTCAGTCCAAGCCCTCTTGAATGAAAATAATTGTTGCTCGCACGGTATCTAACTTAAGAATGGTTGTACTGTTCAAATATCTATTGACGGGAATCTGGGCCACTAGTTCTGAATATAATAGGGTGGCATCGTTCTGTCCGCAGGGATAATTATTGTGGGTCACTTTTTTTACTAAGAACCTAAAAGTATCCTTGTAAAAATTCTAAACGAGGTTAATTAAATATCTTATTAAAAAGGCTTGAACAAAACCTAACACAGTGCATTAAATTTTCAAGAAAACAATTTAAATACAAAATGCATTTTCCAAAGACTTTCAGACCATTAATCAACTGCCTTTATTAAATTTCCTTTAAAATGTATTACCCGTCCTCCAGCTTTATCATAGATCCTTAAAATAGGGGAAAAGGTTCGAATAAATCAGCGCGCTTTAGCAGAGGTTAAATTCAAAAAGAAATATTGTGGTGCGTCCAGGGTTGCCACCCGTGCGGTTTTCGACAGGGCAGACTGGTTTTACAAAGTTGAACGGGAACGTATCCAGATCACCGCCTGACCGAATAATGTCAAATGCTCGGTTAATTTGTTAATTTAGAAATAGGAAAGGTAAAATTATGATTTTTGATTACTTTATATTGTAAATAAATTGTTATTCGTTTACAGTACAATTGTTTACTCTAAGAATATTTAGTTTTATGCAACTTTTTATACAGGGTGAGGATTTTAAGGTGCTACAATGATTCAAAAAGCGGCTGGAAATATTTTATTCAAATTTTGGGACACCAATAGGAAAACTGGGGATATATTTTATTTATCTTCTTTACATTTACCCCCTTCCTCCTCCACATTTTATCTGGCTGATGACAGATTTGAAATGTTAAAAGGAAATGCATTAGTGTTTTTCGATAATTCGATTCTTCGTCAACAACTGTGTAAGTAAGCAGAAAATTGTTACATTTACTCTACAAGTTGCTCAGCTACGAATTTTTGAATAAAGAAGAACACCTGAAACTACATATTTCAAACTAGGATATCTACTCCTACTGATTATTGTTTATCAAAATCTTTAATTATTTTGGTATCCTAGGATAGTACTTCTGACTTTGACAAAGTAGTAATCTGATTCGAAAATATATTTTGAGTTTGATAACGTTTTTTATTCAGCGCAATTTTGGAACTTTTATACATTGAAATAGACATAATTCTGGGAGAATGTAGAAGGAACTACTTATAGCTGCGCAATTGTGGGCTTGTAGGTTTCCCGCCATTCAAAAATCTCATATGGCATTTAAGTAATTAGAAGATCGAGGACGCAATACCGGAAACCTTCGAAATAAGGAAACTTGCTCGTGATTCAGGAATGTGCCAAGAATCGGTACTTGCTGTTTTAAATATTTTTGTTTAAATTTATCACAACTAAAATTAGATGCGATGAAGCCGATTTAAGTTCAGGTTCCTCTTCCTCTGTCTCAGAGTTGGGACTAGTTTCATCCGTTTCTTGGATCTCTTTAATACACTCGATGATAGTCAATTCTGCACTTCGTCGCCTTCAGGAGAAAGTCGCTTAACTCCTTGTAATGAAATTTTACAGGAGGAAGAAAAAACATAATAAACGTGACATTTTATACAATATTATTATTATTGCTATGCTGTTTTGTTAAAAATATGCAATATTTAAAGAGAAATAAAAAGCAATTTAATTTTTTTTTAAATGCTAGCAACAAATGGAGATACGCAGTTTTCGGGTTTAAAAATATGGAGATACGTATTATTCACATACAATCAAAATAATAAAAGTATCTTTAATAATAAATGTTTTTAGTCAAGAACGTGCATGTATGAATAAATAACAAATCAAATATACTTATTAGCTAAATACAAATATTAATTTTTGTTAAAAGAAAACTATTCATGAGGAAGGCTATCATAAAAGCAGTGATAATCTGACAACAAGCTCTTCTTTAAAATTTGAAGATGTCCATATTTCTCTTTTTTAAGTTTTCGTCTTTCCAGGTAAACGTTTGGTAAGCTGCCCATCGTACGAGGATTAGATAATTTAGCTCTTTGATTAAGCGGTTCCCAAGAATCAGTGTGTCTCAACTTAAAAAATATTTTTCCTGTGCTCTCGTATTTAAGTGCTCGAATTTTTGTAACTGTGTCGCTGCCAGGTCTAATTGATTTGTAACAATTAAGTTCATCAAATTTTTTAAAAAAGTCGTGTGTGAGGTATTTGACATTATACGGCTTTGGATGGTTTCTAGCTATTTTGCAAGCATGGACATAATCTGCTGGAATATTTATTTTGCGATTTCGAATTTTCTTTTCGATGCATGAATGCATGGAATCTACTTCCATCTGTGTATGCCCCTTTTCAAGGTACTTCTGAATAACTGTAACTTGATAGAGCATACACAGATTGACGAAAGCGTTTGCGAGAATAGAGTTCCGATTCTGTCCTGTGCATCCATCGCTATATAATATTATTTCCTTATTATCATTTGGTAAATTTGGAATTACAGTATTTTCTAAGAAACTGAATAATATGGATGAAAACTCGTTTGCGGTCACAGCCCCTTCAGCCTCGTGCCAAAGAAAACAGTGGCCCTCCTGTGTTTTTAAATTAAATAGGGTGAAATTATGCACCACTAGTTTTGTTTTATAGTACATCGAGCTTACAGTTGATTTGGGACACAGTAGAACCGCTTGCAAATCCATTGTAAAAACTGCGGCAACTGAAGCAGACTCCTTGTCCCTGTTCTTCTCTTCTCTAGCTTCTTTCTTCATTACCTGGTGTAGGTCATACTCTTCTTGTCCAATATTTTTTGTATCGTAGGCAACGCAGATGTCGCACAAGTCTTTTTTGGAAATATAAATGGAAAGGTTTTCTTTATTAAACTCCTTGAAGAAGACAGTCCGGGATACAGGTGTAATGTTATTGTCATGGCAATAGTTACGTTTGTAAAATTTAAATAAATCATTTGTTGAACTTCACATTGGTTCTAAGTAAAGTTTGCTACTGGATGACCGGCAATAATGCGATTCCACCTTCGGAAGAGAGTTAAAAAAGTGTTTTAAATTTGAATTTCTGTTTTCGTAAATTTTTTTTCTAACTTCTCTCCTTCTGTCCTTCGATTTTTTTTCTACTTCTTGTGATTTGTCCAATTTCACCCAGTTCAGAACTGTAGATTCTTTCATTCCCAACGACTTTAAAAACATCTGTTTGCAGACTCGAATTTGTGTGTTGTTCACTTTTAGATGATATTTTAACGAATAATTTCTTTTACTTGATTCTTCTGTTCCTCTTCTTCTCTTTACGGGTTCTATTTTAACCAAACATTGAATATAAATTTTCCTTTCTGACCAGTTCATGTGATTCCAAAACATATTAAAAGTACTTTCTCGGTTTTCTTGTGTGACTTTATTACATTCAATTTTCTTTGAACCATCTTTAATTTTGCACGCACATGGATTTGGCAGGCTCTTTTTACTTCTAGGTATGTTATAGTTCCATTTTCCGTCAGCTTTTTTTTTGCCTGTGTACTCTAAGCCTTTTTCTCGATTTAATTTATTTTTATTTTTCTTCCATGTAGTTATATCAACATCATTCTTTTTTGTTCTTTTCCTAGGATTTAAAATATCGGCAGAACTTTCATTTAAATATATTTGATCGTTTTTATCTTCCTCGCCTACTTCATTTAAATAATTTTCCTCTTCAAGGCTGTCGTTTTCTGGATTGGCGTTGTTTGGCATTGCTATATCCTCCAGCACTAAACTATTTGACTGGCTACCTTCTTTCTCAAGTGTAGAACTTTAGTGCAGTGTCTTATTTTCCTCCGATAGACATTTATAGCCCCCTTTTTAACAAAACCGTGTAGTTTGGTCATTCGTTGACAGATGTCTTTGTTCTCTTGATCCTCGGGTACTTTATACTTCCAGTAACTACAATTGTTCATCATCGTAAGGTTAGTTTCTTGAATTATACTTAGTTTATATAGATGCGAATCACAAATTGCGAATTGCGAATAATGCTCTGATTGGTCAATTTCAATAATATAGCCCCATATCTACATGGTAGTTGATTCCCAATTATCATTTACCTTTTTCGAATAAAAAAATTTTTAATTTCTATAAATATTTTCCAAAAATTTTTTTTCCTCAAATAATGTTTTTCTCAATACAATTGTTATTTCCAAAACTTTCCTTAATTCAGAATATTTCTTACACATTAACTAAAAATAATTTTTCACGTCGACATTTAAAAGTTTCACTAATATTAAATCTTTATACAACCAATATGTTAACGTAACTCGTATGATTAGTTATTACACTTTATCTTCAATTATATATTCGCCTCTTTTATAAGTTGTACTCACTAGTTTGAGAAAGCTATACATTTTTTCAATCAACTTGATATTGGGTAAGTTTCACTTTGACTTTCATGTTTTCTTTACTGGTAATTTTAACAATGTAATATTCTTTCTAGTATCCCCTGAGGATGAACGTTTAAGCGTTCGAAGTATGTAAGGAACTATAAAATTGTTTCATATATTAAACTGTGGAAGAAGACTGGATTGTTTTCTTTACATTACAATAAATATTTTTATTAATTGCCTACTGAAGAAAATGAAAATCATTCGGTGAAAACACAACCAGCAATAATTACTTCGGAACGCTTCTTTGATGCGCTCCTTCTAAATATCTAGTATTGGTGAAGGTGTGCTATATACGGTTCCATTTATGTAGGTTTAGTGATCTTAGGGACCAGATTATGAGGTATATTTCTTATACTCAATCGAGTTTGGGAATGAACATTTATATTGCAAATTCGCGAACCCCATGATGGAAACGTGCAGGTACTTCATCCTTTGAAGCCACACGCCATCGTTTCTTTTATGTCTGGGTGTCTAAGTCTCTGTGTGTAATGTCTTCTAATAACACGACTTGTCAAAATACCATAGCTAACTTGGCAAATTATTATTATAATTAAAATCAATCTGCATTGTTAAAATTTTCATTTTTCATTGAAACCAGAACAATTATCTATCTTGGTATATTATTGTGTATATATTATTATTATAACAAAAATTTCTATTTGCTGTTGATATAAAATAAAACGTGTTATATTAAAAAAAATAGTTTACCGTTTAAAACTTGTAATTATTTAGTATTACGATATGGATACCTTGTATACGTTAGTAACTTTTTCGTAGCGGCGATTAAAACTTAGGCAGGTCATTGAAGTAGACTTTAGTGCAAATTTGGTACAAAAAATACGTATTGAGAATTTAATCGTCCAAATTATTATCTACGGTATTTTCACAAAAATACTAAATATTTCAAAAATCATAACGTTTAGGGGAGGTCAACCCTAATGAAACTCGCTTTTATTTTATTTAGAAACCATTGATGTCCCACGATGCATTTCACTTCAATAGTTTTGAGATTGAACTACAACTTTTACGCTGCAACGGTATATCACTTGTTTATAATATACACTTTTAAATTTAGCGCAACAAAAATACAAAAACTACAACCATTCAAAACACGTATTTGAACCAAGCTAAACCATTATATTAATTTGGGTACAAACAGAAAACAATAGGTACTTGTTGTTTTGTCAAAAGGACACTAAATTTTTATGAAAACACATTTGCCAGTATTTGTTACACAAACAAATAAATCTCGTCTCACGTCACCTGATTAAAAGCTAAATTGTGGTATAAAAAGAAAGAAGAAATAAAACATTCATAACAAGCTGTATTTAATTAATATAGTACTAGTTCGGTAAAGTTATATCACTTTATGCATGTCGATTGAAATTAGTTAAAAATTTGAATTGAAATTGACAGTCACTCGGTTATAATATGTAAATAAAACTAAATACATAACTCGTCTATGACTCAGCTTATAAACTTTGCTGCGTGTGCCCTTAACGCACACTTTTTTTATATACGGGTTGTATCTAAAAGGTATGTACAATATGCTAGCGGAAATTTCGTTTTCAACTTATTTCCAAACTTGTAAAGCTCTGCTTTAAATAATCCAACTTAGCTAAAATATTATTTTGTTTAGGTTGCTAATATTAACAGTTAATTGGGGTTATTTTTTTTTACATACATCTTTTGACACACCTGCTGTCCCGACATTGACACATGTTTTGCACCAACTTCTTTTGACCTCCTTGGCGTTGGAGACGTAACTCCTCCTCCACGTTGCATCCTTGCGGCTTTGCCTTGTTCATGTCCACTAGGATGTTCTCACGATACTGACCACCGTTGTGGTTCGGCCAGTGTCTTATTTTCCCTATACTTCCTTACGACTGCTCCTGACTTCTGCTAACCTCTTATCTGATTTTCTTTTTTAAAGCTTTTTTTTCCACTACTAACCTATAACATCGCCATTATTGACCGATTATTAACGTTAGAATTCGTTTTTCTCTACCTTATAAGTTATTATTGACCATGGTCAATAATAACGATTTCTTGTGGTTCGACAACCAGATAATTATCAATACATATTAGATTATTAGAGATGCTTGATATTGTAAAATATCGATACAATCAACATTTTTTCTGCTTCCATCCTTAATTCTGGAGATGTACACATAATAATACCCACATAGCAAAAAGATATCCTGTCGATATATGAAATATATTCTCTTTCGGATATGGATATTAAGTGGCACATCCTCCGCAGATTCATAGAACGTACATACCGGGTGTTGCATCGTCGAGCGGGACATAGGAAATCCCATGTAATTTTAAATGGGGTCAATTATTGGCTTCCCTAATTATTTTAGAGAAAAATTCTATTTAGGTTTATTAAAGAGCACTAAAACCCACATTCAAAAGAATAACTTTAGATATTTTTGATGAGCCCGTTTACGGGTTATCGCCGATTTCTTTTTAACTATTTCTCCTTTTTATGGTCCCGTATTTGCGGGCACCAGTCAAGGTAAAAGATGACTGTCAAATAAAGTTGTCATTTTGAAATGTGTGCTTTAATGTTATAAAAACTCGTGCATCGAAAATATTAAAGGTGTATTTATGAGTACAAATTAATCTGAATAAAACTAAAATAAAGTATCCAATTACAAGGTTAATTATGACATTTAACATGTTTCAATATTTTACTAATTAATAGGTAGGTACTATTAAATTGTTAGAACTTTAGGATTTAAGAAGATGTTCAAATATTCCTCCATTGACTGCTAGACAATAACCGAGGCGATCATAAAATTCTCTTCTTACATTCGCTAGTTGGTAAACTGAAATTATATTGCATTCGGCAGAAATAGCATTTTTTAGCTCGTCTAGATTTGGGTATTTTTTATCTTTGTATATCCTGTTTTTTAAATGGCCCCAGAGAAAGAAATCATTTGGCGATAAATCAGGAGACCTGGCTGGCCAATTTACTGTATGATTTAAGCCAATAACATTTCCATTAAAAGCACGGTTTAAATATTCCCGGACAGCCAGGGTGCTATGTGCCGGGCAGCCATCCATTTGGTACCAAACTTTCTGGTTTTCCCTGGCGGCATCATGTAAAGTAGGTAAAATATGATCTTCAAGTAGTTCCAAAAAATATTCTGCATTTAAATTTCGTGTAAGAAATAATGGCCCGATAATATTTTCTCCGAAAATCCCAGCCCATACATTAACTTTTTGTGGATATTGCGTCCTTGTTTCCACAAACCTGTGTTGGTTTTCTTTGCTCCAATATCGATAATTTTGAACATTGGGTTCATTGTTTAAGGTAAATGTGCATTCGTCAGTGAAACAAATGTTTTTTAAAAATTCCCTATTCATGTTTGCTCTTTCCATCATACCAAAACAAAACTCCTGTCGTCGTATTTTGTCCCTATCTCTTAGCTCTTGGTGCTTTTCATATTTGTATGAATAATATTTATGTCGTTTCAAAGCTCGTAACGCTGTGGTGTGATCTAATCCTATGTCATCCTCAAGTTTCCTTGTGCTGATCTTCCCATCATTTTCTTCCACGCACAATAAAACTTGCAAGTCCCTATCATTTCTTCCATCTCTTCTTTGTTCCTGCCTTTCTTCACATCTGCAGTTATTTATTACAGTGCCTTTTGTCTCAAATTTCTTTCGACTGTAGATTTTGCAGGTATCGGTCTATTCGGATACAGAGCAGCAAACATGTCTGACACATTTTGATAACTATTTCCTTGACAATACCATTTAATCATCAATATTTTTTCTTCAGAAGTGTAATTCATGGCTAATATTTTCGATGTACGAGTTTTTATAACAATAAAGCACACATTTCAAAATGACAACTTTATTTGACAGTCATCTTTTACCTTGACTGGTGCCCGCAAATACGGGGCCATAAAAAGAAGAAATAGTTAAAAAGAAATCGGCGATTACCCGTAAACGGGCTCATCAAAAATATCTAAAGTTATTCTTTTGAATGTGTGTTTTAGTGCTCTTTAATAAACCTAAATAGAATTTTTCTCTAAAATAATTAGGGAAACCAATAATTGACCCCATTTAAAATTACATGGGATTTCCTATGTCCCGCTCGACGATGCAACACCCGGTATATATACTACGTATATGCATACGACATGCGTTTGGCCACAAGTCGGACATGCTGAGAAAAAGCGTTTCCGGACATTTAGCATAGGTATCCTTCGCACATTTACAGAAGATTCGTATGTGTATGCTAATGACATGCACAGTATATTCGTTTTGCCCAAAATAAGAATAACCCGATTTTTAAATTTTACTTTTAAATTTCTGGTATTTAGACCAAGAATGAAAATGCAGATAAAATAAAAAAAAATAAATAAAAGTAGAAATTTATGAGCCGGACTCGAACCGACGACACTCGGTTGTAGGGTTAGTAGTAAATCTACTTTTTATTCTTCATCCGAATGCCACAAATTTGCGTATCTAAAAGTAAAGGATTATTATAGATACAGATTTCTGCTTGTATGATGCCGATTCTTGCTTGGAATTTTCATCGAAAAGATTGTAAATGTAAATAGGCTTTACTATACACCATTCCAATGGAAACATCACTCAATAGAGCCTTTGGGAAGCTGGCAAATAATAATTTTTCGTGTCAAGGGTTTTAGTGCGGCTAACTACCCCTACTAAATTTAAGAATCCAGAGTATTTTGCCGACATGGCCACTATGGCCGCCGTATCTCGAAATGTTGGGTCAACCGACGTTTCTAATACCTAATATTGAAGTATCAGTCTCATATTTGTTTAAATCAAATCAAGTAAAGGTATTAAAAACAGGCTTTATTAGAGCACAATCAAACCCTTAAAAAACAATTACAGACATAACTATTTTTTTTTTTCAAATAAAGGAGTTACTGCTTTATAACGTCAGTTCCGTTTTTCCTGAAAAGAAAAACATAAATGAATGGTTGAGAAAATATTTACGTTAAAAAAATATAGAGTAATGTCTGAGAACTTTAAAAACAGGTTTCTATTATATTAGGTATGTTCTTGCAGTTTTTAAAAAATGAGTAAGGAATTCTTACCTGTCAATGTTGTTTTTCTTTTTATTGTTAAGCATTTCCTTCGCTTTGACAAGCCATTTTTGAATGTGTACTATGACTTCGTCCCAACATGCGTCCATTGTCCTCTTATTTTGACGCACAGCATCTAAAGAATTACAGAACTTATTATTACAGTATCTTAACATTTCAGGAATTTGTAAATCTATATTTTTTAGTAAATTATAAATTATTTTAATAAAAAATACCGAAAATTTTTGGACGATTTTAAATAGGTACCTCAAAACTTTTTCTTAATTGAATTGTTAGTAAACACCTTTAAACTAAGACATTTTCTGCTAATGAAATATCATTTGCTATTACACCTTCGGGTGAATGCTCTAATACTTCTAATGACAGCAAATCATTATGTTTTTCGGGATATAAACCTACAAAATGACATCATACTTTTGCTGCTTGAAGACATAATATTAAAGAAAGAGTAAAATTTCGGCTGTTGAAAGTAATATGATTAGGTACGTTATAAAATTATACTTATATATATATTGTTTACAAATTCACACACAAAAACACTTTATTAAACAATGAACATACTTACTGAACTGTAAAAAAATGAAAAACAAGCCAACAAAAAAACTTACACGACACGAGCAGAGAAAATGACAAAAACTAAGGTTATGTAATGTCATCCCAAGCGCGAAGTGCGCAGGGCTGCCAAAAGTTGGAGATTTAAATATCAACCTGAGCAATCGCATTGCACTAAAGAAATTTAGATATTATTTTAAAAATACTAAAGTAGGAAAATCTTTTTAATTTCACTTTTTTGACTTATGATTTTTATACCAATTTCTAGATATGACTTGGATATGCTATGGATATATCCAAACGAACATGATATTAATCAATTTCTAAATATGACATGGATATGCTATGGATGTGCCTAAACGAATATGAGTTGTGGGCTGTCGATAGCATATTCTCAGGATGTGAATATACCTTTTTTGCTATGTGGGTATCACTAACATTTTCTTCGCGCATTTAAAAAAAGAAACGGAAAACTCGTGAAATCTGATGACATAAATGAACAAGAATTGACAGTAACAAAGCCACCTGACAAAACAACAAAATATTTTTCCAATTCCAAAGCGCAAGTAACTTGATTAAAAAATATGCTTATACCCAACTATAATTTTTTATAATTATTAATACTATAAAGATAAATGTCTTATAAAAGTTTGTAGTAGTGGAAAAAATATTATATGACCCACGGTTTAGACAGCTTATAGCCCTCGCGTCTTAAATCCCTCGTCGCTCCGCTCCTCGTGATTTAAACTTGCCGCTCGGGCGATGATGATGGCTGTCTAAACCTTGGTTAATAATACACTATTCCGCACACTTCCAGAAGGGAGTAAACATGAGCATTGTTAACTTCTGCCATTATACCGCCACTATTCCCTGACTGGGATACTATAACCTTTTCTTTCGACTGAGTTTTACCGATTTTTAATGCGCTTTAATTTAAATTTTTGAACTTTTTAACTGCGCTGGCAGGATCGCCATGTGATTACGCTCATTTGCTTGGAACGTTAGTTTCAGGTTCTAGTCAAAGTTCAATATAAGACAGCGGGTTTGCGGACACAATCTATTCATACTTGTCTGCTCTCTATATCCCATCAGCAGCTCCTTGTACTCTACTTGTTTCTACTTGCCTAGGTAGCTAACCTACTTTCTACTTAAAAAATTAAAATAATAATGTAAAGTAGGTAAAAGCTAAGCTGCACACTATCGTAATATCAATAACTAGTAAAAGTTATGAAATATTGAATATACCTATACTCAAAGTCCAAAATTCAGTCATCATTGGCATATAGAGAGCTGCGGGATATGCGACGTAAGGCGAATGAATTCCAGTGGCGTGTGCATTTCAAAAAATAATAAATGATAAAATTTGGTCGGAATGTCATATAATTTTTTATAAGATATCAACAAGGATTTCTTAGTCCTTGCGAAAATCCATCCATAAATACCTGCCTTGAACTTTTACTATTTAGATCTTGCCATGCTTTCTCAACTGTGTGTCCTCCATTGAGCCATGTTTTGTCGGTGTAATACAATATTTTCCCTTTTTTAGAAACTCCCGTATTTTTCCTTATTTTTTCGCCGCCGTACAATAATCTAATTTTTTCTTAATTAGTATTAGTAGGCTTTTCCGAATTCGTTTAATATACCCAAGATTCTCCTTCCTTAATTTAAGTTATGCTGTTTTTTATTGTGGATATTTCATTTGGGAAAAATTTATTGATTTTGCGACGAATGGCGTATTATGAGGCATCATTCAGGATTATATTTTCGTCTTTTTGTCTGGGCTGCTCGATTATTTTCTTTTTCGTAATTTTCTTAATGAACGCCTTTCAAAACCCTCGAGGAAAGTTTTGTTAAAGTGACACATATTTCTGTAGTATCCAATGTGGTTAGTTCAGGATTTCGTTCCTGAATTCCATAGTATACGTTTTTAATTATCATTTATTCTTTTAATGTTTGTTGTGAATTTTTTTTGTAGGCGGACAACTAGTTGAAGGTTCATTAATACTAATAGTTTACTCAATTAAAAGTAGATAACTGCACTAAATAAAGTTTATTATCTATATACTTACACAAAACACTATCTCACTATCTATGTGAACGACCCGTACCTATAGTATGAAAACTGAAAAAAACTTACAAGATCTATCTCTCTCTCTCTCGTAGCGTCACAACCCTTCGTGGGTCTTAGCTGCATCTACGACTCGTCTCCATCCATCCCTGTCCAACGCAACCTCCATCCAGTCCCGTACTCCCAAGGTTTTTGCATCCTCTCCGATATTGTCCCTCCATCTGAGCCTTGGTCTTCCTAAAGGTCTCTTTCCTACTGGGTTTTCCTCCCATATCCTCTTGATAAGACGTTCATTCGGTGATCTCTGTACGTGTCCGGCCCATTTGAGCCTCTGTGCTTTTATTTCGTTTACCAAACTCGCACCTTTGTACAAGTTTTTGAGCTCTTCATTTGTTCTTATTCGATATTGACCCGTTCTCTCCTCTATTGTAGGCCCATAGATTTTCCGCAACATCTTTCGTTCAAAGCGTCTTAGTACTAGTTCGTTCTGCTTTGTCATTGTCCATGTTTCCGAACCGTACATAATAATTGGCTTGATTACTGCCGAATATATCCTATATAGGTCCTGCAAGGCAAAAAAACATTTATTGCCCTTTTGTATTCTTGCTTTTATTTCGGTGCTGATGTCGTTATCCGATGCTATAACTACCCCTAGGTACTGAAACTGGTCCACGCATTCGAAATTGTAGGTGTCCATTGTTATGTTTTGTCCTATTCTGTCCCTTCCTGCTCTCCGTTTGACATGCATATATTTGGTTTTGTCCTCGTTGATCGTTAATCCTACCTTCTTGATCTCCTTCTCTATGTTCATGAACATTTCTTTTGTTTTAATCGTACTGTTTCCTACCGTATCAATGTCGTCGGCATATGCTAGTATCATTTCCGGGTCCATATTTGGAAATATTTCCAGACCAATATTCGCTTCCTTGATAGCCATGTCCAGCACTATATTGAAGAGCAATGGCGACAAGCCATCGCCCTGTTTTAGGCCATTGTTGATGGAGAATGTTTCAGTGTTGTTCTTTCCTATCCTAACCTTGGCTTTGGAGTTTTCTATGCATATCTTTGTTAAATTTATGATCTTTTTCGGTACCCCTATGCCTTCCAATGCTTGCCAGATATTTTCCTTTGTGATGCTATCGTAAGCCTGGCGGAAATCTATAAACAGTTGGTGGACCTCTCTGTTAAACTCCCAGCTTTTCTCTAGGAGCTGTCTTATGGTGAATATTTGATCTGTTGTTGATCTCTTGGGTCGGAATCCGCATTGGTAGTCCCCTAAGTTGTCTTCTGCATATGGGGATATGCGTCCTCTTAGTACATTTGATAGCACCTTGTATGATATATTTAGCAGGGTTATTCCCCTATAGTTTTTACAGGCCAGCCGGTCTCCCTTCTTGTGAATGGGGATGATGATACCCTCATTCCACTCCTCGGGTAGGGTTTCCGTTTTCCATATGTTTTTCAGTAGCTCTAGTATGGCAGTATATAGATGTTCTCCTCCATATTTTATGCATTCCGCCGTTATGGAATCCTCACCTGGGGTCTTGTTATTCTTTAATTGGTTTATTGCCCTTTTAATCTCCTCTAGTGTGGGTTCTGGTACATTCTCCTCCGCTCTTTGGTATACCTTCTTCGTGTTCCTAGAGACTGTGTCTATGTTTAACAGGTTTTCGAAGAATTGTTTCCATGTTTGTATTACTTCTTTTTTGTCCGTTATTAGCTCGTTGTTTTCATTTCTTAAGATGGTGGTCTTCGGTATGTAGCCTTTCCTTATATCTTTTACTTGTTTGAAAAAGTTTCGGCTGTTTGTTGATCCTGCCTCACTTTCTACCTTCTCTATTGTTTTATTGTAGGCTTCTCTTTTCTTCCTTCTTATCTTCCTTCTTGTCTCCGCTCTGAGGTCGTTGAATCTTTGAATGTTTCTGTCACTTGGACATTGCAGCATTTGTATTCTGGCCTTGTTTTTGGCGTCTAGAACCCTTTGGCATTCTTCGTCGTACCAGTGTTTTCTTCTTCTGATATTTGTGTTTTCGCCTAGGACTCTTTCTGCCGCGTTGATTAATGATGTTCTGATCTGTTTCCAGTGCTCCTCTACATCCGCCGCCTCTTGTGTGACATTCTTCTCTAGTTGTGTTTCTAGTTCTTTTTGGTATTCGTGCCTGCATGTTTCATCCTGGTTTAGTTTATCTGCGTTCCACCTTTTTGGGGCTGATGTTTCTTGTCTTGTTATGATTCTTTTAATCCTTGCTCGTACCTTTGCCCGTACCAGGAAGTGATCCGTTCCTGCGTCTGCTCCTCTTTGGCTCTTTACGTCTATGATGTTTCTAATGTGTCTCGTGTTCGCTATTACATGATCTATTTGGTTTCGTGTCTTCCCATCATTGGATATCCATGTCTCTTTATGGATGTTTTTGTGCGGGAACATTGTCGAGGCAATCCTCAGGTTATTGACCGCTGCCAGGTTGACCAAACGTTGGCCGTTGTCGTTTGACAGTTCATGGAGGCTATGTCTTCCAATATGTGGTCTAAACGCTTCTTCTCTTCCAACCTTGGCGTTAAGGTCTCCCAGAATGATTAACATGTCCTGTTTAGGTACCGAACTTATGGTTTGTTCCAGTTGTTCGTAGTATTCGTCTTTAACCTCTTCTTCTTTGTCTTCAGTTGGCGCATGTGTTGAGATAAGTGTATAGTTGTACCATCTACCTCTGATTCTAAGTGTAGATATTCTGTTATTTACGGCACGAAAGTTCTTCACCTGTCCCAACATCGTTTCGTTTACCGCAAAGCCCGTTCCAAACTCGTGTCTCCTATCTCTTGTTCCGCCATTGAATATGGTGTACTTTCCCATGATCTGTGTGCCTTCATCCGGCCATCTTATTTCCTGGAGGGCCACTACATCCATCTTATAGGTCTCCATTTGTTGTACAGCTCTTTTGGCTGCACCTGCTCTAAACCAACTCAGTACGTTCCATGTTCCAAAATTCGTATGCCTATTTCGTTGCTTTTGTCGTCTATTTCGATCCGTCCTGTTCCGAGGCTCGTCGTTCTGCTTCGTAACAATGGTTTTTTTACAAGGTAGGGTTGTTGGCCCTACGCTCAACCCTCCTCCTTTATCCGGGCTTGGGACCGGCACCGTCCCGACAGACTACTCAGTTCATCCATCATCAGGGACGGGGCGGAGTTTACAAGATCTATAGATAAATTAATAATAAGAACACAACCTAATCAAGCAGTGCGAAAACCCTGCCGTCACGCTTATTTTCAAATCTTTGAGGTTGTGAGCTCGACCTCAGTGTGTTGCCAGATTTACTATCCCCGCGGTCAAAATCCCAGCATCGGAATCGCCTTGCTATTTTAAACGCATTTACCTGCTTGCGATTGTATGACAACGTCGCCTCTTAAGTTCACAGCGGAAAACATTTTTATATACCTGAAACACATTTACTTGTACAATATTTTTATTCTCCCGCTTTATAGATTTGGTGGTTGGTATTGAATGAGTCACTGACAAAATTTAAGGATTTTATGTATTTACTAAGGATATATAATAACTTCTTAATATTTCTGCAACTAACTTAAATTTTAAAAGAAAAGTCATCTGGGAATATCGTTCAAATTAAAGAATTATATTTCGTTCCACTTACCTACTCAGATCAAAAATCTTTTTTTATGTGCCCGAAGTTTGTTAACCTTGAACATAAATTTTTACTATTTTCCTGAGCACAGTTCGTTTAACTTACGTTTATTATCCTATTTCGTTTTATTCCTTTCCCGAATTCATAAAATACACAGTGTACGCAGTCTGGTTCATATATTTTATTAACGGTCCACCTTTTGATATTTAAGCGGCTAAAAGGGTTCTAATTTTCACAAAGTACCTTAGCTCGGGATTGGGTTAAAAATATTAGGACAACCATATTGAGGATAATTAGTATAAAGAAAGGCGCCAGCTAAAAATATGCTGGGGTTACAGGTTTTGCTTGTATTAAAAAGATGAAAACAAAAAGGTAAGGAAACTTATAGAATAAGTAAACAATAACTTGAAAATGTAAAATGTACTTAAGTGTAGGTATTAGTAAATAAAATGCATTGTAAATATTTGTAAATAACCCAACTAGGGATCTAACTCGTTATGTTGCTAGGCGCTTTATTCATAATTAAACAGCTTCTGCCGACTTTCCTGTTCGAGATAGAAGAAACTATTAAAATGAAAGTTAGTTACTTTTAATATTAATATAGAATGTCAACATGGTTTTTGCAAAGGAGAGAGTGTAAATTCGATGATTTACTTGAGCTTTGTTGGTAAGCTTTATAGTGTACTTGATATTAATAAGAAATACTTGGGCCTTTTTCGGAGCTCAGTAAGGCCTTTGACCTTGTTGATCACGTTTTCATCGCGGTGAAGTTGCACGAATACGACACAAGAGGTATGGTTGGTGAATAGCTGCAGTTGCATTTAATTGGTCGAGATCAGGTTGTGGATCTTGAGAGTATTACATCTGATAAACGAAATGCATGTTTTGGTGTTCTGCAGGGAACCATCGTGAGCCCCATGCTATTCATAATTTTTGCGAATAATCAGACGTGGTGCATAACAAAAGAGAACTTGTTATGTTCGCTAATGATAATTTCTATTTAAGTTGTTACGATAGGTTTGTTTAAATACAATCAAAACAGTGCTTATCAGCTTCACTCAAGGCCGGTCAACTTTTAACGAGAGCTTTATTATTAAGTGCTGGGTGTTCATATTGACAATGCCCTATCTTGGAGCTTTCACTGCACTGAACTAAGTTCTAAAATTTCTTCGGTATTTTATGCTCTCTTCCTCCTGCCTGGTGTAGTCAACAGGAATATTCTCTTGTCTTATTACCATACCCAATTTGTTTCTCGAGTGAAAAGTGGAATTTTGTTTTGGGGTTCCTCGCTATCGAATTTAAATAGAGTGTTATTAATGCAAAGGAAAGCTATAGAAAGTATGATCGGAGTGTCTTGTCGTCATTCAAGCGGAAGGGTATTTAGATCACTTAAACTGCTCACTTTGCCGAGTTTATACATATTAGAAGTTCTTAAGTACGTAAAAAATAATCTAAATGATTTTTTTGTCCAAGAAAAACGTTCGTAATTATGAAACGCGTAACAATATGAACTTTATTGTACCGCCGCGCAACATGACATTACTTGAGAGGAGTGCATTCTACATGGGAACAATAAGTTTTCTAGGAAAACCAAAAACATAACGAGCAAAGTACTTTTAAGAAAATCGTATAAAATTTATTAATTTCTTATGTTTTGTTTAATGTTCGTGAGCATATTGATTGTGTAAGTCATTTTAGGCGTTTTATAATACGCTAGTCACTTATTAGTCTTATTGTAAACATGAACCTCTGCGTGATTGTTTTACAATATGACTAGATGAAATCCGTCCTATTCTACTACGACTGACGGTATGCTAGGCGAATTGTAAAACAATGTATCCAAATAAAACAAAATGAAAGACGACTAAATACATATAAAATATTATGTAAAATTGAGAGAAAAGCTATAGGGGAGGCCACATACCGCCATTGCCATTTAAAATTTTTCGTGAATCATTTATTGCAGCATTGTCCCCTCTTATGATATTTGCTAGTACATTTCATATCAGCATTGAAACAAAAATATTTATTGCAATGACACTGTGGTTGACCTGGTTTGCAAGCATACTTTTTAACTCCTTGTCTCTCAAATTTTGAAAGCACGCTTAAAGCTTCTTTTAATGTAATTGTATTTTCTTGGGAAACATTAATTATTTAATTGGTTTGACAATCAGCAATTTTATCTCTGGAAAAGCATATATTTAACAAGCCATTTATGGTACCAATTTGATAAACTTCATTGGTGAGATCTACTGTAGTTCCTAATATATTTTTTGGGACCAGTAGTCCTCTATATAGTTTAGGGACTTCAATTGCAATATTTTGGTCGACTTCAAGAGGTCATAATTTTTCATTACTAGTTTCTAGCATTTTTTCTGCAGCTCATTTTTGACCCTCGGCACATCCTTTTTTTTTGGTCCTTCACTATTTGTTCATTTATGTATAAACCACAATTCCATCCTGGTTGACTGGTTGAAATTGATTCACTTAAATTATTTTGATCCGTACATCCTCGACATTTTTGAGTTGAAACGCCATTAACATTTTGTATATTGTGAGTAACTAATTGCGCCTGAGGTATACTTTCATTATCTTCATCCGTCAATTCGTGTGTAGTAACATCATCACCAACATGAATTACCTTTATTCTATTGTTTCTTTCTACATCGTTTATATTTTCTTCAAATTAATATGTAAGTATCATCATGTCATCAGTATTATCTAAAGTGATCATGGTTTCATTAATAATGTTAGTTAAATCAACGGCATAATTTAAATCGGTGATTTTATACTCGTCTTTGTTGCTATTGTTAGTAACATCTTTTTGTGAGCTGGTTCTATCACGGAGTAATCTATCGGAAGTTTCATAATGCTCTATAGAAGTACCTTTAAAGCAACCTTCAAATTTATTTTCCTTGGAATTACTGAAAATTGTTTCCAAATCTTCTTCTGTATTTATAGTTGTAAGGAGTCCGGAGGGTAAATTAGTAGAAAAAAATCAGACCCGGACAACGACCCCAAGTAATGCTTTGTAAAGAGAGCGTTTAATAAACAGAATTTTTTTTCCACTGTACGAAATAGCAATAAAGGGACGGACCAATTTGTTGAGTTATTATCTATTAACCAAGCTTTAAGCGTGTTTTCTACATCTTGGTTTGATCTTTCGACACTGCCTTGAATTTAGGGGTGACGGGGGCGACCGTTAATGATTTTGCAAGATGGCCATTTAGACACCATTTCATCAATAATGCAACTGACAAATTCTCTGCCGTTATCGCTTTGTAAAAACTTGGTGCTCCGTATTCTAAGAACACTTTCAACATTTCTTCGCATACATCCTTAGCACTCTTAGAAGAAAATTATTTTTTTTTACAATTTGTCCGTCGTATTATCATAATATGAATTTCATCTAGTGATATTGGAAATTACGCACAGGTTCATGCTGACAATAAGACTAAGAAGTGGCCGGCGTATTATAATTCGCCTAAAATGTCCAGTCTAATTGTAAGATTCTTAATCTTTTGTATCTTATTACAATACGCCTAGACATATTGAAAAAGCCTAGGCGTATTATTATACGACTGATTTTACAATAAGTCTACGACATATACTAAGTTATAGTTAAGATAAGACATATGCAGGGTTATTCACATGATTCGACACGACATATTATAACTAAGTTATTTGCTTTGCATAACAAAAAGTTATCGGGATGGATAAGGGCCTCTTAAGGGTACATTTTAAAGTTATTTTCATAACGTACAGGTTATCCCAGAAACACGATACGCATTAAAGTTATATTTTTTTTTTAAATGAATGCCCTCTATATTATTTTATTTTGGGTTTCAACGATAAAAAAAAATAACCTGTTTTTGAAATATTTCGTATTTTGTGTAAACGTAGTAACAATTGTAACGATTCCAATTCACTCTGAAGTCTACTAACTGATTAAGTTTTATGTTGTACTTATGAAAAATTCACTAACTTATACAAGGTGTCCAGAAAGTACGACAAAATAATTAGAAGTTTGAAATGATCATAACTTGTTTAATTTAAGCATAACATTCGATATTTTATGCCAGCAATAGTTGTAAAACTTAATTTTCTATCGAAAAGTATTAAGCTTTCCCATAGCTAGTTACTCGCGTTTTGCAAAAATGCAAATATTCATAATACCGACTGATTTTAACCAATTTAATAGTAACTTATGGCATTTTGAGTCACATGAATATAATTAGTGTTTCTCAGTTATTTCTGAAAGTGTTTCGTTGCAAATGGTCATAGAGTTATATAAGTGATAGTTTCTGGTTTTTTTCTTTTTTCTGTTTTTCAAAATTGTAATTTATCCAAAAGAAGGACGAATTGTTATTACTTTTATTCTTAAAAAATGTTTGCAAAACTGCTTACTGGTTTCACGCTCAAATATTTCCTAACAGAAATCATCCAAATAAGGTCGTTTTCGAAAGGCTGTTGACTCAATTTAGACAAACTGGGAGTTTTCAGTATAAAAAACCTACTAAAAAGAAACCGGTGATAGAAAACGAAGAAACTGAATATGTTGTAATTAGGTCTGTAATCGAAAATCCCCATATAGGTCAAAACCAAATTGCGCAAAATATCAACATTAGCCGATCAAGTGTCCTAAGGATTCTTCAGAAACATAGTTACCATTCCTATAAAATTCAACGTCACCAAGAACTTTCTGAGAACAATTTTGAAAAACGAGTGGAATTTTGTTGATGGGTCTTAGACAAAGTGGCAGAAAATGAAAACTTTTTAAATTTTATTTTATTTAGTGACGAGTGCACGTTTCATAACAATGGATCCGTTAACAGACATAATTTTCATTACTATGATGATTCCAATCCGCATCAATTTATAATAGTTGACAATCAACACACATGATCAGCGAATGTTTGGGGCGGAATAATAGGTCGATATTTAATCGGTCTTTACTTTTTCAAAAACCATTATGAAGTAATCTTTTTAGATTTTTTGAAAAATCAATTGCCAGTATTATTACAAGACATTCCCATAGCCATAAGAGAAACGATGCGGCTTCAAATGGATGAAGCACCCGCTCAATTTTATAGTAGGGTCCGTGAATTTTTAAATGTCCGATTTCAAAATCGATGGACTGGAAGAAATGGACCTCAGAATTGGCCTCCGAGATGACCCGATTTAACTTTACCCGATTTCTTTTTATGGGGATATGTAAAAGCGTTCGGTTAGAGTCAGATGGTCGCCATTGTCATAGCAATTATTTGTTGTATGCCCATCATTCCACATAATTACTTTAACTAGTAAGTAGCATATTTACTGTAAACCCTCTATTTTTTACAACCAATTCTGACCTGTCAAAATGCCATAGGTGACTTGATTATTCATTAATATTAAATTGGTTAAAATCAGTTCGTATTATGAATATTTGCATTTTTTATGAAAACGTGAGCAATTAGCTATAGAGAAGCTTTTCGATAGATAATTAAATTGTATGTTTTGAAATTCGAATTCAAATTCAAATTCAAAAAGTCTTTATTAAAGCGGGGCTAAGCCACATGTTGCTTAGGCCCAACCTGAAATATCTTACAAATTTAATCAAAAATATACAATATTATTAAAAATAACTAAATAATATATATTAATCTGATTATTATTAGTTTATCGAATAATAATATTATGTCTAATTAAATCTGCATAAACTAGAGAATAGGGGTATTGGAACACTATCAGTAATTCCTACAGTAACGAGCGGTTGACACCATACATATGAGTAATAATTCTTAAGCTGGTTTTTAAAGCATTTTTATTATTAATTGATTTTAAATAGTTGGGTAAGTAAATAAAAAAAAATAAATGATAGAAAAAGGGCCTCCAAAAGCAGAGGTGAGATGGGGTGGTATATGAAGTAAGATTGGTACCCTTCTCGGTCTAGCAAATATACCATCGGCAAAAGTTAGTTTTTTTGTAAAGATAGGTTGGTGTATGGAAATTGATAATTCTTTGTAAAAAACAGAGAAAATGAACATCACGCCTTTTTTTCATTCTGAACCAACCATATTGCAAATATGATGGGGTTTTGTGACCTTTTCGTCTGACACATGCAGCAAACCTCATACACGCGTTCTGCATGACCTGTAGACTGTGTCGGTCTTGAGCCTGCAGATAGGGACCATAAACTACATCGCAATAATCACAAAGAATCGACTCTGTTAATTTCAATTAAGTATTAACATCCAGTATGTATTTAAATTTATAAATTGATTTTAATCTGCCATAAGCTACTTTCGAAATGGTACCAACATGCTCACCAAAAGTAAGACTTTGGTAAAGAGTAATCCCAAGGTTTTTAATTAAATTAATTAGAACTCCGTCCAACAAAACGGAATCGTTCACCGGGGCTTTGCCACGTAGCCTATCTGTACCAATAAGCATAGCAGAGGTTCTTGCAGGATTCAGCAGAAGACAATTGTTTCTTGACCACACATTTATTATCTCTAAGTTCTGATTAATTTGAACAAAATTGATTGAATTGAAATTATTAGGTGAAAATTACAAGTAAATTTGACAATCATCAGCATGTAAATGGTACGAGGCAGAAATTTTAGTAGGTAAGTTCGCTGTAAATAAAATAAACAAGAGTGGTCTCAGAATCGAACCCTGTGGAACGCCACTAGTTATTTTTAATATTGTAATTATTGTTTCGTACTTTTTGCACACCTTGTGTAAGTTAGTGAATTTTTTATAAGTTCACCATATAACCTAATCAGTTAGTAGACTCCAGTGTGAATTTGGTTTGAAAAAAGGAAATACATTTTAAAAATTTATTCATTAAAATTGCTGCTACATTTTCACAAAATACGAAATATATCAAAAACCGTATGGTTTAACTACAATAAACCCCGATAAAATTCATTTTTATTTTGATGGTATAAACCGGGAATAAAATAATATACAGGGCATTACGTTTAAACAAATACAACTTTAATGTGTTTCGTGTTTTTGGGACAAACCTGTACCTTATGAAAATAATTTTAGAATATACCCTTCACAGGCCCCTATCCACCCCGAAATTTTTTTTTTTATCAAAAACAAACAATTAAGCTATAAATAATATATCGGTCGAATAACGTGAATAACCCTACATATTTTGTATTCAAAAATAGTTCTCTGTAGCTCAAATTCACTTTTTCTATGCTAATGTAATTGTTATAAATAAAAATATTTTTATTTATTTATTTATTCAAAATGTTTTTGATCATAATTACCATGTTTTCGTCCGTAAGAAAACAAACAAAGTGTTCTTTTGCAAAATTTCTCATTTTGCCTAAGTCTAAAAAACCTTGAAACTCAAGATTGCAGACGGAATATTTGAAACTCATTTTGCGTATGGATTGTCTATGGGTAGGTAAATCAAGAGAGAAACCTTTCGCAGAAATTAATTTCAGGTTTCGAAGCTCAGGTATCAAACTATCCTGGGCAATATTATAGATTAACTGAGCATTCCAGCATACCAACGCTTGGCCGGTTTAATTTCGTTCAATAAAAAAAGAATTATTACTAAAGAAAATGTCTTTTTTAAATTCCGGTTATGCCGAAATTATTCCTGTTACGGTTTGTCACAACTAAATTCTTCTGTCCGGATCATCCTCGCCAAGCTCTTCCAAATTTCTCATTTTGTAAGTAATGTATGTAAGTAAATGTATGTATTTCAATTACTTTTTCAGCAGATTCTCTAGATACGCCGGTAACTGCTGCTAACTCACGCGTTGATATGTTTGAATTCATAGAAACTTGGCAAATAACCTAAATCTGCTTATGAAGATATTTTCACCCAAAACTCTGTTGTCTGTTTTTTACTTCTAGCGGATCCAGGTTATTTGAATTTTGAAATTAAATATATTAGGCAAACGTGGCTGACGTTTTAATAGAGAGCCTTTCATTAAAAATAATAACAGCTCTCAAATAGCAAACTCTGAGCTCCATAAAAAAATTATTTCTACAACTGTTTAAGATACTAAATTGCTTAATTCACATACGCCTCAGCAAACAACAGTAAACATTTTAATAAGAAAAAAATCAAAAAATTTAGCTTTCGTGCTCAAAAAACTGAATTTAAAATTACACCCTTGTCTACAATACCTAATGGGTTTAAAAAAACATATTTTAAAGTTATCCCCTAACTTATTTATCTGAAGGTAAAGGATATTTTATTCGTAGATAAAATTCAAATATTGTTTGCTGATGTTCAAACTAGATAATGTTTAGGTATCTATTTTATTATAATTGGCGTATATAAAAGAATAACCTACTTTATGTCCATGATATTTTCAAGGAATCTGTCAAATACTCTACTCAAAGTATTATGTGACCCGTGTTTCCCAAAATGATTTCCAGACCCTCATCATTCATCAAACTAGCTTGTTTTTTAAAGGAAAAACTTAATGCCCTTTAATAATTTACTTTTTTTAATCTCTCATTTTCTTTTCTCTGTTTCTTTCTTACTCGGCAATTAACGAAACCTTAGAAAACGAAAAGTCTTACTAACTAACTCATTAAAGCCTGCCGGGATTTTTGTTGACTTAACTCTAAGTGTAGCGTATCCTATTGAAACAAAGAATTAAAGATGAAGGAAAAGAATAAATACAAATTTTCGTACTGCCAAAAATATTTGACCTGATCTGTAATAATAAGAGATAATAATATTTACAACTATATTTTAATGTCTGCAGTTTTAAAGCACGAATTTTTTTTACCTTTAGAACGGTTAGATTATAGGAACAACTAAAAAATAATACTACACACATAATAGGTATTTAATTTTTACTTTTTCTTTTGAAATCATCTAAATTAACATAAAATAAGTAAAATAAGTAGACATGTATTTTTTCTTTTGCCAGGAGTCCAAAAATGTACCTATTTATTATTTAAGTTAAAAGTTTCTAAAAAAGGACAACCTCTATCTCATGTTTTCTATAATTCATGTAGTTTCTGCAAAAAAAAAACAATATTTCTTTATTCTTATTTTGTTTTTGTTGGTAACTGAGCTAACGTTTACCTAACTTTTTTGGCACACCCTGTATAATCATAATACATATTTTTAAAATGTACGCACTGACCAATCATATCATAATATTCAAATAAAAAAAAATGTTTTTCAATTTAAAATACCTATACGTTATTATTTGAAGTACTTTTCATATACATATATACACACACTAAATGAGCAAAACTTACATCTCAGAGATAGTATAAATGTGTAGTCATATAATAATTATTGAAATATTAAGGCAAGTATTTTACATTTTCTGCATTATTTCAAAAATATTTTTCTTCGAAATTCACAAAAACCATTGGGCGATTAATAGTGTATATATAAAAGTAGTAACAAGACAGAACCTTAAGGAACCTGATAGTGTCGAGATATTACTCACATTAAAAGGTTTATGGCGTTGCTTGAAGGAAACATAATATTTCTACTGCATTTGTAGTTTGATTTTATTTTAGACCTTTTTTCTTTTTTATGTATAGAGGTAGGTATTGGTTTTTTAAATGAAACTAAAAGTATTAAGGGACTTCCTTGGTCATAATAGTATGTTGGTGTAAAATTTGCAGCTCATGTAGTTTTTCTTTATTAAAGATATTTGTGGTTAAAGCAGATTTTTATTCATACTATTTAAAACTTTAACTACTATGGGATGGACTACATCTTGTACATTGTTGCTTTAGTTCGTTATTGATTCCCTGTTTTACATTCATATCATTGTTAACACGTTTCTATTAAAGATATTTTTATTGTCGACCCGTTGGTCTTTATACACGTTCTAAGTTTCTTTGACCTGCCCTAAGCCTGGATAAAGTGTGAAGGAAGGCAACGACGAGTTTCAGTATGCTATAAAACATTTAAATTCAATTACCTTCGAAACGGTTGCTCGAAGCGATACCTACCAGGGATACCGTTTTTCAACAAAAATAATAAGAATTTATTTTCACAAATTTAAAACACTGAGGCAAGAAAGTTATGAAACTTTAGATGTATGCAAGAAGTGTTGCTGCTGATGCCTTCTGCAAGGTACATCGAAACTAGTATCAGATCTGGTTTTGTTATACCAACAAAAAGTTGATAAAATAAGGTTTTATAGACTATTTCAATAATGTACATATAGGATTTAATTCAGGCAAATAACAAATCAATTTAACACTTTATTTAACACTTTTAAAACAACAAAAATCACAAAATATAATTGAACTGAGTTCGAAACGTCGTAATATCTCGTCTTTTTTTAACTCTCGCGCCGTCATCGCGATCTACTTTTTCGTCCTTCGTCTGACACTTCTTGACTTCCTTATTTTTTACTTGTTGCGCAGCAACCAATTCCGTTTTATTGTTGTAATCTGGTATCCTGCGTGGTAGACGTATTGCCGGGCAACGAATACATCTGCGATTGTTACTGCTGGTTCTCCGTTTCCCACATACATACTATAGGATCATGATTGTCTCTTAAGTTAGTCTGCGACTATTACTTCTATTTCTTAATAGGTTGCTGTTCAGCGGGACATAATTTGGGGGTTGATTTCAGAAGATTGCTTCATAGTTAATTTAAAGGGGGGGGGCAGCGGGGAAGTAGTTACTTTTAAGTTATTTTTGGTCCGGTGTTATATTTATTTATTGTAGTGGAAGGGGGCGACGAGGTGGCACAACAGGAGTGAGCCAGTCTCTCGGCAGCCTGTATGGTTTGTTGGGATTGGAGTGGATGTGTGATCGTGTAATGAGAGGATTCAGGGAAACGTCCGTCCGTTTGTAGTAATCGATAATGAGTTTGTCTATGTGTTCAGTGATTGTCGGCATTTGTAGGTCATTGTGTAGAGTATGCACCATCGTAAAGCGTGGAGCACCCGTCATGATTCTAAGGACTTTGTTCTGAAAGGTTTGAAATTTGCGGAAAGCTGACTTATTCAAGGTGCACCAGGAGGCGACACCATAAATCAGAACTGGCCGAATAATTGTCCTGTAAAGTAATGTCTTTGTCCGTAAGTATAGTCTACTTCTACTGTTGATGAGAGAGTAGATGGCACTGAGTTGACCATTTGCTTTTTTCAAGCGTTGGTCAGCGTTGTCTGTCCATGCCAGCCGCTTATCAAAGCTCAGACCCAGATATTTAACTTTCTCACCCCAGTTTAGACTGGTGTTTTTGACTTTCAGTCTGGTTTGTGGAAATTTGCTTCTGGCTCTTGAAAAGTAGATAGCTTGGGTCCACATACATACTATTACCACGCTAAGGCGTGCTGGAATAAAATATGTCTACTCAATCAGGCGTCGATAGGTAGCAATATCAAAACATTTTGAACGTGTAGCGGGGATGACTATTCACCGTGAGCTACATTTTCTTTTATCTGTCCCATTTTAAATTTGATATTTTATAAAAAAAAAAAAACAAGGTCTGTCTATACCACCAAAATAAAATATATTTGTCCTTTTAGGGTGAAATAAGGGTTAAAGCGTGTACAAAATTTAATTTGACATTAGGTTGAACTAGTTTCGACTTTAGTCAAAGTCATCTTCAGCAACCAAGTGGTTAAGAATTATGTTTTTTAGGATGTACCTAAATAAACAAACTAAAACAAATTAAAAGAGGGAACGAAGTGGTTTAACAATACATGGTCATAACGTATACCCTATGCAGCCAATGGACTCGCCAGAAGATAATCACTAATATGATGCTACTTTTAGCGATGAAGGATATTAGATGTAAATATTTTAATAGAGGACAAAATTCTAAATGGAATCATTTATAGTTATTATATGATGTATAGATGTCTATAATGAAAATTCAATAAAATCAACGTTTCATGAGTCAACTCCGAGAGGGAACATGATTTATATTTGGTGGGTCAGAATTTTAATAAAAAGTAATAAATTAAAAAAAAAAAAAAAAAAAAAAAAAAAGGGGGGGGGGAGAAGGAAAATAAAATGAGTTAAAACCATTTACGTCATTGAGTAAGTTCGGGTCATCAAATTGTCCATATTCAAGGCTTAATTTTCAAAATTTTTTATTTAGGCTATATAGATGTAAGTAAGCCTACGTCTATATAACCTAAATAAACTATCTATATAACCATCTATATAACCTAAATAAAAAATTTTGAAAATTAAGCCTTAAATATGGACAATTTGATGACCCGAACTTACTCAATGACGTAAATGGTTTTAACTCATTTTAATTTCCTTCTCCCCCCCCCCCCCTTTTTACTTTATTACTTTTTATTAAAATTCTGACCCACCAAATATAAATCATGTTCCCTCTCGGAGTTGACTCATGAAACGTTGATTTTATTGAATTTTCATTATAGACATCTATACATCATATAATAACTATAAATGATTCCATTTAGAATTTTGTCCTCTATTATAATATTTACATCTAATATCCTTCATTGCTAAAAGTAGCATCATATTAGTGATTATCTTCTGTCGAGTCCATTGGCTGCATAGGGTACACGTTATGACCATGTATTGTTGAACCACTTCGTTCACTCTTTTAATTCGTTTTAGTTTGTTTATTTAGGTACATCCTAAAAAACATAATTCTTAATCACTTGGTTGCTGAAGATGACTTTGACTAAAGTCGAAACTAGTTCAACCTATTGTCAAATTAAATTTTGTACACGCTTTAACCCTTATTTCACCCTAAAAGGACACATATATTTTATTTTGGTGGTATAGACAGACCTTGTTTTCTTTCATAATCTCGCCACAGAAAATGGACTACTTCTTGAATCTTGATATTTTATACTTTCCTTGTTAGAACTTTTAACTTTTTAAAGTAAACGCTAATTGACAAGAATATCATTTTCTTTTATCAAAGTTTAGAATGCTTTTATATGATGTAACATAATCCTAATGCAACATAAATTCATACTATACACAGGCATGCGATAAAGCTATAAATCAGGGGTTAATTTGTCAAAGTTTATCCTATTAATTAGTTGAGGGTCGTAATCTGATTAGCAATCTTCCAGATTCTTACCAAACTTTGAAAACTAATAAGTAATTATAAAACCTTAATGACCTTTAAAATGGGTTTGGCAATAATCTTAAAAAGCTTTCTCAAACTGTTACAAATTCGTAAAGTAATTGTAAGAATCTGTGATAGTTTGTTCCAATTTTCTTATTATTCCTTATAAAACATTTTATTACTTTGGCACAGATTACTATGTTGGTTTTAATGAAGAAACTTTTTTGTGAGGACTATTTGAAAGTGTTAGTAGTTGGGTTGATATTGCATTTTCTTCTTTATAAATTGAGTTTATTACAACTTGACAACGAATATGCTCTTTCATAATAGATTGACACAAAATACTCAAATGTGGTACTACCACCTCAGAAGGGGTTCGTTCCTTAAAAAAAGTAGCAAGCATACTTTAAAACAAACATCATTGAAGGTATGTTCCGAGGAATACCCCACCTCATGCTCCTTACCTCTGGTAGTAATGGAATCTTGCGTCACGCTTACTGTATTACTGGACAAGCTGTAAAATTTTTGTTTAATGTTAACGCCATTAAATTTGGAAATATACAGGGCTATCCAAAAGTCCGGAATAAAATTAATATAGCCTAAACCCGTAACTTTTGGGGAAAATGCTCGGACACGTCAATCTAGTTTTATATATTATGCTCACTATTGCTCACATTTTGACGTTATTCGTTTATTTTTTTATAGACATTTGTCAAAGATATGACGACATCGGTCTTTTTTTTAAATGGAAACATACAGCTTGTGATACATTATTTGAAAGCTAATTTCTCGTACAGTATGCTCATACATTTTGGCGCGATTCTGTCAAGCTATTTCAAAATGGCGACTGTTAGAATTTAAAAAAAAATCCCTATTTAAATAAGTGGAAATGATAAATCATTGATGTTTTTTTACCTTTCAAGGTAAGAAATCTTCATTGTTTCACGTTCTGACATTTTGTGACATTGTGAGTTAACAACAGTTATGGTTTATTTGTTATTATTTTGTCAAAAAAAAATAAAAATGTAACGAAGTAAAACAAAACGCAACAAAAAGGTGGTTTAACGTGGCAAATGCTGTAAATGTCCTCCACCCTCTACTTGGCATGCTCCCAGACGATGGTAAAATCCGTCGACGGAATTTCGAATGGCTTCAGCCGGTATGTTATGTGTCTCCAATCTAATTTTGTTTTTCAAATCTTTAATATTATTTGGCCTATTTTGGTAAACTTTTTCTTTTAAATATCCCCAAAGAAAATATTCTAGAGGCGTTAAGTCTATGGTCTTCGGTGGCCATTCAATTGTACCACGTCGTCCAATCCAGCGACCTGATATATCTGATCTAAATATCTTCTCACATTGACACCAAAATGCGGGGGAACACCATCTTGCTGAAACCAAATTGTTTCATTAGGTATATCTGGATCTACTTTGTTGGGAAAAATTACAGCTAGAGCAGGCCTCAACTCGAAGGTTAAGAAATCCAGGTACTGTTCAGCTGTGAGGTTTCCTTATAAAAAGAATGGCCCTAAAATTCCGTTATTAATGGATTTTCTTGGCTCCAGAAACGATAATTATGTCTGTTAACCGCCCCGTTTAAATAGAAAGTAGCTTCATCCGAGAATAATATGTTCTGTGGAAACCTATTATTCTCGTCACATCGTCTCATCATTTCTTCGCAAAATTGCAAACGACTATCATAGTCATCTACTAAAAGCTCTTGGACAAGCCATACTTCATAAGGGTGGTATTTTGCTGCTTTCAAAAGTCTTCCAATGGTACCTCTAGATGTATCATGATTTTGAGCCAATAAAACTGTTGAAACATGCGGATTATCCTGCAGAGATCAAATTTTTCATCGTCGCCTAAAACACGTGGCCATCCATTTCTAGGCAAGTCCTTTACTGTGCCATGTTCATCAAATTTGTGGAATATTTTACTAACAGTGCCCTGTGAAATTTGATTTTCCGGATATTTAGCATTGAATAAAGTGCACACTTCACTTTGACTTCTTATTTTATCTCCACATCCTAACAATGTCAAGACTTCGATACGCTGCCTTTCCGACAAAACCATTTTTCTTTACAAAATTGTAAAATAATACTTCGGAAATACCTCAATTAATTTTACAAGTTCACAATGTCACAAAATGTCAGAACGTGAAACAATGAAGATTTCTTACCTTGAAAGGTAAAAAAAAACATCAATGATTTATCATTTCCGCTTATTTAAATATGGATTTTTTTAAAAACTTTTAACAGTCGCCATTTTAAAATAGCTTGACAGAATCGCCCCAAAATTTATGAGCATACTGTACGAGATATTAGCTGTATGTTTCCATTTAAAAAAAAAAGATCAATGTCGTCATATCTTTGACAAATGTCTATAAAAAACAAACGAATAACGTCAAAATGTGAGCATATATAAAACTAAATTGACGTGTCCGAGCAATTTCCCCAAAAGTTACAGGTTAAGGTTATATTAATTTTATTCCGAACTTCTGGGCAGCCCTCTATATACACTATGGGGAAAAATAGTGCTTTAATTCAAACAAAACAGTGTTTCGAGTTTTAGGTTTGGTTTAACAATCAAACAATGTACAGGGGATGTGATTTCAATAAAAAAAAAGAGCAGCACCGTGGTGATAGAATCTGAGTGCAATGTTTATTAATGTGTACTCCTCGCTTAATTTTAGATACACCAGTGGCGGCTCGTGGGCATTTGAAGTGGGAGGTCATTGAAAAAAAAATAGCGCCGCAGGCCAAAATTTTTTGGGTGCCACGCCCTTTTTTCAATGATGGTAATTTACCTGCTTTTCAATTAGGAAAAGTAAAAAACACAACACCAATCCTCAAGAAATTAACAAAAACAATCAGGTTCATTATATTATAGGTTAGGTTTTTGTCAGAACGACAGAGAGACAGGATATATATATAGGGATGTATCGTAATATCAATAATATCAAATGGATGATATTTTTCTTTGGACCTGTTTTTAAATTTTTTAATTTTTATTCCGATATATCAGAGTATCAATAGAAAAAAGTAACTATACAGGTTAGAGGGGTACAACTGGCAACGCCGCATTTTTAAAACTATTTTTAAAGGCTAGAATTTTATGTCTTATATGCATTCTCAAAATTTCAAAAATATATTTCTATTAGTTCTCGAGATACTTCTAATGTGCCATCGAGTTTGGGAGACCCTGTATATAGCGATATATTTTTAACGATGAATGTATGTTCGTCAACGGCACCGCTCGCGCAGTGGTAGCGCAGTGACGCATGACGAAAAATCTGTAACGATATAATATTTTTTCGATATCAGAATTAACATCCCTATAAAGAACTACAGACTGCCGACTGCAGAAATCAACGGTCTTCTGTCTTCTTCCCATTCATTCTAAAAATTGCAACGTACGTCTAAGCTCAATCAAAAAAAAAACGGCTGACAGCCCACAAAACCTCTTTTTCTTCGAATTTAATACAAGTGCGAGAGTGATAACATGCTATTTATTCCTCTCTTTACCCCCACAGGCTTTGTTGGGTGACGCTATTTTTCGTGGGCAAGCTCGATTTTGACCTGAAATTTTTGCGGGGACGCATAACAAGTAGCGTTACGTCTAGTTTGTTTTGCTGCGTGTGCATTGCATTAATAAATACGAGGGATATTTTAGAGGTAATAGTATCCGAGCAGTAAAGTTTGGTTGATTGAATCAATTTTAATTTTAAAGTTAAATATTAATATGTTAGGTGGTTGGTGACTTGGCGTGGGAGGTCATTGCCCAAATGACCTTATGGTAGAGCCGCCACTGAGATACACCCTTGTATCCTTTTTTATATATGTGGCAGATCACTTAATTCAGACCAGAATGTGACTTTCTGACAAGTGTTGACATCCATCAATGATTTGGTGTACTTGATGGTTTTGCTATAATATTTATATTTAAACATCACTCCTCTGTATAAATTAACCGACAACAAGTATAAGTTTCTTGCTCATATATAAAGTTATGATATCTGTCATCTTGTTGGTCATTTTGCCAACTTTTAATGCTATAAAATATACTCTGTATTTTAAAGTTACACATCGAATATTGCAAGTAATGGATTTAATATTGATCTCGTAAATATAAAAAAGTTAACACAAATGAAAACGAATTGAAAGCATTTCGTAGTAGTTCGAAAAATATAACTTTTCTTAGTTGAGTATCGATATATGCTTTTCCACTAAAGCTGTTATTCTTGAGTTAGGTCGAGGCTTTTTGTTCAAGTTAAGTTTAGCAAATATAAACTTTTAATTTAGAAAGCCAGCTCATTGTGTGTCCAATTTAAGGGATTTAGTAGCTGGTACAATGAATATAACGATTCCAAAATTCACGCCATCATCGACATTTTGATCCACTATTTGGTATTTTTCAAAGTTATCTGTATAAATCTATTCCTAAATTAAAACATATCACCGAGAATGCACAAAATATAATCAACAATATTTATTTATTTATTTAACAATAGCCGCCGTGACAACACAAAAAGTACCCTTTAAGCTCCATTATACTCAGGTCTCTCTTCGACAGTATCCTCTAAGAAGTCTTGTTACCAATCTGAGGCTCTTCCCGCGCAACTGCATAATTTAATCAGGATCATTTTTCATCCTGCGCTGTTGGTAAACAATCGCGATTGCTTGAGTCCAGTACCTAAGGGTGATGTTGTCTAGCTAGTATGGCTCCTCATGCCATCCGGTAGGTTGGTTTGGGATCAGTTCAGCTTCTGCTTTTTGGCCCGCATGCCCGCTGCCGTAATTCCTTCTAGTTCTTCATGACCGGGCATCCACGGGGTTTCCTTAAAGCGAATAACGATTTCATAGTTTACGTATTGGTTAACTTTAGTTTTGTTTTGTCTGCAAAAATGTGTTTTCATTAATCAAAAATTGTCAGAAGATTAAGATCGATCACCATTACCATGTAGTATTAATATTTTATTTTAGCATTTTCACGCTACGATTTTCTGCGCTCAGTTCCAATGCTTCTTAGTTAAATACTGGCTACTGCTTCCACATTAGTGAGATACTCGGTTTATACCAATACCTCTCAATGTATATGCAATTTACTATGTTTACTACATAAATATGTTTAAACGGTAACCATATTGACTAATAAGCCCCTGTAAATACATGAATATACATGTACACAATAAATATGATAAGTTCATATCTTAAAATAGGCAAATCGTTATAATTCTTATTATAAATTTTGGTATAGAAACAAACATTTTTAATTCGAACTGTATTTTGAGTGCTGTTATATTTACCATATCAAAATAAATTTATTTACCATTGGGTAATATGAATATTCCAGTAATCGACAGGCTAAATAACATACTCACCTAATAATTGAATACCCACTTAAGTATTGCACAAACTTAAAACTTATAAGAATAATAAGGAACTTAAAACTTTTGGATTTTCAGACCTCTTATTGTTATTTTTTATATACCTACCATATTTGAAGGATCAGTCTCTGATAAAGCCGACTGCCTAAACCTACAACGTAATCTGGAGATTTTAAACGAATGGTGTAATAAGAATAATTTAATTGTCTCTAATTGTAATGTTATGACATTCACAAATATAAAATACCACTATTTTATCTAATTATAGCATTAATGGGACCTGAAGTATTTAAAGACTTGGGAGTCGTCTTTGACAAGGAACTACCCTTTGTTCCTCACATTTAACATACCGTCTCCGCTACCTATAGAGTACTTGGTTTTGTTACACGTACTACAAGGGATTTTCACAACACGGTTCCTATTAAAGCTTTGTTTTTTCCCTTCATCTTATTTAAGCTGGAATACGCATTAGTTGTTTGGTCCCCTTATTACAATATTTATATGCATTCTGTAGACTCGGTGTAGAGACGATTTGCTAAGGCTGTATGGTTCAGAACGGATGGTATATATCCGATTCAAGGTTTCCTCATGACCAGCTGCTGCAAAGATTCTCGTTCAGAAGTTTAGATAGAAGACGTAAATACCTTTCTCAGTTTTTTTTGTACAAGCTTGCAAACGGTATTATTGTTTGTGAAGAATTATTGGCAAAACTAAATTTTAGGGTTCCTACGTTGAGTTCTTGCAGCACAGATTCTTTATACCTACCACCGTTTTTATTAATTTTATTTTTATTTTATTATTAACTCGATGTGCGCCTACTAATATTCTAATGTTGATGCTAATATATGACATTTTTGCTTGCAGGTTAAGTACAATCAAGAGTCGCTTCTATCGATAAGGGATTGTTTAGTTTTTTGTTTTTGCAGGTATTTTTGTTATTTTACTTCAATTTTTATTCAATTTTCTTTTTTCTTTTTGTTCACACATTATGTAAATCTAAATCGTTATGTCTTAAATCACATGAGTTAGTTGTATAAGCAAAATTAGGTTAGTTAGCTGTTAAACAGTGTATGTATAAATAAATAAATAATTTTGTGTAATGAGACGTTAACATATTATTAAACACTAAAAGTATCGACATCTCGTACAAACGTTTATTGCTAACAAAGTCATAGTTTATTAGTCCTCGTGATAACAAGTATCAATTATTTTATTGGAAAATATACCAAATATATTAATTTATTTACGTAATAAAATATTCATCAGTGTAGCTTCCAAAAAGCCTATCATATATAAACAAAATTTGACAAATATGCCGCAATGTGCAATATCACCAACAAATTAGTCATTATTCGCTATTTCTTTTTTAATAGCTATTCTAGATTCATTAATTCACAAACTTTTAATTACAAAGAATTATTAGGTACACAAGACGTCAATTGTTGGAGCCCACTATCGTTTGTCATGTACCGTTAATCGACATGCTTATTTACATAGATCGTAATGATAGTTTTCACTTTGTACCATTTTAATGAGGTATAACTTACTATTATTTTAAAATGTTACCTACATTATCAAATGAAAGAAAATTATACAGCTTGAAAGAAAGGCGGTTTCTTAACCGTCACAATATATTTCTGTTTCTTGTAACTTCAATGATTATCTACACAATGCAATCAATTATTGTTCCTTTCTGCCTTCGGTCTTTACATATTTTCCGAATGAAACGTCCTTGTTATTTATTTTTGCTTTTAGACGGCAATGTTTTTTAGGATTACCACGGTATTTTGACACATTTTGAATGCTTATAAGTTACAGACAAAGAAAGATTTTTTTGAGTTGCGGTTTGAAGAGGAGTTCGCGTTGCTCTAAAGTTTTTTTTTTGGTAGACTGGTTATTTGAAATTATACAGAGAAAAAAAAGTACAATTCTTATGTTTTAGTGGTAAGACAATTTCGTTATTTCAAATAAAACGCCCTGTATATTCTTAACCAGAATAAAAGTGTGATCCGTTACAATTCTAAAGATACTTACTAAAATACCTTTATCTACACAACTTTTGCCAATATTCAATTTATAAGGTAACCTTTGTCAGACAAGAAATCACAACAATAACGAAAGTTTCTGGTATCTGTAATTTATCTGAATTATTCTATTAATGACCACCTTTAATAATATTATAAAGAGGCTATGAAGGTTCATTGAAATGAATGGCCGACATATTCAGCAGCTTCACTTAATTTTTTTTTTTAAACGGTGTGTTTGTTAAGTACTTGTACAAATTATAAAGGGTGAATCTTTGACTAATTTTAATATAAGAAGTTAATATCAACATGGGTCCGCAACGGCTTAGTTCTTAAGATACAGGGCGTTCAAAAAAAATCTTTATTTTTTTTTTGATTATATTTTTTTTCAGTAACACGGCAATTTGATGGAATTTGGGATACTGGGAGTATTGATGATGAGAAACTCAATTATTTACTTACCTTTTTGTTTAATATTAGATGGCGCCACATACAGTGTTGTACCTGGTTTAAATAACCATAACTTTTTTGTGTAACACTGTATGTCATTTTTAACTAACTAGACAAACCAATTCTCCATTCAATTATACATAAAAATGGTACTGTTACTATTTGTCAATAAAAGCAGCCGTTTTTTTTAGAACGGGTTTAAAGTTAACACTATGATGGAATTTTGTAAGTTGAATCATTAAGAGTTTTTAAAAAATAAGCGAGAAATGTGTGTTTTGTTGATTGTGTTGTGATATGACAATATTAGATCATTTACAAGACTAATACTAAACTACTCCTACAAATAAGTCAATAACATTTATATTTGCAATAACTGCTGAAAATGACCGCCGCCTACTGTAACGCATGCATCAACTCGCCTTAACTTTGATTGACGAACTCTTTCGGATATACTTGGTGGTGTCTAATTAATATATCCTGTTCCTTAGATCCTGTTTATGAGTTTTGTAAATCAGTAACTTCAAGTGACCCCACAGAAAATAATTCAACGGATTCAAATCTGATGATCTGAGAGGCCAGGCTTGCTTGTCCCGCTCTTCCTATCCAACGGTTAGGGTAATTCTCGTTCATAAATTGACGCGCAACGTGCATCAACCACATCCTGTTTCTGGTTTCTAAATCAACTTGTTCTAAATGTTCAGGAAACTCGTGCTCCAAAAACCTTCGGTACCCTTCGCTAGTAAGTCTTTGTGGATGAACGCAAGGTCCAATAAGGTGATCAGCGATAATTGAAACCCAAATATTTAGAGATAGTTAAACTTAAACATGATTTTTTATGATAGCAATGTGATTATCCTCAACCAAGATTCGGTTATTGTGAAATTTAATGGTGGCATTTCGAGAAAACGAAGCTTCATCTGTGAAAAGCACATGACTTAAGACATCCGGGGTTCTAAAAAATCTATTACGCAACTAAATGCATAAATCTACTCTAAAGGGAAAATCTGCAGGTAATAGAGCCTGCACACGATGCATATGATAAGGATATAGTTGTTCAAATCTTAAAATTTGCCACACAATTAACTGTGTGTGTAATATTCAGTTCACTAGCAATTTTCCCTTTACTAATTTGCGGGTTTTCTTCAAATCTAGTTAATTCAGCTTCTTCAATCTCAACTGTTCGAACGCTCACACTCCTTCCTAAGATATCTGTTGTCCTTTTAAAACTGCCAGTTTCACAAAGTCTTGTGTAAATATTAATTATTTGGACGTGTGCAACAACCCGTTGAGGAAATCGCGCCTGATACATTCGCCTTGCGGCTTGCGCATTACCATGAGCCATTCCATAGATGAAATGAATGTCTGCGATTTCTTCGTTGGTATATTGGTACATTTTGAACACAACAAACAATAAATTATTACTTATAACATCAAAATGACAAGGAACCACTGTCTGTTTTTTAAATGAACTGTCAAGACTAATTTTGTTGCCATGGAAACCTCGGGATTGTTTTCCAAAACTTGCTGTGCATGTACCTACTGTTTTCTTGTGTACTTTATCTAATTTTTACAAATTTGGTGATAGTAATTTGTAAAGTAATAGTGTAACATAGCACATGATGCTAAACAAGTATTTTTTCGCTTGTTTCTCAAAAACTCTTAATGATTCAACTTACAAAATTCCAATACAGTTTTAATTTTAAACCCGTCTTTTTCAAAACGGCTGCTTTCAGCGACAAATAGTAAGAGTACCTATTGTATTTAATATTGAATGGAGAATAGGTTTGTCTAGTTAAAAATGACATATACTGTGACATAAAAAAGTTAGGGCTATTTAAATCCAGGTACAACACTGTATCTGCGCCATCTAACATTAAACAGAAAACTAAGTAAATAATTGAGTTTCTTTTCATCAATACTCCCAGTATCTCAAATTTCATCAAATTGCCATATGAATATAATTCGGATTTTGTTTAGAATAATACAAAAATATTTTGAACTTTTTTTATTTCGAAATATGTCCTTATTTATTGATGACAGAAACTTGTCAGGTCCAGGTAACTTAATTGTTATCAGTGGTTCTAGTACATGTAACAGTCCCTGATTGTTTTTCTTATTTGTAGGACAGTAATCTTTTTAATGCTTGATATTTCCATAGTCATATTATCATTTCTGCGACAAGAACATACATTTACAAATTCGTACTGCACTGTATAAAAACACGGGACAAAAAAATTTAAATTAACAAAAAATATCCAGGCGGGAAATCAATATAAAAAACATTATCGAAATAAAATAACGCATTTACTGACGAAATCAAAGGAAGAATTCTTTAGTACCAGAATAGAAGAAAACAGATACAACTCAAGAAAGCTGTGGTACTTTACAAATTAACATAATGGCCTTAACAAACAAGACAAACTAACTGATATTAGGGAGATTCAAAATAACGAAAATGCAAGTTTTAAAAGAAACCGCAGAATATATGAGCATGCCCTTGTGCAACATGACAAATTTGTCCTTTTCTACGGAAATATTTCCAGAACACTTTAAGATAGCGATAATCAAGTCAATTTTCTAAATGGGTGATTAAGTGAAGAAATATCGTCCAATAAGTTTAATATCGAATATTACAAAGATATTTGAAAAGGCATTAAAAGCTAGATTACCTAACATTGTAAACAAAAGTAAAGTACCCCTCACAATACGGCTTTATGCCTGGTAAGTCAACAAATGATGCAATTGCCTGTCTCGTGAATAGGGTATTTGAATGCATGGATGAAGGCAAACCATTTGTAGACATTTTCATTGATCTGGCAAATGCCTTTGACAAGGTGTGCCATAGGGGTTTGTTGTCAAGGCTATATGCAGTTGGTATACGCGGACAAAGATATTCTCTTTTTAAAAGCTATTTAAAGGACAGGACACAGAGATTAGAGATACAAAGCATTTTAAGTAGACAACAAATTATAAACTAGGGGAAACCTCGATAATAATAATAATTAATGGATCAAACGATAACGATTTGGTTTCAGCCTTACCTCAAGGCACAGTTCTGGGTCCCATTTTATTATAATTCACTTAAACCCACTACTAAACCTGGTGCTACCAGGTAATATAATATCATTTGCTAATGACACAGCGTTCCTCGTGCAAGGAGAAGATTGGGTTAAAGTTGAGCAATAAAATTTCTAAAGGAATAACATTAATAATTGAACGGCTTAATAAATATCTTTTAACAATAAATACAAACAAGACATTTTACTTGCCTTTTTCTTCTCACAAAACAAATTTTCCCAATACTAACTCCATAGATATTAAAATTGGATAATACAGTGCAAAAGTTACGTTGATTACCTAGGAATCTGTATTGACTCTTGCTTTAATCACTAAATCCATGTATACACTGAATAAATTATATAGAACAGAAAGGTATGGATACAAAACTGCTTTGCATCAGACAATTAAATTACAAAACTTTGCACCTATACTCAAAGCCCAACATTTCTGTCAGTGACTTATTGCTAGCATATAGAGAGCTCCGGGTTTTAATATTTAGATCTCGCCATACCTTCTCAACTGTGTGCCCTTTATTGAGCCATTTTTTGGTGGAATACAATTTTTTTATTTTTTCCCGAAACTCTCGTATTTTTTCAAAATATTCTTGCCGCTATATAATAATCTAATTTTTTTCAATTAGTATTAGTAGGCTTTTTCCAATTCGATTAATATACCCAAAATTCTCCTTTCTTAATTTCAGCCACAATTTTTTTTCATTGTGGATATTTCTATTAGGAAAAAAATCCATTGATTTTGCGACGAATGGCGTATTTTATCCAGGATTATTTCTTCCCGTCCTCTTATCTGGCCTCCCAAACTATTTCCCTTCTCGTCATTTTCTTGATGAAGGCGTTTCAAAACCCTGACCACAGTACCCGAGGAAAATTGCGCCACATATTACTGCAGCATTCAATGTGGTTAATTCAGGTTAGTTGTCGTTCTCAAATTCCATAGTATAGGTTTTTAATCATAATTCGTTTTTTTTAACTTGGGTTCATCAATGTACTTTTACGTCAGGATTTTACCCTTTGACATCTGTTATTCATTGTGAACTGTTTAGGTATTGTCGATTGAACAAATTTTAATATCGGCTCTTGCCTTAATTAATTTTGGTTCGTGCGTTTTGATTTAGAAGTTTTTGTCTGCAGAATCTTGGCGCTATTTCTAATATACATATATCATATAGTGCCTGTCTACTTTGAATTTGTATTTAGATCCACAGGGAGCCAATCTTTTAGTAGTCTGTGTGTGGCGTTTTGTCTAGACCTCGTATGCGAGTCTGTGATTAGTGGCTTTGTCGATACGTCTGTGCATCCGTAATAGTCTTTAATAATTTTCAAGGCAAGCTCGTTTATTATCTGCATTAGAAAATCACAGTTCAGTACTCTGTTCATTGTATATCTAGGTACGTCTGCGATAGTTTTTAACGCCCTGTTTTAAATTACCTGGAACTTATTGAGCTCGTTTCTTTTTATGTTGCACCACGAAGATGCACCATAAGTAAGCACCGGTCTGACACAGGTTGACCTTACTCCTATTTGAATGTGTACTCCGCCTGTAAAGCAGGTGGCAGATAGAGCCCAATTAACGCAATTCAAGCTTTACTTTATTAATTGCATTGAGCCTCCAGTTCAGCCTATGGTCAAATATAAGTCCCAGATATTTCACCTCCTTACACCAGTTCACTTGGAGTTCCATTGACCCAAAGCCTTGTTTTAGACCTGCGCACAGTGCTTTTTGAAGAAAAGACGACTTTCATATTGACGGGATTCAGGTGAATATTCCTAGCTGAAAGCCATTTTTCCAGCTCGATTACGTGACGCTGCATCCGCCTAACGACAATGCGCGGTGATTTAGAAGTCAAAGTAATTGCTGTATGGTCAGTTAAAAGATAGAATTGCGTAAACCTATCTCGCGAAATATCATGAGCATAAATGTTATACAACATCGGAGAGAGAGATGAGCGTTGCGGCATTCCCGCCCTGATGCGCTTATTCAAAGAAATGCCTTCTCTGACGAGACCGCAATACTTCTATTCTATAAAACAATACTCAAAAAAGTTTATATCTACACAAAACTTACATTAAAAATAGAAATTAATTAAGCATTGCGAAACCCCTGCCGGCACGCTTATATTCTTTTCAATTCTTTGGATTTATGAACTCGGCATCTTTGTGTTGCTACATTTATTTTCTTCGCGATTAAAATCATAGTATCGAAATTGCTGTGCTATTTTAAATGCATTTAGCTGATTGCGGTTTGTATGACCACGTCGTCTCTTAAGTTCACTGTATTTGTAGCGGAAACATTTACTTTTACATACAATATTTCTATACCGTCGCTTCATGGATCTGGTGGTTGGTATTAAATGAGTCACTGACAGAATTTGTAGATTTCGGGTTATAGTTAAAGCAAAGACAATAACTATAAAATCAGGTCTTGCGCACCCCTATGAAATTAGATTTAAAATTAACAAGAACTTGAGAACGCAAAACTAATAAAGATAATAGGTGGGCGTGCACTTGTCAGTGCTGGATACAGGCTGCTCAACGGTAGGCCGCAGGATTTGAAAAATAATAGTTTTTTGAATAACGTTAAGAGAATGTTAAATAAATGTAATGTAACAGAGCAAACAGCCAAAAAGGAAAAAAAATAAAAGAAAAAAAAATAAAAGAAAACCATTATCATAACGGGAAACATGAAGAATCTTGTTTATTAATAATAATATATATTATTATATATTTGAACAAGAGAAATTACAGTGGAATTTGTTTATTTAGTTTTTTCCCCTTTTCTTCGGTTCGTTATGTTTTCTTATCTTAAAATGTTTCTTGATTACTCTATTTTTGGAAACACATGGGCAAAACATATCTGATAACTTGCTGTAAAGTTAGTGCATGTAAATCCTGCTGGGTTTACAAAGAGAGGTGTAAGTAACAATAATTAATTAATGAATATTTATGATTATAAGAAAAATTATTAATTAAAAAAACCTCGAGGGTAAATTAGATCAGGACAGCCATTTTTTGCTTTTTGCTAGTCAACAAATTTCCATAAGCTAATTGTTGTGGAATATTACATTGGCGTGAAGGACAATAAGTTTTTTTTACCTACCAAATTTAGTATTAATAAATGGAATTTTTGAAAATTTCGAAGGTATGTATCAACTAACTCGTAAATATTACATTACCTAACCAACCTAATATATCAAAATATAGACATATTTCTTTTATGTTGCATAAACCTGAAAAAAGCTTGAAAAATATTTTTTCGAATTTATAGTTGTTTTGATTTTGCCTTGACTTTATCATTTAAATTAATATAATTTCTCTGTATTCTTTCTATATTGTATTACTTCTATTAATATCTGTATATAATGCTTCGGTTACTAAGTAAATATATAAATAATCTAGGCCAATATTACATTAATTGTATTTATCTACAAGGCAAGGATTTTCACACTTACCCGACACTGTTTGACACTAAACGTAATACAATTTAGGAAAACAAAAGTATTCATTAATCTCTAGCCAGCCACTGGCACTAGACTAGATGATATCTTATCCTTGTTCTATAATAAGGAATAATCAAACACATAGTGCTGAAACTTCCAGTTCTCCCGTCAATTCAGGACAAGCAAGTATGCCTAAGTTCGGAAAACATCTGACCACCTAGGCAGTGCAATAACTATTTTTATTTAAAAATAATTTTTTTACAAGGAAAATATATTATTACTGATACAGACCGCGTTTTTAGTCCCGATACATTTTACAGACAACCTCAGACCCACAAGAAGCAACAAAGTCAGGGGTGTTTAGAAGGTAAAAATATGACCTACTTAATCAAACAAATTCAAGCAACCTGGGAGGGGTAAGAAAATACTAAAAAAAAAAAATCGGCATTTCTAATAAACGTTTTTAAACCCACATGTTAATGCCACTCTGTCAGACCTACTCAGAAATAAATAATATAGCTTACCGACGTTATCATACCAAGCGACGTTGCCGGTTTCTGGGATTGCAATAATACATTATTTGGCGCGAAAACGTCGAAACCGTATGGGACATACGTTTAAGTTGCATTTCAGAGTGATTTGTTTTAATGGTAACGTACAATAATTGTTATTCTTTCAATACTATATTTCAAAATTAACAAATTTATTTAAACTTTTGAGAAGATGCCCACACTTGGTGATGCCGACACTTGTGTCATTTTTTATTACTTGTGTTTTGTTTTTAACACGTTTCTATGATATGCGCAACAAGTTTTATAACTACTAAAAGAATCAGATGAAATATAAAATAGGTGAGAAGAAACTAAGGGTCAATTGTATAGGTTTAGTTTAATCTACAGTTTAAACCTAAGTTTAATCATAGGTTTAAGCTAAAGTTTAAACCAAAACTTGCAACTTGTTCCTTGTTTACTTTCTGGTTAGCTTTATAGAAGTTTGACAATGACAGTTGACAGTCTCACATATTTTTGTTAATTTTAAAACCTTGGATTTTTCTAGCGTTTTAAGAAATGTTTTTAAACACGCAAATATTACTGCAATACTACCCTAGAATTAAACAAACAAAATAAAAAAAAAACTGCCCCAATTTTAATACTATATTTATAAAAGCTATCTTTGTAGGACTTTTATGCTATTTAATTCTGTTCTGTCATCATATTTTTTTTAAAGGAACATCTTGAGTTTTTTTGACTCTGCACTTTATACCAAAGGTAGCTATTTTTTTATGAGCAAAGTGAAACGTTCGAAAAACTACATTTAAGTACAGGTTTTTAGCTTAAAGTAAAAGCTTTTTCGTTGGGAGCAAAATTTATTTCACATTGTCCTTCACAAAGTTGGCTACATAGTGTATTATTTATTTAAATTAGATTAGCAAAATAATTATTTATTAAATTTTGCCGAATTAGTTTTCCATTTCCCTGGGGTAGATTTTGAACATGATCTTCTATATTATTCTCATTTTGAACAGCATTGTCATCAAGTTGTGCTGGATCATCCGTATTCCAAATGCCATATTGTCTTTCGACAACATTACGTATTCTTATTTGTGATCCGTTATACGAATTTTCAGCCTGTGTACCTAGATTTGCCAGTGGTATCATCACATGCTCGTCTAGAGTATACCCTGACTTACCCAAGATGCCAAACATGCCTTGATTTATTTCGGCTTACTATTATTATATGATAATCGGTCATTTGTAGAGCCTGGCCATCGAGCCACTATATTTCTTATTCGCAATCTTGAATCTGATTGAGCATATCGACTTCCGGTGACGCAATGGGACTGAGGATTAATATCTCAAAAACAAAGAGCATGCAAATAAGTCGCAATCCGAATAACAACTTCAACATAAATATATACGGTTCACCAATAGAGCGAGTCACAAAATTCAAATACCTAGGAAGTTGGATCAGCGAGGATCTGAATCCTGAGATTGAAATTAGATCCCGCATAGAGCAAGCTAGAGCCAATTTTATTAGGATGAGGAACCTGTTAACCGACAGAACACTCAACTTAAGCATAAGATTTAACTTTGTTAGATGTTATGTGTATTCCACGTTACTGTATGGAGTCGAGGCCTAGACGCTAAAAGTCAGCAGTATTAACAAGCTGGAAGCATTTGAGATGTGGGTATATCGTAGAATGCTTCGCATACCATGAACCGACCATATCACCAATCAAGAGGTCTTACATAGAATGAACAAGGACCGAACAATTCTCGAGATCATAAAAAAGCGAAAGACAGCTTACCTTGGCCATGTCATGAGGCAGGACAAGTACAGATTCCTGCAACTAATTATGGAGGGCAAGATTGAGGGAAAGCGTGATCCGGGGCGTAGACAGTGCTCTTGGCTGAAAAACATAAGGGATTGGACAGGATAGATTCAAACACCCTACTGAGAAGAGCCCAAGACAGAGACGAATTTGCCAGAATTGTTGTCGATCTTCATTGAATGGAGAAGGCACTTAAAGAAGAAGAAGAATCTGATAAGGTTTGAACATTTAGTGAAAAGAAACCTTTCCTTTTACGATAATTTTCAGCATCTGAACCACCTAAATGAAAAATAAATGGGTTTTATACATAAGATAATAGTTATTTATGGTACAGGGTTATCCAACCAAGACTAGACAAGGCGATTTTTTGACTTTTCCTGTACTTTTATAAAAAAACTGAAATAGCCATCTTAAGTCATTTTCTCCCGCGAATTCGAATATCTTCAGCAAAAAACAATTGAACATCAAACAAAAGTACTAGGGGTCACTTTGATATTTTTTTAAATGTGATGCCGTATTTTTAATGAGCTTATCCGATTTCTCATATAAATTTTGATCTAAAATGTTGGATTTTTAATTCAAAAACGCCTTTTTTCTTCAGTTTTAAATTCGGAAAATGTTAAAAATAAAAAAAAAATAAATAAATAAATTAAAAATCCAACATTTTGGATCAAAATTTATATGAGAAATCGGATAAGCTCATTAAAAATACGGCATCCCATTTAAAAAAATATCAAAGTGACCCCTAGTACTTTTGTTTGATGTTCAATTGTTTTATGCTGAAGATATTCGAATTCGCGGGAGAAAATGACTTAAGATGGCTATTTCAGTTTTTTTTATAAAAGTACAGGAAAAGTCCAAAAATCGCCTTGTCTAGTCTTGGTTGGATAACCCTGTACAAGTGTGCTATGTTATATATAAGTCACGCTGGGAAATGGTTAGCCCTTGAGGCCGTAGGCCGAGAGGGCTAATTCCCAAGTGACTTATATGACTTAACACACGAGTGCCATACAAAATTTTATCCAACACTTCATAGATGTTATTAAAAAATAGAAAATTATATTGTTCCAATGTAAACTGGAAAACCCTGTATTAAATTTTAATTGACATATTTTTGAATGACAAATTTGACACGTAAAAGTAGGCAAAGGTGATTTTTGTTGTTATGGAATTGATTAACAACCAAAATTTGAAGGCAGTAAAAGAAATTATTATTTTGCTATTTTCGAGGGTAGTTTTTCAAAATATGGAAGAAACTTCAGCCGAAATTCAAAAAGAGGCTGACCTGGCGTGTTTATTTATTATTCAGTCCCGTTTTCCGTAAACGTCTAACCTACCATCGACCGTGAGACACCCTGTATAGATGATAAAATTTTACCTGGAGATTGTATTCGAATGTGTGTGCAGTCAATTGCACCTATGATATTTGGAAAGCTTGCAACTCCCTGAAACTCATTTTTAGTTTCTTTTAATTCTGCGTTGGTAAGAGGCATTTTTATATATATGGGTAATAAATGAGCTACCCCTATGATACATCAGCAACAACGCGTGATGCTGTTCCAGGATCTACGCCTCCAAAATCTCCCACCACCTTCAGCATACTTCCTGTAGCATAGAATCGCAGTGTTACCAGTAATTGTGTGGCAGGACTTAAAGCATGATTTCTAGAACACAAAAACCTGTTTTAGGATTTTACATACAGAAAATTTAGTCTGAGGTAAACATGTTACATGAAATTTACATTCTTGGTGTACTACTTACTATTCAGTGTTCCTTTGTAGCTGGGGACCAATTTGCTGGAGCAACCCTTCAACTGATGCTCTAGATATTCTAAATACGTTTACAAATTCTTGGTCTATCTACAAATTCGTATGGATCCGCGGTCTAAAGACTCGAGCTCTTCTCGGATTTTCAATTATGTTAATTACGTCTTCATCATCATTATCAGAAAATTCATCAAAAATTTCAAAAATGTCAATTTTTTCAATTTACAATTAGGTACTATCACAACCCCACAGAACTTAACACAAAACTTAACGAGAGTACTTAGCATAAAAATGGCAAAAACTAAAAATTCTAAAAAGGCTAGAAAAAAATACAAAAATGTCAAGTTTGAAGTTTAACTGGTGTTCACTCTGTCAGTTGATAGTTAAACTCCAGATGGTTGTTACAGTTGGGTATACAAAGGACATTTGACACGAAACTACTGTTTAACCGTAGCTTGCAGTTTGAACGAAACCTATACAACTGGCCCTAAGTGGAACATTAACTAAACTGAGTTTTTTGTTGTAAGTTGTAATACCTACTGTAGGTGCATTTTGGCAGCAAGGTTTATAATTTCACAACTCATCTTAATGACTTTTAGTTTCACCAAAAGATTCTCTGTCTATCTACATCAGGTATTTAATTTAGTCATTGTCAATGAAAGTTTTATATCCCTATTTCCATGAACTAAATTTGTTTATAATACCATATATTACCGTCGTTATCAAGCCCACCTAAAACTAGTTTTCCTTCGTCACCTTATACCACTGACCATCCCTATTATATAGTTAAACGTTACCAGACTCGCAGACGGGTCTGGTAACGTCGATTTTGGTCTGACAACGTCTACTGAATATGGCAAATGGGTCTGTATCAGCGGCCAAATAAAAGTTTCAAGATAGTTTAAGGTTTATAAGGGGTTTAAGTTAAAAATTTGTAGATGACCAGTTCAGTTTTGACATGATTTGCTACTAAGGTAGGTATTATTAAAAAACATCCATTGTATGATTTCTACCATTTGATCTTATTCTAGTAATTTTAATTGTCTACTAAAACATGTTGCATAAATGAATTTTGTTCTATAACTAAAAACAGTAGGTACTTACATATACCTTTCTACCTTCAAACTCTTCTCCTAATAAATTTGAGAAAGAAGCAAAATAAAATTGCAGTAGGTAGGTTCATACCTACAAAATTTAGCTGTCTGATTTTTTCAGTTAGTAGTTTAAACCTCGAAAATTATATTATATTTTCAAGGATATAGTCTATCTGCTAGTTAGAAATATGTAAACTGAATAATTTTTTTACAGTACCGACTATTTCTGAATTACTACGCATAGGTTCTACATTAAACAAATTTATTACGTTGTGGTTCTGATTAAAGATTTTTTATAGATGCGTCACCCTTAAAACCGAAATAATATAAGAAAAACAATAGGTCGTCTAACTATTTGATTTTTTAGCAGATTAATAACATGTTAAAATGTCATTTAAAAATAAAATTAATAAGAATAATCCAAAGGCAATAAAATTCTAAAACGATCCAAAGCTGGCGGAAAACCGGTTATGAGTTTAAAAACATGTATATAAATAATATTTATTACCAACTTTACTAGTCCACGCGTTGTTGCCATATCTCGGGCTCAACAACATCGGTCACATATAACGTCGGCAAAATCGAATATAAACAAAATCTGTATATTTGCGAGCGCCACCTAGGCGGAGAAAGCATGAACTAAATTCGTTTATAATACCATATTTTACCGTCGTTATCAAGCCCACCTGAAACTTGTTCCCCTGCGTCCCCCTACACCCCTGACCATCCCTATATAGTTAAACGTTACCAGACCCGCAGCCGGGTCTGGTAACGTCGATTTTGGTCTGACAACGTCGACTGAATATGGCAAAATGGGTCTGTATCAGCGGCCAAATAAAAGTATATATATTTGAAAAAGCAGATGATAAAAGTAATTTTATAGTTGTAGTCATAGTTTGATAGAGATATTCGAAGATATTTACCAAAAACCATAAATATGTCCATTTCATTACTAAAGAATTACAAAAAAAGATCTAGGCAGTCATGGAACCATAACCATGTTTATTTAAGAAATAGTAGAGTCAGTATAGGCGGCGGAGCCGTTTAAACTTAGCATACAGATGAGAGTTGCAGCACGTGGCTACATCTCGTGGCAATCACACGTATCAACCCAACCAGGTCAGCGAGAATCCATATAGGTTCAAACGCTGGCAAGGCGGCCCATCGCGGGCAAACTACGTTGGGTGTCGCTGGAAGCCAATATATCGGTTCAGCCTACCGAAAGCTAAATATTTAAAAAAACACAAACTTAAAATAAGTTCGTTTCGGTAGGCTGAACCGATCCATTGGCTTCCAGCGACACCCAACGTAGTTTGCCCGCGATAGGCCGCCTTGCCAGCGTTTGAACCTATATGGATTCTCGCTGACCTGGTTGGGTTGATACGTGTGGTTGCCACGAGATGTAGCCACGTGCTGCAACTCTCATTTGTATGCTTGCATTTCTGCGTTAAAGCACTTTGAGGCCCATTTCCTTTTCGTCAGACCCGGAGCCTTGCTGAAGAATCTTAAACAGCGAAACGCGTCCAAGGATTGGGTCTGACTGAAAGGATAACTCGTAAATATTACATTACCTAACCAACCTAATATATCAAAATCTAGACATATTTCTTTTATGTTGCATAAACCTGAAAAAAGCTTGAAAAATATTTTTTCGAATTTATAGTTGTTTTGATTTTGCCTTGACTTTATCATTTAAATTAATATAATTTCTCTGTATTTCTTTCTATATTGTATTACTTCTATTAATATCTGTATATAATGCTTCGGTTACTAAGTAAATATATAAATAATCTAGGCCAATATTACATTAATTGTATTTATCTACAAGGCAAGGATTTTCACACTTACCCGACACTGTTTGACACTCAACGTAATACAATTTAGGAAAACAAAAGTATAAATCAATAGTCGAGAAAGCGACAAATTGAATTTATTTGTCAGGTACTTTGCATACGTAGACAAAAACTTTCAAAAATTATTTCCGATTTCAAGTTCGAGATGTTCCTCGACTCCTGAACCAAGGCATTGTTATGCACGAGAAGCACTCCACAGTCGCAAATCTATACGTTTTACTCTTGTAGTATCGAGTAGCTCTCCAGCCTCCATTTGCATATGTCCCTAGTGGCGTATATTTTATCAGTAAAATTCTGTCCATGCTCCAAGAAAAGGTGGTGCTTAACTTTGTAGCAGATGGCTATAGATATGGAAAAACAAGTTTGAGGATTCCGCTCTCGATTTAAAGTTTAAATTAATAAGAAATATTTGAAAAGTTTCAACAGAAATTTACCTCAAGTAGTTTTTGAAGTAAATTTCGAACTTGGTAAAGTCTGTGTAGTTTTTACTAAGGTAATTCTAATTCATTATTGTACTGTGAGCCTTTCTCTACTGTTTTTTCTTATGCCCATCTTTGTCCGAAGAACTGTTGCCCTTTGTTTTATTGTATCCACTCGGTTATATTAGTATTAACTTATACGCGTATACTGCAGGTTGGGTGATTATTTCATTCAGTTTTGTTTTACTTTCGTAAATATGAGCCATGCTACGATTCCCGTTGTTGTCGATTTATACTATAGTTTCGAAAATCTAGGACCAATACTAATCTTCCTCTAATACTCTTATTATGATTGAGTCCCTATGAACTATGTATTCATTCTTAGTCTATCGCTTTACAACTTCAAGCATTGTGCACTTAATCATTCCTAGAGCTGGTGCAGGATCAATATATGGTGCAGCTGACGTCAGCTCTTTAATTGCTAATTAATTGTTTTAATGTATTTCTGTCCGCAAGATACCTCGGATTATTCTAGGATTTCCAGATCAGCTTTGATGTGACCTTATGGCTCTTGAGAGCTTTAATAACTGCTGGACAGTCCAATCATATACTGTTCTAATTTCGTAGGACCTTATTATTTTCTCATGTATCATAGGTTTCTGCTTGGAATATGGTTGGGTGTTTACGCTTACCCAGAAAAAAAAAACAGGTATTTTCTTTATTATTAATTGGTTTCTAAAAAGCACATTAGCTTTCATTTGATATAACACTTAATATGTCTAAAATCTGTTTTTCTGGAATGTCACTTTAAACTTGCTTAATAGCATAATTTACGGCATTCAACAATAATTGTGTAGATTTTATTAAAAATTTGACAATAAAATGTTTCAAATTATATTCCAAAAATCAATTTGGCAATAGTCGTCCAGTTTTAATAACTTCCTATCAAAAGTAAAACTTTTATTCCCTATTTATAGTAACCCTTATTTTTAAATATTCAGGCTTGATTACAATTTCCTAAACAAAAGGTCAAATTATTATTTTAGTAAATACGTCAAAATGAAACTTAATCAAAATAGTTTACACTTAATAAATTTTGCGTTGATATTAGTGTTAAAAAATGACTTAAAGCGCAAAAAGTATTTATTTTTTAGATACTCGATTTGTATCAAAGGTGTATTTTGTAAAGAGTCCCATAGACTATCAGTTTGACCTTCAGAATTTTGCAAAATGTCCGTCCTCTTCTAAAATTTTTTAATTATTTTATCATAAAAGTCTTTTAGAGTATCTAGACTCATGTTCATGTGTATTGCGTTAATTGACATGTAGTTTGGTGAGTCTGTATTATTCGTAATGTCTTGTTTGGAGTCTTTGTATCTTCAGTAGCTTGGTCTTATTAGTGGTACACCATGTAGGTATTCCGTAAGTAAGCACTGGTCTTAGTATTGTCTTGTACATACATATTTTTGTTTTAAAGTTGATCTTGCTATTTTTGTTTAATAATGGGTGGACGGCTAGCAGTTATTTTTGCGCTTCGGCGACTCTTTCATCGGCATTGCAACTCCTGATCAACTTCTTGTCAAAGGTCAAGCCTAGATATATTATCTTACTTGACCTATTAATTTGTATATTGTTGTCTTTGACTTTAGTTTCAGGCTATTTCAATCTTGCCTTTGAAAGGAAGATGACTTTGGTTTTATCAGTATTCGGACGTGAAACTACTTTTCAGGGCGTTGTATCCATGAAATTAAAAACGATATGTTATATATGCATGATCAAATATGTTCCCTACTAGTAAATACTACTAATCTCTAGCCAGCCACTGGCACTAGACTAGATGATATCTTATCCTTGTTCTATAATAAGGAATAATCAAACACATAGTGCTGAAACTTCCACTTCTCCCGTCAATTCAGGACAAGCAAGTATGCCTAAGTTCGGAAAACATCTGACCACCTAGGCAGTGCAATAACTATTTTTATTTAAAAATAATTTTTTTACAAGGAAAATATATATATATTTGAAAAAGCAGATGATAAAAGTAATTTTATAGTTGTAGTCATAGTTTGATAGAGATATTCGAAGATATTTACCAAAAACCATAAATATGTCCATTTCATTACTAAAGAATTACAAAAAAAGATCTAGGCAGTCATGGAATCATAACCATGTTTATTTAAGAAATAGTAGAGTCAGTATAGGCGGCGGAGCCGTTTAAACTTAGCATACAGATGAGAGTTGCAGCACGTGGCTACATCTCGTGGCAATCACACGTATCAACCCAACCAGGTCAGCGAGAATCCATATAGGTTCAAACGCTGGCAAGGCGGCCCATCGCGGGCAAACTACGTTGGGTGTCGCTGGAAGCCAATATATCGGTTCAGCCTACCGAAAGCTAAATATTTAAAAAAACACAAACTTAAAATAAGTTCGTGTACAAATTTGTCCCTTGATCCTCCCTGATACGTGTGGTTGCCACGAGATGTAGCCACGTGCTGCAATTCTCATCTGTTTGCTTGCATTTCTGTGTTAAAGCACTTTGAGGTCCCTTTCCTTTTCGTCAGACCCGGAGCCTTGCTGAAGAGCCGTAAACGGCGAAACGCGTCCAAGGATTGGATCTGAGGGAAAGGATAAGGGACAACTTTGTACACGAACTTATTTTAAGTTTGTGTTTTTTTAAATATTTAGCTTTCATTAGGCTGAACCGATCCATTGGCTTCCAGCGACACCCAACGTAGTTTGCCCGCGATAGGCCGCCTTGCCAGCGTTTGAACCTATATGGATTCTCGCTGACCTGGTTGGGTTGATACGTGTGGTTGCCACGAGATGTAGCCACGTGCTGCAACTCTCATTTGTATGCTTGCATTTCTGCGTTAAAGCACTTTGAGGCCCAATTCCTTTTCGTCAGACCCGGAGCCTTGCTGAAGAATCTTAAACGGCGAATCGCGTCCAAGGATTGGGTCTGACTGAAAGGATAAGGGTCAACTTTGTACACGAACTTATTTTAAGTTTGTGTTTTTTTAAATATTTAGCTTTCGGTAGGCTGAACCGATCCACTGGCTTCCAGCGACACCCAACGTAGTTTGCCCGCGATGGGCCGCCTTGCCAGCGTTTGAACCTATATGGATTCTCGCTGACCTGGTTGGGTTGATACGTGTGGTTGCCACGAGATGTAGCCATGTGCTGCAACTCTCATTTGTATGCTTGCATTTCTGCGTTAAAGCACTTTGAGGCACCTTTCCTTTTCGTCAGACCCGGAGCCTTGCTGAAGAACCTTAAACGGCGAAACGCGTCCAAGGATTGGGTCTGACGGAAAGGATAAGGGTCAACTTTGTACACGAACTTATTTCAAGTTTGTGTTTTTATAAACGTTTAAACTTAGTTTAAGAAAACAACAGGGGACCTCCTTGAGGCCGGTTTCCCCAACAACAAAAAAGTTTAAAAATGTTGGTGAAACGAAAGAGGTTTTCAGATATCCTATACAATATATTAAATAATTTTGACACCGATTCTCTGTCATCTTCAGGGCTAGATAATACTTTTAATTTTATAAACAGCAACACTAAAGCAGTGGTGATGAGTACCTGTCCATATATTTTATGTTGTTGAAACTACAAGTATTGTCTGGCCCTGCAGATGACACATAATAGATTTCCAAGCGTTGGCAGTTGGTTCTGATTTTAATATATTATCCAAAAAAAGCTGATAACCGGTAAATAAACGAAACTTTTATGTTCGAGCATCCTTAAGGAGAGTTAATAAAATGTGATATCAAAAATAACTATCAAATAAAAAAAAACTGTAACTCAGAAGTGAAAAAAATATTTAATTTAAAATCACACCTCTCGTAACAGGATACCGCCTTCAATAAAATCATTAAAGCCTGTTTGATTATCGCACTTTAAAATGTGGAGGCATCGTCTCCACTTCGACTACAAAGGAAAGCTCGTGAGAGCATATCTTTCTCGATTTTATTGCCTGTAAAATGCTACTGGCATTTTGTTGCAATTTAGAGTGGAATTCTAGTTAGAAGGAAAAACGTTAGTAGATATAATAAAGTCTTTTGTAGGTGTGTTTTTAAAATGACGCTTGTAATTTGCTGTCTGCAGGAAGTAAATTTTATCTGACAGCTGTTAAGTTCTTGCTCTGCTTGTTTTATCTTCTTTATTGACTTTTGGTGAAAATGAAATGGCTATAAATTGCATGAAAACGACAATTAAAACATTTTTTGTACAACTGTCAAAAAAAGTTGACATTTTTTCATCGCTATCGATACGTAAACCTTTTGTTTTTTTAACAGTGAAAAAAAGACTTTTTTTCACGGTGAAAAAAAGACTTTTTTTAACTGGAAAATTGATTTACAAAAAAAACGATAAAACATTTGTTTTTAAAAAATGTATTGAATTTTTTTGTACAAATTTACTAATTAATTACCTACTACCAAAAAATCTCATTTGTTACAATAATAATTGATGGTGAAGTTCGAACAATTGCTTCCAATATTAATTCCCGAAGCTAGTCCACCTTGCTGCTGATCAGAAACGCTAGATATTCCTTGAAAAGTTGAGTCCACAATTGTATCAGTTATATTGATTTGTTTGGAAGTAGAGGAACAATTTAATTTATTAGAAATATCAATTTTATTACTCAAACTATCTTCTATATATCCTTCTGCTATGGCGGCAGATTTCCAACCACCGTGGCGTTTTATAGATGTCATGTTACCCCCTGCATTGGCTAAGAGAGTTGCAGAACTCCTCCTAAAACAGTGACCTGTGTAGCTCTTATGCAATTCTTTTCCCAGCCATTTTGCAATCAAGCTAGGAATTTCCCCTATTTTATTTATTCCCACATGTTGGTCAACACATTTTCCTCTTGAATATTTTAAAAATAATCTCTTTTTGTGTGTATGGGACGGCCTTAGTACTCTATACTTGCGATATATCTCAATATAATCAGAATTTGAAACGGTAAACATTCTTGGGCAATAGGTCTTTGTATCCGGTATTTTAACAATCAATATAGACCCGGTATCTTCAATGTCATCAATAGTTACCTTCAATAATTCTTCACGGCGACAAGCACCGCTGATTCCCAAAATTAACGCAACCTACAATTAAAAAAATATTGAAATTACTGAAATAATACAAAATTTTGATCATCTGTACCTTATAAAGTAAATTTGTTTCATCATCAGCTTCTTGAATGAATTTATTAATATCGTCTCTCGATAAAACTTTAGATTTCTTCCCTCGGTATCCGACGTTTTTGTTCTTAATAAAAGGCACCAAATTTTGAAAACTTCTTTATATCAATATTTTCTTTAACATTCAATGTACTCTTCAACATTGAGTAGACACTCCATAAAGTAGAAGGTTTTACAGTTTTTGATTTCTCCTCAAAATAGCATATAAGTACCTTTTCAGACACTTTTTGTATATTTTTCTTGCCGCACCATTCACGGAATTGGTTATAATTTTTCTCGTATATAAATTTTGATTTCGCCGGTAACATGTTAGCTATAGCCGAATTTGCTATATCGGCTATATCTGAAGGAATCTCGCTATCACTATCGTAATCTACATCCATTTTAAGTACTTATACTATTTATTTAAAAAATTACAATAAATATGAACAGCTATCAACGTATGACAACAAAACCAGCAACGTGCCAACAAACCATTTCTATAGTAACGACAGGGCTGTTAACTTGATTATGTGAAATTATATGGTAAAATTTTTATTATAATATACAATTTTACCGATTAATTCAAACTTTCAGTTGTACAAAAAATGTTGTTTGTATTTCGTTTGTGAAATTCGTGTTTTAATGGCACATTCGAGAAAATTTTTCGCCTCGACCTGCGGTCTCGGCAAAAAATTGACACTCTCATATGCCATTAAAAAAACACTCACTTCACGCACTTAATACAAAAATAACTATTTCTTTATTAAATTTAAGCCCTTAAATAATAATAATAATTAGCTTATTATCCACCCTATCCGAGAACACCCAATTTAGCCCCCTTAGGGGCTAGAATCATTATACATATGAACCTAATCAATATATCGTGCAACGACTTGAGAAAACACATTTTGGCCTTTTTTGCCCCTTAGGGGTAAAATATGAAAAAATTTAGAATATGTTTATATAGGCATTTGCCTAAGCAACCTTACTATATCATATTAACAATCGTGAATAAGACATATTGAAGAATCTCTTATAAAAGCGCCCCTTGATTCTGTCATGCTCCGAGGGGTTAAGGGACGATTTTGTGAATTTTCCATCTCATTAGTTTTAATACGCTTGTATTTAAAGTTCATGGGGATTCAAAGTAAAGCCACCGTACATTTTTTTTGATCTCTATATGGGCTTATCTACATTAATCTGTAGCTACAGTTTGACGATAACCCTGTTTCGCCACTAAACAAACTATCAAGTAGTGCCGAACAGTCTCCTAAACCACACAAAATCTGGCATTATACATCAGCTAAGTGGGATGACCTAAACGATCATTTTCGAACCTTTCCTTGGCGGAACGTTTGTTTTACCTGTGACGATCCATCCATCTGTGATAGAGAAGTATCGGAGGTTATCCTTACTGATATGGAAGCCTTTATCCCTTTCTCAGAAAAATGCCCTTCTAACGGCAAGCCTTGGTTAACCAGAAATGGCGAACGAACTGTTAAATCAAACAATTATTTCTACCGACAATGGCGTCAAAACCCTATCGCCGAAAATCGCACAGGAAAAAACAAATATACTGGCGTAAATCTTCTCATCACCTTCAACAGTTAATTTTCAGGGAAAACTCAATTTCCACCTGTAGAATCGAGAATGCCCGAGATTGTTTTCCGGCAGCGCCATGTTAAACGCATCTTGAGGAGCCCTGACATCAAAAAAAGCTTCTGGTCGTGACGAATTATCAGTCATCTTAATTAAGACATGCGCTAATGGTTTGACACCGGATTTGGTAAACTTTTTAACTTATATTCCAAAAAAGGAATATTTCCTTCTTGCTGGAAAACTGCACGAGTCCAGCCCATACACAAAAAAGGCAAGAACACCTTGCTAAACACCAATCGGCCAGTCGCATTGCTTTCGGTTTTATCAAAAGTCATGTAGAAGGCTATGAATGAAAAATTATTAAAGTACCTGGAATGCTTCAGCATTATTAGTGACCGCCAGTATGGAGTCCGTTAATCTAGATCAACAGGAGATCTTTCCGCTTATGTTACTCACGTTTGGAATAACGCAATAGAAAGTCATGGAGAGTCCCGGGCGGTAGCACTGGACATTTCCAAGCCCTTTGACAGATTATGGCATGGGGGGCTTTTATCTAAAGTGAGAGCGTACGGAATTCCAGGTTAATTTGGTTCATGGCTAACAAGCTTTCTTAAAGTCCGTTCTCTGCGAGTGGCGATGGACGGCCTTCTTTCAGGCACAACCTCGATTCTGGAGTCCCTCAAGGTTCTATATTATCGCCCACCCTCTTTTACTGTACATTAACGATATTTTGTAAAAAACTAAAGATCCTATATATAGATTCGCTAATGACAGCACACTTGTTTCATATTTTACTTTGGATGCTCGAACATCGACTGTCAATGCACATCTCTGTAGGCAACAAAATGTCTCACATCTCAACAAAGACCTGGAAGAAATTTTGTCTTGGGGTGACAGTAACCAAGTAGAATTTAACGCTAAAAAACACAGGCGGCAGTTTATTTTAAAAAAGTTAATGTTGAAGAACCGAATATAGTCATGGCGGGATACTCGATTCCCTTGGCTTCATCAATTAAATTATTGGGCGTTAATTTGAATAGTCATATGCCTTGGTATAGTCACGTTGCGGCCACTGCTAAGGCAGCCTCGCAGAAACTTGGAATACTTTTCCGACCTAAGAACCTCTATACACCCCAACAACTTTTGATGCTCTACAAAGCCTAAATTCGACCATCGCTGGAGTACTGTTCGCATATTTGGGGCTCTGCTCCTAAACATATCCCAAGATTGCTGTATTTCATTCAAAGAAGAGCCATTCGCTTGATTGGTGAGCATGATCTGACAAACAATCTGGGAGGCCTTGAACATCGAAGGCAGGTTTGCGTCTTGAGTCTAATATGACATATAAATATGTATATTTGTAAGAACTTTGTTCTCTAGCCACTTGCTGAGACCTTATACAATAAGGATTAACCAAATTATGCTAAAACAGCTATTCTCTGGGCTTCATGCCCCAACGAGCGCTGAATTATATAGCAAAATTTGGCGTATTTTGACTACCACTGTTAGTACTAAAATACAAACTCAGAATGCAGAAACTACCGGGAAAGCAAAGAATTAATCTTTATTTCCAATGATAGGATGCTACGCTGCTGCTACCTGTAGACCGGTTTCAAACTCTTTGGTTCTCGTCAGTACAGGGCAAGCATGACAAGCGAGCACACCTACCATTGAAAAATCAAAACACCTTATAGCCACAATATTGTTCTGCCTAGGCAGTACAATACAGGTGGCGCCATACTCCAGAAGTCTCTAGCAATCTGATGTGAAAAATACCGTATAGTACTATCAACACAATAAATAGTTAAAGAATACTACTTGGCAAGTGGTAATCATAATATGACATATAAATATGTATATTTGTGAGAACTTTGTTCTCTAGCCACTTGCTGAGACCTTATATATTAAGGATTAACCAAATTATGCTAAAAGAGCTATTCTCTGGGCTACATGCCCCAACGAGTGCTGAATTATATAGCAAAATTTGACGTATTTTGACTAACACTGTAAGTACTAAAATACAAACTCAGATTGCAGAAACTACCGGAAAAGCAAAGAATGAATCTTTATTTCCAATGATAGGATGCTACGCTGCTGCTACCTGTAGACCGGTTTCGAACTCTTTGGTTCTCGTCAGTACAGGGCAAGCATGACAGCGTAGCATCCTATCATTGGAAATAAAGATTCATTCTTTGTTTTTCCGGTAGTTTCTGCAATCTGAGTTTGTATTTTACTACTAACAGTGTTAGTCAAAATACGCCAAATTTTGCTATATAATTCAGTGCTCGTTGGGGCATGTAGCCCAGAGAATAGCTGTTTTAGCATAATTTGGTTAATCTTTATTGTATAAAGTCTCAGCAAGAGGCTAGAGAACAAAGTTCTCACAAATATACATATTTATATGTCATATTATAATTACCACTACTTGTCAAGTAGTATTCTTTTACTATTTATTGACTTGAGTGTATTTTACAAATATTTTGTAGTGAAGTGCCCAGCGTTCCAGAGGACCTCCTTGAGGCCGTTTTCTCCAACGAGTATAATTCCCAAAGATTAAGATAAACATTAATCGATTTCTGCGTACACGCACCGCTCGCAGAGCGCCGTAAAGGAGAAATCCTGCAGTGCTCTGCCTTATCATAAAAAAAAAGAATATGTGGCTCTTGTTAATTTAATTGGTTGAACACGGGCCGCATGCCATTTGCAAGAACAACCGATCAATATTTGTATGTGTCAGTGGAATAGTGATATAACGAGCAAAAGTTGTTCAGTGCCGCGTCCCAAAACGTTAATTCATGCGTCTTTGACATAAATATGACCAAAAAATAAAAAAAAAATTTCTCCCTGAATCAATATTTGTTATTTGTCATGCCAAAATATAATTTCCTATTTTTATTACATTCAAACATATTGGTGTACTGTGTAGAACGCCCATATTGTGCTTCCCCTTACCGATACTTTGCCACAAACCCCTGTGTCGAGCTGTGCATGCCACTTTTAATATGTTTTTGAGAAGGCATCGATATATTTCGATTAAGTATAAAAAACCCTTCTTGGTCTGATTTTTGCCTCTATTTTTCTACAACTAACTTATTGAATGAATACATTCCTTTGTCTAACTCTTGATTACTATAATATGCCTAGAACAGAAGTTGCATCCTTGTTTTTAGCCAACAAATCTTTTCACATTTCATATAATAAGCTTTACTTTAAACACAAACGCAACCATCTACTTATGCACAATTTTATATTTTGTTACCCTATAACTTATTGAACGCAGCTTGCCAAATATGCCCTGCATAAACATCAAAAAGCTATTTTATTCTAACGCTGCTACTTAAATGCAAGAGCAGTACGTCTACTATAAGAGCATCGAATCATCTGCCATATACAGGGTATCTTTAAAAGGTCTGTACAAAATACCAGCACAAATTCCTAATGCACGTATGCGTCGTTCTAGCCCTGCTTACTTTTTCCAAAAGTTCATGGTTTCCGAAATATAGGGCTTAACGCCTTATATATTTTCTTGAAACTTTTTTCTAAATATTTATTTTAATAGTAGACTGTGCTTGAAATTTTTGTAGCGAGGGTTCTTTGGAATGCGAGATCCAGATTTTACTTCTCAGTTTACACAACTGAGGCAATAGCAACTCTGAAAGCTTGCGTCTCAAAATAATGTTAATTCCAACATTGTCATTGTATCTGACTCCAAATCCGTTCTATCAGCCCTTGCTGGAATTCATAGTTTGAATTATAAGCTAAATATATATATATATATATATATATATATATATATCGAGAGGGTAGTCGTTGCTGACTAGTTGAGAGATAAACTAGTGAATATTGGGGAGTGCAGCAAATGAAAGAGTACTCTTTAAAGTTATTCCAAGCTTTCGGAAATCATATATTTCATTTCCATCCTCAGGGAAACTACAATTTATATAAATTAAGATTAGGAAACCTCATTAGAACAATAAATAAATGATTTTACTTACAACTTTTTTGAGATTGTTCATAAGGATGTTCATAGAATTAATATAGGACATGCGAGAAGAAAACGTGTTGAAACCCAAGTCAATTACAATTAAAATCAAAAATTGGAGACAATACTAAAAACATTGTATATGGACGTAGAAACACACAATTTAAAATAAAATCAAAATTTTGATGTTCACATTTTGAAAATTCGTTACTAATTTGAAATTATGGAATTATTTAGCGGGAAATCATGACTTGCGTGCCTCCATTTTACGTGACTGGTAGGTTAGGAAATACTGTCATTTTAACATGTCATTAAAATTGTCAAAAATATTTTCAATGCGGTTTACAATAAGAATAATATTAAATAGAGAGAATTACGGATTTAAGTGTTATCGTGCAGCAAACCTGAAAAATCGTTAAAATGCATTTATACGAGGTTCGAACTATTATCATTAGTATTGATTGTACGTAAGTTTTTATCTAAGTGGAGCAGATATGAATAAATTACACTTAAATGTTGGATATCTGTTCTTTTGTTCATACTATTGGGTTCTTGAGCAATAAATGTCATTTCCAAAAACAGTCTTTTTTTATAATTATTTTGTGAGGTTAGAATCTCAGCTGAATTAAAATTAATGTTATGGTCCATATTATTTGCATGTTCAGCAAGGGCACATCTCTCTGGATGGTGTCTACAGTCACTCTTGTGGTTAGTGATTCTGCTAGACAAGGGCCTAGTAGTTTGACCTATGTATACTTTATTACAGTCTGCACAAGGGATTTTGTAGACAACATCTGATAGTTGGTTAGACTGTGTTTTGTCTTTAAGTTTGGAGTGAATAGAGTTTATTGTAAGTACAGGCTTGTATGCAATCTTTATATCATTGATTTCTCTGAATAGTCTAGAAAGTTTTGGAGTGATATCTCTTATGTAAGGCAATGAAGTGAACTTATAGTTTATAGTCGCTTCAGTTATATTTCTGTTTGTATTATTGACAATGTTCACGTTGGGTGCTTGTGTTAGAGTGGAGGACGTGCTGAATAGTATCTTTTTTACCAGTGTGGCAGGGTATGAATTAGTAATGAACAGATTGAGGAGGATGTTAAGATTCTTATTTAGGAAAGATGGGTGTGAAATTTTCGAAACTCTCGTTTTCATTTGTTTTATTAGGTTCACTTTAATACTATGTTTATGGTAGGAATGGTAGTTTAGATATCTACCTGCACTACAAGGTTTTTGGTACCAGTCTATGGCAATTGTGTTGTCTATATTGCGTATAAATCTGGTATCTAAGAACGGAACTGACTGTGAATCATCCTCCGTTTCTATTGTGAACTGAATATATTGATCGTAGTCATTGAGAGTCTCTACTATTTCAGTTAAGCCATCTGCAGGAAGTGCAATGATGATATCATCAACATATTTTTTTAAAAAGAAGGGTTTGAAAGAAAGGACTGGTAAGACAACATCCAACAGGTCGTCCATGACGTAGTTAGCCAAAATGGGTGATATTGATGCACCCATAGGCGTGCCAAAAGTTTGTTTGTAGAAAGAATTGTTAAAAGAAAAGTAAGTATTTTCGAATAGAAATGATATTATTTCTAAAAAAGTTTCTCTGTTGATATTACAGAAATTACTGATGCGATGCCAATTATTGTGAATCGCTTTCTTTGCAGCGTCAAGATAAACGTTGCTAAAGAGGGAGACCACATCCAAGCTTGCCAGGACATAATTCATAGGCAATTGTAAGTTGTTGTAAGTGCTAGCTATTTCAAAGGAATCTCTAATGTAATATTCATTATTGTAATCATACGCTTTTGTGAGAATGTCTGTAATAAAACCTGCAATAAACTCAGTGGGGGCGCCTATGGACGCTACAATAGGTCTTACTGAAAGGATTGGTTTGTGAATTTTTGGAAGCGAATAAAATTTTGGAGAAATGCCCTTATAATTAGTTAGTTTCTTTTTTGTAGATTCATCTATTTGGTTAGTATTATGTAATTTTTTAATTAAGTTGTTACATTTAGTTTGAATAGACGATGTAGGGTCATTACGTAATTTAGTGTAAGAAGAATTGTTATTTATAATATCATCTGAGAATTCAATATATTGTGCTTTGTTCATCACTACTGCAACATTGCCCTTGTCTGATCTTGTTAAGATGATATTAGGGTTATCTTTAAGAAACTTTTTTGATTTTTTATATAGATTATGGATTAATGAATTATGTTTTATGTTTGAATGTATGTGATTGGTGATGACATTAGTCGCTCGTGCTATTGTGATGTTCTTAAGAGATGTATCTTCAATAGAAGAAGTGATGTAATCTATATCTGCTAAAACATTTTTAATTGATATATCTTTGCCTAGAGTAGGCTCGATGCTAAATTTTGGGCCTAAAGATAGGATCTGCTCCACTTAGATAAAAACTTACGTACAATCAATACTAATGATAATAGTTCGAACCTCGTATAAATGCATTTTAACGATTTTTCAGGTTTGCTGCACGATAACACTTAAATCCGTAATTCTCTCTATTTAATATTATTCTTATTGTAAACCGCATTGAAAATATTTTTGACAATTTTAATGACATGTTAAAATGACAGTATTTCCTAACCTACCAGTCACGTAAAATGGAGGCACGCAAGTCATGATTTCCCGCTAAATAATTCCATAATTTCAAATTAGTAACGAATTTTCAAAATGTGAACATCAAAATTTTGATTTTATTTTAAATTGTGTGTTTCTACGTCCATATACAATGTTTTTAGTATTGTCTCCAATTTTTGATTTTAATTGTAATTGACTTGGGTTTCAACACGTTTTCTTCTCGCATGTCCTATATTAATTCTATGAACATCCTTATGAACAATCTCAAAAAAGTTGTAAGTAAAATCATTTATTTATTGTTCTAATGAGGTTTCCTAATCTTAATTTATATAAATTGTAGTCTCCCTGAGGATGGAAATGAAATATATGATTTCCGAAAGCTTGGAATAACTTTAAAGAGTACTCTTTCATTTGCTGCACTCCCCAATATTCACTAGTTTATATATATATATATATAAGGCTTATACATGTCTCTATCGAAATGAATACGCTGGTTATCTATCCAAAGATGCACTTATTAATGGAAGTGATACTGAATACCACTGTCAAAGCTCGACTTAAAGATAAATGGACTCATATATGGCACAATTACATCTTATCCAACACTTCCAGTTATGCACGGACTCAATCCACTCTACCAAATAAATACTGGTATGATGATTTCAATGCCTGCTATTCTGCTCAGGTTCTTAAAATCAATATTTTAAATTCTAAATTGTCCGATACTTGTAATGTACGGAGTGACTTAAATCATATATTACTTGAATGAATAAAGTATCAACAATCTCGCCATCATTTCCTATCATAATATTAATAAGTACCTACAAAGTCCAATCCCGCTTCAATTTTCTAAATTTGTTAACGTAGGCAAAGAAAAATATTTTCATCTGCATTGTAAACTTCTTACATCATAATGATCTAAAATTATCTAATATTATAACTTCTGAAAATCCCAAAACCCTTAAATGTGTTTCCTGTCTAAAGGGTCCACCTGTCTTTTTGATCTTTTAAAGTCGCCTTGATAGACCCCTGGGCGTGAAGTGTATGTCCCCGTTCATTTATGTTTTCCCTTGCAAGGCATCTTTTGATTAAAAAAAGTATCCCGGTTAGGTTCCGCTCCAGACAACCGTTTCTGAGATAACTGAATTTAAATGTTTAATTGCGCACTGTGAAGGTAATAGCACATTACTAACACGACACGTCAGAATGCGATACATCAGATATGCCTAACATATTACAGTGCTGTGAGACGCATGTTATTTGACGGATGTTTTGTGTTAATAATTGTATTAAAAAGAATAGTTGTTGTTTAGTGGTATCAAGTGTCAGAACCCACTCATAGCGATGGATTAGTTGGATATGTTCGATGAAGAGGAGGAAATGGTAGCCATTATTGCCGCATTCTTTACGCTGCAGAACGAATCCAAAGAATACTGGGTTCATAAAATAAATGAGCATAGACATGTTCTGTGACCCGAAATCGCCAATGACGATGAAAGATGTAAAATGTATATAAGAATGACCAAGAAGAAATTTGACGTGCTTCATGATTGTTGATTTTTCGCGAATCTCCTCCTAAGCCTCTCGCCGGATTTTTCTTGATCTTTCTCTTAAACAGTAGATAAAAATACGTACTTTCGTACTTCTTCAATTAATTTTTCTTCCATCGTTTTGATGTCCATACACATCAATAAAATAACTCTCTCCCCATACCACTTCAACACTCCAGATATTGAAAACACGCATTCTGACGTGACTAAGCGTTCTGTCGGAATCTGACGTAACATCAGCGTAATATGTTCCGGTATATTTAGAATAACGTGATAGATATTCCTATAACACGCGTATTAACACAACACATAACACGTGTTAGTAATGTGTTCCTACCTTAACTCGTCGTTGCCTTTCTTCACAGATTTCTAGGGTTAAGTTGGAAAAAGAATAATAATTTTAATTTTAAAAACCATACACTTTTGGAAAAAGGTAAGTTGGGCTAGATTGTCATATTTTTGCTTTGAAAATTTCTGATAGCATTTTGTACAGACCGTAGCCCTGTATATACGGGTACAACGTTTTCATTTTGTTTTCTGGTTGATAAACATTTAAATGGAACGGTCGATTGTTTAATTAAAATGGTAAACCAAGAGCAATAAACCATTTATCCAAAATTTATCGAGCAAAATTAATAAACAATCAATACCTATCTATCCAACAGATATAATAGAATTGTGGTTAGTTTCATACTTGGCTCGAAAACAATAGTGTTAAAGTAGTGGACAAATGCGAACACGATTAATTCAGCAAAGCTAATGGCCATTAATATTAATAAACATGCATAATTAAATGATTTTATGAGGTCGGTCATAATGTCTGCATTCTATCTAACAAAGCTGAGCCATCGATTTTCGCATAAGGCTCTCAAAATAAACGGGAAGCTGTTTTGCATATCGAAAATCAAGCAATTTAAAATAAAATCTAGGGCTTACCGAAATCGATTAGTCTCATGGGAAATATTGTTTTTTAATGTAGAAGGCTTTTTAACTAGGGTTACGGGATTTGGCTTGCTAAATTGTCAACTCCATATTATTGGAGCCTCTTCTACTGTATCGATATAGCTCTAAGTCCGGGATTCCTAAAATAAGGCAGGTTAGTTACAAATTATTATTATTATTAATAACTATTTTAAACTATCTACCGACAAATTAAAAGATGTGCTAGCTTTCTGATCAAAACTATCTTTCAATGCACCGTGTAATGTGCACAACTAGCATGTAGGATATTAAAGGTATTCTTTCATTTTGTGTTGCGTAGAGCATTCAGTAACCAGACCGTCAATTTTCGAGTTAGGGGAACAAACATATCAAGCGAAGTGATCTGTCCTCTGTCTATACTCTTTCTGTCTTTGATATTCTAGGCTTCCAAGGTTGTTCGTCAGATCATATCATGGTCGCCGATTAAGCGAATAACTCTTCTTTGAATAAAACCCAGCACTCTCAGTTGAATGCTACTTGGTTACTGTTACCCCATGACAGAGTTTCTTCCAAATCATTGTTGAGATTTTCTCGCTGCCTATAAACATGTGCATTGGCGGTCGATGTTTGAGCATTCAAAGTAACAGATAAAATAAACGTATCACCGAAGCTTTACAGTATGTCCACGGATAGAGGTCACAAGAGGACAAATGGACCAAAAATTTCATTGTTTGAAAAAAGCATTTTCAGTTTCAGTGTCAATTTCTCATTGAGAAAGTTTCATATAGGGTGCACAAAAAGGTATTAAATCCTGCCAAGAGTAAACTATATTATTTTTTTTTATTTTAGAGCAAAATGACGAAAACAAAAATGTTTCAAATTTCAGTCAAAATTTAAATTTAAAGCTAAATACTTTATTTTTTATTTTTGTGTCATCATTTTATTAATTATTACTGTATCTACATTTTCTAGGTACTTTTACCTTTTTTACCTCATCTCACTGTCTTTTATGACAAATGTCAACATTTTAAATTTTGAGACGCTAACTGTTGAGAAAAGTTTTTTTTTTGGTTGAGTGTTATGCAAGCTGTGAAAAATTTTATACCAATGTGCAAGAACGATTTTTTGAAAAAAGTGGATGTATCAACTAAGGAAATTCGGCGACTGATAAAGAAATTTAGAAACACTGGGTCGGGGCAAAATTAATAAGAAAAAAGTAAGGAATCCTTTGATGAAAACGAAGCGACTACCAGTTTGGTTATGCAGTCTGTCATTGAAGTTCCCTTTTTATCATTAAGGAAACAAGCTTAAAATTTGCAGGTTGTCCAAAAGAGTAAAACTAAAAAAAATCTCCAAACACAAAAAAATAAAACCTTTCAAGTCACCATCAAGCTTTAGAATGTATGGTGCAGCATTTCCTATGATGGAAAAGTGGGGCCATATTTTTTTGAGGGCATGTGCAATAGAAATTTGTATCTACAAATATTGCAGACTTTTCTTTCGAAAAAGCTGGATGAGCTGTCCTTACAGTACCGACGGCAAATTTACTTTCAACAAGTCCGTTGCTCAGCGCATTATGCATATGACAGTGTGGCTTAGCAATGAAATTAGAGAGAGATAGATTGGCCGAGACGGTCCAGTTTTGTAGCCTCCAAGAAGTCCCGACCTTACGCTTTCAGATGCGTATCTCTGGGGCCGCTTAAAACCAATAACATTCCAGCAACCCATTGACTATGGTTTTGATACATTAAAACAGAGAATTTTACAGTCGGTGCAAATAATTTCGCTCGAGGAAATAAGAAAAAGTTATGACCACATCAGACGGCAGATCGAAAAATGTGTTTAATACGGGGGAAACGTGTTTGAATAAATAGTGTTTTTGTTTATTTTAAAAGATATGCTTAAATGACTCGGCCACGTAATTTAGAAATTAAGAAATAAAAATAATTTTATTTCTGACCAGTATATTATTAGCTTATAACGTCTTAGTTACGCATGAATTATAAGGGTCATAACTCCCTTGGGATATTAAGAAAAATTTGACATAAAATCAAACGATTGACATCTAATGTCAATTTGATTGTCATCTATTGAAACATTTATTCCACTTTAAAAATGAACAAAATATTACTAAAATCGGTCAGAAATAAAATTATCTATGTATCACTGGAATTATAAGGGTCTCAATTACCTCGGGCAATTGCTGTCCCTCGGGCCAAAGGCCTTCGGGACGTAAACTGTGCCCTCGGTAATTAAGACCATTAAAATTCCCTAGATACATAAATAACTATAATATTGGCAGGATTTAATATTTTTGTATTTTTTTAGCACTCTGTGAAAACAATTAAAAAATTTCTCGCAGACTGTATTTTTTTAAGAATGAAAAGCTTACTAAACTTTTTTTTCGAACAAAGAAATTTTTAATATGACATATAAATATGTATATTTGTGAGAACTTTGTTCTCTAGCCACTTGCTGCGACCTTATACAATAAGGATTAACCAAATTATGCTAAAACAGCTATTCTCTGGGCTACATGTAGATTACCACATGCCAAGTAGTATTCTTTTACTATTTAAAGACATTTTTAGTCCATTTGTCCTCTTGTGACCTCTATCCGTGGACATACTGCATATTGGATTTTTAGTTTTTTTCAAAAGATTGTCGGTCGGCGCATAGCAAAAAGAGCGTGGGAGCCAATATAGAACCTTGAGGAATTCCGGCATTGATGTACAATGTGTCTAAAAGAAATCCGTCCATCGCCACTCGCAGAGAGCGGCCTTTAGGAAACACATAAACAAAATTGAACTGGCATACCGTATGCCCTTACTTTAGTTAGAAGCCCATCATGCCATGCTCGATCAAAGGCACTCTCCATGATGTCCTACTGCGTTGTGGCAAACATAGGTGACATAAGTGAGAAGGTCTCCAGTTGATCTAAGATTCACTAATCTATACTGGCGGTCACTGATAATTTTGAAGCTTTCCAGATACTTGGATTATTTTTGGTTGATACCATTCTCCATAACTTTTGATATAATCGACAGCAATGCGACTGGTCGATAGTTGCTTGGCTTTCCTTTTTTGATTATGGGTTGGACTCGCGAAGTTTACCAACAAGAAAGAATTATTTCTTTTTTGTATGATAGGCGAATAACCCAACAAAATACCGATGTCAGTTTATCGGCGCATATCGTAATGATGATATTTTAGTGTCAAAACCCTTCGTTAGATAGATATAAATGTAGCTTACAAAACAAATAACTCTTTACGCAGGTTCATTAAAAATAATAAAACTAAAAGCGACATTAATAAAAAATCTGGAGTCTATAAGTTGAAATGCAAAGATTGTCCGAAAACATACATTGGCCAAACAGGTAGATAATTTAATAGAAGAGTACAGGTAGGAACATTATAACAGTTTTGCCAAAAATAAAACTGATTCGAACTATGCTAATCATTTACTTGATAGCCAACATAATTTTGATCCATTTTTTAAAATTTTACATACCGAAAATAAAGGTTTTAAACTTAATCTGTTAGAGTCTATGGAAATAAATAAACTTAAAAATACGGACCTGTTATTAAATTATGAATTAGATTTAAATAGTTCACCTTTATTAAATTTATTCTGCTGACCATTGTCGACACTTTTAGGGCTCTGTAATAAACACATTACCTACCTTATTATAATTACAACAACCACCCGTTGGGTTTCCCCAATATTGTAACCCTCCCTCTATTGTTATTGTTATCTTAAATTATCTGAACTTTATTGTACATTAATTATTTTTAACAATCATTATACCAGTGTCATCTGACGAAGCTACAGTGTTAGCGAAACATGTCATTTCATAGTTAAATATAGTGGAAATTTTAAAGATTAATTGTGTTTTACTGTACTTCATAAGTCTATACTTTTGTTAATGGTTTGAGGCATATATGAATTAATTCAATAGATAATATTATATTTAATTTAAATACAATCATTTCAATTCAAAAATATGTTTAGTTTCAAGTCTCTTGTCCTGTCCTTTATTTTTTCGGTGATGATGAAAAATATGGAAATAGAATTTCAGAAGAGAATTGAATAAAGCAGACTACATAATATACGCTTGTCTATTTGGTCGTTTTAAGAATACAAAAGTACTTGATTTTGTTTTGCCCCGAAAGTTTAATATTCTTGGAATATATAAACATGGGAGTCATTTATCATGAAATGAAAGACTTAACTTTCTTTTCGCGATCTTTCGGTAAGGAAAGAAAAAGACGAAGAAAACAAATAAATTTAAATTTAAAAACGCATACTGTAATAAAGTATTTTGTTGGAAATCCACAAAGCGCTGAGAATAAAATAAAACATCGCGTCGGGTTTACGCGTAACTTTTTTAAATCTCACAAAAAATATAAAATGAACAACTTTAGCATTTAAATGATCTCATAGACTTTTGGGGCGGTTTCTACGTAGTTTCTGAAGTGTAGAATATAATATTTATTTACTTTTCCCTTGCGATCTGCATTTTATGTATTACTGCTGGGATTCGCTAGAAATTGGCAACGTGAAATATTCTATTGTTTAACATATTCTGATGTTGTTTTTTGTATTTTGTGATGGTGTCATATCTGAAGAATTGAGGTATTTTACATTTATAGGGGTTTCTTTTATTGTATCGATGACAAAAATAGTCTTTTTGGGTAAGCCAACTATTTGTTTTGTGGTGTTTTATTGTGAAATTCCAGAAGTATTCTTTGTATTTGCATATGAAATGTAAGCATTTAACTTTATGAATACAAATGCAGCAAAAAGCGTATGCTTCAGGACACTTAAAATTTGCCCATTTTACAAATTCGAATAATCTTGAAAGGGTCGATTTCAAGTGAAATATACCTACCTCCTTAAATTTAATGCACTGTATTTATTATTGAGTGTATGGAATGAGCACGATACTATCTCTTAATATCATGCTCATTATTTTTAAAATTTATATAAATTCTAACTTCATACTATTAAAAGTTTCTCGAACCTTGGTTTAGTATTAATAGTCGCAGACTCACTTAAGAAACAATCATGATCCTATCATGGATTTCATTCGTATTAATTTTTTTTGTACATTTTGATGATTTCTTTGATTTCTGCTCAAAATAGAGGGGATTCATAATTTGATAGCTGTAGAAAATATGCTTAAGGTAGCATACCTGATAAGTTTATGCTGTGCACCCAGAATTTACCAGAATAAAACATGTAAACGTCTAAACTTATCATTTGTCTTGAAGATTTTTAAAAATACTTCATTGTTTTTAGGCCATTATAATATTTTAACTAAATATTTAATGTAGTGTACTACTTTTATGGCAGAAAGTCCTTGTTCCTTAATAGTGGTAAAAACAAGATATTTCAACTTAGGGTTACCATCTCTACAATGTAAAAACCAGGACAAGGCTACTTGAATCTTTGGACATTATCCGGACGGTGAAGAGTTGTAAAAACTTAAATATAAAGCAAATGCGTTACGATGAAATAATCACTATTAGTAGTGTAAAGTTTCCTTACTTTTAGGGACTTGTAACGATTCGCTATTTTGGGTATAAGGACTGGTTACTATGAAAAATGTTACCTACTTTTAGATCTAGTGGTCTATCCGGTATTGGACTTGAACCCAAACTGGTATATGATGCGATCAAAAAAAGAGACGGCAATATTAATTTAGAAAACAAAAATATAACTTCAAACATGTATTATATCGGTATATGTCAATCAATAGTAATCAAATCAATATATGCAAAGTATAAACAAAATACATTGAGTCATAAAACCTTAAAACATGAATAACCGATTGGTTGATAAAAGTATGCAAACTAAAACTTAACACGTGACTTAAACTTATACGTCCAGTGATGACAACGACTAAAGATTAATCGATTTGTATGGATTTTATAAACCTAATATCGAGTTATTGAAATCTTCTCTTTGCATTTTAACAATTACTTTTATTTTAATATTTCTAATAATGATACCTGGCTTTATATCTTCTTTGTCATGTTTCTCGGTATTAACCTCACTTCAACTTTCACGTTGCGGGCGAGAACCGCGGTTGTGATTTAACACAGGTTATATTTAACTATTTTAGAACCAATTTTTAAATTTTTGAAAAAAGTTTTAAATAATTTTTTCAAAAACTCTTATACCTAGTTACCATAATGTTAATACTCTACAAATGTTTTAAAATATGGAGCATAGCCCCATACTACCATGTCAGTTAATGCTAACATCACAAAAAATAAAATAATTTTAATTTTTAAAAAAGCTAAACTCGCATAATTAAAATATAAAATAAAACTTTTTTCTTCGTATGTTATAAATCGAAATTGATTTTCCTATCAAAAATGTTTCTTCAATAATCTAAACTTTCCAAATCTAATCAAAACTTCATTTATATATCAATTTCAATATAATTAACCAGTTCGTACACCAAGTCTTCAACCTTTACATGTATCATCCTAAGAGTTGTACTCAATAATTTGAGACAACTTACACTTCTGTTAAACTTGATGTTAGGTAAGTCCTTCACTAACTTTATTATATATTCACTGTTCGTTCTCAACTTTATACTATCCTTTTAGTATCCCCTGATGATGAGTGCCTTAAGCACTTGAAACATGTCGGGAGATTAATTTACATTAAACATTAAACTGTGGAGAAAGAGTGCATTGTTTCATTTACATTACATTGACTCCACTGAAAGTATGGACTATTTTTTCAACTTAAATTTAACAGCCAGTAATACAGAATTATTTGTGATATATTATACTATAGAACGTTTAATAGACACTTACCAAAATACTGAAATAATATAATCGTTATTAATTTATAAAAAAAGTGGTGAGACTACCATGAGAGTACATACGAACAAGAATAAATAAAATTAGCTAAAGTAAAATATATATATGTAAACATAATAATAACAATTAATTCTAAAACGTAATTCACCTCAATTGAAATTAGCCTGCCGTCGGCGTCGGTCGTCCAGCGCTCGACGATGGAAAAACCTTGAAAATTACGCAATGGTGTATCATTTCTTGATGGGTTCAAAAGCAACGATTCCATATTTTGTAACGATGCGATGTAACGAAAAGGCAAGAGTAACAAGTCCTTTATAAAATTAGGACTCGTTACTTTTAGTAATCACTTAGGAACGCTCACTCTATAACGAATAGTTACTTTTTCTATGTCACAAATCCCTGTAAATTTTCTACCTTAGTTCATGGACTAAAAATGTTCTGTGATCATAAAGTATAAGGATCAACAAATCTTTAATCCTACTAACCTTAACCAACTTCAACCAAGTCTTAGTTTCCTGAGAAAGCCTTGCCAGGTCTAGGATGTCACAACGAATTTTCTTTTGTGTTGTGTATATCAGTGCTCCTTAAACTTTCATTCTTTTATTTTGATATAAGTCCAAAATACCAAAAGGTACAGTAAATTTATTAACAGCTTAATTTCCTTTTGTAAATTCACTCCACAAATTTGAATGCTCGACTTTAAAACGTTTTATGTAAGCTAGTCAGCTAGGTACCATAACATGTTATACGCCTAGTTCGGCATATCCCAAGCGAAAAAATAATATTTAAAAGATAATATTATTATACAAATACATATGCGAGATATTGCACATACATCGTGGCAATCGAGCTATCTACCCAAGCAGACCAGCGAGGTCTTAGAGAAGACCAAACGCTGGAATGGAACCCGCATAAGCAGATATCTAATGTCAAGTGGCGCTGTAAGCCAATTGTCGGTTTCTGCGAACCGAAAACGCGATATTAAAGAAAGAAGTTGGTTCCTTTTCTTTTCACCAGACCCAATCTTTGATTCATAGTTCACAGTAAGGTCCCTTTCCTTTTCGTCAGACTCTATAGGCTTGCCGATGAGCCATAATACGGCGAAACGCGTCCAAGGATTGGGTATGACGGAATGAAAAGAAACAAACTTCTTACTTTAATATACAAAAGCTTCTAGTGACGCAATATGTAGCTCCTAGTTAACTAAGCGAACAGAACGTATGAACAGTTACATTGTATGGACCATAATACATAAATTCAAAAGCAACTTTAAATTTTGGTCTTTCCTATGATTCTTCGGTCTTAAAATCATTTAGTTCCTCGAGTATTTTCAAATCTGCTATGATGTTGACTGGGTTTGGATATATATATTTGTTTTTTTTTATAGTCATTTCTTTATTATCTGTCGACTATAGTGATATACAAACCAGAAAAAAATATGGGTGGACCACCTAAACTATAGGAAATATTAATAAGTCTATAGGACCCAATTGTCAACACTATTTTGTTTCAAATTTGTAACATGCCATTTAAAGGAGGTCTGATCGATGACTTTAGATATAATTTCCAATTAAAGCAAAACACCTGGTAGAGTATGATTATACGGTGTATAAGGAATATATTTTAGGTAGTTCCATAATTTCATCATTTAAAATATTGCGGTATAAATTATGCCCCTCTACTATTTACTTAAACAATCTTTATCCCTAAAAATAATGAAACATTTGGTAGTTTGCTTTAGGTAATAAAAAAAGAAAAAATTAAAGTGCATCCTTTAAAAAATAGTAGACCACAATAATTTTGAACAAAAGCTCAATGAATTCGTCAACATATTTATATTAAATCTCAATTTATCATATCAATACTTATCAATACTTATCAATTTATAGTTGAAAATGTAGTCCATACTTACAGTGGAGTCAATGTAATGTACAATACATTATCAATTTATGTTTATTGGCTCAGAAGGTAAATAAGGAAAAACTTTAACGTTGATATCCCTTACCACATGCCCGATGACTGACAATACCTTACTGTTACAGATTAAATTATGTAATTAACTACCAATACAGATTAAAGAAATAAATAACATTAAAGACATTTTTGTTCGACAATTAATGTTGCTTTATTAAGTACAGGGTCATTCCTCATATATCGACACCCCATCTACAGCAGTTATTTGGCGGGTTGCAAAAAAATTCTAGAGGCAAAAGATTTATGTTTAACTCTATATTTTTAGAATTCACTATCAGAAAAGACAATGGCACATCGGAAATGTAATATTTCTGCATAACTATCATTTTTTTAAATGGAACACCCTGTATATTATTCGATATTTGGGTAGAGCTTTTTTTTCTGATTTCAAAAATATATAGTTTGTCTATGTTTGGTTAAGAGGTTTTTGAGATATTGGGACTAAAAATAAAATAAATAGGGAAGTAGGAAAACCGAATTTATTGATAAATAACGTATTTACAACTGCTCAATATGACCTCCATTTCTATTGATGCACTCTCTATAATCTTCTTCTATTTTATTTATAGCATTAACGATAAACTGACTCTGATTCTCATTTGTATCATTAATGTAAAGCAGAAGTCTTTCTCGCATTTCTTCAATATTTTCACTACGATGTTCATAAACTTTATTTTTTAAAAATCCCCACAAAAATGAATCAAGGGGCGTCAAATCTGGGCTGTTTGGAGGCCATTGAATGGGTCCATTACGGCCAATCCATGTTTCATACTTTTCATTTAAATAGTTCACTACAGGCAAAACGTTGTGTGGTGGGGCTCCATCCTGATGCCAGATAAGTTCTTGGTATTGCCGTAATGGTAAGTTTTCAATAAAATTTTCAACTTCATTTGTCAATATATTAAGGTATCTTTCGCCAGTCAAGTTCCCATCATATATAATTGGGCCGATAATTTTATTATTTAAGATGCCACACTACACATGTAATGATTTTCGGCCTTGAAATTGTATTTCTCTGAATGCATGGGGGTTCTCGGTAGCCCAAAACCGAACGTTTTTTCGATTATAAACGCCTGAAGTAGTGAAGGTGCTTTCATCAGACCACAAAATTTTCCTAAAAAGCATGTTGTCTTCCTCTTTCCGTTGTAACATTTCCTGACAAAACATCATACGGCTATTTTTCTGAGCCTCTGTTAACTTCTGCACAGGCAATATTTTATATGGATGATAACCATTTTTTTTTAATGTCGTTAGAATTTTTTTTGCAGATTTTCCGAAATAATTTTTTGCGTCTTCTGCCGATCTATGTGGGTTTTCTAAAAACAAATATTCTTATTTCTAGACTTGTAATGTAACAACAAACTATCAATCTTACCTACAAAATACAACAAAATGTTTAATTCTTCCTCTTCATTACCATTCACTGTTCGCTTCTTCCTTTTAAGATCTTTTCGTTCCCTGAATCCCCTTTCAATGGTTTTAAAAGTACTTCGCGCTGGTACTGCTCTTAGCGGAAATATTTGCCTATGTTCTGCTCTCGCTGCTGATGCGTTATTATTATTTTTGTAAAATAAACTAAGAATATCACATTTTTCCTCAACCGTGTAAGGCATTTTGACAATGACATGAATAAAAATATTGACAAGCAACAATAAATTCACTTGTTTTTAAAATCTAGACGACGCGACACGGCAATGAATTATGATTCATGGCCAACTATCGTTTTTTTTTATTCAATAACGTTTTAAAGACTTTAGGGCCCAATATCTCAAAAACCTCTTAACCAAACATAGGCAAACTATATATTTTTGAAATCAGAAAAAAAAGCTCTACCCAAATATCGAATAATATACAGGGTGTTCCATTTAAAAAAATGATAGTTATGCAGAAATATTACATTTCCGATGTGCCATTGTTTTTTCTGATAGTGAATTCTAAAAATATAGAGTTAAACACAAATATTTTGCCTTTAGAATTTTTTTGCAACCCGTCAAATAACTGCTGTAGATGGGGTGTCGATATATGAGGAATGACCCTGTACAGCATTTTATTTTATTTGGTACTAGAATGCCATTACTGCTCGTTTTGAAAACCTATTTTAATGCTAATTTTTTTATTATCATTCGCGTAATGGTCTAAACAAAGATAGGACTGTATTTATAGTTTAATTTATTGTGAATTTATAAATTAAATATATTTCCAGACCAGTTAATTCTCTGTAAATATGTTAATATATTTAAGAGTGAGCTAAATCATGCTATCTACTAGGTTATTAAATAGGTGAAGGAGATTTTGCAACTGGCATTTAAAAAGGACATGAGCAAAATAAAAATGTGTGGCACCCCTATCAGCCAGTTGCAATACGCTGATGGAATTGCCATACTAACCAAGAATATACACAAGACCTACAGACAATCGTTATCAACCTTAATATAGTCGGAAAGAAGCATGGGCTATGCATTAATATTAGAAAAAGAACTAAACTATTGACCATCGGTAGACAGATACATGATAATACACAAGTTTAAATCGACAGTCTGCAGATAGAAAGAGTCCAGCGATTTAAATATTTAGGTACCACCTTGAACGACAAATGGGATTGTGATCTCTTAATATAATAGACGCCTTTGAAGTATGAATAAATCTTCCTAAAACTCCATGGACAGACCACCTAACTATTGAACAAACGTTGACAAGGAATAATACCCATAGAGGATTAGATGATGAAAGAGGTTATGTTATCATTTGACTTATTGACCTTACATTTGGATTTCTAGCTATTATATTTTTGTATTTTTATCTACTATTTTCGGATTTTTATTTAATAATAACTTGAACAGGATTGATTTATTTAAGTCATCGACAGATTTCCTGTCTTTAGATAGTAAGGAAGAGCTTGCATGTTGACCAAGAAATAAATGGAAAATATCGTAATGATTTAAGTATATGAACAACTTGATGATGTATATAATGACCGGCAGAAAGCGCGCATCATATCGGATAATTTATTATCTATGAATTTAGTAAATTTATATTATTTCTTCTGCATATTTTCAAACTAAAATAACACCCATCAAAGCCGGTTAAAGTTTTATGGTATACGAGGGAGAGTCGAATATTGGAAATTCCGCTAAGAGTAAAGTACCTCTATTTTTCAATTTTGAAAAAAAATTTATTAAGATATTGTTTCAGTTCCAAAGATATTCTTAAATACCAAACTTCGCTTATATTTGAAAGTAGAACTTTGCGCACGCATTTCCGTGTGCAAGGTTACACTTTTCCGCACTAGTGCGGATACAAATCTTATCCGCACCGGGTGCGGAAAAGTAGCACTATTCAAAAATCTCCTTGGCAGGGAATATTTATATTTAAAAGAAAGAAAACAAGGTCTGTCTATACCACCAAAGTAAATATAGTTGTCCTTCTAGGGTGAGATAAGGGTTAAAGAGTATACATAATTTAAATTTGACATTAGGTTGTACTAGTTTCGACTTTAGAAAAAGTCATCTTCAGCAACCCAGTAATTAAAAAGTATGTGTTTTAGAATGTACCTAATTAAACTAAAACAGATTGGAAGAGGGGAAGAGTGGTTCAACAATATACGGTCACAACGTGTACCTTGTGCGGCCAATGGATTCGACAGCAGATAATTATGAACGTGATGCTACTTTAAGCAATCAAGGAAATCAAATGTGAATAAGCAATAGAGGCCAAAATTCTTAATGGGATAATTTATAGCTATGTCATGCTATATAGATGTCAACAACATGTTAAATTAAGAAAGTTCAATAAATTAATCGTTTTATGAAAGAACTCAGTGAGGGGACATGATTTATATTTTTTTGCTGGGTCAGGATTTAATAAGGAAGGGGGGGGGGGGGGAAATTAAAAATAGTTTTAAAAAAACAGTTATGTCATTGAGTAAAAATTGGGTGTCATCAAATTGTCAATATTCATAGCATAATTCTTCAATCAATTTATATTTTTAAGATTGTTTACCAATATTGACAATTTGATGACACCCAATTTTTTTTCAATGACGTAACTGTTTTTTTTTTTACTATTTTTAATTCCCCCCCCCCCTCTTTCCTGGAAATCGACGACTGTCGCCGAGGGCTACATTGAAGACAAATCAAAAAAAGGACATGTCGAATAAAATATTGGCCACGAACAACTGCCTTTCTTCATCAAGCTACATAAATCCTTCTGAGTTAACACCTTCATCGACCTATTTGAACAACTGTCCTTCCACGCCAAGTCAGTGCTCATCAAGCCATACCATAAACCACCCACTGAATGAACTTACTGCATCGGCTATCAATTTGCATAATGTCAGCAATTGCTCTTTAATTATAAATGTTATAAACAAATAATTTAGTTCTTATTATTATTTTTTATTGTTATGTAATTTTTTAATTTTTTATTATTATTTTTTTTGTTATGTAATTTTTAGTTGTACTATACCTACTTCTTTTTTTAAAGTTAAATTAAAAATTATTGAATAAATTATCATATTTTTATTTTTGTTGTTATCTGATATGAAGCTCGTAGGAAAAATGTTGTTCCTAACACGTGCGCAAAGTGCTTTTCCGCACGCAAGAATTTATCTGAACTCCGCTACACGTCGTTCGTCCAACTATACTTGCGTGCGGAAAAGTATCACTTTGCGCACTTGTTAGGAAAATAACTATTTCTGTATACTTAGTTAGAAATAACCGTAAATAGTATGTCAGGTTAGTTAGTTTTAACAATATTAAGGCCTTTTAAAATAATAACATTAAAATATTAAATATTTTTGCTGCGCACCGTATTCTATTTTTTGAGGAAACAAAATAATTTAATGTAACTGATATTTTGTTATACTCCAAATTGTATATTTATACATAAAAACCCAAAGTTTTTTCTTTATTTACATTTTAATTGTGATCGTCATAGGAAAGAAATTTAAAAATTAAAAATTGAAAATATTTTTTGTACGGATTTTATTTGTAACGATAATTGATAATATAATAATAAAGGTCAATATAATTTTGTATACTTTAAATCAAAACATTTTAAACTCATATATTTCATTGAAAATATAAAGGAATCTTGCTTTATATCCGAATTTGAAGCCTAAATAATAATAATATGTACAAATCATTTTTGTTCTCATAACCAATACCACTGTACATAAACAAAAATAGGATCAAACCAGCCATAGAAACAACTCAAGCATTAAAATTAAATTAATGATATTTAGTTAGTTCAGTTGTAATAATGGAAGTTGAAAAGTTGTTTTTACAGGAAAAAATATAAATAGTTTTAATTCATGGTGACAAGTATCACAGTTATCGCGAGACAGCAATTATTTTTACAAGATGGTACTTCTATTCATAGTAAGGGAATGGATGAATTAACAATTCCCCCACAAATAGATCGGACGGTTTTCATATAATCCCTGGTCTGCAAGATCACCGGACATTACTCCTCTAGACTTCTTTTTCTGAGGTTACGTAAAAAACCAAGTGTATATATATCGGCCATTTGGAAATACCGTCTGGAAAATATTATTAAATAGTGAATCGCTAGAATTAATCCTACTTTTTTAAGGACTAGGCAAATAATTTAACAAAAGAACAATAAAATGTATAGAAAATGGGGAGGACATGTAGAAATATAAAGTTATAATTATTGTTTATCTAAACAGTCTTAATTATTATTATTTTTTGTTGGATTTTCCACAAAATTTATTTGATGAATAAAAATTATATTAATCCTAATTTTGTGTGGCAAACAAAATCCGTACAAATATTATTTTCAGTTTTTAATTCTTTTTATAACGATCACAATTAAAATGTAAACAAAGAGAAAACTAGCACTTTTATTGCTAAATATACCACTTGAAAGGTGCTTTAGGGTAAAGTGCATAACAATATATTAGTTAGATTAAAGTATTTTGTTTCCTTAAGAAAGAAAATACGGTGTGCAGCAAGAATATTTAATATTTTGATGTTTTTATTTTAAAAGGCCTCAATATTGTTAAATCTAACTAATCTGACATTCTATTTAGGGTTATCTCTAACAAAGTGTACAGAAAATACAATTTGCGTCATATACGGCTGCGATGTACTTTTTATACAGGATAATTCAGAAAAAAACGGTTAAATCCTATTTTCTTGTTCAAAGTGAGCGAAGTTTTTTATTTGAGTATACCTTTGAAATAAAGCAATATTTCTTGGTAAAAGCTTTGTCTAAAATGAAAAATTGAGGTACTTTACTCTCAGCGGAATTTCCAATTTTTGACTCTTCCTCGTATACCATAAGACTTTTACCGCATTTTATGGATGTTATTTTAGTTTGAAGATATGCAGAGCTTTTCTGAAATAAAATAAATTTACTAAATTCATAGATAAAAAATGTTCCCATATGCTGCGCACTTTCTGCCGGTCACTGTATAAATTGCTAGAAGATGGCGCTGCCCTTATTAAATTGCTTGAGCTTCTCAATGTCGTATATCTTTAAGGAGTTTCATTTTTCCAAGGGAGGGTATGCTTGCTTATCCTGTACTGACGAGAACTAAATAATTCGACACTGGGCTGCAGGTAGCAGCATCCTGCCATTCAAAATAAACATTCCTTCTTTTCTGGTAGTTTCTGCAATCAGAAAAATCAGTTTGTAATTTTTTACTAGCTGTGCTTGTCAAAATACCTAAAATTTTGCTTTATAATTTAACACCGAGCTGTTATATCATAATTTGGTTTATCCTTATTGTAGGTCACTAGGTAGTTAGAGTGGAAAATTTACTATTTATACATATGTCAAGTAGTATTTATTTAATATATTTATATTTTTCTCTTTATGTGCGGCCAGAAGACCACTTCTTTTGATGGGTATTTATCAATTTTTATTATTTAAATTTCAAGAATAAGTAACTATATCATCAGTTACCTCAAATAATAATGTATTTTTTTTGCTACTAACTTGAGAAATCGCCATTATCTACTCCATTTTTTTAATAAGCAGCAAAATTTATCTATTCAGGGAAATAATGATAATACATAATAACCTAGGTCAATAATGAAAAACTTTCTCTGTAATAAAGTTAAGTTTCACACGATTTTAGCATTCTTACTCCCGTTTCTTGAAAATGTTATTGGTTTTGAGCCTTGACTAACAATTTTAAATGAAGAAATTTTGAAAAATATTATCAAATTATTGGTAAAACAGGAATTATAAATTGGCAGATATTTCAAAAGGAAACTGTCATATGTCATGAAAGGATAAATGTATACAGGGCTGCTCAGAAGTCCGGAATAAAATTAATATAGCCTTAACCTGTAACTTTTGGGGAACATGCTCGGACAAGTCAATTTAGTTTTATATATGCTCACATTTTGACGTTATTCGTTTGTTTTTTTATAGACATTTGTCAAAGATATGACGACATCGATCTTTTTTTTTAATGGAAACATACAGCTTGTGATACATCATTTGAAAGCTAATATCTCGTACAGTATACTAGTAAATTTTGGCGTGATTCAGTCAAGTTATTTCAAAATGGCGACTGTTAAAATTTTATAAAGATCCCTATTTAAATAAGCGGAAATAATAAACCACTGATCTTTTTTTACCTTTTAAGGTAAGAAATCTTTATTGTTTCACGTTCTGACATTTTGTGACATTGTGAACTTGTAAAATTAATTTAGGTATTTCCGAATAATTATTTTAGAATTTTCTAAACAAAAATGGTTTTGTCGGAAAGGCAGCGTATCGAAGTTTTGATATTGTTAGAATGTGGAGATAAAATAATAAGTCAAAGTGAAGTGTGCACTTTATTTAATGCTAAATATCTGGAAAATCAAATTTCACAGGGCACTATTAGTAAAATATTCCACAAATTTGATGAACATGGCACAGTAAAGGACTTGGCCTAGGAATGGACAGCCACGTGTTTTAGGCAACGATGAAAAATTGAATATTGCATTATATCTGCAGGATAATCCGCATGTTTCAACAGTTTCATTGGCTCAAAATCATGATACATCTAGAGGTACTATTGGAAGATCTTTGAAAGCAGAAAAATACCACCCTTATAAAGTATGTCTTATCCAAGAGCTTTTAGAAGATGACTATGATAGGCGCTTGCAATTTTGCAAAGAAATGATGAGACGGTGTGACGAGAATAATAGGTTTCCACAGAACATATTATTTTCGGATGAAGCTACTTTCTATTTAAACGGGGTTGTTAACAGACATAATTATCGTTTCTGGATTCAAGAAAATCCACGATTGATATTTGAAGCGCATACTCAGCGGCCCCAGAAAGTAAATGTATGGGCAGGTATCATTAATAACCGAATTTTAGGGCCATTCTTTTAGGAAGGAAACCTCACAGCTGAACGGTACCTTCAAGTTGAGGCCTGCTCTAGCTCTAATTTTTCCCAACGAAGTAGATCCAGATATACCTAATGAAACAATTTGGTTTCAGCTAGATGGTGCTTCCCCGCATTTTGGTGTCAATGAGATCAGATATTTCCAGGTCGCTGGATTGGACGACGTGGTACAATTGAATGGCCACCGAGGTCCCCAGACTTAACGCCTCTAGACTATTTTCTTTGGGGATATTTAAAACAAAAGTTTACCAAAATAGGCAAAATAATATTGAAGAGTTGCAAAACAAAATTAGATTGGAGGCACATAACATAGGTACCGGCTGAAGCCATTCGAAATTCCGTCGACGGATTTTACCATCGTCTGGGAGAATGCCAAGTAGAGGGTGGAGAACATTTCCAGCATTTGTCACGTTAAACCACCTTTTTGTTGTGTCACAATGTCACAAAATGTCAGAACGTGAAACAATGAAGATTTCTTACCTTGAAAGGTAAAAAAAACATCAATGATTTATCATTTCCGCTTATTTACATAGGGATTTTTTTTAAACTTTTAACAGTCGCCATTTTTAAATAGCTTGACAGAATCGCGCCAAAATTTATGAGCATAATGTACGAGATATTAGCTTTCAAATGATCATAAATGTCATATCTTTGACAAATGTCTATAAAAAAACAAACTAATAACGTCAAAATGTGAACATATATAAAACTAAATTGACGTGTCCGAGCATTTTCTTCAAAAGTTACAGGTTAAGGCTATATTAATTTTATTCCGGACTTCTGGGCAGCCCTGTATATCACTTAGAGTGAGTGGAAGGCTTCTTATGTAACCGCCTAGTGTGGAGCGTCGGCGTCGTCTGATGCTTTGGCGGTGCAAGTTTCTGAACTTAATCAATAATGTGCGCTTTTTACTCTTAAATAAACTATTTTTATTCAAATATGGCAAAAAAAAATTTCTCGCACTTGTTACGCAGCGTTCAAATCTACTTTTATAGAGAACGATGTAGGTGTTATAATGACACACACCAAGAGTACCTTTTTTATTTGAGAAGTTCAAAGTTTCAATTTTTTTACTCCTAGCAATATAATCTACTATTTAAGTTGAAAGTAGTAATTTTTTGACAAGAGTAATTTATTATACCACTTTATACCTTTATCACCCTTTTCTAGTTTTTGGTATAATTCAAGATAGTATGTGACATATTTTTAAAGCGTACTGCCAGGTAGTTTTTTTTTATTATCTTACTTTATATAGAACAGCTACAAATAACTGCTGTCGCCGTGTTTGTCCTCACCACCGTCACAAATTCTCAAAAATTATATTGTTAAAAAAAACAAGTAACTAAACTATATAAGTACCGCATGCAAAATTAGGACACATTGTTTTATCATAAATTTTACACGTTTTGTGTCTAAATCAATTCATACTCAGAAGGATAAATAATCATAATTAAAATATTATGTTATGTTGATCATATCACCAATATATTACTAATCTTCATATGGAATGCCTTTTTGATATTACTGTAACCTGACTATAATATTATAAAGACGGAAGAAAAGTAGTATCTTAATATCTTGTGCTTTTTTTTTACAGGGTAAGCTCCGCCACAAATAGTAGAATGGAACCAACACTTAAATAGCAAAATTATCCCACCTTAACATCGTGAACCAGGACAAAAAGAAACAGGAATTTGCCCTAAAAGGTACATTATTTAGGAATTTCAAATTGATTAATAATATTAATTAATTAGTAATTAATACTACAATACAAGCGGCACAATGGTGCATATTTATATTAAAAAAAAATAGGCTTTTGTTTTTCCATTCTTAACGTCTATTCAAAATCTATTAAAATAATTTAAAAAAAAATTAAGAAATAAACGCAAAAAGTAGTTTTCAATCACCTAAATTAACAAATATAGGATTTTAAGGACTAAAAAATAATTTATAGTTTATAAATAGTGATATAATATGTCCATGTTTGTCAAGCAATTGTAATGTGGGCTAACTTATTGCCTGCAATAACGTATTAACCACACTAGCTGCAATAAAAACAGGTAAACTCGCAAGAAGTGTAAGCAGGGCTGAACCTAGTAAAAATTAAGCATTAAGCATTAGCATTAAATACCACGCGCCAGAGGTCTTCAAAGATTCTTAAAATATTTATGCATATTTACATTTATTGAGGTAATTATCCTTTTGCGAAACGCAACGAAAGAGCTTGAAACCCACTTAAAACAAATATTATCGGCGTTTTGTTAGTCAATGAAATGTTAGGTAATATCGAATTTTAAAATAATTATTATTTTAACAAGTTTTCCAAGCAAATCATTTTATAGAAGTCGAAAACTTGAATAAATCGTGGAAGCTATAGCGAGTGTGCACCGAGTACGTAAAAGCTAAATTTTGTTAGATAAATGAGAGACTTGAATTGAAAGTCGAGTTATTGAAGCCTCTGTACGCGTACTCTGTTGCACTTGGGTTATTTATTTTTAAATTTAGAAAATGTCACTTGACTTGTTTTAACAATATATGATGAAATTCACTTTATTCACCAAAGAATTGTAATGCACCGACCGAGCATTCTTCGTCATATGCAAATCCGAAAAAACTAGAGAAAAGCTAATCAGATACACATGTAGCTTTACCCTACCTTCTTTAATTACACCAACATGAACTCAGCAAACCAATCTAAAGTTGAAACAATTTTTGCTTCGACTTTATCTTGCATGCAGACCGAGCACTCGAACATACTTTAGAAAGAAGCAACAGCATTTTAAACTACAGATAGTGGTATTGTACAAGCAGATTTATTTAGGTATATATTCATGTATGTAAAGTAGAGAACATACTTACCAAATAGTTTTAAAATAAAGAGGATGACGATTTCCTAACCTTCAAGGGCAAAAGGACACAATATGAGAGTTGTTTTCTGGCGGTTCCTGTACTTGCGTTCCATGTCGCAAAAAGAGAACGGTAAAAATTACAAACAATTTTAATAAAAAACGATATAACACTAAAATTTTGCTGGTACAAGACAACCATAAAACAAATCAATATAAAATGGCGACAAAAATTCCATGGTAAAATTGTAATTTTTTAGCATTCCTAGTAAAAATCGGTAATGAACAATTCGCTTAACTCAGTGCTAGTTTAAAATCAGATCTCGGAGTAATTAGAACGAACAGTAGTGACCGATAATACGTATTAGAAAGAAACAGCTTTACAAAATGACATGCTCATCTAACCAGACTACGAACTGAATGGACCGACGAAGTAAATCAGTCTTGTACCACTCTGAACTCAGGTGGTCTTGGAGTAGTAAAGACTAGCACCATTGGGTCCCGCTTATTAATAGATAGAGATAGCAACACTCAAGTTCGGTTTCATATGAGATGACAGCTTGCTATCATAGAAAATAAAGATTAATTTTTTTCTTTCCCGGTAGTTTCTGCAATCTGAGTTTGTATTTTAGTACTAACAGTGTTAGTCAAAATACGCCAAATTTTGCTATTTAATTGAGCGCTCGTTGGGGCATGTAGCCCAGAGAATAGCTGTTTTAGCATAATTTGGTTAATCCTTATTATATAAGGTCTCAGCAAGTGGCTAGAGAACAAAGTTCTCACACATATACATATTTATATATCATAAAATCAGGAGATCTTGCAGGCCATTTAATAGGACCACTTCTCCCAATCCATGGGCCTGGAAAATTTTCATCCGGAAACTTCCTTACAGGGCACATAGTTCGGGGGTGCTCCACCTTGCTGAATAATTAAATTTCATTGCCGATATCGGACATCTTCACGCCGGATAAGAGAAAGCAGCTAACCTTTAAATTTCTTATTGTTGGTACTGTCTGTAAACCGAGCCGACTTTTAATGCTGCTATCCTAGTGGCGACTCCTGTAATTTAGTAACTAGCTAATATGATCGTTGTAGGAGTTTTCATCTCCTACTCTGACTGAGATTCGCCCAGGTGATGCATTTGGTTGCCATCTGGCGTTTATCATTATTTTAATATCTTTTTTCTGAACTTACAACGATAGCGCATTTTGTGTGATATTGGCAACATCAATAACTTTTTTTAACAATTACTCAGTTTGTGATTTTTTGGTATGCAAGTTTCGAATTTTATTTTAAGCCTTCAATCATTTATAGTAGTATTGAATTCTGTCTCGTCAGCAACAATACGGACAAGTTAAAATTTATATAATACCCCCAACATAAAATATACATTTTGGGCTTATTTTTATTCACTATGGTGATTTTGTCGCTGACAGGAAATTAAAAATAACGATAGGTCACGCTTTCCTTTAATATACAGAAAGTCCAATAAGAGCTGAATATATGAATATAAATATAGAAAACTTAAAACGAGCTTTACTAAATATAAAACAAAACGACCTCTTTAGAAAATTTTGCCTTATTATGCGACACATTATTAACTTTTACACGACATAATTTTATAAATTAAAGCGGAAAATTGACAGCATGTTTAAATTATAAAAATATTTTTGTTTTTAAAAAAACGGTGAATTATTAAAAGAAGGTGTCTATATTGGCTCTAAGAGACCCGAATTTTTAAATGCAAGCGAGACTTCGTGTTGTCTATTTTTGCATCAAAAATTGTTACGTAAAGCAAAAAAAAATCACTTATTTAATTTAATTTGCTTAGGGTACATTTATTGGATCCTAGCATCAATGTACGTACGAAGAAAGTGAGCTCTTTTTATTACACGCCTTGACACCAGTATCGCCGCTCTTATCGTTTATCACAGCTCCAACGTAAACAAACCCTTAGTAATAGTCAGTTTAAACGGCTAATTACCTACTAGTCGAGAAACTGGAGTTTTTGTACTTAATGAGTTTTACTTTTAGATTTTGGGGGTGTTACTTAATGATATACTATTATTAAAGGATATGATAGTTGGGACCCTTTTAAGAAAATAACTTCATATGAACGTATGTCCTAATCATCCTAATTTTTGATTTACACTATATTACAGTTTCAGAAAAATATTTTTTTTATAGTAACTTTAATACCACCCTAGATATTTTCTGTGAAATTTGATATACTTACTTGTACTAACCTGAACTAACCTTCTATGCATCAAAAGGAATTTTATGATATATAAAAATATCATTAATACACATTAATATCAATGAAACCCAATAGTTTGTGAACGCAGAAGGTTTTCTGTCTCGCCGTCACATTATTACTGTAATAGCTACAGTATAAGACTGGTTCCTTTATATTTGCCACATTTAATTGAATCTTCGTTTACCAAAAATAATATTCATTTGCTTCATATAAATTAACACTTGTTGACAGGGTTTTACAACACTTTCAACTTGCAACTAACTCACTGCACTGTATGTATCTGTGGGATTTATTTATACTTCATTACAAAAAAACAGAGGAACATATCTTGTGTTCAAGAGATACAAAAATAAATGTAGTAAGCCGCCAAAAAAAAACTTTAATTTTTGAAGGCAGTCTTAAAGAAGCTTAACGCGTCTATGCGTTAAACACACGAGAATTTTGTCACACCTGACCGTAGAGAAAGCCAACTTATTAGAGAAGTAACAACACATTTTTTGTGCCTTCAAAATAGAACCCGTTGCGTGGAGCCCGGTCGCGGAGCGAACTTCTCTCGCCAAGGTGTTGCTAACGAGTTCTTGTTAACCAATTAAAAGTGATTAAACATTTAGGGTCACCGACCCACGTAGCCCGTTGTCGTCATTACCGTCGGAACCATGTTTTTATACGGCCAATCAAAACGTTTAGTGAGTTCTGGAAGCAACGGCTGTCACTGTGATGTGTCGGCGTTTCACAAAGGCCCTCATTAGCATATTATAATGTCCGACAAAGGATTCTAAGTTATAAATAAATTTCTTTTAGAATGTTGTACATTTTTATCCTAACTCAAGATATAATAATTCCTAGAGCCGAACTTAATATTGGTGGTGTATTTTGTGAAATATACTGATTTCAATAATCGTCTGATGCCGTTATGTGTGTAACATAGTTTAAAAATGGAATTATTCCGAGGGAGATTTCTTTGTTAGTTGCCGCTTACAACTGCGTCTTGAATATTATTAAGATTATATTTAATTTCGCCGAATATTTCTGCTTTGTGGTAAAATATAATTTTATGTCTGGATTTAATTTAGATTAACACACATTTCTAAAATAGTTTGAAAGAACCAATCAATCAACCAATTACTGTACCAGAAATTACCGATACCTATCTAAAATCAAGTGACGATTTTTGCTCAGAAATAAGTAAAGATTTATGATATGGATTTTATTTTCACAAAAAGCAGTGGCATGCCATCTTTTTTCTTTAAATTGCCACTGGTATAAGATAAGAAAAAAAAAATAATGTACCTCGGAAAATGTATCTTGATGCATAAAAGGTGTAATCCAAATTTTACAAAAACATCTAAAATTGTGTCAAAGTTATTATAACAAAATATATTTTTCTTAAAAGATGTCCCATTAACCACGCCCTGAATTATTAGAACACCGTTAAGTATTAATGATATCATTATTATGAAACAATACATATTATTCCCTAATGAAAAGAAGAAGAAACATTAATTATGTTAAAATTGAACTTAAACAACAAATATTGACAATTAGAAATAGAAAGCTGATACAGAATTATACAATTTAATCGTCTTCAAAATCGTTTTCATGTGCTTCTGCTTTTGAAAGTTGTCTTGTCGGATGTGGAAGGCTAATTTCTCTACCAAGCCTGCAACGCCTTCGGAAATATGCAATTTAAATTATTTATAAAAATTATCTAAAAATAACGTATAAGGATGATTTTCCTACGAGGTGCATAAATCATTTTTTTCTGAAATCGAAAATGAAATAGGATAAGTAATAAAATAAAATTTAAAAAAAAAACGAAATTCTATACGGAAATATGTTACTAGGCCGGCAATGTAACTTTCCTGTGCCGTTTTTTGATTGTTGCTTAGCAACGGACTTACATTATAGCACGCACGAAGAGAAATTAAATAACAAACTTATCTTCATAAAGTTTTGCTTTATTAATTAATATCCTCAATTGCTGATCTGATAATTTTTTTGTCTTCTTTTTTAAATGGTGATTTTGTGGTTACATTTTTTTCTTCCAGAGACAAGTCATACCCAGGTTTATTTATTACCTCTCGAACATCGCAGAACCACATCCTTTTTAGGATTTTCGTTAAATATGCATAAACTTTTTTCTTATAATCCCTGCAAAAATAATTTATAAGCGTACTAAACAAAAAATTCTTATTCAGCCGTCGAGTTTACTTGGATTTTGTTTTTGTGTGAAAGAAATAAGGCGAATTTTCTCGGGGTTAAGCCAGACCTTATTTGAATAATTTATGGCGACTAAAGCAATAAATTGATTTAAGATTTATTGGAGAACAACAGAGCTTTTTTAGTAAAATTAAATTGAATTGCAAATTAGTAGAGCAAACATGTACAACATACCTAGATAGCTATATGTGTATACGCTGTAGATTTCTTTTTACCGATATTATTGATAATTTTTTGCCGGTTCCAATATTATAATGAGTGTTCCAACACGACCGAAAACCGTACATAGTACCATTCCCGAACGATATTTTCCATCCTGGCAGTTAAATAGTGAGCATGCCAATCCATTATGGCAGTGGTAAATTAGATGGGCAACGGGTCGAGGACGGTACTAGGTACGGTTTTTATTTGGGTTGCAACAAACTTATTGGTTGTCTGTGTTACCTCAAACCGATATTTGCAAGCGTTCAAATTTCCTAAAAGCTGTATTAGTTCATGTGGTACCCGTCTAGACTGCCGTGGACAAAAACGCCCCATAAGAAGATGCATTAAAATAACGTCTACGAGGTGTTGGAAAATAAATGTGATAGCATGGCATTGTTTTTTGTCTTAATAACACATTGTTATTATTTCTTTTCTATTGCATTAAAGTACCCGAACCTATTGAAGTAATTTCCTAGTACCTTCTAGATATAATATTTTAATGCATGAACAGCTTGATCGCTTATATCTTGAAAACGGTTTTGAAAAATACCAGTGGCGTATTGTTTCCTTTACCACAATAATAAATACTTTTTGCTGTCACAACACAGATGGAATGCTTAAAGGTTTTTAAATCGAGAAAATCTATTTTCCTGCCAGTATAGTGCATACTATGGGATCCACATTAATATGACTTTTTTTTTCCTATATTGACTTCTAGAACACCTCCTTAAAATATTTCCCTTTTCTTCCGAAACACTCTGTATATGTTAGATATAGTCAATGTGCTTTTTTAATTTTTGAAATTACATATTGCAACAAAATGAAAAATCAAACTAGCCTGATATTTAACAAGCACAAGGAAGCTTGCTGTAAACATCACAACAAAATTTTTTTTTGAGTTGGCCATGATCGATCTGACTTAACTTTCTTTTTTTTTTTCTTTTTAAATTCATTTATTTGCATAACCTAGTTTATCTACATATGCGCTTAAACTACGGTTTAGCCTAGGTAGTGGCGCAGATTTGCAATTAATATAGATAGCGAGCAACTTTCCGGTGGTGACCTTATAGCGTATTATGAAAGTATATATTGCCCTAGCTCAAAGATATTTCCCGCGTTTACGATGGTCAACTGGAATACGGCTTGGCATTTCGGGAAAAATCTTCCAAAAAACCCCATTTACTTTCCTCAGTCAAACATTATGTCCGCCATAGCAGACAACTTCAATGCAGTGGACGAAATCTCCAATCAACCAGCACGGAGTGCCGGCGGAAGGAGGCCATAACAATAAGGGCGTAGATTTTCCATTTTGTGGGTGAGTTTATATCGGAGGCGTCGCCAGTAATTCCCCCCCCCCCCCCCCCCCCCACTGGCCAACGGCATGTGTATCGACCGTGTGGGTGTTGATGTGTAAGATCTGACTTAACAAAACACTGATCGATCAATACTTGTGATTTTATAATTTGACACTGAATAGCTTGCTGTTTCTTAAGCGTAAAAAGTATTGCAACAAATTCATCTATTTTGTTGTAATCTCTAGTTGATTTCCGTGGTAAATCCCAGTTTACGTTTGGAATTTGTTAACGCTGTTTCAAAGATAAATTTCTGGAAAAGGGAAAAGGAATTGCTGTGTCCAAATCAAAATATGCTTTATGGTCCGAATAAGTAATTCTTATTAAAAAAGCTGTAAAAAAATCAAAAAAATTCACAGGAAAAGTGAGTAGACACAGCAGTATAAAAATATAATAACAAATGCATATAGTAACTCAATAAAATTTGCGGTCCCGAAACAATAATACCAAAGGAACGCAGCATTCTAAAATAAATCGCAGAAATACTCCCCAAGATTGAAATTTGGTCTTGCTAGCAATACTTATTTTACTGATCTTTAAATGATTTTGGGGTTGTAATATCCTTTGTCATTGGGAAACTAATTGTAAATTCTGATACATTTATGAATATTGATTCTTTTGTTAGATTTAATGTTGGTATTGGCAAGGGCAGATTACGGTACTGGCGAGTTCTATGGTGCGGCAATGTAATTAAAAGTTATGTCTATACTGACATAATAAGCGCACTGTTTCTAAAATAAATAATGCAGTCAGATTTAACACTTTCGACACTGACAAACAATATCTTATTGCACGCTTTTAAAGGACTGACTGGAAAATTCCAAAAACGCAATCCCGTATCTAGGATGAGAGTTACATTTTTATCAATGTTAGAGTCAAGTTCATTCACTATGACTTTAATCGCAAAGCAACCAGAAGACAGTTTCCTGCTTCTCAAATCTAAGTTCCTTACCTATAACAAATCCAAGAAACTTTCTACTCGAGAGATTTTGGAGGGGTGAGTCATCAATAACCAAACCCTCCATGTTACACCTAAAACCAACATACTTGATTAAATCTAACTTAATTATACCTTGCATAGCATGAGGGCTTGTAGAACGCCACAATATTGTGGTATTGTCGACAAGTAATGTAAATTCCCCCTCATTAATATAAAAAAGAAAAAGAATCGTTCCGAACACCGAACCCTGAGGAACTCCCACTATATTGAACGTCTCAGAACAAGAGAAATCTGAAAAAATCTCTTGGAAACTTCCTTCTAAATAGAATTGAAACCATTCAAACTTTCGTAGTAATATATCGTGGCTCACATCATCAAATGATTTTGATAAGTCACAAAATACCGCTGCAGCCACACTCCCCGCATTCACATGGCCGTAAACACCCTCCAATAATTTGAACATTGCATCGCTGGTGTTTTTGTTTTGCGGGAATCCAAACTGAATATTGTAAAGAATCCTATTATTATCGATAAAAATAGTATTAAATGTTCCTTAACCAATTTTTGAATAGTTTTGGACAACGTAGATAATAATGAAATGGGGCGATAATTAGATGGCTTATTCTATTCACCACCTTTATGTAGAGAAATGATTTTGACATGCTTTAAACAACACGGTAATCTACCGATTTCTCATGATGATCTAATTGCCTTAACAAGTTGTTTCGGACAAGTTTAAGAATGTTTTAGTAGACAGCCCATCCTCACCCTCAAGGATAAAGGGTCACGAGTTTCGCAAGTTATTCAAGATGGAGAAAAACAAGCTGCTATTGCTCAAAGGTTCTCGATTATTCCTAGTACATTTTTAGGCATAATTTAGATATCAATGAATGGCGACTACTCCCAAGTCAGGGAGGTCAAAAAAGTGAAATGCCCACGCAGATAAGTTGACAGAGCGTATTCCTCAAAACAACCTGTGGAAGTCGCGTTCTCAGATCAAAGCCAAAACACCAAATGCAAACATTTTCTGCCGAACTATTCAAAGTAGGTTAATGCAGGCACGGTTTTACAGTAGGAGACCAGCAAAGAAACCCTTAATTTCCGCTAGAAATAAAGCTGCTAGGCTTACATTCGCATGAAGCTATATCGACTGGACTTCTGTTGACTGGAGATAGATCCTTTTTAACGCCATACAATATTTTTGATTTAGATGACATAAGAGGAGTAGGAGGCCTGTAAACCAGCGCTGCAATCCCAAGTATGTAACGCCTTCAGTTAAGCATTTGATCAACTGACCTTAATAAAAAAAAAATGTTGCAATACTTCTGTCACCATCATTTCTTAATAAACTACTTCTAAAATTTTTTACTCTACATGATGATTCAAATTCTGCTTCAAAGCATTTATTGTGAGATGGTGCTCCAGTCTACTGTTCAAGGAAACGAAAAGAAAAGTATAAGCAACATGAAAAATTCCGAATTTTTACTATTTTAGGAATTTTCCGATTTGTTGCAATATTTATGTCCGATGGTATTGCGACAAAAACTTAATTGTTATAATAATATTTTTATCCAACACTTTCATATAGAGTAAACATTATAAGTTCGATTTTAAGCTAATAAAGTAGCTTATAACTCACACGTGGGTTATAACCATAACTCACTAGTGGGTTATGATTATAACTCACTGGTGGGTTGTGGTAAAATATGCATTCATATAAGGCTTTGTCATAACTGTCTCTTGACTTGTGGGGAATAATAAATGAACACGCAAGATTCGATTCGTTTTGAATTTTGGCTGAATTTTCTTCCATATTTCGAAAAACTACCCTCGAAAATCGCAAAAATTAGTTATTTTTGTATTAAGTGCGTGAAGTGAGTGTTTTTTTAATGGCATATGAGAGTGTCAATTTTTTGCCGAGACCGCAGGTCGAGGCGAAAAATTCTCTCGAATGTGCCATTAAAACACGAATTTCACAAACGAAATACAAACAACATTTTTTGTACAACTGAAAGTTTGAATTAATCGGTAAAATTGTATATTATAATAAAAATTTTACCATATAATTTCACATAATCAAGTTAACAGCCCTGTCGTTACTATAGAAATGGTTTGTTGGCACGTTGCTTGTTTTGTTGTCATACGTTGATAGCTGTTCATATTTATTGCAATTTTTTAAATAAATAGTATAAGTACTTAAAATGGATGTAGATTACGATAGTGATAGCGAGATTCCTTCAGATATAGCCGATATAGCAAATTCGGCTATAGCTAACATGTTACCGGCGAAATCAAAATTTATATACGAGAAAAATTATAACCAATTCCGTGAATGGTGCGGCAAGAAAAATATACAAAAAGTGCCTGAAAAGGTACTTATATGCTATTTTGAGGAGAAATCAAAAACTGTAAAACCTTCTACTTTATGGAGTGTCTACTCAATGTTGAAGAGTACATTGAATGTTAAAGAAAATATTGATATAAAGAAGTTTTCAAAATTGGTGCCTTTTATTAAGAACAAAAACGTCGGATACCGAGGGAAGAAATCTAAAGTTTTATCGAGAGACGATATTAATAAATTCATTCAAGAAGCTGATGATAAAACAAATTTACTTTATAAGGTACAGATGATCAAAATTTTGTATTATTTCAGTAATTTCAATATTTTTTTAATTGTAGGTTGCGTTAATTTTGGGAATCAGCGGTGCTTGTCGCCGTGAAGAATTATTGAAGGTAACTATTGATGACATTGAAGATACCGGGTCTATATTGATTGTTAAAATACCGGATACAAAGACCTATTGCCCAAGAATGTTTACCGTTTCAAATTCTGATTATATTGAGATATATCGCAAGTATAGAGTACTAAGGCCGTCCCATACATACAAAAAGAGATTATTTTTAAAATATTCAAGAGGAAAATGTGTTGACCAACATGTGGGAATAAATAAAATAGGTGAAATTCCTAGCTTGATTGCAAAATGGCTGGGAAAAGAATTGCATAAGAGCTACACAGGTCACTGTTTTAGGAGGAGTTCTGCAACTCTCTTAGCCAATGCAGGGGGTAACATGACATCTATAAAACGCCACGGTGGTTGGAAATCTGCCGCCATAGCAGAAGGATATATAGAAGATAGTTTGAGTAATAAAATTGATATTTCTAATAAATTAAATTGTTCCTCTACTTCCAAACAAATCAATATAACTGATACAATTGTGGACTCAACTTTTCAAGGAATATCTAGCGTTTCTGATCAGCAGCAAGGTGGACTAGCTTCGGGAATTAATATTGGAAGCAATTGTTCGAACTTCACCATCAATTATTATTGTAACAAATGAGATTTTTTGGTAGTTGGTAATTAATTAGTAAATTTGTACAAAAAAATTCAATACATTTTTTAAAAAGTAATGTTTTATCGTTTTTTTTGTAAATCATTTTTCCAGTTAAAAAAAGTCTTTTTTTCACTGTTAAAAAAACAAAAGGTTTTCGTATCGATAGCGATGAAAAAATGTCAACTTTTTTTGACAGTTGTACAAAAAATAATTTTATTTACTGCCTTCAAATTTTTATTGTTAATCAATTCCATAACAACAAAAATTATCTTAGCCTACCTTTATGTATGTGTCAAATTCGTCATTCAATAATATGTCAATTATAATGTAATACAGGGGTTTTCAGTTTACATTGAAACTATATAATTTTCTATTTTTTAATAATATCTATTAAGTGTTGGATAAAATTTTGTATGTCACTCGTATGCTAAGTCATGTAAGTCACTTGGGAATTAGCCCTCTCGGCCTACGGCCTCAAGAGCTAACCATTTCCCAGCGTGACTTATATATCATAACACACTTGTATCATAAATAACTATTATTTGCTATTACACCGCATTATTTTGAATAAAATCAGTAATATTGTAACGTCAGTTGATTAGTTTTAGAAATGAAATTTCAGTGCTACAGTAAATTTGTATTTCAAAACCCTATTATTCCAAAAATAAAAGTAAAAAGGTTAGCTTGCAAACTTTACTTACAAGCGTGAAGAAATATATTATTTATATTTGAAACCTATTAGAAAGATTTATTTATTAATACACTTAACAAAATAGCCCATTTAGGAGAAACAGCCATATGGTGTGATTCACGGAATTTACCCACGCCCTATTTGAATAATTTATTTATTGTGTCTAAATCAATTGATTTTATTAAGGGAAACAAAAACAGCATAGCTTATTATAGCTATAATAGACAATTTCAATATTGCCATAAAGTTTAGAATAATTATATTTTTCCATAGAATCTATAAAGTGAACATCTAAAAAGTTAATTTAAGTGTTTAAAAAAAATAAGATATTTAAATTATTGATGTTGATTATCCTATTTTCCTTACATATAACAATGCTGACTGGTTATATCTCAAAAGGTAATGGCATTGAATTTAAGGTAGGTATGTTGGGATTTTAATTACATGTAGATTGATTACGGAAAGCACAAAAATTGGCGTAAAATATTTAATTTTACTGTTATCAAATTTACTTATTGATTTTGTACTGTATTACCACTTACTAGAGAAAAAAACAACCTTCAAAAGTTAGATGAGAATAAATTGTTGCTTTTTCGTTACGTGGATGGATATAATATAATACACATATTATTATATTTACTTTTAATTTTCTTTTATTGTGATATTACAGGAACTAAAACTGATTTCACTATCCGATCTTATTTAAAACTCGTGCGAAGAAAAATACTTGTTTTTTTTATGAAAACAATAACAATTTGTAAAAAGTAACAAGGCGGAATCTTAGAATGTTTTTAAGACTTAATACATTTCTAACCTTATTTCTAAAAGTGGTTCTGTGCTGTGAAATTTTATAAATTTATTTTTTATAAACTATGTATTTATTTAGCATATAAGTATTTTATCGTTTCTACTGGAAAGTTCAGTTGGATTTTATAAATATCGGCTTCAACGATAGGTGTACGATATGAATGAAACTTTAACATGAACAAAATACTGATTGGATAAGTCAGCTTTTGTTTGCTAGCTGTCAATAAAATATAATTTTGGAATACAACCACGCCTCTTCTTGCCGTAAACACCAATTTCGGTAGAAGTTTTAATGAAGTAACTGTTTTAAACTTTATTTTAACTATCTGAAATAACATGTCAACTATAATATATAACTCCAGTAATTCCCTATTAATGAGACCACGGTTGCAGATGTTATGAAACTTTGATATTGGCTATAGAATTGTAAATTATTTAAGTGCAACGACAAGGACTCATAAATAATTACTTACAGTATCTTGTTATGTATAAAATAAGTTAAGCAGGTTAAAAGTGCATTAGTGGCATACCTTTCCCATGTAAGTGGATTATATGGAAACCTTAAAGCCAACCTAGGTGATATTTTTTTAATAACGCTGTGTAAGTGCGATTTTTTTTTAACAGTGCTGTGTCTACGTCTACAACATAGATACAGCTTTCAAGTCACCACATAATGTTCCATTTGGGTTCTTGATAGTTAAGTTTTTTAATAACAAGAACATTTTACATTCTCTAAGATGAACTGAATGTCTATAGCATGGAAACGTGTTGCCAAGGGCCAATCATTTAGTTTCTTTATATTATTATGTTATTAATTATTTATTATGTTCCCAAGAGTCCTGTTCCAATTTTTAGGGCATCAAAATTTTAGTTATCCACTAAACATTTTAATTCTGATTTCGCAAGTAGCTCCGGCCTAGAACTGCATAGAACAAAATATTCATCTTTTTCAGCTTTATCTTCCAAACTTTCTGAAAATCCCGATATGGCAATGGTAAAATTATGTGGATCAGGCCTTATTGCAGACTTAATATTCGAGTACTTAATTTATTTTTTCAACTATTGACTTCAGAAGGTTGACCGTTTGTTAGTCTGAAAAATTGTTTTCAACCTCTTGCCCCTTTATTGAGCTAGTTCTATAAGATCTGCAAAATCTCAGCAAATTATCACGTCTGTCAAAAGGTAATAATAACATGGGCATAAACATCAAATGAGGTAAGTAGTTAGATAACTGCATACTATTGTTTTATGAGTACAGTTGCCTACTACTCTGGTAGTCATCAGTCAGATTGTCAATATCAGTTTCAAAGCACTCTAGGTAACTTGATTAATAAGAAAATTGCATAATATTACATTATATACCTAGGCTGAGAAGTAAGCTATTATACAGTGACCGCTAATGTGCGAGGTATATAAAATCTTTCTCAACTGAGGTATATATAGATTTTTTTCTACTATTAACACTAAAATATTACATATTTAATTTGTTAAGATCTTTATAATATAGAATAAATTGCTGGTTAACGAGAACATAATATGCAACCCGGCATTATAATGATAAAAGAGGCAAATTTAGCAACCTTGTAAGAGATTGATACCAATAGCAAAAGACGATTCTGTTCTGTCAAATTTATGTTCGTGTCAGTGTGTGTCACTGTCAGCGTGTCACTCGTGTTGACATTTTTGAAAATGAAAATTTCCTTTTGATATAATGTCTTCCAATTTATGATGAAATTTCCAGTTTTAATAAAAATTTGATACTATTTTCTGGAATTCCTGTATTGAAAATGGTTAGTCAAGGCTTAAAATTAATAAGATGTTGAAGAAACAGTGAGCAAGGATGTTAATATCGTGTGTAACGTAGCCTCATTACACAGAAAGTTTTTCATTATTTACCTAGGTGATTATTTATTATAGTTATTTGCCTAGGTAGAGAAATCTAACTTCTTATTATAGGATTGGTCAAGCTAGTAGTAAAAAACATGTTATTGTAGAAAATAGACGCTATTTAATTAAATCCTCTTAATAAAATATATAATCTGCTACTCCGCATAATACCGGTAAAAAGGGTCAATTTGACACCCTTGGATGAGACTGTTACCGATAGTAAAAGACGAATCTATACTCTGTCAAAGTTGTGGCCGTGTTGACATATTCATGAATATTACAGTTTCCTTTTGAAATATCTTTTATTAATTTATGATCAAAATTCCTGTTTTATAAAATCTTTGATAGTATTTTTCGGAATTTCTTCACTTAAAATAGTTAGTCAAGGCTCAAAACCAATAACATGTTAAATAAATAGTGAGTAAGAATTCTAAAATCGTGTGTAACTTAAACTTATTACACAGAACCTTTTTCATTATTTACCTAGGGGATTATTTTATTATTGTTATTTCCCTAGATAGAGAAATTTTTCTTGTCATTAGAGAAATGAAGTAAATAATAACGATTTCTCTAGTAAGTAAACAAATAAATTTATCTTGTATTATATTAATATTTTATGTGAAATCACAACTAATATTGTATTAAAATGTTAGTAGTGGAAAAACATTCTATTTACCACGGTAGCTAATCTGAACTAACCCATTATAGCTCTTGCGACTTAAATCTCGCAGTGCTTTGCGCATTAAAAATTAACGCTTCGGCCATAATGGGGTCTGTCTAAATCTAGGTTAATAATATACAATTTTCGTAGTGATATTTTGGCCACTGAAATTCCAATTATAACGCTTCTGTTTTTTTCCTTTGACCACAGGCGCAATGGGGTCATTTAGCTTTTTTTTACATTTTCTGAAATATTTTGTAATTTTATTTTTAATAATTTCTTCTTTTTTCTAAAATAGTGTTAGAAAAAATATAGTCTAGAGCTCGTATAAAATAGAATTTTCTACTTGCTATAAAATATTCTATTAAAAATAATAATAATGAGCACCTGCTTTAACTGAACAATGAAATGGCAGCGCATATCCCTTGTGTATGCACCGAAAGGCCGTTGCACAAGTTCAAAGCGGACAAACGGTGGGACTTAATGACGTAACCGCCTCACGAGCGATTTATTTGATTTTGATCTCGAATATTTTGAAAACTAGGTACTTGTTGGATCGACTATAAATTTTTAGGGCCGACCATACCTTATAAATGCTTCATAAAAATTAGGTAAAGAGTGTATTTTAAGGTTTCACCATTGTTCCACAGAAAAGAGACATAAGTACTTCATGAATCCCCCCAGATTGCCCTCATATACAATAGAGTTTCAAACTTCTTCATAGATATAACCAAAAATTGTCTAGTGAATTGTTACAACTTCTTTAACTTAAAGCCATTTTCCGACTTAAAAATGAGATGTAATCTTTCACAAAAAATAAACTACTACATTTTTATCACGTTTAAATTTCAATTGACCTTTTATCACAGCACCTTGAGGGTAACTATTTAAGTGATAAGTGATTTAATAATTTCTAGTCCAATAGCAGATCATGCAATATCTATTGAGATTTCTAAGAAACTTTGCCTGATGAACTTTTAAAATAATTTTTTAATTAATTACTAACCGATTTGCTATAAATAGTGGGATTTCAGAGAAGTTTACCAGTGCAGACGTACACCGAGTTTCTGAATTTGCGTTGGTGGTGCGAATTGGGAACCGGTGCGTTGTTGGCAACTTTCACTTTAATGTGAAATGCCAGTCCGTCCTTAGCCCACATAACGAACTTTAACTTTTGGTATTGGATTCCTTGAAAAACCTTTTTTTAGTATGCATTAAACTTTGATTCATTTTAGACAATATAATTAAAATTCATGGTTTTATTAGTGGGACTCGATACGAAAATAGTGTATAATATGGACAATCTACATAGTTGTTTAAAAGAGAAGGTTGTATATTATGTACAAAACAGATCCAATGTTTGTGCCTACATTTTGTCATATAATCATTATAAAGAATATGTACCCTAAACCATGGAATTATTGCTTTAATATTGATAATAAAATCATTCACAAACAGACTTTTTCAATTAACTTTTATATTTTCGATTTTATATTTAATTTTAAATTCAGTTATATCGATGCTTTTATTCAAAAAATATTTTACGTGTGTATTATGACTTTGACAAGTCCAATGTACTGTTGATTTAGTCGCACTGAGTTAGTCAGGGGACCGCTGTTTTAATTTAAATAAAATATACTGCTTTTGTTCTTATTATACCACGTTAATTGCGTCAAACGTAATAAATAATAACTCTTGGAAAGTTACGATTTTGTTTCTTTTGTGTTTGTTAATTACATTTACAAATGCTTTTTTTTTCGTATAATTTAATAATTATTTCTTTCTGAGAAATAATGCCCAACTAAGAAAACAAGTAAAGGCGGTGAGACAAACAAACTAAATTATTTTATAACGAATGTAGCTCGTGGATTTTCGCATGACTATAGATAATTGCAATGTATTGAACTGAGTGACGTAATATCATGTGATACCTAATTAGATAAGTAAAAGAGCTTGCCTAAAGGGTCTTTAGGATGTCGTGTGTTTTGCTTGGCATCTATAAGGGAAATAAGAAAATTTAAAATTATGGCGTTTGAAAATGCGAAATAGCCGCAAACTTTATCGTTTTAACAAACGAGTATGCGAAAAAGTTTATATTATGTTATCCTTATAGTTTAAAGCACTATGAAAGGAATGCGAATAAAAGAAGTGCAATATTGCCGATTTGACTAGCACACATTTCAATGAAAAAAAAGCATGTAAATATTTATTTATATTACATTACGAAAGAATATAATTATTATTAGTTTATGTAAGAGTATTAAAATATAGGTGTACTACAAAATTGTTTAATTTTCAATCAGATGTACCTATTTTAATAAAAAAGAAATAAGTATGATTTCTGTTATGGTTTTTCGCGACCAGGCAGTAGGTCAGAAAAAGTTATTTAACTGACTCAGGTTCCCCAAAACCAACAAATATTTGGTGTAATTTGCATCTCAGAAGTGTCAGGCGGGTATTAATTGTTCGTTACTGGCGTAGCATTGTATTTTCTTTTAATGAAAGTTTTGTATTTTCTTTTAATGAAAGCTTAATTTATAATAGGAAAATCATATTCAGAAAAGTTGTACGCACATCTATGACACGCGGCTTAAAACTCCATATTTATGGCTTTTATTCCACCTTTCTCTTCATGCGTCGTAGTGCTAACCTCGTGCGTTGGACTATATTTCTTTTTAGAGGCCTGGTATGATTGTGACATGACAATTTACTTCAATAATTTTAATGGGACGGACACTTTAAACTCTAAATTCTAATTTTACTGAATTCTCCCAATAAAAATTTAGCTGCATTTCAATTTTCGTTTCAACTGCTTCATGACTATGTCAATTTTCAATTATTAAATATAAGATGGCTATGGATACTAAAAGCCTTTCATATCTTGTTCGTGTTTTCACGCCATCATAGTTAATTTCAGTTTCGACAACTTTCTCTAGCATTATAATCACTGTGAGTTAATAAAATAAAATGAAATCGATATGATTTTAGTTTACGGAGAAGCAAAAAAAAGAGAAGCCATGGCATTGTATGTTCAGCGTTTTCTAGATCGTGGGCATCCATGTGCAAACTATTTTCCCTGGCTGGAAAACTCTTTAAATCGTGATAACTCAAATATTTATTGTGACGAAGGATTTATCGTCAATGAAGAGGCGAAAATAAACACATTGACCTGTGCTGAAGTCAATCGGTCAACTTCAACAAGACAAACTACTGATGAAATTGGAATTGGCAGAGTGAGCGTAAGAAAAATGTTAGCAAAATAGTGGCCTTATTTTTAAGTACCAGATTCATTATTAGTACTTGAAACTGTCAGAAAAAATGTACCTGTATTTCAAGAACGATTTGTGTCAGTATATGGCCTGATGTTGTAGGCAATAATATTATAGACCCCATATTTCTTGAAGAACCATTAACTGCAGCGCGATACCTAGAAATTTTACAGAACCATATAAAACGTTTTTTAGATAACTTACCTCTACAGAGAAATGTACTTGTTCAACATGAAGCCACTCTAGCGTATAACGCTAGGGTAGAAACAGATTACCTGAATGCCACTTTCGAAAAACGATGAATCATGATTCAGTACGGTGGCCGGCAGGATCGCCTGACTTGATACCCCTTGTTTTTTTTTTAGTGAGGTCAAATCAAAGTAAAAGCATACATGACGAAACCGTCAAATCTTGAAGGCTTAAGGCAAGAAATAGGCTGCTAATTATATCATAACCAAACTACCAAAATTTCAAATCGATCTATTATTTCCTCACAAAATGACGATCTGGCCAGTAATCTCGTGGTCGACCGGTATAAATAATAGCAGAAAAAGCTAAGGTAAATAATACCTATGATCGTTTTAATTTTAATTAGGAAGGGGATATATTTACATATAATTAGCCTGTTTTGCCTAAGTTCATACTAAAATAATTAGATAAGTCCGTGATCAGCTACCATATTTGAAAGATATTGTATATACAAAATTTGAGAGCCCACTATCATTTTACAGAAATGGGCAAAAAACTGAACGACTAAATAACGAGCTAAATAACTCCCGATTTGTTAAATTAAAATCAATAATACACAATATGGACAGTTTGCACATTTAATTAACAGCCCTAATGAAATTTGCTAATTATTTTTTAAAGTTTATATAAATTAAGTTTTCTAACTATTTGATTAAATGCTCAACCTTACTAAAAAATATTTCTTGGAATATGTCGGCAAGCATCAATTATCCTCTGATGCAATTCTTCCACAGAAGCTATCTGGGGCTTGTAAACAAGTGACTTAATGTATCCTAATAAAAAGAACTTCATGGAGGTAAGGTCAGGTGATCTTGGCGGCCACTTAATTGGACCTCTCCTGCCAATTCAGTAGTTTAAAAATAATCTTGGTCCAATCACTCTCTCGACACAGTAGTATTTTAGTATACCTCAATGGATCATCTTGGTGGTAGCGAATAAGATTTTTATTTAAATTTAGAGTGTCTTGTAAGTTTGAGTTTTAAGTTAATAACAACGAAAAAAATTCTGGTTTTGCGAAAAATATAATTTTTAATCATAATTGATTTAATATTTTGTTAGCTAGTGGTATATCATTGAAACGGTAATTTAAGACGGAATCGTATTTTCGAATAATCTAAGATTACCGCCATAAAAAATATCAAATTTGATGTTGTTTCACGGAATCGAAATATTGTTGCCAAAATCTAAGTAAATGGTCTTGGCATGTAAAAAGTGGCTATAAAAATTTGTTTATAGATTTCAAAAATAAGAAAGTTATAGGAAATTTCCAAAAATACAACATTTAAATTTTTTCAAAATATCTCAAAAACGAAAAGAACCAGAATCGATCATCAAGCTCCAATATACTATTAACATAATTCCCTAAAACTTTCCTAATTTAACCGCCTCTCTATCTCTTATAATAAGCAAAATCCCTACATATAGATATTCAAATTCTGGACAAACCGTATAGAAAAGGTTAATGTTGCGAAGTTGACTTTGTCAAGCTAGACCTTTAGGAATGAATAATTTTATCGATAACTTTTCATTTTAATTTATTATATTGCATTTTGGAACGATTCATTTATGACTGTAATTACTAATAAAGTTGTTATTTATTTATTTAAAATCTCTTACAGGGACGTGGCTGCCGTTTTTGTCGATATCTTTCATTGATAGCAATGCCAGTTCTCAAATAGCACAAACCCTGAGTACCACAAAGAAAAATAATTTCTATTCTTTCTTCCGTGAAATACATTATTTCTGAGTTATTTTTAAATTATTTCAAAGACAAAAAATTACAAAGCAAGTGATAGCAAGGCAATCACGTGACATTTGAAAATACTTTCAAGGCTGCAAATCTTATTTAAGATTTCAAAAAAAAAGAAAATACAGCGTTTTTACATAAGGGCATAATTAATACTTTTCGCAGAAAGGGATTTTATTAAAAGGTGTGTCATTGTGGGCCTGTGTAATGTTAATAGAAAATAAACACAAATCAGCAATATAGCAAGTGAATACTACTTGTCAAGTAGGAATCATAATATGACTTGCTTAACCAAATTATCGTAAAACAGCTATTCTTTGGGCTGCATGACCCAACTAACGCTTAACTACCTAATTCTAATTTAATTTCTATGTCGACATCTCCTTAAATTTTTTTTTCATATTCAGTTTATTATTATCATTGTGGTTGCTGTAGTTAGTATTACTGTAGCACGCTCAACTAAAGTGAAAAGTGTTAATTTGGTGATCATGTCCAAAATACAATGTACCTTTTGGATCAAGCCGTATTCAGAACTTGTTTTGGACGGCGATCGTATTTTCTGCAGTGCTTGTTCAAGAATTATTTCCTACTTTAAGAAATTGCAAGTAGACAAACACGCCAAGATCCCTCACAAATTTCTAAGGTAAACAAAATAAAATTAGGTCCTGTTCAGTCAACGTTGAAGAGGTATCTTGAGGCAAATTCTAATAATTATCATGGTCAGTCAGAATTTAATGAAGATTTGTGCAGAGCATCTTTGGCTGCTAATATTCCTCTAAATAAGTTGACCAACCCGCAATTGAAGGCTTTTCTGCAAAAGCATTCCGAATTTAATGCTTCAGACAAGTCAATAATAAGAAAAAACGTGATTGAAAAGTATTCCGCGGTTGATAAAATAAAGAACGACATTGGGGATAACTACATAATGTCGTCGACGAAACAATTGATGCGTGTGGTCATTACATTGCTAGTTTAATGAATGGCGAAGTTACCTAAATTCGTGTGGCAGTGTTTTGATGCAGGGCACTCTCAAAAATTAAAAGAGATTGTTTCTCAAATTGAAGATGATTTACAGTGTGTCATAATCATAATCATTTATTTATTATGCCATCACAATTTACAACTGTTTACACACGTCAAAAAAAAGTTAGAAATATATTACACAAAGATCAGTCTCTAGAAAACACCAAATAAAATACAAATTACTAAGGTACTAAGTACTATTAGAATTTATAATTTTAATTTTAAAATATTTTAAAATACATATATCTACATAATACAATTAAAATTCAAACTCTATAAATTCAGGAAATGAATAAAAAGTATTCCTCATAAGAATCTCCTTCATTTTACTACGAAAAGCATTATAGGGTAGATTCTTAATACCTTGTGGCAGGACATTAAAAATTTAATCGCCCAATATCCAGGGCCATCCTGACACCTTCGGAGGCGCTAGTACAGCGGAGCCATATTATTTTTATTTGTGGTGTTATAATTATGTATATCTTCATGTAGCAGAAATTCTCCCTCTTTCCTTGCCAAAAGCAGAGTGTCCAATATATACAAGGATGGGACCGTAAGTATACCAAGACTAGCAAACGCCTCCCTACACTCATCTCTATATCCGAGCCGCGCCATTACCCTTATTGCTCTGCGCTGTAATGCAAAAAGCATACGAACCCCAGATGAGTGTCCCCAAGCCATAATCGCACAGGAAATGTGCGAGTGAAAGACTGCAAAGTAGGCTGTTCTTAGAACAGGTAAGGAAACGCAGCCCGATAGGTTTCTGAGCACATAAACACCCCTCGTCAATTTCCTGGAAACCTGGTTGATATGAGGTCCCCACTGTAGTTTTGAATCCAGGGTTACACCCAGGAACACTGCCTCTGCAAAACTCTCCTCAGGGTCATTTACATTTCTAATTGCAAAGACCATTCTATTAGTTTTTTTCTCTATTCAGCAGCAGTCTATTCGACCTAAACCATGCTTCAGCCCTATCCTGCGCGTCCATGGATCCCGCACAAGCAGCCTCTAGTGAAAAAGAAATAGTTATATCATCAGCGTAGAGGGTAAAATGTTCACTGGTGCCATTCATTGATAAGTCATTGATATAAATGAGAAAGAGGATGGGGCCCAATATGGAACCCTGTGGAACACTTATGTTCACCAACCTCTTCGCCGATGTCATGCCATTATACCTGACGTTTTGACGCTTATTGTTAGTTAAGATATGATTTTATTAATTTTATGCTGTTGGTATGAAAATTATATGCTTTGAGCTTCTGCAATAGGATACCATGGTCGAGGCAGTCAAAGGCCTTGCTGAGGCCACAGAACAGAACCGCGTTATATTGCTTATCCTGAAAAGCCTCTACAATACCTGAGATAAGGTCAAAAATTCCATGACAGTATTTTTACCCTGGCGAAATCCAAATTGACAAGGTGAGTAAAGCCCATTCTCCTCAAAAAACCTAACCAACTTCAAGGCCATACATTTTTCAACAATCTTACTAATAATCAGCAAAAAGGATATCGGTCTATAGTTCTCCGGCAGATCAGAACTGCCTTTTTTGAAGATGGGGACCAAAATGGCCCTCTTCAGAACATCAGGAAAAACGTTCTCGCTATAACATAAATTAATAAGTTTTGTTAAAGGTATTAAAATTACGCTTTTAAAGGTCTTTATTATCTTCATGTTGAGGCCAAAAATGGCTCGACTATTTTTTTTTTTTAGGCTATCAATCGTTTCGCGCACCTCGTTGAAAGTTAAGTCTGAGAACGAAAATGAAAAGGGCGGCGGAACAACTGAAGCCAAATATGCCATTGGGCAGTATTTTTATTTGTAATGTTTCTTATTACATTCCCGGCGATACTAGAAAAAAAAATCATTGAAATCGTCCGGTGTTAAGCTGGTAGCATTCGATGCTCTTTTTGTTTTCCCCCTATGTGTATTTATAATTTGCCAGATGGTTTTAGTAGGGTTGTTAGAGTTATTTATAAGATTGTCATTGGAGTGTACTTTGGCTTGCCTGATTGCGTTCTTATATACCGCTCTATAGCTTTTATATTGTTGAATACTCACAAAATCATATTGTCTGCTGAAATCCTTCAGAAACCCGAGTCTGTCACGCATAGCCCTCAGCTTCTGATTGAACCAGGAAATATTATTCCCCTGATCTGTCCTAACTTTAAAGGTTTTCTCAGGAACGAGTGCAAGTATGCCTGTTCCAAGATATCTATAAATTTATTGAACTTTTGGTTAGCGTCCATACTATCCCTGTTGACAAAGTTCCACGACTCGGCATCCAGCCCACTATGCAGTGCATGGAGACTCCGCTGCGTTATGGGCGAAAGCCCCCTTTATTTTCTGTAGACCTCAAGGACGCTTCCACCGAGAGCCCCAGGATCTGACACCTATGATCCGAGATCCCCATATTAAACACCCCAGAGGACCCCACTTCCACCCCCGAACTGATAAACACATTATCGAGGAGGGAAATGCAAGCAAATATTTCATAATCCCAAAGTGGAACAACAAGTATTATTGATTTATATAAAACGTAACTACAGTTTTGTAACCAAAAACCAATTTAAAACTAGAAAAAACATCTAGTAGTCTATTAGAGTCGATAGATATTGTCGAAAAATGCATTAATAACTGTAAGCAAGTACCAGGCGAGGTCAGGAAAGCAGTAATGGCGAGGTTAGAAGGAATAATAGAAATGAACAAGGGTTTTAAATTTTTAGTATATGTTTCAAAAATACTGTCACGGGAAAATATAGATAATCTGGATTTTAACCTGAGTCAGTTCCAAAGTTAATATTTTGTTCTATAACATCAGTAGATGTACAAAGATCCATTTCATTATTATAAACATATCCTAAGTGAGAAGACAATTTTGTTAGTAAAAGCCCTTAAATTATATATTGTAACTAGCGCATGTTATATTTCTGCGGACTGCGATCATTGATATTTCTATTTGTACCATAGTGCAGATTTAATAAAATGTATTCACCTTTACCTGTTTTTTAGTGGTTTTCATGTAATACCCAATGTTTTGTAAAAACTTAATTGAATCAAACTATAAGTCATATTATATTTTTTTACTACTGCATTTTAATTGCATATTTCTCTATTTTTTGCATATATCTGCATATTTTTTGGAAAAATAAAAATGTAAATTGTATGAGTTAATAAACTTCCCATCTCTTGCAAAACTGGCTTTATCGGTAAACAAAATAAGGTTGAAAAAATTTAGATTTAAGTTACGTTGCTGTATAAACCAGTTGGAGTATTGTAGTCTTGCTGGATAATCATCCTCAAACATAGCGTGTACCCTTTGAATATGGTACGGGTGAAGTAACTGTTGTTTTAAAATTTCATTTACAACCCATTTTGTGACATTGTTTTGTGTCTCGATTTTTCTTATACTGTTTGAAGGGTTGTTATCAATATCTTGCAAAATTTGTCTCGTGCTCTCCTGGGAGGTCCTTCACCGCCACGTCGTGGCAAAAATTACCCTGAATAAAATATTTCAAAAATTAATTCGTTATTTCTAATAATTATTTTCTAATCATCATTTGCCTGTTTCTCTTAGACTCCGATCAACCCTTCAAAATGTTTTCTAACTTAGCAATATTGGCGGAAAATCCTTCAACATAAGTCTTCTTGCTTTCGAACAGCTGGACAGCGCTTCCCAAAAAATAAGTGCATATCAGCATGCCGTGCGTATTTTATTTTTACCTATTTGTGTTTAGTATTAGTAACTTTAGAGTGTTTCGCATAAAAACCAATTTATCTCGAAAACCGTCATTTGAATCGAAATAAACTAAGAGTACCTTCTTTGAAGAAGAATGACCAAAGTATCTAAAAAGTCCGTTTTTAGCTCTGTCAAATGACACCGCTCAAAATTTTGGACCAGCGAGTGTGGTGGCAAGTTTGTTCCTGACTTCCCCGGCGATGTAAATCATCTACTGTAGCATGGTTTAGTGACTCTTTATGGCCTCTATAAAATATTAACATTTCTTTAAATTATACAAGTCGGTTCAAAAGGTAGAGCCAAAAAATTAAATCACGGAGAATCCCTTTGGGGCTCTGTATCTCCGCTAAGGGGCATTTTAGGAATTTTTTTCTATGACAAATTAGGATAATTTTGACCTCCTCTGCATGCTCTCCAAAAATTAGGAGATACTTACCGGACACCCTTTATATGCGCATATCTCAGAAGATTTTGGTTGCATATAATCCGGTCTTTGGTCATATGCTAAATGTGCAAATAAAAGACAATAAAGAGACAAATTAAATCCAAAATCCAAGTGCATTGAGTTTTTTACCAACTAACACGAGTGATGGTCGACGACGACGACCATTACGCATGACCGATATTTAAGCAACAATTTGTTCAATATCCCAATGGAATCAATTTTGTAATCTCGTTCGCCCGTATGGTCTTAGGTGAATGCCAATTTAACTGACTGTCGAGCAAAGTGACCATTCGATTTCGTAACAAATCGAGTTTATCCGACACGGCGAAACACAATTTATCTGGAAGAAAAATAATCAAATTATAGGAGCCTTAAACCGTCAGATCACATCTTTATCGTATTTAATGTCGCCAACAGCGGCACCTGCCTTTGACAACATCATCCTTTACTTTCAGAAATCGAAGCGGTGCCGGATGCATGCAGCCTGGAAGGCGGAAAACAGGGACATGACTTTGCTGGTTCACTGAAGTCTTCGTATTAGGCTAAGAAAACCGAAGACGGGAGAAATGTACAATCCCAATTTCAGAATCTTTGTGTTTGAAATGGAAAATGTATTTTTCTTTTTTCTGTCTGCCAGCTCGCGCTAAAACTTAAGACTCGGTAATTTATAATCAGGGGAAAGTTGCTGTGAATCTATGATATTGGTAATGAAGATAATCCCAATTAACGCACCAACAACTTAACCACCAGAAAGAAAACTAAAGTCAAAAGAAAAGTTTAGTTCTCTTACTTTGCCTTATGAGTGAATCAGGGTACAGTATGTATTAAGCGTGATGTGAGAATAAGACTATGGTTTCTATTTTTAAGATGTCATAATCTAAAATACTTGGATATATTTCCAAGTGGTTGTAAAGGGAGAACTGAAAATCGACCTGATTATTATCAAATGAACGTATTTTGAGTGAGTTTTTGATATATCAGTTGTTGACTATACAGGGTGACCCACTGTCGATACTTTAGACGTATCTGGAAATTGGGTAATAGGATCGTTTTAAATATTTGGTTTGATACACAGGTGCACATGCTCAATCCCTCAAAAATATTTTTAGTGTTGCAGTGCTGCCGCTTTTACCAATAGATAGTTGCGACTTTGATATTTTAAATGTTATTATTAAGTTTTTAGAATCACCTTTTACTTTTAATAATATTTTCTTAATACGGCCCTTTTACTGTTTCCGAGATAAAAAAATAATTTCTGACAATATTGCACAAAATGTCACATTATTTCAAAATTTCTAAATTCTCGCTCTAAATTCACGGAGAGTTAGAATTTTGGTAACATAACCTTTAGATTATCATAATAAAGCTATTTTTTTTAATTATCCGATTTTCAGTTTTTTCTTGTTAGTATCCATAGTATATAAGTAGATTTTTTTTTATCATGGTACAAATCAGTTTCTCTCTTAAAGATTCTCCATTTTTATCATTATCATTCCGCGCTCGCTGATGAGCCTCTTCTCGTTCAAGTTTTTCTTGTTTCACTAATTCCCCTTTTTTTCTCTCTTTATTTTGCAGTTCTCACAATGTTTCTGGTCCTTTTCATCTCTTCAACTTGACTTAATTTAATCCCACTGATGATCGAGGTTTATGCCTCCGAAACATGTATGGCTTAAAAAATTTTACATTAAACTAGTGGAGCAGATTGTGTGTTTTACTTTACGATATATGTAGATGTTATGACAGGTAACAAAGTTTGACAAGACTATTATTAATGTTTTACTGGAGAACCTTCCAAAATAAACGAAAACATCTATTTTAACGATGTTTCAATGAAATTATTTATTTTGCATGGACAATGTAATCAAATTATAGCCAGAACTTATAGAAAGTTTATTGTAATGTATCCTGATTTACCACAAATGAACCGAGGAAAGTTTGTACGAGTACACAAGAATTTCATAAATTATGGCTCAAAATTAAAGGCATCATCAGTTTACCAAAATCTATAACTTCGGACCAACATAATATTACAAATCTGTTGGGATAGTTCCACGCGTATCCACAGGCAATGCAGAAGTAGATTTGGGCATACCATACATATTAGTTTAAGGAATTTTATTAAGTCACCATATGCATCCATTTAAATTTAATAAAATTCAATCCTTTAAACCGGAAGATTATCAACGAAGAGTAAATTTTTGTAAAACACTTTTAGTTCGTATACCGGAAGATCTAATTTTTTTTATCAAAAGTTATTTGCACTGACGAGGCAAGATTTTCTAAGGATATTTTATTAGAATAAACATACATTTTTGGGCAAATCAAAATCCACATAATATCACAAGAAAAATGGGGTTTTAAGAAAAACTTAGTGTTAATGTTAGAAGAAAGAAGGCTGCCAAACAACTAAGTTCAATTTACTGCTTGCTTCACAAGAAAAGTAAGATTGGTTGTAGAACCAAAGTTAACTTATACAAAGCCTTGGTCAGGCCGATCCTGACTTATAGTATACCAACATGGTGCATAATAAGCAGGACAGAGCACAACAAGTTCTAGGTACTGCAGAATAGGGCCTTACAAGTTATTGCGGATGCCCCAAAGTATGCTGTAACTAGGGTACTTCACAGGGACTTTGACATACCAACATTGACTCAATTTTATAACAAAATTATAACGGATTACTACAGACGGACGGACCTCGCTATAAATCCACTAATTAGACAAAGTCACGTACAATCCCCGCCAGGCTCCACCTAGAAGTTTCCAAAGAATTGGCTGCCCCCAGCTATTGTAGAGGGGCATTATTACTGGTGGCCTCGACAAGCTCAGCTCTCCAGAACTACACGACACATTAAGCAACTTACCCAACCAAATAATGAGAAGAAGATTGGCCGACACAAGCCTCAAAGAAAAAAAGAAGTTAAAGGCACTGCCTGACTTAGAAGCCAAAAAAGATCCCAAAGCAGTGCAGTTAATGTTTTGTGTTTATTAAGGAAGAACAAAATTAGCTTCCTAATTTATAATACGGTACCTCCAAATTTTAAGAACTATTGTAAACGATTTCCTTAAAAATTTAACTCTTGATGAATTTCGAAACTTGTGGTACAAACTGGATTCCACCCAGGCAGTGTCACAGGAATTAAATGAAATGTTTGCTGATCGTTGGTATAGACGTTTAGGATATTGGGATTGGTCAGCGAGATCGCCCGATCTCACACCACTAGATTTTTATTTATGGAGTACCTTGAAGGAAGGGGTGTTAAATTAATATTAATGTAATATAGCTTAAGTACAAAAAAAAATTATCCATAATTTGAAACCAAATTTAGTTACCTTTTCATAATTGGAATATAGAAAAATTTGGTTTTTGACTATTTTTAGAAGTTAGAGAAATAAAACTAATTATAAACCCCCCTTGAATAATATTTCTATATGGGGATTGAATCCATTGGACTTCGCTAAACTAAATTTTAACTCTCTGTGAATTTAGAGCGATAACTTATAAATTTTTAAATACGGTTAATGGTTATGGTCTGTGAAATATTAAACAGAAAGGTGATTCTAAAAACTTAATAGAGAATATAAAATATTGGGTGTGACATTTAAGATAACAAAGTTGCTTTTTTTCGGTATCAGAAGCAATACTGGAACACTAAAAATATTTTAGATATACAGGGTGTTTCAGAAGTACGGTATGTAACTTAAGATGGTGATTCCTTATGATATTCTAATAGAAAAAGTTCATCTGAATATGTATCCGGAGTAACTCCGTTTTTGATATACAGGGTGTTAAAGTTTTCTAAAAAGAAATCGGTTTTTATAATTTTTTTAAACTTTCATTTCCCGACTTTATTAAAATTGAAAAAAAAATATTTGATTTTTAATTTAAATGTTTTACGGAGAATGAAGCCAGATGGCTCCATCTCGTTGTGCTGGTAAATAACACCAATTTCTAAGCATACCTGCGCCCTCTGACATGGACTTATAAAGCCACAAATATCAGAGAAAAACCTGCAAAGACAGAAAGTCACAATTGCAGGAGTCCTCGCTAGGCAGTGCTATGCATTTTGTAGGTTTAGTAACCGACGGTGTTAGAGGTCCAGCTTCAAACCGGTTGAGCTTTTACTTATATGGTCAAACACAAAGCGTAATCATTAGAAAAAATGGAGAACGGCACTGTTCTGAAGAGACTCACATAGAAATGGAAATTGTATAGAGAAGTGTGCTGGGCCCCTTTGTTATCGACTTAAAGGCAGAAACAATGAGATTCCACCACAAATTCAGTCACAGCAAGTTTTCCTGAATGAAAGCACAGAATTTCTTGGTGTACATATAATTCAAAACTTAGACTGGGCTACTCAAATTTTGGGGGTATGCAGGAAAGCTAACTCGGCATGTTACTCACCAAGAATTATGTCTTAATATCTAGATCTCAATATCCCACAATTAATATTGTATTTAGTCAATATACATTCAATACTACGCTTCGGAATTACATTCTGGTGTAGGGTGGAGGAGTTTGTGGGACAAACCGAGCACAGGAAAATTTAAAATATTGGGTATTCTGACTTTGCCGGGTCTGTATGTGTATGAATGCTTCATATTTGTTTTTAAAAACAAGGAAAATTTCTCGGAATATAAAAATATGCATACGTTCAACACAAGATGGATTCAATACAACGTTCTAGCACAAAGATTTACTGCAACAGAAAAAGAGGTCCAATACCATTATTGTATACAAATTTATTTTTTTATTTAAATTGCCCAAAGAGTTAAGGGTAGACAGCAACTTCAGAATCTTCAAGGCAAAAATCTTTAATTTAAATTTAAACATAGAAACATAACTGAAGAATTTGTGCAATATTATGATTTTAATTAATATTGATTTAAATGTTTTTGATGACAAATATTTTACATTTTTTAACAATTCATTGACGACTAGAATTTTTTGCAGTTTATATACCTTAACGTAAATTTTATTCAATATGTATATTGTAAAAGGCATGATAATTTTCTGACTAAAGATTTGTTGTATTGTATTGTTATTAATGGTTAATTTTAACGGAGTACGCAGTTTGGCAAGTATTTTTGACATTATGGGATATTTATAGGCTCAACTGACAAAATATTGATTCATTTTTACAAAATACATAACGGAATGCATGTGATTTGTAGAAATACCATAGAAAATTTATCCTAACGCATATAAAGCATAAGAAATTTAGGACATACGAAGAAAAGAGAAGAAACTATAAAAAATAAATATGAAATAAATTCTGGATCACTAAATTCTTCATATTAGACTAAGAAAATCGATAGATAAAAAGAGTCACGATAAATCAAAAGAAGTAAAGGATGCCCACCCAACTTAAACTTAAATTTAAGTCTTTAAAACGGTAGAAACGTATATTCCGTTGGCATTTGAAATAAAAAGTTTTTTTCTCTTATATGCCTTAGTCCTCGAGGAGACTTTTATACGGTCACACACGAATCGAGTATAATTATCGATAAAACGAGAATAATACTCAGTGAGCCAGCCAACATGGTTAACATAGCATAACCTAAACTGATTAAAGTAATATTAAAGGCACGAAAGATTCTCTAAAAAAAAATTTATTTAAAAATCAAAACAAAAATTTGTAATAAATAGAACAGTGCACAGCTTTTTAAGTAACATATATTATACATAGGGCATTAATATTTCCTGTTGAATTTAGGTAATGATTATGCCAGAATTGTTACACCAATCCAAAACTTTTTGGCTAATGCTGATACGATGAAACCAGAATTAACAAATAGTTTAGCATCTTTAAATTAAACTAAATGTCTCGAGAAGCATTTATCTATAGTTATGAAAGAAACCCTAGATGCAGGCAGTCTGGAAGGCGGAAAATAGGGTCATGGGCTACGACTGTGTTTGAAATAGAAAAGTTCTTTTCATTTTTCGTTTCCGCTATGTTCGTGGCTAAACTTAAATCTAGGTCACATGAATATGTATTATTTAATATAATTATTGTTAGGGATGAGAAACTAATAAAATTATTTCGCCATAGGCACTTTTAAAATATATTTTCTTGAAAGCTTCCAGCAATGCTAATTATTTCACTTAGGGCAGTAATGTTTAAAAGAATTGCGTGATGCTTTGCTTTAACAATGCTAGTTTAAATTAAGTCACAATGGTATATTACGTAACAAGTGCAGAAAGTAATACTTTTCGCACAAGCGGAAATGTTGACGCACGAGACAAAGTCACTTTCACATGAGGTAATCTGAGCTATTTTTCCTACGATCACAAAATATTTAGCAGCAATTCCTAATTTCTGTCTTTATTTAATAGTCTTAATTTCAACTCTAGAGTTGAAAACAACTTTTCAACACGAGAATAAGTAAAATAGAAACAAAGCAAAATAAGTAGCTTTGCTATGAAATTGGCACCTGGAATCTGTTCAAATGTTATATTGACAATAAGACAGGTAAGCCCTTTTCAACTCCAAAGTTGAAAACTACTTTTCTACGCGCTTGTGACATAAGGCATTTCTTGCCTAATTGACCGTGGTTTCTTGGTCACACACTAGGATCAATCAATATTCCTGATAACTAATTGGTTTTAATATGGAAAAAAATATTTGGTTTAGTTCAGGTCTAGAATACAACTTTCGTTATTTTTGAAAATACCTTGTAAACGGCGCATTTTAAAATAAAATTTATAATGCCCCTTCATAGATACGTAAGAAAATTACTGTTTGATTCAATATATAACTTATAATATAATATAATATAATATAATACTTGCTGTATAGTGCATGCTTTTTGAATTATAGCGCTTTAAACCTATTTAAACATTTTGTTCGTAGAAAGTCTCTATAACGGCCAACAAAACAGGAAAAATAATTTGAAGCATCGTGATATTGAAACTGGAGTTATAAGGTAAAACACACGTCTCCAATTTAAAAAATAAAAAAAAAACTGAAACTGACTTAAATATATTTTTACTTAAACTGGATATATAAACTTTGTCGCTGCGTTCATTTCACTTCCGCTCCCTTCAGCTCAGTTTCGTAGATTGTTACTCGATTTAAACAAACGAAAACATACCAAACCATTTATAAACTTAGTTCATTCTCACTGCGCGATGTCAGTTTCGCAAGCAAACGCTCGACGACGTTCGAGATTGCCCAGTTTTATGTTTTGACGCTGCAGTTCGTTGTCGCAAGACTTGCAACCAATGAAATGCGAATGTTGAATCACGTGGTGGTTGACAGGTATTGCTATTCACCTGTTTATTTTATAATTGTTTCTAAATAAGTTCAATTTTAACTCTAAAAATACCCAAACCAATTAAAACAAAAAAAAAAGAAAGGTCACCACATTGAATATCAAAATAAATAAAATAATTTAAAGTTCAAAATGTCAACAAGCTATTGGGTTACTGCAAGCTGACCAATTTTATAAATTAGAAATTCTAACTCGGAACTGAACTTTGCAGAACTGAACTGAACGCAACGACAAAGTTTATAAATCCCACTTGTGTTTGACATGGGCTTTCTTATATAAAGTTTTGAGGGATTGCTGCATCGCGTTTACATTAAAACCATTAATTTCAGAACTTATTTCACATGACACGTGACAAACAATATATTAATTTACAATTTTTGCTACGACTCTCACTTCTTCTAGTTTCTCAATTTTTCCCGGCGACGTATATTGTTGCATAATTATTAATATAGTGAAAAAAAGTATAGACACTTAAGCCGCCCATAAACACTGAAATATACGGCGATGCATGTATCGACTTCGGGAATCATGAAACTAAGCATCAGTATCGGTCGGTCTACACACACAGATGCAAGGGGCAAATCACGCATCGTTTCCCAAGAATCAACATTCTTGAAATGATATGCAGTTCATGTAGATGTTTCGTTGTGAAAAATTTAATTCGTGTTGCCTACAGTCGTACTGACATTGGTAGGAGGTATGAACTTAAGCTGAACCATAGATAAAAGACTTATAAGGGGTAAGACTGAACTATATTGATTTCGCATCGGTTTAAGCTCACATATGCTGAAACCTGCATCTGCATCAACGATTCCGCATCTTCACTCATCATGCAGTACGATGCTCTGGCGCAACTTGCTGCAGCAAATCGTTTAACTGCAGTCCACACACTAGGCAGCATGAATCTTGAAACGATATAGTCGATGCATGCATAGCTGACCTTGGCCTAGCTAGCATTGCTTATATATTCGCAAAACAGGTCGTCCAGCGCCTCTGTTTGTAAGAACGTCATTATTCCAGGAAAACTAGATTTATGTGTTGAAGAATTAACCGTGCCAAGAAAAGTGAAATCATGTAATCGACTTGCGAGTTAGGTGAAAAAATGTAATAGTACTGCAACTAATTTATTTAGTTTCAATAAATTATTTTATTAAGTGTTCAAAATGTGCGCGGTTATTGGCAAGACAATAATAAAGTTTATTTTGAAATTCTTCTCGCACATTGCGTTTGCATGGTAATGCGCCTGATTTTCAGTGTTATTCTACTTTTAAGATCTTCAATACTTTCAGACGTGGTTCTAAAAACTTGTGTCTTCAACTGGAAAGGAAAAAATTAAGAGCAGTCAAATCGGGAGATCTTCTTGGCCGTTCTACTGCACCTCGTCTGTACATTCATTTACCAGAAATCCGTTAAACCACTCTCTAATTGGTAATGCGTAGTGAGGAGGAGCTCCATCTTGCTGAAAATGCAGATTTTCTTCATTGAGTTCCAGAGCGTGATATGCATCCACTTGATTTTCCAAAGAATATCAGGATTGGGATTATAGGGATTAGGATCTATCACATTTTTCAAAAGATTCAAATACAATTGTTAAATTTTCTTCTAAAAATATTGGCCCAATATTTTCATGCCCAAGAATGCCTGCAGAAAGGTTGATTTTTTGGGGGAATTGAGTGTGGCATTCCTGAAAATCTCGTGGATTTTAATGATCCCAATATATAAAATTGAACTTGTTAACGAACACATTCAAGAAGAAAGTTGACTCGTCGCTAAAGCAAATGCTTTTTATTAAGGTGCGGTCTTCGTCGATCCATTGGCACATTAATCCATAAAATTCAATCCTTCTATCATAAACGTCTTCGTTGAGTTCGTGTGAACTTTGCATTTTGTAAGGAAATAACTTATTCTGCAGAACCAGTAGAAATATTCGTCAGCTTGGGACTTTCGGAATAGAAGCAGAAGCTGGGTCGACAGCGAATTGACAGAGTTCCTCAACCTCGTTGCTTTATCCAAACCCCTTGCTTATGATTTTTTTTTGTTGCGCACAGATCCAGTTTCTCAAACTTATGCACCAATTATATGCCATAACTACTTATGTCCGACAATTCTGTCTGGATGCCTATCATTGAATAATATGGCGGTTCTACGTGCACAACGATTTTCAGAAAAGGAAGATTATTTCTGTTCGCTCAGCTAGAGTGTATACAATTTTTTCTACTACTAACATGAGAAAACCCTATTACCTACCTCATTTGTCTAATGAGAAGTAGTTCAGATTTTTTATCGTTTTAAAAAAATTGACTGAAACTTTATTGATTTAACGAAGTGAACATAAGAAATAAACTCTAGAAAATGTCCTAAGATAATGAAAATTATCAAAAACTATGAAAATCATTTAAAATAATAGTTGATTGTACAGTTATTACAACTCATTTCTGCATTTCCACTATTAATAGAATTACCATTATTTTTTATAGGTAAATTTACTTCAGTATTATGAATATTATGATAATTTGTGAACGTTCATTAACACTTGGTACTATATCATCAGTCTGTAAGTTTTCTGCCAGACCATCTTTACGTGAGGAAGAAGTGGAGGGTGTACTTAAATTTTCATTGGATAAGATGGGTTTTTGTACTAGTTTGGCTATTCTCTTCTTGTCCGCTATCCATTCCTAAATATATCCTTCAGCTACTGTCGCCGACTCCATCCACCGTGCCTTTTTTGGCTTAGTAGGTTTCCGCCATTTCCTGCTAGTGTGTTGCCGAGCTGCGCCATAGAGAATAACCAGTGTAACACTCAGGATGTTGTAATTTCAGAAATTGAGCCATAACACATGGTAAAGTGTGTACCAAGGTATACCGTTTGGTTTAATGACTGCAATAAAACCCCTTAATGGCTTAATAATAGCTTCATTATATTGTAAACACCCAAAGAAACCCTGTTTATCTGTTCGATTGCCAAACCTACGTTTTTAAATAATTTAGTGGTAAAACTACCCATATAAAACTATCGATGAGCCTGCCAACCAGCCTAATCTACCTGGTCCGAGCTGGCATCACTGTTTATATTACTAAAATGAAATGAGATAAGGGGTAAAAGCTTTGCACAGGGACGGATTTTGTAGTTACATGAAATGTCATAGTAATACCTTATAGTAGCAATATTTATTACCATTACTCGTATTATATGTTTATTAATTAATTTTTTATAGGTACAAAACAAGTGTAAAAATACTAATAATTACAATATAGAATAAAGGTACCTATACCTACTTATACAAAAAAATTTACATATAGGTACCTACTATACAGCAATATACACAGAAGGTTTAATTGTAATTATAAAACGTTTTGTTTATTAATTTATTATAGGTACAAGTGTGAAAATAGTAATAATTGCAATATACAATATTGGTACCTATACCCACTTATAAAAAAATATTTACATGTACTATACAGTAATATACACAGAAGGTTTAAATGTAATTATAAAACGTTTTAATCTATTCCTAATTCAGTCTCGCTATCACTATCATCCACATTGATAATAAGAGGATGTATTTCGCTTTGTTGTGTAGTTATATAAGAGTCTTCAATTTTTAAGACATGGTTAACCGAGTTTTTCCAGCTTTCATCTGGAATTTCACCGAAAACTTTCTTTATTACCTCTATTACAATGCCACTAAGAGTAGGTGTGCTATTTTGAGTTCTAACTTTCGACATAACTTGATGCCACATGTGTTTAATAGGGTTAAAAATACAATAATAGGGTGGAAGTCGCAATACAGTGTGACCCATTTCTTCCGCCATTTTATCACACACATACTCTTTCTTAATACTAAATGCGTTTAACACTTCCAGCAGCTGTTTTTTACTATAGGTTTCCTCGAAGTACAAGTCATTTTTTAGCATGAACTCCCTTATTGCGGATTTTGTGTTCGATGCATTCGGTACTTTTTCCAGTTGCCGGCTGTGGTAGCTTGCATTTTCCATCACAATAACACTGTGTTCTGGTACATTTGAAGGCAAACTGTCTTTAAACTAGCTTTCAAAAAGAGTGGCGTTGGTATCTTCATGATAGTCCAGACTTGAATCCTTTATATTTTTTGCCGACAGTAACAAACAATTAGGGATCCATCCATTCTCCCAACCTGCATGAATTATTGTTATTCGTTTTCCTTCATTTGAAGGGGCTTTATTTTGGCATTTTTCAGATAAATCAATTCATCCCTTTTTGATAGTGTCATGAGTATCAAACCAGGTTTCATCCAGATAAACTATTGAACCGTGTTTTTAAAGAATCTAACGTGGGCACAACATTTTCTTGATACATTTGGTATATTTTCCTACGAATAACATCTTTGTCACAATTATCTACGCACTTCATTTTTCCGGTATCTTTGCGAACTTTTCTTTTAAAATGTCCTTTTAGCATAATATCTCGTACCGTCGATAATGGAACTTTCGTCATTTCACTGGTATTTTTAATGGCAATTACTTTAGGGTGACCGCTCTTTAATAACGATTCGCTCACATTTTTCACGATAACTTTGGCGTCAGAAGATAAATGCTTTCTGGAATGTTTAGCGTAGCTAGATATCGCATCAGCGAAAGATTCCCACGGTCTACACATACTTTTAATATTAACTTGTTGCACACTGTTTCAAATTAGATGGGTACTAATCTATTTCGAATATTATGTTTACTATTTATATAAGCTATATAAACAGGTTACCTGTAACTAAAAAGTTTTCAAAAATATCCTAATAATTAAGTTGTTTCTAGAAAACTTAATTAGATAATTTATTAATTTTGAGAACCCATCAAGTAATGTACCTATCTATTGTTATTATAAACTGGCATTAATACGTCTCTGCGTCTAGGCGAACACGAAAGCCGATTTTATGAGGGGTTTTATTGCAGTCAATAAGTCAAACGGTATACCTTGGTACACACTTTACTTTACTAATAGTATTATGCCCAATATTTTATCGATGATGTTTACCTTTGCGGTATAAAATAAATAGTTTTCTAATGTCAGTCGGCCGGTTAGCCAAGTATTTTTTTACGACGTTATTCCATTGCGGTTCGACAATGACAAATCTCCTGGATAATCCATTTTTTGAGTTAGGAATACTTATCACAATAATCCCATTTATGATGTCCACATCATCAAGAACCATAGTACAAAGTTCGTCTGTTCTGCAAGCTCCGGCTGCGCCAATTATCACAATAGCCTGGAATTTAGAGCTTATTAAAGCAGGACAAAAAATGAGTATAATAAAATCCGTACTTTTTTGATAAAAATTCATGGCAGGGGCTTCATTTAAAAATGTATCAGTTTCTTCTTTCGAGAATACACGGGATTTTTTAGGTTTATATGCGAGATTTTTCTTTTTCAAAAATGCCACTACTTTAAAATACTTCGAAATATCGATATTTTTTTTCAGTAAAGAGTTAATTTCAACATTGAGTAGCTTGCCCACAACGTTGATACCCTATTGTGTTCTGATTTTTCCTTAAAATAGGCCAGCATGACATTTTCAATAATTTTAACGACTTTTTTTCTTCACACCATTTCTTTAATTGAGTGTATGCCTTCACATTAGGTTGCTTTGATATTTCAGGCAACAAATAATGGCTCGCACTAGCCGCTGCCTCTCGGAGCTCAGGCGGGGTACAATTTTCCATTTCTAAATCACTGTCGCTTTGGTCACTAAGATTCTCAGTCATATTTTAACATTTTATCCTAAAACTGTTACTTAAAACCTTCAAAAAGTGGCCATAATTATTTTAGAATAATGACGTTTATTGAAACCCATCAGTTTCAATTGTTTTATTCGTTGCCTTGACAACTGAGCCCCAGGCTACTTGATATTTCGATATGTTTGAATAACAGGGGAAATGGCTAACTATAAAATAAAAATGAGGTGTTTTGGTGTTAGTTCGGCTGTTAGTAGTAGAAAAAATTCTATACATACCTAGGTTGAGAAGGCCATTATTGAACTCTCATATTATATCCCTCGGCGCTACGCGCCTCAGGTTATAAAAGTCCTCGGTCAATAATGGCTCACTTTTCACCCTAGGTATATAATATACTGTTATTACTTTTCGAATTTTAAGCTGTCTGAAAATGAGAGAGTGGAACATCAGTCAAATATTGACAACTAATTGTGTAAATACAGGTCCAACAAATAGTTCGCAAAGAAACCTTAACATGGCTAGTTTAGTTTTATACTACAGATTTGTCTCATTCATGTGGCTTATAAAGATAATCGTTAGTATTATTAAATGTTACAATGTTATTTGCACTTTGGAGAATTTTATAGTTTCAAAATGATAAAACAATTACGCCAAATTAATTTTTATTGCTTTTGCACACATCTTTCCCATCTAACTCGCAAACCGATTACCTGATTTCACTTTCCTTGGCACAGTTAGATAGGCAATTTAATGCCCTTTCCAACGCTGGATCACTCGATAGGTAGTGCTATTTGATATTACAAAGTGAGGTTGGCTGGAGGTGTGGAGGTCAATAGTAAAATTCTAGCAAATGTGAAATTAAACTTAAACCCCCGATATTAAAATTGACGTGATTTTGTCAAACCTTATTTCCCTCAAAATCAAGAGATATTTAGCGTGGTTCATTTTAAAATTAATGCCACGTATAACCGATAGTTTTAACCTATCTATAAAGTGATACAATTATGTAACAAACGTGGGCTGAAACCAATTTAACTATGCGAGTCTTATCCACGATAAGAACGTCGCACCCACTTTAAGCGCCATTTTAACTAAATGGCCAAAAACATGTAGATATTTTTATTTAAAAAAATAAATCAAAACAAATAGGGCGACACACTAAACGAGGAAGTTACGGAAATTAAATAAATCCAATCTGTAAAGGAAAAATAAAGGTTACTTTTTCTGGCCCATGTGTAGAAATAAAAGTATTAAGACGAGAAAGTCAAAAACTAAGGTGGCTACGCAAACAGTTCAATTTCAGATAGGCTTAGCATTGGTGCAAATCAGCATAAAATACCCAATCAGTTTTCTCGAATAACTATTTCGCTCGTCAGACGATTATTAAGATGGAAACAATGTCGTTATTTAAAATTTCATTTTCTACATAAATCATCTTTCTTATTTTTCTCGTGCGATTAGCAAGATATCCGATAAAATATGTTTTATATAATGGTATTGTGACGTTTATGGAAATTCCTATTTAAATACAGTAGGCGAGTATAAATATTTTGAGGGTGCGGTAATACTGCCGAAGATGGAATGTCAATGCCGGCCGTCTAGAAATACAATAAGCGGGTTTTTAACAAGAAGTTTGCCACCATTTAGAATAGCGTGCATTAAGCTAGTTTCATATAGACGCGAATTGCGAATATTATTCTCATTTGCCGATTTTAAAATAAATTTAATGGCGGAGGCGGGAAAATTGAAATTATTTGAATTTTTAGCGAATATTCGTAGAAATTGTTTGGTTAGCGGAAACGCAAACTGCCATGTGTCTACATCATAGACAAGGGAGCTGCGCTTACGGGGGGCTCTACAGATTGACAGCAAACACTAGCAAATTAGTATTTGGCATTGACCAAATGAAAAGTAGCGTCAGTGACAACATTTTTATTAAAGGTGCTTTAATTATAGCTAAATATGAGCTACTCCATTAAGGAAAAAATAACTGTGATTAGCGGTACTATACAGGAAACAGTTTAAGAGTAGTGTCTGAAATGCTTTCAGTCCAATTGAGGTATATCTCTTCTATTTCATTAATTAAACTTTTCATTAGTAAATTTGAGTCCAGGATTCTTGGGCAAGCCGTAGGAAAACATCAAACCACAGTATTGAGCACTTTAAAAAACATACATATTTTTCTTACAAGTATGAAAAACATCAAGAGCTACGGCAAGGTGAAGAAGAACAGAGAATGATATTCTGTTTTGAGGTAATGGAAAGAACCAATAATAATAGGAATTTTTTTAGGAAGATTTGTTTTACCATTGAATGTACAGTCATCCTCTACAACGAACCAAATATTCAAAATTGCCGGTATTGGAGCCAAGAAAATGAACATTGTCTTGTTCATTCTCGGATGCAATATGCACAAAAAATAAATGTTTTGACGGGGATTGTAGGACACATTTTCGGGCCATTTTGTATGGAAGGCTATGTTACAGCAGTAACCTATTTGGATTTACTACAAAATCGAATTGAACCCGCACTAGAAGAAGTTGTACGCGAAAATCAGGAGATCTGGTATCAAATGGATGGTTGTCCTGCCTCATGGTTAGGGACTACTTGCAAAAAATTTTTAACGGAAATATTATTAGCCCACGGCATCTAATCCTTTGGCCAGCCAGGTCTCCTGGTCTTTCGCCAAACGACTTCTTTATATGGGGTCACTTAAAAAATTTTATTTCTAAAGATGTAAGATTTAAAAATCCAGACCAGCTAAAAAACTCTATTTCGTTAGAATGTGACAGAACTTCTCAATATCAACTCAGTAATTGAAATGAATTTTATGATCGGTTAGGATATTGTTTAGCTATTAATGGAGGGGTGTTTGAACATTAATTTAATTAATGTTTTTGTGAAAATCTGTAGTTTTAGGTATGTCATGTTAAATTAAAGGCTTAGTAAAAACAACATAATGGTGTCTTTTATTTTGGATGCGTGATTGTCGGATTGGTGAAACGAAAATGTGTTTTTAATGGGAAATAATCTTTATTCGTTATGTCCAGGTTTACGTCAATTTTTGGCAACAGCGTCATAGAAATTATTTGCTGGTGTTTGCTGTATTACTTAAACTATGAAAATTTCGTAACATTCATTCACAATTAATTGAATAAGTTAGAATTGACTTATTAAAATTTATTCAAACTTGGCACACGGATTTACTATATCGGTTTCCTCAAAAAATTATGACACAATTTTTCTCTGAAATATACAGGGGAGCCAATGTTTAGCCACCTCAGAATTTACATGGGATTTCTTATGTTCAACTAAGCCATGCATCACCCGGTATATAATAATACGTCTATGTGCGGATCAGCGGTTCTCGAGTTGCTTCACTTTAAATAATTGCGTCTAGAGAGTTGTGCTTGACAATAGTTCTAAACGTTTTATCCGAGAAAAACAAGTTTTTTCGCACTGGCCACAGATCACTATGGAAAACAAACAAATAAATTATACTATGACATTATGTTATTATAAATAGGTAGATGAAAAGTTGCAGAAGGTTTAGGAATAAAAGTAAATATTTTATTGTAAGAAACGTTTCAGTTTTTCATATGAATACCTTGAACTCGATTACGTGGATATGTAATTCTGTACTGCCGCATCGCTTTTGAAGCATTTAAATAATAAAGTTGAGTTACACAAAGTTTTTCTTTCATCTTAAAAGTATTTTCACGACATGCGGAGATATATATTAACTGCCATATAATTTATTTCTTTGATTTTCCATATAGTAATCCATGCGATAAAACGTCACATTTTTATTTAGAATCACCAAGCACAGCTAACTAGACGCAATTATTTAAAGTGAAATATCTCAAAAATGGCTGGTCCGAACATAGACGTGTTGTATATTTTTGGAATGTGTAAATTTTGCTATGGTCTTTTGTTTTCTGGTTAACCTATTAAAAATTTGCAGGAAAAACCCTGCAACTTTTGTATATATCATTTTTCTTCCTTCTAAAGAAAGAAACGTTTTAAAGGAGTGGCAAATTATAGGGGAAAAAAAATGAAATATTAAAAACACCTTGTATATTTTTATTTAATTTTGATGAAAAATTAATTGCTTTTTAAAGTAAATATACAGGGTGTTTCATTAATATTGCGAAAAAATTCAGTATGTTTTGCTGCGTAAATACATGAAAAAAAAGTTCCTTTGTTCTTATGTCTGGAAATGATTCATTTTGGAGATACAGGGTGTTAAAGTTTAATTTTTAATTTTGTTTTTTTTTTAAATAATTTTTGAAATAATGTCGATAATTGAACTAAAATTGTTATCTAGTGGTTTTTTGAAATGCAAAATTCGAATTTGATGTTTCACTTGTAGAGGGCGCCACCTACATGTATTCTTACTCTTAAGGGGCGTCATAACTTTTTATACGTGCTTCTATTATATCTTTAAGCAAACAAATAGATTTTTTTATCATTTATACGAGAAAAAAATAATAAAAAATTAAATTACATTTATTTGTATATCGCTATACCCAATTGCCCATATCAGAGTTTGATATAGTTGCATTTATCTCATAAAGCCGAATTCAAAAAAGTTAACAAAAGGTACTTCGTATTTGCCATTAAACTGCCTACATAACAGTGTTATCAAAAAAGAAGACGGCAGTGGCGTTCATATTTTTTCCGCTTAAAAATTGTAATACCCTGTATCACTGAAACGAAGCATTCTCGGATATAGGTTCATAGGAACTTTTTTTCATATTTTTAAGCAGAGAAACTCATCCCCAATTTTTTCACAATATTAATGAAACACCCTCCACATCGCGACTCTAAAAAGGTCACGACAATATTTCCACGTTATTATGTGGGTTGTATAGACTTAACTGATAAAGAACATAATAATTATTGACTAAAGTGAGGAGCTTAGATAAATTTCAATATTGAATATTTTTAAAAAGCCACAGGCTATGCCAAGCTAAGAGCTCTCCACGCGAAAGGCGATGCACGCAGATTTTCCGCTTTGCACTTTGCCACATGTTTTGTGAATTTTCATTCTATTGAAAAATTCTATTATACAACTTGTCTAGTAGTAATTTCCACTACCAAAGAGTAGATTGAAAGACATAACAAGCTTGAGAACGCCTTAGTCAAAACTGGGCTGGGGGAACGTTACTATCAGTCGTCGAGTTGGTATCATGACGCGACGTACTGTTATTGAGGCCCAGCTAAATAAGCTCAAAAAGGATGAACTAAAGGTGTCGAGGTCAGTGAGGAACTCATTAAATAAATATTAATAAAGTGAAAAATAAAGTAAATCTACGATGCAAAATGTGACCAACCTGCAGAGGCTAACCACAACCTAGAATCATATACGTCAATGTTATCCATGACATGCGACCTTAGGGTTGCAAAATTTGAAGCTAAGTCTGCGGCTAGTCTTATAAGGGAGTTAGACAGAACAGAGATATGGTTAATGCATATTTAAAACCGATGCATGTCATCAATCAGCTGATAATTGTCAGTCCGTAAGAAAACACGAGGAAATTAAATTTGGGCAAAAAAAATAAAAAATTTATGCGATATTAAATTTACTGCAAACTTAAAGTATTCTTTTTTGATACGCCCACTTATAGCAACTATTCTGTTTATTTAAGCTTGTAAAAATTAATATATTTTGAATTCTATTGGCCGATAGTTGGCAACACAACTGTAATCGGTGCGGTGGCGCCAGCTCCTTCGTTGGCTTTGTTTGACGTTTATGCAAAACTAACCTTAATGATTGTTTTGTGATTCTGTCTTGCTGTGCTATCTATTTCTTAACAAAAACTCCAGATCTTTTCATAAATAGCATTAAAAAACTGTTCTTTTAAGAACCACAAAAGTGCACATACATATCTCTGTCGATTACGTTTAATATTTGTGGAAAATGCCGAAGCATTTAAGTAGCCGGTGCAAGGAGCTTATAGCCTCTCTAATAAGCTATTTTCAGTAAGAACTTAACAACAATGGCCCATTGTTACCCTTGATAGCAGTTAGAGAAGTAAATTTAAAGAATGTGTTAAGGTCTACATATTTTAGTTCCACTTTACTATTTTTCAGCGTGTAGCAGCTGCCCTAAATTTGAATATCTAAACTTTAAGCGCAGTTTTAACAACAGTTAAGAAAAATAAATTATTGGAGTCACCTAAAAGAAAACGTTCTTATTTGAAGAAAGTTGTAAATGTGTCAAGATTGGATATAAGTTCTATCCGTGACACTATTTATGGAATGTAAGGAAGAAGTAAGTTGTATTATTCAAAAACTAATATTTTATATTGGGTATGCATAAGCTGTAACTTTTTTTAGAACATCATGTACAACTTTAAGTAAGAAATTAAAAGACAGGCAACTGTTTGATGGTTGTCTTAACTCTTTAAGAAGCCTCTTAAAGGAAATAGGCTTCGGATGGAAAAAAGATAAACCGAGGCGGGGGCTTATGGAACCTTCACATGTAGCTTTCAAACGATTGGTATTTTTGAAATAATATGTTAAAGAAAAAGAAGCATCCTTGTACCAATTCGTTTTCATGGATGAGACATGGATTTTCCAGAATGGTACCATTGGTTGTAAAAGGTATTATGCAGTAAACAAGCATATAAACTATGGGAAATTTCTATATATTTATCTTGTTTTTATGAAAAAAAAAACTGTAATTCTCTCACTCGGATATTTTGGTTACAAGCTGGCAATACTGTTGATATCTGACGTCACTTAAAGGGTATGACGTACAACAGTTTTAAATTTGCATTAACTATAGTTCAGTTTATAGTAGTACCAGGAAATGGTAATTAATCTACTAAAAATAAATGCAAACTTAACAGAAAATCCTAAACATGCACAGTCTAAAAGCGATGTTGCCGACTTGACTACTAACAAAAAGACTAACATTAGAAATGAAAATCCTTTAAATAATAAATAAGAGAAACAGGTCGTATGAGGTTGTAATGATTTTGAACCAACAACAGAGACACCAGAACACCAGAGTTCATTTGCCGCACCGGCGAAAAGAGCCTGGTTATACGTTGGACATATGGAGAAAGGCACAATATTGCAATAAAACAATTCAGGTTTTTCGAAGGCAACCACCAATAATCGAAACCGTGAACAGGGATGGCAACAAAAATCTCAGAGCAATAGTAGATGGCAATGCCGATGAAATTCAGTTAAATATAAAAATTGTAAGTGTTAATATACAGTGTATAACAAATAAAATACCCCAACTTCAAGTGAAAAGTGAAAGCCCATATATGTTATGTATACAAAAACACCGGTGCAGTGAGTTGAACTGAGTATTAACGAACCCACCAGAATAGCAACAAATAGAGATAAAGTTACTAAAACAGAAATCGATTTTATACTTGCAAATAATAAGTCATCCACCACATCTAATTATGCAGTGGCGTACATGTTTTTGTTCCGCTTAAAAATTGTAACTTCCTGTATTTCCGAAACGAAGCATTCTCGGGCATAGGTTTATAGGTACTTCTTTTCATATTTTTAAGCACAGAAACTCATGCTGGATTTTTTCGCAATATTAATGAAACATTCTGTGCACTGCTTAATACCTACATATTATATCAACGCGTTTCCTTAAGAAGTGTCCTTTGAGTGTTAATAATTGTACATAAGCTATGTGAATTATAAGCGGCAATCTATTCTAGTATCCTTAAAAATACCACCATATTTTTAAAGCTTCATAAAGTGTTTTCAATGGTTTAAATATTATTTTTCAAAAACGACCAAAAACAAGACCAAAAAACTTTACTAAAAATAATGTGCACCAAAAAACTAAATAACATATTTAATTTATTTGCCGATTCAATGGTCCCCACCTAAAATTATTATTTGATCTAAGAATATCAGGTGTGGGACTTGAAATATTTGTCGCGATGGGCCTAACTTAATTTTGTCATAGTCAATGCAAACCATAGACTTGTTAATGAACTTATAACTCAAGCATATACTTTTTCAGAAGCTGACAGCTACTTCTGATATAACTGGAGTTAACAGATACGTGTCAATATTTTAGTTAAAGAGACCACATGACAATCTTAAATGTACAAAGTTTTAAAAACATATTTTCATTACTTCCCCCCAAATGTTCTAATGCGCACCAGTCGTGCATTACCCTGTATAAGGCACAGCGCCCCAGAGGCTTCTTATTGAGTTTCTCATTATTCTATCGCAGTAACACAACCAGCTTTTAATTTTTTTTTTTTTAATTTGATGGAATGTGGAAAATACTCTACCCATAGCGTTCTGAAGAAATGTATAAGATATTTTTGTTGTATATAGGTAATTAAAATGATCCTAAACCTAAATTTTGTGTAACGTCAACAAAGATTGTAAGATTAATTTCAGTGTTAGATTGAGGTATCGATATCATGTATTTTGTTTATTATTATTTAAATTCGAGTTTATTAGCAGAAATGATAACGAGCATGAATTATCAAATAAAACAACGGCATGAATTAGTTTTGCGGCAAGAATCAAAATAAGTTTTTTTTTTTTATTTTACTTTTTTACGGTTCGTCGGCGTATCTGAGGCCATCTAGAACCGGTCATCGACCGTACGGTTTTTAATCGTGCGGTCTACCGACTGGGGAGTGTGAAACGGCACCTTCATCCTACGAGATATCCGATCTCATCCGGCCTGTCCGGCGTGAATAGGATGGTTTTGATGTCGATTCATTTTACACTTTTCCCTAAGACAACAGCACGCGGTGTTTCCCAAGCGGTCACCCATCCAAGTACTAGCCGCGCTCCATTCCATTTTAAATCCTTTATTTACCTATTTCTTTATACAATTCTAACTATGACTAACTTAATCCTACTTAACCTAATATTTACACACTAAAGCTAACTTAGGACTAATTACATGTTTTGGGCGCATACGGACCATAAGCATATGGCCCGAAATGTGCCCAAAGGAACCGGACCTAAAGCCCGGCGGCCGTTGGAATGGCCTTTGGTCATAGTTTTGAATTTTAAGTGATGATTATATAATACCCGTACCGGCAGTGCCATCACGGGGTGTTAAGAGGATGATTACCGATCAGCAGTACAATAACACAGTTTTCTCAAACTGTCCACACACAATAAGCTATAGAAAAATTGGAAAGTCAATGGCAAGCAGGCTGGGAAAAGTTGAAAAAAAAACCCAGTCAGATTCTCGACACCTCTTAACTTCGGTGATCTGACGGGAACCGGTGCTTTAGGTGTCGCTAGGCCCTTGCCCTCAAAATAAGTTAATTGCCTAGATATTTTAGTTTAAAATCAATATAGTTGTATAAATCATAACATGACACGTCGACTACTGGAGACGACTAACGTTTTCCGTGTACCAGTAGTCGACATAGGAACTAATTTTATATGGAACGTATTGATTTTTCATATTTATTTTTATTATGTGCATTATTTGCTTTACTAGATCAAGCAAAACCATATAGTTTAAAAGAGACTGACGCGCAGTTCCTTAACCTCAAACTGCCGTTGTGCGTTGAACTTTATTATTCTTTACGCTATAGCTTGCATCGATCCTTAGATATTACTAAATCCCGCGGTATTTTAAATTATTTAATTGCATAAAATTCGGATTTTTAATGAAACCATGTTGATCGCTGGAACAGTGTTGATCAGTGGAATATTTACCTTACTTTCTAAATATCATTTTTAGATTTATTGGTAAACTTTCAATTATTTACAGAGGAATAAATATATTACTTAATTTATTAATTAGAAATTGCACATGATCTTAGTAACAAAATTGTATTATAAGCACGATGCTACAGAAATGTATTGTTTCGCCTCGTTATTGTTACAAGTTTTCCAACTTCCCGAAAATTCTACGCTGTAATACAATACCGTAAAATATCTCGTAATTCCAAACTCCATAGAAACTGTATAACTCAGAAGTGTCATATTTATTTTGACTCTTTCTTATCAAGCCCCGTAGGTTTAATATGTTTCAAGTCATTCCAAATAGTTCGTAAAAATGCTATTACTACAGGCAGCAATGAAAACTTTTGGTGATAAATGAAAACACGACTTTTCAAGTTTTGTCCAAAGTTCCATTGAAACTCTGTAGACCGTTAACAACCGTGTCACCAAAATAGAGAAACAATTAGAAAACTTGGAATTGAGCGAAGTTTCAAAGGAAAATATTGAGTGCAGCATGGCATTAATAAAACCCCGAGGAGAAAACTTTCCTTTCCATGTTTTTTGTGCGCCTTTTTCTTAATGACTTCCTCGACAACAAAAAACATTTTAATAAATTACTGTTCTGACACCTGCGTGGAGAAAAACAAATAAAATTACTTGAAAAGAAATAAAAAAACCGAACTTAAGATTAAACATACAAGGGCTGAAAAGAATAGGTTTCGATCGAACAAAAAGTCTGCCTTAGATATAATCTGCTAACGTAAAGATATATGTCTTGCATACATTTATGCTGTTAATTAAGAGTCTTAATAGGTCTAGTCTAATTCCTAACAGGTAAAATGACATGTTCTAGTTCGACTGAATTTCGATAATATTTGGCTTCTCAGTCTCCAGCCAGCAGTTATTGGTTCTTAATCTTCTTCTTCGTTTTTTTCTTATGATTTATAGCAGATGTGGGGCTTATAAAATTATTTAAATATTGCTTGTATGCCTATTGGAGCTTCTAGCTTCTTGAATAGATCTGAGTAAAGTTTCACACTTTCTAGTTCGGTTTTAGCAATTGAAGACAACGTGTCTATCATCGCGTCGAAGTCGGTCGCAAACTTACCCACTTAACATATCTCGTCTGTTTTAATTTTGATTTTATGGATATTTGGGTAAAACAGTTCTCTGTCCTTACTCTGCCCAAGAGCCTCATTTTGTTCCTGTGTATTGTGTTTGTTCTTATAAAATCAGGATTTTCTCGTAAAGCATTGCATTATATTATCCTATACTTTCTTCTTGGTTTTACGTATGTGTTTACAAACCCTTGACCAGTTTTTCTATATGGTATTTCTCTCATTCTAAAACATCTTGGTGTTTACGTAGTTGTTACTGTTATGCCATTCTGCTGCTAGTTGATCAGCCTATTCGTTGTCCTGAATTCCTGAGTGTCTAGCTGAATGTCAACCATATCTCTTAATTTATTTATAACTTTTTCTCTTGTTTTTAATTATGGTTCATTTATTATCTTACAATTTGTTGGGTGGCATTTATTTTTTAATCTAATTTTCATGCTTACTACGCCATTTCTCGGTAGTATCTCCGTGGCAAACATAATGATAGATTAAAAATGATATTTAGTCATATTTTTAAGACCAAAGAATCGAACATAAGAAAATATAAAAAGGGAAGAGGAAAAAAAAGTTTTTTTGTTAACCAAATATGTATTTACCGTCACATTTACTTGAGTTTTCAAAACTAAGATTAGGTCATAAAGTACTTTCTACCCGCTGAAGCTCAAAAGATAAATAATAAAATTTTTAAAGCCGAGGCTTGCCTTCTTTTGACTCGCGTCATAATTACAATATGCGAAAAAGTTCAAGCCGCGCCAGAATTGACAAGCAATTCTCTAAATCCTGTCACCATCGAATACGTAAGATTCGCATCTGGTAGGAGTATTTTTGTATAAATTTTAAAAGAATTTTTAATGCATATTTTCAAGTAAAAATCTAAAATTCCTATTTTACGCTTTTAAAATGAAATTTTTTTCGCTCGAAATAGGTACAATATTTTTTACAGTCATATTCTTGTTTGTATTTAAAAAGATTATGTAAAGGTGTCCAATTAAATTAAAGAAGGTAAGAATGATGAGAGAAGGCAACTTTAGTATTTACGAAACTTTACGCTTTTGTATTTTTTGCGTACCTTGTATAAAGAAGACATACTTTTACGTAATCTAAAGAGAAAAGAAATACATAATAATTTCTAAAACATAGTTCTGAAGTTTCAATAAAGAAAAAACATTAACTGTTATAAAATTGTCGTTTAGAAACAGATTCCAACTTTAAAATATATTTTTCTTCATTCTAGCCCACATGAGTAACGCTCATTTTTCCCGTGTAGTCTTATTATTGATTATTTATTACGCTTTCTATTACACATTCTATAGGAGCACCACCCGTTTAAAACATTTTTAAAATACCCTATTAAGAGTGTTTAAATGAACTACAAGGTTCAAAGGGAAAGCTGCCAGAACCACCAATAAAGCGATTAATTTTATTTGAACCGTACACGTCTTTACCGCCTTTACATAGATTAGCTTTTATTATATCGGCGGGATATAAAATACAAAAACAAAGCAAGCCAAACCCCAGACAGATTTATAACAAAAGCGGTGCGAAGTTTTGCTTCAAAGCTTATTAATCCTGGTAATGTTTTAGGCGCCGTCGACCAATAAAAACAATCAAACAAGGCTACATTCTTGTAGCTTATATTTTTAGTACAGTAAATATAGGATTAGGAAAATCGTTTAATTCTTATTGGGAATTTATTTGTAACATCCATTTTTCTTCATTCTGTGTATCTTATATTAAAGCAGGGAGTTTTGACCTTGCAATCTCGTCTTAAAGTCAAAAAGGTTTGAAATTTTAAAATATTCATCATTAAACGTGTGCGCATAGAAAGAAAAATTAAAATGAAGAAAGTAGAAAAAATTTTTAATACTCAAGTTCAGTTAATGTAATTTTATGTTAGTTGGAAAAGAATAGAAAATATTTATGATGCAGCAAAGCTACAAAAATAGTAAAAAATAAAAATGATCGTAACATTTAATTAAAGGTAGCATCCTCTAGGAGTTCTTCCATGCTACCTGTACATATCTCATCTAATATAAACATTGAATCTAAAAGGCCTAACATTCAAACATTTCTAATAAAATTAATTCATTGTAAACGCAATTTTTAAAATTATTATTCTATAAAAGGGCAGTAGAAAAGTCGTCTTGTTCTAAGATACTACCAATAACGATAATAACCAAAATGGATATAGCGCACAAAGACACAGAACTGCAAAGGACCAAAAGATATCATTATTGGTGTCAACATTGGCAGTAGGTAAAAACAGTTCAGAAAAAACAGACAACTATAACTAATATTAGGTCTAGTTTCTCTCCCTTAAAATATTATATTACTATACGTGAGGAAAACCATATACACGAATTCTAAAATCATGCACTCTGCAATAGATGAGCCTTATATTAATTTGTATCTGAAGCCATTGAGGGAATAGCCCATCACTAGGTTATGAAAGGTATTCATGAAGTGAACGGCCAGAAATGGGAGTAAACTCCTGAAATTCGAGGCTCTGTGAGGAGGAATATTGAATCTGATCACATTTTCAAGATTTCGATTATGCAGGTCTTGTCTAGGCAACATAAATTTCCGCAGGTGGCCCGGATATCTGTATTTACATACTTTATAAAGTAACACCTCTAAATGAAGCAAAATGCCATATTTATATTTAAGATGGCTGTTGCTCGCGACGGGTGAAATATGTTCGAATTTGTTGATACAGTAGATAAATCGGATACATGCTTTCTGAGCTAGCTAAATCTTATTGTAAAATTCAATAGTCAAAGAGTCAAAGTATACTACTCTACAATAATCCAGCTGAGGGTAGATGAGCGCCTTGACAAGCATAAGTTTCAGATTGACAAGTAGTATATGTTTGAATAAGTATAAGCTTTTAAGTTTGATATATACCGATGGACTTCCTTTTTGTGTCATTCTCAAAATTCATATGCCTATCGAATGTAAACCCCAGGATTTTTACCTGCTCTGTGAGTGGTATGTTAGGTTAGGTTAGAGTGGCAGACTTCTGGTCTATCCAGACAGTCTCACGTAGTCCTATAAGGACCGTTGTGTTACCACACATGTTGGCGGAACCTATCAGCATCAGCTCCCTGATGGCTAGTGCGAAGTACGGCGTAGAAGAATCCTGGCAGCTCACTCAAACCAGCCACTACTGTTGATAAACCTAGTAAGTCGACCCAGTTGTAAGCTGCTTACTTCCTCCAGATTATTAAAGAATGGTTCGCCCAAGGCATTGAACCTTCTTCTTGCAAGGCCAGGGCATTCACGCAAAAAATGTTGGATGCTTTCCTCCTCTTCTTCGTCTCTGCAACTTCTGCAGAAGTCGTTAGCTGGTATTTGCATACGTTCTGCATGTCTACCGAAAAGAGAGTGTCCGGTGACCACGGCAGTGATATTTCTTAAGTCCTTCCGACTGTGTTGTAACAACGCTGCGGTTTTCTTGTTATCAAGTAGGGGCCACAATTGCTTGGAGATGCTACAGGTTGTTAGCTCTGTCCATCTGCTTATTGCAAGTTGTTTGGCTGTACGATCTATCTCCTCTTTGACCAACCCCAGCGGCCTAGCCACGGCATTCTCTGCTAGATCGGCGGACATGCCCGCGCCCTCCTTGGCGAGCGCATCAGCAGGCTCATTGCCATCTATGCTGTGATGACCAGGGACCCAACACAGAGTGACTCGATGCCGGGCACCAAGTATGCGAAGATTGTCGCGACATCGCCTAACAACTTTTGATTTAATGTTGTTGGAACGAATTGCCTTTATCGCTGCCTGACTATCTATATAGATAGCTATTGACGCAGATGCTCTTAGGTCTTGACGTTCCTGCAGGATTTTTACTGCTTTATCTACTGCCATCACTTCTGCTTGAAAAATGCTGCTGTAGTCCGGAAGTCTATATGACCTCTGTATTTTCATGCTCTCAGAGAAGATAGCAGCATCCACTCCGACGTCCATTTTTGAACCGTCTGTGAAAATTGAGTGGGCTGTCTCCATTATTAACTGATTGCCCTTCCACTCTTCCCTAGTCGGAATGAGCACAGAAAATCCCTCTCCGAAATATGTTAGTGGGACGATGTAATCAGTCGGCTCTTGCAAATTTTGGACTGGATATGTCCTTAGTATACTGCTGTGCCCGTAGTTGGTGTCGCTCCAACATTTCGACTCTTTAAGTCGTAAAGCACTCTTCGCAGCCATACTTTTTCCATGAATTTCCACGGGCAGCAGATGTAACATCACTTCTAAAGCCGCCGTCGGTGTGGAGTGAAGGGCACTAGTTACTCCTAAACAACCTGCCCGTTGTAACTTTGTTAGTTTCTTTGTGTGTACTGCTTTTTCCAAAGCAGTCCACCAAGCCAGGACCCCGTAGGTTAGTATAGGTCTTACAATGGCCGTATAAATCCAGTGTACTATATGAGGTTTCAATCCCCACTTTTTACTGATGGCCTTTTTGCAGGCATAGAACGCAACTGACGCCTTCTTGACTCGTTCTTGCAAGTTCATGCCCCAGTTTAGCTTGGAATCGAGTATCAGTCCCAGGTACTTTGCTCTTGCTTTTAGCACCAAGGTACTGTTGTCCAGGACTGGGAGCCTGAAGTTCTCAATCACCCTTCTGCGTGTGAATAGAACTAGCTCCGTTTTTTCTTGGTTAATTTGCAGGCCACATCTCGAGGCCCAGCGTTGAAGATTTTGTAGCGCTGTTCCTGTTAGATCGCTGATGGTATTAAGAAATTTGCCTGACACCAGTATAACTAAATCGTCAGCATATGCAACCACTTTAATTCCAGCTCTTTCTAAAGTTATGAGAGCTTTGTTTAAAACTATTAGCCAGAGTGTTGGTGACAGCACCCCGCCTTGCGGAGTTCCTCTTCCGACAAATCTGATCATCTCACTGCTACCCAAACTGGAGTAGATTTGGCGGCCTTTTAACATCTTATAGACCCAACGGCAGATGTAGTTGTCAACCCCTGATTCTGTTAGAGCGTCGCACACTGCCTCGGTCGTGACATTGTTAAAGGCTCCTTCGATGTCCAGGAAAGTTCCTAGAGTGTACTCTTTATTTCTAAGTGATTTCTCAATAGCGCCTACCACCTCGTGTAGCGCTGTTTCCACTGATTTTCCTTTAGTATAGGCGTGTTGAGACGAGCTCAGCTCTCCTTCTGGTATCGAGTTTTTAATATATAGATCTAGTAGCCGCTCTAGCGTTTTGATAAGAAACGAAGATAGGCTGATCGGTCTGAAGTCCTTGGCGGTTGTATGACTGCGTTTACCAGCCTTTGGTATGAAGACTATTTTTATCCTATTCCAGTCTGCAGGCATGTGTGCCCAGCACAAGCTGCTTCTGTATATCACCAGGAGCCAGGGAATTAGGACCTTTGTCCCATTTTGTAGCATGGCGGGCATTATCCCATCTAATCCGGGTGATTTGTAGGGTTCAAATGAGTCTATCGCTCATTCAAGCTTATCGCTAGTTACCACCGATTTGATATTGTTCAAATCCGGGGTACCTCCTTGATCAATGGGAGTCACTGCTGCCAGTGTGTTCCCAGGAAGATGAGAATCTATCAGCAATTCAAGGGTGTCCTTGCTACTTTCTGTGAAGGCCCCATCGCTTTTTCTTAGGTAGAAAGGAACATTAGGCTCCTTCGATAAAACTTTTCTAAGTCTAGCAGCTTCGCTTGTGTGCTCTATACGCTCGCTATAGTTTTGCCAGGAGCTCCTTTGGGATTTCCTAATGGCTTTCTTGTACGCCTTTAGAGCCTCCTTGTAGGCGCTCTCGTCTTCCGTACGTTTGCTCTTTGCTTTATTGAAGAGCTTTCTCATGTCTCTTCTTAGCAGACCCAAGTCCGCGTTCCACCATGGGGGATATGACTTTTTGGCCGGTCTGCTTATCGGGCAGCTCCTAACGAAAGCTGACTAAAGACTTTCTGTCAGCTTGTTGATCGCGCTATCAATTGAAGCAGTATCTGGTAACAGATTATTAGGTGGTTTTGCCAGCTTATGCGAGATAATTCTGCAAAATTTTTCCCAGTCTGTTTTGGCAGGATTGCGGAATGTTTTAGGAGCGTTCAAGGACGCGCTGACATCGAACAGAATCCAACGATGGTCCGAGTACGAATTTTCGCTGGACACTTTCCAGTTCTCCACTTTTACATCGCCAGACTCACTCGCGAACGTAACGTCCAGAACCTCCTCTCTATTCGCAGTAACAAATGTGGGTGTGCTACCGTTATTACGGATATTTAAATCAGTGGTGATAATAAAGTTAAAAAGACACTCACCTCGATCATTGATGTCCTTGCTTCCCCATAGTGTATGATGGGCGTTGGCATCACATCCCAAGATCAGACTTAGTCCTGCAATCCTGGCAGATTCCACGATATTTTGGACGTCTGCCGATGGTACTGGAACGTCGTGAGCCATGTAGATGGATGACAACATCAATGGTGCCCCTCCGTTACGTTCCCATTTGACTGTTGTTATGTCTTGATTGCTAAAATTAGGCATTAAGAACATTTTGTTTTTATTTTTTTGTTAAAATACAAGTTCTTGGTTTATTTTTGCCCTTGGTGTAAAAAAGGGAATAGTTTCTAAGCCTTAGTCCATGTATGACGTCGTCTCTGACCCAAGGTTCCTGGATTAAGGCAACGTCGAGGCCCTCCTCTTCCATGAGGAGGGCCAGGTGGCATGAAGCCACTTTACTGTGATGGAGGTTGATCTGCACCACCACTGTGAGTGGTAGCGGGGCTCCATTAATATGAAAAATTGAAAAGATAAAGAGTTCAAACCTACCTCTGAAAACACCAAAACCTATTAGCATGTAATTGCCATTTTTAGCATTAAGTAGCAGGTCATGATCACAACCTGGTCCAGGTCCTCATTAACCACCCGAAGTGCTCGAGTGGCATCTTCGGGGGCGAAGCCAGTTAAAAGTTAGGTGTCGTCAGCGTAGAGGTCGACGGAGCAGGACTGTAGTTGCTTTGGCAAGTCAGAGGTATATAAAGTTAATAACATTGGGCCCAAGGATGCTTCCCTGCGAGACACCACAGTTTGTTGTGATGGCCTGCGTTCTTACTTCGTCCAGCTCGACCACCTGTATACGCTGGGAGAGGTAACTAGAGAACTATCGGCATACCCGTTCAGAAAGCTCGTAGTACCCTATCTTAGTAATCAGCATGTCATGGTTAATGAGATTGAATGCCTTGCTGTAATCTAGAATGATGAGGCAGGATACTTTGCATTTATCCATACTTTTAACAATGTCCGTTGTTACCCTACTAAGGGCTATGGCTGTGCTATGGCCCCTCCTGAAGCCGGTTTGTACATCCGGAAGAATACTGTTTCCAGATGCGAACTCATTAACCATGTCACTCAAGAGAACCTCAAGCATCTTAAAGAGAATTGGTAATAAACATATTGTTTGGCTTTTGGCAAGGGCCTAATAATAGAAGTTTTCCATAAGCTGGGAAAATTTCTCTTCTGCAAAGACATGTTAAATAGTTCTGTAATTACGTCTATGATATAATTTATACTAAATAGTAACATGCTATAGCCCTGACCGTCAATCCCCATGTTCTTAGACTTAATTAGTGCGAATGCTTAATATACATCATATTGTGAAATATTTTTAAAATTAAAACGTCTGTTGCCTAGCTCACCCTGTTTGTTGTTTCTTAAAAGCTCCAAAGTGACATTATCGACCGGGGCGACCATCCGGCTTACACTGGCAAAATGGTCGCTTATCTGGTTTACATTTTTTAAGTGACTAGGGATCTCGCTTGGGCTTCTAGAGTGTATATTCCAGTTATTAATCTTAGACCATAGTTTTTTAGAAACTTTTTTACTTTTCTCTATTTCAGACGACATCTGAGCCTTTTTTTTTTACTGCGAATGGCGAAAGATAAGTAGTTCTTAAGATCAAGATATTAATTTTTGTTTTACCTACCTATACGTTTAAATTTGCTAAATACCATCTTTCTTAATTTAAATATTTCTTTTATTGTATCTTTGATGTAGGACCTATACTTACGGCTGATTCGAGAAGTCCTAATTGGCGCATACACATCAAAAACCTCACCAAGCCCCTGGTTAAACATGTCAATCTGAATGTATTTCCTAAAGTGAAACATCACGAAAGTTTTTTTCAAAGTGGAAAAGTTGTTTATCAAAATTTCAAAAAAAAAGCTATCACTTTATCAATTGTTTTACGAGATTCTATCGTTAAGGTGGCATGAACCAACCTGTGAGCCGTGATGTTGAGCATCTCAGTAGTCCCAGATTTTAAAATATTAATTTTGCATTCAAGACCGATGATATCAATTAGGCTGCAACTATTTCGAGTCAACCTGCTCGGATCAGTTATTATTTGATTAATGTTAAACATATGCAGTAATTATTCTAGGTACCTAATCCCTTTCAGGGTTCTTTGTAAACCAGTCTATATTTAAATCACCCAAAAGTATAGTATAATCATATTAAACCGACAATGTTGATAGCACATTTTTAATGCAGTTTAACTGTTAATATTTAGCATATAATATAATATGTATTGCGCCAACCAATATTCTTTTGTTTCTGCAGATAACCTCGATCCACAGTTGTTCCACTAGGTTTTCGTGGTCTAGGGTTGTTGATACGTTCTGACTTTTGCACTTTAAGTCAGTCGACACGTATACCCTCAAGTCTCCACCTCTGGTGGAGCGTTTATCAGGGCAACCGGATACTCAGGTGATAGCCACGTTTAGTTCATGTGCTTTATAGTCACAAAAGCAGTTGCATTCATGGGTGTAGCCAGAATTTTGTAAGGCGGTAGTTCCCTTTAAACAACATAATTTTTATAAGATATATAATAAGTGAGGAATGAAACACAAAGTCTGCTCCACTAATTTAATAAATAATTTCAGATTAAAATCCCATACATGTTTCAAAGGTATAAACCTTCATCTTCAGTGGGTAATTATTAAGATGTTGTTATTTATGAAGAGACCAATGACATTGTTAAATTTTGTACAGGGTGACGCGGATCTAAATGAACATACTTCAACACAAGACAAAGAATACCTTGGGGGTTCTTAATCACCCATCTTTGATAGTTGAATTGTCGATAGTTAATAAGATACAGGGTCTTTTATGAACTTCAGCAATTTTTTGTTCTTGTAACGGCATAATTTTCAAAGTTCCCGCACCCATCACTTGATTAGAATAAATGGTTTTGTAAAAAATTTCAAAATGGTGCATATTTGGAAATTAGAAATTAAGAAAATAACAATAAAAAAGCAAAAACTGCTTCCGAAGTAAAAAAATAAATGTACTAAACGTTTAATAGTTTTAACGAGACTAAATTTTAGGGAACAACACAACAACAAATAACAAAATAATAATAATAATAACAAAACTGCAAGTTAAAATCGACTGCTTAAAATCTAATACATAGAAAAAGTTTTAGCAAGAATTAATTTTAAGAGCACTTTAGCAGAACACTGTTATTTAAGAAGCTGTTCAAAATGCCCTCCATTGGCTTGTTCACATCTTCGTCTTCTGATGTTTAAATTTGACACTGCTTTTCTAATTGCGTCTGGGTTATTTTTTATTTCCTGAAAAGCATTAATAATTCGTTGCAAAAGCTGCTCCCGCGTGTTGATTTCTTCTGAATAAACCAAATTTTTCATATTCCCCCAGAAAAAAAAATCCAAAGGATTAAAGTCCGGCGACCTGGCTGGCCATAAATGGGGCCCTCCACGGCCTATCCATCTGTTAGGAAACGTAATATTTAAAAATTCAGATACAACCCTTGCAAAACGTTAGCATTTTCATTCTGCATAAGTCCTGGCAAAATGTTTTGTAAAAAATTTAAATATTGATTTCCATCTAATCTTTCAGCAAAAAAGTGCGGCCCAATTAATTTATTATTTATTATACCTGCCCAAACGTTTATGGAAAATTTGTGCTGCGAATGCGATTGTCTGATGGCATGTGGATTTTCTAACGACCATACATGGGAATTCCTTGAATTATTTACACCATCTCTGGTAAATTGTGCTTCATCGGTCCAGAGGATTCGATAAAGACTCCTTTGGTGTCTACTGAGCCACTGGCAAAAGAGTAACCGGTTTGCATAATCGCCAGGTTCCAATCTTTGAACTTCTTGAACATGAAACGGATGCAAGCCTTCCTTTTGCAGTGTTACATTAACTCTTTTTTGCGGGATTCCTAGACGTGTCGCAATTTTTCGAGTAGATGTTTTGGGATTATCTTCAACAAGATTTAAGATATCTTCTTCCTCCTGAACTGGATGTCGTATTGGTTGATCAATATTATTGTCGGTGGGAAAATGTCCATGTTCTCCAGCAAATAAAAATACATTTGCAAATGTTTTGTGATATGGACATCTTCTACCCGGAAATCGCCTACGATATTCCCGAACAGCAGCTCTTCCATTACCGTTACAAAAACCGTATACAAAAATAATGTCGGCATATTCGGCATTTGAAAATTGGTAAGGCATCTTCAACAGAAAATTGCAATAATTGTTAACCGAATACTAACAAAGGTCAGACAACTGTCACATATCTGATAGTGACTTGAATTGTTGCTATGGAACAGTAACTCGATAGTCTTTGGTTTGTTTTTAAATGAGGCAAAGCCTACTTTACAAAGTTTGAAATTTCTGACTGTAATTTACGATTTTTTGTCGATGTCTAAAAAGCAATCATTATCTTGCAGTTTTGTTATTATTATTATTACTTTGTTATTTGTTGTTGTGTTGTTCCCTAAAATTTAGTCTCGTTAAAACTATTAAACGTTTAGTACATTTATTTTTTTACTTCGGAAGCAGTTTTTGCTTTTTTATTGTTATTTTCTTAATTTCTAATTTCCAAATATGCACCATTTTGAAATTTTTTACAAAACAACCATTTATTCTAATCAAGTGATGGGTGCGGGAACTTTGAAAATTATGCCGTTAGGGTCAATTCTTTATGCTCTTTCCAATAAAAAAATAATATTTTGAAAAAATTGATCTACAGGGTGTTAAAAATGTAAAAATTGAAAATGTCAACTTTTTCTAATACGGGCCTGGAATTTAAAATTTTCTGATACTGCAATTTTAAGCCACAGATAGGTTACAGATGTTGACCCAATATGAAAATTTTATACGGAGTGCATTAAAAAATATGACAAGAACAAAAAATTGCTGAAGTTCATAAAAGACCCTGTATCTTATTAACTATCGACAATTGAACTATCAAAGATGGGTGATTAAGAACCCCCAAGGTATTCTTTGTCTTGTGTTGAAGTATGTTCATTTAGATCCGCGTCACCCTGTATATATAACAATACGGTGATAAATTGTCGCACGATAAATTGTCGTAGCGATTAATTGTCTCAGCGATGAATTGTCGGCGGTGAATTGTCGTTCGATGTATTGTCGCGCGATATGTTGACGCTAAATCGATAAAGTCGGTTAGCTTCAAAGGAATTACCATCGGAAAGAGCATAAATAAAATGAATATCGGCATATTCTTTGTTTGTGAACTCAACCATCATTAAATAGCTCTAACTTTGAAAACATCACCTAAAAAAATTATTTGACACTAAACGTCAAGAAAGTTAACAATCGGAAAATAAAATATGTCCCAGCCAACTACTTTTTTTCTAAATTTTGTTTCTTGAATAATACTTGGTTTGCATCGACAACTATTTCCGCCAATAACTGGAAAACGACGACAGACACGATAAAAATGTACGAAATGAAATAGAATGAGAAAGAATGGGGAGTCAAAATTAAAGATCATTCTATACAGGGTATCCCAAAAAAAAGTTCAGGAGACTAAAAGTGTTGGTACCGCAAAAAATGTAATACTTTGTATACTGCCTTTGGCAATTTAGACACACAAACATAATTATCTCGGAAAATATGAAAGAAAAAGGAAAAAAAACAAAAAAAAAAATTAAAATTTTGAAACCCTGTATATCAAAAAATGAAGCCTTTTTGACAACACGTTTATAAGTATTTTTTCCTATTTTGACGAGCACTATTACTCCCTTAACGTAACATTCATTAACACCGTGTATAAATAAAAAGTTATCTGAATGTCCTCTTCTTTCAATTAAAATGATAATATATCACAGTTTGTAAATGGATTACTATCTTATAACCATTTGCTATTGGACTTAAGCAAAACCAATATCGACATATACTAATCTATTACAGACAGCTCTGAATAAGCAGAATATCAACAGGACAAATTTTATACCTGTCTACATATGGTTTAGTAGGGTATTATTAATCAATATTTAGACATTATGGCCTAACAGTCAATTTTAAATTAAAGGACGTGAAGCGCCGAGGGATTTAAGATGCAAGAGCATAATTTTTTCCACTTTCAACGTTTCAATATAATATTATTTGTGATTTTTTCTGCATTTATTTATATTTCTGTTTGGGTTTGATAATGACTACTTTTTAAAAGGGAAGAAAGTTGAATAATGCTTCACTTTATGAAACAAATGTTACTTTTTATAAGTTGGTAATTATATTATTTATCAAACGTTTTATTCTGGTGACCGATGACAAGTTGTGGACACTATTAAAATCTTATTTTTTAGTTATGTATGTGTAACCTGAACTAACCAAACATTTGTGAGTATAACAAACATCAAATTTAGGCATGCCATTTTACAAAATACGTCATACCTTGGAATTTTATTGAAAAAAAAATGAAAAATAAAGAAAATAGTATAATGTACCTAAACACTTTATAAAGCTATTAGCGCACTTGTCACGTTAGAATATTGCCCGCAAGTGGTTCGTTTCCTAACACGGACACGTGGGCTTAAATGATGCGTTATAAAACTTGTACTTTAATAAGTATACCATCATGGTATTTTCTTATTACACCTAATGTTCTTTGATTAATTACGACAGTAGGCAACTGTATACAATAAAGAAGAATATGCAGTTGCCTAACTACACGCCATAATTCACGTTTGTACCTATAAACTTAATGCAAATTTAAAACCGTTGTACGTCATACCCTTTAAGTGACGTCAGATATCGACAGTGTTGCCAGCTTGTAACCAAAATATCTGAGTGAGGGAATAACAGTTTTTTCTTTTATAAAAATAAGATAAATATACAAAAATTTCCCATAGTTTATATATTTCTTTACTGCATAATACCTTTTACCATCAACTTTAGTAGATCCATTGTATTCTCATCTTGCCAAGAACGACCATTGTCACCATTCTGAAAAATCCATGTTTCATCCAAGAAAACGAATTGATACAAGAACGCTTCTTTCTCTTTAATATATTCTTTCAAAAATAGTAATCGTTTGAATGCTACATGGGAAAGTTCCATAAGCTCTCGCCTCGGTTCATTATTTTTCCATCCGAAGCCTATTTCCTTTAAGAGGCTTCTTAAAGAGTTAAGACAACCATTAAACAGTTGCCTGTCTTTTAATTTCTTACTTAAAGTTCTCAAAGTTACATGATGTTCTAAAAAAAAGTTACAGGTTATGCACACCAAATGTAAAATATTAGTTATTTTGCTTAACTGTTGTTGAAACTGCGCTTACTAGCGATGAAAAATAAATATATACCCGTTACTAAGCAACCCAAGCACTTATTAAGTAACGGGTATTTACCCCATTCCCTGATATTTAAAATACCCGTTACTTTTGTAAATATTTATATTCATGTTTTAAAAATACTGCCGCGTATCGCGTTCGCGATATAAAGATGGTCGGCAGTCGGCATTGGCTCGCAGTGTCGGTCGTCGGCGTCGGTACAAATTTGTTTTGGTTGGAATTAATTATAAACATAATACTATAGACACATATTGTACTTAGGTAGTTATTTATTTCGTTTGTTGTGTTATGTGTTGCTTTTACCCTCTTATCGTGTTAAGTAATAAATTAAATAGAAAAAAAAAGCATTATTACCATCTAATACTTATCAGAATCACATATCGAGCGAATATACCCGTAAAGTGGATTAGGTACGAATACCAATATTACTATTACTCATTCTATTCTCATGTGAAAAGATACTAAAAAGTATCTAACTAATAAATCTACCCGAAAGTAAAAGTAACAGTAACGGGTACTGATATTAAAAGTAACTACCCATAACAGATATTTAAAAGTAACCGAAGTTTACACCACTCAGTGGAGATATTCAAATTTAGGGCAGCTGCTACACGCTAAAAATAAGTAAAGTGGAACTGAAATATGTAGACTTTAACACATTCTTCAAATTTACTTCTCTAACTGCTGTCAAGGGTAACAATGGACCATTGTTGTTAAGTTTTTCATCTGGAGTTTTTGTTAAAAAATAGACGGCACAGCAAGACAGAATCACAAAACAATAATTAAGGTTAGTTTTGCATAAACGTCAAACAAAGCCAACGAACAAGCTGGCGCCACCGCACCGTTTACGAGTTGTGTTGCCAACTATCGGCCAATAAAATTCAAATTATGTTATTTTTTACAAGCTTAAATAAACAAAATATTTGCTATAAGTGGGTTCGTATCAAAGAAGAATACTTAAAGTTTGTAGTACATTTTATATCGCATAAAGTTTTAATACTTTTTGACCAAATTTAAATTCCTCGTGTTTTCTTACGAACTGACAATTATCAGCTGATTGATGACGTGCATCGGTTTTAAATCTGCATTAACCATATGTGTCATGGCCGTTTGACATAGGCAGTGCACAGAATTGTCGGGGAGTTTAACTGAAGAAGTTAATAAATAACCTCTTTGCCGGGTAAGGAAATGGGTGTCTCCAATGCTTCGTATATGTTAATGGAAGGACTGGCAGACGAAGATCCGGAAGAATATAGAAATTGTATGAAAACTCAAAAACTTTCTATTCTTAATTATTTTTCTATTTATTTTAATCCTGCGTCTCTAGCAGCCTTATTTTTATAAATTGTCACTTTATTATTCCACAAATATAGCCTCGCTCTGTATTCCTGGACAAATTTTATTGTCGTTTCGTCCCACCAACGCGACATTTTCAGATTTGTTCACCATCTACTATTCCGCTAAATATTTTTACCCTCCTAAATATTGCCTTCTACACGGGTTTAGTTTGCTGCATAGCAAGGGTGGAAGAAGCCACTCGGTTGAGTTAATAGAAGTCGGTTCTATCCACTTGACTAAACAGCTTACTGAGTGGACTACTTGCTTTAGTATTAAATCGAGTTGTCTACACTGTTCGAGTTACTAAATTTTACTAAATTTTTAGTGACTCGCTGTGGCTATAAGTCCGCCTTACGAGTCTGTGGCTACGACGGCTGAGGATAGAGAGGGATAAAAGGCGAAAAGGTCAGTTTTAACTGTAGTGGCATAGGCGTGCGACGCTTCGTTTCATATTAATATTTTATAAGTTAATTAAATTCGTTAAAACATAAGAATAGAAAAAATTGTCTTTAGAATTAATTATATAATATGATTCAAGTAGTGCGATTTCAGTTTAACAAGCTACATAATTTTAGATGTATGTAATTATTAATTATAAATTAAATAATACAATTTTAAACTCCGCCATTGCCTGTAAAATCTCTGAATATGTCATGATGACAAGCACCTTTTCACCAACTTAATATTATATACGATAGAAAGAGACAATACCAGAATCAAGGCACATGCGATAATTTCTGACCCAGAAATCCGCGCTCTACTAGACGTGGGTTGCAAAATTTACTTATATTCACCGCTTTAATGATTATAATTTGCAGTGTAAGAGGGAATATACACGGGATATATCTTACTGGGTGTATACACTATACGGGAAAATATATACGTCTAATTGTTTTATGTAATGTATTTGAATTCCATACAAATTTAGATTTTATGGAAAATTAAACAAGTATTACGGCAACAATATTGTGTATTGGACCACATTCCTTAAATTTTTTTCGTATCCATAGACCCGTGCTTAGGGTTATACTGGAACCGTGTAAATTCAGCTTATGAGATAATAAGATAAAGCCGAAATCAGACGACTCGTATACTTAGCGAATATGCATGACAAGTATCCAAGTAATTAGGACAATGTCTAAATGGACCAAAATGTCACCGGAAAGAATTGAAATTGATAACAAAAAACAAAAAATAACGCGATCGTAAGACGAATTTACACGGTTCTAGTAGCTAATGCAAGTCATTATTGCGAGTTACTTAAAAACGCATTTTTTTATTTAGTGCGAGGCTACACGCATCAATGGCTATGATAGTAGTTTAATAATTAGTAATGAGTTGAAATTAAAAGAAAATGGCAGCAAGTAGGCCCAGTTGTTCGATTATCGTTTCAAACATGTATTTTGGATGCCTACCATATTTTTTATTATTAGTAGTTTACCGACGTCATTTTGTTTTTAGTAAAGCGGCTCTAACGCCGCCATTTTGAAAGTAAATGCTTACTTGCTGCATATGGTTAAATAGGTAAAAAATACATCTCAATCATAGTAGTAATCCAAATTTCAATAAAATATTTTTTCTACGACAAGCGTGAGAAATCGCTATTATTTACTTAATTTCCCTAATGAGAAGTAAAATTTCTCTACCCATGTAAAAGTTACACACAATTTTAGCATTCTTGCTCATCGTCTATTAAACATTGTATTGGTTTTAAGCCTTGACTAAATGAAAAATTCCAGAAAATAGTATAAAATTTTTAATAAAACAGAAATTTTGATCATAATTTGGGAATATTTCAAAAGGAAACTACCATATCAAAAATGTCAACACGACAACAATTTTGCTACAATCTGACATTTAAAATCATATTTCTATAGTTTTATTTTTCACAGGCTCTCTATATAACAGCTCACTTCTCAACCTAGGTATATGATGTACTAGTTTAACACAACCCTGTGGTGCTCCATACAATGGTTTCGTGTGTAAACCGAGCTTATATTTTTGAAAAGGAATTATATACCCTTACAAAATATTTAGAAACATACCTCATTCCTTGAAAGAAAAAACCAACTTGGTGGTCTCAAACAAATTTACGATGCTCACTTGATCCGATGACAATTTTTACCGGTTCAGGAAAAGTCGTTTATTTTAAATGCATTTTTTAGTGACTTGCTTTAGTGGTTCGCTTAAGCTATTGGAGCTGTGTAAATTCGGCTCATACGACAGAAGCAACCAAATTAGGTTATTTCATTCGCAACTCGCTTTAGCAACTTTATTTTTGCTACACGTGTAAATTCGCCTTAAACATACTTTGAAGGTAAATAAGTCAGCTGGTAGTCAAATATTCAAAAGAAAATTAAATAAAAGAACATTAGCTGTATGAATATTACTTCAGTAGGGCATTATTATCAAAAGTGCATTTTCCTGCACTAATATTTCAGTATTTTATTCCCAGTGGATTCCACCACTAAATATAGATTTTTGTTTTAAACATTCTCACTGCATAATTGCTCCCTAGATGCTGCCAACTTTCGGTAGCACAACTTCCAGATGACGTATGATTAACGATACTTTGTTGTAAATTTAAATTATTGCTTGTAGAACTATCATTTCTCTAAATGTGCTTGTTGTTCTAAAGAGTCTATTAATAACATCTTGTTGGTTTTTTTTTTACATTTTTACTTCCAATGTTAACGTAAGTGTTAATGATAAATGTGTTATTCTCTTGGAAGATGTCTTTCAGCGTGGATTTGTGGGGTCTAAGAATAAAACAACTAAATACTTAAGTCCTAACACATGTAGGTATGCAAAGTTTTAAGGTAGCCAATTTAAAAATACATTTTATACGGCGTCTTCCAAATGATTTATGTCGACATTCAAAAATATCATTAATAAAATACAATACTATTTTGTGCTGGAGTTTGGTTAAGAATATTAATAGAAACTTATACAGGGTGGTCATTTAGTACATGAACGCAATATATCTAAAAATTATCTAGACCAGATACAGAAAAAGCTTTTGAAACAAACTGGCGTAGGTTAGATATTAAGGCGGATAAACTAAAGTAAATTTTATAAATGCAGGGTAATTCAAAAATAAGGAGCAGATAAAAGTTTTGTTTAGGAAAATGTGATTATTCAGTAGCTATTTATACAACAAGTTACGAAATAAGGATCTTTTAGGCACGCGACGTGAAAATTGTCCTACGAGGCGAATCCGAGTTTTACAACACGTCAGAGTGACTAAAAGACATTGTTCCGTAACGAACGGTATACAATATTTTTTCTACGAGCGTTTTATAATAAAAAACTTAATTTATTTTACCAAACATTTTATTACCTGTGTTTCATTTACACCTTTCATGTCAAAAAAATTAACACTTTAAAAAAAAATTCGAGAGAATTTTTTTGTCAAAAACTGCGGCAAATATTAAGTAAAAAATTAGTGATTTAGAAGACTCAGACATTGAAAATGCCACAAATGAGGCAATGGTGAACCTTATTCCCCAAAAATCAAGGAGTTTGTATAAGGGCACATACGAAAAATTTAAAAACTGGTGTGAAGAAAAAAAGGTAAAAAAACTTATCGGAAAAAGTCGTTTGGCATATTTTTCACGATTACCCGATGCCTATAAGCCATACACTTTGTGGAGTACTCACTTAATGCTCCGAACGATGGTTTATTTAAATAAAAATGTTGATATAAAACATTTACAAACCTAATCATTTTTGAAAAGGATATCTAAGCCCACAAAGTCGAATTGTGGGAATCTCTGGAGCATGTCGCAGAGGAGAACTCACATATTTAAAGATGAATAATATCGAAATTTCGGAGTCCTTTACTAAAATAACCATTCCAAACACTAAAATAAATTTTGCAAGAAGCTTTGTAATTACCGAAGGCTCTATTGACGGCATCAACTTCTTGAATATTGTCTGAAAGTACGCCCAATTACGGCCAGCACATATAACCCATGAAAGATTTTTTATCACGTACAGAAACTTCAAATGTTCCAGACTTCTAGTGGGCATTAATACCATTGGGGCAACACCAAAGAAAATTGTTGAGTTCTTGGGGCTTCCAAAGGCAAATGAATTTACAGGCCACTGCTTTCGAAAATCTTCAGCAACTTTGTTAGCGGACTGTGGACCGGATATATTGATGCTAAAGCGACATGGAGGTTGGCGGTCAAATGCCGTGGCTGAGGGGTATATAGACGATTCTTTAGGAAACAAAAGAAAAATTTCCGAAAAAATTCTTGGTGAAAAATCTTTGGACGCTAACAACAAACGTGTTAAATCTAATGAATCAGAATGTTCTACTAGCTCTACTAGTAGCATGGGTTTAATTGATACTGCTGTTGCAGATTCATTTTCTATTTCTAGTTCAAATTCCTCAACTATTTTACAATGAGAAATATCTCAACGTACTGTTTTAGGTTACCCAAACATTAATTTTAATAATATAAGTAACTGTACTTTAAATATTTATAATAAATAGGTAAAATTATAGCCTGTGTTTAGTTTTTAATTGTTAATAATTACTTTTATTTCTGACCGGTATATTATTAGCTTATAACGTCTTAGTTACGCGGGAATTATAAGGGTCATAACTCCCTTGGGATATTAAGAAAAATTTGACATTTAATCAAACGATTGACATCTAATGTCAATTTGATTGTCATCTATTGAAACATTTATTCCACTTTAAAAATGAACAAAATGTTACTAAAATCGGTCAGAAATAAAATTATCTATGTATCACTGGAATTATAAGGGTCTCAATTACCTCGGGCAATTGCTGTCCCTCGGGCCAAAGGCCCTCGAGACGGAAACTTTGCCCTCGGTTAAGACCATTATAATTCCCTAGATACATAAATAACTATTAGGCACAGCGTGCTTAAAAAACTTTTAAGCACGCTGTGCCTAAAAGGAGGTTATTAAAAAATCAAAACGACAATCAAAAAGGGGTTATTATAAAACGTCAGTAGAAAATATAATCAGGTTGATTATATTTTTTGATTATATTTTCAGTTATATTTTAAATATAGTTTCATGTTTTTAATAAGGTTAAGTAATTAGTACTTATTACTTACATATTACCTACCATAGTATATATTATAACGTTACTTTGAATTTATAGAGTTTAATTTTTTATTATTTGGTTAATTAGTTATGTAGTATTGTGACTATTAATTACCTACTATATATATATTATATCATAGTGGTTAAGTGAGGAAGCTTTGCTTCAACTTCGCCGTTTGTAATCTTACCATTACAATAAAGTAATTTATTATTATTATTATTATTATTAAATGTACTTTTAACCCTTATATCATAAATAACCGTTTTAATGTTTTGACATTTTTATCAGCCGAATATTTTTCAGGGTTCTGTTGTTATACTTTTTTTTTTTTTTTTTTTTTTTTTTTATGATAAGGCACAGCACTACAGGATAAATCCTTTATGGCGCTCTAGGAGCGGTGCGCGTGCGCAGGAAACGATTCACGTTGGTCTTGAATCTTTGGAGACTATACTCGTTGGGGAAGACGATCTCAGGAAGGTCGTTCCAGAGTGATGACGTTCTCCAGATGAAAGAATTTTGAAACAGTGTCGTTCGAGGGACACTAAGCTGAACCACGTACTGGTGGGCTGCAGTGGCTCGTCGTGTATTTCTACCATGCACCGCTCTGGGTGGTATTAAGCGGGCAACCTCAGTTGAACACTTGCCATGAAAATATTTGTAAAATAGACTCAAGTCGCCAACCTGCCTTCGATGTTCAAGGCTTTCCAGGTTGTTTGTCAGACTATGGTCACCGATCAAGCGAATGGCTCTTCTTTGAATGGAATCTAGCAATCTCAGGGTATGTTTAGGAGCAGAGCCCCAAATATGCGAACAGTACTCCAGTGATGGTCGAATTTGGGCTTTATAGAGCATCAAAAGTTGTTGGGGTGTATAGAGGTTCTTTGTTCGGAAAAGTACTCCAAGCTTTTGCGAGGCTGCCCTAGCAATGGCCGCAACGTGGCCATGCCAAGACATATGACTATCCAATTAATAGAATTGTCGAAAAAAAAAATTTTGATTGAAACAAAACCCACTATGGCGTATACCCACCCCCCATTTCGGAAAAACTTTTTTTTTTTATTATATTTTATGGCTCTGGTTTACACCAAATGGTCAGTATCTAAGGAAAATCTTTGAATGATATGTTTATTTTTTGTTAAAATTTATTTATGTTGCAAATATAGTGGAATGCCTTAAAAAGTTTGTTTACTTTCTTATTGACTTTATCATGGAATTCCACCAAGTAACGGCAGACACAGTTCAATCGAAGGATTAAGGGATCTGTTACCCTATAAAATAATTAGCTCGGTATAAACATTTGAACGATATTACTAATTGATAATATTTATCCTTAACTCTTTTTTTCTAATTTATTCAAAGTTTCTTCTAAATTATATAATATTTATAATATTATTATACTTGGTAATTGAGAGGATGTTAAAAGTTATTTGTGGTACTTGTAAATTTGTTATGGTAAATTGTGACAGTTAGGTTAGTTATCATTATTGTCCATGGTTATTTTGGTTATAAACGAAAAAATTATAAAACAGAAAATTTTTTATTAAGCGGAACAAAAATATGTACGCCGCTGCCTATTTTCATCTTGATAGCACACATATGTAGAGAATTCGATGTTTAATGAAAAGTAGGTACTTTTTGATATTTTTTGGTTTTGCTTCATTCAGGATATGATTTTATCAAACTCTAATAGACGCATAGCGAACAGCTATATACAAGAATAGGTTGCACAAAATAAAAAAAAGCTACCATATAAGAATTGCCAATAGAAATTCCCTAAAAATAATTTCGTCGAAAATTTCCGCAAGGGAACGTACTGGCTCATTAATTTTTAAAAGTTTATTTTACGGCAACAAATGACACGTTGATCGTTTACTACAACTTTTATTATTGGTAATTTTTCGAATATCGCCTAATATAGGGGAAGCATTTAGGACATTTAAAAAAAAAGTGTCATTATGTCGTTATCCTTTAATGAATTTTTTTGAACTTAAGACTTGTTCGAAAGGGAATTTTTTGGAATTTAATTAAATGATTCAGGAATTGTCACAACTCTCCTAATACTATTTTAGGATGGCGCTGTGATTCAATTTCACTTATTTTTTGATTTTTCTGGGTATTTTTAAATTAGATCGTATAACGTTTTTTGGTGGTATTGGAGACGATTTGCATTGCAAACGACTCGCCCAAACCTCAAATGAATATCGCCTACGGTTTTAGAATTATTTTGATTTTTTTTTTTTAATTATTCGATTTTCATTCGGTAACCGGTGTAGCCGCAATGAAAAAAATAACAACTAATTTTATGACCTACTGTGTAATAAGCTATAAACGGTATACATAATATGTACAAATCTTAGAACTAGAAATAATAAACAATTTAGCGAGAAAAAAAAATCACAAGTTTAAAATATTTTCCATCCTTTTCTAAGCAACTTTGTGTCCCTGGACGGCTCGTTCACCAGACCTTACCTGTCTGGATTTTTACCTATGGGTAGGTGAAAAGATGTGGTTTTCCAAAAGAGACCAACAACCAGGGACGATATGACAAAAATGATAAGAAATGCCGTTAGAAGACCATCTATGACTGAACTTGAGGCAGCCGTGTTTTCGACTGAAAAAAGAAAAGATAAGTGTTTAGAAAATAATTAAAAACATTTTGAACAATTGTGATATTTTTCTCGCTAAATTGCTAATTATTTCTAGTTCAAAGAGTTGTGCATTTTTCATATTTATAATTCATATTCGTATTCTATTCAGTGTTATTGATGTTCGTTGGTCCCCTTAGCCTTTTAGAATACCTTTTATAGTTTTTTACATAGTAGAATACGAAATTAGTTGTCATCTTGCTTATTGCAGGTATTCCGGGTACCGGTATATGAAAACAAAATAATGTTTCTAAGAAAAATTGAAAATACTGATTTGTGGTTTAGATGAGTCGTTTTTTTTTAAAAAAAAACGTACGCCCTCCAATTTAAAAGTAGCGAGAAAAATTAAATAACAGCGCCAATTTAAAATTGTAATTTTTAAATAAGTTCCAGTTCAAAAAAATCCGTCGAAGGATAACGAAATAATGACAGTTTTTTAAAAATGTTCCCCACTCCTTTATTAGGCAAGATTCGAAAAAATTCCAGTAATAATAGCTGAAGCGAATGATCTACTGATTTTAATTATTGATTTATTGACTTAAATTTTGGACATTGAGTTAGATCTTTATCTTTTACTCCTCTTCTTTATCGTACTTCTGTTCAGAACAACTTCTTGGGTGAGTTTGGGTGCTGACAATTTTATTGTTTTTGCTGCTTTGTTGATTGAATGCTAATATAGTAATGCTTTTCTTATTTTCCTAATGATATTTTTATAATTTTCTATTGCAGCTTGTTTTTCTTAAGGTGGGAGCCAGTCGCGTGGAAGTCTATATGTAGCTTGGTGTGGTGCGTGAGTGTGTGACTGAGTAATAATTACATTGTTCGAAACGTCCGTCCGTGCGTAATATTTTGTAATTATTTTGTCAAGAAATTCGTCTAATGTCTCCATGTGCATGTCATTGTGTAGTACTCTTGTAGGTGTATGTCTAGGTGCATTTGTAATTATTCGTAGTATTTTGATTTAAAAGATTTGAAGTTCTTTGTACTTTGTCTTATTTATTATTATTATTATTTAAGCTTTTGAAACATCGAAGAAGATCGCCCCCGTTGAAATGCGGCCATTAAAGTCTTTCAGGACATTAGATGCCAGTCCATTCGTCTGGCGCACCGTGCAATGAGCAGTTCTAAACTCGAACTGCTCTAGTGGTAAAACGTCGTTGTCGTATACAAAATCGTTAATTCGATACAGTATAAAATTTTCAACTAGTTTGCCTAGACAAGACAAAAGACTGATAGGTCTATAGCTGGCAGCTAATGTTAAATCCTGAATAGGCTTGGGTATTAATATTACCTTGGCTTTTTTCCAAGTCCTCGGGAAGTAGCCCCCTTCGATGATAGCCCGGGTTACATTTACCAGCCAACAACTGTATTTTCTGGCAAATTCTTCAATGCTTTATTTTTGATGCCGTCAAAGCCTGGCGACTTTTTAACATTAATTATTTGCTAAACCGAAGCAACCTCTTCTGACGCCACTTGTCTAATATTTTGAATATCGTTGTCTTGGGGCATATTTTTATATATCTGGACCGTTCTGTAGATCCTCGCATCTCTCTGTGGGTCGTTTGTAGGATTCTCACTGAACTGCTCGCAGAGGCTGTCCGCGAACAGTTCGGCTTTTTGCATTGGCTCTGTTATATTGGTATTTGTTTGAAGGTCCCTAACGAAGGACATTGGTTTTTTGCCACCCCTCGTTAGAGCCTTTGTAAACTTATAAATAGAGTTATCCTCAATTCTCAGAGGTGCTATTTTAGCTCTCCACAGAGAGGACTCTTGCTGACTAGGAAGCCTCCTGACTTCGAGCATTTGTCTGCTAGCTTCAGCTTTTATGCGAGGATCTTCAGTCCGGTACGCCATCCTCATTGTACTATTCTTGTTTCTTATGAGTTGCTTTAATTCATTGTTAAAGGCGCCCTGCTTCGAAAATCTGGACGTCTGTGCATTTGATGAACCGGCCACGGCAGTGTTTATACGATCTGTTAATTGAGCCACAGCATTCTCAATTCCGTCATTCGTTTGGATAGGCGATAGAGGTAATTTGTCCTCTAATATCCTCTTAAAAGGAGGCCAGTTTTTCTTCGTTTCTGAACGATATCCATGCCCCCTCTCCATTGGATTTCCGTATTCTGCCATGACTGGTCTGTGATCTGATGTTAGCTCAGAGAGCACGCGTGGCTGCGACATTTGGTCTGTATTTTTTATTACAAAGACGTCCAAGAGCTCCGGAAGTGCATTTGTCGCCATATGCGTATGCTCCTCTGGCGGCAGTATTTGATAGTTAAAATTTAAAGATTTATTATACAGGGTGAGACCTTTTAAATTTTGATCACGGCAACCCCAAATCCTGTTTTTGGCATTAAGGTCCCCGCCTATAATTACTGTACTGTTATTATTGATTTTGCCAGACAGTCTCCATCGAAGCTAACGGAGGGACTGCAGTAAACAGAACCCAGTTTGACCCACCTACTTTTGGTTTTTATTTCAATGAAAGTTCCATCTATATGGACACAATGCGACAAGCCTGGCGCAGCCTGTGCAATGATGTTCTTCTTGGCATGGTTCCGCCAATTCGTGTTACTTGCCTGTCATTTCTGAAGAGAGTGTAATTCGGGAGCGTGGAGCGTTCCCCTTTTAACCATGTTTCCTGCACAAGAAGTACATCTATGCTATATCTTTCTAAAAAATCAATAATTTCAAGTTTTTTGCCCTTGATACCGTTAATATTGATTGTAGCCAAAATGAAGTAACCAATCTCACTTAACAAAGCCATTACTTGTTGTTAGATTTAATATCATGTTTTTTACATGCTGCTGCATTACCAACTGGAACTGCGTCATGAATGATTCCATGGTTTTACGGAGCGCAGCCTCAGTCCCCTCAGCCACCGGTCCTGCGTCCGATTTTCGATTTGTGCTATTATTATTATTTAAACGACTATTGTCTTGAGTACCCCACTTAAAATTGGTTCTTAAATTTTGGTTTTGTTTTAGGTTTGAGTTTTTATTATTGTTTAACGGCTGCCTTGGGCATTCGCGAGAATTTGATTGACGGCTGCCCTGACAATTAGCGCACAAAGTGCCATTCCATCAGTGTTTGGACACTCATGGGAAACGTGATTTTCTGCGCATTTGGAGCACTTTACTCGTGCTGGACACTTAAATTGCGAGTGCCCAAACAGCTGGCATCTGTGCATGGCACTGCGTTATCTGAGATTTAGCTCTCTGCACCTCTACTTTGATTCGAATATAGTCAATAGTGGTTAGATCAAATTATCGTTTTTCATCTTTAGGAAGAAAGATCAAGAACAAAGGCATCGCACTGCCATCACCCCGTTTCCACCGTATTACGCGAGATGGAGTAAAACCCAGCCCCTCCAAGTCTGATTTAATTTTTGCTTCCGGCCATATTTCAAGAACTCCACGAAGAACTACGTGGAGTTCTTTTTCCTCTGCAAATCTAAATGAATGGTATTGAATGTGTTGTTCATCAAAAAACTTAACTATTTTCCTATAATCTATCGGGGTGGGAGGATGGAGTTTTACTTCCTCTGCCACCGTTATGGCATTACCAAATTGTATTTTATTTTCATTTAGGTACTTAGTCATGTTCTCGTAGTATCTCTTTTCACGTAATACTATAGGAGGCACTCTTACTTTTGTCTGTCTGTTTCCATCTATCACTTCATCTGTCTTGTTGTCTATTTGCTGTTTTTGCCTTGACTGTGAGGAACTTCCCCCTGCCTTTTTATTTGTTTCCTTTTGCGTAAAGGTCTTTTTAATAATATCACCCTTAATGCTTTTCAGTGTGGAAAATTCCTCCCTATCAAGCTGTTGTTTTTTGAAATCCTTTTGTTTGTTTGTACTCTGTCTTTTTCTTGATTTTTTAACTACCTGAAAGTCGTTATCATTGTCGCTGTCTTTATCTGAGTCCCGGTCTGAGTCCATCACCGTGTCCGTAATGTACTCTTCCTGCAATCGTCTATTGTCGTCCTCCAATTTTCTAATTCTTTCACCATCTTATTGATTTATTTTTCTACGGTTAAGTAGCATTTCTTGCAGTAAATAAGAACTTCTAAAAATTTATAAGCCCTTACGCACTCTTGCGGCAATTTCCGAAACTTTAAATTACCTATTTTTAATGAATTTTTCTTGGAAATTTTTATAATGAAAGCTCTGTCTACAGAGGACGGGAGTCGGAGAGGCCTGAAGGTGAGGGGACTTTTGGGGAGTACTTATAGATCGATCAGGAGAGGGGCCTCGAGTATATGTGACACTTTGGGCACTCCTGTCGCAGGGTAGTTGACCAGTCGTTGAGACGAAGATACCGTGTCCACCCAATGTTCGGGTATTTATACACCGAAAGTGCTGAGTATTGTTTAATTGATCTTGACATTGGGTGGCACAGTGGTCCGCGACCTCAACGCACAGTGGTCTGATGGTGTAGGAAATTATAATTAAAATGTGGAGCCCACCATTTTGTTGACAATATACTAAATATATTTTATGAGAAAACATGGTTTTTGGCCTAGTTTTAGTATATCTACTGAAATTCAAAACATTATCTCCTAATAATACTCGTATTAGGGAAAAACCTATTTTCTTTTTCAAATTTTCAACACCCTTTATCTCAAAAATAAAGCAGTTGCGTACCCATATTTATATAAACTCTTAGTCTTAAAATTTAGTAAGGTACACCATTCTTGAGCTTGACCACATACTGATTTAATACCTTGTATAGTATGGCATTAACAGTTTTTTTTTAGATCATAAATTCATAATATATTGCTACACTTTGTTACTATTTAAAGAATCGAATACACACAAGTAAATTGGAAATTTTAAATTTTACCGTACATCTTGTTATAAACGTTTTCGGTCGTACCAATACAAAACTGATGGTAATATTAATGGTACCTAAAGTTTAAAGTCGCCACCTACTTCAGCTAGCTCAAGCTCATAGCAATTGTAACCGGGATGGTTCTTTTGCGAAGGGTCCAGAAAAACAATAATGTGTGCATGTATGAACCCCAAAGGATGTTGCTGTTTAGGCCAGTGACATACGATTGAATTTTGAGCGCCCATTACAGCTGCTTTTAGCTCTAGCCTGTCGCAATAACACAAACTTCCTATAGGTGAACAATGGGGCCCAAAATAAACACAAAATTTAACTGAATTAGGGTTATTTAATGCTAAAAGGTTATAGATTGTTTAACTCAAAAACAATAAAACTTTTTACTGCTTAATGCTTACATACTCTAACACAGAAATCGTAGACAGTCGATATACCAATCAGATAAAAATAGTAAAAACACTTGAGCAATTCTAGGGTATTTAATCCCCATTAATAATTATGGCGCAGATGTTGCAACTCTTCTACATTCCGCTCTATATATCTGAATAACTAAAATTATAAGGCAAATAAATTTTCTTATAAATATGAAAACCTCTGTTTTCTAAATATTAAGAATCTGGCTTCGCTGGAGCTTTCAGAAAATATGTACAAATATACTTGCTTAGATTAATATTGTCAAGCTTATGTTAATAATTAAATAAGTTAGATTAAATAACCGAGCCATCTTAAAATTGCATTAGGAAACTTGTGGCCATTCCTGAACCATTTTGTTAAACTTCAAGGAAGTTTCTTTTAAATAAGTTCAAGTTCAAGAAAATCCGTTGAAGGATAACGACATATTGACAGTTTTTTAAAAATGTTCGCCATACTCCTATATTAGGCAAGATTCGAAAAAATTTCAATAATAAAAATTGTAGCGAACAATTTACTTATTTTAATTATTGATTACGGTTAAGTAATATTTTTTGCCGTAAATAAAAACTTCTAAAAATCAATAAATTAATGAATTTCTCTTGGACATTTCCATAATGATAATTTTTTTTTAATTGGTGGGATCTATCCTTTCGAAGATATTATCGCTCCGTATCCTTATCCGGACTCCGGACACCCTGTACAAATGAATGCCATTTAACAATAAAACTTTTTACTGCTTAATGTTTACATACTCTAACATAAAAATCGTACATAGTCGATTTACCAATCAGATCAAAATAGTAAAAACACTTGAGCAATTCTAGGGTATATAATCCCCATGAATAATTATAGCGCAGAAGTTGCAACTCTTTTACATTCCGCTTTATATTGAATAACTAAAACTAATAAGGTAAATAACTTATAATGTTTAATATGTTGAAATATACTGTTAAGTTATGTTATAATTAGTTAGCAAAATAGCTTATGACTTCAGTTAGAACAGAAAGAAAACTACTTAGTTTTAGGTACGGCAAGATATTTCATTTGGCTGTATATCCAAGAAAAAGCTCATAATCAACACGATATTTGCAGTTTAAATAAAATGGTACTTATCCGCAGGTCCTTATGGAGGTGGCTAAATAGGTTCTCTAATGCTTATTGGGACATAGGCTGCCTCTGATGCTGACTGTTTGCGTGGCAAATTCAGTTTTCCCTCAAATAGGCCTCACTAAAGGTCCTAAGAAGAGGTCCTAAACCACGGGTTTAAACTTGAATTGACCGAAGTCCGAAATAACGGAAAATCGAAAAACTGGCTCAAATAGGTGCCTCAAACAAGGCTATGTCTGCAAATCTCAGAGATGGAATAAGATTTTTCTACTTTTTCCATAGAGGCTTTAGTCTGTGACCAATGTGCAAAGTAGAATCTCACCCAATGACACAGATGACGGTTTTCGGTCAATCTCAAAATCCACAGCAAATGTAATACAGAATAATTAAAATTAGGGCCTAAAATAAAGAGCAGTTTCGCATAAGAACGTGGAATCCCGAAGTTGCGGATATACGACAGATACAATAAAATGATAAGAAAATACCTGCAGGTAGCAATGTTACATTGTTACTTGGTGAAATTATTAAAAATATTTTAAAAAATTATCCTAGGATTCTCAGTTTGTTTAGAATAAACACATATTTATTATATATATTTATTATTGTAAATATGAAAACCTCTGTTTTTCTAAATATTTAAAATCTGGCTTCGCTTGAGCTTTCAGAAAATATGTACAAATAATATACTTGCTTAGATCAATATTGTCAAGCTTTTGTTAATAATTTCAAAAACATAATTTTTAACATTGTGTCCTGTAGTTCGGAAACTATCAACTTCTGAACTAGATTAGTTCCCCTAGATCGCCTTATTATTAGTAGTGATGGGAGAATCCGATTTTTCAAATAATCGTTATTATCCGATTATGAAAATTTAATTCGAATTATTTGATTCGAATGATGAGAATCCAAATATTCTCAATTCAATCACCCACAATCGTTCTGCGATCTGCCAGGCCTTAACCGGTCTTGCCAAAACTCGCTTAATCGAGTGAGATCTTGTTTTTTTTTTCAGAATAGCTCTGTCGCTCCGACTTTATTAAAATAGTTTCAAACAGCTGATCTTTTTTTAGTGCCGGGTCTCATTATGTAGGTACAATTGATTAATTTAGGTTATTATATTTTAAACTTTTAAAGACAACTTGAGTAATAAAGAAAATAACAATCTAACGGCAACAGCGCGCTACTGTCGGTGACAATAATCGACGATCGGTAGCACTCGTTCGCGGTGATCGCCCATATTCGAGGTCTATTATGAATGATATATAACTCGAATTATAATGCGATTATTGGAATCATTAATAACCTGATAATCCGATTATTAAAATAATACGATTTTTCCCAACACAAACTATTAGCCTTAGGAATGTATACTAGCATTTTGTACAAACCAGTTAGAGGCACCCTCTAAATGTTTTGGTTGAGTTGGTGTTACTTGCTTCATGTTCTCTTTCAGTGAACACAGACAAAGTTTTGGATCGTTGCTTCATGTGCTCTTTTATTAAACACAGACAAAATTTTGGATGCCAGATAGCGGTGAGAAAAACCAAATAAAGAATCAAGACATCGGCGATGGTAAATTCTGGAATCGTTTTATTCACTGTTCTTCACACAACAAAAAAAACGCGGCTCAAACCTTAAATTCGAATGTGTTTCGTTTTATTTAAGTCACACTGCAGAAATCATAACAAATTATGTTTTTTTTGTCGTTTTCTTTTGACCTTGAGCATAGCTCATTTAGTCACAGCACAATATATTATTATTATTATATCAAAGTTAAAATATGATTACTAAAATGCTTATATAAAAATGAATAATACGCGTTAAGATGTTTCATTTTTTTGCATAAAAACGGCGCCCAATACGAAAAAAAGGCAAGAGAGATTTTTTCTCACAAATTGACTGAGAAATTCAAAAATTGTTTTTAGTTTCATATATCTCAGTGGCGTATCATTTTTTTCTTTAAAAAAATTGAGATTATTACACTTATGCGCGCCAATGATAAACATAAAAATCTTAATTGCATGTAAGAAAATGCGCAATAACTACCTCTTAAAACTTACCAAATTTCATTTGCATATCTCGATGGGTTTCAGAGCAATAAATAAATCGTCACTTTTTAATAAAAACTTTAACACCCTGTATTTCGGAAATCAAAGCATTTGCGGACAAAAGTTATATAGCAAACTATCATTATTTTTTCATGTAGAATCACCCCCTGAAGTTTGTCGCCCTTATTCACTAACACCCTGAGTTGAGCTAGCTAAGGGGTGTCTGAAGAACATCCTCCAGGGAGTAGGGTTGCCAGAGTAAGGGTGGATAGGTTGCCTTGTCGCAGTTTATTTTAGGTTATCCTAAGGTGAATACTGGCACCCGATTATTGTTTAGGGGGTAATTTGGGTTTTTATAACACTTAATTGTGTGGGTTTTTTTTTTATATTACACTGGCGCCCAACGTGAATATAATACTGAATTGTATCAAGCTTTTAAAGTCTAGAATTTGTAGCTGAGCCGTAGAACGTGGAGCCAGTATCCAAAATCGATCGAGTGAAGGATTTATAAAAAATTAAAGAATTTTTGTATCAAAACCCCAAGATCCTGAAACTACAGCCCTAAGCACATTTAAGTTTTTTTCAGCCTGGGCCATTAACAATTTGATATGCTCCTCCTAGCTTAATTTTTGGTCCAGAATAATGCCAAGGTATTTTGTAGAGTAAACTCATGGTATATATAATTATTGTGGCTATTATATATTATTATATGTTGTTATTATATATATAACAATAGGCTTTAAAACAAAACTTTTATCTACCATCCTTGACGTCAGTCAGTTATCGTTATTGCTTTTATATACAAACAAGGCGATAAAAGTTAATCCTCATTACGCTGTTATTTACGGTTGAAATTAAATTAATTGTCATATTGATTGTTTAGTTAAAATCGAGAGATTTTAAATAAAAACTGGTGTTAATCTCGGTTGACAATTAAACGGCAATGGAAGGATTAACTTGATTTAGAGATTGGGTGTATTAATTTAGCTATAAAAATAAATAAAAGAAAAATCAGTTTTTTTTGAGGAGAGGCAACTTTATAAAAAAAATGATATTATAATATTTAAGTTTCTTCACTGCGTACTAAAGCAAAACATTTTTAAATGTCCTTTTTACTCGAGCTGGCATGTCATCTCTCCAGATAAAAGCCATTGACAAGAAGAAGAAGAAATTGAACATGTTTCAACATTTAAGTCTTAACACCTTAACTGCCACATGGCACGGCCTCTCAGCTATAAGAATTTTTCTACTCTTGGTTTATGGCAAATTTGGGTCATGCATGTAGTAGTCATCGGTTTAAATTCAGTAGCATAGACATGAAGCCCTATACACAGTATATTTACATGGGACTTGTTAATGTATGGCGCTAGAGACCCAAAGATGGAACCACCCCTCCCCGGATTTGTGTTGTATATTAGTAATAAATGTAAATGAAATCTCTAAAAAAACTATTATTGAAAACAAAAACTTCATAACTTACAATAAGTAAAAATGCAAATAAAATACACAAGTACTAACTACATGACAAAACTTTTTTGTTTTGAAAGGAAATAACTTAAACACAACGTTTTTTGATAAGCAGTATAGTAGTGAGGAGATTTAAGTTGCTTCTTCACTGCGTACTAAAGCAAAACATTTTTAAATGTCCTTTTTACTCGAGCTGGCATGTCATCTCTCCAGATAAAAGCCATTGACAAGGAGAAGAAGAAATTGAACATTTTTTAACATTTAAGTCTTAACACCTTAACTGCCACATGACACGGCCTCTTAGCCATAAGATTTTTTCTACTCCCGGTTTATATCAAATTTGGGTCATGCATGTAGTTATCGGTTTAAATTCAGTAGCATAGACGTGAAGCCCTATACACAGTATATTTACATGGGGCTTGTTAAAGTATGGCGCTAGAGACCCAAAAATGGAACCCCCCTCCCCGGATTTTTGTTGTATATTAGTAATAAATGTAAATAAAATCTCTAAAAAAACTATTATTGAAAACAAAAACTTCATAACTTACAATAAGTAAAAATGTAAATGAAATACACAAGTACTAACTACATCACAAAACTTTTTTGTTTTGAAAAGAAATAACTTAAACAGAACGTTTTTTGATAAGCAGTATAGTAGTGAGGAGATGTTAGAGTCTTTGATTGAGTTCCTATTGGGTAGATTGTGGACCATTACTGTTGGGCATAGAATTACAATGTAATCATATCATATTGCAAGCATTTTCTTGAATGCAGTTACTGAAATGTTTGTTTGTGCCACCTCTGTATAAACTATTTGAGCATTGACGATAATAGTTCCTAGTAATAATTCAAATGCCAGTTCCCGGTACCATTTTACACTTCTTCGGAGGCAGGTGTTGTATGGTTTCAGTTCATCCGATATATCTATAAAAGACTTGCTCTTATTGTAATCAAGAATTATCGCCGGCTTTTCTTTTTCTTCTCCTCTTTATTGTCTCATCAGTGTGCTTAGTAGATAATGCTATAACTTCCTTTTTGCCTTTTCTTTTCAGTTCAACGATACCTGTATTGAACTGGTGTAGTCCTGATTCGGGTCTAAAGGCCGTCGTCGGTTAAAATTGCTTCCTAACGTTTCGCTAGCACGAGTGGCGAACTTCTTCAGAGATCTTTCCATCTCCGGTGCTGGAAGTAGACTGACAAACTCTCCGAATCCATGCATTCTCTTCGAGTTAGGCTAAGCCTTTTATTTCTTTTTGTTGGCCGTTTTGCTTTCGCTTTGCTTTGATTTGAATTTGGTTTCTGCGTTTTTAATTTTGATTGTTTTCCAGATTCTTTTATCCGGATGTTGGTTTGTTATGTTTTACACATGGGGTAGCCAGTCACGTGGTAATTTGTGTTTTCCCGGGAGCACCGAGCATGTGTGTGAGTTGGTGATTAGTGTGTTTGTGGAGGTGTCTGTGTGTTTGTAGTAATTTGTTATTATTTTGGTGGTGTGTTGGTGTATTGTGTCTATTTGTAGGTCTCTGTATAATACTCGTGTTAGTGTGTATCTGGGGGCCCTGGTTATGATTTTGAGTACTTTGTTTTGGAAGTATTGAAGTTTTTTGTATTTGGTTTGTGTCATTGTGCACCAGGTTGGTATGCCGTATAGTAGAATTGGTCTTATTATTGTTTTGTAGATGTTTATTTTTGTTCTGGTTGATACTTTGCTCTTGCCATGTATTAGTGGATACAGGGCGAAGAGTGCTTTGTTTGATTTAGTTAATCTCTGGTCCGCGTTGTCGTTCCAGGACATCTTCCCGTCAAAATCCAAGCCTAAGTATTTGGTTTTGTTTGACCAATTTATATTGGTGTTGTTGATTTTGATTTTTGTTACTGGTAATCTTACTCTGGATTTTGAAAAGAAGATGGCCTGGGTTTTGGAGTCGTTTAATCTGATTTTCCAGTCCTGCATCCATTTGGCTAGTATGTTTACATGACGTTGCAATCTTTCTATGACTACATCCGGTTGCCTGTGTGAGGCTGTGATCGCCTTGTCATCGGCAAATATGTACAGGTCTGTATCTCGATAATTTGGGATATCTCTAGTGTAAATGTTGTTAAGTATTGGTGCAAGCGGGGAGCCCTGTGGGACTCCTGCTTTTATGTTTTTGGTTGTTGAGATTGTATTTTCCGTTGACACGGCGAACGACCTTCCTTCGAGGAAGGAGTTTGTGATTTTGATTAAGTATGGTGGCATGCCGGATCTTATTAACTTTAATATTAGACCATCGTGCCAGAGAAATCGAAAAAGATAGCTCCTATACCATGTTTTTTGTTGAACCCAGCAGTTATATTTTTTGCCATTCTTGTTGTTTGGCGCACCGTGCAATGAGCAGCTTTGAATCCGAACTGCTCTGGTGGTAAAATGTCGTGGAGAAATAAAAAGTCATTGATTCGTCTTTGTATTATTTTCTCCACTCTTGCCAAGACAAGAAAGTAGGCTGATTGGTCTGTAGCTGTTTGTTTTATGTGGGTCTTGGCCGGTTTTTGGTATAAGAACTATCTTCGCTCTCTTCCATTGTTTGGGGGAAGTACCCATGTTTAAATGAAGCCTGAGCTATGTTTACTATTTTCATTTAAGTGTTTTCGGGGAGATTTTTTAGTGCAGCATTTCGTATACCGTCGAAACCTGGCGCTTTTTTAATATTAGTTTGTTTTATTATGTTGTTGACTTCTTCTAATGTGGTGATTGGCATATCGTCTGTGTTGATTGTCATTGTTTTAAATATTTTTAAAGTTTTTGTAATGTTCTCATCTCTGGCTGGGTCGGCCGATGGGTTCTTAGTGAATTGTTCCTCAGACATTTCTGCGAATTTTTCTGCTTTTAACACGGTGTTCACTACTACACGTCCGTCTGAGTTTTTTAAGTATGGAAACCGCTTCCTACCCCCTCTGGTAAGCGATTTCGTGAATTTAAACACCGTGTTAACTGCTATTTTGAGGTTTTGTATTTTTTGGTCCCACTTTTCCGACTCCAGCTCAGTGATGAGAGTTTTTATTTCCTGTATCAGGATGTTCGCTTGAGCTTTTATTCTTGGGTCGCCAGTACGATATGCCATTCGCAACATTTGGTTTTTTGGTTTTAATTTTGTTTTTTAAAAATTGAGGGAAAGCGCCGTGTTTCGAAATTCTCGATGTTTTTGTACTTGTTGATGCATTTATGGCTTGAGTAATTTTGTTTGTGATTGGTATGATATTATTTTTTTATGTCAATAGAGAAGTTGATTTGTGGGAGTGGCTCATTTGCCTGCAGAGTGTTGCTGAATTTTTTCCAATTCGTCACCGATTGAATATATTATTAAATATGCCATACCCTGCCCTTTTTCCCTGATATCCCCGTACTCGATTATTACAGGGACGTGATCTGAAGAAAGATTGTGAGTTATTTTTGGTTGTGATAGTTTATTAGTGATTTTAATGATAAAAACATCGAGAATTTCCGGAAGGCCGTTTCCGGAGAAGTGAGTATGCTCTTCCGGCGGTAATACGAAATAGCTAAGTTTGTCAGGCTGGTTGTATAGGGAGAGACCGCACTCGTTAATGCGTCTGCACTTCCATATTTTGTGTTTGGCGTTTAGGTCTCGCCCTAATATGATGGTTTTGTTATTATTAAAGATTTTTTTAAGACATTTACTGTTGAATTTGATAGATGGGCTACAGTAAACAGAGCTCAGGTATATCCATTTATTGTATGTTTTGATTCTAATGTTAGAGCCCTCCTTGCAAGAATCATGGTGCCTCCTCTGGCTCTATCTAATCTGTCATTTCTGAATATGTTGAAATTAGAAAATGAAAATATTTCTCCTTTGAGCCATGTTTCTTGCAAGAGAAGAATGTCTATGTCGTGTCCCTCTGCAAAGTCGATAATTTCCGGTCTTTTGCCCTTAATGCCATTAACGTTGAATGTAGCCATTTTGAAATATTTGATTTCAGATTTTACCGCCATTAGGATTTGAAGTTAGTAAGATTGGATAGCATACGTGTCACCTGCTGGTGCATGACTTTGAAAAATTCCATCAAAAACGACTCCATGGTTTTTTGTAGTGTGTTTTGCAATACCTCCGCTACTGGCTTGTTTTGGGTGTTGATTGGGTTTTGTTTGGGGATGGAGTTGTTTTGGTTGTGTCAAAGTTTTTGAACATTTTGGGTTCCCTGTTGGAATTGAGGTGGATTTATTTGTTTTTTGAATATTTGGCTGATTTGGGGCATTCCCTTGAGGTTGAAGTGTGTTTTTCGCCACAATTCGAACATTTCCTTATATCTGGATTTTGTTTGTGCGGGCATTCACTGGAGAAATGCTCTCCTGCACATCTGAAGCATTTTTTGGGAGCAGTGCATTTAAATTGGGAGTGTCCGAAGAGTTGGCATTGGGGCAGAGGGGATTGAGTGTGTTGTGTTTGTGTAGTGTGTGACTGGCCTTTTACCATTCTACGCATTTGTTGTTTGAGTTGCTCGTTGCTGAGCTCTCTCACTGCTGCTGATAGTTTTTCATTTTCGGCTAGTATTTGGTTAATCTTTTGTTGCCATTTTTCTTCAATATCTCTCTCTCCCTTATCTGGATGCGGGCATTCACTGGAGAAATGCTCTCCTGCACATCTGAAGCATTTCTTGGGAGCAGTGCATTTAAATTGGGAGTGTCCGAAGAGTTGGCATCTATGGCACTGTGTGAAATGTGGTTTTTGTTTTTGAATTTCTACCTTTATTTTGAGGTTGTTTAATGAAGTGAGGTCAAATATGTGTTTTTGATCATTAGCAAGCAATGCCAGTACCAGAGGTAGTGGTTCGCCTGACTTGCGGAACCATCGAATAACTTTGATGGGAGTGAAATCCAGGTCTTCAAGGTATTTTTTGATTTGGCTTTCCTCCCATGTTTCGAGAACTCCCCTGAGGACAACATGAAGGATTATTTCGTTCTTTAGGGGGAAGGAGTGGCTTGGAATTTTTTGGTTTTCAAGAAAATTGAGTATTTTTCTATAGTCGTTTAAGATGGGTGGATTGAGTTTTACACCGGAGTCGATTGTGCTAGGCGTTTCCATAATTAATTTTGTTTGAATTAAAATATCTAGTTATGTCGTTGAATTTTGTTTTATCTCTTAGAATGATTGGGAGGACTTTGTACATTTTAGTTTTGTCAGTTTCGTTTGTTTGTTCGTTTGTTTTCGTTGTTTGAGGAGTGCTGGTTGGGACTGAATGTTTGTCGTTTAGATATTTTTTTAGCGTTTTGTTGTTTGTTTTTGGCAGTTTGGGGAATGGATTGTCTTTGTCTTCGTTATTTGGTTTTGGATTTTTTCGTTTTTTGTTTTTAACAGGGGTGAATTGATCGTTATTGTCGGAGTCATTTGATGAAATATCCATTTCGGATTCACTATTTGGCAGGGGAGTTTGATTTGATTTAAATTTGGCTGGGTTAGAATTGTGGCTACCAGGGCCGCCAGGGGATTGAGTGTGTTGTGTTTGTGTAGTGTGTGACTGGCCACTTACCATTCTATGCATTTGTTGTTTGAGTTGCTCGTTGCTGTTGTCGAGCTCTCTCACTGCTGCTGATAGTTTTTCATTTTCGGCTGATATTTGGTTAATTTTTTGTTGCCATTTTTCTTCAATATCTCTCTCCCTATTCTGGATTAGATCCATGATCGGTTGGCTTAGGGTGATGGATTGTCCACTGCTTTCACTTTCTGCACTACCCACGCTCTGGGCCGGCGACGGCGGGCCATCCCCGTCGTCCTGGTCCATGCCGATTTTATTCGCGACGTTACTCACTATTACTGTCACTTAGGGGACCTGCCTTATGTCGTTTTAAGAAAAACAATATAAGGCAACGAATTTATTTTCCAAGACACTCAGGGAGCACTATCGACTTGCTGTTCTCTCGAACAGGCGCGAACTATGATATGATACTGACAAATTCTCGGGCGCAGATTTTGTCTCAACTTCTCCGCAATTCAACGCTCTATTTGCGTAAATTATCCATGAGTTGTAATACCACTTGAGCAGAAGCTAATTAGGCTATATCTGCTTTGTAAATTAAAACAATACTTCTGTCTTCCTTCACAAATGATATATTTGCTAAACAATATATTTAGCGATTTTTCCTACATGTTTCGACTACATATATAGTCATCCTCAGGGGAACTAAATCGAGTGTAGTTTAAGTTAAAGTAGTTGCCTCAAATTAATGAGTACAACTTTTAAGATAATATCAAGTGAAATTTTTAGGTAAAGAACAACTTGAGTTTGCTCAACGTTGTGGATTTGTAGAAAATCACATTTTTTAATTATTTTAATTTTTTTATATTTATTAAAGCAGGAAAATTTAGTTATAAGTGTTAAGAATGATGATACCCATATGAATAGTTTTTAAAAATATAGTATTGTTCATGTGGAGAAATCAAAAAAGGAAATTTTTGTTTTTTATTATTTTATTTAGTTACCAACCACATGAATAGTTTTCAAAAACATAATGTGGTTGATATGGAGAAACCGAAAAAGAAAAATTAGTTTTTTTATGTTATTTTTTTTATAATTTTTAATTAAATATTGGTTAACTTAATCCACCTTGGTTGGATGGGGGCTCAGCCCCTCTAAGGCTTAAATAGATGAACATTTTGATGATCAAAAAACCTTTGTAGGAATAGAGATACTAGAGTTTAGTGCTATCCACTACCAAATGTAACGTGAAAAGGAGTGTTACACACATTCATGTGGTTGGTAACTAAAGAAAATAATAAAAAACAAACATTTTCTTTTTTGATTTCTCCACATCAACAATACTATATTTTCAAAAACTATTCATATGGGTATCATCATTTTTAACACTTATTAATAAATTTTCCTGCTTTAATAAAAATAAAAAAATTAAAACTTCAACTAAAAAAATTTCACTTGATATTATCTTAAAAGTTGTACTCATTAATTTGTGGCAACTACTTTAACTTAAACTACACTCGATATAGTTCCCCTGAGGATGACTATATATATATAGTCGAAACATGTAGGGAAAGTCGCTAAATATATTGCTTATAAAATATATCATTTGTGGAGTAAGGCAGAATGTTGTTTTAATTTACATTACCTACACCCCACTGCAAGTATGGGCTACTTCTTTAAATCTATCTGATTTATCTTTTCCACATTGAATACTAACATTCTATCAATATATATTCTCATCCATGGCACGATATTTATGCCATGGCAACCTGTGTGGCAAATTGCTATACCTTGAGGTTTTATGGCACAAATACAGGGCCATAAGATTAGGCATTAATTTACACAATAAGATACACATTTTAAACGTAAAAATTTATAAATCACAAAATGGCGCCAACGACCTCATTTTTTTATACACTGTGGCAGTTAACGTGTTAAGTATGATACGTAAATAAAACTGTTTTGAAACTAAGTGCCATGCTTTTATAAAATATTGAACGAGTGGATTTGTTGCTTATGTAAAGGGTTACGTCTAATTGACTTCGTGAAAATAGCCTTACTCTTATTAATTTTTTTTCCTGATTTAATACAATATGTTTATTTAATTACTGGATACAAAATCAAAAATACATAGGTATTTTAAGGCTTATATATAATCTTGTTATATAAAACAAATGAAATATAGCTGGTCTTTTGAGACAGTGTTTATTCTTTTTTGTTTAGGCACATCTGTATCTTAACTATAAATTGTATTTATATTAAAAACTAGTCACGGAGTGCTTGTCGGAACAAATATATAAACATAACTTTTTTACAAAACCGTTAAGTATTCTTCTATTATATAAATCAGCCAAGCAATGTTACTTATCGAGTACCAACCAAAATAATGCATTAAAGAAAACTCAATAAGAAAATAAAACAATTTACTGTAAAGAAGTATTAGATGATTAACTTTTTTCTTCAAAATAATAATTATAAAAAAATCGTGAAAATAGACATATAATTATTATTTATTATTATTTATGCATTTATAAAATTATATTTTTTATTTATCTATAGGTCTTTAATTTAGCAAGCAAATATGATAAATAAAACAGTTAAGTTTTTGGCTCCTCCAACCAACAAGTTTTGTAAACTAGGCACTTAAACTACGAGGGACATAAATTATCGCTAGTAAATTTTGGAAATATAATTAATTTACTTTTAATAAATACTTATGGCAACAATATGTTAATAATACCGCCTCGCTGCGAGACTTTTCCATATCTATATACAGGGATGACAGTGTTGTTATACCAAATAAATTGTGTGCAGGTGTGTTTATGGCAAGCAATTCAGCAAAACCAAAAGACGGAAAAATTCCGATAAAAATTTTACATACGCGAGAAACTGAAATTTGCTTAACAAATTGCATTCCTAAAACACAAAAATTGAGTGATTATGAAATCTGTAGCCTTTCTCAGTTGAACGGGTAAAAAAAGTACTTAATTTGTTAAAAATAAATGATTTAAACAACGAAGAACAGCAATCGGTAGAAAACATTTGTGCAAAATTTGCGGACATGTTTCATATACCGGGAGATACAATTACAAATCTTTACGAAGAATCTATTCACTTAAAAGAAAACTCAACACCAACGTACGTTAAACCCTATAGACGGCCCCATTCCCAAAAAGAGGAAATACATAAACAAATTTCAAAATTCTATGGAGAAGGTATAATTAAGAGTGCACTAAGTGAACGGTCATCACCAATTTTACTTGTTCCGAAAAAGATGGATGCTAGCAGCGAGAAACGTAGTAAACTTGGTGTGGACTACAGAATTTTAAATCAGGAACTCTTAGACCAAAAATGGCCTTTGCCAAATATTACGGACATTTTATATTCTCTGGCAGGAGCAATATATTTCTCTCATTTGGATTAGGTTACTATCAGGTAGGACTAAATAAAGAAAGTAGAAAATATACGGCTTTTACCACAGATAGAAGTCAGTGGCAAATGACGAGATTACCAATGGGCTTGAAAACTAGCCCTAGTGCTTTTTTAAGACTAATGACGGTGGCTATGTCAGGTCAGGAATTTAAGCTGGATTTATAAACTCGAAGCCGGCATCGGCGCTCGCGCTAGCGTGGGCGCTGGAAGTTAAACAAGTGAATCGTAATAGAGTGATTTATAAACTTCGTCGGCGTTCGCGCTGGCGCCGGCTGGCCTTCAACATAAACCAACTTTATCTTTCCAGCGCCGGCGTTCATAGAAAATCCGTAGGGCCGCGTCATAACCAATGGGATTTTAGCATTTCTGTCAAGTCATCGTTGGCATCTGCCAAACTGTCAACGGCCAATCGTCATTATAATTTTACTACCCCTAAGACACCAAGTAACTTCTTCTGCCTTGCTAAATCCATTTATTTAACTCTTTCTTTTTATCCTAATAACTGGCTAGAGAAAACACCACCAAGAGTACAAACTAAAAATGTCAAAACTGTCAGATTATGTTTTTGTTTGTCAACACTACGAACGGGAACGCCAAGTTTATAAATGCCCACTATGCATGTCTAAGGCGAGCGCTGGCGCCGACGCCAGCGCCGACGCCGGCGAGAGTTTATAAATCCAGCTTATAAAGGTTAGGTCGAACATCAGTATTTCTAGAAAATACCGAGAAAGTACTATATTATATTTTCAGTTGAATTATTTAATTATACATAACGGATATAACACCTAAAAAGTATATGCTTATGGTCGAAGCGTCATTTTAGGTCATATAGGTACGTTATAATTCGACATTTTTTAACCAAAAAAATTTCTTAGCCGTCCAAGAAAAATTTAGGTAATTATCTGAAGTCAGAAGAACTGTATTTTACCCTTGTAAATGACTTACATAATTTAGTCATCAAAATAGGTCATAAATAACCAATTTTTACCGCCATAATCCTAGAGAAGAAGGATAGCATTCAGTTATTTACCACTTACATTACCTTATAAGATAATTAAACCAATAAACCTCCCCATGGCTTAGGTGGACCTGTTTAAAGTTTAAATTTACAAAAAAAAATTCCTTGGAGTGAAATAGTCTTGTTAAGAGAAGACAACTGTCGATGGTGGTAATATATAAATACACAGTATATCCAGTTGGTTTTATTGTAATGTTCGGGGATTTTATCTTGAGCTGCTTAAAGACTATGTGTCATTTATTTGTGGATAGTGTCTCTTTCAGTGTTATTAACAAGCTTGTGCGCTCATGTTTCTAGCTTGTCCAGAAGCATATTGATCCCAATTATGACCGTAGGGAGCATTTAATACTTTTCTTCAAAGGTTAAAGAAAGCTTTTCAAAACATTTTGTATCCTGACTTTTCATACTTATACTCCATGCCAGCATTACAAATGGTAAAGTCCAGAAAATCTCCGGCTTTCGAATGGGAATCCCCGATTTATCAAGAAATTTTAAAATCTTGAAATTTCTTGAATTATCAGAAGATTCAAAATTTTAAGAAATTACTAAGACAAGATATCTTGTCTTGCCTATCACCACATTGACTTGACAACCTAGACTTAATTTTATTTTATAAACGGATATATTAGCACTTCATGGTTAAAAAATCATATTCTGTCCATTATAGTATTAACTTATAAGTACAGTGGACTTGACATAAACCTTATACTTTTTTTGTTACTTATATTTTGTGTTCAGAAAACCGTTATGTGAAGACTATAATTCGTAATTGCCTGAACATTCTATACACCCCAATGCAAACAAAAAAAGGGTGGAATACTCATTTTTCCTGCATCGCTTCGAAACATGAAGGAAATAATCCAATAAGGAGGGAAAACAATTTATCTTAAAAGAAAATAATCAGATTATAACAGTCGTCTTAAAATGTCAGTTCACATTCTCTTGGAAGTTAATGTAGCCACCTGCCACCGCTAACAAAGTGATGGCCTCGTAACATTATTTTGCCATTACGAAATATTCCCCAGTGCTTTCGGAAAATATTTGTCTACTATTTAATTTTGATATAAGATTCTTTTGGGAAACAAGTAGCCCAACAAAATAAATGTTTTAAGTAGATAAAAGATTGAGATTTAAAGTCATTTATCTAATGTATTTAATATTGATGGCTGATAAAAGATTTAAAGCATTTCATAAGTCACTAGGGAATAAACTGACACTTTTACTGGCTATTGAATAAATTAGTTTATTTCTAAGACCTACCTTATTCTTTTGATGATTTTTTTTTACTTGCTTATGTCGTGATCACTTGATAAAGTAGAACAAAATATGTACGCTTTATTTTTTATTATATTTGTAAAATTCTGAGAGCACCATTCCTCCTAAACCCTCAACTCACCTAGTTTGCTCAGCGGTTGGGAGTGGGTTGTTTATTGGAAGAATTCTTAGGGTTCCTCTGTCCACAGATTTTCTTGTCCCAGAAATACTACTTTTCTATTTAAGGAGTCCCTTGAATTTGAACTTTGTTTTGGAAAGGGGCGCCAAGTACTTTTCTCTAACTGTAATAATAAAAAAAAGTACTAAAAACTAAATTAGGTGAAGTAAATGATTATTTAAGGTTATGAAAAAACTGCTAATGCCTATTACAATCGTCCCTTGTGTGATCTATTTACAATATCTAGTTAATTAATTAAGTCTCTCGCTAATTTAATTATTGAGAATTTTGGATGAGAATCTGACTGACAAATTTGCTGAGACTTTTCTCACAGGAATGGACTTGCACCAGGACAACTCAGAGTGGTGGTGTGGAGGTGATGACGTAGGATGTCGTCCTTCGCTACCTTGTCTACGCCCAAGTCGTTTGAGAAACCGCAAGCTCTTATCCTTAGTCGCCTGAGTCTGGTTCCTATTGAAATAAAGAAAAGCAGCATAACATATTCTCAGATTACACTCTCTAGACTCTAGGTGGTAGCAAGTGAAAATCCGCGACCAATTTAAAGCATACACTAAATGCAACTATGAGTTCTCATCCTTGAAATAAGGCAGCAAAGCCAGCAAAGGAAAGTAATACATTCTGTTTGCAACAAAGAAAAAAGCGAGGAAATTAATTGCAATTAAGGCCTATAGATACATTAAAATTAATTCAGATATAACATTTTTAAATATGAAATTTTTACCTTCGCCTTACCTGGCACTTGTTCTTTTATTTTCTCTATTTTGCTCAATCGATTACTTCAGCCGTCGAAATAGAAGAGAGAAATCTTTTCGGTACTCAAAACTTCCTAAAAAATAGAAGTACCTATAAGTTAGCAAAGAATAATAAGAATGGACTTAAAAAATTGTAAAGATTAAATTGTTATCGCCCAAATGGCGAGCGGAGATCCCACTGGTCGCTTAAGCAAAGTACTAACATTATCAGCCTGACTTTAAATGGCTCTGGTGGACGTGGTTGTTTTGGGAATAGTCTACATCGTTGTTACGATATGAAAAATGCCTAAGACGAACAATACGATGAGCAATTTATAAAAACGAAAATGTCGCAATGAAGTTGACGAAAAAGAAGTTTAAATACTTTTTTCTTATGTATTTTTCAGCAAAGGACGTATAAAGGCATATGGTTCATCAAAACAATGAAATAATAATGTAAAGGTGATTGGAGGAAATTTTGTAGACAATAAATACCTAGTTAAGACCTTTATTTAGTTATACTATATTTTCTTATCGCCAATATTGAGAACCAGGTATTCATCAGCATACAGGTATTGCAGGTGTGTCAGCAAATTATTTATTATAATTACTAAATATTAACCCTTAAGACAATTGGATTCCTCTTACGTGGGACATTCAAAATTAAATAAAATTTATCATCACCGACGCAAATACGAAGAGAAATATTTCAAATTAAGTTACGAAAGAAGCAAAACGCACTTACAAGCAAAGCTTGACGAGGCGGAATATATTTTTCGGAACTAAATCCGGAATAGTAACAGTTAATCAAAGAATTCAGGATTTTGAATTAGACGATTCCCAAATTGAAATATTAAAAAATTTTATCGAGAATATTAGGTGACTATATCAAGAAATTTCTGATAAAACAATCGCGTCGTTCGATCTTAAAGTTGTTGTGAGGATTCTGCCTATTATGAATGATACAAACAAATTAGTTGACGCTATAGAACTTTACGAGTCAATGTTGATGATGCCGGTAAACCCTTACTAATAAAATTTGTGCTTAAAACATGATTTTCAACTGGTGCCAAATTCCGACTTGAATGTAACTATGAATCGGTAGATTCTTTTATCCTTGACATAAAAACGTATATTTCAGCCAAAAAATCTGATACCGCTATACAAGCAAAATTACTGCGCGCCAAACAAGGCGAAACATTTATTGAGGATTTTGGAAAATAACTTGAACCTCTTTGTAAATTTAACTATCCTCATGCCAACGGTGATAGTAGTTCGTATGATATTTTATTCATAGTCATAGTCCAGAATACTTAATTGTTCAAGAAAATTACATTTCTATTGACAAAGCGATCAATCTACGCGTCTATTAAGGTCAACTTACAAAGTTTAAAATAACAAAATAATAAAACCAATAGCAATAAAATTCTATGGAAGTAAAACACGTAAAAATATTTACATATAAATGAAACGTAGATTTATACAAATATCAAGACAACGCACATGCGTTTGTCAATTTATATTAAGATATTTTTAACGCTTAGATGAAACTGGGTATAATCAAATAGATTTTAAGTTAGTACCAAGATGGTTGTACATTTTCTTATTTTCGTACATTATTGAATTCTTAGCCAGAGCAGATTTAAGTTTAGGCATTGTTAGGTTCTGACTTTCATTTGCTTCAGTATTGTACCTATGTGACCTCACCTGATTGCATCCCGAAGTACTTTTCATGCATGAGGCAAACCGAATATTAATGAAAAAACAGCTATTAAAAGGTTTTTGAAACCAAAAATTAAGTACTATTATATCATTAAGAAAATTTGTACAGAATGAGATATTAATATTTTTACTTAAGCACAGAGAGCAATATCGTTGTTTTCAATATAAACCAACATATACCTGTTCCGGCCTATTCGTAAATATTTTTGGAAGTAATGGTATATTTCTAGTTTTTTGCCATTTTCTATTATTTTAAAACACTTTAATTTGTCTCGTCGGATATTGCCCTGTATGAGGCGGTCTAGGCCAGAAATAATCATAAACTTTTTTACAAATGTATAAACTGGAATATCTTTAAGCATCAAAATTAAGTTTCATCGATATCTTTCCGAGTTAAAAAGTATTAAATATTATTAACTAGCTTTTATTTAGAACTCCACTTCATCCAAAGGAATGTGCTCAACAACCAGCAAAATCCATAATATATTTTCCACCAGAGAAATAGATGAGCCATTTATGGCAAAATAATCGAATGCAAACTGTAAAAAATTGGTGCATACTGGAAGAATTTCAGATTAGTTCAGAACAATACGTTTGTGGTTTTGTTCAATAAAGGACGAAAGACCAACCTCTTAGCGTCTTTGCTGAATGGAATTAGGAACGAATTCTTAAAAAAGGCTAAATATTTGGAAGTGGACCTTGACCCCAAAACAAAACTGGAAGAGAATACAATGCAAGCAACAAAAAATATACCTGCTGGTATGTCTGGGAATCACAGGGATAATGAAATCGTTGCTCTGGAAATAACGTTCAGCCTTCTCTCAGTGCACCTATGCACACGGAAGGGAGCGCTACTAAGTGCACCAGGACAAAAAAGTCTAGAAAGCTGACTAGTCACCCCAAAATTGTGAGTCAAATATAAATAAAGGATGACCAAACCGACGAACACAATGATAGTAGCACGAAATTTCCAACACTCCTCTGAAGTGGCAATACAGGACCGCCAAAGTATAAAGGAAATGTTTCAGTAGCCAAAACAAGGCTCAGTGGACTAGTTCACAGGCATCAGCAATGGAAGAAGGAGTCGGCGCTGGAGTATTCGGACGGAAATATAAGCAATATATATATGCGCCACCCTATTTCGCTTTAAAAGCTCCAGCTTCATGCAATATTAACGTAAAATTTGTGTGCATAGGAATGCCTAAATTCTGTAAAATCATCCGGCGGTCGCCAACAAAGTTCACCTTAATGTATGTGTCTGGGCGTGAAGAAGTGGAAGCCAATCAAATAAATACCTGACTTACTCGCTAATGAGGACACACAGACACAATTGTATGAACTTGCACTGTTTTGGAGAAATTGGAGAGGGCAGGCGAAGAAACACCTTGAGCTAAAAACATGATCAAGAATGGGAAACATTAAAGATGAAAGGTGCCGGTTCTGCAATGTGACATGCGAAACTGCGGAACATAATACTATGCGTATACTTACTTCTAATCCGTCAACAGCTAACTCATTAATGGTGCAATTAGCAGTAAATACATAGATACATAGATCTAAAATTCTAAACACGACATTGGATAATCAAAAATAATCGGGCGTGCGAACTAGCACGATCATATCTATAATATAGATAACCTAATATACATATGCACGTGACCTCGCTTTGATTCCGTACTTACCACAACCGTAAAGGTATGCAGTACGCCGCTAACAGTACCGCTTAGCATACTGGTTAAGGACTGTTTAAACAGCGCCTGTCCCGTTTCGGTAAGGATGAAAACGGAGCGAGGTTACGCACCTACATTATGCATATTAGGTTGCCTATGTTACAGTTTACAGCTCGTAAACTCGATTGCTTTCGATTATCCGATGGCGTGCTTAGAATTTTTATTGGTTATATTTCTAAAAATTAGGCGCTGCACATTTCTATGACTTCAGAGATAATATTAAAGCATTAAAATAGTATAAGAAAACTTGTCCCACCCGGAAAATATCCAACTTTCAAAAGGTTTACATCTTACGGGGTAATACGAATTCAAAATATCCACAAGAGCCTTTTGTCACGATTAGTGAGCTCAGCTGCTAACAGTTATCAAGAACTTGCTGAGTTCGATTACTTGCAGCAGTTTACAATTCGCTAAACCGATTGATTGTTTAGACGTTTGAGAGTTTGATGGTAAAGGGTTGTTGCTTTAATTCTAAAACATAACTCATTCTCGATTAGAATAAGTTTAATTTAGAAAAACACCTATTTTCATCCACTAATATCATTGAAACTTAATTTTTTAATGTTGCTGGATAGGGGAGGAATGATTTCACCAAGTAGTAAATATTCTTTGCTTATATAGTACATTTAATATTAGATATCGATTGACTTTCAAGGATTTTACAATAATTCTAATATATTTTTCTATAATTTGTTGTATATACAATGCGATAATAAAATGCAAATATCCGGAAGACGGGTTGGGATAGTAAAGCTCCACCTACGAAGAATCTCAAAACTTTTTCACAAAATCCTTTATCTCATATTTAAAGAAGATGATACAACCTATAATTTATAATAATTTAGTAGGTTGAATTAACTTGGCAACAAATACAATAAAAAATGCGCCTGATGTTACAATGGCTGTACGGGGGAGTGTAAAGCATCCTGACTGCGAATTCAACAACCAAAATTTTCCACCACGTATAGGTTTTCAGTTATAAAATGTATCATATATTTTTATTTTATACAAACATTTGTATATAATATTTATGCATAAGTTTAAACCAAGAAGAAAAACAAGATATTTTAAGGATAACAGGATTTATTTACAAAAATACACATGAAAATACATTTATAGTAAGTCTTTTGTACATAACTTTTTTGCAAATGCTGACTTTCATTTATATTCCTGATCACTTTCTCTCATAAGAGACCAACAATAATTCCCCAGCATTGCTGGAAACTATCTGTCTTGGTACCGTTGCTCCATTGTTAGTATGTCCTGGTAGAACCTTCTTCCTTGCTCGTCATTAACCGCACCAAAATTTTCTGAGAAGAAATTTAAATGGGATTGCCAGAAGTGAATTTTAAGAGACATGCGACAGCCCATTTTGCAGTAGCTATCAAATAGTTCTTCTACAAGTTTTTCGTAGTTTTCTACTTTTTTGTTTGCTAAAAACTCCGAAACAATTCTTTTAAAATAACTCCACGCAGCTAATTCCACATCACTTAATTTTTGATCAAACAGTTGATCCCTTAGTATTTTTCTAATTTGTGGTCCAACAAATATTACTTCCTCAAGCTTAGCATCACTTAGTTTAATAAAAATGTGTTTAAGGTATTTATACCCATCTCTTTCTTTATCCAATGCTTTAACAAAACTTTTCATCAACCCCAGTTTAATGTGTGAAGAAGGTAACAAAACTTTCATGGGCTCAACAGGAGGTATATTCTTTACGTTAGCTTGTCCTGAAATTTATTGATCTCTTGGAAGTCATCCTTTTACTTGGTAATGGCTCTGTGTTGCTGTACTGTCCCAAAGACAAGGAAAACAGCAATCGTAAATCCAACCTGAAGCCTTAGTAGTAGTTCTATGACTTTTAGGTCACCACATATTTGCCACTTATAAGTATCACAGCTTATTGCATTTAGAATAAGTTCGTATGTTTCGTTCATGTCAACTGCATGTGCAAGAGAAATAGAGGGTCTTTTATTGCCATTATGGAGCAGAACTGCTTTTAAACATATTCTAGAAGAATCTATTAACAAGCGCCATTCATCCTAAGTAAGCCTAAAATCCTAAGTTTTCCATAACACTATTTATAAACACACACTTTATCATGGATAGTAAAAAACGAAGGTAGCTCCTGGTTACGGTTCTCTAATATTGTAACTTTGGCTCCAGTGGCTAGTAAATTCCTTTGTTGTAGTCTAGAACCTAATACTTCAGCGTGCTCTTTGCACAAGTGTAGGCCCCGAAATAGATCAATTAATGCAGCTTGGTCGATTAAATGGGGTGCTTTTCCTTCACTTTCGGGAAAATAAGAATCGTCCTTGTCTCATACATTATCGGGTTCTGCCGTATGTTACACATTTCTTAATCTTCCTTCCAAGTTGCCAGGGGCGCTGAAACTAGTAAACCTTCTTCATGAAGAACCCGTTTTATTGCTTAGGGAGTATCCGGATATTCAATATTATGTTTGCTCTTTCTTCAAAAACCAGACGCTTTTGTCATGCAAAAGTAACAGTCGTTAAAATGATTTGTTGGTTCTCACCGAATCATTGGAACTGCAAAAGCATAGAAGAGCGTTTGCTATTTAACCGGTTACTTAGGTTTGCTACACAGGTTTGACAACATATGTGAAGAGCCCAGTCCCGATCTTGATCGCCAACGGCACATCCAAAATACTTATGATGAGCTCCTTTGGTCATTTTGTTAATTGTCCTTTTTTGCGATTTAGGGGTAAACTGACCACATATATAGCAAAAACTATCCGCGGGGTTAACACAGCCATGCTTCTGTACTTTAACTATTTTTGTACTGTCGCGTACGTCGGTTGACAGATGTGATACTACGTTTACAGGCGTCAACTAACTTTATTCAACACAAAGATAATACTAATATAAGACTCTTACCATTGGCTTGTTCGCCCACTTCGCTGCTCCATCTACTAAGGACCACTACTCGTGCTAATCCAATACTGATGATCCGACGGCCGGCCAGCTGCTTTTATAGCCTTCAGAACCCCTGCATTTTCTAAAAATATCGGGTATCGGAAGTTCGAGAAGCGACGGCTGAATTCTGTTATACAGAGGCCATCTATAAGTATATTCTGCTACGTGAACGCAAAATGAAATTTGGAATTGGGTTTATATGGGTACTTCCGTTATTTTAAGCCCTAGAGGGTTGATACTTCATGGTTGAGGCACAGATAACCTAATACAGATACGTAAGTAAGCGGCAGCCTCGTATTCAACCCTCGTAAAAACCACGCCCCTAAGAAAGAGCCGGCTCCTTGTCGTATAGTACGGGTATCAGTTTAGTGCTAGCGACTATCGGTGCAACACGATCGATAATAAACTGTTGAGTGTAGTACGTGTGCCTATGTTATTTTGGTTATTATTTTAATAAGATGCCTGGACATAAGTGTGTTTATTTGCATTGTTTTACCAGAAGCGGTGGACAAAAGACACTTTTTGGCTTTCCAAAAGATAGTTTAAGGTAAGATATTCCTATAACGTATTTTTGATCTATTTCTTGTTTGAAAAGATGAATCAACTAACATAATAACCAGTGTTATGTAGGTTTCATTTTTTTAAATTATTAAAAATATAGGTATAATAGGATCACAATTATTGAAATCGAAAACTATTAAATTTGTAGGTCTGCAATCTGGGCTAAAGCAGTAGAAAGAGAAGATCTGTTTTCCAGGGCTTAGATTACCAGATAGACTTTTTGGAAGAGATGATAATATTTTTGCAAAACATAAAAATTTACGATATAAATAACAAGGATGTAACCTCCAAATGTAAATTTATTAAATGCTGGATGGTAACAATCAGGGCAATACAGATTCTTTGGCAACGGCTTTCTAAGGCAGGTTTTAAATATCTAAAAACTAGGAGAGTTAATCAAGACTGTTTAGAGAATTATTTCGGAAATGTTAGACAGCAAGGTGGCAATTCGCTCAACCCAACGCCGATTCAGTTTAAAAGGGCTTTTAGAAAGTTGTTTTGCCAAAGTTTTTTGCATTCCGAACATATGAATTGTGAGGACGATTTAGGTGTTCTTCTAACACAATTAAAATGTACTAATACTGTTGTTTATGAGACAAAAAGTGCAGACAAAAAAGGCTCCTCAAGCAATAACTCTGCCTGATTATGACTATAGGACTGAAAGCATGACAACACAAAATCCGTTCGTTTATGTTTGTGGCTATTTAATAAGTAAAGTTTTACGAATACATTCATGCGATATTTGTATCCAATTTTCCAAACAGTCTCAGGCTCTAGACGAAAATAAAATATTTTTACAATTACAACAAGCTTATGGGGACAAAGAAGGCATTTTTGGAAGCTTAAAATCACCAAGTGAAGAATTTATTCATTATATTTATAAATTGGAAAATATATTCTTAAAATTTTTTGATGATGTTTCAAATAATGAAGGAATTTCCCATTTTTTTCTTAACCAAATGAGCAAAATCACTTTTGTTCATCCATGTAGAAACTTTCCCATTATATATATTGTTAAATTATTTGTTAGATTAAAGATATTTTATACGTTAAAATATGCAAATCGTAATATATAGTTAAAAAAAACAGATAAAACGAAGCGAAAAATAAAAATATTCAGTCATTTGTAATATTAACATTTTTTGTTTATTATGTCTAAATAAGTATTTTCGTTGTCAATTCATGAGGTTTTATTTAAATTAGTTCAATGCAATAACAATCAAAATGTATGTAGTATAACAATATAAAAACATTCCATATTTTGAACACATTGGTGCGGTTAATCTTTCTCCTGAGACATCCCGAATATATAAATGCATTGATGCGGCCAGCACGTGTCCATAAAATCTAGTGCGGATCGCTAAATCGCCGCTCCTACGTATCTGTATTAGGTGATCTGTGGTTGAGGTATCATCCCTAGACACTTCCACTTAAGGGAAAACGTAAATTTGGCACCGTCGCGCTCCGGTATATTACAAATTACTTTTTATAATAATATGATTAAAATACTCATTAAATATTAATATTTGCTAAAAACAACCATAACTCAAAAATCTTACGTGTTAGGAAGTTTTTACCATCATTTAGCTATCAGAAATTAACAAAAAACTACCTTTTACATTACAGTTGCAATTTGGCTGTAAACTAGTGTTATTTTCCGATAATTGCTAAAAAATCTTATAATCCAGTAACATTTTGCTAAGAGCTCAATCTCTCTATTATGATTTCTACTATCGTCTGCGACTCGATGGCCCTCTAGTAATGGAACATCCTTCTTTTTTCGGAAAAGTAAACATTCGAATATTATTTTTAGTTTAAAAGATATTCGGGTTTTAAAGCAATATTGTTTTTAAATAAAACGCCAATAAAATGGATGATATTATATTCTATTAAGAAATTAAATTTTAGTTCAATGATATTCTTAGGTTGTGTTTCTTTAATAAGTTTAAAAAAATAATTTTAGCACCTTACCTTATTCCCAATATTTGCGTTTAACAAAATGAGTATTTTTAAATTTTTCCGAGTGTCAACCATAATAACAACAGAAATTAAGAAAGAGTTTCATAGTGCCTTCAACAAATATTTCTTTAGTATCGATATAGGATATAGAAAGAGGATTCGTTTGGGAAAGTAAATATTTTAACGTTTCAAGTAAAGACAATATTTAGGTAGTTACTTTTTTACTTTCTTGCTGATAAACTTTAATTCAAAGATTTATCTATGAATACAGAATTATAATACGTATTTTTTTTTCGAACTTTTCGATTTAAAATTTTATTCATTGCAATTTCTCATACTACTTTTATCTCGAAGAAGCAAACAGTGGGTAAATATGTTGCTTTGTTTACTAAAACTTTTCTATTACTATAAAATATGAAGATGATTACTCTATACAATTCAAAATAAAAACACACAACTATTAAGTACCAAACTATGTAATATATTTATGTGGCTAAAACGGTAACAATTTTACTTTTGGTCTCTATACTTTTTGGTAAACTTACCTATGTTTAGTTTACTTTTATATATGTGTTATGTACAGTTATTTTTTATATTTGCGTACTCACCACCTATATAAGTGACAGAAAAACTTTAAATACAAAAGTTGCATAATTTTTCCCGTGTTATCTTTTGGCCCTGTAAAAAAACATAGGCTCATCGCAAAGTTGAGAAACAATTGCAAGTTTTCTTTTTTAAATAGGACACTATATATATTTTTTCATCACAGCGACCGACCTCTTTCTCCTGATTTCCAAAATATATAATATGTAACATTTAGTTCAGACGCTATTGAAATATTTCAGTTTACAATTCTGCAACATTGAAGTGAAGATAATCGAGTTGTCGCGGCGTTCCTCATACTTTAGCGTAACATATTTGTCGCTTTACCTTAAATTGATACATTCAGTAAGGAATGACCGGCTGATAACCCTGACCAAAGTCTGTTGCATATTTTTCTATGAAGATTTTTAAAAAATCGAATTCATTATGGCAAACCTCAAAATATACAAGTGATGAGACAATGAACAAAATATATTCAACAGTAATATACCGATAGAGGAGGCGTCTTATCGGTAACACCGATGTTTTTAACAAGAAATCGATTTTCTGACAAATTTTTACGAAATGTAATTTTTACTTATAATCTGACATGATCCCGAGAGCTTTAGCTCGAGGGTCTTATCTTTGATTATAAGTAAAAATTACATTGAGTGAAAATTTTCTTGGAAAATCGAGTTTCGAGTGAAAAACGAAGGTATGAAGATAAGAAACCGCCTCTAGAGGTGTATTTTATTGGATAATTTACTGAACATAAAAATGAAGGCCGTCTGATAAAGGTAAATATACAAGTTAGAGGTGTTACTAATTTTTTATTTAAGTAAAAAAGCTACAAGCGTCTTTTCGAAAGCGTCTTTTCGAGCTAGCGGTAGTCTTATCGGGTAAGACGACCGTTACCAAGGTGGTTGCTATGAAAATGAGCGTTTTGATTGGTTCAATAAAAGTGAGGTGAATTATCATGCTCAATACAGATCAAATATTAGAAAATGTGACAGAAGTCGTGGCGGATATACAGAAAATAAGTAGTCATTTACTCCACTTCATATCATAAATTATAAAATATAAATATTAATTTAAAGTAAAGCGACAAATATGTCACGTTAAACATATACCGGGTGATGCATGGCTTAGTTGAACATCGGAAATCCCATGTAATTTTTGAGGTGGCTAAATATTGGCTCCCCTGTACATTTCAGAAAAAAATTGTATTATAATTTTTTGAAGAGGCTGATATAATAAACCAATGTGCCTAGTTTAAAAAAGTTTAATAAGCCCATCCCAACTTATTCAATTAAAATGTGATGGTAAAATTATGAAATTTTCATAGTTTACGTAGAAAAGCAAACACTAGCAAATTATTATTTGGCATTGGCAAAACGAAAAGTAGCGTCTGTAACATTTTCATTGAACGCGCTTTAATTACAACTAAATATGAGCTAGTAAGTAAGTAACTATGCTTAAGTACTATTACACAGGAAACAGTTTAAGAGCAGTTTCTAAAATGTTTTCAGTTCAATTCCCTGATAAGCCTATCCCTTCCATTTTATTAATTAAAAATATCATTAGTAAATTTGAGTCCAACGGCACTGTAGTAAATAACTGTAAATGTTTAACTCAGAATGTCAATAGAGCTGAAAAAGGGATAATAGAGATTTTGATATTTTACTGCACGAGAGGAAAATAAAATGATTAGCACGAGGATTCTTGGGCAAGCCGTAGGAAAACATTAAACCACAGGGTTGCGCACTTTACAAAAACATACATATTTTCCTTACAAGTATAGAAAATCTCAAGAGCTATGGCAAGGTGACAAAGAACGGAGAATAGTATTCGGTTTTGAGGTAATGGAAAGAGCAAACAATAATAGGGATTTTTTGAGAAATATTTCTTTTACCGATGAATGTACATTCACCCTCAACAACGAACCAAATGTTCAAAATTGCCGGTATTGGAGCCAAGAAAATGAACATGGTCTTGTTCATACACGGACGCAATATCTACAAAAAGTAAATGTTTGGGCGGGAATTGTAGGACATAACATTATTGGACCATAGAAGGCAACCTGACAGCAGTAACCTATTTGGACTTACTACAAAATCGAATTGAATCCGCACTAGAAGAAGTTGTACTCGAAAATCAGGAGATCTGGTATCAAATGGACGGTTGTCCTGCCCATAATTCTCTCATGGATAGGGAATACTTGCAAAAATTTTTTAACGGAAATATTATTAGCCCACGGTATCTAAGCCTTTGGCCAGCCAGGTCTCCGACCTTTCGCCAAACGATTTCTATCTGTGGGGTCACTTAAAAAATTTTATTTATAAAGATGTAAAATTCGAAAATCTAGATCAGCTAAAAAACTGTATTTCGTTGGAATGTGACCGAATTGGTCAATATCAACTTACCTAGTAATGTTAGAAATGAATTTTATGATCGGTTAGGATATTGTGTACCTGTTAATAGAGGGTTGTTTGAACATTTAATTAATTAATGTTTTTGTGAAAATCTGAAGTCTGTTAACATGTTATGTTAAAATAAAGGCTTAATAAGAAAAACCCCCCCGCCTTTCCGTTCATTAGAGATCCATCGGTGAAGATGTGCTCGAAACCAATCCATTTTGTACTTAACTGTTGATTGAAATTTTTTCTGTATGCTGATGCTAGATCTAATAAATTTTCCATTGTAAAGTCTATTTTTGGAGGGCTGTTGTAAGATTCGTATTCTGGTTTAAAGTAGGGAATGATGTCTGTCTGGTGTACATTGTCTTTTATTTGTGTGATCCAGCTATAACTTTCTACTAGGAGTGGTGACTTTTTCTTGTTCCAATATCTGTTTGTATAGACTAGAGTTGAGGGATCATTGACTTTTTTAATTAAGGTGCTGTCTTTTGCTATCTGTTTTAGCAAAAATTTATCGCTAAGTAACCTTCTTCTTAGATTTAGTGGGGGTTCCGACGTTTCCATTTCTGTTACATTAGTTGGAGTACTTTTCAGGTAGCCTACGCTCAGTCTTAGGCATTTATTTTTTATTGAGTCAATTTTTTTCAAATGTGTAGTGGCTGCTGATCCGTAAAAAGTGCTGCCGTAATCCATGATTGATTTTATTAAAGATCTGTAAAATAATAAACAGATATTAGGGTCCGCTCCCCATTTATGACTGCAGAAGGCTCGAAGGACATTTATTCCATTTTCGGTGCGTTTAATGATATGATTTATGTGTTCTTTCCATAATAATTTTTTGTCTATATGCATTCCTAGGTACTTAATGGATGTCTTGTATGGAATGTTCATATCAGCCAACCTAATAAACCAAATAAAACTTCAATATATACGGCAGAATTAGTGGCACTAAGAACAGCAATGGAATATTGTCTGAACTACCAAGGAAAAAAAAAATTTGTTGTATTTTCAGACTGTAAAAGCGCCTTGCAAAAAATTCAAAACTGCACGACCACAGGCACATTAAATTACCTAGTTTATGATATTATGCAACTAAATAAAACTATTGTAGACGATCATAAAGTTATTTACTTGGTGTGGATTAAAGGACATGCTGGAATCGCCGCAAATGAAATAGTCGATCAGTTGGCCAAACAAGCAACAGAAGATGGAGATGCGCCTGCGTTGTTTAAAATACCATTTTCCGATCTATTTGTGGATGCAAAAAATAAACTATTAGAATCATGGTTAGCACAATACCAACAATCGACCACAGGAATACATTTTAAATCGTTAGACATTAAATACAAAAAACAACCTTGGTTTCACTCAGAGAGAAATAGGGACTTTATAAAAACTATTTGTAGACTTAGGAGTTTTCATGCTATGTACCCGGCTCACATGAACAGGATAGAACTTAAAGCCAATAGTAACTGTGAATGCGGGGAAATAGGAGAGATACAACATTGTGTCTTATAGGCCAGAGCACTTATAAATTTTTATATGGTTGACCCGGAACAAATTAATATAAAGATTAGACTGATGGCAAACGTTAGTGTTTAGAACACTGATTAACATACTAAAAGTCCCCATAGCTCCACCTTGCATAACAGCCTTAATTTTAGGCCGCCATCTTGAATTTTAGCATTTTTTTTAAATTTTTTACTATAACATTAAAACCAGGCCGAATTTCGGAAAATGATAAGATAGCAATTTTGTTTAAAACTAAATTGTGCATGTTCTAATACTAAAATTATTATTTTAGGTTATGTGATAACAGAGATACAGGTATTTCAATTAAAATCGTACCGAAAAATTTCAATTTTTTTCTCTTTTTTATAACTATATTGTAAATTTATATTATGGAGGCGCAACAATAATTAACCTGCCGCTTTTTTTCCTATAAAAGCAGAACAGGAAAGCTATGGTGTCAATATTGGGATCAGGTTGAGCTCGTAAGAATGTTTGTTTTTGCAGAACGAACAACAAATTTTGATTTACATTACATTTTTCCATGCAGCTGGCCATCTGCCTTATGCAAAATCATCTCGTTTATATCTTCAACAAATGTTATCGCTAAAAGACCATGCTTTCAGCGAAGAAGTAAATAGATTTTACAAATATTTTGCGCTACGAAGAACTAACGAGAAATTCTGGTCAGCTGTGTGGTCTGATATGACCATTGAACAAACATTGATGAGGTCTTTAAAAACTCAGGGGGGTTTAATTCATGGGCGAGGATTGTCAGAAAATACTTTAGCTAAGTGGGTGCTGTCTATGCCACAATGTAATAAATTTTGTGATGCGTTGGAAGAATTTTCAGGAAGTAAAACAATTTATTCTGAGCAACATGTAGAACTTAGACCATCTCGTATTGACCGCGACTCTAGAGACCTGGATCGTATATCTGAATGGCTAAGATCACATAGTCCTTTTGAAACCGAGGCGGACGAGTTAGTTTCACTATCAACTGGTATCATTGCGTCAGCTAATGTCAACTGTGATCGAGCCGAGGAAATAGGAAAAAAAATAAGTGAGCAGATGATAGGAGTATGTTTTGCTGATTTAAAACTAAAAAGAAATGACAAAGTCAAAACCCTTGCCTATTGTGATAAAAAAATTAAAGTTTACAATCAAACGTCTCCTGTAAACCCAAACCAACTTTTTAACAGAATTATATGCGTCTGCAAATCTGAAAATAATTTAAAAGAGTGTTTTAATCATGAACTGTCGCCATACAATCCTTCACTTTTTGAAAATGCCTCATTAAGAAAAACAAACAAAGCGGCTCTCTTTGCCTTTATGGACAAACAATCTCCTCCCACAGATACGATACCAGAAAACACTATTTTTGTTATAGACGGCGGACATCTATTACACAAAGTTGTCTGGCAATTTCCTTCTACATATGGCAGCGTCTTCTCTCAATACCTTAGATATGTCGAGTATCATTACGGCACAAATTGCACAATTGTTTTTGATGGCTATGAAACAGTGACCACTAAAAACCAAGAGCAATTACGTCGTCATCCAAAAACCTGTGCCGATATATCCATTGCCGATTCTGCGGTTTTAACCACTTCTCAAGAAAAGTTTTTAAGTAACCCTCGCAATAAACAAAATTTTATACGTGCCCTAATATCAAAACTTCAGGCTGCTCAAATACCCACAATTCAAGCTGAAGGTGATGCTGATACTAAAATTGTAGAAACAACGATAGCCTTAGAGGAAAATAATAGTTCTGTAACATTGGTTGGAGAAGACACAGACTTACTCGTTCTTTTAATTCATTTTGGTAAAAATTGGGGAATTTTTATGATGCGACCCGGTAGACAATCGAAACCAGACCGAATTACAGACATAGACAAATTACAAAATAAATTAGGCGAAAACATAAAAGATCACATACTATTCTTACATGCGGCAACAGGTACTGATACAACCGCTTGTCTTTACAAACAAGGGAAGATTAAGGCCCTTAGAGTTATTCAAAACGAAGGGGTGGCTAGGTTGGTGGGAGTTTTTAAAGATTCTTCAGCTAATAGATTCGATATTGTAAAAAATGGAGAATCATTTTTAATGACATTGTATGGGAAAAGCAAGTGTGCTAAGTCGTTAAACGATATGCGACTTTATAAATATAATACTCTAACAGCACGTCAAAATCTTTGTAGTAACTTTGAAGTTGCAGTACTTCCCACTACTTCGAATTCGTCTAAGTATCATTTTCTTAGGGTATACTTACAAGTACAAGAATGGTTGGGCCACAAACTAGATCCAAAAGAGTGGGGGTGGGTTGCAAAAAATAATATTCTCTTTCCTCAAACAACAACAGATCCGATTGCTCCTAGTTTTATTTTAAAATTAATTTACTGCAACTGTAAGAGTGATTGTGGACATTATTGCTCATGCAGAAAATCGAACGTTTATTGTTCCAATCTCTGCAGTACTTGTAACGGTAATGCTTGGGGCAATATTCCTCATTTTAACGAAAATGATCTAGAAAGTGATGAAGAAGCTTAAATAGTTGGGGCTATTTTTAGAGCCATATTTTATTATTAGTTTTTAGTTTGTCATAATTAACCTTTTTGTCGTAGCAATATTGTCAGAATAAACACTTTCATAAATACACCCTGTATGGAAGAAATTGTATCTATAAACTATGTAAATTTTAGTGTTCTTTATCAATATCTATGCACATTGCCATTTTTCTTTGATTTAAGTATACAGTATAGCATCTGTACCTATGTAAGATTAAATACAAATTTATTTTGTTATTTTTTTACTTAATTTTTTTTCATCGGCCAATAAGTAGTAAGAATAAATATGCGGCGATCTGAAAGTAACTTCGTCTAATGTGATTTTTTGTTATCTTTATTTTTCCCCTCTTGAATTTTTTTTATATGTGGAGTGGTTTTTGAGTTATTGAGGTTTATATTGAAAAAGTACCAAAAATCAAGATGGCGACCTTAATTTGAGGGTGTTATGCAAAACGGAGGGATGGGGACTTTTAGTATGTTAATCAGGGCATTAAACACTACCACTTGCCACTAGTCTCATCTTTATATTAATTTGTTCCGGGTCAAGTCGTAAGTGCATTGGCCTATTAGAATGTCAGTTAAAACAAAATGAAATGAATGTATTTTTTGACAATATAAAAACTCAGGTTTCATGGTCTGTGAATCTAAAATACTTACTAGCCATTGAAAATTTCCATATTTACAGGTTAATATACGGTCACATCAAAAGACTCAACTTACAACTTTAGTCCATTGGTAGAGGTAAAAAACCAAGTATATACTTAGTTTAGTTATTATATTAGGTGTTTTGAAAATAAATAAATAAATAAAAAAAAAATTATAAATTAAAAAAAAAGGGGGAAAATAAATGGAAAAAAAAGCAAGAAAAAAAAAGAAAAAAAAAAGAAAAGAAAAAGAAAGAAAAAAAAAAGAGAAGAAGGAAAAAAAAGAAGCAAAAAAGAATGCTCATAAAATATATATTAAGATAAAAATTACATTTAGCGAAGTTACACATAGCCTGACATAGAGTTGTAAAAAATGGGTGAATAGGTTAGAATAATCCTTAGAAGAAATTAATTCCTAAGTAGAGTACGTAATTGACTCTCTGACGTGACTGCCTTTAACATATTTGTAACAGTGTATTAGCAAAGACTAAACAAGACAAAGCTGGCCAGTTGGTTTAAACCAGTGCCAAAAAACTCAGATACACACACACACATAAGAAAAACATAATGGTGCCTTTTAATTTGGATGTATGATTGTAAGATTTACGTTAATTTTTGACAATAGCGTCATAGAAATTATTTGCTGATGTTTGCTGTATTACCTAAACCATGAAAATTTCGTAATTTTGCCATCACATTTATTTTAATGCATAAGTTAGAATTGGCTTATTAAAATCTATTCAAATTTAGCACATGGGTTAATTATATCGGCCTCTTCAAAAAACTATAATACAATTTTTCTCTAGAATGTACAGGGGAGCCAATATTTAGCCACCTCAAAATTTACGTGAGATTTCCTATGTTGTCCGTTTAAAAAAAGAAAAATTGCAATTGTTTTTCAACCTTGCGATGCCAGTATGCTTTTTTCGACAAATTTAGAAGATAGCACTGGAGAAATGATGCAACTTTTGTGCTAAAACATTTTTGCTGTCACTTATATTAACCCCTGTGGGTGGGTGCACAAATATAAAAAATAACCCTGTACAAGTGTACATATTCAAACAACAAAATTTTGCCTAACATAGTTAAGAGAACTGTATTATATAATCATTCTGGATCTTTCTCCATAACAAGGACCTTAAGATCGTTCAAATTAAAACCGAAACGTAAGCAAAATAAACGGTGGTTTCTTTTTAACAATATATCTCAACCAACATAATACAAGAAAATGAACATGTATGGAATATCTTGCAATCCGGTGATTTGTTTCACGTGATACATTTTTTATTTAAAAGTGCATGAATTGCAAAAATACGAATTGCTGTTATTCAGTACAATTTCAGTTGACCATTATTATAGCAGGTAGCGAATGTGAAAAAGAAATCCATTCAAGCGTGTAGCTGAGAATTTCCAAAAAGTTTTTTTTTGGACCAAGACCAAATTCCACTTAACCCTCTACCCCCCGGTCTGGAGGCTAAGTCCAAGAAAGTTTTAAATTGTTTTGAATTTTATTCTCACTTCAAAAAGATATGAACAGGGTCTTCCAACGAGGACTGAACAGGGGCTCATTTTTGAGCTTCCTTGTATTTAAAGAAAAATCCAAAATAGCCAATCGATGTTCTTTTTCCTGCAGAATTCAAAAATGAAACCAAAAATTTATTTGAACCAGAAACAAAAGAGTTACGCTATGGATAAGGTGTTTTTTAAATGGAACATAGCTTTTTTTATACGATTTTTGGAACGAGTGATTTTTTTTTTGTCCGTTCTGATTAAAATATTTAATATTGTGACAGCTATTTTTATTAAATTTTAATGTTTTATCCAGTATAATTTAACTTTAACCTGTTTGAAACATACACTAGGTAATAAAGGTATAATCATCTTTGAATCCTTTAAAGTCAAAAAATTTGACAAATTTACTATAATATTGCCGAAATGAAATATTCATTAGATGAGAGATTGAAGATTGTTATCTTGTTCTACAAATGCCAAGAAAATGCAAGAGAAGCAAGGAGAAGATTTATTGCAAATTTTCACAGAAATATATCCGTCAATACTATTCTAGGGATAAAGAACCTATTTGAGGAAAATAAAACATTACATGACAGAAAAAGAAATCCAGAAAGGAATAGAAATCGAGACTGTGCCATTGTGAATTATTTTCGACTGAATCCAACCAAATCAATTTCGGACGCAGTTCGGGACGTTCAATACGGCGGCGGTGTAGGACGCAGAAGAGTTACCCAAGGAACTGTTCACAAGACTTTAAGAAATCATAAATTTAAGTCTTATCATATCCTTCCACTTCAACATCTAACACCGGCACAAAAAGAACTTCGCTTCCAATTTGTTTCCCAAATTGTGATTCGGAAAAAAAACGAAGACCCTAATTTATTCAGAAATATCTTATGGACTGACGAAGCCACATTCATAACATCGGGGGTTTTCAATAGACATGATAATCATCACTGGGCCGTTGGAAATCCAAGAAAATTTCAGACAATTAAATTTCAAGGAAGGACTTCAATCCATGTTTGTTGTGGCATAAAAAATAATAGAATTTTGGGACCAATATTTTTTAACGGGATTTTAAATGGACAGAGATACTACGAGTTCTTAGAAAACGAAATTGAGAACTTTTTGGAAGATTTACCATTGGAAAAATATCAAAATTTAATTTGGCAACATGATGGGGCCCTTCCGCATGCCGTGCGTGAGGTTACTCAATATTTAAACGAACGCCATGAAGAATGGATTGGTAGAAATGGAACCTATGCTTGGCCACCCAATAGTCCCGATTTGTCAATATTAGACACATTTCTTTGGGGCCCTTTAAAGAACGTGGTATACAGGCAGCGAAACCACGATATTGAAGAGATCATGCAGAAAATTGTGAATGAAATAAATCGCCTTAACCAGGAAAATCACAGTATAACAGCAAGTTTGGAAAGGCTACAAAGAGGTTATCGCACATGTTTCGAGAACAACGGAGGTCACATTGAACAATTAAATTATTAATGTTTTTTTTTTTAAATTAGTATAGAGTTGGATTTCTTTTTCTGTCATGTAATGTTTTATTTTCCTCAAATAGGTTCTTTATCCTTAGAATAGTATTGACGGATATATTTCTGTGAAAATTTGCAATAAATCTTCTCCTTGCTTCTCTTGCATTTTCTTGGCATTGGTAGAACAAGATAACAATCTGCAATCTCTCATCTAATGAAAATTTCATTTCGGCAATATTAAGCTGGATTTATAAACTCGAAAAGTTGGTGAGGTTGAAGTTATGGTCAAGTTGTGAGGTTAGATATTCCGAATTCCGAGAATAAAAATTGATTATCTCGAACTACCCGGGAAGTTTTCGAACCTTACATGAGCTTTACATGAACAACATGAACGAGTGTATAAATAGAACTGAGGGTTCCCTTTAGTTTAAATTGAACTCCTATTGCCAACACCAACTGAACCTCAACCTCGCCAACTTTTCGAGTTTATAAATCCACCTTTTATAGTAAATTTGTCAAATTTTTTGACTTTGAAGGATTCAAAGGTGTTTATACAACCACTTATGTTTTAAATAGGCATCATTGCTATACTGCCGTTTATAGCTTTTGCTACGATTTTACCCGCAAACTAAATATTTTTTACATGTAAGTTTTTGGAACTTAGTCTCGCCTCATTTAAATTCACCCTCCATTTTCTCGCAAAAACCGGCGACAAGTTAAACAATTGACAAGAAAAAAATATGAATATTAGCCCGATGATACGACTAATCAGAACTGAAACAATTTGCTGCACTGAACCCAATATAATAGAATTGGGACAAACCCGACAGTATATATTAAATGTAAAAAATGGAGACAACCACTATACACAAAAGAGGCCTACAAAACATCCTTCTAGGAAAATCAAAATTATTTTAATGCGTCATACTTATCATTGTCAAGACAAGCCACTATGACTAAGCCCTGATGATGGTCTGTTAGACCGAAATGCGTAGTTTTTTCAATTATATATTTTTCTAAAAAAAGAAGGAAGGTATGGTTTTATTTGTTACCCCCTGTCCCACTTAAAAATGTCCATTCTAGATGGCAGCTACGACTTCGTTTTGAACCTCTTTTAAGTCTTGTGGTGCTATCAGTACTCGGCGGATGCATAGAATAGGAATGGGCGGATGGCTTGATCGTGTCTACAGTTTATTGGGCCATACTCGGTAGTATACTTCGGGCATTTGGTTTAGAATTAGTTTAGTTCCGGTATCGATATCGATATAAAAATTATAATTATAATACGATTTAAAATAAATATATAAACCGGTATTAACTGATGATTTTGGTTATTTGGTTTTAAAGGTTTGTGCTTCTGTAGCTTTGCAGCCCCTGGAAGACTATATGCCATGAATTACTATATGGTTTTCTAGGTATGGTGTACGAGGTGCGCCGTGGATTTGGTAACTTCTTACCTTTCAGGTTGTTCGCAAGCAGTTGTGGTTAATTGTAACGATTTTTTATTGGGTATGGTATTTCGCAGGGTTCCATTTTCTGTTCTTTATTATTTTTTCATAGGACGCAATAACATTTCTTAATAATATTTTACCAAATGGCAAAACTGTATGCTTTGGCGACGATGCTAATTACCTTGTTATTAAGAAAGACTTGATCAGTATAAAAAATACAGCCAAAAGGATTTACGAGGGAGCAATATATTGGCTTAAGAAAAACAAACTCTCTTCAAATAAAAGCAAAACGATGATTGTAACATTTTCCTGCTCTAGGACGACGCAACACGTTGTAACTTTATTTGATATTGACTCCCCTAATTCCGTTACCCCCTCGAAAACTGCTCCATTACTTGGAATCAGATTGATAATATTTGCCTCAAATTACGTCGAAATTGTTATCTACCGCGCTTTAAGTCTAAGCATTGTAGCAATGACATTCTAATAATGTCTTTATTTTATGCTTGTGTTCACTCATATATACGATACGGGGTTTTGAACTGGGGGGCGTTGGAGTGTCAATCGTGTTTTCCTGTTTCAAAAATATACTGTTAAAATCTTAGGTGGACTAACTTGTCGTGAGTAATGTAGACAAACGTTTTAAAATCTGTTAATCCTGACAATAGCGGGTACCTACATCTTAGAAATATGTTCCGACGTTTACCTTAATCGAAGAACTTTTGAATCAATCTACAGCGATCAACGGTATGATACAAGGACGAGTGATTTACTGCTTCCTGGCATATATCGAATAGTCCTTTATCGGAGAAATGTAGTATTTGGTGAGTGTCGATTTTATAAGAACTTTGAGTAACGACATGAACCTCAGGGGTTCTGAACCCGCCTCAGGCGTGTTCTAACAGGTGGTGAAATCAGCAATACACAAATGGTCCCTACAACAATATTTGAATCGGCGGACCACTACATCTAGCCAGAGACATGCAAGGGCTGCATTAAGAAACCCCTCAAAGAAATTAACAACTGATATGCTGCATCAAACAATATCGGAAGATATGTGGATCAAAAGAGGAGTCCGACAAGGTTGCGTCTTGTCTCCGCTCCTGTTTGATTTGTATTTGGAGTATATATTTAGAGAAGCACTAGAAGAAGTCCAAGGCGAAATCAGACTCAACGGGACAATAATAAAAACATTAGATAAAAGATCAGTTGGAAGACGCCAGAACTCATGGCTAATGGACCTCAGGAGATGGTTTGACCGCTCATCTACAGAAATCTTTTGGGCTGCAGTTTCCAAAACTGCAATTGCCATTTGGATCGCCAAACTTCGGAAGGAGACGGCGCCGGCGCAATAAGAAGAAGATGCTAGGATTGGCATTTACGCCGGACCCAAGGAATGCAGACTATGCGGTGAAGAGGAATAAATCGCCATGCACATCATTTACAACTGTGATGCGTTGGATCGCAGAAAACTGAACATATTTTGAGCAATTCAGCGTGGAGCTACTTTTCCACAGGAAAATCTTGGAAGGAAGCTACTGGAACCAACCAAAGAAACCGGACTTTTCTAACAAGACAGGGGAGCACAATAAGGCTGCAGTGCTAGGAAGATCAGGTTAACCTGACCCGCGCCTTTAACCAACCAACCAACCAAGGATGTTGGGTATTCCATTCCAAGCCTGTTGCAGACTATACTTCTTTGTACAAAATTCTAAAAATTGTACAAAACCTGTTAAAGTACAAATAACATTAAAACTGTACAAAATCTTAAACGCGAGACCAGAAATAGAAAACTTAATTGTCAGGCGTAACCATAGCAACTGAACCGGTATATTATCTACACTACGTTAATTTGCAGCTGAACGGAGTCTGATTCGTCGACAGCCGTGAGGCACTATTCCAAAAGGTACACGGCTTGTGAATTACTCCAAATCTCCTGAGGAATTATTCCATATGATTTGTGGGAATTACATCTGTTCCAACATAATTTTCAGAGGTTTTGTTTTCAAAATGGTGTTCGAGAAAAGTAATTTAGTTGCCGTGAAAGAAAAAAATATTTGAAACTTGACGCAGAACATAAATTTATAAAAAGTAAAACTGTACAATTTTTACTGCCAGTAACTAACACAAAATACACAAAATAATTAATGCTACTTTCGCTCTTGCTCTCATATTAAAGAATTCAGTTTCCGGTTAATATGGCGCAGTCCTCCTTTTCTGATTTAAAAATATTTCCTTCGCAAGCTTAATAGCAAAATAAGAATGTATATTCCGGCGCGGCTCTCATAATATCTACTTAGAGCGAAAAAGAAAAAATATTTCGTTGGTAACAGCACACGCTGGGCGCTTTTACCCTCCATTTTCACGGCCTAAGAGCGTAATTGAGTGATTATTTGCTCAGTTCATGGCTTTAATTACGCAAATCTTTGTCAAAATATTGACGCTTTATAGATTAAGATTAAAGCTTTTATGTGCGCCTACAGTAAAAAGCCACAGGAGGTGTTTTAATAAAATTTTCATCAAGGAAAAATTTATCTTGGTAATGTTCAATTTAAATTTTAACCAGGAAAAATTGTTTCTTCGCTGCTTTCAATTATTCAATCAGGTTCGGGTTGGGAAGTTAATTAAGCTAACCAAGATTACTGCCTTATTGATTTTAGGAGTTTCAAGTGCTTTTCTTTGTTCTGAAATAGAATTAGAATTTATACAATCAAAAGAAAATTATTTTTGTAATCTTTTAATATTCAGTTATGGTAAAATGGTTTGAGTATTCGTAATCAAGTATATTTATTTATATTTTGTATTCGAACGTTCTCGTTAAAACCTTTCAATTTATTTAAAAGGAAAAGGCTTTTATTTTTTATATTAGAGTTTTGACAGTAAGGCTACTTCTGAAGTAAAATAATTAACTGTACAATTATCTACAGAGTGATTCACGTCGAGCTCGTATTAGAAATTTTGAATAAACTACGGAAAATATCGATAGGTTCTCTTGAATTAATATATTGACATATTATCACTGCCTATATGGGAATTACACGTCAATTTTCAGATTTTAAATACAATATTGGTATATTTTATTTCATTTTTAGATTTTACATTCAATTTTAAGCAAATTTCTGCCTAAGATAATCAGTTTTTGATATATCTGCCCTTTTTTAATTATTTGACAAATCCATGATGAATAAAATAGTCCCTATACATGAATGTCACGTAGATATTTAAGAGAGTTATATTCAGGGTATCAACACTTAAGTTTTTTTTTTAGTTTATTTCGTTTTCTCGCATATTTTCAGAGATAATTGTTTCAAATTTGATAAACTCATTAGTTTTTGAAATCTCTACAACAAAAAGTCTAAATTGTCAAAGACTGTATACAGAGTGTTATATTTTTTGCTAGTAACACTTTTACTCTCCTGAACTTTTTTTTGGGATATCCTGTATAAATACTAATATCATATTTTGACTCCCCGTCCTTTTCTCATTTTTTTTTAAATCTCTATATTTCCATTGTATCTGTCATCGTTTTCTGGTTTATTTTTTTTTAGTTTAGAAACAACCAAAAATATTGCAAATTTAAAATACGAGGTCACCGGTAAATAAAAAAATTAACACGTGTGCCAATTTTCATTCAATTGTTTTTTTATTATCTGAATGTTTAAAAGAACAGACTTCTCGATGTTGTCAGATCAAAATTTCCCTAAAAATGGGGAAATATACATCGCCTTAATTCTGGCGTTACATTAAAAACTATAAAAATTATAAGAACTGCTGAAAATGACCTTTTCTTGCTAGGATGCGGGAATCAACTCTTTGTTTCCTAGACTAGACTGGCGAACTCTCTCGAATATCTCAGGTTTAGTTGCCGTGATAACATCAAATACTTAGACTACTGCTTAAATAAGCGAATGGTTTGGAAATCCAACGCTGACCAGCGCTTGAAAAAAGCGAATGGTCAGTTTGGTGCTATATATTCACTTCTAAACAGGAATAGCAGGATAGACACACGGAGAGAGACTAACTTGTACAAAACAATAACAAGACCGGCACTGACATACAGTGTGCCAACATGGTGCATTATGAAGAATACTCAAATGAAAAGACTTCAACGATTTGAAAACAAAGTTTCAAAAATTATTGCGGACGCACCTAGACATACGATGACATATGTACTGCACAATGACTTACGACTGCCGATATTAAATTAATTTTTTGATAAAATCATACCGAATTACTACGGATCAACAGATGTGTCGCAAGATGATCTGATTATAAGCTCCAACATTCAGTCTCCACAAGACAGTACATATAAATTACAAAAAGACTGGCTTCTACCAAAACCCGATTAATTTCGTCACAGCAACCTTCCAAATTTAATCAATTTAAGTAACAACTTAAATGCTGTCGACACACATTAATTATCTGAAGAATTATTTCCGAATCCAAAACATATCAAACGATGACAAGCCGAACAGCCGAACGAGGAAAGAAAAGAAGTTAAAGATTGGATTTAACTTAAGAAACGCACACATGCACACGATCTCATTATAATATCTGTTAATTTTAGGTTAATATGTTCAGAAATATACAGGGTGTTCCATTACAAAGCACTTGGTGTTTTTAAAGAAATTTACGATGTTTATTTGTTCAATTAAATAATTGAATTATTGTAATTTAAAGTTCTTTCTAGTACTTATAATGAAGGCTCTAGGGATAATCAATCAATCAATAATCAATATGCCAAATAACCCTGTACGTGAACGTATCCTCAAAATATTTTGTGATTTTCAGCAATATAGTCTTTTTTTACTAAACAAGACAGTACATATAAACTACACAAAGACTGGCTTCTACCAAAACCCGATTAATTTCGTCACAGCAACCTTCCAAATGTAATCAATTTAAGTAACAACTTAAATGCTGTCGACACACATTAATTATCTGAAGAATCATTTCCGAATCCAAAACATATCAAACGATGACAAGCCGAACAGCCGAACGAGGAAAGAAAAGAAGTTAAAGATTGGATTTAACTTAAGAAACGCACACATGCACACGATCTCATTATAATATCTGTTAATTTTAGGTTAATATGTTCAGAAATATACAGGGTGTTCCATTACAAAGCACTTGGTGTTTTTAAAGAAATTTACGATGTTTATTTGTTCAATTAAATAATTGAATTATTGTAATTTAAAGTTCTTTCTAGTACTTATAATGAAGGCTCTAGGGATAATTAATCAATCAATAATCAATATGCCAAATAACCCTGTACGTGAACGTATCCTCAAAATATTTTTTATTAAAATGTTTTTGAAAATATTAATCTGTTCTTTCTTTTTAAAATTTTAAGACATATTCGCAGGATCACTTTTAACAGGAAAGTCAATTTTATCTTACAAAGCGAATTATTGTCTTAAATGAACGAATCTCCTGGATAGCTATGTCTCGAAAGAAACTGTGTATCATATTATTATATGTTATGTAAGCAATTTTTATGTGTTGGAGGGATCACGAAAAAATGAACTCAGCTTGGTTAAGTTAAACATCATATTATTTTCATATCAGGGAGGCAGCACTAACCAACCATAAAATTTACAACTAACCTAAGATTGACACGCTAAAGTTATGATTTACCAAAATCTTGTTGTAAAAGTCCAAGAAGCAGGTACTTAATTCCAATGTCATGCTTTAACTACAACTAAATGATAAATTGTGGTTCGGTTGTCGAAAAGAGTAAAATGCTGTAAATAAAAAAAAATGCTTTTATTTTGAAAACGTTAAATATGTCAGAGATGCAGATGTACAAATAATATTAATAATTATTTGCCTAACAGTCAAATGTGAAAAAAGACGCTTACGCACGAGTAATTAGGTATGTAAAATGTTTTATTCTTCGAGCGTGAGGAAAATTGGAGGAAACGTTTTTCTGAAAAATTTTAAATTGGAGTACCTATGTTTTCTGTCATTTAAAATACATTTATTAATTCTTCGATATTCTATAAGTACAGCATTTTAGAATACAGCCCCTGGAATGCTATTTATTGCATTTTGAATTTGGTGAGTCATATCCCTCTGGTGGTAGAGGATGCGAATTAGAAATCCTTGATTCGTTCCTCATAAATGAAAATATAAAGCGTTAAAATCCGGAGATATAACGTTCCACACCTACCAATCCATTAATTTGGGTAAATGTTGTCTAAAAAAGTCTGATTTGGCGGGAGAAATGCGCATGGCATCCATCATGCTGGTTCCACATCATCCTTTTGATATTAAAGGGGCGTCTTCAGACAGACCATTTCTCAAAAATTATGCGGAACAACAATTTTATTCCCAAAAATACCGCACCACACAATCAGTCCTATGATCAAACACAAGTTAACTTTGAACGTACCGTTTCCATGACAACAACCGAAAGAACCTACTTGTTAATTTTTCACTATGATTGAAAAGTAGTTAATTTTGAAGTTAGCGTCTAGAGTAAACCTTGTGTATTTGATCATAGGAATAAATAACATTTCGCTGGCTTTGGTCGTCTACTTGTCGCACCCAGTGGGTATTGTTTGTTGACCATTAATGCATATTGTGTAATGTTTCTCCAGTAGGTCTTTTCTAAAGTGGCGTCTTTCGGGATATCTAATGGCATATTCCCCTTGCAGCAATACAACGAGCATGATATTGCATGTCTCGGCGATAAAATAAAAACATGTTTAAATAACGACGCTTAACAAAAACAAGTTAACATGAAGCAAAACTACATAAATGTATGTTTCGTTAACAATAATGGCAAAACAAAGAAGTTTTGAATCATTTTTGTTTTCATAGACATCTTGATGACAATGTCAAAGGCACACCACTCTTTATTTCAATGGTTGGGTTGATTTATTGACAGCATACGAACACAACATTTTGCAATAAGTCGAGAATGAATAAAGATATCGATATGTGATTCTCAGCAATATAGTCTTTTTTTACTAAACCTGCTGCAAAAAAAAATATATTGTTTCATATAACTGTGATGGCGTAATCTGCTCGAACGCCATTTATGATGGGCTCATAACTGGGATGAATGTTCGGACGCCACTTGTGATGGCCTCGAAGTGGAGTATGGTTAACAGGGTTGTTTGGACGCTATTTTGTAATTCTTTTAGTCGAGTGAAGTTCCTCTGAAAGTTTTTCGGTCGGTGCGGAGAATTCTCGGAGTTCTCGAGTGCCACTCTGTTGTTTAGGATGTAACAGAGAATACCCGTCGACCTGCGGGTAGTCTTTAGAATGGTACACCCCCGACAAGTCGCAACTATTATGTGGCTTGGCGGCGACTACTCCTCAACACATGCACCTCGATTGATACGCACTCGGTACCGATCTTCCAGGTTGTTATAGTGTCAGCGTTAAGACATATAGCACTATACGTCCCCCGTATTATCGGTGCCACTCTGTTGTTTAGGAGGTAACAGAGAATAACCGTCGACCTGCGGGTAGTCTTTAGAATGGTACACCCCCGACAAGTCGCAACTATTATGTGGCTTGGCGGCGACTACTCCTCAACACATGCACCTCGATTGATACGCACTCAGTACCGATCTTCCAGGTTGGTATAGTGTCAGCGTTAAGACATATAGCACTATTATATACGTCCCCCGTATTATCGGTGGTGTTTACACTCCCTTTCACATTTGCACTGATTTTTCCAGGCGGCGGTTTTGGAAAAATACTACGTGTAACTCTAATACAGCGTGAGCATTAAAACACGTCACCCTGTATGTCTCCTTCGTTAGCGGTCTCATTCGTCAACACAAATACTACCTACTCACAAAGCATTCGGGCAGTTCTACTTACTCGTCGGGTTCTGCGTGCGGGCGGTCTTCAGCGGAGCTCGGATACTCAGGCGAGGGTTTCGGCTGGAGGTCAAGCACCAAGTGCCTTTTGCACTTTTTTGGCGTTCGAGCTAGACACCCGTTTTCCCACCAGTGATGCGGTACTCCGCCCTTCGATCGGTTGTATTATAGCGTACTTAGCCTGCTGTCTACGTCATTCTTAATTTGTTGGTTTCAATATTATAGTGTGTGTTTCGCAAATTTTGCCCAGAAACATGCTTAAATAATATATACAGAATCGTGACCACATAATTATTGTTGAGACCAATAGTAGCGGCAACACCACCTTCTGTAAAACAAGTGGCTCTCAATACTGTTTGACCGTTGTACAGGGTGTCCAGTTTTCGTGTGTTTTCATATACCAGCTCCCTTATTATAAAGGATAGAAAGATAGGGTTTGCGGCTTACTCTTTTATTATTTCATGAAACTACTTTCGTTGCCATAAACAAAATTTTTATAGCCCTCTCAGTTTCTGACATACAGGGCGATTTTGAAAATTTGTTATTTCTGACGCTCCCCTGTGTCTCGAATATTTGATAACTTATCAGTAAAGTAAAAAGGGGTAACTATAGAGTTGTTTATGTAAAATTCAGTGATGTAGTTAGTTTTTTCCTAAAAAGCTTTGTTTTTGAGCTATGACCTAAATTTTTATTTCTTTGTAAATGGAACACCCTATATATTATTTTTTTGTCTTATCCCTCTTTTTAAGAGCTTTGCAGAAATATGTATATAATAGTCCATATTTATTTCTTTTGAAAAGGGATAATTTTAGCATTTTCTGTAAAATTAATCATTTTTCGTATAGAAGGCTATGTTCGCAAATAAAACAAAATTATTAACAACATTATTTTTATTATACAATTTTATATTATTACATAACTTCAAACCAACAATAGAACAAATATATTATTTTATTAAATTACAAAAACTAATCGAATTGGGCTCCGTTGTGTTCTAAACATTTTCGACACACCTTTTCAATTCTTTTTAATGCATCTAATAATAATAATAATAATAATAATAATTTTCAAACTGTGTGTATGTATGTCAAAAACTAAGAAGCCTATGAAAATTTCGTTAACGGCATTGAAAGCTTCATAAAATAATAGAAAAGTAAGCCGCTATGTTTTATAATAAGGGAGCTGGTAAATGAAAACACGCAAAACTGGACATCTTGTACAGTCGTACTTTTTCAGTTTCAGTCGGTTCAGTTTTAGTGAAGAATAATACAGTTCATTAAGAGTTAACAATAATTTTTGAGAAAATCGAAAATTGTAAGTGTGGAAAAAGGACATCCAGCGGTCACATTACTGACTCTAATTGCATACCTATTATTTAGCAAAGTAGAGCAAGGATAGCTATTTTAAACGAGGCCAAGTTTGTAGAATTTCGTTACATCACACATTTTCTTTCTAAAGCTGTATGTATATTGCCGGTGTCCAACCTTATCAAGACATCCAATATATGTTGCAACGATAAAATAAATTTTAAAACACTTTAATAAGCACTTTGATTAATTAATGCGTTTAATACTAAATTAATATTTCGTAGGTTCACCAACGGAATCTCGGGCTTCAGCTCGACTCTGACAAGAGTACAAAATTAGAATAAATTAACCGATTTTTTTACTCTTACCACTTGTTTTCGGTAAATCTTAGATAAAGCAAGCTTTGCTCTTTTTGCGTATTTACAGGAACATGTAAGTATACATTTTTATACTACGAGTGTTATTCTAAGAATAATTATGACAAATAAAGATCATTTATTCAGATTTAGTGAGGAAATAATCTTTAAGTCATTGTAACACTAAGCTGTATTAATTTATTTTAAATTATTGGGCGCATTTAGCGAACGTCAGCAGCTTATAGTGATAAAAAAAGCGCTGATTCCGCCTATTAGCAGCAGCTGGTAATTCGCTAAATCGACCGATATTTTATTTCAATGTTTAAAGGTGCATCCAGACTTGTAACAAAACCCCGTGTCGTGACCGCGTCGCAAACATTTCCCTGGCGGGGCGCACTTTAACGCGTGACCCCGTCTTCTTGGGTATCATTGTCGCGACTAATATGCATTCCGCTTATTTTAATAAAAAGTTAAATGCATTTACAAACCAAAACGCTACGATGATACGCGGTTCCGTCCAGACTTGGCGAACCAAGCGGCGTAGCATCCCTTTGATGCGACGCCAAAAAACCGACAAAACATGGATGACACGTGGTCAACGCGGCGATATCACGCATCGCGGTTACGGAGTGCGGTCCAGGCTGCACGCGACGGTGTCACGATATGGGATTTTGTCACAAGTCTGGACGCACGTTAAGACTCTGCCGTTATAATGCACAACTTAATGTTGGACTATATTATGGAATAAGAATTAAACCTTAATTATAATCCATGAGTGATTCTTGGAAATGTTTAAATTCTGTCAAACGTCAAAAAAAAACGTCGCTGACAATTTAGCTCATCAGCTGAAGGTAGGCGTCTACATTTAGCCAATCTCATTAGAGCAGCAGAAAGCTGCTGATGCTTAGTTCTTCAGTTCAACAAATGGCCTAATTAGAAGCGATCCTGCTAGATGTGGGGAAGGCTTTTAATTGAGTATGGCACCAAGGTCTCATACTAAAAATGATCAAGTAAGGATTCCCACCAGCTCAGAAAAACAGTCATCTCATTTCTAAAGGACCGGATATTCCTGATAAGAATACAGGACAAAAAGTCAACAACCAGAAATATCGCAGCAGGAGTTCCTCAAGGATCCCATCGTCGCCATTTCTCCTCAACTTGTATATAAACGATATGCCAATGCACGAAAATACAAAATTAGCATTATACGCAGAGGACACTGCCATAAACGCAATATACAGCAAAATACCTAGGACTTCCATATGACAAGCCCTTTACCTGGAATAGTCACACTAACATAGCAGCAGCAAAGACAAGAGGATCACTTGGAAAACTGAACCGCCTAACCTGATCCAAAAAAATGGGCACCGTAACAAAATTGACGCTACTAAAACAAATCGTAAGACTAATCACCATGTACGACTGCCCAGCCTGGGCACAGACGCCAAAGATACATAGGAGAAAACTACAAGCAGTTCAAAGTACCACACTCAGAAAAATCACAGGAGCCCCTGGTTCATGAGAAGCAACCAAATCCATAAAGAAACGAGCATCGATACGCTGACTGAACACATAAACAAAATCTCAAGAGAATTCTTCATCAAAGCAAGGGAGAGCAGAAACTTACTCATAACAAAAACATTCAACAGAAACCTCCACCAAAGGAGACGAATCTACAACCACTAGCCTGAGTAGATAGGCCAAAAATAAAAAAAAATACTGGGTGGTGAATTGTGAGCGTGATAAATTGTAAGAGGCATGGTTTCTGATAAATGGCATTCACTGTGAATTATAAATTCATTTAATTTATTTTGAACAACACACAACAGAACTGGCAAACTAAAAGTTTATCTTCCATGGAAATAAAAAGTAGATGAAATTCTTATTTCGTGAAAAAAACAGTTTAGAACCAAAATCTACTTGTCTTTTACGAACTTGTGTTGAATAAGAAATACACAAATTTTTCATTTTCCCCTAAAAATGTTTTACTGTAATTAAGTAAATTTAATGCTAATCTGGGTCTTCGCTTGATTGTGTTAATTTACATAAAATTGGGTTTGATGTTAAATAACAAAAACAATTTTATGTTGTCCTGGCACTTTGCCATTAATATTGTCCCTAAGCTAAATATAAAATTGTAAAAATTTTCTTTTGGATTTATATAGGACGGTATTTTGTAATTCCAAATAGGTTATGAAATTTGGTCACCAGTAATAATGGTTAAATATATATGGATGTTCGCCTACCTTTTTGTTGAAGGTTTAGGCGTTATTCAGTGGAAATCGTCTTGTAACGGAACATGAATGGTCACTAAGGGAGCTTAAGAAGAGGTTGCGCATTACTATTTAGATTAATTTACGGTATATTGGTTACCTGGGGTTAAGTATTAACAGCGGCACGACATGCGGCCGCTTCCTTGCCGTAATTTTTCTCTATATCACATCTTTTCGGCCATCGGCGGATGATCCTGCAGCGGTCAAACATATACAAATCGCTAGAGTTGTTACTATTTCAAACCCGAACAGAGAACAGTAGCCTATACATACAGCAATAAAACTAAAATTATAGAACTGTTTTAGTGAGCCAAATTGTAAAAATAAGACAAGAATATCGATTTAATCTATTTGGAACAATTTTTAATAAGAAAAAAAGCAAAGTTTGTATTAAATATTCTTAGTAGCAAACTAAAAATAAGCTTAAAACTTGTTATGTAAGACGCGCTTCAGATATTTTTGGCGGTGGAATGATTTTGATAAATTTGCAGAAGCTTTGTTTCAATTGCTTGCAACTCTTATTATAATCTTAGTACAGGGTGGCCTAGTACAGTCAATAATTTTTTTTTTGGAATAACCGATTTCAAATAACTTTTTTTAATTTTAAAGCGCTTTTATGGGCGCTCCTACTAGAGCAATTCCATTTTGAGTTCAGTTATTTTTTGTGTCGGTAGGTGGCGCTTTATGACACGGTCGCAGATTTTTATGATTTTCTCGAAAATTTAAAATGTAACGGTATTTTTATTTTCCGCTATGAAGAGAGAGCATGAAAAATTACAGTTACTGGTTAAATCCGCTGTCCGATATAAGCAGGACTCTCAGTAGGCTTTGACACAACATAAGAAGTGATAAAAGATCATAGGTAAGTAGGTATTATAATATCAAAAATGTTTATTAAAAATCTATATTTCAAATTTAGGCTTCATCCGTACTATGTAGTACTGCACCAGGCCTTAACAATGCAAGATTTTGATAAAAGACTTGATTATTCTCATTGGTTATTAAACATGGTAGCCGAAAATCCTAAATTAATATTAAATATATTATGGACAGACGAGGCTACATTTAAAAGAGACGGACAAGTGAACTTGCACAACATGCATTATTGGTCTCGAACCAATCCTCGTTAGATGCAGGAGGTCCAATACCAGGACAGGTGAAGTGTAAACGTTTGGTGCGGCGTATTACGTGGCATGATAATTGACCCATTTATATTCGATCAGTCACTTACCGGTGAAATTTATTTGAATTTTCTTACCAACCATTTGCCTGTTCTGTTGAGAAATGTGCCCCTAGAAACACGCCGAAACATGTTTTTTCAGCATGATGGGTGTCCTGTCCATTTTTTAATAGAGGTTCGTCGGTTTTTGGACAGAACATTTCCTGATTGATGGATAGGGAGGGGAAGTTTATTTCCATGGCTAGCCAGGTTAATAATTAGAAACTTATAAAAAACGAAAAATAATCATTTTAATTTTCATTACTATAGGTCACCTGATTGAACGTACCTGGACTTTTATTTGTGAGCAAGATTAAAGGATATGGTATATTTAAGCAAAGCGACCACTAGGGAGAATATGGCTGAGCGAATAAGGAACGCAATTAACAGTATTTCAATGGCTAAACTAGAGACTGTTGCTCTATCTACACATGACAGGTTACAGCTCTGTATCGCACAGGACGAACGACATTTTGAACACTTAAGGCGTCATTAATAATTTTTTTTGAGCTCTAGGCAGGTTTAGTTCTAGGTTAGTCAAAGCCTACTGAGAGTCCTGCTTATTTTACTTTCCTTGTAAAGTATTAGGTAATTAGGTTTAAATATACTTCTAAATATATCTATAAGGAATAAACATATCGGACAGCGGTTTTCACCAATATCTGTAATTTTTCATGCTCTTTCTTCCCAGCGAAAAATAAAAATACCATTACATTTTAAATTTTTGAGAAAATCATAAAAATCTGCTACCTTGTCATAAAGCGCCACCTACCGAAACGAAAAATAACTGAACTCAAAGCGTTATTATTCTAGTAGGAGCGCCCATAAAAGCGCTTTAAAATTAAAAAAAGTTATATGAAATCGGCTATTCAAAAAAAAAAGTTATTGACTTTTTTTCAAACCAACGTTTATGTTTACCCCCACCCTTTATTTGACAAGTTAGGGGAAAAGCGTAAATACAAAAAAGTTGTCATATTTTCAGTAGGTTACAAAAAAAAATTTCAATATAGAAAGAAAACAAGGTCTGTCTATACCACCAAAATAAAATCTATTTGTCCTTTTATGGTTAAATAAGGGTTAAAGAGAGTACATAATTTAAATTTGAAATTAGGTTGTGCTAGTTTCGACTTTAGACAAAGTCATCTTCAGCAACCAAGTAATTAAGAAATATGTTTTTTAGGATGTACCTAAATAAACTAAAACAAATTAGAAGAGGGGAAGTAGTGGTTCAACAATATACGGTCATAACAAGTACCTTGTGCAGCCAATGGAATCGACAGCAGATAATTACGAACATGATGCTACTTTAAGAATTCATGGAAATTAAATATAAATAAGTAATAGAGGCCAAAATTCTTAATGGAATAATTTATAGTTATGTTATGATATATAGATGTCAATAACATGTTAAATTAAGAAAGTTCAATAAAATAATCGTTTCATGAATCAACTCAGTGAGGGGACATGATTTATATTTTGGTGGGTCAGAAGTTTAATAAGAAAAAGGGGAGGGGAGGGGGAGGGAAATTAAAATTTGTTTAAAAAAACCAGTTACGTCATTGAGTTAAATTAGGGGTCATCAAATTGTCAATAGTCATAGCTTAATTTCTCGATGAATTTATTTTAAATTGTTAAATAAATTTAATGAAGCCTATAAAATAAAGTCATCGAGAAATTAAACTATGAATATTGACAATTTGATGATCCCTAATTTACTCAATGACGTAACTGGTTTTTTAAACTAATTTTAATTTCCCTTCCACCCCCCCCCCCCTTTTCTTATTAAACTTCTGACCCACCAAAATATAAATCATGTCCCCTCACTGAGTTGATTCATGAAACGATGATTTTATTGAACTTTCTTAATTTAACATGTTATTGACATCTATATATCATAACATAACTATAAATTATTCCATTAAGAATTTTGGCCTCTATTCCTTATTTACATTTAATTTCCATGAATGCTTAAAGTAGCATCATGTTCGTAATTATCTGCTGTCGATTCCATTGGCTGCACATGGTACTTGTTATGACCGTATATTGTTGAACCACTACTTCCCCTCTTCTAATTTGTTTTAGTTTATTTAGGTACATCCTAAAAAACATATTTCTTAATTACTTGGTTGCTGAAGATGACTTTGTCTAAAGTCGAAACTAGTACAACCTAATTTCAAATTTAAATTATGTACTCTTTAACCCTTATTTTACCCCAAAAGGACAAATATATTTTATTTTGGTGGTATAGACAGACCTTGTTTTCTTTCATAATCTCGCCACAGAAAATGGACTAAAGTCTGTGCGTTTTAAGAAGTCCGATATCGGATTAAATCACCAAGGGATGTTATCGCTTTTAAAACAGTAAGTCGGTTAAGTTACAATATCTTCGCACCTTCGCTTTACTTGATCACACCGAACATCCCACTGGTTTACTGAATTCTATTACTGGGCGAAATCAGAGGTTTCAAAACAAAATTATCTTAGAATTACGCGTTGAGCATAAATAATAATTAAATAGATAATTAAATTATTTTGCTATTATTATAGTTAAATCTATATAATAATCGCTATTTTCTAATAACCAATTAAAATTTGCTCAAGTGCGGGATGGTTAAATATGTTAAAGATTTTGTCAGGTATATACTTTTCCGATAATGACATTATTTTGGGATTATTATAATTAAATCTTCATAATAATTACTATTTTCCAAGAAATAATTAAAATTTGCTGAAGTGCGGGATGGTATGTTATACTTTATTTTAAATAAGTAGTTGTTCTTTTCACTTTTAGTTTGTTTCTCATTGTGTGTGAATTAAAATCAGTTATTAAGCAAAGGTATGGAAAATGTTCAGCAAGGTGGCACATCGCCTAGACGGCATTTATCTCCAGGTGAACGCCGTTTGGTATTACAAGTGAAACGTTATTTTACTTTAGAAAAAGATAACTCGGGCCCGTTAGAGTCTGTTTTGGCAGTGCAAAAACGAACGTCTGATGCTTGCGGCATTTGAGAGAAGACCTTAAGAAGACTTCGAAAAAAGAGTGAAGAGGATTTGGACAGACCATATAAAAGGGTTCGACTCCATTCAAAAACCTTGGATTTATCCCAAGGGATAAAACTCTCTATTAGGAATATGCATTGAACACACAGAAAAAATTATTTTTGAATCTTATGAGACAGAACAGGTTATAGACGAAGTAAGACCGTTAATTATTACGAATGATGACGATGATGTTGATTCTGATGAGTCTGAAAGCATGGGTGAAATTTCAAATGCAGAGGAAGACTACTTTTAGTAGTACCTATCTACAAGTAGGTACGTTCTGTCGCAAGACTACAAAATCGGTTCTTTTTAGAAACAAAACTTTATAAAAAAGAATTCGTAAAACTAATTTGTCTGAATACTACAAAAGCTAAAAAATTATTATTTTTCTTTACCTAAACTAATTTTTTATTTACTTTAAATTATTTTATTTAGAAAATGTAATTCATCAACATCCAAAATTACCTTGAATATAATTTATTGTTTGAGAGCCACCGACATAATGCTCAAGAGGTTTTATGGCTTAGCGGACTTCTTAAAACGCACATACTTTACTTCTTGAATTCAATATAGGTTCACTTCAAGTAATTTTGATTAAAACAGTATTTTCTACTCCGAGGTTGGATTTACGCCCTCTGGCGGTGGACTTGCAAACTTACAAATAATTGCCAGCTTTTTCTTTTTGCCGATTTACCAATAATTTTTTTTTCTGAGGGTCGTCCGATTAACGGATCTTGAGATATAGCCGGCGTCCCTTATTAATGGGCCACCCTGTACCGGGTGTTCCACCTAAGAAGGTAATCGGTTATATCTCAGAAAGTAATAACACTAGGACTTTGGGAAAAAATATATATCGATAAAATCGGCCAAGAGAAATTGCTGGAAATTATTTTCAAGTTCGAAAAATGACCGCTAGGGGGCGTAAGAGAACTTTCAAAATAGAAATGCCGATTTTCTCTTGATTTTTCTTAATAAAGATATGTTAAAAATATAAGCATTGTATTCCTAATAAAATTATGCAACTTTATGTTACGAATCATCTTTTTCTATTTTCAATAATAAAGTGGTGGGAGAAGATCAAACTTTTTTCTTTCAAACGCTGATATCTCTGCTTTCGATAAACCGATTTTTTTCAACTTGGTCTTGAAAAAAAGCCCTTCTTTTCCTCTACACGTTGACCTATGAACTATACCATATTGATTCTGATGGTGGCCACTAGATGGCGTTTTTCCGTAATTCCTCAATGAATAAGGATTTTCCCAAAAAAATCAAATGTTATGATATGACTTTTTCATCATATTTTATTTTAGGCATATAAAGGCTATTAAATAGTCGAATAAAAAATCCAGGTCCGTATTTAAAATAAAAAAGTTGATGATGGTCGCTCGAACCCGAAACGTCGGATTAAAAAACTAACCCCATCAGGTTGTAGAGGAGAAAAAGTTACTATAAGGAACAGAAAACCGCAACGTGGTATCTTTTGTTAAAGTAGAGAAATTAGGGATAATAATAATTAATATGGAAAATAGGGCATTTTTTAAAACATTAATTAATCAATTAAATCTCTGGTTTAACAAAAGATATCACGTTGCGGTTTTCAGTTCCTTATAGTAACATTTACGATGAACATACGAACAATATATTGTTGGTTCAACAATAGCAATTAAATAACATATTTTTATCAGTGAGTCTAAAGTTTAGACACTCATTTTACGCTTCTTAGCCGGTCTTTTAAAAGCAGCCTCGGGGGCATCTCTCGTAATAGTCCAACAGTAGTCAACCAACATCTCACAGTTCCATTTTCCCTGATACCTTCTTTCCATGTTTGAAATATCCTGGTGGAACCTTTCACCGTACTCGTCACTTACAGCGCCACAATTTTCCGAAAAGTAATCGAGATGAGAATCCAGGAAATGAATTTTCAACGACATATTACACCCTAGGTTTTGGTAACATAAAAGAAGTTGGGCAACCAGGTCTTTATAGTTTTTTGCTTTTATGTTTTCCAAAAAAATGGTTGCAACCATTTTAGAGGCATTCTTAGCGTCCTTTCCTTGCCTTCAAGTATGGAATCGATTTGCGCATCTCCGAAAAGTTTCCTAATCTGGGGACCCACAAACTCCCTCATTAATTTTAGTGTTACTGATTCTAGGGAACTTTTTTATTAAATAACTAAAAGCACGGCCTTCTTTGTCCACGACCTTCACAAAATTTTTCATAAGTCCCAATTTTATATGAAGTGGCGGTAGTGAAATGTTTTCTGGGGGAACTAATGGCGCGCTGGCTACATTTTTCTTTCCTGGCTCAAATGACTCTCGGTGGCCAAGTTTTCTTTATGTAGTGATCCGATCGTGTTTGACTGTCCCATTCGCAGAGGAAGCAGCAGTATTTTGTATAACCTAGCTGCATTCCAAGCAAATTTGCCACTTTTTTTAAATCCTAACAAATTTGCCAATTATATCTTTCATATTGTATGGTCTCCAGTAACAATTTTAAATTGCTATACGTTTCTTTCATGTGGCTGCATGACCAATTGGGACTGAAGGCAACTTGTTTCCATTATGGAGTAACACAGCTTTAAGACTTACTTTTGAGGAATCAATGAAACGTCTCCGTCTCCAGTCTTTTGGATCATAGTCGGGATTTAAAGCTTCCATTAATCCCACATTGTCCCTACAGGCTACCAAATTGTTTTCCATGTTAAAAAATGCTGTAGGTTTTTCTGACGGCTTCGTAACACATTACTTCATCTCGAAATAAGTTCCATTGTCGCAATCGAGAGGCCAATAGTTCGGATTTTTTCTTAAACAATTCCAAATCCCTTATGTCACTTAATTTACTTTGACTTATTTTGTGAGGCTTTTTACTGGGAAGTTCACAGACAAAATCGAAGTCTTGCGAGGTTGATGGGCCGGCGACATTTTCCAGTAAACTAGGGTTTGAATCCATTGCACCATCATCAGAATCAAGGTTATATTCCTGAGGTGGATTAGGTACAGGCAACTCGTCACTATGAGGAACCGGGCGTATGGCGGATTGTAAATTTGGATACTGTATCGCAGACTTTTTTTTCTCCAGAAGCCTTTTTTGATGGGAGGTGTCAAACAAAAGTAACAGTCAGCAACGTTGTCATTCGGTGCTCGCCAGATCATAGGAACAGCAAAGGGCATCTTACGCTTTTTTCCACTTAGCCAGCCGCGAATGTTGGACGCACATTTGTAGCAGCAGATATGGGGCAATTTTTATCCTGCTCTCCAATTTCACAGCCAAAGTACAGGTGGTAAGCCTTTTGTATTAAAGGGCTAAGTGCACGTTTTTGTTTTACAAAAATCACTTCACCACATATATAACAAAAATGATCCGGCTTATTTAAACAAACTCACGACGTGTTGCTCAAAACTCTCTAATTTCTCAAATACGAACAGCTCTCAATCAACTGGTGGTTGAAATACAACTAACTAACAATTTAGGATTTATGTTATATACATTTAGCCCCTCATAGAGTACACCTGGTATAATAAATCCAGGTACTTCTCATTTAATGGTCGAATTTTGTTATACATTACGGACAGGTAGGTAATTATCATAATTAGCATGGATCTATAAAACCGGAGCTAACTGAGACTTTTGCAAGATAGATGGTTAGTTAGTATAATAAAATAAATACGATTTTGCTATTTTGGTCGTGGAAACATTTTTGCTGTTCCCCAGTGTAATAAAACTAAATGAATGTGGTCCATCTGTAAAGAATTCACGGGAAAGGACCAACATTTTTACGACTTTAGAGTTGAGGGAGATCTTGAGATGTTGCTAATAGGTATAATGAGTATCTTCTCTCAGTGGTTTCTAATCTTTTAAGTAACCTAATTAACTTAACTTTTAACTATAAAGTTGTAAATAATTCGAAATCTATATTTTTGAGGCCTGTGGCACCCAACGAAATTTGTGAAATATCAAATAAACCAAAAAATAAACACAGCAGCGGTATTGACGAGATTCCAACAAGCATTATTAAAGCAGCCGCTTTTGAGTTGCAGAAGGTTTTGTGCCATATAGTAAATAACTCTTTCAAATTTGGAAAATTTCCTGAACACTTAAAACTGGCCCTAATTAAACCGCTTTATAAAAGTGGGGATCTTGGAGTTTTAAACAACTATAGACCAATCAGTCTGCTTTCGGCATTTTCGAAGATGTTTAAAATGACTACGAGCACTAGGCTAATGGATTTTTTGAAACGTTGCGAAATAATCAGTAAATACTAAAATGGGTTTGTAAAAGATAAATCCACAGAAACGGCCATATTCGAATTTCTTCGGACCATCCTGGAGCACCTTGAAAAGGGTGAGTTAGCACTTAGGATGCTACTGGACCTATGTAAGGCTTACGATTGTATTGATAGGGGACTACTTCTTGAGAAATTGTAAATGTAAAAGAATGGCTTAAATCTTACCTTAATAACAGGAAACAAATTGTTACTATCTCAAACGAAGGAAAAACAGGCAAAATCAAGGCAACTTTCGAGTGACTTGGGAATAGCTCAGGGAAACATTTTTGGACCAATTCTGTTCATTATAGCTATCAATGCCTCTTGTTAGATTCATCGCCTCAACATATTGTCAAATACGCAGATGACACAAACTTAACCGTTGGAAACAAAAAAATGTGGGAAATAGTTTTACAAGCAAGACATTTCTTCCAAATTGTGACTGAGTAGTTTGCAGAGAACAAACTGATTTAAAATAGGAAAAAAACAAACATCTTGTTATTTAGAACAAAAAAATCAACATCCATAAAACCATTGCATATTGTTTTTTTAGAGAATAGCGAGTTTTCGGAAAACGCAAAATTTCTGGGCATTTATATTAATGAACATTTAGATTGGTCCTTTCATATATCTAAATTGTGAAAAAAATTAAATTATATATGTTATAGTATTCGAGTCATTAGTAAATATATGAATAAAGAACAGAACAGAGATGGATGGAGATGTGATAATATGACACGGAATGTTTTTATGGCCCAAAAGAGGTTAATTAGAATCTTAGCAAACAAAGAACATTTGGAGACCTGTAGAGTAAAGCCATATTTAAGAGCTTAGGTATAATGACAGTTTATGGTGTGTACATTTTTGAATGCCTAATGTTATTCTTTAAAAACAGAGGCTATTTTAATTATAAAGTTATCAACATGAGTATAACACTAGAAGGACAAATGCTAACCACCCTACAAACAGACTTACACTGACTGGAAAATGTCCTTAATACATGTGCATTAAATTGTTTAATACGCTCCCAGAAAGAATTAAAAAACTGAATCCCGAAAGTTCTTTAAAAAAGAAATAAAGCAATTATTAACAGATTTAGAATAGTTTATAGTCTATAGTTTAAGTGAATATTGTATTTGTAAATTTGTATTATATATTTCATCATTTCAGTTGTATCACTTATTTTATATTCGAAAACAATCCGAAATGGAAATGAATAAAAAAAAATACTGCATGCGGCGCCATCTAACATTAAACAAAAAACTAAGTAAATAATTGAGTATTTTATAATCAGTACTCCCAGTATCTCGAATTTCATCAAATTGTCATGTTACTGAACAAAAATATAATCTAAAAACCAGATAAAGATTTTCTTTTGAGCGCCCTGTACCTCAGGAACCAAACCGTTCCGGATATTCATATGAACTTTTTATCTTAAAATTAGTCAGATTCATCATTTGAAGTGTACAAGTACTTAATAAACACCCTATATATATAATTTTATTACTAAAGTTCTCTACATTATAGAAAAAATTCATATTTATTTTGTTTTAACAGGAAAGTGATTCCTTATAAATAGCTTCGATTCTTGGAAAAAAAAAAGAACTAAACTATTCAAGCTTGACATTTAATTTTTATTTTAGAGCGATATACCCTTGGCCTTATCTTTGGAAAAGTTGTCTGTTTCTAATGGAAACATCACCTGTTTTTGTTGAGAAATTAATTTCGCAAGCATGTATACAGGGTGTTGGGAAAATGTGTTTGGATACTTGGACAGGTGAATCTACATGATAAAATAATGTTAGTAAGTCATGTAACAAAATATCGAAATCTCAATATTTTCTAAGTTATGGTCTGTCAAAGTTCAATTTTTTTTTTCTTATTTTTGATGTAGGGCATTTAATTTTTTACCAATTAATTTGATTTTTGGCACAGAGACTTATCTTCACGATTTCTATAACTCTGTTACCAAAATGTTGCCCTACTCTGCCACCAGAGGGCACTTTACCTGAAAACCAAATTTTTTTTTCGCATATCTTTTTGGATTTGACAGATATTACAAAACCAAATATGCCTTGTGAAAGACAATAAAATACTTATTAAAAAAGTTACTCTTCATTCGAGTCGATAAACCTCACCGTTTAGTCACAAATTAGCAGTAAACATTTTATTACCATTAAATCAGTACGTCCAATAGGCGCAAATAAATCAAGTTACCATGCTTCAAATTTAAATAAATGATAAGACGGGTGAAAAGTAAATAATAAGTAAAAAAATTAGACATTAGTAAAGCCTTAAGTATTCATAAACGTAGTACATTTTTAAAATTAGTGAAAATTAAGTTGCTGTTTACCTAGTAATAAAATGGCTCACGTATATTCAAATACTGAGTATCGTGACATGCATTTTTGTTATGGGAGAGCCAATGGGAATGCAGAGCAAGCACGGCGGTTTTACATGGAAACATATCCTAATAGAAATGTTCCAAGTGCCCCAACTTTCATCAAAGTTCATCGAAGGCTTGGCGAGATAGGCTCATTTATAAATACTATTGCTGATAAAGGTAGACCAAGATACGTTAGAACTGTTGAAATGGAAAAAAGAATACTTGAAAGAGCAGAAGCGAATTCAGGTATAAGTACTCGAAATATAGCTTTAGAAGAGGGAATTGACAATTCTACGGCTTGGGAAGTCCTTCATGAGGATCTTCTTTACCCATTTCATGTACAAAAGGTACAGGCACTTTATGAGGGTGACGCACACTTACGAGTTAACATGTGCCAACAATTATTAGAGAAATTTCGACAAAACAATCGATTCCTTAATTTCATATTATTCACGGACGAATCTACCTTCACACGGGATGGGATTACCAATTTTCATAACACCCACCAATGGGCATACGTCAGCGACCATTCTCATTAAATGTATGGGGCGGAATTATAGGAGACCATCTCATAGGACCTCACTTTTTTGAAGGACCGTTAAATGGCGAAGTTTATTTACATTTCCTTCGGAATGTCCTTCCACAATTAATGGAAAATGTGCCAATTCAAACAAGATTAAGCATGTGGCTTCTTCAAGATGGCGCTCCACCCCATTTTAGTCTAAACGTACGGACATATCTCAATGATACATTTCCTAACAGGTGGATAGGACGAAATGGATCATTACCTTGGGCACCGCGTTCGCCTGACATTAATCCTATGGACTTTTTTTTTTGGGGACATTTAAAGACTTTGGTCTATAAAACTCCGGTAAACGATGTTGAGGATCTACGTCAAAGAGTAATTAATGGATTTGAGGTTATTCAAAATACGGCCGGTATTTTCTTTAAAGTTAGGCAACATTTCTTGAAAAGCATTAGGAAATGTATAGAGATGAACGGAGGACATTTTGAGAATATATTATGATTAGTTTCCTTCTTAATTACTTGTTCATTCAGTGTTAAAAAATAGATTTAATGACCTATCTATTCGTATAATAATTACCAATACATAAATTATTATTAGGTGAATAAAACTGAAAATAAATAAATAAAAATAAATTGTTTACGTTGATATAATTTAGTATTTAGTCCGATAACTTATTAGGTATTTTATTGACAGATTTATTTAAATTTGAAGCATGGTAACTTGATTTATTTGCGCCTATTGGACGTACTGATTTAATGGTAATAAAATGTTTACTGCTAATTTGTGACTAAACGGTGAGGTTTATCGACTCGAATGAAGAGTACCTTTTTTAATAAGTATTTTATTGTCTTTCACAAGGCATATTTGGTTTTGTAATATCTGTCAAATCCAAAAAGATATGCGAAAAAAAAATATGGTTTTCAGGTAAAGTGCCCTCTGGTGGCAGAGTAGGGCAACATTTTGGTAACAGAGTTATAGAAATCGTGAAGATAAGTCTCTGTGCCAAAAATCAAATTAATTGGTGAAAAAGTAAATGCCCTACATCAAAAATAAGAAAAAAAAAATTGAACTTTGACAGACCATAACTTAGAAAATATTGAGATTTCGATATTTTGTTACATGACTTACTAACATTATTTTATCATGTAGATTCACCTGTCCAAGTATCCAAACACATTTTCCCAACACCCTGTATAGACAAGGAGAGGTGGTGCTATTAAGAAATCTTTATAGGAGGCCATAAATAATTTCTTATGACACTAATCCCAAAATAAAATAAAGAGTATTTATTGCTCCCTTGGGTGGATTATGCATTTTTCCATTTTCTGACTAGCCTGTATAATATGTCAAGTTTGGGTAGTTTAGTATCACTTTCTTAAGAACCAGAACTTTTTATAATGATTCAACTTTTTCGTAAACTGAATTATAAAAAAGTTTCCCATATGTCGAGCACTTGAGCAGCCAGACTGTACAGGGTGTCCAGTTTTCGGTGGTTTTACGGGGTATCTCCGTTATAAGGAAAGATAGAAGGATACGGTTTCCGAAGCACTGTGCTACTTTTTTGTGAAACAGAAGATGCCGCAATCAGAATTTTTCTAGTCCCCCTTGTTTTTGATAAACGGGATGTTTTTGAAAATTTTACGTTTTGAGACACCCTCCATATTTAGGTTACCCTGTAGCATATCAAAGAGAAAACAAATGTTATTTTTGTAGTTTTTTACGTAGAATCCAGTGACGTACTCAGTTTTTTCTACGTTCAATAGTTTCAGTGGAAAAGAAAATAAACTTGCTTTCTTTTAAATGGGTCACCCTATATTTTTTTAATAATATAATTTAGTTTATAAAAAGCGTCTCAGAAATACATAATACCTTATTTTTATTTTTAATATTAAGCACGAAATTTACGTTTTATTAAAAAAAATACGTTTTTTGTTAGTAGGCCATGACAGGTATTTAAAAAAAAAACTATTACTGATATAATAATTACTGCAAAAGAAATATATTTTGAAGTCCTTAATCTAATTACCAGTTATATACGTAAAGAATGAGAAACGAAAGCTGAAAATTTATAGAACTTTCTCATAAATATTGCTCAAATTGTTCTCAATTATGCCTTAAACATGTTTCACATATAGTTCTTATTCGCCTTAATAAATTTGAAATAATAAAAGACCGCGTTTGTAACTCCCTAAATGCTCTTTCAGTACCATTTCTTAAATCTGCAATTGTTTGGTATTGAATAGAATAAATTTTATTTCCAAGGTACCAATACCCACAAGAAGAAATCCAAAACCGACAACTCGGGTGATCTTGGTGGCCATCTTACAGGTCCATTAGTTCAATCCAGTGGCCTGGGAAATTATTGTTTAATTAGGTCCTGATAATTACCGCATTTTGTTTGTTGATTGTTTAAGGATAATTAGCGCATTGTTAGCGAGTGCTCCATATTGTTGCAGATGCAAGTTATTGAGATCCGCCAAGGGCACGGCTTCTATTATTTCCGGCACAACGTTTTCCAGAATTTCCAAACATTTATTTGCACTAAGGCTGCTTTCAAATATATTATAAATTATTTTGCTTCCTAATATAAAACATGAAACGTTAAAGCCAAACCTGGCTTGCCGTTCGAGTGAAAATATTACATGCTGATTTTGCTGAGACCAAAACCTCGTATGGTGCCGATTAAATATACCACCACTGGTATAATGAGCCTCATAGGACCATATAACGGTTCTTTCAAAACTATTTTTTCTCTTGATATTTTGTAAAAACCAATTACAGAACTCTATACGGCGCTGTGCATCACCAGGACGTAAGTTTTGTACTAGGTGGAATTTATATGGCTTAAAATTGTGTCGTTTTGGGATTGTTTAAACTCTTGATTTAACTATTTCGACCGAACCTTCAACCGTTCTGCAAGAACTAGTTGGATTTGTTTCAATTGAAGCTTAAACATTTAATTCATCAGTCTCGCGGTTTTCCTTGATGTAGATTTTAGGCCAAGGTTTAGAAAATGAACCGTGATCAATTAAATTTGATTTCATCATTAGAAAAATTCTTTTATCCGGCTGCCGTCTTTCGGGATATCTACAAGTAATTTAAGAAATATATCAAATCTTCATAGAGATACTACAAAAAGGCATATATTTATCTATTCAAATACACTCCTAATGCTTCAACTACATTTTTATTACAATGGACATAACAAGGGAGCATGTCGTATTTTTCATTATTTTCAAATTTTACGTTTTCTGCCACAATTAGGACAAACTGATTTTTTACTATTAATTAGATATTTTAAAACAATTTAGAGAACCTGAATACTCTGACAGAAACTAAAGAAGTTTTTAATATGTCATAAATGACTGTGTTCTTTTCTTTTTTTAAATACCCGTCATGGCTAATAACAAAAAATGTATATTTTTTAATAAAACGTAAATTTCGTGCTTAATATTAAAAATAGAAATAAGGTATTATATATTTCCGAAAAGCTTGTTATAAGCTAAATTATATTATTAAAAAATATATAGGGTGGCCCATTGAAAGAAAAGCAAGTTTTTTTTTTCTCGGGAACTGTTGAACGTAGAAAAAGTCTAAATACGTCACTAGATTCTACGTAAAAGACTACAAAAAGAACATTTGTTTTTTCTTTGATAAGCTACAGGGTAACCTAAATATGGAGGGTGTCCCAAAATGTAAAATTTTCAAAAACATCCCGTATATCAAAAACAAGGAAGACTAGAAAACTTCTGATTGCTGCATCTTTTGTTTCACGAAAAAGTAGTACAGTGCTGCAAAAAACCGTATCCTTCCACCTTTACTAATAACGAAGATCCACGTAATACCATCGAAAACTGGACACCCTGTATATTCGAATAATCGCATTTAACGCGATTGGAAATATCCTTTCTCTTTAACTTCTTATTCGCCGCTAACGGCATTGTTACAGCCAGTTGTTCCCCTACAATTATATCACTGAACAAAGCCCGCAGAGATATCTTGGTAGTAAATAAATAACTATAAATAGTTAAACTAACTTGACAAAAATAGATAGTATAAATAAGTATGGTAGACCATTATTTTAAATAATAAATGAAGTAATTTAATTTTAAAACTAAGTTAAAATTAAAGCCGTCAAAGTTAAAATATACAATATTAAGTTTAAAACTGTATAATTTTAACCTATATTTTATAGAGTAATTTCCAAGCATAGCAACTTGAAACTTTGTCGATTGAAAAGGGGAACTTAACAGAAATTCTAATAACGACACTGACAAAGATAGTGTAAAGACGTTTGTTGAAGGAAGTACTAATTAGATCCGTTTTAATGAAAATCGACTATACGAGAGAAAGTCGTCTCAAAGACAGTACATAATGCTGTTATATCAAGAATAGAGAAAGTTTTGCTTAAAATTTGCCGTATTGATTTTCGGGAAAATACTGTCTGCTTCAATGTTTTTATCATAATGCGGGACAATGAAATTGTTAGACAGAACTCCAGTTCATTACCGTTTAATGTAGAAATTTCAAATTTTAGTAGTAAATAGGGTTTAGAGAGGTGCAAATTTCCCATCAAAAATATTTTGAACATAATTTCCGCTTTGCCCGGAGGTGAGGTTAGGTCGCGTATTTTAAATCAAACCCTGTATTTTCTTTCAGTTGTTATTCATTATTAAATGGTGGCGTAGGATACGATGTCCTGAAATTCAAAATGGCAACGTGTTAGCCGCGTGACATAAGTTATTATCCCATGACGTTGTAAAATGCTAACATTAGGTTATTTTCTTTCAACTTTAAATAAAATTGAGGTAAAATGTTTATTTAGAATTTCATAGGATAGTTTTAATTTTCATTTGACATGAGTAATTTTCAGCCTCAGTTTTTTTCACGGTTTTTAAAAGAAAGTACCAAATGTCAAAATACCTGGAAGTATTACCATGAGTTAGTTATTTAAAAATGTGTCATAGTTTATCCTATTGTAAAGAATTTTAAGAGGTAATTTTATAAGATCGTAATTGTACTTATATTTTATTAAACTTCATATTATATATGTAGATAATATTATGTTATATTGCATATTACATTAAGCCAAAGAATATTGGAACTTGAAACTTCTTGTTTTTATTATTATGCTACTAATTTTCTTTCACATCCACTATCAATATTTTGATGATCTCATTTAACCGAAGAATTTTATTATAATCGGAGCCGGCTATGGAAATGAAACATGAAAATAATTTTGACATTACCATATTGAATAAGTACAAATAAATTCATGTATCTAGTATAATATGCGTAGTTAAGTTAAATTAATAAGGTAGGGCTGTGTATACCTTTTGAATTAAGAAGGAAAATCAATGTAATTGATAAAAAAAATCTTAGTGGGCCATGAAGACCATAATGAAAAACAGGTCACTGTTATCAATGAGGTGTTCCTGTTTCCTGACAAAGAAGCACTGATGATGGTCTTAGGCCAAAAGCGCTCTGCATTATAATACTTTTGGAATACACAAATTGCATTGATTCTCCCTTTAATTTAAGTTAAGTTCATTACCCAATAATAATGGGTTATACGAGGGAAAATCAAATTGATATGCTTTTAATAAATTACTAATGTAGGAAAAACTCAAGACTTGCTGCAAGTTTTTACGCCGAATGCTATCGCAATTGGGACATTCCATGAAGATTATATTTTGTTTGACTTGAAAAACACTTAAATATCGAAGGTAATATCCAAAATAAGCGTAATATCCATTTTGGCGTATGTAAAATCATACCGCTTCAGTTCGAAATAAGGAGTAAAGTGTGCTGCAAACCGCAAAAGTGCAAAACAAATTTTGGAAATCATGGTTTCAAATCACTCGGATACCAAGTACATTTTTTTTTAATTTCAACAACATTTTGATTAAATTTGTTTCACAGCTATAGTTAATAGACGCGACCAAAGCATGTCAAAGTCATCGGCGTAAAAGTCGAACAGAGCCGCACCTACAATAATCAAAAATATGTTTCTGCAATAATAATTGTTAAATAAAAAGTAAAATAGCCGGGTGTGACCTGAGATATATTGTAAAATATAGAAACTATGAGTTGATGGACGACGATTTTTACTTGCAAAACAAAGAAGTAAATTAAATAGTAGAGCTAAAAAGACAATAACAACAGCAAATGATTCCGGTCCTGTCAAAAATCCTTGCATGCACTTGCCAGCAGCAAACAATAGAAAGCGCGCTGATGCCCCGCCTAATTCGTTACGTGGCAATGCTTACATCGTATCTATTTTGAAAGTGAATAGACTTTACAAGATGATGATCAAGATAATTTCTGATATTTCGGTATAATATCATAAAAGAGAAAATTTTGTCGGCAACATTTTTGAATGTTATGAAGGTTTTTTGCTAGGCAATCCCCTGCGATTTATGGTTTTATCGTAGAAGATGCCGTAAACCAAATTGTCAAACGAAAACAAGAGAATCATTTTGTTAGACACATTATTACATATCACCAAAAAGATAACTATAAATATTAAAATTGTATTTATTTTTATATGCCATATAAATATGTATACATGTGAGAACTTTGTTCTCTAGCCACTTGCTGAGACCTTATACAATAAGGATTGACCAATTTACGAAACTTCTGGAGGATGGCGCCACCTGTATTGTACTGCCTAGGCAGAACAATATTGTGGCTATAGGGTGTCTCGATTTTCCAATGGTAGGTGTGCTCGCTTGTCATGCTTGCCCTGTACTCTGTACTGACGAGAACCAAAGAGTTTGAAACCGGTCTACAGGTAGCAGCAGCGTAGCAACCTATCATTGGAAATGAAGATTCATTGTTTTCTTTCCCGGTAGTTTCTGCAATCTGAGTTTGTATTTTGTACTAACAGTGTTCGTCAAAATACGCCAAATTATGCTATTTAATTCAGCGCTCGTTGGGGCATGTAGCCCAGAGAATAGCTGTTTTAGCGTAATTTGGTCAATCCTTATTGTGTAATGTCTCAGCAAGTGGCTAGAGAACAAAGTTCTCACATGTATACATATTTATATGGCATATTATGATTACCACTTGCCAAGTAGTATTATTTTACTATTTATTGTATTTATTTTTGTTCAAAATGTTTAGTTTCACAGTAATGGGGTACGTTTAGTGAACGACAGTAGCTTATAACAGCTGAATGATCATTCAGATTCGCTAACCGATAGTTTTGAAAGACGTTTAATCATAGTTTGCTAATTTGCAAAATGGAAATTATAAATACTAGGTTTTTTATATCCAAAAATAAATCGTTGATTATGCTTTAGTAGAAAATAATTAATAGTTAATATTTCCTCACTATAGCTCTTACGTGAGTAAATTCAAACGAAACTAAATAAATCTTATAGATATCTTATGAATCGCAAAGGAATTCAGGCATAGGTTAATAACTATTGAATCATTTTTGTATGTGCCATGTATTATCGAATAGCTGACATGAGATGTTCAACAAGAAAGGTCGTATTACAATATTCTGCAATTGATTTTTGGCTACGATCTGATCTATAGTCCATACGGCGCGGCAAGGTATGACGACAACGTGCAATACCCTAATTAGCAGGCATTCGTTTGTGAAAAATTATTAATTAGAAAACTTGTTGTTGCTTTTTTGTGGTAAGGGTAGGAAAAATATTAATATGGATGACAATAATGGAGACTAGATTAAAAAAAGTGATAAAAGAGAACAAACCAGGTATAAACTGAAATTAATTTTTTATTTAGCACTGTAATGAAGTTGCACGGAAAGAAGAGAAATTTGGCGGAAAAAGTGTATGATAAAGAAAATATTAAACAATGCAAGATGAATAGATTTTTGGGTTACTAGTTAAGGACATCAGAATTATCGGAAAGACGTAGAAATTAAAGTATATCGGAATTTGTGCAAGAGGGGAACACAGCTATCCAACTTGAACCTTCCAGAAATGAAAACTGGTCGTCTAATAAATGATATAAAAATCTTTTTTAAACCTCACAAGTTCAACGCAACAATGAAAACTGTGCCAAGCAACTTTTTGAAGAATCATGTTCATGTCTGGATGAAGATCTAGGTTTTCATATTAAAATTTTTCATCCTGCCATACTTTTAAATTTTTGATTTACTATAGGATTTTTGTACCATAATATTAAATAAATACTGTTCAAATAAAACTAAATATATTCGTTAGCGTATTCAATCCAAACTTGATAAAACCACAACTTTTAAGCAAAAGTGGATAATTTGCAAAAAGGCCTTTTTAAGGAGTCCTTCTAAATTTAAATGAAACCATATTGCATGGCAGAAGAGCAGAATAAAGTCTCATAACATAGTTTGCAATAAAACAAAAATAATTATTCCACAAAGTGTAGAAAAAGTTAATTACTTATAATTGAGTAAAAGGGACTTATGAACTTTTGCGTGATTACTCCTAATCTATTATAACTAATTTTGATATCTGAATACCCTGTGCCTCTAGAATTTGTTCAATTATTTTTGGTACCGTTATCTTAGGATTACATCGCGCAACAATCAACAGCTATGTCTCTCGAATTGAAGTTGTCATTCTTTGAATGCTCAAATCGTCGCCTGAAAGTAACAGTAAGACATGTGCAAAATCTTTGTTCGCCAGAAAATTGATTTTAAAATTTGGCAATTATTCAATGCTGAAATAAAATAAGTATGTAATACATGTCTCTGAATAATTTTTGAGGTTAAAGTACAGAATTTCAGGATAATTAAGAAGATGTAACTGTAAATTAAATTTCCTGCTTAGAATTTAGAAAAAATTGACTTGTCTTACTGTTACACTGAGAATAACTTTAAAAAATTAGGATATCTGTCACTTGTCTTAGTGTTCCTCTGAAAATACGCACCCAAATTATAACATAACGTAAAGTTTATAATAGAAAAAATTAATGAATCGTACAGGGTACTCCAAAAGTAGGAAGGCTTCAAATTATTTATATAAATTTCCAAGATTTTAGTCATAAATAAAAAACAACTACTAACAATAAAAAAGGCAAGTAACGCTTTATTACATAAATTATTATTTATTACATAGATTACAAAAGTTCTTTAATCCGATTCACTGTCACACGCATTGTTATTGGTAGATGCCTTAAGGGACATAATAAAATGGTGATGTTTTTTAGGAATTAAATTATCGTTGCGTAAACTGATAAGGTCATTCCTTTCATTCAGTGGAATAGTCGGTGCTTCAGTATAAGCAGGAAATAAAGATATTTCTGCTGATTTTGTTCGTCTCTTCTTTTTGTTTATATCGATAACATTGTATTCCTTATCGTTGTAAGATGTTTTGTAAAAGATTTTGTTTGTTGCATTTCTTTATATTTCTTTTCCACTTACTTTCATCTCTTAATCTTTTTCTGCATCTTGCAGGTTCATTTTCCACCGTTTCTTCATCATTTCTATCCAGTGTTGGATTTTCGCCTACTTCCTCGTCTTCTACTACTTTCGTGTTTTTTTTTATTTCTCCGTCAGCGCCTTCTACATCGCTAGGTGCATAATCTGGGTATCTTATGTCATCATCTTGGGAAAAATCGCTTGCATTACTTTTATCATGAAGTAAATCTTCCAAAGCAATAATTGAGGATTCTCCATTAGGCTCCAAAGCAACTAAAATAGAAAATAAAACTTTATGATTCATTGAATACTTGGTAATGATCAACTAAAATGCAAGAAAAATTAAAACGACGTGAGATCAGTAACCGTAAAAAATTATTTAGGCTAAAAGGATCTAAATCTAATAACCATTTCTTACCTTTAAGTGGTTCCTTTTTCTGATTCTGGCTTGGATTTATTGGTACGATTGTCAAAGCTGTTAACTTATTGGTGCTATTGTTAATATTAAACACCGATGCATTTTCGATTTCATCTTCACTAACTTTTTCAGCACCGGGTGCTGGGTTATAATAATCGCATTCATAACTAAAATTCTGATCTTCCACCCACAGGGCCGTAAACTGATTCTTTTGTCCAAAATGTTGTTCCGGAGTCGTAGACTGATAAGTTGATAATGTTTCAAGATCTGAATAATAAAAAACAAATGTTATATTATAATATACATGATTTTTGTTATGTCAAAACAGTTGCTTCATTAATACAGATAGTTTTGTAATAGGATGAATTAGACACCTAACGCTGTACATTTTTTGATGATACAAAGAATTATTCCTTTTTTTCGAATATTCAATAACATATTTATTAGGTGTGGCACGGACGCCACTGTTAAAAAAAGGTAAATTATTTATCCTTATTACTCTCAGAATCCTTATGTTTCTTGGACAATTGTAATATATGTTGTGTCCTTGTCATCTTGAGCCTCTTAGCCTTTTAAGTTACTCACACTCATTTCGACCTGTTTATCACTAATTATTAGTCAACATGGACGAAAAACACTGCAAACACGTGCATCCAGACCAGTGGTTTTAAAGGCACTGACAAGAAAAGATCTGCTCGCGGTGCTATAAATTTGGTAATTGGTCCTGCAACAGTAGGTTAAACATCTTTAGAGTAAAAAGTTTAGTGCAACAGTAGGATATACTAACTTAACCTAGAGTTGCACTAAGTAAGAATTAATTTTAAAACCTATGTAACTGAAGGTTATGTTGTTTATTAAATTAAGGCAAATTTTTACAAGATATCTTGGTGTTGCATTAACTAAAACCACTCTTTCTGATGGGTATAAGCAGATGAAAACCCACTTTTTTATGCATGTCCTAGTGTTGCTCTGGGGCGACGAAATGTCGGTAGAACAAGTTCCCGTATAAGATTATAAAAAACAAAATTATGATATAAGTTTTTCTATTAGAAATAATTGACACAAACGCAATGCCGTTAGATTTTCCTTTGTCTAGGCACTTAATATATTTTTAAAGTTGATTCAAATGGACTAAGCTCCCATTTTACCTTATTGGCTGGCAACTAACACTAACGCCTTTTATATAAAAAACCCAATATTATTGTCAGTATTGGATAATGACTATATTTTGATGCATTCGAAAATAGACCCCAAAATAAAATTTTTATTATTTATTTTAAATTTTCATAGAATTTGTTATTGCTAATATTTTACGATGAATAATTAGAAGAAACCCAAGTATTATCTTTATCTGATCAAGTTTAGTATGTTAGACTAAGAAAAAAATGTTGTTTGGTTATAAAGTAGATTTTCATTGGTCCTCAATGTATTTAGTTTGTTCTTTATATTATCAATTGTAGCCTGCATAATCTATTTTAGGGATAATAAAGAACTTGTTCCTTTATTGTTCCTATCTCGAAAATCTTTTAAAAATACGTCTCGAAGTTCAGTCAAATTATGATACACCTGTATAAAACTTTTTAATATTTCTCCTTTTCCCTGTTTATTTTCACCTTCGAGATCGTTTTTAGCCGACATCGGAGAGACTGGCAGTGTATACTCTATCGTGGAATATTTAGAAAAAAATACACTTGCCACTATTGATAGTAGGCCGGCAAATGGCAATACGTTATCAGAATTTTGGCTCCGCCATATTGATGGTATGATTGCAATAGGTATATTGACAGCTTATCATTTAGACAATGTATAAAAAGGCTTACACACACCGACGCGGCCACGGCCGCGGTGGCGATCATATTAGCGGTCGGGCGCATTCACACCAAAGCGGTGAGTGGAGCTGTAAGATAGTTGCCGTTTACAGATTTTATGTATACGAAAATATATTTTCAAACGCTCAGGTTTCATTTTTATTTCTATTATTTGTTATTATGATAGACGATGTGGAAGAAGAGACTTTGTTACTATTAGCTCTTTTTCCCACACTTTGTTTTTAGCCCTTATATTTTTATAATTTAGATGTCGAAAAGTCTGGTATGTAATTGAACATTTTCTATTAATAATTTTATTATATTATTGGCCATTACTACTGTCACTTCTCGCAGTCAAAGTTGACACATTGTATTTGTCTGTCAACGCATATCAGAACGCTACCCTAGGCCGCTTGATCTAGACCTGCCCGCGCTGGTATGATTTCATTCATTTATTTCTATGTGTTTAGATTGGCCGCCACCGCTACCGTGGCCGTAGCCGCGTCGGTGTGTGGATATTTTAAAATACTGACAGTAGTACTTTTCGTCTGCAAGTAACCTACCTATTATTGCTGTGACCTTGTTCCTTACGGCGTTAGTTAGGTCGATCATCGGTAAGGAAAAATGGGGAGGAACCAATTCTGAATATTTATTGTGAAGATAGTTAAGTGCTTGACAAAAAAATCGAGCTTATTTCAATAAATTAAAAAAAAAAACCTTTTAGACCAATTGCTGCTAACGTTAAGACAACATGGGTATTATTCTTTAGTACCTGTTTACCATATTGCAACTCTTTTGTATGTACTAGGTTGTCACATAGTGTGAACAATAGCTCTTATTGCGGAGGTACTAAATTGTGGTCCAGAAACAAATACTTACACCTTTCTTTGGTCGGTGGCTTGCATTAAGTGCCATTTGGTCTATTGAGACTAAACCAAGAAAATATAACCGAGTATCTGTGTTTAGTGGAAAACCATACAATAAAATATAAAACCACACAATATGTAGCTACAAAAGTACCATTTTCTCACATTTATAATAAAGTTTTCATTAAAAAGAAAAGAATGAAAACGGTTTGATTATGATGAATTGCGTTTGAAACTTGATTTAAAAGAAGTTAGCTACTCTGGACGCAAGGATTAATGCGATAAAAATTACGTGTAACCTTGGGGAAGATTCTAGGACCTTGGCATTTTGATGTAAGGTTATAAAAAGTAACCTCGTACCTTACATTGTTAAAAAATTTAAATTTATTAGAAAAAGATGGGAAAAAATAAATTGCATAGTTACGAAACTACGAGTTAAATTGATTTTAAAAGAAAGGTAGCAGGGTGAAGGGTAAGAAGGGAAAATATGGATGTATACGAGCTTGGAAATCCCTCACGGCTTCTGCTTTGGCGGTAACTTCAGCTGGGCCCCCAAAGTATAAATAAAAGTAGATCGTGAGCCTACTTCTAGCGAGCCAGGTAGGTTTTAGTACGTGGATGCAAAATCATATGTAAGATGGACTCATAGATGCCTTAAGTATAAGCTTACAACAAGGTTGAAGTAGTTCTTAGGCTTACTTTGTCATATAATGGACACTAAAATCCCATGTGGTTCCTTGACCTTACGTAAAAGCCGAAACAAAAACACTGCGAGAACCGACGAAAACGGTGGACTAACACTAACACTAACCTGAACTAACCGTGAAACTAGTAAAACCCCTAAAAATAGAGAAAAGAAAATTACCCACTGAACCCCTAATAAACAAATAACGAATTGACAGAAAAATGAAAGAAGCTTACATCTAAAAGGGAAGTGAAAGGGACCTCTTGGACCTTTTTTTTTTCAAAAAACTGCTAGACAGCAGGTGGCTCAACCTTTTCGATTTAATAAATTTAACTAAAAGCCTCGAGAATTCCAAGAATCCCGTTCTCGTTAAGACAATAGCTTACTATCGAGAGTCTTGTTAATTTCAAATGCGGGATAAGTAAGCGTTCTGCGAATTAACAGAGATACGACCGGAAATATGTGGTAAAATCTATTGGCCGCGTAGATCTGCATTTCTGTGTTAAAGTACTTTAAGGTTCCTTCCTTACTTATTTAAAGTTTGTGTTTTTCAATATTTCGCTTTCGGAGGCTGAACCGATACTTTGGCTTCCAGCGACACCCAACGTTGTTTGCCCGCGATGGGCCGCCTTGCCAGCGTTTGAACCTATATGGATTCTCTCTGTCCTGGTTGGGTTGATACGTGTGGTTGCCACGAGGTGTAGCCACGTGCTGCAACTCTCATCTGTAAACTTATTATACTGTTATATCAACAAACGTATTCTGGCTTCGGCAACACTTGTATGTTAGAAATACCCCATATAGGAAATTGGTCATGTTGATTTATTTGTCTTTATTTTTACACTGGATGCGTAGTCATACTACAAAATAGGATTCTTATCCCAATAGAAATTACACATAAAACACCATTAATAGAATAATCCCGCTAAACTAAATCGCTATCGTAACACCCAATCGTTTATTTAACCCATCTTTGTCATTAAAGAAACATATTAACATAATTTATGTTTGCATTTTTGTGACTATACGTGAGCGCTTTGTTCATTTAAATAGCTCATACTAAGAAATACATGCATTCCTCTAAAAAGATGGATGAAGAGGACATTTAGTTAAAGAGGTTTTTGGTAAAGTTAAAGTAGCTTATATCAAAATTGTAACATAGTAAATGTGGAGCTGCAGAGCCATTTTGAATTCCTCATTAGAGAAATAATAAAATATATAGAGATTGAATTTTACGGCAATACTAAAGAAGTTCCAATAATAAAAAGCAACGTTGAGCAAGTTATGACTGGAAAAATCGATCTCAATACCTAAGACTAGGAAAAGAATGAAGGATTTCAGTTTTAAAGCCAATCTAATACAATGGAAATGCAATATAAAGGAAACCTTGTAAACAAAAATCTTTTCGTTCATTGCTCGACTATTCACTTTACATTTTATGATTCTGTGTTCTTGTATTAGGTACTTATATACTCTAAATATATTTTTTTTAAACTTTATTTTGAGCCCTTAAAAATTACCTCTGATATTTCGAATTCCCTTTTTTCTCATCCGTTTCTGATTCGACTTGCTATAACTGTACCAACTCTAGCTCTTAATGTCAAATAATCTTTAAAAAAAACGTCATAGGAGACGGACAGATATAAGTAGTTATCATTATTATTAATTTAACTAAATTAAGAATAATTTTATTACAATATTGGGACTGTCAGCCGAAGTGAAATCTAAATCGATTAAACTAGTATTATAATAAAATGACACTAAAAACGTACAACTTAAAATTAAAAGTAATTCATCGAGAAAGCTACTGTATTATTAAATGATTTCGGAAATCGATATCACTCCTGAACTATATTCACAGTAATGAGGGAGGTGTTCATTGAAACTTGCAATTCCAACTTTGTAAACGAAATATAATTAAAAGTGAGACTTCAGTAAAGAAACTTTAAATTACATTCATTTACAGACAATTTTATTATGTATGTTCAAGTTAAGATGTCACGTCGTATTTGGAATCGAAGTTCCTGTAATTCAAACAATATTCCCTACTTGTAAAATTATCAGTTGTGAACTTTAGTGATAACTTATTGATATTGTATCGAAATTATTTTATTTGTCTTTACTGTACCTACTTTATTTCAACTATATGGTTCAGACGGTACAGACAATATAGCAAATTAGGCATTGACGAGTTTAACGTCAGTAGAGTTTTCGTCTAATTTATTTTCTTCATAAGTTGAAAGAATAATTTCATCAGATTCAGCATGTGTAATATTATCTACGGAATAAGGTTTTACGTGACACATGAATCAGTTAGTCATACCTTCTTAAATCAGTATAATTAATATGTATCTGTCTGTTAAATTTAATGATGTTTATCTTTCGAAAAATAGTTATCTTGTTAGACGACGATTGAAGTAAAAAGAATTGGGAGAATTTCATAATCTATGTATTGATTTAAAGACGACAAGCAAAAGTTTTTAAAATAGTAGGTATTACACGAATCAAGATATTATGTTTAAATATCTTAGATGTCATAAGAGAAACGATGGGAAAACATCGATTTTTGATTTATCGTTTATATTCCTCAGAGTATCCCATAAAGCCTTTCTTTCATTAATCAGACTTTTTATATTTCCAACATCCATTATTTTTACTTTATATATCACACAAATCGCCACAATCGTTAGAAAAACTGTAAACTAATCACATTTATTTCGAATACATCGCACATCACATGTTTTCGGTCTAACTCGCACAAATGATTTTGGACACAATGCGTACACAGCTCGTAATCTGCGATAGATTTCAATAAAATAAGATCATTCGCTCTTTTCGGTTCAATTTCTGAGAAAGGTAATTCGGTCGGAAACATAAACGTAAGATACACATTTAATATCCGCTGACAAATAATGTCAGTATCTTATAGCAATTAAATTTCCATACGGTTGCCCGAGGTTATTCAACGGACAAATTGTGCGTTATTTTTAAATTGTTATTGTATTCGCCATTTTATCCCAAGGTATCTGTATTATAGTTTCTGTATACAGAGTGACAAAAAAGTCGCGCAAAATGCCTGTAACTTTTGAATTACCTCGTATACGTGACCTTTATGAAAGTTGTTCAGTAAATTATTCCCCACATTTCTACGAGTATAAATTTTCTCTGTCATTTCTGGTTTGGTTGCCATAGAGACTAACTTACTTTTTTTAAATGAAGCACCCTGCATATGATTACATATTTGGATCTTACTAGGAAAACTATGAATTTTTTATAGCTGCAAGCGTTTTCGAGATAATGACAGCTCAAAATGAAAGACTTCCCAATTATAATTATTTCCACCTAATGCCCACCAGTAGAGTTAAGGTGTTTTCATAAGAGCAACCTAAAAGGTGTTAATTTTGAGTTCCTGTTTAATTTTATGTTTTCTGATTTCTAATTTGTTTACACTATGGTTCATCTGAATGAGCAACAACGAGTTGAATTTTAATAATGAGCGGTTACGGAAATATAAAGAGATCGCAAGATCAGGTTTGTCAACTTTTCAATGAATTATATCCAAATAGGCCTCCAATAAATCGGTCAACGGTGTGTCGAGTGGTAAAGAAATTTCAAGAAACAGGCAGTGTTGGGAAGGTCGCTAGATCAGGTTGACCTAAAACAGCAACCGGAGGAGAGAAAGCGTTGGACATCATGCTCTCAATACATGAAAATCCAACACAATCATCCAGACCAATGGCAATGGATTTTAATGTGTCTCATCAGTCAGTGAAAAATTTGTTTAAGCAGGAGAAGCTGCATCCCTTCCAAATAAAGTTGGTGCACGAGTTAAACGAGGACGATTTTGATAGAAGAGCTTGATTTTGTAAGCTAATGATGGAAATATGCAATAACGGTAATAACTTCGCAACATCATTTTCTCGGATGAAGCTACTTTACATTTAAATGGCATTGTTAATAGACAGAATTATCGTATTTGGTCTGATGAGAATACTCACTGGTTCCAGGAAGGTCATACTCAGAGGCCCGAAAAAGTTAATGTTTGGGCGAGCATAGTTGTTGATAGACATATTGTGGGACCTTTCATAGATGATAATTTAAATGGCGAAAAATATCTCCTTAGGAATCACATAATTCCTTCTTGCAGAATGGTTTTACCGAGTGTAAATAATGGCATAAACGAACAGGTGTGGTTCCAACAAGATGAATCACCTGCGCGTTATGCGACAAATGTTTAGACAATACATAAGCGAACAATTTCCAGGACGTTGGATAGGCAGAAGAGGTGCAATTGACTGGCCAGCGCGATCCCTGGACTTAACCCCGCTCGACTTCTTCAGTCTACGGTAATCGTCCAAATGATTTAGAATCTTTAGAAGTCAGAATTAGTGCTGACATTCTGGCCATTCCAGAGAACTTCCTTTTAAACGTTGTAGACGGGTTCAGGGATCGACTGGAGCTCTGCTTAGCAGAATATAGTGGTCATTTTGAACACCTGATCCACTGAAAAGATTTCAATTGTTTATTATTCCGTTGTTAAGTTGTTCAATTTTCTAGGCTATTTATTTTGTTATTATAAAGTTTGTTAAAATTTTAAATAAATAGAAATTTAAAATAAAAAAAAATTCAGAGTTTTCCCAGTAGAATCCAAATATGCAATCATATGCAGGGTGTTCCATTTAAAGAAAGTAATTTGGTCTCTATGGCAACCAAACCAGAAAAGACAGAAAAAATTCATGTAGTTGCAAATGTGGGGAATAATTTACTGAACAACTTTCATGAAGGTCACTTTTTCGTATACGAGGTAATTTAAAAGTTACAGGCATACTACCACATGCTACTACATACTACCCCGCCCAACTTCAACTTACACGAAAAACCCTAATATTTTTTTGGCAGTGAAAAGATATTTAATCATTTACCGTGGTTCTTAAGGGCAAATGATACGAAAGTCCGAGAAAAAAAATTCTGCTGGTTGTATTTTTTGAAGGGCACTTTAATTAGACTTATTTTACTAAGTTGGGTAGTACTTTTTTAAGTATGTTATGGATTTTAAATATTTACGTTTTATCTGGTCCGTCCTGTTTTATCTCATTGTTCTTACCAGATATTAGATAATTAATACACAAAGGTACGAAAAGGTATGAAGCTATAGATGGGAAACGCTGCTGGTGGCACCATCTGCAACGTACATCAAAAGTGCTCTCATTTCTGGATTTCGCATTCTAAAAATCCTTTATTACCCGATTTCGTCCAAATTCTGTTAATATTAGGATAAAATATTGGAAAACAAGTTTAAAAAAATTAATATTTTTGACGCTATTCCCGAACTCTCAACTTTTGGATTAAGGTAAGTTGGGCTAGATATTGCCTTGGGACTTTCTGCTAGCATTTTGTGAATACGTTTTAGGGACTGTAGATATTTTTATGGCAAACGAATATTCTTGATTCAGCTTAGTACCTACACCTCGAATTGTTTTACCTGAGGAAAATCATCACTCTGGAATCACCTGTCTAAGATTATGTTTCCTATATCCACGGATCATCAACAATTATACAAGGATTCAAAATTCTCGTGAATCTCTTAAGTCGTTCAGGCACCGCTCGAGATGTGATTTTTAAACAAGGGCGATATCTTCAATAAGTATTGAGCCAGATCACAGTTCTCATCTCAATAATTATTTGTTCCTTTGCCTCTCTCCTCAGAGTGTCACTAGTATTTTATGTATAAACGAATAAATCATATGCAAACTTACATTAAATTACGAGACCTTAGTTAACTTTAGCTTGTAAAGTGGCTTTGGGTTAACATTCGGTTCTCTTTGGGTCATTCCTTCTGGGACTTGGGCGGTTTAATCTGGAATTTACATTAAGGTTACAATTTGACATATTGATATCTAGATTTTTGAATACTAAATAAGGCCACGGGGTACATCTTTTGAACAATACAAGCAAAGATATTATACAGGATGTTCTAAAAATATACCAACAAACTTTAAAGGGTAGTAGAGGTCATCAAAACATACGTTTGTTGTTTAAAAAACATATGTCCGCCAATGAGAAGTTTGGGCTGTAGAGCAATAAAATCCTTTGAATGATATCCATATAATTAAATTAATTCTTGATTTAGTTTTACACCACTGTCGTTCAATATTTTTTATTTCAACTACGTTTACTGTTGGGAAGCACAAACGTTTCTTTATCGCACAAACATTCCACAGATGCCAATTTTAAGACCGTAGTATTATTTGTGACTTATTTATTGTGGCATTACCTTTGTTGATAGTAATTTTAAAATTTGTAATGGACGATAATTTCTCATTTCAAGAATTCACCGATGCACCTTGCTTATGGTGCAGCAAGTTGTAATGGAAAAGAAGTTGCTTGCATAAACACAGATATCCGAAACGCCATCATACAACCTTTGTTTCCATCCATCGTCGCCTTAGAGAAAGTGGGAACCTAAAGCATCCCGGTGGTGGTAGTCGTCCAAGAACAACTCGTATGGTTGAGTTTAAAGACGGAGTTCTACACCGTGTGGAGAAAAATTAAACCACAAGTGTTTGCGCAATTGCACACTATATGAGATCCTCCAAGTCGACGGTTCACCGAGCCGTACATGAACAACTTCTCTACCCCTACCATTTGCGCGTACAAGCTTTACATCCTGAAGATTATCCACACCGTTAGCTTTCTGAAAATGATTTTTGGGTCACAATTTAATAGAACCTTACTTCGGGAGAATAGTATTGTTTTCTAATGAGGCATGTTTCATGCGCGATGGTTATTTTAATAGTAAAAACAGACACATTTGGCATGATAAGAATCCTGACGCTGTGGTCTTTAGAAGACATCAGGAACGATTTTCTGTAAACATGTGGCTGGTATTCTTGGAGAGAATCTAATAGTTCTTGCCTGTTCGCTTAAACGCAAATATTTATCTCCATTTTCTGCTAAATGTTTTGCTTCTATTATTAGAAAATGTCCCTTAGCCATTAGAAACAATATGTGGTTTCAACATGACGGGGCACCTCCACATTTTGAATTATATGTGCGCCAGTATCTGGGCCAGAGGTTTCCCCGCCGATTGATTGGAAGAGGAGGCCCGCGCGTTCTCCCGATCTGAATCCCCTGAATTTTTTCCTTTGGAGTTAGCTGAAATCTTTAGCCTACGAAACGCCTATTCGTAATGTGGAAGATATCCTAGCAAGAAGAATGGCCAGTTATATACATATTGAAGCTATTCCTGGAATATTCCAGAGTCCGCGAGTCAATGAACCGACGGTGCAATCTTTGTATTGAAGCAGGTGTTCAACATTTTGAACAATTATTGTAAACTTTCATTTAATGAGTAAAAGTCCAACATGACCTAAAAGTGATTTATTAATGTCCTCCTGAACATTTTTTGTAAATTAATAGTAACTATTTATCACTGAAATAAACAAAACTGACCAAAACCAATTTTCCTTCTGTCCGCCAAAACGGCTCATTTGCGGACATATGTTTATTAAACAAAACAGGTTTCTTTTGGTGTCCTCTACCGCCCCTTAAAGTTTGTCGGTATGTTTCTAGGACACTCTGCATGCTGACAAAAGAATATTGCTTTAAAAAAATTAAAACAAAATAAAGGACACTTATAGTAACTATATGACAAAACTATTTTAACTAAAATAATACTTAGAGGTAAAATTATTTTAATACTTCCGATTGAAAGACGGCATATTAGATTATCATAGTAACATTTTGTAAGTGTATTACTACTACACTAAAGCCCAATAAACCTGAGGTTCCGAATAAACAAAGGCACTTGGGTTAAACCGTTTACCAGAGCCGCACACAGGCACAATATTTTGTCACTCTTCATACAGATTTGATATATTAAGACAAATAAAAAATGCCTGTAGCCCGCATAGTGTCTCCCAAATGTGGACTTATATTATTTATGATATGTGCAGATAACGCCAAAATAAATTAAATTTTGAATTTTAGTAGATTATATTTTAGCATATTAAAATTAACCGAAATAAAAACTATTGTCTTCACTTAACCCATAAAAATTTTAAAATATTTTTATTATGGTCGCGGTTTGGTTTAAGCTAAAAGTTTAGTCATAATGGGCTTACCTGAGAGTATGACAGTCGTAAAAGCTTAAGGTTAATGATTAATTATAAACTTAGATTTAGCGATCATGTATCAGTTTGTTTAGAACGAGCCTACGCATCTTTAAGACTTATTTTTCATCGACGATACCATTATTTCACTAGTAGTATCAAAAAGCTTTTGTGTGAGTTTTTGGTACTGTCGCATTTCGCCACTAAAATAGATATGGACTCTCTCCGTCAGTAGCTTTGATTTTCAAGGGTTCAGAATGTTCAAAACAGTTGCTTGAGATTGATTTACGGTACAAGACGTTCTAATGGTGTGTTCCATAAGCTGAGTGATGCTTAGTGGCTTTCAATAATCATCGGAGACTGCATATGATATGCTTATTTTAAAAAGTGCTTAATGTCAAGACCCCAAAATACTTACACATATGCTTAACATATAGGACTGACATTCGTAACTTGAACTTAAGAACGAGACGCCTTTTTGGTATACACAGTCACAAAAAGGAAACGTACAAAACGTCTTTTGTTTATAATATACTACCTGTGGCGATGTCATGGATGACTCAACTTTTCAACCATCTTGTGCAAGTTTTAAAAGTAGTTTTAAAAAAATCTTGGAATTCAATTATGAAACAATCTGTATAAAGAAAGTGATTAAATATGAGGCATCAGCATCTACTGAATCTAGTTCTAAATCTTTTATTAAGAAACTCTAAAGCAGAAAATTTTGCTGAGGGTAATGGATTTGACTTCAAAGAATAAAAAATAGAAGATTTGAAGAATATATACTGGGAGTAAGAAAAAAACCCTGGAAGAATTAATTGTTTTAGTTCATGCCACCAGTATTATTATACCAAGATTATTTCCCAACATTGAATGTTCATGCTGAAAATAACAGCGCTCCCGAAAAAATGAAAGCCATAGAAGAATAAGTCACAATAATAGTCTTCTAAAAAAAAAAAAGAATCGTTTCAGTCCATACCACCAGTCTACTAAGAGTATTTCCCAACATTGAATGTTCATGATAAAAATAACAGCACCCCAGAAAAAATGAAAGCCATAGTGGAATAAGTCACAATAATAGCCTCCTAAAAAAAAAGAATTGTTTCAGTTTATATCACCAGTCTACCAAAAGTATTTCCCAACATTGAATGTTGATGATGGAAATATCAGCGCCCCAGAAACAATGAAAGCCATAGTGGAATAAGTCACAATAATAGTCTCCTAAAAAAAAAAGAATTGTTTCAGTTCATATCAATATCACCAGTCTACCAAAAGTATTTCTTAACATTGAATGTTGATGATGGGAATATCAGCTCCCCAGAAACAATGAAAGCCATAGTGGTATAGGTTACGATAATAATCTCCTAAACCATTCGCTATTTGTTTTTCGACATTTTTCATGCTTCCTTAACTTTGGGTCTTAGTACCTCAAAAGTAATTTTTTTGACTTAGATTACTCAGGCTTTCATAGGCTCAAGAGTTTGATTGCATTTAGACATATTTTAATTTTTGGGTTAAAGGGTACCTCACTTTTTTTAATTGCTGCGCTTGTATACGCTTTAAAACCTAAAATAAAAACTTACCATAAATATAGATTACGCTGAAAACGCTAAAAATGCCAAAAGCTACAACTAAATCATGTATAAAATTAGCTTGATCTGAGATAGAATCTTCCAAAACACAATTAAAAACGAATAAAAACATTTTTAGAATATCGACAAATACTGTTTAATTAGGGTAGGTATGCAGACCTATGATCAAACTCACAAGTTAACGCGAGCCGTTAATTTCAAAATTAAAGTGAGTGGGTTAAAATCCAATGCTATTTTCCATTTTGGTATGATGCAACTACAGTTAACGGTCGTGTTAATTCTCGATCTCGTCATCCTAAACAGGAGTGACGCAATCCTTAAAGTGAGTACTTTCGCATATTTGAGCCAATCAGGGACGAGTTCGGTTATCAATCGCGGAAATTTTGAAGATTGTTTGGAAATGTCAAGTTGTCAAGCGGTCAATGAACTTTTGCGAGCGGTTGACGGCCACAGCTGGGTTAAATTCACATATTTGTTGATTTCGGGCGATTTTTGCTTCAAAAATTAGTAATCGAAGAGATGTATTAGCTCGTTTTTTATAAAGAAATGGAAATATATTAATAACGGTAAGTTAAAAACACAATTGTAAGTACATTGTTGGTATAGATTTTTACAAAGGATTTTACTTTCAGATTATTTTACTTTAAAAATCTTGAAATTACTGAACAAAGTTGATTTGATTTGATTTACAACTCCTTTATAGTGACTTTTATACCTTTTAGATCATAACAAAACATGAGAGGAGAGAATTTCGAGGAGATTTCCTTCTATTTACCTAAATCCGTACCAGCTACTGAATTACACGTAGAAGTGAATAAAATATAAGAATTATACCATTTTCTAATATTTATTGAAGCCTTCAAATAGTTTCTTATAATTTACAAGCTGAAAAATACATGATGTTAAAGTTAAATTCAGCTTTGGCAACAATTTATACCTAATAGAGGTAAGTTTTTAAACTAGGTAGCTAGATACTAGATAATTATTATTAAAACCTGGATCAACCAAGTATTGTTTCGTACAAATTACACAACTTGTGTTGTATTTATAGATCTTTTAGTAGGTACCTAATGTTTATATAAAATTGAACCACTAGGGTCACAATTCAAAAGCCCCGGTAGGAATACAAAAGTGAGAGTAAGGGCTTTGTCCCTTGGTATTCGTTGGGCTTTGATCCATTTTTCTAAAATATTTACAACAGTTTTAAAGTTAGAAATAGAATAGAGAGTAGATATTTTTGTTGTTTACTTACCTAAGTGCTTGTAAAAATATCTCATAAGGTAAGGATTCAGGTTAGTTATCCTATCTATCCTATGCAGAGCATTCCTTTGTTTATTTTTAATAAAAATATCAACATTCTATCTTATTAAACCTTTTTTTACCATTTTATTAATAATTTGATTAGATCGAGATGATGTCTACTAGTATTAAAAAAACATTCAGTCCTATTTTTATACCTACCAATATCCTAACAAAGAACATATGCACCTGTAAAATTCAGAAACTAAAATATTACTATCGAGGAATGGTAGCCTAGAGCAAAGTTAATACTAAAAATATTTAAATAAGTTCGAATGTTATTTTACTATTTTTTGTTTGTAGGCAAATGAGGCAGAAGCAGCTGGATGCAATACGTAGAACTAGTATAGAATGGGCAAGATTAGAAATTGAGATGTAGAAGGAAAGAATGCCAATGAAGTTGAATTTAAAAATACCTAAAATGTTCTGAGGTGCAAAAATTATTAAAGCAATTAGTGTCAGAAACATGGACAATGGATAAACTTTAGACTGCAGTAAAGTCGCGACAGGAACAGGGTACAGCCCCATATTTATAATAAAAATATTAAATTATAGAAATTACTTTTAGATAACTTTAGGTATACTAAAATTCTAAAAGAATCTCTTAACATAACAGCATTGTTTAAAAACATGACTCTTTTTATATTTCCTCTATGAAGGTATCTCTGAGACTTCCTTAAAATTTTATCGCCAAAACAGTAGGTATAGTATCTTTCGGTTTAGAAAGAAGTTAGTTGAGGTTACATTTTTATGGCATGTATCACATTCTAGTAACTTTTATTTTAGGTGGAGATATATGTTGATTTAGGACCGGATTTAATATATATTTTTTTTATATTAATTAAAATGCGACGAGGTCAGTAACGAACAAGGTCAACTCTAAATTATTAAAGACATGTTAAGGGGTTTTAAAATATTAATTGGTTAAATTACCACGTTTTTCCGGAGGTACAGGGAACAGTATACTTATGATTTCCTGATCGAAAATTTTCTAGTTTTCACACTAATTTTAATATTACATAAAGAAGCTGTCTCAAAACATCACCAAAAGGATTAAACAATCAAGGTTACAGTTTTATAATAATTATCAAATAATAAATAAAATACTCCCGAATACGATTTTGTTTTGAACAAGTTTCTTTTGAGTTTTGGGTTACTTTTTTTAGTAAGCAGAAAGTGACACATATAAAATTCTAACGTTAACTAACTTCTTTTTAAACTGAAAAATATTATAGCTTTGTCGTGAAACCAAAATACAAAAAAAATTTAGCAAGTTCTTGATACGATATTATTTTAGTCTTGACAATCGTGTTGAATATTATTAGCAGTACCTACCTACCAGATTTTGTAAAAATTGTAAATGTGATTTTGCTCGCTAATAAATAAATAAGTAACAACGAAAATAGTTTATATAATGGTTTTACTAAATTAATATCTAAAATTACAGGAGTAACTTAATTGTTAAACCAAATTTACATTTTATAACGTAAAATTACAACTGGAAGCAGCAAACTAGTGTCATGTCTCATGGCTTTGTGTTTCATGTGGTGGGGTTTTCTCTATCTACTGCAACTAGATATTCCAAAAACCTAAAATTGTTAACAGCTTTTTACAAATTAATTTTTTACCTAGCTACAGGGCATCCTGGAATGTCACTCCTGAAGTTTCCCATTTGACAAACCTACTTTTATGATTGCTCAAAAAAGGTTTGCTGAATGAGAATTTTGGAATGAAATTCAAAAATAAATCAAGTTTATTTTAACATATTTTTAAATTGTATAGTAATTATCCCCATGGCAGAAAGCAAAAACTAAAATGTCTACACATTACTAACGTCGAATAATATACTATGTAGTTTATAGTAGATGAAAGCGAGACCTTTTATGTAGGGTTGACTACAGCCAATTATTAATGATATGCCTTAGCACTTTTTTTTTATCAATTTTAAGTTTACACTTGCAAACGATTAGGTCAGGTTAGTCAACCGAAACGTTGTGTTCAAATCAAAATAAAACGAATAAGGATTAGACAAATTTCGACCTTTGTCATTTCATCTTTAAAATAATCTTCAAGATTTTACCTATTTCTAAATGACTGCAAAATAATATTGTCAAATGCTGCCTGCTAAAGGACACAAATAGACATCCAAATACGAACAGTTTAAAACGTAGTGTTCAAAAATTCGACAAACAGTTTAAAATGTAAAGTTAAAAACTCTTTCACACTATTATACAGCGTTATAGATGAGCAGCGAGGTAACACTATTTTTAAACCCATAAAGTGGTAGTTGTTTTATATTATTAGACAACTTGTTAAAAATTTGGATGACAGTAGAATCTGGTCTTCTTTGACACTTCCTCAGTCAGCAATATGTTGGAACCAACGCATCTCTGCTCCTGGTTTCATACTCATGCGCGTCTCTATGTCTTGTAAGATATTGTTAATTCTTTTTGACATGTAACAGGCACTTTAATATGTACTGAGATAGAAAAGTGGGAATTTTTAGCTGTATAAATGCCTATCTGCAGTTTTTTCTCCAGCCTAGTCCTAGAGTTATTCAAACTACTATCCTCTGCAGACCAAAAACTTGCCCTGACTGGCTTGCATAGCCTCATGTCAGGACTGCATAGGACATCACTGAGTGGAAGATGGCAAATATATACCATCCTCATTGTAACCTCTGACACACAATTTTTGGCCATGGCTTTTATATATAAGTTATTAAATGGTCTTCTCCCATCTTACCTTGGTGGATTTATTGCCCATAACAGTGATGTACATAATTACCCTACTCGAAATAGAAATGATTTCTATATCAAGAGGACTAATTCCAGGAGAGCTATGAATTCTTTATTTTTCAAAGGTCTTAAAGAGTACAATGATCTACCGAGATATGTCAAGGAGTGTTCATCGATTAATAGTTTTAAAAGAGAGCTTAGGACATTTTTTAGAAGTTAAGATAGGCTTTTCCGATATGATGATGTTTTGTAGCCTGAAATATAGATTTTATTTGAGTTTCTAGTGTTATATCTGAAGTATATTAAAACTTGTAGGAGTGTTTTTTAACAAACATCAGTGCACTAAGAATCAGAATACCTGGAAGTGTGAGAATCTAATGCTACCGAAAGGTTTCTTTGCATGACTCAAGTGGGCTTAAGGAGTAGATTTTACGAATAATTTTTTTTTGAAGAATAAATAATCTTTGAAGTTCTGAGTAGTTTGTCCTCAGTAAAGCACAAAAAGAGTTAAGTGGCTGTGGGCCAAAAAATAATATATATTTAACAATTGTTTGGGGTTCATAAAGGTTTTTAAGTTGACAAAGGCATAATAAGCAGTTTAGTTTTGCAGCAACATTGTCTACATGGGCTGTTTACTTTAATTGTGAGTCTAGGTGAAGACCCAGAAACTTGCATTGTTCTACTCTTGTAATAAAATTATTATTCAATTTTAAGTATAAATCAGGAACCTGCTGCTTTTTATAGAATGCCATGTAATGGGTTTTATTTGTGTTAACAACTAGATGATTTGTTTGGCACCAAACAGAAAATCTAAGCAGAATTGTATAAGTTATTTCAAGTAGTTGATTAAGTGTAGAAGCAGGTATGACTACTGTTGCATCATTTTTTCAAATCGTTTATAAATAATGCAAAAAGCAAGGGAGAGATTACGCCTCTTTAGGGAACGCCCTATCTGATATTTAGTTTCTCCGAATAGGAGCCCTAAAGTTTTACTCTTATTTGGCGATTAGAGAAAAATGATTCCAGCCAGTCAGAAATATTACCACGTATTCCCATAGCATGCAACTTTCTGAGCAAGATGGCAGTGTCGACGCAGTCAAACGCTGGGCTAAGATATGGAGTGATATTTTGGGGTAGTTCAACGGAAATACACAGAATTATAGTCATGCAAAAAAGGTGCATCCGAAATATTTTTAGGATGAAACAGCAGGAAAGTTGTAGGTCTGTTTTTGTAGAAAAAAAATATTCTGACGGTAATAGGAATGTACATTTTGGACTCTGTAATATTTGTATGTGATAATAGGGATCTTTTCCTCGATTTTAATGTGAAACATGATTATGACACTCGCCATAAAAGTAATTTAGTACCAGAAAATTATAACTATACTTACATACCTCCAAAAAAATGTAAAATACTGCATCATAAAAATTTTTAATTGTTTCTCAGACGAAATTAGAAACCTGCCAAAGAATAAACTAAAATATACCTTAACAAAATATCTAGTCAGTAAGGCCTTCTACAACCTTAATGAATTCTTTGATGATCCTGATAAAGGAATAATTCAGTGTTAAATTTTAAATGTTTGTTACAATTTTAAGCATGTGTAATTTTATCAAAATTGTCATTGTCTAAATGTAATGTAATTACAAATTTAAAATGGTTATTTACAAAAATCTCTCCAGACATTGTTCAACAGCCCCTATTGTTTTTTTTTTTATTATGTTTATAGTAAATGTAAGCATCTCATTATTGAACAAATAAATACTATTGTATTGTATTGTATTAAATCGAAAAATAGAGCTATAGTATAGTAATTAGAATCTATTGTTTTATAAATATATTCCAAGAGATTGTAAGCAGCTGTGCTAGTAGAGAAGTTTGAGCAATACTAATAAAAAATTAGGTAGGTACTATATTTTAAGACGGGACCTACCTTCACATTATTAGATAATGATCCTTTTATTAGTGAATAAAATTGAATCGAGTTTAATCACATTGGAATCTTCGTGAGTCCTGATATGTGCTGGTAATTTTAGGTTGGTCATATCCTATAACATCACATTATATCACTGAGAAAAAGGCTAAAATAAAAAAAAAAACTAAAATTATACAATACATACTTTGCTTTCACTGCGAATAATCTCTTGAGTTAGGTATCTGTCTAGTTGAAAAGCATCTCATACCATAATCTCTTTTTTTCTAAGTGAGTTTTCTGACACAAGTTGTTCTCAATTTCTGTTAAGCAGATAAATTATTGAGTACCTACTTTAATTTTCATGCAGCAACCACATTCTACTGATGTTAATACATAAGTGTAAGCCGGACTACAAATACAAATACTAATAATCTTTATTCCCACTAGGAGCCCTAAAGTAATTAAAAGTATATTTAATATGAAGTACCTAGTGGGTAAATACATATAATTGTTTAGTAACTAACCTCTTTACGTATCAAATATTTTCTTTTACCATTTTCTTGGTGAAAACTTGTCACAGTTACCAATTGAAATAAACTTTGTCTTGTGTCTGTGTTCTTTACTGGTTAATACTTTGATTCCAATCCATATTCTAAAAAAAACAGCTGTAATAATGTAAATATGTAAACAAGCATTCAATTGAAATATATAAATAGGTACTTACGACATAAAATAATGAATCTCGAACGCTCTACGCTCTCTAAAATCTAAAATCTATACTATTTTTAGGTTAAGAATTCTGACACTTAAATCTGACAATCACATCCGATAACTTTAACGGCTCAGCTGTTTCTCCACCACAGTGAAAAATCAACAAGTAGGCTGTTTTCGGTTGTTGTCATGGAAACACTCACGTTAAAAGTTAAAGTGAGCATTTGATCATAGGGCTGCATCAGCCTATGTTAAAAACTAAATAAATAATTTAGTTGAGTAAACAAGTATCGCAAAGGAGCAAGACTTTCTTCTATTAATTGGACTATACAGGGTGTCCGACGTGTACAACGTTTGACGATAGGCTCCTGACGTCAAAATAGCCGACTTAGTTATATCCAAAATTGTCTCGTTTAGCCGGTAAAGGGCGTCAAAAATATCTAAAAATACTGGTTTTTCCTAAATTACGTGAAAAACTGCTAATCGATTTTAATGATTTTTAGTATGTAGACTAATACTATAAAATGACGTTTTCTAGTAGTATTGTCACCGGCTGTAAATAAATGGAAGTGTTATAAAAGTGATATAATACGTCAACATTTCTCCTGATTTTTTATATCAACGGCGTTATGACAACCCAGATATTTTTGTCGTGTGACTGGATGTATTTGGAAGCTATTTTACTTCTTCAGTATTTTTCGTTGGATGAGCTGTTTTGCCAGAAAAAAATATTTACAATTACCTGCATACATCAATTATTAACAGTAATAATAAAACAAAGTACAACAAAGTTCGAAGTATGTATTAAAAATATTGTAAGAAACTGAGTAAAACGAGAACATTACTTAAGCAAATTTGTAAAATGACCGCGATCTTGCTGAATACACTTATTAACACTCCTTAAAAAATGATATTGGACCCTATTATTTAATGTCTCGGGGTTATTAAAATGGTTTCTTGCATTTAAAATCCGCGTTAATAAATCATGGCGTGTATTTACCGGAGTCTTGTAAACTTCTGTTTTAATAGCGCCCCACAAAAAGAAGTCACACATATTTAACTCTAGAGAACGTGGTGGCCATTTTACTGGTGCATCATTGCCCCTTCCAATCTATCTGTTGGGATATTGATGGTGTAAGTATTGCCGAACGGCAACGGCAAAATGGGGCGGGGCAATATCACGCATATGCTACATTTCCCTCTGAAGTAAAAGTGGTAAATTTTCCAGAAGAATTGGTAAGGTGTCTTGCAAAAAATTTCAATAAATATTTCCATCTGTCTGAAATAACAATAGGACCAATAAGGTAGCGATCAATAATACCTGCCCAAATATTTAATTTAAATTGATGCTGATAATGTGCAACTTTAATGGCATGTGGATTTTAATCGGAATAAATATGTTTGTTGTGCAGATTGGTTACTCCAGATCTTGAAAAGCACACCTCGACAGTAAACAATATTTTTCTACAAAAATTTGGATCACGGATTCCTTTGTTTCTAATAAATTGACAAAATGTAAGCCGCATGGGGGGATCAGTCGGTAAAAGTTCCTGGACTTTTTGCACTTGATATGGATGTAACAACTGCTCTTTTAAAACCTCATTGACAATCGTTTTAAGAACATGTAACTCACGTTCTAAGCGACGGGTACTGGTATTTGGTTCTTCTTCAACTCTTTCCAGAATGTTGTTTTCTGTTTTCACAGTTCGAGTTGTTCGCATACGACCCCTGCCTTCAAATTTTTTCTCAAAGCTGCCCGTTTCCAGAAGATGACGCTCGATTTTGGCAAATGTTTGGTGGTTTGGTATTCGACGGTTAGGAAATCTCTCCATATAAACCCTAACACTATGACGCCCACTTCCTTGACAAGACCCGTATACCAGGAGCATGTCAACCTTTTCAGAGTTCGTATAATTTTCCATGTTTAATGATAAAATTAACTTGTAATTCAAGAATGTTAATCGTATACTTTAGTCAACTTAATAGACTGGTGACAATTTGTCAATAATTGTCAAATTATTAAATGCCATAGCAATAAGGTCACTCAAAAAATTATTGTTACAGGTAATTTGATTTTAATGTTATTACTAATGTTAATAATTGATGCATGCAGGTAATTGTAAATATTTTTTTTTCTGGCAAAACAGCCAATCCAACGAAAAATATTGAAGAGGTAAAATAGCTTCCAAATACATCCAGTCACTCGACAGAAATATTTGGGTGGTCATAACGCCGTTGATATAAAAAGTCAGGAGAAATGTTGACGTATTATATCACTTTTACAACACTTTCACTTATTTACAGCCGGTGACTATACTATAGTTGGGGTCAAGCAAATATTTGACGCGTGACACTTCCATAATGTCATGGGTGTCAAATACGGCAGGCAACTCATAATATAAAAGTTACTAATGGCTAATTTATATTATAATAACTACCACCCACTCGAAGTATTTGTATCTTTATCGTTTTATATGACTAAAAAGAGATATACATAAACCGAGTTACCTTCTCGTCGATTTGGTCAAATCATATGGGCTGCAGATCCGCATTTTATTTATTAATTTAATCGTTATCCACTACTAATCGTTATACACTACTAAGATTGCTTTTGTTAAGACCTGTGATATTAATGGTCAATCCTGAATCCCACCATTACAATGCACAGAATTTATCAAAACAAATTTATTTATATTATAATTCATATTCTTAGACCAATTTCCCAGCAATCATTTTCTGCAAAGGTTTATAAATAACAATATTCGTCAGTCCGGCCCTGACTAAGTATCAGCTGTAATAAAGTTGGTAAAATCGAAATAACTAGTATTGGACAAATATGACAAGATGGAAGTGTCACGCGTCAAATATTGGCTTGACTCCAACTATACTAGATAACGTTATTTTATAGTATTACTCTACATACTAAAAATCATTAAAATCAATTAGCAGGTTTTCACGTAACTTAGGAAAAACCAATATTTTTACAAATTTTTGACGCCCTTTACCGGCTAAACGAGACAATTTTGGATATAACTAAGTCGGCTTAGATCGACCTATTTTGACGTCAGGAGTCTATCGCCAAACGTTGTACACGTATGTTCCGGACACCCTGTATAGAGCACATATTTTATAAATTTACTTCCCACATTTCAACATAATTACTTACAAGGTCACTATTAGAGCAAGAATTATTTGAACAGTGTTTTAGAATTGGAATTGATCTGTAAACGTTTTATTATTATGGCTTTCATATTGGTTTACCGCATCTGCTTTTGAAGTAGTATGTCTTTATCATGCTATGGCTTTATCCAATGGCTGCAAAATTTAACTTTTAATGGAACTTAATCGCAAACTATGTCAAAGTAATCTATATTATATATTTTATAATGTATCTATATTAGTTACTGTTGACTTAACAACATAATATTGTGATTTAAAATTAATACACGTAAATTGAATATAGTAAAAGTAGAGGAAAATAAAAAAAACCACAAAATTCTTCTTAAGTACGCTTCATAACTTCTGGGTATTATTCCTTACAGTGTTTTAAGAAAGAAGTATTGATAACCACGTGTCCGGAAAAATTTCTTTCCAAAACACAGCATGTTGAAATAATAGTTTTAGTGAGTAGTTCGAAAACGGTTTAAAATACTGGATTTAATTTCGTTGCACACTAGTATGGCATTAAAACGCATTTCTGCGACTGCGCACTCTTACCTACGGCGTTCGTCTAACCAACTGAAACCTTTAGATGTAAATATAAAAAATACAGAGTCTTTCCTAAGTACCTACGGTTTATGACTTTAGGGTATTAGTCCTTACGGTATTATAAAAAAAAAAAAGTTTTGATAACGACGTGTCCGGAAACGTTTTCTTTTTTGATTCCTTTTTTAAATTTCTCGTATATATTTCGAAATACTGGATTTAATTTTGTTGCATTTCTGCGGGTGTTCCACCTGAGGTAATCGGCTTCTTCTCAGAAAGTAATAACACTAGGACTTTGGGAAAAAATATATATCGATAAAAGCGGCCAAGAGAAATTGCTGGAAATTATTTTCAAGTTCGAAAAAGAGAACTTTCAAAACAGAAATGCCGATTTTCTCTTGATTTTTCTTAATAAAAATATATTAAAAATATAAGCATTGTATTCATCATAAAATTATGCAACTTTATGTTACGAAATGTGGGAGAAGGTCAAACTTTTTTTCTTTCAAACGCTGATATCTCTGCTTTGGATAAACCGATTATATTCAACTTGGTCTTGAAAAAAGGCCCTTCTTATCCTCTACACGCAGATCTATTAACTATACCATATTGATTCTGATGGTGGCCACTAGATGGCGTTTTTCCGTAATTCCTCAATGAATAAGGATTTTCTCAAAAAAATCAAATGTTATGATATGACTTTTTCATCATATTATATTTTAGGCTTATAAAGGCTATTAAATAGTGGAATGAAAAATCCAGGTCCGTATTTAAAATAAAAAAGTTGATGATGGTCGCTCGAATCCGAAACGTCGGGTTAAAAAACTAACCCCATCAGCTTGTAGAGGAGGAAAAGTTACTATCAGGAACTGAAAACCGCAACGTAATATCTCTTGTTAAACTAGAGAAATTAGGGATATCTATAAATGATATGGAAAAATAGGCCATTTTTTAAAACATTAATTAATCAATTAAATCTTTGGTTTAACAAAAGATATCACGTTGCGGTTTTCAGTTCCTTATAGTAACTTTTCCTCCTCTATAAGCTGATGAGGTTAGTTTTTTGATCCGACGTTTCGGATTCGAGCAATCATCATCAACTTTTTTATTTTAAATACGGACCTGGATTTTTTATTCCACTATTTAATAACCTTTATAAGCCGAAAATAAAATATGATGAAAAAGTTATATCATAACATTTGATTTTTTTTGAGAAAATCCTTATTCATTGAGGAATTACGGAAAAACCCCATGCATAATTTTATGAAGAATGCAATGCTTATATTTTTAACATATTTTTATTAAGAAAAATCAAGAGACAATCGGCATTTCTATTTTGAAAGTTCTCTTACGCCCCCTAGCGGTCATTTTTCGAACTTGAAAATAATTTCCAGGAATTTCTCTTGGCCGCTTTTATCGATATATATTTTTTGCCAAAGTCCTAGTGTTATTACTTTCTGAGCTATAGCCGATTACCTCCTTAGGTGGAACACCCGGTACAGTGGAGCAATGCCTAAATGCATGACAAAAAGAAATATGGAACTGAAATTTACCCAGGAATTATTAGATGAAACTCGTGCACGAATAGGTTAAGGAGAAAGTTCTATCGCTGAGTCAGCGGGGGTAAACGAATCTACGGTATAAGAAAAAGGCTCTGAGAGGTAAAATGACTTTAATTGCTGTGTTTGTATTTTATGTTTTAAACTGTTTTTATTGTAACTATTTGTTCATTTAATGATGGGTACTACAGTTTTGTTTTCTTATGTAGATATCAAAATAGAGATTTCGTGTCCTAATAAGTACTTAACGTAAATAATTTTATCTGTATGGTAATTAATTAAGTCTTATTGACCTGGCTTCTTTTATTTCCATTTCAATATTAAATGCGTATTCTTGGGCGATCCTACATATGCATCTGCATGTCGTCATGTCGTTGACTAGTTCCTAGTTCATCTGCCTTTATGACCAATTTCTAGTTTAAAGAATAATCCAGAACAATCCAGCAGAATAGAGGTTTCCTTATCGTGGTGATTGTTTGTTTGACAGAGCCTTACTAGTTATTCAACGGATGCACTACGAGCAGAAGAGGTTGCCATCTCTAGATTTTTACCTCTTATACGCCAGGTCATAAAAAACATTACATTTTTGAAAAAGAATATTTAATCCGAAAAAAAAACAGTAGCGTAGGTACCTGCCACTTTTCCTTTGAATAATATTTGATCACTTGGCGACAATGTGGCAATGTAGGAATGCTACTTAGTTCGAGAAGTTGTCTTCTATGTCATATTAATCCAGGAAAAATTTAATTTAGGAAGTTTTTTCGAAGTATTTAATAATATCTTAATTATACATTTTTTCTACAAGTGCTCTAAAAATGGCCAAAAATACAGTTCTAACTACACCTGACAATTAATTATTTCACACGAATAGTTGTTTGTCCAGTAACTGTTCCTCGCAACGTGCGTTAACGTTTGGTTGCTATGTTATATTGTGTGCCAACACGGCCCTGTGAGAACAGTTATTAGGCAACCAAGCATTCGCCGGAGACATATTGCATCCAAACTCGTAGGAATTCCAAATTACTGTCGCAATTGTAGAAAAAGTATGTGAAATTTCCTTTTCACACTGGTTCGACTTATGGCCAGCAAACGCCTTGCTCGTGTGAAAAGAGCCATTTTCAAAACTTGTTGCGTGTTATTCCACTACAAGTGAAATCGGTTCACTCGTGTTCTAACACATTGTGTGCAAAAACAACGTGTTAAAAATGGAACTTTTGACACTGTCTACTAGCCTTAAAAATGTTACTTTAAGGCACTAGTGCCTTAAAATACCTACTTTAAGGCACTAGTGTTAAAAGTAAAATGTCAATTTTTTCAAAAAAACGTCAAAAAACATTTTTATTTTATTTATTTACACTTATATTAATAGTACAATTTGAAAAATTTGAAAAATGAATTCCTTCCTCAGTTCTGCTGTCCTTCGCGGTTAAGGAGGATTGAGCAGAAATAGCAGCATGTCCAGTTGATGTTGAAGGATTATTAACTGATGTTGTTTGTACTGTGAGCAATTTTCGAGCAATAGAATTTTTATTTTTTAAGGAATCCACGATGTACCCTCCTGCAACGGTTGAGGATTTCCATCCCCCATGCCGCTTAATTGTCGTCAAATTTGCTCCAGCATCGGCAAGTAAGCTTGCAGAGGAACGGCGAAAGCAATGCCCCGTATACAGGGTGTCTCACGGTCGATGGTAGGTTAGACGTTTACGGAAAACGGGGCATAGAAAATTACTAAAAATTTGGCAACTTGGGTAATTGGCTTTGCTCTATCGATCTAAAATATTTTCAACAACGCAGCGTTGTCGCTTATATAAGAAAGTAGCAACATATTTGATATTTTAAATGGAACACCCTCTATATAATTGCATTTTCCGCTTCATTATTGATTTCTAATTATTTTTGTATAATACGTTCCTATGCCTATCTTTAGCGGTTTTCGAGAAATTAATTAATTTCCATATTTTTTGTTCAAAACATAGCTCTAATTAAATGTTTATTACTGCGGTATTTGGATTCGTAGACAGCTAAAATTTTGGATGTAGTTTACCTTGTCCTGTGTATTAGTTATGCATAAAGAAATTTGTTCTGTGTTATACAGGGTCGTTCAAAATTCGTCATTTTACCGCTTGATACAAAAATGGCGAAAAGTGCATTTTTTCAAATAGAACACCCTGTATATTATTAAATATCCTGCAAGAAAATTAATGTCCCTTCCAAATGATATATCATGTTCCCATACCTAAATAGTTAAGATGTCGAAATAAAAGCGAGTTGTTGTAGAAATCGGATTATTTTGGCATATTTGTCTTAGATAGCCATGAAATCCCAAGATTGAACATATCTTTGTGAAAATTTGGTAGTTAGTGCATCAATAATAAAAAATTTGCTAGTTTTTAACTTTTAGTAAAGAAAGCGACCTAAAAAGAATTAAAATAGAGGGAAATAACTATTCAAATGAAATTTTGATGAAATACTTAATTCTTCATGGACAATATAACCAAATTATAGCAAGAACATGCAGAAGGTTCAACGAAATGTTTCCCGATCAACAACTAATCAACAAGAGAAAGTTTGTAAGATTACAAAATAATTTTGTTAATTATGGGTCAAAACTGAAATCAGAAAGACATTTACCGAAGCCTGTAACTTCTGATGAAGACAACATCATAAATGTTTTAGCCTATTTTCACGCTTTTCCTCAAGCTTCCACTAGAAGTGCAGAAGAAGATTTAGGCATAACTCGTGCCTCTGTTCAAAGGATCCTTGATAATCATGACATGCACCCATACAAGTTCACAAAAGTTCAAGCCCTGAAACTGGAAGATTACTAGCGTAGCGTACAATTTTGTGAAGCAATGCTGATCCGCATCCAAGAAGGTCCTAACTTTCTAAAGAAAATAATTTGGACGGATGAAGCTAAATTCTCCAGGGAGGGCATTTTCAATAGAAGGAACGAGCATTTCTGGGCTGACCGAAATCCACATGTTGTTAAGGAAATGGGATTTCAAGAAAGGTTCAGTTTTAACGTTTTTTGCCTCCTAAAAGATGACAAAATAGAGTATCACATTTACGAGGAATCTCTAAATTCCGAAAGATACCTTCAAATTCTAAAATCAGGTGTGAACGAGTTTCTGGACAATCTATCATTAGAAGAGTTGGTTTCAACTGGACGGGGCACCAGCCCATTGCACTGGGACAGCAACAAGAGAGTTATTTCAAATTTTCGACGATCGTTGGCTAAGACATTTGGGACCGTGGGATTGGCCTGCTAGATCGCCCGATCTCACGCCACTTGATTGCTACTTGTGGGGTGATTTGAAAAGAAAAGTATACAGGACACCAGTACAGAGCAAACAAGACCTTCGCCAACGAGTGATCACTTACATTGAACAGCTTGATGCCAGTGAAATAAGGAAGGCCACAACTGAATCTCCGAGTATACGGATTGAAAAATGTTTGGAAGTCAACGGTCGTCATTTTGAACATTTATTAAAAAAATCTTGAACTCTTTTATGATATGCTTTTGTCTTGTATTGTTACTTGCTATTTCACTGTATTCATGTTATTTGTCCCTCCCTACTGAAATTAGTTTTGTTTTCAGTTTTGACCCATAATTAACAAAATTATTTTGTAATCGTACAAACTTTCTCTCGTTGATTAGTTGTTGATCGGGAAACATTCCGTTGAACCTTCTGCATGTTCTTGCTATAATTTGGTTACATTGTCCATGAAGAATAAACAATTTCATAAAAATTTCATTTGAATAGTTATTTCCCTCCATTTTAATTATTTTTAGGTCGTTTTCTTTACTAAAAGTTAAAAACTAGCAAACTTTTTATTATTGATGCACTAACTGTCAAATTTTCATAAAGATATGTTCCGTCTTGGGATTTCATGGCTATCTAAGACAAATATGCCAAAATAATCCGATTTTTACAAAACCTTGCTTTTATTTCGACATCTTAACTATTTAGGTATAGGAACATGATATATCATTTGGAAGGGACATTAATTTTCTTGCAGGATATTTAATAATATACAGGGTGTTCTATTTGAAAAAATGCACTTTTCGCAATTTTTGTATCAAGCGGTAAAATGACGAATTTTGAATGACTCTGTATAACACAGAACAAATTTCTTTATGAATAACTAATACACAGGACAAGGTAAACTACATCCAAAATTTTAGCTGTCTACGAATCCAAATACCGCAGTAATAAACATTTAATTAGAGCTATGTTTTGAACAAAAAATATGAAAATTAATTAATTTCTCGAAAACCGCTAAAGATAGGTATAGGGATATATTATACAAAAATAATTAGAAATTAATAATGAAGCGGAAAATGCAATTATATACAGGGTGTTCCATTTAAAATATCAAATATGTTGCTACTTTTTTGTATAAGCGGCAACGCTGCGTTGTTGAAAATATTTTAGATCGATAGAGCAAAGCCAATTACCCAAGTTGCCAAATTTTTAGTAATTTTCTATGTCCCGTTTTCCGTAAACGACTAACCTACCATCGACCGTGAGACACCCTGTAGAGTGTTGAATTTGGAAGTTGCAGAAATCTTGCTATAGCAGGAAATTTTTCAAACGTATTAATTCCGACCGGATTTCTGGTACATTTACTTTTTACATATTTTAAGAAGAGCCGCCGATGTATGACATCTGCTGGACGAAGATCAGTATATTTAAGATAAAAATCCAAGTAAAATTTTTCAACGATAGTGAAATTTCGTGGTAGGTACCTTGGTTTTGGTATCTGATATTTTAATAACTAATGAAGTCTTCATATCTTCCACGTTGTCAAGAGTCAACTGACAAAGCTCCTCCCTGCGGCAGGCACCAAATACTCTTACAATCGTAGCTACTTTCATCAGAAGGTACTCATCATCTGGTGCGCACTTCAGAAACTGTTCAATTTGATCTCTAGTAAAAATTTTTGATCTTTTGTTCTAGTAACTCTCTCCTTGACGCTTCAAGTAGGCAATCAATTTAAAATATTTGCTGATATCTACGTCGTTATTTACACGCAGCATAGCTTTGTCATTGAATAATGGGACCAAAGAGAAGATGACTTCCATACGTCAGGAATATGTTTTCGGAATACTTTACAGAAACGCCTTTGTTTTCACGCCATTTTATAAATTTATTATGAGCGATCTCATATTGAATTCTTGATTTTCGTGGCAGTAAATCCAAGGTAGCTCTGTTAGCAGCTTCTTCTATGTCTTTAAGTGGATCGATTTCTTGTATTTCTCTTCTTCATTTTTGACATACCACAATAGCCAGCGCTAGCGTTTTAATAAAACTGATAGGACCTTTCAAATTTTCAATTTTTTTGTAAACAAATTAGCCAACAATGATGGTTGCTAGGTTTTATTGACAAATGTGAACTAATTTAATATAAATATACGATGCTATTAGCAACTACCTGGATGTAAGAGATAATAAACATTTAATTTTCAATTATTGTATGCTTTTCATTGCCGTTTGTAGAAAAAATATTGTATGATATTTGTGTTAAAAGTATTATTAAGGCACTCTTGTGGTTAGCACTATTATTGAAATCACCTAATTTTATCAATAGTGTGAAAGTAAACTAATTTTAAATTGAAAATCAGTGTTAAAAATGTTAGTTTTCGTAAATGAGTTACAAAATATCACGAAAAGAAAAGGTTACTGGACCCATCATGTTTATAAAACTTTTTTTCTTAAAATTTCTTAGGAGATACACCCTAGAGTGATGTACTGTACTTAGGAAACACCCTATATAAATTAACACGGAACTATTAAAAAATTAAACGGAAAAAGGAACAAGGTCCTATGTTTTTTATTTTGGTTTTTGCAAATTATGAAATACAATTAGATCTGTGACCGGCATAAAATTATTGTACATCTTAAATGTTATATTTCCTATCTATTTTATTCCTTCCACAGTTAAGTTCTTTTAAATACCTTTTGAATTTTAATTATCTGCTAAAAACACTATACTTTATTTCAAGAAGTATTCGTAAAAAAACCATTACTTTTCTCTTTTTGCTAAATAAACCCCAACCTTAGTTTTAATGGCACGTAATTAATTAATTACGTTCGCCCTCCCGTGTCAGAAACATGAAACAATTAGCTAATTAGTGAAGAAACTTATTATTTTTAAGATCCCACTTCTAAAATACAAAAATGTAAGCAAGTACAACGCCGGTCTTTTCGTGATCAAGTGGGTTCAGTGGCATACAGTTGCGGCTGTATAGGTAGATACCTAATAGTTCTATTCAGGTAAAATACTTGCCCACAATACAGACATGTGCGTTTTAGGTAAGTTTTGGTACTCCTAACAATAATAGTCTCTCTTTATCACCTTTATCATGAACAAAATATTTTAAAAGTTTCATAACGAATAAAGTTTCCGCGCTTTCTACTTATCTCTATGCAAAACCAAAATAATATTATAAAATTAATATATACAGCTAAACTACTATTGTTCTCTATTCACCCAATACCAATGACGTGTTATAAAATAAGGACTGAACAAGTCATGCTATTAAATATGCAAAATTTTCACTACCTTGTTCTCTCGTCTCGTAAAACAGAAGCAGATGCTAAAACGCTGACGTGCATTTTTTATTATAATTTGTGCACTAACCTGAACCAGGAATAAAAGTTTTCAAAAACATATAAAACAATTTAAGAAAGTATTGAGGATTCAATTTTTTCTCCTGCATCAGTTCTGCTAATAAACTAAAACATTCCATGTCCTTCTTCAACGCTCCAAATCCTCTGAATTTGGTATGTGTCCAGTGTGCCAAAATCAAGTTCTTATAGCACTGAAATTCCTAGAGCCGCCGCTGATGGCATAGGGGTGCAACCACCCCTTGTGTAGCGGTCGATAATACTGGGTTTCGGCTCGGGTTTCTCAAAAGGTTTGCCTTATTGGTTTATTAAAATTATTATTATTGCACCCAACTTATTGCCTAACCGCAGCTGCTTTTCAATAAATACGGCTTTGACATGCGAACGCCGGCGTCGTCTGGCGAATTTCAAATATATTTTAATAGGGAAAATTGGCTAACATAAAGGAATATATACCTAATATCTAAAGGACTTATGGCGGTGAAATCTAATAGAAAACGTATTTTAATACATTGTTAGGATATTGAATTGCTAGGGAAAATTTCCAACAAAGAAAATATGCTTGTTTTAAAGCCGTGGCTTATTAGTACACATAGTCAACGATCCGATAAAATAATTGTATGCACTTTTGAATAATTTTCTCGGGTTTAGAATTAAATTATATACAGGGGTCGGATGACGTAAAGTTAGGAATAAATTCAATAATTTTAAAGCGCCTATTTTTTTGGAAAAATCGCCCGTACCCGTTAACTTTGTTTTTTGCCGTGAATTTTTTAGAATAATTTTTACTCTACAAGGTAGCCTGATTTCAACTTATTTATTTTAAATAGACACCTACCTTACCTTTCTAAACATTTTATTTATGTAACATGTCCTATACCTAAATTCAATTGTTTCTAAGCTAAAAGTGTTTTTGAAATGTTGCACTAATGCAATTAAAAACATCATAATTAAAGTTAGGCCATAATGACGAATTTGTGGAAAAAAGTTTAATAGGCTTAGAATTTTTGACAATAACCAAAATAAAATCATATTGTGCTATTTTTCATTATTATTGTTAAATAAGTTGCTTACCTTATTTTTAAGTAGTGTTTGAATAGTGTAAGTATTTTCCTTTTATTTTAAACATTAGTGAGGTGTTGGTTACTGAGACTCAGAACATAAAAGCATTAATAATGATAGGTTATGGCGATAAAGATATTTCATTAAAACTAGCCTGATCGCCCATATCGCAATCTAGAATTTTAGTAAGATTGAACAGGAATTTCGCCAACTTGGCTATATACGAGATGCCTCAAAAGGCAGTATGGCACCAATTAGTGAAGATAAGCAAGTAAATGTCTTACAAAATGTGTAAGAACCACATCATGTGACATCTAAAAATGTAGCAACAGAAATACAGAATATATGCAAAACATTAGAGCTAAAAATATTGCATAAAAACAAATTTCATCCATATAAACGCAAGTTTTTCAGACAGGTGACTTGCATTTTGTGAGCGGTTACAAGATATTTGCTTTTCTGATTCCAATTTTGTCAAAAACAATATTTTCTCTATTTAAATGGAGGGGTAAATACTCATAACTACCGTTATTGGTCAGACGTAACTTCACATTGGATGAGTGAACGGCACACTCCAGATAATATAAAAATTAAACGTATCGACCGATATTGTGGACAATATTGTTATAATAATAATAATAACGATAATAATAATAATATATATGGTATATATTAAAGAGGCAAGAGGGTAGCTAAACAGAAACTGCTAGCTGCTTTACACACATATCCTTATTAAGTAGATTTTTATAGTTTTATACGCTTAACAATAAAATACTTCAACCCAGAGTACAACATTTCCTTCTTTACATATAGAGTTGCAGAGTAGATTAGTCAGCAAGATTTTGTCTTAAATGCTTAGGAAAAGATAGGATAGAGCAGGCCCGAAACGGAGAGCTAATATTTTTGTAAAGAAATCTTACCTGGAGATAGATATTTGCTGTTTACAAGAAGATCTGACTCCAGCTCTTGCTGCACTATTTCCGGGAGAAAAAAATTCAGAATTACATAATTTAGACATTTGGTATTAGCACGACGGGGCTCCACCACATTACGCCGCATAAGTTTGTGCCTACTGGAACAATATTTTTCCAAATAGGTGGATTCAAAGAAGAAGAGCAATTGAATAGCCACCAAGATCACCAGATTTAACCCCCCTTTACTATTTTATAGGGACACATTAAAAATAAAGCCTCATTTATTTAACCGCTAAAAATACAACAATTAAAAGTGAGTTTTAATATTTACCAATTTAAAAATAATTTAATTTATATATAAAACATGTTAAAAAATGTTTAGAAGGAAAAAGAGGTTAAAAAAAAGAAAAAGAAATAAAGTATCCACTTAAAAAAGTCAACTTGATATCAGCCCCCGTTTTTTTGGGATCACCCTATTAATTTAAATTATTTAAAAAAATGCACAGCAAACAAACAAAATTGACCGGTTTACGAGATTTTCCAAAAATTTGGCGTTTTAAAAATATTGAATTTATTCCTCACCTCATCTCAGTATGTATTTCAAATTTTGATTTTTATATGGAATTTGACAGGCGTATTAGTTGTTATGCCTTAGAATTTGCACTAGTTGAATATAAATATTTCTGTATATTCGTCGGAATTAGGGCAGAAATGAGAAAAATGGTTCTTGATAACATGATAATCATAGGTACCAATGTAATAAGAGTAACGTAGTCTCTGTGCTGTTAATTTTCTTGTGTTTAGATTTTAATATTAATTTGAACTGTTTGTGACTATCATAAAGGATTGAATGCAAGGGGCACTCAAGTTAGTGGAAAAAGTGGGAAGACCTTAACATCAGCCTGAGAGGACTCTCATTCACAAAGGGAAGAAGAAAATGAGGTTTCATGATCCTTAATCCTTCAAGGAGTAACATAATAGCTAGCTGGGGATCATCCTGATTACCTTACTTGGAACAGTCATATGGAAGAAATTATCCAAATCCGAAATTATTCTCGCAATATCAAGGAAAAGATTATACAGGTATATACTGGATTTATCGTGGTCTTTTGGCCAAAAGTGCTGCACCAAACCTCCGTACTGAAGCTAGAGAGATCATTAGATTGCTTAGACATAACAAACTCCCTGGTATTCCTCCTTTTCACCTGGTGATACAGGGGGATGCGAGAATAGGCCTCCATCGCATCGCGTTTAAATGAAACTGCCGACCTACAAAAAAGAAGTGGCAGGGCAGGAACCTATATAAGAAATAATACGTGTGCCTGAGTTGAAAATGAGATCAAATCTCATGACTCACAAATATGTTTACGACACATTCTCTAAGATAAGCATTCAGGATCGAAGCATGTGGATAAACAACGAACGAAAATTTCTTTCTGAATCTCTGGTGTGGTTTGCCGATGGATACAAGATTGAAAAAAGAACATGGGCTGGGATAGACAAGCTAATACTGAGGAACGACTTATTTTTTCTCCAAGTAAATACCCAACATTATTTTAGGCAAAAACATATATACCATTCCAGAATGTGCATGGATAAATAATAGGAGAGCCTATCAAAGACTAGACAAATATGTTACATAATATGAACAAATCAACTAAGAATAACATACAGTTAATATACTACTGGATACTACGAGTGGATACAATAAACAAAGGCTTGTACAAGGGCTACTATGGCCACAGTATTTCGGGTAAGGTTGATTACAAAACAGAACTAATTGTGAGAATTTACTACAGTCTAGTATGTGCTTTTGGATTTAAGCTCAAACTGATAGTTGTGAAGAATGTTCAAAAAAATAGACTCATGAAATATAACATGTTTTCATCATTTCTGTCATAATTTCGACGAATATTCAAAACACATACCATATCCAGAACAAAACAACTTGACCAAAACTCCCGAGAACATAAGAATTTACCTTAGTACGTAATAATTAATAAAATTAATGCCCTAATATAAGAGTTTTTCGTAACACCACGAAAATATGAAAACATAAGGTTTAGACCTTTTATACTTTTACTTAAAAAAGAATACGACCTTGCGGTAGAAGTTTCGGATAACTATACTAAACACCCAGAGATTAAAAAGACCCTTTGCCATTTAAGAAAAAGTATTTTAATTTATTTTAATTTATTGTATTTATTTTTCATTCCTTTATTTCACACTTCTTGGTTTACATTCAAAAAAATACGCCGGAAATTTATGATGCCATACCGCAGTTATCTTTAAAAGTTAATACTCGTGGCAGCATTTTAAACAAATATATGTAGAGTGGCGATCTAATGCGTTTCCGGAAGATATAGGAACTATAGACAATTTTAATATGAACGGTTGTAGACATTATTAAGACACATAACCTAGAAATATTTTGAATTAAATAAGTATAGTTAATTCATAAACTTGGGGAATGTCAAGGGTTTTTCTAAAGCGAAATTTAATATTAGAGTAAACCCTATAGTCATTGGACATGCCATAGTTATTGGACATTTCGATTGTAGATCCTAAAAATATGCATTCTTATGTAACTAAATAAAGCATAAAAAAATACTTAGATTTTAGTTGTTTTTTAAATATATATTTATTGATACGGTTATATACTTTATTTAAAAATATGGTTTATTACCAAGTTTCTCAACTATTGTAAAATTATAACCTAAAAATTTGTTATCCAATAACTGTATTAGAAATTAGCATAAATTCTATTATTGGACAGGTGTCCGATAACTGTAATCAAAATAGGATACAATGTTTTACTGTTTATTAACTAAGGATAAGTTAACTTATTTGCATTTTTTTAAAATACGTTTTTGGTATGTCTATATTGGACAGGTGGCCAATAACTGTAGTCCTGGTGTCCAATAAATGAATCTTTAATTTTTTTTGTACAACTGTCAAAAAAAGTTGACATTTTTTCATCGCTATCGATACGTAAACCTTTTGTTTTTTTAACAGTGAAAAAAAGACTTTTTTTCACGGTGAAAAAAAGACTTTTTTTAACTGGAAAAGTGATTTACAAAAAAAACGATAAAACATTACTTTTTAAAAAATGTATTGAATTTTTTTGTACAAATTTACTAATAAATTACCAACTACCAAAAAATCTCATTTGTTACAATAATAATTGATGGTGAAGTTCGAACAATTGCTTCCAATATTAATTCCCGAAGCTAGTCCACCTTGCTGCTGATCAGAAACGCTAGATATTCCTTGAAAAGTTGAGTCCACAATTGTATCAGTTATATTGATTTGTTTGGAAGTAGAGGAACAATTTAATTTATTAGAAATATCAATTTTATTACTCAAACTATCTTCTATATATCCTTCTGCTATGGCGGCAGATTTCCAACCACCGTGGCGTTTTATAGATGTCATGTTACCCCCTGCATTGGCTAAGAGAGTTGCAGAACTCCTCCTAAAACAGTGACCTGTGTAGCTCTTATGCAATTCTTTTCCCAGCCATTTTGCAATCAAGCTAGGAATTTCCCCTATTTTATTTATTCCCACATGTTGGTCAACACATTTTCCTCTTGAATATTTTAAAAATAATCTCTTTTTGTGTGTATGGGACGGCCTTAGTAATCTATACTTGCGATATATCTCAATATAATCAGAATTTGAAACGGTAAACATTCTTGGGCAATAGGTCTTTGTATCCGGTATTTTAACAATCAATATAGACCCGGTATCTTCAATGTCATCAATAGTTACCTTCAATAATTCTTCACGGCGACAAGCACCGCTGATTCCCAAAATTAACGCAACCTACAATTAAAAAAATATTGAAATTACTGAAATAATACAAAATTTTGATCATCTGTACCTTATAAAGTAAATTTGTTTCATCATCAGCTTCTTGAATGAATTTATTAATATCGTCTCTCGATAAAACTTTAGATTTCTTCCCTCGGTATCCGACGTTTTTGTTCTTAATAAAAGGCACCAATTTTGAAAACTTCTTTATATCAATATTTTCTTTAACATTCAATGTACTCTTCAACATTGAGTAGACACTCCATAAAGTAGAAGGTTTTACAGTTTTTGATTTCTCCTCAAAATAGCATATAAGTACCTTTTCAGACACTTTTTGTATATTTTTCTTGCCGCACCATTCACGGAATTGGTTATAATTTTTCTCGTATATAAATTTTGATTTCGCCGGTAACATGTTAGCTATAGCCGAATTTGCTATATCGGCTATATCTGAAGGAATCTCGCTATCACTATCGTAATCTACATCCATTTTAAGTACTTATACTATTTATTTAAAAAATTGCAATAAATATGAACAGCTATCAACGTATGACAACAAAACAAGCAACGTGCCAACAAACCATTTCTATAGTAACGACAGGGCTGTTAACTTGATTATGTGAAATTATATGGTAAAATTTTTATTATAATATACAATTTTACCGATTAATTCAAACTTTCAGTTGTACAAAAAATGTTGTTTGTATTTCGTTTGTGAAATTCGTGTTTTAATGGCACATTCGAGAGAATTTTTCGCCTCGACCTGCGGTCTCGGCAAAAAATTGACACTCTCATATGCCATTAAAAAAACACTCACTTCACGCACTTAATACAAAAATAACTATTTCAGCGGTTCGAATATATTTTCATAGGGCCGGCACCCAAGACGGATCAACCCGAGAACCGCCTACGAACGGAACATGCGAGCTCCGAAAGAGATTTTAATTTGCAGGCCGTCGACGATTTCGTCATAATATTTGTCTCTTTTTATCTTCCTTAAAACGCGTATGTTTGGTCCTGTCTCGATTTTAATGCATTTATATCTAGAGTTTTCTACTGTCATATAGTTACCGCTTAGCTCGATTGTTTATTTGGAAAAATTTTCGTATGAAAATCCACTTTTTTTAGGATTATTATCTTTTGGTTTAAAGAAAATTAATTATATCAGAAATTGGTAGGTGGGCCATTGACCAAATGACCTTATGGACCAGCCGCGTCTGTTGATTATATTAAATGTCTTAGTGGAAGTCAAAAATCAAACAGTAATAAATCTGAGGAATGGCCTTTATTACAAGATTCTGTATTGTCCTATAATAATTATTGTGTCAAAATTGTAGATCAAGAATGAATCAATGAGTTCGAAAATCTAAATCAAGAATTTCCCGGTATTTACATGTTTACAATACAGATTTTATGAGTTCTTTTTAAATTTGCAAACATTATTAGGACAACACGTAGTCGAGTAGTAATTTAAACACCGAAATAATATCAAAGACAATTATTAATCTAGGAAAAATTACCACTTGTACCTCACCAACATTACAACCTTTAAATAAAGTAGCAAGGTTCAATTACAATTATTTGGATCGTATCGAACGGCACAGTTTAAAAATATCATCACTCTGGAGCGATCTCCCTGAGGCCGTGTTCCCCAACGAGCATAATCTCCAAAGATTCAAAACCAACGTGAATCATTTCCTGGGCACACGCACCGCTCGCAGAGCGCCATAAAGGATTAATCCTGCAGTGCTGTGCCTTATCATAAAAAAATACCCACCCCGGAAAATCCTAAAAGAGATGGAGAACGTAATTTAGGAAGAGATCCTTCCTCAATAAGATCAAATAAGTATCAGAAAATGTTTAGAAATAAGTGGAAGAAAGAAAAAAAGGAAAAAGAAAAGAGAAACGCAAGCGCGAGGAAAAACTAAATTTAAAAAATGAAGCGGCTATAAATTCAAAAAGAAACGAAATATACAAGAAAATTAAGTGACAGTAACAAGTGTTTTGTATGTCATAGACAGATAGACAGTAGATATGAGATAGAGTGTGATGACTGTAAAAATTCATTTCATAAGCTATGTTTTCCAAAAAAAAACGAACCTTTAATTCAGATGAATTTTTTTCTTGTCATAGTTGGTACAAAGAAGCCAAGAGTGATGATTCGTCAGATTCAGAAATTGATGAACTATTTAATATGTATAATGGCTTTTGTTACACTTGAACAATTAACCTTACATATTTTAACTTTTTTTTATGTTTAATATTTATGGTATATTTACATTTTAGGTCCATCCAATTATTGCCTCGTACTTGTCCAATAATAATTATCAAAATTGTCCAATAACTAACTATACATTTTGTAACATTTTTTGTTTGATAATTTGCTTGTTACTCTGATTTGTTTTTCTTATAAACTAAACAGAAATTGCTATGGACTATTAAATTACTTATCACAAAAAAAAATTATTATTGAAGATAAAAATATAACAATAGGAATTACTAATAAAGGAAAAATAATCATAGCTGTCCAATAACTATAGGGTTTACCCTATATAATATACAATTTATATTTTGTTAAATTGTATATTATAAGAGATTATAAATGGTTAACAAGATTAATCTTTATTGGTTTTAGATATAATCGCATTTAAAGAAAATATTGACTAGTGCAATGCGATTCACTGGCCAAAGTAAAAATAAAATTGAAAATATCTGTTTAAATCCCTAATTTTATTGTCAAGTTAGACTCATTTAAATTTAAAAATCGTTTGTGAGTCTGCTTATTTTAGTAATTATCAAATATTGAGTTATGTGCAAAATTTCACAATCTTGTACCTGTCAAGTACCTGTTGCAATCACTCCTCTATTTTCTCAGTCACTATATTCTTAATGTGTATAAATATTTCAAGCACTTAAGTCTAGAATAAATGAGCGTTAAAAGCCCTCAAACATTAATAAACGCATTTAAATGGCTTTCATGAAAGCCTTTTAAATCTAGAAATAGATGTATTGGAGAAAAATGTATTTTTTTGACGATCAGTTTATTAGGGCGAGGTGATTAAAGTAGACAATTATTGATTAATCAAATTCCGGACTTTTTACTTTTACGATAATAAAATCCCATTCTTTGTAATACAAGTACAAATAAATATTATTATAATAGGTCGGTGGTAAATAGTATTATAATGATTAAGAAATTTCGATTACGACCGGTATTATAGATTTGGGTTAAACTAAAAATGTAGTTAAACTTTGTTTCCTTTTTTCTGGCTTCTGCCGAATTTAATCTGGTCTCGCGTCAAAACAGTTTCTTAAAAATGAACATTAAGAAAAATATTTTTTCATATTAAATATTCCAATTTCTTCTATTATAAATCTATTGATTTATATTAAAGAAAAATATTGCAAATTTACCATATAGAAGCTACGACTAGATTGAGATCTAGCTGTATCCTTGAGATCTGTTCAGTAGTATTTAATATTTATTTACTTGTTGCTGATTAGATTTTAAAATATGATACTTTATTGATTTATAATTTAAATATAATTTAACATTTAATATCTAATAGTAATTAGGATGTTTCTAGACAATAGGAGTTTTATGTAAATTTATTCTAGAATTTTGGGAAGCACATGGTTTTCCCATTTAGAGCGGTCAATAGTTTAACCCACATCAGCCGTTTTATATGTCAGCGGTTTTGCTACAGTAGGATCATCCTAATTGCTTGTGGCCCTCTGAACGATGCCAATTGTTTTGTATGAATTAATGGATATCTAGTTACCAACAAGAATACTAAACTCTGGTCACCAATTAGTGCCAATAATTACTTAATTATTGGGTATTACGGACAGAGAGAATATGTGATTAGGCAAAAATAATTTTGTAAATAAATGAGCTATAGGTACAGTTGTATTAGATAAAAAAAAACTACTTACAAGTCTTGTGAGTGTTATAAACGGTTATATTGCTAAAGATTATATTAGGTAATTAATACCCAGGCCAAATAATTTAAAACAAGATAATTTAAATTAACTGGAAAGTGTATATTTAATTTTACAAATATGTAATCATGATAAAAATTATTATTAACAAATGTAATAAAGGAAGAACCTTGTTTTTCGATAACTTAAGCCAATCTATTACGCATCGAGTGGATTCAATTTGCTACAATATTGGTTCAAGCTCTTCCCAGCATTGAAGAATTATTTCCAATAATTCATTACAACTTTGAGGTCGAAATTGGGTTTCATATACTTTCTTACAATAATAATTAGAGCTAGGACATTTTTTATTGGATTTACAGGGTGTTTCATTAATATTGCAAAAAGGATGAGTTTACCTGCTTGAAATGACGAAAAAAAAAATTCCTATAAACTTGTCCGGAAATGTTTCGTTTCGGACATACAGGGTGTTAACGTGTTGTTATTGTGTTTTCTAAATATTTTTTAGGTAGTGTACATATTTGATCTAAAATTGGTAATATATAAGGGTCTTTTGAAATGTGAAATTCGAATTTGATGTCAGTATGGCTCCCATTTGTAAAGGGCTCCACCTATTTCCTTTTTTCTTCCGAGGGTTCGTCCAAGTTTGACCAATTGTGCTTACCCTAGTTTGGTCTTATATCCACTCATTGATCCCAGTTCCTTGCATTAGTTTGTGTAGTTTAATTGGGGAGAGTGTCCGAATATCCTCTGGTACTAGTCTTGGTTGGCCGAGTATTTGGTGTCTCATCCGATCCAGTGACTCGTAGTGGCAGATAATATGCTGTACCGTTTTACTTTCTCGCCTGCATAACCTGCAGCTTAGGTCACCGTTGTACAGTTGCATACGGTGCGGGTGCTTCTTAACGGCCACGTGTCCTGTCAGAATTCCTGTGGTAATCCTCAGCTGATCTTTGCTCATCAGACGTTCTGGATCAATGACTATTTTTTTCCAACCCCTTTATTGCAAGTTCGTCAGCCTTTCCATTTCCTGTAATGCCTTCATGTCCTAGTACCCATTGTAGTATTAATTTGTTCGCTTTTGCCAGGGCCACTAGTTCCTCTTGGCATTCCCATACCAGTCTTGATGTCACTTCATTGCATGTTAGCGCTCTAAGGGCTGCTTGGCTGTCGGCTTTATATGTGGATCCGTTCATTAAGATAAGTTCTCCTAATGTTGTCATACGCACGATGTGGAATGGTGTAGATTTCCACTTGGAACACTGTGGGAGACTTGCCCAGAGAGAAATAAGCATCTCTCTTCGGTCTTACTCCGTGTATTCCTGCTCCGGTACCATCTTGCGGTTTTGAGCCGTCTGTGAACCAGATTATTGCCCCAGGAATAGCTCGTGTTTTATTGTTCCACGCATCACGTTCGTCGATTACCGTCTTGAATGGTATATCATAACGATATGCAGGGTTTCTGTGGTCTGATCTCGTTTCTAACTCGGGTTCCCTTATAGTATCACATAGGAGTGCGTGTATAGTTCTATGCCACCCAGAAAGTGACGTAGAAATCTGTAGCCTGTATTCTCCCGTTCTTGCCACTCCTTTCATTTCATCATCAAATGAAGTGAAGGAAGGTCTAGAATGTTCTCCATTGCGGATGTGAAGGTCGATTTCATGGTCCCTGTGATGGTTAAGCAGGCCAGTCTTTGTAGGCTTCCTTGCTTTGATATTGTGGTTTTCTGCTGTGTCTTTGGCCACCAGATCAGTGCTGCATACATAATTGCAGGTCTCAGTACCCTGGTGTACAGCCAATACACTAGCTTGGGTGATAGTTCCCATATTTTTTCGTACATCCGTCTAGTAACTGCCAAGGTTACTTCCGGCTTCCGGATAGTTTTGTCCACGTATTTGTGCTAGGTCAGTCTGGAGTCCAAAGTAAATTCCAGGCATTTGACCTCTTCCGATAGTGGAATGTTTACGTGCCTACATAGGAGAGAACGGCAGTGGTGGCGTACACATTTTTTCCGCTTAAAAATTGTAATACTCTGTATCTCCGAAACGAAGCATTTCCGCACATAGGTTTATAGGAACTCTTTTGATATTTTCAAGGAGAGAAACTCGTCCGTAATTTTTTCACAATATTAATGAATCACCCTGTATATCCCGACTTTAAGAAGGTCATGACAATATTTCCACGTTGTTATGTGGGCTGTATAGACTTAACTGATAAAGAACATAATAACTATTTGGAAAAAATTGCTTCAGTGAGGAGCTTAAAAAATTTTCCACATTGACTATTTCCACCAATCGCCAGCATATACCGAGCCCATGGACACCAAATCAACCTCATATACGAACAGAAAAGCGCCCAGCCCTAAAAGCAAGGTTGCTGGTGCACCGCTTTTCAAATCTTGTTTTATGTGTACGAGTAAATTGTTTGTTTTCCACATTATAGATCGATTATTACTGTTTTATGACTGCTACTTATAACGAAACGTTAAATAATTATTAAAAATTCACAAAACACTTCGCAAAGCCCAAAGCGCAAAATCTGCGTGAATCGCCTTTTGTGTTTGACAGTAAAGTTCAAGAATGGTTTACTCTAAGGAAAGAACAAAGATTGTTCAAATTTTCTAAAAAGTCAAATGCTGTGCCCCGCTAAGAATTTCCAGATCTCTCCACGCAAAAGATGATGCACGCATTCTATTTGAAGAATTTTGTCATCCAAACTGTCTAGTAGTAATTTCCACTACTCCACTACTAAAGAGAGATTGAAAGACAAAACGAGCTTGAGAACGCCTAAGTGACAACTGGGCTGGGAGAACGTTGCTATTAGTCGTCCAGTTGGTATTATGGCGCGACGTACTGTTATTGAAGCCCAGCTAAATAAATTCTAAAAAGGTAAACTAATAAAAATAATAATTGACGGGAAAGTTGCTGAAGGTATCGAAGTCAGTGAGGACCTCATTTCGAAAGTGAAAAAAATCAATGAATTCTACGATGTAAAAGTAACCAATCTGCAGAGGCGAACCACAACCTAGAATAACAAACGTTAATGTTATCCTTGAAATACGACCTTAGAGTTGCAAAATGTGAAGCTGAGTCAGCGGCTTGACTTATAAGGGAGTTGGAAAGAATTGTCTCTAACGAGGAAATTATAATTATTCAACTAAAAGTAAATGCAAACTTCAGAAAATTTTAAACATGCACAGTCTAAAAGCGATGTTGCCGACTTGACTACTAACAAAAGACAACATTAAAAACAAAATTCCTTTAAATAATAAATCAAAGAAACAGGTCGTATGGGGTGGTAATGATCTTGAACCAGCAACAGAGACACAAGAAGACCAGAGTTCATTTGCCGCAGCGGCGAGAAGAACCTGGTTATACGTTGCACATGTGAAGAAAGGCACAAAGTGTAAACAAATCAATGGATATCTGACAAAAAGTTTTCCAAACACAACTTCTCAGTTAAGGCTTTGTCTGCTTGAGAGGACTCTGTGACTCTATCCTTTAAGCTAGATGCAAATATATCTCTCTTTAAGAAGCTAAATTAAAGTTTAGCCACATATATATACATTTGAGGGGACTTCAATTTAGATTATCTTGTTGAATCGCGAGAAAAATTAATGATTTTCTAACCAGTTTTAACATTGAACTGAGTAGTAACAGTAACAGAATCAATTAGAATAGCAACAAATAGAGATAGAGTTACTAGGACAAAAATTGATTATATACCTATTTACAAAAAATAAGTCATTCACCACATCTTGTTACGTAATTTAACCTAATCTAGGCAACCACTTTGCACAAATTGTCGTGTATAGAAGCAATGAACTATTAACATATTCTGACCAAACGATAGACTACAGGTGTACATAATCTTTAACCTCAATATGCTTAGACAACAACAACACTGAAATAATTTTTTATTTCCACGAGTTATGTGATGCAGGTTTGGACATAAACAAAGCTTTCTCAGAATTCATATCAATTATTAACTCTGTGACGGTCACGAGATTGTACAACTTATTTCTAGTATAAAGCGAAAAAATAGTGTAGGCCATGATAATCCGCCCAAGTCATAAAAACCATAAAACATTTAATTGCGAAGCCCTCTTCCTACTTGTGCCAGTGCCAAACGATAGGTGTAAACTACATTTTCCCTGATCAACTCAAGATTGCGAAGGTTACACACCAATTTAAAAAAAATATGGCAGAACATGTGCTGAAAATTATAGACCGAACAGTCTCAAAAATATTTGAAACGGTATATTATGATCGCCTTATTGGCATTTTTAATAGATACTCTATTCTGTCATCTGCTCAGTATGATTTCCGTAAGGCTAGGTCGACGGAGGGAGAGGTCTACGCATTTATGCAATCGGTATGAGTGAAGAAATAATTCCCCCCCTATAAACATTCCTTTTATTCAAACTTCTAAAGCATGTAAATTTCTAGGATTGTATGTGGACCAATTCTTGACATGGACACATCCCACAACCTATATTTGTAAAAAAATTAATTCAGCACACTTTGCTATCTTACTGTTAAAAAATATAATCGACGAGGAAACTCCTATAATTGTTTACTATTTACTAGTATATTGCCATTTAAATTATAACGTCATATTATGGGGATATGCAGTTGAGTCCAATAGAATATTTGTAGCCTAAAAATGAATCATAAGACTTATACTTAACCTAAAGTATGCCGATTTTCAATAGCCAGAAAAGTATGGCATTTCCTTGTATTTATATATTTAAGGTGATAATGTTTATAAGGAGCAACGAGAACAAAAATCAACGTATATTTTCTTTTCATTTATACCCAACGGAATTTGAGATATGCTGACAAACTACTATTTAAGAAAATACCTTACAGAGTTAGAGTACTGGGGCTCAACATTTTGAAATCTGAACTTAAGAGCTTCCTTATCCAAAAAGTTACTACCCAGTATCGGAATTCTTAAATGATAATATAGATTAATGTTTTTAGCATTGCTAAATGTCCATATATGCTTAGTGTTATGTGTTAAATGACATGTACAACATCCATCCTAGAGGGTGCATTTCGCAAATATTAAACAAAGATTTTCATTCTTGATTTATCATATCTGAAAGTGCATTGACGAACCAAATCCTGTTTCCTAAAATAAGTTTTGATTATATCGGTGGGACGAAGTAGTCCTAGAGCTTGTTAATTTTATTATTAGAAAGGTATGAAGAGCAATAATTATCTATCTAAAGATAACATAAATTTAAGTATATTTTTAATACGCATAATAATTAAAAGTAGCGGTAACATCTCTATGAAAAACCTACATTGGGTTCTTGATTTTCCTTCCAAGCTCTCCTATTTTAGTGCTTTAAAAAAAGGTTGATTCAAACATTTTTTTTTATGTTTGCAAGTATACATTTTTTTATCCTTTGCGCAGCCTGTACAACTAAGTCTAAGTTTCTAAATGTAAATCGTGTCGTGCCACACGGTTTTCCAATTCCGAATACTTAACTCTCCTACCCGCTATTCGTTAGGAGCTAGGAGAGCCTGTGTAATTCACAGCTCAACTTAATTCTTCACAGGAATTACCTCTTGTAAGAGTTTTGGTTTAGAGATGCTCCCCTTGGACTTCGGAGCAAAACATGTACCCACCATATTAATTGGTTTGATGCCAAAACTTTGCGTCTTTTCTACTTGCAATTTATTATACCGATCACATTGAAAACAATAACTATTGGCGATATGTTTCGACTCTGAATAGTTACAACCTGGTACTAAAACAAGAGGTATTGTCTGGCAATTATTAAATAACCTACCAAATTAACCAAGAGCCACATGACAGCACTTCTTTCAGTGAGATACTTGATGGCGTGCATGCCATGTTTACCTCCCTCGGGAATTTTCGCGCTCCGCTTACAAGTCGCGAGTATTTCGCATTTGTATCGACATAAACGAGCCACTGTACGTTGTTACGTTACAAAAGCTGGTAGTTGTTTTTTAATTTACTTTAATAGCGATATAAACGCGATATAGTCCATATCCATAAGTGCCGAAACACTTAAGGATTAGGGAAGTAACGCCCACGTGGCATTTTTTAGAATTTTAAACATTTACTTCATTTCAAAACTTAAAGTAAGCTGGAAAATCATATTAATACTAGTTATGTTAACCACCATTATTCTACTAACGGATATTTTTTCGGGTCTCTTTAAAGAATTTTTAAATTATTCCTTGTTGAATTTTTTTTCTTTTCGGCCAGCAGAAAATGTATACCGACCATTAAAGCGAGCTTAACCCCCTCAACCTAAATCTTTAATGACGAAACAGGCAGGAGAGGGAGGGTATAAACTCCTTTTACGAAAATAAAACACCTGTGGCTCTAACTTTCTTCCTCCACTCGCAATATCATTTTATTTGAACCCCCAAGCTTATTTTAAAATACCAGCGGTCTATTTTTGAATCGATGACAAAAAGTATGCGTGTGCATAAAATGCACAAAAGTATTCTCTTTAAAATGCTTTCTCGCGCCTAAAATCTTATTCCACAAAACCCGTTAACATTCATATTTAATTTATTTTTATTGCCTGGTATAGCGGAAACACTATTATAGATTAAAATAACACAAAAGTTTACCCTTGTTTAAATTTCGTAGAAATTTGTCCAAAATGAATGCAACCCGCAAGCTTTTTATACTGTTTTATAGTTTGCGAGTTAAATAACTGTAATAGCAAGTTCAAAAGGCCTTTTTAGTGTGCATATGCCAGCAGTTAAAATGGAAATTTTTCGTAATGACTACATGAAAGCACATTGTTACAGATTCTATCATTTAGGATAAAAACTATGGTTCAAATACATTTGTTATGAAGTTTGCATCTAAGTACAAGTTTGCTCTGATTAACTGTATTATATATAATTTATTGTCCTTGTCGTAATAATATTTTTTGTGCTAATCTAATTTTTTTTTTATTGCAAGCGCTAATTGATAAAAAACAATATTTTTTAATCCACATTTGGTAGAGCTCATTTGAAACTTCAAGACCCTATAGCCTACGTCAACAAACGGTTTTATGTTAATTATCGTCATGGAACATATTAATCATAAGTTATTGGTTAGGTTAGTTGAGGATTTCAGTTGAAACAGCCATGGAGGTTCGAACTTTGGAGCGAAAGGCTACATTAAAGATTCTACTTTAAGAAAGAGGAAAACAATATTCAATTAACTTAGAGAAGTTCGTCCCTTTTCCTTTCCATCAGACCCAATCATTGAATGCGTTTCGCCGTATCATCAGCAAGGCTATAAAGTCTGAGTAAAATTAAATAAGTTAAATATTGTTTTCGGTATACATAATCCGAAGAACTGACTCTCGGCGCCACCTGATGTTCGTATTGCGGATTCCATTCCAAGGGTTTGGACATCTATAGGTCCTCGTTGGTTCGGTTGGATGGATATGCCCAATTGTCATGAGATTTCGTCACATTTAATTCACAATATTTAATAATTTCATGTCTATAAAAGTGGAATTAAAGTTTCAAAGTGTAATAAATAAGAATTGATAACAAATACTTTGTTAATACACTAAAATGTTAAAAAAATATACCTACTTGATGAGGCTTTATGAACGTCGGCCACAAATTTCTGACATACACACAAATATCTATTGTGCCCTTTGAATTACCATTCAAACCCACTAGCTTTAAGTAATATATTGTGAAAAAGAACCTAGTGGGGTGATTAAAATTGGTTAGACCAGTGTACCGGATGTTCATTTTCCGATGTAATTGCATGAGCAAAATACCTGCGGGATTATCGGGCTCTTTTGCTTACGTAGGTAAGAAAAGATCTTTGGCGAGGAAAATACACCCGCCTGTCATAAGGGCTGGAATAAATATTATCCAAAACCACACTAATATTACATTTTAAAAATATAATATACCTATTATATTAACTAACAATAAATAGACGAAAAATAAGTATGAATTAAATAATTTTTTAAATATTGTTCAAAATGGTTGCTGTTCTCCTTGACACAATATTGGCACGTCCTGGTAATCCTGCGCAATATAGTTAAAATAATAAATGGGTGCTCTTGTAAGCGAAGGTGAACTGTCATACACCATGTTTTGAAAAAATCCAAAACGGATAAATATGGTGACCACAGAGGCCTCCTTACGGGTCAGTTAGTCCCTATCCATTTATGAGTAAAATTTTCTAAGAATAGACGAATTAAATGAGCATGATGAGCAGGTGCTTGGTCTTGCTGAAAATAAATATTAGTTTAATTTGCCAAAGGCACATTATCTAACAATAATTCTGGAATAATATATCTACTAAACCCTCCCAATATCTGTTTGCTGATAGGGTTCCATTATAAATTCTGTATCTTATTTGGTTTCCAAAAATAAAACAACCTACACTAAAACCAAATCGCCCTTACTGTACCCGTTCAAATATTAAATGTTGTTGACTTGGGATCCATATTTTGCATTATTGATTGCGATTGATGATGCCTGTGCCTGAGCTCGTAAAATAAGATTCGTCAGGCAATATTACTATTGTAGCAAACTGTATGTATTTGATTTAGATAACAGTTGCAAAAAAGTAGTCCTAGCTCAGCATTCTCACTACATAAAAGGTGCACAATCTTTACTTCAATGGTTTTGAAATTATATTTATATAATATTTTTTAGACACGAGATATTATCACTTCGCGATATTTTTCTATGACTCTGGCAAAACTTAATACTTAAGCCATAACGTTCATTTCGTCCCTTTTGCGTTTCTCTTTATTATATTATTTAGGTCTTCGCTTTGTGAATGATCCATTATTAAAATTTATTAAATTAATTTTTAAACTTGAAAGTATTACTTGATTAGGCTGCCTTCTCTCTCTAAATATCTACAGAAAGAAGAACTCTATAAGTTAGATATTTAAATTACAAGATTGTAAACTTACCTATTACAATATTGCTTAGCGGATTCACGCGAGTTTTCATTGCAAGTAACATGTCGAATTTTTCAAAATGTTTATATATATACGTACTACATTTCAGTGTTTTTTTAAACTTCAGGGACATGGTGACATATATTTTAATAAAACATTAGTTTAGCCTATACATTTTGACAAATAGGTAGACATTTTTTTTTATATTAAAATATCTTTATTATAGTATCTACAGTGCCAACTTAACTACGGACCCTGCACGTCCTACCTTAGTCTGACTTACATCTATCTTAATCCTAAGCATAAACCTAGAATACGCTGACAGTGGTCAAAGCCCCGGGGGCTGTTGACGTGGCTCTATTGGTTAAGCCGCGCACTGTATAATTGTCGCGCACTTTTTGCTCTCACTGGCAGGGCCTTATAGCGAGGTATGAGTGAACTTTACCCCGAAGGGTTTAAGCATAGTTGACAGGGCTATTATTAGTCATAAACTGGAATACGACTGGTATTTGAGGAAAAAGCTGCCAAAAAAACCCAATAGGTATTCAGGACAGATAAATATTCTTTTGTATGTTTCAATGGTTTCAATACCTACCTACTATCCTAATTTTCTATAGTGTATTCGGACTTGCGAAAGAGTAATGAATAAGGATCTAGTGGCCATTCCATGGGAGTACCTGTCTCTCTACATATTTAATATTAATTCTTAGAAGTATTATGAGGTGTTAATTGTGAAGGTATCTGGTAATGATATTAACTAAGTTTCTTGCCACCTTAGGCAAAGTAAGAACCTGTCCGAGCATCAGTACTTGCAGTTTATTATACTCCTATAGGATTTCTTTAGTATTATCAAAATTGAAAGTCTTTCGGGATTCATTTCAGTTATACGTGCGACTAAATGTGCAGTATCAGTGAACGAAAAATTAGTTGTATCTAACGTATTTAATGCACTTAAATACCAAAATATTGTAAAAAGTGGCGACTGTACAGTGAAGGTATGTTCAAAGACCGGAATTAGAAAGTCGATCATCTACAGGTTAATACGTGAGGAAAGAGTGGAACCGGTAATCAATCAATATCGTCGCTATTTAGGCATAGAAAGCCTTTAGACGAAGACTAAAAAACTTTAATAAGAAGAAAAGTACATTTATTCTATTTTAAAAAAGTTCCCTCTTCAGATACAATTTTACTTCCAATAAAAGAAGATGATTCTGAAATAAAAAGAGATAAGCTTTGCAAAATTATACGAAAATTGAATTTTAAATGCGAGAAACAGAATCGAAAGTATCAATTAATCGAAGAAGATCAAATTGTATGTTGGAGGAGAGATTACTTGCAAAAAATAAGAGACTTCCGCTATTAAGATAGGAAATTGTACCATTTGGACGAAAGGTGGCGAAATGAAGGTTAAACATTTGGAAAAATATAACAGTATGGGTTAGGAGTTCTTCGATGGTATATCCACAGGAATAAAAGCGCCGCCTAAAAAAAGTAAACGCTTAATTATTACCCATATCTGTAGCATAATTTGCTTTTAAAATATGGTTTAATAACATTTCAATCAGTTCACACCGGCGACTACCACAAGGATATGAATGCTGACGATTTTGAGAACTATTTTGGGGAAATAATTAAGCTTGTCCTTTGATGGCGCACTGGGTTATTTCCCCAGTGGTTACATTAATTTTTACTGCCTGGCCAATATGGTTGCTCGCTGGTTCGTTAATTTTCTGCTACCTTTGATTAAAATAATTGTTTACTTAGACATTTGTGTTTTTATTCCTTAATGCTGGTTATGCTAACATGTTACAAAGATTTACGACAAATATACTGGTCGATACTAACATTCACATTACTAACTGCTTTTTTGCTTTGGTTACCTAACTATCACTTAAAAATACTTCACGAAAACGCCCCGGTATGGTAGGGAGTTCAGTTTCGTACGTGAGGTAACGCAAAATCGCTAGCTGCTTAGTTCTACTTAAAAAGAAATCATTAATTGTCCAAAAAGGCCTTAAACTCGTGTAGCGTCCGTAAGAGAACTTGCTTCACGGATCCATCTTGGATTGAATTTCTCAATTGGCCAAAGAAGGCCTTAAATTCGTGGATCGTACGTAACAGCACTTGCTTCACGTATCCATCCTGGAAGGCTGCTGGCTTCTTATTTCTTTCAACCGGCGCGCGATGCGACTCAACCTATTTTTCGCCCAATGGGAGGCTCGCGTCCCAATGACGTTATACAAGTACCGCGGAGGCGCGCTTTTCTTTAGCTACGTGACTGAATGCCAATAACTGCGTTAAATTACAAACAAAAATAGCAGATATTGAAATCGCACGCACACATCATTTACCAACCTATTCTCTTTGACGTGTTGATACACGTTTCCCCAACATCCTTGTTTTGGATAATGTTCCATACTAGTCAGGAAGATGTGAAGGGTTTCCTACAACTGCTTGGAAAAAAGCTGAAATAATTCAGTGGCTTTCAGAAAAACAAATTCTATTTAAAGACGATACGGTTAAAAAAAAGAGCTACTAACAATTGGGAAGACACACCAATGACCAACATCGCTTTGTAAAATATGCTGTTTATGAAATCGCAAAGAAACAGACAGTAGGTAGTTTCTCCCTACCATTGCGAACTAAACCCTATATAGTTAATGTGAGCTCAAGTGAAAGGTCCTGGGGCTAAAAAAAAATACCACATATAAAATGAATAATTTTGAGGAAGCACTTAAGGAAATCAATGCATAAATGTGGCGCAAATGTACAAAACACATAATTTAGGAAAAGCAGAAAATCTGGGAATTACACGGATTCATTGAACAAACCGTCCTGCCAGTTGTTATTAACTTAATGATAGACGACAGTTCATTAGATTTGTCTGTATAGGAATGTTGTATGGTTTGCAATAATTTATGTTAATAAATACCCAATATTAATAATATAATAATATATGTTATTTAAATTTTAAATTTACAGCAATAGTTTTATGTTTAACGATGAGGACCTAAATTAAAGATATTCTGCCGAAAACTTTTTCTATTCTATGATTTAAACTCATTTCACCTTAATGTCACCCAGTCTATATTAGCAAGGCTGAAGATGAGAGACACTGCTCTCGAAACATGTCCCTTTGCTATGCTATGGTGACATTCATTAAATTAGTGGAGCAGAGTTTGTGCTTTATTTATTCTTAAATATAATGTAGCCAGAAACACAAATCTGTGCCCTATGATGATTTTTCAGACATGAAGTATATCTGGACTCAGTGGCGCAACCAGAAAACAAGCTCGGTGGGGGCTGTAAAAAAAATAGCGCCGCAGGTGAAAAATTTTTGGGTGCCACGCCCTTTTTTCAATGATAATGCTTGGCTTTTAAGTAAGAAAAATAGAAAGCACAGAAGAAAATCATAAAAACAGCCAGATTCGTTTCAATTTTTTTGTAATTTTACCTATTTTAGGTAGTAATGAGTAATTTTTCTTGTAAACAGGTAGTTAGACCAAGGAAAATGATACATTATCATTTTCTTTGGTTAGACGACCCGAGCTAAGCTCGCTCGGGGGGGGGGGGGTTGCAGCCCGGTAGCCCCCCCCCCTTGGTTGCGCCACTGTCTGGACTCAACGCTTGTTGCGAACATAAAGTCAATCACCCCGAAGAAAAAGTCTTGAGGAGCGACGAGCGACATTATAGAGAAGATTATATGGGAACTAATAAAACCACAAATAGAGCACAGGGCAACTATACCTTCTGTACCGAGAGAACTCAGACGCCGAGCGCGGATCATGCATGGAATTGAAAACGTCTTTCCTACTCGCTCAAATAGGTCAGCTAATTACGTTGGACGGTATTGTATTTGTCCTCGAAGTACCAACAAATCAACGTGAAGATTATGCAACAAGTGCGGCAAGTATGCATGTAAAGATCATCTAAGAGATATGTGCACCGAATGTTCATGTGACTAGTATTCCAGTTTTATGATATACGTCGTTGTTTCCTATTACTTGTCTTTGCTCCGTTGCTCCATATTCTACTTTTTTTCAATTATCTATCATCTAATTCGTTAGGAAATTTCCTATATTAGGTTATTCTAGAGTAAAGGTTATTTTTGTGACCACTTTAAATTTCGATGCCAATAAAACTTTGAAACATTTATAATTTCCCCACCAGTAAATATATGAATATTTAAGCCACATATCTGTGTACAATAAGCAAAGGTTCTCATATTAATAAAGGCTATTTTAAAATTTAGGTAAAGAATTAATACTAGCCTGGTGAGTACACAGATGCCAGGAAGGGAATACAAGTTTCCGTACGATAACGACGGAAGTTAAAGGGGGCAAATGATAGGTTTAATGGTCAGAAAACGGAAAATTCCGACCCCCAAATCATAGCTGTTCATCTAGACAAATGATACACGATTCTTGAAAATTTTCCGATTTATACGAAAACTTTCGCTCCCTTGTTGCGTATTGCAAAGAGACGTCATGTGTATTATATATATGTGTATAAATACATATATGATGGGCAACAGTATATAGCGATTATTCAGTTTAAATTTCCCTGCGATTTCGGAAGCAGCGAAATTTGCTGAAATGAAATGCACTGGCAACACTGGGCGGGAGTGACAGCAGAAAGGTATCTATACTTAATGCAAAACAAAAACCGCTGCACGTCATACCCTTCGAGTGACGTCAGTTATTGACAGTGTTGCCAGCTTGTAACCAAAATACCCGAGTGAGGGAATTACACAGTTTTTTTTTTATAAAAACAAGATAAATATACAAGAATTTCTATTAGTTTATATATTTGTTTACTGCATAATACCTTTTACCATCAACTTTAGTAGATCTAACACTTCTTTTATTTTTATCTTGCCAAGATCGACCAGTGGTGCCATTCTGAAAAATTCATATTTCATACAAGAAAACAAATTGGTACAAGAGTGCATCTTTGTCTTTAATATATTCTTTCAAAAATACCAGTCGTTTGAAAGCTACATGGGAAAGTTCCATAGGCCCTAGCCTCGGTTCATCTTTTTAACATCTGAAGCCTATTTTCTTAAAGAGGGTTTTATAGAGTTAAGACAACCATCAAACAGTTCTCTGTCTTTTAATTTCTTAAAGTTGTCAAAGTTACATGATGTTCTAGAAAAAGTTACAGCTTATGAATAACCGACGTAAAATATTATAATTTTTAAATAATACAACTTACTTGTTTCTTACATTCCATAAATAGTGTCACGGATAGAACTTATATCCAATCTTCACACATTTACAACTCTCCTTGAATTAGAACGTTTGTTTCAAGGTGATTCTAATAATTTAATTTCCCTAACTGTTGTTGAAATTGCGCTTACAGTGGAGATATTTAAATTTAGGTTAGTTCAGGTTCAGTTCAGTCAGATCCACATTACCCTATGAAGTTACAGGAAGCCGTCGTTAACATGTGTGATGTTCATGAAGATATTGATTTCTTTATTGTAAAAACATGAAAAGTACTGAGAAAATATAGAAAATCGTAAAAAAAAGTCCTGCTTGTTATTATCCAGAAACTTCCTCTTTATCTGTTGCATATACATATAGAGAGAGAGCGAAATTTTTCGTATAAATCGGAAAAATTTCAAGAATCGTGTACCGTTTGTCTGGATGATCAGCTATGATTTTGGGGGTCGGAATTTTCTGTTTTCTGACCATCAAATCTATCATTTCCCCCCTTTAACTTTTGTCGTATCGTACCAAATTTTTTATTCCCTTCCTGACACCTGTAAGTAAAAGAAGCGCGCCTAAGTAAGGGTTAATGTAAAGTTTTTAGTTCTCAATGTAAAAAGAGAGTTTGTATGTTTTCAGGAAACATGTCTTGCTCCTAAATTATTATATCAAAAATTCTCACCAATTCTCTTAAAACATAAAGTTAAAGAGAATATTGTCAATGCAGACGTTTGTCGTTATTATCTTACAAATGTAATGTGAATCCCCTCATAAATATTATTTTGATAAATAACAATCTGTTCTGAACTTTAAAATCCATTAAACTCTTAATAACGTTTATAGGCATTAAGGCCCAATTGTACAGGTTGGGATTAACTCAATAGTGGAGGTAAATCCAGGAGATAGTAGTAAAACGTATTGTATAACCAGAGGTTACCTCCGACCCTAGGATTAACCGTCAACTCGTGGATTGGGTATTAGTTGACTCGCAATCTTGATATAACAAGGATAGAAATGGCGTATTTTTAACATATTATGTTTATTTTTGAACCCATTTTACCATTTGTACCTATTAAATTTCGATTGCTGCGTAATTATATAGTAACCCTATATGGATGTTTTCGATGTTGTGAATTATCTTCTCTCAGATGACGAAGAAGATTTTGGGATTATTAACGTACCTAGTTGACAATGTGCGGGTTTTTAAGCCTCGAACTGAGAATATGGATAGATCTAGAATTTATTGCAATGTTTAGAATATCAAACTCTTATATGCTAATTCAAGTAACTGGCCAACGCATGCAAAGAGAAATGTGGTACCAAATCACCAAAGACTTTAATGTCTTTGCAACTTACAAATCAAAAAATATTAAATGAGAGGAAAGTTGCAAAGCTAGGGTATATTTAAATGACATAAACATGAGAATTCATTATTGAAATGTGAAAACAGAAAGCAATTTTGGTATTCCCATTCCTCTGAAGTTAGCAATTTCATAGATTAACCCCATCCTATACAATTGCAACAAAAACCTACCTTAGATTCACTTTAGGTTTAATTTTAGGAAAAATCTTCATATTAATTCTATAGTTCATTCCAACCTATATAATTGGGCCTTAGTAGAAGCTAAAATTAACTTTTTAATCATTGTCCCTTTATTTATTACCCATCATTATTTCCTTCCTGTGTAACCCTGCGTTAGGTGTAAATTTGCATTGATTCGACCCGATTCTTTTTAAACGCATTAATCCTTTTGGTAAATTTTTGTGTTGTATCACATGTTTGTTCTCAAGCCTCACTTTTGAGATTTAATCCTTAAACACACATGCCTAAATTCAATTTCTTTAACCAAAACAGGATTGGTAACACCCGGAAAAGTGTGTTTGCTGGTCAAATTGAGGCCACCGAATATTTCGAGGGACAATTTTTATATTGTAAAATTGGCAAAAAAATATTATTTTTAATTTAGCTGTTGTGACTCCCAGGAAAATTTATATCGTGTTATTTGGTCTCTATTTTATATATTTACAGGACTTTATTCTATTTGTATAAAGCATAGAGGTGTTAGTGGAGACAAAAACTTCATATGCAGCGTGTTAATAAATGTTACGTAGATATTTAAAGGAATGATAGTGCTCATCAAAATGGGAAAGAAGATGCTCTAAATCTATGAAATAAATAAATATAAAATGCGGTCAAAAAGGTTTTAATTTTTTTCAGATAGTTTTGTGTCAATCAAAAGCTCGCTGTATAACAGCCCACCGCCTTCGGCGTCGGGCTGCTACCAAAGTCAATTTATTTTGGATTTGGAAATAATCGGGTTTTAAGTCAATTAAGGATTGTGATTTTAATGTGTGACCATAGGTCATGCATTGTTAATTATTTGGCGTAACTGTGCTTGGCTGGGTTAAAGGTTTTTTATTTTTACATGACTCTGTTGGGACACCCAGTACACTAAAGCGGGCCAAAAATATTACGAACTATTAAATAAATTCACCAAAGTTGGTGAACAGTTTTAAATTTTACCTGACTTATTTTTAATCCTGTATAAAATAAACATACAGAAATTAGCAAAATTGTCTAAACACAACTAAGAATAACACACTTTTCAAATCCGGAATCCTCATTCATTTCAGTTAAGAAGTAGATTTTGAGCAACATAAATTAAAAATCTTAAACTAAAGGAGGGATAAATATTACTTACCAATAATTATACTACTACTTGGGATCTCTGTTTTTTTTTTTAAGTTAGGAATGCTCCTGCGACTTCATTTGAGCGAATCTTCCAAGCCGATAGCCATTTCTCTAGCTTGATTATGTGGCGCTGCATCCGGCTGACGACAAGTCGCGACTGTTTGGCAGTTAAAGTGATTGCGGTATCGTCAGCGAAAAGATAGAGCTGCGTAAATCTATCTATGTTATACAGGATAGGAGAGAGAGGTGAACCTTGCGGTGCTACCGCCCTGACGTGTTTATTTAAAAGAAGTGCGTTCTCTGACGAGACAGCAAAACTTCTATTCTCCAAAAAAGAAGCTAACACCTTGATTAATTTCAACAAGATACCATCATGTCAGACCTTGCCAAATAAATAATTATACTGTGAACCCCAGAAATAATGTCTAAGTTAATTTAAAATCCAGCGTTCTATTTCTTGGAAAAACTCTGGGGCCCGTCTATTTTCATTTCTTAATGTGGCTTTTTTTTATGGTAAAGTCATGTGTACAGGGTAGCTCAAAAATAAGTTACGTCCATCAACTTCATTTTTTCAAATGAAAACATCTATTTTTAATTCTATTTTTGAATTTTGCATCGAGTTATCGAAAAAATTAGGATTGAAATAAATCCAATCCAGCGAAACATTCCATTGTGTGCGTTTTTTTTTAATTCTGGTATTTCTGAATGTTGACTTGTCACCGTTTATTTCCATAGAAACTGTATGACAATTTTACTTTAAATAGGTCAAGCGTTGTTGCAAAGTCGGAGTTTTTACGATGGTGAAGTTCACGGAACGAGAAAAAATTGAAGTTATATGCATGGTTGGGTTTGGTGATAGAATACGTACTCAAATAGAAACTGCTCAATTACTCAATGAAATCCATTCTGATCGTACTCTCATATGTCAAAGGGTGGTGAGTATAATAGAAGATAAATTTAAAGGGTTCGATCATGTTAGAGATTAGCCTGGGCGGCTTGCTTGAGATGAAAACGAACAACCTGACGTTTTGCTTTCCTCGGAAGAAAATCCATGTACTCTATCGCACGTTGGGACGAATTTACACATACGGAAATCTGTTGTTCACCGCATAGTTCAAAAGCACAAATTCCACCTATACAAAGTTATTCCAGTGCATGAGTTATTTGAAGATGATTTCGATAGACGAAATGAGTTTTGTGAACGCATGCAAAATATGTGCAATCTAGACAATAATATAGTAACAAATATTATTTTTCCCGATAAAGCTATGTTCTGTATGAACGGTAATGTGAACAGACAAAATTGTCGGTATTGGGCAACAGAAAAGCTACATTGACTGGCTGTGAACCTCCACAGCCAGTACCCTCAGAAGACAAATGTGTGGCAGAGAATAGTGCGCGTAAGAGTAATTGATCCATTTTTCTTTAAACAGTCTTTATCTGGATAACTGGAAAAGCATATCTCGAATTTCTTCAATTTGACCATCAAGATGGTGCTCCTCCGCACTATACTGCCACTGTTCGTACATTTTTGAATGAAACCTTTCCCAGTCAGTGGTTAGGAAGGACAGGACCTACCGAATGGCCTGCTAGGTCGTCAGACTTAACTCCACTGGACTTATTTTATGGGGTTACTTCAAACCGAAAGTACTTGTTGACAGGCCAAACAATCTGCAGGAGTTGAAAAAGAAGAGAAGTGCGTGCCATTACTCCGGAAATGGTTGAAAACGTGCCAAGAGATGGTCGTACTTAATTTTTGGGCTACCCTGTATACATCAGTTTATCATCAAAGAAATCACACAAAGAAATAAAAATCGACGGGTTCGAACGTCTTTTCAGAAAACACACTGCTGAATTTTAAATGAATTTAGACATTACATATGGGACTCATTGTATATGGGCAAATATAATATAGATTTTTAAAAACTCATACAGAATCACTGAAAAACAACGTACTTAGATCATATTTATAAGGTATAACATTATGGTTATTAGACATATTACAAATTACTTTTATATGTTAAATTTTATGAATATAGTATTTTAAATTGACAATATTGGGAATATAGAAAATATTTAATTTTTTGGCATTTTTTGTGGCATAGAGATCCATATTTCTTTAATATTACTGAGAAACTTTTAAATGTTTTTAGTGCAAGTTGTTGAAAAATTACGGGGGAATCGAATAAAGCCATTATGGATATAAAATAAAATATATTTCTCATTAGATATTTTAGTTTAAAACGAAGTTCTTGATTTACTTCATTTTTTGCATACTCTATATAAAAGTTTTAAAAATTCTAAATATACATTTTACGTATTTATTACGTAAACAAGAAAAGCAAAAACAGTTTTAAAAAATTGCGATTTTTAGGTTTTTTCAAAAATCTGTAATTTTGAAATTTTTTAGGTATAGGAAGATATTTTATTGTAGAAAAAAAATATTTGAGATACACTATCTAACGGTCTAAACCGCAGTTTGTTTCGATTTTTCGTTTTCAATCTATTAAGTACCAAATAGGAGCCTGTTTTGATTTTCAATCGAGAAATACTTTCCATTTTCTGATCGTAACAAAAAACAATAGGGTTCTGAAGGTCGATATCCCCCACAACATCAGAAAATTTCAATCGATTTTACCTAGTGGTTCGACTGCCACGTGGGCCGTGTAATTCTTTTTTTTTACTATAATTTTTTTCCGAAATATCCCGTAAATTCGAATTTTATCGCAACAGATACCTTAAATCGTTACCAATTTGTTGGGAAAGTTTAATTATTCCATTATTAATCGGTTATGAGAAAATTGAAAAATTGTCGATTTGACACGGCAAACCACACCGGACGAACATTTGTATGTGAAACGACAAGAGCATACTAGTTAAAGTGGAGTGAACGCAATGTGGACTTGAAAGACCGTTAAACAATTGGGGTGAAAACCCGATTGTAACATTTCAAAATTCCGAAAAACGATAAGCCATTTTATCAATTGGTTGAACATTGTTAAGAAAACCTTTAAAGTCATGTGGGAAGACAGGGAACAAATTCATATTAATGATACTATCTTAAATTGACGGTTGGGTGTGTAGAGGACTACAAAGAATAGTTTTTATTTTTTTAGACATTAATTAGTACTACACACTACGCAGTTTAGTTGGTTACTAATTGAAATAAATCATTTTATTACCGCGAATTTTATTGTTAAGAAAAAGTCCTCTTGTGCATGCAAAAGCTAAATTAGAAAATAACTCGACTTGCACTAAATTTCTTGGTTTACAATCAAACAGCTTTCGAAACTTTCAAGATTACATTAAAATTTTAAATAACAATCTTGCGTCACGAACTTATGTTAGCGAAATATCATGAGAATTGAGCAAGGCAGCATCTAAAACGTCGTGTTTCGCATTAATTGAGTCACATCTATTATACGGGATAACTTTCTAAATTTGAATGCATAAAGTTAAGAGTTACCTCCATTTACAGGTAAAAGAAATAATTTCGAATATGCACACTAGGTACATAATATTATTATGACCCAACAATTATGGCGTGTCCAGGAACAATCTTTGCATAATGCCATATAAATATATTTTTTTAATTTTTTTTCTAATCTTTAATAAAAATATTTTGCTTTGTACAGGGTGTTCTATTTTTGATAGTTTTATAGGGTATCTCGAAAATCATAAGGAATTTCATAAATCTGATATAGATGTTATGAGTTCTTTTTTTGAGGAAACAATTGCTGCGAAAACAGATCATGGCTACCTTGTTCCCCTGGACAGCTACAGGGTGATTTTCAAATTTTGACGGTTATTAAAATTCCATGTAACTTCTTTGTTATTATAGATACGAAAAAACTGTAAATTGATAAAATATGTAGTTTTTTCCGTAAAGTTCAGTGGCGTAGCCAGTTTTTTTCTATCTTGTTTAATTTTTAAGAAATTGACCCAACTTATATTTTTTCTTATGGGACACCCTGTATATTTTCAATTACGTTTATTCTGCTTACCATTAGCTTTCCAAATATATATACATTTTTGCAGTTTTCTAAAGAAATAGCTGAGTAATTTGCAAATTACTTTAGATAGGCCTATTTTGCACATAGCCAAGCCCCGTTAGTAAGAAAAGGACAAAAGAATATGTATGACTAATTATTTTTTTATATGTTTAAAACTCTGAAAATATTTGCCTCATCATTTAGTGTCACCAACTTTGGAAATACATCGATTTTGTATTTTTTAAATAAAAGATAAAGCATAGAAATATAGATCTACAAAACCATTTTTATTTTAAATAAACAACAAAAAAATATACATAACAATTACAACAAATGCTCAAATTGGAGCCCATTGGCATCGATACATAGCTGGCATCTTCTACGAACACCATTCAGGGAGTTCCGAATATTCAGGTGTTTTATGCTTCTTAAAGCGGCTTCAAAATTTTGTCTTAGTTCTTCAACCGTATTACTTCTGACGCTGTAAATTTTATTTTTTAAAAATCCCCAAAAATAAAAATCTATAGGGGTGATATCAGGTGAACGGGCTGGCCTCCTAATAGGTCCATTATTTGCAAGCCATTTTTCTCCAAAATTGGTGTTTAGGCAATTTACCACAATGGCTGCGTTGTGGGATGGTGCACCGTCATGCTGAAAAAAAAGCTTTTCCCTCTCTTGTAATGAATGGTATATTGTCTAAATAACTGATGATATGTCTTTCCAAAATATTCAAGTAAATCTCGGAATTTAGATTTCCTTCAAATATTTCATAGGCTAGAACTCTATTTCCCAATAGAGCCAGCCACACATTAAATCCAAATCGACCCTGATATACTCTATTTACTTGCTGATGAGGATTATGATCGGCCCACAGATGATTGTTGTGGCGATTAAATATTCCGTCGCTTGTTACTCGTGTTTCGTCGGTCCAGATTATTTTGGTAAAAAATAATTCATCTTCACGCAACATATTTAAATACAAATTGCAAAACTGAAGTCTCCTCTCTGAATCACCAGGATGCAAATGATGAGTTTTTCGAGGTCTGTAACATTTAAATTTGTTAGTTTTTAACAGACGGGATGATTTTGAGGGTACCACGCCAATATCTTTCTCAATATTTCTAAGTGAAGTGGTCGGATCCGCAGCCACGCATGCCAATACATTAATGGTTTCATTTGCTTTATTTTCCTTCTGATAGGTCTTTGGTCTTGCTTTTGAAAACGATCCATAATTAATAAGGTTATTTTCAAGCCTTTGAAAAATTCTTAAATCAGGTTGCTGCCGCTCCGGATATCTTTCAAAATACAAATCAGATGCTGCCCGACTATTTTTTTGACACTCAAGAAAACACTCTAGCATATTATATTTTTCAAAATTTTGGAACTTTTCCATTCTTAACCGCGTATATTAACTTTGCTTTATGACAAATTAAAGACAGACTGACATGTCTATAAATAATTTAAAAAAATGATTTTGTTATCCATGGCTTACTAAGAGATTTTTAAATTATTATCTGGTAAAATGTAAAATTTGCAAATGCAAAGAAATTAGTAGATAAAGTCATCATGCATTTATAGAAAATTTCACTTTTAATACAAAAAATATAAAAAAATTAAATAATTATATGAACAATTAAAAAAATTATTATTTTTATTTCTTTTAAACATAATTTTGGAAGAAAGCTATTTTAACAAATTACAGAAAATTGGTCGAGCCTTGGGCATAGTGTTGATAATAAAAAATTAATAGTTTTTAGAATTTTGTATTGCATGTACTAAAATTGAGATATGACATTTTAGAAATGGTGAAATAAGACTTACTCTTTTGTTTTGCTCCTACCTGCCATCGCCCGCTACGAAAAATGAGGAAAATTTATGAAAATCGCTTATTATCGAATTATTTTATCAAAAAACTGATTACAAATATATATATTTGAAAAGCTAATGGTAAGCAGAATAAACGTAATTGAAAATATACAGGGTGTCCCATAAGAAAAAATATAAGTTGGGTCAATTTCTTAAAAATTAAACAAAATAAAAAAAAACTGGCTACGCCACTGAACTTTACGGGCAAAACTACATATTTTATCAATTTACAGTTTTTTCGTATCTATAATAACAAAGAAGTTACATGGAATTTTAATAACTGTCAAAATTTGAAAATCACCCTGTAGCTGTCCAGGGGAACAAGGTAGCCATGATCCGTTTTCGCAGCAATTGTTTCCTCAAAAAAAGAACTCATAACATCTATATCAGATTTATGAAATTCCTTATGATTTTCGAGATACCCTATAAAACTATCAAAAATAGAACACCCTGTACAGGGACATTTTTTAAGTGTCTTACCCGATTAGCGATTCTCTTGCTGACTATAATAAAAAACCAATTACAAATGTCTCAATAATTTTAAAGAAGGAATCCAAATTTAATGTCAAAAAATATATATAGGTTTTTAAATTTGACAGATACGACGCCATTTTTAATTTTTTTAAACAGCAACCCTCATAAATAACCGGAGGTATGAATTGCATTTCGCGGTCCGATTTCAAAAACATTTAGTTGTTGATATCTATTTTCAGCCGTTTCGGAAATACGGGGGTTCCTAAATTGCCTTCATCGATTTTGTCGACCCAATTCTTTTCACAGTAACCTAATTTTTCGTGACCAAGCTAGTTACACTATAATTAAATACGCCAGATGTCAAGAAGTGACAGACACGATGCCATTTTGAATTTTTTTTTTATAGAACAACCCTTATTAATAACTACGCGAGTAAATTGCATTTTGCGATCCTATTATAAAATTTCTCACTCCCTTAACTTTGGATCATTTTTTTTTGTAACAACCTGTATATTTCAAGATAGATTCAAATTGTGCTCATAAGTTGTTTGCATTTACATCAATCTTTTTTTCATGTTTTCCAAACCGCATCGTATATTAGGGTGAGTCATCCCACAATAATGGAGATTATATGTCAAGAAATATGTGAATGGCGCTTTCTCTCACAATATTCACCTATGAAACCAAAAAATTATGTCAACATTTGAGAAAAAATTAAGTAAATTATATTGTTCCGGCGTTTTCCTGAAAATTAGTTATTTAGGAATCTATTAGCCCCCGTATTTCCGATACCGCTAAAAAAGTATCAACAACTATATGTTTTTAAAATGGAAATGGCGTCGTATCTCTCAAATTTGTGAACTTATATAATATTGGATATTAAATTTGGCTTCCATGTCGAAAATTATTGAGGAATATACAATTTGCTTTTTATTTTACGCAGGAAAATCGCCAATCGGGTGAGACACTTAAAAAAACGTCCCTGCACTTTTAAATTGTTATTTTAAACTTTTAATTATTATCAAATTAAACCCGTATTTAATTTAAAACTTCTTTGCGGATCTATTTGTTGGAATTAGTTTAAAACTTAAAATATTAAAATTGTTATCCAAGCATTGTAGTATTTCAAACATAAAATAAGTTTTGACGAACAAAAGCATCGGCAATCAAACGCTCCACTGTAGTATCCTATTTTTCATTTTATTTATTCCATAATAGTTTAAAGCTGCTTTCAACTCAAAATTCTGTTTTTTTTTAGTCTATTGACTATTAAACTTTTGATCCGAACTTTGCCTTTGCGAAATAAATATGCAATATTTGACTATTACTCGCAACTCAAAAAAATTATCCGTATTTGCTGTTATTAGCTTTTATCAGCTGTAGTTTCAGTCAACTAGTAGGTGAACCAGCTCGGATTCTAGTAGGAGATGGTGATTTTGTTAGTTTTATTGGATAATTTCCTTGCCTTAAACCTTGACCTTAAAGGCTCTGTTAGGAACGTCTGATCATAACCTTATTTTGGTACTGAGCAAACTACCAATTACCGAGCAGCCTCTTAAACCACGCAATATCTGACATTACACGCCAGCTAAGTGGGATGAGCTAAAGCTAAAGCTAAAGGATCATTTGAACTTATCCTTGACGGAACATTTGCTTTACCTCTACTAATAAGCTATCCATGTGAACCTTATGGGCATGGAAGCATTCATCCCCTTGTTAAAAAGGTACCCTTCCAACGGCAAATCTTGGTTTTCCCAGAGTTGCGAGCGAGCTGTCAGATCAAAAAATTCGTTCTACCGACATCGAGAGTAGCGTAAAGCCTCTACCTCTGAAAACTGTATCATTTTTGTTAACGCCCGAAACGATAAACTAAAGCAAAGAAGCACACAAAGAGGATGAAAGACATACTTCTTGAATGTCCTAACCGATCAAGATCATTTTGGTCAATTTTGGCAAGTCAAAACTTTACCAAGTCAATCATTTCACCTCTATCAAGTTCTGATGGTACCATTGCGGCCGCAATAGAGAAAAAATCAAATCTAACATTCAACTATTAGTTTCCACGGAACTACTTCTCCTAAAAGTTGCTCTGTTAAATGTCCCAGGTTGAATTTCGGCAAGGTCCTGTTACACGGATCTTGAAGGGTTTTGATATCAAAAATACTTCTGGTCTTGACGAAATTCCAGTTATAGTACTTAAGGTATGCACCCGTATTTTGTAGTCTTTACCTATGCTGCAAAAGTAGGCGAGCCTAACGCATAACCAAAAAAGGCAAGAAAACTATCAAAGGATATTAACAAAATTGTTAAAGTATCTGGAATCATCAGCGATGAATAAATGAAATGACTTTCATAAACCTAGATCAACAAGAGGTCTTCACGTTAATGTTTTCCATCTTTAGAACAACGCAATAGAAAATCTTCTACTCAATAACGACTTTTTAGAAACAAATCTAAAAATCCGTTCAGCATACTTCTTGTTTCATAATAATATTCTACTTTGCTTGCTCAAGCAATGACTGGCAATGCATCTATACAGGGACCAAAAAGTCTCAACTAGACTTGGAAGAAATTTTATGTTGGGGTGACATTAACCAAGTATAATGCGAGAAAACCCAGGCGCGGCAGCTTTCCTAAAAAAGCTAATGTTAAAGATCCTATTTGATAATAGCGGGACACTCCATTCCCCTGGCTTCATCACTCTTCATCACTTAATTTATCGTGACTGTCGTATGTGTTGGCATAATCATTTAAGGGATAAGCTGGATGTGTTTCTCTCACTAACTTTTACTTAAACTAGTTTTGAAATAGTGTCGCCTTTTATGTAATCTATTTAATTGTTCTTTGCAAGAGTTCTAAAGAAAATTAACGATATATTATTTGAATATTTTGGTCAGCACCTACTTAGAAGTCATACAGTATATAGCACAAATAATTTTGTAATATAGCTCGTAAAGCTTAATTTTGTATATTTTTTTCAACCAATCGTTTGCTCATGCTTAAAAATTTTATTAGTAAATATATTTTGTTTATACTTTGTATTGGTTTGATTACTATTGAGCGACAAAATAAATTGATTTCTCGATATAATATATTTTCGAGGCCAAATTTTTGTTTTTAATATTAATATTGCGTTCTCTTTTTTTGATCGCATTATATCAATATCAGTCGAATCCTCTTCCGAATCCTAGTGACCGGTCCTTCAGTTTGGGTCCAAGTTCAATGATACATACTTCTTGAATATCCTAACGATAGATCGGATATACCACTAAAACTGAAAGTAACGATGTACATAGGAATATATATATATATATATATATAATAATGTTTATATATATATAATATATTATATATATAATATATTATATATATATAATATATATATATACGTGCATGCGTATCTCTTTTACCTCCGCATACGGGACAGGCGCCCAAGCCTCCACCAGAACGGGTATGTTTATGCATGTGTATTTTTCACTTTTGGACTCCATAATTAAGCACAAAAATGGCCACCATGAGAGGGGTAAGCAAAAAACAAAAAATTTATATCTAAATTTTTGCTACATTCTTAAACGTAATGGACCTCCAAATACGACATGGCCATATCCCTTCCCCGCTGTATATCAATACAGATCAGTCGATCGCACACGCCACCAGCGATGTTGCCAATTGTAAACCATTACACCTCGCCTAAATTTGGCCTTGGTCTATTTTTAGCATAAGACGAATAATAGGCCAATATACAGGGTGGCTGATTAGTGCGAGAAAGTCCAATATCTCCGTTGTTCTTTAAAATATCGAAATTTATTAAATGCAAAGGTTCTAGGATAAACAAGAGCGCAAATTTTAAAAATATTTTTGGATATACAGGATGCGCCAAAAAAGTGGGTTTTAGCAAAAATGTATTTTTTCAAATGGAACACCCTATATGTTATATTATTTTTGGATTCTACATAAAATTATAGTAATTTTTTAATAAGTGCATTATAGGTCTAAACTTAATAGTTTCCGAGTTATCGACTTTTCCAAAATGACATTTTTGAACTTTGACAGCTTCTAGTTTTCTAACGGTACTTCTTAGAGCAAAACGGCTTACATGTCCCTATCTTACTTTTTAATTGTCTTCAAAAAAATATCAATTTCCGGTTAAACCGGATGTAACTTGAAAGTCGGAAATATAGTACTTCCGGTTTAACCGGAAATTAATATTTTTGGGAAGACAATTAAAAAGTAAGATAGGGACATGTAAGCCGTTTTGCTCTAAGAAGTACCGTTAGAAAATTAGAAGCTGTCAAAGTTCAAAAATATCATTTTGGAAAAGTCGATAACTCTAAAACTATTAAGTTTAGAACTACAATGCACTTATTGAAAAACAACTGTAATTTTATGTAGCATCCAAAAATAATATAACATATAGGGTGTTCGTTTTGAAAAAATACATCTTTGCTAAACCCCACTTTTTTGGAGCATCCTGTATATCCAAAAATATTTTTAAAATGTGCGCTTTTGTTTATCCTAGAACCTTTGTATTTAATAAATTTCGATATTTTTAAGAACAACGGAGATATTGGACTTCCTCGCACTAATCAGCCACCCTGTATGTTGGGGCTTGGTAGAAATTTATTATTTTAGTAAGCTTTTAAAAATATAAATAGACACCTTGGTATGCAGAGAAATACTGATATGCAGTTAGTAGCTTTTTTCACCAGCCCTTTTGAAGAAAATAATTTAATATGGTGCACTAAATTGATTTTTTTGCCAACGTTTCGCTTTATTAGTTTCAAGCTTCTTCAGGGCTTGCATTTAAAAAAGAGTGGTGAGTTAATTCGATGCGTTGAGTCTATTTATCTTGTAATGGTTTTTGAGGTTTTTTACAAAAGTTTTAAAAGTTTGTGAAAGTTTAAATTATTGTTTTGGAAAATCACACTCAAGTTAATGTCTTCTCATCCTAAACAAGTTTTTTTTTTATGTTTTTAGTGTCGAATTGGCTCACCCCTCTTTTTTAAATGCAAAACACTGAAGAAGCTTTAAACCAATAAAGCGAAACGTTGGCAAGCATTTGTTAGCAACATTTTTTATTGTCCTCTCTAAACTATCTACCTGAATGAAATAACATGCGTAAAGCGAACTACCAATATTTACCGATATCCTCGCAAGACGAACTGGGAATACTATAAATTAGACCTTGATGCGAAGCTTGCAGGGATCAAAGATACGGTAAACAATACACTAGAAGTCGAGTTAATCACAGATCAAATAGAAGACGCGCTGCAATTGGCTTTTATAGCAAACTGCCCTCCAACCATAACAGAATCTACCAGGAACGTGCCCTGGTGGAGCAAAGATCTGGAAGTGAGAAGAGAACAAGTAAGAAGAAAACATTAATGCAGCGAAAATTTCAGGTTATTGGGATGCATACAAGGCATCCCTGACTGAATACAAAAGGGAGCTAAGGAAGAACTAAGAGGCTATCCTGAAGGAAGTACTGTGAGGCTATCGAAATCACTCCAGAATGCGCCAGACTCAGTAAAATACTCTCTAAGGATCCACAAAACTCCATCAATTCCCTAAAAACAGCCAATGGGAGTACACTAAATCCGGGAAAGAAACAATGACCGAACTTTTTCAAGTACACTTTCCCAATTCAAGAATTTTAGACGAATCACCGCAGACTTGGAAGCTAAGGGAGGAAAATAGGACTCCTAACAGAGCTCGCAGGGAAAATTGGCAGATTGCCAAAATAGTGGTGACAAAGGAAAAGACCAGATGGACAATAAACTAATTTGAATCATTCAAGTCACCGCGACCAGACGGAGTATACCCAGCAATGCTTCAGCAGGGAACGGTCCTGATAATCGATCGATCGAAGCTTTGCCTCATACTAAGATCCAGTTTGGCCACAGGACACATTCCGAAATCTTGGAAATTGACACAGATGGTATTCATACCTAAACTGGGACGACCAGATTATTCGGTGGCAAAGGCATTCAGACCCATCAGTCTTATGTCGTTCGTACTTAAAACACTTGAAAAGCTGGTTGATAGGCATATAAGGGATGACGTCTTGGAACACAGACCATTTTATCAAGACCAGCATGCCTACAGAACAGGAAAATCAACGGAATCTGCCCTTCACCAAGTGATCAGCAGGGTGGAGAGGGCTTTTGAAAACAGTGAAGTCAGTAAGAGAGAGAATGCAAAGGGCTGTCAATATCGTGGAAAGATGGGTAGGGCAGGAAGGACTTAACATCAGTCCCCAAAAGACTGTCATTTATCCCCTTTACATAATGCAGGAAAAAGGAGGGCTTAGGACTCCTTGCCCTGCAGGGAGTAAACATTCCACTGTCGGAAGAGGTCAAATACCTGGGAATAACTTTAGACTACAAACTGACCTGGAATAAACACGTGTAAAAAACAATCCGGAAGTCGAAAGTAACCCTGGTAGTTACAAGAGGGATGTATGGAAAAACATGGGGACTCTCACCCAAGCTGGTGCACTGGCTGTACACCAGGGTAGTGAGACCTGCAATTACGTATGCAGCACTGGTATGATGGGCAAAGACACAGCAGGAAACCACAATATCAAAGCTAGGAAGCCTACAAGGACTGGCTTGTTTGAGCATCACAGGGGTCATGAAATCGACCGCAATGGAAACCATCCTGGACCTTCCTCCACTTTATTTGCTGATCAGAGGAGAGTCAAGAATGGGACTATACAGGCTACAGAGTTCTACGTCACTTTCTGGGTGGCACAGAACTGGACACGTACTTTCATGCGATATCATAAGGGCATAAGGGGGCCTGAGTTAGAAGTAAGATCAGACCACACAAACCCTACATATCGCTATGACATACCACTCAAGACCGTAATCGACGACCGGGATGTGTGGAACAATAAAACAGCCGACACTCCTGGGGCAATAATCTGGTACACCGACGGCTCAAAACCAAAGACGGTACCGGAGCAGGGATACACGGAGTAAAACCGTGTGCATATGAAAACAATAGGAGGACTTATCTAAATACGTGGATCCACAAATACTCCGACAGCCAAGCAGCCCTTAGAGCGCTAACATGCAATAAAGTGACATCTAGTCTGTTATGGGAATGCCTGGAGGAACTAGTGGCCCTGGCAAAAGCCAACTAAGTAATACTACAATGGGTACCAGGACATAAAGGTATTATAGGAAACGAAAGGGCCGACGAACTTGCAAAAAGGGGATCAGAGAAAACATTCGTTGGTCCAGTACGAGATGTCATAAAACGATGGACAAGGAGTCAACACAAAATCTACTGGAACAAGAGACAGAAACCATAGCAAATCTTTCATTGGGAACCCAGACCAGAACCTAACAAAACAGCTACTTCTGATGAGCAGAAATCAGCTGAGAATTACCACAGGAATTCTGACAGGACACATGGCCGTCAAGAAGCACCTGCACCGTATGCAACTGTACAACGGAGACCTAAGCTGCAGGTTATGCGGGCGAGAAAGTGAAACGGTACAGCATATTATTTGCCACTTCGAGTCATTGGATCGGAAAAGGTAACAAATACTCGGGCAACCAAGACTAGAACCAGAGGAAATTCCGACACTCTCCCCAGTTGACCTACACAAACTAGTGCAAGGAACTGGAATCAATGAGTGGGTGTAAGAATAAACTAAGGTAAGCACAATGGGCCAAACCTGGCCGAAATGCATCCGGCACTTGGACGGACCCCTGGAAGAAAAAAAAAACTATCTACCTGTTTAAGAAATACTATCATAGGACACAAGTACTTCTATACTAAATTGTTTTACAGTAAATATAGGTAAGACTAGGGAGTAGTAATTTTAAAACGAAGCTATGCATAATTACTAGCTCTCTCCCCGTCAGTATGAGGTGAAAGTCACCAGCTACATGAAATAGCTATTTACATAACGAGAGCTAAAAGTGATACTTCTGCAAGAGACTGCAGTTAAACGACCGACGCGAAACGGAGTTCGGTCAACAGTGCGGAAAAGACACTATTGGCACGTGTTATGTACATACAATGTTTTTTCCACAAGAGCATGCGGAAAATAATCTAGATTTGCTATTATCAAAGTGAAAATACAATTCAAAACTCAAACTTATTTTTATTTTTTGTTAACAAAAGGTATTAATGATGAAAGAAGAGTAACTTGCATTCAATAAATTAATTTTCCAGTTCCTATACCCAAAAATTAGATAGGTACATATCGAGTAACCTTTGTAATTTCATTTGAACGTCTTTACTGACAAACAAAAAATTAGCGTATTCCACACGTCAGTATTGAAAAAATTCTCAGCCCTAGTGAAAAATTTTTTTTCAGCACTCATCAGTGCTGAAAGTTGTCACTTTCCGCACGCTCGTAGAAAAAAATATATTCTTTTCTTAGAAGCCAATAAAGTGCACTAGGTGTAATATAATTATTTTTTGATATGATGGTTACTAGATAAGTTTTCTTAAAATGGGCCCTTTCAATCACATTCGACTTATTTATTAGTTTGCCAGGGACGGACTAGCTCTTAACACAGTAATGCAATTTTTTTACACCCCATACGATAAAGGCACAACAATAATATTTTTGGATAGCTTAAATCTTAAACTAGAAAAAGATACTCTTGATCGGCATCGATAAAATGAACTGATTAGAACAAAAAAAATGTTTTTTTTCATGATTTTCATTGAATCATTTGGTATGTCGATGTCGGTTCAATATGAGCTCCTTCTATTCTTATGCATTGCTAGCCTAGCTCTAAGAATTGAAGATTGTTGGACCCTTCACAATGCCTTAACATTGGTCCTTATTTCGTCACAATAAAAATTAATAATTTCCAATAAGTTTTCTCGATTGTCTATTGGACTAACATAGACTAAAGTTTTTAAATAAAAAACCATATTGAACAAAAATTTTGTTTTTGTCGTAAACAGTTCATTTTATCGATGTCGATCAGAATAGTACCACCTTTTTTTTTGGTTTAAGGGTTAAGTTGTCCAAAGATATTATAGTTGTGCCTTTTATCGTACAGGGTGTAAAAAAATAGTATTACTTTGTTAGGGCTAGTCCGTCCCTGCCAAACAAGCCGAATATGATTAAAAGGGCTCATTTTAAGAAGACTTACCTACTAACCATCATATTAAAAAATTATTAAATTACACCTAGTACCTATTTCAAAAGTTATTTAAAAACAAACGATTTCCAGAGGCGTCCGTTATGGGCCCGTATCTCCGTAAGCCGTTGGCAAAAAATATATAGGAACTTGTCAAATTATTTTTATGTGTTCTATCTGAATCAGGGAGATTGCCCACATATTCTGAGACACCTATCTTATTTAAAATAAGCAAATTGACATCGACTTCCTGTATAACCGGAAATGTCAGATTCTTGAAAATATTTTAGGCGAATGGCCCCCATCGACATTAGTAAGCTACCAAACTTTCACATTTTTCTTAATTATAGTTTTTCCATAATCGATCGATGGGTTTCCTGGTGGGACACCCTGGACATCCTACGGCATGTCGAATATAAGAAAATGATTGAAAAATATCAAAACTAACCCGTAAAATTAATTTCATTTATCAATGGAATAGATGAAGTGAATAACAAACACAAAATAAGTTGTCAAAATTGGAACAGAACTACATTTTGGTCATTTCCCTTCAAGAAACACCAGATCTGTATAAATTTGACGTCGCCTCCAAGTACAAATCGAAAAGCAAATCATTTGTATTTTATTTTTAAAATATGATAATTTAAATGTTTAATTAAATATTCTCGTCGCATGTATGCGCCTCCTAACAGTGTTGTCGATTTTCTGGAGGTATAATAGACCGAGCGATGGTCGGATGAATCGAAGCATTGCCCGTTAGTCGGCGGTATACAGTATAAAACAGCAGCGCCACGTGGTGGAATTACACTGAACTCATTTGTGTAACTGTGCTTGTGTACCGTACCGATATGCCTCCACCAGAAAATTTGCCAACGGACGTTTCTTGACCTTGATGATTGTTTGGAAAGGTTATACATAGGGATTCGTTTTCGCCTCCGATTTTTCGCAAGCGCCTCCGATTTTGGAGGCGTCTGCGACCACAGAGTATATGTTTTGGTGGTGTATAAGTCAAAATGCATGTATATATATATATAATAAATATATATACCCACAGTAGCGAATCGTTTCAAGTATCTAGGATTAACGAAAATTGACATCACTAATATAAATCAGCCAAAAAGACTATAGAAGGTTAATATTGTCAAATCATTGCATATTTCAACTATGATGGTTTTGATGTAACTAAAGTATTTTTACTTTTAATAAATACTTATTTAAGTTACGTTAATATTTATTTTTTTTTAAATTTAAAAACTTTTCTTTTCGCCTACTGTGACCATACATTTTTAAATTATAATATTATACTAATTTGATACCATCGATAAGTCGTTTGTGGTATTGTTCTGAAATAATAAATCTTTTTTTTGCAGGTAAGACGCATGAGTATATAAAAGAAGCCATAACGAGCAGAACACAAATATCAGGTTGGTAGAACTTTAAAATAAATAAACAGATAATATGTACAAAAATAATTCTTCCCCAAAATGACACTATCTTTCCCCATATGCATACGCCTCGAAAAAAGAAGATGTTGCTTTGCGTTACATCTCACCATTAGTTGTTTGCATTTGTGCTATACCTAAGGGCTCTTCATTTTTCTTTTCTTTTCATGGCATCCTCGCCTCATTGATAAGCCTTGATATGGCGAAACGCGCCTGGAGAAGGAACTGTCGAAGAAAAAACGGTAGAAAACCAATATTGAAAAAATATTTCAACAATTATTTCCCCAACATTTTGTTTGCCAGAGTTTTTTATATTACAAATATTTATTAATATATTTAAAATATAATAATATACAGTGCGTCCATAAAGTCTTGCACAAATTCATTTAAAATTCAGGTATATACTTTTTAAAAACGCTCGGACACGTCAATTAGTACTTTTGTTTGCGCATTTTTTAACGTAAAATGTTTTTATACAGGGTGTCGCACGTATGAGGTATGAGGTCATCAATAAATGCGTTTAAAATAAATTTTCAAACGTCAATATTTCGGAAACCGTGATTTCCAGAGGTGTTAAGTGTTCATCATAGAATTCAAAATTGATATAATATACAGGGTGTTCCATTAAAAAAAATCCTTGATGACCTCATACCTCATACGTGCGACACCCTGTATAAAAACATTTTACGTTAAAAAATGCGCAAACAAAAGTACTAATTGACGTGTCCGAGCGTTTTTAAAAAAAGTAAGCCCCTGAATTTTAAATGAATTTGTGCAAGACTTTATGGACGCAGTGTATAACAGTGCAACATTGAAGACGTATATATTTTATATATTTTTACAACATTTTACAATGCCCTACCTATAAAATAATAACTGATTAAATTAGTAACTTTGTTCTCTAGCAAATACCAGTAATCTCTAGGCACTGGCGCCAATGCCAGATTGCCAGCCGACTAGATGATATCTTAGTCCTTAAACTATTATAATACGGAAGGATCAAGTCATCAAATACCAAATAAATAATGCTTAAAACCTGCAGTTTCAAACTCTATAGTTCTCGTCAATACAGGCAAGCACATATGCCTATGTTCGAATAAACTAAACTCCTCAAACCGATGCAACACTACAAATAAGTTTTATCTACAAGCGTGCGGTAATTAACTCCTTACCGCACTGATTTAAGTGCGGTAAGTATCACTTTACCGCACTAGTGCTGTAAGTAATTACATACTATAAAAACAAGTTTTTATATTATTCAAGTGTATTTTTTATATTTAAAAGAAACTCTATTAAACATTATATGTATAACAAATCCTTACATATTTAAATTTCTAAACTAATCCAAACTTATAAATTAAGAAATATTAATATTAATAGTAGAATTTGTAACATTTCCAAACGATATCGATGAAGAAAGTGTTTTACTATCCGATGAGACACAAGAATTGAAATTTACAGATTTACTAAAACATGAGGTTCTCTCTGCATATTCTTCTACACCATTTATTTGCTTTGCAATTCCTATTTTATTTTGCACCGAATTTTCAATATAGCCCTCCGCAACACTGAAGGACTTCCATCCACCATGTCTTTTTAAACTCATGATATCCCCGCCAGCATCTACTAATAATGAAGCTGACGTCCTTCGATAACAATGTCCCGTATATTCTTTGGGACTGGAAAACTTTAAATATGATGCAATTTGAGAAGGTATTTTTCCAAAACTATTTATACCCAGTGATTGGATAGTGCATGTTCCTTTTTTATATGCAATAAAAAACCGTGTATGGGCAGTATGATCGGGTCTAAGGGCTATACTTCTTGAAAATTGAAATATTATTAATTTCTGATGAAAATCCTTCCACGTAAACCACGAACTGTCGATCTACATGTGTCTTTGTATCCGGGACAGTTACAACAAGGTAGGTTTCAAATTCCTTAATATCTTCAATTTTCATTTTACATACCTCCACTCGGCGACATGCCCCAGCGATGCCCACAATGAGTACCTCCTGTGACAAGCAAATAAGTTGTTATTTAAAAGTAGATTTTAAAAAAATCGCAATTAAGTACCTTCATTAATAAAAACGCCTCATCTGGTGCCGTAACAAGGAATTTTACAACCTCATTCTTGGAGAATGCCTTTGATTTCTTAGCTTTGTATCCCACAGACTTCCTTTTTAAATATGCCATCAGTTTTGGATACCTGCTTATGTCGACATTATTTTTGATACTTATAGTAGATCTGAGCATTGAGTAATAACTCCATAAAGAGGATGATTTACTGTCCTTAAATGTATCCACAAAATAGGCAAGCATCACATCTTCACTAATTGCTTTAACTTTCTTTGATGAACACCAGTCTATGAAGAGCCCATATTCCTATTCATATCTATGCCGTAATTTATCCGGCAATAAATTAAGGGTAGCTGCTTTAGCAATGTTTGGAACTTCCTTCGAAATTTCATCATCACTGCTGCTGCTGACTTCCATTAAAGCTGGATTTATAAACTCGAAGCCGGCGTCGTAGGAAATCCGTAGCGCCGCGTCATAACCAATGGGATTTTAGCATTTCTATTAAGTCATGTTTGGCATCTGCTAATCTGTCAATGGCCAATCGTCATTTTAATTTTACTACCGCTAAGACACCAAGTAATTTCTTCTTCCTTGCTAAATCCATTTATTTAACTCTTTCTTTTTGTTGTAATAACTGGCTAGAGAAAATATCACCTGAACTAAAATGTCAGAAGTGTCAGATTATGTTTTAGTTTGTCAACACTGCAAACGCGAACGCCAAGTTTATAAATGCCCACTATCCTTGTCTACGACAAACGCTGGCGCCGACACCAGCGCCGGCGCCGGCGAGAGTTTATAAATCCAGCTTTAAAGGACGTAAAACACACTTTCATGAAATCGTTACAAAAATAATTATCGTTTATTCCGTTGTCAAGTTTTACATCTGTCATAAAAGCCATCTATTAAATTTCTATAATTTATTTCCCTAGTAACCTGATGTTAATGCATTGTTGATAACGACTTACGAGGCACCTACGGGGTAAATTAAAACAGTGCTTTTTTAGAGTTTTTACTATTGGTGTCCTAAAACATGCTTGTAGATAAAATATCGTACAATACACTTACGGTAGGTATCTTTACCGCACTTGCGTGATTTACCAAACTCGCCTTCGGCTCGTTTTGTTAAACATCACGCACGTGCGGTAAAGACGTACCTGCCGTACTTGTATTGTAATATACTATTATGTACTAAAACGTTAAATAAATGTTTTTAAAATATGTACTTTTTATATTGCAATTTAACAAAACCACCATATTTTATAAATATTGCCGGTATGTTCAAAATATTGCCGCCATGATTATTATTGAAAAGATGCTGCCTTAGTGTCAGTGTTGAGTGCTTCTAGGGTAACCTTTAACTTTGGTAAAATTCTAACAAACTACACTTTGTGTTGGGCAATAATTAGTAAACTAAACAATGTTAGTGGCTATTATTCTCTGTTTATTTTATACGATCGATTAGCAGAGAGGAAATTTTTGTTTTCATTTTTGTTAGGGTTTCTTACATTTTTACTTTATTGATAAGTTACCAAATATTCGAGATACAGGGGAGCGTCAAAATGACAAACTTTTAAAATCGCCCAGTATGTCAGAAACTGAGAGGGCTATGAGTATTTCGTTTGCGACAATGAAACTTACTTGAAATAATAGAACAGTAACCCGCAAACCCCATCTTTCTATCTTTTATAATAAGGGAGCTGGTATATGAAAACACACGAAAACTAGACACCCTGTATATATATTTTAGTTTGCATATTTTCAATTTCTTTTAAAGCTACTTGAGAATCTAATATTTTAGTTTTCTAAAAGAACATAAAGCCTTTAAAAATTCCATGTTTTGGGAATACTTATAACGTTAGAACATACTGCGTCGGAGAAAAACAAATAAAAATAACTGGAAAAAATATAATAGCAGTTATTTTTCAGACTGAATTAGAAAATATTAACTCTGCTGTTCCTGTGCCATACAAATAAGTGTACAAGTTTGTTGGAAACAAGATAGGGTGAAATACATTGGAACATAATATATTACCTAGTTCGTGTAAAAAGGGAAGACTTCCTTAAAAGAAAGATATGCAACATGAAATATATTTTTTGGAGTTTATCTTAGATAAAATTAATCTAAAAGTGTAATAACTGTGTGTATACAGGGTGAGTTTTTTAAAGTGTTACAAGGCGATATCTTGCAAACGGTTTAAAATATTTTCTTGAAATTTTAACGAGGCAATAGTAAGAGGGGGGGACATATTGCAACATATTTTTATCATATACCCCCTGTCCCCATTTTGACGGGTGGGGGGTAACTTTGAAATTTTGAATGGGATAATGTACCTTTGTTTATTAATTTCGAATCTACGTAAAAAAGCAGGTAAACGTACAAAAAAAAATCGATTTGCTCGACTGGTTATGAAATTATGATTTATTAGGTTATTAAAATTAAAAAATATTATATGGGTACAGGGTATGTTTAAATATGTCCCCCAATCTTACTATTGCCTCGTTAAAATTTCAAGAAAATATTTTAAACCGTTTGCGAGATATCGCCTTGTAACACTTTAAAAAATTGACCCTGTAGATTAGAATTTGATGAGTTTAATAACATTAGTTTATAAAATATATTAAATTTAATTTTTATGGTCCAACACAATAGTAGGGTAAACAGTACATTTTTTTTATCTAACCATATCAATAGGTATCCCAAATTTCATTTTGCTACCAAAAACCATTTCAAAATGGCGCGCCCTGGATTTATTTAAAAAGTTGAAAAAAAATTAAAATACAGGAGACGTATGTTTTCATATGAGTTTTCAGATTCCCTTGAATTTCATATCGAAAATGATAAATTTTAGCATTTTTTTAGTGGACCATGTGTATCCATATTCCCTAAGAGAATTAAATTTTTCTAGTAAAAAAATATATTGGTAGTTTGTCTGTGTTTGGTTAAGCGATTTTGAAGTTATTGGGATTTAAATCTGCAGCTTGATGCAAGAATGGCCAATTTTAATATGTCTTTGGAGGTGAGGCATAAAACGATTCTAAAATTTTAATTGATAATAATTTGCAGACAATTTAAGTTACTTGTCTTAAATTTGACATAATATTATGATTAAATCACCATCTGACAGGGCAGATGGTAGTAATATATTATAATATTAATCGTTTATATTCACCAATGTGGTATGAAAACAAAAGAAGTCATTCTTATCATTTTAACTAGAAGATATACCACAACTTCATTATTTAATACCAGATATTCAATGAAGTGGTTGTTATACATCTGGCTTCCTTTGTCCATAAAAGACATTAAAGATTTTAGATCCTGCAGCGTTTCAGTATAGAGTAGAAGTGGTTTGTTGCTAATTGATTTAAGTATTTTGGTATTTTTGTTTTCTCTTGTTGTTTTGCATTAGAATCGATTATTTTAAAATATTGTGATTATTACTAACCAGTTTCTTAAAATTTAAGAAATCATCTTGGGTAAGTTCCTCAGCAGTAATTGATTTTATTAGTTTTGCAGTTCGGATAATATCGGCCCAATCTTCTGGTACAAATACTTTTGCGGTTGTCGCCTTTTTTGTTTTTTTAATGGCAGCGTAAATGCTGTCAGCTTCCATATGAGTATGTCCTGGTTCTAGTAATTTATGCAATTCACTGCAATATGTCGTCCATGGCGTTTTAACAACAAAATACAGCACTTTGTACAGGGTGTCCGGATAAGAATACGGAGCGGCCATATCTCGGAAACGATACCTCTCACAGATTTGACAAGAAAACGATCGTTACAAAAATTGTAAGTAAAGTTCAATAAAGTGTCGAAAATTGCCGCAAGGAGACGTAAAAGCTCATTTATTTGTGTGAATCGTTGGTTCTGTCTAACTTTAATTATGGTGACTGTGTATATGGACCTTGTTTAGATAATGTGGATAAGGCAAGAGTGCAAAAGGTACAAAACAGCTGTTTACGCTTAATATTTGGCATCCGTAGACCTAATAGAATATCTCATAAGCTCAAGGATGTAAACTGGCTAAATATGTATTACCGGCGTAAATTGCACCAAGGGTGTTTCTTTTATAAATTACTAAAATTTAAAATGCCTGAATACCTTTATAACAGACTTACATTTCGAACGGACATACATAATTTAAATTTGCGACACAGGAGTATACTTACTATACCTAAACATAAAAAAGAAATTTTTAAGCGATCCTTCACGTATAATATTGCAACGTCCACGGATTTAATGGATGATCCAAATTTTGCTGCATCGTGCAGTACATTTAAAAGAAATTATAGAAAAACATTATTTAGTAGACAGAGCGTTCAGCATTAGGCGCAATTAATCAGGAAATTTGACTTATAATGTGAATATCTGATCTACATTACCGTAGGGAGAATTGCATTATTGATTCAATTATTGTTTATTAGTATTTTCATTTTCATTTATGCTATAAGTGTGATTCATTGACTTTTTTTTTCTCTCCATTTTTCTAATTTAATTTTTTTTTTGATGTTTATAATAGATATAATTGAGTAAGTTAACATAAACTAGCATAAGGAAGTTTCTGGCTGTTGAGGAAGAATCGGTACATTGTTACCTATCAACAGACCTTTATTTACCGAATTACCGTATTGCTTATAAATTGTATATTGAATATTATGGTAAATAAAAATTGTTTATTATTATTATTATTATTATTTCACGGAAAGAAATATTCGATTGAAGTAGCCGTTACTTGATGAAGATCCATTATAAACTGGTTAAATAATACAACAATGTGTATAAATCTTCACTAAATAATTTATTGTACCATGACAATTGTTTCGACAACACAATCTGAAGAGATTTCTCCATCCGAAGAAGACACTGTGTTGTCGAAACAATTGTCATGGTACAATAAATTATTTAGTGAAGATTTATACACATTGTTGTATTATTTAACCATTTACGGAAAGAAATGCCACTTATTCGTAGAAAAACAAATAAATAATTAAGATCAGTAGATCGGTCACTACAACCTTTATTATTGGAATTTTTCTGAATCTAACCTAATAAAGTTGTGAAGAAGCTTATAGGAGATTTAAAAAAAAATTGTCGTCCTCCTTCAAGGGATTTTCTTTAACTTGGACTTGTTTAAAAGAGAATTCCTAGGAGTTTAAATAAATGGTTCAGGAATTGTCACAAGTTTCTTATCCACTTTTAAGATGGCGTTGTTATTCAATCTAACTTATTTCTTGATTTTTCCCGGTAATTTTAACTTGAAAACTATAACTTTTTTTGATAGTATATGAGACAAGTTGCATTAAAAACGACTCGTCCAAGCCGCAAGTTTGCATTTACCGCTACCCCGTATACCTGCAATAAACAAGATAACTAATTTCATGACGTACTGTGTAATGAACTATACAAGGTATAATTAAAGGCCATGTAGCAAAACAAACATCAATAACACTGAATAAAATATGAATATGAAAATGTGCAGAAATTTTAGAACTAGAAAATAATTATCAATTTAGAGGAAAAAAATCACAAAAATATGTTTTCCATCATTTTCCAAGCAATCTTGTTTCCCTCGCTGGATCTTACTCATCTGGATTTTTACCTAGTTAGGTAGGTTAAAAGATCTGGTTTTCCAAGACAGACCTATAACAACCCGGAAACGCATGATGCAAATTATAAAAAATGGCGTTAGAAGCTTATTCACGGCTGAAATTGAGACAGTCGTGTTTTTCACTGAACGAAAAATAGCTAAGTGCTTAGAAAATGATGGAAAACATTTTGAACATTTGTGATTTTTTTTCCTGCTACTTTGCTAGTTATTTCTAGTTCTAAGATTTGTGAATATTTTCATATTCATATTTTATTCAGTATTATTGATGTTTGTTTGGCCCCTTGGCCTTTAATTTTATTATACCTTTAATAATAGGTCTTGAAAGTAGTTGTTATTTAGTTTATTGCTGGTATGCCGGGTACCGGTATATGAAAACTGAATCATTTTTTTTAAGAAAAAATTACAATAACTCTTAACCCGTTGGTGATATTGATTTGCGGTTTGGACGAGTCGCTTTCGACGCAAATTGTCTCCTATTCTACAAAAAAAAAGTTATACCATCCAATTTAAAACTACCGAGAAAAATGAAGAAATAAGTTAGATTGAAAACTGTGCCATCGTTAAATTGTATTAGGACACTTGTGACAAATCTTAAATGATTTATTTAAACTTCAAGGATTTCCCTGGTAATAGTAATGTTTGAATACAAATTTTTATTAAACGATAAGAAATTAGAAAAATCAGATTCTTTACTGAAATTAAATGTGCACTAATAAAATAAATAACAAGTTTTATGTACGCTTTTATTAAATTATTTCAACTTTAAATAATTATTATTTAATCTTCTGAATATCGGGTGTCAGACTTGGTCAATTAATTGGAATTTAATTTTGCCACATTCATTGTAAATAATATTAATGAATTAAAAAAATATTGACGTGAAAACTCGTGGCATAACATTTTCCGAGCCAGAATAATTAATTGACAGTCCTAAAATATGCGTAAAATAATTTAGTATAATAATTATATAATTAGATTATTTTTAATAACGACATACGAGAAACCATTTACACCAACAATCTTCCTTTATATATATATAAGCATACATTATTTTTGTTTTACTATTCTTATAGCACACTTCAAAAAAATAAAATAATTGTAGTTTTACATTTGATTTTTTAAGACAACGCGGTAATATAAGTATAGCGCAGCGTATACTCATTTTAAGAAGCAATTCATTTGTTATAAAATAATATAAAAATATACAGGGTGGTCTAATTAAAATAAGAAAGTTTTTAATATGATATATATTATGTGAGAAACTTGGAAGAAAGTCTTTAATGTTTGAGTTGTGTCGCATGTGCATTGAATTGTGACCTCCCTGTACATGTTTTGCCAAGATCTTTTGAGATTTGCTGATCTTCTTGTTATATACAACACCCAAATGTGTAGTTTGGCCTACGAGAACATTTTAGTTATGGCTTACTATATTGGTATAATTTTAGGTAGTCTGAAAACTCTATAGTCAGGAAAATATTTAATAAGCTGAAACAATTAGACTAAACAAAAAAAACAACAAAAAATTTAATGATATTGAAAGAGGAGCCGGTAATAGTATATTACGTACCGCGGTGAAAGTATTTCATTACAGTCGAGAAACTCGGCAGTTAACCGAGGCGCGAAGCGGCGAGGTTGACTAAATTTCGAGACGGTAATGAAACTTCACACCGAGGTTTGTGTACTATTTTATTTACAACCACGTCATCTATTTCTTATTATTTTGAATTGAAATTATTATTAAAAGCAAAAGTTATTTTGACTTTTTTATTTAAAAATTAGACAAACATTAGAATTTCAAATAACGGCAGGTGGTAAAATAATTAATATATATTAACATGATAAATATCATTTTCTGAATATGGTTTTCATGTCACTAAACAATATATTATTTTTTGAATACATATGTAATGCCAAAAATTTCGCGAAACATCGAGAAATCAGATGAGGAATTTGAGCTTGCTACTATTCCACCAGAAATTCGGGAAGCAGCAAAAATAGTAGGAGAAGATCTTCTGCCAACTAAAAGCCACCCGAGATGACAAGGCATATAACAGTTTTAAAGAATGGTGTACGAAAAACAAAGTTTAAAATCCTGGTTCTGAATCGTCGCTACTAGCTTATTTTAGCGAAAATGCCAAGACAAAGAAGGTATCAACGCTTTGGTCAGTAAATTCAATGCTGAAGACCACTCTATCAATTAGGAAAAAAGTAGACATATCTAAACACGCAAAGCTGTTGGCTTTTTTAAAAAAGCAAAACAAAGGATACAAGCCGAAAAATCGAAATAGAATTTCAAATAACCGCAGGTGGTAAAATAATAATCAATATGGAAAATATCATTTTTCTACTACTGTATAAATAAATTAACCTTCGGGCCCTAACAACACGAGAGATCACGAAAGTAAACATTAGAGTTACCTGAATATTATACGTTGCTAGCTACGAAAGTACTACTTTCGGGGCCAGGACAAAAAAAACATGAATACTCATAGGAAATTTTTAACGTATTTATTCAAGCGAACTTTTGAAAAAACTTAATAACAAAATGCTTATATTTATTGAAAAAACAAGTGGTATAATAACTATAATATAAAACTTAAATAATAATTATTTATTGCCATTAAGGTTTATAGTGAAATTTGAACAGTTGGAAAAATAAATTGATGGAATATTATTCAATTCAATAGCTACGCCGCTTCGTATTAGAGTCTTGTTATTATCCTGGACTTGGACCATATTACAACTCGTTCTATTTGTAACTCTCAAGTCGTTAGATGGAATAAAAGTAGAAGTTCCATTTAAGATCTTTTTGGAAATTTCGATTTTATTAGTATACGAATCACCAATATATCCCTCCGTAACGGACGAAGACCTCCAACCGCCATGCCTTTTCAATTTTGATAATAATTTGGGGCTTTGTTCTTTGTAATTCACATCATACCAGAAGCAATACCCTAAGCGTTAAACACAGAAATATGGCAATTTCAAAAGCGGACAAATCATTAATATGTATCTACCCCTTTAAGGGACTTTAAATTACATTTTAAACATATTGAAATAGGTTCGTCTTAGTTTGTAGGGTCATCGATTCTTGATTGCATTCGAGTTTAATTTTATAAACGCCACAAGGCATCGATTTTGCTCACAGTTGATTTTAATTCGAGTTAGGAAAGAATGAATTTAATTTTTATATTAATTTTACTTACTAGAAATACATTACACCACGTAAAATGTTGTCACAATTTAAGCAATTTGGTACTTATTTAACGACCTACTATCAAAAAAAAAATAGGAAAACGGTTAAAAAACTATATATTTTTATAATGAAAAAGTACAAGGTTGTCTTCTTGTATGAAATTATCAGATAAATTACATATCAGTCAATAACAAAAATGTTCTCTAAAAAAATATTATTTTCAAAAATGCCTGCCTTGCGATGTTATACATGCATTTATCCTACGCATCATTGAATCCCTAATACACTAAAATACGCCAGGATTATTTCTTATAACATCACATGATGCAATTATGCGATTTCTCAGATCTTCGATATCCTGTACTGCGAAGTGCAAACTAACTCTTTCAGATATCCCCAGATACAATAATCCAAAGGATTTAAATTTGGGGATCGAGGCGGCCAAAGATGAGGCCCACCTCTATCTAACGTTTTTCAGAGGTAAGATTTAAATACCTTCGCACATTTAAGCCGATGGCACCATCATGAATGTAATACATGTCTCTTCTAGTTCTAGTTCGCAGAGGTAAATGTTCTAGTAGAGGAGGCAATTCTTCTTGTAGATAATAAAGATATTTCTTAAAGGCAGAAAATGTGGCTGTTAAATGCTTATAGATAATTCCTATCCAAACGTTAACGGAAAACTGATATTGATGCCTAGATTCTTATATTGAATGTGAATTACCATCAGCTCATACATGCTTGTTATGATAGTTTTTAATAGCATCTCTCGAGAAACTAGCTTTGTTCGAGAAGAGAATTTTTAAACAAAAAGAAGGGTTATCGGTATTCATTCGGTGAAACCATTGGGGAAAAGTCATTCTCGGTTTGAAATCTCTTGGTAAGAGAGCTTGTACAGGGTTATCCAACCAAGACTAGACAAGGCGATTTTTTGACTTTTCCTGTACTTTTATAAAAAAACTTAAATAGCCATCTTAAGTCATTTTCTCCCGCGAATTCGAATATCTTCAGCAAAAAACAATTGAACATCAAACAAAAGTACTAGGGGTCACTTTGATATTTTTTTAAATGGGATGCCGTATTTTTAATGAGCTTATCCGATTTCTCATATAAATTTTGATCTAAAATGTTGGATTTTTAATTCAAAAACGCCTTTTTTCTTCAGTTTTAAATTCGGAAAATGTTCGTCTACCGTAAGATTAATACCTGATAGATGGATACCCGTTTCACCTGTTCACCTTTTAACCTGCTTTAAAGCGTCCGTCAGTTAGACAAAATAATCAAGTTTCAAATTTCTATATATTTTTCACGAATTAATTACAAATAATGAAATATTCTTTAGAAGAACGGCTAAATGTAATAAAATTATATTACAAAAGTGGAGAGAATGCTCGACAAACACAAAGAACATTTTTTGAGAGTTTCCAGAGACACATTTCAGTGGATACAATTCTCAGAATTAAGACCCTATTTGAAGAAAGTAAGACATTGAAAGATAAGCCAAGAAAGATGAAAAGACGGAATATAAGGGATCGAGCTATTGTTCAATATTTTACTATAAATCCGAAGAGTTCTATTCCGCAAGCGGTACGAGAAGTAAGGTATGGTCCAGGGCTCCGGAGAGTAAGCTATGGAACAGTTCACAGAACTTTAAAAAAATGTGGTCTAAAACCATATTGCATCCTTCCCGTTCAATACTTAACACAGCTTCAAAAAGAACTGCGATTTCGATTTGTTGCTTCAATGCTGATGACAGAGCAAGACGAAGATTATAATTTAAATAATAAAATTCTATGGAGTGACGAAGCGTCATTTACAACATCGGGGGTATACAATCGGAAAAATACAAGATACTGGGCAGCAGTTAACCCTCATAGATATGAAATGATAAAGTTTCAAGGTTGGAGCTCACTTAATGTTTGGTGTGGGATGTTAGAAAATCGAATTATTGGACCACTATTTTATCGTGGCTCTTTAACAGGCCAAAGATACCTCCATTTTCTTCATAACGATATCGAGGATTTCTTGGAAAGGTTGCCATTGCAAGCATACAACAATATCATTTGGCAGCAGGATGGTGCTCCGCCTCATGCAGTTCGAGAAGTGGTAACATACCTAAACGAGCGTTACAATCAGTAGATTGGCCGTAACGGAACAATTCATTGGCCACCAAATAGCCCCGATATCACGCCAATGGATACATTTTTATGGGGTCATTTAAAAAATGTAGTTTATCAACGACCCAACAGAAGTCTGGAGGACATTCAGCAAAAAATTATAAATGAAATTAATAGACTTAACCAGGACCAAAATATTGTAAGAGATTCTTTGGAGAGATTGAAAAGGGGGCATCGGTCATGTTTTGAAAATAATGGAGGACACATAGAACAATTATATTATTGAGATTAAAGTTATTCACTTTAGTTTATAGTTTTTTCTAATATGTCATACTTTTTTTATACGTAAGCAATAATAGATTTGCAAAAACTACTAAATTTGTAATTAATTCGTGAAAAATATATAGAAATTTGAAACTTGATTATTTTGTCTAACTGACGGACGCTTTAAAGCAGGTTAAAGGGTGAACAGGTGAAACGGGTATCCATCTATCAGGTATTAATCTTACGGTAGACGAACATTTTCCGAATTTAAAACTGAAGAAAAAAGGCGTTTTTGAATTAAAAATCCAACATTTTAGATCAAAATTTATATGAGAAATCGGATAAGCTCATTAAAAATACGGCATCCCATTTAAAAAAATATCAAAGTGACCCCTAGTACTTTTGTTTGATGTTCAATTGTTTTTTGCTGAAGATATTCGAATTCGCGGGAGAAAATGACTTAAGATGGCTATTTCAGTTTTTATATAAAAGTACAGGAAAAGTCAAAAAATCGCCTTGTCCAGTCTTGGTTGGATAACCCTGTACCTTCTGTACATTGTATAATTGTATATCCCCCAGACAGTTGATGCATCAGTATTTGATTTCACTGCAACTTCCTGGTACTTGTCTCAGGTCACACTTCAATAATATTTAGGACAGCAACCTCTAACTCGGGTGTTCGAACTTCGCGGGTCAACCGGTATCAAAACTTCCAGTTTTATGTAGCCTTTGATGAGGCCTGGTAAACATGCTGTGATGAGGAGGTCTACGACTAGAGCACGCTTCTTTACAAAAGCGACAAGCTTTCAAGGAATTTTCGTTTGCCCGCCCGTACGTAGAATGCATATCTACCATTTCTGCATTAGTGTAGTTAACCATTATTGTTCAATTGATTTAATTAAAACTCTTATTACTGCACGACTAAACAGTTCTGTAAAATGACACCTGTCAAAGTTTTGGCCCAACGAGTTTGTTGGCAAGTTCTTTCCTGCCTGCTCTGACGATGTAAAACATCTACTGTAGCATTGTTTTATGCGTCTTTATAGGGTACATAAAATATTAATATTTCTTTAAATTTGAAAAAGTAGTCCATTCTTTCAGTGGAGTTGATATAATCAAATAAAACGACTTCAGTCTACCTCCACATAGTTTTATTATTAAGATCGTTATCCAACATGTTTCGGATATTTAAATGTCCATCTTCAGGGATACAGCAATTGATCTTGGTGGTTCAGTTTAGAAAATACGAAGTTCAAAAATGATAAGTCTTTGAGACTGAATCTAGACTTTGGTTCAAGGTGAAAAAGGTTAACATTATAAAATTAAATAAAGTAATGACGTTGAAGGTAGAAAAATATTAAAAATTGAACTGAGGAGAAAGAAAATTTAGTATTTCGAAAGTTCACATCCCTCGTTGAAGTAAGAGAACCAGGTAATAAAGATTATTAGGCCAATGTGATTGTCAGTGAGGTTATTGTGTTAGCTTTGAGCTATTTAGAGGAAAAATTGTTATGAAAATGACATATTAAAAAACTGGTACCGGTTCTTAAATAATGTAAAAATTAAAAGCTTACTAGACAAAGGGCATTGGTCAATGAAGTTATTAAGTAAAGGTGTAGGCCATTATGAAGAAAAATTAAAAAAGGGGGCACAAAGAAACTTCACTGAAACATACTCAATTGTAGAAAAATGTGAACTGTCGAATTTCATTCATTTTCATAACCTTCACACTTTATCATGTGAAATCACATTTCCCGCCAGCAATTGTGATTGCATGAGGTTTCTTTTAGCTGAATTCCCAATTTTTCCTCTAAATAGCTCAAAGCTAACATAATAACCTCACTGACAATCACATTGGCCCAATAATCTTTATTACCTGGTTCTCTTACTTCAACGAGGGATGTGAACTTTCGAAATACTAAATTTTCTTTCTCCTCAGTTCAATTTTTAATATTTTTCTACCTTCAACGTCATTACTTTATTTAATTTTATAATGTTAACCTTTTTCACCTTGAACCAAAGTCTAGATTCAGTCTCAAAGACTTATCATTTTTGAACTTCGTATTTTCTAAACTGAACCACCAAGATCAATTGCTGTATCCCTGAAGATGTACATTTAAATGTCCGAAACATGTTGGATAACGATCTTAATAATAAGGCTATGTGGAGGTAGACTGAAGTCGTTTAATTTAATTTCTTTAAATTATTCAGGCAGAAGAGGTAACTCGCTGAGTACCCCTTAGGTGCTCTGTATCTCCGTTCAAGGGCAGTTTATGATTTTTTTTATGAGAAATTGGGGTATTTTGACCTCTCCTATATGCTTCCGAGAGTATGTCGTAATTCCCAGACGCCCTGCATAAAACCACTTTTAAAACACCTGAACTAACCTGCATATCAAACCTATATAGCATAGTTTTGATTTCTCCTTTTTATTCTTTATGTTTAAATATTTTAAACAGCTTAATCTTATCTCCTGGGACTGAATATCTACTTTTTCTGTATTATAAAGGACACTCTTAGTAAGGATTTAGGCGAGCATTTAGGTAAACAATATTTACAAACTTCATTTTTCATGGCCGCCCTCAGACTGACACGTATTTTCCAACTTTTTAATAAAGTTTTATTTGACAAGTGACGGCTTGCCTAAGCAAAATATTAAATAAACTTTTACGCCGCTATCATAATAAATAGCCCGTTAATGTTTCTCAAGTAGAAAATATTGAAATTTTCATTAAATTAGATTTTAAGGGTATTTAGGAGATAAAAAGGGTTAAAAGTCATTTTGATATCTTTATGAAGCTGTACTTAAAACAAAATAAATCGTCAAAGAAATAATATTAACCACATAACTTTATTATGAAGCCAGTTATTTTATAAAATTAAATAATAAACAGAAATACACTGGATGAAAAATTGAACCGGCCAAAGAACAATTTGATAAAATTCAATTATCGATAACTATTTTATTAATTTACCGATTTCAATAAGGAGAACGATATATTGTAGCGTACTAAATTCTGTCTATTCTCCAGTGTTTGATGTAAATATATACAGGAATTTGTTGATGTACAAAGGAAATAATACAGTGTTCTTGTACCATATCTTTCAAACACCCTGCAGAATTATTGGGGCATGAAAGAAAGTTATGTCTAATGTCACTTTAAAGTCTAATCCATTCCTAACATTCTGTATTTTTATTCACTTTGAATTAAGAGGAGATACAGCTCACAAAATAACAGTCGCCTCCTCTTGAGCTTTAATTCCTCATTTTTTTAGACTTGAATTAAAGTGACAATTTTATTTTGCGGCATTCTCTCCCAATCTCAGCTAAACTACCATTTGAAACTCCCAATAATGTTATTAATGTTGTCTAACTCTTGTTCCTAGCTTATCCCACCTACATAATGTTCTATGAGATGCAGGTCCAGACTTCTAGCTGGCCATCTTGGTAACTGAATCATTAAATCATTGGCAAGCTATCTCGCGCGGCTATGTGCGGTAGAGCATTATTTTGCGTTCCTATATGACGCCACACAGGCACTCTTCCAAACACTCTCTTACCGAGCTAAAACAACCTGGAGGGGTACAAACTGTCACAGGGGTGCTAAGGCGGTTGGACTAAATGGGAGGGCAGTATGTACCTTTCAGCACTGATGCTGCCTAAAGAGTAAGAAGTGCCGTTATTTCCGTTTAAAATAAAGCAACTTTAATTATCCATGGCTGTTTGACTGATCTTAACGCTTTGGGTGTTTTGCATCGCTAGCTATCTTCCTTGAGGAACTAAACGTGCTTTTCCATACATATTTATGTCCGCGTATAACAGTTCAATATCAAATAGAGCTTCGAAACCTATTTTTTAATAATAATAATATAAACCCTGTAATAGATCTCCTGTTTGAGTTTTGCGAAATCTTTTAAATATATTTTAATGTTTCCCAGTCTTTAATATTTAATGAGCAACGTCCTTATCTCTTTCATTATTATCGCATCTTGAATGCGCTCTCTTTGCGCATGCAAACGGCAGAGGAGGTATGCTTCCTCTGCGCCCGACGTTTTGACGGTAGATAGTAGGTAAAAAGACAAATAATCATTATGGTTTAGCAAACGTAGTTGTTCTCCCCATATCATCACACCTCCACCGCCAAACTGTACTCTAGGTAAAAATCAACACTGGGCATATCATTCTGCGGATCTTCTATATACTCTTTGTCGTCTGTCTCGTAAATACCTTGTAAAAAGGGACCTCTATATCAAGAAAAGGAATCGCCAATTCTCTATACCCCAACCTTCATGTGCTCGAGTAAATTTAAACCGCTGCCTTCGATGACCTGCATCCATCTGCATGTTCCTACACAAACAACCATTGTCCAAGACTAAGGTTGGTTTTGCAGGATCTCGATAGTACTATGGTTGTAATTGCAGAATCATCTAAACCTCACGGTGTAATAACTGACAACTCTAAGAATTGGCTAACTCCAGTTATAGTTGCGAGGCACTGAGCTCGACAAAGTATGTTATTTAAAGAAGAAAGCAAGTTTTGAAAAGAAACTGCGTTAACAACAAGCAAAATTGACGCACTCTCGAATGATAATCTAATTAGAGTATTGCCCAAACCAATTTCTTAAGTGAAGTTAGGCCGATAAAGCCACAGATGATGGCATATAACTTAAAGGCATAAAGCCCGACTTCGAAGATAAGGAAGATCCTTAATTTTAACTTTCAGCAATAATACTTTTTGCCAGAACTAATTTCATCCATCTATTTTGACTATGGTTATTTTTGCTACAAGCTCCTCAGCTGCTAAAAAGCTACCGCCGGATTATCGAAATATCGAACACAAATCTTTTTGTTTCGTAAACAGTTTTATCGATAGAGTACCCTTTTTCTTAGTTTAAGGTTTAAGCTGTCCAAAAATATTATTGTTGTGCCTTTATCGTACATGGTGTAAAAACAACATTACTATGTTAGAGCTAGTCCAGTCCTGTTAAACTAAATAAACCGATTGTGATTAAAATGGACCATTTTAAGGAGACTAAGGACAAATTACACTTAGTACTTCAAAAGTACAGTAATTACGAAAAAGAAGTGATGACGAAAGAAGGTCTCCAAACAATGTTTCTTTTTTGCAATTATATTTACATGACAGACAAAAAGAAACTGAAATAATATAAGTTTATTAAGATTTCTTTTTATCAAGTTATTTTTAGATTGTGACTAACAATGAATTATTCAAATGTAGAAAAGCTGATGGGTGTTGATGATAAAGAGGCTTTATTAGGTACCAGAATTTATTAAGAACGATACCCACAGCGAAGGCAACTTAATAGAAAGATATTCAATAATCTAATGGATCGGTTCGAAACTAGAAGAAGTCTATGCACCGAAGAAAATTAATTGAGGCTTCTGTCAAGTATTACTGAGGATCCTCCTATTCTTGTGTTATTTTGCATAACAACTGGATATTGGACGAATGGCGGTCTAAAAAATTATTCAAACAAATTGCATCCCTACCACGTCCAGTTGTTTCAAGCTTGAATTGTATGCGTCGGCGCAAAATAAAATGAGGGGAAAGTATAATTTTACGCATTTGATTTCTCCTTGCGAACAGACTATGTACAGGGTGGTCCACGTAAGATGACCCTGTACCCATTCTCGGAAGCTGTAAGAGTTATTAAAAAGATTTCAATGGAAAAATTTATTGACTGTAAAGAAATTTTTATTTTATTTTATTTTTATGTATATAGGGTAAGTCGTTTGGCTGGAGATGAGACCGCCCTATACCTCAGAATACTTTTGAATTCTAAATAAATTAACAATTATTTTTCAGTATAAACTTAATAGTTTCTGAGATATCGACTTTTGAAAAATTACATTTTTGAACTTTGACAGCTTTTATCTTTCTAACGGTACGTCTTAAAGCGAAACGGCTTACATGTCCCTATCTTACTTTTTTATTATGTTCCCAAAAGTGTAAACTTCCGGTTAATCGGATGTAGCTCGAAAGCCGGAAATATAGTACTTCCTGTTTAACCTTAAATTGATATTCTTAGGAAGATACAGTAAAACCTCCCTTAACAGACACCTCTTAATAGCGGACACCTCACTTAACGGACGCTTTCATTGGTGCAAAAAACATTTCTATTGTAAACCTGTATAAAAAACACCTCCCAATAGCGGACACTCTATATAGCGGGCGCGGACACTTTCTTAAAAACTTCCCTATCTAAAATACATGTATTTTTACCCCCCTATAACGGACACCCCGTAGAATGTTAAATTGTTTATCTCTATTTATGGTAATTTAAAACGTCTATCGACAACCGACACGGTAATTACTTAATAGACCCTTTTATTAGGTAGGTACCTTTTTTTCTGGGTTTTCCGTTTCTGTAAAATGGATTATACCCCGTAAATGGTGTCATAAACATTAATTATGATCTTACTGCGCTATTCAAAGAAAACACTAGCATAAAGGGCCTTTTTGAAATCCTTGTTTAGTTATTGTTATTCATTTGATATTAAAACTTTGTGTCTTTAAGTCTGAAAATATGTCGTTAAAGAGAAAACGCTTGTCTTTGAAGGAAAAAAATTAAATAATAATGGAAAGTGAAAGTTATGGGGCAAGTGTCAGAAAACTAGCTGAAAAGTTCAGTATCGGAAAAACACAAATTTCGGAAATAATAAAAAACAAGACCGAGCTAAAAAAGCTGTTTGCAGAAGGCGGAAATGAAGAGCAAAAACTGAAGTTTTCCAAGACTAGTGCATTAGCAGTTAACGAGGTAGTTTTTAACTGGTTTTGTAAAGCAAGAAACAAAAACATTCCAATATCTAGGCCTGTAATAAAACAAAAAGCTTCTGAGGTCGCAGAAAATCTGAAAATTGAAAATTTTAAGGCTTCAAATGGCTGGTTGGAAAAATTTTGTCAAAGACACACGATAACGTTTAAAACTATCTGTGGTGAATCAGCTGACGTAAATTTGGAAGATGTAGAAGCCTGGAAATTAAAACTTCCAATAATTCGTAAAACATTTGCACCAAAAGACATTTACAATGCCGACGAAACAGGTCTCTATTATGCTGCCATGCCAAACAAAACTTCTGCAGAAAAAAGCGACAAATGTCTAGGAAGAAAGGTCCCAAAATAGAGATTAACCATCTTATTCTGTGCAAATATGGAGGGAGAAAAAGAAGAACCCCTTAAAATTGGTAAAAGTAAAAACCCAAGATGTTTTAAAGGATCTAATGTTGAGAAATTACCTTTGAAATGGACATCCAATAAAAAAGCCTGGATGAACACAGACATTATGACAACTTGGTTGCAAGAATTCGACAAAAAAATGAAGAAACAAAACAGAAATGTGATTCTATTTTTAGACAATGCCACTTCACATCCAAAGATAACATTGAAAAATGTTCAGATTATTTTTCTGCCTTCGAATACAACATCACACTGTCAGCCGCTTGATCAGGGCATAATCCAAAATTTTAAACTATTCTATAGACATTACTTAGTTAGGAGAATTTTGTCATTTTCCGAGAACGAAAATTATTTCAAAGATGCTGAAAAAAGCATAAATTTAACCAGTGCCTTAGTTTGGATTGCTGCTGCTTGGAAAAAAGTTTCACCCAACACAATTAAAAAATGTTATTCAAAAGCTGGATTTATGAAAAATAATTTGGAATATGACGTTGATGAAGAAGATGATATCCCACTTGCCCAGTTATTTCCATCCATAAAAGAAACATTTGTTAATCTTAAGCAATATTCCTTGGTTGACCATATTGCTTTTACTGAAAATCCTGGCATCACCATACCAGAGATTATTGATGAACTAATGCCTGACAGTGACGATGAGAGTATTAGCTTAAATGTGGACGATAATGATATTGAAGACACTGAAGAACTGAAAGAAACTGAAGAACCAAAAACGACCATAAAAAATATGAATGAACTATGTGCAAAGTTAAGAGAGGCTCAACAATTTTTGTTAAATTATGATAGTGCTGATATGGCCTTAGAAATATCCAATGTTTTGTTAAAGTGTGAGTCCGAAGTTTTAAAATCGAAACTTAAGAAAATGAAGCAACCTTCGATTGTGATGTATTTTAAAAAGCTGTAGTATATTTTAAATTAAGTGTAGTCTGCTGATATTGTACCATGATTACTTTAAAATGTATTTTGTATTTCTAGATATGTAAACAAAAAAAGCACAAAAAAATGTATTACTATACTATTTAGTATTAATATAGAGTTTATATAATATGCAAATAATTTTTTTTTCGACCGACCCTCCCAATAGCCGACACCTCTCTATAGCGATATTTTCCTAGTGTCCGCTATAAAGAGGTTTTACTGTACAAAGATAGGGACATGTAAGCCGTTTGCTCTAAGATGTACCGTTAGAAAACTAGAAGCTGTCAAAGTTCAAAAATGTCACCTATGTATCGCTGGAGTTTCTTACATATGATTTATTTGTTCAGCTTAGTTGTTGTAGGTACAACGACCGTGAAATGAAAAAACAATGTTTAACTTACGTCGTTTCCTAAAAACATATCATTATTTGACGGTTTAAAAGTATGTTTCCCGATAACCTTCGACTGGCCATTCCGGCGACTGCTACGTGAAGAGCGAGGCCAGAGAAAAAAAATTTCTAGATGCTATTATAATAAAAAATGAATGAATATTAAGGACTTGACGACAGTGAATATAAATAAAATGTCTACAGGAGTACTATTCCTGAGTTTATATTAAAAAATATGTTCCAAAGCGGTATTAATAGTAATTGTATCATTCACAGCTTTAAACCTGGGGTATTATTATTTCGTTTCGAGCGGCAGAGGGAAGGCACTACCTTCTGATTGATAAGCTTTCACTGATTATACTGGAAATTGCAAGTTGATTGTACACTTACAAGTTATGGGCCCCTCAGCCGCTCCGGTTTTTTGTGCGGTAAAGGCGAACATTTCCACTGAATTAATAATTAGAGATCAAACAATACTATTATTTTAAGGTTTATATTTTTTACTAGGTTAATTAGTGTTATGGCTTATAATTGGATATCGATATAGAACAGGGAACAAAGCACCAAAACATAAAAGCCGAGAAATACAGTAAAAATGAATCCAATTATAGGAATTAATCAATTGTAGTAAATATCCACAATAAATAATAAATTAGTTTAGTTTTAATGGTACAATATGGTAACTGTATTTGTAAATCATCGTTCCCTTTTAGCTAATGCCCAAAAGTATTTTTACAAAAGAAACTATGCTTTTTGGTACTTTTCTTTTTTTTGGCGAAGCAATTGTCAACAAATTTTAAATAAAAGTTAGTGGAAATCTAGAACCCAGTGTTTCATTCTATAAATTTAATATGGATCTCCATCAAGTATCGGCTAACTCCATTCAATACTTATTTCTTTTATGGAAAACGCACTTTTACTCAAAACTCCTAATATTTAAAGGAACGAAACACTTGGTTTCTTATGACGTAGCGATAAAACAGTTTCGTCTAATGCAATGGGTTTCGTATACCACTCATGTGGGTCCTTTTTTGATTATGCAAAATCACAGAAGACTACATGTACCTATTTAAGAAAAAAAAAGTTTTTGGGGTGCATCAAATATGTATACAGTGTGTCCAAGGATTGACTATCGAAGAGGAAAAACTTTTTTATTTGTGGGTTTATGAAAAAAAGTTACTTTTCATAAAAACTCCTACTTATTCTCAAACGACCAAAAGCATATTATTTTTTTTTTATTTATATACCGGGTCTTCAGAATTTAGAAAAATAAGAAAAAAGCTAAGAACAAATTACCCTTATGTATGTAAAGATAGGATAAAAAGTAATTAGTAAAAGTTGTTGTGGTTGAAAACCTACGTCTCATTACCATGTTTTGACTTATTAGCTAAATGTACAGAGACCGGCAAAAAGTTCCAACTCATAAAATATGATTTGATTTAAATTAATGCATTTTGCAAATTAGTTAGTCTTTATTGTGTAAAATCTTTATCTTTATACGAGGAATTGTCGAAAACGGCTAAGTAACTACCCATATTATTAAAAAATCAATACGTTTTAAAATAAAACCTTACAATATTCCTAATTAAACGAATTTATTAGAGAACGAATGAAGAGTAAAAAATTTTCTTAAACAAATGAAAGTGAAAAAAGGCAGGTTATCAGCAAAAAAAAACTATTCAAAGGTTTCTCCACCAACCTCCTCGCATCGTTGGACTTTCTTAATAAATGCTTTATATGCGTTTCGTATCTCTTGCAATGGGATAGCTTGAATCACTTTTTTAATTCTAATTTTTAAATTATCAAGATCAGGTTCCAATTGAGATGCATACACTTTCTGGGTAAGGTAGCCCCACAAGTAAAAATCCATAATTGTAAGGTCGGGATTTCTTGGCGGCCAAGGGATTGGTCCATATCTCCCAATCCAGCGCTCCGGAAACTGTCGATTTAACCATTCCCGCACAATATGCAGTTCGCCTGTCAATAGTGGCATATTATTTAAATAATGAAAAAAAATTGTATTTAGCATTTCTAAATAACTATGCTGATTCATATTTGCTTCAAAAAAGTACGGTTCAATTATTCCGTTGTACGTAACTGCACACCAAACGTTAACTTTCTTGGAGTACTGTCTTCTGCAGTGAATTCGAAAATGGGGATTCTCAGTTGACCAGTAACGTAGATTTTGGGAACTAACCACGCCATTAGTTGAGAAAGTAGCTTCATCGGAAAAAATAATATTATGAAAAAAGTTTCTATTTTGTAAGTATTTCTGACCAACCCATAAACAAAAATCAAGTCTTTTTGCATCATCATTTGCTTCTAGAGTATGAACAAATTTAGGTTTATATGGCCTGACTTTATTAGCTTAAAAAATTATTTGCAAATATGATTTACTAATATTTCCAATTTGGGATGCTCTGATCCTTAGCGATGTTTTGGGAAAATGCCGAATGGAATCCAGCGCAATAGTTGCCCCAACATTTTCTTCTTCATTGATAGGAGTTTTCTTCTTTTTAATATTTAAAACGCTTCCTGTTCTTCTAAATTTTTAAACAATAGATTTAACTGATATTCGGTTAATGGTAAGATTTGGCCATTTCTCATTAAACATTCTTGTTACATACGAGTATGAGATATTTTCTCCTAAACCATAACATTGGACAATAAATACTTTTTGTTCTAACGTTAGCATTTATTTTCACTGTCATAAATTGAGCAATATGACATTGACAACATCTTTAATTTGTTAAATACGTCGCTCCGCGATGACAATCATCACGGCTTCCTTTACTTCCAAGCTATGAAGGAGTTATCAATGTTATCATTATAGGAAAATCTTAAGGTTAGTTCCAATGTTTGTTTAACTGGCAAAATGTTTTTATTTGCGTACGGCAAGGTTTAAAAAGGGACGACTGAACTACCCCAATATAATTAAAAAATGATTTGAAGGTAAACTAGTTAAAGAAATTTGTGACTTGGCTTGATATATGGCATAGCGATTCAGAGGGGGTGAGTTTAACTTGGGACACTTATGATGCTATTAAACGTACTAGGTACCAGTACCACAGTTCTAATAGAAATTATAGAATACCCATTTATCCATTTTGAAATAAAATACATTTTAGCTGGTAAATTTTAAACAGATACCCTTGAAAAAAGATTTGGCCGATATAGGAACCTTTCACCTTTCTGAATGTAACTGTCATGTATCATTTAAACAGATTCTCGAATCAAAAAAGAAATTAGACTTCAAAGTATTGTAAAGTCAGGGTTAAAAAATTTTACAGTGTTAAAATCAAATACTCTGTTAAGCATGATATTAAAAGTACAGAAATATTAGAGTTTCCTTACATATTTCAATCGGATTATCTTAAGGATTACCAGTTGGATGAGTCTGTTTAAATGTATATATTATGTAGTTATATCATTCTATCTACAAAAATAGGAAATTAAAATGCATGGATTACAAAAACCTTATTATAAATAAAACAATGCAGTCTTCCTCCACAGAGTTTAATAATTAAACTGTGAAGGAAGATTGCATTGTTTTATCAATATTACATTGACTCCACTGAAAGTATGAACTATTTTTTCAACTTTAAAAATCTTGTTGTTCGAGTCATAGGTTTAAATGTGGGGGATGAATATTTTGATTCTTTGCAAAGGGGGGTTTATGTCTTGCTACGAATGAAGTAAATATTATGTACTTTCATATATTTACAGCTTTTCAGTTTATTATAGCTACTAAAGAACTTAAGCTTAAATTTTTCAATCAGCAAAATCACCAAGTTCTTTTAGATAAACTAGGTTTGGCTAGTTTAGAAAGTGGTAGCTTTCTGATACCGCTTAATGAGACATGTCCCTGTGGAGAAAGCCATCGAAATGTTTTATAAAGTAGCACTTACTCTTAGCTATATATTACTTAACAATTACACAAAAAACAGAAATGACCTTCAACACCAAAATACATCATAAAAAAAAAGAAAGCTTTCCACTTTAAAATAAGTTTTAAAATCACTATTTTTTTTAAGTTAATTTAAATTTCCTATTATTATATTCTTGTTACTTATTAGACATATCTATACTGAAGTAAAATGCAAAAAGTTCAATAAATAATTTCAAATAAACCGCCTAAACGGACGAATCTGCACGGAAGTTGCGTTAGTTACTTATTAAAAATCGGTCTACTTCTGACAGGATTTGCGACGTTGCCTTTCTTACTTCACGGCTTGGAAATGTAGGGGGCTATGCAATCATCCATTGTCATCGAAACGTATACTATAAAGATTTTACAGAATAACTAAAGACTAACTAATTTGCAAAATGCGTTAATTTAAATCAAATCATATTTTATGAGTTGGAACTTTTTGCTGGTCTCTGTACATTTAGCTAATAAGTCAAAACTTGGCAATGAGACGTAGGTTTTCAACCACAACAACTTTTACTAATTACTTTTTATCCTATCTTTACACATAAGGGTACTTTGTTCTTAGCTTTTTTCATATTTTTCTAAATTCTGAAGACCCGGTATATAAATTTGAAAAAATAATATGCTTTTGGTCGTTTGAGAACAAGCAGGAGTTTTTATGAAAAATAACTTTTTTTCATAAATCCACAAATAAAAAAGTTTTTCCTCTTCGATAGTCAATCCGTGGACACACTGTAGGTCATCGTGAATGTGTCCTTTTATTTAAAAGGCAAACAGATAGTATCATTAACCATACATCACAATATTAAGCTGGCCATAGGCGATCAGTCTCTTGTTTAATAATATATGCCGGAACCACGAGTCTGTAAAGATATTGTGACACTAATTTCGAACAAGGAACCAAAAGTTAATTAATCTTAAAAGTTTTTATTCTTATTTAAAAAAAAACGAGTTTAAACAATGTGAATCCATATGCTGTCATTAACTTGCCTGAATTACTGAAAAAAGAACAAATAAAGATATTTTAAGGTTAAAAGAAAATACATTTGGATGTAATAACTGCTTACCTGAGCTTGAAAACTGGAAAAGTCGTTTCTGGACGAGCGCTGACTTGTAATAGTGTCAATAATTAATTGTGTTCCTTGCGACTTTCTTTTTCCTCTATATTCTGTAAGACATCCTGGGACCACTTACACCAAATACCAATATTAAATGAATCCCTGCTCGAAAACATGACCGTGTTACTGTAGATAGATGGCTCTGTAAGCAATATTACCATTCCAAACTATAATAATTGCTATTATGGAAACACCGTATACAGCTAAAGATGAAATCAATCAGACTTTGTTATTTAAATAAGTAATAATATATACAGGTCTTCAACTATTTAAATTTATCGGTCATAGAAAAAAAAAATAATACCAATTAAACGCACGCTTCGACAGTTTTTTCATATTATCGGAGGTTTTTTGAAATGAAAATCCATTTAAATAAATAAAGTAAACTTTCGCAGCTAGCAACGTAAATAGCTATTTTCTATTTCATTATTTCACTTTTTTTTTAATTTATATAATCGAATAATTCAACAAACTTTTTAGTGTACCAGTCAGAAAAATTATTGTCATATTGCTCTCGGTTATATTATAAGTTATGAAAAGGCCCGGGAAAGGCTATTTGCTACAAACTGCAGATCTGGAAGACTTCATCATCATCAGTATCCCGTAAGTCTGGATCAATAGCAGACCTTCTCCCTTATGGTAAGCAACATTAACAAGACTATGGAAGCTCATGGAGAGTCCGGGCGGTAACACGGGACATTTCCAAGGTCTTTCATTAAATCTGACATGAGTAGTAAGTAGCACCTAACTAAAGTGAAATAATTCATTTTGGTGGTTTAATTTGTTCATGGCTGTCAATTTTTTTAGAAGTCCGTGCTCTGCAAGTAGTGTTTACAATCAAGGCCGGGGTCCCGGAATGGTCCATAATATTATTATTATCTCGCATGCTCTTTCTATCTCTTTTTGTGACATTAACCAAGTAGAATATACGTATAGGGATTCATCTTCGATTGTATCCAAATTACAAGGGATAGGAAAAAACTGTATTTAAAGTTTTTAAAGCATACCGAGTGGCCAAAAACAAATTTTGTTTAATTAAGCACCCTATTTATTATGCATACTTTTTAGAAAAATTTAGAATTTATAAAATTTCACAGGTAGTGAACAGACATATTCAAACTATTTGAAAATAATGTTTACATTCATTTTAACCATGAATAAGGTGGTTAAAATTAATAGATCTAAAAGCTACCGCATTTACCAATTTATTTTATGCTATAAAAATCAAATGTAAAATAGCAAAAATTAAATGAAAATGATGAAATTGAAAATGAAATCTAAAAGACAAAAGCAAATACTTCTGGTGTGTGAGAAACATATTTTATTTCGTATTTAATTTTTGCTACTTTACATCAATTTGAATTAAAATAAATTTATAAATGGTATGAACTTGGGTGAGCTCTTCATACTATTGATTTTCACTACCCTATTGATGATTAAAATTTTTGTAAACATTATTTCGCTATAGTTAAAATTATTTTTCTTTTCGTTCCTGCACTTATTGTTTACAAAGTTTATTTAAATATAAACAGGTGATATTTAGCTAGAAATAATAATAAACTAACCCATTCTATACGCATGAGTCTACAGCTGAAAAATAAATTTAAGGAATGTGGTCCAAAAAATAAACCTTGTTGCCGTAATACACTGTTTAAATGCAGTGGCGTGTTTACCACGGAAGCTAGGGAAGCACAGCTTCCCCTAAACGATTTACTTAAAAAAAGAAATAATCCAATACAATCCTACTAGAACTTACAATTAATTTTTGAAATTGTCCTAAATTTTATTTGTAAATCGGGCGAATCCGACCGCATTTTCATAAAGCACCCTTGATCAGAGAACTCCATATTCTATCTAGTTCTCTGCCTCGATGACCACTTCACGGTGATGCCCGATTGATTTCGAGACATACCGACGCGCCATTCGCGCTGGGCCGCTCCCCGCTGATTGCGGGAAGCGATTGGAAAGCAGTGTATTGCTGTATATTGTTTTAGTGCATCGAACAAATTAAGAGTGGCGCGTGTCTAGGGGAAATTTAAAACCGTGCATAATTATTGGGAAAAGTACGCTGTTTTCAAACAGATTATTATTTTAATTATGGATCCTGTTGCTAGTTCAAGTTCGGCTGAAAGTGAAAATAGACTTTTGTTTGAGTGTATTGTGTGTCAGATAGCATTTCTCATTTTTCCGTTACAGCCAGGGCCGTCGAGAGGGGGGTGGGGGAATCCTCCCGGGCCCGAGTTTTTGAAGGGGACCCGGAAATTCGAAATGTCATCCCCGATGGGGAAAAAATTTCAAATTTTTTGTTATTAAAATATTTAAAAATATATTTTAAATTGATGCACTTCATATGCGTAATAATTTGTCAAGATTTACCCAAAAAAGGGCGTGGCACCCTAAAAATGTTCGCCTGCGCTTCAAGAAAGAGCGCCTTCGGCGCAAGAGAGCGCAACACTTTCGGCGGCCCTGGTTACAGCTTTCCATTGTGTTAAAGTCTGGACCCGCCACTGTTCAAATGCCAATAAAATATTGATTTGTGTGTAATTTAAATATATTACATAAAACAATTAGACGTAAGCATATCCCGGTATAGTGTCTACACCCTGTAACATATATCCCGTTTATTTTTTCCCTCACATTAAAGTAAATTATAATCGCTTAATATTTAGTTATTAGCGGTGAAGACAATATTTAAGAAATTAAATAATTAATCATTTATTTTGGTAAATTTGGCAATCCACGTCTAATACAGTGCGGATTTCTGGGCCACAAATTATCACCTGTACCTTGATACTGGATTTGTCTCTTTTTATCGTATATAATATTATATTTGTGGGAAGGTACTTATCATCATGACATCTTCAGAAATTTTACAGCCCAGTTTAGAATTATATTACATAATTTATAATAATTACCGATTACATTTAAACTGTTTGTAAAATGAATACATACCGGGTGATGCATGGCTTAGTTGAACATAGGAAACCCCATGTAAATTTTGAGGTGGCTAAATATTGGCTCCCCTGTACATTTTAGATAAAATTGTGTTTTTAGTTTTTTGAAGAGGCCGATGTAATAAACCCATGTGCCAAGTTCAAAAAAATTTTAATAAGCCTAACTTATTCAATTAAATGTGAGAACAAAATTACGAAATTTTTATAAATTAGGTAATACAGCAAACACCAGCAACTTATTATATGGCACTGACAAAACGAAAAGTAGCGTCAGTGACGACATTTTCATTAAAGGCACTTGAATTATAGCTAAATATGAGCTATTTCATTACGGAAAAAGTAACTATGATTAAGTGGTATTATACAGGAAACAGTTTAAGAGCAGTGTCTGAAATGTTTTCAGTTCAATTCCCTGATAAGCCTATCCCTTCCATGCCATTAATAATTGAACTTATCATTAGTGAATTTGAGTCCAATGACACTGTAATAAATAACTGTAAATGCTCAACCCAGAATGTCAATAGAGCTGAAGAAAGGGATAATAGAGATTTTGATATTTTTCTGCAAGTGGAGGAAAATTAAATAATTAGCACGAGAATTCTTGGGCAAGCCGTAGGAAAACATCAAACCACAGTGGTGCGCACACTATGTTCAACTAAGCCATGCATCATCCGGTATATAAAAGGCAAAGTCATCCATAGTCAAGCTACAGAAATATTTGCCAATGTTGACTAAATTCTTTAAGTTTGCTTAATCCCTTGAGAGTTTTTCACATGCATCAGAATAATGATGTTTTTTAAAAATTTTACTAACGAAGACAATTTAGTTCATTTATATGTGTAAACTAAATCCGACAGAAATAGTGTGGGCGCAATTAGAACATTTTTTAAGAAGGCACAGCACTACGGGGTCATAATAAAGTTATTAAAGGAATGAACTGAAACAGGTATTGCGTCCATATCAGAACCAAGACTGAGAAAAATATTGTAACCATGCATGGAACAGTTGGCGCCAGTAATTGCTTCATTTGAGATAATAGTAGTGACAGTGACGAAAGGGCAGCAGTAGTAGTAATGATTTAGACTAGCATACCCAGAAATAGCTTAGACGTGTTTTCTTTTTCATGAAAATTGTAAATAAGTTGAGAAGACCATTACAAACCTCGCACATACCTCGGTACTGCGCACCCCCCTTGAAAAAAATTCGCTCGGTATTATAATAGTATATATTACTATGTATTTTATAAATTCAGCCACATTTTTTTTATTCTTATGTTTTTACGAATATAATAAAATATAAAATATTAAGATGAAACGAAGGACCGCAAGCCTATGCTGCTTAAACTGACTTTATTATTCCTTTTCCCCCTCTGTCGCCTCAGCCGTCGTAGCCACAGATTCATAATGTGGACTATACGTAGTTCAGGATAAATTTTAAAAACTATGAGATTTATACAATGACATGTTTGGTAAAAAATAAGGGCATTTAAGAGATAAACTCAATCCGCTAAGAAAATACTGTCTGTTTCTTTTTAAAAATTTGAATTGGAACATTTAAATTAGCCGAGTTTATCAAGTCGACACCAGCACCTTTTATAATAAATTAGAAAAACAGTATTATGGTTATATTAGGGTGGGCCGAATTATTTTTTTTATTTTGACTTGCTATACCGCCGAAAACTTGCCCCTCGGATAGATAAGTAAAATAAAACAAAGAAATAAAAAATCGGATAATATCTTCCGGTCGCGCTTCATCCTTTAAAATCATAAAATTTGATCAAATTAAACATTTTTTTGTAACTAAGGAAAAACATTTTTTTGTAACTATGGAAAACAGTTTTTTTATGTTAGTGATGATAATTAAATTAAAAAATAGTATATTTCAATATTTATTGGTGGCGCATTGCGCCTCAAAGACAAATTTTTAACATTGTTTCAACATCAAAATTGCAAAATCATAAATATTACAAACTATATGATATTATAGCATTGTCAATAGTTTTTACTCATCCTTTTTGATACTTGATAGTTTAAACTACAATTTGTGTGGAAAACTGGACATGATAGATCGAGGAAATGTGGTGCAATAACATAATTCTCTGTTACTCCTGCCCAACATTAAGCTACCATCTTTCTATGCTAATCATGATTTTTCCGCTGATTGCTGGTATCATAATAATAAAAATTCTGCCTTTTAATACTGCTGTTATTATGAAATGTCGCTTCATCGGAAAAAAACATCAAATTAAAGCATTCGGGTAGGTGCAACATGTTTTGTGCTCACTGAAAAAAACCAGTGTTCTATCGAAATCCCGCGGCTCTAGCCGTGCACTAATTAAATTATGGTAGGGGTGAAAATGTTCACGCTAAGCATTTCCGACATCGATGATGAACTGACGGATGTACTTTTTTGAGTATCTTCAACTATCCCTAAAACTACCATTATCTAATTTCAATAATCATTGGAACTAAATCATTCACATCCCTGAGGCAGACTGCAGTTATTTTATTTCACTAAAAATTAACTATTCCTTAAAATATTAAAAGGTTCAGTAGTCTGGATGATATGGAAGCCTTCGTTGAGAGTGCGCTACTCCGTATGCATAGAGGGACTAATACTCCAAGTTAGAAATTTTTATTGGTCACTCATCAGTAGAATATGGACAGTTCCGGGTTGTGCGACATCAGGGCAATGAATGGCTTGTGCATTTCAAAAATATCGGCATTTTGTCGGAACGCCATTAAATCTCATCATTCCTTAAAACCTGATCCTGTAAGACGACAAGCTTTTCCACTTATTAATCGTTGCGAAAATTCATCCATAAATGCCTGCTTTGAACTTTTAATTTCTGCTGTGGCTAAATGAGCAATGCTCAAGGCCAAAAGAAGAAGAAAAAAAAAAACTTTTAATATTTAGATCTTGCCATACCTTCTCAACTGTGGGCCTTTCATGAAGCCATGTTTCGTCGGTGTAATACAAAATTTAGTTTTTTTCAATTAGTAACCTCTTTCCTTTTGGTTGGTTTGAAAACTTATAATGATATTTTAGATGAAGGGGTGTCCTTCTTAATTTCAACCATCATTGTATCTTATTACGAGTATTTCATTTAGGAAAAAAGATCGATGGATCATGCGACGAATGGCGTATTTCGTTGCATTATCCAGGATTAATTTTTTCCATCCTCTTATCTGGGCACCTCAACTATTTTCTTTTTCGTCATTCTCCTAATAAAAGCATTTCAAAACCCTGAGCACGGTGCGCGAGGATAGTTTTGTCAAAGTGCTACATATTTCTTCAGCTTTCAATGTGGTTAGTTCAGGATTTCGTTCCCGAATTGCAGGGTATACGTTTGTAATTATTATTTGTTCTTTCAATGTTAATTGAGATTTTAATATCCATAGTTTACTCAATTCAAAACAGTTAACAACACTAAATAAAGTTTAACAACTACAACAAAAAAAACTCAAAAACAAAATCTATCGATAAATTAATAATAGAACACAAATTCATCAAGCAGTGCGAGACCCCTGCCGGAACGCTTATTTTCGAATCTTTCAAGTTGTGTTGCCACATTTATTTTCTACGCGATTAGAATCCCAGTGCAGGCTAATCGGAATCGCCGTGCTATTTTCAATACATTTGCGGCTCCTATGACAATGTCGCTTCTTAAGTTTATTGCAATTGTAGCGGAAAAGTTTATTATATGCATAAAAACATTTACTGCACAATGTTTTTACTCTGCCGCATCCTAGATTTGGTAATTGGTAATAAATGAGTCACTGACAGAAATTGTGGACTTTGGGTATAAAGTATATAACGTTTGTTCCAAACAGCCAAATCAGAATGGCCTTGCTATGCAGTTCTGGTTGAGGATCAAATTCTTGGCCATTGGCAGAATAGTAGATAAAACATTAACATAATAAATGAAGAGTATTGAAAGGATTTTTTTGGATAACATTCCCGCGCAACCCTTTTTTTCGATCGCAATGTAAAAATTGATCTCTTTAGCCTAGTTCAGCACGCTTTCTTTTAGTGGAGCTGCATAATATATTACGCACCGTGTATCTGTATATTGAAACTTTCGTCATATTGCTTGTTTTTTTCACGGCATATATTCTGCCACAGCTTACTGTCATTAGGCTTCGTGTCTTCTATTTCGGCTCTCTTTTTTTTAAGCTTTCAGGAATTCAAACCATAATCTGACATTGAAAGAAATCGTCCATTGTCTTCAAAGCGGCCTGGTTACAATTTGTAAATAATAAACTAATTTTTCTTTATTGGTTACATCTTGCGCTCCAGAAGGAGCATCTTCAGACCATAATGTAACAACAACGTTCAAAGCAAAATGAAACAGCACAAAACTAACAGTTACAAGGAACAGCAAAAAGCCTTGTGAGTTTGTGTTTTTGCTGTTGGAGCGAAACATGTGACTAATAAAGTAAAATTAGTTTGAGGCCAAAACTTTGCGTCTTTTATTACTTATAAATCATAATCCACAACTAGACGAATTAGCACACTGCACGGTTTGAATTTCTTGACTGTAAAAATCAATTTATTTTGGACTCTTATAAAAAGGTAATTGCTTGTGTCGTAAAAATTGAAAGAGCTGTAACTGGGACGGTCGATCTGGTTCGCCTTGAAAGAAATTCTGATGGATTGGCAATTTTATTGAAATTGGGTTATTTACGTCTGGCTTCAGTTTTGTCTGCTAAAAAAAACAATACTTCCATTGTAATAAAAGAACCTTTTAACGAAATAGAGATGCGCATTGACATAAAAAGTTTATGATTTAGTTTACCGAAATGAGAGTTTTAACGTTATCAAGCTACAAAATCAGGAAAGTATACGGGGTCTTTTATAATTGCAAGCTAATATTCTAGGAGGTTTATCCTTTGACGATTTTAAGAAAGAAAGCTTTTATTAATTTCGGTTCACAAACGCTTTATTTTTCACATACAGGGTGTTGAAAATTTGAAAAAAAATAGATTTTTCCTTAATTTGTTTGAGACCGCTTTTGATATCAAAAAGATTTAGTCCACTTTTACCTTTTTATTTTTTTTATTTTTAACGAAACAAATTATTCGCCACTGTTTTATTTTTAAATAAATAATTTTTTCATAATTACGCCTTATTACTGAGCAGAAATGGCCCCACAGATTTTTATTCGTGTGACAAACGGTTCGTGATTAAGAAACTAAATGACATTTATTTGCATATAATCGCTATGCGTCAATCAGGATTGGATAAAATTGCGTTTATCTCCTAAACGAAACGAAATTCAAAAAAATATTAAAATATACCTTGCATTAGACATTGAACTCTCTACATAAATTGTGTGGTCAAGAGAAAAAATGAGTGGCATAACACCCTGTATCTCAAAATTAAAGAGATTGCGGACCTATACGGGGGTTTTCATTTAAAACTTCGGCGGCCTATATCTCGAAATCGAATGGATATATTTTTATTTCGCAAAAAGCCGGAAATGAAATTAATTGGGTTTATCTTACAGGCTGTAATAAAGAGTTAAGTTGAGTTACGTCATTTAAAAAAAAAATCTAAAAAATGTACGTTAAAGTCATACATTTCATTACTTAATGGCACTAATGACGTCAGTGTATTTTTAAAGTTGAGTGAAAAATCTGAAACCTTATACAGTGCCCGCGGAATAGTCTGCACCATATGGGAAAAAATGTTATTGATGAAGTTTAAAAAAAAATATTTTCTAGTTTGTTTTTACTTAATTATAAACTCAAAAATAGTCTAAAATATTTGACATATCGCATTTGCTTCAATCGATAAATATCATTTAAAATTTTCAAATGTCGTAAAATGACATTATTTGTCCGAATATGAACAAATGTCATAAGAAAAAGTTATTTGCATTTACATGGACATTCTATATCCAAAGTTTGGTGCAAAATTTAAAAGTTCAATTTTTTCCATATTTTGTCCAATAAAAAGAATATATTTTTTTTCAAGGTTTGAAGATTACAAGGCGATTCTTACATTTATCTAGTAAACGCATTTCTTATTTTGGTCTTATTTTTTGCACGCAGTAAGCAATCCACGGCATTGCTTTTTTAACATTATTTTAACAGTTTTTTACAAACTGTGTTTTTGTGGGTTTACCCAATAATGTTGGATACTTAGTGGCCTTACTGCCAAACATGCTGGAAATCTATTCTTATTTTTAAATGTAAGAATCGCTTTAAAATCAAATACTTACATCCCAGATCGGCTAAATCAACAATTTTAAATTTATTATACATATATATATACATGCATTTTGACTTATACACCACCAAAACATATACTCTGTGGTCGCAGACGCCTCCAAAATCGGAGGCGCTTGCGAAAAATCGGAGGCGCTTGCGAAAAATCGGAGGCGAAAACGAATCCCTATGTATAACCTTTCCAAACAATCATCAAGGTCAAGAGACGTCCGTTGGCAAATTTTTTGGTGGAGGCATATCGGTACGGTACACAAGCACAGTGTTCAGCGTAATTCCACCACGTGGCGCTGCTGTTTTATACTGTATACCGCCGACTAACGGGCAATGCTTCGATTCATCCGACCATCGCTCGGTCTATTATACCTCCAGAAAATCGACAACACTGTTAGGAGGCGCATACATGCGACGACTATATTTAATAAAACATTTAAATTATCATATTTTAAAAATAAAATACAAATGATTTGCTTATCGATTTGTACTTGGAGGCGACGTCAAATTTATACAGATCTGGTGTTTCTTGAAGGGAAATGACCAAAATGTAGTTCTGTTCCAATTTTGACAACTTATTTTGTGTTTGTTATTTACTACATCTATTCCATTGATAAATGAAATTAATTTTACTGGTTAGTTTTGATATTTTTCAATCAGTTTCTTATATTCGACATGCCGTAGGATGTCCAGGGTGTCCCACCAGGAAACCCATCAATCGATTATGGAAAAACTATAATTAGGAAAAATGTGAAAGTTTGGTAGCTTACTAATGTCGATGGGGGCCATTCGCCTAAAATATTTTCAAGAATCTGACATTTCCAGTTATACAGGAAGTCGATGTCAATTTGCTTATTTTAAATAATATGGGTGTCTCAGAATATGTGGGCAATCTCCCTGATTCAGATAGAAGACATAAAAATAATTTGACAAGTTCCTATATATTTTTTGCCAATGGCTTACGGAGATACGGGCCCATAACGGACGCCCCTGGAAATCGTTTGTTTTTAAATAACTTTTGAAATAGGTACTAGGTGTAATTTAATAATTTTTTAAAATGATGGTTACTAGGTAAGTCTCCTTAAAATGAGCCCTTTTAATCATATTCGGCTTATTTAGTTTGCCAGGGACGGACTAGCTCTAACAAAGTAATACTATTTTTTTACACCCTGTACGATAAAGGCACAACTATAATATCTTTGGACAACATTGATCGACATCGATAAAATGAACTGTTTACGACAAAAAAAAAATTTGTTCAATATGGTTTTTTATTTAGAAACTTTAGTCTATGTTAGTCCAATAGACAATCGAGAAAACTTATTGGAAATTATTAATTTTCATTGTGGCGAAATAAGGACCAATGTTAAGGCATTGTGAAGGGTCCAACAATCTTCAATTCTTAGAGCTAGGCTAGGAATGCATAAGAATAGAAGGAGCTCATATTGAACCGACATCGACATACCAAATGATTCAATGAAAATCATGAAAAAAAAATATTTTTTTTGTTCTAATCAGTTCATTTTATCGATGCCGATCAAGAGCATCTTTTTCTAGTTTAAGATTTAAGCTGTCCAAAAATATTATTGTTGTGCCTTTATCGTATGGGGGGTAAAAAAGATAGCATTACTGTGTTAAGAGCTAGTCCGTCCCTGGCAAACTAATAAATAAGCCAAATGTGATTGAAAGGGCCCATTTTAAGAAAACTTATCTAGTAACCATCATATCAAAAAATAATTATATTATACCTAGTGCACTTTATTGGCTTCTAAGAAAAGAATATATTTTTTTCTACGAGCGTGCGAAAAGTGACAACTTTCAGCACTGATGACAGTGCTGAAAAAAATTTTTTTACTAGGGCTGAGAATTTCTTCAATACTGACGTGTGGAATACGCTAATTTTTTGTTTGTCAGTAAAGACGTTCAAATAAAATTACAAAGGTTACTCGATATGTACCTATCTAATTTTTGGGTATAGGAACTGGAAAATTAATTTATTGAATGCAAGTTACTTTTCATCATTAGTACATTTTGTTAATAAAAAATTAAAATAAGTTTGAGTTTTGAATTGTATTTCCACTTTGATAATAGCAAATCTAGATCATTTTTCGCATGCTCTCGTGGAAAAAAACATTGTATGTACATAACACGTGCCAAAAGTGTCTTTTCCGCACTGTTGACCGAACTCCGTTTCGCGTCGGTCGTTCAACTGCAGTCTCTTGCAGAAGTATCACTTTTAGCTCTCGTTATGTAAATAGCTATTTCATGCAGCTGGTGACTTTCACCTCATACTGACGGGGAGGGATCTAGTAATTATGCATAGCTTCGTTTTAAAATTACTACTCCCTAGTCTTACCTATATTTCCTCTAAAACAATTTAGTATAGAAGTACTTGTGTCCTATGATAGTATTTCTTAAACAGGTAGATAGTTTTTTTTTCTTCCAGGGGTCCGTCCAAGTGCCGGATGCATTTCAGCTAGGTTTGGCCTATTGTGCTCACCTTAGTTAATTCTTAAACCCACTCATTGATTCCAGTTCCTTGCACTAGTTTATGTAGGTCAACTGGAGAGTGTCGAAATTTCCTCTGGTTCTAGTCTTGGTTGCCCGAGTATTTGTTGCCTTTTCCCATCCAATGATTCGCAGTGGCAAATAATATGCTGTACCGTTTCACTTTCTCGCCCGCATAACCTGCAGCTTAGGTCTCCGTTGTACAGTTGCATACGGTGCAGGTGCTTCTTGACGGCCATGTGTCCTGTCAGAATTCCTGTGGTAATTCTCAGCTGATTTCTGCTCATCAGAAGTAGCTGTTTTGTTAGGTTCTGGTCTGTGTTCCCAATGAAAGATTTGCTATGGTTTAATCCCTGTCTCTTGTTACAGTGGATTTTGTGTCCTTGTCCATCGTTTTATGACATCTCGTACTGGACCAATGCATGTTTTCTCTGACCCCCTTTTTTGCAAGTTCGTCGGCCCTTTCGTTTCCTATAATACCTTTATGTCCTGGTACCCACTGTACTATTACCTTGTTGGCTTTTGCCAGGACCACTAGTTCGTCTAGGCATTCCCATAACAGACTAGATGTCACTTTATTGCATGTTAGCGCTCCAAGGGCTGCTTGGCTGTCGGAGTATTTGTAGATCCACGTATTAAGATAAGTCCTCCTATTGTTTTCATATGCACACTGTAGGATGCCGTAGATTTCCGCTTGGAACACCGTGAGAGACTTACCCGGGGAGAAATAGGCATCTCTCTTCGGTTTTACTCCGTGTATCCCTGCTCCGGTACCGTCTTTACTTTTTGAGCCGTCGGTGTACCAGATTATTGCCCCAGGAGTATCTGGTGTTTTATTGTTCCACACATCCCGGTCGTCGGTTACGGTCTTGAGTGGTATGTCATAGCGATATGTAGGGTTTGTGTGGTCTGATCTCACTTCTAACTCGGGCCCTCTTATGCCCTTATGATATCGCATGGAAGTACGTGTCCAGTTCTGTGCCACCCAGAAAGTGACGTAGAACTCTGTAGCCTGTATAGTCCCATTCTTGGCTCTCCTCTGATCAGCAAATGAAGTGGAGGAAGGTCCAAGATGGTTTCTATTGCGGTCGATTTCATGACCCCTGTGATGCTCAAACAAGCCAGTCTTTGTAGGCTTCCTAGCTTTGATATTGTGGTTTTCTGCAGTGTCTTTGTCCATCATACCAGTGCTGCATACGTAATAGCAGGTCTCACTACCCTGGTGTACAGCCAGTGCACCAGCTTGGGTGAGAGTCCCCATGTTTTTCCATACATCCCTCTAGTAACTATCAGAGTTAGTTTCGACTTCCGGATTGTTTTTTCCACGTGTTTATTACAGGTCAGTTTCTAGTCTAAAGTTATTCCCGGGTATTTGACCTCTTTCGACAGTGGAATGTTTACTCCCTGCAGGGTAAGGAGTCCTAAGCCCTCCCTTTTCCTGCGTTATGTAAAGGGGATAATGACAGTCTTTTGGGGACTGATGTTAAGTCCTTCCTGCCCTACCTATCTTTCCACGATATTGACAGCCCTTTGCATTCTCTCTCTTACTGTCGTGTTGTATTTGCCTTGGGTCATTATAGCTATATATAAGGTATCCTTCTCTGCTAAGTGAGCATAGCAGCCCATCCATGACAAGATTCCAGAATGCAGTGGAGAGTAGCCCCCCCCCCCTGCGGGCTCCCCCCTGTCACCCGTGCTGCCAAAGTCTCGCCAAGCAGATCCGTATATACAATTCTGCCCTGAAGCATACCTTCTATCCACCTGCAGCAGGTTTCCTCTAGTCCGAGAGCCCTGGTTGCACTAGTGATTGATGCGAAGGATGTGTTGTCGAATGCTCCTTCTATGTCCAGAAAAGCTCGAAGTAAGACTTCACTGCTCTAAAGCCCTCTTCACCCTGCTGATCACTTGGTGAAGGGCAGATTCCTTTGATTTTCCTGTTCTGTAGGCATGCGGGTCTTGATAAAATGGCCTGTGTTCCAAGACGTCATCCCTTATATGCCTATCAACCAGCTTTTCAAGTGTTTTAAGTACGAACGACATAAGACTGATGGGTCTGAATGCCTTTGCCACCGAATAATCTGGTCGTCCCAGTTTAGGTATGAATACCGTCTTTGTCAGTTTCCAAGATTTCGGAATGTGTCCTGTGGCCAAACTGGATCTTAGTATGAGGCAAAGCTTCGATCGATCGATTATCAGGACCGTTCCCTGCTGAATCATTGCTGGGTATACTCCGTCTGGTCCCGGTGACTTGAATGATTCAAATGAGTTTATTGTCCATCTGATCTTTTCCTTTGTCACCACTATTTTGGCAATCTGCCAATTTTCCCTGCGAGCTCTGTTAGGAGTCCTATTTTCCTCCCTTAGCTTCCAGGTCTGCGGTGATTCGTCTAAAATTCTTGAATTGGGAAAGTGTACTTGAAAAAGTTCGGTCATTGTTTCTTTCCCGGATTTAGTGTACTCCCATTAGCTGTTCTTAGGGAATTTATGGAGTTTTGTGGATCCTTAGAGAGTATTTTCCTGAGTCTGGCACATTCTGGAGTGATTTCAATAGCCTCACAGTGCATCCGTCAGGATGTTCTTTTAGTTCTTCCTTAGCTCCCTTTTGTATTCAGTCAGGGATGCCTTGTATGCATGCCAATAACCTGAAATTTTCGCTACAATAAAGTTTTCTTCTTACTTGTTCTCTTCTCACTTCCAGATCTTTGCTCCACCAGGGCACGTTCCTGGTAGATTCTGTTATGGTTGGAGGGCAGTTTGCTATAAAAGCCGATTGCAGCACGTCTTCTATTTGATCTGTGATTAACTCGACTTCTAGTGTATTGTTTACCGTATCTTTGATCCCTGCAAGCTTCGCATCTGGGTCTCATTTATAGTTTTCCCAGTTGGTCTTGCGAGGATTTCGGTAAATATTGGTAGTTCGCTTTACGCATGTTATTTGATTTAGGTAGATAGTTTAGAAAGGACAATAAAAAATGTTTCTAACAAATGCTTTCCAACGTTTCGCTTTATTAGTTTAAAGCTTCTTCAGTGTTTTGCATTTAAAAAAGAGGGGTGAACCAATTCGACACTAAAAACATAAAAAAAAACTTGTTTAGGATGAGAAGACATTAACTTGAGTGTGATTTTCCAAAACAATAATTTAAACTTTCACAAACTTTTAAAACTTCTGTAAAAAACCTCAAAAACAATTACAAGATAAATAGACTCAACGCATCGAATTGGATCACCACTCTTTTTTAAATGCAAATCCTGAAGAAGCTTTAAACTAATAAAGCGAAACGTTGGCAAAAAATCGATTTAGTGCACCACATTAAATTATTTTCTTCAAAAGGGCTGGTGAAAAAAAGCTACTAACTGCATATCAGTATTTCTCTGCATACCAAGGTGTCTATTTATATTTTTAAAAGCTCACTAAAATAATAAATTTCTACCAAGCCCCAACATATATTGGCCTATTGTTCGTCTTATGCTAAAAATAGACCAAGGCCAAATTTAGGCGGGGTGTAATGGTTTACAATTGGCAACATCGCTGGTGGCGTGTGCGATCGACTGATCTGTATTGATATACAGCGGGGAAGGGATATGGCCATGTCGTATTTGGAGGTCTATTACGTTTAAGAATGTAGCAAAAATTTAGATATAAATTTTTTGTTTTTTGCTTACCCCTCTCATGGTGGCCATATTTGTCATTAATTATGGAGTCCAAAAGTGAAAAATACACATGCATAAACATACCTGTTCTGGTGGAGGCTTGGGCGCCTGTCCCGTATGCGGAGGTCAAAGAGATACGCATGCACGTATATATATATATATATATATACACACACTAATATTCGTTTTAATAATGACAGTTAAAGTATATCAATAATAAGTTTATCCTACATTTCTGTATGCCACCCTTCGCTTTCAATGCATTTTATGATTCTTTTCGAGAATTCTCTTGCAACATTTACAAAATATCTGGCTGGAATCTCCAGACAAATGTTCCGAATCGTGGTTTCTAACTGGTCACTATTTTGAAATGGTCGCTTACGGTATACTTTTTCTTTTATATCCCCCCACAAGTAAGAGTTTAACGTAGTTAAGTCGGGGGATCTCGCTGGCCATAGATACTCTGAATATTTGACGATCTATTTCTCTCCAAACATCAGATTCACATAATTCTTCACCTCAAGCGTACTATGTATTTTGTTGGAACCATAGGACATATCTTTCTTCCAATGTCATATTGTCATCAACTGTTTTATTTCATATATTAAAGAATTCAAGTATCTTTGCAAATTTAAAATCACTAAAAAAAGGGTCCTATTAGCCTACCATCAAAAATTCCACAACAAACATTGGTTTTAAAGGAATATTGATCCCCGCATTCGATGACTAAGTTGGGGATTTCATGAGCCCACCATCTACAGTTCTGGCAATTTACCGTTCAATTTGAAGGGAAAGTCGCTTCGTCCGTGAACATAATTTCTTGCAAAAAATTACGGTTTTCTTTAAGCTCTCCTTATATCACGTACAGAAACCAAATCTCGAGTCAAAATCCCGTTCTATTAACGTGTTAATAAGTTTGGGTTCAAATGTACGGTATTTGTTTTTCTTTAAAATTCTTCTCACTGGAATCTCTCTTATCCCTGTTCCGTCCGAAATAGCAGCAATTGGTGTTTTTTATGTTCCACTACATCTAGACATTATCTTCGTGTTTCTGATATTGCCAGTTTACATGTGGTTTCTTAAAATCATTAAGAACTGAGCCAAATAGCTTGCACTTGTCTAAAATATGGCAAATAGTGCAGTGCAAAACAAACTTGTTTGGGTGTTTTTCATTGAAAATATTTTGCCGTATTCCTGTTGGTTCTACCTTCTCCGTAAATTAAAATTATTTGTATTGTTTCCTGTATTGTTAACATTTTTAAACAACTCAATAAAGAAATATTACAGAACTGACATTCATTCAATTATTTATATCGTACAAAGCCTGAAATTGTCAATTGTTTTCCAAGCCGGCTTTCGAAATTATTATAGTTTAAGATAAACATAAAATTTCTGACATTTGGAAATTTTTAGGAAAACCATGGTAATAAAATGAATTTAGGTACATAGCTTGTACTTATCTTAAAATAAGTGACATGATTTTAGCTTCTTCGCTCACTATAAATGAGGAATATAATAATACATACATAATAATAAATAATACATTTTTAGTGTACGAAAATGTAAAAATAGTCCCAGAATGTCCTCCAGCTTCCTCACCAACATCTCTTATTTTAAAAAGTGTACCTTATTTTAATGAAGCAAATAAAGGTTTATTCTCTTTTTTATATTGGTATGGATTTTTATCCAATATTTTGGAGAAATATACACTGAATGTAATTTTCCGACGTTTGAAAATTTTAAATGACATTTACTGATTGGAGCAAATGCGATAAATCGAATATTTTAGACAGTAAAGAAAAAGACAAACTATAAAATAATTTTTTTAAAAACTTCACGAATATACAATTTATCCTTATGGTGTATACTGTATATAGAGGGTCTATAAATTCATCCAAAAGTTATGGAGATATTATTAATTAAAATTTTAATCCAGATTTGTCCATAGGTATCACATTTTGGGTATTCATTATTTGATACAAAAAATTTCAGGTCTTCCTTTATACAGGACATATCAGAAGTACGGTACATAACTTAAGTTGGTGTTCATATAAATATGTGTTCAGAGTTGCCCCGTTTTTGATAGTTTTTTACACGATATTTTTTTAAATATACTTTTTCCGATTTTATTGAAATTTGGTACCTTTATTCAGAATGCTAAGGGGCCTAACTAGCCCTAACTAGATTAAATTCATTAAGCGCAGTGGCGCCCCGGGCAGCACCTTAACGAATATTATTTGCAAAAAATGTACGCCACTGACTTTTTTCCAATCTTGATACCTTTTTCCGGATTTACCAACTAATAATACAACTTTTTTGTTACTTGAATTGTTTTCGTATCTTGCTTGTACGTGTTCTATTAATAAACCCAGCTTAACCATGTATAAATTTTTAATTTTTTCTCGTTCCGTTAACTTAACCATTGTAAAAACTGCATCTTTGCAACTTCGCTTGACAATTACTTATTTGAAGTAAAATTGTCATACAGTTTCAATGGGACTAAGCGTTAAGAAGTCAACATTTAGAAATACTAGAATTGTAAAAAAACAAAATAAACACATAATTGAATGTTTTGCTCGTTTTACAATTAAATCCTCTGAAATACGGTCTTACTTATTGATATGTCTAATCGTAATTTTTTCGGTAACTGTTGAGTTTAGGTATAGGACATGGAACATGAAATATACTTAAGATTCGATGCAAAATTCAACAATTAAATAAAAAATATATGGTTTTATTTTAAAAAGTGAAGTTGATGCTTGTAAGTTATTTTTGGGCTACCCTGTATATATGAGTTTACCATAAAAAAGACCACGTTAAGAAATAAAAATCGACAGGCCGAGCGTTTTTCCAAAAATCACACCGCTGAATTTTAAATGAATTTAGACATTATTTCTGGGACTCACTGTATACTCTGAGGTAGCTTCGACTACCCATCATCCATTAAATGATCTTGATTTGCACTTTTTTATGGTAACTGTTATATTGTGAGTTTATGATTTAAATTTTTTTGCTGTTCTGCATCTGCTTTACTATCACTTTACATATTTCAACAATTTCTTAAATGAGTTGTTAGGGTAAGTAAGTCCGGGAGAATTGGCTCACCTTTTTTAAGAATGGAATAAAATTAAAATCCAGAAGGATAAATGAACGCAAAATATTTATTTAACATAAGAAATAGTATAATATTAGGTAATAAATATTATATAAGGAAAAACTCAAACAACTAGCTTAAAAAACATTTTTTTTCAAAATAGCTATCTGGACCAACTCTCCCACATACTGTGGGTTAGTTGGCCCAGGCATGTAGGGTGAGATGACCCATGGTAAATTTTATCATTCAACACCTTTTTTTTATAATGTTTTGCCACACAGGTCGCAAAGGTTTAAATACTTTGAACAGCTTTCGTGGAACCACCTCTGGCAGTGTATGCATTGAATCCAATCATCGTTTTTCGTGGTAGCATTATATTTTTGACCACACCCAAGGCATTCGGTCGCGTCTTCTTCATCTGGCCTATCGTCAGAGTGAGTCTCTTTTTTATTATTAAGATCTTTCGCTTTAATATTCTTTTGTGTTCTTGTTCTTTTTTGCGTTCAATCGCAGATTTTCTTTTTTCAATATGGTCCGAAGACGTCAAAACAGCAGCTACTTCTTTTGCCCTTTTTCTTACTTTTTGGATGTTCGCTGACGATGTGTTGGTGCAAACCCGTGTTTTTGTAGTTTTTGTATATGAAATTTTAGTTTTGATTCATTCTGGCTGGGAGGGATGTTGTTAAAAGTGCGACACGCTTCTCTAACGCCTATTACACCATTTCTGACTACTTCTGCATCATTAACCAGATCTTCCTCAGTCCACTTTCCTCTTTCCACCGTACCTTTTCTATTATATTTTGTTGGCATGACTCTAAAATTAAAAATATACAGTCATCACAAGAATTTTAGTTTAGCTATTACAGTCCGGGATGGATGGCCCGTGAGCCAACTAACTCGAATAGACGTTGGGCCGTCTCCCCCAAAAGTCGGGGAGAGATGGCCCACTCAATATATCCACTGTTCTATGTAATTTTAAAACTTTCGGGTCATTAACATAACCTCAAAGAACTATATAATAAAGATTAGCAACAATTACGAGCAAAAAATACAATGGTGAAACAAAAAAGTAATTTTATTATAGACCTTAAATATTTTCCTTGCCTATAAAATAATAGTTTCAACATAACTTACCCATAGTTGCAAAAAAATCAACCAAAAATAGTGTACGATATACACTTCACGTTTAAAACAGGTGGGTAAAGTTACACTAACGTGGATATAAAATTTCGGTAAATATTGAACTGGGCCATCTCAACCGTTGGGCCATCTCTCCCGGAATTACCCTATATTATTATAATAAACAAGGAAAAAATCGTCCGCGGCGCTCCCAAACTTTTCATCCCCTCGTTAAGTAAGCCTATAAGAATATGATTACTCATTTTAACAAATTACGAAATCAGTAAAGCAGTAAGGCATTATTTAAAGAATAAATTGTTATTCGAAGCAAACATTTTCTTCAAGTTACTTTTTCTAATACTTGACCTAAGATTGTCGAACTTTGAAACATAACATAATATTTCTTATTTAAATGATGTATTTTTTAAATCTTTAGAACATTTTAAAGTTAACTAGAGCAAGAGAAATACTTGAATTAAGCATAAAATATTTAAAAGTTAGTTTCTGTTTATTAGGTTAGTTTAGGTTACATATTTTTAGAACAAGACAACCACTATATTATTTTAAAATATTTGTACTCGTACGAACTAAAAACTAGGTTAATTTAATTATGTTAAATAATTGTTTTAAGCAATTAGTATTTTAGAACGACCTTTTCGTACTACTTGACCAAAAAACACAATTCTTAAACCAAGTAACACTTAATTGAAATTAATACGGCCTTGATATGAGTGTATGTGTTAAATACACTTCTTAATGGAAACTAAAATGTCGTTGCGTATATACAAATGAAATTTTTGCTTAATTTAAGTATTTTTTCCTTCGTGCCAGTATTCCTTTTTTTCTCAATAGGTGTAGAGACATATCTTTTATTAAATATAAAATTTTGACTTGTAAGCAGTGGCTTCCGAATTAATTTTTAATTTAAATTAATTGATTATTTGAGTGAAAAAATGTCACTGCTTTTTTCACTAAAATTTTTATTAATGGTGCTTCATTTTCTAATATAAATGATCTCTTGACTTTTTTTCGTATCTTGAATTTAATTACATTTTACACGTAAAGAACAACAATAAAAGTATCTGTATTTAAATGAAAATAAAAAATTTTGAAATTTTTACACTTTTCATTAAAATAAGGCTTCGTAAAAAAAAATTCTGGGAAGTAAGGCTTGGACCCGTTGGCGGTTATAGGATTCTCCAAACTAGAATATGCGAGATGATGAAGTTAGTTATAATTTCTCTGAATTTTCATCTCTCCATTGAATTTAAACTGCTTTTTGAGTTTCTGCTGATTCAGTAAATAGTATATGTATATTTGAAGATGTTCGTCTATCTGTTGTGACTTTATCCCAAACGCGCTCTTTATTCTTACAGTGCGCTGTCATCAGCCAACAAATTAACCATTCTTCTTGAAAATAACACTGTAGAGATATTTATACTATTATATTACGTGGGTTCAAGTTGAGTTTAAAGAACTAAACTGTCAAAATTAATAAAACAAAATAAAATAGTTCAACAGAAGAATTTTAATGTCCTGCTTTTAGTTTGAGGACATACAGATAATTGTTGTTCTTTATATTTTCTACTAAAAAACAGTTTAAGATATAGAAGAAATTGAACAAATATTTTCTATTAGAAAATAAAGCACTACTAATAAAATAATTTTCGTTTGAAAAAAAAGTAGTGGCTTATCTTTCTTTTCGCTTAAGATAATTAATTAATTTAAATTAAAAATTAATTGGGACGCCACTGGTTAAAAGCGAATATTCTATTTCTACACAAAAGATGTCTCTACACCTAGTTTACACCCGCCAAGTTTTCCAAGTTTATTTAATAAAAATATTTAATATAATTTTGTTTAAAAAACCATTATTAAAAAAATATCCTTTATCACCATGTGGTATAAAGAAAGCGAACATGTAGTTTGTAAAGCAGTGACTAACACGTTCTGATGGCACCATTGCACAGAAAAAACAAACTTACTGGAGGAACAATTTTTGTCACTTTCTACGGTTAATTTTCAGGGAAAAACTCCACCGACCAATACATAATGATATTTTGGAAAAAACTAAAAATCCTATATATAGCTTCGCTGACGACAGCACACTTGTTTCCTTTGGATGCTCGAACATCGACTGCTAGTGTACATGTCATTGTGTATAGGCATCAAGAGGTCTCACATCTTTACAAAGACCTGAAAGATATTCTGTCTTGGGGTGACAGATACCAAGTAGAATTCAACGCTGGGAAGACCCAGGTGGCAGCTTTTTTCTAAAACAGTTGAAGAACTGGATATAGCCATGGTGGGACGCTTGATTCCTTTGACTTCATCAATTCATTTATTGGGCGTCAATTTAACATAGTCACGTAGCGATCATCGTTAAGGCAGCCTCGCACACGCGTGAAATACTTTCCAAACTAAGAAATTTTATGCATCCCAACTTCAGGTTCTCTATAAAGCCCATCCATCTATCGCTGTAATGCTGCTCACATATTTGGGGCTCTGCTCCTGAAGATACGCTGAGATTGCTGGATTGTATTGAAAGAAAAGTCATTCGCATGATCGGTGACCATGATCTGACAAACAACTTGGAGCGCCTTGAAAATGATAGGCAGCTTGACGACTTGAGCCTCTTCTACAAACATTTTAATGGCAATTGCTCAACTGAGGTTGCCCTAAAGCGGTGCGTGGTAGAAATGCATGATGAGCCACTGTAGCCCACCAAGAGTGTCCTTCGAACGACACTATTTAAAAATTATTTTATTTGGAGAACGTCACTCTGGTACTACCTCCCCGCGGTGTTCCCCAACGAGTATAATCTCTAAAGATTGAAAGTCAACGTAAATCGTTCTCTGTGCACACGCATCGCCCGCAGAGCGGCGTAAATAATTGATCCTACAGTGCTATGTTTGATCTTAAAAAAAAATTAATAATAAGCCACAATAGTATAATTTTACAATATATTTATACCTAACCCACATACATACTAACTCTCGTACAAATGTAGATACTTTCGAAGAACACTGGCGAAAGAGGAAATTCAAAGAAGCGGCCGTCATAACCCAAAATCCAGACTACTTTAGTAAGCCCTGTTTAGACATAAGAAATATTTGGAAACCCTTGTTAAGTAGATGTAAGCTTAGTTTAGAACCACACAGTAACGCATGACTGCACCAATCTTGGTCATGCGCTGCTAACCAGGAGGTAGTATAAATACCCTCGTAGTTTCGTAGCCTGTTCATTATTCACCTGAAGACGACTGGAGATACTCACCAGTTGAAACGTTGTGATATTAATAAATAATGAGAATGGAAGTCCAAAACACACCTACCATTCACTAAAGCAAATATTGCAAGAAGCTTTGTAATTAGCGAAGGCTCTATTGACGGCATCAACTTCTTGAATATTGTCCGAAAGTACGCCAATTACGTCCAGCATACATAACCCATGAAAGATTTTTTATCACGTACAAAAACTCCAAATGTTCCAGACTTCCAGTGTGCATTAATACCATTGGAACGCCAAAGAAAATTGCTGAGTTCTTGGGGCTTCTAAAGGCAAATGAATATACAGGCCACTGCTTTCGAAGATATATTGATGCTTAAGCGACATGGAGGTTGGTGGTCAAATGCCATGGCTGAGGGATATATAGACGATTCTTTAGAAAACAAAAGAAAAATTTCCAAAAAAATTCTTGGTGAAAAATCTTTGGACGCTACCAACAAACGTGTTAAATCTAATGAATCATTTTCTAGTTCAAATTCCTCATCTATTTTACAAAGAGAAATATCTCAACGTACTGTTTTAGGTTACCCAAGCATTAATTTTAATACATATGCGAGATGTTACACGTAGCTACATCTCGTAGCAATCGAGCTATCCACCCAACCAGACCAGCGAGGTCTTAGAGAATACCAAACGCTGGAATGGATCCCGCGTAAGCAGGTATCTAATGTCAGGTGGCGCTGAAAGCCAATCGTCGGTTTCTGTGAACCGAAAACGTGATATTATAGTTATATATGTATCTAGGGAATTATAATGGTCTTAATCACCGAGGGCAAAGTTTACGTCCCGAGGGCCTTTGGCCCGAGGGACAGCAATTGCCCGAGGTAATTGAGACCCTTATAATTCCAGTGATACATAGATAATTTTATTTCTGACCGATTTTAGTAACATTTTGTTCATTTTTAAAGTGGAATAAATGTTTCAATAGATGACAATCAAATTGACATTAGATGTCAATCGTTTGATTTTATGTCAAATTTTTCTTAATGTCCCAAGGGAGTTATGACCCTTATAATTCCCGCGTAACTAAGACGTTATAAGCTAATAATATACCGGTCAGAAATAAAAGAATTTATGTATTTATACATTATGTGTTGAAAACACTGTAAGGTCCCTTTCCTTTTCGGCAGACTCTATAGCCTTGCCGATGAGCCGTAATACGGCGAAACGCGTCCAAGGATTGGGTCTGACGGAAAGAAAAGGGACAAACATCTTTCTTTATTAATTTTAATATTATAAGTAGCTGTACTTTTAATATTTATAATAAATAGGTAGAATTATAGTCTGTGTTTAGTTTTTAATTGTAATTATTAAACGTTAGCAGAAAAAAATTATTTTAGATACTGTCTTATTCAAAATAATATTGAATTGTAGACCTATAACCTACCTATATCTATGTTTTTGATAAATATTAAAAAGTTTAGTAGTTTAGATGTTAGAAAATCTAGCGTTTAAAGTAGGCCATCCTGTATGTGTTAACTTCTTTTAATACGGCAATAAATTAAAAAAATAAATTTAGTAGTTATAATCATTTCCTAACTGCATGTAAAAATACATGAAAAATATTTTTGCTTGTAAAGGTATTAAATGAAAATATATGTAAACTTTTCAATAAATATTAAATTTTATATGACCTGTTGCCACATACCTTTACCACAACAAGCTCTTTATTCAAAAAGTCTGAAATTAATTTGAAACTTTTTGTGTTGAGGTAGAAAATTCAATGTTTAAAAAAAAGGCACCTTTATTAGTGGCCTGTTATAAAATTTTAAATTAAAAGTAATATTTTTCGGGGTTGTAAAATTTAAATTGAAAAAGTAACTTTTTTATATTTAAAAAGTACAATTAAATTTTATTTATATTTTTTTTTATAGAGAATTTACGATGTATAGGTTCATCCCATAGATGATGATGGACCTTTCATAGGTTAGTATTCAGTTATCTGTCTCTACATAGAACAAAAATTATGTTTCAGTCACATCAATTTGCATTCATCCAAGATAATTAGTGGCTTGCATATAACGAAGAAAATATATCCTTTGCTATAGCATATTATATATTTTTTTATTTTGATTCACCGGAAGAAATCCACAAGTTTTATTCAAGATATTTTCGTATTCAGAAATGAAGAATTCCTCTTTTACTTTTACTACGTCGAATAAAACCTATGTTTCGTAACGCATTTTCCGAATAACCCATATACAGTGTGTCCACAGAACGATAATTTAGATTAAAACATTAATGAACATTATATTTAATGTGCATTACAAAAATCAGTAAAAAGAACGTGCATGTAAACTTTGCGAAATCAACTTTTGATCAGCAACACTAAACGCCGAAAACGTCGCTGGACCCCTTGAGAATTATTTATTAAAATTGTTTTGATTTGAGAATATGCCGCATACTCAGACCATTTATAAATAGACAGGGAAAACCATCTAACATTTCTAGTGACAATGGTACCACTTTTGTAGGTGCGAACTCTCAATTAAACGAAGTTTTATCTAGTGATAGTCTATTAATGTCTCGTTATCTAATAATAGGATCGTGCATTTTATTCCACCTAGGTCACCCAATTTCGGTAAATTGTGAAAAGCGGTAGTCAAAACTTGTAAATATTATATAAAACGTGTTGTTGGAAACCTTCATTTAACTTACGAAAATATGATGACAGTGTTGTTTTAAATTGACGGCATTCTTAACTCACGTCCCTTAACTCCTTTCCCTTCCGAGCTCTCCGATTTAACTCCTGTTCATCTTCTTACTGGCAAGTAAATAACTTCAATACCAGAACCCGATTTAACAGTAATAAAAACAAATCGCCTCGACATGTTTCATCAACAACAACAAGCTGTCCAAATATTTTAGAAAAGATGGCATCTAGAGTACATTTCAGAACTCCAGTTCAGGTTAAAATGGAAAAATTATGCAGTCAGTATGCTGAAGATTGGAAGTTTAGTGTTGATCCGGGATGAAAATATACCAACCTTAAGATGGCTGGTCGAGTAACGAACATTTAGCCAGGAAAAGACAATGTTGTTCAAGTGGCGTCCGTACGATTATCAAATGGTAACGAACTAAAACGGGCAGTGTCGAAACTTTGTGTTCTAGTTATTGAACATTATTCAAAATAGTATTATTTGTGTCATGTTCAGAACATTTTATGTTTTAAGTTGAATGTATAAATTCAAGGCGGCCTGCATGTTCGCGCCAATTTTAGAATAATCATAGTAACCAGCACAAAGGTGGAGGTAAAAGGGACTCTTGTCAAGAATGATGGACGTCAAGCAATAATAATATTTTTGTTTATAATAAAGTAATTTTTTATAAAGAAATACAGTATTTAATCAATAAAAAGTGTATACAGTCCACAAAAGAAGTTCAGGCGTTCATACTGGTCAATTGTCTGGGTGCCTTCCTCGGGTTTTGCCCGTGGGTTTATGTACCAAAAGTGGTAATATTTATTATAAACAAACTTGACCTCGACGGCTAAGTTGGTAAAACCTTCCTTGTTATCTTTTGATTAACATACAATGTGAGAATAGTGACATTTTGGTACGTTCCATGTCAACTAATATAATACTTTTTTAGCGAAAATTCTTCACTCAGTTTTGAAAAATACCGACAGGGCACCATTTTAAATACATAAAAAAAAGATTAAAAGATGGTCGATAACACCATATGAAATTTATGGTCGTATGTAGTTTGAAAATAGTTTTGTGACCCTCAGGCAGGTGGGGATTTTTAAAAATTTTATGCAAAATGGCGTCCTGTGGCCATCTCGGAAAACTGAATCAAGAATTTACACTTAAAAAGTAGCATGAAAATTAAATTTGAAAAATAATACTCTTAAATGTAAGCTAACATCATTAAAAAATTCATAGTTTACAAGAAATAGTTATTTATGGTACTAGTGTGTTATGTTGAAAATAAGTCACGCGAGAAAGATTTATACCACGAGACCGTCAGGCCGAGTGGTATAAATAATTCTCAAGTGACTTGGGAAACATAACACATGAGTGGCATACAATGTTTTATCCAACAAGTGGAAGAAATCGTTTTTTTATGAGATAATAATTAATAAGTTTCGTGATCAAATCAATGCAACTTGCGTCTCAGTACCCTATAAATGTCAGAATGACTTGACACTGACTTTTTTACATTTTGGTCAAAGTTGGTTGATTGTTTGGTTGCCACGGGCATGATACATTGTTAGCAAATGATTAAATAAATTTTGACACATGTCAGTTTTCCCTGCAGAAAAGGGAAGCTCTTTTAAAGAAAAAAACCTTTAGAAAATGGATGAGGATCCGGAACAAGCAGCGATGCAGATTTTGCCAGAAAAGTCCCGAGATGCTTACGACAAGGAGTTCAAAATGTTTGAGTCTTTGATGAATTCACGGAAGATAAAAGGTATCGATGAAAATGTTCTATTGGCTTATTTTTTACATTTGCAAAAAAAATTAGCCCCATCGTCGCTATGGACCAAATACTCGATGCTTCGCTCGACTATTCACCTGTATAAAAAAAAGACATTTCAAAATATGGCAAACTAACGAGCTTTTTGAAAAGCAAATCACAGGGATACAAACCAAAGAAGTCCAAGACATTAGAACGACCTGAAATAGAGAAGTTTTTGTACGGAGCTCCCGACGACGAGCACTTGTTGATGAAAGTGGCTTTGATAATGGGGATTAGCGGTGCTTGTAGATGCGATGAATTGGTCAATTTGAAAATAGCAAATATTCAAGACAAAGGGAAATATTTTCACGTAGTTTTGCCAGACACTAAAACCAAGAAATCGAGAAGTTTCACCATACTTGAAGAAGGATTTCCAGTCAACCCGATTAATTTGTGTAAAAAATACATGTCTTTGAGACCAAAAAATACTAGTTCTAGCCACTTTTTTGTTTTTTACAAAAATGGTAGGTGTACCAGTCAGTGTGTGGAAATAAATACGTTGTCGAAGATACCTTTAAGAATTGCAATGTTTTTGAAATTGGAAAAACCAGCGCTCTACACCGTCACTGCCTGAGAAGGTCTTCGGCGACTCTTTTGGCCAATGCAGGGGCTAACATGACTACTTTGAAGCGTCACGGAGGATGGAAGTCCTGGATGGTAGCAGAAGGATACTTAGAAGAATCGGTGCATAACAAAATACAAATTACAGAAAAAATAAAAGGTTCTAATGTGTCGTCATCTTCTAGCACTATCAGCAGCTGTACCGATATTGGAGCGTCTGATTCCAATGAACCAACGAATTTTACAATGACCGTTAGCGTTTTCCTTTAATTTCAATATCAATGTGAATTCTGTTTGTAATAGTAATAAATAAATAGAATACTACTTTAAATATGAACGCGAGTTATAATCCATAACTCACTAGTGTGTTATTTGATAGTTTACTTATCTAAAATGACTGAAATTTTTCAATACCGTGAGTTAATATAAGGTATTTAAGTTTGAATAGTTTGAACTATTTTAGTTACGCGACGTCATTCGTTGTGACGTCAAATCGTGCGAGAAGATATGGCGCGTCAAGACAGTTAGTGATGGGCGATATCGCTTGTTTTAAATAATCGGACGTATTGTATTCGAATTATAATAAAAATCGAATTTATCATTCGACTGATCACTCGAGTAACTACCTACTTAGATTATACTTTACGAAATCGTAATGGATTTTTTAAGGCAAGGCCCTAGGCGTAGGTTATTAAGACGATGCGACTGATCTAATGTGAAATAACGATCCTGAGCAAATGCAGTGTTAAGTGTTAAGAATAAATAAGATTGTCGATTATAGATCGGGCGGCATGCGGCATTCGCATTCGCATAACGACTGATGGCTGCTGCTGCTTTTAGCTTGTTGTGTCGGAAAGTCGTATTAAGATTTTATACTCGATTATTTTCGTTCATGCATCGTATTTTAGAAGCGTACATGCACAAGTTCTAGTAAATTAATTTTTCATCAGGTGATTTTTCATTCAGATGCTCCAATAAAATAATTGAATGACGCCGATTATTTCCATTAATTCAGATGCGCCCAACACTAGTCTAGGCTGTAAAGGCGCTGTAGCTTTTCGTTTCCTGCTAAACACACTATATGGTGTCACAAAGTTTTCCGCGTCACAACTTGTTTTAAATATCGGGATGGACCCGCTAACTTTAATTATTTATAAAAAATAAGGGAGTGATATTAAGGACGTGACATTTTGCATATGTTATTTTTTGGTGTGACTGAACATATTTCTGTAATATAAACACATGTGCAATTTCCCTATCTTAGGTAAGAAATTACTTATCTAAGCATTTATTTTTAATAACACCGTATATATTTTTATCCTTAATAACCATTTAACCCTAATGTTTTACAACAAAGAATTGGTTCTTGTAACAAAAGATACTGAACTGTGATAAATACCACAAAAAAGTCAGTATCCTTTAAAGATAAATGAAATAGATATATTAAACGCTGCGGAGAATAAAAGATCTTTGAAAATAAAAACGACATCTTTTTGTTTATCTTCATTACATTTTCTATAAATTTAAGCAGGTTTGATTTAAGAAATAAAGCTATTTGCACATATACAGGGTTGACCAATTTTTTATATTTATCATTATAATATATATAATAAAAATATCTTGCTCACGTCAGTTTTGTTTTGAACGGGGAAACCTTTAACTAATATTTTCAAACCTCTCTAGCTTCAACCCCCAGCGGAGGTCATCTACAACCCCAAGAGCTTAAATGATATCTGATATCGGGGACCAAGTGGTATCTCAGTTTAGGTATTTAAGTATTATTTTTAATGCTGCCTAGTTTTTTAAAATTTGGTTTAGTAATTTCCAATAAATTTTTTTGAAGGTAAAAAAATGCAGCTTTTTTAAATAAGAAAAATCGTGATATTTAAATTCTATCATAACTACTTTCTGATACTTTTTTAACGTCGGTATTTTCTTGTAAACTCCTAAACCAAGTAAACAAAATTTCGCAGCATTAAAAATATAATTTAAGGACCTAATGGTGCTATTCTATAACTTATTTTTGAATATTAGAGCGACAAAGCCTTTTGCCTTGGCGTACTACGTGTAATATAAAATATTGCTATTCTGAACCTTAAAAGGATTACAAATATTGCTTACATCCGCTATAATTGTATAGAGCCGATTTCAGCGACATAAAGTCATTATAGCGGCTATAACGAATAGCACAACCTAAAATTTCGTTAAAAATGTGGCGCTTTCTGTATTTTGACACGCAAAAATATTTATTATTAGATAAAAAGAAGAAAGAAACAAATGTATGTTGTTTTGTATTTCAAGGAAACTTGGCACCACTACGTTTTCCAGTTTAAGGGTGATTTTAACTAGCTGCTATAGGATATCATTTTGGACATGTCGTATCAGCCAACCTATGCTCAGAAAACTCATATCGAAATGGTATAATAATATGATGATAAGTTAACATTAATTCAAATCCTGTGTAAAATTCCAACAAAAGTAAAGTACAAATAAAATATCGCTATTCTGTACCCTAAAAAGCATTCTAAATATTGCTTACATCCGCTATAAGTATATAGCATAATATTATGTAACGAGTGATTTTTAATTATTTTGCTCAAGGGAGGCCATGCATTTTAAAAGCATCATGGCCGTACTGCATAGATAAGATGACATGATTGTTTTATGACATTTACGTCTTATTTGAATTTGTGTATTTGTAAAGTTTAAAAATTGGAGAAATTTTGTAATTTTTGCAGTTATTTGAAGGTAGGTTACTATTGCTTTAACTAATATTTCTCCGGGGAGTCGTCTTTTGACTATTATAAAGTGCTATTTGCAGGATATGATTTAATTTTTTATTTTTTTTTTATTTTTCAGCGTATCAAGTTTTGGTGAAGCTTTGTTGCCGGATTGAAAGTTCTACAGTAAAAATGTTTAGTGAAGCACAAAAAATTTTTATTGTTGAAAGTTTTTTTAGAAATGGAAACAAAATAGGCGGTGTGTGGAATTACTCTATGCATGACTGCTTTGATGAATTTCGAACCGAGTTTCCTGATGTTGCGGTGACCGTTCATAATTTTCGTACTGGGTCACAATACCTAATTGATAAATTTCGTCAGACTGGTTCTGTTCAACATAAAAAAGGGACTGGAAGACCAACGAAACGATCGAATGAGGTTATTAAAGAAGCGCGACAAATTATGGAAAATAATCCTTCAACTTCTATTAGGCATTTATCTCAACAAATTCAGCAAACGGATTTATGCTACAGTACATGTCAAACACTTTTGAAAAAGGATCTGCATCTATACCCTTATCGTGTTACGGCTATTCATGAACGCCTTCCCAATGACGTTCCCCAAAGACTTAATTTTTGTGAATGGTTTTTAAACAATTTTCAAGAAGAAAATAGTGGTGCTTTTGAAAAAACATTTTTTACCGATGAGGCTTATTTTTATTTATCAGGCTATGTTAATTCACAAAATATGCGAATGTGGAATACGCGAAATCCGCATGTTTTTGTAGAAAGACCTCTTCATCCTCAAAAAGTTGGTGTGTGGGCAGCAATTAGTTCTAGAAGAATAGTAGGCCCAATTTACTTTGATGGCACAATTACAGCTGAGAAATATCGGATCGAAATTCTGACAACATTTATTAATGAGCTTCACGATGATGAATTGCGGGAAGGTTACTTCCAACAAGATGGCGCTACACCTCATGTAACCAGAGAAAATTTAAATTTTTTAAGTGAATTTTTTGAAAACAGAGTTATAAGCCGAAATACGCAACAAATATGGCCACCTCGTTCCTGCGATTTCTTCTTGTGACCTTTTATAAAAAACTCCATTTATCGAACACCAATTGAGGATATAAATGATCTTAAACGAAGGATTTCAGAAAAAATTGCCGAAATTAATAATTCTCCAAACGTATTAATGTGTCTCTGAGGGTAAGAAGAAACATCAGAAGGTGTCTAGAAGTAGGAGGCGGCCATATAAAGTAGGCTTTCAAAGTAAGATAGCTCAGGATTTTATATTACATACCGTCAAAAAACATTATTTTAGGTTTTCAACGTGACAACGCTGCTTTCTTGCAAATTCGCCCTATGATTTAATCTACGCGCTACTGCTACACTATGTATACTAGGTCACAGCCGCCCTTGAGCAAAATAATTAATAATCACTCGTTATAAGTACTATATAGCGCTTTGCCAATTTAACCAATGGAAACGTAGTGAAGCCGATACGTCCTTGTCAGGTCACGGTCATTTCACACAGTGCGCATACGCGAAAAAATAAATAGACTTTTATCTTTACTGAAAAAAAAATGAGGTTATGCTGCTTATCAGTCACATTTGACTTTGACAACAGGAGAGGAATATGTACATAAACATTAAAGTTCATGATTTGTTTAACATTTGTATATTTCGATTGAGAAAAGAAAAAGAACGCAAGTAGATATTATTTTTAGAGTTCAACAGGTAAAATATAGGTTTTTGTATGATTCTTTGAATTACATGCAATTTTCCGTAAAAATAGGTAGGTACCTAATTATATCAACATCAGCAGAGGAAATTATAAGTTTTAGGAAATGGACCACCTAATCATTGTTTTCTCACAAAATTAACGTAAGTTAAAAAAAAAGAAAGAAAGAAACAACCTGTCTGGGTACATACTTATGGAACGATAAATCTTTGTTTAAGTTTTTACGCCTGTTGCAAATAATGCAAAATATTCTGTTTTGCTGCGACATCGTTAAAAAATTATCACACTTCACACACACAATCAGAATTTGCAGAAAAGTATGGTTAAAAGAATATGGGATTATAGAGCCAGTATTAGTTAGTAGGTTGACGATGGATGCTAAATTCTATTTTATTGTTAGATCTGGTAAGTTTCGAATCTAGGAAAGGAAGGGAACTGTTTACTTCCAGTTCTGTAGTGAATATAATAAATGGGTGTAGGGAATTAAGAAAAATAGTGAAATCTGTAAGGTCCTGTTCGTTAAAGATAGCAAAAATGTCGTCAACATATCTTTTAATTACTATAATGTGAGAAAACAGAGGGTTCATATAAATTTTAGATTCAAGATTTGACATGAAGAGATCAGCCAAGAGGGGACAGAGGGCAGATCCCATCGCCAAACCTGAGTTTTGTTTAAAGAATTTATTATTAAAAAGAAAAAAGTTTTATTCAAGTACTGAATTGAACAAACGGCGAATATTAGTACTTAGGACTGTAATACATTCGTTTGTAGGTATACTGGGAAGTAAGTTGGTGACATCGAAGAAAACGAAAAAGGCAGAGTCGGGTATGTGAAGATTTTGTAGCTCATTAGCTAATTGTGTTATTAGCAGAAGAAGAACTATGGAAATTAGTTAACGAGAGAATAGTGTGGTTAAACCAGTTGCTCAATTTATAACATTTTAATAGAAAGAAATATAAATTAACTCCAATAAACCCACCCTACGCCTCTATGGTCTATCTAAAATCCATAAGCTAGACATCCCTATCAGACCCGCAGTCTAATATTGTGAACTAACTTCTATAGTTCCCTTTCTGTTAATAATTCTTCAAAAGTAGCTAATGAACTACAAAATCTTGACATACCCGACTCTGTATTATTAGTTTTTATCGATGTCACCGACTTATATCCCAGTATACCTATAAACGAATGTATTCCACTCATAAGAACAGAGGTAGACCACCTCTACAGTATATATTTAAAAGTTATTCGAACTTTATTATTCCCAACATGTTTTGAATATAGATATATTTATTATTAGGGGATTCAATGATCGACCAGAGTTGCTCTGCTCATTAAAATTGATATTAGTAAGTAGACGTTAACGCTGAATTGTGACAAATGGTTCGAACTATTTAAGAAGTTAATAATACAAAGCCATGCTTAATAAAGACGAGTTGTAAAAAAAGATGAAAGTTATTGAAAGATGTTTGTATTATAGTGTTGTAACAAATGGTATCTGGTGGTCGAGAAGTTAGAGAAAAAGTTTAATTCTGGTGTGGTGTTGCAGAACTAAAGATGTTAAGAATTGAAGGTTATTTATTGTGGAGAAATGAAGGTAGATTAGGCAATAATTAACATTGTTCTAAGATAAAAGAAAGTAAAAAATTATTGAACAATAAACAAAGAACAAAGAAGGGGAATGTATCTGCCGGGTTAAGAAAGTAAATAGGACAAAATTCGAAAATATTCGCTTGGCAAAAGGTTTGTTTATTCTTAAAAGCTAATAACTGTTATTTGTGTCTCATATTGTAAAACAGTAAAAATATTTGTAAAATAAAAAGTGTAAAGTCGAACTATAACCACGTTGTATCACATGCGGATGTCAACAGTTGAATTTGTTAATAATTTGTTTTTGGTTCAAAAACCGACTAACATGGCGGTGACGCCTGCGATTGTGGGTCCATGTTTTTGCAGGCTCTTTCCGGTTTTTAAACTATTCTGCCGTTGAGAGCCAGGTGATGCGTTCGATGCCGAGAAATGTCGCTTCAATTCTACATTTTCAGTTGCTAATTAATAATAGGCCTAAACTAGCCAGTAAATGAAAAAAGGAAAAGTTAACCATTTAGAGTGACAAAAGTATCGATATAATTATTTAAATACTGTTGTTAAAATTTAATCAAACGATATACCCACATTTTCCGTTTTTAATGTAATTGCCAATTAGTGTAAACAGATACTATTCGAAAACATTTTCATTAAATGAAACTTTATAATAATTATGGTCCCATACTTTATTATTATTAATTTGGTTCTTTGATAATTTATAATATAAAATTTAAAATTAGGACATGTTGCTTAGAAAGTAAAATTCTAGAATATTTTCAAAGATATTTTCCAAGATTTAAAAGCTTAGATAAATTGGAACAATTACCCAGAGTTCTCTGCGGATATAATAATATAATCCGGAAATCGAGCACTATAAATCTATAAAGATTAAACAAAAAAAAATAACACTAATATTAATATCAAATCCTCTAAAGGTCAACCGGCCCCGGTTCACAACCTTTTTAGTAAGTCTGTAACTTTTTACTGATACATTTTCATTCAAAATAAAATCTGGAAATGTACTTCCCATTCATAAAATAAAAATACCAGTGTAAGAGTCTGCAGACCAATTACAGTAACACCAGAGTTTTTCTAAAACTTTTAAGTATTCTTTTAACAAATGAACTAATAACATAATTTCAAGAAACCAAAGTAATTCAAAGTAATAAGAACAATATGTCTACAATTCACTCATTTTATGAAAGACTTGATGCACGCGAGTGTCCTGTTTGGGTTCTCTGTGACCTCAGCAGGGCGTTCGATTATGTTTATGGAAATTGTTCAACATCCTAAACTCCTACCGAATTAATGGCATGGCATTGCAATGGCGACAAAACTTGCTTTATCAGTAAACAAAATAAATCTTGATTTTGCAGCCACTGGCAATATTGTACACGGGGTAAATAATCGTCTTCTAATATAAGATGAACTTTTCGAAAATGGTAGCGGTGAAGAAGCTCTTCTTTAAGGACCTGTCTAGCTGACTCGTGGTTTACATTTTGTATAGCTGAACTTATTTTTCTTGAACTTATCCCTGGATTATTTTCTATTATATTGAAAACAGCTTCTACGTTGTTTACAGGACGATAAGTTCTTTGAACGCCACTGTGAATCAATGTATTCTTAAAGCCTTCATCTCCTCTCAATCGCCGATAAACGTCGATAAATTTATTGTTCTTACATTTGGAACCTGTCGTAGTCTCGGTAGATTCGCTGAGCTTCAATAGAATTTGACCTAGACTCGTCATAACACAAACTCATGTCTCAGTACAAAAGCACACTGACCATCTTAAAAACCAACAAACGGAAAATTAAACAATACATTTCCTTAACACAATTGCGAATTTAGATAAATTATTAATAAATCACTTTGCCAATTGGCATTGTTTCATAGCCGACTGGATGCAAACACTTTTTAAAGATTTTTATAACTCGAGATTATCGAAGCCAAGTCGACAGAAAATCTCTTTTTGTAGAAAAGCCGTGAAAAATACGGCAAAATATCGAGAGGAACTTTTTATAGTAAATTAAATTCCTTATCGAACAAAAGAAATATGAATATTTTTTTTGGATATTATGTAAAGTATTATATATTTTTTAAAATGCAATATCTTGTATCCCTAAAACAAAAGCAATTTGTACATAAGCGTATAGGAACTTTTTACTTTTTTCAATGTCGCCCTGTATACATGTCTAGGTTACTAGGTTAGGTTAGCATTATAAAGGGTGTTAATTAATGTCATGCAGATATTTCAGGGGGTGATAGCACTCGTCAAAATAAGAAATAAATGCAAATATATGCATGGTCTAAAACGCGTTATTTTCGTAATACAGGGTGGCAAAGCTTCAATTTTTTTTCTCGTATTTTGCGTTCTCTCTCTTATATTCTGTGATAATTATTTTAAATTTGGAACATTAACGATTTTTTAGAATCTGTTCAATAAAGTATTAAAATTGTCGGTCGCAGTACAGGGTGTTACATTTTCTTGAATCGGCTACAATTTTATCTTTCAGAACTTTTTTTTGGAGCTCCCTGTATAAATTTCGACATGAAATTTGAACTCTCTGTTCCTTTGTGAAGCGTTCTGATCTCTTGCACTACTCTCGTATCTGTGACCGTTTTCGATTTATTTACAAAAGTAGCCATCGGTGGAAATTAAGTTTAGGCGAAATAAAGCAGAGTAAAAAGCTGTTTTTATTTGTATGTATTCTAAGTAATTATTTTCATTTTTATTTTAGATCAACCGACAGGGTTATCAACAATTGGATAAAAACATTACAAATTAAAAATAAATTAAAACAAAACAATTATTTAGTTAATCAAATAAAAATCAAACAAAATTACAAAAACTGTTGAAAATGTCCGCCTCTTGTTGAAATGCACGAATCAAGTCTTCGCCTCACGGATTCTGCCAAATATTCCAGAAGTATTGCAAATGATGTCGCATGAAGCTATTATTCTGTTTCTTAACTCCTCTTCTGTCTGGACTGGGGTCTGATACACTAATGCTTTCAGGTGTGCCCAGAAAAAGAAATCCAGGCTATTCAGGTCTGGGGTCCCCCTCGACACCTCTATGCTGAAGTGCGGTGGTGCACCATCGTGCATGAACTACATTTGGTTTCTGACAAGAATTGGTACCGCTTCTAGCAGCCCTGGGAGTTCCTCTTCAAGAAATTGACAATAATATTGTCCGTTTAGCCTTGCTGGTAGGAAAAATGGTCCTATCAAATAATCTCCAATAATGCCGGCCCACACATTTACTGAAAACTGTTCTTGGAAATTATTTTCGCGTATCGAATGCGGATTCTCTTCTGCCCAAAAATGGTTGTTGTGAAAATTGTTTATGGCATTTCTTGAGAAATTTGCTTCATCGCTAAATAAATTCGTGTTTTTAAATAACGGATTTTGGGCTAGCATTTTTAGGAACCATTGGCAAAAATTAAAACGTAGTGGAAAGCCACGTGCGAGAAGAGCTTGAACCCTTTGAATATGGTAAGGATACATCAAGTTGTCTACTAAAATTTTCCAGACAAGCACAAATGAAATGTTAAGTGTTGCGGCAATTTTTCTCATACTAATAGCAGGATCATTTTCTACTGCATTCAGGACCAGTTTCTCGACTTCAGGATTTCTAACCGTTCTGTTTGCTCCTGGTAAATGAGTGGATTTCTTGAACGATCCATTCTCTCATAGTCGATTATGTAGATTTGCGAATGTCCGTGGGTCAGGCAGTATTCGATTTGGATACCTTCGTGCATACAGTCGTCTGGCTTCATAACAACCCTATCGGTTGATCTAAAATAAACATGAAAATAATTACTTAGAATACAGACAAATAAAAACAGCTTTTTAAACTGCTTTATTTCGCCTACACTTAATTTCCATCGATGGCTATTTTTGCAAAAAAATCGAAAACGGTCACAGATACGAGAATAGTGCAAGAGACCAGAACGCTAAACAAAGGAACAGAGAGTTCAAATTTCATACCGGAATTCATACAGGGAGCTCCAAACAAAAGTTCTGAAAGATAAAATTGTAGCCGATTCAAGAAAATGTAACACCCTCTAACTGCGACCGACAATTTTGATACTTTATTGTAGAGATTCTAAAAAATGGGTGATGATCTAAATTTGAAACAATTATTACAGAATATAATAGAGAAAACGCAAAATACGAGAAAAAAAAGTAAAACTTTGCCACCCTGTATAACGAAAATAACGCGTTTTAGACCATGCATATATTTGCATTTTTTTCTTATTTTGATGAGTACTATTACTCCTGAAATATTTGCATGACATTAATTAACACCCTCTATATGATAGTACACTTTGACTATTCCAATACACTCTAACTATTCGCTGCCTGATTAAAAGTGGATGATTTCGGAGATACAGAGTGCCAGAAGTTCCATTTGGTTTTAGTTTTTCATAAATATTTTTTTTAATAATTAGTGTATTGTCACAATATTCGTCTAGGTAGGGTTCTGTGGGATGGAAAATTAAAATCTGCTCTCATTTTATTCTAAAATTTAGAGGTCGCCACCTGCGGTACCTCGCACACATTTAAAAGGAAATAATTTTTTTGAGCCATCCTGTACTTAGCTTTTAAATAAAAATTCTTATTCTTCGACGTACTTTACCTAAAATATCTTTTTTAGGTAAAGTACTTCATCTTCGTGTGTACACAGATTAATACGTTTTAAAACATTAAATTGAACTCTTTGGAGCATTTCGTCATTATTTCTCAAAGCGTCAATTCCAGTTTGAATACGTCTCCTTAATTCATCCTCTGTATCTACTGGCCTAGAATACACAAGGGTTTTCAAAGTTCCCCATGTTAGGGGATCGAACTGGCCAATTTGCGGGTGCATTATTGCCTCTACCTATCCATCTATTTGGATACTGTTCGTTCAAATAATTACTACGTTTAACGAAAAATGTGGAGGAGCACCGTCATACATAAACCACACTCCTGTTCGAAGTTCCAAGGTTAGGGGATCTAATAAGTTTGGTAATTCGTTTCGCATTACTCCTATCTTGATTTCTGTGTTCTTGAATAAACCAGCAGAAAGTTGGGCGTGATTCAAAATCATGGGGTAAAAGATCTTGTACCCGTTGAATATGAAATGGGTGCAGTAGTTGTTCTCTGTTCACCCTATTAACAGTATTTTGCATGCCGCTAGCTTTAAGCCGATCGTCTGCTGCTGAGTTTAGAATTTTCTTCAATCCGATTTAGAATATCATCCTTAACCTTTTCCAGTTCTTACCGTACGTACATGATCATAATTAATACAAACAGGCGCAAACCTACCCGTTTCATGAAAACGTTTTTCAACTGCCGTGAAGGTTTTGTAGTTTAGTAAGCGACGATTCGGAAATCTTTCACTGTATACTCTGCAAGATTCTAAACCATTTCCTTGGCAATATCCGAAAACCAATAACACATCGGTCAATTCTTCGTTGGTATACTGTACTGCCATGACGAAAAGAAACTTGAAAATAGCTTGACAATTGAAATGTATGCTTGAATTATTTTCTAGATTTGATTTGACACCAGTCAGTTTTTAGTGACAGTTGTTGCCTTCGCTTCAAATTGTGTTTAATTATTATAATAATAATTTAGACCTGGCCATACACGAAGTGAATTTTTTAAATTCAGATATCTCAAAAACGGTTGCTTAAATCAATTCTTACCCTATATATCTTTTTTTGGTAGAAGACGTTGGAGAATAAGAATTTTTGTTTAAAAATTAAATACAGAGCGACTCAAAAAAGTTATTTAGTTTTAAATGTGTGTGCAAGGTACCGCAGGTGGCGCCCTCTAAATTATACAATAAAAATTAGAGCAGATTTTAATTTTTCACCCCACAAAAGCCTTCCTAGCCGAATATTATGACAATACACCAATTATTAAAAAAAATGATTTATGAAAAACTAAAATCAAATCGAACTTTTAACACTCTGTATCTCCGAAATCATCCACTTTTGGACTGAGGTAAGTTGGGTTGGTTTTTAGGTACCGTGTAGCTCGCATTTTGTCTCGCTCTCGTATGTAAGTCAGTAATAAGTGGGTTTGTCGAAAAGTTCGTACGTTCATAATAGTTGGTAATGATTTTTAAAAAGAACTCATTAATAGTTGGTGCTGAAGTCTTGGTGCACCACGCGATTCATAGTGTACCTAAGGACATCTGCGATAATTTTCAGCGTCCTATTCTGAATTACCTGGAATTTATTCAATTCCGTTCTACTTATGTTGTACCACGAAGGTGCACCATAGGTGAGAACCAGCCTGACCAGTGCCTAATAGAGGTGAACCTTTGCCCTATTTGCAAGTCGACTCCTCCTGTGAAGCAAGGAGTAGATAGAGCCTAACTGTCGCAATGTAAGCTGCACTCTGTTTATTGAATTAAGCTTCCAGTTCAGGCTTCGGTCAAAGATAAGTCCCAGGTACTGTACTTCCTGATATCAGTTTACTTGGACTCTGTTGACCCTGAGCCTTGATTCAGGCCGACGTTCGCGGCTTTTTGAGAAAAATATGACCCTTGTCTTAGTAGGATTCAGACAAATCTCCCAAACTGAAAGCCATTTTTCCAGCTCGACTACTACAAGACGTTGCATCCGGCTGACGACAATGCGCAGTGATTTGGCAGCCGAAGTAATTGCTGTATCGTCAGCGACAAGGTAAAGCTGCGTAAATCTATCTCGCGGAATATCATGAGTATAAATGTTATACAACATCAGAGAGAGAGAGAGAGAGGTGAGCCTTACGGCACTCCCGCCTTGATGCGTTTTTTTCAAAGAAAGTGCATTTTCTGACGAGACCGCAAAACTTCTATTCTTAAGAAACGAGCCAACTACCTTGACGAGGTAGTTCGGAGCTCGAGCCTTATCAACTTTAGTAACAGACCGTTATGTCATACCTTATCGAATGCTTTCCTACGTCAATGAAAACCGCTCCCGTGTGCGCTCTCCTGTTAAATCCTTTTACAAGGTTAGATGTTAAACGCGTCGCATGTTGCTCTAAGTGTTAGTTAGGCAAAACGTTGCGTGGAAAAGGGCTTTACGTCGTCTACAGTGACTCGAGGAAAATCCTGCAGCGGATGATTTATCGCTCTATAAATTTGTATTATTGTGGAGGCCCTCTCATCACGTGGCGCATCGTTGGTTGGATTTCTGCTGATTTACTCGACGAGTTTGTTTGCGAACTTTATCCATAGCGTCAATCAGAACTTCGCCTGTGCCCTGGTCCTTTAGGTATGACATGGGGGCGCGTGCGCCTCTAGTCAAAGTCCTTGTCATTTTTTAGGGAGAATTTTGTCTTCCATAGATAGACTTTTGTTATTAGATTTGTCGTCCCACAGGTTCGACTGCCTTACTACTATCATTTGTGTGATTAAATTTGCTTCTCTGTTAGCTTCCGCCTTCATTCGAAGATCTCCAGTACGATATGTCCTACTTTTCAATCTATTTTTTAACTCTAATGCGATTTCTAATATCGTCTCTTAGCCTCTAAATCGCATTCCGTACCTGAACCGGCCTTGTCTATGACTATTGCATACGGTACCTACCTAATTCGTCCTTCAACTCCCCTATCTTTCCTATCTATCTTCCGACCTCCATTGCTTTCGTGAAACTATCCTCCGGCACTCACTTCATTTTATTCATCTATTCAACGTTGTTTTCGCTCAGTAATTTCTTCCATTTCGCTTCCATTCTCTTTTCACATGTTTCAATTCTCTGCTCTACTGTTAAGGTCGACTGCGGAATAATTTTATCATCACGCCACTCCGACCGGGGGCATCCCTTCCGCTTTGCGCTTCCATTTGTATGGAAATTTAATAAGATTTTATTATTTTTTGACTTTGACGTTTGAAAATTATCGAAATTCTGACAGGAGCGATTTACTGTCACTGTCAGCGACTGTACACTTCGAAGGTTGAAGTGCGACTCCTACGAAGTTGTATGATACGAAAACATTAAATGGAGAAAACCGATGTTAAATATTTTGCCCCACGGATTATCGGTGTGGTAAAACTTTTTTATGTTTTTTTTTTGGCAGATAGTAAGAGGGTTATTAGGATAGGATATAAAAGAATCCAAAAATTATTTTTCTACTACTGTATAACTAAATTAACCTTCGGGCCCTAGCAACGCAAAAGATCACGAAAGTAAACATTAGAGTTACCTAATATTATACGTTGCAAGCTACGAAAGTACTACTTTCGGTGCCAGGACAAAAAAACACGAATACTCTTAGGAAATTTTTATTGTATTTATTCAAGAGAATTTTGGAAAAAAACAATACCTATCTATATTTTTGTTCACAGAAATGGTCAATTTGAGCATGGAATATTGTGACCATAGGGACGGAGGTGATAAGGCTTTCTCTAAGAAGTATATATGCTGACATCACATTTTCGTCAATTTGAGAAACGTTTTTATCAGCGAACCATTCCAGAAACAGGTTATACGTTTGATAATATCTATCTTTCGACTTCTCAGGTAACAGTGAGGCACATGCCAACTCGGCCGCCTTCTGAATAGCAACGTTTTAGTCTTGGGATAACATTTTAGACTAGCGAAATTAAAGTTCATTACTTAATAATATATTAATGAGAGAACAGTCGTAGGAAAAATTTAATACATCACGGAGGTATTGAATCACCTCGGCTTCGCCTCGGCTATTCAAAAACCTCCTCGCACCAAAAAATTTACTTTCGCATCTAGTAATGTAAATAACTATTAAAATAACATCATTATGTATCAAAATATAGAGAAAACATTCATCTTTTTACAATCGGGTTTTCACCCTGATTGTTATACGTCCCCTTCGTACTGGAATGTTCGTGTTGTGTGGATGTCGTTGTTGCGGTTCCTGAACGACAATTCAATTTTTTTTAAATTTTTCGATAACGGTTTGCGGTGGAACGATTAAACTTTTTTAACAATTCGACAACTATTTGGGCTATTTGCTGAGATTAAATTCGACTATACAGGGTGTTTCGGAAAAAAGCTTTAAAACGTCAAATTAAAAAAAAAATAAATACAGGTGCACTGTAGCGGTCACACCACTGGGCATAATCGATTGACATTTTCTGATTTTGAAGGGAAATTCGATCTACAGAGAAGCTTATTGCTTATCGGTCAGATTGGAAAATGGTAAGTATTTTCTTTGATCGATTGAAAGTCAAAAAAGGCCCCTTTTCGGAAATTAATAGCTTCGAAACGAAAATTCGAATCAACATGCTGTTCAGACCGTTAGATAGAGCATCTCAAATAGTTTTTTCGTAATACATCTTTCTAAACCTAAAAAATTTAGAAATTGTAGATTTTCGAGGAAAACTAAAAATTACAATTTTTTAAAACGGGTTTTAATTTTTTTTTAGGTTAAAAAAAATTGTGATGGAAATTTTGAATACCTTATCAAAAAGCGCTACCAATATTATGTTATTATATTATACAGCAAATATTTTTAATTTTGAATTTTTTTTTTTATATCTATATAAATTGTGCAAGAACTTCTTATTTCTTTTTATTTATTTTATAGGAAATGTTTTTTTTTTAACTATCATATTGGGTTAATTCACTGCCCCATAATCTTTTAACAATTACCACTAAATTAAATCAAGAATTTCTTACTAATATTACAGATATAGCAGTTTTTATGCTTCAAAAACTGCCAAAATATCACACAATTTCACCCGACAACTTTCTAAAAATAAAATTAATATGTTATGGTAAACAGTTTGAATTAGGAAAGATTTAATTTACCATATTATACGTCTAAATATCAAAGAAAATAATTCGAGTTTTAATTTAAGTGACAAAATTACACACTGTTGGAGTTAAAAAATGTGATAATAATATGTATTTTAAAAAAAGTTTTCTCTTAATTGATACAAACGTTTTTCTACAAATAGCCTTATTTATTTTTTCTAATGTATCATGCAAAAGTCATTGTAATATTTCCAGTGACCATACACCTAAAGAGTAAGTCCGTATTGTTTTTGAATAAATATGATCCAAGCACGTATTAGTTTTAGTCATTTTATACGAGTTCATTTCTATGTGCTTATTTTATTCAGAATGAAAAATAAGTCGGGCAAAAGTTTAAAACTCTTAGCCAACCAACTCTGGCCATGTTATTTATAAGAAAGTTGTAATTTTAGTTGTCCAATGCGAAAAAAATACAGAAACTGCAAAAAAATCAGTGCCGTACATTTTATTTGTAAAAAATCTTAGTTAAGGTGCCTTCCGGGACACCACTGGACTAAAATATTAAATCTAGTTAGGACCAAATTAACCCCTTGCTACCCTAAAGAACAATGCCAAATTTGAACAAAATCGGCTAAAGGATTATTAAGATATTTACGAGAAAACGATATTTTTTTAAAAAGTTTGACACTCTGTATCTTGAAAACGAAGCATTACCCTTATATTTACCTATTACCTATAGATACCTAGTTTATCAATATACAAGAATGCAATCGCAAAAAATCAAACGAATATTTTTTAATAGATAAATTCTGAAATCAAACGTTAGGCTTGTAAAATGTTTTAAAAATTCTCGTTTAGGAATTGCAAAACTTCAATGAATAAAATGCATCAATAAATAATATACTTATAAAGGTTTAATAGATAATACGAATAATACCAATCTATAACAAGGAAAGAAAAGTGATAATATTCAGTGTGAATTTCCAATTTTTTCAGTGAACCCTGGAGGATTACCTGCTCATTTAATTACAGTAACACAGATTATATTACGTATCGTTTTTCGACATTATGTTAGGAATTGGTTTTAATAATTCATGCTCTTTAAAGTAACTAAATCTTTATCTTTTTGGCGCTTTCCTTACAGACCTGCTACATCTGATTATAATGAGCGATGATTTTAAAGAAGATTAAATTAGCTAAAGTCAAATCAATTAAATTATATCGGCTGGTATTTCAAATGTGATCAGTCTTAATAATTACAGGTAGTGATGGTAGTATTATAAGTGTCTAAACTGATGTACTTTCTCAATTCAGATTGAAGAAGCCGTCCTAAACGAAATTGAGAGAAACCCTGTCACCAGTACGCGAAATATTGTGCATGAATTGAACATTACCCATATAACAGTATGGCAAATTTTAAGAAATCAGCTACATCCGTATCCATTGCAACGTCGGCAAGCATTATTGCCGAGGGATTTACCTCTGAGACTTTAATTATTTAATTCAAGTGTTGTTTACGGACGAAGCTTGTTTTTCTCCTGATTTAATTATTAATTCCCATAATAATCACGTATGGGCCGAAGATAATACGCCATGATAGAAAATAATTTCCAAGAACAGTTTTCGGTCAATACTTGGGTTGGAATTGTAGCTAACCACCTTATTGGACTCAATTTTCTTCTTCCTAGGCTTAATGGAGAACAATACCAAAAATTTCTAGAGCACGATCTAGCTCAACTATTAGAATAAGTTCAGCCAATTCATGTCTAATAATTAAAAATACACCAGGTAATGGCCAGGCGAATAGACGGTTGCATTGCGGCCGAAGGTGGTCGTTTCCAGCACTTAATCTAAGAAAATGTTAGTCTTTAGTTTCTACGAAATTTTAAAAAATGGTTTAGTTTTTATTTGTTGAAATTGTTATTATCATTAATTAAAAAAATAATTACACCACAAAAATTAAAAGTGTCTATCATTATTTCAATGTCCTTTATCGCGAAATTAAAGCAATTCTAATTCCACTTTAAGTTGCCCATAGGCGTGCATACAAACCGAATCAGGAAATTTTCTAGAAAATGGTACATCCGATTAAAAATTATTAAGACACACTTTTTGTGTATATCTTACCAGGCTTACTTGCTAATGATTTAAAAGTTTAAGAAAGTCAGTGGCGTGCCATTTTTGGCTTGATAATCCTAAAAAGCTTACCCATATCTACGCTCATGGTTAAATCAGAAATAACTTCATACTTGCAAAATGTATTCTCTAAAAATTTGTTAGTATGTACCAAGTTTCAATGAAGTGCCTGACACCATTCAACATATAGAGAAAATGAGGGTAATTCGGAATAGTACTTTCAAAGAAATTTGCAAAAAATTTAAATGTTGAATATTTTGATTAAAATAATTAACATGTCTTAGATCTAGATATTTACTAACCCATACGAGAATTTCAAAGTATTTAAATTAATTTAAAAGTATTTGTTCACTAATGAAAAAAAAGTGTCAAAAATCTCTGTCTACGTAACATGCAGTTAACTTGGAATACCACCAATTTGGAATATTCCAAAATAGCAGCACATGCTTTTTTATTAAAAAGGTAAATGAAACACTGTTGAAGTAGTAACCAAACATTTATTAAAAGGGAAAATTAGGTAGATTATTTACAGAAGTCGCACACATATGTTCCGGCGTCATATCCGGCACAAACAAAGTGCACCCATGACTCACATATGAGGCACTGAACCCACTACTCTCCCCTTGCGTCCTCGCTAAATTTCCCATCGCAGAAAAAACATACTGTCTCCTGATCTTCTGGCTCTCTATCTAAATCAAATTCCGGGGCAAGTTCTTCTGAGGAAGTGGAAATATTGAAGCTTGCATTAGACTCGCTATCTGTTTCTATGTCCTCTGATTTTTGCTTTCTTTATCCTTTTCCCATTTTTTCTACTTGTTTAACTTCCTCCATATACTTACTCAAAGTTAATTTGACCACCTTATTTGGTGGTTTTTTCTTTGCAGCCTCCTCAAGTTCTCTTTTGTATGGAGAACTAGAGACTATTGTTGATTTTGTTGCTTTTCGACCTCTATTGGAATTTCGCTTCTTTGGTAATGGCACTGGTGAAATATCAGATGGCGTCACACACAAACCAGAGCTACTTGCTAACTGTTGTATTCCTGATTCTGTTGAAACGCTTTTTGAAGAGGGACTCGGTATTCCTTGTTCTGTAGAATGTTCAGCTTCGGGCTCTACTTCATCGCATGATTTTTGGTCACCATCTGGATTCCAGTTCTGCCTCTTTTTAGGATATTTTTTGGGTGGCATGACTAAAACAAAAGTAAAAATTAAATATTAGATACAAAAAAGATTGCTGGGAAAAAGATAAAAACCTGACTACAAAAATATTGAACTAAAACGAGAGAAACATAAATATGCCGACACACATACATAGGGACATTCTATATATAATGTAAATCTACATACAATCGAAAAACACTACCCCCCTTCTGGCGCAAACAGATGAATATAATTTGGAATATTCCAAATTTGCTTCATATGTAGTATTCCAAATTAGCAACATGAAGATTTACGCCATAATGCGTCGCAAAAAATAAATGCTTTAACATACCGAAAAAATATAATTATCAACTTAAAATTTAAGCCTTTACTTACCTGAGGAACCAATAAAAGTTAATTTAAAAACAAAAATGGATGCGATGATTGCCGATTTAATTTCCACTTAAAAAGTTTTAGTCACGCCACAATAAATTTTTCACATGTGTTTGCACTCTAACATCAATCAAAGTAACTAGAAAAGCAGTTGTTCACTAAACGCATGCTAAGCTAGTGGTTTATGCCATATTTAACGAGATGGCGCCACGCATTCCATCAATAATTAAGTATTCCAAATTACCAACAGTATTTCGAATTACCCTCATTTCCTCTATATAGAAAAATCTTATTTTTTCCTTCAAATTTAATCTGCCTGTATCTGGAAAGCGGAACCGTTGCGGAATCATAATTATATAAACTTCTTGTCTTAAAATCCATCAAAGATTAATTCCTTAAAGTTTCCATACTTACTTAATTAACACCCTGTATAGAGTGACTGAAATGTCTATATTTGGTTGTTTTAACGATATGGTTAAAAACAGATCACAAAAATCAATCAATATCAAGAAATTTCAGGCCCTCTACGACATAAAGTCACCACAATGGATTATGTATTATTATGTATTCCGCTCAATCTATTTTGATCTATAGTATTGCTATAGTAGCTCCATGACCTTTTAATTGTAATGGTTGTTCCACAATGACGTGCAAATATTTCAGAGTGTAATCCGTATTGTCTCATACGAGCCAACTATTCACTCTCTCAAATATTCCGGGCGATTTTAAACTAAAAGTATTAAGATTACCAGCCATCTTACAAGAAGCAGATGAACACATCAGCGAATTTGTATAGCTTTATATCGTTTATTAAACGCATCGTATGTCTCAGCTTCATCTACTGTAGAATCTAGTGAGTGGTGCAGTCAAAATGATAAAGCTACTCCTAATTATATTTTCTGGTAATTAATATTACACTTAACTCAAACTCTTAAAATTTCTTAAGTTTCTTAGAAGCGCAAATTTTCCTGAATATATTAAGGCTATAGTTTTTACTCTGCCTTTTTGCTTTGGATAGAACGCACTATGCAGATCAGTTCATTACAGAGAGATGTACAATTTTTAAGAATTTTGCAAAGGAGGATTTGTGGTACAAAAAACAAGCAATCGGTTTTCATTAGTAGCAATATACCAAGCTCATTAGTAAGAGAATGCAATAATTAAAGAAGTTGCAGGAGTTATTAGTCTAACAGAGAACCCAAAAGCTCTAAGGCGGTGGTTGATTTTTGATCCAGAAATTGCCCGATTAATTGGCGAATTTAAAGATTCTAATAATCCGGTATAAATTCATCAGAATTATTCGCCGTTGATAGCAAACAATGTTTAAATATTTTAATGATATAAGGTAATAATTAATAGTATAAAGAGTTTTTTAATGAAAGATTTGACCAGAAATCAAAAATGTCCATTATGGATACAATCCGAGAAAAAAAAACAATATTCCGCTTCAAAATAAAAACACTAAGCAAAAAACTACCTGTAAACAAAGTGAACTGAAATCAGATGAAGAAGCTTTTTTCAAATTTGAAAATTACCCATACCCTCCTCCCCTTGCCCAATTGCTAAATATGTACCATGGAACCAATTCTGATTTAATACGATGCGTAGATAAATATATAATTTGCAATCATGAGGAGGCAGAAAAAAATTTCCGTACACGCGTACAATTGTATTGAAAACGACTAAAGAAAATTATCATAAAATCTATAGATACTCGTGTATGGACTGTACAAAATAATAAATGGACGCCACTGTGGGGCACAATAAAATTAGGTCATTAAATATTTTGATCTTATTATCTATATTATTTTCATATAAAATGTTGTTCCAAGGTAAATCATGCATGTCTCGAAGAAAATTATTCACATCAAAATATTTGTAACAGCGATAGTGGATAATCTTAGGTTCAACCGGAATTTTAGATAATTTTAAAGAACAATAAACCATTCTATGATCCGAAATATCATCAGTAGATATAGTACCACATTCACTTACCAACGAGCAGTCGCTAACAAAGATTGCATCCAGCAGGGTGCTTGTATTAGCGGTAATCCTTGTAGGTTCATTTATAATTTGCTGGCAGTTATAATTTTCAAAAAGAGAAGTTAAAGGATTATCAAGATTCAATAAATTGACATTAAAATCCCCAAGACAAAAAATTTCAATAACTGTAGGATATAAATTGGAAAAAATTGTATCTAAATCTGAAACAAAATTATTAAAGTTTGTGTTTGGTGGTCTATAAAACACGGCAAAAGCAAGTCTTTGGTTTTTTATTTTTACTTTTAAGATAAGGAATTCCAATGCTTCATTTATATTAAAATTAAAGTCAATCTCTTCAACAGTTAAATTATTTTTTACATACATGATATACCAAACGATAGTTGAAGCTAGGGTCTTAATTTTTTTGTGTCTTGTGACATGTTTGTTTAATGAACGGTTATATAGATAAATATACAGGGTGTCCCATAACTTACGGCCCGTAGAGCAACTAGAGATACTTGATATCAAACTAGACCGATTGGGTCATATAAGTTTTTTCGAAATGTTACTCGTTCTAGAAATACAGGGTGTTGAAAGTGAAAGTTTATTTTCGAAAATAAGCCATAATTTCAAAACGGTTCAATGAATCGAATTAAAAGTTGACAGTATAATGTTTTGATGAGTAAGAAATAAGAATTTGTAGAAATTTTTAAGTTTCACACACACAGAGGGCGCTAGTTACATACACTGGGTTTCATAAATCTATGATTTTTTTCTTACCTGTGATATTAGGTGTGTTTGAATTAAAGTTTCTCAAAGAAAGGCAATTTCTAAGCTAAAAAGGTATACTCGCTTGATCTTAATATCTCTAACAGTTTTCGAGATATTTCCGTTTAACCATTACAAAGCATAAAAAAAAACAAAGTAAATAAATTAATATTTTAATTATCACAACGCTATAAGTTAGAAGCAATGTAACAATAACAAGAAGCCCACTCTAGTAAATGTTGAAAGTGGCCACCGTTGAGTCAGACGTTATTTAAGTTTCACACTAGAAATAAGAAGTATTTAAGATTATTGTGTATTAATACTTCATCACATGCCATATTTTTGAAAATCACTAATTGCCGAGGTTGGCTGGGCACTACCAAATCAATTGAAACAAAAATGTATGTCAAATAAATGTTAGCAAAAGTTAATAAAGAGTTTTATGTTATTTCATATACTAAGTTTATTGTTTTTGAATATGCCGCGGCATTATCAATATGGTAATAGAGAATTGAGAGATGCTCTGCGTCTATGCTCAAGAAAATTATAATGGTGCTGCTGCTGCGAGAAGATATTTAGGGTTATATCCAAACAGAATTCAACCAGATCGAAAAATATTTCAACGTATTTACACAGATTTAGGCGACAGGGGTAGCTTTTATAATAAGAATCCTGGCAGACCAAAAACTATAACTGTTGCGCAAGAAGAAGAGATTTTGGTTCGTGTTGCGGACGATCCCTCTTTGAGCACAAGACACTTGAAAGCTGCTACTATAATAAGCAAATCATCTGTGTCACGAATTATCCACACTAAAAAATTGTACCCTTACCATTTTACGCCTGTACAAAACTTACTGGAACATGATTAACCATCCAGAATGGAATTTTGTCAGTTATTATTAAATAAAAAAAATTGAAACCCGTCATTCGTAAAAACCATATTATTTACTGATGAGGCGAGGCGACGTTTACGAGACGTGGAATCTTCAACTGGAGAAATAACCATTATTATGCTCTTAAGAATCCACAACTGGTAAGAGAAAGACATTTTCAGCAAGAATTTTCATTGAATGTTTGGCGCGGTATCATTGGCAATTATTTGATAGGCCCATTTGAACTTCCACAAAGACTCACTGGTGATGCATATTTGCAGTTCTTAAAAAACAACTTATTTAATTTATTAGATGATGTACCTTTAAACATAAGACTAAATATGTGGTTTATGCAAGATGAGGCACCACCTCACTTTTCACTTGTAGTTCGAAATCACCTGAATCAACGCTTTCCACATCGGTGGATTGGTCGCGGTAGTGACTTTCCTTGGCCCCCTCGTAACCCAGATATTAACCCGCTTGATAATAATACACGCGATGAACTTTTACAAAAAATTGGGGAAGCCGCTAATGTGTTTAAAAACAAGCAAGACACTTTCCCAAAAGTGAAATGTCACTTAGTTAAAAGTTTAATAAAGTGTATTGAGGTCAACAGTGGCCACTTTCAACATTTACTAAAGTAAGCTTATTGTTATTGTTGCATTGTTTCTAATTTATTGCGTTGTGATAATTAAAAAATGAATTTAATTAATTTGTTTTTTTTATGCTTTGTGATGTTTAAACGGAAATATCTCGAAAACGGTTAGAGATATTAAGATCAAGCGAGTATACCTCTTTAGCTTAGAAATTGCCATTCTCTGAGAAACTTTAATAATTGAAGCACACCTAATATCACAGGTAAGAAAGTAAATCATAGATTTATGAAACCCAGTGTACGTAACTAGCGCCCTCTAGTGTGAAACTTAAGAATTTCTACAAATTCTTATTTCCTACTCACAAAAACAGGTATCTCTAGTTGCCATACGGCCCATAAGTTATGGGGCAAACTGTATATACAGGGTGGCGCACCCTATACGACGCGGTCGTTTAATGGAAAACGGCTGAATCCTTAAAATTTCTTTTTATTGGGTAAATGCAGGAACTTTGGGGGTACAATTTAAAATTATTTTGAAACATACCGGATGTCCCAAAAAAAAGATCCATATCAAAGTTATATTTTTTTAAATGAAACACCCTATATTTTATGACATTTTTGGATTCTAAGGATCAAACTAGGATAAGTTACTGTCATCTTCCCTATACCTAACTCTTTTAGTTTCTGAGATATTTTAGAATATGTAGAATTGCATAGTATATTTTAAAATTCAATATCTACTAGACACATTAATTTTGAAAATTCATATGAAACTCCAATTATCAGCTAAGTAAGTGAAGTTCCTAAGTTAATAAAGTTTTGGTCAAAAAGATATACAGGGGGTTCAAAAAGTAATGTTTAATTTTAATTACATAGAAAGCAGGTTAACTTCTTTATTTTAAATGGAACACCCTGTATATTATTGGGGCAAATAATGGCAAATTAAGTTGTCTTTCAAAATGTATTATGGTTTCCTATACCTAACTTAAACAGTTTTCTAGTTTTTAAACATTATTTATTTAACTAACGAATTTTTTAACATTATAACAATATTTTTGACTAATCTAAGTAGAATTCACTAATGTATAAAAAATATAAATTAAAGTAAGTGCTCAAAATGTTGCCCATTCTTTTCAATACACCATAGGACCCTCTTTTCAAAGGACAATTTAAGTTTAATTAACATCTCAGGAGTTATTGTTTGAAAGGCAGCTATTATCCGTTCTTTCATATTTTCTGGAGTTGGCGGGATATCATAAACAATATTTTTGACATATCCCCACAGAAAGAAATCCAGACAAGTTTGATCTGGTGACCTTGCCGGCCAGTTTTGTGGGCCGCCTCTCCCTATTCATTTGTTAGGAAAATGTGCATTTAGATATTGCCGCACATCTCTTTGAAAATGCGCAGGCGCCCCATCTAACTGTAGCCACATTCTCTCTCTTGTTTCTAATGGCACATTTTCCAATAGTATAGGTAAATCTTGACACAAAAATCTTTGAAATTTGATACCGTTTAAAGTGCCATCAAAAAAGTATGGACCTATTACATGTGATCCCACAATTCCACCCCAAACGTTAACTGACCATCTATGTTGGCGATCGAGAGTACGAAAAAAATTTGGATTGCAGTCGCTATAGTAGTGAAAGTTGTGTCTATTGACTAGCCCGTTGTTATGAAAAGTCGATTCATCGGAAAATAAAACATAGTCAAAGAAGTATTCCTCCTCTCCTTGACTGTCAAGAACCCATAAACAAAATTCAAGTCTTCGGTGAAAATCCATTTCGTATAGTGCTTGGTGCAGTTAAATGTGGTATGGGTAAAATTTATGTTTTTCAAATATTCCAGAGATACTTCGTCTGCTTATATTTGTTTCTTGAAAAATTTTCCGTTGGCTTATATGGGGGTTTTCAATAGCAGAGCCAATCACAAGAAATTCATTTTCTTCATTTCCCAATATGGGTTTTCGCCTGTTTGCCTTTTCGTAAGCGACACTAATAGTTCTTCGAAATATTTCTGGAAGTCTTTTAAATACGGCTCTGTTTGGATGGTCTCGCTCGGGAAACTTTTGAGCGTAAAGCCTTGATGCCAAAAAGCAGTTTTCTTCGCACTCACCAGCTACCAATATCATATCAGTTCTTTCTTGAATAGGATAAGTCTACATTGTAATAATTTAATAACACTTTATTTTCACGCACATAACAAAATAGACAATTGAATTATAAACGAATATGGCCGCTGTTTCAAAGCCACCCTGATATTTCAAAAAAAGTGTTGAATAAAAATATGAAAGTAAATTCTCATTATAAAATTTAAAAAATGGAAAAACTATTAAAGGTGGGTATCGCAAATCTTTTTAATGGATAATATAATTTAACTTAACCAATATTAATACAAAAATTCATTGTAGGTAACAACGACCCTGTCGCGCCAGCCTAATTGTGTTAAAATGTCTTAACTGATGTACTTTTAAAAATAAATTATTTAAAAACTAAAAAACTATTAAAGATAGATATAGGGAACCCCAATACATTTGGAAAGATAACTTAATTTGCCATTATTTGCCCCAATAATATACAGGGTGTCCCATTTAAAATAAAGAAACCTGATTTCTATGTAATTAAAATTAAACATTACTTTTTGAACCCCCTGTATATCTTTTTGACCAAAACTTTATTAACTTACGAACTTCATTTACTTAGCTGATAATTGGAGTTTCATATGAATTTTCAAAATTAATGTGTCTAGTAGATATTAAATTTTAAAATATACTATGCAATTCTACATATTCTAAAATATCTCAGAAACTAAAAGAGTTAGGTATAGGGAAGATGACAGTAACTTATCCTAGTTTGGTCCTTAGAATCCAAAAATGTCATAAAATATAGGGTGTTCCATTTAAAAAAATATAACTTTGATATGGATCTTTTTTTTGGGACATCCGGTATGTTTCAAAATAATTTTAAATTGTACCCCCAAAGTTCCTGCATTTACCCAGAAAAAAGAAATTTTAAGAATTCAGCCGTTTTCCATTAAACGACCGCGTCGTATAGGGTGCGCCACCCTGTATATAAAAAATGTGCCTTTATGGATACCCCCTCCACTGTTTTTTTTTTATTGTAGTGACTTAGGTACGAAACAGAAACAAGCGAAAATTACATAATTACAGAACTTAATTGCAGAATTTGGTGCTTTATCGAATGGGGCCAAACTCACGTTTCTATTTATTATGGTCTTTAAGAAAAAAAAAATACTATTACAATCCAATCACCAACATGAGAGGGGAGCCAGCATAACTTTTCAAGGTGGGTCTGTTCAAAAACCTAATGTTGATATACTCTATCCACTGGAGCAAGGATTTACTTTACTCAAAACCGAAGTATCGAGTTTTTTTTTAGCCAAAAGTCACTAGAATGGTTTTCATCCGCCCACACGTAAGTATTGTGGAAATTTCGAACAGGCAGCTTGCTTCGTGTGTAAACATAATTTGTGGCTCAAACTACGCATTTAGTGTAACGTTTTGAATGTATCACTGACACAAGTCCACAGTCTTAAGAAAATCCCTGTGAAGTAATGCCTCTTCTCTTAGAATATGGTACGGATATAACAGATAATCAACCAAAATTCGCCAAACAATTTGATGACAAATATTCAGAACTCTACCGATCTTCCTCGTACTAGTCTCAGGATGTTCGTGGATTTCCTGCAGGATCGGCAAGACGCAGAGGACTTCATATATGTATACAGTATGCCCGGCGTTTTGGTAGACAAGAGGGCTAACAGATCAAAAATATCGTTTTTCGAAGAAAAGTCATTCATTGTAAGAATCTTTGTTGCTAACAAAAATACGAATGTTGATGAAAAAAAAAAAAGGGTGTCCAAAAAGTTAAAAAACCAAATTTTTTTACAAGACTAAAGTACCCTTATTCTAAAGTAAAGAATTGTTCCACATCATCACTCCGAATTAGACTTAAAAATTAGTAAAAATATAGGAAATTGTACGGTACATCGTTTTCTGTCAATTTTACAAATCTTTAAAAACTGCTTACGCAAATATGTTAATAATGTGATGCGGATTGATAATCCCGAGGCGAAAATTAGAGAAATTAAAAAGCGCTAACTATGTTCTACTTCACCTTTTAGATGAATTTACCTGGTGAAATTGAAACATGTTGAGCGTTTATATTCAGATAATGAATTTTCGAAATTTTCAACTTTCACTTTTACACTTCCTTTTATGAAAAATTGAAAAAAATTAATGTAAAAATCAAAATTTTTAAAAAATTCGTCGGTGGTTTGGAGTTATACATATACATAACGTCCCAACATGTTAGTAAATTCATTCTGGATCTCTCTTTCAAGTCAGGCATTGCCTTTAACTTCTATTATTCATTGGGACCTATGTTGGCCAAACTTCAAATAAGAAAATGGAGTTGAGCGAAGCCCTGGAATGATTAAAAGGGGGTATGAGCGTCTTTTTGGACTAATTCTTCTTTCAGCTCAAATAAACGCTTGATTTGTCGAGGCTTCCATCGTTAGTGCCTCTCCACTATTGCTGGAGGCAACCAATCCTTAGGAAACTTGTAGGTGGAATTCGGCGGTGATTGTATATGTGAACTTGTAATTAGTGGATTGGTGGATACGTCCGTACGTTTGTAGTAATCCACTACTATTTTGTCATAAAATTCCGTCAGTGTCGGTATTTCAAAGTCTCTGTGTAGTACTCTATTGACCGTATATCTCGGAGCGTCCGCAATTATTTTTAACGCTCTATTTTGTAGCACTTGGAACTTGTTATGCGCTGTCCTGCTTATGGTGCACCATGTTGGCACTCCATAAGTCAGGACCGGCCTGACGAGGGTATTGTATAAATTAAGTTTAGTTCTTTAACTTATCTTGCCCTTTTTATTTAACAAACAGTATATAGAACGAAGCTGATTAGCAGCTTTTTTTAATCTCATTTCGGAGTTCTTTCTCCAGTTAAGTCTCTCATCAAAAACAAGTCCCAAGTACTTGACTTCCTGGACCCAGTTTATCCGAGTACCGTTAACCAAGAGCGTAGTCTCGGGTCTTCTAACTCTGCTCTTCGAAAAGAAAATGGCCTTCGTTTTGGCAGGATTCAGGCGAATCCTCCACCTCGAAAGCCACTTTTCTAATACTCGTATGTGTCTCTGCAATCTAGCCAATCTAGGTTAGTAAATATAGTTTTGAAAGATTTGCAAAATTTACAGACTACGGTATACTACATACTTACCCAAAAATTCTACAATGAAGATGAGGCGGTTTAGAGAAAACCTTACACTATCCTTAAGGAAACGATCTACGAAACTACAGGTGGTCCAAAGAAGTACTATTCAAGAAGTTTTAAACCAAAATAAGATACGTCCCTACAAACCTCATTATAACCACACATTAAAAGAGGGCGATGACGGCAAAAGGTTGGATTTTTGTTTATGAATAGGGAGTAAGATTTTAGGTGGTAATAGGGGATTCCATAAGCTTATGATGTTCTCAGATCAGTCCACGTTTTCGACGAATGGAGCTGTGGCATCGCAACATGTTCGGTATTGGACTCACGTTAATCCTATTTTCAGAATGCCACCTCGACCTCTATATAAAAAAAAAGTGAATGTTTAGTGCCATTGGATTATCTAAGTAACATCTACTTCCAACAATTTTGTTAGAAAAGTAAAGGAATGGCTTGATTTGGAATTTGGACAAAAAGGTCCAGTTTTATGGTCCCAAGAAGTCCCGACCTTACGTTGGCAGAGCTGTATTTGTGGGGAGACCTAAAAGAGTTAACTTATGCCAATCTACTGCCAAATGATACCAAATTCAATATAAAAAAATTATACAAGTTGTTGAAGCAATAACCCTAGAACCAGTGCGGAGGAGTGAAAGACGAAAAATGCGTCTTTTATGGTGGAGCACTGTTTGAATAATTATTGTTATGCCATCTGATTTTGGTCTATTTTTATTAATTATGCCTTAAAGTATAATCATGTATTAGTTTATATTTATCGTAATTTGCTAAATGTTTAAATTTATATTTCGAAGCAAATTTGAAATAAATAATTATGTATTGTTTACTCCGCTGTTAACACTGTAAACTAATAAAATGATTAAAAGTTTCTGACAATGACGTTTTGCTTGACACTGTAATAATTTATTTCTGGGTTACCTAATCAAAGGTGATAATTAAAGGTATACAAAATGAAAGGTACACCTACCAAACTCTTTGGTGAAATGCAAATTTAAAGCAAAAATATGATTGATATCCAAATGAAAACCAATATCTTAGGAGATGTGATAATTTTAAACAATTCTATTAAATAGAATTTGGTGAAAACTTTAGAATCAGGGTACTAGTATAATTTAAATTTTCAATTTTTAGTACACCCGGTATACTATATTTTTTTTTCATCGTTAATCGTATTTTTTCAGCAATAGAGAATGACTTTTCCCCAAAAATTTTTATTTTTGGTCCGTTCGCTCTCTTGTCTACCACATTGCCGGACATACTGTATATTTCTGCTATAAGTGGTGCCATCCATCCGGTATTACATTACAGAGCACAACGTGGATCTAACAGAATCCAGTGAGTGTCAGCAGCAAGTGCCACTGTAGTGTTAAAAAAAGTGGTTTTAAGGCAAGTCCTGAAACATTTCTTCATTTTCATTATCTCTAAAACGATTGTAGATATTAAATCTGTGTTGTTTTACTAGATGCGTTTCAGACTGGCATTAATATGGTTATAACTTGACATTTTCATCAAACATTTCAATTCCATACCGTAATTTTTTAGTCTGTGATGTATCCTTGGAGGAACAAACAACTAAAGTATCTGGTCCTGTCTGCAGGTGCATCGGAGGACGATTACCAGTTCTTGTGTGTATATTGCGATTAACATAGTTTAATACCTAACATTTCATTTTTCGCCAAAAAAATTAACATTTAGTTTTTTATCTACTGGTTTTCGTGTGTGATTTTGAGTTAGGTAACACCTTTTACTTTTTTCAATTCATCGTTTACTTCTAAGTATTTTCGTATGAGTTTTGTGTGTCTTATTCGGCAGAAGAATTGATAGTTCGTGCACCGTGCGAGTGTGATTCTCCTGAATTTTTGTGCTGCTTGTTTGGCGACTTTTTCCTCATCATAAAGACAGTCTCGGGTGGTGCTCCCCACTATTTCCAGTGCTGCTACACTGTTGATTGGGCTCGCGCATAGGGAGCCAGCCTTTAGGTGATTTGTAAGTAGAGTCAGATCTACCTCTTGTACGTGAGTTTGTTATTAGTTCGTTTGTCGATACGTCCGCTCGCCTGTAATAGTCCGTTATGATTTTCAAAAAGAACTAATTTATTGTCGGTATCTTAAAGTCATTGTGCAAACCCCTATTCTTGGTATACCTTGGTATATTTGCGATTATTTTCATCGCCCTATTTTTATCTGACACTTCTTTAGCTCCGCTCTGCTAATGTTGCACCATGATGGCGCACAATAAGTAAGAACCGGCCTTATGAAGACCTTGTAGAGGTTAACTTTAGTTCTGTCTACTACGCCTGTGAAGGTGGGAGTAGATAGAGCTTAATTGACGGAGAGCGAGCTTCACTGTGTTGATTAAATTCAGCCACCAGTTCATTCCTTGATCAAATATTATTACCAGGTATTTCCCCTCCTGGCACTAATTTACCTGAACACCGTTGACTCTGAGCCTAGCCTCAGGTGGTTTAGCGTAACTTCTCGATAAAAAGATAGCATTTGGCGAAATTCAAACAAATCCTCCAAGCTCAAAGTCACTTCTCGAACTAATTTATGTGGCGTTGTAAAAGAGTGACGACTAGCCATGGCTGTTTGAAAATATCAATTATTGCAGTATCATCAGTAAATAGATAGAGCTGCGCCTGTCTATTACAACACCGGGGACAGAGTGCGGCACTCCGGTCTCGATGCGCCTTGTCGCGGAAAGCGCGTTCTCTGATGATACTGCGAGACTTCTATTCTCTAAGAATCAGCCCACACCCTTGCCAATGTAGTTTGGAGCACCGAGTAATAGTAGACCGCTGTGCCGACCTAATCAAAAGCTTTTCTAACGTCAAAGAAAACCGCCCCTGTGAGCTCACTTCTATTAAAACCCTTTACTATGTTTGACTTAAGTCTCGTTGTTTACCTAACTGTGTAATTTTCAGCTCAAAAGCCGAACTGTTCGTTAGGCAAAGCATTATTATTAAAACAAAATAATTGATTCCATACAAAATAATTTTTTCCAACACCTTACCCAAACCTGATAACAATAAAATTCGTCATTCGTATGAATAAAAGCAAGTTCCATTATTGAATAAAAGCTGTTTTTCTTTTTCTGTAAAATTTCATATACAATAATATGCCTTTAAAATGAAACTTTCGATCTTAATTTGTGAACTTTGCCGTTTAGAAGCGAATTAATCGGAATTCTTCTGACGCTTGAAAGTAAACTTGCCCCCCTTGTTACTAATGAACGTCGATTACTTGGGGAGAGAAAGTTTCTTTCTTTAATTAGTGATAGACAAATCAATTAAAATGCTTAAGACGTGGTTCAAAAACTCAACTGCCATAATTAATAACAATGGCCCGCCGTAATTCTTTGTTTATGAAATGAAAAGAAATAACGGAGAAGGGTTTAATTAATTTAAATTGCGATGAAAATAAAAAGGCGTAAGAAAGGCAATATTAAATTTTGTTTTTGCGGTAAGTGAGGTTTGCTAAATCTGGATTTTTGTCGGTTTTTTATTGTTGCACAGCGTCGGGTCAGGATGTGATGGAGAACAAGATTTTTAAATGTTTAAAATTATTGTCATTATAAATGGAATGATCAATTTTTCCAGAAGAAAATTATGGAACTCGAAGATTTGGTCCTGGAATTATTATTAATTTTTCGGACAGATGGATGAGGACAGTTTAAAAAAATTTCGACACAAATGCGACCGTTTAATGATTTGTTAGGTGGTAGTTTCGTCAACTGACTGATCTGTAGATCGGGTTATTTAAAATTTCACAATATATTAAATATTAATTAAAAATCATATTGAAACATATTATCCAATAGAGGATAAATGAATCTAGAAGTAACCCGATCTACAGATCAGTCAGTGGACGAAACTACCACCTAACAAATCACAATTTACGATGCTAGACAAGGACAGAAATTTGATTGTGTCGGTTAAGAAACATAGCACAAAAATCTGAAAAAGATGTGCTTAAAAACCACCCTATTTTCCCTAAAAAACAACAATAAGCGCAAACATTTCAAAAAAATTATTTACAATCTTGCCACAGTATATTGAACGTAACAACCCCAGGTCCATTAATTAGCAGAGAAATTTCATAATAATAATAAAAATAATAATAATAATAATAATGTCTCTATTTCTGTACTAAATACATAGTATAAGAAAGGGCGAAGTCCAGATGTAGATGCCACCTGCGTGGAATTTACCCTGATCAACTTAACCTAAGTAATTATTACAATAATAGCTGATTTAATATGACGACTAATAAATAAACCATAAATATACCTAGTTTTGTTAATAATATATATAAACAGTGCTTTGCAAATAAGAGAGGAATAAGAAAAGGAAATAAAAGGCCTAACACGTTTTTGTTTATAAGTTAGCTTGTCTAGAAGAGAGATGTTTCAGAATATTTTGTTTAAAAGTAGCTGGTGTGAGAGTCTTGAAGAAGTCGGGAAGAGAGTTGTATAATCTAGCCGCGTTAAATGTAAAACAGCGTTCAAACATGGAGGACTTGTGCAGTGGCGGAGTTATCATACCCCGAAATCGTATACTTATGTTATGTAAATGAGACCTGAAGATAATTTTTTTGTAAAGGTATTGGGGACTTTTATGGTACAATATTTTGTGATAGAAACAAGCCTCGTGTAACCTCCTCCTACTCTCCATATTCATCCATTTTGCCGCATTAGTTTGTGAGATATTCTATCGCGCTTACGAATTCCATATATGAGCCGTAAGCACGAATTCTAAACTTTTTGAATTATTTTTTTCTGAATAGTGGTCAAGCAGTTTCCATACACAACATCTCCATGATTAAATATGGGAAGGACGAGGGAGTCGCACAGTAGAATTTTCAGGTTAGTTGACAGCTCGTGTCGATAACTGTAAAGAAATTTTAATCTAATATAAGCCCTTTGAATACAATGGGATACATGCCGATCAAATCGTAATGGACCATCGAGGGTGACACCCAAGTTTTTGACATTGTCCTTAATTGGTAAAACTGAGTTTACGATTTTTTATGTTTCTAAAGTTTTTCACGCTGTCCACATCATTTTTTCTCCCAAATATCATTATACAGCATTTCTTTGGATTAACATATAGCGAGTGTTTTAAAGAAAGCGATTGAAGACTCTGGAGGTCAGCGTTAATAGCTTTCCAACCAGAATCAAACTCGTCTCTCTTAAAGCAGAAGTATACCTGGGTGCCGTCAGCGTAATAGTGAGACTTACATTTTTTTATGACGTTTGGGAGGAAAGAGGAGTATACAGCATACAGCAGTGGACTGATAATAGATCCCTGGGGTACACCGGTAGTGTTGGGGAAACGATCATCCAAATGTATTAAAAATAATATAAATGCAACAAATGTTTTAGAGTCAATACTACTGTTAATTATCAGATTTCAATATTATTGCAATAAAGGAGCAAAATGTATCAATGTTTGCGGAACGAATAGTGTTATCGCCGGGATAAACATAAAACTTGCAAGTATCATCTTTTAAAATACATAAATAAGCGACTAGTCGACCGTTATTCCAGGAAAAGCAATGTTCTAGATTTAGATGTTAAGGTGACACAGCATGGTAGATTTTGTTGATTACCGTCCAATTGGTTAAAAGAAAACATGGCGGTTGTGTAGCCTATCAGAGTGCATTGTTGGTTGGTCGTCGTGACAGCGGGGGCGTAACCTTGCTATCAGATGGTATAGTTTTCCATTTTGTATACTACTACACTTTTGGCTTAGATAAAGCAAGGTTGAATGTCAACAAACCCACGTGGTTTCTTTCCGTCGGATTGAAACAAAAATAGCATTGCCTAAAAAAATGCACCCAGCAAATGTACTAAACAAGTGTAGTGACTAGTTATGTGTAAAATCAGTAGTGAATGTTTATGTTATAGTAGGTTATTGTAAAATCATGCACTAAAGAAGTTTTGTGTGATTTGGAGAAATAAACGCCAAATTACCACAGTGGAAAGCTCGTTTAATTCCTTCACTCAGTAAATAAAAGAATCAGTGAAATTAACCTACAATCGAGGAACATAAAAGCCTCATGAACTGTTGGCGCAAGTTAAATAACAGCACGTGGCTTGCTTAACAGGTGGTAATGAGTAATTCGTTAGATATTTTGTCCTCCAGTTTGACATACTGCTTTCGACCGTCAAAGAAACACTTAAAGAAATTAATAGCGTGATAACTGAGACCAATGTAATGAAGAATAGCTAACAGCAAACGGTGGTCAAAAGTATCAAATGTTTTGGAAAAGTCTAGTAGCACCAAAACCGTTATCTCTCCATAATTAGAAGCTCGAAAAATATCGTTAAACACCGTAGCCAAAGCAGTAGAACAGCCGTGATTTTTTCTAAAACCAGACTGAGTTTTAGGCAAAATACGGTTTCTTTCCATATGCTCCATAAGTTGATTTTCAAGCATTTTTGAGAGGCAGAGTTGGAAATACAAGTGTTTATGACGTGAGACAAGAATGGTAAAATGTGCGGGCAGCAAAGGTCAATCAAATCTATATTAAGGCCATCATGTCATTTAGCTTTGGATTTTATTTTAGAAATTATTTTCCATATCTGTACTTCTGATACACTTTTGAATTTAAAACCGTGATTTATATTACATTTTACATTATTATGTTAAAAATTAAAAAGTTCATCATTGTTTGTTTTAAGAGGGGGTATGGATGTCCTAAAGAAATTATTTATTGAATTAGGATCTTTTAAGTGTTCAGTGATATCTACTTTACTCTTATTCACACCCACCCTATATTTTTTTAAATCAGGCCATATATTTTGGGATAGTTGAAACCTTGTGTCAAAAAATGCTTTTTTTTTCTCTACAAATAGTTGGAGTAGTTAAATGACGAACTGATTTATAGTATTCCCAATGTACTAAATTTTTTAAATTTTTAAACTTACTTAGTGCTTGATTTCTAAGCATAATTAAATTCTTAACATTATCAGTAATCCACGGGTAGTTGTCTTTAGTAAACCTAGCTTGTCTTATCGGAGCATGAAAGTCTAGTAAAGCGATAATGTTGTTACTGATAAATTCCACCTTACTATTATCATTATTGAGGTCAAAAATATTTCTCCAGGAAATTGATTGAAGATCTGAGAGAAACTGTGAGAGGTTAATGTTTTTAATATCTTTGTATTCCTTGAAAGTCACTATATTTATCTTGTTAGGCAAAGTAACTTCACAAACAATACATTCGTGATCTGACATTGCCGGACCGAGCAAAGTGTCACAGTGTTTTACTTAATCGGAATTAGAGATTAAATAGAGATCAATCAATGAGGCAGAAGTAGAAGAGATTATAGTAGGACTATAAATTAATTAAGTCAAATCTACAGACTCTAGTAGAGAATTGAGTTGTGTTACATCAGAGGAGAGAATATCCAAAACGTTTATATTGAAGTCTTCTGTACATAACATTTCATTACTGAGTGGCACCAGTGAAGCCAGTGTACTTTCAAAATTAGAAAAAAAAAATCGAAAGCTTTAGATGAAGGTGACCTGTATACGCATCCAAAAATCAAAGTAAAGGTGTTTATCGTAATTTTAATCCAGATTTGCTCATAACTGTCATTTTTTGTAAATTCATTATCTAATATAGAGAATTTAAGATTTTTTGTCCTGTCTCACAAATCAGTATCCTAGAATTTCGACGTCCATAGATTTATTTTTTTGTTAACCATGTCTCGGTAACACCGACCACATCAAAACCCTCACCAAGCACAAATTCCTTAAAAATTGCAAACTCGACGATAACGACCTAATGTTTATTTGAGCAGTCTTGAAGGTTTGATTCTTCATGATTTTAATAAAAGGCAGATAATTTATTTTAGTTTAGATGAAAAAACAATAAAGAAAAAACATAAACCAAACCAAACAAACATGTATCTCTTCAGTTTCCCTTTATTGCAATAACCCTTCTAACTAATTTTAGACTAATATTAGGAAGAGAACAATAATTACAATACCTTGTTCCTTTCCCTTATCAATAGAATTTATTTTATGTCTTTGATGAAGGTTTTTTTATTATTGTTTAATACATAAACATAACCGCGCACTGTCCAGGCGTTGGTTTTAAAAATTTCACGTGCTTTTAGAAATAGATCATAATTAGTAGTGGTTAACACTTCACATATTATAACCGAACTATTTTTAAGTGTCTTTTTAACGTAGAATATTTCATATCGTTTCCACTGCGTGGTAAACTCCAAGATGACCGGCCGAACTGAATGTTTATTATTTTTAGGATTCTTGTTTGGTCCGTTTTTTTTTAATTAATGCGATAAAAGGAATTGATTTCGTGTTTAGATATATTAACACCAATTTTATTAGCGATGACATCACCAATGGTACTTAATAGAGTTTCTGGGTATTTTTCATCAATGCCGCGAAAAATTAGTTTTTTCTTATTAGATTCCTTTCGGATTCTTTCAATATCTTCTTGGGTTTTTTCTAAATCTCCCTGAAGTTGTTCTATTCCAGTCTTCAGCGCATTAAATTCCTTTTTGATCTTTGTTTCAAAGTTTTTTAGATCATTTTCGAAGTTGCCAGATCTTTTGGGGGTTGTCCGGTTTTTGAAGAAAGTACTCGTCTCGCAATTTTTCTAGACCTTCTTTTAATTTGTTCTCCATTTCAGCCATCTTGGATGACAGTGGTTATTGTTGTTTTGGTTCAGTTTCGCTTGCTCCTCGTCTGGGCCTCATTATGACTTTCTCGGGTGCTTTTTTGACACTATTTATGTATTTGGACACATACACAAACACCAAAAACAGACTTGAACATAAAATACACATTTTAAGATTTTAAAGCAGTAAAAATTTCAGGGAGTCGCAAGCCTTGCGTGCGCACTCGTAAAGCGCCATCTAAAATTTAAATATTTATTTTAAATTATATTATTTGCATAAAACTTAATACAGATTTTAAAAGCAATTAAAATAGTCGAAAAGTTTAACTTTAACCATCTTAAGGGCGGAAAAGGGTCGTCCAGGCCAAATTCCGAGAAGTTAGACAAGAACTCATGGACCAACCGCGCGCCAGGCGACGCTATTTTTCTCAAGGGGGACTGAATATAAAAAAGCCAGCGCCACGCAGGTCAGGGTATTCGAAATTTTTCACTTGACAGTTGACAGAGCTAGGTAGTTACGCTGCTAGAAACTAAAATAATAGTACCTTCGCCAATTTAACCGTGCGGCCAAAAGGACCGAAGGTAGTGTACGGGAAGTGGTTGTCAGCAATAGCCAGTATCGAGAATCCAGCGAATATAACTGTAATCATAATAATCAACTATCTTTAAGCAAGCAAATTAAATCTTTCGCTTGGGAAAGTTACATAATATAACGAATTGAAATTCTGTTGAAGCGGTGGGAACGATTACTAATTCTTTGGATAACTCTGGAATTTGAAGTGACAATAACTTTTGCCGATTTAACCGTATGGTCGAGAGAACCGAAGTTAATGAACGGGAAGTGGTTGTCAGCAATATGCAGTATCGGAAAATCCAGCGATTATAATTGTTACAAAGATAATCAACAATTCTTAAGGGAGAAGGTTAAGACAGACGAATTTGCTTACAATTTGAAGAAGTACCGTAATCATAAAATTGAAAACTAGGGCGAAAAGCAAAGCGTTGATTGGAGAACGACGAATAAATTATTTATCAATATGTAAATAGCGGGAGAATATTTGGTATAATGATATCAGAAGAGCATTAATCTATGATCAGTGTTAACAGGAGTGTGAAGGGTTATTCTCAGTAAAGGACGCTCATTGTTTGCTAAGTAATTCTAGGTATCTCGTATAATGTAACGTAGTTCGGACGTTTAAGTAATGGAAATAACAACTCCTATCTTTTCGTACACTATTATGTCTTATATGGGGAAATGTCAAACGGCCAAGGGCCACAGGTATTTTTCTGATTTCCAAGTTATGTAGTATCATCGTTGATTGGCTTTTGGTGAGAGCAGAAGTCTAATTTACGTGATAAAAGAGCCAAAGTACTTCTCCCAGGCAGGTGATGGCACGAGAAACAAAAAAGTCACATTACTTGTGTGCAGACAGGTGGTAATGGCAGTGGATAAACAATAGAGAGAGACAGACAGGTTTCAGGTTAAAATATTGGTCTTTGTATTAATTTAAAAGTTAGGATTAAATAAAAGAAAAGAAAAGGAAATATCTGTGGGATGTTCAATGAATAAAGAAATCACCTAAGTACTTTTAATAAAGGAGTTTACGGAACTCTTTGTTTGATTTCACTATATGGGCATAAAGAGAAAAAACTATTAATTGTTAAGGAAACATATAAGTCTAAAGAGTTCTCAAGGAGCGACATACAACTTCATCGTTGTACCAAACTTAAAAAAAAGCAAAAGAACTGGCAAACATACACAACGTAATGTATAAAGTTATATTCAAATTCAAATTCAAATTCAAACCAAATTTATTTATCAATTTAACAATCAATTAATACATGAAATAATGTTAGTTTTCAGAGATAAAATGGACTATACAGCGATTATATAAAACCGGTATCACATGGCACAGATATACTGGGCCTGTGTAGTATAGCCCCAATTTAATTAGATACTAGCGCTAATATCTGTATAAATTGTTGAGGCAACGACCGACCCAGGCGCAAGAGAGAGGGAGAGAAAAAGGAGAAGAAGAAAAAAAGGAATTGACATACAAGGCTTAAACACGATACAAAAATCTTAAAAAATGCAAGCAGTTTTCCGTGCTTAGGTGTCTATTTAATATAAACGATTAACACACTTAAAGCCCAAACAAAACAACGCTAAACTTCAGCTCGTTGCATATCCAAAAGATATCGTTTGACGAAATTATTAAATTTGGTAATTGAGAATTCCCTGACATGGTCAGGTAGTTTATTCCACATTTGAACTGCTATAAAACCGAATGACTTTTGAAAATTAGATGTACGATGCTGCGGCAGTCCATAGTTATTTATATTTCTTGTATGATGCGGATGTGTATAAGATTGAAAGTTTGCACTTAAATACTGAGGTTCTTCATTTTTTAATACTCTATACACAAAAGAGTACATATGATATCTTCTGCGATTCTTCATGTATAAGATAGAGTTATTATTTAGACAAGGAGTTATATGATTTCTAAGGGGAATATTAAATGAATATCGCATGCAAGAATTTTGTATTTTTTGAACGGAGTAAGCAAACCGAGCCGTCAGTGAATTACCATATACTACATCTCCATAGTCAAATAAAGATAAAACAAGCGTGTTGCATAAATAGTACTTACTTTTAGCAGGTAAAATATTTTTCAGGTAATACAGTTTTTTTAAACGCATATAAGCTATTTTAAGGTTAGATGCCTGTTACTATGGGCTCCGTGCTGGTGTATGGATCTTTATAGAACCAAAGAGTAGCATAACCAATAAGAGGCGAAAGTGGCCGCTCCGGCCTGTTCTAATTTTTTATGCGCATGTACAAGGTAAGGATTATTCCCAGCTAATTTCACAGCATTCGCAATCTGTCAAATCGTTTGTTTACTTCTAAAAAACAAGACCAACCTTTATTTTTCTTTAGTTTAAAGTGGAAAAGTGATTAGTTTCTCTTGGTTTTTTACAATTCAGAAGGGATTTCTTTTGATATTAATGTCGGGAGTAAAGAAGCAGAAGGGTGGCATATCGTGTGCTTACCCCGAACGCCTTTCTAAAACCGGCTAAGGAATATCATTTTTTAGATTTGCTAAGGATATCACAGGTATGTACCTATATTATAAACAAATATTGTGCTTTTGGAAACATAACATGTATGTTAATTTATTAGGTATTTACAGCCACGGTGATTGTAAATAAAGTTATTCTAAAAACGAAATAAGCAGAAACAGAATTCATTATTAACTAATAGGTAATAGAAAGATGTTGAATAGCTTTTAAAAGTCAATTTTGTAGTAAGGCTGGGTTTATGTTATATTAGCTACAGTTTCCTGCAATTTAGTAGCAAAACTTTTGGCTGGTTTTAAACTAAACCTAGGTTTTAGAAAATAAAATAGTATGTACGTACCCCGGTACCTACTTTTTTATTTAAAGCCTTGTCTTATATGGCTAACTGTAAATCAAATAAAAGGTTGTTCTCATTTGTACCCAAAATAAGCCACCTGGTAGCTTAGAATTGTCTTTCTTTAAACTTTTTAATAAGGGGCAGTGTTATACGAAGCACGAAAGCTAACAAATTAAATACATTCTTTAAAATCTAATTAAGTATGTATTTTTAGAAGTAAAGACTGGCTTGTCACTCGTAAGAGAAAAGAATTGCTGTATAAGGATGTCTTGGATATACATAATATTAACTACAGGGTTTGTGAGAAAAATTTTAATGAGAAGTGCATGACTAAAGGTGAAACATGTAAGACTTTAATTGCACAAGCTTTGCCCACAATGTTTTCTCAGTACAAAGCTATTGAAGCTTATCAGTGGAACACTCCATCAAGAATTATTGAACTTTCAGGTTATTTTTTATTTAATCTTTATATCTGGGTATTTACAAATGCATTAGATTGATGGAAAAATGGTTGCCAAGATCCCTTGGTATATAAGACATCGGTCAATTCAGATAAAATAATATTTTAAATTATTACATTTGACTGCAATTTTAAGGTTTTTTTTAACTATATTCTAGGTTCCTCATCAGTAAAAGCTTTTTGCCTGGAGACAAGTATAGTTTATCCAAGTTAACCATTGAGTGATGTTGCAAGTGAGTATTATTATATAATATAAAATAATGAATAGGTAGCATTTATTAAAGAAGACTTTACCAGTACAATACAAAGAAAGAGAATTAAATATAAAATTAACAAAGTGGCAAACGTTGATTCACTGATGAATACAATCAAGTCGAGATGCAAAATGTAGTGATGCTTGTCATTTTAAAAACATCCAAGACTTTATGTACAAATTAGAATTCTTTATAGGCGGGATCGGGTGATATGTGTATACTGGGTAGTGTACCGCCAGACTGGACATAAGAAATCCCATGTAAATTTGGCTACCCTCAAATATTAGCTCCCCTATAAATTTTACATCAAAATTGTGTTAGACTTTTTTGAAGGTCCTTGTATAATGGACACGCACACCAAATTTTATTATTTTCTATAAGTCAAATAACAGTTAAAAATTAAATACGGCTCTGATACATACCTCAATGAAACCACCAGTAATAATTTTATTATGATAATGTCAAATGATACTAAAGTTTTTTATTAGTTTAGTAACTTGTTTTACAGTATTCAAGAACAAATAATGATTGTACTAATTTAATGTAGGCAATTACTCAAAATGAAATAAATAAAGAACTTTGAATTAGCTTATTAGAAAATTATGAATCTTGGTTGACAAGTCCATGATACAAGGACCTTCAAAAAAGTCTAATACAATTTTGATGTAAAATTATCAGGGGAGCCAATATTTCAGGGTAGCGAAATTTACATGGGATTTCCTATGCCCAGTCTGGCGGTGCACCACCCGGTATATAATCGTCCTCACTAAAATTTAAAATAATTTTGAATCATAAAAGTCATGACCCTGTAAATTTGGTTTTAAATGAAATTTAAAAATTTTTACTTTTGCTGCAGGCACATCCTGCCTTGACAGTGGGTCACCCTGTAAAACTGTTTTCTTTTTAATTTTAGGCTTATCTATGACCCCACAAGTACAACTGCCAAGTTGAAGTAAATATTTAGAAGAGCTGACCTTAGAAATTGGAGGTAAGTTTTGGGTTAAAGTCATAACAATGTCGCTAATTAATCATATTTCCCAACATACTAACACACTATTTAATGTCATAGACAGGTTGTTAAAAAAATTTGAAAGACATGGAAGTATTTTTTTATTAGGTAGTGGTCTAATAACTTATAGGATTTATTTTTTAGATTCAGTTTGATACGAGAACAAAAGGATCGGGGCAGTACATCATCTCCTCTATTATCCCTGTCAACAAGTACTCAAACATAAATTCTTTTGAGTTCTGAAATTCCAAGAAAAGAAAAAGTAAGGGAGCAAGTAAATTCACTAAGAATCCTAACAAAATCATACTTGAAATGAATCTTATTTATGTTAAGTAAAGAACCTGGTTATCTGTATATTATTTATTGTAATAACCTTTACTAAAATCTATTTTAACAGATTTTGAACAGTAAATGTATAATAAATTATTAATATTATAATGCACTATGTGTATGTATTTTTTTTAAATAAAAATTGCATCTTTAGGATTACAATAAAATAAAATATACTTTTTAAGAGTTTTGTGTTATTTCTCTTATAACTTTATTGGACATTGAACTACTAAGATCCGATTTATGAATGTTCGGTTTATGTTAGCCATAAGATATAACTTCTAAGGATACCATCGTTGGCTGTAATCACTGTCAGCACATTGTTATAATGGGGCTAATACCCAAATTGTCAATGTCCAACTAGTGACAATAGCTCAGAAGTGACTGTAGTAGAGCAAAATACAAAGTACCCATGCATATATCTTATAGGTATATTAGAAATTCTTTTAACCCACTGGTCTAAGTTATCAATGTCCTGGTAGTGATACCAGCCACATAACTTCATGATGAGAATTTTTCCAACAATGGTGTTCTTACAAGTTATTTTGTAATTAGAGATACACGGGCATTGATAATTTGGACCTTACAAGCGAAATACACCATTCATAATTTTTATACTTATGTATCATTTGCTACAATATAAAAATTATCAGTAAAGTTTCTGTCTAGAGTGAAACGACGGAGATTGCTATTTAACACATACATTTATTATAAATCAGAATTTTAATTAATGCTTCACTTGATAATATCTTTCTGGTGCACCGCACTATCAAGTTCGGCAGCATAAAATGTTCAATTATAAAATTACCAAAACAGTGTAAGCATTTTTCCCCGTGTACAGTGTACACAGCACAAAAGAAGAAGAATATGATATTTTTTACTGTGTTTTAAGTTTATCAAGGTCATAGAATTTGGGTACATGAAACTTCAAAGGAACCGACAATACTTTCGTCTCTTATTGGTTATGCTACTCTTTGATAGAACCTCACCGGCTCGCTCGGTGGTACGCTCGATTACTATGGGATGTCGCCGTTGTGCTTCATTCCTATATTGTTTTTTATTTTAAGTCTATTCCTTATATGTGCCTCAAATGTAAGGCCTTCGTCAAAATAAACTCCTAAGTTTTTTGCCTCTTTAACTACAGGAATTGAGGTATTAGAAATAGTTACTTTAAATTTATTAAAAACAAATGAAAGGGTACTCTTGTTGCTAGTAAAAAATATCGTACCAGATTTACCAGCATTAAGCTTTAAGTTATGGTTACGTGCATATGAATTAATATTTTCCAAATCAATATTAAAATGAACTTGAGCAACTTGCAAGTTTTCGATTGAAAAGGCTAGGTACACCTGGGAATCATCAGCATATTGTTGGAGTTTTGTAGATTTCAAAACATAAGACATATCCGCGACACACAAAGAAAATAACAAGGGTCCCAGAATAGAACCCTGTGGTATCTCGGTAGTCATTGGTATATAGCTTGACTTTTGAGATTTGCCTTCATATGTAAGAAGAACACAGTGGGCCCTATCAGCCAGATATGACTCAAAAAATTTAATTGCATTCTGTGACAGCCCGAAATAGTGAAGTTTAGCTAACAACATTTTGTGGTTTAAAGTATCAAAGGATTTACTAAAGTCTAACAACCCTAGACAAGTAATCTGCTTGTTTTCTATGTTTAACCGTATTTCATTAAGAAGATGCACAAGGCTGGTTGTGGTACTAAAATTTTTACGGAAGCCGGATTGACAGTCTGGAATAATTTTAAATCGATTAGCAAACGAACAGACCTGTTGATAAATATGTTTTTCTATAATTTTAGATACCACTGGTAATATACTAATAAGTCTTAAGTCTTTAAGTTCCCTGGGCTTTTAGAGATTTTACCTAGTGGTTTTATGATAGCCATTTTCCACACTGCGGGAAAAAAGTTATTTAAAATACAGCTATTAATTATATTTAATACCGGTTTCATGCAGAAAGGGAAACATAATTTTAAATCCTTTATTGATAAAGAATCTTCACCAACTGCATTAGTGTTTATTATTTGTAATATTTTTTGCACTTCCATTTCATTAATGAGTTCAATATTAAGTTCCGAGGTTATATTTTCCTGCCTATTTGACTTGTAAAACTTGACTCTTTCCTCTGAGGTAGCATCTATTATATTATTGCAGCTTGCGAAGTAATCATTAAGAACCTTTACATCAGCAAATTTATCGGGCATATTGAAATCTTTATCGCGAGTTAAATGTAATTTGTTAGCCTGATTCCAAAAATCCTTGCCATTCTTTTGAGACATTATATTAAAATATGTTATTTTTTCCCTAATAATAGCATGCTTTGTATAGTTTCGAATTTCCCTGTAATACTGCAGACGTCCCTCAGTTTTTTGTTTCAAATAGTTGCGATGTGCCTTATCCCATAATTTCATTAAACACTTTATATTATTGGTAATCCACGGGGTAAATGGCCTTTCCTTAATAATTCTTTGCTTGAGAGGTGCAAGCTTATTTAATAAGAATAGGATATTGTTATTAAATATTTTTAATTTTTTGGTAATATTTTGAGTGTAATAAATTCGATCCCACCGCATCTGCTGCGCATCACTTTCAAAATCCGTAAATTGTATAATATTATAATCCCTGTATTGAATAATTTTATTAGTACTTAACTTTTTAGGCAAATTAAAAACTGAGTAAACTAAATTATGATCTGATACCGTCTCAGATATATTTACTGAACCATTACTTCTTACATCGAAACTATTGTTTGTTATTATGACATCAATAAGGCTAGTACTATTAGTTGACATATTTATACGTATTGGATCCTTAATTAACTGATCGAGATTAAAAGTGTCGAGTAGTGTTTGAAGCCTGGCTCTAGGAGTAAAATCTTTTAAAAAATCAATGTTTACATCTCCAATGAATATTACATAATCATAAAATGGTGCGGTGAGACCAAAAATATTTTTAACCAGTCCTTAAAGCTGTTTTGAGAGGGAGGTCGATAAATATTGGTGAGAAGTATATTCTTATTATTAATACAAAATCTCACACTTATATATTCAGAATCAGAGGAAGCAATGTCAAATTCAACAAATTTAAGCTTATACGTTTTACCAATATAAAGACCAATACCACCACCCCTAGCGGGCCTATCCTTTCTTACAAAGTTATAGCCAGGAATCTTAAAATTACTGTTATTATTATCAGACGTTAACCACGTTTCAGACAGACCTAATAATATGTTGAAATTATAATCCATTACATAATTAACAAATTCATCAAATCCAGTGTTAATAGAGCGTATATTAAGATGCGCAACTGCAAAATTGTTTCTGGGTTTAGATTTTTCACTACAAGGACCATTTTGATGGGGAACCGCTTGCATGTTTCCACGATCATCCGCCATCCCTCCACCATCCGAATCCCCCATCCCCCGCCCCCGCGTCTGTCAACACCTCGCAATTATCCAAAAAGTTTCAACTTAATTTCTAATAACATCTTGGTAGTAAAATAAATTGTAGAAATAATGCGAAATATTTTAGCGTACATTAATTTTTGCATTACACTATGGACATGTAGCAACACATCGATCCAATTCTTTAAATGATAATTCATAAAATATCCAAATGATATATCTAAGCAAACCACTGTGAAAAGTATTAACCTAGTGATAGAAATATATAAAGATTTTTATTTTACTAGATAAACACAGGCTTGTCCCAGATTAATTAAAAAATACAAGATTAAATACTTTTGTTCACTCTGTAGGTAAGCAGTTGTCCCAATGGTACCTGTGTAGTTGTTTTTGGTGTAATTAACTAACGCTAGGCAAACATGGAAAAATTAGTTTTCCCATTCACTTTCACTAATTGATCTGTGCGACACGATTTCGTTTAATTTGCTGTGCGAATTTACCGCCACTTTAGCCCCATCACTATCGATAACAAGCACCCTGCCTCTAGATGTCCAACACGAGTTTTTAAAGTATTTTTTCGTTTCATTAAACAATTTAAGAGTATCGGACGTGAGCACTTCGGTAAACAACATCTTAGAATCTTTTAACTTACGTTTATTATAAAATATTTTATCCCGCAGCCATCGCTGACAAAACGAGACTACTACGGGTCTCGGTTTTTTTGCATCTGATTTTTTTAGTCCCAACCGATAGCAAAAATTTAAATCGTTCTTCCAAATTTCAATATTAATTTTGGTTGTTATTAAAGTAATAACACTCTCATAAATATCGTTTTGACTTTCTCCCATACCGTGAACCAAGATCATGTTTTGGTTGGCAGCCATTGCTTGCCCTGAAATGTCAGTTTTCAGCTGAGCTAAATCATTTTTAATATCCCGTAAACTTTATGACATTGCCTAACGATCACAGTCCGAGAGCCCGAAATTAACAGGTGATGAACATACCGAAGAGTAGGACAATATTCTACCAAAGAGTGGGAAATATATACAAGAGACAATTAAACATGCATCCAGAGCTTACCACATCGCATATCAGACGGTATTAGAGTACGAGGAGGTAATACGCCATATTAGTGTTTGTTGTTTGTTTATTTAATTCGATAACTTAAAAAGAGTTTATTTATTTTTCATACAATTGGTTGTTTAGTTACGTAGATAATAGAATATCTACAATTTTTGCTTTTTATAAATGCATATAGTTATAGTATAATATATGTATATTAAATATATTAATGTGAATCAGAAACACTGACGTACACATAGTGTGATGGTCAGGAAGATGGTGCTCATATTTATAAGTCTAATAAGATACAATGCTCATAAGTCAGGTAACTGTTTCCAAAATTATTAAGAAGTATAATATGGCATCATTTTTTTAAGGGAAAAATGCTCTAAGCTGTGCTGTTTTGTTGGTCCCGTAACATGTACCACCTTGAACCCATAGTTCTATAACTTATAATAATAATGGATGGAGATTTACCTTGATATAACAAATACTGTAATGCACTGTACAAGGGCTAATCGTCCATCACAACATACTTTTTTGCGTTTCGTAAAGTAGACCGTAGGGAACCCAAATAGAGAAATAATATTGTGCCACTGAGTTTTTTCACAGGGTGTCGGAAATTTTTTTTTTCGAAACAATACTTTATTATAATCAAAATTTAAATTACATACATATGCTTACATTTTAAACCCTTTAAGACAGTGTCTTGGACACTGGTATCAAGGATAGTACTAATAACAAAAGCAACAGTGAAAATGCAAAAGAAAAAAAAAATACAGTCTAGTCAATCATATTATACATTGTTTCTACCATCTACTAATAATTTACAAATCATGTTTTTATTAATTCAAATTAATTCAATTCAAAGGACCCAACCCAACCTAACTTAAATGTTGTTTTAGTAACTTTTTAAACGATATCGTTTTACCAACCGACCTGATGTTTTGGGGTAGTCTATAATATTCCTTGGACGCCTGATATATAGGGTTATATAACCCTTTATTTGTTCTTATATTATCTTGGTAAATATTAGAATGTGTTCTTGTACAATAATCGTGAACATTCTCAGAGAATATAATATTAGAGTTAGATTTTTGTTCACTATTTACAACCTTAAACATAAATTTTCCCTGCTCCAATTGCATTAAGTTTTTTAGCTTAAAAATACATAGCTCTCTATACACATCATCTGTGTGTGCTAGGCGCTCATAACCGAACAAGATCTTTAAAACTTTATTCCGTAGTATTTGCATTGTATTAAAGTCAGTCTTACTACAATTTCCCCAAACTGGGATTAAGTACCTAATGTGAGATAAAAAGTTAGCGTTATATATATCCATTCTACTTTTGTAAGACAAATAGTTCCGACATCTGTACACAGCGCCGACCATTGGAGCAATTTTATTTGTCACATGACATATATGCTCTTTCCAATTAAGATTTTCGTCCAGGATTAAGCCAAGGTATTTTATACTAGAAACTCTCTCTAAATAATTATTATTTAGTTTAATTCGTGGTTCTCGAACGACCTTATTCTTTTGTTTAAATAAAATAAATTTTGTTTTTGTAACATTAATTTTAAGTTTGTTGTTCAATAACCAGTTATTATATAATTCAAGATCTTCATTTACACATCGCTCTAGGTTAGTTTCGTTTTCGTCTGTGTATAGCAGTACTGTATCATCAGCAAAGGTGTAGTATCGGGCACTTAAACTTGCACATCTAAGACTTAGCACATGTAGGGAGTACAGCAGAGGTCCAAGTACTGAACCCTGCGGCACTCCACACTCATTTGTCTCCATTCCACTTCAACACCCATCCAATTTTACATATTGCTGCCTATTGGTCAGATAGGATTTAATTAAAGTAAATATTGTTCCCCTAAAACCCATATTTTTTAACTTTTTTAGTAAAAGATCTATGCTGACAACATCGAACGCCTTTTTGAGGTCAACGAAAACAGCCACCACTATTTTTTTTTATCCAATTCAGTTGATATTCTATTTACAAGATCCATAGTTGCACTTAAAGTATTACTATTTTTAATAAAACCATATTGGTACTCATCTACGCTAATATACTTATCTATAAAACCTAACATACGTTTTTTTAATATTTTTTCTATAATTTTAGAAAAAGCGCTTATAACACTAATAGGTCGATAATTATCCATTTCCTCCTTGGAACCTGACTTAAAAATGGGACTTACATTACTAATCTTAAGGTCATCCGGAAAAATACCGGAAGTGAGAACATCATTCGTCAATCTTGTAAGAATACCAATCAAATCATCCCCCAAATTACATAAGTCATAGACGGTCACTTGATCATGACCTGGTGCAGAGTTACGTTTTAAATCGCAAATAACATTTCTCACCTCTAGTTCGGATGTTAACCTCACATATAAACCATTTTGACAATGGACTTCCTCAAAGTTTTGAATATTTGGCGCCAAAGTCTGGATATCAAAGTCAATATCCCTAACTTTTACCCACACTAGCAAAATGATTATTTAATGCACTGGCAATCTCCAGAGGGTCCTTAATTAAAATATTATTTGAATTTATTGCACCAATACTAGTTTTATTGTTTTTATTTTTTACTAGTTCATTAATTACCTTCCACTGCTTTCTTGTGTCGATACCGACCTCATTTCATCTGTTTCTGAAATGTTGGTCTTTTAATGATTTTACTTTATTATTAACACTATTACGAAGTCTTCGGAACTCACTAATCAGATTACCATTGTTATTGTTTTGCATTTTTTTGTACACTCGGTCACGTTCCTTCATAAGTTCAAGGAGTTCCCTTGTGATCCATGTATTGTTTCTTCGACATTTTACAACCCTTTCATATTCGGCTTCCCACTTACATATTTTTGTAATATTTACAAGTTCTTTGAATGTGCCAATATTTTTGTTGTTCGTTTTTTGTTGGAATGACCTCTTAAATTTGTTATGATTTATAGTTTTAAATCTATGGGCCACTCTAGGCTGGTGCACCTTAACTTCCTCTTCTATGTTTATTATAAGTTTTTCATGGTCAGATAGTGGATTGGGTTCCACCTCAACTGCGCATCTGTGTTTGTACTTTTGGTCGGCTATTATATGATCGATTATTGTTTGGGAGTTGTAAGTTACTCTTGTAGCACTATTTATATTTATGGTATTCCCAAGAGCGAAGTTATTATGTGTTATAGTATTTTTGTAGCTTCTGACTTCAATATTATTACTATCTAATAGGTCCAGGTTAAAATCGCCGACTATAGCATGATTTTTGGGATACTGCGTCATAATGTTCTCCATTTATTCCATCATTTCCGGAAAGGGAAATGATGGCGGTCGATACACTACACTTAGTTTAAGGTCATTGTGCCCGACTCTTACACATATCCAACTAAATAGGTCTTTGATACTGGATCTAGCCACCTCCTTATATGACAAATTGTTTTTTTATGTATAAGGATACACCTCCTCCTCTTTTTTCTCGACATTTTGGGAATGAAAACAAACTTTTGTTTTTTGTTGTATTTAAAATGGAACCGACAGAAACTTTTTATAATTAACTCGTGTGCTATATTAAAAGCGATTAAAAAATATCTACCATTAACGGGCTTTAAAGTGTGGTATAATAAATATTACAAATCAAATTAAATAATTGCTACTAAGATTATATAATATTATCTATTGTTTTCTATTTTTTAAGAAATTCATAATAAATATAAATAAGTCTTGTTCTTCATATATAGGATATTCTCTTTCAGTTTGTGCAACGTCTCTAGGTTTTTCTGAACCGGGCTCGACAGTATACATGTATCTCAAACCTCTAAATACCATGATGGACTGGGTAAGAGCCAAAAAACAGTTAACACTGAAAAGCATGTAGTTTTTTGGATAGATGATTAAGGCCCATCTTGACCTACAAAAAATACAGGAATGCACCTAATGTAGCATAACGACCATCCTTAAACTTAGATTCTAACAGAAATTTATTTTTCACCAACCCATTCCCACCAAACTAATTATGATTTTTGTATAATAACATCTCATCTTCAAAATATATTATATACAAATTTGAAGGAGTCTACAGGTGTACACACGAGTCTGTGGCTACAACGTATCGGTAAGGGGTAGCACAATTTTTTAAAACATGCTAATAAAAATAGAAGATTACTATAGTCCAGCATGGAAAAAACATAGCTTCATGACTAATTCAGTGATAATGATTTTTTAGTTTTGGTCGTATTAATTCATAGACGAATGAATTAAAGTTTTGTGACACGACGCCGACGTATTTATAAAAACTAAATAACTTTCGCCGGTTCTATCACTACTCCACTGCCACACACAAACATCGGTGGCTTGTTTTTATGACAAGCGCGAGGCGCAGATCATTAAGTGGAATTAACAGTAACGATTTATTTTCAACAACTACACTTAATTCCAGGGTTTCCTTGCTAACAAATATTAAAATATAATTAGATAACGGTATGTGGCAACACTGTGACCTCCTCAAGAACCGCTGAACGTTCTTTGCTCGCTTTTTCGCAACTAAAGATAAATGTGACGATCTATACACAAGGCAACATTTGTCGCCTTCATTTGATAGAGTGCTTGAGTATCGGGTGATTTTCAACTCCACTCACAGTAATCGCTCAGGGAGTGGGAATGAGAACCATCCAATTTGAAGTAGCACTACGTTCGAGTTCGAAATGGTTCGTAATCATTGATATGTATAGATGGATAGCTATAGGTTATTGCCTGCGCGTTAAAAAGCTTAAATATCATGGGCGAAAAAACGTGTCCGCTTGCCAGGTTTCTGCGACGATTGATGTATTCAGCGCATGCGCACTATTCTGTTGCTACTCCTTGTTTGTTTATTATTTGTCGCTCGCCTGAACGTACCACAGGACCGGACGAAACACGGAGTCGTTTGTTGCTTACTTGCTTTGTTTATGTGAAGTTGTCAAGTTGAATATCGCTTTGTGATTATACTGCTTTTTTGACTATATTTAAATTTATAAACAGTGAACATTTTATTGGTAATTAAGACATTGTGCGGCCAGTGGGTTAGTTTTTACTGTGATCATAGACTAACAACTAGTCTATGCTGTGATTAATTATGCCAAATACGAATGGTTGTATTCTTCCGTTTTGCCCAAATACTGGTAAAACACCAGGAATTTCCTATTTTCGGTAAGTACCGCTGTGTCTTTTTTTAAATATAAATACTAATTGTACCTACCTATTTCGTAGGTACTTAGTTAATACTTTTTGTTCTGTGGTACTTAGGATTTAGGTCAGTACTGCTAAAATAGAGATACACCAGGTCAATATTAATGAAATTTTTAGGGTTCATGTATTTTGTGGCGTAGATACCTATTATTTGGAATATGAAAACAAACTTAGTTTTCGCAGTGTTTTAGTGTTTTCATATTAAGAAGATTTACAGGTTTGTTTACATCGTGATCTGTATTATGAATTTATAACCATTTTTGGTAAAGTAGGTGTGTGTAAAAATTATGTTACACAAAATACTTAACTACCTCTGAAAACATGCAGCATTCAAATATTTGCAAAAATAAGAATATTAGATAGCTACTAAAAATAAAAATCAATTTTAAAATCAAACCTAAAAACTATTTTTCCTTCTGTACGTTGTACCTAACAAAGTGAAATAGGTACAAGTCCGGTCCTGTTTAACTGTTGCGATGTGTTGCTATGAACCGCTAAAGTATTTTGAAATGCGCATGCTCAAAATACCTCGTGCGCGAGGCCACTACATTGCCACTTCTGTTATTATTGTTTGGCTATCCATTCCTACATATCAATGTTCGTAATTAAACGAACTAAGTGTGATCCCCTATACAGAGTGGCAAAAAAGTTGCGCATAATGCCTGTAACTTTTGAATTACCGTATACGAAAAAGGGACCTTTAGGAAAGTTGTTCAGTAAATTATTCCCCACATTTCTACCTGCATGAATTTGTTTGTCATTTCTGGTTTGGTTGCCATAGAGACCAACTTACTTTTTTAAATGGAACACCCTGCATATGATTGCATATTTGGATTCTACTGGGAAACTTCTGAATTTTTTGTATTTCAAATTTTTATTTATTTAAAATTGTAACAAACTTTATAATAACAAAATATGTAGCCTAGAAAATTGAACAACTAGTTCGAACAATCGGAATAATAAATAAGTGAAACCTTTTCAGTGGATCAGGTGTTCAAAATACCACCATTTTCTGCTAAGCAGAGCGGCCAGTCGATCTCTGAACTCGTCCACAATGTTTAAAAGGAAGTACTCTAGAATTACCCGAATTTCAGCACTAATTGTGACTTTTAAAGATTCTATGTCATTTGGACGCTTAACGTAGACTTTCTTCTTTTTCATTTTAAAAACTGGTGAGGAAAGAGATCTTTCGCGCTGGTGAAAAATATATAGGTTGCGCTATTTTAAAAAAAATGCAATTGTTTTTCAACTTTGCGATGCGCCTATGATTTTCTTTACAAGTTCAAAAGATAGCACACGTAAAATTATGCAACTTTGGTATTAAAAGTTTCTTTCTGCCACTTATATTATCTCCTGTGGTGGGTGTTCAAATATCAAAATAATAACCCTGTACACCGCTCAATGAATTTAGGTAGCGGTTTAAGACGCACTTCAGTTTAGCAAAACTCGGGCTTAAGCACGAATTGTACAACCAAGCATTTTAAATACTTAAAACTAAGTTCATGATGGTGGAAAAACTATTATATTTTACTCGCAAGTAATAGCTGTTGTAATATGACTGTTCAACTTATTAATTTGTTTATCCTATTATTTAAGTTTATTAGGCACAAAGTGTATTTTGGATAAACTATATAATTTATGGATTTTAGTGTACTCAAGTAAAACATTTTTCACTATACATAACTAAATAAATATAAACCGTTTATTCAACAATACCCGCAGGGATTAGTATTAGCTAAGTAAATATACACATTAAGCTTTTGCAAGGATTTAAAATAAACGTCATAGCTTCCTTAGTCGTATTCTTTTGACCACTTTGGATCGATTCCCGATTGAACGTCCCCTAATTTCTCCGAAAGTGATTTTTAACTAAAACAACGACAAAGCCGAATTACTTGGATCATCAGACAAAGGGCATGTAGCGACATGTCGTGACCGTTAAGCGCTACATGCCACATCTCTCGTCTGTTTATCTGCACCTTGTGTTAATATGACACTTTGAGGTCCCTTTCTTTTTCGTCGGACCCTAAGCCTTGCTGATGAGTCATATACGGCGAAACACGTCCAAGGATTGAGTCTGATGGAAAAGAATAGGGACGACCTGAGATACAAACTTCTTTAAGTTTGTTTTTTACTTTATGGGTTAATATTGAAATATATTCTGCATTCTTATTTTTTAACACGAAAAATTTTGTCTTGAAGTATACGAACGGAATTTCCAACGACGGCAACCCAACCTACTTTCTAATAGTAGGTAATTAAAAAAATTCATACCATATTACTCCTGAAACAAATAAAGACGCTGCTGGGGCCACACTAATATCTTCATCTTCCCTGGTAAGTACATCAGAAATTCCAGCCAAAATAAGTCCCCATTTAGCTAAAGGACCCCAAAAAAATATTGTTTTAAGACCTGCTTCGTGATGCCACAACTTTTGAATTGTTGGAGGGGTGTACTGCTCGACTTTTCTATCTAAAAAATTTACAAATTTCTTGCGCTTTGAAATTGTTGCGTAAGTTCTTTGAACTAGGCCTTTAATCATTTAAAAAAATAATTATATTTGTGTTTAATTCCTAACTGAATATTTCTGACAACAATTTGACATTTGACATTATCAAATCTATACGACGCAGAGTATACATAGCGAATGCTAAGTGAAGCCGAAAACATGTTTTAAATTTATGATAGATTGGGATCTACTTGATGCCAGTGCCATGGTAGTGGCATACCCGCGACTTCAATCAATATATTCTTAACCGAAAATATTTTATGAATCCAAAATGAAAAATGCGAAACTTTTTAAAATGCATTTTTTAAGGTTGATACAAACGTACAAACAAAGGTCGTATTCTTTTGACCAATTTTGATCGATTCCAATTCGATTTCGCTAAGCTATACTAAACTGATTTTAGTTCTTTTGTGAAAATATCACTTTCCCTCAATTCCTGCTAAAGTAAGTGATTTTTAACTGACCCAGCGGCAAGGCAGGATCACTTGAATCGATTCAGGTTCAGTTGAATATTTTGCTGCCGAGCCTGGAGAGGTTAGATTATTAATTTTAGATATTTTTTTTAGAAACAAAGTTATATTAGTATGTGGTCTTGATTCACTTAACTGATTCTTAAAATCGAATCGATCAAAATCAAGTTTTTAATAGAATACGCCTCTCGTCCCAAACTTGGCAACGAACGTGTCGCCTCTAGTTTGGATGGAACGATCCAACCTTGTCAATTAATAACTCCACAGACCACGCAATATGACCGCGCTTCATCATTTGTCAGTTTTCTGCTGTCACATCACAAGAATGGGGTCATTTAGCATTATTTTTGTATTACGTTTTCGGAAATTTTGTAATTCTAGTGCGAAATTTTAATGTTCTGACGCCTCTAAAGCCTTTAAAATAATTTACGACCATCGACTCGCGGAAACCGTTGTGTGACGTCACTATCTCCTATAGCAGCAAGTCGGGTCGCACTCACTGCCGCGGTTGCATGCTGTTTACAACTAAGAGGACAGGTGGCCATTTACATCGCCCTTTCTCCGCTGCTGGGTAACGGAGTAGACAACGACAGTAGAAAAAAAAACAATTTTTGATAATTTCTGTTTCTTTTTTCTAAAATAGTACTACAAAAAGTATAGTCTAGAGCTCGTATGGAATAGCATTTCCTACTTTTTATAGAACATACTATTAAAGTAGTAATAAAGAAGCTTCTGCTTTAACTGTACAAAGAAACAGTAAGTAGGTACATCTTTGTATATGCACAAAAAAACCGTTGCACAAGTTCAAAGTGGACGAACTGTGGTAAGTTATTTCATTTCGATCTCGTATATTTCAAAAACTACTTATTTCTTCAAATTTTCAAGGCTGACCATATCTTATAAACGCTTCATAAAAATTAGGAAAATAGTTTAATTTGAAGTTTGACCAAATAACCTCATTATTGCGAGGTAACAGACGATATCGCAAGTGTGGACAGTCATCGCGTATCATCGACTTAAGTTGAACAGTTTCATAAAACTATTGGGTCTGGTTGTTGTTAGTTATGGAACGAGCGCAAGAAAATATTGTACGTCTTACGGAAGAGTAAACATCCCAGGTAATATAACAATGTTTTGAAAAATGGTACTTGGAATAAAGTAGATGCCAAAATATTCCCGCCCATGGATACAAAAAGAGAATGCCAGTCCTTTGGGAATAAATTTGCATCTACCCCCTTCTTCTGGTTATTTGTTGTTTGCTTCTCAGTACATTATGTGAATTTGCAAATTTAACGTTTTAACAGAAATCCGCTTGTTGAAGGCCGAAAAAAGAACATTTCCTAATATCTTTTATACCATTATTGGACTGAAGCTCTTTCATCTTTAATTATAAGTTACTCCGAAATATCTGAAAAATAATGATAAGCAGAGGTAAAAATTGTAGCAATTTCAAAATTACTTTTTCTTAGCGTATTTTTTAAGTTCTGCTTTTTAACACCTCAGAATTTAAGGCGCGGCAATAGGTTGGACCACGTATTTCCGTCCTCATCTCCGTCTGCGATTAGGTTTGACTCCGCCAAGTCGCAGAATACTCCGATCACCATTGTTCTAATCCGTCGTAGGGTGTTTTACTGTTTTTCCTTTTTTTCTGGTTATTTTATTCAAGTTGGCAACGACTTTTAATTTGATAGTAAGAGTTGTCGTTTTGGGAGATTAAGTTTTCTCGTGACTTTTCCTCTCTGAACCTCCTCCAAGAAGGAAGCCACGCCCATATTGGCGTCTTCTTGGAAAAGAAGACCTATGGCCTCTTCATTCCCCTTTTTGAGATAACATCCATTTAAATTTGAAGAAGTAGTCCATCCTTACAGTGGAGTAGGTAATATAGATAAAAACAAAACTTCTGTCTTCCTCCACAAATAGTATTTATTTCAAAAATTAATTTCTTTAAAAGTGATTGTCCCTACATGTTTCGACTGTACAAACAGTAATCTTCAGGGGAACTAAAAGGAATCTATGAAAGTACAATGACAACAGGCACCATAAAGGACTTACCTAAATCGAGTTTGGTCTCGGTTTTAGTAGTTGCCTCAAATAAATGAGTACAACTCTTTTAAGATCATAATAATAATTTCATTTGCCTTATGATCTTAAAAGAGTTGTACTCATTTATTTGAGGCAACTACTAAAACCGAGACCAAACTCGATTTAGGTAAGTCCTTTATGGTGCCTGTTGTCATTGTACTTTCATAGATTCCTTTTAGTTCCCCTGAAGATGACTGTTTGTACAGTCGAAACATGTAGGGACAATCACTTTTAAAGAAATTAATTTTTGAAATAAATACTATTTGTGGAGGAAGACAGAAGTTTTGTTTTTATCTAACATCCATTTGTTTTCTTGTCATTTCGTTTCACAATTTGCAGCGTAATTCATAAACACGAACCTAACGATAAATAAATAATTGTGGGAACATTTTCTTAGTTTTATTATTGAACGATCTTCCAACAAATAAAGATATTCGGTGTTATTTTTTTAATTTAGTGTCAGTGGCGTCCCAGACATACCAACGATGAAGGGATGATAATAAGTATTTATGTCCTCGGACTACGACCTAGTGCATTGTGAGCTGCCGTTGGCACTATATGTCAACCTATGGTCCATAATAAGTAAGGTTGTCATAATACAAAATATTCCAGGGACCTATCCCGGCTTTTCAAAAACGCGAATTAAACTTATATAAAGGGTCATGAAGAGAGTAACCCGACCGTATTATTGTCAATGCAGCCAATAAGATATATTCTGGCCCTTCATAAGTTTAGAATATTTTAGAAACCTTCGTTTAATTGCGTTGCTCAGTGACTCAACTTTGATTTCCTCCATTTGTGTAAAGCATGCGCATTATTTGTTCGGCTTTTCCTTCCCCTCTTGACAGATCCGGAATAAAGTTGCATCTGACAGTCATAATAAATTAAATGATTCATAATTCACATATAGAAAATGTTCGAAAAAATAACCAAAGTGTTGATTTGGGGTTTAAATTTTAGATAGTTAGAAGTCCAGTATAAAGGTTAATTTTATTCGATATACAGGGTGTCCAGATTTCAATGTTTTTGTACGGTAGCGCCCTTATTAGTAAAGATAGATAGATACAGATTTCGCGACACTGAGCTACTTATTTAGAAATGAAACATTTCAGGTAAAAAAAAATCATAGGTTAGGTCAGGTTAGGTTGAAAAATTTCATACGTCTCCTGGTTTTTGATATTCAAAGCAAAATTAAAAATTTTCAATTCTTGCGTACACCTCGTACCTCGGTCATTTTATACAGGGACAGATAAGGTTGAGCAGCATGGGGATCTCGGAAACCGTAAAAGTTGTGAAGGTTAAATTACGAAAAAGTTGTTCAATTTTAACTCAATAACATTCTGTCAAGGAAACCATAAAATATTTCTTACTTCCAGAGATATTCAAAAATCCGTTAGTTTGTGATTTCGTTTGTACAGTGCAGCCAATATTGATATCTCTTATTAGATTTAATTAATTGCATTATGTTTATTTTAAAGGTATATGTACATTACTAATAGAAAATATTTTTGTTCTAGGCCCAAGATTCCCTATGTCGGACTTTGAGGTAAGTTATCAACATTTCTATAAAACCCTAAAACCCTATATCAGTTAAAGTCATCATTAGTAACCGTATTTTTTCTACAATACAACATAATGTATTAGTAACACTACTAAGTTTATTTCAGGATAGTTGCATAGCCTTAAGATTTAGTAAAACATGTTCAATTTGCCGTATGCGTCTTTTTAATGGAATTTTTAAATAATGAAGTTTTACGTTTAATTTTTGATTTTGATTAACAAATGATTATGACGAACCTATTTTATGCATGTTTATATTTATGTTCTCCTTTTAAGATAGACGATATGGTGTTTCAACCGGTAATATTTCTTATGTAAATACATGGCCAAATTTATTAATTCATGTTTAGGTAATGTGTATTATTCAATCTTAAGTTTTGTATAGAAAAAAATATTTACGTCGTACTTTGCAGATTGAAATATTTAATCCATACAACCCAACAAATAAAATCAGAAATTCAGAATATTTCAATCGAATCCACTAATATTATTCGTTTTGTTTAAAAATATACCGCATTGGCGAATGGTTTCTACATTAGCGCCTCAACGGGAAGAATAGAGAACGTAATACACCACTTTATATGAGAAAGGAAATGCCTGAGTTCGTACTAGAAGGAGAAAGCGGCGCTCGTTGAGATGCGACAAGGCATTTTATTTCTCTTTATTTAACTTATTACTAATGAATTACGTTATTTTCTCTTCCCCTTAAGCCAATGCTGTATATTAATATTACTATACTGTCAGATTCATAGTCCAGATTTAGCGATTCGCAGTCGATTTAGTGAACGTGTGCTGACTGCACCAATGTATTTATACAGTATGCCCGGCGATGTGGTAGACAAGAGGGAGACAGACCAAAAATTTCATTCTTTATATAAAATTTTTGGCTTGCTTTTGCTTGCTTAAAAAATAAGATTGCCGATGGAAAAAAAATTGTATACACGGTGTCCCAAAACCTAAAATTTCAAATTTTTTACAAGAATAAAGTACCCTTATTCTAAAGCTTTTAGCAAAATGCTATTTAAGAGAATTGTTTCAAATCGTCACATCTTATAAGATATTGGCTTTCATTAAGTTTGAATAGCAATAGTATGTTTGCTTTATACTTGCATTTCACTGAAATTATTTCATTCTTTATAAAAACTTTTCCTTACTGAAAAAATACGATTACCGATGAAAAAAAATATATTGTATACAAGCATTAAATTTGCATTTCACTGAAAAGTTTGGTAGGTATACATTTGATTTTGTACACCTGTAAGTATCACCTGTTACAGGTCAAAATTGCCGCTATTAAAACAATAGTAAATTATTTTTAAACTCACCCCCTCCTTCTTAAAATTAAATGTTTTAACGATAAAAGCAAGATAGACACTTCATACAGAGCGTCCTTGTTCAAATAGTAAATATACAGTTGACAATTTCAGTTTTATTTTTAATAAATATCTTTTTCTTAGTCCTACCGGTTCTTCAGGCTGCTTCTGACTTATTTATTAATCCATATGAATCTTCCTACTAAACCCAATCCATTTCAAAGGCACTAGTTTCATGCTTGAAGGCTAAAAACACGAAACCAATGGTAAAAGACACTTCGGCTATATGACCTATTAAAGGTTAGAGAAACTTCTTCAGTCCCTTAAATTTATCCTTATTAGATCAGGAGCGTTGTGTTGAAGGCTAACTATCCTCATATGTTCCTAATTAAAAATAATTAATTAACCATCCTTATTCCCTAAAATTTGGACTGTCAAACTTATCCGCCTTTTTGAAAGGAGAAAAACCTTTTTCTTGGTTCACTTTGGTTCCTGCAGTGGTGCGATTCGGACCATTGGCGCTATTTTCGTCACTTTAGTGAGAAATTTAGGGACCCAGGCATTTTATCGGTGGCCAAGTATATTCAGTGCCGAAACCTATCTTGAGGTTTTAATTGCTTCGGGTTTCTCTTCAAATTTCAATTTATTTTTGACGAGAAAGGCCACCTACCACCTCAGGCGGGTTTTAGATTATAAGTTCTGCAAGATGTAAGCAGCTCTGCTTTTTATAAGATTGAATAGGTTTCAAGTATCATTTATTTCTTACCATTCACGTCATTTTGTAGCCAGCCAGTGCATGCTTTGCTTTTGTTTTAGGCCTTTATATTTTGGATTTCCACTTTTTGTGTTCTTCACCATTTTTGTATTCTTCTGTTCTGCTTTCCTGCCTGCGTTTGGCTTACGTTTATGTTGCTTTTTCGACTGCATGGTCCTGCTTCGCACCCTGCTGGTTGTGGCATACCGCTGGTGTCTGCGGCAACTTTGAAAAATACCCGATTTCAGCGTCCCTTCATCCGTCGAGGAGTCCTCGAAGGCCTGGCGATACACAGAGGCTAACACGATCCAGTCTCTCCTGAAGCAGTGCCAGTAAAAGGGAATTTGCTGTCAATGCTGTTTAACTACTAGTAAAGTACATCCAAAACGTGTTTAAGTCGTGGAAATCCACTTTGGAACTCCACCTTTAGCAGGCAATTATCTGTAGTAATATATTAAGGGATAGGGAAATTATCGAAAATCATTCCGAAGATTTTTTGCCGTGGAAATCGCTCGAGGGCTTGCCCGAGAGCGATTTCCTAATGGCAAAAAATCTGAGAATGATTTTCTGATTATTTCCCAATCCCGAAATGTATTTTGAAGATTATTTACCAAATAAAAAACTAACGATTTCTGACGGGTGAGATTTTCACTTTTGACAAGGGTGATTTTCACCGGAGAGCGGGAGATTATCAATAGTAATATGTTAAGTGCATGTAAAATTGCTGAAAATCATGCATGAAGGTTTGTTGCCCTAGAAACAGCTTGAATGCATTTTTATTGTTAGTTACCAAAAAGTGCCCGACCGAAGGGAGGGCACTTTTTAAGGTAAATAACAATAAAAATGCATGAAAGCTGTTTCTTTAGGGCAACAAATCTGAACCAACAATGAAAAACCAGAAGAGTGCAATTTTCAGCTCAATCGCGACCGAGGGCTGATTTTCACCGAAAATCAAGTGAAAAGCGCATTGTAGTTACAGTATATGAGGGAAATAGTCGCTGAATATTCAGGTGAAAATCAACCCGCTTTTATAATGGATGAGGTAAATAATCATCATATTGTCATTAGTATCCTTAACTCACTATTTTACATATTCCGGCTTCACGTTTTCACTTTTAACTTTTAAAAGTCAGCAGTTTGGAGCGGTACCAGCTATTAAATTTCTGTATTGTTAATCCTGTTTTCTTCGGTTCGACTTGTAAGTAATGTAATGTAAGGGGTGATAATAATTAAATAGAATCCCCTTATTGGTTGATATTTAGTATTACCAGTAGAAATATAACTAGTGCATGAAATATTTCCGGAAATCAAGGGCTCCAAAGCAGGTGGCGCACCCCCTTTAGTTTACCCACACCACTCGCCGGCAATCTGAGCTAGACACGAGTCGGCCGCAGCCTTATAGATAACAGCTATTGCTTGTTTAAATACCACCTGATATCTCTCTCTATTTCTCTTTGTTATATACATAAAAACTTAACTAATTAATTAAAAATTTATCTTTTCTAATTAACATCCTTTTGTTTAACACGTTCGCTACCAAGTGACTCATATATGAGCCACAGCGATTTTCCTTACAGACCAGCGTCTCACACTTGAGCCGCGATCCCGACTATAAGTAATGACGATTTAAATAGCTACGGTAAGAGAGAGCGGATTGCGATTTGGGCACAGTCTATAGGACGGAACGACTCATATCTGAGACGCGTGGTCTGTGCGTTGTCGCTACTGTTTGTGAGAAAGATGGCGAAAACACGTGCTATATTGTGCTCTATTTTTTCGTTGGTTTAGTTTAGTTCAGGTTAGTTAAAAAGATGACATAAAAACTTCCCGTTTACATAGAATTGAACAAGTTGCAGACCATATTATGCTAAACATACACAAGGTTTATTATCTTGAGAGGAACCTTTCATTCGACGAGGCTTTGCTGCTTTGGCGTGGACGATTGATATTTCGTCTGTATATTCCCAACAAAAGTGCGAAATACGGAATAAAGTTGTATGAGCTTTGCACTCCAGATGGATTTATTCTGGAATGTTTAATTTATTCTGGAAAGGGTACAGTTAACACTGAGATTAGCCATGCATAAGCTGTAGTTACAAAACTAGCGGCACGATTTCTTAGAAAAGGTCACACTTTGTATTTAGACAATTATTACAATAGTGTAAAGCTTGCAGATAACCTTTATGAAAACAAGACTCATGTAGTAGGAACCTTGAGAAAAAACGAAAAGGGAAGCCGAAAGTGGTAGTCAACTACAAATTACGTAACGGAGAAAGCATTTTCAGAAAAAAGAAAAGTGTTATGGTTCTGAAATGGAAGGACAAGCGAGATGTGATTATGATAACGACGTTGCATAAATCTGCATCTGAAAAAAACTACTAATAAACGAGGAATGGAAATGAGAAACCAAATGTGGTGATAGACTATAATCAAAATATGTCGGGTGTGGACAGAAGTGACCAAATCCTCTCATATTACACTACACGCCGAAAAACTATTAGGTGGTACCTAAAAGTATTTTTCCATTATGTTGACGTATGCTTACGGAATGTTACCTATTTGCATAATAAAGCTAAAAGACAAAAGCTTTCGTACTTACAATTTAGAGAACTAATAATACTTGATTAACTTAAATATTCACCTTTAGCAAGAAAAAGTCAGGCGAAACCTACAGCTCATTACCCCAAAAAAAAACAGAAAAACGAAGAAGGTGCCCAAGTTTGTTCCTCAAAGAAGAAAAGAAGCCAGACATTTTTTGTTTGTGAGAACTATAAAGACAAAAATGGCCAAATGATTGGGCTGTGTGTAGATCCTTGTTTCCAAGAATATCATGAAGGCAGCAATTAGATACTTTTTTATACCTAATTAGTACCCATTTTCGTGTTTTTTTTTTGTTGTCTAGTTTTGTGATATCCTATCGTGGTGTTTTGTTACCAAAGAATTTGATTTTATTTGTATTTTGATAAAAATATACTTTAGTTTACACAAATTTTCAGTTTTTTTATGTCTCGTATATGAGCCAAATGGTCTATGATATTCGCGGTCATACCATAGACCAACGTCTCATATATGAGCCGGATCAAAAAATCCTACAGGAACTACATATTAATATCTGATATATATATATATGTAGGCAGTAAAGGTATTTTTCTTTAACTTTATGTCAAAATACATGCATGGTCTGTGAGGTCGAAACATAAATACCCCCTTGGTAGCGAACGTATTAAAATTAATATCCTTTCTTTTTATTAAATAAAATAAATCAAAAATACTAATAACACACATTTGGTTAGGTACTTCAAAAATAGATTATTACAGTGTCAAGCAAAATGTCATTGTCGGTAACTTTTAAAGATTTTATAAGTTTGCAACTTTAACAATGGAGCAAAGAATATAATATCTATAATTATTTATTTCAAATTACTTCGAAATATAAAATAAAACATTTAACAAAATACGATAAATATTCCACCATGAAGGACGCATTTTTCCAGTTGGGTTATAAGGTAGTCATAACTCCTCCGCACTTCTTCTAGAGATGTTGCTTCTACAGCTTGTATAATTCGTTGTTTTAAAATGTTCCCATTATTTGGCAGCACTGATAAAAATGGGTGTCTTGACCCAATGTATTTGACTCTCTTGGCCAATTTTTTCCTATTACAAGAGACATTTCTTTGAAGCAAACGAAAGTGTCTTGTCACTAGTGAACGGTGTCTCTTGCCATATTTTTTAAATTCTCTTGGTTTTAATTTCTCTTCGCGTAAGTCGAAATTTCTTGAACCAAAATATATAAAAAATAAACTCAAGCAATACCTTAAACCAAGAAAGTTTCTCTTCATGAGAAAGTTGCCAATTAGGGCAAATTAAGAGACTTTGGATGAAATCCTGCTGGGTCTTATAGAAAGAGAAACTTTCTTAAACGGTGAATTAAAAACTCTTGGCGGTCGCCCCAAGTTTCGGTTGCGGTTTGAAGTGAAGAGAATTTTCTCTTGCCTAAAGTCTGAACCGCGGCGACGCCGACGACGTGTGCTTAGGAAGGGGGTAAATCATATTTCTTTCCGCGGTACACCTTCATTTGTTTTTCGCTGCATTAGCGTTGCGGGCTTACTAGTTCCGTTGATTGTGCCAACGTGATAGTGTATAGGTATTATAGTATTATGATTAGTATGAGTGATGCGAATACCCTATTACAAACGTGGCGATTACACCACTTAGCGCCTGTGTTTGAAGGTAAGAATAGAGTAGGTAATTAATTTGTATTAAGAAGCTAGACGTCCTTTTAGATGGAAACAGCATTAAAAATTTCCTTTTCCTTTTCATGTAAGGGGATATTTATGACTAGGTATATAATACAGGTTATAATGTAAAAACTAAAACTTCATTTATATGTTGACACCGAAAGTTTGAGAAATTTAAGGTTTCTTAAAAGTATTTTTACATTTTGCAAAATGGCTGCAGTTATCCGTTGTTACACGTAGAACTAAATTAAAAGACTTTTTCTCTTAAAGTTCCTTGGGTCTTCCAATAAGAGATTAATGATTTGTAATAATAGCATAATATATGGTTGGAAGACCAACGTATTATGATAAAACCCTACGCTTTTAGGACAAAATATTAATAATTTGAGGGAAATGTTATATGTATTGATGGTAGTCAGTAATGGATATAGAAAAAAAAACGTTTTATTAAATCTTGGAACCTAATATTTTTAGTTTATTATGATTTACTATTACTTTATGCACAACTCAGTGATTGATTTTCAATTTTTTTAATAAATTTTTTTCTAAATCTAGTCCTTTTATCGTGTAGAAAAAGAAAATCATGTATGTATATTATTAATAAATACAGGGTGTCCAGAAATTACATTGCCAAAGTTTAGCCATATTTCGGAAACACTGGGAATCGAAAGTCAGAGAAAAAAATTATTACTAAAGTGACCGTGAGAAGATCCTGGACAAAATTTGTTTTCCCTAAATTTCTATAGTAATTTCCAAGCTATGGCCGGTGGCCACCCTTAACGTAACACTATGTAGGTCTATAATAGATGTCCCAAAACGTATTCTATAGAGCCTTTTAATGATTGTGCCCACAGAAAGTGGAATTTCTTGAAGATTTTGTTAATTTCTATATGCAATAAACTGTTGTGTTGTGGCTTAGTTTATGATTCGTACATCACCTTTTATTATTTTTTTAGAACAGAAAATTGATCATTTCCTATAAAATTTCAAGTAATAAAGGATTTGTGATTGAACGGAAATTTGGACCACGGAGTAAATTAAATCGAGACTGCAAAATATTGAGACTTAATTTTAGCATTGATGCTGTCAGTGTGCCTTGGGTGAGCAATAACAATATTTTATACAAAAAAGGTTTGCAATGCACTTTATTTTACTACATAACATTATGTATGTACTAGTTATACGTTGTTATTGGAATTAAAACTATATAAATGTTCAATACTTGAAATAATATATTTTCTGTTATTTATGTTGTTGAACTGACTTGTTTATGACATTATAAGTCATGTAATGTAATGTAATATAAAACCAGAAAAAAAAAGGTTTTTTTTTTTGTGTGTTAAGATTTTAGATGATGATATTGATAGTGTCAAGTGAATATGTCGTAATTCCAAAATTGACAACTTTTCCTACAATTACAATGCCTAAAGTTTCTATACGATAACTGTTACCTACTGAGTGTTAGTTAAGGAATAACGAAACGAATAATAAGATGCTTGTTATTTTCTTACCTTTGTAATATTATTGCTATTCTTCTCATCTCAGGAAAAGTTGGACGTTCTGAATTATTTAACATATTGACTTGACATTATCGATATGCTGTATTCATATATCTATAGCTATTAATTTTAATTAATTTCGTCATAATATTATGATTTTAGTTTTTAAAAAGCCTTATTCACTGTTGATAAACCTTGCTGGATACCTAATTTTAACGATCTAAAGAAAATATGAAAAAATATATTTTTCAATAGTTCCACACGTATCTAAAAAATAATATTCGACCATTTTCCAAATATCACTGTTGAAACAATTATGTTTGAATTTTTACTGCTCTGTACTTAGTTCGTTGTTAATAATAATAATGATATTAATATGGTCGACTGAAATTATAAAGTGACGAAGGCGCTGCTAGGTATATATAGTGGTTTCCTAAGAAATTCGCTCTTGAACAAAGAACATTAAAGCTCTTACCTAAAGTACTCTTTTAGTTGACTTAATGAAAAAAGTAATTGTACTAAAATATTTTAGGCATTAATCCAATAGCGTAGGTATTAAACCAAGATAATAGAATTGCGAATACGCTACTAGAAATCTAGCCTGCATTTAAACGAATAACGTTACACTCTTGCTCCAAAAGTATTTTTCGTTGATTCAATGTAAAAAGCAACAAAAAAAATGAATGAAGGGTTTAACTCAAGATTGTGGGTCTTGAGCCAAATTTGCAAATGCATTAGTGAAAGACGCTCTGGAATATATTTTTCTTAGTTCAAAGACTTTTTTTCTTGGACCAAGTGCGTTATTTTTTACCTAAAACCGAAGACCTTGGGGCAAAGGATTTTCGACATTGGCTTAAATACACCTTCGATGTTGCCTGCATTACACAATTACTAATCTGTCTTTAAGACCTTGCCTTAAACGCCATTGCTCTTGGCTAAAAGAAAAGTAACGTTGGTTAAAAAGAAACGAAAGAACTTACGACAAAAGAATTAAAGTTTTGAAGCAAGAGACCGCGCATTTGGACCTATTGAAAAGCGCGAGGCTTTTGCATGAATGTTATAGGCTTTTGGTTCAAAGTATCCTTTTTTTCAGTGAGTGGATTGGCATAAGCTAACTGTTCTCGGCGTTCCCACAAATACATATCTGCCAACGTAAGATCGGGACTTTTTGGGGGTCATAAAACTGAACCATTTCGCCCGATCCGTTTTGTCCAAAGTCCAAGTCAAGTCATTCCTTTACTTTTCTAGCAAAATGGGACGGGCACCCATCGTGCTGGAAGTACATGTTACTTAGGTAATCTAATGGCACTTGTTCCAAATCAGGAAAAAAGTATTTATCATATTTAAATAATTGCCATCATCGCCCTTTTCTACTGTGTGGTTATAATGGGGTTTGTAGGGACGTATCTTATTTTGGTTTAAAATTTCTTGAATAGTACTTTTTTGGCCAATTGTAGTTGCATAGTTCGTTTTGTCAAGGACAGTGTGGGTTTTTCTCTAACAGACTGCAGTACGAGTATAGTCGCTGAATCATCTTCATTGTAGTATCTTTTAACGCCCATTTGGTTACTGATCCATTAGGAAACCTTTCATAAAATTTTCTAGTAACGTATCTCTATGAAAGATCTCCGTCACCATAACACTGGATTGGTATTGGTCAACGTTTGACGGTGGCAGGTTAAGATAACCAAATTGCCCTACCGCTTTCCGTTTTATAGATTTCTGTTCCGGTGCTGTTTGACGGTGGATGGTCGAGATGGTTACCTTTTAACTTTTTCTGTTCACTGTTGGGAATATACCCAATCATGTCATAGAATGCTGTCACGTGGCTCAAGAGTTGGACGTACCTCACATTAGGATACTTTTTTGGGGTTGTAGTTGTCGTTTGAGCAGTCAGCGGCCACTCGTCCATAACCCATGTTAATTTAACTTGTAAAATCTTTTACCAAATTTGCAAATGGATTAAAAAAACACATGTAAAAATATTAACCTTAAAATAACCTCCTATGCCCACCGGTGATGCGACCGTCAAATTATAAATCCTATTCTTCACCAGCCACCGTCAACAAACCGTCAAACGACGACCAGTACCAGCTACCGTCAAACTATAAATTCAGCTTTAATGTATACTTTACCCCGTTGTCAACATTGCTAACTTATAAAATCCTTAAAAAATACTGACAATGACGTTTTGCTTGACACCATAATAATTTATTTCTGAGGTACCTAATCAAAGGTGATACTTAAAGGTATACAAAATCAAAGGTACACCAACCAAACTCTTTAGTGAAATGCAAATTTAACCCGTAACCGGTGACGTGGAGTCTACGAGATTTCTTCCATATTATGTTTCAATAAAAATTTTCAACTGGTAATTCAATAGCCGCGCGGCACTATCTACCTTTGTGAAACTGGAAGACGTATGGGTGGATGCTAGGAACGGTAGTATTAATTTAGACGTATTCGACGCCCAAAACCGCCCCTCGGAGTCCGTCAGACTGCACGTCACCGTTAATGTAATTAAATTGAGTTGTACATATTGACTTCTGCTGTTCTGCTGACCATGATTCAAAACTAAATTATTATTTGCGTTTTTGATTTAATTTTTTAAAACTTTTCTACATTATTCTTTCTTTACGGCCACATTTTGTTTTTGTTCAGTTGCCTTTACTTGCAATATGAAGTACGAAAAACAAAAACTTGATATTTTAAAACTATATACAGTGTGTTTACGTAAGTTGGCGCCATATGGAAAACTTTTTTATTATTAATTTTGCGAAAAAAAGTTATTCTTCATAAGAAGTTCTGCATGGTCTAAAACCTAACATGCAGCCATCATATGTCAAAATTTATTTTATTTATTTATATTTATTTATTTAGAAAATGAAGAAATAGTTTTTAATGAATATTTGAAGTTATTTTTAATTATAAACATCTTTTCTTTATAATAATTTTCGATATTGTCAAAAATAAAGGTACTTTACTCTTGAGCAAAATTCATATTTTTTGATAAACCTCGAATACGACTGACAAATTTTGATACTAAATGGTTGCATATTAAGTCTTAGACCATGCAGGACTTTTTATGGAGAATAACTTTTTTTCGTAAAATTAATAGTAAGAAAGTTTCCCACATGCCGCCAACTTACGTAGACACACTGTATATTTTAGTTTGTTGATAATGACTTACACTCTTGATTAACAATTGCTACTTGTAGTAGAAAAAAAAAACTGGTTTAGTAAAAGCAAAATATTTTAAAGAAGTCTCTAAGACTCCACGTCACCGGTTGTGTAATAGAAATATCTATCCGAACTTAATTAAAACCAATATCATAGAAGAAGAAGGATTTGAAACAAGCTTTTTGCCAGAAACTTTAGTATATGGGTACTTTACTCTTTTTTTTATTTTTTAAAATTTTTACCTTTTTGGATACCCTGTATAGAATTTTTTTTTTTCATCGACAATTGTATTTTTGCAGTGAAAGCGGCACCATCACATAGTCGCCGTCAAAATACGGTGAATTACGTAATACAGCTGTGAAAAAATATAGCAAGCATAGTCAGCGACGTCAGGTGTAAAGTCAGGAAAATGGTGCCATTTTTCTTAAATCATAATAATATGGATGATATTATCGATCTCGCGCTTGTTTCAGAAGAAGACTGAGAAGAGGTTTAAAGGAAACAGAGGAAGGAGGAGTTTTATAGAACAAAAACGTACAGAAGAAGGCCTTTTACCTTAACCTAAATCAAGAAACGTTGAACCAACTGTCACATTGACACCGCGTTGAACATGACGGCAGTGCTATTTTACGTTGCGGTATTCGCCGCTCTGTTGGAATTGTTGTGATGTAATTGCCGTATTTTGACGGCTGCTATGTGACAGTGCCGCAAGAAAACCCCAGCTTAAGAAAATTTTTTTATAAAGAATGACTTTTCCTCGTTTGCCCTCTTGTATACCACATCGCCGGACACACTGTATATTCCCGTTGTTTCACGAAAAACATTATCAGCACCAATGCGTTACAAAATATTGAATGTTTACTTTTAATTATTATGATGAGTAAAGATACTAGATATATTTTAAATTGAATTAATTGAAATAAAACCTTACTTATTTGCAACAGATATTATGGTACCCAAAAAAATGTTATTATTACATATAACTCAATGGTTTTACTTTTCGCTTGGTTTTATCTATTATAATTAATTAATCAATTTATTTATTTTCCAAATTCAAAAGCACAAAGTGCAATAATTGAGGAATACGACAAAAAAGTTATTAAAATAAAAACAATAAGTTTACAAACTCAGTAGAGAAATCAAGTTAACATACAGGTGCAGTGAAAAGTTACTGATGTAATTTTATAACATTTTTCCCTTGGTGACTTTAAACTTCCAAAAAGATGCAATGCCAATTTGTCGCCATAGGCATTTCATTGTAATAGTAATTTACGTAACAAGTTCCGAAAGTGATATTTTACGGGATGAGTAGGAACTTTCCAGGACGAGTCCCGTAAAATCACTTTTGGATCGTGTTACGTACAATATTTTTTCTGTAGCCGTTTTGTATGATAATAACGTATGAACTTTATATGGACAATTACATATACGATAATTAATAAATTGTAGACCAATTCATACCTCTCCCTTGACTTTACCGGCAATAATTCATAAGTAGCCACAATAACAGATTCAATAATCTCATGTGAAATCATTTCAGCCTCACGTTCACTACTGACTTCCATTTTTCGGATTTGAAAAGCGAAAAAACACGTACTTATGTTACGTGACAAGCGCTGTCATAATAAAATACGAAGTTCATGTTATTGTCAAAGCCGCCTACATAGATACCCAAATCGTCCCGAAAGTAACAAGAATCGTCCCGAAAGTAAAGAAGTCGTCTCGAAAGTGAAAAAAATCTTCCCGAAAATAGCTACTTTCGATACCATTTGTGTTAAGTTTTAATTTAAATTTTATTTTCGAGACGGCTGCATATTTTATTTTTATCTAGAAACTAAGACTTTCGGAAAAATTGAATACAAGGGTCACATTAATGTTAACCCACTTTAGGCACATAGGCACACGCACTATACATACTATATAGAAGAATCTATTAGGCACCGCTCGCGTTGCACTGACATGCGCTACCACTAAACTGATCCCCGTACTATACGACAAGGAGCCGGCTCTTCCTCGGGAAGCGTTGTTTTTATGAGACTTGAGCTATTTTGTATTCAGAATGCCTTAAGTTAATGGCAAACAAAAGCAAATGCTTTTGAAATTGTAAACCGGTGCTTTCATGAATACTATCACCAAAAAGGAATGTTTAAGGATTCTTTAAGGAGACAAGTATGGTGTTAAAATTTGCACCAATTGCCTAAATACAAATTTGTTTAGTCTAAACATTTTGGTGAACTCAGTATCCGATAGTTCTTCATGTGCACTTTTCTTAGTACCATGGATTTTCGTATTAAAGCTATCATTTGCATCTAAACTATTAACTGGGTTAATATGTACTGGACCCTCCATTCTTTATGAAATAAATGGGACAAATTCAATTGCTATTTTCAAATTACTGAAAGGTGTCCTTCCAGACAGAAAAATGTTTATAAACATTCATCGTCGTCTGACTGAATCGCGGTCGAGGAAAACTCAGCAACAAGTAAGAGAAAAATTGGCAGGGACCAAATATTTGCTATAAAATGATATGTGAAATTTTAAAACAATCTTTGTTGAACCTTAACCATATACAAAGCGTTCAGACACTTCTTCCAAGAGATTTTAAACCCCGTACAAAATTTTGTAGATGGTATCTTCAAAGACTTGCAGAAGATTCTCACGTCATCATTTTTCTTACAGACGAATCGCAATTTTCCGCAAATTCAATATTTAATTTCCATTATAATCATAACTGGGCCTATGAAAATCCTAATACTATTGCAGAGATACATTTGCAGGAACAATTTTCTATCAACGTTTGGATCGGTATCATAGGTGACTATTTGATTGAACCATTTTTTTTACCAGAACACCTTAACTGACAATCTTACAGTAATTTTCTATAAAGTGATTTGCCTTTGCTTCTTGAAGATGTTTCTCCTCAGTTACGGCAACAACATTGATTCCTACATGATTGTGCTCCAGCCCACTTTAGCATATTGGCTCGTGAGTATTTTATTAGAGCTTACCAAAATCGTTGGATAGATCGTGGAGGACCACAGTTCTGGCCACCTAGACCTCCTGACTTGAACAGCCTATATTTTTATTTGTGGGGGCACCTAAAATCATTAGTTTACATTACACCAATCGAGACAGTAGAACAACTAAGGAATAGACTTATTAACGGATGTGAAACCATACGTAACACTAGATGAGAAAACGAGCAGAAGCCTGCATGGAAGCGGGAGGTGGTCATTTCCAACATTTTTTGTGAATATTTTGTAATTGTTATTACTTTTCATTTGTTAAATTTAAAAAAATGGCTTATTAATAAATATTGTACAAGTCAGTTGCGTACACTTTTTTTGTCAATATTATTCGTGAGGCCACCGGAACTCATAATTATCATCTAGTTAGTACTAACTTAGCATCTTATCACAACGAAGAACATTACCAATTTTACCAAAATGGGCAAAAGAATCTTCGAGATATTAATAAAAAATCGATTTTTTTTTAACTTTGACACCCTGTATCTTAAATTTAAACTAAAAACTAACTGCATGCTTTATAACACCTATTTATTTCATTTATCCACAAAATCTAATTATTTTTTTAAATTATGTATTAGCTAAAAACATAATGACTTGACTGTCTTTATAATAATCTATTAATTATTAGTGAAAATCCAGCTTTTCGATAATTTATTTCCTGACAAATAATAATTAACGACGATGGTTTCCGAAAGAGAAAAAAGGTTCTCAATAAGTCCCTGGTATTAGTCAATGTTAATGACTTGTCTGCCTTATTACCGGGAAAATTGACACAAATTGTTAAAGATTTGTTGTGTCTTATCTTCGTTTCTAGAAAAATACTAAATTATTTACGTGTTCGTGGAAGCTTCGAACGTAATCGCGGAAACAGTTACAGATAGGAAAAAGTTTAAACCAGATAGACTCCATTCGAATAGAAAGTATACAAATAAATTAACATTTTCAAGTTGGAATTCAATTAAAGAAATCAATATTTCCCGAATTTGTGACAGGGTGGAATAGACCAAACTCCAGGAGAGTATTGTACACGTTAAAATAATGAAAAAAAATCTCCTATGTTCTTATTCGATTTTCGTTTGTTTTCAAGTTATAGCGTAATTACAAATAAACAAAATTTCACACATTGACATGTTTTTAATCGTAGCGCTCTTTTATGAATGTTAAAATGTATTGTCAACAAAATGGCGGTCCCAGCGGTATAATCGCATCTTCTATACTTACAAATAACTGTGCTCCTGGATTTTTACCCAAGGTCTGAGCCCTATCTTTTATCTTTGCGATGACCCCAGCGGTACATTTGGATCTTCCTTTAGGCAACCTGTGAATTTTATAAAAAAAATATTGAATAGACATTCTTCCCTCTTTTTAGTCCCTGTGTTTTTTTTTTCAAATCCGAATGCCCCCATTAGAACCACAACTCAAATTGTGTCATGTGGAGACACGTAACGAGGCTCGGGATGCTTAATCCTTCCATTAACTACCATAACTTAGAAGCTACCATCAAGAACCTAAAGAAGTTTGTGGTAGCAAGGGTCAGTAAAAAATTTCACACTAAGAAGAATTCACCAGTCAGTTATCTATCCCTCCAAATCAGTGATAAGCATTTGATGATAAACACTAAGAGCAGAAACCATTATTTGCCAATGACAAAGAGCGAAGCATAATTTAGGAGGGCCTAATATCATGAGTAATATGTAATATTCTATTGGGAAACGATTTTAAGCTAATGTTTATTTAATTAGTGGGTCATAATTACATTTATACGATTTTTTTGGGTGCCGTTTTGTTTTTGTATGCTGAAAATTTCAAAAATATTTCAGTTAACGGATGAGCTTATATAGATACGGACATTTTTAAAGCTTGACAGGTATTGGTATATTTTTAGATTTTTTTCCTGGTTAAAAAGCCTAATTTTCCAGAACTGGTAATATTGGCAAAGTTTTTCATTTTTTTCTAAAGAGTATTTTTCTACAGTATATTTAGAACCAAAAGCAACTCGTGATACGGGCATCCTGCATCGCTATTAGTTAATCAGCCATAAAATGTCTAGACAGGATTGGATTCAGTGCTCTTAAATTTAAATCAATCATAGATATCTCCGGGGTGAAGATTATTCATATTAAAGAGGAAAGAAAAATCCAAAATTCTTCACAAATATTTAATATCTTGCTCTACGCGTTTCGGTTTCTTAGATCATTTTCAAAAGCTGTCTAAAAAGTTCATTTATATAATAATTTCAATTTCAAATCAAAATTATTAGGTATTACTTACGTAATATAATCACCAACTTTACATTAAGGACACAAGCAAGCTCACAATGGCGAACAAAGGTTAACTAACAATATAAAATTGATCAACGGGATAAACCCAAAAAACATTTAAAAAAATAAAACAAAATATACCGAACCAGAGCGACATCTAGGTTGCACAAAAGGAGGTACTATTATTTAAACAAACATTCACTACTTAAACTCGTTCACAATTCTCGCTGCTTCTCTATTGTGGGCGTTGACCGGATCGTTCAAACACTCAATTTGATTATTTATTTCTAACTTGGCTATTTCTATATTTTCTAAAAAATTTAGCTTATGGCCTTTATTCGCATTATGTAGCATTTTAAAGTTGTGTTTAGTATTAGAATTATGTAAATTCTCTCTTAAATGTAGGCCAATAGCTGATCTCTTGTCATTAGGCGATTTCTGAGAGTTTAAATGTTCTTTGATTCTTATATTAAAACTACGTCCTGTCTGACTAGCAAATTTAGCTGTGCAAGAGTTACAGGACAACAAATATACTCCACTTTTGTCAAACACGTTAATTGAATCCTTGACTCTCGAGAATGAGCTACGTAAATTGTTTACTGATTTGCAAGCTATTTTAAAATTGTTGTTTAAGGACTTCAATACATTACCCACTCTAAGAGAAACAGCGCCTAAAAAAGTTAGTCTTATATACCAAGGAGGTTAAAAAGATGTTATGGTCTTATCCAAGGGTCAGTCAACACCTTTCTAAGCATCCCATTAAATATTTTTCTTGTTAAATTATTGATTAATGATTGATCTTGTATGCGTTGTTATAAGCAATTTGAAAGATGATGTTCTTTTCCCTCTCAAATTTTAAAGATAAGAGTGGGATGGTGAACAAACGATGGATCAAAGAGTTTAACGCTGCCATTTTATGAGCTACCTAGATGTCGCTCTGGTTCGTTATATTTTGTTTTATTTTTTTAAATGTTTTTTGGGTTTATGCCGTTAATCGAATTTATATATTTAGTTCCTGCGTTCGCCATTGTGAACTTGTTTGTGTCCTTGATGAAAAGTTTGTGATTATATTATGAAAGTAATACCTAATCATTTTAAATTGAAATTTAGATTATTATATAAATGAACTTTTTAGATAGCTCTTGAAAATGTTTTAAGAAACGGAAACGCGTAGAGCAAGATATTAAATATTTGTGAAGAATTTTCGATTTTTCTTTCCTCTTTAATATCTCTTAATTTTAGTTGTTACTGTTTTATAGTTCTATTATCCCTAGTTCCTTTATTTCAATTCAATTTGCTAGTCCATGATGTTATGTAAAAGGTGGCAAGTATAACGAGAGTCTATGGTCGTAGTATCTACAGGATAGTCAGAGAGTACAAAAGTTCACTTGAATTTTCGAAGCCTAAAATAAACGAAAATCGTAAATATATTATCGATTTAGTGGACAACTTTTTAAAATAGCAATAAGGAGTGTAACACGAACTTAAGTTCTCTTTGTTTCTGAATAAAAGTAAAAAAAAAAATTCATTTATTTTATTTAAAAAAAAGGTGGTACTTTTCAGCGATGCTGTGATGAGCACCACTGAATAAGTAAAACTATAAAGATGTACTGAACAGAAATCGCTCCCGGAGTGTTTATGCGATAACTAATAGTAAATAAGTAATAAAACAAAAAAAAAAGGAAAATCACTTCAACCGCCCTGCCGCCGTGAACTGGACGATCCGCCCAAAAGTACCCAGCATAGTACTGTTGGTGCCATAGCACATCCTAACCCTTAGGTGCTCAGGGGAGCAAGCATTGCGTTACACCCAGAAAAAAATGTATGGGGAACCTCGTGTACTAGCCTTACACTGGACACTTATAGACATAATCATAAAACGCATAGCTACAAAACAACTTACTAAAGAGTGGATAACTAAAAATAGATAAGGTAATTAATAACAAGAGAAAATTAAGAAGGAAAAATAGGTAACCCAAATGTTCCACCACCCAAATGGAAGTGATTTATAGCAAACAATAAGCTAAAAAGTACACCGGCATGGTCAACCAACTACCAACGCATCGCAGTTCCAAGAATATTTAGTAAGGGTGTTCTGCATACTGTTACTGCGGCCGACCTTCCGGAACTAAGGTCGAATGGAGCCAAGTCGAATACCGTACCTTGGCCCTCCCCTGGCCTACAAATGGATACCAGCAGTAATTTAACCCCAAAAGGCCCAGGAGTCGTAAAATGAAGAGCAGAAAGAACTGCTAGAAACGTTTTTCCAACTGAATATACAAAAAGTCAAAGTCGAGAGGAATATGCACCTAAAAAAACCATGGATATAATATATGCTATAAGTAAGAACGAAGGGACGGACGAAGATAAAATATAAAGTAAAAGGTAAGCGATAAGACAAGGTAAGTAGGTAAGTATTTGGACAGTAGATACAAATCCGGTAACGACCCTAAAGGTCAAAGACATCAAGATTTTGCCTAATGACCTGGACAAACAAGAACTAACCCAAAAGTAAAGTAATGAAGTAACGAAAAGTAAATAAGCAGTAAGCAAAGGTAAAGTTAGGTATGCAATTGGACTCTAGGTACAAATTCGATAAAAATTGTATTGGCTAGAGATATTGAGAGTTTTCCAGCATGCTGCAGTATAGCCTGTCTAAAGATAAATAACAGCAGAGAAAAATATTTCTAAAAAGACATTTACAGTTTTACATATTAAAATCAAAGTTTAAAAATTCAAGTGAACTATAGAATACATTATTCTTCAAGATTCCCTTCTTACAATTCTTAAAACTGTTAAATGGACGTTCTCTGATACTCAAGGAGATTTTATTAAAAAGTGTCACCGCGACAAACTCGGGTCTGTGCTAGCACATTCTTTATAACCTATAGTAGGTAGTTAAAAGATCAACCCTACCACCAGTTAAGTGATTGCAATGCGTACTTCAGTTGATTTGTTTCTGAACAAAAATAAAATTAAAAAAAAAATTCTTTATTTAGTTCATTAAAAAAAAACAAAAAAAAATGGTACTTTTCAGCGATGCTATGATGAGCACCGCTGAATAAGCCAAAATAAAGAAAAAGAAAAATTAAATTAAGTAAATTATTGCTGAATAAAAAAACTAATAAACGTGGTGGCCAGAGAGCATAAGCGCACTAGCTGTGGGGCACGCGTGCCAATTGCCTTAGCTCGCGGGAGGGGGTTTAACAAGCGCCACCAGCTTAAGTACAGGAAAAGCTGGAAAGCTCCAAAATGGTCGTGGAGCTAGCTCTGACCGCGCAACCTGACACCACGCAAACTAAGGTAAAAAAAAAATCAAAGAAAACTAAGGGTGGAGCTGTATAAATAAAACTAAAAAATTAAAAATATTGCTGGCTATATTAATAGCAAGAAGGGGGTTAGTATTTAATTTATACTTAGCTCCACTAGTGAGTCACTGCAAAACAGTGAAAGCAGAAGACGATGGAAAGACGGTGGACTTCTTTAAGGGGGAAGAAAGACTAGACGATAGAAAAGAAGACGGTGAACTTCTTCAAAGGGGGAAGAAAGACCAGACGATAAAAAGAAGACCCTAGCAGGAGCTTCTAGGGCCCTAAAGGTTTATTTAGAGGGTTCAACACGATCTTCGGTAGCTCCTAAATTTTCGGCCTCTCTAGATCTTGGTGACCGGCTTGACTCTGACAGCGAAGTATGCAGGTGAATTTTCTGCCTCCCAAGGAACAGCAAATGCAAAAATACCAACTACATCGCCAAACTGCGATATGGGCGACAGAAAATATGGCCCTTCAATCCCAAATCCTGGGGAAATTACTGCAATAGTCCTGGATTGAAAATATCTTTTGCACCTTTAGCCGCCAAATGTGGAGTGAACCACAGAATAACAAAGGTGTCACCCGTCAACGATGCCACAGAGAGGTGGGGACGTCATGAAGAAGACAGAGCAAATTTCAGTGAACCACTCCCGGACAGAAATAGACCGGTTCGAAGTAAATCGAATGGGTTCTGACTACCCGGTTGCAGGTACTTAAGCTAAGTGAAATAAAACAGATGTACCTAAATTTAGTTATTGTTGTATAATCATACTGTACACTATAAAATGCTGTTGTATATGAAATAATAAGGTGATTGAAGATATGGGCAAAATATAATCCCGCTTGGCCCAGCCTCGAGTAGGAAACAAAAATAAAGTTAGTATGTAGTTTTGTATAGAAAACAAAGCATTGAACTTTTCACCAGTTTTAAAGCGAACATTCAAATCAAATATGTGATACACGTACTATAAATAGGTCAGTTCTACTGACTTAATAGTGACAAAATTAAATTGTCACATGATTATGTATATCCCCATAAGTAGGAAATTTTTCTTTATTCCCTTTACATAGACAATCACTACAAAATAAAAGCCGCCGGAAAGGTCATGATACCAAGCTGCAGGAAAGCAGCCCTGCAATCATCCCGATATTTTAGACCAGCCAATACCCTAACACACCTCCTCTGCAGAAAGACTTTATCCGCCCATGCCCCCCTCCCCCTCTGCCACTATGCCGTAAGACCTAGTGGACTGAAACAGGGCGTAATTTGCAGAGAACAGTGGGAAATATAGTCCTTAAGGCTTCGCAATAAAAAAAAAATAAGTATCAAGTCGCTTGGTCACGCTACCAATATGGATGTCACATCGGAGTTTTAGGTCCAAATACTCCCAGAAACTTTACCGATGCTTTATTCTGCCTAGCGTCAATTAAGATATCAAAAGCTTTACACAGATCTGCACCAAACTATATGTACTCCCACTATTGGGCTCACAAAGGCCCGGCTAAAAACTTTTTAGTACGGTTTAAATTTGGTGTGGGATATTTATTACACAAGACATGCTATTCATAACTTTTTCTATGTAGTCATATTCAAAAATCAAAAACATTTTTACAATAAAGCTCGTCCCTCATCGTCGGTAGATATTAACAATTTTAGCCACATCTATTTCATCCAAACTACGGTCCTGATTTTCGCATCCTTTCGCTTAGCCTGGCCTTTACAATAGCCATTGCTTATGTATCCCAAAATTCAATTTGGAATAACATCATTTTAGGATTTTTTGCTGCACTATTGGGGCCTATCACTCCATACATAAAAAGCTTAACAAGAAATTCAATTTCCAGTGAAGTGGAAAAATCAAAGATACTAGGCTGAAAACCCTGGTGATTGTCAAATAACGAGTATGTATCAAATCCTGATAAGCTGCGGAGAACAAATTGGAGATCCGGCTCTACCATTGCGTCTGACGTAAAGTTTTGCGATAACGAGTTTGTATGGATGTTCCCTATAGAAAATTTGCACACTTTTACCCCAGAATGTTTCGGGTTTCCCCAATAAGCAGATAAACAGAACAACGGGGGTTTGTAACGGCAAATATATTGTAATATATGTATCAGCACTTCTTACTTTTATTTGTCTACTTAAACTTATTTCGCGTGTAGAATTTTAAATGAGAGTAAAACATTATATAACAAATACAGAAAAATTAGAAGAAATAAATATTAAGTTGTGGTTAAAATCAAGTGTATTTTTAAGTTTTCGCGTAACTAAATGATTAAGGCAGTTTGAATGCACTTTAGTTTACTTGATGCCTATATACAGGGTGATTCACGGGTGATAGCACATTAGACGAGTAGGTAATAGGATCTTGTGGAAATTTGTTTTTTTTTAAAGCCCACGTGCTTCATCCATCTACAATTTCTTTAGTGTTCCAGCGTTACCGATTCTACGGAAAAATAGTGCCAACTTTGATATTTTAAATTGAAAAGCCCGGATATTATTAAGTTTATAAAATCATCTAAAAAGTCCATTATTTCAAAATTTGTAAATTCGCGCTTCTAATTCACGAAGAGTTAAAATTTTGCTTTTGGTTTAGAGAATACCAACAGATTAAATATAGTACAGTATGAAAATTATTTTATTTCTTTCCCTTACTCCTAAAAATGGCCAAAACTTGTTTTTTTATAATTATTGCTTAATATTCTAAAAATTAAAAGGCCATTAAATTTGCTTTCAAATGATGTATAATTCCTTCATACTTATCCTTTAGGTTGTCTTAATAAACCGCTTTGTTTTTGTTAGTTACTATTCAGGGTCGTTGGTATGTATGGAAACGGTCGATTATCTCTTAAAGTAAAATAGCTAGCAACAAACATTCAAGACAAAAGTTTTAGGGTTTTCTAAAATCTATTAGAATTTTTAAAAAATAAGTATACGGGATGAGTCAGAGAGCCGTAGATAAACCAAGTTACTGTTTTTTTAATGGAACACCCTATATCTTAGAATCCTTTTGGATTCTACATAAAATCCGAAATTTGTTAATAAGTGCATTACTACAAGTATAAACTTAATAGTTTCCGAGATATTGACATCTGAAAAATGACATTTTTGAATTTTGCCGGCTTCTAGCTTTCTAACGGTAGGCCATAGAGCAAAACGGCTTACCCCTATTGTACTTTTTTATTATGTTCCCAAAAATATCAACTTCTGGTCAAACCGGAAGTACCATATTTCCGGGCTTTGAGTTACATCCGGTTTAACCGAAAGTTGACACCTTTGCGAAGAAGAAGTGACAAAGCTAGAAGCTCTCAAAGTTCAAAAATATAATTTTTCAAAAGTCAATATCTCGGAAACTATTAAGTTTAGACTTATAATGCACTTATTACCAAATAATTCTAATTTTATGTAGAAATTTTAGGCTTATAATAAACTTATTAAAAAATAATTGCGATTTTATGTAAATTCCAAAAATATACTATATGTATACACCACCATGCATATCCACTGGCTTTCTAAGTGCGGAAGTAGATTTGGACATACAGTATACATCAGTCTAACGGATTTTTCTGGGCTAAGCAAAAGCTACATGTTATAAAAGAAAATCTAGTTTTAATGTTTTTTGTTTATTTAAGAAGAACAAAATTAGCTTGTTGATTTGTAATAAGTAATTAAATTCCAAGAGATTCTTCCAAGTTTTAGGGATTGTTAATAATTTTCTTGAATTACGTGTAAATGCTCGATACATTTCGAAACTGGTACCAACTGGATAGAGCCCTAGCTCATTGCACCCAGGCCAATAAACAGACGAGAGTTGCAGTTACGTGGTTTAGCATACCGAAAGCTGAATATTTAAAATCAAACTTAAAATAAGTTCGTGTATAGAGTTGTCCCTTATTCTTTATGTAAGACTCAATCCTTGGACGCGTTTCATCATTTAGGGCTCACGAGCAAGGCTCCGGGTCTGACGAAAAGGCAAGAAACCTCAAAGTGCTATTACAGTACAGTAATGCAAATAAACGGACGAGAGTTGCAGTACGTGACTACATCTCGTTGCAATCACATGCATCAATCCAACCAGGACAGCGAGAATCCATATAGGTTCAAACGCTGGCAAAGCAGCCCATTGCGGGAAAACTATATTGAGTGGCGTTGAAAGTCAATCCATCGGTTTAGCATACCGAAAGCTGAATATTGAAGAACAAACTTGAAATAAGTTCGTGTAAAGAGTTGTCCCTTACCCTTTCCGTCAGACACAATCCTTGGACGTGTTTCGCCGTTAACGGCTCATTAGCAAGGCTCTGGCTGGATCTGACAAAAAGGAAAGGGACCTCAAAATGATATTATAAGTAAAGGTGGATGATAGGCCACGCTTAGGTAAATCACGTACTGTCCCATGGCTTTCAAATTTTTCAAATACCCTACTCATAGTTGACTGCGTAATTGGACTCCCGGGATACTTTTCATTAAATAATATACAAATACACAAACTAACATTTGCTCACAATAAAAGATAATAAGGGACAAAACGGTGCAAAAAAAAGTATTTTATTTTATTTACTAGAGGCACAAAATAACATATTTACCAATTTAAATAAGGTAAAGGAGGAACAAACTCAAAATAAGTTCGTTCACAGAGTTTTTTTAAACAGTATTCTCAAAAGTGAAAATAACTTTTCACTTCCATCAAGAGTTAGGAAAACGTGTTTTCTCGGAATTTTCTAACGGGATTATATCACAAGAAGTACATCGACAAGCATTCGAAACATTCGATGTGGACATATGACGTGAATAGACACTATTCCCAAGAGAGCATTCACTTCTCCTAAATTGGAGAATAGACGTCCTGGGAGAAAGTGTGTAGGTGACATCACTTCGCATCAAAGAAGAGTGTGACTAGTTCAGTAAATAGAATAACTCAATCTTAGTGAGATTGAAAAAACCACTACAAGGCGTAGGCACATTTAAAATGTTGAGGTTGTAATGGTCAACATTTTCTACATTTAGTGAAGTGCACTTTCCTTTAATCCGTTTTCCAAATACGCTTAACGTACCGCCCTTGGTGGATCACCGAATAATATACCTTATCTCTCCTTAGTTACTTTTTACCTTAATAATCTGCAGTGGCAAATCTATAACTTAGTGCTGGGGGGAACATATTTTAATTTTAACACTTTTCCAATTTTGTTGTGAAAATTGGAGAGACTCGTTGATTTGATCCGAACGACATTTTTAATAAAGAAATTTTCAATATCCATGCTCGCTGAACATCTATTTGCATCTTATGTGTAAAATATACAATCGAAATCCTAATCTCATAAGTCGTTAATCCGCCACTATTGACCTATATGTAAATAAGGTTTACATAATTTTCCTTAAAAATGCTTGGCACCTCCCTTGCATTTTAATCCATTCTCTTTCATTTGGGTAACTGATAAAATATTGATTATATTAGGGCATGCCAAATATCTCTTACTAAATTACTTTTTAAATAATAAAGAATAATGGACAAATGATAGGTTTGGTCATAGGCAATGGTTGAACATATATCAATCCTGATAAGGTGTACAACAAATTGGATTCCCGACCCCAACATAAATAGTTTCTCGATAACGAGTTTGTGTGGATGTTTCCTATAGAAAATTCACACAATTTTAACCCACAAACTGTTATGAGTATCTGACAAAAGGAAATAAATACACGGGTTTGTGATAGCAAAGACATCGCATTAAACATTTTCTGTTTCCGTTTTTGACGCTCTTTCGCAATTTTGCCTTATTCTCGCGTCCGTTCCGATAAATAACGAATGACTTTTGGTAGGGCGGCAACGGGCGCACCGCTACAAGGGTGCCAACCCCATCAATAATAATGACTTAGAGTTCCCTTTAAATACACACTTCGCTTAACTCCCTGAGCGAAATATTAATGCAAGTAAATTGAAAATCGATACGGCTAAAGCTAAAGGCCGTATACGAACGATTTCTCCGAGGTCTGTTAAGGGCCCTGAATGATTGAGCCTTTTTTCTTTTCGGAAACCACAATCGTTAATTTTATGCCGTAATTACTATTTGTCAAGGAATAAATTATTGGAAGTTTGCTTTGTGCTAATGAGGAATATTTAGCAAATCCGACCAAAAAGTGGATTTGTATTCTTGAGAAAAATTTACGTCGGAAATTCACTTTTACATTATTTTGCTAAATAGACTATGAAAGGCAAGCAAAGTCCCAATAAAGATTACAGTTTTTTTAAGTGATGAAAAATAAGTTACCTACTTTTCTTATAATCTTTTCTTAAGCCAGACAGTTGCCTTTGTTTCTTGCTGTAGACATCTTGTCGATAACAATCTTAAAAATTATCATACATTTTGCAATATTGTTAATATAAGGGAACAACATAAAAGTAACTTAAAATAAGTATTTCTTAGTAAGATGAAATACTTTGAAGCTGTGCCTTTTTTAAATTGTGTTATTTGTTGGAAATAACGTGTTTCTGAACTGCACAAATGTCAAGTCTGTTTTATGCCTAACCAGTGAAAAATAAAGAATCCTCTTATTGCTGCTATTCAATTTAATTTAACGAAATACCGGTGTAACGTTTGTCTACTACTAACATACCTAGACAAAAAAAGCAGTGTCGTCGGCTTTATTGGGACTTGGTAAACTTTGTTTGAAAGCTGGTTGGTGCAAAACAAAATATTTTAAAGTTAACTTAGGATTTAAGATATTCTTAACTAAAAAGAACATAAATAAATTATTTACTTACCTACAAGTAAAAAGCTTATAAAATACCATGACAGCGAGATATTTTCTACCGGTAAAAAAACTGAACCCACCTCAACCAGACCGACAAGATGGTTTCCTGCCACAATATTTTTTTGTTTCGTTAAGTAATCAATTACTGCCAAAGTAAACATAAAAAACAATGATTACGTTTTAGTATTCAATTTTCTCGTGATATGTCGAATATCACGCGAGAGAAAATTGTAGCTGGCAAATGTTTGTCTTGTTTTTATTTTTAGTATGCGACCTAGCAATTTCTTGCATGACATTTTTTGACGGTGCATAGTTTCCTTTTAAAAAATATAATTTACGAAATTGCCTAGCAAAACTTTTATACCAGTCAATTATTTTGCCGGCAAATTTTTTTTCTTATGTTATTATACAGGGTGATTTAGGAGGAAATGTCAATATTTTAGGTACATATTCGAGGATCCAAAATAAACATAAAAGTTCCTATAAACATGGGTACTATTCCCGGCCGTTTCCAAAATACAGGAGTAAACAATATTCAAATTAAAATATTTATAACAAGTAGGCTGGGTTTTATAGTTTTTAAAAATGCCACCGTTTACTTCTAAACACAAGTCAGCTCTGATGAATAGCTCGGGTCGCTCTATGAATGGATGCGGGTATGTTTCTTATAGTTGCTGCTGAATTTATTTTTTGATCGAGTTACTTTACTTAAATATATCAATGATTTAAACCACCCCCAACGACAATAATCCAGAGGATTAAGGTATGGCGATCTAGCTGGCCAATCATACGGACCACCTCTATCAATCCACCGGTTTGGAAACTTATTGTTTAAAAAATTTCGTACTTGTAAACTGTAGTGTGCAGGGGCTCCATCAGTAAATACATGCTCTGGTGTACTTTAAGCGGAACATCTTCTAATAGGTTTTGAAAGTGATTCTGTAGAAAATTTCAGCATACTTTCCTGTGAGATTACCATCGATTATGAATGGACCCATTAATTGACTATGTAACATACCACACCACACATTAATCCTGAATGTATGTTGAAAATTATGTTGTACAGTAGCGGGAGGATTTTCATAGGACCATCAGTGTTCATTGTGAAGATTATTAATACCATCGCGAGTTAACTGTGCTTTATTAGTGAACAGAACATACTTTTTTCTACGAGTGACCGCAAAGAAGCTACTTTGCGCACACTTTTGCATACGCAAAGTAGCACTTTCCCGCACACTGTGCGGGAAATTTTTTTTCCCGCACACTTATTTTAAAGCAAAATTACCATATTATAGACGCGTTTTTTTCTTATATTTTATAATTTTTTTAGATATTTATACAAAAATATTGTAACAAGACAAAGTTGACAGGTGGTTTATGTGTTGCCTTATAAACTATACCGAAGTATTGTGCCGTGCGGCTCAAAATTTTTTTGAAATCTGCATTATTATATTTTCCTCTAATTTTGTTCAAGTTAAAAAAAATCAAGTATTTTTGTGTCAAATGCGGTTTGTTCCCTTAGCAACCAAAATACATTGTCATACAACGCTTTCATGTCAGTTTAGAGGTCTTCTTCAAAATTTTCACTAGCATTTTCACCTATTTAAAATAAAAAAAAACTGTTTTAAAAATGGATATCACTGAAGAAGAACTTCCAGAAGATGTCCTAGAAGCCGCCAACATGGCTAGTTTGCAATTGCTGCCTGCCAAATCGCGAGAAAAATACGAGAAACAGTACGAGTTGTTTTCCAAATGGTGCGAACAAAGGGGGATAAAAACGTTAAAGGAAGAGGTACTTTTAGCCTACTTTCTTAAGTTAAGCAAAGAATTTAAACCTAACACAATGTGGTCAAAATATTCAATGCTCAAAAATGTAATAAAAATAAAAAGAGACATCGATATTGGTGAATTTTATAAGCTCACTGCATTTCTGAAAAAGCAGAATATTGGGTTTAAACCAAAAAAAGCAAAAATATTTACGCGCGAAGGAAGAAATATTCAGTTTTATTAATTCGGCACCAGATGAAATTTACCTTTTAATTAAAGTTGCCACTATTTTTGGACTTGCCGGCGCATGCCGAAGGGAAGAGCTAGCAAATTTAACCACTGCCGATATTGAAGATAAAGAAAACCTCATAATTGTCAAAATTAGGAATTCAAAAAATCATACAGCAAGAAACTTTATAATATCGGAAGAAATTCATAACGGAGCCTACCTGCAACTGTACAGAAAATACAAAAGCTTACGCCCGATAACGTCAAACAACCGTTTTTTCTTAGTCTACAAAAAAGATAAATGCGTTTCACAATGTGTTGGAGTAATAAGTTTCGGAAAGATGCCTTCTGAAATAGCTGTCTTTTTGAAACTGGCAAATCCGGAACTCTATACAGGGCACAGTTTCAGAAGGTCATCAGCAACGTTACTGGCCAATTCTGGAGAAGGAATCACTGACATAAAACGTTTGGGGGGTTGGAAATCTACTGCGGTAGCTGAGGGATACATCGATGAGTCCACAACTTATGAAAAAGGGCTAAGCAACAAAATTTTAAGCTGCAGCCCTAAAAAATGTGAAGCAGTTCCAAGTACTTCAAAGAATGGATCCATTTATTCCTTTTGCAACACGACAGTACTGATGAACCAGGAAATGACATCTACTACAACATTTTCACCTCTAGTTGCTAGATCTGCAATAAATGTAGAAAAAGCGACCAACTGCACATTCCATATTAATGTAATTAATAATAATAAATAGGCAATTTAGGTATAAGTAGTTAAAAGTTGTTTTTGATGTCAATAAAAATTTAAAATTAAAAAAATAGTTGTTTTTGATGTCAATAAAAATTTAAAATTAAAAAAATATATAGTTATTTCACTCGTAGAAAAAATATTGTTCCTAACACGTGCGCAAAGTAGTTTTCCCGCACTTAAAGCTTATCCGAACTCCGCTTCGCGTCGTTCGTCTAACTGCTTTCGCGTGCGGGAAAACATAACTTTGCGCACTGAATAGGAAAACTACTATTACAGTCTTCGATTTGCATTAATCCAATTGCATCCTTAACGCAAAATCACCATCTTGCAAATGTTGAACTCGTTGTAAGTGATATGGGTATAAACTATTAATGTGGATATCCCTCCAAGCAGACGATCGTGTAATTTGATAAGTATCAGCAGTTCGCCTTGTACTTAAGCTTGAATCATTTGCGACGGCGTTAGTTAAGGATAACCTCTTCTAGTTGAACATCAAGTCCCGATTCCCGTTCAGATACAATTCTCGCACTTGGAAACATACCAGATTCTATAGCAGTAGTAAAAACTTGTTGAAAAGCACTTCTCTCTGGTACTCTCTGATTCGGAAATCGACGCTGGTCCTCGGCGACTGCAAGATTTCAACTCCCGTTGCAGAAGCCATAAACGAATATCATATCAGCATATTCACGATGAGAGAATGTTGCAGGCATAATGAAATTAATCTAATATTTAAATTGTCAGAAAATACAAACGCTGAACACGATTTGACAGTGGCAAATCTTATTCTAATACCTAATGGAGTTACTATTGCTAAGCAACAGTGCAAAGGTAAATAAAACCTAGCCTACTTGTTATAAATAATTTAATAAAAATTTTGATTTGAATATTGTTTAGGTACCCCTGTATTTCGGCAACGGCCGGGAATAGGACCCATATGTATAGGAACTTTTATGTTTATTTCGGATCCCCGAATACGCACCTAAAATATTGTCATTTCCTCCTGAATCATTCTGTATATGATAAATCCAACAATAAACTCTTTTCTGCAGCAATATTCAAAAATCCATAGACATTAAATGTGATATTATTTTTTGGTGTAGGCCATCCGGAACCCCGCGTCTATAAGTGCGAGCAAATTAACATTCTTTCGCATCTAACGTCAGTGGCGGCTTGTCAGGGGCGGCAGTGCCGACTAACTAACAGACAGCGTATAATATTTATCTACATCAATTTACATTTTAAATGACGCAAACTACCAGCGAATACCCGTTCTACTTTTTAAATCGTCGTTGTAACCCCGGACGTACCGCCTCGGTGGCCGAAGTGGGTAAAGCGCCGGAAACGGCGTGAGCCTGCTTTCGCGCTGCTCGAGTCGAGCGGGTTCGAATCCCGCTACAGTACGCTCAAATAAAAAAGTACTGGGTTTGGTTGTTGTATGTGTGAGTGCAGGTACTTCTGACTAACGATTTATCGGAATCGAAACCGCAGGGTCATGCTCCTATAGCAGCGGGTCTTTAACCCGAGACTTGCCTCGGTTGCGGGCAGTGTGGGCGGGCTGTTGTAGGAGTGGGATTCTGTGGGGGGATCAGGATGGTGGTTGGTTGGAAAACGACTGCGCGTGGTTCGGATCCCACGATAAACAGTAGGTCCCGTCTGGCCGACATTACCCAGACGTAAAATTACCGTGGGCGGGCCAGTAACGAATAACTAGGGGATACAATAAGTCTGTAAAAGACTGCGGTGTCAGGACGTAAGTGCCGACCTAGTTATTTAAGAGTAATCAATCAATCAATCAAACCCCGGACGTAAACGCAATTGTTTGGCCATAGTGAATTACTCGCATTTACGCCGACATCAAATTAATTGTTTCACTTCTCAAGTCGCCTTTTCATTATAATCAGGTCCGGCAAGCCTACCCTGCCAAAATAAAGAACTTAAAGATTTCAGGCTCCATGATAGGCAGCCAAATATACACCACTAATGATTTGAATGCGGCAAACACGGCAAAATCGAATTTGCCTGTAAATTTAAGGTTTGCTCCAATCCGAACGAAAATTATACCAGTACAGTCGCCGAACGGTCGCACAACTAATTTACCACTGCATAGAATATGTTCGGGTTGGAACTAATCTTAAGTGAGGTTAATTCGCGGTTGTTTGATGTATTCTTGAAAGAAAAGGATTGAATTCGTGTAAAATAAGTCAGAGTGAGTATTGTCTGTTGAAAAATAAAACTTTTGATTTGGTTTGTAACTTTTAAATTCATTTATTTCTTATTAATTACAATGCTACCCTTAACTCTAAACTAATCTATCTTAACCTAGTTTCCTATGGTAACTTGGACTATTTACAGATTTGGGCGCATATGGAGCGTAAGCATACGGCCCAAAATGCGTCCAGAGTACCTGGCAGAGCCAGGCGGCCGTTGTTATGGCCTATTGGAATGGGCGCAGCACTTAGGTCGTGATTTGCGTACTCGCGTTCCGGCTGGTGCCTTAACGGGTGTTATTGTGCATGAGTTCCTCAGCGCATACCATTTGTTCGTGAGGTTATTAAGTAAATCAAAATACCAATAGCAGAGCATTCTGGGAAAAATACTAAAAAACCCAGTCAAAGATTTGGTTTGTAGGTTTGTTTAGGATTGTGACCTCAGGTAATTGTTTTAAAATTTAAATAAAATATTTTAAGTTTATAATGTGGGTTTTCGTGTTCCCTTTTATTCAATGAACAAAGTAAAATAAAAAACAACGGTATTGTCCGACGACACCTAAAATGCTCAATTTAATTAATACTGGAGGCAAGGAGAACAATTGGTAATTTTGAGAAAATTAGTATCAAAAATATACATGAGTTACGGAAAGTGAAACCAAAATTAAACTGTTTTGTTGGTCATAACATTCATTTTACTTTCAAATCAAAAAGAGAAAGAGTGGAATCCGTGCTGTATGGAAACAACATGATTTTTTTGGTGTACAAAACATTTTAATATTATTTAACAATGACATTAAAGTTGTTTAGCTAGAAAAATCACACTGTTTTGCACTGATAACATAATTTTAAAGATTTTTACCAAAGAACTTATTTAAAATTCTCGAACCAATTACGATGCAAATTAAAACATGCTATGCTGATTTTGAAAAACTATTTTTTTTTTCGATACTTTTAATAAAAGCAGGTTTAAGGGTTGTCCAAATATTTTCCTAGGTAACCAGTTTAAAATGCAATACTGATCAGCTAATTTTTGTCAATTGGGAATAGCTTGTGAAAATTTATTATTTTTTTTAGGTTATGTCCTCGCGAATCATAAGTTATGGGGGATGACACTCCTTAAAAAAAATGTGAAATTACATAATAATAGTATGAATACAGAATATGTGATTTACATTTTCTTAAACCAACCCTTTTGCATAGAAATGAAATAAAATGGACATGACATTAAATAATTTGTCATAAATCTGGTCAATGGAAATATTAGAATAGTAAAAAAAACCGAAATTTTGGCGTGTTCTTCAAAAGTTTTAGCCTAGAACCTTCGGCGCTCCTTGACCATCTCTAACATTTTTTCTTGCATCCCCCCCCCTGTACCGAACTGCCGACTCTGACTGCCAGCCTACGAGCCACCGCTGTCTGGTGTGGCTTTATGTGGGACACTATATTATAAAATCCTTCTTAAATTAGCCTGTATCAAGCGTGCCTTATTAAGCATAAAAAAATATATATTAACAACCTCGCACAAACTGTTTTTTATATTTTTAATTCCCCTAACATAAAATTTAAAATATAAAGATCCTAGCGTACATTAATGCTTTTGAACCGAACTTTTTTGTGACATGTAGTTTTCCACTATCAAATAATTGTATTTTCATCATAATTTTAAAACACACCACACCATTTCCATTCAGATTAGTAACTTTTGTTTTAAAAAAATTAAACTGTATTTGCGATTAGCGTTTTACAGTAAATTTTAATATAAATTTAAATATAAATTAAATTTGTTAACAACGAATACTAGTTCCTAATCAAGTCGACTAAATAATATATGCTAAAAGAAAATTTGTGAGTTTCTAAAATTTGTATTCGTAAGACAGCGCTATCTCCATCCGTCAATCAATATGCCCTTACTCGTGGTTTGAGTTATACATTAGAAGCTGATTTTAACATTCTAGGTTAACACCTCAACTTTTAGAATTTAAGTGTTTAATTTTCCAACTGCAATAAAATTTAAATCGGAACCCCGAGTTGTAAAAACAAAAGAATTAAGTTACGAAAGTTTTTAGAGCAAATTATAAAGAAGTCTGGACCGAGTTTTAAACAATGAAAAGATTTAGAAAAGACAATTTAGAAGATTTATTACATTGTATAGAGTTTCTTATGATCTATAAAAGAGTCCAGACAGGCTTGCTTCAGAACTGATGATGGATCTGCTTGTTTCAGAAATATGTTTTAATTTAAGTAACAGGATATTCTAAAAAGAAAACGCTAGTTGAACACAACGAAAATAAGTTCTAGCTTATTCTTTTGGCCCTTAATGTGCTCCGAAGATAGTTGAACTGAATAACAAGTCAAAGTCAAGTTGCACAGTAGGGTGGGTCGATCTAAATAAGGAAAAAAATAAAGTGTGAGATCTCAATTACCCTGGGTGCTAGAAAGTTGTCACTACTATTGTTGATCATTCATGCAAAGTTTCGGCTCTGACAAGCGCCATCTTCAGGTGCCTAGTTCGCTTCGAATTTTCCACAAAGCGTACTACTGAAATATGCAGCTCTTCGCTTATTTCACTCAATAAAAATTGAATGAAATAACCCAGAACTCACCACGTGGAGGTGGCTGCATGTCGATTTCTTCCCCGCCTCCCTCCCGACCTTCGTCTTATTAATGAAAATTATCAATTTATTGATCTAAAGCCTTTAAAAATTGCTGTTCTGTCTCAGTTTTCGGAATTTTTTTTCTGGAGGCAATCCGAGTTCGAATCAAGCCATCTCTTGATTCTGTTCCGCTTACTAAAACAGAGGCTTCAGTGACTGTCCTAATACATCTTTCAACAGATTGTGTGTGACAAGGGTATTTCAAAATTTCGATGTCGTCAGGAACTGTTAAAATCATCTCTTGCAATGCAGTATCTGAAATTGTTCTTGTGAGTGGTGGTTCAGTTACGCTAACTGACTGCCAGTTTATCAATTCAGTGTAGTCTTGAGCGTCAAAATTCAGTTTTGGGACTTTGAACTCTCTGATTTTGCTATTCTGAAGATTTATTAATCTACATTTCATAATTCTTCTTAGCGCAAGTTCTCTAATAGGCTTTCGAACATCTCTAAGCATTGTCAATAGAATATTTTCTGGATGAGCGAAAAATGCATTCCTCTGTATGACCGGATCAATCACATCTTTAACTGTACTTGGCATATATCTCGATCTTGTTATCAGAGAGAACAAATGTCTGGAGCCTTCAGTACACCATGATCTGATTTTAATATCGAACCAAACAGGAGCATAAACTTTTAGTATAAATTCGGTTATTGTTTTCAATTCGTTCGAAGGTTTTTCTGAAGCTACATAAAGTCTTAAAATCCTATTTGCCGTTGTCAGCCATCTTGAGTGTGGCATTTGTCCAGGATCACAATTTGATAAATTTGAGGGGACATCACCTCTTGCGATTGCCGAACACATTTGATACAAATAAACTTGATCGGTACTGGTGTCATTTAGGTCGAATTCTGGTAGTTCCCCATCAATTTTTTCGAATTTAACTATTGGAAGGTTCTGACATGCTGGAAGAAGCTTTCCAATCGTTCCTGAGAATCCTCTTGTGTCGTTAGTTTTACCATCCATTTTCTCAATCAAATGGCGAAGTGGAAGTTCATTGGCGTGCAGTAGGCAAATCAACCATTGTAAGGAGTGTCCAATTGCTACTTCTAATTGCTTAACAACTCCATTCTTGAAACCTGTATTTTCAACAGTTCCGTCACAGCCAACAACAGCAAGTTCTTCAACAGGTCCCAAGTTACTGCTTAGAAAATCGAAAATACTTGATTTGATGTCTTTAGCATTTCCTGAAGTAGGAGCTACATGTCCGAGATAAACAGGCCCAGGTTCTGCAATAAAAACAATATGTTCCTCCAAAACGTATCTCTTATGATAAGTGCTTCCTTTTTTCTCCGTCAGTAGTGTTCTGTCCTTTCTACCGTCAAAATAGATCCCTGTAACTTTCAAATTTCCTGTTGATTCCTTTTTTAGTTCCGTTCTTCGTCTCTTTCGTTCTCTCCGCAATTTACTACGGTTTAATAATTTTGAAAGGTCGTTTCTACTGACAACGCCAAGATCTTGCAGAACAGCATTCGCTAAAAAAGAAGCACATCTATCCGAAACTCCCGTTCGATCGCAAGCCTCTGCTAAATTTCTGAAATCCACCCCTCGAAGGTCTGTTCTTGCTTCTGAAGTTGATGGACTATCTAATTGAAGTTTAAACTCGCTTGTTGTAGAACTTTTACCCAGAAACACACTTTCTTCCAGTGGGGAGGAAGTTGTTTCTAGAACATTCACTTTTCCTACATTTTTCAATTGCTCTAGGCGGCTTTGGTCCTCTAGTTGTTTTTTTGCTTTGAATTTTCTTTGCATACGTTTTTCTAAAACCTTTGTCAATTGAATGTCAACATTTCCAATAAACATTCTTCTTTCTGTTCTTTGGTCTCGTAAAAATTCTTGTTCTGTTTTAAGCACTTTAATTTTGCATTTGCATGAGTCAAAATCTTTACACTTGCACGTCGATATATCAAAAAGTTTCTCACTTGATTGTCTGAATTTTTCTAGCTTCTCTAAACACTTTTTATTATGTACGGACCCAATGATTTTTTTTAAACTCCGAACACAACATAGTCTTTAATCAATCGATAAATCTCTTGTTCACTCATTACTTGTAAAGAAGCATTTTGTCAAATGTTTTTCAATACAGATATAACTTTTTTAGAAACATCCCTTACACTAGGGTCTTTGCCATTGTTCTGGTCTTTTATTAATTGCCTGTGCCACAAATATGCTCTCATAACATCGCTATAAGTCGGAAGTATGTTGCACTTAAGTTTTGTTGGTGCTCCAAACACCTCGCATTCAATGTCTTTACGTGTATTCGGCATTTTCACACAAATAAACAATTACGCGTTCACTAAAAAGAGTAAATATAAGTTAATAAGACGTTGACTCTTCGAATGCGTCGAGACAACTAATCTTGTCGGTACAGGAAAGGCAGACTTGCGGCGGCGTACGTGATATTGATATAGCTGCGCGACACTACTGGCGCATTTGCACGGTTGAGCTCAGATGAACATGTTTCGATGAATTTATGAGTTTATTAGTGGCAATTTTTTTATCAACACAGCTATATAGAGGAGAAAGTCAAGATAAATCACTCATTTAAAGTTTATGAATATTTTCATAATTTTCCCAAATTTGACCTCAAGTAGGCACCTGAAGATGTTATCCCAGAAAGCCCAAATTTTGTATCATAAATACTATATCAAGTTGACAACTTTTGGTTACCCAGGACATATCACATTCGAGAAAAAAAAATTCGGCCCACCCTATTGCACAGGTTGTCTCTAAAAAGTTTGTACAAAATGGTAGCACAAATTGCTAAGACCAAAATACGACGATCTAACCCAAAATAGCTTCGTTCAAAAGTTGATAGTTTCCGAAATGGTATTATTTTTTGTTTACTTTTTTTCAAATATTTATGTTTATAACAGCAGAATTTGCGCGACATTTAGTAGTAAGGGTTTTCTGGGATGCGAAATCCAGATCTGATAACAGTTCTAGTGTACCTGGCAGAGAGCGCCACCAGCAGCACTTCGCATATTTAAAGCTTCTTCATTTTTTGTTGTAGTTGTAGCGCTTGACAACACTACGACATATTTTAAGTGCTGTCGCCGAAGCTTTGGGACATGATGTACTTTCTTTTTCTATACGTCGAACGACAGTTCAACGTTATAGACAACATTATATATAATAATAATAATAATAAATGTCTTTTTATTTCGGCAAAGGATTTACAATGAAAATTATTAAAAATAAATGTCAAATACTGGCATAGTCTAGCTGTAATAGCTACTCCACTAAACCAGTCAGACATTATAAACAAATTAATGAAATTATGTTAATTATTTGATTGTTCATTAATAAAGTAATAAGGTAATTCTTATATAATTTTGTACACAGTGTAATTAGCGAGTATAATAAATAAATAGAAATAATTTAACAACTCAAACAAAAAATTTAAAAAACATATATAATTTTATCATAAAAAGTTAAGTATTTTGTAAATTTAAAAGATATTTCTTATATTTCATTTTAAATAAATTTGCATTTAAAAGCAACATGTCAGTGGGTATTGAATTATAATACTTAACAGCGTTATAAGTAAAGGAGCGCTGAAACATGGCACTCTGATGATGTGGCATAGTTAACTTACTTCTGTCTCTAACCGGTCTATCATGAATGTTATGACGAAAAATCAAACGCTCTCGAATCGAAATAGGGGAGTTTGGATTATTAAGAATCTTTACTACAAAAATGCAAAAATGAAGAATTCTACGTTCATCCATTCTCAACCAGTTAATAGCCCTATATAAGTGAGAAATATGATCAAACTTGCGCACGCCATATACAAATCGAAGGCAGGCATTCTGAACTTTCTGTATTCGAGATCTACTTTGAGCATCCAAACAAAACTCGTACACAAAATCACAATAGTTAAAATTGGACAAAACGAGAGATTCACACAAGTCTTTTCTCAATTTAAAATTTAAAATATGTCTATTGCTATATAATATTTTTAGAGAAAGATACGTTCTTTGAAATATTTGTTTAAGATGCTCCTTAAATCTTAGTTCAGTGTCTATCAATAGACCCAAATTTCTAGCACTATCTACAATCTTTAATTTTGATCCATCAACGGATATGTTTAAAATATCTTTTAAATCATTAATACGATTTTTATTACCAAAAATTAGCATGCAGGATTAAGTAGGATTTAAATTTAAATTATGACTCCGAGAAAGCTCACTTAATTTTCAAATCTTGGTTTATATACAACTCGACATCAGCATAATCCTCAGCATCAAAACAGCAGTATATTTGTGTGTCGTCAGCAAATGCCTGTACTCTACAATGTTTTAAAGATCTAAGGATATCAAAGGTATATATGAGAAAAAATAAGGGAACTAAAATTGAGCCTTGTGGCACCCCAGAACGAATGTTAGCTTGCTCAGAATAATTATTATCGGAAAAAACTTTTTGAAATCTATTAAATAAGTATGATTTAATAAGCAGAAAAGAATCGTTATGAAAGCCGAAATATTTTAATTTAGATACAAGAAGTGCGTGATTGATGGTATCGAAAGCTTTCGAAAAGTCAAGAAGAATTAGTATACTATTCATTTTCTTGTCACACGCACGAATAATGTCATCTGCTACATTTGTTAAAGCCACAGCAGTTCCAAATCCTTTCCTAAATCCACATTGTGTAGAAGGAATGATATTGTTATTAGTGAAATAGTTGTACATCTGATTATATAAAATTCTCTCAAAAATTTTTGAGATTGCAGGTAGAATGCTTATTACCCTAAGATCATTTAAAGTGTTGGGCCACTGACCTTAGCCAATGGTTTACCAATTGATATTTTCTATTGGTCGGGGTAGTAACTGACCTCTTAACAGCAATTAACTATATGCGTAATATATTTATCTACATATGGACTGCAATACTTAAGCATCAAAGGAGAAATTTCATCTACCCCCGTCGCATTTGTTGAAATACTGTTTAAAATTTTGTTGACGTCAGATATTTCGGCTATTAAAATTTAATGAGGGTGGTCTTCAAAAAACTGAAAAGGCATATGTTTTTGTTGCTAGTTTTATTTTGAATATTAAAAATTCCAATTGCACGTTTATGTCAAAATCAAATGTAACAATTTCAGTGGGATAATTAGCCTTTACATAAGCAGCTACTCCCCCTCCCCTACCGATCCGATCCTTTCTGAAAAACTGATAATTAGGGATTTTAAAAGGTATAGAGCTATTACCATCAGAAAGCCATGTCTCAGATTAAAAGAAGATATCATAATCATTTTGCTCAATTAGGGTTCTTAGTTCATTAAAACCTGTAAATAAAGACCGCACATTCAAGTGACCCACTTTCATGTTAGCAAAAATAAAAAAACAAAAAATAGAGTACAAAAAAGAAGAAGGGAAAAAAGGGAAGAAAGGGCGAAAAAACGAAAATTGGCTTTTAAAAACCATACATTTGTGGCTCTTGTAGTTTACTGGGATGGAAAATTATTTTCTGATCTAACTGAATCTGAAAAGCACGACAGACTAGCAGTTATAATTACAAGTGGCGATATAGAACAAATTCTAAGGATACCAATTTACACACTTCAACAGGGAGTTTATGAAGCGCTATTGGACTGGAATCTCCAAGATTCAGTAGTTGCGTTATCTCGCAATATTACTGCCTTCAACTTGGGTCGTTTAAATGGTGCAAGGGTTTTATTAGAACAACTGTTAGAACAAGATTTAATTTATTTACCTTGTAGGTACCATATTTGTGAACTTATTTTAAAAAGTGCTTTTGATGTAAAAATGCCTTCTTCTAGTGGTCCCAACGTACCATTGTTTAAACGTTGTAGAGAATCCTAGTCTAAAATTAATAATTTAAATTATAAATTAGCATTAGAAGATGAAAATATAAATACATACTTGAAGTCTTTGAAATGGTTGATATTCTTAATTTTGTGGAACCAGCCTTAGATTCCCAGCAGCCTTGCGACGACTATAGAGAATTTTTACGTTTGACCCAGCAGTTGTTTTTAGGAAAGGACAATGTAGAATTTTCCATTCGTGCTCCTGGAGCGTTCCATCATACACGCTGGATGGCGAAAGCTATTTATTGCTTAAAAATAGATATTTATAGGGATGAGTTTACACTAATAGTCAGGGAAAGGAAGAGTATCAGAGATGTATGCGTTTTTATCGTCAAAGTTTATGTTAAGGCTTGGTTCACCGCTCCCTGTCCATATAAAGCTCCATATCAAGATCTTCAATTTGCTAAAAATCTTATTAAATATAAAACTATTGTTACACAGATTTCTGAAGCTGCTAATGAAAAAATTAAAAATCACCTGTGGTACTTGTCTTCTAATATTTGCGCAGTATCATTCTTTGATAACGAAATCCCTGTTGAAATTAAAAGAAATATGATAAAAGCTCTAGAAAAACAAGACTCTCTAGAAGGAGGCGAAAAACGAGTTAAATTAAATAATATGTACGAAGTAGAACATAAAGAACTTTGGGAGTTTATATGTAAAAATACTCTTAGGCTTTTGAAAGGTTACGATTATCCTCAAATTTTTTAAAAGAGAATGCAGAAAACTGGGAAAGTATTGATGAATACATAAATAATTTTAATGTAGTAAAAAAGCTTAAAGTAGTGAATGATACAGCAGAAAGGGATATTAAATTCATAGACGAATATAATAAAATATTAACAAAAGATGAAGAACAACGTCAATGTATACTGCAAATTGTAGGCGAATATAGAAAAAAATTTAAAGATGTCAGTAAGAAAAACACGCGGAAACTTTTTAAAAGTGAACTAACCTAAACTGTTTGTGTAAATACATAAAAGAGTTAGTTCTTAGGTACAATTTATTAATATTATATACCTATAATACCCATATAACATATATTTATATATACTCTGTTTCTATGTAGTCAGTGGTAGTTATGATAATAAAAGTTTTAAAATTTAAAAACTTTTGTATTTCATTCCATCAACGGCACCATTTGGATTAATTAAATGACTTGAAATTTTGCACACGTCATTTTCTTGACATTTATAACATTTTAAAATGGTGAGACCAATGAAAAAAAAGTCACAAAATATGGGCCACCCTCCTATATAAATACACAGCCAAGGAACTAGAACTAACATGGCAAACGTTAGTCATTGGAAAGAGCTATAGCTTTAATAATGTAGTTAGATTTTTGTTGTTTAGCACATAAAACGGATTCACAGTAAGTTTCCAAAGTTGGGTAAACTACGCCTCGCCCTCATTTTTCATAATGCCAACCTTTATTGTTCTGTAACGCTCACAATAATCATTATCAATTATCAAAAATTGGTCGTGAAACCTTGTTAAGGTCTAGAGAAAAAATTCAACGGCCTTATGGTCGCAGCAATTACTTTTAATAGAACAGAGGTTATAATAAAATAAGGAGATAATAACAAATGCCTAAGAGCTGATTTGTACCAACCCTATAAAAGAGAAACAGTTGTTAACTCGTCAGAAAACTTCTTATTTAAATGAATTCCGGTTTGTGTTCAGCTTTTTGTAATACTATTATTTTATTAGTAATTCTATTTTCAATTCATCTATTATTATTCATAAAGTGTTAGAACGCAAGGTTTAAATTTATTATACCTATAAAATTCAAGATATCTAAAAGATAAGTATTAAAACGAGGGTTGTGATCCCTTTTGCTTATTTACCCATATATTAAAGGTAAAATCCACCCCTCAGGTTATTTTTTGGTAAGATATTAAACTTGATACTTTGAAAAGGTATCCAAACAAAGTCGGTAAATATTTAGAATTTATACAATTCAAGAACTAATTATTGTTTAGACAGAAAATGCTTTGATATTCCTATATATTCAAAATTTATATTTTATCCTGAATGTTAGAAACCTAGAGAAAAATAATTTATGTTTTATTGTAGATACTATCTGTGCAATGCCTATAACATCCATACTTAAGAACCTTACAATTTTGCAAAACATGAAATTTCAGGCGCATTATTTTTTATTGGCATGTCTAGTTTTTTGCAAATACTGGGTTCCATTTCATTTCACGACGAAAAGTGATGAGAGTAATATTGTTTGGAATAAAATTCTCTATAACTTTTTTACTTACAGCAATTTTTGATATACAGTGTGAGTTTTTTAAAGTGTTACAAGGCAATATCTCAAGAACGGTTTTAACTATTTTCATGAAATTTGGTAAGGGATATGGGCGGACATATTTAACCATATTTTTTTTATATTTTACCCCAATCTCAATTTTGACGAGTGGGGGGCAAGTTTGGAATTTTACATGAGTTGATGTGTTTTTGTTGCTAAAATTTGAATCTACGTGAAGACTACATATGTATCAAAAACTTGTTTAACTTGCTCCCCTGGTTACTGAGTTGTGATTAACCAAAGTTGTACATGCGTAATGTATTATAAGGTAAATCAGTTGAAAGTTTTGAAGTTTTTATAACTATTTCTCAGTTTATTGCTTATAACATGCAAGCGAATTTTAATGTGCAAGTTAATATGTTGTTAATTTTGGGGGAGTGCAGAAAATACTACAAAGAAGCTGCACTAGTGTGAGCAGAGAGGTTTCTTAACAACCCGAAATTTCACATGGCATTTAAAAGGCTGTACACCAGATGTCCTACTACTAGCAGTTTGAAGGCGATACCACGAGCTCGGAGTAGAACTCAAACGAACGAAAACATGTACGTTCTGGGCAACTTGCTAGAAATGCTGGAATGAGTCGAAAATGAATTATAACCATATTGCACTTGCACAAGTTCCATCCATACCACATTACGCTTCACCAAGAGCTGTATGGGCAAGACTTTAAAAATCGCGTTACCTTTTGCAATTGGGTCATAAGGCAAATACAAGAAAATAACAGGTTCTTGAAGAATGTAACATTCTCTGACGAAGTTGCTTTCCATAACAGAATTGTGGGCAGATTGGATTTTAAGATATTCCTCATTATTAGAAATTTAGTTTCCTATTTTTGTTTGTTTGTTTTCCTTAAGGTTAACAGACACAATATGCACTACTGGGCGCCGGAAAATCCCAACTGGATAAGAACTCTTCCCAATCAACATCCCTGGTCAAGGGGTCAATCAATACCTATTGTGGAATTATCGGGGAAATAGTTATTGATCCGCATTTGTTGGGAGGATATTTAAATGGGGCAATGTATACATATTTTCTAAGAAACCAATTACCTCAGTTATTACACCAACAAATAAATATTGACATGTGGTTTCAGCAGGACAGAGCTTCACCCCATTATGCAGTACAGGCCTGTAACTATTTAAATGAAATATTTAAAAACAGGTGGATTGGTCGACATGGTCCGGTCAACTGGCCTGCTGAGTCCCCAGATTTTACCCCCCCCCCCAAATTTTTTTCTTGTGGGCTTTATAAAGAACAAAGTGAGAGCAACTGCACCTACAACTTCAGATGATATGAAAGGCCGAATCCGTTCTGCCTGCTTATTACCCCACCACTCGACTTAAGGGGCGTCCGCAAGTCTGTAAATTCAGAGAAAACTAATTGTTTTACGTAGTGTTGCAACGCGCATGCGAGCCTATGTGTATTTATGGGTGTGTGATGGTATGTGTGAGGGTGAGCGCGCGCGTGCCTGCCTACGAGCTAGCGACGTTTGATTAAAATTAAAGGAAATTAAACTCCTTCACTAATAGCTATATATACTTTGGTAAGAATTAATATATATTTAAACTAATCTGCTTCCACATTGCATGAGCATTTACACAGGTACCAACATACTATAGTTTTACCGTTGCGGTTGTTCTTGCTTGCAACTATGCATTTACACTTGAGTACTATTTTGGACGATTCAGACAATTTTTGCTTAGGTCTCCAAAATTTCCGTCTTTCCATCCCCGAGTAACTGGGGATGGTCTGGATGGAGAGCAATTGTTGACGCCAAACCTGTGCATGTAGTATAGAGACGTTCTTCGACAGTGGAGACGGAGGGCGTCTTTGGTTGATGGGATGGATTCTAGGGGGCGATTTGAAGCGGATAATTTACTTCGAAGGTTTCGTACCCCGTATCATTTTTGGCCCTTTAATTTTGGCTTGGACTAGCCAGGTCTTTACCACTATCTTCCTCGTACAAAATACAAAGTTACCAGGAAGTGGGTTTTCGAAATTCCTGGTATTTTTTAATGATAGATCCAAATCCACAAGTTTAAAAATAGAATTCAATTTTATCACTGAAAAAAAACTTAAACTCCCACTTATTTTATAACTAAAAGCATTGATTTATAGTAGTCCAACGACAAACTCACTTAAAAACTTATTCTTTATGAGCCCATTTTCACTGCAAAAATATTCTTTCAGCAAACCTAACCTCAGCATATATTTAGCACTTAATCAACACGTTACATTTGTCTTGAATTTTTTTATATCACAAAGAAGCGCAAGGGATCGTAAAAAGCAAAAGTCTTTTAAAAAATAAACTCATAGTAAAATAATAGTTAGACTCCTACGAATTACAGAACACCTTTAAATAAACACTCACCAATCATTTCACGTAGAAGTATCTTCTACTCGATGTCCATAAATCTCACAAGTCACATCACGTCATTCAAATTAGCACAGTGCACACTATAAATATAACATGTACAACCTTGCCAAATTCTACTGGTCACTCGTTGGCGTCAATCGCCACCTTGCCCACTTCGCCCATCCTCGCACGATTTCTTCCGGATGCAATAATTTGCCCCTGAAAAGTAGGCAACCGCCTCATGCACGGCCGGCCGTGGGCACTTCTTAAATATTACCAATAGGTATGTACTTAAATCTTGTCTCATCAGAATAAAAGGTTGCCGAAAATCGTAATAATTCGCCACCAAACAAAAAGGAAGGAAGAGGATACTTATTTTCTTCAAATTCTGGTCCATAAGAATGTCGTGTCGTCGGAAAACGGATGTATGAGAACATACCTTTACTTGATAGAAAAATTGGATATTTTGTCTGTTCTTTTTAACTTAACGATTTCTCGACTAGTTGTTCATTATTTACTAAGATGTCTATCAATCAGCTCTGTGACCAAAGTAAAGCTTTGAAGAAAATAATTGGTACCATCAGTGAGAAAGAAATAATTATAAGAGATTGAAAATTCTGTTCCTACAAATGCAAAAAAAGATCTTCAGTGTGCGATTAAGTCAGCACTATTTGTAGCGAAAAGAAAAATTTTATTTAGACGCTGCAGCAGCCGATCGAAAATGTAGCAAGAAAATTAATTAAATCAAAAAATAAAGAATCAAAATGGAGAAGACAGTAAATAGTATGTGGTTAAAACTATGTGGAACTACACAGATAAAATGGTTCAAAAATGTATAATGAAAAATTAATTGCTAGTTTCAATCCTTCCACGAATGAATTGTTCTAAATGGCCCGTAAGGCACGTAATTCAAAAAGAAAAATGTAATAATGTAATATAGAAAAAAGCAAAGAAGGTTCAGCAGCCTTATCAGTACATTAAAAATATAAAAATAACAAACCACACCCATCGCACAAGTGCTGATGCCATGTCGAATCTATCAAAGCGGGTGTCGATCGGTGAACAAGAGCTCATAGAAATTGCAAAACATTCCTTATCAAGTTTCATTAAGCTATTCCATAGAAAATTTAACTACGCTATATTTTCTGTGGCAATATAACCTAACAATGAACTCTTCACTCGTTTCGTACGCCAAGGGTATTTAAGCAAACGAGAAACTGTGCATACTAAAAAAACGCGGTTCTACTTTGTTCGGTGGCAAATATTTCTGTCAGTGAAAACATTTGCTTTTTGCTCGAACATGTGAACAACGCGATGACTCGTCTCAACATTTTTTAATATGGTTAACTGGTTATTGCAGATCTATTTAAGCTCTTTTATTATTATAATAATATTTTCCTAATCGCAATAATGTAGGTATAGCAATTAAATTATAGTAATTTTCACTTCCTATATCTTAATAATTATAACAATGTTTCACTCTTGACAAGTTATTTGCGAGAAACCGAATTCACGTTAAAATCAAAGATGGCGCCGGAACCAAAGGGCGAGAGTTTACCTAAAAAAATTGGTTTCTATGACGTCATATTTCACAGTTTGTCGACCCCTCCACAATAAAGTTGGCTTTTACATATTGAAAACAGTTTGATTAGGTACCTACTAATATTTTAAAAAAGCTGTATTGAGGGTTCTTTTCTGCATGTCCCAAACCAAAAAATCTATTTTGACACAATATCATAACATGATCATTGATCACCCGTTTGGCGGGATTTTTTTTTAATAGTTGACGTTTGTACCAAACAATAGGTCATATTGGCATGACATCAAAAAATATATTTAAGAAAAATTGTTCACAAGGGACCAAGGATACTATCTACCAATATTAATCCATATCTAACAAGAAAAAAATATAAATTTTTGTCCCTACCACCATTAGGTAGGTAGGTAGGTACCATACCATAAAAACTCTTAAATTATTGTTTTACTTAAAAATAATTTTATTTGACTAAATTACATTGAAATTGAGGAAACAGTCCATACTTTCAGTGGAGTGAAAGTAACGAGTGATTTTTAATTATTTTGCTCAAGGGAGGCCATGCATTTTAAAAGCATCATGGCCGTACTGCGTAGATAAGATGACATGATTGTTTTATGACATTTACGTCTTATTTGAATTTGTGTATTTGTAAAGTTTAAAAATTGGAGAAATTTTGTAATTTTTGCAGTTATTTGAAGGTAGGTTACTATTGCTTTAACTAATATTTCTCCGGGGAGCCGTCTTTTGACTATTATAAAGTGCTATTTGCAGGATATGATTTTATTTTTTATTTTTTTTTTATTTTTCAGCGTATCAAGTTTTGGTGAAGCTTTGTTGCCGGATTGAAAGTTCTACAGTAAAAATGTTTAGTGAAGCACAAAAAATTTTTATTGTTGAAAGTTTTTTTAGAAATGGAAACAAAATAGACGGTGTGTGGAATTACTCTATGCATGACTGATTTGATGAATTTCGAACCGAGTTTCCTGATGTTGCGGTGACCTTTCATAATTTTCGTACTGGGTCACAATACCTAATTGATAAATTTCGTCAGACTGGTTCTGTTCAACATAAAAAAGGGGCTGGAAGACCAACGAAACGATCGAATGAGGTTACTGAAGAAGCGCGACAAATTATGGAAAATAATCCTTCAACTTCTATTAGGCATTTATCTCAACAAATTCAGCAAACGGATTTATGCTACAGTGCATGTCAAACACTTTTGAAAAAGGATCTGCATCTATACCCTTATCGTGTTACGGCTATTCATGAACTCCTTCCCAATGACCTTCCCCAAAGACTTAATTTTTGTGAATGGTTTTTAAACAATTTTCAAGAAGAAAATAGTGGTGCTTTTGAAAAAACATTTTTTACCGATGAGGCTTATTTTTATTTATCAGGCTATGTTAATTCACAAAATATGCGAATGTGGAATACGCAAAATCCGCATGTTTTTTTAGAAAGACCTCTTCATCCTCAAAAAGTTGGTGTGTGGGCAGCAATTAGTTCTAGAAGAATAGTAGGCCCAATTTACTTTGATGGCACAATTACAGCTGAGAGATATCGGATCGAAATTCTGACAACATTTATTAATGAGCTTCACGATGATGAATTGCGGGAAGGTTACTTCCAACAAGATGGCGCTACACCTCATGTAACCAGAGAAAATTTAAATTTTTTAAGTGAATTTTTTGAAAACAGAGTTATAAGCCGAAATACGCAACAAATATGGCCACCTCGTTCCTGCGATTTCTTCTTGTGGCCTTTTATAAAAAACTCCATTTATCGAACACCAATTGAGGATATAAATGATCTTAAACGAAGGATTTCAGAAAAAATTGCCGAAATTAATAATTCTCCAAACGTATTGGTGAATGTGTCTCTGAGGGTAAGAAGAAACATCAGAAGGTGTCTAGAAGTAGGAGGCGGCCATATAAAGTAGGCTTTCAAAGTAAGATAGCTCAGGATTTTATATTACATACCGTCAAAAACATTATTTTAGGTTTTCAACGTGACAACGCTGCTTTCTTGCAAATTCCCTATGATTTAATCTACGCGCTACTGCTACACTATGTATACTGGGTCACAGCCGCCCTTGAGCAAAATAATTAATAATCACTCGTTATAATGTAATTAAAATAATCCAGTCTTCTTCCAGAGTTTAATAATAAAAAAAAATGTTCTTTTAGTTTACTACATGTTTCGAACGCTTAAACGTTCATCCTCAGGGGATACTGGAAACGATAGTGCATTGTTACAGAAATACCAGTAAAGCAAATATGAAAATCAAAGTGAGACTTACTCAATATCAAGTTGATTGAAGAATGTATAGATGTCTCAAATTATAAGTTGTACTCATTAATTTAAGACATCTATACATTTTTCAATCAACTTGATATTGGGTAACTCTCACGTTGACTTTCATATTTTCTTTACTGGTATTTATATAACAATGTACTATTCTTTCTAGTATCCCCTGAGGAGTTTAAGTGTTCGAAACATGTAAGGAACTAAAAAAAAATTTTCATAATTACACTGTGGAGGAAGACTGGATTGTTTTATTTACAATAAATTACATTATAAAATATATGTGAAACAGACACCTTTCGGGAAACAAATTGAAAACATACGGTCTGTTAACCACCACCAGTAACATTTACACCAGCTAAGGATTACCATTCAGACTAGTTGAATAATGGTATATTAGAGTGTTTATTAAACAGCATTTTAGCGCACGCATGTTAGAAAACAGGAAAAGCACACCAAAAACTTTATTAAGCAAGTACTTTATACTATATTTGTTTATTTTGCATTTTTTAAAAATTAAAATCCATATTTAAAAAAAAATACATCATATAAGTTTTATAAATTTGTTTGCATACATTTTCTGTTGGTAATACTATCAAATGTCTGGTCTTCTTTGTCAACTGCCTAGATTCAATCGGGTTCCCTCTTCGACCAAACATGAAGTGAATTCCAAGTTTTGGATAAAATAGATTGGTAATTTAGTAAATAAAATGAAACATTACTATGCCCTATTTCTAAAAGGTGTAGAGTAATAAAATGGGAAATTCCGTCCAGTTCGGCTCAATTTCGGTGTCGGCCGTAGGCGCAGGTAAACTTTGTGCATTAACTTATTTATGATAACTAATTAAAAATTTTAGAGAATTGAGAAGGTTTGCTAACCTTTCAGTCGTTCAATACGGGAGACTAACACGAGGACATGAATTCGAATGTTTTTGAGGACTATTTTGGTGAAATGATAAAATATCTTCCAGCTGATTCAGTAGTAGTTATGGATAACGCAAGCTATCATTCACGACGAACAGAGAAGACTTCAACTTTATCTTGGAGAAAACAAGAAATTATCGACTGGTTAACCACCAAAAGTATTGAATTTGAAGATAATTTGATAAAGAAGGAACTATTAGCTATAGCAAATTTACACAAACATCGTTTAATGAAATATGCCGTGGAAGATATAGCAGAAAACATAGTGTAACTGTGCTGCGCACACCGCCATCATATAGAACTTATATGGGCGCAAGTGAAAGGATTTGCAGCAAGACACAACACGACATTCAAAACGAAAGACGTTAAGCTACTGTTTGATCAAGCCATTAAGGAAGTGACACCAGAGAACTGGCGAAAAGCAGTCCATCATGTCATTAAAGAAGAGGAGAAAATGTAGGATCTTGACTACCTGATCGATCGGACCGTCGACCTGTTAATTATAACGTCAAGAGGATATGACAGCTCCTCAGATGACGAAGAATATTATGATTTTTTATAATTTAATTTCTGTATAATGTATTTTTTGTATTTTGTATTTTTTTTGTAATCCACTAATAGTCTCTACGACTAAAATAATTATTAGGCCATAACTAAATAAAAACGTACCAAAATAAAAAAAACAGATTACCATTTTTAGTTTAGGCGAAACGGTTTGAAGTAAGAAAAAATCAATGACCGGTAGTAGAACAGAACAGACTATATATAGAAGTAAACGGCAGCACAAGCCTTCTCTGTGTTGTGTCGTGGATATTTTCCTATAAATCAACTAGTATATTGCTAAATGTTTTACATTTTCTTTTGATCGATTTCAAATTTCTGGAAGTATCCTGGAGTTTTCGATGTTATATTTATATCTTTAATATAAAAACTGTATCGCTATCTAGACATCCAAACCGCCAAACCGTTCGTACAAATTCACAGAGTAGGCATCAAATTGATTCTCAGTCAATTCAGGCTCTTAGTTTAGACTGCAGAGCACGAACCACGATAAGCAGCAAGGGATTTGCAGGAGCTTTTAGGCGCAGGCTACTCCTGCAACTTAAAATGTGCCATCCCTCAATATATCGGCTAAGCAAACTACATCCGTTAGATATATTGTGCATGTTTTGGGGGTGATTTAAGCCTCTGTCTATAGAATATTAAATTTATATGATGTGTTGAAAATAATTTTTTTTTCGTTTTATTGAAATGGCAGGTTAAAATATTATTGGAAAATTAGAGACGATGATGCTTCCTAAAGAAGTCCATTGTCATTATTTATTTCATCTCCACGTTTTAACTCGTAAGTTGTCGTCTTCAAGTGAATAAGCGGCAGGGGATACTATACCGAGCTTTACATCGTTGGGCGGGACATAAGCATTCCCATGTAATTTTCGAGTGGTCAATGTTAGCCTTACTTTTTCTGTTAATAAGCAACAACATTTGTTTAGTATTCGGCTGTTAAGAAGTGCATCGATTTATTCCTCGTTCTAAAATTGTGTTTTCTCAAATCGCAGGAAACATTTCGATTCTCGCTTTATACATTTAGTCAATAGTCGGCTGACTTTTGCTATTTGGTTAGCTCCAGAATCTAAAAGTAAATACCCTCCATCCCCCCGGCCTTTATAATGTTACCGATATCATAATAGTGATAGACCTGTATTTTAGACAGGGGTCCGCCCTGGCATCACATATACACTGTATCACCCACAATATATGGTTGGTTCGTTTTATTTTTGCTACACCCATTAAACACGACTTATTTTTCTATGTCTTTTTATTCTTCCACTATTGACCATCCTTTTAATATTACACTATTTACATTGTTAAACACGAATACATCAACCCTAAAGCATTGCATGGGGATACCATTAGGATTTCATTATCTTTTACCGTAGAGAATGAATCAGAACTTGAATTAATTATAACCTCGTTGCCATCCGAATATCACGGGGGTTATTTGAAAGGCATGTTCTGTATACAGCGGAATATTTCCCGTATTTGCACGAACTGCAAAACACTGAGGTACAACTTCGTGCACGTCTTAAGCAAACACAAAGAATGTAGTCTATTTAACTGCGAAATTCACTGCACTTTCACTGTACGTTGAAAAGATCACTTTGCCTGACACTCATGTCAGATGAAGCCTTGGCCATTATTGCTTTAGCCACGTGGAGCATCTGCTTACGTTGAAGTCTAACAGAACACTGCTTTGTTTATGGTGGTCATGTGGACACTATTTACCGATCAAGAAGAAGCGACCGTTGAAGCATGTGGTGTTTGGTCATTGTCGATGAAAACATCACAGAACCTAATTTATAATAATGTATTCTCGAAGCCGCAAACCTATTGCAAAGCTACCGATTAACGGTTTTCGTAGACGTGAATTAATTATTATTTAGTTTTGAATATACCACGTTTTTATGTTTACAGAAGACTTGAAGTTTTTTGAGAAATAGAATACTGTGGGATAAACACTAATGAATATTACCGATAGGCTAGACAATTGGCGGTTTTGCAGTAAAATAGAATAAAAATATCTTGTCGCTACGCAAGAAGACTGAAGGACTCTTGAACACAGGCGGCGTTTTTCCTTTATTGCAGCGTTGCCGATTCGCAGACGTCGTTGCGACGTTGACAGATTAATTTATGTTTATTACTTTGATTTATTAGATAACGTGTTTCCCAAACAACTTGTCTATGAATTAACGGCTGTGTCTGTCCATATTAAATCGTTGATTTTAACCATAATACGATCATATTTTGGCTCCTCTCTGGAGCCTTTATTATTAGTGATAGAGGAAAGTGGTGTGTGCAAAAGCTTTAAGGTTTTTTTTCTGATGTAAATTGAAAAAACCAACTTGCATCAGAAAATGGAGAAATTAAAGAAACCTAAATTTTATCCTATGGAACACTCTGTATATTATGCGCGACGTGAAAGATCTTTTTTCTCTGGTTACAAATACGTATACATGGTGCTCCATTTAAGTCGCCCGTTTTTAAAGCTTAATAACTTCGGTGCTATATAATATTTATAAAGGGCTGACCACAAACTCAGAATACAACTTGAATATTTTAAAATGGAACACGCTATATTGGTAATTTTTCTCAAATACTCTGTAAATTTGCATTCAAAAGATATATCACACTTATCACTTCTCTTGAATGGTTAACATTAAAAATTAAATGAACTTTCTATTCAGGTAAACATACCGCACACCTATTATTAGTTAAGGTAAATAAGGTAAACCTTTCGATATAGGTGGGTCTTTGTCAGTGTCAAAACAGTCTAAATAATGCTCCTTACGGAAGAAAAATAAAACATATATTTTTGAAGAATATTTAACGGGTAGTTATAGTGCATCCATATTCATATGGTGCTTTATAAGACGATTTGAATCGGGTGTATACTGAGGTTCTTTAACGAAACCAGTTTCTACCCAAGAAAAGAGTTTTGCGAAATTTGATGCAAAGCAAATAAATTTCCTTGCCTATTTATGCGCTACGTCGAATGGATCCTACCGTAAATAACAAAAAGAAGATATTTCGTTTTCGACCAGAACAATAAGTAAAATCATTAAAGACAATAATTTCCTTAATTATAAATACATTAAAGTGCGAGAGTTAAAGCCGGGTGATAGGAAAAGCAGAGGCAGAATTTCGTAATTGGATACTGGGAAGTATATAGGAATTCATCTAGAAATTATACCAAACAATTTCTTTAGCGATGAATCGACATTTTGTAAAAACGGAAAACTCAACGTAAGAAATTCTCATTTTTGGTCTTCTGAAAATACTAAACTATTACAAGAGACTTCATCATAGTACAATTTTTCGGTTAACGCGTTTCTGAGTTTGTGGGGTAGTAAACTAGTTGGTCCTTTTTTCTTTGATGAAAATTTAAATATTAACAGATATTTGGAATTTTTACGTAATGAACTTTTTGGACTCATCGAGGAGGACATTTTTTTGGATCATAGAAATATGTGGTTTATGCACGACGGTGCACTGCCCCACAACGCTTAAGCAGTAAGTAATCATCTTCAACTAACATTTGGTGAGAGATGAATTGGAAATCGTGGTCCAGTCCGATGGCCTGCGAAGTATCCCGACCTTAATCCGCTTGACAAAATGTATGTACAGTAATTTGTGGATCCAATTGAATTAAAACTGGCTATTGCTGAAGAGTGTATCAGCCCGCAAGTAGGATCGACGGCTGTTCAGCAACTGCCCTTTAAAGCAAGATAATATCTACAGAAAGACTGAAGTTATTAATTTTGTAAAAATTATCGTTTACTTTATTGTTTTTGTTACAAATTTTAGTTTAATATTTAAATGTCTATCAAATATCCCTAGTTTCTTAAGAAATTAAAGTTCCAATTTATTTCTATTGGGTTTAGAAAGAGTTAATTAATATATCTTAAGATAGAGATATCTGAACAATAGATGAAATGACACATTTAAAGGTTAAGTAAGGTGTGCCCGGAGGTATACCTTTGATAATCTCAAGGATCCACATTTTATATTAACTAACCTGAACTAACCTAAACTTACCTTAAATAATACTATATATGCGTATGTTTAACTTAATAGAAAGTTCGTTTTTAGTATTAACCTTTCACAAGAAGAAATAAATGTTATATCGTTTGGAAATACGAATTTTCAGAGGATTCGAAAAAAAATACCAATACAAACGTGTTCCATTTAAAAAAATGCAACTTGACCTGCAGGATAATTAGCACCAAAGGTATTTATTTATATTTTAAGATGGGATATGTCAGAAACGAGTCGATTAAATATCATCAACATATTATTATATAATACTCACCATGGATAATATATTTTTGTAATCCTATTCTAGCGCATAATATAAAGGGTGTTCTATTGAAAGAATTGAGATTGCAGTAATTTCTCCATTCTTATGTATATTTTTCCTGTTTTCAAATGATAATACAGAGAGACCTTTACATTTTTGTATACAGGGTTTTGATTTCAAGACGAACCACCTTAAATATTCCTTGATTTGAGAAAAATAAGACTTGACAAAAACACGTAAATTTTAATATCAAGGAAGACGTTTAATTACACAATTCATAGAATTTGGTCTCGAGAAATGGTTCACCTCGGAGCTACGCGCCTTGGTAAACTACGCTTTTCTCTTGACAAGAATGAAGCACTTTCCTCCTCGGTATGTAATATAATATAACTTGCTCTTTGAGGGTTATCCTGGAAAAACTTACATATTAAATATAAATTAAAATATTAAAAAAGTTGCATTTAAATTGCGAAAATCGCATTTCATACTGTACAAGGCTTACTTGTGCCACCTGCATGGTAAACTTAGTAGTACTGACAGTTGAGGGGAAAGTGTCACGCACAGTGTTACCAAGTGGATCTATATGTGCGTCATTTCCGGGATTAGCAAAGGTGATCCAATCTAGGAGGCGGAGCAACACAAGCAACCTTCCACAATTCTATGTAAAAAGTGGTCATACAAATGTTTTTATGGATTTCCTGTTATATCCCAGTGTTTTTAAAATATCTCAGAAACCGAAAGACCCAGAAGTGATTCACAAGCGCCAATAAACTCTAAATATATTTTTCTATAAGTTTCCTTGTTTTTCCACCTTTTTATTTCTTTATTTCGCAATGCTGCCATCGCCATTATCAGCTTTAATACAATAAACTGCACGAATATAGAATTAAAAACAAGTTATACTTCAAACTGTTCATTTTATGAGTTGTTGATATAGTTGCGTTGGTATTTTTCTACAAAGACTAGACTTTTCATATCAGCAAGAGGAATTTCAATATTCACTAAATTCCAACGATAGAATCGAACGAAAGCATAAAAGCTGTACTTTGAAAATAATGTGTTTAAAAACGAAATTGGTAAAGTTTACCATCAGAGATTTGGAAGACGTATATCATTCCCTCCAGATTCTGAAACAGCTCAAACATAAAGTTGCTTTTAAACTTGTTTGATACGCTTCTTTTCGAAGTAATTTATTTCAAAAACTTTTATTTTTCAATTCTTCATCAAAATATCCATTTTTATAAAAAATGTGGATATACAACATTCCATTAAAATATTTCGAAGAGATGTGCCTATTAAAGATAATTTATTATTGTAGTATCTTTTATATCCAGAGATGGAAAAAACAGGCTTTTATCATAGAACATGCATTTAATGGTTTAAGGAAGGTAATAAATAATAAAAATGGTCGTTCAAGACACATTTAATTTATTTTCTTAGCTGGTAGTCCCCGTTCACCGTTATTAGCCATTCCTTGTTTGCGCGTTGTTAAGCAATTTTAAGATATTCGTTTCTTATTTTTAAATTAAAACTGGGAATTTATTTCTACTTATTATGCATTCTTTTTAAATTTCCGATTCTTGTTAGAACTGGGATTTTTAAATTGTTTTTTATATTTATTATGTCTTTTAATCATCTCACTTTCGACGCGTTCTCTAATCGAAAAAATGTGATAAATTATTTTTTGCTATGATTTGTGTTACTTCGCAAAGGTTTAAATGAGGCGAAACTTTATAAGTCCATGTTGGATTATGGATGATAATATTGTGGCACTTGTTTTATCTTATTGTATGTTATGCGCTATATTGTGGTAAATCCTTTTAGCAGAAAAAATTATTTATTTGATAACTCAGTTTCATTTTAATCTACAATCGCAGTCCACAGTACAAAGTTTCTAAAAATTCTTCACTTCTCTTCTGGCATGGTACTTAAAGTCTATTTTAATCTCTAAAGTATGTACTTTGCAGGCTATAACCAAAAGTAGGTATAACCTCCTCAGACTCAGAAAGCCCGCTGAGAAATTATAACAATATACTATACGCCGATTTTTCAATTTTTTTTTTTTGAAAACTAATGTATACACATAATTTGATATTTTGGGTTCATAAGCATACAAAACTCTCGGGGTTAATAATTGCTTTTTTATTGATAATACTCTTAAAAGCAATTTACTTCAATCAACACTGCAGCATAAAAAAATGTCACAGGATTTACACTTTGCAAAAATAATTTTTTACATCCAGACAAGCGGCATTTTGACCGCGAGTTTTGTTTAAATTTCATAACTCTACCAGGTGAGAATTTCGCTCAACCCTGCATCTTTTGTCAGGTATAAGTTAAACATTTCGTCTTTTGTACTCATTTGGAAGAAGCGGGAACCAATCGGCTTAATGGCTTGTCGTCTGAAGGATCCTGATCTTCAGTTGGCGGCAAAATGCCGTCTTGTTCTTAAATATTTTAAGGAATTGAATCCTCTTTAAGATCATCGTTTAGATCAATTTCATAAGGTAGGTCATCATTTATATCCGACTCGTCCGAATGCATTTGGTCGACAAACTCTTTACTTTTGACGTGAAAGGGCCTAAAACAATATAATTTCTGTTAATCAAATTGCCAAACCAACTTGAAGGAAAGTTTAAAAAATGCAGTTTCGCAGGTCCGTAGTATCACCAGTGATACCAGAACAAAAGTCTCTTTTGCCACTTTTGATTCGTGCAAACTTTTATCAAAATATATATAGGCATGCAGGAACTATCAGCAGAATAATAATTTTACGCAATTTCATTTTGAGGTTAGTGGCTGAAATGCGCCCAATGACAAATACCTATTTACTGACGTCGGTAGTTCAAGAAACAAGTGGGGATAAGATAAAATGCACGAACGGAATTATATCCTATAGGATTCTATTAGTTTCAAATTAATTTTTGCAGTTTAAAGAAAGACAAAAAATTAATTTCTTAAGTATCATATATGATATCCTGGGTCTGAGGAGGATAATAACCACAAGCTTATCAACTAATTAGATTAAAAAATAAAAAAATCGCACACCTACCGTGTATTAAATGGTTTCAATATAAAAAAAAATCGACAATACCCTTTAAGGTTGTACTGACTTGTTACTTTCTCAAAACTCTCTTGGACAGAGGATAATCTGATTTAAAAGATTGTATATTATATTTAGGTAACTAAACGAATTAGACCCTCTTTATATTGTTAATATCTTAAAATCACAGGCATTATTCTGCAAAATAGAAAATTATTGTAGAAAGCCTTGAGTTGTAAACAACTTTTATTTCATCCTGTTCAGTAATTCTACTTACCTTATACTCATTTGCGGCCAGTGTATGGAACATTATAGTATCAGATACCCTAATGTGTTGCCTACACAAAGAGAAACGTTTAGTTCCCAATACTTGAATATAATTCATTCAATGAAATAATTTAATTGATAACGGGCAACTAAATCTTGAATTGAAGGAATTATATAATTTAATTAATGTTACCATTAAAACAATATTGCCCAACACTATAATTCAAACAGCCAATGATAATTTAATTTCGTCAATTTAAATATGTTTCATTTAACTTTACTATATATTTAGCAATAGTAATGTTGATTTGTTACAGACATTGTTTATTTATCACTGATAAGTAATTATTCTCGGGGCCAGTGTATTATTTTAAATATATATTTATTTGATTGTTACAATTATGGCCTTATTGCAAAAACCAAGAGAGATATTTTTTACCGATAACGTATTAATCCACCTATAAAATCATTTAATTGTAACAATTTTAGCTTTTTTGTAGGAATAAATGTATATTAATAAGAAACAATGGATTTTCTTATATCAACTATATAGTCTTGGTACTTTCTACAGTCACAACATTGTGATGTATTAAACCATGTCATTTTGCCTCCTCTTTTTGAGTCTCAATTAACATTTCAAGTTGATCGGGTAGGTACCTAAGAAAGAAACTAATTAAAATTTAAAATTATTATTATTTGCTATTAATTATTACGAGCACTACATGCAATGTAACAGAACCATAAAGAAACTGTATATAGGTGTGGATTCGGGCACATATAGAACCATTAGGCATAATTAAGCAACTAAAGCGAAGCAAAGGATAGTTTATACTCTTTATTTGATACACCCTAGCCATCAAGTTAATTCAAAAAATAATAAATAATTCAATTTTATTCATTGCCTCAAAAAGTATGACAGTATTTGTCAATAATAAAATATTTAGCTTTGAAAGGAAAAAAAAATCAAAAGGCAAAATAAGAAAATACAAATCCTGTACGCAATAACAAGAGTCATATTGAGACTGAAGAAAGATAATAATATCAAAAAAACATGTAGGTATCTATACAGCAGGTGCAACGGACATTTCCTTCATTTTTGTCCCATTGGATATAATAATTAGTATACTTTATTAAAGATCTTGAAAGTATGTTATAAGCAACAATAATTAATACTTAATATTGCCGATATTAATGTAAGCTCTTAACAAAAATTAGAAACTAACCTATCGACGTCAATGTGGCGTGGACACTACGAACGATTAGATACGCATGGCAAAGTATTTACAATGAATGCGACCAATATTAAGTTATGCAATAAGTGTAAATTGTGTTTTACTTACCTTTAAACATGTTTGTTAATATTTCCAAGTCGCAAAGTTTCAAAAGTACCACGCACCTTCGAAATACGCATCACAAGTGCACCAAACAGCGATGACTTTGTTCTTTCGTAGCCTGCAAAATGCGGCATGAGCCGACATGTTAATTACTTCGAGAAATACCTGGTTTAAATATTCAAAGTAAAATTTAATTCGCTCAATTTTTCCAGAATAAATTTATTTTATAATACCTGTATAAATAACAATACCAAATTATTCCTATTATAACTGAACGGTGTACTATTGTCGTAAATAAATTTAAGTTCATTTATTATAATGTTTATTAAAACAGTTATTCAATTAATAAGATTAGGAAGGCGTTGTTGATGCAATTAAAAATCGATTAAATGCACTATATATTTTTCAATTGAATCGTGTACAGGTTATCCATTTCTCGACGTAATTGCAGGGTAACTAGTAAAATATAGAGACTTGCGGTTTTTACATTACGACTCTACTTCTTCGTGAAACAAAGAATGCCGCAATCAAAATTGTCATAGCTTCCTTAGTTTTTAAACCAGAGGGTGTATTTCAAAATGTTTGCTTTTTCACGGCCCCCTGTATTTCGGTTATCCTTTAACTTATTAAAAAATTGAAAACTATTCCTTAGGGAGTTCAGTGACGTGCTTACTTTTTTCCGGGAATCTTACTTTTCGAGACTTAGAGCAAACAAATGATTTTTTAAATAGGACACCCTGTTTATTTGTTGATGGGGTTATTTTTAAGCTTTTCAAAAATATATAATAGTTGATAGTTATTATTAACAATAAACGCACAAATCCAAAAATGTAGAAAATAAGTGTAGTAGAGGACATGAAAGCATTGAAACAAACAAAAGAATATGTTATGACTGATAGAATAAATATTAAGTAAAAATAGCAACTGGGGACCCATCTTCTATTATGGCGATTGGTAATGCCTGTGCGGAACTCGTATTCGATTTTGAAACAGTTGCATAAAATAAGTCATCGCAAAACATTCACAGTACGTAAATAGTACAGAAACTTTACTTCATAGGGTTTCCAATAATATTTATTTAATAATTTTTTAGACAAGATTTTTTTACTCCGAGATCTTTTTCTATGACTCTGCAAGAACTTCCATTGCCTCAACAAAAGCCATAACGTTCGGTTCGTCTCTTTCGCGATTCTCCTTATTATATGATTCAGGTCTTGCGGGTTTATAAATGATCGATTCTTAATTAAATTCATATTTAAACTTGAAAATGTTACTTGATTTGGCTGCCTTTTGTCTGGATATGCATGAAAGTAAGAACTCTATAAGTTAGATATTTAAATTACAAGATAAATAAAGTTATCTATTTGTATGGCACTCTATAAAGCAAACTAACATTTCATATTTTTCAAAATTTTCATACTACTGTATTTTAGCCATTCTTTAAACTTATTATGACATTTACTTTAACAAGACGTTATTTTTGTCAAATATACATACCAGATAGATATTCTTTTGATCGTTTCAGTGGTTTCAATTTTTAAAATTCTTCGTTTTGTGCCTTTATTGTTAATAGCAACTTTTAACTATTATGCATTTTTGAAAAGCCTAAAAATAGCCCAATCAAATAAGAGAATAATATACAGGGTGCCCCATTTAAAAAAAGTTATATGTTTGCATTAAATCTTAAGAAGCACCCCACTTAATTCTACTTAAAAAACTCTCTTAGGAACAGTTTAAAATTTTTTAATAAGTTAAAGGATAACCGAAATACATGGTGTGTAGCTTAAAAACTAACAAAGCTATGACAATTATGTTTGTGGCATCTCTTGTTTCCTGAAAAAGTAATGTAAAAACCGCAAGTCTCTATCTTTACTAGTTACCGAGATACTCTGCAATTACATCGAAAAATGGACACCCTGTACTTTCCGGAATTCGACGAAAATATTTTAAAATATTGTCTGAAGTTATATTTAGTTCAGGTCAGTAAAATAGTTAATAGTTAGTAAAATAAACTTTTATTTTAGTAAATAACTTTTCTCCAACTAAGTCGTTTAATAGCGATAAGAAAGAAGTTTCTTTCTGTGTAGCAACCACGTTTTGATTTTAGAAACAATGATTTTACTTTCAATTTTTGACGAGTTGTCACTAAATATCATAAGAAATAAAATATTCAAATACACATATTTAGCAATTACTTAATACATCAAAAATACATTTATAAATTAAGTAAATTAATTATTATTTATTACCACAATTTTCAAATGCTCTTCAAATTTTTTCACAACTTCTTCTCTTCTTAGGCTCAATTGTATAGGTTAGAATTAACTATACAATTAATATGAAGATTTATCTTCAAATTATACCTAAAGTTAATCTAAGGTAGGTTTTTGTTGCAATTGTATAGGATGGGGTTAATCCATAAAACTGCTAACTTCAGGGAGATGGGAATATCAAAGTTGCTTCTTGTTTTCACATTTCATTTGTCAATTATTTGTAAGTTGCAAAGACATTAAATGTGGAGGTGTTGACCAATCACTTGAATTAGCATTTCTATAGAAGGTTTTCATATTCTAAACTTTGCAATGAATTCTGGATCTATCCAACAGTACATATTCTCAATACGAGGCCTAAAAACTCGAGGCCCTCGCACATTCTCAACTACGTTAATAATTCCAATTCTTCTTCGTCACCTGAGAGGAGATAATTTACAACACCGAAAACATCCGTATAGGGTTACCATATAATTACCCAGCAGTCGAGTTCAATAAGCAAAAATGACAAAATATGTTAAAAAATAAACATAATAATATGTTAAAAATACGCCATTTTCTCCTTTTTTTTCCCAATAATTTCGAGTTAACTCATACCCAATCCAGGAGTTGAGAGTTAATTCTAGGGTTGGAGGTAACCTCTGATTATACAATAGATTTTACTACACTAACTCCTGGATTAACCTTCACATTAGAGTTAATCCCAACTTATACAATTGGGCCTTAATGATGAATGTGTTGGATGGAATTCGTTATTTCTGACTCAAATATTATGATCTTATCTATTTGGCAGTGACAAGCAAATAACAATCATATTTAACTACCAATGGCTGAATTGCAATTAAGGTAATATGATTTAATATTGCCAACTAATTTTTTTGTTTTTTTAATAAACATATTTATTTGTTCGTTCTAAAAAGGATTATAATGACAATTTCAAATAAAATATCATACGATACATGTTCGTGAGGTGTTATTACTGTACTATTCCGTTCGTTTATATTCCAGACTCGGCTCCTGATGCGTCGCATCGTCCGTAAAACAACTTGTACTGTAATAAGTCACCTACCTGACTTGTAATATAAAATAATATTATCAGTAGCAGATCCAAGTTAATAAAAAATACGTTTATCATTTTCGTTAAACCAGGAAAACCCTTCTTGGCTAGCGTTATGCTAGCATTTCTAATATAATCCGTCCGTTCGGACATAAGCGGATAATATTTCGTCTATGCTACATTACACTGATTCAGTATTTTCCAAAAACATTAATTTGAAGGAGTACAGATTATCAATCCCTGGATAGAATTAAGTTCATGCGGTATAGATTGTAAATTGAATAGTAAATTGTATAATTTAATAAATTAATTACTTAAAAACCTTAGAAGTCCATGACCGAATGAGATAACAAACAAAATGCTGAAATAAGGTGGAGTTGCACTATGAAGAGAAATCGACACTCACTTCAAGAAACAAAAAAAACAGAGACTATTAAATAAATGAAACTTAAAACAAATAGAAAAAACAGCATCACCAGAAAACTACCAAGGTATCACGCTACTATACAGGGTAATATTACTTAATTAATTTAAGTTAATATAAGTTATAATCTTTTTATCAACTGCCAGAAGAGTGCAGGATCTTTTATCATTAGTAAATTCATTTAATGTCAAACATGTCATAAACGAATACACACGAATCACATCCGACACTAAAAAGTGTATTAACAATATCTGGGACAAATTTGGATAGTGGGATGGTCGCCGAAGTCCTGCACTCGCATATCTCAGATCATACTGCACAGAAATTAACGGCTAATATAAAAAATAGAGAGAATAAATTTGTACACCAACGAAATTTTAGTAAATTAAACAGTCGCACTTCAACTCTCGTTGTGTGCAGTCGCTGACAGTGACATTTAAATTGTCTCTCGATATTTTAGCAAGTTTGAAGTATCGAATATTTATTAACCCCACGACTATCAAGAAAAGTCAAATTTAAGTTTTCATTTTATGGAGTTACGAAGCGGGGGGGATGCCTCCCGCCCCATCAATACCAAGCTACCAGCTTCAGACGATGAGATAATGGCCCCAGCTAAGGTCTTGCTGTCTACAGAGGAAATATTTGCAGAATGTGAAAAACGTTTGGAGGCCAAATGGAGGAAGGCGATGGATGATAACAACGCAGAATGGTTAAATAAGATAAGGATGATGAAGGAGGAAGGTAGTAGGAAGTCTGTTGAAATGAATGAGCTAAAGAATACCATAAGGGAGCTAAAAGCCGATGTCGATAGATACAAATCACAAAAAGACAATGACAATGACACTTCAATTTTACAAAAATCAAATTTAATTTTAAACGCAAAAATAGACTCGATTTATGACAAAACAAACACTTTACCAACAACCAACAAAGACGCGGCCATTGCTCGCAAATTAAATAGCAAACAAGTCAATATAAACTCAATTGAAATATCGAAACCAGGTTCAGATATGGAAGTAGACTCCGTATCTGACTCAGATGATAATAGCGAGCAATGGTCCAGTCAAAAGACTAGACGAACGCGAAAAAGGACAAATAAAACCTCTGAATTGGACAATTTGAACAATAAAAAGGTGGCCGGTTCTTCTGCTTGGCCTAACCTACCGAAAACGAGTAATAAGGCCCTCAGCAATCATTTGTCACAAAAAGTGACACAACCAGTGATTCAAAAAGCATCAGGTAGCCAAGCAGAGGTACAAACCACCACGCAGCCCAAGAGCTTGCCTGCCAAAGCCAAAAATGTCACTGATGGCGTTTCGGAGTCCGGACCGCCAAAATTACGTGTCCCTCCGATCGTCATCAGGGACAAACATAGATATAATGAAATTTCGGCTCACCTAAAGTCAATAAAGGTTGATTATGGTCGCGCTGTTACTTTGCCAGAAGGCGTAAAAATACATCCACCTACACCGGCAGATTTTCACAAAATTACAAAATTTTTAGTTGCAAATAATTTATATCACCATTCGTTCAGGTTCCAAGAAGAAAAAGAACTGCACGTAGTGCTCAGAGGCGTTCTAGAAACCTGGACAGAGAATAAAATCAACGAGGACCTGAAAGAAATAGGTTTTCATCCTACGCGTGTAATTCGTTGGCACAGTCGCAGCGGGACGCCATTGCCTTTGGTGTTGGTTTTCCTGCCTAAATCGGAAAAATCCATTTATGAGCTCAAGACTTTGGATGCTATGTGCATTAAAGTGGAGGCGCAGCGTGCGCGTGCCACAGTTTCGCAGTGCCATCGCTGCCAATTGTACGGGCACTCACAATTTCGGTGTACCGCCCCAATTAAATGTCTTAAATGTGCTGAAGACCATTTTTCTTACCAGTGCACTAAACCGCGTGAAGAAAAAGCGAAATGCTCAAATTGTGAGGGAGACCACCCGGCAAACTATAAGGGTTGTCCACGGCATCCAAACAATTTGAGTCAAAATGTGGCAAGTAACGCCAGAAGCATTACACCGCGAAACAACTTTCGCTGGGGTCAGCAAGACAATGCTAAATTGGCCAGCGATGGCAATGATAACAGAACTCAAGGGGCAAAAGCAACACCAAACGCCATGGAGGCAGCTATGCAAGCCACAATGCAAAACTTCTTGGTCCAGTTCTCCAAAATTATGGAGACTCAGCTAAAATCTATGGTCAGTGCCTTTTAAAAAACCGCAGGTTAAATGGCGGCGCAACCGGAGACGGCATATATTAAACTCGCTACATTTAATGTCAATTCCATCAAGCAACGGAAACTCGAACTTATCGAGTTCGTCGAGAGAAATGTGATAGATGTGTTTCTTATCCAGGAGACGTGGTTAAAGGGAGATAGATTTTCTTTCCCGAATTATACCGTATTTAGGAACGATCGCCTCGGTAGACGCGGGGGCGGAACTATGATCCTGTCAGCTCAAGTTATGCCAGGTCCTGTCAATTGTGCCCATATTGAAGGGACTTTCATATCGATACGATTTAAAAATAATCAACGCGTGCACTTGGGATCGGTTTACTGTAGTCCGTCGGTAGATTTCACAGGCAACTGCTTACAAAAAATTTTTGGTGATAACAACCGAACGATTATAGGGGGTGACCTAAACGCGAAAAACAGGATTTGGGGATGTAGAGCTACAAACCAAAGAGGTCGCACCCTATATGAATTCTCTGAAGCTTTAAACTACCACATTCTACCGCCGGAGGAGCCCACGCATTGCTTTACGCGGGGCCTTCCGGATATCTTGGACGTCTTCGTGGTAAAGAATGCCGTTCAATTTTCACAACCATCGGTCATTTGTGATCTGAGCTCCGATCATATACCGGTCATTTTGGAAGTGGGTAATCCACTTGAAAAAGGTAGAGGTTTTGTTACCCACACCTCAATAAATTGGCACAGGTACAGCAGCATAATGAAAAATGTAGAGGCGTTACAACCTCTACAGAGCTCATTAGACATTGACAATGCGGTTACACAGATCACAGATGACATCAACGCAGCGTTAGCTCAAGTTTCTGTTACAAAGACGTCCAGGTATTCAAAATACGGGACATTGACACATGAAATTAAAAATCAAATCAGAATTAAAAACCGGTTAAAGAATAGGGCGTATCGCACTGGAGATCCTCGCATCAAGGCGGAGGCCAATCGGGCGGCTGAGGTAGTCAGGGAATTATTGATCGAACGGCAGTCGAACCTCTGGGACAACAAGGTCCAAAGTCTATCTATAGAGGATAATTCCATCTATAGAATGACGAGAACTTTGACCAGGGGAGCACGAGCACCCATGTCTCACCTGATAAATCAGGAAACAGATGCTGTTTTAATCGATGCCAAAGATAAAGCTGAATTGCTCGCGGACAAACTATGCGATCAATTCAGCGAAAACCCGACCAATGACGCGTTTAGAGATGAGAGGGTCTCAAGGACGATACAAATTTATAAATCAATGAATTTCCCGTTTCAGGCCTTTCCACAAGTCACCTTAGACGAGGTAAAGTCCCTATTAAGCGTATTGAATATTCGAAAAGCCCCGGGTTTTGACGGTTTAAAGAACGTGGCGTTGCGAAATCTACCTGACAAAGCTTTGAGAAATATAGTAAGCATATCCCAGGCAATAATCAAAGAGGGCCACTTTCCGTCCTCCTGGAAGCATGCAAAAGTCATTCTAATATATAAAAAAGGTGAGGATCCTACGGCGCCAGCTAGCTACAGGCCGATCAGCCTGCTGTCGAGTCTTGGGAAAATCAGAGAAAAACTAATTTTGAATAGACTTAATGACTTTGTGTTTATGCGTAACGTTCTGCCTGTCGAACAGTTTGGGTTTCGGCCTGAACATTGCACAGTCAGGCAGACGACGCGACTAGCTTCAAATATAATAAAAGGCTTTAACAGGAGAGAGCACACGGGAGCGGTTTTCTTTGACGTAAGCAAAGCATTCGACAAGGTCTGGCATGATGGCCTCTTGTTGAAGTTGATAAGACTTGGAGCTCCGAACTACTTAATCAAGGTGGTAGCTTCTTTTTTGGAGAATAGAAGTTTTGCTGTCTCGTCAGAAAATGCACTTTCTTTGAATAAACACATCAGGGCGGGAGTACCGCAAGGTTCACCTCTCTCTCCGATGCTGTATAACATTTATACTCATGACATTCCGCGCGATAGATTTACGCAGCTCTATCTTTTCGCTGACGATACCGCAATTACTTCAACTACCAAACAGCCGCGACTTGTCGTCAGCCGGATTCAGCGCCACATAATCAAGCTAGAGAAATGGCTGTCGGATTGGAAGATTCGCTTGAATCCCTTTAAGACGAAGGCTATTTATTTTTCGAAAAGCAATGTTAGTAGGCCTGAGACAAGGCTTCGGGTCAACGGAGTCCAGGTGAACTGGTGCCAGGAGGTAAAATACCTGGGACTTATATTTGATCAACGACTGAACTGGAGGCGCAATTCAATTAATAGAGTGAAGCTAGCATTGCATCAATTACGCTCTATCTATCCCCTGCTTCACAGGCGGAGTAGACTTGGTAATAGGACTAAGGTCAACCTCTACAAGGTGTTAGTCAGGCCGGTTCTCACTTATGGTGCACCTTCATGGTGCAACATAAGCAGAACGGAGCTTAATAAGTTCCAGGTAATACAAAACAGGGCACTAAAAATTATTGCGGATGTTCCCAGGTACACGATGAATCGCATACTTCATCAAGACTTTCGTATGCAGACAATAAATGAATTTTTCACAAAAATTATTACAGACTATTACAGACGTACGGACGTATCGACAAACCCATTAATCACGGACTCCCACACGAGATCTAGACCAAACAGTACGTACAAACTACCGAAAGACTGGCTCCCTGTTGGTCCAATCCCATAGTAGAGAAGCACTAATAGTAGTGAGGCACTATCAATCAACCACCAATGACCCAATCAATTCACAATCAATGGAATAGGCGCCAAAATTTTGCAGTATAAAACTTTTTAAATCAAACAAGCAGAAATACGAATAATCAAGGCAAAAGTCAATTTCAAAATTTCTACAAGTGATAAAACCTAAACAGTTTGCGAAGATTCAATTGAAGTCGCAGGAGAATTCCTAACTTAAAAAAAAAACAGAGATCCCAAGTAAGTAAATTAAACAAAGAAAAAAATTTAAAGAAATTACAAAAACGAGATTGGCGATCTTTATATACCATAGAACCAACATTAGTAAACACACAGTGGAACAAATTCATGAAATTGACTTTGGAGGATTCTAGTAAATGTTTTCCAATACGCAAAACACCTATAAGAAATCTTCATCTAGAATTGTGAGTTTATTTTTAATAGGGTATAAGTTAACTAACGTAGGGATAAGAACCGTTAACATTGTTGTCAAAAAAATATGGTTCAATAATTAAAGGATATTGATTATGATGCTCACGCATCCATTTGGGATTTTCATTTGTCCAATATTTAATCCAATTCTTCTCGGAAATAACTGCAACGCATTTCCCGGGAATATCTTAATTTTACTTACATTTTTTCCAGTGATTGGCTACTCTGGGTACTTAGCGCTGAATAAAATGCAAACTTCTTGTTGGGTTCAAATCATATGACCATATCCAATCATCATAAGGATTTCTATTTTTTGCGTGGAAGATGACCGCGTATTAACTAAATATTATAAAGAAGTTTATTACCTACTTAGAAAAATTTCAATGTAACAAGAACATAATGTGATCATCTATATACCATAGTTACATAACAGCATACGAAAAAACTGTACCCTAAACAAAATATTATTTTTTTACCTTGTAGCTGTAAAACTATCAATTTTATGTCTTAAGTGTGATATGTTTTTGGAATCAGCTCTTCTTGGAGATTACAGATCTAAACCAAAATTTAGGGGTTTCCATTTTAAGAAATCATCGACGATGTCATAGTAGTTCAACCTACCTCATTACAATAGTATCCTGTACAATAAATTTGTATGCCAAAAGATTCCCAACTTCTTCTTCTTCTTCGAGTTCCATATCAGGTCCCCCTGACGTTGGCAATTACATTGACAAGTCTTTCGCGGTTTTGTGCCAATCAGAAGTTCCTCAGCACAGTGTATGCCGGTCCATTCATGAATGTTCCTTAACCAGGAGGCCTGCTTCCTTGCAACGCCTCTACGGCCCTTGAGTTTACCCATCATTATTAGCTAGAAGATTTTGTATTTATCTCCTCTGAATATACAATGTCCAAGATATGATATATGTCTGCACTTAACGGTAGTTACCAGTGAACCGGCTACGCGAGGCAGCTCATCACTGCTTCATTGATCTGCAGAGCCGTTCGTGTTATTTTCAGCGTTCGTCGATGTAACCACATCTCGAAAGTTTAGAGGCGATTGACAGTAGCAGCTGTTATTGTCCAGATCTCCGTTCCGTATAGTAATAATGATCATATACTCGTATAAGCTTTCATCATTCTCTGACTCCATTTTGAATTTAGACTATCGTTGCAGAAAAATGATTTCACTTCTTGGAACGTTGTTCGAGCTATCTCTATTCTACATTTTATTTCTTTATCTGGATCTAGATGAACGATGATATAGCATCCGTGGTATTTAAACTAAGCTGCTCTATCTATTTTTTCTCCATTGATTTGTAGTAAACAGTTGAGATGCGGCTGCCCATTAAAGACCATGAATGTAGTCTTGCTGATATTTATACCGAGGCCCATATTCTTTCCCTCGGTGTTTATCACTTAGAATGACGGTATCATCAGCATAACAAATTGTATTAATATACTCTCCATTGATTTGTATTTCCATTTATTGTTCTTGAATAGACCGTTTAAAAATTTTATCGAAGTATATGTTAAGAAGCTGTGAAGACAGTATGCAGCGTTGCCTAACGCCTCGCAGGATCTGACATTCGTCTGTGAGTTTTCCGTTTAACCTTACTGCTGCCAAAATAACCATGTTGTTTAACATATCTATAAGTTTATTGTGCTGAACTGTAAAATACACAAATATATCCTTACGTTGGTCTCGCCATTTTTGTAGAAGCATATTTAGAACAAATAAAGCCTCTCTAGTTGCAAGAGTGCTTCTAAATGCAAATTGGGTCTCGTCTAGGTCTGCATTCACATTTAGATCTTATCCGATCATGAAGATCTTTAGGGTGTGACTCATAAGATTTAATCTGTATTTATTACACTGTTTTGCTCGTTGCTTCTTTGCAATGGGAATGAATATGGACTTCAATCAATTTTGCGATATACCTTCAGTCGTGTATATTAAACAACTTGACAAAAGATCTAACGTTTTCTTCCGGGATCACTTGTAATAGCTCGGTTGGGATATCATCAGGGCCGGTAGCTTTTCTGGTTTCTGCAGATTTTGGAGTTCAGAATTTCCGGTCCCCCGTCTATGTCACCAATATCAACTCTATTTGGTCTATCATCATCAAATAGCTCACTTATGTATTTATACCACGTCTCCAGGATGTCTTCTTCATTGTCAGATGTTTTTGCCTTTGGAGTCTACTAGCATCTTTTGGACTCGTTTATTGTATAAACTTGCCATTTCTCTGACCCTTTAATAAATACTGAATATGTCACGCTTATTCTCAAGGTAAAAGAAGAACCATTCGCTTGATCGATTGAACATCAAATCAAGGTTGGCGACCTGAGTTTATTTTACAAATATTTTCATGGCAAGTGCTCAACTGAGGTTGCCCGCTTGATTCCACCCAGAGCGGTGCATGGTAGAAATACACCACCTGTACGTGGTTCAGCTCTGAAACGACACTGATTAAAAATTCTTTCTTTCATCTGGAGAACGTCATCACTCTGGAACGACTTCCCTGATGCCGTGTTCCCAAGGAGTATAATCTCCAAAGATTCAAGACCAACCTGAATCATTTCCTGCGCACACGCACGATAAAGGATTAATTCTGCAGGGATGTGCCTTATCATTAAAAAAAAAAAAGATCTTATATTTTGTTACACTTGTCTCTTATCCAGATATTTTCTTGGCGGCACGAATCCTCTTCTTTATTTCTTTTATTTTCGTTCATGCTCATTTGGCTTTGTTTTCTGTTGGCGTCTTTGTTCCATAAGGTGTAATATTATCTTATCTGCTTTCATCCATTTCTACTCTTTAGTTTGATCATTTCTTATAGAATGTATAGTTGTTAGTTTTAATGATTCCCAAATTGTATTCACAATGTCACCGGTTCTCATTTTCTTAATATAACTATTTAGGTCTTTCTTGATTAGGTTTCTATTGCTTTCTGTTATTTTGAGTTCATTTCGTTGGTTATTATACGCAACTAAAAATTATTATATACGTGTCCGATTTTTTCGAAATATTTTTGAATTGTTAAATAATTAATTTTTTTCTTATTTGATGTGAAGACTGTATAACGATACGAGATAGATAGGCCATACTTAATAAAAGCTATTATTTTTCTAAGGTTTAAATTAAGCATCGACTAATACAAAGTTTACACTACAGTTTCAATTCAATTTCCAAGTTGCTATAACGAGGCAGAAACGATAACAATGCATTTTAACTAAAGGCGCATTATTTTTAAAGACTAGATTGTCATGTCAAGCAAAATTTCAAAAAGATTGTTAAGGTTTCTATTTTTTAGATACTTTCAATGTATTATCGCGTTCGAAATGCCCTGTATAGCCAAAATATATTTCTTTTTAACCAAACATTGAAAGATTTTTTTGGTCTCCATCTTATTATATTATATTCTATGAGGCATGTCAGTATTTCAAGCTCAATAGACCTTTATAAAAAATATAAAACTTGCAGGTTTAACTGCCCGTATAATCGTTTCACCCCAATAAATTTATATGTGACAGCCATAAAATGTTTTTCTTTACAGGTTTATTACGTATAGAATTAGCGAATAAAATTGAATGGGAATAACAGAAGGGCGAAAAACACAATTACTTTTAAAGGTAGGTAAATATTTTATTAAGCAAACATTTTATATCTGGTAAACACAGTTAGAAATTAATATTTGGGCTCAATTTGTTTATATCGGATTCTATCTTATTAATTGGATTTTATGAAATTTATAACGTTTAAATTGAATTGAATGCATACCTAATTTTCCTTCCTTCGTACTACTGTTAGGACTATTGCATTTATAAAATAGCAAAATCATAAACGAACTAAAAAGTAACAAAAAGAAAAAAAGGGCAATATGACTTAGAGATAAGATGTATCCTAAATATTTTAGCATGCACTTTTATCTGTGCGTTTGCAACTTTTTGTCATTTTAAAATCTTACCTAATCCTTATGGGGGGCATTGGGCACGTTTACCTTTAAGAGTTTCACACTTCTAAGAACTTACTGGGTTTTCATCTTTTGTTTTACACAAAAGTTATACATTCATGAAGAAGGATTTGACGGATTTCGATCGAATTTAAGCAAATTGGTTTTGAATTCCTGGTAATTAAAAAAAATTATTATACCTAGATGCCGAGTGTGGTGGTTACAATTATATATAAACGGGAACAACTTCTAAAACAACGAAAATAAATGATTTCGCTGCGGAAAAAATAAAATATAAAATAGTGTGGTAGACTATTTCATTTTTCTACACTATCAAACTAAGTTTACTTTTTGAGATTAATTTCGATTCGTGAGGTTTTTGTTTTCTAACTCTCTTTTGTTATCATAATTTTAATCGTAGGCTGTATCCTTAAAACTAAAACACTCTTAAAACGATTATTTAAGCTTCATAAGAGATTTATATTAAATTTTTTGGACGTAACAGTAATCTATTGTACAGAGTCTATTTGTCATAACATATGCAAAAGCAATTATTGACAATATCACTACACTAATAAAGATAGTTATTAGTAATGTTGTCATGCGTTACCATGGAACAAACATTTTTTGACACTTGTAATTGTTACAATTAAAATGTCAATAAATTTTCTGCCTATCCCTCGAGCATTGATAAATGACTAATGTTAATTAGGTACTTAAAAAAAATACATTTCTGCCACCTTTAATAAACTAAAATTATCAAAGGGCAATATGTTGAATCACTACCCGTCTGAGTTTTAGCATCTGGTGTAATTAAAGTTTTTTTATATAACGAAATATTTTAAAATGTCATATTTGATTTATAATTTTATTCCAAATGTCCAATATTTTGAAAATTATCACGAGTCGAAGACGAGACGGATATAATTTAGGCTTTGTGATATTATAAGTGAAAATTTCCTACATTTATATCCAGCCAATTAGAACTCTCCTTTTTGTTTCCGTTACCTATAGCAACGGGACAATTATCGAAAATTTTTCATATTAATATCAACTTACATGGAAGTGGAATTTTTTTTACATTTCAAATGATTATAATGATGATAGTTAATAAATGCTTATAATTGAAAATTTTTCGACATCATGGTCACAGGGCTTTACATAAATTCCATGGCCCTGGAAAATAATGGATTGCACTACCACCTCCAGCTTTTTATTTGAGGAAGTAGTCCATGCTTGCAGTGGAGTGGATACAATCGAATTAAACACAGACAAGACTAGAAAAAAATTATTAATTTTGAGATGGTATGGTAGAGTAAAAGGGATGAAGATTTAGCGCTAAATCGAACCTGACAAGTGATATCCGTATGTGACAACGTGACTTTTTTCCGACCTATTTTACAATTTTTTGAAATATCTCATAGAATGAGATACAAATAACTAATGTTTAACCTTTAAAGCCCCATAAAAAACCTTCTGCTATGTAAGTGTTTTCCAGTTTTAAGCTAATTTACTTCAGTAGCCCTACAGATCTGTCCCCTGTTTGTTCTTTTTTAATGTTCTACAACTGGTAAACTGTCTGTTATAACTAAATTAACTTTTACCCCATTGTACCTTCATTTCTCATCTTCAATTAACCTCCAAATTTTCATCGGTTTTACACTACTGTACCATCCTAGCATATAAAACTTGTTTCCCTAACTTCTCGATCATCAGATACCTTTATTTCACATCAATAATCTTACTAATACTATAATATTTTAAACAATATCAACTTTACCACTTTCTGCCTTCATTTCTCAACATTAATTTAATCCCAATTATTCACCTCTTTACTCTTATTATACCGCAACAAAATAAAAACTTCTTTCAAACTTCCTGATCATCATATACTTTTATGTCGCATCAATATAATACAAAAACGTTTCATCAGTTTTCATATTTTCTTAAAACTGGTCTTTATTAGACATGCCTTTACATTATTGACTACTCAAGAGCTAGAACCACCGGTCACAATTCATCATAAACGTGTACTTACTTATATCAATTTTAATTAACAAAACTATTTTGGTCGATCACTGTATTTCCTGATGATAAGCATTTGTATGCTCGAAACATGTTGGGAACAATGAAGCTTTGATAAATTTTAAATATGTATTGTAGAGGTAAACCGTCTGTGTTTTATTTGCATTTTATTATTTTAAGTACCTAAAGTCGGTAATTACTTAATTAATAAACGATATTTTAACGATACTTTTCACTTTTGACAATACACGCACATGAAATGACAAATGTTTACTGTTTTCATACAATTAACATAGAAAGCCTACTTTTAAAATCTCAAGACTATCAAAAGACGTCATTCCTATTATTTTTTTAATACCTCTCGAGCTTCAATTAAAAACAGGAAATTTTTAAATTATCCCGAATCGAAGACGATTCAAGAATAATAGTTGAAGCTTTAGTGTTATTACAAGTGATAATTTTCAATCACTTGTATTATATGAAGAATATGAATGTAAAACGGTAAGCTTATATACGAATGTATTTTTGGAGATACACGGTGTTCCAAAAATAGTGCCCCCGCCGAGTTGGCTTCTAACTAACCTGAACTAACCTGAATACACATGTGTAATTTATAAATATGCCGAACGCTGTAACATCCACATGTAAGCTGACGATACTAAAATCTATAAGCATTTTAAAAAATCTAAAACTGTCAACCTACTTATAATATTAATAAAGATTTAAACTGCCTTTCTAAAATATCATTAAAACGTTCTTTAAAACTGAATCCATCTAAACCCACTATAGTTTTATTTGTCAATAACAAAGACTGTGAAACCATAAGACCTAATCTAAATACCTATTAGTATCAATATTCAAAAAATGAAAATTGTGAACAAGGCTAAAAATCTAGGTTTATTAATAGATAGAGATATACGCGCTCTGCATCGACACTGACTGAACAAAAACACCAAACATCAAAAAGTGTTATCACAAGTTAATTATTGTTTACCCGTTTATGGTTCATGTCTGAATGTGGACACCTCGGCCAAGAAAATGTGTGCATATAACTTATAAAATTCTTGGGCGTCGCTGGCTAGTAACTAAAGAATATTTCATGCATTATCACAAAATATTATCAAATAGGAAGCCTAGATACTTATTTGAAAAGGTCGAGTTCGAGGGAGACATAGAGGGCATTAATATTCGATTTAAAGGACGATTGAGTGCTCCAGCTCATAGAACTGTATTTAATAATAATAATAATAATAATAATAATAATAATAATAATAATAATAATAATAATAATAAATTACTTTATTGTAATGATAAGATTACAAACGGCGAAGTTGAAGCACAGCTTCCTCACTTAACCACTATGATATATGTATATAGTAGGTAATTAATGATCACAAAACTACATAACTAATTAACCAAATAATAAAAAATTAAACTCTATAAATTCAAAGTAACGTTATAATATATACTATGGTAGGTAATATTTAAGTAATAAGTATTAAGTACTTAACCTTACTAAAAACATGAAACTGTATTTAAAATATAACTGAAAATATAATCAACCTGATTTGCGTATAATTTAGAGTAAATTAAATAAAAACTGTTATACAAAATTTTGTATTATTTTTTTTTACTGACAGCTTAAATTTGATGCCAGTAGAAAATTTTATGCTGGCAGGAACCTTATTATAAAGCTAGGCCACATTAAAACCGAAGGATCTTTCAAAATATGTTGTGCAATGCAGAGGTGGAGTAATTGTAAATTTTTTTCGAATATCCAGATTATGTTCATTATCGCGGAATTTAATTTTTTGATATAAATACTGAGGGCGTCGATTTAAAATAATTTTGTTATAAAGAACAAGTGCATGCAAAGCTCGCCTTTCATCCATTCTCAGCCATTCAGTGTCTCGTAACTTAGCAGAAACACCACGCTCTCGTCCTCTTATACCTCCAATCAGACGGACGCAACAGTTCTGGATAAGCTGGATACGGTACATATCTGCACCCACCAGACATGGCCCATAGACCGCGTCCGCGAAATTAAAGTGTGACAAAACAATCGAGTCACATAGAAGTCTTTTCATACTTTTTAATTTAAAATGGTCTTTTGACCAAAAATTAGTTTTAAATTAGCAAAGGCTCTTTTGATACAAAGGTTAACATGCTCGGAGAACCTCAGGTTTGTATCGATAATAACACCCAGATTTCTTGCTTTGTCAACCAGTTCTAAATCTACATCGTTTATTTTAATTGATATTTTTTTCCTATGTACATTACGCATTTGTGAGCTACCGAAAAGTAAAACTTGTGATTTTATAGGATTTATACTAAGGCAATGAGACTCTGGGGCTCTGAGGACAGCATTTAAATCAGTATTTATTATATTATTAGATTTTGCAATGTCAGCAGGCTTAAAAGAAAAGTAAAGTTGCGTGTCATCCGCGTAAAAATGAGATTTGCAATGTTTTACATAAGTTATCAACTGCGATTTTTTAAGAGATCCTTTAGTTCGAGTATTGTGAAACATTATAATAATGTACCAGATGAATACATTCATGAAAGTCATTCAGTGGAGCTGGGTTTCGAAGAAAATTTAAACTTCTCAAACATAACAGGCTCCAATATTGTACAAAAATGATTTTACCAACATTTCTTTTCTAATCAACTGTCTATCTCGACTAAATGATTTGAGTCTACCGATTGAGGCAAACTTTACTCGATTATGTATTAGGTAACCTCAGATTGTGTAAAATATACCTGTTTTTATGTTCATTTCCGACTGTGTTAAGTTTATCCGATATCAAACTAAATACTCGATTTTTGTCTTTCTTTTCTCCACTTAAATATACACTAGTTTGTTTATATATTTTCGTTAATTTGTTATCTTTATCTTTATTTTGACCTTCGCTGCCAAAGGCAAGTATAAAAGTACGCACCATCTTGAGCTTCCCCTTTTTCTAGAAAAATGTTGGAGTTATATTAACCCCTACATTATACTAATGTTCTATTTTATTATCTTTCACGATCAGGGGATTTGGTATTATTATTATTATTATTATTGTTATTATTATTACTAATATTATTATAACTTGTGTCTATATCAAAGATAGCTTGATTTAAATTAATAAACAAATATTTTAATTAGCTTGCAAGAATGCCTTGGTTTCAACGTTTGCCAAATTGGCAATAGCAGAATGTGCCAAATTGACTAGGTTTGCAGGAGTCAATATCACTTTGCTTACTATTCACCTAAACTTTATGACTTAAGATTACTTTAGTTTGTGCCATGCAACCAGTGGGTAAATCGCGTCAGTAAAGAACTATAATATTATTGTCAAAACAACATGTTTAAAATACTAAAAGATTAAATTTACTTATCGTGTTACAAACTATGTATTAATAGTTGATATTCAATTACAAGCTTTAAGCACTTCTCCAATTATTGTTTTAATTTATAGCGACACAGTCACTAAGGGTATTAATAAGAAAGAAGTAAATACGTAGAATAGCCCCCAATAAATATATCACTAATATAAGCGAGGGTGGATAAAATTAACGACATTTGATAACGCAATGTTTTTCGTGATTTATAGTATACAAAAAATATTACCAAACAATTTTCGTCTTTTCAGACCTATAATAGATACGTAATACCTATAATGCATACGTTTTTCTCCCATAATTTTTTACGTAATAAAATCAGGGTTATTAAAACAAACCTGCTTGGATGGTATACGTCCGATATTTTGCATTATACTTGACAATTTTAAGCCAGTGGCAACGCTGATGATGTCTTTTATAACAGCCGATGAACCTTGCTGGAGCTAGCAATAGAATTAATAATAAAGTTTGTAACATCCTGATAGTATAATTAATCTACGTTTTTTAATCGCCCAATCTATCGGTAAATTCAAAACTGCATATCAAATTCGCTTAATTTTGTTTATCTATTTCTTACCGATGGAATTTTAAAATTGCCACAAATATAGTAAATACTGTTTCTTCTTATCCCATTTAAAATCATTTTAACTATTTTTAGTAATAACACTAGCCGACACTATTTTTGTAACACAGTTCAGCCCATTACTTTTACAATGCTAATACCTTTCTAATATTAGAAACATATTTCTAAAGCCCTAAGACTTACTGCTTTTCCATGGGCTCATTAGACAGCAGGTAGGAAATTTTATGAGGGGTCATTTAAAAGGGGTGCATTTTGAGTTTCAAATTGAGTAGTTTTGTGTAGTTGAGAAAGTTTTTTCAACGAAGAGAATGTCAGGTGTAATGAGCCGCGGTTGCAAAATTTCTCCTGACAAGTTTTGGTATATATATTTATGGAGAATTTCTGGTGAAGTCACAAGCCAGACCATTTTTTGAAAATGTGAAAGAAGCCTACTTCATGTATTTTGGTGATTTAATCGGAGGTGACGGCAAGTAGTGGGCTCCCCATGTGTGCTGTGTCAGCTGTAGCGTGTCATTGGTGCAGTGAATGAAAGGAAAGGGAAAAGTGTGTCTTTTGCAGTTCCAATGGTATGGCGAGAACCCACCAATCATTTTGGCGATTGCTATTTTTGCATGAGAAAGATCGAAGGTTATTCCAGAAAAGAAAAGAGCAAGATCGCTACATCCGAATTTGCCTTCTGCCATAAGACCTGTTCCTCACAATGCACTCACCAGTTCCGATTGCGCCTTTCGATTGGCAATATATTGTTTTTGGAAACCATGGAGATGATAACGCATCATCAGGTTGCTCCGAAGATCAGTGTACCGACCCCACTTTTACTCCAGGTCTCAGTTCCGGCTGGCCACATTGCATTGTTCAAAGTGAGTTAAATGATTTAGTACGTGATCAGGGGTTATTAAAGCAACAGTCAGGACTTCTTGGTTCCCGTCATAAGGAGTGGACTTTAACAAGAATTACGACTTTTAGGAAAAGAAATGCTACGTTGCATTCTACAATATGGAAACGTTGCATTCTACAATATGGAAAATTCGTTATGTGCGTCTACTGATATGGATGGTTTAATGCAGGAACTCATTATCCTTGTGAGCGGCGCTTCTTCATAGACTCATCGGAATATAGCTAAAACGTTGTGTTTTTACATAATGGAAATTTAAAACCATCTATACCAGTTGCCCATTCAGTGACAACGCAAAAATGTATGGAAATATGGACATCCTTTTCAATAAAATAACAAACTACAATCGGTACAAATGGCAGATATGTGGGGATTTAAAGGTTATAGCCATTTTACTTGGACTTCAGGGAGGTTTTACAAAATATTGATGTTTTCTTTGTTCGTGGGACAGTCGTGCAGTGAATGAACATTATAGATGGAAAATTTGGCCGGAAAGGGGTTAGTCTCACCCGGGATCTCAAAATGTTAAGTCTGTGTCCCTTGTAGACCCAAAAATTGTCCTCTTGCCTCCTTTTCACATTGAACTTGAACTTATGAAAAACTATGAATGAAGGCTATGAATTAGGAGGGCGAAGGATTTAAATACCTAAGACAAGTCTTTCCCCAGTTAAGTGACGCCACATTAAAAGAATGCATTTTTATTGGGCAACAAATTAGAAAACTGCTGGACGACGTTTATTTTATAGAAAAGCTCACCACGCAAGAACTAAGAGCTTGAAACTCATTTGTAAGTATAGTGAGTAGATCTTTAGGTAACAATATGCAACTAGTTATTGAACCTTTAGACTTTTACAAGTCGCATTAAAAATTCACTTTCTTTGATCTCATTTATCATTTTTTCCTGAGAGGTTGGGCGTTGGCAGCGACGAGCAGGCTGAAAGGTTCCATCAAAATAATAGGACAATGAAAATTTGGTATAAAAAACGATGGGATCCAGCCATAATAAGTGATTCCTATTGATTTGTGAAGAGACTTCATGACCCTCCCCCCCCCCATATAAGGACAAAATTAAATTAGTGTGTTTGAAACAAATATTTTTGATGCTTTTTTCTTAGATGCTAACCTAATATAAGTTATAAACACAGTCGATATACAGGGTTAAAAAACTTGTAAGATCATTTTTTTAATTAATATTAAATGGTACTGTTCAACATGTAGTTTGTTTAATGCAACAAGGAAACCTTACGTGTTACAACTTGTTTTTTTGCCATTTTCGTATTCAGATAGGTTCATTCTACTACAATATGCTATTCAGCTTTATTTCATAAGTAGTCATAACAATTTTTTCTTTATCTCCCAGTGTAATTATACATTAATTCTTATAACACTAAATTCCTTAATTAACAGACTTCTTAGGCTGCGTGTTAGCAATATATTTATTGTCTCCGTCCAAGCTTATTTTATTAAATCACCCACAGATTTTATCAAACCGTGCCTTAAAAATGATATATGACAATATGATAATATTCTAATGATACCTAGTGCCTCGGAACTTAAAAGTAAACAGTTATATTAAAATTACATTAGATCCACTTGTATATAGTGCGTTCAATTTAATTTAGTTTAGGTAACCCCACAAAAAGAAGTACAGTGGAGTTAGGTCTGGCGACCTAGCAGGCCATGCGATAGATCCTCTCCTTCCTATCCACCGATTAGCACAGGTTTTATCCAAAAATGTACGCATAGCTGGAAGATCAGTTCTTCGTCAGGGGAGTCTGAGTCCAACGGATTTGCAAATAATGCTGGAATTAATTCAAGTTGGAGGAATTCAAGATAAACTTTTTCAGTTAAAGACTGTTCAAGGAAAAACGCGACAATTACTATTCCGCGCACTATTCTACAAGATACTGGCTCTGAACCTCCATCATCCAATACGGATTTTCTGTTGCTTAATAACGACAATTTTGTCTGTTCATATTACCAATAAACAGAACGTAGCTTCTTCGGAAAAAGTAATATATTTTTTACTAAATTATTATCTAGATTGCAATTTTCTCTCGTTCCGTTAACTTCACCATTGTGACAACCGCAACTTTGCAACTACGCTTGACAGTTACTTATTTGAAGTAAAATTGTCATACAGTTTCTATCGCACTAAACGGTGAAAAGTTAATATTCAGAAATACCAGAATTGAAAAAGAAAACAAAAAGCAGAATCAATCAAGAATGTTTTACATTACTTATACTTTTGAAAGGTTACCTAGGTAAAAGGTAAAGGTAACTTTAAAATATTACTGTCAAGTTCTGAAGTCCTAATTTTTATTAAAACTGTATGATCGTCATTGTCATTGCATAATACAGAATTTAAAAAACACATGTATAAGAATGAAACTAAAAACTATAAACTTAAACTTAAACTTCTACTTCCGAACATGTTCTCATTCTTCATTTTACAAAACCGAATTTATAATCTTCCGTAACTGATTTGTATTTCTAATCCATAGGTCTTCTAAATTTTCGCAAGAGATTTTGAAAACCGTGTTTTAATATGTGTCCACGAAAAAAGTGGCCACCTAACTCACCTAAGTGATTCGTTTTTACACAAAACTTTCATTGTCAAGAGTTACATAACTTAGTGCACTGTCCTGCTGTCAGATATCTTTATCGTCTAATGCGTTTACAAAAGTATCTTAAATTTCATGACAGTATTGTGCCAAATTAAGAAAACCTTAAAAAAGATCGGTTGAGTTAACCTTTTTTTCTGTAACGCCCACTCGCTAACTCTCTGAGAGCACAGAGAGTTATCTTAAAGGAAAAGTACTGGATTTTCAGAACTACCTATTCTTATGTTTTATTATGCAAATTAACCATAAGCCATTTTAAAGATTGCATTCGCTGCAAATTGTTCTTGGTAACAATTCTTGGACTGAGCTTGAACAATAACCGTTCATATGCAAGTCACTGCCTTCCTTTCTATTCATACTTTCTTTGTCTATCAACAAAGCCACAGATCTACTCCACACTTTGAGAATCTGGTTGAAGTCCATGGCTATGTGTGGGAATCCTGAATAGCGTCATGTGTTCAATAAACCCATTGGTCATTAACCCATTTCGATCAAAAAAGGTTATTCTTCGACTGTGGTTGTCATCTTTAAGTTTCTTAAAAATAAAATCATAGGATATTTATATATCTATTTCTTGTCCCCCTTTACCTCTTACCTGGTCTGACGTCTAGCATTTTCTAGTTTTATTCCTTATGGTAAATTCTTAACAATTAAACTAATATTTAAAAAGGAATAAAGTTATTTACCAAATAACCAAAAATATAAGCAATTTTATTTTTAAATTCCATAAATGCTTCAGGTATGTTCTGAGTATTTCTTCTCTAGTGTTTAACTCTTCTAGATGTTTTGCATTTCTCTGTCAGTAAGTATGTCGCTTTTTTCCTGGCCTCCTCTGCTTTCAGGTTTCGTATGTTTCATCGCCCAAGACTCGATTTTCTTTCAGCCAAAGTATTTAATAACGTTAACACAATAAAGATAATCTGAATAAAGACTCTTATTTTTTTCTTATTATAATGTGCCTCATCATTGGTTACATTGGATATCATAAAAGACGGAATGTATGTGATGACACTTTGTTACACCCAAATTAATGATGTCCTGTTAAGACCATCTATCAGATAATTTCGAAGAATACTATTATTGAGGAATCTAAATGTTTCAGCCGAAGGGTAATGATGCGATGAGTTCTTGGCTCGAGATTAGGTCTTAATAATTGTTTGTTTATAGAGAACTTGCTTCTTGACTGTTTCGTCTGACCATGTCTGGGTATACAATCGATTCCGCGGAAGTTTAAGAAAGTTTTTCCATATAACGTATTTTTTCTCTTGAACAGAGATCTTCAGTATGTCACCACGTTTATTTCTAGCACCTAAGCCGAATCAACTTTTATTCTCCTTCACGTCATGCTTTCTATATTATCATTATTTTGATATTTACATGCTCGGTCAACAAAATATAAACAATAAAGCTCTCTCTTGGTTGCTTGTCAATAAACACGTATATTTTTATAATATTTTATGATATATGAAATTGCTTATGAATTAACTCTTTTGAAAACTTATTAAATGAAATGAATTTAAATATTGAAATAAGAACACTCAATCAATACAGTGCGCGTCTAAAGTTAACTTTTGATTAACAAATGTGAGAATGATGAAATTTTGGTACACTTAATTATTATAAGTAAAATACTACCTTTTTAGTACAAATTCTGGACTCAGTTTGCAAAGATGGCGGCCGGGCGCCATTTTGAATAAAATTTTTAAATGGCAGATGGGGTCGAGTGATACCTTGTTGGAAAGGTATTTTTAATCTATGAACGATCCCCAAGTTTGAAATATTTTATCGATTCATTTCAAAAATTTAAAATGTTTCGTCCAATGGAAGATAGAATAGAGGAATTTTTGATTTTTGGGGAGGCGCAAAGTAGCTATCATGCTGCTGAGCGCATTTTTAATGAACGGTTTCCTGATTGCCCAATTTCAAGGAAATATTTGCGGGAATTAATTAAAAACTTTTAAAGAACTGGAAGTGTTGGAAATGCTAAAAGAAGTTGACGGTCCTCATTAGAAGAAGAAAAACAGATTCAGATAGTTTCTGAAATGATTGTTAATTCAATGCAGTCGACATCGCTTGTAGCAGCTGAATGCGAAGTAAGTACTAAAAGTGTTCAGAGAGTATTGAAACGTTCTAAATTTCATCCCTACAAATTGAAAATATTACACGAGTAAACAGAAGATGATCCGAATCGTAAACTAAAATTTCTGCGAATTAATGGGTGCAAGATTGAACCGTTACCGAAATTACCTTAAATGTATTTGTTTTAGTAATGAGTGTACTTTCTTCCTAAATGGAAAAGTTAACCGTCAAAATATTGCCTCAGAAACATAACGTTTGTGCAGGTATTTTGGGAGACCATATTATTAGGCCCCTTTTTATCAAGGGAAATTTAGCTGGACCGGTGTATCTGGATATGATTGAAAATACCGTAGAACATTTAATTCTGGAGTGTGTTGAGGAGAATTGTGATGAATTTGGTGATATGCTTATAATATTTCAGCAAGATGGAGATCCGCCGCAGTATAGTTGAGATGTTAGGAACTATACCTCGATCAGCACTATCTCGGGCGCTGGATTGGTCGTCGTGGTTCTGTCGAATGGCCTGCTCGCTCACCGGACTTAACTCTTATGGACTTTTTCTGTGGGGATTTATTAAGTCCAAAGTATTCATAACCCAGCGCAGTCATTAGAAGATTTGCGCCAGAGAATAATTCAAGTGTGCGCATCAATTAGTCAAGAAATTTTTCATAATACTCGCGAAGAATTTCACTATAGGCTATACATGTGCCAAGAAGTGCATGGTGAACATTTTGAGCATCTTAAGTAGTGTTTGTAATAATTTTGGTAGCTTTTTTATTGTTATAAAATTCTAAAAATATCGCCTGGCCGCCCGTAGGTTCCTTTACTATTGCTTAAAAATCAAATTAACCCACATTAATAAAAATGGCCGCCATTTTGAAATTAATCGATAAAATATTTTCAAACTTGGGGATCGTTCATAGATTGAAAATACCTTTCCAGCGAGGTATCACTCGACCCCATCTGCCATTTAAAAATTTTATTCAAAATGGCGCCCTGCCGCCATCTTAAAAAACTGAGTCCAGAATGTGTACTAAAATTTCATTATTCTCACATTTGTTAATCAAAAGTTAACAGGGGGGGGGGGGGGGGGAGGGCTTTAGACGCGCAGTGTATACAGTGAGAACGTAAAGAATGGAACAAATTAATTTAGAGTTCATGTGTTTTCTTCTCGACCCGCTCGGACCCGTCAATTTCTTATTTTTATTGTGAATTTTTTTAAGCTTATTTCATGTATATAGGTTGTCCCAAAAACAAGTTAAGACGGTTTACTTTATTTTCTAAATGGATACCCTTATTTCATAATAATTTTTTGGATTCTGCAAAAAATTCTAAACATATTTTATGAAATATGTCATGAACTTAAATTCAGCCGTTTGCGAGAAAACTGCGTTTTTATTTAAAACAACAACACATTCTTTATTAGCAAAGAGCAAAGAAAATTCAAAAAAAGAAACCAAAGGTCACTTAATCAAATGTTGGAAATTACCTCTGCCAACAGTCTGGCAGTACCCGAGACGATCTTCAAGTTCTTGCAGAACGTTATTAAGGATTAAGGTTCTATCAATCTTATTTCACCTCTTATTATATTCTTTAAATCTTTAATATTGTTTGGTCGATTAACATATGCCTTAGACTAAAGATTACCCTATAAAAAAATCTAAAGGGGTTAAATCTGGAGATATAGCCGGTCATTCAACTGGACCTCGCCGACCAATCCATCGTTCGGGAAAAACTGTATTAAGGTACTCATGGTACTCATGCACATGGCAGGTGTAATGGGCCGGAGCTCTGTCTTGCTGATACCACAAAAAATTGTTCAGTGCATCAAGATCTTCTGGATTAGGGTATATTTTTAGATTATTTTCTAAAAATTCTAAATATGTCTCACCTTCAAATATCCGTCAATAAAAAAGGGCCCCAAAATTCTATTTTTGACAACGCGGGCCCAAACATTAACTTTTTGAGGATATTGGGTGTGACATTCCATATTCCAGCGTGGATTTCTGTAACCCGATAGTTTTTGTTTACATATCCATTCAAACACAACGTTGCCTCATCCGAAAATACAATTCATTTCAAAAACTGTGGATGATTATTGCACGTATTTATCATTATCTCGCAAAATTGGACTCATTGAGTTCATGAACCAATTTAACTCAAATATTTATACTTCTTTTCTACTTTACTGATAGTAGATCGATATATCAGTTGCCTGCGAAGATACTTGTTATTGAAGAGTTCGCAAACTTCCATTTGTGTTTGCATTCTATCTTCATAATCAATCATTATTAATATTTCTATTCGCTCTCTTTCACTTAAGAGTACCATTTTTAAAATTACAAGATTATCACAATAACTTTTGATGGACACTTTAATTTGAGGCAAAAATACTCAAATCAGGGGACAACCGTCTCTGTTAGTGTGACAATCTAACCACCAAGGGTTTTGTTTACAACAGTGTTCATGATTTAAGTAATAATAAAAAAATCATGTGTTAAAATCCGAATATCGATTTTACCGCAAACGGCTGAATTTTAGTATATAACATGTCTAATGAAATATAATATTTAGAATTCTATGCAAAATCCAAAAAAATATTATAAAATAGGGGTATCTATTTAACAAAATAAAATAAACCATCATAACTTGTTTTTGGGACAACCTGTATATATGAAATGAGCATCAAAAAATGCACAACAAAAATAAAAAATTGACGGGTTCGAGCGTTTTTTCGAAAAAAAAAACATGGATCTTAAATGAATTTGTTCCCACCTTTACGTTCTCACTGTATATATAAATAAAATTCAATATTTTAATTATAGTATTGGGTAAGTAACAATAATTAATTATTACCAAGAATACAATAAATTTATTCATAACAGCATTTATCAGCATCATAAAAGAAAATTAAAGTCAGACCTAATGCTTTATATTTATTTCATTTATATGATCGAGGTTGTGCCCGTGTATAGGGGCAAAATTTACATTACAATAGCAGTGAAGTATATTATAATCATATGTCTGGCATATATGAAAATCTCAATAGAACCATATTATAAACGGGTTTTATTTAGTTATTCGTGAATAAACTTTTTAGGCAGACAATGGCCTTATACAAGCCAGCATAAGGGCGATTTAATGATTTATAGTGTTTATTTTACCTTATTTTTGAAAATTTGATTCATTTTTGCTCTACAAAGTTTGTTACCTTGACAAATATATCATATTACAAATAAAACAATCCATTCTTCCTCCACAGTTTAATAAATGAAAAAAAAAATTTTTAGTTTCTCACATGTTTAGAACGCTTAAACGTTCATCCTCAGGGGATACAAGAAAGGATAGTACATTGTTAGAAAAATACCAGTAAAGAAAACATCAAAGTCAAACTGAGACTTACCCAATATCCAGTTGATATATAAATATATATGATCGATCTGGGTTTGGACGGTTTGAATAAAAACTCTTTTCTACTACTCCGAGCTTTCGGAATTAGTTTATTCCTTTTTCAAGGCTGCAATACAGAACAAGATCTTATTTTTCTAAATTTATGTTATACAATTTAAAGACTTACGTGTAAAGTGAGATATTTTAAAGAAAACTGGCATTTTTAATTCGTCGTAGGTGTCATCGAAGGAAACTTTGAGGTCTGTTTGTTTTATTTGTTACATATTTTTAATTTTAGTAACTATGGGATAACACCATGTGGCAGAGACATGTCTGTTTGATTTTCACTTTAGAAAATGGCGGGATACCTGCCTTCGCGTTGCACGAATCTGAGGGAGACAACTGAAGAAGAGAGAGGGAATAATGCTGGCAGTGCGCCGCTTCCATCAGGTACCACCTGACTCACGCAATGCGTGCGCATATTCCAGTGGTGGCGTTGTTTATTCATGGAATTATTTGGAGTGCGGAAATACTAATAAATATTTTATTTAATTTGATCTTGATTATTTGATTGTACCTTGGCGTGTCTCTGTCTGTCACCCAGAGTCACACGAAAGTTTTTTTATTTATTTTAGTTGTTAAGCTGATGTTAAGCTTATTCCCTCTCTCTTCTTCAGTTGTCTCCCTCAGATTCGTGCAACGCGAAGGCAGGTATCCCGCCATTTTCTAAAGTGAAAATCAAACAGACATGTCTCTGCCACATGGTGTTATCCCATAGTTACTAAAATTAAAAATATATAACAAATAAAACAAACAGACCTCAAAGTTTCCTTCCATGACACCTACGACGAATTAAAAATGCCAGTTTTCTTTAAAATATCTCACTTTACACGTAAGTCTTTAAATTGTATAACATAAATTTAGAAAAATAAGATCTTGTTCTGTATTGCAGCCTTGAAAAAGGAATAAAATAATTCCGAAAGCTCGGCGTAGTAGAAAAGAGTTTTTCTTCAAACCGTCCAAACCCAGATCGATCCCCCAATATTAGGATTTTCTGTTTAACTAGTCGATCAAGACTACCTTCCCACTTTTTTATATATATATATATTCTGTTGCTTAATGCGACTGAATAATAAATCATTATTGAAGTATAAACCCCAGTGTTCTTCGCCGTATTCCATAGGTGTAGTCCAATTATTATTATTATAACTATGATTATTGTCAGGGGTCTCGAGATCGGATAGGTAAAGGCATAGGTAGTTTCCCTACCTGTGCCTCACTGTTTTAAAAATTTGAAATGTTCAGTTACTTTCCGGCAGTTGTTGAAAATGGCTAGTGTTTCTGAATTTGTTGCTGAGAAACGGATTAGTAAAACTGCGCTTTCTAAAAATGAGAAACTTATTGTTTTCAACGCTCTTCGCCACCAAAATTCAACATTCGGAGCTGCAAAAATAATTGAAATGTGTTCGAATATGACTAGAGTCGGACAGTTAACAATATACTGACTTGTGCCCCAGGATAAACGCGGTCCCATTAGGTCACCAAAGAGAAGTACAGGAAGAAAAGAAACTGTAATAAATGAGGATTAAAAGACTGCCATCAGAATAATCATACACTCGTTTCACTTAAAAAAAGAAGTACATACCTTGGACAAAATAATGTCTGAAATGAAAAAGGATAATTTCATTTCACCCATGGGTAAAAAGAAACTATGGAAAGCTTTAAAGGAAATGAATTTTTGTCATGAAAAAATTAAATACAGAAAATCACTTTTGACAGAGAAGGATGAAATTATCTGCTGGCGACGACGATATTTGCGGGCAGTTAGACAGTTTCGAATGAAGGATATACCGTTGGTAAAATATGACAAGATACGCATATATATATAAGCGCGAGACAAGCTTTCATGGTAGGATGGTCCACTGGAATAAAAGCAATGTAGGAAAAGGGGAAAGATTAATTATTACTCAATTGGTAGCAAGAATGAATTTGTCGATGGCGGCTTACTAGCAGTTAAATCAAAACGGACTGGAGACTATCATAAAGACATGAACGCTGATGTCTTTGAATATTACTTCCAGCAAATGCTAGATCTTATTCCTCTTGGGTCTGGTATAGTAATGTATAATGCCAGCTACCACTCAAGAAAATCCGAAAAATACCAACGTCTTCTTGGAAAAAAAATCACATAATTCATTGGCTTACTGTAAATAAGAAGCCATTTCATAAGGATACGCTGAAAAGGAGCTACTGGAGATTGTGAAGTTGAATAAACCTCTTTGTACGAAATTTGCTGCCGACGAAATCGCTTCAAAATGAAATATAACGGCACTTCGCCTTCTGCCATATAACTGTGAATTAAACCCTATAGAATTGGTGTGGGCGTTAGTAAAAGGGTTCGTAGCAAGGCATTACACCACTTTTAAAGTGAGAGACGTTGGAAACCTCTTGTAATATAGAATAAAGACAGTGGATTGTGAAAAATGGAGTAAGTGAGTCGAACATATTGAAATAGAAGAAAGAATGTTGGAAGCTGATAACACCTTAGAAAACACTGTAGAGCCCCTTGTTATTTCTCTGGACCCCAACGACGATAGTTCATCGGACTACTCAGAACATGACAACTAAAATTTAAAAATTAAGTAGTTGTATTGTACATAGTAGATTTTTTTTATAAATATTAATATTTATTCCAATTTATCTATTTTCATATTCCTACATCCATATACGTTTTTATCTACTTAATATTAAAATAATTAATATCTCAATTTTCTGCCTATCTCTATAATTATAATCAAGTATAGTTATTAATATACTTATTATTCTAATAAACTGTAGTAACGCTGTTGTCACATTACTTTCGTTCACCAAACTCGTCTTTCTATTGTATGCAAATTAGAGTGACCTAATTTAGGACCGATTCGGAGTGTGCAGGTCTTAAATATCTGAAATACGGAATTTTTAAAAACTATCATTGCAATTTACCTGAACTTCACAATGCAACCTTTAAGTTATCCACCCTGCTTGATGGGTCCTGTCATTGCAAATATACATTTTATTACTCTCTTGCATTAAGCAACAGAATATATATGTCTCAAATCAATGAGTCCAACCTATAAAAGTGAGGAATATATATTTGAAGATAAAGTGTAATAAAACTTCAACTTCAAATATATTATAGTTTTCAACGGTGTAATCAAATAAAAAAACTGAGAATGTAACGTAAAAAAATTTGATTTTAAGAGCGTTCTATTAATTAATTTCAAATTTTTACTTGAAAATCGAATTCGAAATTTAAAAAAACGTTTCGCATTAAAGCTTTAAAAAGTTCAAGTTTATTCTCCATATTTTACGTTTTTGCATTTTTAGCACACTCTGTAGAAGAAAAGTCCTAAATATTTTGGAATACTTATTCCGCTGGTGCATTTTAGCTGCTATTTGTTTTGCCTAGTTTGTATTACTTATTTTTGGGGGTAATACCACAAGTGTTTTACAATTACCGATACTATTTTATGAAAGCGTATTTTCTATAATTTGTACAGAAAACACGCTTGAAGGAAGAATTATTTGGTTAATTTGGAAGCACGAGCACTAGTTAGGGGAATATTTCTCGAATAAAAATTCATATGTTGCTATTGACTTTTACGATTCTTCAATATAAACAATTTTGACTGTGAATGATTCGTATCCTTTGGTGTTGTCAAAATAATATTTACTGGTCATGTAGGTTGTCATGACAACGGAAAAAATTGCCACTGTAGGGCCGCCGCCAGGATGTATGCCCCCTGTGTGCAGCAACGAATTTTTGCCACGCCCGCTCTCTTCCAAATTTCAATGGAGTTTTTTTAACCGTTTTTCAAAACATCTAGATAAAGTTTTCAACCACTAACATGTCGAATTGTTACAAAAGCTAAAATTGCACTTTCCGTGTCCGCAATTTTTTTTAACACTATTTAGGTCTATTGTATAGCACACTTTATTCGTGTTCAATAGACAGAGTTGCCAAGGCCGATAATCGTTAAATAGATAACAGATGATCTAAAATAATTCATTAATTTGAGTTTGAAAAACGAACGTTCTCCAGTCGCAACACTAACGGATAATGTCAAGAAGATTCTAATAATTAGAAATTAGCACAGCTAAATTTGAAAATAAGGGTATCAAATTATTTTGGAGTATGTATTCAAGAGTTCCAATTGTACCCTTATCAAATTTAAGATGGGGCTCTATTGCCTCAATTTGTTCGAATAATTTCTCGCTGTTAATGTCGCTGTGGTTCACCACGTTATCTCTTAGGTCTAGTTCGGCTTCAGCACAGTGGGCTTTTATTTCATCGTCTCCAAGATCACCACATTCTTTTAATATAATATACAATTCTAAAAAAATCAGTGTGTTGCTGCAATAAATGAAATCTTTTATTTATAACCCTAAAAGTTCAATAAGTAAAAATTAACTTTGGAAGACTTCTCCGGATCTGTAATGCTTTCGTCTTCGTGTTCATAATCAAAATTTCAGAGAGTTCAAGATGGCCGACGGTGAGAAGTCGGGTGATTTAGCTCCGAAAAAAAGTGAAAAAAAGACCGGCAATACATGTCATCATTGTAAAAAGAAAGTGGTAAATGTGGCCAAGTGCAAAAAGTGCAATAATTTGTTTCATCCAGCATGTTTAAAACAAGCAGCTGAACAGAAAAACACCGAATGCATTCACAAGACAGCGTGCTCGCCGCCAACGAAGAAAGCCCAGAAATAGAGCTTCTAAGAACCCTAGTAAGGGAACTACAAAGTAAAAACCAAATATTGGAGGAAAATGGACAGCTTCTAAGGGAAAAGGTAAAATTCCTTGAAGAAAAATTAAAAAAACAGAAGCACTGTACTGTACAACCAGGGCCATCTAGTAGCAAAAACGGAAACATCCAACAGAAACCGATAAACGAAAACTATCAAGCTATAAATGATGTGGCCGAGCAACTGGAAAACCTAAATCGAAAAAATCCCAGTGAAGTCAAAACAACCGATATCGACGACCCGAAATTAGCAACAGCTGATTTGGCAAACAGTCACTCATCTGGTATCGATCTAGATCCCATTCCTATCAAAGATGACAACTATGAATGGAAAGAGGTTAAGAATAATAAAAGGAGCAGAGGCCGATTAATCAAGATGGATCGGCCTGAACCAGTAAAAGGGACAAACGAAAACCTAACCAGCCTTAAAACAGCCGCAAGGAGGTCGATTCTGTTTTTAACAGGTCTGGCAGCAGACGTTGAAAAAGAAAATATTCAAGAATTCTTAACAGAAAACAACTTGGGGACTGAATGTATATGTGAAAAGATGAGAACAAAAAAGGAAAAATACTGTAGCTCGTTCCGACTTACAGTCCCCCATGACGAAGTAGGTAGGTACTTGAGTACAAACCTATGGCCAAAAGGGGTGTTGATAAACCATTTTCGGAACCTCCAGCGCCAAAACAGGGTTACAGAAGAGCACTACAAAGGGAAGCAGAGGGCTTCGGGCTGGCAGACCAGCATGGAACAGAAAACACAGTAAGCATTCTTCATTATAATGTTTATTCAGTAAGAAGCAAAATACATGAAATGGAGGCTGCTCTGTTGGATAGCAATGCAGATGTTGTGTGTCTGACTGAGCATTGGTTGACTGAAGACGAGATACAAAATCTAAATATTCTGGACTACAATGTTGCGGCCTACTCATGCCGATCACACACATTGGAGGTGGAACGATGATACTAGTCCAAGGCCCCCTTGAGTTCAAGGTTCTTGATAATTTTAACTTGTTTATTGTTGAAAAATGTATAGAATTATGTGTAATTTTATTGGAGAATGTATTTATAATATGTATCTATAGAGCGCCTAGTGGTGACTTTGGCACTTTTTTGACTGCAATTGAAAATATCATGGGTCAGATAGGACGGGGGAGGGACGTTGTTCTGGTAGGAGACTTTAATGTGCTATTTGGCACCCGTCAGAAAGAGTCTGTATCTCTGACCGATTTTCTTGGAACTTACGGCTTTCAACAAACAATATTTGAAAATACCCGAAAAGACTCCTGCTTGGACAATGTCTTTGTTAATTTCAGGTCCGACTCTCTCAAAGTAGAGATAGTGAATTATAATATTTCTGACCATTTCGGCCAGATATTACGTTTTGGAACTGAAATTGAAAAAGTTATGATGACGGAAAATAAATTTAGACCCTTGACACAGAATGGTTTCAATATGTTCTACAATACTATGGAGAACATTTCTTGGGATTGGATAGAGGATGTGAATGTCGGCACTGAGGAAAAGGTTCAGAGGTTTGTAGGTCTGCTGGAGGGGGCATACATGCAGTCTTTCCCTGAAAAAACTTATAAAGTAAAATCTAATCAGCCTAATAAGGTAACATGGTTCAACGGAGAGATCCGTGGTATGAGAGAGCACTTGTGTTTCTTGAGTAATGTGTGTCAGCAGTATGGAAGAGCGAGTGACTGGGATGAGTACAAAAGATATAAAACATCATATCGTAAAGCCATAAAGGAGGCAAAGAAATTGGCAAATGATAGGTATATTAGAACAGCACGTAATCCCACAAAATGCATGTGGAATATCATAAACTCAAAAAGGAATAACAGGAGGGTAGAAAAAGAGAGTAACTGTACGATAACACCACAAATGTTTAACGATTTTTTTGCAAATATAGCCAACAACTTGATCAAGGGCCTACCTCGGACTAATATTAACCCCTCGCAACACCTGCAAGACACACGCTTCTCACATAATGAATTTGTTTTTGAAGAGGTGAGTTTTGTTTGTGTGAGGGATGTCATTGACCAATTAAAAAATAAAAAAAGTTCAGACATATACGGTCTAACTGTTCAATTAATAAAATCAGTAAAGAATATTGTTATTATCCCCCTTACAAAGCTGCTCAATATGTGCATTCGCGAATGCATCTTTCCTGGGGTCCTCAAACGGGCTCTCATAGTTCCTATCCACAAGAAGGGTGATAAGAATGATGCTGCAAATTTTCGACCAATTTCCTTGCTTCCAATCATCTCGAAGGTGTTCGAAAGGGCAATGGCTCTACAGGTTGTTTCTTTCTTTGAGGATAACAACTTGTTTACAGATAGGCAGTTTGGCTTCAGAAAGGGTAAAAACACCGTCCTTGGAGTTATGGACTTGCTTGACGCTATAATGGACTCCTTCGAGGATATGCAGTACTTATCAGCTATGTTTTGCGACCTAAGTAAGGCGTTTGATTGTGTCAATCATAATATTCCTAGAAAAACTAAAATATTATAATTTTAGCGATAACAGTATACAATTGACACAGTCATACCTTCAGGATCGCTTCCAGAGTGTGAAAATGGGCAGAGTGCTGTCGGCGGAAGCTCGGCTGGATATTGGTGTCCCACAAGGATCGGTGTTAGGACCGGTCCTTTTCTTGATTTACATAAACGACTTACCAGCATGTGCCCCGCTTGCTAAATGTGTGCTATTTGCTGACGATACCACGGTCTGTGTGTCTGGATGCTCGGAGCAGGAAGCTGGGGAGCGGCTGTCACTAGCGCGCACAGCAGTAGAGGACTGGTTCCTGGCCAACAAACTTTTGTTAAACCCGGACAAAACGCAGCATATGCTTTTCACGCTTAGGGAAGTCTACCACAGAGGTGTACAATCAACAAAGTTTCTTGGAGTAAATATTGATGCCAAACTAAATTGGGATGTGCACGTAGATGGTGTCTGTGGAAGACTTAGGAGCAGTGTGTTTGAGCTGCGCAACTTGGCGGGATGTGTGTCGCGTGATACGATGTTATCTGCTTACTACTCCTTGTTCCATAGCATCATGTCCTATGGAATACTTGCCTGGGGAGGATCGCCTCATGCATCCAGGGTCTTTGGCCTTCAAAGAAGAGCCCTTAGAATTGTGTGTGGACTGGGATACAGGGAGGACTGTAGGGGTGCCTTCTCTAGCTTGCGCGTGCTTACTTTTCCATCGGTCTGCATACTGCAGGGCCTTCTCTTCATAAAACAACGCGAAGAAGAGTTCACAGCCCACGGGGACTGTCATGATTATGATACCAGAAACAAACACCATCTGGTAACCAAATATTGCAGATTGAAGAAGTGCCAAGGTAGACCGGCCTTTATGGCAGTCAAACTATTTAACAAGCTACCACTTCAACTGAAATTGTTACCTTTTAAATCATTTAAGACTAAATGTCAGGAGATCCTAGTTAGTAAGGCCTTTTATAGCTTTGAGGAGTTCTTTGAATGTCAACTCTAATGAGTACACGTTCAATACTTTTATTAAAAAATGTACACAAATTCTTAAAGGAGTTATGTACCATGATAATGGATAGTCCTTGTCTTGTTTTAAATAGTCCTTGTCTTATTTTAAATAGTCCTTGTCTTACTTTAAATAGTCCTTGTCCTATTTTAAATTTTTTTTGACGTGTGTGAATACTATGTTGTATGCTAACATTAATAAATTTTGATTTTGATTTTGATTTTGATTTTTGATTCGTTTTCCATTGCGAATGCGAGCTACCACTAGAACAGGAAATTCTTCTTTTGTGCCAACATCGGCAGCAGTTTACTCACAACGCTGACTTTATTAAGACTTGCATGCCAGATTACTGTTAGACATAAATACTTGAAGGTACTAATTTTTTTGCGCAGTGATTTTGCCACAGTTCTCGTATTTATGTCCCTAGTTGCATCATCTTTTAATTCAACGAAAGCATCATATATATCCCCGATTTGTGTTTTAAGTGGTGTTATTGCTTCTATACGACTCTCCCATCTGATATCTGACAAAGGCTTTACTGTAAGTTTCGGATTATGCGCCAATAACACACTCCACCTATGGTTTGACGCCGAGAAGTAAACATACAATTTCTGAATTAGATTTTAAAAATCTACTGAGTTGAAGCTCATTTTGGCTGCATCGTTGACTACAAGATTTAAACTGTGACAGTGTGACAATAAGTATATGTATATAGAAATTCAAGTTATTTGTTGTGTGTAATATTTATATTATTAAAATTTATGGTTTATAGTTCTCTTGATTCTTATATCATAGGTAGAAGATATGAACTTGAACAAAACCATAGATAAATGATGTACAAGGGGGAAAACTAAAATACATTGATCTTGTTTTTTTTTATGATGAGGCACAGCACTGCAGGATAAATCCTTTATGGCGCTCTGGGAGCGGTGCGTGTGCGCAGGAAACGATTCACCTTGGTCTTGAATCTTTGAAGATTATACTATTATACTCGTTGGGGAACACGATCTCAGGGAAGTCGTTCCATAGTGATGACGTTATCCAGATGATCTTGTATCGCTTCAAGCCCACACACGCTGAAACCTGCATCTGCATTACCGATTCTACATCACTGCCCCCAACCAGTACAAGATTAGATGCCAAGGCGCAGCTTGCTGCAACTGATACAAATCGTTCGACTCCAGTCCATACACTATGCAGCATGAGTCTTGAATCGATGAAGTGGATGCATGCATCGCCGCATCTTGCAGTGTGTATAGGCGGCTTAAGTTCATGAACGTAAAAATTTTCATGGTTAACGTTCAGACTTAATAAGAGTAACAAATAATCATAATTACTTACCGTCAACACGAAAGTACGATAAAAATGGGCTCTGAGAACAGTTTATAGGATTGAATTGAATTTCAAGGCACAAAAACGTTTAAAAACAAATTAAAGTTGACAGATCGAAACGATTACTTTAATATCAATGGATAACTCTCCAAATATCTTTTGTCTGTGGTTAGCACGTTACTTTGAATTCGAGACGTATTGCGCAGCCCCCCCCCCCCACTTTTAATGCTGTAATAAATAAAGATGGGTTATTGTAAATCACTTTGCCTCTTGATCGTTTATCCAAGACGCACCGTCAAAGAATCACCGTTTGGACTGTTATACCTACACAAATGTAATACTTACCCGAATATTCGTGGAAAGAAGTTGACATTGAAGAAATTCATGTACATAATATATATTTGCGGAATCGAATGCATGTTCTAATATTCGTGTCTTTTTGCGTGTATTTATCGATTTTTGAGTGCCACTAACTGCTGTCGTTGCCAAAATAGTGTCTCCATATGAAATGTTTGTGGATTATAACATAATATATACCTACCGTAAGTACCTACATTAGGGTGGGCCGAAAAAACCGAAAAAATAAAAAAAAATTCTAATTTGCTATACTAATCACCGTGTTTCTTTTTCAGATTTTTAAAAATATATTTTCAGCCCTCTAACGAAGATGGTGACATTACAAATAAATTTTTTTTGTTATACCCACCAAAAGCTTAATCTTTTTTAATAGGAAATTTGGACTAAAATACGGTTTTGTTTATATTGTCACCCTTTCGTTGGCAGACGCAATATAGTTCGTCTTGTACAAACTGCCGCCCATCTCTCCCATCTCTCTAAGATAATAGACAAAAATAACGCGAAAAGAGTACAAAAGAAAACTAGAAATATCCTTTCTAATGAATATGAAAGTTCAAACATAAAAATCAGAAGCCCTTACTTCGATGGGAGGAAGGCAAGACGATAATGCAAAAAAAAAGAGCACCGATTTTATAAGGGAACTATTGGAGAGGAGCATATATCGCTCATCGAAGAACCAGGTTCTCATTACAGTTATCACATAACTTTAGCTGCAGGAAGTCAATTAGAAAGGCAATTTTAGACATTTTTGCTAAAAATAATTTGGGACTGGAAAGTATGGAAGCTATCGGTTGCGATGGTATGGTTGTAAACACTAATAACAAAAATGTGTAATTCGATATACTTAATGATACAGCACTAGATCGTCATCTACAATTGTTTGTTTGCCAATTTCATGCCAACGAGTTAACTTTAAGGCATTTATTCAGCATTTGAATTGAAGTACAGCAGGACCTTGACACTTTTCTGGCGACATCGGAAATTCTTAAGACAAATGCGAACACCTCCCGGTTGTAAAATTTACCAAAATGACCTGTGCGTTACCTAAAGCTTCAAACGATTTAAGTTGCGACCAATCGTATGTATACGATATTTGCAAGGCAATTTATCAAGTGGCAATTTTAGTAACAATTTAGAAAATCGTACTTGTGGGAAGCTAGCCCATTCGAGATGGCTTACTATGGAAAATCAGGTACTTCGCCTCTATGCTGGAACTGAAAAGTTAACGTCACAAAATCTCCTAGAATTCATACCTAAAGTATATGCACCAATGTGGTTTTACATTAAACTTAAATTAAGTGGTAGCTTACATGTTTTTAAAACCATTCAATTATCACGCTTCTCAAGGTGTGATATGAAATATGATATATGATGAAAAAATATTATCAATGAGATTATACAAAGAAACGCTTACTTTCTTCACCCCGGAAATACTTTTTTATGCATGTTACCAGATAAGTCGTCAGTGGGTCCGCGAACTATCTGAATTTTGAAGCTAACCTAAGCCATCAAGAAAAAGTTCCAGTACGACATTTTGTAGTACCCAAAATAATATTTACTGCTTCATTTTAATTCAGTTAACTGGATTGAGTGTGATGTAACCCCGCCACCCGTTTCACGTGATACTAGTGATGACGACATTAAACATTTTATAGGTAATAAAATAATATCTCCAGAGTTTGACTTTCCAAAATTTCCTTGTCATACTCAATGATCTTGTTTAGTATATAGTATAACTTTATTATAAAATAGAAGGAGATAATCCCAACTTTTGAAAGTAAAGGACAATTTAAAGTTTAGTATACTAATATACTATGTAGTTGCCTGTTTTAATTTTATGATATAGTTTTTTTTTAAGTTACCGTCGAAAAATACAGTAAAATGTAACTTTTGATGGGTATTGCAGCTTTACTTTTTCTTTTCCGAAACATGTTTATTTTTGCCCACCCTAAAGTACATACACAAATGTAAAACAGCTGATTTCGTGTAGAAATTAAAATATCAAATACATAGAGAAATAGACGGAAATTATAATAAATATTAACTTAGAAATATCCCGTAAAGGATATTAAGACAACTTGTCCAAGCTAGCGTGACATATGAAAATTTTGCTGGTTGCGTACAAACCAGAAAAAGAACACATTCGGAGGAAAAGAGAGGCATGATCGCGCGACCGATCAATGTTGGTGTTTCTTGGATTGAAAATCTCGATAAATATGACAAATTTTGTTAATTTTGTATCTAGCCACGGCGCAGCGAATGGGCGGCACATATTTGATATTGTCATAATATATCACGCTTGGACGAGTTGTAACAGGAAACATTTAAAAATTGTAGTTTTATCTCTCTTTGCAGTATCTAGCTATAGTATTCAATCAATAATACCATTTTATATCTATTTTCAGGGTGAATATTCCAATATACAGCAATTTTATATTAAACATAATTTTTTTTATGCAATATTGTTTTCGTATGTATTATTAAACATGATTTATAATATTATTTTATATTTTTGGTAATTTGTTCTTGCGGTTTGAAAGAAATACTATCATTTTAGTATTTATCTACTTAATTAAAGTATTCTTATAACCCTTATAATAAACTCGATAGCACAGCTTGTCAAAAATATAAAAAGAGAAACAAAACAAAAAGTAATTTGAACACACAAATATTAAAAATTAAATAAAATGTCATATTAATTGTATGGAGAAGAAAGTAGAAAAATTTATTTTTCAATTAATATCAATTTATTCATTTTACCCATCTCATTTCAGCCATAAATTGATCTTGTTGAGGAAGTAGGGCTCTTGTAGGGACAGAGGGTTAAGTTACAATAAGTAGTATAAATTAGTTAGTTACAATAAGTAAAATGAATTGATGAAGTCAAGGGAATTGAGTGTCCCGCCATAACTATATCCGGTTCTTTAACATTAACTTTTTTAGAAAAAACTGCCGCCTGGGTCTTTTTAGCGTTAAATTCTACTTGGTTACTGTTACCCCAAGACAGAATTTCTTCCAGGTCTTTGTTGAGATGTGAGATCTCTTGCTGCCTATAGAGATGTGCATTAGCAGCCGATGTCCGAGCATCCAAAGTAAAAGATGAAACAAGTGTGCTGTCATCAGCGAAGCTATATATAGAATTTTTAGTTTTTTCCAAAAGATCGTTAATGTACAGTAAGAAAAGGGTGGGCGACAGTATAGAACCTTGAGGGACTCCGGCGTTGATGTTAAATGTGTCTGAAAGAAATCCGTCCATCGCCACTCGCAGAGAACGGTCTTTAAGAAAGCTCGACAGCCATGAACAAAATTGAACCGGCATTCCGTATGCTCTCACTTTAGTTAGGAGCCCCTCATGCCATACTCGGTCAAAAGCCTTGGAAATGTCCAGTGCCACCGCCCGGGACTCCCCATGGTGTTCTATTGCGTTGTTCCAAACATGAGTAACATAAGCGAGAAGGTCTCCTGTTGATCTAGACTTACGGAATCTATACTGGCGGTCACTAATAATGTTGAAGCCTTCCAGGTATTTTAGTAATTTTAATTAAACGGTACAAACCGTATACCTGCGTGTTAGTGCGTATGTTCATATTTAGAATTTGATTTCAGAAGCGATAACATTATTACAATGTAAAAATCTGTGGTAGTTAGATTTCCCTGACCAAAATAATAAAAAAGTATTGTTTTTTTGCATTATTATTTCGTGTTTTAAATTTTAATGTTTTATTAAAATTTGATTCACTAAATCGTCCAGGATTTATGCCGCTGTTTATTTTAATTTGTAAATTCATTAAGCCAGCTGTTTTTATGGATCTCTACATTAAAATTAAATTATGATATAAAATTGTTTGTAGAGTTTTATTGAAATAAAATAATTAAAATATGCAAATTCGCCTCAATAATTAGATTATTTAATTTTAATATATTTAAATGAATGTTCGTTTCTTTCTTTCTTACTTTCTTTGTCCCATATTAAGCATTCCTATACCATTAAAATTTATTCGATTGCGATGAAACCTATAGGGATTTGTTGTGCGCACGCCCGTGAAGGTTTTCAACTATCCTCAACTAACTACAAAAAAAAATTGAAACTACTCGAGTACGCAATGCAACGGGATTAATTGCAACGGTATGAATTGACATGCGTAATCATTTTTCTTCTGTCACTTAAAAGTTAACGGTAATGCTTTTGGAAATTATTCCTCTCCTCCTGCGAATCTTTAAACTGGTACCAAACCTTTTTTCTTTAATACTTGTATATTAGTAGAATACATTCTAGAACGCAATATAGGTAGACGGAATCTATTCTGTTACTTGTAACAATATTTCTTAATTAACTCTTAGAAACCAAATGAAAATGTGTAAACATAGCTATTATACAGGGCGTTGATTTGATCATGTTACAAACTTCTAGGGTAGATGGAACACATAAAAAAAAGTTCATATAAGCATGGGTCTGGAAGCGCTACCTCAGGGAGCTAGAGTCCTTTGAAGATGGCCTTTATAAACTAGTTTTCGTCTTGTAGCTCTGGAACTACTTCTGCTACCGTAACCAATTTTGAGGCATTACTGCTAGTAAGTTCATCTAGTTGAGCCCATTGGATAACGTTAACTTTAACCAGGGGCGTATTAGGATAAATTTGACCCCATTCCTCTAAGGTAATATAAAGAATCGTATCAAAATTAAGAAACGATTAAAAAACAGGGCATATTGAACTGATGATCCTCGCATCAAGGCTAATGCTAATATGGGAGCTGAAGTTATTAGACAAATGCTGATAGAACTACAGTCATATATATGGGATGATAAAGTCCAGAGCCTGGCCATGAAGGATAATTCTATCTTCAAGATGACCAGGAATCTGATTAGAGGAGCTTAAGCTTCCATGTCATACCTGAAAAATCAGAACTCAGGACAAGTTCTAACTGATGCTAAGCATAAAGTTAAATTGGTCGCAGACAAGCTCTGCGATCAATTCAGCGAAAATCCAGCTAGTGACGTGCTTAGAGATGAGAGAGTCGCCAGAACGATACAAATTTATAAATCAATGGACCACCCATTTCAGTTGTTTCCAAAAGTTGCACTGAACGAGATAAAGTTCCTAATAAACGCGTTTAATATTAGAAAGGCCCCGGGTTTGACGGTTTAAGGAATGCGGCGTTGAAAAACCTACCAGACAAAGTTTTGGGGATATCGTAAGCATATCCCAGACTATAATCAGAGAAGATCATTTCCCGTGTATGTAGAAAGATGCCAAAGTATTTGATCTACAAGGCGAGGACCTCACGGCGCCATCGAGCTACAGACCTATCAGCCTGTTGTTGAGCCTGAGGAAAATTGGTGAAAAGCTCATTCTCAGCAGACTAAATGATTTTGTGTTTGAACGTAACATTCTGCCTAACGAACAGTTCCGTTTTCATGCCGAATACTGCACAGTTAGACAGACGTCAAGGTTAACGTCCAACATCATGAAAGGATTTAATACAAGAGCGCACATGGGTGCGGTCTTTTTTAACGTAAGCAAAGCTTTTGATAATGGCTGGCATAACGGTCTCTTACTGAAAATGATAAGACTTGGAGCTCTGAACTACCTAGTCAAGGTGGTAGCTCTAGAAGATTTGCAGTTTCATCGGAGAATGTACATTCATTGACTAAACGCATCAGGGTGGGAGTGCCGAAAGGCTTACCTCTCTCTCCGTCGTCGTACAACATATACACTCACGATATACCGAAAGATATACAAAATAAACTCTATTAATTTGCCGATGATACTGAAATTACTGCGGAATCCAAACAACCGTGCTTGGTAATCTCGAGGTTGCAGCACCACATAAACCCATTGAAAGATGGCTTTCGGTTTGGAAGATTCGTCTAAATCCATCCAAGGCGAAGGCCATATTTTACTCAAAAAGTAATGTTAGATGACCTGAGACCAGGCTCGGAGCCACTGGACTCGAAGTGAACTGGTGCCAGGTAGTGATATACCTGGGACTTATCTTTGATCAAAGGTTGAACTGGAGGCTTAATTCAATCGACAGAGTCAAGCTAGCATAGCAATAATTAGGATCCATCCACTCCCTGCTTCACAGGTGACGTAGACTTAGCAACAGAACGAAAGCAAACCTCTACAAGATCCTGGTCAGGCTAGCTCTGACGTACGGTGCGCTTTAACGTGAAGTAACATAGGCAGGGCCGGAGCTAAATAAGTTTCAGGTGATTAAAAATAGGGCGCTGAAGCTAATCGAAGATATTCCCAGGTACACAATGAACCGCCTGCTACATCAGGACTTTCACGTACCGACAATTAACGAATTCTATTTAAAAATTATCACGGACTATTACAGCTAAACAAGACGCAAATTATCTAAAGACTGGCTCCCCAATGGTCCCAAGTAATAGCAGAGACCAACTAAAATTACCAACTAAAATCACCAACATCGAAATCGTCGTTGAAAAAAAATTGTTTTGCACCGCTAAAATTTTTAAATCAACCACGTCACAACGCAGACATAAGTCAAGGCAAGAAGCCGATATCAATTTTCTACCTAAAGGACCAGATGTTTTCGAAGACTTACCTGAACTAACCTAACATAAAAATCCAAACAAGATCCCGTGTTATTAAAAAATCATGATCACTGAATCAATTATGAAGCTGTATTTTTTTCATGCCGAAATATAATTTCCTATTTTTATAACATTTAAACGTATTGGTGTAGCATGCCTAATTGCCTATGACTGCAGATTTTGCTTCCTCTTACCGATACGTCGCGTCGTCGCCACAGACTCGTATGTACACCTGTGATTTAATAAATGCAAGTACTTAATAGGAAATAAATAAATAACTAATAATTGACTTTAATAAAATTTGGTATGTAAGTCTACCATTCAAGGACCTTCAAAAAAGTTTAATATAATTTTGATCTAAAATTATATAGGAGGAGTAGGGTACTCAATATTTAAGGGTAGCAAAATTTGCATGGGATTTTCTGTTGCCAGTTTGGCGGTGTGTCACCACCCGATATTATACATTGTTTTCGATATCGGTTTAAATTCAAGGTAAAACTTTTGTTTATTTCCGATTTTTAAAAATAATCTCGTTTCTTAAGTTAGATCCAATCTTTAACTTCTGTTCTGCCTTGTTTCGGCTATTAGGTTTATTATCATTTGATACGTCTTGGATTCGGAAATTTAGATAATTGATATTTGTTGACAGCGTTCAAGTAGTCACTTAAATTTGCTTAATTCGGAAGGTTGTTTTGGTTTGGCGGTAATTTATGTATACTGTTTGGTGGAGAATGAATGTGGGAGCTTATAATCAGATCATTTTGCAACACGTCTATCTATCTGTAGTAATTCGATATGATTTTATCAAAAAATTAATTTGGCGTCGGCAGTCGTAAGTCATTGTGCAGTACGTGAGTCATCATTCATAGATGTGAAGGAATTATCTTAAAACTTTGTTTTAAGATCGTCGAAGACTTAGCCATAAGAGTTTGTGGTCTAATTTGCTTAATTTAATATTAGATCTAATGTCCGCGATTTATAAAAATATTTTCTATTTTTGTTACCAACACTTCAAGCCAATTTATACGTATAACCATTAAGACCTAAAGTCACAAAACGGAATTGCCAGTAAAAATATTAAAACCCATATAATATATGTCCAAGATTTAATTGCTTGAATCATAGCCGGTCAGCCATAGCAAATTCTTGGAAGTAATAGCCATAAAATATTTTCTTTTCCCCTGACTAGGGGTGCTAAATCAACCGAATAATGACATCGCCGACAAAGGTAATACACCATCATAATTGGTAAGAGGCCTTTACCAAAGCTTTAGGGTTTACCAGTTACCCAGCAGGTTTAAAGAAAGTTTGCGTTTTATTTGTCATTAAAATGCGTTTACGTCTACGGCCATGAATATTTTACTGAGAGCTTTGACTATTACAATCTACTTACAATGATGTTGGTATTACAATGAACAAACCAATGAAACTTTCGTGTAATTGGATTGTTAAGTGACGTAACCTAAATATAAAAAAATCTTTTATAAAGAGCACGATATTTAAAAAAAAAGTTGTTCTTCTTGTAGATATAGAGAGTGCATCACATAAAGTGGCCTATTAGAAGTATTTCGAGAACTTAATTAGAGTTTATTTTAAAAATTGGTTCTGGTTTTAAGAGATGGTATTTACATTTCTTGAAAATTTTGGATGATGCGGAGTTGCCGAATTATACCGAATTAATGAAATTTATCTGTCCATTATGTTATTTTTATAATCTCAATTAGTTTCTTAACAAATTTTGTTATTATTTTCCAATACCTACCTGATATCGTTCTCAACGAATTAATTATACAACGTGTCCAGAAAAGTTCTAGACATATGGGAATTTTCTTTATTGTGGATTTTACGAAAAAAAGTTATTCTTTATAAAAAGTTCTGCTTGATGCGCCAATAATATTGACATATTAAAACTTAGGATATCATCTACAGGGAGGCAAAACAATATAGAAACACAGAATTACGTCAAGAGGGAAGTACCCTCAATTTTTATTTTAGAGCAAATTGTTATAAGAAAAGAAAAAAAAGACTACAAAACGTGGTCAGATACAATTTTTCGTTAAAATATTTTAATTTACAAGGTACCATCAAAAACACGTTGAGCATTCATTACTTCTTGTTGGAAACCATTTACGTAAAAAAAATAATGCGAGATTATTTCATGTTCTAAAATCAATCTATCTACCTATCAGGAATATTAAAAACATTTAATTTCCTTAGAGCAAAAATAAATTGTGAATGTGAATATTAAACAACATTTTAGCAATTCCATGATAAAAGTGATCTAAAAACAAATAGTTTAAAGTGAAAAATTATGTCTCCACATGCCCCCCTTTTTTTTCCATGCAAACTATAGTACGCCTTGTAATTTCTCTTACTGTCGCCCGTATCATATTGGGAGTGATTCTTGGACACAGTTGGTTATTACTGCTTCAAGATGGTCAATATCCTGAAAAGGTCTATGCCCATACACCATTTCTTTTAATCGGCCCATTAAAAAGAAGTCCAGGGGTGTGATTATGTCAGGGGACCTGGCTGGCCAAGGAATATTTGAACGTCTGCCTATCCAACGGTGCGGAAATACTTCATTAAAATACCCAGTTAGTACTAGGCACGGGGCTCCATCATGTTGATACCAAATTGTACGTCTTATATTTAGTGGCAGTTCGTCAAGAAATTGAGTTAACTGGTTCCTTAAGAAGTCCAGGTCCAGGCAGCATATATATTTTGTCAGAAAAAGTATGGTCCAATGATCCGATCATTAAAAATGCCACACCATACATTGGTTTTAAATGAATATTGACTACGGCATTCGATAATAAAATTTGGATTGTTGTCACTCCACCACCGACAATTTTGGGAGCATACCACGCCGTTGGAAGTAAACATGGCTTCACCTGTAAATAATATTTTTCTTGCAAAAAAAGGACAAACTTCACACTCGCCTTGAAACCACGCGCAAAATAGGAAACGGGATTCAAAATCTCTAGGAAGAAGCGTGTGAATGTATTTCGGTTCATATGGATAAAAAAATGAATTTATTTTTAAAATATTACTAGCAGTAGACTTTTTAACGTCAACTGGAATAGTATTTGACAATTTTCTTAAAGACATTTTTTGTTCTTCGATAACCGCTTGCATTACATTGAGTTGCTTTTCTTCTGTTGTGGACCCTTTGTTGTGTTGATTCTTAAATACATTTTCGACGAAACCAGTAGCTTTAAATTTATTCATTACGTTTGCTACAGTGGCGCTAAATACCGTTTTGTCAGGGTGTCTAGTATTAAGTACAATTTCTATTTTCTCCTGCAGCGTTAACTCTACAACCATGACGAAACTAACGAAAAACTCTTGTTAATAATTCGAAAATTAGTAAATGATTGTTATGAACTGTTAAAGAAATAAAATAAACAAATATTTTCCAAAGACTTTTTGATGGTACCCTGTAAATTAAAATATATCAACGAAAAATTGTATCTGACCAAGTTTTGTAGTCCATAGTAAAGTTTTCTTATAACAATTTGCACTAAAATAAAAATTGAGGGTACTTCCTTCTTGACGTAATTCTGTGTTTCTATATTTTTTTGCCGCCCGGTACATGATATCTTAAGTTTTGATATGTCAATATTATTTGCGCATTAAGGACGACTTTTTATAAAGAATAACTTTTTTCTTAAAATCAACAATAAAGAGAATTCCCATATGTCCAGAACTTTTCTGGACACGCTGTATAGTATAATTAAACATGATCTCAACAAATGTTGTAATGAAAATTTTGGTCGTTGAGTGCCAATTTCTTACCTTTTGTTGCTTTGCTAGCTCAGGTTAGTGTCCCTTCTCATATGAAATAAAAACACTTTCAGCTTAACTTAACAATTAGTCTATTTACATAAGTGTAGTTTGACAAAGATTTTTACAAAGGAAAATTTAAAAATAGTTTAAATGACTTTCTTCTCAAATTAACAATTATTTTTACGAAGGAAAGTTAAAATAATAGTTTCAATGAATTTGAAGTAATTAGTAATTTCAATGTTGATATATTTACTTAGACAAAAAAATAACAAAAGTGAAATAAAGATTTTTGACAGGTTTTTTTATGGTGACCCACACACAAGGCGTCAGTTACCTTTACCCTTTCTTCAATGGTGGTTTTCGGATCCCTGTAGAGATATGACCAGTTTATGTCGGTATGTTCGTGTGAAGCTTAGGAATCGACTCTCTACAGGTATAGGCGAGTAGAGCTCAACAGACTTTGGGCCACTGTCGTGACATCACGTCAGCTACGTCCGGCTCCGATAATGAAGTTCCGTAGTTGGGTACCGAGAAAAGACAAGGTGTCAGACTCACCAGATAAAACCTTATAAATTCCCTTGCTCTGCTTGAAAAGGAATATTTACAGAACCAAAAAAAAATATATTTTAATTTTAATTAATTAATTAATGAAATAATAAAACTGAATTGTCAAATTGCAGTGATACTCCTTTCCAACAGAACTAGGTTTAAATAAAAATATTCAATAACCTGACAATGATAGTAATTTTATAAAAAAGATAAAAGCTATAAGAGCATAAAATAAAATAGTGTTCTGGTGGAAACTATTGCAACAGAGCCAGGTTTAAATAAAAATAATCAATGGTAATTTTATAAACAATAGTGGCTATAATAGCATAACATGAGATAGTGTTCTAGTGGAAACTATTGCAACAGAACAAGGTCTAGATAAAATTAATCAATGGTAATTTTATAAAAAATAGTAGTTATAAGAGCATACAATGAAATTGTGCTCTAGTAGAAACTACTGCACAGGCAAGGCAGGTAATAGGTACTAGATTAGCAAGAGATAAATAAAAATTTTAAAGAGATATACCGTGAGATTTCATCATAGAACCCCCAAGACAAATCATCAGATATTAACACATTAGAAAAACTCAGTACCCAGTGATCAATCAGCAAAGATAGCGCAATGTATAATGGCAACTTAAAACGTATGCTCGGTTCTCTGAATTAGACTTGTTGGGAAGAAACTACAAAAATGGCATAAACCGACTCTATATTAAGAGCAATTAGTCTCTTTTCCAAAATTTATAAAAAAATAAAAACCAGGGCAGTGAAGCTTTTTTAAAGTTGTCCAAAATATGAAATAGGTAATGAACCTCTAAGATTCAAAACCAAAGATAGGGGTGCCAATGTGCATATGCACAAAATGGCGGCCAGGTAAGTCTTTAAAGAAACAATTTATGTCCTTTAAGACAAGATAAGTAGGTAAAATGATTAATCAATCTTTAGGGTAAAAATAAAAGATAATTTTAAAGTAAATAAAACAATTGAGCTCAGGGTTCTATGATGAAACTAAAAAAAAAATACAAAAATTAAGAAAGAAGTACTTTAGTACTTGCCTGTACAAAAGTCTCAACACTAGAGAGCGAGAAAAATTACCTTTCTGTCCTCCTGCCAAAGGAAAATCCCCTCTACATATCCCTTTACCTCACTTGGACCAATTAGAGATCACTATTTAGGTCACGCACTATCACAGAAAAGTCTACACCTTGCTCGATTCGCTCGCGGGTAAAACATCCATTTTAATTATTAATTTATTAAACAAAAATAATGAAAATTCAATCTTCGTAATTGAATGACATTTCATTAAATTATAACAGGTTATGTAAGTATAAACGTGACTATAAAAGCTACTAAAGGGAAGATAAACTGTATAAATTTTAACAGTGCGAAAGAAAGAGACGAAAAATGCTAAACACGAATACTTTTAATGTTAGAAAGAGACAGTCATGACCCGGACTAAAAATGAGATCACCCTGGTTGACCAGTGCCATCTTAATTAAAAAAAATAAAACCGGTACAGCCATATTGCAGATACTCTAATTGAAATTCAATCCCGTCTCAACAGGTGGCGGTAGTTTTACTGAATTTGAGATTTATATTTAAATTTAGGGATGTTTCGGTAAGTGTGAGATTTACCGTAACAATGTTCAAATTTGTGAATTTTGACATACTAATGCATTGAAATTTAGTTGGGAGTAAGACAATATTCAGAGGCTTTTGATTAAGGCGATTGTCCGTTTAGAGTGCTTTGGAACGTTCATTTTCTTTTGAACTAGGTATTTACAATTATTTTGAAGTAATATGTGATAAAAATAGATTAGAATAATGTTACCTCAAACTTTTTATTAATTAATTAATTTTTGGATGTGTGCGGAGGCAGTTTCAACATCAACACGGGGTACCTCTGAACATTGCTCAAATGTATACCCAGTGTTTATTTTTTTTATTAAGCAATATTAATTACTTTAAAAAAAAAACACCAAAACATATAGAAAATATGCAAGTAGTCAATTTAGCAACTAATGGTCAAATAGCTGGTTAATTAACATGAAATAAACTAAAGTTACCAAACCGTCTTCAAAAGTAAAAGTAAATGCTAATATTTTAACACCATAAACTCAAATAATTTATTGTATTTAGGTGAAATAGGAACGGATTTGAAGAACATACGTATTCTTTGGAGAATGGCAGAGGTAGCTTTCGAGCGAGACTTCTTGGCAATCAAATCTGCAACGTCGGGTATTCTCCATCGATTTTTCAGGGTCCGATGTTGCTTCCTTTCATCGTATTCCATAGCCTCACTGATGAGCCGTTATACGGCGAAGCGCTTCTGGGGATGAATTCGGCTAAAGAAACAACCATTAGATTTCATATTTATTTTTATATATTTTTATGTATATCTTTGTTGCGATATACAAGGAGGTCTAAAAATATAGCCATATTTTGGAAATTATTCGGTGCAATTAACCTATTTTGGCAACACTGTAAAAGAAAAATATGGAAACATTAATTTAACTGAATATCGACCGATTTGTGTCTAAATTATGGCCTTTTGAAAATGAATGTGTCCGACCTACTCAACTCATCTTGTTAACAAAATATTGTTAAGGAAAAATTTGAAAACATTCGACCCTACTGTGCCTAAACTAGGGCTCGGAATTTTTAAAATATAAGTATTCGAATAGTCGTTTGGTATGTTATTCGAATAGTCGAATATAGTCGAATAATTTGAATAGTCGAATAATTCGAATAGTCGAATAATTCGAATAGTCGAATAATTCGAATAGTCGAATAGGTAATCGAATATTCGAATATTTTTGAATAGTCAAATAGTCGAATATTCGAATAGTCGTCTCTTTAAATATCGAAATACAGTTGTTTATCACGGTAGAAGTGGTTTAACTGCTTAAACATAATAAAGGAACATTTTTAGGTATTAGTTATTTTTAATATCTAAATTATCGAATAATAATAATGTGCATTTTGTCGAATAAAGTAAGATGACAAATAAATAATTCTGTTAAATTATTTCAAGATATGAGAACTTGAAAACTCTGTAATAAATAAAAAACTCTTAAACAAAATGATTATTTACTGAACACAAAAAATCAAACATTTAACACAACGAAAATAAAATTATAAAAATAAACCCGGTGTTTTATTTAACATAAAACAGAAACAACAAAAACTGAAACAAGTTCAACAAATTCATAGCAAAAATAATATAGGTACATACAACATTATAGGCCTAGTACATAGTACATAGTACATACAAAAAAAAGATAATATAGGAGGAACTAAGTTAGAGAATAACATTGAGAATAAATATGGAAATTACAAATTAACACTCAGAAAACAAAGATTTTTGACATTGTCAGATTTTAGACAGGCTCGTTTTGCATTAACAATGTTACCAGCATTAGAAAATGATCTCTCTGATGGAACGGATGTCGCATTTACACAAAGATAACGTTTCACATATTTTATAAGACTTGGATATTTATTTTCATTATTTTTCCACCATTGCAATGGACACATATTTTTGGGGATAATGCATTCGGACATATACAGATCAATTTCATTTGAAGTTGTTGTATAGTCGACTATTTGAATAGTCGAATACCAAATAGTCGAATATTCGAATAGTCGAATTTTTTAACTAACAAAAAATTCGAATTTAGAATAGTGGAATATTCGAATATTCGAATTATTCGAATACAATTCCGAGCCCTAGCCTAAACTATGTTAGCTTTTCTAAATGAACACAAATGCGACACATTTTAAACAGGTTTTTTCAAGATGTTGATATTTAGACTCATCCATTTTTCTGACTTAATGAGTTGGTAATGGGTCGACACAAACCGTAAACAAAAATTTAAAAAAATGGGCATCCAGTCTCGAATATTACACCAAGTGTCGACATAATTTGAAAACATAGAAAATGCGTTCGAGTTCGAGCAAAGTTTACTTCTTGGAAAGAAATTAGCAAGGGCAGGAATGACTCGTGCTTTAAAGAGTTTAAAATATTTTAACGTTAATAAAAAATGTCCCGATCAAATTTTTTCCAATCATTCCAGCCCAAACATTGCTCTCCACTGGGTTGGATAAATATCGGCAATTGTTGCTCAAACGTCGATTGTTAGAAAAAACCTTATTCAGTTCAACTTGCCCAGCATCCTCATAGAAGTTTCACAAAACTCAAGAATTCTATCTAGATCGCCTTCATTTAATTTATGAATAAACGGATCTTTTGTTTTAGCCTAAAATAAAAACGGCTTTCGAAAGAGACTTTAAGACATAGATGTGCACGTCTGGATGTGCATGGTCACATTGAGTGAGTCAGATGTCGAATTGCATCATTATCATTCGGATCTGGTATTTGATATGAACATATAGGCGATATGTGGAAATGTATCGGCAAAGGCCCTAATTCGCCGCCTCTAACATGCATTAATGATGTACAAAATCATGATTTGAAATTCACTTAAATCGCACAATATTTCTGTTCACCGGCGTTAAGCACTATATCCGGTAATTGAACAGCATGATTATTTGCCTTTAAATCGCAGATGTCATGAATAATCCTAGAGCTTCAATAAGTACCGTATCTTGCCTCATGATATCTTATTACCACATTTCCCTAAAAGCTACGAAACCTGCCGACAAAAAGTAATACCCCATTATAAACAGTAGGAGGCTCTTACCAAAGCTTATATATGTCATATAAATTCTAAGGAACTTTGCGTTTTTATTTGCCATTAACTCGTGCTTATCGAGTCACGCTCATTTTGGTGACAGATTTTGTTGTTCGTATCGCTAAATATGGTTGTGTTGCTAACTCTTTGTATTTAAATTATTATTCATATTATCGCGAAAAATATGTTACGGCCGATATGATTTATGGAATGTCTGTATTCAAGGTACTTCAATGGTGTGGTTTATGATTTTTGTCCGATTTAGATATAGTTTTATTCATAGTTTTAGAGAAAATGCTTGATATGAAAAAAAATTGATTAAAAAACTTGTCTAGGAAAGTGAGGTAGTATATTTATTTATTTATTTATTTTTATTGTATTTATTTTCTTTGAGATTTACAAAAGTGAATATAGGATATTATCATCAATAGTTAAAAATATAAAATATATATAAAACAATACATATGTACAAATATAAAATACACAATGGAGCAATCCAATAAACGCAATATATACAAATTCAAATTAAAAATTCAAGGTCATAAAAATTAAAAATGGGAGTTCAGGTACTCAGGTACAGAATAATATGCTTTATTGGTCAAAATCGTTTTTACTGTTTTATTCAATCTTTAAAAATAATTTATTTTCATTTGCAAGGGTAACTTGTTATATAATTTGATCGGTAGAACCTTGCTCTCGTCAACAGTCTATTATGAGGAATATTAATATTTAAGTTTTTCCTAAGGCGATACTGCTCATTCAACTCACGAGTCTAAACAAATGCATCGATATTAGACTTAACATAAGTTAGGGAGTTATACATAAACAAAGAATCAAATGTCAGGATTCCAAGCCGAGGAAATAATTCAGGACATGAAAAATATCGATTTTTAAACTTTATCGTTCTAATTATTCTATTTGGTTGAACAAAAATTTTATTCATTCTTGAACTGCAGCCCCAAGCAAAAGTTCCGTAGTTTAAGCAGGATTGCACATATGAAAAGTAATACAATTTTAGGAGGCCAAAATCAATTTTACTACGCAACTGCCAGACAACAAAGCAATACGTAGCTAGTTTTCTCAGCACAAAGTCTACCTGATGATTCCACGATAGTTTTGAATCTACAAAATCTCCGAAAAATTTAACACAGATAACTATAACTACTAAAAATAACTACTATTAAAAATTTATAATCAATGCATAGGGTAACACAAAAACAACTTGGGATATAATAATAAAAGTTACAATCACTTAGTTAAGCCCGTCACTAACTAGCGCGATTAGAGTAGCACAGGCCACATTAGTGGGTCCTATTTAATTTCTTGAGTATGTAAACAGCCCTTTTTCATTAAATATTGATGCGAAAAGAATTTTATATGCTGAAACCGGAATGAAGCCTAAAAGGATTGAAGTATAGTACGCGATTGGTTGGATAATAATCATCTCTCTCTCAATATCACGAAAAATTAAAAACTTTAATACTTATTTGTTATCAATTCTAAGAGAGATGTTGTTACGAAGACAATACCGTTATAATGTTATAGATAGTGGGGGCAGGGGGTTAATTTTAGTTAGTTCAGATCAGAATGTCTTTACTACAACATTTGGACCAAAACATTTGAATAAGCTCGTATGATTGGCCGACCCAAAAAATTTTAATTATTGTCCAAAACGTATAGGGGAGACCGGGGCACCTTGGTCACTTTTTCATGAAAACTATGATAACAAAAAAATCATTCTACTTATAGCTTAAATTCTAAAGAAACAATACAACTGCATGTTTGTGCGATGGAGTTTTAACATAAAGAAAATAAGAAAATAATTTTAAACATTTTTATTTAGAAGATTTTATAAAAGTGCAAAACATGACCATGGTGCCCCATACCGGGGCACCTTGAACACATCAAAGGGGTTCCGTGGACATGCCACCATCAAATAATAGAAAACTCGAAAAAAAAACACATAAACATAACATAATGATATTCATTTAATATTGTAAGACTGCAAGTCAATATTAAAACGCAATAAGCTATTTGCCCTTGCAGTTCCACCACCCTGAACTGGAGAAGGAAGTTGCAATACAATGTCATCAAAATCTATAGTAGACTGATCTTCTACAGTAGGAAAAACAAAATTGTTGCCTTGCTTACGTAAAAAATTGACAGTTGCCTCGAGTTGACCAGAATGAACTTCTACTACCTGACCTATATAATATTGCAATGTTTTTTTGTGACATATTTCACCAATACAAAACTATTTTCTACAACATCGGCAATGTCTAAAATAACTGGATGTAGTTGTTCAAGTTCAAAGTATGAAACATCGTCGTCACTGTCTGCCAGAACAACATTTGTGTCGCTGTCACTGGATTCGCTTAAATCCCTCTTCTTTGTTTTCTTATATTCTCCAGTCAATTCTTTACATATATTTTTTTTACTACTTTCACCTTAGGTTTAAGCTTAATCTTTTTTAACTTTTCCTCTTCTTCCAATCTATTTATTTCTGGTGTAGCCGTTAAAATTGTTGTTGTCTTTCGCTTACGCTTATTGAACACCTTCATAGGTTCCTTAGCCACTTTCGGGTATGGTAGAATCATTTCGGGAAGTACAATCTGATTTTCGGGAGTAGAGTTTCCATAAAATGTGGTAGTCGGAATTAAGATGTTTGGGACAAGAGTTGCGTTGGTATTTGAAACGTTCGCTTGACTACAATTGACTAGAGAATCATCAAGCCCGGTGACTTTTGAAGTTGATGGCGATGATGGAATGTCATCTCCTGTAATGTGGTGGTTCATTGGGATATCGGTTACTTCCGCTGAGGAAAAGTCACAGTCTTGAAATATATTTTTGTCGAATGGGAATATTCCTGTCGATCGAAATCCCGGTATTATATTTTTCATACTAAATGCAAGAGGATATGCTTTTCCTAACAATTCCGCTATGTCATATGGCGTAATCCTTTTCCCTGGGTTCTTCATTAACCACGATCTAGAACAAATTGATTTATGAGTTTTAAAATTTAATAGCTATGGTTCGTCACAAACTAAATCCATCGAATGTTATCAATGATACCAACGGCGTTTATATTTTATTTGCTGGTGAACACATTGTGACGTGCAACGGAAATTGTTTGTCGTTTACTATACCTGCAAGCATCGTTGTAGTAATGTTTTAAAGGCCCATAAACAGTCTTATCCAGCGGTTGTAAGCGGTGGCTTGTATGTGGTGGTAATGTCAATAACAAAACGCCACTATCTTTAGCCAATTTTACTGCCCGGATGCAAATATGAGCTTCATGATTGTCCATGATAAGCAATACTGGAGAAATTTTTGAAGCCCTCGAAAAAGTGATAAAATGTTTCAGCCACTCTATGAACAATTCTGCATTTATCCACCCTGATGGATTAGCAAATCCGACGGTTCCATATGGAGCCCCTTTGATCATATGCTGCTTGAAATTTACAAATGGAAAAATCATAAATGGTGGTACTGAATTTCCATATGCATTAATGGCACAACACACTGTAAGAGTTTTGCCTCTCTCGGCCGAGGTAACTTGACCCACCTGTTTACTTCCCTTTTGAGCCAGAACTTTTACAGCATTTTGAGTAGTTGTTAATCCGGTTTCATCCATATTATGTAAATTGGTAGGTCCGAGATTATTTCTTTCATATAACTGTTCAAGGTTATTGAAAAACTTGGTAACTATAGGTCTATTGAATCCCATTGATCTCGCTAGGGAAGTGGCCTCAGGGGTTCTTATTGCCATATTTTGGTTTCGCTTTAAAAACATTGTTAACCAGTCTTCTCCGGCCAACTTATTTTCCTCCCAACTTTGAGGCATTTTCTTCTTATTGGCTGTAGCGAATTCAAACGCAAGTTTACGTGCAGCTTTCGGTGTTAAACCATGGTGAAGCTGAGCACATTTTATTAGGTAATTCGCTAATAAACACTCTTCATTTTTATCAAATATTTGACGAGTTGCATAATTAGGTGACATCGGTGGTAAATCATCGAGAGTTGCATTATCCCAGTTAATATCTAAATATTTACACTTATCTATGTACCTTTTAAGAGTTGTTCTACGAATGGCAAATATTTTTTATGCTCGTTTTGTGGACAATCCGCCAATTTGTGTGCTTTTAACAGCTTCCAGCATCAAATTTGGGTCAGTTTCTCCTATTTGTGTTTTTCTTTTTCTGTTGCGAACCATGTTACAGCTCTAAAACGAAAAAAGCACTCAGTACCACACTTTTATTAACAAATAAAATAATTAGTTTAATTTGGGGTTCAATGGTCACTCCTCTAAAAAATCTTGAAGCAGTGTCCGTTGTACCCCGGACTTTGCTGACCACTGTGCCCCAATGTTTATAAATTATCTTTTCGATCGGATTTTCTTAAAAACAAAGTATAATTTTTGTTCTCTTCTATTTGACAATCCTAAGTTGCTAGCATATTAGTGGTTATAAAAAAATTGCTACTTACCAGCAAATTTCGGGTAAAATTATCGTTCAAACTTGCAAACGTTTTTTTTTAACACGCACACAACACGAGGTTCATCGAATTATGCCAAGACGTCGCATTTGTTTCTGTATTTAGTCAGCGCGTTCGGCGTCTCATTTATAGATGGCAGCGCTATCGTACTATGATAGGAAAAATTATTAGGGAGTGACTACTGTGCCCCGGTGTCCAACCAGCCCCGGTGTCCCCTATTACCTCCAATCAGCGAAGATATATTCTTAAGATCTATTTTGTTCCTTTACCGTTGACCCTCCCCCATCATGCTGACTCAGGACTAGCCGCCTTTACCTTATCTCAAAAAGACAGTTTAGTTTAATTTATTCTTATGATTATCTCCATTGCCATGGCTACGTTTCTAAGTAAAAATCATTTTAATAAAAACTTTGGTGTAACATAGTTTAAATTTTCATTCAAATTTAGGGGCCTCTCTTTATTATCTGCTTTTCTTTATATTTTAAATACACAATTACCATTTAAACAATAGGTGCAGTTTTATAATGCAACTAATTAGTAATATACTTGAATTTAAAAAATGATTGTTTAGCTGGAAAGAAAAGTAATTAATCGAATGATAATTTGTTATTTAATATTTCTAAATAGATTTTTCCAACTGTTGTTTTTTTTTTAATTTTTGTTTTTTTTTTAATAGGAAAATTTCTGGGTCATTTAGGCGTATTTATAGTTAATTTTTTTTTAACTTAAATGGAGATTCCACACTCAATGATAAAATAAAGTGTTTAAAAAAAGTTTGACTAAGCCATAATATTATGTTGTATTAAGACAAATATGCCATTTTGTAGTAATAAGGTTCAGTATTTCTAAACTATCTACTTACATATAATAAAAGTTTTGTTTTCGTCCGATTGCTTTGGTAGCACTCCTAAAAATTAGATTTATAGAAAAATAAATGGTCTTCGTAGTAGCCCAACAAAATAGGATTAAAACATACACAGTTTTTGAATAAACGTAAAATGGGCTCTCCAAACAACATCGTTTAAATTATTAATAGGAAAATATATATTTTCAAAACAAGAAATGTCCTCTAAAACTCTCACTTTTTATGATATAATAGTTTGATACCAATAAATCCATTATGTATTTTGAAACTCTGCTTTGAATATATTATTATATAGGATGTCCCACCACGATTTTCCCAGGTCATATCTCGAAAACGGAAACAGATTGACAAACAAAAAAAAATTGTTGTAACATAAAGCTGAATAGCACACATGTAGAACGGTACCACTTAAGATTTATTGGAAAAATGATTTTAGAAGTTTTTAATCCTGTATGTCGACTATATTTCTTATTTATATTAAGTTAACATCTAAGAAAAAAGCAAACATCAAAAATATTTACTTCAAACACACTAATTATATTTTTTCCTCTTATGGTGGTCACATCTTCTCTCTTCAAAAACGCGTCACTGACAGCGCCCAATTCTCAAGAAAAAATAATAAATGGCAATGGAGAAAGCGAATTTTTAATGACATTCGGCAACCAAGCGATATGTAGGAGTCTAAGAGTTTATTAACTAGTTGTTCTTAATTTAAAGCCATATTGTTGCCTAAAAATCCCCTAACTACTCTTGTGTGGTGAGATTTTCTATAAAATTAACATCGTCCAGCAATTGGTGGGGTTATGTAGTGGATTCTGAGGGTGTCTAATTTTTGTTATTGCACGCAACGCTGTTGTCTCTGCTACTTTGATGTTCTTCATTGCTGGAGCTTTTAGGTTTAAAAATAATACGTGGCCATATTCCAAAATGGGTCTGCATACTGATTTATAAATCTTTGAAGCTGTTCGTATGTTTATTCCTTGGTTCTTGTAAGCTAGTGATCTAAAGTGTTTGACTCGATTAATAGTTTTGCTCTTAATTGTTTTTGTATGTTTATTGAAATTAAGTTTAGAGTCAATTTCGATACCAAGATATTTTGCAGATGGTTTTGGTCTAATAGCCTGGTTAGATAGATTGATATGGGCTGAGCTAACTTGTATTGAATGGTTTAATAGGAGGTATTGTGATTTGTGAGGATTTGGGATTAGGCGCCATTTTTCAAACCATGAGTCTATGTCGTTTGTTAAGAAGTGTTGGAGCATGGTCGAGGCGTCGGTACTTGATCTTGCATGTGTTATTAGAGCTGTATCATCTGCAAATTGGAGGATGTATTTAGACTGGTCTATTCTGATGTTTTCACATATATCGTAACAGAAAATGTTGTAGAGCAATGGCGACAGTGGTGAGCCTTGAGGAACTCCTTGTTGTGGTGTAAATTCTTCTGATTTTTTGTTATTTATTTTCACTGTTATTTTCCTATTCTCCAAGAAGTTTTTTATGATATTAATAATGTATCTGGGAACTTTGATAGCATTTAGCTTGTAGAGTAGGCCTTTGTGCCAAACGCTGTCGAAGGCTTTTTCGATGTCTAGAAAGAGTGCCGCGGTTTTGAGGTTCTGCTGTTTGGCTGTTTCAACGTTTGAAGCTAGTATTGTTAGAGGGTGTATTGTAGAACATTGCTCTTTAACGCCAAACTGATGTTTCGGTATTTTTTCCTTAGTTGTGATTGAAAGTGTGTTACGTATGATTTTTTCGTATATCTTACCAATGACTGGTAATAGAGTAATAGGCCTATAGTTTTTTTGTTAGTTTATGATCACTTTTGGGTTTAGGGATGTTTATTATTGTGCCTCTTTTCCACTGGTTCTGAAAACAATTTTTGTTGAGACAGTATTCGAGGATTTTTATTATGTGCTTATGTATCGGTACTTCAAACTGCTTTACTATGGTCCATGGAATATTATCCGAGCCTGGAGCGCTATTTTTTTGAGAGTGTACTATTTGGTAATAGTCATTAGCATCTATAGTTATATTTTATTAATTTATGTCTTGGTGGTCAAAAAGGGTTGGTACCAACTGTTAATGTGTTCTTTGTTGTCATTGTCAAAACTGTTATGCTGTCTTTCCTTGAAGTGTTCTGTATAATAGTCATAGAATTTGTTGACCTTTTCTTGATCGGTGGTGTATATTGTTCCATTGTCTTCAAGATCGGGTATTGCAGAAGGAGCTTTGTATCTCTATTATCTCCGAAAACAATATCTTGCCAATCTCAAAGGCGCAGTCCAGTCGATACTGTTAAGTCTGCATTATGACAGAAAGCAAATTCGGATAATCGATCTTGCGCTTTTCTTCTCTGGAATAACCTTCAATCTTTGTCATCCAAAAATAGCAATCTTTAAAATGATTGGTGGGTTCTCGCGATATTATTGCTGCCATACCTTCAAAAGGCATACTTTTTCTCTTCCCTTTCATCCACTGCACCAATCACACGCTACTGCTATCACAGCACACATGGGGAGCCAACTGATTATCTTGAACTTCGACTAAAATACTAAAATACATGAAATAGGCTTTTTTACATTTTCAAAAAACGGTCTGACTTATGACTTGACACCAGAAATTCTCCACAAATATAACAAAACTTGTCAGGGGAAATTTTGCAACTGCGGCGCGTTTCACTTGGCATTTTCCTCGTTGAAAAACATTTCTTAACTACACAGAATCACTGAATTCAAAACTCAAAAGAAAATTGAATATGATAATAGGTTTAACGTTATAAACAATCCATTTTAAGTTATCCTTCTGTTTTAAAATGTACCCCTTTTAAATGACTCCTCATCAAATTTTCCTGCCAATATAAATGGATTTAATAAGCTTATTAAAAAGTGGTACGCGTTAGGGCTTTATGAATATTTTTTCTATTATTCGAAAGGTATTAGCATTGTGAAAATAATGGACTACCATGCGTTGCAAAAATCGTGTCGACTAGTGTAATGAAGACTTTCTGCGTGAATTCAGACTTTTATTTTGGTTCATCATTTTCGGTCACGTTATACCAACTTTCAAATTTTAAATGGGGTACCCGGTATTTTTCGAGTAAATTACACCATTTCACCCTATATTCATGTATCTCACAACAATCTGTAAAAAAGGTTATCATATATTTTTCCTCAAATACGGATCACAAATTAGGAAACTTCCTTCTATATTAGCAACCGAAATTGTTATCACAGATATCCCGCTGGTATGTATCACTGCACCAGTCATAATAAAGTTTAATTATAATAAACTATTAAGTATTACTAAGTTTGCGTTCGTATTTATCGCTGAGTTGATCGTATCTATTATAACCACGCGTATTTTCTTGACATATTTTATTGAAGCTATAATAGTTTATATTTCCATATTGTATTTAAATTAAATCTTGTGTTATAGTTCAAGTAAATTAAATGACTTTTACAGTTAACAGATTTTATTACTATAACGTACGATATTAAGAAATATAACGTGATATACAGAGTGTTTTTATTCAATATGTTTTAATTTAGCTGTGATTATTATTGGTGCAACTGATTGTGGAAAATATTCTGTCTGCGAAACTTGAGTGAATGGTTTGGATGCACCTTTTGTGAATTCTTCCGAGCAGAAGTCTCCAAAGTCAGAATATCCATGAAGATTGTCAACCTCCGTAGCGGAAATGGCACCTGAAGAGAAATTATTGGTAATAAAGGGAAGTTACCATCTGTATGTGGATATCCTGCATTATTTTGATCGCACAGTTAAAGGTGATTTTGTTATACATCAAGCCACATATTTGTTAATTTTATCATCGAAGGTACAACAGGGTGCTATTTCTGTTAATGTAATGTAATTGGTTTAAAGTTTCCAAAAAGGTTGATCTTTTAAAATATGACTTCATAAGCCAAATATAATACTTTTCTAATATAAAAGTTTCCTGACTGTCACTCAAAGAGATGTAGATGCTAGTACTTACATTGTTCAGCACTCTGGCCGCTATTCTAATTTAAATAAATGTTAAAATAAACCCCAACTTCAGACAAGACACAAATTACAGGAAAAAAATTGGGGTGTTCAGCTTAAAAGGTCTATTTATTATAGAGTGTCGTATCTGTCACTTTTTGGTATGTGACGTATTTGATTATAGCGCCAATAACTCGAAAGGTCTATTTACTAAAGGGGTGAGACACTTAAAAGACAAAATCGATAAAGGCAATTTAGGGGCCCCCGTATTTCCGGAACGGCTGAAAATAAATATCAACAACAATAGGTTTTTAAAATCGGACCACGAAATGCAATTCACTTGTGCGGTTATTTATGAGGGTTACCATTAAAAAAAATGAAGATGGGGTCGTATCTGTCAAATTTGTGAACCCATATGTTTTTTAACATTAAATTTGGCTTTTTTGTCGGAAATCATTGAGGAATATGTAATTTGTTTTTTATTATAGTTAGCAGGAAAATCGGCCATCGGGTGAGATACTTAAATAAATGTGCCTGTACAGTGTTAATCAGTAGTGATTATTATTTCCATTAATTACTTTTAAGTTCAAACACGAAATTCTAAATTGAAAAAATGACGAATCTGCAATTAATTTCTTACAAAGTATTGCAATTAGCTTAACATACATATTAAAGTCAATTTAAAATTCTATGCTCTAACAATTCCAATTACTCGTATTCGCAATAAAATTATTATTATTACTCATAAATTACGCCCGTAAAAAATCATTTTTATAGCTCATAAAATTCGTTTTATTACAGGGCACAAAAAAAATTTAACATCTTTTAAAAATTATGTTTGTGAATTGAAATCCATTCTGTACCCTTGTGTTCAACACGTATATATTTTTTATATTGCTTTTGGGGCTTTATAATAAAGATGAACCCTCATGTGCTCAGCAAATTCCATACTTGTCTACTTGTCTCTAAATTTTATACTGGAGTTGTCAGTAAAATAAAATCCTCCGGCGATTAAAATCCATGTTAAATACCTTTGAAGGGGAAGTTATTGAAATAAAAATAAAGATGCATAAAATATGTTCTGCTTTCTATGACAAGATAAGGAAAAGAGGGCATAAGGTATAACTGCACATACACAACCTATTAATTTGCTGCAATATATAAAATTTAAGCAAATACTATACAAACCTATTTAATAGCTTGCTGCCAATTGTCTATGTAAAACGGTACTTTATTCCTTATTTAGAAAAGTTTTGTGTGCTTTTAACTATAAGTTAAATTTTAGGGGAATAGCCCATAATATGAATTTGCTTTGTTAGACCCAGCCTTGCCATGATAGCAGTATAAAAAGCGTGTTGAATAACATGAAACCTAAAAATTAACGTAATATCATAATAGCAGCTCTTATAAACTATTCTTAAAATCTGAAGATTTATTTAAGCGGGAAAATAATCACTTGTAATACCACTAGAGAGTCAATTGTTACTTCGACTCGGGATAATTTTCAAAATATTCGTGTGCTCGAAAAAATTCCCTGTTTTGAATTGAAGCTCGAGTGGTGTTCGGCAAAAAAATTTCACACCAAAGTATTAAAAAGATAATAGGAATTATGTCTTTTGATGGTTTTGAGATTTTAAATAGTAGGCTATGTATGTTAATTATATGAAAAGAGTAATAATTTGTCACTTCGGGTGCTTGTACAGAGTCAGCCCTAAAGTAAAGTTTATTATCTTATTTGCTTCGGGAATTACCAGAAAAAGGTTGCATACATAAGTTTTAGAGAATGTTAATTTACACAGTCTAAAATTATTTTTGAGTATACAGGGTTGTTTAAAAAGCGTAACGAATATAACATAAGTTTTTTTAAATGGAACACCCTATTTTTTAATTTATTTTTAGATACTGCATGAAATTCGATAACTTTCTTGTTAATAGTGTTATATACCTAAGCCTAGTAGTTGTTCTAATATTTTTCAAGAAAAATATTAGTTTTTACTCTTATAAAAATTGACAGTTACGCCATTGTTTGTGAAGGTGGAATACTCATATTTGGTACAAACGTTCTATTGGGGTGTAAAATATTGTCGCTGTAATCAGAATCATCATGATTTTGTTAAGGTGAGTCCAACTAACTATTTTGCCAGTTGAAAACTAAAACGGCTAAAATCCTAATAATTATATAACTGTATTAACAGTATTATAGTTATACTTACTCCATCGAAAATTAAATAATAATTAATTAGGTAGGTTAATCTGCCAATGTCAATATCATTCTTATCCCCTTCCTTCAGATACACCTGTGCAAAAAAACTTTTTAAAGTTCAAATTTTAGAATTTATTTAAACAAAATATACATATACGTACAGGGTTATTGATTATAAATGAACCGCCCATCTATAAAGGGCTGCTCAGAAGTCCGGAATAAAATTAATATAGCCCTAACCTGTAAATTTTGAAATATATGCTCACATTTTGACGTTATTCGTTTGTTTTTTTTATAGACATTATTTGTCAAAGATATCACGACATCGATCTTTTTTTAAAATGAAAACATACAGCTTGTGATACATAATTTAAAAGCTAATATCTCGTACAGTATGCTCATAAATTTTGGTGCGATTCTGTCAAGCTATTTCAAACTGGCGACTGTTAAAAGTTTAAAAAAGATCCCTATTTAAATAAGCGGAAATGATAAATCATAGATGTTTTTTTTTACCTTTCAAGGTAAGAAATCTTCAATGTTTCACGTTCTGACATTTTGTGAAATTGTGAACTTGTAAAATTAATTTAGGTATTTCCGAAGTATTATTTTACAATTTTCTAATTTTTTCGGAAAGGCAGCGTATCGAAGTCTTGATACTGTTAGGATGTGGAGATAAAATAAGAAGTCAAAGAGAAGTGTGCACTTTATTTAATGCTTAATATCCGGAAAATCAAATTTCATAGGGCACTGTTAGTAAAATATTCCACAAATTTGATGAACATGGCACAGTAAAGGACTTGCCTGGGAATGGACAGCCACGTGTTTTGCGCGACGATGAAAAATTTGATATTGCATTATCTCTGCCGGATAATCCGCATGTTTCAACAGTTTCATTGACTCAAAACCATGATACATCCCTTATAAAGTATGTCTTGTCCAAGAGCCTTTAGAAGATTACTATGATAGGCGTTTGCTATTTAGCGAAGAAATGATTAGATGGTGTGACGAGAATAATAGGTTTCCACAGAACATAATATTTTCGGATGAGGCCACTTTCTATTTAAGCGGGGTGGTTAACAGACATAATTATCCTTTCTGGAGTCAAGAAAATCCACGATGGATATTTGAAGCGCATACTCAGCGGCCCCAGAAAGTAAATGTATGGGCAGGTATCATTAATAACCGAATTTTAGGTCCATTCTTTTTGGAAGGAAGCCTCACAGCTAACCGGTACCTGGATTTCTTAACCTTACAGTTGAGGCCTGCTCTAGCTGTAATTTTTCCCAACGAAGAAGATCCTCCAGATATACCTAATGAAACAATTTGGTTTCAGCAAGACCCCCGCATTTTGGTGTCAATGTGAGAAGATATTAAGATCAGATATTTCCAGGTCGCTGGATTGGACGACGTGGTACAATTGAATGGCCACCGAGGTCCCCAGACTTAACGCCTCTAGACTATTTTCTTTGGGGATATTCAAAAGAAAAGTTTACCAAAATAGGCCAAATAATATTGAAGATTTGAAAAACAAAATTAGATTGGAGACACATAACATACCGGCTGAAGCCATTAGAAATTCCGTCGACGGATTTGACCATCGTCTGGGAACATGCCAAGTAGAGGGTGGAGGACATTTCCAGCATTTGCCACGTTAAACCACCTTTTTGTTGTGTTTTGTTTTACTTCGTTACATTGTTATTTTTTTTGACAAAATAAATTACAAATAAACCATAACTATTATTAAGTCACAATGTCACAAAATGTCAGAACGTGAAACAATGAAGATTTCTTACTTTGAAAGGTAAAAAAACATCAATCATTTATCATTTCCGCTTATTTGAATAGGGATTTTTTTTAAAGCTTTTAACAGTCGTCATTTTGAAACAGCTTGACAGAATCGCGCCAAAATTTATGAGCATACTGTACCATATATTAGCTTTTAAATGATGTATCACAAGCTGTATGTTTCCATTTAAAAAAAGATTGATGTCGTCATAACTTGATGAGTTACATTAAAAATGTCAATATAAAAGTTGTAGTTTTCTTTATAAGTTGTGTTATGTCGGCGGTACACAAAAAACAATTAAGCGTCACCTTTGTGACATATGACATAAAGTTGTTAGTTTTTAAATGTTGCTTTTAAGTTTTATAAAACTTTTAATTCGCTATTCAGCTATATATAGTTTCATGATGTTTTGTGTAAAATAAAGGAGATAAAAATGATTTTTTTTAATTTGATAAGGTGGGCCATGCAGTCACTGCAAACTGAAAATGACGTGTGTTTATATTAAAAATGTATACGTTACATAGGTTTTAATAAATGCTGATTTAATGATGAGCTCTTCCGATATTGAGAAACGAGATTTATTTGAAATAATTATTAAGAATTATTATAACAAAAGCAAAGGGTACCAGAATATGCAGGACCATACGAAGGACGAATAAGGTTTCCTTCACTAAATACATTTTCCCGAATATACACTAAGGTGTCGAATGAAACAACTTCTAAATGAAAACCAAAAGACTTTACAAAAAGATGATGATTAATATAATGAAGAACTAGATATTATTTCACTTTTTCAAGGTAAATGTGAGAATAAATATGTGAGTGAATACTTGTTTAACAGATAATGAGGTCGGGTAATTCGAGTCAAAATTGCCCATTTTAATGCCAAACAATATTCCAAGAGTTTTTACATTTTTTTTTATTGTAGGAAATCTGCAAGTTGGCATAATTGACGTTGCGCCAAATCTGGCTAAATCATACTATAAAATTCTAAATATTTTGCATACATATGGTTCCTCCGTATAATATATTACCCATACAAGAATTAACCGAATAGAACAAAGAGTCTTGTTTACGTTTTTGTCGAGAAATGATGGAACGCAACGTCTCAAAGAACATGCACAATTATTTTATAAAATTTGTTGGAAACATTCATTTTTGGGTTAACGAAAATCCTCGAGCAATTCGAGAAATTAAACCTTCTGGCCGTCAGTCCCTAAAGGTTTGGTGTGGAATTTTAAACAATGCAGGCAAAGGACCAATATTTTTTTTATTGAAACCTAAATAGCAAACTATACATGGTAACAATAAGGGTGGTTTCGAAAATTGGATACAACTTCATAGGGAATTAATTTGGAAGCAGGATAAAATTGTAGCAGTAACTGCCTTTTTCAATTAAAGTTTTCCTTTATGGATTGGTATTCAGGGTGATTTAAAAGTACGGTACGTAACTCAAGGGGTTGATTTCTTATGATATTCTAAGAGAAAGAGTTTATGTGATCATGTGTCCGGAGTTGCCCCGTTCTTGATATACAGGGTGTTTAAAAAAAATCGGCTTTTTGTAATTTTTTTAAGTATCCTTTTCCCGATGTTATTGAAATTCGGGAGCGTTATTTATAATGATAAGTGACCTATGATATGATATGATAATACCTATGTATTTCAAAGGTAATTAAAACATTTAAATTAAAAATATTTTTATTTTTTTAACAATGATACAAGAAGAAATGCAACAGTTAGTCAAAGCAAATGTTGAAAATGGCCACCTTCTGATAAAATGTACCATTGCAACCGATTCTTTTAAAAAAACTTTATAACCCTCTATATCAGAAATGGGGCAACTCCGGGCACATGTTCATATGAATTTTTACTCTTAGAATATTATAAGGATTCACCTCCTTAAGTTACGTACTGTACTTCTGAGATACCCTAAATATACATTGAGGTGGCCGCCAAATAGCCCAGATTTAACATTATTAGATACTTCTTTACGGGGCTATTTAAAAGACAAATTAAATAGTTTATCTGTTAATGCAACAGGAGAAATACTGAAAAAATTTAATTTTGAAGTAATTATTGCGAAGGGTTTATTTTAGCCGCTAAAGAAGGACAGAAATAATATGCGGAAAATATTGTATTGAACAAAATGGTGCCCACTTTAAGTATTTACTACAATAGTTACTTATATTGGTAATCAAGTTTTTATTGTAAAATTAATATTACTGAATTTAATTAAACATATTTTAAGTCGGTATATTTCGTTTTTCACTATCGGAAAGGGTCATTATTAAATCAGCATTATTTAGAAGCTAGGTAACGTCAAAATTTTTTAATATTACAGGCGTCATTTTTAGTATACAGTCCGTGTAAGGCCAACTTTATCAAAATAAAAAAAAAACGCTTTCATCTCCTTTATTTTACACAAAAACGTTATAAAACGAGATATAGCTGAATAGCAAATTTAAAGTTTTATAAAACTAAAAAATATACACATGGTTCCATTTAAAACTAATAAATTTATATCAAATATTACAAATGTGATGCTCGATTGCTTTTTGTGTAACATCATAAAACAATGTATAAAAAAACTGCAACTCTTATATTTACATTCTTCATGTAACTTCGCAAATTACTATAGTACAATTATATATGGGCGGTCCATTTATAAACAATAGGCTACCTACACATATTTTATTTACTCTTCTTCGTCGAAATAAAATGACAATAATTAGCTTCTCAATTATTTTAGTGCCTATTAATAAAAACACATTTGATAAAGCCATCATTTTTGTGGTAAAAAGTAGTTCCTAAAATACTCCAATAATTATCCCCTCGTTGGGTTTAGCAAGTTAATATTTCTTTTAAAAAATGTAAAAAAGTTTGCGTTTAAAACTGCTATTAGCTACCTCATATCTACTTACCTTGACTTCAGTGACAGATTTTACTACTATTATCGTTGTATGTTATTATATTAATATTTAAATGAGGCACTTTCGTTTTTATTAAAATAACTACCTCTTTTACACATACATATTATGGCTAGAGGCCAGATATTGATCTTTATGGGCTGTAATTAGTAATAATGTTTCAAGGTAAATGGTTAATTACTTAATAACTTAGCAAACGGAGATCACATAAAATCCTAGTTTGTTAATATTGAATTACATTCAATGCAGATTGTCTATCGTGGATGAATTTTCCAGGTTATGGTATTCCCTTATTATTACCATACTTTTTTTTATGACGGTGCGCAAAGTAAGGGTTTGCCCTTCTCAAATGATACCTAAAGCAGTACTTTTCTGCGGCGTTTTACCTTACGGGCTCGTCTAACGGTAAAGTTAAAAAAGCCCTCGTTTTGGTCTGTTCCCATTCGTTGGCCCTATGGTCTCTTGCTAATTTCAAATGAATGCATTTACCGCTGCAATTAAACATATTTTATGTTCCATGACAGCCAAATCAACATTTTGGACGTTTATTTTTAATTTCATTTTTTTTATTCAGAATTGTTTGTTTAAAAAATATACAAAAAAAATGTTGTAGAAAAACTGTGTATGTAATTCAAGTGCAAAGTGCCTTTATCGCTCTTGAAAACTGGTCAATTCTTATCTTAGAGTGACAACGCATTATTCTGAAAACATATTGAAGATATTTCTTGGCGTTAAAATTTCTTTGTGTGCCCGTTATATGATCGCTATATAATTGCTATATAGTTATTCTTCTTTCACTGACTTCTGTGTGTGAATCGATTATATATTAGATACTTGGCAGTAACATGAACAGAATGCTCAAAAACAAATATTGAGTGAGGGCTTTGGAAAGCTATTGTCGCCATGCAACATGTACTACATACAACTACTTTGGACTTCAACAGAACATACCTTTATACTTTTTATGAAATTTCTCCAGCATCGGATAAGTATAGTATTTTTAATTTGTACAGCTTTTCAGTCATTAATATCGATAAGGACCAACATCAAGTACCTACATAAAATCAGCACGAAAATAAAAGATGAAGACAAATGAATATGACATGCGGTGGAATGTCGAAAAATAGGTTCTTCTGGCATTTGGTTAGATAACGATTTTGCTGATAGATAACCAAAACCATGCAAGGTATAGCAATATTATTACTTCTTGCTGGTATACAATCAATAACGGTTTTTTAATATTAGAGAAGTTTTTATTTACCACAATAGAACTGTTACTAAGTATTGAATCAGTATTGTTAGTTATATACCCTTTATAACAGGGTTTTATAGCATTAATTGACTTTTAATGATTATTTTATACTTTAAAATAGCAACTACGCATTCTTTCTGTGTAGCCTTTATATGCACCAGCGCAAGAAAAGCATATTTTCTGCAGTCGTCCACAAACTGACATTTTCTGGCGTGACTTAACGCCACAGAAGTAATTATTTCAGTATCGTTAACCATTTCTAAGTAATGCCACATAACAGTACTAGAATATCATATTCCTGGCCTAATAAAATATTCCCGTGCAGAATATCGTTTATTCGCATCCTGCACACATACAATCTAGCAATCAATTCTATTTAAATTCCGACCGCAGAAAAAATAGTATGTGCACCTCGTAGCAATATCATATTGTCGTCATTGGACGCTTACTAGACTAGAAAAGCATTTTTTTCTGCGATCATCCACAAACTGACATATTCTTGGCATGCGTTGACGCCACAGAAGTCATTATTCCAGAATTGTTAACCGTTGCCAAGCAGTGCTACATATACCAGTACTGGAATAAAGTATTCCCGTGTAGAATATTGTTTATTCACATCATAATATATACATACAATTTAGTAATGTATTCCATTTACTTTTTGATCGTTGAAAAATATTATGTACAGGTCGCACATAGGAGTATTAGTTGGAAAAATCCGGTCAAAATTGTTTATTGTTTTTTTCTACATTGTTATGAAATAAAACCCGATAAAATATAATTTTCAAGTGATTGTACAGGGTCTTCCAACGAGGACTGAACAGGGGCTCATTTTTGAGCTTCCTTGTATTTAAAGAAAAATCCAAAATAGCCAATCGATGTACTTTTTCCTGCAGAATTCAAAAATGAAACCAAAAATTTATTTGATTTAGAAACAAAAGAGTTACGCTATGGATAAGGTGTTTTTTAAATGGAACATAGCTTTTTTTATACGATTTTTGGAACGAGTGATTTTTTTTTTGTCCGTTCTGATTAAAATATTTAACATTGTGACAGCTATTTTTATTAAATTTTAATGTTTTATCCAGTATAATTTAACTTTAACCTGTTTGAAACATACACTAGGTAATAAAGGTATAATCACCTTTGAATCCTTAAAAGTCAAAAAATTTGACAAATTTACTATAATATTGCCGAAATGAAATATTCATTAGATGAGAGATTGCAGATTGTTATCTTGTTCTACAAATGCAATCTCTCATCTAATGAAAATTTCATTTCGGCAATATTATAGTAAATTTGTCAAATTTTTTGACTTTGAAGGATTCAAAGGTGATTATACCTTTATTACCTAGTGTATGTTTCAAACAGGTTAAAGTTAAATTATACTGGATAAAACATTAAAATTTAATAAAAATAGCTGTCACAATATTAAATATTTTAATCAGAACGGACAAAAAAAAATCACTCGTTCCAAAAATCGTATAAAAAAAGCTATGTTCCATTTAAAAAACACCTTATCCATAGCGTAACTCTTTTGTTTCTGGTTCAAATAAATTTTTGGTTTCATTTTTGAATTCTGCAGGAAAAAGTACATCGATTGGCTATTTTGGATTTTTCTTTAAATACAAGGAAGCTCAAAAATGAGCCCCTGTTCAGTCCTCGTTGGAAGACCCTGTACAGACTATATGAAACACAAAAAAAAAACTATATATACAAAAAAAAAACATACAGGTTAAAATTACATACTATCGGAATTAATATTTTCATTTACATTTTCATTTTCTTCATCTGAGCTATCATATTGTTCACTTGAAACCAAAATTTCCATGGCCTCCTTTGAGAAGGACTTGAATTTTTTTGTACGTTTATTCCTGCTACAACTTATTAAGGGATCGGATGTTAACAACAGTCTATTTAATACATCTCTATTACAATCTATTCTACTAAATTTACGAGCAAAATCTATGCGATACTTTCGCAAATGCTTGTTTCTAGCCTCCGATGCCTCCTCCGATAGTTGTCCAATTGGTAGAATGGCTTGTTCAATCACTTCGGCCCCATGAATTAAGATTTTATGTACTGTGGGTGACATGGGATACCAACCATACAAATCTACATACATTTTTGCTGTTTTTTGGGCAAACGAATCGAATTTTTCATGGTCAATGTTGAAACCACTTGATATGACCTCTAATATTATATTGAATTGTTTAGTCAACGATATATCAATACCAGCGATCCTAGAAGAAGATTCCGGGTCATTGTCATTGTCATTGAAAAATCTTCTGGATGCATTGCCATCGTTACTGTTTCCGAAGCTGACTTTTGGAATGTCGACAAGCAACCCCATTTCTTCCCTAAAACTTTTTTGTATCCGCTCTTTGGTTTCCTTTACAAGTTGTTTTTCGTCTTTAGATCGGGCTTGCCACTTTTTGAGAGGTGCTTTATACGGTAAATGCAATAATTGTTCAAAAAATCTGATTCTGGCATGGAGAATCGAAAGCCCAAACTTCAACGATTCTTTGTTGGATTCTGCCTTGTTCAGATTATTAAAATCTTTTTTGTTTGACCACATATATAGCACCTCATTGTCGATGCAGTGTCAGTCGCGTCATTGCAAACCTTGCCATCGACCATTGTCAAGAGCAAGGTGTGTTTTATTTTAACGCCTCGTTCGATATGTTCCGTTTGTTTGAGGGATTTTTGTTTGTTTTCGATGAATGTTATCTCTTCTTTGGTTATATCTTTTGTTTCATGGACAAAACGGGCCCGAATAGGTCGACAAAACCTCACTGACGAGGGTACAGGATTCTGCCACACGTTCTTCTTTGTTTTACCACCAATAGAAACAATCAACCTCACTGGCACTAAAGAACTTAGGAATATATGGGCATCATCATTCAGTGTATCTACAAACTTTTGTTTGAATTGTGTCTGATGGGATCCATCACAGCCCCATTTCGAAATCAAAATCAGATGATCTCTTTCTTTTTGCGTTAAAGTTTCCACAACATCACTTAAGTAATCGATCAGACGCAAAGCTGTATGATCTAGTAAGGCTTGAAGGTCCACTTCAAAACTTGTTTCTGTAACTTTAATCGATTCTTCCTTCGGGTAACAGTCCTTTTTGGCCTTTTGAATGAGAGAGTAACAATTAAGGGTAAACATATTTTCTTTCGCCTTGGATCAGTTCCCATTGTCTTCGTGTAAAGTCACCTTCTATGAACAATGCCAATCCGTCTTGTGCCGTGTATTTTTTTGTCATTTGAGCTTTCTTGGCTGATGAAATTATTTTCCGAATTTTGGTAGCTCTTGTGGGAGTTGTGGTTATTTCTTTCAAAACCTTCGAAGTATCACTATTCCCAGAAGTGCCGTGACTCACACGAGCAGCGAAGGTCAATTCATCAATAGTTACCTGATCCCGTAATTCTTTTGTTCTTCGCCGCTTGCTCCTTTCACTTAATTCTTGGAATTGTTTTTGTGGTCTTCCCGGTTTAGTACACCACGTGGGCAGCTCAATTCTTGCCTTGAGCCAATCTGCGTTCTTTTCTAAGAACCTATGCTCTATGCTATGAGATTCTGTCCACTTTCTCTTGAAGCTGTTCTTAAAAAACCTCAAAGAACGAGTTAAAATACTTTTTTCTCCGACTGGGCATGACGTGAGCCGTACCAGGTTTTCTTCCATCAAAATGAACTTTTCTTCAAGTTTTTTTCCTTTAAACTATTTCATTATGTTATATAACTCCAATCGAGTAAGTTTCTTTACCTTCTCCGAGGGATCTGTAAGAAAAGAAAACAAAATGGTCAATTTTCATATTTCGAATATTTTATGCCTACAATTTCAAAGTTCTACGAAAAAAAAAGGTAAACGTTTGTGAACGATTTTATTGCACATTCAAGTGGAGAAAGGTCTTAAGGTGCAGATAGACTGGCGAGAAAACTCGCGGAAGCTACTGTCCGACACTGGTGTCGCTAGTCTAAATAGTATCGCCAGTGGACTTGCTGAGCATCGCGGAAGAACTCGCGCGACATTCTCGCTTGCCAGTCTAAACAGGAAAAAGTTAGTTTCGCAAGTTCTGTCAACGCTTCCAGTTTGATTCGATATTTTGCGAGTGCAACAGCGTGAGTTAATATGTCGGAGGAGAAGAAAGTGTGGACAAACGACGAAATCCAAATTTTAATTTCCATTTATGAAGAATACCCTGTTCTATGGGACGTGCGGTCCCCAGGTTATAGAAATCGAATTAAAAAACAAGACGCGTTGCTGATAATTGCAAACAAATTCAATACAGACGTTAACGAAATTACACGAAAATTACATAACCTACGAAGCCAGTTTATGCAGGAAGTAAAGAAAATCAAAATAAAGAAAAGTGGCGCTGGGTCAGACGAAGTGTATATATCTAATTGGCCATATTTTTCGGCAATGAAATTTATTCAGCATTCAGTGGATAACTCGGAAACAACCGACAATATGGTAAGAAAAAAAATATTATTTCAACTTATATTAAGGATTGGCCTATGTATTTATAGCCTATATATATTTGTATTGCCAATTAACCCCACTAGGAGAAATAAAATAGTCCTTTAATTCATCACGCACAAGCTTCGCTTCTGTTGAATAATTTTGGCATACACCTCGCTGAAGTGGTAATAAATTATTTGTGGGCATCCCGTCTTCTTGCCGCCATGTCCCGTTAATGTTACCATGTGTTGCTTCGTCTTCTTTATCAAACGTGCCCGTTGAAGCATAGTTTGCGACAGAGTCTTTCCTTTTCATTAGAAAATTATGCAATACACATATTGTCAACACAATTTTTTTTACTTTTTCAGGTTTCAACAATATTGGCTTTCGCAAAATTCTAAATTTATTAGCAATTATTCCAAATGCGTTCTCCACTATTCTTCGCGCCCTACTCAAGCGATAATTAAAAACTCGATTTGGACCAGGTTGATTCTTGTAAGGGTACGGTTTTAATAGATAGGGTTTCATCGCAAACGCATCATCTGCGACAATAAGATACGGTATTGGTTTTTCTCTCCCTGGCAGTGGCCTAGGATCTGGCAAATCCAACTCGTTGTTTACTAATGCTGAGCTTAGAGAACAATTATTGAAGACACCACCATCTGAAATTCGTCCGTTACAGCCAACATCAACATATGTAAACGTATAAGTAGCATCAACTAAAGCCATTAATACGATGCTGTGTGTGTTTTTATAATTATAGTAGTAGCTTCCACAATTTTTTGGTGCCTGAATAACTATATGTTTGCCATCTAGGGCACCAATACAGTGCGGAAAATTCCATTTATCCTCGAATAATTTTGAATGCCAAAGCCATTCTTTCTTAGTAGCAGGAACCTGCAATAAAAAAAACCCGTTTGTACACTTTTACCAGGTTTTTTTTTAAATATATATGTTTTTTTACAGAATTTAAACTTATCCCAAACTGAACGAAACGTACAAGAACCTGGTCCTTCTGAATTTCACCGCAGAGAACCAAATTCAACACCGCGAAAGAAGCGCTTAAATAATGATAGTTGCGGCATATCCTCAGAAGATATTATGAAAAAAGCCGCAAGTCTGCTTAACCAACCAACTGACAACGAACAAATTTTCGGAGATTACGTTGCATCAGAGATAAGGCAACTAAATAATCCAGAAAATAAAAGGAAGCTTCGGCGCTTGATTAATGAAGCAATAATGCAAATTTCTGATATGGATACCGCGGAACAGAAGTCCCCGAAAATTGCAAACATAATATTATCTTCTCCAACTTATTCCACTTATTCTAGTAGCCAATCAAGTACCCCCTTGCCGTCTCCATATCAGTATGACAGTGAGACCCCTTTCACCGAAACTTATTCTTCATCACAATGCACCACTACAGATTTATCGGATATTAGCTTCCAACAATTATAAACCTATATTGTGTTAAGTCATGTTGTTACTAGTAAAAATATTAGTAGGGATCTAATATTATTTTACTTTATTCAATAGCTTATGTTTGTACTAATACGATATGTAGTTTATATTAAATAAATCGTACCTTTAAGTAAATATCTTTTAATACTCTATACAGAGCCGAGCAGACTTCTGGAATAAAGCCACTCATTGTGCAAGCCGGAATTCTAAAAAGATACATCAATGACTGGTATGAGTCACCTGTAAAATAAATGAGTATTCAGAACTTCATAAGTAAATTGAACCGAAAAACTTACCACTTGCAAGAAAGCGTAGTGTTACCATCAAACGTTCGGTGGATGAAATAGATTGACGTAAGTGAGTATCTTGCTTTTGAATGTGGCCACCCACATTTATTAAAAGTTCTTCAAAATCTACAGCAGACATACGAATAAAGTTCTTAAATTGCTGTGCATCTTCAATTTGAAGCTCTTTCAATAAGTTGTTGTAGGCTCCATAATTTTCTCTCCTTAAAATCCATTTTCTTACCCAACACGTTCGGTTTCTCTTTTTTTTTTTATTAAAATTATCACACAAAACCAATATTGCTGCCGCGGAACGAATAAACCTTACTGGAGCCATGACACCTGAGCTACTAAAAAGACCGGAAGCGCGAGCCGAAGTTGCTGGGAGTGTAAACAGGTTTGCGAGAACTCGCGAAAAATAATCTCGCTGAACTTATCTGACAGCTAGTTGCGAAAATTGTTGCATGCAGTGTAAACTTATACGGAAGTCGCTCGCGTGAGAATTGTCGCAAGTAACTTGCCAGTCTATCTGCACCTTTAAATACATGGCAACATAAAAAGTTAAAGGCGGCAAGGCGCGACACTTGGTTAAATCCACTATTATATCTCAAATTTAGTATAAAATACGAGTAGTAGAAAGGTGTTTTCAATATTGATCCAGTAAGTGGGGAAATGGGATAAAATCTACATAAAACTTGTTTTATAATAAGATACATACCTGCTACTTCCATATCCAATTGTTGTTTTTCTTGTACTCCACTACACGAAGCCATGCTTGCACAGGGAATTTGGTGTCACAAAAGAGAGCGCCGAGAACAAAGACATGCGATTCCGACAAATACGGAGTTCCGACTGGCCAGATAGTGAAACGGCCGGGCGCAGGGACAGGGGGGTGCTGCTTCTGGATAAATCGGTTACTAGGCTGCATGAAACGAACATTTTAGGTGTCATTATATTCAGTTTGTGATTATTACTTTTAACCGGATTTTTTCAACTACTACTCCTTCGTAAGAATATCATATTTTTGTCTTTGAACGCTTGCTGGACTGGAAGAGCACTTTTTCGGCAATCGTCTACAAAGTTACATCTTTCCGTCGTGTTTTCACGCCACAAAGTCATTATTCCAGTATTCTGTTGCTAAGTATTGCTACATATACCAGTACTAGAATATCATATTTCCGGTCAAGGCCGAGAATAAAGTATTACCGTGCGGAATTTCGTATATTCACATCTTACATACAAGCAATTTTGTAATTTATTACATTTAATTTTCGATCGCAGAAAAAATAGTGTATACACCTAGTAGGAATATCATATTCTCGCTCTCGGACGCTTGCTGGACCGGAAGAATATTTTTTTATGCGAGCGTCCACAAAGTGACATCTTTATGGTGTGTTTTGACGCCACAATAGTCATTGTTCCAGTATCGTTAACCATTGCTAAGTAATAATGCATATATAACAGTTCTAGAATATCAAGTTTCTGGTCTAGGCCGGGAATAAAGTATTCATGTACAGAATTTCGTTTATTCACATCTTACATACACACAATTTTGCAATTTATTTAATTTAATCTTCGATCGTAGTAAAAAAATAATGTGTATACTTCGTAGGTATAGCATATTCTCGTCATTGTGTCCACGCCCGAGAATATGTTATTTTCCTACCAGATACACAATATACAATTATTTGTCACAATATAAGACGTTTATTGTAAATTCGGGTAAAAGTTAATAGTTATTTATGTATTAAAGGCATTATGAAGATGTTTATGCCTCCGAGGGTTTGTAAGTTGCCCGAGGGTATAGACATCAAGTAATGCCCGTGGTACATACAATATTTATGTCCTACTTCAGATAATTCCAAGTTAAATTAAAAGAAAATTCAAAATCACGAAAGGTTTTTTACCTATATAGTTGCTGAATAAACAAAGGTAATAAGTGTTCATTGTTGTGCTGTGTCAAAGTCAATACTGAAATTCATATAAAATAATGGATTTTCCGTTGATTCCGGATAGAATTGCTGTGAATGCTGCCAAAGCTTTGGATAATCTTATCCCAAGGAAGTCTAAAGACGCCTATGATAAGGAATATCAAAGGTTTGCGGATTGGATGAAAAATAATGATGTAAAAATTATCAACGAGACGGTGCTACTCGGATATTTCCAGGAATTGGTATGTTAAAATTTCTGTTGTAAATTATATCAAAATACTAATTATGTATATCGATTATAGTCTGGAACATTCACTCCTAATTCCCTATGGACGAAATATTCAATGTTAAAGAAGACATAATTAGTTAATAAAAATATAGACATTGCAAAATATTGCAAGTTAGGCCAGTATCTAAAGCAAGCATCCATATGAAGCGAAGAAATCGAAAATTTTCACTCGAGAAGATGTGCTGAAATTCATCCGTGAAACTCCCAATGAAACTTTTTTGATGTACAAAGTGGCTCTGTTATTTGGTGTATTTGGTGGGTGCCGCCGCCAAGAGCTAGTTAATATGTTGGTTGAACATATTGAGGATGGAGGATCCGTAGTAACAGTTAATATTCCTGATACAAAGACAGATAAAAAGCGTGTCTTCACAATTATTGATGAGAAGGAGATGGGCTGTTTAAAGCTACTGAGAACTTATTGGTCTTTATGACCGACGAACTGCAACATCAATAGATTCTTTTTGTGTTACCGTAACGGTCGTTGTTTGTGACAGCCAGTTAGGAAGAACACCATAGGCAAGATTCCTTTTATTATTGCAAAATTCCTGGGTCTAAGCGATGCGGACAAATATACTGGTCATTGTTTGCTCAGAACCTCTGCAAGTTTGTTGGCGGACGCGGGGGCAAACATCACCACATTGAAAAGACATGGCGGTTTTAAAGTTCAGCTGTGGTTGAGGGATATTTGAAAGACAGTATGTCTTCCAAAAACATAATTTCGAAATTGATAGCTGGAGTACCATCAACGAGACCATCAACATCAAAAAACGTTCAATCATCGTCAATTTCTGTTAGTGAAAATCACGAAATAATAAAAAACATTGACTTATCAAAAGCCGGTAAATTCGTTTTTAATGGGTCTTTTCACAACTGTTCATTTAATATAAATAATAAATAAGTTTTTTCATTAATAAAAAATTGTTACTTTGATTTTTCCTATTTATTTCTCTTAATGCCCGAGGGCATTAGAAACTTCCTTAATGCCCTAATGTATTATATACCATTTAAAGTGTCTGGTAACTATGGTATTATGAAACAATAATATTCGAGTAGGACATAAATAATGTTTATACATGCAGGAATATCCCTAAGTGAAACCGAGACAAGATAAAAAGTGTTTTGAACTACCTTTCTCACTGTTAATACAGAAGTAACAAATAGTCTTCTAACATCATAATTCGAATTATTATACAATGTCTAAACCAAGTAAACAGCTCATTTATACACATACGCCTAAAGATTGAAAATCGCACGGCTAAAAAATATTCTGTTGTTGCAACTTGTGACTTCATTGTATTCGCGAAACCATTAACCATTTTTATGAATTTACAGTTTTATGAAACACACTATACAGGATGTACCAGGTAAACCCTAACCTTGCGAGTGCGAAAAATCCTATGTTGCTGTAACCATACGACTCCTTTAAACAAGGATCAAAGGACATCGAAACCACACACTGCAGGAAGAAATAAACAGATCCGGTGCAGCAGATCAAGCTTGGGACCCACGGTTGCCACTTGCGTTGACATAAGAAATATTTAGAAACTCTTGTAAATGTAAGCTTAGATTAAGTTTATATAATAACGCATGACTGAGCCCATCTCCTGATACCTCCTAAGCAGTATAAATACTCTTCTAGCTTCATAACTTGTTCAATATTCACCTGAAGGCGACTTTAGATTTTACCAGTTGTGAGAAAACACGTTAATCATTCAAGATGTTTTGGGTTTATTCACAAACATAAGTTTTTCCGTGAATCCCACGGGTTCTTATGATTATTGTAGCAGAAGCACGGTACCCCATCTATTCCTACAAACTTTAGCTTGAAATTTGTAGTAATTAAAGCCTTGAATCGTATTATTAAAAATCATTTCAACTAATTAAATTTTAGTAAATTTAAACAACTATTATTTATTAAACAACATACTTCTAAATACAATGAAAACTTTGTTTCACCAAGTACCCTTAAAATTAAACTGAAATTTAACTACATGTATAGCATAGAACACGAAACAAACTTGAGTAAAATTCTATGTATGCCAGGAGCCCGTAAAATTTCATGGTAAAGTGTCATGTGCATGACAAGAAGGGACACGTATTTTCCGCCATATTATACGAATATAATAGGCAAAGGCTAGGGCCTAATTCTGGAATAAAAGGTATGGAAGAGTCCCCTTCGTATGCAGAATCGACGGGAAACTGTTTTGGTCCTTTTAAGCCATCGTCCTTTGCATATATTACATTAAATTAAGTCGGTATTTCCTTTTCTTTTTTATGAAAGCTCCACGGGTTCAGGATATTGGCATATATTAAAATGATTTAATGTTGCGTCCTTTGTGTTCTTCTTATATAATTTATCAGTTGACCGAAGTTTAAATAACAATCTTTTATATTCAATTTACGTTTAGGGTCTATTTTAAAATATAACAAATAAAATACAAATACACTGAAAAAGCAAGGATAATTCGGTTGACAAAAAACTGCCGTTCACAAACGAATATATTTTTCTTAAAAACCAACAATTATTTCAACTAGACAATGTTAGCAATAATCAAAGGTGGGTTAGTCATTAACCTGAACTAGCCAAAACTAAAATGTACACTAGCTAAGTCTTTAATGATGACCGGCGCCATATTTTAAACATATTTGCGAACAGGTGATTTAAAAGTTCCTCAATTCGAAAATCATCTCGCGGACCCAGGCAATCGTAGCGTTTATTCCAGGGCCACTTGCATCAAAACTTTAAGCTCTTCGTAGTTAAGAATATCTTAAATCCAAAGTTAACCTTAAAATATTCTGTTTTGCACCAGCTATATTTCAAACAAAGTTAACTAAGCCCGATAACACTGCTTCTTTGCTAGGTATGTTTGGCAATAGATAAACGTAACACCATTATTTCGGATGGAAATAATAGGAGAGTTATAATAATAGTACAGTTAGTTTTCACTGGCTTCGCATAAACTGGACGCACTTGAAATATGTGCAATTCAGGAACTTGGTATTTCCAAAGAATAGTACCATAAAGAAAAGGTAGATATAGCTTTAAAGTAGTTCATCCTACGAGGAAACTATTTATCTTAAATTACTATTATGTTGTTTCTTTTCATTAACAATATTGCAAAATGTATGATAATATACAGGCTGTTTTAGAAGTACGGTACGTTACTTAAGGGAGTGATTCTTTTAGATATTCTAATAGAAAAAGTTTGTATGAACGTGTGTCCTGAGTTGCCTGTTCTTGATATACAGGGTGTTAAAATAAAAAAAAAAGGGTTTTTATAATTTTTTTAAATTTCCTTTTCCCGATTTTATTGACATCTGCCACCATTATTTATAATTATAAGGGGGATAATAAGCCCTACCTAGATTGAACTTATTAAGTCCAGTGGCGTCCCAGGGAGCACCTTAACGAATATTATTGACAAGAAAATTTACGCCACTGACTTTTTCTAATTTTGATATTTTCTGTCGGATTTACCAACCAATAATACAACTTTTTTGTTCTTTCACAAATGAATAATTTTACTAAGGCTGAAATGGCCCAGATTATTTCAATTATGGCCTAGCAAATGGAAATGCTGAAGAACCTCGGCGAATTCATCAGAAACGTTATCCAAACAGAGTACTGCCATGTGCCAAAACATTTAGACAGCTCGATGCAAGATTAAGTGAAACTGGGAGTTTTAAATGTTGTACGGACCTTCCTGGCAGACCTGCAACAGTAACCACGACTGAGTTAGAAGAAGCTATACTTCGAGAGATAGAAGATGATCCTTTAACTAGTGCCAGGAAGGTAGCAGTGCAACTTTAAACAAGTGCATCAACTGTTTTGAGTGTTTTACATCTTAATTTTTTTCAAGAGAAGCCATTATGAATTTTTATAACGAACATTTTTGACGGACGATAATCCTTATAAAACTGGAGAAGGTCGTTTTTAGCAACGATTTTCGGCGAATGTATGGACAAAGATCATTGACGACTATCTTATTGAACCATACTTTTTACCACCTCGATTGAATGGAAACTCCTATATGAAGTTTCTATCTGAAGAACTTGACGTTCTGTTACAAGGCTTACCCCTTCAAATAAGAACTAATATGTGGTTCATGCACGACGGCGTCCCAGTTCATTTTAGCTCAGTTGCTCGTCAATACCACGGCAACACTGTTCCTAATTGCTGGATTGGACGCGCAGGTTTCCAACGTTGGCTAGCTCGCAATAACGAGTTGAATCCTCTAGACTATTATTTATGGGGTCACCTAAAGTCTCTTGTTTACAAGACGTTAGTACTAGATGAAAACCACTTAAGAATTCGAATTAATAAAAGTTGCAATGCGATACGAAATAATGCAGGCACTTTTGAACGAATAAGAGATTCAACGGTAAGACGATTGCAATCGCTCGTTTTATCTGAAGTTGACCACTTCAACATTTTCTTTAATTAGGTAACCGTTTTATTTTGTATCATTATTTGAAAAAAATATTTTATTTTTAATTTAAATGTTTTAATTAACTTTGAAATACATGCAATAATGTGGTTTTTATTTTTTCTCTCGAAAACGAATCAAGATCCGAAAACAATTCAGGAAACAAAAAAGTTGTATTATTAGTTGGTGAATCCGAGAAAATATATCAAAATTAGAGAGAAGTCGGTTGTGTATATTTTAGACTTAGTAAATTTAATCTAGTTACAGCCAAGTATCCTTATCATTATGAATGACTGTATCAAATTTCAATAAAATCGGGAATCATACTATGACATGATATGCCAAACTGATGAATATTAAGATTTAATATTGCTGTTTACAACATTAACAAAGTAAGAGTATAGAGAAAGAAAAATAAAAATGTTAAAAATTGCTGAAATTGGCCACCACCATGCTCCAAGCATGAATTTACACGTCTCTTCATACTTTCAAAAGCGTTGACCAGCATCTTCGGAGAAATGTTTCCACATTCCTGGATAATAATTTCTTGGGACTGTCATAAATTTTCAACTCTCTCTCTCTCTCTGTAGCCTACAACCCAGGGTGGGTCTTCGCTGACTTTACAATTTGCCTCCACTTGCTGCGGTCCATCATAAGTTCTTCTGGTCGCTGGATATTTAGGCTTCGTAAATCCGCCGCAGTATTGTCTTTCCACCGCATCCTTGGTCTTCCCAGCGGCCGCCTTCCTACCGGGGTCTCTTCCCATACCAGCTTGACGACACGTTGGTCTTGTCTTTTAACATGGCCGGCCCATCTCAATCTCTCTGACTTTATTATTTTCACTATATCTGGTTGGTTATATAGTTCTTGTAATTCCCTGTTAGTTCTAATTCTGTATTGCTGTATGGCGTTGTCCTTGGCTGGTCCATATATCCTTCTAAGAATTCTTCGTTCTGCTATTTTCAGTCGGTTCTCATTTTGTTTCGTCATCGTCCATGTTTCACATGCATATGTCATTATAGGTCTTATAACTGCATGGTAAATTGCTATTTTTGTACGGCGGGTTACATTTTTCGATTTCATTATTTTTTGTAGCGCAAAACAGCAGCGATTGGCTCCTTGTATTCTGTTGTTAATCTCTTGTGTTACATTGTTATCAGAGGTGATCGTAGCTCCCAAGTATTTAAACTGATGGACCCTTTCAAAATTATAGTTGTCCATTGTCACGTTCCGTCCTATCCTGTCTCGTCGTTCTGTTCTTGTTGTAGTCATGTATTTTGTTTTATCTTCGTTTATTCGTAGGCCAACTTCTTTTGCAGCATTTTCCAGTTTGATGAACTCCTCCTTGACGTTGATAGTCGTATTTCCCACTATATCTATATCATCAGCGAAAGCCACCGCAATGCGAGGACCCTGGTCTCTAAATAGGAGCGTTTCTATGTTCGCCTTTCGCACGGCGCTCTCCAAAGCGATGTTAAAGAGTAGTGGGGATAACGCATTCCCCTGTTTGAGGCCACTGTTGATTGAGAAAAAGGTTGACAGTCTTCCCTCAAGTCTTACTGCACTTGTAGATCCCTCCACACAGGCTTTTGTGAGCCTAATTAACTTTTTCGGTACGCCCAGTTCTGCCATGGCATTCCACAGTTCCACCCTTATGATGCTATCATAGGCTTGTTTGAAATCTATAAAAAGCTGGTGCAATGTTTTGTTGTATTCCCAACACTTCTCCATTAACTGTCTAATAGTGAATATCTGGTCTACTGTTGATCGATTTTTTCTAAAACCACACTGGTAATCTCCTATTTGATACTCTACACACGCAGTCAATCGTTCTAATAGCATTATAGAGAATACTTTATACCCTGTGTTAATAAGGGATATACCCCTATAGTTTTTACAGCACATTTTATCGCCCTTTTTATGTATGGGTATTATAACGCTTTCTTTCCAGGGGGTTGGTATTTGCTCTTCTTTCCATATTTGGCAGATGAGTTGATAGAAAGCAAGTTCCAAAGTCTCTCCTCCATGTTTTATACACTCTGCCGATATAGTGTCGTTTCCTGGGGCTTTGTTGTTTTTTAGTTTGCGGATAGCTCGTGATACTTCTCCCATTGTAGGTTCTTCCACTAAAGGCTCGGCGGTAAGATATGTATAATCACGCCCGACTTCATCTGTCTGTACATTCAGTAATTCATCAAAGTATCTTCTCCAGGTCTCTATCACTTCAGCTTCACTTGCAATAAGGTTACCTTCGTCATTTTCTATGACAGTTCCAACTCTGGGTCTAAATCCGTTTTTTATATTCTTTACCTCGTGGAAGAAGTGTCTAGTTCTGTTGTTCACTCTATTTGACTCTAGTTCTTCAAGAATATTTTCCTCGTGTGTCCTTTTCTTGGTTTTTATTGTCTTTTTTGCCTTTTTTCTGATCTCTCTGTATTTCTGGATGTTTTGCTCGTTTGGATTTTGTAGCATTCGTTGTCGAACCTGGCTCCTCAACTTCAGGATCCTCTCGCATTCGTCGTCAAACCAGTTCTTCTTTCTAGTATTCTTTGCTGTTCCTATGGTGATCCGGGCACTATGAGTAATTGAATTTTTCATTGTTTCCCACATTTCGTCCGCATTATTTTGATTTGCTACGGATTCCAGTGCATTCTTCAGAGATGTTTGATATTCAGTTGTCTTATTTGTGTCTTTAAACGCCTCGGTGTTCCACCTCGGAGATAGTTCTGGCCTATTGTTCTTTTGCTTAGAAATTCTTTCTCTGAATTTAGCTCTAACCAGAAAGTGGTCACTGTCCGCATCAAGACCCCGCTGACTCCTAACGTCGATAATACTGCTACCACGTCTTGCATTTATCAGCACATGATCAATCTGATTTCTCGTTATTCCGTCATTAGAAACCCATGTCTGTTTATGTATGTTTTTATGATCAAACATCGTTGATTTAATGAGGAGATTATTTGACGTTGCGAAATCCACTAGTCTGAGTCCGTTATCATTGCAGTGTTCATGTAGGCTGTGTCTACCGATGTTGGGTTTAAAAGCTTCTTCTCTTCCTATCTTAGCATTAAAATCTCCCATAAGAATCGTCGCATCCTGTTTAGGCAAAGCCACCAGAAATGTCTCCAACTGGTCATAAAAGGCATCCTTAGTTACATCATCCTTCTCTTCGGTTGGTGCATGGACTGATAGCATCGAAATATTGTGGAGTTTTCCTCTAAGCCTCATGTAACAGATTCGTTCATTTACTGGTTTAAATTCCATGACAGAGTCCAACACGCATTCTCGTACAACAAAGCCTGTTCCAAATTCATGTTGATTGTTGAGGCTACCACTGTAGAATACTACCGATTTGCTGGTTTTTTGGCTTCCGGTACCTGTCCACCTAATTTCCTGAACAGCTGTGATATCCATGCCAAACTTTTCAAGTTGCTCCACTGTCTTTATCGCTGCCGCAGGTCTATACCAGCTTAACACATTCAGGGTTCCAATATTCAAGTCCTGTTTTCTTTGCCGTGGTCGTCGTCGTATATCTGTCCTATTCCGAGGCATCTCGTTAGTTTTCATAACATGGTCGCTTTTTACAAGGTAGGGTTGTTAGCCCTACGCTTAACCCTCCTCCTTTATCCGGGCTTGGGACCGGCAGTGATGACTCAGAGCTACTCAGTTCGCTCGTCATCATCCCAGGCGGAGTTATAATTTTCAACTGGTGTTTTAAAAATATTGGTCTTCAAGAGAGGAAAAACGAAATAATCCACAACCTTCAAACAAAGTGGTCTGGGTGGAAATTCAATGTTCGAAAATTGATCAATCATTTATTTCCAATAAATCTTGGGTAAACCACTGACAGTAATTACTGTGTCTGCCAAAATCTGCAGCTCGTATTTCTTGGAATAACTTCCCACTTTATAAGGAAACAAATTTTTTTGTTAACCTACTTCTTGAAGCAGGCGTTTTACACATTTTTTTGGCGTATTTTGCATTATTTTACGAACGTTTTCAACAAGTTCTTCTGTTCTTACAAATGGTCTTTTAGCTCCTTTTTTATGTTGTATAGAACATGTTTCCCTAAACAGAGCCACAGTGCTTCTCAGGCACTGATGCTGGGGATTTTTTCCCCAGCAGTAAAAGCGACGTTAGGAGACATTTCGCGAAAGTCATCCATGCACAAAGGCTGATTGTATTACCACTAACCATTTACTTTCACTCCATTTCGGAAATATGCTTCGACCATGCATTTCTTGTGCTGCTTCACAAAACCAATATTGAGTGAATTATTCAAGAAATTGGATAAATTAGCGATAAATCAAATTAGTTGTAACGACTGCTAAAAATGACGGAATAACTGATTGATTAATTAATAATGCTGGTATTTACTGACACCGAAGAGGTATTAAGCTCTAATGGTAAGCAGTACGGCCTTAGATGCAGAGCATACTTCGATGATAATAATTTTTGCTCGCATGGTAGAAGGCTGAGGGCAATCCTTTAGTTTTAGTATAGTATATCATGCCCCTTCGGGAGAGTACTTATGATTTTGATAACCGTAATATAATTATTGAATAATTTTTTAGTTAAAACGCTGCTTTTCTTCACATCCTATACATAAACCAACCCTTTATCACCAAAGGCAATCACCTTTATCCCGAGTTGTGCACTAAAATTATTAGTGTCGGGCCCAAGATGTATTTGTTGTCTTTATGTTTGATATCGAGCTTAAGTAGGGAGATTATAGGGGACCGAAGCATACCGTTAGCAACCAGCAAAATATTGATGTTACGGTTTTACACTTAGGCCATCCAATTAAAAGCGGCTGGAGGTGGGTTGAAAGAGGATTAATTTTAAGTAGCATTAAATTTTAGTAAACAACAAAATTTAGGTATTATAAATAATATGTTAGCAGTCAGTCGCTTGATTGAATATAACATATAGAAGAGGCCATTAATTAATTTGTATTTCAATATCAAGGAAATATTTTATGTTAATGAACAAGTCACAATCTATATTGATATGTAAAATTTTAATATGAAATTTTGCGGTCGTAGTTTTTTATCGGCATGATGGTACATAATAGGCTTGTTCCAACGTGACCAAAACCATACTAGGATCGTCCCCGAAGTAACTAGCTACAACTAATTTATCACTAAAACAATTTTTGATTGCCAAGTTTAATTGACAGGATTGGAAATGATCGTTCGTGAACGGTAATAGGTACGGTTTATGGTCTTGTTGGAACAAACCTAATAGAAATCTTTTTGCAGCCAAAAAAAAACATTACTTTTAGTAACTCAGATATTTTAATTTCGTGTTGACAGTTCTGAAAAGTGTCACTTTAAATGTACATTATAGCTATTTATTCAACAAGTGCGAAAAGTATCGAGTGCGGTATAATGAGATTTTCTACGAGTAAAAGAAAAATTGGGATAAGTTGTTTGATTAGTGAACTATAAACTTATACGGGGTGTCCCGGAATCCGTTGACAATCTCTCGAATTCATATACAGGGTGTCCGGTAAGTAGCTCCTAATTTCTGGGACCCTAGTTTGTCATTGAAAAAAAATTCTAAAGTGCCCCTTAACGGAAATACAAAGCCCCAAAGGAGTACCCAGCGATTTACTTTTTTGGTTCTAACTTTTCAGCCGACTCGTATGATTTAATGATATTAGTTATGTTGTTATTCGATTAGTTACTGTGTTTAAATAACTTATGTTAGTAAACTTGAATATTAAATACATCTCGAAAGTCAATGCTTAAAACGTGTTATACAAAAAAATGATCTGTCTCGAAAACGGCCAACTTTATCGAAATAAATGTAGTATAATATCTTCTTTAAAGAGGAATGATCGAGACTTTGAAAAATCAGTTTCAGCTCTATAAAATTATACCTGTAAAAATGTTGGCCCAACGAATGTGGTGGCAAGCTCATTCCTGATTTCCCTGACGATGCAAAACATCTACTTAGTATAGTTTAATGACTCTTTATGGCGTCTATAAAATATTAAAATTTCATTACATTATACAAGTCAAAATCAAAAAAAGTGCCCATATTTCTCTAAGAGACCTGAATATATTATTAAAGCAAAAGAACCAACACAAATTCCCGGTCTCAATAAATTTTATATTTAAAAAAACTAATCGGTAACATGTTTCGGCATTATCAGACCTAAAAAGAAGTCAATTATCACGCATAAAAGTGATCAAGTCTCCTAGTAAACCTACCTGATACACTAAAAAACAAAAACATTTAAAAAATTTTTAAAAAGACTAAAAATGTTAAAATATAAAACAAAAAAATACATAAACGTTACAATTACATCATGACATGACAGTCAGAACTTAAACTAAGAATTGTATATAAACAAAAACGGTATAACAAAAAACTAAAAGTATAAGGTTCGTTAAACAAGTCCAAGGTATATTGAACGGGGGGAAGATGCAATCACCTAGAGAGTAAACTTAGCCCAAAATGTAACAGCCATCAACACAAAGTACGAGCGTACCAAAGTACCGGCATCAAAAACGTCAATGTTGTCAATCGAAAGAATTTGGCGAACCGGGGACAACTTATAGGTTAAATGTTGGTCACTACCAGTCCGTAGTTAGTAATTTAAGTTGTTAAAAATAAAATAAGTCTCGAAATTAAAGACCTCATTAACGCAGGTAAGGATACGGCTCTTTTTAGCTTTCGTTATTTCTAGTTTTTCTAATAGGCCTAGTTTTTTACTCTTGTGACATTTATGCAAAACACTAACATTTTCAGATGGCGAGAACTGGTGTTTTAATTCAAGTAGATGGTTCGCAAAAGCAGACTTAGTGTCGGTTATTTCAGTGTTCAGTGTGTCAGAAAAGGAAGAATTTGAATCGTACTGAATAATGTTATCTGTAAATGTAGGTTTTCTATAGACTTCAAAGTTAATTCTGTTGTTATTTCTTATTAATAGTAAATCTAAAAAAGGTAATTGCCCATTATTATTTTCGATCTCAAGTGTAAATTCTATATTCTGGTCCAGATCGTTAACGAAACTGAGGAAATCTCTTAAATCTGAATCACTGCCATTCCAAACTATACATACGTCATCAACGTATCTTTTATATGCAAGCAGAAACCCAGCGAATCTACTATTTATGATTTTGCTCTCTAATTCGCTCATAAACACCTCGCTCAAAAATGGGGAAAGACAAAAATCTATTGCCAATCCTGACCTTTGCTTAAACATTCTCTGATTAAATTGAAAGAAGTTTTGTTCTAGAACTATAGATAATAACAATGTTAGGTCTGAAATTAATAAGTTAGGGAAACCCTGCTTTCTTAGCAATCTATCAACTAAATTGATGCAATCAGCTGGAGGAATGCTGGGAAATAAATTCTTCACATCAAGTGATATCAATCTCGTGTCTGGTGGAAGTTATATATTTTTTAAGTAATTCGAGAACTCAAGGGAGTTTTTAGTTGAATAAATATTTTCAAAATTTGTGCTCTTTCTGAGAAGATCATTAAGCCAAGAAGAAATTTTGTAGCATGGAGAGTCAACAAAGGATACCACTGGTCTTATGGGCTTATTAGCTTTATGTACTTTGGGTAATCCATATAGTAGAGGGGTTAGTTCAGGTTCGTTTGGTAAAATAAGCACTAGTAGGATCCCTATTGATGGCACAGAAGTCCCCCGAATTCAGAAAATCCATAACCGTACCCTTGTAATCTGTTCTCGTCATAATTACTAATCAAAAGCCCTTATCCGCCTTGGTCAAATTCAAATCGTTTTTCCTTATTTTATCATTCAGCGACTTTAAATGTATTTTATTGTGATGATTGAATTTATTATTAATTATTTTATTGGAATTCAAGAAGCTCTCAAGATATTCTTATTAGCAATATCCGTGTTTTGAATTATATTTTCTGCTTCCACAGCCAACATTTCTTTAACATGAGAATCAGTTTTGTGAGGAAAATTAAACTTAAGGTTTAAAGAAAGGATATTTTCTTCCTGCTTATTAAAGTGGATATTAGTTAGGTTTATGAACCTTTTATGAAATTTAAAATTAGACTGACCTACCTCTAACCTCAATTCAGTATCACTGGAATTGGACAGATTGTTTCTATGTTGAACCTTTAAATTGTAAATTTTATTACTCCATCTACGGAACGTTATCTTTCCAAATAACTCTACCTCATCCCTAAACCTACCATCTAAAATTACAAACTCTATAAAAGATAGATCATGTGTTAAAGTTAAGACCAGATATTTAAGTTTCAAATTAATGGTATTTAGATTTCTAAAATGACATTTAATATCTTCCCTTAACCAAATAGTTTTAGCTGCATCCAAAGATATTAGATGAGCTCATTCTGGACTTACATCTAATGGAAATGAATTTTGGTGTAAGATTGAACAGTAGGCATTGTTGAAGGAACCAAATGTTCAGCAGGAGGTTTTCCCGTGAAATTAGGCTTCTTCTATAAAACTGGACTAAACTCGCTTGACTAGCATTCTCCAAATCAAAAAAAGTGTCCATATTTCTCTAAGAGACCTGAATATAATATTCAAGCAGAAGAACCAGCACAGTCGGTTCAAAAGTTAGAATCAAAAGAGTAAATCGCTTGGTACCCTTTTGAGGCGCTGTACCTCCGTTAAGGGGCCTTTTAGGAATTTTTTTCTATTACAAATTAGGGTTATATTGACCTCTTTTGCATGCTCCGGAGAAATTAGGAGGCACTTACCGCACATCCTGTATAGATAACAGGAAAGTATCATTGTAAGCTCATGTTTTTCACACGAACCATGTAGTAAAATGTTGCAATAAATAAATACTTTTTAATGATTCTTTTCGATGGAAGAATTGAATTCTTAAGCGATTTATTAATGCTATTGTTTAAAAACGGGTATATTTCTCGGAAACGCTTCATTTTATGTAAATCCGTAAAGAGTACATTTTCATGTAGAATTATTTAAATTATCAAAAAGTAATATCAAAAGCCCGATAGCGTGACACTTAAAATATTTATGGTCAGGCTTATCTGTATCTCGCCCCAACAATGAACTACTGCTTTTGTTACTTGGCTGCCCGATGAACTTTTACTTAGTTTACATCACACCAAAATATTGTTAAGCTACACAGGGTGGTTCAAAATTTATAAATATAAAAATGGTTTTCAGGTCCGGCCTATAGGGGCAGATATCTCCTCGTGGGGGCCTCGTAAAGAAATAAATTGTATTAACTTACGGTGGTATTCTCATGTGATCCATATGAACCCGAGTGATTGCCCACGAATCTCGGGACACCTTAAATTGCGTCAATGTTGAAAACTCTTTAAGCAATCATGAGGGACAATTGATGGATTGAAAAGTCGACATTTTAAGAAACTATCGAAATTTAATATGGGTTAGTAATAAAAAGGGTTCACTTATAAATATGTTTACTGTATAAAATTTTAACCCTCTAAGACCTCGTCTTTAGATGCCACAACACACGTACTTAAATAATAATATACTAAATCTAAAAACCAAAAAGTTAGATTGTTTGCACGGACGATCGCTAAGTTACTGTATAAATTATACAACAAACATCATGGTGTTGCCTGGAGTGCCACCCACTCGCCCACTTATTATGAAATATAATTAAAATACCTTTTTATAATAAAATTATGAACCGTCTCCTGCTTTTATCTCTGTAAGAGTTAACGATGGCTCTGTGTGACTAGTTTTACTATTCTTTTGACAGTCGCCTGTGTGTGGCATGGGAACCGTGCTAAATCAATCTTAAGTACCGTTCTTATCAGTTTCCTTAATTCTAAATTTGCAATTGTTGCGTCTTATATAGTTTAATATGCAAAGAATTAGATTTTCCATATAAGCAAAAAATTAATTTATTTTAATCACTGGATCTATTTTCTTTAAAATTCTTTTGAGCAGGCATCTTGATTGTTAAATTATTTTCAATAAATTCTTTAGATCATTTAAGATAATCGCCTTAATTATTATGCCAAGCGAAGTAGGTAGGCGCATATCATTTTTTTAAATAATAATATAATAATAGTAAATAATTTTTTTAATTTTACGAAGGCGAAGGTAGCAAAGATGATTTTTTAAAGACACTTCTAAACGAAGTAATCTGTAAGCCACCTAGAATAAGCCAGTGGTTCTGAATATCTATGAGATAAAGCAGCTGTAATATTTCGAGAACAAGTTGACAAACAAATCTTATATAAATAGTATTGATCACAGCCCAAAACGTCGTGATTAACATCAGGTAATTCGACTTCAATAGTTCTTACAACCTAATTTTTTTTTCTATTTGACCACCAAACCCTCTAGGACCTTATGAAGTAAATATCTTAAGGGTTACTCGTTAGCATAGAGCATATAGACAAACCATTGCAAAAGTCTTCATTGTGATCTTTCTAGTTGAGCAATTACTACGTTCTTATATTTATTATTCTTATATTTTCCACTGAACCCTCGCACCCTATGGTAACTAAAGTAGAGGTGTCAATTTTTTTTTTAAACATACATTATTGTATATCCTTTGCAAATTCCGGGACTGGAATAAAATTACCTAAATGTTCAGATCCTTAGTAATTCCCTACTGCGATACGTTTTTCTAAGACTATGCAATTTTGTATCGACGTAAATACCTTGCGCTTGCACGTAACTTTGTTCAGATTTAAATATTTTTTTTTATATTGTCAAACTATTCTTTTTCTTACTTTTGTGATTTTCTTTGATCTATTACTTTGGGTTTGTCTTCTTAATTCCTAAATAAATGCATTAGCAGTCACACCAAAACTTGCTATGTTGTTGCCATTGATTTTTAGTTATTGGATATGTATGTCAGTGACTTTTTCAAAAAATACACTCTATTTTACTTACCCTAATTTATTTTTTTGGGTAAAAGAACAGAAAAATTGTATAGTTCTTAAATTTCGAATTATTGTATTATACCAGCTGGAGATAGGTTTCAAGAAATTCGATATTTTGCGAAATACAGGTACTTTCTAATAAACAGACAACTTTTGGAAACAAGCCTGAAGTAAATTCAAAAGTTGATTTTTTAGATCCACCCTAGCTGCATGTTTATAGAAAATAGGTAATTGCTGTGAGCAGACTGATACATTTGGGCACGTGTCAGGTACAATGATATTTCTTCCAGCGCCAGCGTGTGAAAAATTGTAGTTTAGGTACCCTACGTGATGATCGTTGATTTATTGTTTTCCGCATCAGTGTTAAAAATACTTGCAGCACACTTATGAGTGCGTTAAGTAGTTACTTTCCGCATACTCGTTGATAAAACTATAATTAACTTATTCAACAAATGAATCCCAAGGAAAATATTGATGAATAAAAGCAGATGTGTTTCTTTGTCCGTTATATTTATAGAATCATTTTAACTAATGAATTAAGCAAATTAATTTTATTTGTGGTAAGAAGTACTAACTGAATAAAATATTTTTTTGCTTTCACAACTTTGCGTTTTATGATACATAATTATTACTTTTGTAATATGTCCACAATATAAGAGACTACGATCAACCGTGGTTTGAAAGACATGAAGAGCGTTTTTTTCTTTCACTAGTATTTAACAAAGAACAGGAGTTACATCTGTTTCAATATCAAAAATCTTAAGATCGATTTCCAAATTATTTCACCTTTGTATAATATTTTATACATGAATACATAAATTATTATATTTGTAAATAGGGGTCCACAATATAAGCGAATACGATCAACACCGGTTTGCGTTTGCAAGACGTAAGGAGCCTATTTTCTTTTACTAGTATTTAACAAAGAACAGGAGTTACAGGAAACATTAAAAATTCGTTTTAATATCAAAATAAGAAATGTTAAAATTTTAAATTATTTTACCTTCGTAACTAACTGTTGGGCCTATTAACTTAAATATCGCAACCATGTTTAAAACGAGGAACTATTTATTTTTGGAAATTTAGAAATACACATACTTCATAACGCCCCGCCGCAATTAAACGGGTAATTCAAAACGTAAGCACGCTTTCTTATTTTAAGTTATTGAATACTGTATTGACCGACTTTATTGGCCTAGTTTGAAAAAAGGTAAAGAAATAGGTAAATTAGCATAAAATGGATTTCCGAGGCATGTAAATGTAAATCAGCGGCAGAAATATTTTGAAAAAATGATTGATCGTCTGTTTTTCCGAAAATTTTACTTATACCTATATAGAAACTGTTCTAGATATCCTTTAACAAGTGTAACACCTTTAAGATACTCACATGATAGCTTAGAAATCTCTAGCTTGTCTAGCTTTGGGTACTTCGAAATTATTTAAAGAGCAAAAACATTCCTTTATGTCATAATTTCAGGCATGAGATACCAAATTGAAAAATATTTGCCCTCTCAAAATATTTATATAAGAACTTTATTAGCTAAACCACTGTTTGTATAAAGAAAATTTAGTCGGGGTGGCTAACGTTTGTAAAGACCGTCGACAATCACAGAACTCAAAATTTCAAAATAAGGTTCATCGCTTTCCATCAATCAATGAAGCTGACAATTTTAGGTAACGAATTAACAAAAAAATGCCCAATTTCTACATAAACACCAAAACTTGTTTCCCATGAAGTTACCTACAAAATAAATAATTTACTGTTAACCAATCTAGTTTGAAATTTGAATGGTGTGACTAAAACTTGATAAACTTAGATTAGTATTGAATCCAAGCTTAGTTAAACGGATTTATTGAACCAGCTTGGAGCAACAGGCTATAAAGTGGGCCTTTTAAACCTGAAAGCAAGAATTGCCTTTGTCACATACTATGCGCTATTTTCATACTATTAACAAATAAAACTAAGTTTTCTTCAGAACTGCCAAACAATTTTTGTGTTTTTACCCAAAATTTCGAAACTCTGAGCAAGTTTTTTATTAATGAAATTAAGAGATATGCTGCAAAGGCTACGTCTCAAAGACAACATGAATATTTTGCAACGTGGTGACATTTTAAGAAAGTAACTGAATATTATACCTACAGAAAACATCTTCCCAACATATTTTCTTAAAAATGGATGATACTCCGGAGTTTGACCTTATGATCCCAGTGTTCAATGGGTAAAAGCGGTGCTCGAGATTAAAAACAATATAAGATAGTTCAGGTTAGTTTTAATTTGCAATAATTTCCAAACTAATATAATTTTTATAAAGAAAAGGTGATGGGTATAAACAAAAAATAGGTAGGTATATAATAGGGTAGTTAACTGTATTTACAAAAAAATGAATATCTTTGTGAAAAGGCAGATAAGATGAAAATACAAATTAAGCACGATTATTTAAAATAGCCGCTGAAATATCTATTATTATATTATTAAATTGAAATTGTACTTACTTGTTAAACTGTATGTTGCGTAACCGCGACGTCTGACTTCAGTTTATGCAGCAATAATCTAGCAACTTGTCATAAAAACTAACCTTAATTTTTTTGTATTGTCATTGCTTCTCCGTGAAAATATTTTCTTTTGTTGAGTTGTAAGTTGTTACGTTTTCCCTAAAATATTCTTGGGTGCCAGTATTCACCTTAGGATAACCTAAAATAAACTGCGACAAGGCAACCTATCCACCCTTACTCTGACAACCCTACGCCCTGGAGGATGTACTTCAGACAACTGTCCCTAAAAATGACCTATGTTGTGTTACCTGAAAACTCACCCCTTAGCTAGCTCAACTCAGGGTAGGTTCGCTATTTTGCTTCTAGATTGAGAGGTTTAGCACTCTTATATAAGTAAGTTAAAGTCAAATCCTGAAGGCGTCACCTTAGTTTTATTTTACTTAAAATTCTATAAATTATCTAGTGTTTAGCCTCAAAGAAAAACAAACTAGGAAAGGAAAACGATTATGTCACAATCGGTTTATAATAGCTTCTTATAAGCTCTCATTCACTCAAGTCCTTAAAAGTCACTCTATTTAAAATAAAAGCCAAATTTTAGCAGAGGCCAATACAAATATTTATTCTTAAAGTCGTGTTAATCCCTTGGCAACTTGGATTTATAAAATATACTAGCCACTCGGGCGCAGATAAGCTAAAATGTTAAATATGTTATGAAATAAAAAGCTCTTAGTCTTCCTCCACAAATATTGTATTAAATTAAATTATCAGGTGTTAATCCCTACATGTTTCGAATGTTTAAACATCCATCATCAGGGGAAACAAGAAGAAATAGTATATGTGTTAATAAAAGGTCATGTTCAGTTTATAAGAAGACTTACCAAAATCGAGTAAAAATATTGAAACTAGTTACCCCAAATTAATGGGCATAACTGTATTGTTTAATGAAATATAGAAGAGTTCTGATATATTAGGTGGAGTTAGGAGATAGTTACATGTTTTAGGAGGAGAACTGTAAAAAAAAAGGTTAATAGAGTACAACATTCTTCGAGAATCCCAACTGTAAGTTATTATTAATTATAAAGAGTAGAGAAAAGTGCTCATGGCATTAAAAAAAATTAGTATTATATTAGTTAAGTAGTAAACTAAAGAATGTAAAGCAATATACTTACAAAATTAGTTTTTTAATCAGTGGCAGATCATTAAATTAAATCAAATTATTATTTTTATTGGATGAGGATGAATCCATCCTTTACATTCTTTAGTACTTTAGTTTTCTACTTAACTAATATAATACTAATTTTTTTAATGCTATGAGCACTTTACTCTACTTTTTATAATTAATAATAACTTACAGTTGGGATTCTCGAAGAATGTTGTACTCTATTAACCTTTTTTTTTTACAGTTCTCCTCCTAAAACATGTAACTATCTTCTAACTCCACCTAATATATCAGAACTCTTCTACTCTACATTTCATTAAACAATACAGTTATGCCCATTAATTTGGGGTAACTAGTTTCAATATTTTTACTTGATTTTGATAAGTCTTCTTATAAACTGAACATGACCTTTTATTTACACATATACTATTTCTTCTAGTTTCCCCTGATGATGGATGTTTAAACATCCGAAATATGTAGGGATTAACACCAGATAATTTAATTTAATACAAAATTTGTGGAGGAAGACTAAGAGCTTTTATTTCATATCATTTCAACTCCACTACAAGAATGGACTACTTCTTCAATTTTAAAATGTTAAAGTAATATAATATATATATAAATATTTCCTGTATAATAATAAATTGTAACTATATTTACAACGAAATTAGCTGTAACAGACTACCTTACTATGTTTTAAACTACTAGAGACTTCTGCGACGTCTTAAGGCTGTCGACATACGCTACACGTTTACAATGCATACGCTCTGTACATAACATGGGTGCAAACTTTACCAAAACACTGTATATCGAACAATACGAAAATGCAAAATATTAAGATTTTAGGTTGACTACTTTTTAAAGAGAAATCATCACAGGGTAACGATACTTGGCTGAAACTTTATATGCTACCGATAGTTCATGAAGTCTCGATCTTCAGTGAAACACACATGGTCTCTCAAACAGCTAACGTGGATACTGTTACATTGCTACTCCCCAAGAATTCGATTAGTACACGGCAACTGGCACGTCCCACGTCCAGGCAGTTATAACAAAAGGAAACTAGTACTCTAGTTTGAACTCGGACTTTTAGCCCCTACCAAAAAAAAACCCTAAAATCGAATTTTAGATGTACAACATGAAAGAGAAAACTTTCATAAAACCTATCGAGGGTAATTCAGATACTTAAGTTTAAACCTACCTCAAATAACTAGCGAGGGTTCCAATCTACAGAATGGCGTCTAGGACCGCTTGTTGAAGTTGATGGCAAAGCATTTTAAATCGGCATTCTGCCCAAAGAATTGACAAACTGCAAAGCCATATTCTTTTAAAGACATTTGTGGATGTTATATCGGCACTACATAGCCTTCCCTGCCCAACAAACTAAACTATGTCCACAAACGTGCTTTAACTTCCAGTGTCCATTGTCGAAAGGGCTGATAACATTCCATCTTCAACGTACATAGATACCCAAACAAAACAAAAACAAAACAAAACGTCGACAAAAATTAGTCAACCCTATCTATAAAAACTAACCTTTTTTAATAACAAAACCTTGACTACCCGCGTCAACCAATCACGACCGCAAAAATTATACTCAATTAACTGGACGTGGTCGTGAAAATCCACAAAACTGTCAGTCTCTTCTTTTAATGGCACTGACCTGCGTAACAAATTATCGTTTTTTCTTGAAACAGCTGATTTACAACAGCCGAGACATTTAACCTACATCTTAAACACAACGTTAAGATTAAAAAGTTCACGAATTACTAATTAACTGAAACAAAGATTTGACATAAGGCCTGTCCACCAACAAGTAGCATGAAACAAAAAACAGAAGAAATCAATCCGCTTGGCTATGTCTTGCAAGGTACAAAACATTCCTGGAATATAAACATAATCAACAAAGATTTCAAACTGAACATAGTAAAAATTTTGGCTATTACAGGTAACTTAATAAGTAATTAATGTTTAAGGTGAGGGTCTGCCTAGGTACTTTAAAAAATTAAAACAGAAACTTAACATAGATAACCAAACTATGAAAATGCAATTTTCGAACCGTAACAAAGTTAAATTTAGTAATTATTCGAAAAAAAGCGTATAAGGCAAAAAGATTTACATAACTTTTATAAGTCGTTTTGTTTTACTAAAACAACGTCACGTTTTTCACTTGAAAATCAAGAGGGATTCAACATTACATTCTTAAAGGTTTTAAGGCATTTTTTAATCCCGCTTAGAGATTAGAGGTGACACTTAAAAAAATAATTATTTCGCAGTAAAGTTGCAAATATAATATACAGAGCGTCAGAAAAATATATATAAAACGATTGATGATGGAGTCCTGACGCCAAGTTAGATTTATTTAAGCCAACTTAAGTATATCCGCAATTGCCTTGTTTAGCCGGTAAAGGGCGTCGAAGATTACATTTATTTGTGGGTTTTCCTACATTTTTTGAAAAGTGCTAATAGTGGTATAGGGGCCGCCTATAAAAAGAGCGGAGGTATCATATAAGTTTCTTCTTCCTTCTGATTTTTAATGTCATCGACGTTGTGATAACCCGTTTTTTTTTTTGGGTAAGTGGGCGTATTTAAAAGCATTTTGTTTGAGTTATCTGCAATAATTACCTGTAATAATAAGAATTTCTCGACTCTTCTTGTTTCAGTAACAATTAATAATAATTAAGCATCAAATGCCATAGAAATAAAGTTATTCAAGAAATCTGATTATTCCAGGTATTTTTGTTTGTTACAGTGAATTACAGTTTTCCAGTCTAAGAAGTTGACTTAAGGAGGATCAACATTCTTAATTTTCGTTTTGACATTAAAAAGTATACGAACCCCACTAAATATATTATTATACCCTAATTGTCACAAATTCCTTCTTGTAAACACATTTTTTGAATAAAAATGAGGATATACTGAAATATTTCGAGTGTTACATTATATCACACGAAATTCTCCAAATATTCACATATTATAAAGATTAAATTAATAATGCTTAAGAATCAGAAGCGATAATCTAAAAGCAAGAGCTCACTCCATGAAATACATACATCTTGATTACCCTATGATGTTGCTATTTTTCCAATTTACAAATACATCCTCATCTGGTTTCATTTTAATTATGAGCGTGCCAGTAGTTTACAAAAACATAGAGTAAAATTGTCAAAGCGCATAAACATTGATTAATTGCTTAATACTATGTAGTTGATGTATGTTTTCGTAATTAATTAGCTGTGATAATTTAAAGTCATAACAAAATTAGAAGCTTTGAGGCCCACAGATGTGTAAATTTATTATTCAGTTTTTAGCTGCAAATCTAAATTAATAAATAAACTCGGTATTTATGAACAATATGAACGTATCGGATGAGAGATGATATTTTATTTAAATTCCTTATTGAAACATTCAATAATGGTTTTAGACTTGTAAGCTAGTTATAAAAATAATACTACTATCTGGTATTTTGTAGTGACGGTTGATCAATAAATAGCGAAACGACAGCATGTCCAGAAACCCTTCGTAAGAAATTAATACAAAACCTTCTAATTTTTAACTTGTCGAACAAAAGTCACACATCATGAAAATTTGAACAAATTTTGCCCCGCCTATTATATAAGGTCTCAAAAAGTGGTAAATTTTCCAGCAAAACATCCTAAGAAAATGTTCAAAAGTGCAATATCCAACAAGATATTTAATAAGTAATCATTTTTTAGTAATTGTCTAATAAAACTAAACAAAAAACAAAAAGAAATAATACAAAATGTTTATGAAAGATTACAATAAGTTTTAATATTGCCAACATTCCTTTTCATACAAACTATTTTACATCGGCGTGATTAAAATTCTGCCACTGCACACTCAGTGGGGAAATTTCTTATTAATGGCCTCTCAAATGGTCTATGTTACCACCTATGGTCATGCCGACCTTCGAAGAATCAACCATTTCTATGAATCCTGTCATTCAGGAATAATTCCGTCTTCAAACGGTTTAAGCAAATTTCACCGTTAATATTTCGTCAAAAAAAGTAGTGAGTTTGACATCACACCAAACGTTAGTTTTAAAAGAATACTGGTGGGAACAGACTACTTTATTTGAGATGAATATCGCCTCATCTGAAAGTAATGGTGTGTCCAAAAAGGGGTAATAAAATTTCTTGAAACTTTGGCCGTTAGTAAGAACTTTATCAAGTCAACTAATCTAGATCAAAAGGAGACTTTCTTGCTTATGTCACCCATCTTTGAAACAATCAAATCGAACATCATTGCGAGTCCTGGCGGTAGCATAGGACATTTCCAAAGCCTATGATCGAGTCTGGCATGAGCGGCTCCTAACTAAAGTGATGGCATAATATGGTATGCCGGTTGAATAAATGGGCCATTATCTGGTAACTTTAACTTTTAATTCCCCAGCACATAATTTACATACTTTTTCATCTAATATGAACCGTTTGCTTCTATTTTGAAATATATAAGAAAATTCTTTATTCTCAAACCCGGTTTAACCTTAAAACTCGGCTAGTTTTGTCAAGGCAATAATTCGAAATAGCAAAATATCAACTCTGTCCCCCTTCCCCATTTATATTTCGTAGGATTTCTGCTTGGCAAAATCATTATTGCTCCTCGTTTAACAGATATATATTTGCAGATCTGGTTACCTCATAGATACGGCTAAGTGCCAGAGGAAGTTTTGCTGCGACAAAGTAAATAACAAAACAAAAAAAAATTATCAAACCTTTTTCCCATATATTTAAGTCAACCCGGTCCCTCTGCCCATAAGCGCTCACAGGTGGCTTTTGTGGTCAATACTGTTCTTTATAATTAAAAATAAAATACGTGTGACCGCAGTGCACCACCAGACACAGACGTGTGATGTGCGTAGTAAGAATCATTTGAGTGTAAACAGCCCAAAAATTACTGCTGTATCGTTAAACTGTAAACCTTGTCCCTGGGATAGTTTGCATACAGGCTGGTAAGTGCAAAAAATTTACTATCAGTTTAAATTAACATATCCTACTGATTAAAATGCGTTTTAAAAAATAAACTACCATAACCTGAATTTCTTGTTAATGTTATAAAATAGCCAAAAAGTCAACACAGTCACCTATCAACACTATCCCTTTCCAGTTAACTCTTAAAAGGGACAGGGTTGACATACAAAATAAAATTTACAAAAATCGATGCAATTTTGTGATATATCAACAATATAATATTATGTATGTATGTATATATTATATTTTAGATTATGGAGGACCGAAATAAACCAAAATTGAAGTTGCGGGACTAGTAGGCAAATTTAAAACGTTTACAGAGAATGCACCTATCACACGACGGGCTAAATAAAAACAAAAAATACGAAGAATAGAAAAGAAAAGAGCGTGAACGGTATCATATTAAAAAACAAATTAAGCAAACTATACAGTTTATGTCATGTAACACCGAAATTGAAATTCAAGAAATCAGCACCAAAGATACTGCAAGTACCTCAAACCTTACTAAAACTAGTGGCAAAGAAAAAGAAACAATTGATGAGAGTAAAAAGAATATATTAGCAATAAAAGTCAAGGAAAGCAGCATCTGTAGAGGAAAAACAAAGAAAAGAAAGAGAGAAAAAAAGAAGGCAAAGAGATAAATTAAAAAAATGAACCGGAAAAACATTTAAAAGTTTTGGAAAATAAAAGAGAAAATTACAAAAAACGGAAGTACTTGGGAAAAATTAAGACGATATATGTTATGTCTGAGAAAGAAAAAAGACGAAGACGAAAAACATGGGAAAAAAGTCAACAAAAGCATAGGGAATATCAGAAGTTACATCGCCTAGATACAGTATTTTGTTTACATTTATTAAACTGCTACCGGAGAATGAATCAAACACATATTCCTATGAAATCACCACCAAAGAAATATAAGATTAAATAAGTTGGCTACAAGACTGTCCAAAAATTTAAATCCTTTGAAAAATACCTTACAGATTCGGCAATTAGTTTGGCATACTAATGAAAAAAGTATACTTCACTCAAAATACTTAAGCTGTTTTAACTGCCAGGAATATGATCATTTTAAACTTTATTCAAGCAAACACAAGTTTGATAATCGCAAAGAATTAGAACCCGAAATATTAGAACACAAAGAATCAGAAATCGAGTTGCCCTGCTAAGATTTAACTAAAAAAAAGTAGTGTCGAAAACACCAAGAATACCAATCAAATGATTTCACCAGTAAATTTGTCAACATCAGCAATTCCAGATCAAAAAAAAGAATCAGAAATGGCATGTGGAGATTTTGTGCTAGTTAAGTTCCGAAAAAAAAAATTGCTTTAGAATTTTTATTGCCAAATTATCGATGTTGACAGCGACGACCAACTGCTTGTCAAGTTTTTTAAATACAATTTAGGGAAATGTGCGTGGCCAAATGTTAAAGATGTTTGTGTTGTGCAGCTAAAAGACATAGTACGTAAACTGAGAGAACCCAAATTAGGCCGCACGCTCGAATTAGTTTTTGGCTTTTCTTTTGATATCATGGGGTATTAGGTTTTATGTATGTTCGGAGTTTTAACAATTTAAGTTAATATTTTTAATAAGGAGGTAAACAATTTTGTGTACTATTTATCATGATAATTTGAATATTCATGTCTTGGTATAGACACGTTGTGGTCATCGGTAAAGCAGCCTCGCAGAAGCTTGGGTACTCTTCCGAACAAAGAATTTACACCCTCAACAGCTCTTGACGCTGTAAAAGCCCATATTCGATCAATCAATGCTGATCACAGATTTGGGGCTCCGCTCCTAAACACATTCTAATAATGCTGGGATTTATTTAAAGAACAGCCTTTTGCTTGATCTGCGGCCATGATCTAACAAACAACTTTGAAGGTTTAGAATATCGAAGACAAATTGGTGACTTGAGCCTCTTTTAAAGATATTTTCATGTCAAATGTACTGTAACTGATATGACCCGCTTGAAACCACCTAGAGTCGTGCATGGTGGAAGCGACGACAAGGCACTGCCGCCCAACGGTACGTGGTTTAGCATATTATGTACATTGTAAAATATATATGTTAGTTTGCACGTCCAGTACATACATATTGGTAAATTGGCTTCATCTCATTTAATTTTAGTTGTGATAAATTTAAACAAAAATATTTAAGATTATTTACATATATGTAAATATTTATAAGTAAACAATCAGTGTAAAATGCAGACCAGTTGTTTTAATTTTTCTCTATTAACCCACCAACACTTGACTCCCCGAGGGTGGTCGCAATTGAGAGATTTAATAGGTATTAATAGAAATTTGCTTTATTTTAAATGGAACTTATTTTTAGAATCTTTATTAGTCTCTTAAGAACTTTTCTTATTATTTTTATATTTGCTATCGTTCTCAAGATACTAATTACCCTTTTTTTTAAATTTTTTTTTCTCGAAAACGACCTGCAGTAAATGCTGATATTTTTGAACTCTGAGATACTACGGCACTGAAATCTGGTTGAAAGCTATACAATACTTATCGGCTTTTTAGGCTATAGCCAAATCTTAGTTGCAGTATACAGAGTGGTGTAAAAATAGAGGTATTTTGGTTCCTTCAAAAACTGTCTAAAATCAGAACTATTTCAAATAAAACACCCTGTTTATTATTATTAACTTAAAAAGCGTCGGAAATGTTGTTTTTCATTTATGTATACCATAGTTACACCTAACAAGGCAAGTTTCTGACTGGTTACATAAGGAATGATACAAATTGAATACAACAAAACACAACGGGGTAACGTACAATTAAACTGACGAAATTCGTTTAAAATTTAAAACTGGTTAAACTCGACCATTAATTATGCTTAAATAACAAACAAGGGCTAGAAGCAACTAAATAATTGAATTTTAAATAAAGGCTTCTTCACAAATTCATTTAAGTGTGTGCTGATCTTATGGATATATTCAAGTTAAGTATCCCAACAACATCCCAGTATCAAAAGTCAATTACGAAAAACAGAAATAACATAAAAACTAAAATAGTTTATACATTTTCAATTTGGCAAACCTAAAGCTATCACATTTAAAGCACAACTGGTGGAAAGAAACGTCAACTACAATATTGATAAAATTAGAGTCTCTAGTGCAGTAGCGGCGCGTCGGATGAGGCAACTGAGGCAGCGCCTAACTGTCTCAGCACACGGAAAGACAGAAAGTAAATTATTGTGTCTTATTTTTCTTTTTATGTAGTTTTTGCAGTTATAATTTTTCAAATTTATTTTGTCTTCACAAGTTGACGAGGGAGTGCAAGCCGAGCACGGCTCCCTTCCGTTTGTCTCTAATTTATCGGCTATGTCGCATACAGAGCGTTGAGTCAACGGTGTTTATTAGTTTTGAGTTGAGATCGTTTAAGTTTAGACAAGCAGAACAGAGATTTGAGTTCCCAATATATCTCTCATTGTTCGGAGGTGCCAGGGTCATAGTTTCTTGGATTTTCATGGCGTTGCCAGATTGAACATTTTTTCAGAAAAATCTACCGATATCAAATAAAATATATAAAAGTTGACATAACAGAACTGTTGTGGCAACACTGATATTGATTAAACACACGATAACGTTGACCCATAATTCCCGTGAATCGAGCGAAAATTGTTTGTTTACGTGATTTAACGAAGTTCGCGTTTTCAACCCCATTTCCTGGTTTGTATCTTACGACTTTTGGTATTTTAGTACTTTTTGTGTGCGAGAGAGGATCCTCTTCAGGACATTGCCATGTGGTCGATGGAAAGGCCTTTTGCAAGGCGTTACGAAGCGGAGAAAAGGGAAATTCTACATGGCGAAAGACCTACTCTTCCGATAAGTACCCTAGTCAAGGACAGAAAAAGGATGGCCGGTAATATACACGAACCGTTCAAAGGTCTTGGTATAAACAGGCATAAGTGGATTTATGGAAGCTATTTTAAATAACGTTTATATTGTTAGCCGAGCTTGCTTTTAGGTATAGTTAAGAACGTTTGGATTTCGAATGGATATGGTGACGTAAAATTATGTATGTATTGTAATATTTTCTATCATTTTAATAACTTGTTTTTTTTTTATTTCGGGAAATCTGGGCGTGACTTAAAAAAAATATTCGCCCTTCGGCGGGCCTACCAGCATGCAGCCTTTTTTTCTCCATTTATAAAAGACCTGACGAACATCGGCTCGCCACTTTTCTACCCAGCGAGCCGAGCCGCCTTTGCTTTAGTGGATTAAAGCTTTATTTTTATAGTAGATAACTAACAACAGTCTGAACTTTACACCTATTAAATTATTATTGCGTTAGCTCAGGTTAAACCTTTTCAAATACAATTTTAGTCGATTTTGGCTTACGCAGAAATTAATACTTAATGACGAACCCCTTTAATCATGTTTCTTCCTAAGGGCAAGGAATAATTCTCGATTGGATCAATACATAATCGCCTATTCAGCCATAATGCTCCTTTAAGTTCTAATTATTATGGTCATTGCACTTGGTTTTGATTCACTGATTACCGATTACTGCAGGTTGGCTAATACACTTTCTATACTATATTCAAATCCAAGATACATAGCGTCAAAACAATGGTCAGCGGGTGAAGACAACCGTAACTGAATTCCAATTGATCAATCCAGACAAGCCGCCTTAGTAACAGGGTTGTGTTCAGTTTGCCGTTATGTTTCGTTTGGTGTTATTGTTTTTTTCGGTGTTTTCATATAAATAATTGTGTTTTTGACTATGGTACTTTTCAATTAGTTTTACTTATTATATTATAACAATATTGTCGAGAATCAAATAACGTTGGGTTTTGTACAATGTTGTGATGCTCTCCAGGTGCATTTGTTTACTTCTGATGCAGCTTGGATTTAAATAGGCTAGTGGTATAATTTAACTAGGTAATATTGTAGCAATTGCTTCTAATGATTTTGGGTAGATATTAAACATACCTTTTTTTTTTGTCATTTCTCAACAAAATTCATTTTGTATTTTTATTTCGTTCCATTCCAGTCTATTTACTTAAATATCGTGCATCCCTCTAAGTTCCTTTGTTTGCAGAAAATCTGTCGAAATATGTTAGGTTAGTGGTAATGTTTCGTTACCGAATTCTAGTTTTCTGTTGGCTATTTGCTTGCTTTAAGCCGCAGCATATGCGGTTGACTATGTTATTTCCGTCCGCATGTTCGTTAAGTCGCAGAACGCTTACTTATCACTTTTCTCAGTTCCATTCCTTTATTTATTTCTTTGAGTACGTTCTGGTTAAACTCAGACTCTGTTATTATTCTGATCCGTATTGGAGTGTTTCATTTCTCTTCTTTTTTTTTTAGTTATTTGATTACGTGGGCAACAACTTTTAAATTGACAAGTCAGCTTTCGCTTCCGTTTGGGAGATAAGATTAAGTTTTCTCGTGACTTTTTCTCTCCGAACCTCGTCCTACGGTCTTTTCACTCCCGTTTTAAAAGTTCTTTTATTTTTTTGTCAGTTCATTGAATTTCTGTTCATTAGGGATTCAGTGAATAATTTTCTTTTTCTGTTATATTTAGAGGCTCTTGCTTCCATTGCAAAGGTTTTTGTATATTTTTGCAGTTTCGCCAGCTGTTTTCGCGGCTTTCACCGTTTTAAGGTTACGCAACTAGCTACACATGGTCTTTTAGTACCCACGTTTCGAAGGTGAGCTAGAAGGCTACCTTTAGTTTTAAGTGGGCATCGACAAACTACAAAATGACCATATGCATTGCAAGCACATGGTGAAGCAAGTATCCCTGGCCTTTCTGGAGTAGCCCTGAACTACTTCCAAGAACTCGAATAAGGCCCTGTTGGTAACAAATTTAGTCAGTCAACAGCAGACTTGTATAAGTTTTAAATATTGCTCCTCATCTACTCATCATTTTTTTCTTTTATCTGCTGACCTCTTTTTACCGTTACTCGTATAATGAAATTTAAATTAGCTAACCCTTTTCATTAACAGTTAGTATGAAGCTATCTTGACATGAGGTTATTTTATTTATAACTATACATCACATATTGAGGATATAAAGGTTGTAGAGTCTTTCCCTAGGTTATACACGTACTTTTATAAATCCTTGCGCCTGGAAAAGCTATTTGATAATTTAACTTATAATTTTAATTTTGATATTTAATAACTTTATATTTTTCAAATTTCATTACAAATTTGCATAACCCATTATCATGAATTCTGCGATAACTAATAAACTATGTGGCGTCCAAAGGTAGGCAAATGACAAAGGGAAGGTGTAAGGATTTGTCTTGGGACAAACGATCTTTGTATTGAAGGTCTTAAGGGTTCTTAGGATCTCTTTGTACATTTTTTTAAAATAACGTTAGAGGTAGAAGTCATAAAAATATTGTTAAAATTTTTACACAATAAAAAAAAATGATTAAAATTAACAAATGCAATACCACGAGATGTTTTGGGATAACCAAATAATACTTAAATTCGATAACAACACAAATAAAAGTGATCGCTATAATGTCATTGCATTGACCATATAAAAAATATTGGCGGCTGGGTTTACACTATGGCGTCACTGTTACGACATCCACACTTTTGTAAAGCCAAACCGTTCTTGAAAAATCTTGACAATAGATTAGATAACAAAGTTTCGAGCACTTTTTTGATCAAAAATTTCCAGCAGCGGCTTAATATAACAATTTCGGATATAAGCTTGCGCCAATCGATCTATTTTGAGCTCAGAAGTCGGTTATTCGATTTTGTGCACGTAATAACTTTACTGATATCTTATAAGTATACCAATAAAGACAAATAAATAAAATAAAATAAATCATAAAGCCCCCGGTATTATTTTTCCTACTTAATGATAACACCGGGTTCAAAGTGAGTAGCTCCCGGACTAAACATAAATAAAATTCTGAAAGCGATATTATATTTCACGTTACAGCTCAAACATAAACTTAATTAAACTTCGTTAAATTCTTTAAGTAAAAAACTTCGTTGGTAATTTGACACCTTATAAATTTTTTGTAATTTGTTTTTACTTGGGTAGTATTAAAAGCAAAAAACTCACTTTTCTATATTAAATTAAATTAATCTTTTAGGCTCCCTACGAGAGTTTTTTTTTATTTAAGATCGTTAGGAAATTGTAATATGTAAACTGCTGATGGCGCCTTAAAACCGACACTGCATGCTTTTTGTCAAAGTTAGTAATATGATAAAAATAACAAATATAAATATAAAAAAAAACAAGCAAATTGAAAGTAATATATAATATAAACCTGTATCATAATATATTAAAACAAGAGTGTGACGAGCTTAACATAAGGGGTTATTATTCAGCTAATTTTAAGCATACAAGTTCACAAAAACATATGTCTGATAAAGCTTAATCTTTGAGGGGATAACATGATGAAGAGATGGCGCTGTTCGAGTAAAGTCACGTTCGATCGGCTCTCTAATTTCGGTTTCAAATCTATGTGTTATCAAAAGTAAAAAGTGTTTTTTTCTGTGTAGTGCATATATAATGACAAGGTTTACCAGGCAATATCAAGGGGAAGCTCTACTACCCCTAAAAACGATCTGGCTAAACAAGTGAATTCCTTGGAGGAGCATGTACACAATATCATAAGTGAGTTAAAGCAACTTATTACTGGTACTGCCTCTAAAAACACCAAGAATGGCAGCTACAATCCTGAAGAATTATTAGCTAAATTAAATTCGTTCAGAGATGAGAACCAAAAATCATTAAATAGTTTTAAAATAGAACTATCTAAACTTTAGCACCAAACAAGCACGGCCGAAAAAAGGATACAGGAACAAAAACAGTTATCATATCAAAACAGTATCATGATAAGCGGCCTGCCCGAGAATACCGCAGTGGGCAACGACATCGTAGAAAGTGTTGTTAATATTGTAAATTCTAAGCTTAGAATTAGTCTCTAGTCTCAAGATATAAACTATTGTTACCGATTGGGAAAACGCGATGACCAACGTGAAAAACCGCGACCTGTTGCTGTTTTCTTTACGAATCGCTGGAAACAGGATAAGGTGTTCGGTGTCAAAAAAAAACCTAAAAGGTAGTGGTGTCGTGATCAGTGAATTGCTCACAATGGAAAAATTAAATTTGTTTAAAAAAGCAGTTTCAAAATATGGTATTAAGAATTGTTGGCCATGGAGAGGTAATTTGTACTCTATAATAAATGACAATAAAATTCATATCAACTCGGAAAATGATATTCATTAGGCAAATTAAGAAATTGGCGATAGAAATTGATTAAAAACTATTTTTCTTTTTTTTTTTTGGACAAAATTACGGTTAAACACACCTTCATTTTTCACTTGCCTTTGGTTTGAATATTTTTAATATTGTAATACACTTACATAAACAGTGATTTTATCTCCTTATTAAAATAAATAAAACTGTATTTTTATAGGCAATAGAAATTGACTAAATACATTTTTTGCTAGAATTAAGGTTAAACACACCTGCATTTTTCACTTGCCTTAGTTTAAATATGTTTAATATTGTAATACCTTACATAAACAATGCTTTTATATCTTTATTGGAATAAATAAGACTGTATTTTCATTTTGCAGATCTTTCTATAAGGAAACACTTAAGATTGTATTGAGAGGGTTGATGATTCTAATTGCGAATCTACTTTATATTCTTTTTTCCCGGTACCTATTAAAAAACTATAAGACACTGATTTTGTATTGATTTGATTTGTTTGGTTGTGTGAGCCCCTGAAATAATAAATGAATAATTTAAAAATTGCTCATATTAATGTCAGATATTTGATTGCGCACCTTGATGATTTTAAAAACATAGTTATTAATAAGAAATATGATATAATAGGAGTCACGGAGACCTGGCTCAATAGTTCAATTTCTAATAGCATTGCAAGAATTGAGGGTTACAGAGTTGAGCGTCGTGATCGACAGGGCAGGGGTGGTGAAGTAGCAGTTTATGTTAAAAACTACTTTAGTTGCATATTGTTGCCATCTAGCCTGAATATAGAACAGTTAGGGGTAAAAATCAAATTACAGGGTGGATCACTTTCAGTCGGCATAACTTATAGATCTCCTAACACTAATTATATAGACTTTTTCAATTGCTTAGAGGAGTCTGTTTCTCAGACTAGTCCTTTGGTCGATCACGTCTTCTGTCTTGGTGACTTCAATATAAATTTATTAAATACCGATAGTTAGAAACCAAGTTTGTGTTTAAATTTCTTGAGGGTCTGGGACTCACACAGTTAATTGATTGTCCAACTAGAAAAACTGACACAACATCGTCCTTAATCGACTACATTCTAACATCTGATAATAAAATAATAATTGAAAGGGGTGTGTCTCCGATTGATTTTAGTGACCACGATTTAATATACTGCATAATAAAAATAAAAGTATTGAAACAACAGCTTGAGTACAAGACAGTAAGAATTTTTAAATCTTTAAACTATGAGCAGTTTCAGTCGGATCTGCGATCAATTCTATGGAATAGCATGTTTTTCATAGATAATGTAGATGATAAGGTTAAGTTCTTTAATGAAAATATTAATATACTTTTAGATTTACATGCTCCTTTTGTTACACATCGTATTACGAGAAAATATTCGCCTTGGTTTACAGATACTCTGCGAGCAATGAAAAAGGATAGAGATAAGTCTCTAAGCAAATACAAAAAAACTAAACTTCAAACCGATTGGAATACCTACAAAAATATAAGAAACATGTTCACTGTGGCCGTTAAGCGGGAAAAAAGGCTTTCTTCGCGCAAAAATTTAATAATCACAATCATAAAGAATTATGGTCTCATTTAAAACGCCTTCATCTGAATTCGAAAAAGAATAATGATATACCACAACAACATGCCAATAATGTCGAATCCATTAATAATCATTATATAAATTCTGTTCCTCGGCTTACCGTTGATAACAGCGTGGTTCGTTTTACACTCAAAACGAACTTTCCGATTCAGTTTTTGAGTTTCACAGTGTGACAGAAATAGACATACTTAAGGCGATCTCGCTTATAAAAACAACAGCTTGTGGGGTAGACGGAATTAATATTTTGTCCTTGGAATTGTGCATACCCTTCCTTTTGCCTTACATAACTCATGTTATAAACTATTGTATTACTAAATCTGTTTTTCCAAGCCAATGGAAGGAGGCATTGGTGATACCACTTCCTAAGTCATCCTCAGTCGATTCTTTGGGTCAGCTACGACCCATAAGCATTCTGCCTACATTTTCCAAAATTTTAGAGAGAATATTACATAACCAACTTTCTGATTTTGGTTCGGCTAAGACGGTTATTTTTGTAAATCAATCAGGCTTTAAAAAGGGCCATGGGTGTGCTACTGCACTATTAAATATTACGGATGATATATTGGGAGCTTGGGATAAGGGCAGGTTAACATTGTTGGTTTTATTGTATTTTAGCAAAGCATTTAATACGCTTAACCACGATAATATCAACGCTATATTTCGGTATATTGGTCTATCAGATGCAGCACTTCGACTGATGGCAGAGTATCTGGCAGGCAGAAGTCAGGCTGTCTGCTATAGAGGCGATATATCTTATTTTAAGAATATCGCGACTGGTGTGCCACAGGGCTCGTTCCTGGGACCCCTCTTGCTTAGTTAATATACGCCTATATTTCCTACTGCATTTCTTTCCTCAAAATGATCATTTTTACGCTGATACACAGGTATATCTGTCTTTTTCCAGAGAAGAAACCAACCAAGCAGTTACAGCTCTCAATTTTGTTTTACTTAACTTTAATAATCTTGCAACTGAGCATAGCCTTCTGCTAAACTCTGGGAAATCAGTGGTGTTACTTTTTGGCACCACTGGCGATAGGCAGTATTTTCAAACAAATTTTTCTGATTCTGTAAAAATTAACGACTCCACGTTACAAATAAAGAGTTCGGCAAAAAATTTGGGACTTCTTATGGATCCGGATCTTAGATTTACAGATCATATAAACTTATGTTTGCAAAAAGCGTATATCAATCTAAAACTTTTATTTCAACATAGGCATGTACTGACTACAAATTTAAAATCTATGTTATGTAATGCGCTGGTCTTGCCGCATTTAAACTTTTGTGATGTTGCTTATGGACCCTGCATAACAGCACGTGTTGCTGGTCGCATTCAAAAATGACAAAACTCTTGCATACGCCTTATATTTGGGATACGTAAATACGATAGAATCAGCTATGCTTATAGACAGTCTGGTTGGCTAATGATGGGCGATCGTCGTTACCTTCATCTGCTCTGTTTGTATCACAAAATTTTAACTAACAAATCACCACCTTATTTATACAATAAAATACGCTTTCGAACTGACGTTCACAATATTAATATTAGATTTAAGGGCAAACTTACTATTCCAGCTCATAATACGGCTCTGTTTGAACGGCCCTTCTCCTACTTGATTGCAAAATACACCAATATTCTGCCGGAAACTATTATAAGAACATCTGTCAATTTATTTAAACAAAACATAACAAATCATCTCATGGCGCGCAATCACTGATCTGGCCTTCTGGGTTATTCCTTTTAGTTAAAGCAATTATTGTACTGTAAGTATTGAATTTATAATTGGTTGATCTTGTTTACTTAAATGTAATGATTACTGATCAGCTCTGAACTAATCAACTGTGCCCCTTTTTCTGTTCTTCTAGTTTTTTATTACATTTTCTTGTTCATTCTGGTTCTTAGGGTTAATTTTATAATAATGAACAATGCAACTGCGTTCGATTAGGTTAACTTAAATACCATTTTTATGTTGATCAGTTAAATTTCACAAAATTTAGGTTAATTTCGGGTTAGTTGAACAGATGGCAGATTTTATCTGTCAAACTGAACCGCGCCTTTTTGTACATTATTAAGTATATAATAACAACTAATTGTTATAATATGTTAAATGTTATAAATGTACAAATAAAGACCTTTATTATTATTATTATTATTATTAATATTATTATTATTATTATTATTATTATTATGTTACATGATCCGGAAAAAGTCATCATCATCATCATCATAAGAATGCAGCCGTTGGCATCCACTGCTGGAGATAGGCCTCCCGCATATTTTCCATATGTCACGGATTTCAGTGGCTTAAACAAATTGCCACATACTCTTTTCTATGTCGTCTGTCCACCTCGTGGGCACTTTTCCACGGTTTCTGTAGGATTTTTGTCGAGGTTCTCATTCCACAAGGCGCTTTGTCCACCAACCATTCTTTTTACATGACCGGCCCAATTCCATTTTAGACATATTATTTTTTACACCACATCTATAACCTTTGTTCTTCCTCGGACAATGTCCTTTGGAACTTTATCTCGAAGCGTTAAGCCTGACATAGATCGTTCTATTGCCCTTTGTGCCACTTGGACTTTGTGTATGGTCTTTTTGGTAAGGATTAAAGTCCGCACCATACTTTAGCACAGGCAACGCGCACTGATCGAAGACCCTTCTATTTAGGCAAATCGGAATGTCGGATTTAAGAATATCTCTGAGCTTGCCAAACGCTGGCCATATCAGGCCTATTTGGAGTTCATTCATGGGTTTGATTATCTTTTCCTAGTTTTATCTCATGTCCTAAGTATTTATACGATAGAACTTCGCAAATCTCCCTACCACCCACCTTGATGTTTTTGTTTATTACTTGATTAGTCATAATTATAACATTTTGTTGGCATCGTCCACCCTGTCAGCTATCAGGACGAAAGCATTGGCGAAGCACAATTGGTTTAGGTATTCACCATTAATATTTACAGACATGTTCGTTCAGTAAATGTTCTTAAGCGCATACTCCAGTAGGTTTGTGAAGAGCTGTGGAAAGATAATGTTACATTGCCGCACTCCTTTCTGGATTTTAAATTTATTAATATTCTGATGGAGTTTTACCGATGCTGTGGCATTATCATATTAATCAGCGCGGTATAATAATATTCTAAATCAATTTTACAGCCTGTCAGTGACTCGAGAATTTTATGTTGGTTGGCCGAATTGGACGCCTTCTCGTAGTCTACATGTACAAGTACTAGAGGCTTATTATTTTCTGTAGCCTTTTGAATACGTAGTTTTATTACTAGTAGATGGTCATTTGTACCAAAACCAAAAAATTTTGTCTTAAGGCGTTTGGTCAGTATTTTTGTGAATATTATTAACATGTTTCTTAGAAGGCTGATAGGTCTATAGTTAGACAAGTTGCTCGGACAAAATATCGTACTGTAAACCATGTCACATAACAATAAAAATATTTTATGGGATATTGCAAAAATACGTACCAAGTTTCATTATGTTTAAAAACAAATAAACTAAATTGAAAAAATCATTCATTTTAACACCCAGTATCTCAAAAACTGAGCATTACTGGACATATGTTTATAAGAACTTCTATGCTTAAAATTAGCTCAACAATAGGCACTTATTTATAAGCAGCTTTTATTATGTAGATATTTATATTATGTATAGTCCGATATGTAGCTTAATAGTCATAATTATAGTTGTGCTTCATTACCTTAAACAATAAATGTGTAAAAAAGCTTTATAAAATAATATTATTAAATAACTAAAGGTACGTTTAGACGCCTACGCCTTTTCCGAGCGAGGAAAAAGCGGCCTTGTTTCTTCGTCTTAGAGATAGATTTGCCAGACACTATAATTTTCAGGCTAAACCAATATGGCTCTGATGACCTTTTGGGTAATATTTTTTATTGTTTTCCTCATACAACTGCAGGAAAATCCCTGGTATTAGGTAGCTATTCGAATTTTTTATATTTAGGGTTTTAAAATTTGGTATTTAGGAGCTAAGACTAACTTGTCCCGGCGAGACTTAATGTGCGGCGGCCAAATATCGATTTTTAACTCATCGTTATTTTTCTTGTATTAGCCCGAATATTTAGTCAATGCGCCTTTACCAGCATGACTTGTTTAAAATTAGATTTATAATTCCTGTTTTATTTAATGACCGTAGCAAAACTGTTTTATGTACCCATTTCAAATTTTTAAATGACGTTTTGCTGTGACAAAAAATGTAACAAATTGCCTAATCAAAAATAAGTTCGCTATATCCTAGAGATATTTTATTGTGATTACATTATCGCTGTCTTTATGACACTAAAGGGTAAATATTGTTGTTATGTTAAGGTTCTTAATAAAACTATTAAATTTGTTTTTATATATTATAATTTTTAATATCAAATTTTCGATTTTTAACTATTTATCACAATTTTTTAAAATATGATATGCAAACTTTTTATTTTTGCTTTATTTTGAATTATTATATTATGGACCGTAAAAAAGTCATATAATTGTGATAACTAAAACCGTTCGACACATAATGAGCATTAATAATAAAAGTATTTACCGCAAGGTATGGATTTTTGCGAAAAGGTAGTATTTACCGACGAGAAGAATTTTCAGTCTTATTATAACGGGCAGACTAGAGTGTATAGGCCGCCAAATACACGGCACGAAGAAAGATATACCCAACATGTTAAAACAAGTGGAAGATTTTCAGTTAATGTATGGGGGTATATGGCTTCCAGAGGGCTAGGAATATGCCACCGAATTCGAGGAAGATTTAATACTTAAGCTTATATACGCATCCTCCAAAATGTTATGTTGCCATCGGTAAACAATATATTGCAACAAGAAAATTTTATATACCACCATAACTGCCTCGTCCATACATCCAGGAGAGTTTCGGACTGGATACGGGAAAATAACATTTCATTGTTACCTTGGCCCTCAAGAGGCCCTGATATCAATCCAATCGAGAACGTTTGGGGATATATCGTGAAAGAAATTGACAAGAACAATGATTTCCATCGTCAACACAGTGATGATTTGTGAAATCAAATTAAAGAAACCTGGAATACCTACAATTTTCATTACGTCCAAATGCTGGTGAAATCAATGCCCAGACGTTTAAACTTATTATTGGGAAAAAATGGTGCCGCTTTAAAATACTAAATTTTTTTTTTTTTTTAATTTGAACAATCTCTTTTATATTTAATTTTGAAGTCATGTATTGTATATTATTATATTGACTTTCATTTGAAATTTTTCTTCTGCCACTTCCAGCCCTTCAATCCAATGATCCTGTATTTTCGCAGAAACGCAAGGTATAGAGGTGAGATAATTGTAAAAAGCCCAGTTTACCAAAATATTCAAAAATGGCATAAAATGTTAACCTCAGTGTACGAAATTTTATTTCCGTCACTGTACCGGTTAACTGTATTCTTCAGTTTAACCGATGTAATGGGCACCGCTTATTGAGCCAATCCTCAAATTAAACCGTAACCTTGAAAGTAATCCGAACCTATATTATCCGGCAATAGGGGTACTTTTTATAAATATTTGTAGTCAAAAGCTGACGGACAATCTGATGCCTTAAAACAGGGGTTCCCAAACTTTAAAGATAACGGAACACCCAGCATGTAGTTTTTAGTTTGTGGAACCTCATATCTTTCTCTCTTTCTTTTTTAGGTTATACCCTCGTTGTAAAATGCGCCGTAGGCGAAAAATTTTTGGGTGCCATGCTCTTTTTTGGACTATCATAACTCTAAAATTCTACTTTTCGATAGCTCAACCAAAAAAATGTAGAAATTAAGAAAAAATTGTAAAATATAAACGCCAATATATTTTTTTTAAACATTAATTTTTTTAAGGTGTATACGTATAATATCGAGGGTTCCCTGCCAAAAGGGCGTATCGACAAAAACATGATTTTTCAGAAACTAATAAAAACCCTTCATAAATCAACAATAATAGGTACTACTTTGTTTACTTTCATAAAATATGTAATTGTTTAAAAGTATATTTATGGTATATTGTCGCCTATGCAGTAAGTTAAGTAAAAGTAACACATACAAACCTGAATTTGTTTATAATAATATGCCCTTATGGCCCGATAATATGTCGCTGCATATGAAATAAAATTATGGGCGTATGGTTAGAATTCATAATAATAACTTTATTTTAGAAAATACAAACGAATTGTTGCTATATTATGAAAGAAACAAAAATATATATAATAATAATGTTATAATATTCCCGGCCTGTTCTTTATTTTCGCCTCTTCGACAAAATCTTCTCTCTCATCGCTTGCAAACTCATTCCATCGCAATCTGAACTTTTTTCATCATTGGTATTTTGAGAGACCAAAAGGTTTTTATAAAATGCATGATATTCTTGTAAAATTGTATTCTCCTTGCATAGGGCCATTAGATCATCATATTTTTTTTTATTAATTGAAATTTTGCTTTTGTAAAGATTTTGTGGTTTGAAATTATTTGTGATGGAATATGGTCGACCTCTTCTCAAGTTTGTTTGAATTTCCTGAAACTCATCCCAATATTCGCATTTGGCAAACATAGAATTGGGAGAATCTTTCCTAAAGACTAAACATTTAACATCTTTCCAGTTTATATGAGATGAAGTGGTCGTCTTGTGAACATTAGGCATTATCTCACTTTTAAAAGTTTTATAGTCTAAGAAGTCCTCGTATGTTAATCGATTGACTTTATAAGGCAGGCCTTTCTTCTTAGCCATTCTTACTACATTTTCCCAGTCATTGGGCACATAAAGTTTTGCATACTCACTGGCCTTTTCTATAGCAAAGTGCATTGAATCGCACTACATGTGCGTATGACCTGGCCCTAGGAAATTCATTTGAATTATTTCCAAAGTTTCATGCCTCGAAAGCGAATTCTGCAACATACATGCAATTATGGCGTTTTTATTTTGCCCAGGACATGAGTCAGAATACAATCGTAATTGTTTTGTTGCTTTCGGGACACTGAAGATAAATTTTGAGACACAAGTCGCTATCTCATTACTTACTGTGTCCTTGTTTTGAAGCTACCTCCTAAACCGTAAAATTAAACATAGCTATCTTTCGCTTATATATAAAAACAGGTTTGGCAAAAAATATAGGGCAATGTAAAACAGCTTCTAAGTCAAAGTTGGCACAAACGATCGATTTATCTTCTTGGGCAGCTTTCTTATCGGCTTTTTTCTAGTCATCTGCAGCATTTTTTCTTCGAATGTGAAGTTCATATACTTCTAAAGTTTTTCATGCATTTAAAAGGCGCGTTGCATTTATGCTACGAGTGCCCGAATAGCTGGCACTTGTGGCATTGAGTAATTTGTGGTTTTGTTCTTTGCACCTCTACCTTGATCCTGATGTGATCAATGGATTTCAGTTTGTAAATTATTTTTTCCTCTTTTGGGAGTATTACAAGGATGAGCGGCATGGCAGAGCAGACCCGTCTGCTCTCTTCTATCTAATTACTCTAGAAGGATTGAGAGCCAACCTCTCCAGATTCTGTTTTATTTTGTCTTCGGACCATGTTTCAAGAACCCCTCTCAGGACTACGTGTAATTCTTTTTCCTCCGCGAATTTAAAAGAGTAGTGCAAAATATTTTGTTCCTTAAACAAAGCGATAATTTTTTTGTAGTCCAAAGAGGTGGGGGTGGAGTTTTACTCCCTCTTTGATTGTAATAGCATTGCCAAATTCAATTTTTTGAGCAGTAAGATGTTTTGTTATTCTCGTATATAAATCTTTGTTTCGCAGTACGATTGGGAGCACCCTTATTTTATAAATTCCGTCATTATTTTGGTATTAAAGGTTTTCCAGCATCTGACTTTTGTCTAAGTACCTCCTGAAAGTCTTTCTGTAGGCTTACATTGACAGCTGGCAATGCAGGGAAATCTTCATTTGATGTTTTGTTTTGTCTTTTGGCGTCTGTATTTGTTAGTCTGCTTGTAGACTGTCTTTTACGTTGTTCACTTATTTTTACGTATCTTTGTTGTATGTCTTCGTCTGATTCTATTTTACCTTTAATATTCATAATTAAAAAAAAAGTTTTAATCATTATTGTTATCTATTATAAGATTTTTGTTACATATTTAAATTTTTCGTAGATATCCAGAAAGACAACAGCCCGATAAAAGAATATTTCAAAAAATATAAGCCAATCTCATTGAGCACGGATCTTTTAAAAAACCAAAACCTAATTTTTACGACAAGGAAAACAGAGAAGAAGGAATAAATGTGTTGGCCTCTGTCACAGTATAACCACCCATATCATGCAGGAAAGTAAATGATGAAGTTGAGATTAAATAATGAAGAACGTAGTTATAACTAAAAAAATATAAATTTAAACCATACAAGTTCCATCTCGTCCAACATTTGCATCCCGGTGACGCAGAACGTAGGATAGTTTTTTGCAACTGGTACCTACAAATGTAACAAATGAAAACGCAAATTTTGAAAGAAGGGTGGTATGATCCGACGAGGTTTATTTAACGAGTTCTGATATCTTAAACCGAAACAGTTCAAGATACTGGTCTCAAGAGAGCCAACACGTAATATTTCTGCGAGGACATCAAGGTCGGTTTGGATTTAGCGTGTTATGCTTTATTTTTGGCACTAAAATTAAGTATTTTATCTATGAAGGAACTTTAACCGGAAATAGCCACCTAGATATAATCCGAGATACACTAATGGAAATATTAGAGGATGTTGCTTTCACCGATTTAAATAATATTTATTACCAGTAAGATAGCGCACCGAGTTACAATTCTCTTATAGTGAGGAAATATTTAGAAACACATTCCCCGATAACTGGATTGTTACCAATGGACCTGTCCGGTAGCCTCCAACATCACCTGATCTTTCTGTGTTTGATTTTTTTATAGGGGTATTTAGAAAATCTGTCATATAAGAGACCATACCCATCAAACCAACCTTTAGGCTTTAGTTATAATTATGTATATCTTCATGTAGCAGAAAATTTTACTCTCTCTCTCTCTCTCTGCCAAAAGCAGCTTCTCCAATATATACAAGGATGGGACCGTAAGTATACCAAGACTAGCAAACGCCTTCCTACAGTCATCTCTATATCCGAGCCACGCCATTACCCTTATTACGCTGCGCTGTAATGCAAAAAGCCTACCAACCCCAGATGAGTGTCCCCAAGCCAGAATCGCATAGGAAATGTGCGAGTGAAACGCTGCAAAGTAGGCTGTCCTTAGAACAGGCAAGAAAACGCAGCTCGACAAGTTTCTGAGCACATAAACACCCCTCGCCAATTTCTTGGCAACCTGGTTGATATGAGTCCCCAGTTTTGAATCCAGGGTTACACCCAGGAACACTGCCTCTGCCAAACTCTCCTCAGGGTCATCCACATTTCTCATTTATTTATTTATTTATTTAAAGGAATTGGTCCTCCAACAGACAGTCGCAGCTGCCCTATAACAGGAGGACACAAAATAATACAATCAATTACAATTTTCGGAGAAAATAAGTGTATAAAATTAATGTAAGAAAATTAGGTTAGAAACGATTGAAACAATGTAAGTTATTAAGCACTGCGATTCCTTACAAACCTTTTGAAACGTCCAATATTGACAAAGAAAAGGTCGAAATTAGCATCCCCTTGAGGTAAATTGTTGTATGAGCGCGCACATCTAATGAGAGGTGAATTTGAGAAATAGTTTGAAGAAAAATTTTTTATATTAAATGTATGTCTATTGCGAAGTGTGTAAGGATTTGCATTGAATAAAAGGTAGTTAGTACAAAATTCAGAATCAATTAGGTTGTTAACCGTTTTATAAACGAAAATCACATCGAAAAGTTTCCGCCTAGATTCAAGAGTCTGTAAACCATAAAAAGCCAAATTCAAATGATAAGGATAAAAATGTCTGTGTCTGTTAAAACGAAAATTAAGGGAATTAACAAATTTCTTCTGCACGCTCTCAATCCTGTCTACATACTTGTGGTACATTGCAAAGAGCATTCTATTAGTTTTTTTTCTATTCAGCAGCAGTCTATTCGACCTAAACCATGCCTCAGCCATATCCTGCGCATCCATGGATCCCGCACAAGCAGCCTCTAGTGAGTCCGCAGAAAAAAAAATAGTTGAATCATCAGCGTAGAGGGTGTAATGCTCACTGGTGCCATTCATTGATAAGTCATTGATATAAATGAGAAAGAGGATGGGGCCCAATATGAAACCCTGTGGAACACCTATGTTCATCAACCTCTCCGCCGATGTCATGTCATTATTATACCTGGCGTTTTGACGCCTATTGTTAAGATAGGATTTTATTAATTTTATGTTGTTGGTATGAAAATTATATGCTTTGAGCTTCTGCAATAGGATACCATGGTCGACGCAGTCAAAGGCCTTGCTGAGGTCACAGAATAGAACCGCGTTATATTGCTAATTCTGAAAAGCCTCTACAATACCTGAAATAAGTTCCAAAATTCCCATGACAGTATTTCTACCCTGGCGAAATCTAAATTGACAAGGTCAGTTCTTCAAATTCTTCTCAAAAAACCTAACCAACTTCAAGGCCATACATTTTTTAACTATCTTACTAATAATCGGCAACAAGAATATTGGTCTATAGTTTCCCGGCAGATCAGAACTGCCTTTCTTGAAGATAAGGACAACAATGGCCCTCTTCAGAACAAACGTTCTCGCTAAAACATAAATTAATAAGTTTTGTTAAAGGTATTTAAATTACGCTTTTAATGGTCTTTATTATCTTCATGTTGAGACCAAAAATGTCTCGACTATTTTTATTTTTTAGGCTATCAATCGTTTCGCGCACCTCGTTGAAAGTTAAGTCTGAGAACGAGACTGAAAATGGCGGCGGAACAACTGAAGCCAAATATGCCATTTGGTCAATATTTTTATTTGGAATGTTTTTAGCCACATTCTCGGCAATACTAGAAAAAAACCATTGAAATCGTCCGGTGTTAAGCTAGTAGCATTCGATGCTCTATTTGTTTTCCCCCTATGTGCATTTATAATTGGCCAGATGGTTTTAGTAGGGTTGTTAGAGTTATTTATAAGATTTTTGGTTAGTGTCCATACTATCACTGTTGACAACGTTCCACGACTCGGCATTCAGCCCACTATGCAGTGCACGGAGACCCCGCTGTGTTATGGGCCGTTGTTATCCCCTTCATCTGGATCATCTTTCTTATAGCTGTAACACCAGCACTGGTCCTTTCTTGGACGGAAAAATCCAATATTTTTCTTTATAATGGCTTCTTTGTATATTGTTTTTGAGATAGGCTTAACTTGCTGTATAATTTATACATTATCTTCTTATTTAGGCCTGCTTTCAAATATTCCTTGCTAGTGTCTTTCCGATACCAGTGAGAAGGCATTCTAGGAAATGAATCAATGTGATTATTCATATCCACAATTGCATGTTCTAGAAGCATATTTGCAGGAATATGCTTGCCTCGTCGATCTGGGCTTGGTGTTCTGATAGCTGATCTATTGCCCTCTGCCCATGCAACCCTTATTTTTTTATCAGAAATATTTAGTGTGTTCAAATACATTATTTTGCAGACGGACTTAACTACTCCTTCGCATGGAAGTGTGTATTTTAAAGGCAATTTTTGTCTGGATCGCTCTTTTCTAGATAAAGCGGCTGCTGTTTTACTGGCAGTTCTGATGATAAACTCATGTTGCCTCTCTAGGCTTCCTAATTTCCAGAAGTTTGAGCAGATAATACTTCCTCTGCATCGCTAAATCTTTCATTGCATTTCAAATTACAATGACAGCTGATCTTAGGAAGTTTCTTAGGTTGAACTCGACCACGCATATGATCATACGCCCCTAGAAATCACATATAATTGTTTATTTAAAAGGACGTATATACATACGACCTTCTAGCATGTTCAGGGTGTTACAGGTTGTTTATACGTCGGAAAAAAAGAGGCCTTGGCACCGTTACTAACACTCTGAGGGATACGACCTTTTTCCACGACAACCCTATCACTATCAAAATACAATTTTCGTTGTAAAAGCAAAATGCCATATTATGCGCATACGCCCTTCTGGCAGGAAGCCCTCGATATAATATTTTACAGTATTTTATACACCTGAATTAAAAAAAATACGTAATGTGAAGAATGAAATTGTTTCACTGTTTTATTAATAATTATTGCTTTATAGTTCGGTACTATGTCCGACAGTTGTATACGCATATCTGGGGTAGCATCCAATCTCAACCTGAAATTGTTTTTTGTGTAAGTGTAAGCTGAAAAACCTGTTTCACAACGGTACGTTGTGATAAATGGGAGCAAAGTTATTATAGCCTTTTTGGCTAGTTCAGGGTATTCACTTCTAGCATCAATTCAAAACTTATTTAGAGATACAGATACAGATACTAAACTGTAGTATTAATTAATAGCCAAAAATAATAAATAATTCCGCGGAACCCTGCTGACTTTTCTACGGAACCCCTAGGTTCCGCGGAACCCACTTTAGGAATCGCTGCCTTAAAACATCAAATAATGTTTTATGATTTGCGCCTCTATCATGGATATTTTTGGTAAATATTCAGACCCCTTGCCCGACAAACCACTGTCGCCCATTTATGCGTCAGCGGCCATGAAATTCTTTATGGTGCTCTGCGACAAGTGCGTGTGTGAGGAAAGCGATTCACGCCAGTCTTGAATCTTTGGAGAATATAGTCGTTGGGAAACACGACTACAGAAAGGTCCTTCAAGAGTGATGACATTCTCCAAATGAAGAAATTTCTTAACAGTGCCATTCGACGAACCTTAAGCCAGCCGATGCGACGTAGTGGTGAACTGCAGCGGTTCGTTGTATATTTTTAATTGTAATCAAGCGAGTAAATATCAGTTTGTCCATGAAAATGTCTGTAGAAGAGGGTGCAAAAATTGTTTTTGTCTCTGTCTCTGATATGGCCGCAAAGTGATTATACAAGGACATAAAATATTACCATCCAAATTGACGACCAATAAATCAATCAACGGAGCCAAGGGATTCAAGTGCCCCGCCATGATTGTACCAGGGCCTTTAATGGTAACTTTTTTTAGTACTATATTGTTCTTGGTTACGGTTTGGTTAATAATAAGTTGAATTTTTAGTTTTTAAGAAAGCTTGACAGACATGAACAAAAGTGGATAGTGTGTACCATATGATCTCAGTCGAGTAAGGAGCAAATCAAGCCAGACTCTATTAATGGTCATAGAAATTCTCAGTGCTACCGCCTGAGGCTCCCACATGATGCTCTTTCTTTATTGTCCCAAAGGTACCCACGTAATCGACAAGGTCTAATTTAATCTAGACTTAGGGAATTCATACTTGTAGTGGGTAATGATCTTGAAGCCTTTAAGCTTCTTTAACGTTTTTGAGTTAATAGTCTTCACCATGACTTTGATAAAATCCCAAGGAATGCGATTGGTTGCCAGTGGCTCGGCAGGCTGTGTTGCCGTTTTTTGTTATAGACAAGCTCTTGCAGTTTTCAATAAGAAGGAAGTCGATACAACGATAATTATTAGTTAATACTCATTTTATGGCACAGAATGAACATAACCTTCAAATATTTAGAACCAACGATAATCGCTTGCTTTCTTCGCGCATATATGGCTTGCACAGCATCTAAAGAATATTTTCTGCAGTGCTAATTGACTTGTGCAATTGAAATACCTAGTAACTCTAAAAAGTTCTGGGTAGAGCCTTTTAAACATATTATTTAAATATTTTCATTTATATTATTTTATCTACTTGTTTTTCCTTAAGATTTGACATTCAATCTAACTTTTAACAGTAGCTAGTAGTACGCCTAAAAAAATAGTAAGAAATATATAATCTTCAGTTCCTTCTTAAATCGCAGGTATTATGAACTATATTAAGAAATGAGAATGAAAGACATGTAATATAAAAATGACACTTTGTACAAAAATGCGCTCAAACTTGTATGACAGTATTTCCCAAATCTTCCAAGTTATCTCCAATTTTCGTTTACAAAAGTTAAACATGCAGTTCAAATAGTCCAAATTTTTTTTTGGCCAGTACAATGAGACCACCTTAAATTACAGTCTTTACCCAATTTTCATGAAGCATTAATAGGGTATGATCAGTACTGAAAATTTGAAGTTAATCCGATAAGTAGTTTTTGAAATATACGAGATCGAAATTATATAAAACGCTCGCGGTGACGTAATTAAGTCCCACAGTTCGTCCGCTTTTAACTTGTGCTACGGTCTTTCTGTGGGATATGCGCATACTCTTTCTTATAGCTTATTTTTATTACTTTTAATAATGTATTCTATAACAAGTAGGAAATGCCATTTCATACGAGTTCTATACTTTCGCTAACACTATTTAGAAAAAAAGAAAAATAATACATTTTTTGTAATAAAACTTACCTTAAAAAATACTAAAAGCAACGCTGTCAAAGTCGAATATAGCCTGACAGTGTAAAATAAATAATACAAAGCTGTCTTGATTTGCGAATTGAAAATCTATTTGCTTTTGACTAGGAGAGATTTAGTTAAGAATGTGTTGTGTCTAAATTAGTATTAGAGAAAGTTTTTTAGGTTGTTTGAGTACTAGTATACAATATAACGATTTTAACGTGCTAAATATATTTTTCTTTCCTGTCGACATCAACTCTGTTACCCAGCAACGGAGAAAGAGCAATGTGTATGGCCACCTGTCTTCTTAGTTGTAAACAAAGGCAGCGAGTTATAATGAGAAACTTGTGGGTGGTATGAATCAATATGTTTCTTTACATTTCTGTGGTTTGCCTCAGATAAATTTTTCATTTTCAGCCCCTGTTTTTCCCTGTTTTGTCTTCCAAACAAGGCAAGTCGTTTGCCGTTCTTGTAAGGAAGTTGATGCCTGAATTGGGTTTGTCCAAAGAAATAGTTTTGGGAAGATTGTGTGAAAGTGAAAAGTGAAAACATTTATTTTTTTTTGAGAATCAGCTTATTTGTTATAGGAGGTTATATATGTTTCATCCCTGGTGCCATTATCCAGTAAAATATTAAACTTTTCTCTAGCACATATTTTTTCAGAATTAGTGAGTCCCATCGTCTCCCATGTTGCCTCTGGAGATGGAGAAACGTCTGTATAGTCTTTATATTCTATTGCTTTAGTATTTTTCTCTTTGTTCTTTAGAAGAGTTGAAATCGCTGTCATTAAAGGACTGTGGTGGGCATTTTCTTTCCCCAGAATCAGATGTTCCATCAGAAAAATTGGGGTCATAGTCGAAATCTGTATCCGAGTCATCAAATAGAGAATATTCTCTGGGGTAAAACTTGTTGGGACTTGTATTTATTGTGCAGCAAAACAACCTTGACACCCTCACTCAATCGCGTTTTGCAAGCGACTGAATTATAACTTCGTTCGTTTACGGTATTGGCCCAAGTCGTGTGTAATACTACGTTCATGGTTCCACGTAAAAAGATTTGCTAGCTACCTTTTTTGCAAAGATTACATTTTTTAAACCAACAACTAGACTTACTATGTTTTTAATCTCAATGCAATTTAAGTAATCCCCTAATAAAATTTATAAATTCTTTAGTAACTAAACCTAAGTAGTAAGTCGACTTACTATGTTTTTCAATTGCACGACCGAACTCTTTATTTGAAATTCTTTCAATAATAGTTGAATCCCATATTGAAAAAGAAACACACAGTATTACAAATTTCCTTGCTTATTAAAAAATAAAAAATAAAATATAGCAGAACTTTAGTGCCTCTATGGTATATTTACTTTATTAATTCCTTTCACTAATTTGGGGTTAATTAAAAGCAGAAACTTAATTCTGTAATAGAAATTCACCAGGGTGCTAAATGTATTTATTTTAAGATAAAGTGCGTGTGTGCGACGGTTTTTATTATGATTTAAACCTTATAAAATATTCCGTTTGTAATTAGGCCCCAAGGGTAACTGGTTAAAGTTATGTGCTCGTTAAATTACTGCTTAAGGTCGACTCATAAAATTTCTTTCCTGAAGGAACGTATTGTACATTATTAAAAATTAACGGCTATGTATTTTTTGCAAATATTAATGCTAATTTGCATTTAAATACGTTGTACGTGTGTTTTTATAAGGAATATTATTTAAAGCCCTTTCAGAACTCAACATTAACAAATAAATGGTTGATACCTTTATATTAAGAGCATTACTCTTTCAAAACAGAAAAAGTGTATCAATATGTATATTCCAAATCACATACACTTATAACCTGATATGTTGTTTAAAGCATTCTACTGGCCATTGTTGACATTAGGCGATAAGCGATAAAATAATATATTTTATATTATATCTTTCATACTAGAAAAATATCGCTATGATTGAAAAGTACAAAACGCCGCCCATATTCAGGCGATATATTATATATCTATACGGATATGCTTTCCGAGCAATATTTTAGACTATATCTCACCCCCCTCTGAAGTCTTGCCTTCTGCAGATGTCGACGGCCACTCTTTATGATTGATTTACATGATTTTGACGCCTTTTTTTCTAGTTTGACTGTTGTTTATTGGTATTTTGTAGTAACTAAATATTTGCTATTTTTGGGTTTAATAATTGAATTTAGAACATAGAGAGTAATAGTATCAGAAAATATCAATATATTATAGAAAAAATCTATGTAACACTGCACACTATATATCCATTATATTATTGTTTACTGTCTGTAGCCAGCTTTATTCTCTTCGTACTATTTAGACTTTTGGGAATAATTTTATTGGCAGATGGTTTACGTATTGGAAAATTTTAGTAAGAAGAGTAATAAGGTGGCGCGATTTGTACCAAGGGGAGAGTGGGGCAAAACGGGTAAGCGGGTTAAGCCTGCTATCTTCATATTTCCGTAATTAGTGCTGGCACTTATCCGGCAATACTTTCTTTCCACCCCTTGCCGTCGCCATGACAGTTTTGCGAGCACAGTCTCAACTGTTGAGTGCGTCGCATTCGCGTGAAGATGCACTGCCTATAGGGTAATTTCTGGTTTTACCCCGTTATTAATATTGATAAATTTATTGAGATTATTTTCTTTCTTTTTATCTGTGCAATCTTCTTTTTACAAATTATTAATTAATTTTGATAATATTCTTTAGTTATGTGTTTAATACTCTTGTATACCAATTATTTTTATTTTAATTATTTTATAAGAAAATGTTCTTTATAGACCGCACAATAAGAAACTACAAAAAATGTAGGCAAAAGTGGTCATCGGTAAGGATGGCGAAAGCTAAAAGGGAAGTACTTTCAAATAATGTGTGGTATTAAAGAGCTGCTCAAGCATTTAATCTACCCCAAAGTATCCTATAGAGGATAAAATAAAATAGCTAGACAACTAAATTTATCCCAGGGGAGGAAAGGTTACGTCGTTATAAGATTATCTTCCCAGCACCTCAAAAAAAACTAGTACAACATATTTTGCTTTTGCAAGAGAGACTTTTTGGTCTTACGTTAACAGGTTTTCGTGAGCTTAATAAAGAAAAGAAAAAAGCTGAAAAGAACTGGCTCAATGGAATTTAAATTAGGCACACGGATAAACTATCATCAAGAAACTAACCTGAAGTAACCAAAGAATATTTCTACGGCTCGAGCAAGGGAGTTGAACCGTCATACAGTTCAGAAGTTTTTTGGCTTACTGGAATCTATTTATAGAAAGGATAACATCTCTCCCAATTATATTTATAATATCGACGACGTGGGTATCACTACCATACCTAAGAAACCTTCTGAAGTTCTGGCACACAGAAGCAAGCGGTCGTTTTATCTTTACCTTAAAAAAAGCGGTGAAACATGCATTGAAGGCACAAAGAGGGGTTAAAGAGAAATGACATAAGAAAACAATTTAAGACTCCAAAATCGAAGGTTTCGTAGTAAGTTGACAAACAAAAGGTTGATTCATCACAAAAAGGGAATGCTTTACAGACTAAAAAAAGTACGAAAGGAACTTTAAAAACCAACTGATGAAGATTCGGGGTGATTCGTCCTCAGAAGAAGAGAGTCGCGACGCAATATATATTTCTTTCGTAATGAGCTCTATCCTTACTTAACAAATGAATGATGGATTTAGTGCTTGGTATGCTGTGGTTGGGAGCATGAAGCATGTAGCAATGCCGATAAAAAAGACAATTTTATGGGTTAGTTTCTTTCTTTAGATAGTCATACTAAGTAATATTAATATGTTTAAGCTGAATTCCTAGCAATTTTGATTAAACAACACACACAAGCCACATACGGGGCAAGACCAGACGCTTTCTACTTTTTCAAAAATCGATTATTCGCACTTTTTATATTTATTTTTTAATTGAATACCCAGTTTTAAGAAAGGAATATGTCTAGATACCACCAGTAACAGGGTGAGGTGGTAGTTTCATAGGCGCTTTTGTAAAAACATAATGCCTTAAGGTCCCGGTTTTGCCCCCTCTCTCCTACTTATTTTACTGTTTCCAAAACGCAATACTTACTAGTTTTTATTACTTTTCAAATTAAAATAGAAATTTCTGAATTATGTTTCTTGATCATTAAGAGAAATAGTGTGAACACTTTGGAATTGCAGTTGAATACTTTTGGTGTAATCAGTTTTTATTATCCATTGAATAAAATACTACACATTTTGAGAAACCAATGTTTGTTAGTACCCTGCCATAACATAGATCCACTTTGAACTTCTGATATCAAAATTTTCTTTTGACAAGACATCGTCTCGACCGTATGGTGCAGTTGATAACACAAAACTAAATAAAAATGGCTTAAAAATAACACCGAATTGAATACAATGCGACACGCTATCCTGAGGTACTGGGAAAACCTGCTTGGATATTCTCGCAACTGCTAGTAGAAATCATGGAATTCTCCATAAGCTTTCCTGTATCTATTGATGTCTACACCATACTGCCTTTTGCGATTGATCAGTGGATGTGTTAACGGATCATCTTCCAAAAGAAGAACAGCTCGACGCATGGCGAAAAGTAATGTTATTATTATCGCTAAACTATATTTATCACTATCACTTTACAGTGGGCAGCTTGTCATTTGTCGCCCCCTACATTTTCGTGCACGTTATGTCTCTCGCGGATAATCGCTTGCAAGCGTGGCCAAACCCTAAGTCTCTCACGAGTACTGAGCCGAAAAATTAACAACAATGTCGTATCCTCATTTTAAAAATCGGTATTGGAATCCATTTAACGAGGAGAACCATCAAATGAATCACAGAAAAAGTTTGTGTTGCATTTTTGTTGCACTTCTCGTAAAACAATTGTTCGGTTAAGGCCCAAATTATCAAGGCCCTGTTAGTGACAATAGCTACATAACTTCCATGAAAACAATTACTCCAAAAATTGTATCCTTAGACGATATCTTGTAGTTAGACTTAACAGAGTATTGATAATTTGGCTCTTAACAGTGTCAACTATACATTTCGGCAATCTAGTTGTAACAATAAATTGTACTGGTCAAGTCGCATTAAAATTCGATTTTTATATAAATGGTCCTTACCTTACTTTTTAAAACTAAGAATCTGAAATTCATTTTATTTTACAAATTTATTTATGAGCATGATAAAACTTCGTCATTTTTTAAGACGAACAACAATTCTCCTCACAATTTTTTTCCGAACTCAAGGAAAACTGTCACAAGTCTGATACCTATCACTGAACAAGAAAATCAGGCATTCGTTCATTATATTGTGTTGGTCGAGATTTTAGAGCGAATAAGAAACCATAACACACACTGCCAATATTTTGAGATAGTGAGCATTTTACAAAGTGAGCTACACTAAATCAATAAATTGTATTTAAAAAGTTAATAGAAACGTTAAAACATGCATTACACCTTTCAAGAGTAAACTAGTTCATTATGCGAAAAGTATTAAACTGCCCAAATTATTACAGTATGTTTACCTCTAAACGCTCGATGTACATGTTTAATCAATGATTTTTTTTTCTTTTTTAATATTTGTTTTTAAATTATTTCTATTTCTTTAAAAAGAAGATCTGACTTTCATACTTTCATTCTTAATAAAGTTGAGGAATAGGTGCATAATACTAAATGCTTATTTAATTGTAAGCACCAGAGAATTTTTTTTTTTAAAACAATACTTTTAAAGAAGGAGAAATAGAATATTTCACGCAAAAAAAATGTTATAGTAAATCTCGTACAGAACTATTAGCTGTATAAAATGTCTTACGTACAAATAAGTTGAAGTGGCAACATCCAACCAAAAACATAAGAACGTAGCATGTTTCCCTGAAGCCACTGTCACTCAAACTCGCATCCATGTTGAGTTATTAAAAAGTTTTTGTTTGTTTCAGAAACAAAAGTACGACGCAATGTAACCGGCAGCAATAAAGCTCACTATGGATGTTCGATGGTCCGACTTCTTTCGCTTGGCTTTTATTCTGTCCTCGCTTCACTTCACGTCTACTTTAAAACAAGGTAATGTCATTTTTGTTAGAGTTATTTTTAGCATAAACTTTTTATTATGTATATATTTTCTGTTAATAGCGTTTTTGTATATTTTCTGCGATATTGGTCCAGAGCTATTCGTTAATATGTTCATTATTTAAGACCCGTTCTTTATATGGGGCAAATGACAAACAAACAACAAAAAAACCTTTACGTTGATATATTATTCTGCTAGAAATCAGATATCGACATGCAGTTTTCACTGAATTCGATCGTTTTTGACCATCTTTTTGCCATGTAAATATATAACTCCGTGAAAAAAATTTAAGGAAACTCTAGACAAGTTGGTGCTTCAACTAGCACCCCCTACCTTCCGTTGCAAAAACTGAAACGACGTGACTGTATACAATACAGTTGATACTAAAGCAAAAAACGCTGTTTACAATGAGACCAAATTTGCTTAATTCTTATTATACCAATTCTGAGTTGTCAAAATTTTTTAAATGAATGTTTTTAATGGTTATGGTTTAAACCAGAAACTAATACAATTTTTGATAAAAATATGTTTTTTGAACTATAATACTATATACTGTTCGCAATATACAGGTTGTGCTAAAAGGTATGGTAATTGGGGACTTGGTAGATCGACTTAAACTGTGGTTCGAAGGTCACGTAACATTTTGTTCTATATCCCCCCATAACCGAGCTGCAGGCTCTTAAAGGGGAGACCCTAAAGGTGATCTTTCTTAATATTATCAAAACTAATAAAGATACAAACATGAATTATACATATTTTACTTTACATGTCGAATTCAACTATTATGGTTAAAATGTCAAAAATCTAAAAGTGGCGCCAAAAATAAGGGAGGGCGGAGTCAAGATATAAACTTTTTTAAATTGATCTTTTTTATTTCAAATTAGAAAACTTCAACGTTTTTCTACGAAAAAAAGTTACTTCTAGTTGGACACGATTTAAAGAAGTGTTTTCTCCTACATTATATTCCTTTTAAAGAAAAATGAAATTTACTTATTTGATTTCTTCTTGATATTCGTCTATTTTCACACAGGCTAAATACAATAATTTTGATATGCAAGATAATTTTTTCATCGATTCATCTCAAAAACGACGCTCTAACTAATATTACATTTTTTTTGCAACAAGCATTGAAGTTTTGTAATTTGACATAAAAAAGTATATAAATCAATTTGGACAATAGGTAGGCACCTATTTTAACTCTGCCCTCGCTTATTTCTGACACTGCTTATAAATTGTCGACATTTTAATCACAACAATCCGATCCTGCGAAAGCTTACCAGAATACCTGATTTTCAACTTTGTATCTTTATTGGTTCCGAAAATATTAAGAAAAAGACATCTTCAGTGTCTACTCTCTGTGAGACTATAGCTCGGGGTTGCGGGGACATACGACAAAATGTTACAGGACCTTCTGACCCCATGTTGACCCAATCTACTTCCTTCCTAATTAATGACCATATCTTTTAGGGTAACCTGTATTTGAGGAAATAGTTAGAGTTTTTTTCAACAAAACAAACAATACCATAAATTAGCAAATATGTGACAATGGCAATACCAATATATGTGGTACCAACAGAATGTTGTAAAATGAACATTTTCAAAGAGGTTGATAAACTAAAGATTAACCCCGGGTTTAAACTACAAAATATTCTATTAACTACCCATTAAAGAATTCGTCCTCAAACCTCAATCCATGGTTAAACTAGAAATGATCATGAATTATTGGGAGGAAATGGATTTTTTGAACAACATTTGCGAGTACTATTAAATCACTGTCTGCGGGATCAGATTTGATGAATATTGAAATGGTTTTGTTGTGCTGTCCTAGAATTTTGCCTATTCTTATTAATATTATAAATTCTTGTTTGTTGGAAGGAAAGTTTCCAGATGAGTGAAAAGTAGCTCGAGTAATCCCGCTACCTAAAAAGCAAGAATATTAGTTATTTTAATGAATTGCCACCAATTAGCATACTACCCTGTTTGTCAAAATTATTGAAAAAAATTGTGGATAAGCAAATTCGTAGCTATTTAGATAAATATTCTGTGTTGCCCGTCAACCAATCGGGATTTAGAGCGGGTTGTAATTGCACAACTGCAATTTTGAACATCACCGACGATATTTTTCGTGCGTCGGATGTTGCTAAAACGACCATATTAGTTCTGTTAGACTATTCAAAGGTATTTGATACTATTAGTCACGCATTATTACTAGCCATCTTGAATTTTGTCGGATTTTCTGAGAGCGCAATAGGTTTTATTGGTGATTAACTTAAGGATCGCGTGCAGTACGTTGAGACGTCAGTCAATTTTGTTGTTTTATGGTTTCTAGGGACTGAACTAGATCTTTTTTAAATTGCTTTCAGTTCCTATTTGCACTTCATATTTTTTCTTTTATATATATATATATATTATGTAATGTATATTTTTGTGAACTTTTGAACTGCAAATAAATGCTATTATTATTATTATTATTATTATTATTATTATTATTATATATTTGAAGAAGTAGTTAGTTATGAAGAGGAACACTCCTTCAACAAAGCAAACAGTACAATAAATTAGAATACATCTTTCTATTACAACGGCAATACAATAATAAAATGGACATTTCTGAAAAGATGCCGAAAATAACCTTTGGTTTAAACCACAAAAGATTCTATAAATTAATAACACATTGAAAAAGTCACCCTTTGCATGTGAGCCCACGGGTACACCAATATGCGCTTTTAATGTTCTTGTTAGTTAAAAATATGCAATCTTTTTACGCACAGTAAAGTTTAATAAGTTGACAAAATTTGCAAGTTTAAAAGTCGTTAATCAATAAAAGTCAAATTTCTGATAGTTCTTCTCTTCAAGTCGTGATTAACTGATGCCGGCGTCCAGTATCTGGTCGTTTTTATTTTATGACTACTTTAAACAAGGTAATGATCTTTTTATGCTGGTAATAACTTTTATACAGTTTTTTATTTGCTTGTTTTTGAGACTAAAACTCTTTAATAAATATTTATGTACGCAATAAAACTGTGCTTTAGGGATTTATTCCTTTGGTAAATATTTTATCAAATAAAACATATTATTTATTGTCTAATAAAAACCTTTTTAATGTCAACTACTGAATTAATAAGTTTAGAAATGCCAGTTTGTCTATAAATTAGACTACAATTAAGGCATGTTTTAACATATTTTATTTTTATAAAAATTGCTCTATAAAATAATAGTTAATAATATGATATTACTGCATTTTACCATCGCCGCAGTTTCAGCCTTATGATATGTAGCCTTCCAAAAAATAAGGTCGATGCCGTTACGATGAAGGTCAAGGTGCAGTAAAAGAATTGAGAAATATTTATAGAAGTTGTCGGAAGATTATTGCCCTTTTTTAAAGTTAGATTTTTAACTTGGCTTGTGCTATGTGACATCTAACGTTACACTTAAACGGCATGATAAATGACGAAGGATTAGACAAAAGCTAATAAATTCATTATCAAAAAAACAATCGTACCAGAATAGTATTTCTCTACGTTTTTTCTTGGAGTGTTTTATGTTCAAGCAAAATGCGATAAATCCATTTCGATGAGTCAAACCAAAACTGTGTGAAAAGGATTTATCAGCTTTTGTCTGATCGCTCCTCAAATTACCATTATCTTAGAAATGGCAAGCAAGCATCAACGCCACAAATAAATGTAAAGTGACATTGCCGAAAAAATTTGTACTTAAATATTCTGTATTTTCTCATCTTTTCATGCTTGTTAAATGGGAATAATATTATTATCATAAAGCAATTATTTTTAGTAGGTTCTCTATGGCCTTTTTCTTCCGAATTTTTCTGAGGGGAAAATTTTTCTTTATAACGTCTAATTTTTTCCAATGTTGTTGATCATACAAAATTTTAATGGATGACTAAAATGCATCATATTAGCTAGAAACGATTTTGTCAAAGTTCTTTACATTTCCTGAAACAATGTTCCTTGTTCCTTTAACTGCTTACCTATTTTGTCTAAACTTTTTGGGAAATTGCCGTTAAATAGAATGCAATTCGTTAATGAACAAAAAGACTAATTTAAAATCGCCAGTTCGGATTTAGAAATAGGCATTTTATGGTAAACTAGATTTACATAATAGCCAGCATTGGTAGAGAAAAAATGTTGTTCTTCATTCTTTTTTGACGTGGCACAAGCATTCCATATGGTATGGAATGCCAAAATATAGTACTTAATTTCGCTGATGACACTACCTTCATAGCTATATGCAAAGGGAGTGAAATAACGGATGGAACACACCACCGTACCTTTGAATAAGCAGATAGTACTATACGTCAACTTGACACTTAACCCTAAGTTTCACGTGAAAAGGAAAAGGGAATAGTTAGGTATTAGAATATAGCCAGGAACCCCCTGAATCCTTCTGACCCAACGCAGAAATATAATTCATATTGTCAGTCATAAAAAAATTGTATTGTGACCTGTCGCTATAAATTTATGAAATTTGTTAGTAGACAAAAGTATGACGAAATTTGGGCAAGGCGCACAAAAAATTTCGCTGTGCTTTTTCGTAATCACAGCTCTCCCCCCTCCTATAAATAAATCAATGCTTCACCTATGATTGGTCCTTAAGACAGAATTCTGCTTTATTATCACATAACAAGCCATTGCTATGTCGAACTCCATGGGAACCTGAAAATGAAATAGCTAGATAACGAAAACCAGAAATTTGCAGAAAGCCACGAAGAGAGGCTTCTTCTGCAGCATGTGAATGTGGAGGAAATCCAGTCTTCGAAAGCTGAAAGAAGACCTAAGAGGAAAACGCCTTTTGAGGCAGTGTAACGCGACAATGTCAGTGATAAAAGCAGAGCTAGTGCTTGTGTGCATAATAGAAGTATGTCTTAAATTGTTAGAACATCCTAGGAGACGCTAATGCATGACTTTTTGATTTATTAGTATTTTAGTAATCTTATTAAATTACTTATTAGCCCTGATTAAATCGGTCCATTATTAAAAAAAATATCTAATAAAAAAATGTCAATGAGATGCTAAATATAGCATGTACAAAACTGTTGTAAGCTCAAATGTTATATACACGCATAGCTATTTTGTTAAACATCTTAGAAAAGAACAGTGACATTAAAAAAAGTTTAGTGTTTACACAAAAATGCGTTTGTGGTTATGACTACAATAAGTAAAGTTCCCTGTAAATTATTTTATCTACATTATCAAAATTAATAAACTTCAGAATAAAGAATAACACATTTTTAAAGTTATTTTAATTCGTAATATAATGAGATATGAATTCAATTCAATTTTCGCGATAAAAGTAAAGTTAAATTAAATTAAATTCAGAATTCTTTCACTGTACATCTAAGAAGTGTCTGGCTTCTAGGCGTGTGCTGGTTGTTCGTCATTAGCGTAGCATTGCAAATGCTATTTTTAAGATAAATGTGTACACGCGTTACGCGTTGCAACTGTTTTCATGTTTATAATTTTAGAGACGTCACAAGCGAGCTGTTGCGTTTAGTTTATTTTATTTTCATATAATTTAGAATTTTTTTTTATTAAAGCCCAAATTTACAATAAAAAAATCATGTTCAGAAATGCCAAACAGTAATAAAAACTATGCTAAACGATCTGAACACTCAATATTTTGATCCATAGTTCTCGTCGCATTTTTGCACTTCCATCCCTACAAAATTCAAGTCATACAAAAACGTCTCCCTCAAGATTTTAGAACACGCGTTGATTTTTGCAAATATAGCTGATTGCTTGCTGATGTTAGATGAAGTTAATTTTTATCTTTCCGTGTATGTTAACAAACATAACTTCCATTACAGGGCGGCGTAAGATCCTCAGCAATTGCACGAATTACCGCTTCATGACAAAAAAGTTACTGTCTGGTGTGCATTACCTGCCCTTCAAATTTTTAGATCATTCTTCTTTGAGGAAAATGACTTGACGACTACTGCTACATCATAACGTTATCAGCATAACTTTGAACAATAACTTAATAATGTTGGTGTGGATTTGCGAATTTCCTGGTCGTGTCATTTCGAAATTTTGTGACCTTAACTGGCCGGCAAGGTTGTCTTTCAGCTTGTGATTTCTTTTTATAGGCTTACTTAAAGTTAAAAGGTTTTTCTAATTGACCGCAAATTTTGGAACAACTGAAATATAATATTCGGACAGAGATTAACACAATTCCAATCGAAATGTTGGATTGGGTGAAATGAAACTTTCGTGCTTGGCTTCAAAAGTGCAGTGAGGAGGAGGTCATTTGACTCATTTTATATAATTTTTGAAAAATAACTGTTAGTAAAAACATCTAAATTTAAAATGGGTTCATTCTGCTGGAGCGTGTATTAGGTATGTATTACCAACAAAAATAATAGCACATTATTTTCTTTGATATTACTTTTACGACCAAAATTTAAAAACAGCAAGAAATTTAAAGGGACTCGTTAACGTACAAAACTTAGAAACCAGCCCTTCAATTCTATTTGGCAAAACTTAGAAATGCCGTGGAAATCAAGTCCCTTCAGAGAACAAACCAACCCTCTTAACCGTCGCGCAGTTCCAATAAAAGCCGCCTCTGAATTGCTTTTTTACATTGTAAATTTACGTGGTTTAACGCCTTCTTCGGCTTTATTTTAGAATGCCAAATTATGTAAAAGCTCTGTATTATCCAATATGTATTTTTTAAGCAAGTGGCTTGTGTTAGTTTATTCTGTCTGGTATACATTTAACTCCGAGGTTTTAGTGTCAGGATACTTAAACTTATATTGTTTGTGGGTAAATAGATGTTTTACCATGTACTTTAAAAGGGACGAACATCAATTTAATCCATCAATATTTATAATCTACGATATCTTGGTTCACCTACTGCCTTTACCGGTCGCCAAGCGATAACCAATACAGATACTATTACTTGTTCTTATCACTTTCCAATACTATCCACTTCTTGCCAACCCATCATCCAAATTCTGAAGTTGTCATACTTGGCGACTTTATAAATCGCGCTACACACACTCATGCAAGTCGGCCAACTTGGCTTGTAGAAGCAAAAACAAACGATATGCATTCGTCTGTGAACCAGAAATCGTGACTCGGGTTGAATTTGAAGACAAGCGTGAGCGAAATCGGGCAGAACGTATTGCGAATAGTCTTTTTATAGTCAGATTGTGTATATGCGAATCTGTGCCTGTCGGCCGACTTTATACCATTATGATGTGTTTACGTTTAAATAATTGCTTTGTAGAACAGATTTACATGTTCTGGGGTGATACAATGACGAAAAACTTGATGTCTTTTGACCTGTTGCAAAGAATCGAAGCGTAGCTATTAACCTTTCATACGAAGAAATCGTAGTTCTCCCTAAAGTATCTATTTTCCAATCGTCTCAATATAAACTAGTAACTCCTGGTATAGAGTAGCATATATTCCATTTTCAGGTAGTTCATCCAATCATGATATTCCAGTATTGAAATAAATTGAGATGCCAATGTTTCCCATTTTTTCGGCCAGTCTATTGACCATCGGACCCGTTATATAGACTATGCCTTAGAATACAGTGCTACTGCTGCTGCAGATACGATATCATTGGAAAGCATACTGCTCACTGCTCACTACCAAAGATATTCTCTCTAAAAAAACATTCTCACTGCTACTAGCGATTTTGCTCGGCGAGAACAAGAAAAAAGTATAAAGTTGTCGACAAAATCTGTTTATGTGGATAAAAAGAAAAATATCAGACTTGATATTTTACTTAGCTTGTACAAGCAGTCGACTTCCATAAGTGTGTGTAGCACGTTTAACATTTATACCGTCAACTGACTCAAACACAAAGTACAAACAAAGTTGTGAACATGAATTATTTGCCAGCTCTGGCGATTTTGCTAGTCTTCTGAACTTTACACTCCAACTTGCAGAAAATCATTGCAAAACCTCCATTTTTCTTCTTGAACTTCTGACCACAGCCTTACTTTGGCACTGAACGAACTGCCAATTATTAAATAGGAAATAAGTAAACAATTATATAAAAACCATTTATGGCATTCTGCGACCAGTGCGTGTGCGCAGAAAGGTATTTACATTGGCCTTTAATCTGTAGAAATTGAAACCACGACTTTACCAGGAAGGTCACTCCAAAGCGGCGATCTTCTCCCGATCAGGAAATTTTTAAGCAGCATTAAGCTAAACCACATGAGTAGAGGTAGGGAATTTGGGAAGCCCCATATTCCCGGAACGGTTGAAAATCAATATCAACAACTTTATATTTTTGAAATCGAATCGCGAAATGCTATTCACTCATGTGGTATGAATAAGGGTTGTCATTTTAAAAAAAAATCAAAATGGCTTTATATCTGTCAAAATTGTGAACCTATCTATCTGATCACATTAAATTGGGCTTCCTTGCGAAAAATTATTGATAAACGTGTAATTTGTTTTCATTATGGTCAGCAGGAAAATCGCCAATCGGATGAGGCACTTAAAAAATGTCCCTGTATATTAAATTTTACTTGATTACTATCATTCCTTACTTAAAACCAAGTTTTTTCATACCCCACTAAAGGTTCGAAGATAGTAGTATACAGTGAATCCCGGAAGTAATATCTAAATTCATTTAAAATTCAGCGTTGCGTTTTTTGAAGAAACGATCGGACCCGTCGACTTTTATTTCTTAATGTGTTTTTTATGGAAAATTCATGAATAGCCCATTGTAGCCCAAAAATAAGTTACGACCATCAACTTAATTTTTTTAAATGAAAACATACACTTTTTATAGTAGAGGAAATTAAAGTAGTACTTGTTATATTTCACAATTTATTTCAGTTTCCTGACACGTGTTTCAACCCTTGCGGGTCATTATCAATGGCATTATGAGACAATAATAATTTCTACATGCCATTAAAATAAAAATTGACAGATGATAGGTTATTTTGGTCCCTAATTTACAGGTATTGGCCAAAGGTACAACTAAATTACAGCAGCCGAATTACAAACACTCTATTAATTGTCGATCGAGATATCGAAGTCGATCAGTGGCATCTCGAGTCGGGATACATTTGCGACTACGACCAATCGCTTGGTAATTATCGATATGTGCTCGGTTACTTTCGGTCAATCGACAGTGGACATCTAGCTATTCCTAAAAACATTGACTTTGGAGTAGCACCAGTAGGAAGGTAACTACCTCAGATGAACATACGAACTATCTATTTTCTTTAAATATAAATATAAATGACTTGATGCCAGTAAAAAACCTCATTTAATACTATATGCAGTTTCGTGAAATTCTTTTACATGGTTGTAGAAATAGTATGTATATTATATAATGAGAATTTTCAATAAATATTATTAAATAATGATTGATATATATAGTACAGGCAATATTACGTTTAATTTACTCACAGTTAAATGATAAATATTGTACAGCATTTAACTGGCACAAGACTAATTTTTGGAAGAAATTTCTAGGTACCTTTTAGAACAATTGATTGAAAATTGATTTCTCCAAATAATATTTCGTCAGTAAATACTTAACCGTTTTATACAATTCCACTTTAAGTAGGTATTAAACAAATTTGAATTCAATTTAAAAATGGAAAATGGATAAATCAAAACATCGGCACTAAAAATTACTCTTTCTTGCTAAAAATTGAGGTTATCTTTTGTCTTATTGTCGTGTCGAGAAAATCGACATGTTTTAACTAATAGATTGTCTGTAATTCCCATCTTGTCGATTTAAACCGGACTACGGCAAGACGAGGAGAGACGCAAGGGAGTTTTGTCGATGTCGAGTGTACGTAATTCGGCTGCAGGTGTGATTATAGAGGTATTTACATCTAAGTCATAAAATTAAGAAAATGATATTGTGTATAATAATTATGGGTTTTTTCGTTGGTAATTATTGACAGTGTTTATTGCATATTTATCTTAAGTTATTAGCCTATTAAGTATTAGATTGGCACCTGAAGGTATTTCAATTTGATTGTTAACAACATTACATTGGCCAATACCTGTAAACTAAGGACCAAAATAACCTATCATCTGTCAATTTTTATTTTAATGACAATTTATTATTGTTGTCTACTAATGCCTTTGATAATGACTCTCAAAAGTTAAAACACGTGTCAGGAAACTGAAATAAATTGTGAAATATAACAAGTACCACTTTAATTTCCTCCACTATGGAATATCCATTTCACCAAGCATGTAGCCCATCACATATCAATTATACATTTTTTATTTTATTTTTGAATTATGCATCGAATTCTAAGTATGTTTCATGAACCATGTCATTGTCATATACCTAAACTCAAAAGTTATCGAAAAACTTACGATTGAACATATCAATAAGGAATATAGTTTTTCGGAGGATTTATTTGTAAATCGAGCAAAACATTCCATTGTGTGTTTACTTTTTTTTAATTTGGGTATTTCTGAATGTTGACTTGTTACCGTTTAGTCCCATAGAAACTGTAGGACAATTTTACTTCAAATATGTAATTATCAATCGTAGTTGCAAAGTTGCGGTTTTCATAATGGTGAAGTTAACGGAACGAGAAAAAATTGAAATTCTATGCATGATTGGGTTTGGTGATAGAAGACGTACTCAAATAGAAACAGCTCAATTATTCAATGAAATCCATACTGATCGTTCTCCAATATGTCAAAATGAGTAGATAAGAGGCTAAGTTTAGAGAATTCGGTTATGTTACAGATTTTCCTAAATCTGGTCGTCCTACTGGAGATGAAAATGAGCAACTTGACGTCTTGCTCTCCCTCAAAGAAAATCCATGTACTCTTCTGTCGCACATATATATATATACAAAGGTATTCCAGTGCATAAGTTATTTTAATATTATTTCGATAGGCGAAATGAGTTTTGTGAGCGGGTGAAGAATATGTGCAATCTAGATAATAATTTTGTAAAAAATATTATATTTTCCGATGAACCTATGTTCTGTTGGAATGGTAATGTGAACAGAAAAAATTGTCATTATTGGGCAACAGAAAATCCACATTGGATAATGGAGGATCATAGCCAGTACCCTCAATGTGTGGCGTGGAATAGTGTGCGGAAGAGTAATTGGTCCATTTTTAGTCTTTAACTGGACAAGTATATCTCGAATTTCTCCAACTCCAATTAATTCCAGCATTAGTGGCTTTATTTCCGAATCCATTGGAGTCAGACTCCACTGTCGAAGAACTGATGTTTCAGCAAGATGGTACTCCTCCGCACTATGCTGCCACTGAACGTATATTTTGGGATTAAACCTTTTCCAATCGGTGGATATGAAGGAGAGGACCTATCGAATAGTCTGCTAGGTCGCCAGACCTAACTTTGCTGGACTTTTTGTAAGGTTACCTCAAATCGAAAGTATTTGTTGGCAGGCCGAACAATTTGCAGGAGTTGAAAGGGAGGATCCGAAGAGAAGTGCATGTCATCCATCAACTCCGAAAATGGTTGAAAGCATGCAAAGAGAGTTTATTGATCGCCTTGGATATTATCAACATTTAATTTGATTTGTTGTTCTGTTTTTTTTTCTTTTTAATAAACAGGTCTTACGTATTGATATGTTCAATCGTAATTTTGTGTTTTAAGTGTTGAGTTTAGGTATAGGACATGGTACATGAAACATACTTATAGTTCAATGCAAAATTCAAAAATGAAATAAAAAATTTATGTTTTCATTTGAAAAAATGAAGTTGATGGTTGTAGCTTATTTTTGGGCTACCATGGGCTATACATGAATTTGCTATAAGAAATAAAAATCGACTGGTCCGAGCGTTTCTTCAAAAACACATCGCTGAATTTTAAATTAATTTAGACATTACTTCTGGGACTCACTGTAGATCTAAGTTGTGCTACTCTTTATTTTAATAAGAAACGGGTACATCGCAATGCGCCTTAACTTATTATTAATACTTAACCATTTCCATATAATCCTACAAACATAAACCATTTAAACTTAAAGACAAAGGGACATTATAAATTCATTAACAGATGAAAATCGCATTAGTGAGGCAACATCTGAAATTAATTATTTGGAGTAAAGCGCAACAAACCTGCGTTAATTTCTATTTTGCACGACAATCTATTTTCATCAAGCTAAAATAGTATAATCCACCTTTGCCAGGCGTCAGAAAAGCCACACATACTTGGCCCGTAGAGACCCAAGTGGCACAAAGATTGGTGGTTGTAACGAATTTACATTATCCGTGCCGTTTCGCCTGCATTGTTTATTTGCATTGTTTGCCAATGCTTGTACTATTTAGTATTTCATCTGGAAATAATTATTGTATAAGTGGGCGCTTTTTCGACGTACACTACTGGTTTTGTCTAAACTATTGGGAATTATTAAACAGATGATTCCAGTGCATCGCGTGGGCATAGTTGGAATTTGGAGAGCTGAAGCAAGTTGGCCAATAAAAACGTCTCTTGCTTGTGTAATTGAAAACAGCCTACAAATTGATCCAACCAAAAACTCTCTAACATTCAATAGCGGCCGAAGAGTAATATTGCGCGAAGCTAAAACATTTTGCTTACATTCTTTAAGCTGTCTATAATAATTTTGAACATTTCTAAAGATACAGAGCCCCCAAAAAAGTATTCCAAAAGCGAAATTTCGGGATATCGCGCTGGCCATTTAAATGCCCCAAAAGGGCGAATCTGCTATCCTGGTACTGTGACATTCAAATACTTTTTAATAGCTCCTCTTCACTTCGATCGGGTGCTCCATTATATTGAAACATTATTCAGCAATATTGATTAACAGTTCCCAATGCCGCAATAAAGTAGTGCTGGGGCAGTTATATTTTTCAGTGTTTAGATTACCGTCCATAGAAAACGATCTAATTATTGTAGCCCAAACGCTTACTTTCTGTCTTGTTTGAGTATGCATATTATCCTCAAGAAAATGTTACGATTTTCTCTGGTATATATTTTTAAATTTTGTTTTTTAACTGTACCATTTGCAAAGAAAATACTTTCACCCGAGAATAATTATTGTTATTTGTTACATTGAAATGGTAGTTAGTTTCTTAAGTTGGAACCATTTTCTTTACTTCCTTTTGTTGTAGGGATTTCTTTTCGATTACTTGGTTGGATGTTCTTATTTGAATTATTTTCTTTGTTTGTGTTTATTTTGTTGTTGTCTTCAAGATTTTAGATTTTTGTATTTTTATGAGGTTTTAAAAGTTTCTATAGCTTAGCATTTTGCAATCCAAGAAATATTGTAATTCTTCGAGGAATAACAGAAAAACTGTTGACACTGGCTGGATAATACATTTGCCGTTTCTATATTCAAGGAAATAACGATTATTTTGCACATTGTTTAGACGTAGTTGAACATATTTTCAACAACTTCAATTAAATTAATTCCATTGTCTTTGGTTATTGTGGAGAGTCTTGCAATCTTTGTTTTTGTATTTGAGACACATATTTTAAGAAAAGTATCGCAGTTCTGAACGTCTTCGGTACGCATACATACTAGTTCATTTTTCCCACAATTAACCTGAACTAACCTCCTGACATTCCAACTATCAAAGTAAACTTTAAATCTTCCTTTAAAAATCTACTTCTTTTGTGTGAGTTTTAGATTTTATTGGACGGTAGCCTTCTGCATTCCTTTTTAAAAGTGAATCAAATTCGTGAACTTACTTATATCCACATTTATATTAAAACAGATTTTTGCTCGTAACATTGATTAGTGGCTTCACATAGTCGAAGGCTTGAATACTTTCACTTTGTATGAAAGATACACAAGTCGAACCTTATCTAATATAATTTTGTCCTTTTCTATTTTTTTTAGTTCCCTCCAGTCTTCGAAATTTTTGCCGATAAATATAATGATTTCAACTTACTCGGCAGCAGATTTGCTATTAGAGCATCTCGAGCTTCTTCAATGTCAGAAGGGAAAGCAAGTATTTATTGACATTGTTTGTTGACTCTGATATTGACAGTAAATTTTTCACAGCAACGTTTATACCCGACTGTTCCAACAAATAAAGAAAAAAGGAAAATAATATAATTACCATTCCTATCATTTTAAGCTAAATCCGACCTAATTATACTTTTATTTTTATCATGATCACTGAATTACAAAAACTCTTGTATGAAACACGATGCAAAATTGTTTTGCCTTTTGCACACAATCTTCATATCTAGTGCAAGAAACACGCTCATTTTGCAACGTAATAAATTATTAGCTATTTAAAATTCAATATGGGTAATACCTAACAAATAACCTGTACTACTTATCCTACCATAACTTTTTACAATATGTTTATTTCATCTAGCAATTATATCGTTTTTTATAAAATAAACCAATGCAGTCTTCCTCCACAGTTTAATTGTTAACATAAAAAGTTTTTAAGTTCCCGACATGTTTCGAGCACTTAATTACTAATCTTCAGGGGATACCAACATCGAGTTTAACTTCGAAATAAGTTGTCTCAAATAAATAAGTACAACAGAAAGGCTGAAGACTTGGTGTATTAAACAAAATTTCCTTTAATCGCCTTCAGATGTCATAATCCTTTATTATTACTTAAATATGTTACACTTATCTAAATTACAAAAGTCAACCTTAACTTCACTTCTCATTCCATTTATTTAACCATTTAATACACCAAGTCTCCAGCCTTTCTGTTGTACTCATTGATTTGAGACAACTTATTTTGATGTTAAACTCGATGTTGGTATCCCCTGAAGATGAGTACTTAAGTGCTCGAAACATGTCGGGAACTTAAAAACTTTTTATGTTAACAATTAAACTGTGGAGGAAGACTGCATTGTTTTATTTTATATTACATTGACTCCACTGAAAGTATGGACTATTTTTTCCACTTTATATCGTTTTTGTTTTAGGCTTTTCACCTAGGTAATAGTAATTATTGTAAAATTTTAAAACGATGCGGTGATTGTTCGTTTCTTAAAATATTTATAAATTGATAAAATATTTGGAAACAAATTACTGAAAGTACTTTGAAAGCCTGGGTGCCGGACTTCAACGGTATTATTGGTTTAGTGGCAATCGTTTAATATTATATTGATACACATTCTATACTTCAAGAGAAAATTGGGGAGCTAGGCGTTGTCTTCTGTTTCGGCGCCCTATGTAAGAGTCTTCAAAATAGTCAGCTATGGGCAATGTAGTTGCAGGAAATTCTGCATCATTAGTGCGTCAAATTGATCGGTCACTGATTCCAATGGCATAAAAGCGAGTGCAGCAAGTTTTTAAATCCACAGCGCCAACTCTTAACATTCTAGTATATTGTACCTGAAGGCAAATATGCATACAAACACACTAAATATTATAATAGTAGTAGTTTATTGTTTCATGAAACATTTTCCTCAATAAAAATACTAAGCTGCATACGTTTTTGTTAAACACGACGGTAAATGCTTTGGTACAAGTGTCAAAAACATACTTCCACTCTCATTCCAGAAATCTCTTCCTAGAATGACGGTATTACATCCTCCTCAAAATCTATAAGAACTGTTTTTGGATGCAATCGTGATGAATATTTTTTTATTTCTTACTACACCTTTTTCTGCGATGCTTTTATTTTAATCGACATTCAAATAAAATAAAAAACAAATACATATGGTTCGGATAATAATTTACCATGTAAAATCTGCAACATTCAGATAATTAGAATTTCGCTCATAGAAGTGGCATTAAACTGCAACACTCAAAATTAATTATGAATAGAACAGCTAACCTTAGTTAATTTCTATTTTGTAGGCACATCCATTTTCATTACGTTAAAATAGTGTAATTCCCCTCTGCAAGGGACCGGCAAAGCCGCACACATTTGGCCGCAGCGCCGCAAGTGGCACAAAGATTAGTGGTTTTGATGAATTTGCGCTGGTCGTATCGTTAGGCCTGTATCGTAAATTTATTTTTATTGTGTAGCGTTAAAAATTACTAATAAAAATTATAAACAAATGTGAGTTGTAGTCATAAAATATGTTTTACTAAATTTATTTAAAAGTTCAGGATTCATCGACAGTAATTTTTAACGTTCGACTTCGAAAATGGCTGCATTTTATCATATAGATTATTTAACATAAATGTAAAAGAAAAATAAATATTTTAATATGATGTACAGGAACTTCATATCTTATATTGACATCCCCCCCCCCCACACACACAATCTACATCATCTAGAAAATCAAAACAGTATCATATCTTTGAAATACCCTGTAGAACTATTGGAGTGAACATTGGAAAGAACGTTATGGCCAATCCACATTAAAGTCCAATTATTATCCAATAATAATTTTTTTCGCTTTAATTTAAAGTAATAACTTCAGTTAGCGGCATTTGCTGCCACTAATATTGCAGTCCATTTCAGCTGAACTACAGCTTGAGACTCGCCATAATCTTGCCTAAATTTTCTTTCTAGCTTTTGTGCTATTAAGCTTTATGATCAAACACAGAAGTTAGCTCTAGACGCTAACTTTAAAATTCAACAACAGTGAAAAATTAAATTAACAAGTAGGCTTTTTTTGGTTGTTGTCATGGAAACGGTACGTTAGAAGTTAACTTGTGTGCTTGATTAAAGGGTCATACGCTCTTTTAAACACTTGTTTTTGTAACTTTCAGCATGCTACCTGGTCGATGCGTTACAAGTTCTGTTCATTGTTCATGTTTCAAAAGGTATATCTTCCCATGCTATCACACCTGTACCGCCGACTTGTACGCTAGAAGAAAAGCTGCACTGAGCAATTAAACTGAGACTCGAGAACTAAATAAGTCTTATCAATGTGTATATTTCTTACTGTTTGTTTACATTGTCTTAAACTATAAATAGGCTTCCTACTACAGAAGCAATATATTTAATTGTCTGGCTTCTAGCCGTTAAGTCGCCACTTTGTCGGTTTATTCTTTAATTTATAAACCCTATTTTGTACCTTTCATAATAAAATTGCTTTTAACAAGAAAGTCTGCGATGACAGTTATTTAACTCTCGTCTGTGGAGAACACGCCCTGTGACGGGCTCAAGGAAATTGCATCGCCTGCTTTCGATGATCTGCGTCTGACAGTGGGCCGGTAGCAGGTAGATGGGATTGTAAATTTTGTTCTCGCAATCTTCCTCGTACAGTATCGAATGAATCAACGTGACCATAAGAATCTGCCAACCTCCTAGGCAACGCCGTGGTAGCATCTGTTCATTCTCAGAAAACTTAGAGCCGAATGAAATAATCGTGAGCTGAATTTTGTACTCATCGTCTTCCTTATCCAGATCATTTTCAGTAAGAAGCAGTTTATCTGCATCTTCTTATTATAACGGACACAGTACTTCGAGGAATGCCAAGGATATACCGAATATTACAACCATTATTAGGTGAAGCAACAGCGTGAGCTACTTCTTCAGGACTCAATGCAACCTTTTGCTTGTTAACCGGGTTATTATCAAAGCATTGTGAAGTATTTTTATGCAGCGATACAAAGATTTCAGAGAAAGGTCGCGTCGTTAATGGCGAGGTATCACCAAGTCTCACGTCCCGCCATATAAATCTATGTCAACCTATTTTGTATAATAGGTTGTCACATAGTTGTTAATTGCGAAGGCACTAGGTCATTGTCCGAAGACGTGAATACTTACTACCTTCTCTTCGTATAAACTAGAAGTTCAAAGTTATTAAATAAAAGGTAAGTAATTAAAATGGAGAGTTAAATTATCAAATAGCTTTTCCGAATGCAAAGAATTATGTTAAAGAAAAATTGTGTATAACCTAGGAGAAATTTTATTATAAAGTGTAAGGTTATAACAGCTGATGACCTCATGTCCAGATATCCCTACATTAATTTAAAATTAAAATAGATTAAAGAAAATGGTAATGAAACTGTGGTAAAAGGTAAATTAAGCAATTATGAACAATAAACAAAATAACCAAAAAATTGAAATGAACTTATACGAGGCTGCACACCAACATGGTTTCTGCTCCAAATAAGTCATTGGAGGTAGACTTGGGGGACGCCTTGAAGGCCAGGTGAACTTTAGGATATGAATGCAGTTCGTAGAGTTATACAAAACTATATAGTAGAGCTTTAAATGGAGTCGACTTGAACCGTGGATAAAAAGGTGGCAGTGTTTTCTCGGAACACTAAAATCCATACCTGGTTGGGGGTTAGATACTACTAGACTTATAACTAAATGGAAAATGCATTTCAAGATAAAAAAAAAAACTGACAAAACCTTGGCAAGTTGGTAATGTAAAGAAAAAATATCAACGTAAATCCCTAACAATAACGAAAAATGAAAAGTACCCGCTGAATCCCTAATAAAAGAAATTTAAATGAATAGTAAAATTAGGAGGCTTACCTCTAAAAGAGAAGTGAAGAGATCGTTGGTTTTCTTTTTCAATATCCATACGGCGTGGCTTCCTCATTAAGGACCCCACAGGTTATCAGTTTAACCCTCAGTGAAATCGTATAGTTAAAACGAATTAGTTTGAACTGATCTGACCATGTGCCTACACATTTAAGTTTAACCTTCAGCGAAAACGAATCAGTTCAAATTGATAAGACTATATGCCATTATATCTTACTAGTTTTCTTTCTCAATTCTCCCTATTTTGTCTGTATCTAGGTTACTGATGGTGTTTACATTCTAGCTATCAAGTGTAACTAATGGACTTGGACGAAATGTTGTGCTATGCTGCATCAGCTGTTGCCATTCAAAAATAACAGATAAAAAGTTAAAGAAAATGAGAGTATGGATAAAAGAGTGAATAAAAAAAAGGAACTGCTTTTCACACACTAATTTGTTGAATGCACTGAAAGTAAATCTGAAGGATTGGCATAATTACCTGAGGATGGATGAAAATATTTTAAGCTTCAACTGTATTAAACTCCGCTCGGAGATAATACGCAAATACTTGCCGACAGCTAAGAACTCTTGGCAAACACACACTCGAATTTTACTTCCGTTCAGTTGGCAACACAGACAAATAGATTAAATTTACTTCAGTTCTTCAGTCGCACTGATCAGTCTATAACTAAACCATAAAATCACCACACACCATCCGTTTATTAGATCAGTTAAATCGGTTTAGTCATATCTGAAGGTAGAACTGATAATCTGTGGGGCCTTTTAGAGGTTTGGAAAGAGAAGCCACGAGCAAACTTGATCTCCCAGAATGACAGCTGACTTGTGAAATCAAAAGTTCTTGCCAACTTAAATAAATCAAAATTCTTGAAATACCCTACGATGAATTAGGTCACTGCAAGGTTCTGGGCATAGAACTTAGCTTAATGAAAAACTGAAAGAATAGAAATATTCTCTACATATATAATAAAGAGTTCTGTGACTTTAGTGAAGCACAGAAACAAGGATCGGAAGTACACGGTCGAACTTATGTCACAGGATGATCGTGCCTTTATGCTAAGTTGAGAATATCCAGGATGCAGGAATGTTCACCATAACTCCTAACCAATATTAACATTAATATTTACGTAAAGAAGGATTGAAAAACGAAATTTTAAATGAAAATTAAGGAAAGTAATCATGCAGTGCACTTCGTGCGAATAGAATTCACAAATTAAAGGTACCTATGTTTAACATTTCTCACAAAACCACTAGTAGCAATTTTTGAAATTGCTACACCTTAGACTCTTAGATGATCTCAGTACGTAACTGTATCGATAGCGAGCTGATACAGCGTCTTCACTTCATACCATACATCTAATCAGATTAAGTTGAGATTAGAGTTTGCCGTTATCTATACGGAAATAATATAAGAATTATACTTGCCCGTTGTCTTGATTTTTCGTAACGGAGTTATGTGAGAAAGTTTCTGCTTCTTAGTTTTTGATCATTTCCTTATCTATTTTTCTGTTCTTTATAGCCTAAAGCAGCTCCGGTTAAAACGAAAAGACAACACCATACTGAAAACATCGGATACTAACTGTTTCATCATGCTTTACATGTGATGCCGTCTTAGTGTGTGTACTCCCTGCTACAGCTTGTAAAAAAGGATATGACAAATAACCCTCAGCGGCGAGATTGGATAAATAAATAACTCATAATAAGAAAACCTATAACCCTAAATGCCCAAATTATTCCCCGTTGTACACGAATTACTGAAAAACTTATCCATCCTTTTTCAGTATTAAAAGTTATTAAAAATTTCTTCTTTTTATGATATTTTCCTTTCATTAAATAAAAATAATCGAGGGTCGAAATATACCTGAAATTTTCCCAATTAGCGGAGAAATACCCTTATATATATTTTCTGAGTTAATCGAAACTGCCCAGCAAAAGCACAAAATGTATATATTTTCCGCTGATAACTTATTCTTCAATACACAAAGATATACCATCACATACATAAATTCTTTTTCTCGCACTGTATTTATTTTCCCCTGAAACAATAAACTAATTCACTAAAAATCACATTTTCTGAAAATTTTATGTCAATTATTCCAAGCAGGCTTTAAATATCTATCAGAAAATCTATTTTCATTACGATAAACTAGCGTAATCCACTATTGCCAGGGAACAAAAAAGCAGCATTTGGTCGCAAAGCCGCAAATGGCATAAAGATTAGTGGTTTTGATGAATTCGTATTGGTCCTATCGTTTTGCCTACAGCGTTCATTTATTTTCATTCTGGTAGGACTGATCTCTGTTTGTTTCGGCGAGTGTTGTAACGAGACAGTGATAAATTATGAATTTCGGAGAGTGTATGTACGAGTACTTACCTTAAAATAGACAGGAATATAAAACCTATTTATTATATCATCGATACATTTTTGAATATCTTAAATATTGAATTAAATAAAAATTTGCTATTTTTACTCTTATTTTTGGTATATCATGTTGGATATTTTGATATTAGCTGTGTTTGTGCAAACGAGATGGGAAGAGATTTGTTCCATTGTGGATGACGATTTCGACAATCTCGAAAATATCCATCTTAAAACTGTAGACCCCAGCTTACACCATATTATGTATAGCAATTGCCTTAACAATTTGAAGTGCACTGTCAAATCAACTTTATTTCCGAAGAACAGGGTCAAAAATTCTCGTAGAAAATGACGGCACATGATAATTTTTTTTGAAATTATTCTTTTCCTTTGTTAATAGAGATTTCATGCAGCTAAAGGGTGATAACGTGACAACATCTAATGTAATTCTTGACAGCTTGTATGTACTAATGCATAATAATAATACATTCGTGTCCCCAATGCTCTTTATGACTGTGTATATTTGTGGTGCTTCCAATAAAAATGATCAATCAATTTTCGATATATTTTCATAATAATACCCACGTAAGCCTAGTTTTATTAAGAAAAATATAAACGTAATATTACCTACTTGTTACTACATGAAATACCAGTGGCGGCTTTTCAGGGCCATGTGTGGGGCAGTGCCGACTCAGACACAAAATATAAATTTTTGATGACCCGCAAGCTGCCAGCGAATAACTGTTCCACTTTTTAAATCGCCCTTGTAAGCCCGGACCTCATACCCGCAAACTACAGCCAAGTCGCCATAAAATAAATTGTTTTACTTTTCAAGTGACCCAGGCTGAGGTCGGCAAGCCTACCCTGCCATTACAAAGAACTTTAATATTCCAGGCTTTAGGATAGGCAACCAAACATACACCACTATATATTTGAAAATATCACCCTAGTTTACATTCGGCCAGATCGGGTTTGCCGGTAAATTTAGGGTTTCTTCCAACCCGACCAAAAACCATACCAGTACAGTCCCCGAACGGTCGCACAACGAATTTACTACTGCAACAGTCGGTTGACAAGTTCAAAATTTAATTGACTGGCTGGAAATGATCGTTCAGGCATAGAGTAGCGGGTTGAAACAAACATTTAAAGAAAATTAGGTTATTTAGCTAGTTATTAATGTTATTATGTGGTTGTTATTATTACACTACGGGTTTAGGAAATAAATCAGTGTACTTTACTCATTAATGATCGGTTGTTTGATATTTATTCTTGAAAGAACAGGACTGAGTTAGTGTAAAATAAGTCAGAGTGAATGATGTCTGTTGTTTAGTATTAGGACATTAGGTAAGTGTCTTAAAGTTTAAATAAAATATCTTGTTTGACCATGCAATAACATGAAAACCCAAGTTGTAAGAGGTAAAAAGTTTTCAGGTTCATATTTTCTTTCATTTGAAAAGTAAAATAAAAAACAATGGTCATATCCGACGACCCCTAAAATGTTGGATTTAATTAATATTGGAGGCAAAAGGAGTAATAGGTAATTTTGAGAAAATTGGTATCAAAGATATGCGTGGCTTACGGGAGGGAAGTGAAACCAAAATTAAACTGTTTTGTCGGCCATGATATGCATTTTATTTTCAAATAAAAAAGTAAAAAATTAAAATCCGTGGCGCGGCTGTACGACAATTTAAAAGAATTCGATTTGTTTGGTAAACAAAACACTTTTATATGACTTAACAATGGCAACGAAGTTGCTTGAAACAATGACCCTGTTCTGCCTTCAAAAAATATATTAGGACATTTTTCACACAATTGCGATGCAAATTAAAACATGCTTTGCTAATTTTGAAAAACTAATTTTGCACGACATTTTCAATGAAAGCAGGTTTAAAGGGTTTTCCAAAGATTTTCCTAAGAAGGTATTTGTTGAAAAATCTGTTGTTAATGCCATCAATCATTTTTTAACATAGAGAACCAGCTAAAAGTGTAATGCTGATCCTCAGTTTCGTAAATTGGGAAAAATTTGTAAAAATGTATTAGTTTATTTAGGTATAACGTATAACCTTGCGCTTGAGAGACTAAAGCGCGCTAAACGGTATTTTTGAAATACAATATTAATTAACCAGGAGCGGATGTCAATATAAAAAATATAAAAAAAAAAATATCTGAATTTTATTCCAAATTCATTATTTTTAAAACAGGTTTGAAAAACTCCAAAATTTTCTCATGCGTAATACTTAATTTTTAGTTAGCGAGCAGCTTAAATAAAAAATTTATAAAAAAATCCTGTGATGAATATCACATAATTCTAATTTTATATTATTACCCAACAAACATTTTAAGTTAAATTTACCTTTATTCGACCTCTAAACGGGTCAAATATTTTGCACGACCAATTATATATAGGGATAATTTACCTACATTTGTTTTCCTATTGCCCAATGTGGGGAAAGAAACTAAAGTAATTTGAAGGTCGAAAATAGGTTGTTAGGGTTTTTCTGACCAATAAGTTGAAACGAAGTGAAATAAATATAGACCTATTTTACGTCTAAATGTGGAAAGTGAGACCAACCTTTTGACCTAAATATAACCTAAATAGGAGCAATAAGACACTAGACAAAAATATAGAGAAAACATATTATATCTGGTGTTAGAAAGAAAAGACAACAACTTATGCCAACACTTTCAACAGGACAAAATAAATTATAAAATGGAGTTCGACTTAAGTAGATATTTGGAATGGCCGCTTATTATAACTTCAACAATAAAGTGATATAATTAAGTTTTATCATTTTTCTGGACCGAAATTTTGATGCGAAAGAAATGTGTTTGTGAATTATGGTGATGATACTTCGAAAAACTAAACGCGCCCTTAAAATATGCATTTTTTTATGTATTATTACGATAATTTAAAATATTTTTACCATTAACCTAAAAACAGAGTGTCTTCATTATAAACATTATATGTCCCTAAAGTTTTAAAAAAACTTTCGTTGACGAAAGATATCGTAGTCTAATGGATTTTCCACTCACCTTATGTAATTCTTAAAATTTTAATTATTGTTTTTCTTTATAGTTGTCGATAAACAGGAAAACTAATAATTATTAAATATGGCCGCCTTTATATTTTTAACCTTAAAGTTATTTTTTTCTTTATTATTAACTGTACAAGCAATGTTAGCCTTTGAGGTTAATCAAAAAGTTATGAAGTAGCTCAATTTTTAACCACAAAAGATCTACAACTTTGGGAACAATTTATATGGCAAAATTACCCAAAATATTACTTGTTTCTAAAACTACATGGTCAGTAAATTATTTGGACATTTTGTAGGTAATAATTAGGTAATATTTACCTAGCGTAATAGCCAAAAAATTCCTTAATTTTGAACACATATATTAAGTAACAATTAAGTAAATTATTACTTAATCATATTCCTTATTAGAATTAAATATTTTTAATGTCTAAGAGAGGTAATTTATTTGTAATTTTTAACTAGGTAAATTAAACTACAAGTAGACTTCCCTATAACAAATTATTTAAGTTCTAGATATCCAAATTTTGACTTAGATTTTAGAGTTCGAATCTTTTGTGACTTTTAAGAAAACATTTAAGGCAAAAATAAGCAAATATTTGCCAATTTAGGATTATTTTCCTTCCGTTCTGGTCTACATTACTTAATATGTTTGTTGGGTAGTAGTTATGTTATCTAAAGAAATTAAAATAATAATTCGACAGAGGCGTGGGTTATGGGGGACATGACCCCCTCAAAAAATATAATCCCACATACAGGGGTCAATTTGAAAACTTTCAATGTCTCGAAAACTACAAAAGTTAGAACAACGCGAATTGGTATAAAGGTTGTTTGGGTAGGTGGAACTAGAACCACCGTACTTAAGTCAAGGGGTCAGTCACCCCCTAGGCGCTCCACACCACTACTTTAAAATTTCAAATGGCAGCACCCCCTTAGTTATACCTCAAATGAAAGGTCTCACGAAGTAGTATTAAGCTGTGCAAAAAAAATCGATAAAAAGGAAAATTTGTAATTTGAATAAAACAAAATTTTGTAATTTATAAAAATATTGAAATATTGAATTCTCTTGAAAATGTGGCAAGTTTTCATCTAAGTTCCTATTTTCGGCAATATCCAGCTGATTTTGATTTGAAAATAGGTTGTACTATTGTTTACAGCAGAACAGAATGCATTTTAAGCATTTAATCGAATAAAACAATATTTCACTTTCTCATTTTCAATTTTATTCAAATTTCAAATTTTCTTTTCTATCGATATTTTTGTGCACTTAAATACTACTCAGTTAGACCTAGGGGGTGACTGACCCCTTGACTAAAGTATGGTGGTTCTATTTCCCCTACCCAAGAAACATTTATACCAAATCGCGTTGTTCTTACTTTTGAAGTATTCAAGATATTTACAGTGAAAATTTTCAAATTGACACCTTGTATGATTATTTGATAATGAATAAAAAATATGTGATTTGCGTTTCCTCAAACCTACCATTTTGCATAGAAATATGAAAAAAAATACATACGTTCTGTACAAATATTAGAATAGTAGACAAAACCGAAATTTGGGCGTGGTTTCCAAAAATATTCGCCTGCGGCACTCCTTAGCCCTCCTTAACATTTTCTCTAGGTTCTACAAGTTAACCAAAGGGTGAGTTTATATCGTATTATTATCTTTCTAAAGTTGAAAAAGAAATATAGCAATCATATCGCTACAGATAAACAGCGCAAGAATCAGTCATGAACGGTCTTTTATTTTGCCGTGAGCTGTTACCGTGGGACAATCTAAATATTTCTGTTTTTTTACAAGTTTGTACGGTTTTCCGCATTTTTTCCGTTTTTTTTTTATGATGGTTTTCGTTTTTTTTTTTTAAATAAGGTATATTATGACTTCTGCAAGTGATATTTTAGTGGGAATGGTAAAGTTTGAAGGATATAAAAAATGTTAAATATCGTACCTGTAAGTGAAAAAATTTTAATACTTTCTATTCTCAAAACCTACTAAATTCCGGAGAAAAAAAACTTCGGATACATGATCAGCGACCCCAAATTAGGATTTAAATAAAAAATTAGTAAAAAGATCGCTTTAAATACCCGCTTCTCAAATAACTACCAAAAATTAAAATGATTTTCATCCAACGATTTTTTGGCTTTAGTGTGTTCCATTTCAGGTAAGCTTTGCAAAAAATCAAAAAAAGAAATTCGAGCTGGCCTACAAGGTATCATATACGGTAAAATTGTTAAAAATCTAATAATTGTTCCATTAAATATAGATAATTCTACTTTTATCAATCAAAATATACAAAAATATCTTAACAAATTAAGAACTTTGGTGTTCTTTTACAAATAGTAGCTTTTGTTAAATGTGACGAAAACGAACAAAACTTCATTTTTTTTCCTGCCAGCACAAACGTCTACTTGATTTTCTCGCGCATGCCCATTGCTGACTTGAGCCTCTTTTGCAAATATTTTCATGGTTTCAGGCTTAATTCGATCCATGATAGAAATACACAGCAAACGACTGCAGCGTGGTTTAGCTTAGTATCTGTCGAGCGAAACTATTCAAACATTAAATCATTTCATCTTCCTGAGGTCGTATTCCCCAACGAGTATAGTCTTCGAAGATAGATTAAAACCAACGTAAATCGCATCCTGTGCACACGCATCGCTCGCAGAGCCCCATGTCGGTAATACTGTGTATGATCATAAAAAAAATTATTTCGATCGATTGGAAAATTATTATTTATTGTGATTGTATATTATTAAGCGAACGACACAGCCGAAAATTATAAATGATAAGCTCTGCGGCGAGTTTAATACCTTACTTTTACGATTTTTTAATTACCATTGGCTATGATTAAAATACCGAAGGAGGGAGAGCTTTTTTCTCCATCATTCACATGGCAAAAAGCGTTTAATTTTAACCGCTCGTTTGTTTGTCAGTTTTTTTAGCATCGCTTTTGACCTTTTAATTAATATTTAAATGAGATAGGCGCTACATAACCATACCATATCTTTATATGCAAAAATATAACAAGAGCTTATCAATAGTTATACTGATCCTAAAATTAAATAAAGACACGACACAAGTGGTAAGTTATAGGTCAATAAGTCTGTTGTTTAGTCTAGCGAAAATGAAAAAATAATATTCAGTTGACTTTGTTATCGAGCGTAATGGTCTCCCCAATGAAAAATTTAGCTTTAGGAGAGAACAGAGCACCATATTATATCTAGATGTTCAGTTTTCGTGTGTTTTGTCATTTTGGACGCTCCCCTGTATCTCGATTATTTGATAACTCATCAATAAGGTAAAATGGGCTATCATTTAGTTTTTATGTAGAATTTAGTGGCGTAGTTAGTTTTTTTTCAAAAAGTTTGAGTTATGACCCAAACTTGTGTTTTTTAAATTGGAAACCCTATATATTATTTCTTTGTCTTATCCCTCTTTTTAATAGCTTATCAAAAATATATAATAGTCCTTATATATTTCTTTTAAAAAGGGATAATTTTAACATTATTTGTAAAATTAATCATTTTTCGTATAGGAGGCTATACCCGCAAATAAAAAACAAAATTAAGAACATTATTTTTTTTATACAACTTTGTATTATTACATATATTTAAACCAACAATAAGACAAATATATTATTTCATTAAATTACAAAAATCGGTCGAATTGGGCTCCGTTGTGTTCTAAACAGTTTCGACACACCGTTTCGATTCTTCGCAATGCATTTAATAAAATAATTGGCCTTCCCTGCAAAAGCCTAAAAGTTTAATGGGTAGCTTCTCGAAGTTGATCAATATTGTGGTATTGTCTCTTATATAACTGATTTTCTGTATACCCTCATAAAAAAAAACCAACACAGAAAGATCAGGTGGTCTTGGAGTCCACCTGACAGGTCCATTGGTACCAATCCATTTGTCGGGAAATGTGGTTTCTAAATATTCTCTCACCATATGAGAATTGTGACTCGGCGCGCCATCTTGCTGGTAATAAATAATATTCAAATCGGCAAAAAGAACATCCTCTAATATCTCCATTAGTGCATCTCGCCTTATATCTAGGTGTCTATTTCCGGTTAAGGTCTCTTCATAGATAAAATATTTAATTTTAGTGCCCAAAATAAAACATGACACGCTAAATACAAACCAAATTTGACGTTCTCGTGGAAATATTACGTGTTGGTTCTCTTAGGACCAGTACCTTCAATTGTTTTGCTTTAAGATACTGCGTCACCGGGATGCAAATGTTGGACGAGATGGTACTTGTATGGTTTAAATTTATATATATATATTTTTAGCATTAACTGCGTTCTTGATTTCTTAATCCCAACTTCATCATAAACTTTTCTGCATGATATGGGTGGTTGTACCATGACAGAGGCCAAAATGTTTAATTCTTCTTCTTTCATGTTTTCTTTGTTGTAAAAATTAGGCCTTAGTTTTTTATAAGATCTGCGCTCAATGAGATTGGCTTGGATTTTTTGAAATTTTTTTGAAATATTCTTTTATCAGGTTGTTGATATATTATAATATATACAGGGTCGTTGGTATGTATAAAAACGGTCGATTATTTCTTAAAGTAAAACAGCAGGAAAAAATAATTTGGATAAAAGTTTTAGGGTTTTTTAAGGTGTATTAGAATTTAAAAAAAATTGGTATACAGGTTGAGTCAGAAGACCGTAGAGAAACAAAGTTACTTTTTTTAAATGGAACACCCGATATCTTCGAATATTTTTGGATTTTACATAAAATTGCAATTATTTTTTAATACATGCATTATAAGTCTAAACTTAATAGTTTCCGAGATATCGACTTTTGAAAAGTGACATTTTTGAACTTTGACAGCTTCTGGCTTTCTAACGGTACCTTTTAGAATAAAACGGCTTGCATGTCCCTATCTTACTTTTTTATTATCTTCCCAAAAACATCAACTTCCGGTTAAACCGGATGTAACCCAAAAGCCGGAAATACAGTACTTCCGGTTTAACCGGAAGTTGGTGTTTTTGGAAAGATCATAAAAAAGTAAGATAGGGACACGTAAGCCGTTTTACTCTACAACGTACCGTTGGAAAGCTAGAAGCTGTCAAAGTTCAAAAACGTCATTTTTCAAAAGTCGTTATCTCGGACTACGTCACTGAATTCTACATAAAAAACTCTACAAGAACCAATTTTCACGTTATTGATAAGTTATCAAATAATCGAGATACAGGGGAGCGTCAAAAATGACAAATTTTCAAAATCACCCTTGTATGTCAGAAACTTGAGGGCCATGAAAATTTCGTTTGCGACAATAAAATATTATTTCTTCCTTTTTGGCGAGAAGAAGTTTCGCAGTCTCGTTAGAAGGCGCGCTTTCTGGGATCAATCACATCAGGGCGGGAGTCAATGTACAATGAATACGTTCATAATATTCCGAGGGACAGATTTAACGAGCTGTTCTTATTTGCTGACGACACTGCAATTACTTCAGTTTCAGGACAACCTCGGCTGGTAGTGGCTAGATTGCATACACGAGTTTTAGAAAAGTGGCTTTTGAGGTGGAGGATTCGCCTGATCCCTGCCATTTTCTTTTCGAGGAACAGAGTTAGAAGACTCGAGACTAGGCTCTTGGTTAGGGACGTTCAGATAAACTGGATCTAAGAGCTCAAGTACTTGGGATTTGTTTTTGATGAGAGACCAAATTGAAGAAATTACTCCGAATTAAGATTGAAAAAAGCTGAAATTCCATATACTATTAGAAATGGTTACGTCTCACATACAGCACTCGCAAACTGTTATGAGGGATTCTATACTTTTTTTTTATCTTATTCTATACATCGTGTGGACCAAAATCTTCACCTAATCTTAAAAACACTAAAAATACCTGGAACTTGGAACTATACGCCGCTCTACTAACATTCCAGCATTGCGTTCCGTGGTGGGGAACTTCTTGAGCAAGTAGGTTGAACTGGTTTCAAGTCACTTGACTTGCTTGGTTGCTTGCTCACGTTCTTGATCAAGCTTTTGAATATCTGTTTATACGATTCAAGTTCCTGATTTCTAGTTACTTCTTCAAGTAAATTAAACAGCTACTCACTCGACCCGTGTAAACTTAGCTTTAGTGTCGAGCTGGACCAAGGGATGCATTTTTAATGTTGTGTATCCCTAGCTAGACTGCGGAACTTGGCCGTCGTGTCGGGCAGGCAACGATAGAGGCAAATAGAGTGACAACACTTTTTAGTTCATACGAAATATACTACTTTTTATCGTACTAAATAAATCAGTCTTCATGCTGGTCCGAATAATTGGCGGTAAGGGATTTAATTATATATAACTTAAGAGGGAAAACCCTTCAAGCGAAGCGACATTTAAGAATATCTTTTTCTAATTATCATAAAATTATTACTTACCCGATATATCTTAGCCAAAGTCTATAAGCTCTATTCGATATTATTAAAAACCATAAATATCTTTTTATTTTTAATATATAGCTTACGAATATTAATTTTGATTATGTAAAGTCCAATTTTGCTCTGGGCCAAAAGAGCTTACACACATTTTGCTAAATAGCAGATGGCAGAAAGTTTAGCGGTTTTGATAAATTTGCATTCCTGATTATTTAGCCTGCAGCGAGCATTTGTTTTCATTGTGTAATGGCGTATCTGATTTTGGTTTATTTAAAGATATAAACAGGCCGAGATAAATCATGATTCGTCGGATAAGAGCTGCGACTAATAAATTATAATTACTTGTCCATAGCAATACAAATTAGCCCATTAATGCAATAAAAAAGTATGTAACGTATCCAGTTTTCTTTGTTGTTATGAAAATTGTCGGTTATAGAGATTTAACCCTTAACTGGTAGGGTAGGGTCATGGCCAACCCCAAGCTCATGAAATTGATCGAAAACAAGATATTATTACCAACATCGCCACGACCGTTTTGGTAGCCTAATAAAATAGAGTCATTAAGGTGACGGCTAACGCGCGTACTTTCATTGTCGTTTGTTTTGAAAATATAAGTTAGGGTCGTTAATTTTTTTAATTAAAAGTCTAATAATTTCAATATCAGCTATCTCAGGGAGTCCAGCTCGACCACAACTCGATAAGTTTTAGATAGAGCTGCAGTTTAGAGACTACTAACCTGAATCGTTTGGCGGTGGCCGTAATCCAGTATTATCAACTTTTTTCTGACGAAACTGCAAATATTCTATTCTACAAAATGAGTGCTGTAGCTGCTGATAAAATTAAGTGGTACCTAATAACAGTTGATATAATGGGTGGTGATAAAGTTTGGAATAATAGGAATATTTCTGAACAGGTTAACATAAAAAAGAACGCTCAGACACGTCGATTTTTATTTTTATTTCTGCATTTTTTTAGCTAATACTAGAATATACAGGGTGTTACATGAATGAATTATCACGTCAATGTCACTTTTTGTAAATGGAATACCCTATATATTATTTCATTTTTTGATTCTACGTAAGATTCTAAGCAGATTTTGTTTATGATGTCCTATACCTATCTTCAACTGTTTACGAATTATTGACAATTGAAAATTAGACATCTTCAATGAAAATAAAAATATAAATTGAATTGTTTGAGCGTTTTTTTTTTAAGTTAACCTGTTCACAGATATTTCTATTATTTCCAACTTTATTTTCATCGGTGTCTTAAAAAATCAGTATCAATTTCAAGTTTGTTTTTATAAACGAAATGACACTTTTTTAAATTTTAAACATATTATTTTATTTAATGAACATTATTTACAATAAAGGAATATGCCTGCCTATTTTAATAAATGTTGGAAGTGGTATTAATTCAAAGCTCTACAATGACCCAATCTATCCACAAACTCTCTTTGGACGTTAGCATGGTGACCAATATCTGGCGTTCATAGTGATGTTATTTGATGTCATTCTAATTCACTTTTTTGACAAACGCCTTGTAATTATTTTATTATTTTGTATTATTTTATCATAATGTTCTTAACAGAAACGCAAAGAATCGAGATTCTAATTATGGCTGGTTGTGGAGATAAAACTCGAACGCAAGAAGAAGTGTGTGAGATGTTCAATAATAAATACCCGGAGAGACAGCCAATCAGTCAGGCCACTGTAAGTAAATTAATAAATAAATTTAATAATTTCGGACATGTCAGAGACAAGCCGCGTTCAGGACGACCAGGCATCCCTGAAGACACTAAAATTGATATTTTAATGTCGCTGGAAGAAAATCCTCATTCAAGTACTAGATGTCTTTCAAACCAAGACAACATTGATGTGGATCATTCAGCTATTGTGAAGTTATTAAGAAAAGAAAAGTGGCGTCCTTATAAAATAAAAATTGTTCAAGAGTTATATGACGATGATCCGGACAGAAGGAATCAGTTTTGTGAGGTAATGATGGATATCTGCCAAAATAATAATAGTTTTGTAAAAAACGTAATTTTCTCTGGTGAAGCCACATTTTGCCTTAATGGGGAAGTAAATAAGCAAAATTTTCGTTATTGGTCAGATAAAAATCCACAATGGTATAGAGAGGGCCAAACGCAGTATAGGGAGAAAATTAATGTTTGGGTGGGAATTGTTGAGAATATATCGGGCCATATTTTTTTGAGGGGACATTGAATGGCGAACGATACCTGTCATTTCTAGAGGAAGAACTTGTATCTTCCTTAATTACATTATTTCCAAATCAAGATGTTCCAGATACGTTTGATGATAGACTTTGGTTTCAGCAAGATGGAGCTCCTGCCCATTTTAGCGCAAATGTTCGAAGATATTTGGACAATACGTTTCATCATCGTGTGATAGGCCGACGGGGCAAAATAGAGTGGCCACCAAGGTCACCCGATTTAACTCCGCTCGACTTCTTCTTATGGGGCTACGTTAAAGAGAGAGTATATAAAAATAAACCACAAAATTTAGAAGACTTGAAAATAAGAATAAGAGCCACGATACGGCAAATTACCCCAGATATTGTTACTAACGTCCAAAGAGAGTTTGTGGATAGATTGGGTCATTGTAGAGCTGTGAATGGATACCACAACATTTATTAAAATAGGCAGGCATATTCCTATATTGTAAATAATGTTCAATAAATAAAATAATATGTTAAAAATTTAATCGTTTATAAAAACAAACTTGAAATTGATACTGATTTTTTGAGACACCCTATACGAATGAAAATAAAGTTGGGAATAATAGAAATATCTGTGAACAGGTTAACTTAAAAAAAAAACGCTTAAACAATTCAATTTATAATTTTATTTTCATTGAAGATGTCTAATTTTCAATTGTCAATAATTCGTAAACAGTTAAAGATAGGTATAGGACATCATAAACGAAATCTGCTTAGAATCTTGCGTGGAATCAAAAAATGAAATAATATACAAGGTATTCCATTTACAAAAAGTGACATTGACGTGATAATTCATTTATGTAGCACCCTGTATATTCTAGTATTAGCTAAAAAAATGCAGAAATAAAAATAAAAATCGACGTGTCTGAGCGTTTTTTTTTTAAGTTAACCTGTTCAGAAATATTCCTATTATTCCAAACTTTATCACCGACTGGTTATTCATTATTAAAATTGTACGACAAATTTAAAGCGTTTTTATATAAACCACCGAAAGTTTAATTGAACGTATTACTTGATAATATTTGCGTCTAGTTTACCTGTGTCCGTACTCACAACTGTCAAATTATATATACAGTGTAACATTAAAAAAGTACAATGCATAGTAACACATGAGTGGGGAGCTCAAAACAATGTAAAAAATGCTTATACACTTTTACAGGACTAACCTACTTATTCGATTTAAGCCTTATTGAATCCTCTATCTCCGGCACTAGTAGTTTATAAATATTATTCTTTTTACATAGTATGGCAGCCTGTAAGAGGATATTATGTACCAATTTTAGTTCAATTCCGTCTACTTAGTCGGAAGAGAATTAAAAAATTAATATACAGTAAAATCTCTCAATAGCGACCACCCTCGGGGAATCAAATGTTAACAGGGGTGGTCGGCTAACAGAGAAAAATTAAAACAAGTAGTTTGCATTTTACAGTGTTTGTTTATTAATATATATTAATAATAATTTAATAATAAGTATCTACATATATGTAAATAATTTTAAATATTTTTTAATTTATCAGAAATAAAATTAAATGAGATGATGTCAATGTAGGAATTTGTATATTCTGCACGCGCACACTAACATATATATTATAGAATGTACTGTATGCTTGCTTTGAAATTCTTATTTTTTAAAATAATCAGAAACTAATGATTGTTTCGCGCCTTACCAAACCAGTGAAAAACTACTTGGTCCGCTACCAGTCCTGTTTTTTAAAATTTTCCTTTTTGTTTACCGTTGCCACCTTCTTGAAACAAATTTAATTTTAAAGCAGCATGGTCACTTGGGTCTTACCCACTTTAAATTTTTCAGCCAATTTCCTGGTACTTAAATCAGTTTTTTTACTTTTCTCGATTATTTCAATTCTTTCGCATTTCCTTTTTCCCGCCATCTTCAAATATTCACGTTAGTCCCAAAACACACAAAAACTGTTCATATCAAAACTAATGTTAACTGGCGATTTATCAGCCTTTAAAGCAAATGAAATGGATCCGCCTGCAATAAAGTAATTAGTGTAAATAACATACAGGGTGTTTATTTGAAAACTTCCCACCACGGATTTATCGAAAACCACTGATTAAAAGAAAAAACGCCGAGACACGTCAAAAGATTTGCCAAAGGGGACAACTTTTTAACCGAAAACTACTTCACCCCCTTTTACCCTCTGCCTCCCGGGGTCATCCCCTTAAAAATTTTAAATGACAAGGGGTATCAAGCAATAGCTTGCTTGAAAGGTATTTCAAAGTGCTTTATTTTGACGTTTGATTTTTTAAAATCGGTCGATTCGTTTTCGAGAAAAGTAGAAAAATCTTTATTTATCTTAATTTGTTCAGATAGAAAAAAAAACACATGAAAATATCACTTTTTATTTCAATAAGTGTTCAAAATGTTGCCCGTTATTGGGCAAACAATGATATAGGCGATGTTCAAATTCCTGACGGACATTTTCAAAAACATGTTGTGGGAGATCATGGCAGCTTTCGATGATGCGTTGACGAAGTTCATCCAAACTTTCAGGTTGGGGAGTGAACACAATATATTTCAAATAGCCCTATAGAAAAAAGTCTAATTGCGTCAGGAGACCTAGCAGGCCATTCTATAGGCCCTCTTCGCCCTATCCATTTATCTGGAAACTCGTCGTCTAGCCATTGCCGAACCGGAAGAACACAGTGAGGAGGAGCGCCGTCTTGCTGGAAATATATTTCAGCCTCATCAAGTATAGGGTTTCCATCGTCTTCGATTTGGTTTTCAATGGTTTCAGTGATAAGCGGATTGATGGTATTTTCCAACATATCTAAATAAATGCCTCCATTTAAATTCCCATTAATAAACAATTCCCAATCACTTTGTTTCCTAAAATGCCTGCCCATACATTAATTTTTTGGGGGTACTGAGTATGCCCTTCTACAAAAGCATGAGGATTTTCATTGCTCCAATACCTGCAGTTATGCTTATTAACAAATCCATTTAGATAAAATTTGCATTTATCACTGAAGCAGATATTCTTTATATGAATGGTATTATCATTAATCGCTGCAGTCATTTGTTCACAAAACTCAACTCGCCTATCGAAATCATCTTCGGTTAACTCTTGCAATATTTTCATTTTGAATGGATGAAATTTATGTAATTTAGTAACTGTGTGTACAGAGCCTAATGAAATACCAGTCGCATCAACAATTTTGCGTAATGATGTATTAGGATTTATGCCAAAATGGCCCAAAACTTCAACTTAAGCGGCTTCATCCAAAACTCTACGATGATTACGTTTTTTATTTGCAACAGATCCAGTTTGAGTAAATTTAGTAACAAGGCCCAAAACATACCTATGCGAAATTATCGTTTCCGGATGTCTGGCGTTAAATGTGACGGCAGTTTGCCGAGCACATTGATTTTGGGCACCATAAATTAGAATCATTTCCACCCTTTCGGCTAGTGTGTAAACCATTGGAAGTAAAATCTGAATCAATAAATTAATTTTCACTATCCCAAGACTGTCACAAAGGTAACTGAGATCAAATTAAATTCTTTCTTTTCCTTAACAACTATAAAAAACTAAACAGGTATAAGAATAAAATACATTTCGCCCATGTTATCTGTGTTTATAAATAGATGGCTGAAAAAAAGTCGGGTTGTTATTTGGTTGCTGCCACGTCTAATCTTCCGAATTGCTGTTTATGTTGGTTTTTGAACACTTATTGAAATAAAAAGTGATATTTTCGTGTGTTTTTTTTTCTATCTGAACAAATTAAGATAAATAAAGATTTTTCTACTTTTCTCGAAAACGAATCGACCGATTTTAAAAAATCAAACGTCAAAATAAAGCACTTTGAAAGACCTTTCAAACAAGCTATTACTTGATACCCCTTGCCATTTAAAATTTTTAAGGGGATGACCTCGGGGGGCAGAGGGTAAAAGGGGGTGAAGTAGTTTTTGGTTAAAAAGTTGTCCCCTTTGGCAAATCTATTGACGTGTCTCGGCGTTTTTTCTTTTAATCAGTGGTTTTTGATAAATCCGTGGTGGGAAGTTTTCAAATGAACACCCTGTATATTTCTTAAGAATTGTCGGGTCGGGTTTTACTGTCCCTAATGGAGGGTGTTTCAGCATTAACATTTACTAAAAATTTCGATGATGAGTGTCCGTGGCCGTAAAGATGGGTCGGTAAAAAGGAGTATAAAACAATGGGATTTCCATTTTTAAATATGGGAAAATCATAACCGGTCGTTTAACGCACGTGGTCACATTATAGAGGCGGTCGCAAACAAAGGTTTTACTGTTTTGTGGTACTATGCTCAATGTCACATGTATTATTTTTATCAGAGTTTATCCAAAATATATTTTAGAGAGAATACTATATTCAGATTTTTTACTTAATCTTATTTGTCTCAATTAACCAGCTCCCTTAAAAAAAATACTTTAATCAGCCCATTTTGCAAAATCTTCGTTTTCCAATCGTCCATCATTTATTTGCCAGAAAATAATAATTTAGTGGGAAACAGTAGACTCTTTAATTACCAATCATAAGAATTTAGCGTATAAATATTAGGTATCTTGTAATTAAAAGGAGACTGAATTGATAAATCAGCTGTAGTTAAGATGCAAAATCTTAATGGTAATCAGCCGTAAAATTTGTAACGCTAATATTTACTCTTTAGCATTTCTTTGATATCGATAGATGAGCTGTAACTGAAAGTAAAACCTGTCCGTTGGACTTCCATATTCTTGTATTGTATGCGAATTTTGTGTGATAAGAGCCATTGCTATAAAAATAAAATTTCTATTATAGGTTAGATCGGGTTATGGAATATTTTGCCTTCATAATACTAGAGTCGATGTATTCTCTAATAACTTGTTTATCATCTGCATGTCTATAAACTATTGCATGTAAATGTTAGCAGCTACTGGATTGGGCGTAGCGATGATACCATCGTCTAAAGGCGCGTACAGATTAGGCGAGACGAGACCGAGACAAGCGCGAGCCGAGAGTGTTCGTGGCTCGCGGCAAGTTTTTGGAGCAGCGAGCCTGTCACGAGCAAACCGCGAATATTTCCTGATCCATCGGGAGAACGCGCTTGCCACGAGCTACCGACGAATAATTTCAATTTGAAGGGTGCACTATAGCTTTTGTTTTTCGGTTCACTTCAGAGTTATCGTGATAGCGTATGCTTGACTATGTCTGACAATGAAGAAATTGCTGCGTAATTAACGCTGTGCAGTGGCAGCATAATAATTGCAGATAGTTTACGGCAAAGAAAACGAAATCCTCGTCGATGGAGAACGCGTTCTTACACATCTTCAGTGATGTTGAGCGGGGTTACATCGAGTCATTGGGCGGACTCGGGAGACGAAACTGCTCCGGAGCAGTTCCTAAATCTTGTTTCGTCGATCGCTACCACATTCACACATGTTACGGAACGGTCGCCATTTTGGGTAGCATCTTTCATTTCTTCTGCCTAAAGAGGAATGACGTATGGCAACAAAAGTTTGGTTACGAAGAACGTAATAAATATAATGGAGGAAAAAACATATATATTTAACGGGAAAACGTATTTTTTAACTGCTATCGAAGAGTTTCACCAAAGGTTAAAATTTGTTACGCTGATTTGGATTTGACATTTGAACCAATCGTAATGATCTTTTGGTCGAAATCTATGGAAGCCAACGAATCGGTAGCGGGTGGATCACAATCGGTAACCACTCTGGAGTAGTTTGATCTTCAGTTTTTCAATATTTTGGTTTACATGACGGTAGACAACATTTTTTAAATGACCCCATAGAACCCTCATCATCACGAGCTGCATGAGGTAGAGCTTCATCATGTTATCAAATATGATTTTGGTGTAATATTAGCAGTGATTCGTCCAAAAGAATTTTAAATTTATTGTGAAGGAATTGAAGATATCGTTGACCAGATAATGACTCACTAAAAATAAATCGACCCAATTATTCTATTGTTAACTATATCACACCGTACATTGACAGACGTTCTATATTGACATTTAATAGTTTATTTCATACCTTCTGGGGTTAAGTTGAGAACAAAAGTGCAAGTTGTGTCGAATATACATCCGTGATGTTGTGAATGTTGCTTTTGACGCTAGCAAGGGAAAACTTCTTTAATACCATTGCACAAACAGGTAAATAAAGATATTGGTAGTATCTCATACAATAAAAAACAAATTGATAACATATTAATGTTAGCTTAAACCTACAAATCCGTCTGTTTTCGATCACAGCTGTAACATAAACGTCGGTGACGTGATGCCAGATAGCTGGCCGCTCGACTAGTCAATCTTTGGCTCAACGTCGCATGAAGTACATGCGGGATATGAGCTTACGTATCTGGTCTGGTTCTATCTGGGCATCACATTAAAACTTACAAATACGTTTTTTGATCCTAGAAAGAACTTGTTAATAACCTCTACGATATGACTGAATTTCTTTGCAAAAGTCAGTGTTTCGCTCAGTATAGGTTCAATTATTCTGTATAATATAAGATATTTCCTAACTAGTCTTAAAACATTTGAAGCAGAGCTATTCCTCATCAGGCCTTGTTATGGAAAAAAAGTTCATATTAATAATCCGAAAATATATCCTTTCCTAAATAGAGAAGTTTTTCAATTTTAACTTTGTTTAGGACAGGGAATATTTTAATGTCTACAAAAATTGAATCGCTTCACTAGAGGGCAAACCTATCATTAAAAATATTATGAATATCCTTTCGGTTTGATTGGTAGGGAGGTTAAATAATGTATTTTAAATGACGAATATTTTTTCGAGTATTCGAAGTTCCATTTTAATGACATGTCACAAGGTGCTTTTTATTTTGAAATTTTTGAAAAAAATTGCGACGTGTTAGCAGTGTAATCTTAGTTTTTATATATCAAATCTATAACAACATGCTAAAATCAAATTATTTTCCTTTAACTTTTAATAAAAATTAGGTAAAATGTTTATTATGTCTTTCTTAGGATAGCTAGTTTGTATATTCATTTAAAATGAGCAATTTTAAGTGTGTTGATTTTTCTACATTATTCTTAATGAAAAGTGCCTAATAAAAATACCTTCAAATGCCTTAAGCCAGTTTTCTGAAAATCTTTCATTCTTCTTTATCAAATTGTAAACAAAATTTAAGAGGATATTTTATAATATTTATCAAAAAAATTACGGTCTTATAGAATATATAATAAAAATAGGTACTTTAATGCGATAAAGTGTGATACATTTTTAGATAACTACTTCATGAAATAGCTTGGAAATGTATTATTTTAAATAAAACTAAATCTGCTCTATGGAAAACTGAAAAAATATTTTAGCTAAATTTTATTAAGAGTTAAAAGAAAATAATCTAATTTTACCATATAACTAGGTTGTTAGATAAAAACTTGCGTCCCGCCCTATTTTAAAAACAAATTACAACTTGTGATTTGGCATTAAAGGAAATTTAGAATATGCGGCCTAACCTCATTTCCGGTTAAACCGGAAATTATGTTCGTAATATTTTTAATTAAAAACTTGAACCTTTCTGAATCAAATTTGCTACTAAAATTTAAAATTTCAGTATTAAACGATAATGAGCAGACAGCTTGTTTTCAAAATTGACAATATTTTCACCAGAAATAAGTGTCAGACAATAATTGGTATGTAGTTTTTGTCGTATAACTAGTCATTTAATGCTATTTTATCTAGTGCATAACCCCTGTAGTAGTTTTTAAGTTTAATTTAGTTTTCAATTTTTTAGGAATAATAATTTGTTAGTATTATTATTATTTTTTTTTTTAAGGCACAAATAATGAAAAAATTATTTGTCAGAAACAAAAAGTAATTTTGGCAAAAAGTTGTTTTCGATAAAAGTTTTGAAGTGTAAAATGTTAATTCACGGTATGAAGTGTATTTGCCTTCTGTATTGTGGGTCATTTGTGTTTAGTTTTACGAGAAAAGTCGTTAAATGACTTCAGGCGGACAAATGGGATTTGTATTTTTTGGTCTCTGGGATGTTTTTAAATTTGGTTTTCGTGAGCGGCTTTTATGACAGTCAAGTGAAGAATGGGTACAACGATTTCGCGTTTCTATTTATAAGCCATTCAACTCCCTTAACAAGCCCCGCCTTTTGGTCATTTAGCGATGTTTTGTTCATTGATTGGTCGCGTTTTTTGATATACCCCAAAACATTTTCGGCTGGTAAAATTAATGCGTAATTAGCCCTGAGTAAGTCAGGAGGCTCCTCCCTGTTTCATACATATTTTTGACAATTGTTGCTAAAATTTGTATCACTAAACAAATAAAAGTTGATATTTTACTTTAATATAATGTAACCCATCGAAATGCGATATTTTTTCAAAAAAAAAATTATTGATTATAGAAAATATCGAGTTGTAGTTTTTCGCTGGGTTGTCATTGGCTGAAACCGTTTATTGCGTTGTAATTAAATGGATAAGAATATAAAACGCGGCGTTTTTGGTTCATTCGGGACCTGAATTTTGCTTGCTAAAGTACTTCACGTCAGTTTAATTTTTGAAGTTAAACTTAAAATTTTTTTTTTTCAAAATTTTCCACTTGTCATCAAGTGTTGTGCCGTACCTTTCAATAGGGGGGCAATAAAGTTTTCGCGTCTATCGAGGAGGTGATTCCCGTCCTTTTTGATATAGTTATCTTTCCGGGATTTACAGTGATTTGATTGGAATACTATTCAAATGTTATTCCCTTGATTAGTTGGTGGATTCCTGTATGTCAATCAAGTGTTATTCCCTTGATTTGGATTATCAGTGATTTATTTTTTGGATACTTCTGTGGATTAGTATGCTCATACCCATGCGGACCTGGGTCGTGTTACGCGAGGTATTGGGGAATCGGAAGTAGGGGGGAAAATATTTTCGGGCGCGAAATTTAAATGTTTCAGCTCTGGTTTTCACGTCGTCGCTTCGCATACAGGCAAGTAAGGAATTCCAGAGTTGAATAGTTCGTTGGCTGTTACCGGACTAGTCCTGGCACTGCAGGCTAGTTTACGAGGTAACAACCCCTAGATTTCTTTATAAAAATAAGAGAGACGCAGTCCCCCAGACTTGGCCGTCTGCCAAAAAGAGCCATTGCGAATTTATTAAGTGGGGCGCAGCCCCCCAAGTGAAAATAAGCTTGATTATTATTTATTTGTTGTTAATTGTTTATAATAATAGTTTACTGAAACTAATTTCGATAAACCTTTTAGTTTTTATAATTGAAGTTTTAGTTTTAAATCATTTTATTCTTGAGGTAAAGTTTATCGAGATTGGATGTTATATGTTATAAATGTTGGGTTAATATTAAGTTTGTCGATTGTCATTATTGTAATGTAAAAGGTTTTGAAAAAATATTGAAATAAACCAAAACACTTTATTCTCTTTTGCCCTCCGTGGAATTACATATTACAAATTAACATTAATTAAAAGTCCTCCCCTTGCCCCCCCCCATAAATTAGTTAAAAAGAAAATAGAGAAAAAGTATTTAATAATTGGTAATACGTTACCTTCTCTCTTACCATTAACCACCATGAGGTTATTGGTTGACCCCTTTTGATTAAATTTTTGATTTCTCTTCAAATATTTGTATCTTAATTTTGGTGGACCGGTGGCATTTCCGCCATCGGGGTTAAAGGAGGTGGGACCACCCTTAACAAAGAAAAAATTAATTAATATTTTTATGATTGATTTTTCTTATAAATTTAGTTTTTGATTTTTTTTAAAACCAATAAAAAAATCTGGCATCCCTAAATTATCAAAATGACCGAAAAAACCATTGAATGCTCGGGTAGTATAGAGTCCCAAGTAAGCCCTGAGAATCCTGAAGCCCAGGATTTTTCAACAATGGTAGAATCAATCCAAACTTATTTAAATATAACCAAAAATGCCGACCAGGACGCTTTACTTGCTTCCCAAACCAATCCTCGGTGGGACCGAGAATCACTCCCAGGGATAGAAACGCACTCCAATAGGGACATATTGGGCAACGTTAGGCCAACTCGCCCAGCCGAGTTGGCCCCAATGCGAGAAGTAGGAGTCGACCCTCTCTGGAATCCGGCTTTACTTAGGAGAACGCTACTCGGTCAAAAAGACCTCGACTCTGACTCGGGCTCTGAAGGTAGCGTATCTTTCCACAGACCGCCGAAACAAAGACATCCACAGGGCCGTATCGGCGACATGGCATCCCTGGTGGGGAAACAAATTGATGAAATAGTTGCCCCACGTAACCAGTTTGTACAGACCGATGGATCTGGAGGACCCTATACGAAGTTTGCCAACTCCACTTCTTGTGAAACCAAAAAAATGACAGATGTACAGGACCTTGTGCAGGCGATTGGAAGCTTAGTACATATAATCGGTGATCAACGAAGTAATCCCCCCGCCCCCTCAAATAAATTACGAGAAACTTTCAGCGGGTTTCAACACGAAAGCCCCGATTTATTCTTGATAACACTGCAAAGATATTTTTTACAATGCAATATTTTAGATGAAAATGAAAAAATTAATATTGCAGTGGAGCAGCTTCAAAGGGGGGCCCGAAGTTGGATAGAGCCGCTAAAAGGACTAATTTTGAATTTTGAAGAATTCGCTAAGCGCTTAAGCAGACGTTTTAATAGCCCCGAGCTAGTAAGCGACCTAAAATCAAATTTATACGGACTTAAACAAAAGAATAACGAAAAAGTTGAAGAGTTCATACTAAAAAAGAGAGCATTATTTAGGAGGTTGGTGCCCTTTGGGACAGAACAAGAATGTGTTAATGTCATTGTGCCCTTATTAATACCAGCCCTCCGTTCTAGGATAAGATGCGTGGACATATTGGATACCGATCGCCTTACGTGTCTCACGATGGCGATCGAGCAGGACCAGACTGAAGAACGACAACAGACAATTAATACTAACCCCCCCAATCCAACTAATATAGTAAATAATAATGAACGACCAAGGACGAATAATGTCTCGAATAGGCCAAGACCTCCTGTAAGGTCACGCCCCTGCCGACATTGTCAGGGGGAACATTTTGATCATGAATGCCGCCAAAGAACTTATGAAGAAAAGAAGACTCCCCCTGCCCGTGACCAAATTTTGGAAAATCAAAATTCCAAAAAGGAACAGGCCAAAAATAATTCCCAAAAAAACTAAGCGCTGATCGATCCGCCTTGGGGCAGGACGATCCAAGACCATTAAAGACCCCAATTAATGTAATTAAAGAATCAATTAATTCGATAGGCTCGCGGCCCTTAGTCCGAGTGCAAATGTTTGATAAAGATTATGAAGCCCTCATTGACACGGGTTCTGATTTAAATCTGATTTCAGAGGATCTAATCGAATCTGAAATATATATAGAAGATGATCGGGTTCTCATATTAGCAATAGAAGGTGCTAAAGCGAGAGTTCTAGGATTAATTGAAGTCAATTTAGTTTTAGGGAATTATAGTTATAAAGTAGTTTTCAATATTGTTGCAGGATTAACTGCTAAAATTATATTAGGTAGCGAGTTTTTAAGGACAGAACAAGCCCTAATGGACTTCAATAGAAGCTGTATATATATTGGACAGACTCTACGTCAAACCATATATTGGAAACAATTCCATTCGGTAGATATGCCATGCGAATTGCCGGAAATGGGACCGGACGTCCCGGGAAATATCAGGGATCTTATTCAGGAATTCAAAGACATTTTTCTAATCGGATTAGCACAGCCAACAACTCGTACCACCCAACATAGGATCGTCTTAAAGGATAATAAAGTCATCAATCAACGCTGTTATAATTTAAATCCAGACAAGAAAAAAATCTTGAATGATCAGATCCAAGAAATGTTATGCGCAGGCGTAATAGAACCTACACAGTCACCGTTCTCTTCGCCACCTTTGCTTGTTACGAGGCCAGGAAAAAACCCAAGATTCTGTATCGATTTTAGGCGCCTGAACGATATTAGTGTCGCAGAATCCTCGACCTTGCCACGTATACCGGACTCCGTGAAAGCTTTAGCCCAAGCCAAATATTTTACAGTTTTGGACCTTAAGAGCGGATACTGGCAAATTCCCATGGAAGACTCCAGTAAACAGTATACCGCTTTCACTACACCAGACGGGGCAAGTTATCATTTCAATGTGATGCCATTTGGGCTAAAAAACGCACCCAGTACCTTCCAGAAACTTATGTCGACAGAAGTATTGGTAGGCCTGATACAGGAGTTTGTACAGGTCTACCTTGATGACATTATAATATATTCAACCGACAAGGACACTCATGCTAGACATTTACGAATCGTTTTCGAGCGACTTCGGATACATAATTTGAAAGTAAGCGCCGAAAAATGCCAGATTTGCCAAACTAGCATAGACTATTTAGGATATAGGATTTGTGGCGATTACACTGAGCCACAAACCAAACATTTGGAACAAATCAAAGCATGTCCCGAACCAAGGACCAAGAAGCAACTGCAGTCTTTCCTGGGATTATGCAACTGGGTACGGGAGTACATTCCGAATATGGCCGAACTTACTGCCCCGATGACCGAAGCGTTAAAGGGTTCAAAATTTACATGGACTAGCCTGCAAACTGACGCATTTATGAAAACTAAAACTACTGTAGCCCAAGCAAAGCAATTGAGTCGCCCTAATTTTGAAAAAAAATTCATATTACAGACGGACGCCTCAGCTATAGGCATGTCCGCTGTACTGTATCAAGAACCTGAAGATGGCTCGGAAGTACGAAACATTATTTCATACGCTAGCGCAAAATTTCATTCTTCTCAACAGCGTTACCACATTAACGAACAGGAGTGTCTTGCGCTCGTCTGGGCTATTCAATACTTCCGAGCCTATCTGGAAGATCGGCCTTTTATGGTCCGTACGGACAGCAAGTCATTGACCTGGCTCCAAAAATTCAAGGACTCACGAGCCAAGCTGACCAGGTGGGCGCTCCTTCTTCAGGAATTTAAATTTGAAATTCAACATGTTCCCGGATCAAAAAATCATTTACCTGATTTATTAAGCCGCAATCCCGAGGAGACTCCCTATGAAGCGGAACCAGACAATGATCGATTGTTGCCCCCCTCTGTGGAGACGACTAAATCAACGGTAGCTCAATGTGCTGTAGTTATAGCCGACCTGGGTGATTTATACACTAAAATTGCCGAAAACCAGGAGCATGATAAGGCAATTCGGCGTTTAAAAGTCACTTTGGACCTGCTTGCAGGCCAACAACCAACGGATAACAAACAAAGACGTGTATTGGAAGAGTTCGTACTTATTGATAATTTATTATGGCGTAGACATCCACAGGGAGATAGACTTGTTGTGCCCCGACAATATACACAACAAGTTATTTATATGCACCACGATGACCCGGAACAAAGCCATCCTGGAACTGAGGAAACTGTCCGAAAAATCGCAAACAAGTATTTTTGGGGATGTATGCACAAAGAGATCACACAATATGTATCTAAGTGTATAATTTGCTCAATTTGCAAAACCCAGCAAAAGCAAAAGCATGCTCCCCAAACGCCACGCACTCCTACCAATCCCTTCGAGATGATAAGTATCGACTTGTTAGGACCGTATCGCGAAGCCGCCGGAACGCACAATCAATATATTCTTTTTGCCGAAGATGTTTTCTCTAAATGGATAGAGGCACGAACTTATTCGGATGTAAGTGCCAAGGATGTATTAGAATTTCTAAAGACGGAAATAATTGCACGATACGGATATCCTAAGCATATAGTAAGCGATAACGCCAAGATATTTAAGGCGAACGTACTAACGAAATTTTGCGAAGTAAAAAAGATTAGACAACATAACTCCAGTGTATACCATCAACGGGCAAACCCCGTGGAGAGAAGAGTACAAGAATTAAAAAAGGTATTGAGAGTTCTTTTATTAAATAAACAAGAAAACCAGTGGGAGCGAGTTTTGCCTCAAGCCCTCCAAGTATTAAGAAGCAGGCGAAATAGAGCCACCGGGGAAACGCCGGCGTCGATTATATTGGGGTATGAACTCAAATGCCCAGGCGAATGGCAAACTAAATGGACCCAGTACCAAAAAACCCAGACGAAAGAACAAAGGGTATTAACAAGAAGACAAGTTTATGCAAAACAGTTGGATTTTCAACGGAAAGAATTTTCTGAAGCCGGATCTGCCATACTTAAGTTAAATGTTGGAGATATGGTAAATGCAAAGTTTCACCGTACAGGAGCTTTTCAACCTGCCTGGACCGGGCCTCATCAGGTCACAAAAGTCTTGGGGAATTCAGCTTATGAGGTTATAGTGAACGACAACCCCGTTAACTTCCATATCGACGATCTGCGAAAAGCGAAGAACGGAAATCAAGTTGACCTCGACGAATACCCCATATATGAAGAAAGCGATGACAGCGACGCGGAATTCGAATTTTCCGCTGAGGAGGTTCCCCCCCAAAATGTCGAAGACTCTGAGGAAGAACCTGAACAACCTCAAGAAAATAAACAAATGGACGAGACGACGCCTCAATTACATGCAATGCAAATTGATCAATGTTCGAGTTCCGAAATACTGGGGAACAAATTGCCCACCGAATTCTTGCACCAGCAACGACTCCTAAAAGATGTTGAACGAAACGTCAATGTTTTAAAAACCAAAGTTTCCAATATTCAACACTTTCAAGATTTATTAATCCTAGAGGAATTGCTCACCCAGGAAATTCAAAATGTAGAGAAGATCGAAACGTTGGGGCATGAATGTTTGAGAAAACAACGAAAAAACATTGTAGACAAAATTGAGGTTGTAATCGACGATATGTATCTACGCGATCATATCCCCATGAAGACAAATCTACGCGATTGTATTCAACCAGAAACCCAGAAGACAAATCTTACAGTTCCTGCAGCCCTAAAAAAAGAAAAGGACGATCTAATCTCAAAAGCAAGTACGAAGTACTTCTATAACTCCAGGCTAAACAAAGACTCAGTACTACCCGGAGCTTATTGTAATAGGTGGGGTGATTTCTTTAAGTTAAAGGAAGAATTTTGGGAGGGGGTTCTTAATTGTTTTTGAGGGTTCGTAGAAATAAACTTAAAATTAAGTACTTTAAGTTATTTTTCCGTCTTGTGGGGGGGGTGTCGTATAACTAGTCATTTAATGCTATTTTATCTAGTGCATAACCCCTGTAGTAGTTTTTAAGTTTAATTTAGTTTTCAATTTTTTAGGAATAATAATTTGTTAGTATTATTATTATTTTTTTTTTTAAGGCACAAATAATGAAAAAATTATTTGTCAGAAACAAAAAGTAATTTTGGCAAAAAGTTGTTTTCGATAAAAGTTTTGAAGTGTAAAATGTTAATTCACGGTATGAAGTGTATTTGCCTTCTGTATTGTGGGTCATTTGTGTTTAGTTTTACGAGAAAAGTCGTTAAATGACTTCAGGCGGACAAATGGGATTTGTATTTTTTGGTCTCTGGGATGTTTTTAAATTTGGTTTTCGTGAGCGGCTTTTATGACAGTCAAGTGAAGAATGGGTACAACGATTTCGCGTTTCTATTTATAAGCCATTCAACTCCCTTAACAAGCCCCGCCTTTTGGTCATTTAGCGATGTTTTGTTCATTGATTGGTCGCGTTTTTTGATATACCCCAAAACATTTTCGGCTGGTAAAATTAATGCGTAATTAGCCCTGAGTAAGTCAGGAGGCTCCTCCCTGTTTCATACATATTTTTGACAATTGTTGCTAAAATTTGTATCACTAAACAAATAAAAGTTGATATTTTACTTTAATATAATGTAACCCATCGAAATGCGATATTTTTTCAAAAAAAAAATTATTGATTATAGAAAATATCGAGTTGTAGTTTTTCGCTGGGTTGTCATTGGCTGAAACCGTTTATTGCGTTGTAATTAAATGGATAAGAATATAAAACGCGGCGTTTTTGGTTCATTCGGGACCTGAATTTTGCTTGCTAAAGTACTTCACGTCAGTTTAATTTTTGAAGTTAAACTTAAAATTTTTTTTTTCAAAATTTTCCACTTGTCATCAAGTGTTGTGCCGTACCTTTCAATAGGGGGGCAATAAAGTTTTCGCGTCTATCGAGGAGGTGATTCCCGTCCTTTTTGATATAGTTATCTTTCCGGGATTTACAGTGATTTGATTGGAATACTATTCAAATGTTATTCCCTTGATTAGTTGGTGGATTCCTGTATGTCAATCAAGTGTTATTCCCTTGATTTGGATTATCAGTGATTTATTTTTTGGATACTTCTGTGGATTAGTATGCTCATACCCATGCGGACCTGGGTCGTGTTACGCGAGGTATTGGGGAATCGGAAGTAGGGGGGAAAATATTTTCGGGCGCGAAATTTAAATGTTTCAGCTCTGGTTTTCACGTCGTCGCTTCGCATACAGGCAAGTAAGGAATTCCAGAGTTGAATAGTTCGTTGGCTGTTACCGGACTAGTCCTGGCACTGCAGGCTAGTTTACGAGGTAACAACCCCTAGATTTCTTTATAAAAATAAGAGAGACGCAGTCCCCCAGACTTGGCCGTCTGCCAAAAAGAGCCATTGCGAATTTATTAAGTGGGGCGCAGCCCCCCAAGTGAAAATAAGCTTGATTATTATTTATTTGTTGTTAATTGTTTATAATAATAGTTTACTGAAACTAATTTCGATAAACCTTTTAGTTTTTATAATTGAAGTTTTAGTTTTAAATCATTTTATTCTTGAGGTAAAGTTTATCGAGATTGGATGTTATATGTTATAAATGTTGGGTTAATATTAAGTTTGTCGATTGTCATTATTGTAATGTAAAAGGTTTTGAAAAAATATTGAAATAAACCAAAACACTTTATTCTCTTTTGCCCTCCGTGGAATTACATATTACAAATTAACATTAATTAAAAGTCCTCCCCTTGCCCCCCCCCATAAATTAGTTAAAAAGAAAATAGAGAAAAAGTATTTAATAATTGGTAATACGTTACCTTCTCTCTTACCATTAACCACCATGAGGTTATTGGTTGACCCCTTTTGATTAAATTTTTGATTTCTCTTCAAATATTTGTATCTTAATTTTGGTGGACCGGTGGCATTTCCGCCATCGGGGTTAAAGGAGGTGGGACCACCCTTAACAAAGAAAAAATTAATTAATATTTTTATGATTGATTTTTCTTATAAATTTAGTTTTTGATTTTTTTTAAAACCAATAAAAAAATCTGGCATCCCTAAATTATCAAAATGACCGAAAAAACCATTGAATGCTCGGGTAGTATAGAGTCCCAAGTAAGCCCTGAGAATCCTGAAGCCCAGGATTTTTCAACAATGGTAGAATCAATCCAAACTTATTTAAATATAACCAAAAATGCCGACCAGGACGCTTTACTTGCTTCCCAAACCAATCCTCGGTGGGACCGAGAATCACTCCCAGGGATAGAAACGCACTCCAATAGGGACATATTGGGCAACGTTAGGCCAACTCGCCCAGCCGAGTTGGCCCCAATGCGAGAAGTAGGAGTCGACCCTCTCTGGAATCCGGCTTTACTTAGGAGAACGCTACTCGGTCAAAAAGACCTCGACTCTGACTCGGGCTCTGAAGGTAGCGTATCTTTCCACAGACCGCCGAAACAAAGACATCCACAGGGCCGTATCGGCGACATTTTTTTTTTATAAAAAAAAGGCCCGAGGGAGAGTTTTCTGAAATATTTTAGAATACCTAGGAAACAACCTGTGTGCTTCCATAGTCAAACTTATGAAGCTTGTGAGGGGTCTAAATGGCAGGCTCAGCTTCTTACTTATGGATCTTGAGTAATCCATAAAGGTGCATGTGGTATCAGGAAGTGGTCCACGTACTGCCGTTTACGTCTGGTACCTCTTAATGGTCTGTGCAGAATCCTTGGCTAAGCCCTCTTTCAAGGACTTCTGTTATATTTTTGTCATATTATTATGTTTTGCTATTCATGATTAACTTACGTCAACCTTATTAAAATATTATCTTAAATCAAAACCAAGAGCCTTAAGGTACATAATACAGTGGAGTTTCCTCTTTTACGCATACGTGCTGGTATATGGTACATATGCAGTGTAAGTAGCTTCACTGTAGTCATCATTATTCAGAGAGATACTAAAGTCAGAGATACTAAACAGACTAAAGCCTCTTGCTTTGCCAAATATATTAGTCAATTAGAGCCCGACCTACTAGTTTCATCTATAAAATATTTTTTCGAATGGCTTGCTCTAAGTATTACAAAATGAAAAATTCATTTCACCCATATCATGTATTTAGCATTACTGTTGGATACTGTTTCTTACACAAATATTTACACTTATCACTTGAAACTAACAACTAACAGTTTTACATAATACAGACGTTGACCGATGGTGTAGTATGGTTTCGCACGTTTCGTATATTAACTTGATAATGTGAACTTGTTCGGTGCTGCACTATGAATATAAGATATAAGTGCATAAACTAAATATGTTCTGTGGGCTGCTTTTTGTCTGTGTGAATAATCTTTTAAGCAATCTATTTATAGGCAATAGTACCGTGCGAGAAAAAATTATTTTAATCCAAGAGGGCTTGGACTGAAAAATGTAGAGCTTGGTTTAGATCACAATTATACGGGGACGATATACTCAACCAAATCTAGGTCAAAATTATGTTAAATTCATATTATGACATGATCATATGCCAAACTGATAAATATTAAAATAAGTAAACAAACACAAATTTATTTTTGTTGTTTACAAAATTAACACAGTAAGAGCATTGACCAGCATATCTGGAGAAATGTTACCACATTTTTGCAGGATTCTTGTAACTATAAATTTTCAACTGGTGTTTTAAAAATATTGTTTTTCAAATGAGGAAAAATAAGGTACTCCATAACTAAAATCAGATGACCTGGGTGGGATTTCAATGTATGTTCGAAAACTGATCAATCTGTCGTCGAAAAAATTGCGTAAGTAGTTAATAGTTTCGGCGGATGCATGGGCGGTTGGACCGTCCTGTTGAAAATAACCAAAACGTAGTTCATCATCAAATGATTGCTTCAAAAATAAATTTAAAATCTAAACTGCTGTACTGTAACTGTTTCATTAAAAAAAAATAAGACCAGCGATTCTTTTTTGGGAAACAGCCAACCAGACACATGGGGATTTTCACACATTTACATAACCAGTGAGGTGGATACAGGCTTCATAAGAAAAAAATGTCTGATCTTATAAATCGTTTCTTTCCAATAAATTTTAGATAAATCACTGTAGTAATTAATGCGTCTTTTAAAATCTTCAGCTCATACTTCCTGGAAGCCTTGCACTTTAATATGTAAAATAAATTTAACTGACTTTTAGGAATAGTCCTGCATGTTCCATGCGAGCTTCCTACTTCTTGAGATCGGCGTATTGCATATCTTGCTGGCTTATTTTACATTACTTCACGAACATTTGCAACAAGTTCTTTTATTCTTACAGATGGTCTTCCAGCTCCTCTTTTATGCTATATAGAACCTGTTTGCCTAAACAGAGCCACGGTGTTCCTTAGGCAATAATAAAAATCCCCAGCAGAACAAGTGACGTTAGGAAAATTTTCGCGAAAATCGTCCATGGATTGTGCCGTAAAATTACCTTTACAAGGCAACTTTACGTACCATGGTGCGAACGGCAGCTCTTGTGTCAGAGGCTCGGAGTTCTTACCTTTAGCAGTTGTACACTCTTTTGATGTTTTAGACGCACCTATTTTAAATGGTTAAAAAACTAAATACTTACAAAGCGTTTCAAAATAGAAAACCGCTTGCTTCTAAAGATGGTAATAGTTCGTCCTGCTGTACAGTGAGTAACAATAAAACACATATATAAAACAACAATGAGAATTATTTTATTAGGATCATTAAACTGGATTCCACCAAATAGATTTAATATTTAAATCAACAAGTAAATTAAATATTGAAGTTAAAAAAAATTACAAACCCATGGGCAGACCTGAAGGGTTTTTACTCGCCTGGTAACTGGTTATCACCTATAGTTTATAAAAAGGGGGAAACAGAATGTTCTAGAACCTTCATACTTGTATGGTCATAATACCTAGATTCTTTCTAAATGTTACCGAGGTGGTGTTACAAATTAAAGATTAATTTAAAAGTAAAATTAAAAATATAAAAATTAAAATGATCACAATACACTGGCCTTAGTTCCCAGATGTTTCAAATCCCATGTGGTTTTGTTTAAATTAATAGGCCTCCAGTCTGGTGGACCCGAACAGTACAAGACAGCACATATTTACAAGTTACAGGCCCATGGGTCTTCCAACGAAAATCCAATTTCCAACCACAACACGTGGCCAAAAAGAATATAAATATATAACGTCGGTTACATATTCAACAATAAACGCCTCGATAGAAGCAAAAGGAAAACCCTAAAATCGAAACCGCGAATTAGATACCTGGTCAATTTAATTTGAAAGTATACCCTACCTCATTGGTTGTCCGGTGCTACCATCTCAATAAAATATAAAAAAAAAATGGGGCCTCATGCGCTAATCTAAAAATAAAACTGCACATGTTGAAGAAAATTGGAGGTTATCAGAAAAACAAGTTAAGGAAATAAAAAAAGAAATCTTACCATCAAAGAGGTGAGGTCGCTCTACTACCCCTGAAGTTCCAACTAAAGTTAAGGCGGCGGACCTCCTCAAATCACATACAAATAAGCCCCTTTAAAAACCGCCGACTTCCACCTTCACGAGTTAGTAAAATCCAAATGACAGGTATCCCTTAACTGTCATGTCAAAAAGTAGGTACGTTCAGACAAATGATGAAAGAAATCTCAGTTTGATAAAATGACAAAACCAAACCAACTTAACATGTGGAAAATTACTAGCAGTTTCCTCTGCATAATATGCAATTTAAAAACAAATAATGGCATGCCACTTTATCGAATGGTGAAAAGTGCAACATCATCAATGTTCTAGACTGAACTAACCAAGGTTCAAATGGAACAACTCAACGAACATACTATGAGCCAAATGAACTACTGACCGATTATCATAAATGAACATAACTCCAAATTTTGACAATAAAAATATTTAAATATTCAGATATCTACTTCGTTCGAGCTAATTAAAAAGAAAAGAAAATTTGACTGAAGAATGTACCAAAAATAATTTTCATGATAGGACAGTGGCCTGTAAAACATGAACTTTTGCACCAAATCACTAAACTTAAAATCCACAGAAAACATAGAAAGGTAATGTAAACAAATATCTTGCATAAAACCATGTAGCATCCTATAAATATACATCTATAGCAAAAATCAATGCTACAGCATAAACGCTGATTGTATTGCCACTTACCATTTACTCTAACCCCGTTCCGAAAACACGCTTCAACCATGAATTTTTCATGGTGTTAAAACCCCTTGCGTGAATTATTTAAGACATTGGATAAATTAGCGATAAATCAAATTACTTGTAACGGCAGTTAAAGATGACGGAGTAACTGATTGATTGATAATGCTGATATTTACTGACACCCAACTGGTAGTAAGCTCACCCCTGAGCTATTAAAGTTCTCAGTACGCCTGGCGAGCTATAAAAATAGTTCGAACAAAAAAAGCACCTTACTGCCGTAATTCTCTGTTAAAATTTCCATAAAATGTTAATATGTATGTAAATAAAATATATTACTTAAAACAATTTGACGTATGCATATTCCTGTATATTGTATATCCTGTCGATTTTCTTGTTTTAATTGCAAATTGTAATATATGTTTAATATAATTTATTATTAAACCATTACAATATAAAGCGATGACGATATTACGTTTTGATAAATTTGGCAACCACGCCAAAATCAGGCAATCAGAGCGGATTTCTGCCCCTTACTAATGGTTTTGTCTCTTTTTATCGTATGTGATATTGAATTAGTGGGGATACAAAGTACATCATGACACCTTGAGAAATTTTACAGGCATTGTCGGAGTTAAAATTATTATAGGTAAAGTTATTCATAGTTAAGCTAGGGCAGTAACTACCAATAAATTAGTAGATACTTGTTTTAATATTTTACGCAATTTAGGACTAAAACAATAAAATAAAATTATTACGCACGCCTATACTGCCACCGTCATAGCGACTCTTTTCATGCATTCTACCGCTCTGTCTCCTCGGGCGCTGCAGCCAACTGCTGACATTTTTCAATTTTCCAATTGTATACTTTTTTTCTTTGATTCTTCTGTAATTGTGCTTGTCCTGGTTTTATAGGCCTATAACTAGAACTTTATCTATAACAGGGAGTTTTAAATAGAATGAAAACCGCTGTTACTCGAAGTTTGTCAAAACTTTTCTCCCCCTAATCACTTGCCGGCCAGTAACCTGCAAAATAAAATGCAGATTTTATAACTAACTTAATAAATAATTGAATTTCCCGAACGTGCAAAAAATGTTCTAAATTTGTTAAGACGAATTAATTGTGTTTTACCAGTGAAACTGCGTAAAATTCGAATTACCGTAAATGTTTTTCGGTCTTATTCCAGTTAAACTCGAGCTCATAGTTTATATGATCGATAAATATTTTATTATGTGTTTACTGTTTTTATTGACTTGTATTTAATATTCCATTAGCATCATTGATTATGAAGTTTAAATGCTATTACTGATGTCTGAACAAATTAACTTCATTTTTATTAACAAAAAAAAAATGATTTATTGATGAGTTTTTCACGAAAATGTTTCAATATGGACAATAAATTATTCTACATCTGTCTATTTGGCGGTAACAGTTTCTTTTTCATATATTCACCCTCGATTTGTCAAATCTTATTTCTCTCAAAATCAAAGGATATTTAGATTTTTAAAACAAAAATCCTATACGTATACACATAATAAAGGCACCCGAACAAGCGATTGCCTGTTAGCACAAATAGGCGCAGGACTTATTTTAACCCTAGAACGGTATCCTTACTTTCTAGGACATAATAGGTATATACAGGGTGAGTCGGGAGGAATGGGCCTAACTCCAAGGGTGTAATCTATGCATCAACATATTAAGACAAAACTCAAATGTTGTTATCCAATATTCATTTGTTTTCAAGTTACAGCGTTAAATAAAATAATAATATTGTTAAATCAAAATATCCAACAATAACATTGTTTTAAATAAATCATTGGTTTAGTAAATTTTCAAAAATACCGCCATTGACTTCCAAACATTTCCTGCTTCGTTTACGAAGGGCGCGCGTGGATCTTCTAATTGATTCGTGCCTTTCTTTAATATTGAGTACAGCATTTCTAATGCGTCTTATTATTGCACACCTAATATCTACTTTTACTTTATAAACCTGAGTTTTGAAGCAACCCTATAAATTGTAGTCCAATGGTGTGAGGTCTGGCGATCTAGGAGGCCAACTAATAGGACCACCGTGACCAATCCAAACCCCTGGAAACCTTTGGTCTAAATATTGCTTGACCCGACGATCGAAATGGGCAGGCGCTCCGTCGGCGTCGTGTTGATAATACATTTCAATTCTGATGTTTAAAGGAATCTCCTCCAGTAGTCCTTGCAATTCATTTTGTAAAAAACTTAAGTAGTGATCCCCTGTAAGGCGATTTTCCAAAAGAAAAGGGCCAATTAAATTATTATCGATCATTCCGCACCACACGTTTACTGAAAACCTGTGTTAAAATTTACTTTCGACGATTGCGTGAAAATTTTTGTCCGACCATACATGGGAGTTTCAATTATTATTGATGCCGTCACGGGTGAATGTAGCTTCGTCAGTAGAAAGTGTGTGCGGTAAAAGATGACGATTATTAATTATCCACTCACAAAATTGCTTATGCTTGGCTTAGTCTCCAGGTTGAAGATTCTGTACACGCTGTACATGGTACGGGTACAAGCCTTGCTCGTGAAGCGTATTGATCACTCTTTTTTGGGAAATCCTCAACTGGATTCCAATTCTTCGTGAGCTTGTCGTCGCATCTCCTTCTACTAAAGCTAGAACATTTTTTGTTTCTTCTAAATCCTGTTGAATGGCTCGTTCGGATGTTACATTAGCACTTGGAAGCATTCCGGTCTCGCAGAGTTTGTTGAAAACTCTGATAAAGGCCTTTTCAGCAGCCGCTGTAGCATTCCCATTATACAAACCATAAATAAAAACCATATTGGCGTATTCGAGGAAGCTAATTAATGCAATATTTTGAATTTGCCTTCTAACTTGAAAACAAATGAATATTGAATAACAACATTTGAGTTTTTTCTTATTATTTTGATGCATAGATTATACCCTCAGAGTTAGGCCCATTCCTCCCGACTCACCCTGTACATATATCATATATGACACCATTATAATAGTGGTGTCGTTTGTGACACCAAATTATGTTAGCAGTTAACCGCAAGTTTTAATATCATTACATTTTGTTCACATTATTTATAAATAACATAGATAAAACATAAATCGCCCTTTTAAAAAAGATAAATATTCACTAGATTCTGCGGAGAATCTGCTGCTCTCTGGCATTTCCTGATCAATGTTTTCGTAGTCTTTGCTCTCCACTTCTAAAATATTCGGCCCCAAACTATTCAAATCTGTTTTCCCTCACTCGTAGGAACGAACACAATGACTTTTAACCCTCACTCTGAGTTGAATTTTTCTTGTTTACGTAATTTAAATTTTTTGAAAAATGGTATGGTGGAGTCATATGTGACACAACCGCGAATTATAAACAGGAAGTAGACACAATACCACATGTACTTACGGCGTTCAAATCTGCATTGACACATCGATAGGTTAGTTGTACCACCAGCGACACCAGTATAGTACTGTAGGGCTAACTAACCCGAAATAACCCTGAAAATTTATTGCGAAATCCTTTTAAATGCTAGAAAAAAAAATCAAATGGCCTTATTTAAGTTGGGCAAAATTTAATATAATGGAAGAAAACGTGTTTAGACTCATTTAATTACTTGCAATTAACCGATATGAAACAATCTAATTTATATCACACTTTCTATCAAAATCCACATTCCTTACATATTTTTGTAGGAAAGCCTGCCCTAACAGAAAAATAAAGGAAATACTCAAATTTAATATGAAGCAAACTACTCAAATTAATCATATTCGTATTTATTGTAGCGTTAGCTGCACGTTTGTCAAGACAGAGGGATTGTACCCAAATCAACCTTTCGAAGACATGGGTTAATCTAGTTATCATTGCCAACCTATTTGTTGTCCCCAGCAAAAATATTGTTAATATTACAAAACTATTATATGTCAACCCAAAGCAAGTTCGACAACAAATAGGTCTGCCGTCGTATGCCTAGTTCATTGAGTTAGTCAAATTAAGAGTTTCACTCCAACTACTTAAAAGTTAAAAAAAATAGAATAGTTCATATTTTCGGTGGAGTCAATGTAATGTAAATAAAACGATCCAGTCTTTCACCACAGTTTAATATATGCAAAATATATAGTCTGTTTCCTCTATGTTTCGAGCGTCTGGACGTTTATCCTCAGGAACTACTAGAAGGGATAGTACAGTGCTAGAACAAACGACCAGAAGAGATAAAGTAAAAGTTAAAGCGAGACTTACCTAAAATCGAGTTGAGTGAACTTTTTATGTATGTTTATATCAAATTAATAAGTACAAACTATCAAAGCTAGCGAATATAAAATTGAAGACATAGTGTAATAATTAGACTTACTGTATGTGTTAACATTTTAGTTGTAGGAAATTTTTTATATAATATGCCAAATTTTATTAAAGAAAAATCATGGATTAAATAAGAATATTTAAAAGGATATTGAGAAAAACATTATTGGAGGAAAATTTTTTAGAATTAATTATCATCTCAATGAATATGGAGCTACGCTTCACGGTTCTAAATAGAGCGGAATTATTTTCATTGTAAACGAGTTATATAGAAAGTTATACAAAAAGGAAAAAATTGATATAACGTGTGCTAACCATAACCGTGTTAACTACTAACTTTGACTTTTAAAAGTGAGGTTAATCTTGACATACACAGGTTTAACATTAGTGGCATACATAATAGTTATCCTATAATCCAAAAATAGTGTTTGAATCTTAATCAAAAAATTAAAGAGAACTCGATACTAGGTTTACAAAATCCGTACGGTCACAGTACATTCACTTATTAATAGAAAACTTGCATCAAAATTAAATTTGGAAAATATTACTCTTAGTGCAAGCTAACATTATCAAAAAACGCATAGCTCACAAAAAATATATTTTTTTAATACCCACAGTTAAATTTAAGCTACTAAAGTTTAAATAATATTTGTACTATTCTAGTTACACGACGGCATTGGTTGTAATGTCAAACTGTGCGACGACACATGACGCGAAAGTAGCAGACAGGTCAGGACAGTTGATGATGGGCGAAATCGTGTATATTTCGAGTAATCAGATCTTTTGTATTCGAAATATATTAAAAATCGGATTATCATTCGAATGATCACTCGAGTAACTACCTACTAAGATTATACTCTGCACATACACAGGTTCTAGTTAATTGATTTGTCATTAGGTGATTTGGAAAACAGAAACTCCTAAGGAAGAATTTAGTAGAGACGGAAACAGGTAGGTTATGTTTAAGGGGAGACTGAAAATGATTATCCCAGATTTAAGGTAATAAAAAAATGTGGTGCTATGAATAATTAGATCGTTAGATCTAACACAAAATTCCTAATTAAAAATTAATGAATTAAACAAAAATTCGAAGGTTAGTCCAATTATACAATGTTCGAAAGATATTTAACTCCAAAGATTCCTTAAGGAGCTAACTGACAAAGACAATGTCAATAAATCAACTAACTCTAGCTAGTATCTTTCAGTATTCACCTAAAGATGACTTGTTGTGATAAATAAAAATACTGACAATGGAGGTCCAAAACATGTCAAAAATTCATGATACATCATTGTCTCTAACTTTCAAAGAAACACAATTTTTGAAGGATTTTTTACACGCTCATGAATCTTTTACGTACTAAATATCAGCGGTTTTAGTATTTTTATGCGAAACACTTTAACGTTAGAATTCGTAACCCATATACCATTTCACAAGAATCCTGTATATATACCTAAACATCCTACTTCTGTACATGTTATAAATCATCTTTTTCCTTAAGGAAAACTATTTCTCTTAAAACTTTTGGATACGGCAAGACAGCAATACTGTCATGACAGCTCTAAATGTCCTAATTTATCCGGTATCACTGTAACAAATTAATAAACAGCAGATAACCTTGTCATCTAAAACAAATGGATTTTCGACTTTGCATCCCAAATGAGGGGCACAGCAAGTACATCCAATTATATTTATATTTATTGTCCTGTCAGCTGCACTAATGCTAATGTCTTAACCTTATACAATGCAAATATATAGGTTAATTTCATAAATAATATGAATCGAATGCTTAAGCCACTTTTTTTTTAAACTAGGATAGCTGCGGTGTTTTTGCAAAGGTAGTGGTCCTAATGACTATGACTATAGGGGAAAGGAAGCTACAATCAAAAAATTTTTGTAAAATGGCGCTCTTTGTAGTTGGTCAATGTTTTATTATCATAAAACTAAATGATACACAGGTTGATTGATGTTTCATCAGGTTATTTTCCAATTAGATGCTCAAATAAAATAATCGGATTACCGATTATTTACCTAAACGGATTTTCAATTATTTTTAATTCAGATGCCCCCAAGACTAGTCAAGACTATCAAGGCGCTGCAGTTTGTCGTTCTCTGCTGAATACACTGTATGACACCACACACGTTTCCGCATCAAACCTCGTGTTGAATATTAGGATGAGCGGCCAAACTTTTATTACTTATTAAAAAATAAGGAGTGATGTTTAAGACGTTACATTTTGCATATTGTTATTTTGTGATGTGGCTGAACATATTATGTCTACAATAAAAAAAATATGTGCAAGTTTCCTAGTTCGTACAATGTAATATTAAGATAAAATATGAGTTGTTCAAGCACAGGGTGATTGCATATATTTTACACAATGGATATTTCGGTTAATATTGATCTTACAAAGAAGATTTTAAATTAAAAATTTTGAAGTATCCTTGAACCTTCAGAATCCGTTATCAGAAAAAACAAAGGGAAAAATTTCAAATAACCTGGAATTTTTTACATAAACACTCTGTATTTTATTTTTTTAATCGCTAGAGCTCAATCTTCTGATTCCAAATATATATAGTTTATATTGGTTACTTTTGTTAAATTTTCGAAAAAAAAAATTTCTCTGGTCATCCGTGAGGGTGTGTCCCGTCCTGTTGTCATTTTATAACAAAAAAAATCTATTTTTTTTTAAATAACCAAAAATAATCATTATAACTTATATGCAGTGAGTTCCGGAAGTAATGTCTAAATTCATTTAAAATTCAGCGGTGTGTTTTTTGGAAAAACGCTCGGACCCGCACATTTTTATTTCTTAATGTTTCTTTGATAATCATCTCATGTATAGAGGGTAGCCCAAAAATAAATTACGACCATCACCTTTTTTTCAAATAAAAACATATATTTTTTATTTTATTTTTAAAATTTTGATCGAATTCTAAGTATGTTTCATGCACTATGTCCTATATCAAAATTCAACAGTTATCGAAAAAATTACGATTGAACATATCAATAAGTAGGACCTGTTTAATTAAAAGAACAGAACAACAAATCAAATTAAGTGTTAAAAATTGACAATATCCAAGGCGATCAATAAACTCTATTTGCACGTTTTCAACCATTTTCGGAGTAATGAGACTTCTCTTCGGATCCTCTGTTTTAACTCCTGCAGACTGTTTGGCCTAACAGCAAATATTTTCGATTTGAGGTAACCCCACAAAAAGAAGTCCGGCGCAGTTAGGTCTGGCGACCTAGCAGGCCATTTAGTAGGTACTCTCCTTCCTATCCACCAATTGAAAGGTTTCCTTCAAAAATGTATGCACAGTGGCAGCATAGCGTGGAGAAGCACCATCTTGCTGGAACATCAGTTCTTCGTCAGGGGAGTCTGGGTCTAATGGATTTGGAAATAAAGCCACGAATTCTGGAATTAATTCAAGTTGAAGAAATTCGAGATACACTTGTCCAGTTAAAGACTGTTAAAAAAAAATGAACCAATTACCCCGCGCATTATTCCACACTACCTATTTGTTTTTTTGAGGGTACTGGGTATGAACCTCTATCATTCAATGCGGATTTTCTGTTGTCAATAATTTCAATTTTTTCTGTTCACATTACCATTCAAACGAAAAGTAGCTTCATCGGAAAAGATGTTTTTTACTAAATTATGATCCAGATTGCACATATTTTCCGTGCGTTCACAAAACTAATTTCGCCTATCGAAATCATCTTCAGTTAGCTCATGCACTGGAATAACTTTTTCCTACGAGCGTGCGCAAAGTAGTACTTTGCGAACGCATTTCCGTGTGCAAAGTTACACTTTTCCTCACTAGTGCGGATAAGATTTTTATCCGCACCGGGTGCGGAAAAGTAGCACTATTCAAAAATCTCCTTGGCAGGGAATATTTATATTTATTTTAGTAGCTGTAAACAATTTTATGCAATGTGCGAAGCCGTTGCAAGTGTATTCTCTTTTACCTTTTAATCGTAATTTACGCCAGTTTAGCCTAAAACGAAAAAAAATTCTATTTTTTAAGTACCTCGTATAGTGATAAATGATTATAATATTGCCAAGCAACAATAAATGTACATGTTGATTTTGGCACATGATGTCAGATTTTTCCTCCGTTTATATGTCAATAAGAATCTATAAACACCGACACTTTTTTTTCCATCAAATCCTCAAAAAGTATAAACGCTGTTAAAATTAGCAGCTCTGACGAGGAGCTACCAGATTCCATTCTAGAGGCCGCAAGCTCTGCAAATCTAAAATTTATTGCCCGCTAAATCCCAAGAAAAATACGAGAAGCAATATAAACAATTTGAATACTGGTGTCGCAACAAAGGGACAAACAGTTTTAAGGAGGACGTCTTCTTACGAAAATCAGTTCAGCCAAATACTTTATGGAGTAAGTACTCTATGTTAAAAAGTGTCGTTAAAATCAAAATAAACTTGGATTTAATTCAATATTTCAAGCTAACATTGTTTCTAAAAAAGAAAAATGTGGGATATCGTCCGAAAAAGGCCAAAATTTTTGACAAAATTGAAGTTTCCAGATTTATGGAAGAAGCACCTGATCAAATTTACCTTATAAAAGTCGCCACCATTTTTGGGTTGGTCGGTGCTTGTAGGCGCGATGAGCTTTGCAAGATAATGGTTGATCACATAGAGGATAAAGGAAATTTGATAGTGGTGAAAATTCCTGACAGTAAAAACAATACTTTAAGAATCTTTGTAGTATCTAATGAAACAAATAAGGGATATTATTTACAACTCCATCATAAATATGCAAATTTGCGAAAACCATCCACTCCGCACAAGCGCTTTTTTGTGCAGTATCGACAAGGAACATGCGGTACTCAATGTATTGGAATAAATTCATTCGGTAAGATTCCTTCGGAAATAGCTGCATATCTACAATTAAAAAATCCAAAGCATTATACAGGACATAGTTTTCGTCGTTCATCGGCTACCATGTTGGCCGATTCTGGAGCAGGAATCACTAATGTCAAGCGACTCGGAGGCTGGAAATCGACGACTGTCGCCGAGAGCTACATTAAAGATTCGACAAATAAAAAAAGGACATGTCGAATAAAATATTGGCCACGAACAACTGCCCTTCTTCATCAAGCTACATAAATCCTTCATCGACCTATTTGAACAACTGTCCTTCCACGCCAAGTCAGTGCTCATCAAGCCATACCATAAACCACCCACTGAATGAACTTACTGCATCGGCTATCAATTTGCATAATGTCAGCAATTGCTCTTTTGTTATAAATGTTATAAACAAATAATTTAGTTTCCTATTATTATTTTTTATTGTTATGTAATTTTTGAATTTTCTACTATTATTTTTTTTTGGTATCTCATATAAAGCTCGTAGGAAAAATGTTGTTCCTAACACGTCCGCAAAGTGCTTTTCCGCACGCAAGAATTTATCCGAACTCCGCTACGCGTCGTTCGTCCAACTATACTTGCGTGCGGAAAAGTATCACTTTGCGCACTTGTTAGGAAAATAACTATTTCAATTCAACCATGAGCGTAGAGGTAAGTAACCTTCTAAGCATTTTTTAAGAAAAAACGTGACGCCACTGACTTGTTTAAAGACTGAAAGTTTTGTCGGTCAGGGCCAGTAAATATACACAAGAAATATCTGTAGATACTACAGTTAAAGTTTTTACGAATAAATTTCCTAATTCGTTGTTTATGCACGCCTCTGCTTAAATTTAAGTGATAGTTAAAATTGTTCAGAACTCAACAATAGTTATTTTAATGTAGGACTTATCAAAATAAAGGCGGGTCAGTTTTTCTTGCATATGAGTACTATAATACCTAACTATTAAAGTAAAAGCATTATAGATCATGATTTTAGCGCCTTAGCGGGCACTATCAGCTTTACAAATCTCGTTCTTTATACTTACTATTTCTTCTATCTTGCTTTTTTCAACAAAAATGCATATTAAAAAAAAATACCTACGCCATACAGATTTTGCAAATTTGTATGCCTAAATTTGATTTTGGTAATAGGTACTATCTTGATCTGGTCCTCTCCTGTCAAAAAATAATTTTTATTTTCCGTGCTTATGCAACCAAACATACAAAAGGAGGTTTCTTATTGGTATATTATTATGCTATATGACAAAAGAATAAAACATTTAACAAATAAATAGTATTACCAACTTTTAAAAATTACAATTTGAGTTTCTTTAAGTAGAGCATTTCTAAACTTTTTTTCATTTTATAAAGTAGGTTATCATAAAGAAAGCTAAATAGAAAATATAACACTATATCACCAGGTTGAGAAGTGAGCTATTATACAGTGAGCGCTCATATATTCTTAGGCGCGAGGCACCGAAGGATATAATGCGCTAAGTGCACAACAGCTTTCTTAACTAGGGCATGTTAGTCTTACAAAAAAGTTTTATTTAGCAATTTTAAAATATTTTTTATGGAGATTCAGGACCCGTTATCAGAAAAAGAAAAACGCATTATTTTGTTTTTTTTTCAATTCTGGTGTTTCTGAATGTTGACTTGTCACCGTTTAGTCCCATGGAAGCTATAAGACAATTTTACTTGAAATAAAAAATTGTCAGGCGTAATTGCAAAGTTGTGGTCTTGCACACACAATGATGAAGTTACGGAACGAGAAAAAATTGAAATTCTATACATTGTTGGATTTAGTAATAGAACACGTACTCAAATAGAGACAGCTCAATTAATCAATCAAATCCATCCTAATCGTCCTCCCACATGTCAAAAGGTGTTGAGTAGAATAGAGGCTAAATTTAGAGAATTTGGTAATGTTAGAGATTTGCCTAAATCTGGTCGTCGTGAATGAGGTGAAAATGAACAACTTGACGTTTTGTTTCTCTTGGAAGAAAATCCATGTACTCCTCATTCGCACATTGGGGCCAATTAACACATGCGAAAATCTGTTGTTAACCGAAAAATTCAAAAACACAAATATCACCCATATATAGTTATTTTCCTAACAAGTGCGCAAAGTGATACTTTTCCGCACGCAAGTATAGTCGGACGAACGACGCGTAGCGGAGTTCGGATAAATTCTTGCGTGCGGAAAAGCACTTTGCGGACGTGTTAGGAACAACATTTTTCCTACGAGCTTCATATCAGATAACAACAAAAATAAAAATATGATAATTTATTCAATAATTTTTAATTTAACTTTAAAAAAAGAACTAGGTATAGTACAACTAAAAATTACATAACAAAAAAAATAATAGTAGAAAATTCAAAAATTACATAACAATAAAAAATAATAATAGGAAACTAAATTATTTGTTTATAACATTTATAACAAAAGAGCAACTGCTGACATTATGCAAATTGATAGCCGATGCAGTAAGTTCATTCAGTGGGTGGTTTATGGTATGGCTTGATGAGCACTGACTTGGTGTGGAAGGACAGTTGTTCAAATAGGTCAATGAAGGTGTTAACTCAGAAGGATTTATGTAGCTTGATGAAGAAGGGCAGTTGTTCGTGGCCAATATTTTATTCGACATGTCCTTGTTTTGATTTGTCGAATCTTTAATGTAGCTCTCGGCGACAGTCGTCGATTTCCAGCCTCCGAGTCGCTTGACATTAGTGATTCCTGCTCCAGAATCGGCCAACATGGTAGCCGATGAACGACGAAAACTATGTCCTGTATAATGCTTTGGATTTTTCAATTGTAGATATGCAGCTATTTCCGAAGGCATCTTACCGAATGAATTTATTCCAATACATTGAGTACCGCATGTTCCTTGTCGATACTGCACAAAAAAGCGCTTGTCAGCTATGATGGTTTTCGCAAATTTGCATATTTATGATAGAGTTGTAAATAATATCCCTTATTTGTTTCATTAGATACTACAAAGATTCTTGAAGTATTGTTTTTACTGTCAGGAATTTTCACGACTCTCAAATTTCCTTTATCCTCTATGTGATCAACCATTACCTTGCAAAGCTCATCGCGCCTGCAAGCACCGGCCAACCCAAAAATGGTTGCGACTTTTATTAGAAGGTAAATTTAATCAGGTGCTTCTTCCATATATCTGGAAACTTCAATTTTGTCAAAAATTTTGGCCTTTTTCGGACGATATCCCACATTTTGCTTTTTAGAAACAATGTTAGCTTGAAATATTGACTTAAATCCAAGTTTATTGTAATTTTAAGGACACTTTTTAACGTAGAGTACTTACTCCATAAAGTATTTGGCTGAACTGATTTTCGCAAATCTGCAAAATCCGCTAAGAAGACCTCCTCCTTAAAACTATTTGTTCCTTTGTTGCGGCACCAGTATTCAAATTGTTTATATTGCTCTCTGCTCATTTTAACAGCGTTTATACTTTTTGAGGATTTGATGGAAAGAAAAGTGTCGATATTTGTAGATTCTTGTTGACATAGAAACGAAGGAAAAATCTGACATCATGTGCAAAAATCAACATGTACATTTATTGTTGCTTGGCAATATTATAATCATTTCTCACTATACGAGGTACTTAAAAAATATTTTTTTTTTTCATTTTAGGCTGAAATACGAATATCGTGAATTACGATTAAAAGGTAAAAGAGAATACCCTTGCAACGGCTTCGCACATTGCATAAAATTGTCTACAGCTAATAAAATAAATATAAATATTCCCTGCCAAGGAGATTTTTGAATAGTGCTACTTTTCCGCACCCGGTGCGGATAAAAATCTTATCCGCACTAGTGCGGAAACGTGTAACTTTGCACACGGAAATGCGTGCGCAAAGTACTACTTTGCGCACGCTCGTAGGAAAATAATTTAATGCTTGCCAAATTTAGTCTTCAAAAATCTATTAGTGTGTGGCGCCAAGTCTTAATTAACTAGCTCGTTTTGTTCCAAAAGTAAATAACAAAATATTTAGTTTAATCAAAATTTTATGAAAAATCTGTATCTGGAAAATAGAGCCGTATGAACTTTTTGTCTTCAAATTAATAAAATATTAGTTTCTTAAAGTTTGTGCATACTTAATAACTACCCTGTATAATAGTTCTTAAATTATGGAAGTTTTTAATCGTAACTCTTTTGTTAATTGGCTTATCTTCGTTAAACGCAGTAGTATGCGGTCATTACCCAACGGACCATGTCCGACGTGCGACGTTTAATTTAAACGCATCGTAGATCTGTAGCCGGCAACAATAAAATTACTGGACAGGCTTGGCCCTAACTGGATAATTATGATTGAAATGATTACATCATGACTTCGTCCCAACTAATTTTAGCTGGTAGAAGCAGACGCTAATTTATAATTCATTAAATACATGACATCCAAACTTATTAACATAAACTCTCTCCGGCAGACCATAAAGGTGATTTCAATTTAAAACTAGTACCATTTAAAATATGAAGGGCAAAAAAAAAGCAATTTTATTGGTTGTAATAAAGCGTTAGGACATACATAAGAGATCTTTGTTGTTATGAATATGGTGCCAAATGCTCCTACTTTAGATCAATTTTACCGTTTTTTTTTTCAGAAATTAAATATTTTTTCTCCAAATCAATCCATAATAAAACCGTTGAAATAATAAAATAAAGTACTAGTTCTAAAAGACACAATATTAACAAAAACATAACTAAAAGACAACTGCAAAATTAGTTGAGCAGGCTTTGCCGGTCATAGGGTAATACTGCATTTAAGCATTTGCATCAAATCGTTTTAATTTATTTTATTAATAGTTATTTTAATAATTTTATTAATTAAAATTCATTGCTCATGATGGGGCAAATGGTAAAACATATTGCGACAGCTGTCAGTCGTTCTATTAAAATAAGATCAGTTTTTTCCTCTGAATTAATTCCACTCCATACATTGACTAAGAGTATCGCTTACCAGGTACACGAAAACCATTGAGACTGGCAAAGGTGTCAAATATGCTTGTCTAAGAATCAAATCATTCTATACCCGTATCACATTAAACGGATTCAAGCCTTACTTCCCTGAGACTTTCTTTGCGAATCAAGTTTTGTTAAAAACTTTTGGAGTATATTGCTCAAAATCAGTTTGAAATGATGTTCACAGACGAAGCCAACTTCTCGAGAACCGCCATCAGAAATTCCCACAATAATCACGTTTGGACAGAAGAAAACCCTCATGCAATTATACAGTGTTTTCGGGAAAATGTGGGAAGTCTCTCGGATTCAGATAGAACATGAAAAATAAAATAACAAGTTTCTATACATTTTTTTCTACGGAGGTATGTGCCCATGAAGGACGCCGCTGAACATCGGTTTTTCTTGAACAACAAAGTACTTATTACCAGGGGCGGACTAAGGTGTACAACTTAAAACTTAGACTTTTAACACCCTGTATGATAAAAACTTAAAAAGAATAGTTTTAGGTAGCTTGCATCTTAGACTAAAAAAAGGTACTCTTGTTTATTGTCGATAAAATGAACTGTTCTCGAGAAAAAGAATAATAAACGAATAGTTGTAGAAGATCTATGATCGCAAAAAATGTGCGTTTTATTTATTTATCGACACCAAAAAAACGTATTGTAATTGCAAACGTTACTATGGCACGACATAAATAAAGTATCCTCCATTTGAGAACTTGTCATCTTTCACATCGCTGACACATTGATTCTTTACTTCGATACTAATTTACTGATCTTTGGATTTCGTGGTAAATTTAATTGTGAATTAATTCGAACTATGGAATACACGTATACTGAGTATGCAGATATGCATCTGATGTATGCTCTTGAGTTTTGTAATGCTCTAGAAGCCAGAAGATTATATCACGAAAGATTTTCTAATCGTACTATGCCAAACCAGCAGACATTTCAACGAGTTGACCAACGTCTAAGGGAGAATGGTGGGCGATTCCCGTTAATAAAGTAATACATATTATTGACTTTTGTTATAATTTTAGGAAAGTTTGGAAAAAGTAGTACTGATGCTGGTCTGAAAAGAACCGTACGTACGCGGCGATTAGAGGAAACTATTTTAAATGCTGTAAACGACACTTCATCAACGAGCACTCGAAATATATCAGCTTAATACATCGAAAAAAATGGCACATGAATTGACTCTTAAAGATTTTCCTCGTGAAATACAGCTTGAAAACTGACTATTACATCAGCAACGAAATAATATAAACTTTATTAGCATTATTCTTTTTACGCATAAAGCAAGGTTTACCGAAGATGGTATCACCAATTTACACAACACACATGTATGGGCTGATGAAAATCCTCATGCTACTATTGTTTCTTTATGTCGACCCAAAGCTCAAATTTGAAAAATATGTTACTGAGGTAAACAAGAAATCAGCATCCAGTTGCTTTGCAATAAGTGTGATGTCACTTGGTTGTTCAGCGGCGAAGATGGTGTAGTACTCCTTATTTCAATCCCATCTGAGATACGGCATTCTGTTCTTGGGCTTTTATAATCAGCAATTGCTAAATTCTAAATTATTTGCTATTCAGAAAAGGGCTCTTAGATTTATGTGCAGAGTAAAATATAGGCTACATTATAAACCACTGTTTATTAGGTTCAGAATATTAACTGTGGGGTGTTTGATTCTTTTGGAAATGGTTTGCCTGATTCATCTTAAATACTTTAGTAGTATCAGCTGAAATAACATTCATAATGCCTATAATACCAGGCAAAGTTTTGATGTTCGTCTTCCAATGCCCAGATTAACTTAACTTAACCAAGCGCTCTATTATTTACGAAAACGTACAAATTTTAGATCATTGCAAGCAATACAGACAGTTTCGCAGAACAGTGAAAGCCTTCTTGGCTGGTAGACCATATTGTAGCCTGGAAGAATATTACCGAGGCAGCTTTAACCTTACTTTATTACTTTTTGCTATTTATACCATTTCCCATCTCGGGCAGAAAGCTTGAAATTTTATTATCTGTTGCATGTCTTGTTAATATTTCTTTCATAGGATGTAATATATAATGTTGGAACCGCTTTTGTATTTGTACTTTATATTAAATTTTAATTGTCTGTTGAATATTTTAGGCCCCCCTTGTGTATAGAGTATATTACCATTAGTAGCTTTGTCAATAAGATTAAATATTGTATTGATAGGTAGACAATGAAGCACTGAAAAATAAAAAATTAAATATAATAATATAGTTCTATTAGAGTAGTGGTCAATGTTTTAATTACTTCTTCTTGGCCGATACTAATTTGAAAGCTGATGTATATTTTAATATTTTTTATCATTTTTCACTAGATTAGGCAATGAATATAATTTTACTCAGTTTATAAAATGGCTACTTAATTCACGTCACCCCAGTTAATTTAAAAGGTTTTGACATAATATCTATATAATAAAAAAATATAATGCAAAAACTTTTAAAGGGCTTGCGGCTCACTTTGTTCAACTTGAAACATTGACGAAAAATTTAAAAAGGCCTGCTGAGTGTGATATAGCGGCCTAATATTGCCCGCAAGGGAGCGAAATGGGATAGTCCTTTATTTGAGCCCTGATTTTTTGTCTGTCTTCGACCCTGAAACTTTAAAAGTGTTTCCACCATGGGCGTACAATTATGTATGTATGTTCAATGTATTTATATTTTCCCGTGCGCGGTTATTTGTAGGTCATTAAATAAACCTGACTTTAATTGCAAAGGACATCATTAGGAACTTTACAAAAATCGAATGATATAATCTTCTTTCATGTCCTTAGCATAGCATCACATTTTAAAACTTAGATAGCTAACCTGAAATTGACCTTTAAAAAAAAGGATCTCTTCACTAAGGAGGTCTTAGATTTAATTTGGGATTATTTGATTACTTTACATGGTAGTTAAAGCTGCTAGTTCACCGGATGTGCTTTGACAGTAATAGTTGATGCAAGATTATAATTTCTACGTGTTGCAAATACATTTACTTTACTGAAAGTCGATTTGATAATTCAATTTAGCCCTTTTGATCTGGTGGAGAAAGCTAAACTGTTCGCAACAGTCTCAGAGCAGTTCAGTGAAACCCCAATGAAAGACCCACAGCGAGATGCAAGGATCTCCAGAGAAGTCCAAATATGTAAAAACATGAACTACAGAAACCACAATATTATGAATGTAACACTCAGCGGAGTAAACCATATTCTACAACCAATCAATGCAAATAAGGTACCCGGTTTTGACGGTATATGAACTAAAGCATTAAAAAGCACCCCGAAAAGCACAATAATTATTGACTTGGTAAACATAGCCCAGACAATAATCGAAAAAGGCCGCTTTCCACAAGTGCGGGAAAAGCCAAGTCTGTATTAATACCGAAACCTTTGCAGGAACATTGGTAACCAGTTACAGACCTATAAGTTTATTCATATGTTTGGGCAAGGTCATTGAAAAAATAATACTGAATCGTTTAAACGATGATTATTTACAATGACGTTTTACCACCAAAGCAGTTCAGTTTTAAAAGTGCACATTGCCCGGTGCGCCAGATTACTAGTTTAGCGATAGTTGCTCCACACACGAGCGAATTTTTTCGACGTCTTCAAAGCCTACGTCAAGGTCTGGCTTGACGGCTTAATATTAAAGTTGATTAGATTGGGCGTCCCAAATGATCTCGTATAACTAATTATCTCATTTCTCGCGGATCGGACCCTCGCGGTCTCGTCGGAGAATACTGTCATAGTTAGGTTAGTTTGACAATAGAATGGTCTGGAGCGCCCGCTTTAAAAACAGGTAAGCAAAGAAAATAAACAGCTCGAAGCCATTGTTCACTTTTGAATTGGCGTAGGAAAATTATCAAGAAACAAAAATAAACTTATACAAGTAATACAAGTCTAAGGCCGGTTTTGATTTATGGTTTTCAATCTTGTAGCACCTTTAACAAAGCCAAAAATATACTTCAAATTTGTCAATGCTTGAAAATAATAGCTAATGCACCGACATGGACAATGACACATGTCTTTTATAATTATTAAGACATTCCGACTATAAAGTACCACCTCGACAAACGGACAACTAGTTACTATAGGTGGACTGACGTATCGACGAACATACTAATAGCTCAATGACACATACATGCACCACATTAAAGTACCTGTAAACATCCAAAAGACAGGCTTATTCCGTAAAATGTTACATAATAAGAAAAAGCAAATATTAATCACAGCAAACAAGAAATAATCAAAATAATAGCAACAAAAACAGGATTAGCCAAAAAAAAAGTCCTATAGGAAACACCAACAACATCTGCATTAAATTCTGATATTCTAAATAAGAAACCAAATTAAGTAAAAATAGTGAAAGGCAGTAGCTTTACTCATAAAGAACAAATAAATATGATTCAGGAAAAAATCCTTTAAATCTGTGTTTTGCTATTTTAAAATTACCCAAAAATCATAATAATTATAAAGTTCTGATTCTAAAATAATTTTTAGATCCTTTATGAAGTTTATGTTTTAATTATTTATGATTGTTTTAGATTACGTACAGCTATGTACACATAGTCCAGTTTATATAATATAACTTTATTGTTTGTAAGTAAATATTTCGATGGCGAGATGTTGTAGTATTATTACTCCCAATAAAAACTGAAAACACAAAATGTTGGATGCTCGCCAATTTTTTAAGGCAGTATCTTCCTAGTACCAGAATAATATTCACTTGCCTTGTTGCAAATACAGTGAGCTTAAAAGGTTGGAATAAATTATATAAAATTCAGTCTTCTTTTTTCTGATAAAAAGTTGGGACCAGTCGATTTTTAGTTGTAGATGGGCATTTTTTAAAATAACCCTACATACAGAGTGACACAAAAACACATTCCAAGTGACACTTTAAATTTTTTAAATTGAATCCTCAATTTTTTTATTTGAAATTCAGATTCCATGATGTAAATTAATATATTTCAACCTTTTTGAGCTCACCTTAGAAATATCATAGATTTATCAAAAGCAACCTAACGATATGTGTTGATAGTGACAGTGAAAATGAATTAAATGAGTAAACTGTAGCTGCATTAATTAATTATAATATACAATTATAATATATTCTATCCTCGATTCTATCTAAAATTGTTTATTATTTATGTCAAATCATCCATGCTTGAAATACAATTCAGTGCGGGCCTGTGTAGACCACAGTCTGGTTTTAAACAGGCGTCAACACTCGGTACACAAGTCGGTAAGTCATTCTCTTAAATCTGTGAACGCACTATTATAGTCTATATACAATTTTAGGAAAAATATGATTGATATATTATGTTCCAGATATCAGTGATCTTTATGGCTTATAGAATATCTATCTGCACCTCCTAATTTTAAATTAATGTTCGGCAACAATGATAGAGCTACTAACCAACAAATAGATACTTTTATTTCTATTCCACTGGATCGCAATGACTTCTTTCTAAAATATAGATATATTTTTAGCTTACCAGGCGCATTTGTGCATGTTTCAAATAGAAGTGAGCCACACCTGCTTAAGTTATAAACGCCAAATAAAAAATTTCAATCATCAGTCAAACTAAAGTTATCTATGATTTAATGATTTTAATATCAAATAGCGATATATTCGGTAATAGTTAACTGCTTTCAATTTACTGAATACTATTAATATAATGTATCACAGGAGACATAAATATTCATGTCCACGGAAGTTTTATAGAATAAGGATATCCCGAAAGTAAAGCTTGAGTGATATTTTTCGGGGAACGTTTTGAGTCCGAGGCAGAATCTTGGGTTTGTGAGCCTGATAGTGCTTTTAGCACGGACATTGAGCTATGGCCTCATCTAGGAAAATGCCTGCTATCCAACTCAGTTTACCCAATGATCAAGCATACTTCAAAGAAAAAAAAATCTGATAAACAGTGCAGAATGGTCAGAATAGGTAAGGATCAAGAATAATTATTCTTTTACCATCGGAGCCTTAAAAGGTTTAACTAATACAAGAGACAAAGTACGAGAAGAAAACAACTTGTAGTACACTCGCTGACATACTGGTGATACGCTGCTAATTTTTTTTTTATTTTCTCTTGAATAACTACCGATATTTAAAGTAGTGTCAGTACCAAATAGGTCTGGTCTGGGCATAATTCGGCAATTCCAAAATATCAGGTTTAGCTTAGCTCAGAAATCTCTGATATTGAACGACTTTTACACTAGAGTTTAAGTTTGGGACTGGTGAAAATGAACTACTCTCATATAATATATGAGCAATGTTTAACACTTTAAAATTGCTCTCTTGTAAGAATCGAACAACCTGACTTTTTTCTTATGATAAGGCACATTTCTATAGGATTAATCCTTAATGGCGATCTACGAGCGGTGTGTGTGCTCAGGAAACGATTCACGTTGGTTTTGAATCTTTTGAGATTATACTCGTTAGGGAACACGGGCTTAGGGAGGTCGTTTCAGAGCGATGACGTTCTTCAGATGATAGAATTTTTAGACAGTGTCGTCCGATGGACACTAAGCCAAACCACGTACGGGTAGGCTACAGTGGCTCGTCGTGTGTTTCTACCATGCACCGCTTGGGATGGAATCAGGCGGACAACCTCAGTTGAGCACTTGCCATAAAAATATTTGTAAAATTGACTGAAGTCGCCAACCTGCTTCGATATTCAAGGCTTTCCAGGTTGTTAGTCAGATCATGGTCACCGATCAAGCGAATGGCTCTTCTTTGAATGGAATCTAGCAATCTCAGGGTATGTTTAGGAGCAGAGCCCCAAATATGCGAACAGTATTCCAGCGATTAATGTATTTCGGCTTTATAGAGCATCAAAAGTTGTTGGGGTGTATAGATATCTTATATATATTATCAGGGCTTTCTCCTGTAACTTCCATTATGATACCAATGTTCGTTATTATTAATTAATTATTTATCTTGTTCTTTTTTTGACTTTTTATGAATTTATTGCTTGCAGCGCTCTCTGTCGAGGGCAAGAGTTGTATATTACGGAATACGCTGATACAAATTTCATGTTTGTTAAATTCCTAATTAGACCTATGTTTTGTCAAAGTTTATCGTGCTTGTCGTGCAACACAAGAACAAATTTTGAAGCAAAAACCCAAGTTAAACAAAATATTAAAATATCGTGGAAATTCCACAACGGTTACTAAAACCCGGTATTGACAAACGCAAAAAGGGTGACCGCGTGTTAGGTCCAGTCAAATACTACCCGCAAGGGTTGCGTTATGATATAATCCCACATTATAACAGGGGTAGATTTAAATCAGGGATCACTGGCCATTGTGGCTAATGTGCGGTATTTAAGTTTAAACAAAATCAATATATAATATTTAAAGGGTTAATCAGGGTATTAGTAACAAAACAAAGTACGTTTTCATGCAAATCTAATATTTATACGTGTGAGGTATTGGATACCCTTGCGTGTTTAAGAAGATAATAATGGCCAACCGCTGGGTGTGTTGGGGATGCACGAAGTATTAGAATTATGTTGTAATATTATTAACACCGCATATACATGGTGAACCACGAACGAATTTTCTACTATTCTAATTTAAATACAATGTAGATTTTGGGCGCAAAAATGCGTATTTAAAAAATGTTTTGAAATGCAATGTTGTCAGATTTACTTCAAAACTATTGTAACTTTACTATTTTAAATGTAATATTTGGTTTATAAATGTTCTGGATCCGGGACTGGTTTAAATTCTATTTGTCGCAGCGCTGACTCAAATTACTTCCACATTTGGAGTACTCCTATTCATTACGATTATAAACTATATTAGTAAATGTTTAAAACTTTTCTATGCCGATAACTTAAATAATTTTAAGCGATTGTCGTAAATTTCAATCAGATGTCGATAGACTTGCACATCACTATTGCGACAATTATAACTAATTTATAGTAGTCGAGTGCGCTTCACAGTTAGTTTTACTCGAAATATTAATAAAATTGTATTCAGCGACTCTTTAGGAGCAAATACACCAATGCATACTTGGCTTCATCAATAGGCTCTAGGTATCTGCGAATTAGCAATGCTTTATTAACTCGCTAGTGTGGTTACGTATTTAGTCTTTTGAAATTCGAATCATCATTACTTAGGTAACTCTATGGCCAATAATGTTTATACATGTTGTTACATAATTAATTGCCAATATTAAAGGGGGTCAATCTGAAAACAACAACAAATTGTAACAAACAATATTTGTAATAATTTTTTTCATTTTTCCCCCACTACAAATATTTAGTCGTTTTATTGCGGTTTTCTTCCCCCTCCATAAGTGATAATACTGTTCTGCACACATTTTGTATTCTGTTCTCCTTTTCTCCGTCTCCATGTCTTATGGGAATACGGGGGAACTACGAAATCATTATATGTAATAAAACCCCATAGGAAAAAATATAATGAGGTCAGATCAAGAGAACAAGAATGCCAAGAATGAATGTATTTACAACTAAATCGACCGCTGAAAACTTACATTTTGAAGAAAATGAAAACATTGGAGAAACAATAAGATTTAGATAAAATTCAGAATTCTAGTACTAATATAAAAAATGATATAAATGCAAAAAAGGTATATATTATATTCGTCACGTGCTGTTGCGCCACCCTTTATGCTCCAATATAATTTTAGAATATGCTGCACCTTAACGATATTTCCAATGTTGGTATTTAATTTTTGCTATTTAGTTCAGTTTAAAAGGACAAAAATAATTCAGTCTATACTGACTGTATACTTCGACCAAGTTTAAAATGAAATGGCCTAATCCACCTTCCAAGTGGCTTGTTTACGATCACTACCTATTTTCTCAAATAAACCCACATCAGGTGCGAAAAGGTACAGGTCGACACACCAGTCTGTGGCTACAGGGAAACGGTAAGGGGAAGGGAATCATGAGCGTGCCACACCCATATGTTTTAAATGCAATAAAAATAGGAAAATACCTATATTTCGGCATGAAAAAAAACAGCCTTATGATTGATTCAGTGATAATGATTCTTTAGTTTTGGTCATATTAATGTCAAAGATGCACGAATTAAAGTTTTGCGACACGGCGCCGACGTATTTTTAAAAACAGAATGGCTTTCGTCCATTGCCACATATGAATATCGATTGGTTGTGGCCCGCGGCGCTGGTCAACCGATCAAAATTAACAACTAACACATATTTCCTTTGATTGTACCCTATCTTGCTATATTTTCATGCCATTTCTATATCAACATTAATAGAATAATAAGAAATTTTAAATACTGTTGAAATTATAATAAAATATCATATTATTTATTTTCAATGAATACATTTAAATCCACGGTTTCCTTGCTAACAGATGGTTAATTATAACTGGCAACATCGTAAACTTATGATGATTTTTTGTTCGCATCATTTTGGTAGCTACAGTTAAGTGTGTCGAGCTATACAGCTTATTCGTTAATTATAATTTATTAGAAACTACACCAACCTGGGATGGTGTCTGTGTCGTATAACTAGTCATTTAATGCTATTTTATCTAGTGCATAACCCCTGTAGTAGTTTTTAAGTTTAATTTAGTTTTCAATTTTTTAGGAATAATAATTTGTTAGTATTATTATTATTTTTTTTTTTAAGGCACAAATAATGAAAAAATTATTTGTCAGAAACAAAAAGTAATTTTGGCAAAAAGTTGTTTTCGATAAAAGTTTTGAAGTGTAAAATGTTAATTCACGGTATGAAGTGTATTTGCCTTCTGTATTGTGGGTCATTTGTGTTTAGTTTTACGAGAAAAGTCGTTAAATGACTTCAGGCGGACAAATGGGATTTGTATTTTTTGGTCTCTGGGATGTTTTTAAATTTGGTTTTCGTGAGCGGCTTTTATGACAGTCAAGTGAAGAATGGGTACAACGATTTCGCGTTTCTATTTATAAGCCATTCAACTCCCTTAACAAGCCCCGCCTTTTGGTCATTTAGCGATGTTTTGTTCATTGATTGGTCGCGTTTTTTGATATACCCCAAAACATTTTCGGCTGGTAAAATTAATGCGTAATTAGCCCTGAGTAAGTCAGGAGGCTCCTCCCTGTTTCATACATATTTTTGACAATTGTTGCTAAAATTTGTATCACTAAACGAATAAAAGTTGATATTTTACTTTAATATAATGTAACCCATCGAAATGCGATATTTTTTCAAAAAAAAAAATTATTGATTATAGAAAATATCGAGTTGTAGTTTTTCGCTGGGTTGTCATTGGCTGAAACCGTTTATTGCGTTGTAATTAAATGGATAAGAATATAAAACGCGGCGTTTTTGGTTCATTCGGGACCTGAATTTTGCTTGCTAAAGTACTTCACGTCAGTTTAATTTTTGAAGTTAAACTTAAAATTTTTTTTTTAAAATTTTCCACTTGTCATCAAGTGTTGTGCCGTACCTTTCAATAGGGGGGCAATAAAGTTTTCGCGTCTATCGAGGAGGTGATTCCCGTCCTTTTTGATATAGTTATCTTTCCGGGATTTACAGTGATTTGATTGGAATACTATTCAAATGTTATTCCCTTGATTAGTTGGTGGATTCCTGTATGTCAATCAAGTGTTATTCCCTTGATTTGGATTATCAGTGATTTATTTTTTGGATACTTCTGTGGATTAGTATGCTCATACCCATGCGGACCTGGGTCGTGTTACGCGAGGTATTGGGGAATCGGAAGTAGGGGGGAAAATATTTTCGGGCGCGAAATTTAAATGTTTCAGCTCTGGTTTTCACGTCGTCGCTTCGCATACAGGCAAGTAAGGAATTCCAGAGTTGAATAGTTCGTTGGCTGTTACCGGACTAGTCCTGGCACTGCAGGCTAGTTTACGAGGTAACAACCCCTAGATTTCTTTATAAAAATAAGAGAGACGCAGTCCCCCAGACTTGGCCGTCTGCCAAAAAGAGCCATTGCGAATTTATTAAGTGGGGCGCAGCCCCCCAAGTGAAAATAAGCTTGATTATTATTTATTTGTTGTTAATTGTTTATAATAATAGTTTACTGAAACTAATTTCGATAAACCTTTTAGTTTTTATAATTGAAGTTTTAGTTTTAAATCATTTTCTTCTTGAGGTAAAGTTTATCGAGATTGGATGTTATATGTTATAAATGTTGGGTTAATATTAAGTTTGTCGATTGTCATTATTGTAATGTAAAAGGTTTTGAAAAAATATTGAAATAAACCAAAACACTTTATTCTCTTTTGCCCTCCGTGGAATTACATATTACAAATTAACATTAATTAAAAGTCCTCCCCTTGCCCCCCCCCATAAATTAGTTAAAAAAGAAAATAGAGAAAAAGTATTTAAGAATTGGTAATACGTTACCTTCTCTCTTACCATTAACCACCATGAGGTTATTGGTTGACCCCTTTTGATTAAATTTTTGATTTCTCTTCAAATATTTTTATCTTAATTTTGGTGGACCGGTGGCCTTTCCGCCATCGGGGTTAAAGGAGGTGGGACCACCCTTAACAAAGAAAAAATTAATTAATATTTTTAGGATTGATTTTTCTTATAAATTTAGTTTTTGATTTTTTTTAAAACCAATAAAAAAATCTGGCATCCCTAAATTATCAAAATGACCGAAAAAACCATTGAATGCTCGGGTAGTATAGAGTCCCAAGTAAGCCCTGAGAATCCTGAAGCCCAGGATTTTTCAACAATGGTAGAATCAATCCAAACTTATTTAAATATAACCAAAAATGCCGACCAGGACGCCTTACTTGCTTCCCAAACCAATCCTCGGTGGGACCGAGAACCACTCCCAGGGATAGAAACGCACTCCAATAGGGACATATTGGGCAACGTTAGGCCAACTCGCCCAGCCGAGTTGGCCCCAATGCGAGAAGTAGGAGTCGACCCTCTCTGGAATCCGGCTTTACTTAGGAGAACGCTACTCGGTCAAAAAGACCTCGACTCTGACTCGGGCTCTGAAGGTAGCGTATCTTTCCACAGACCGCCGAAGCAAAGACATCCACAGGGCCGTATCGGCGACATGGCATCCCTGGTGGGGAAACAAATTGATGAAATAGTTGCCCCACGTAACCAGTTTGTACAGACCGATGGATCTGGAGGACCCTATACGAAGTTTGCCAACTCCACTTCTTGTGAAACCAAAAAAATGACAGATGTACAGGACCTTGTGCAGGCGATTGGAAGCTTAGTACATATAATCGGTGATCAACGAAGTAATCCCCCCGCCCCCTCAAATAAATTACGAGAAACTTTCAGCGGGTTTCAACACGAAAGCCCCGATTTATTCTTGATAACACTGCAAAGATATTTTTTACAATGCAATATTTTAGATGAAAATGAAAAAATTAATATTGCAGTGGAGCAGCTTCAAAGGGGGGCCCGAAGTTGGATAGAGCCGCTAAAAGGACTAATTTTGAATTTTGAAGAATTCGCTAAGCGCTTAAGCAGACGTTTTAATAGCCCCGAGCTAGTAAGCGACCTAAAATCAAATTTATACGGACTTAAACAAAAGAATAACGAAAAAGTTGAAGAGTTCATACTAAAAAAGAGAGCATTATTTAGGAGGTTGGTGCCCTTTGGGACAGAACAAGAATGTGTTAATGTCATTGTGCCCTTATTAATACCAGCCCTCCGTTCTAGGATAAGATGCGTGGACATATTGGATACCGATCGCCTTACGTGTCTCACGATGGCGATCGAGCAGGACCAGACTGAAGAACGACAACAGACAATTAATACTAACCCCCCCAATCCAACTAATATAGTAAATAATAATGAACGACCAAGGACGAATAATGTCTCGAATAGGCCAAGACCTCCTGTAAGGTCACGCCCCTGCCGACATTGTCAGGGGGAACATTTTGATCATGAATGCCGCCAAAGAACTTATGAAGAAAAGAAGACTCCCCCTGCCCGTGACCAAATTTTGGAAAATCAAAATTCCAAAAAGGAACAGGCCAAAAATAATTCCCAAAAAAACTAAGCGCTGATCGATCCGCCTTGGGGCAGGACGATCCAAGACCATTAAAGACCCCAATTAATGTAATTAAAGAATCAATTAATTCGATAGGCTCGCGGCCCTTAGTCCGAGTGCAAATGTTTGATAAAGATTATGAAGCCCTCATTGACACGGGTTCTGATTTAAATCTGATTTCAGAGGATCTAATCGAATCTGAAATATATATAGAAGATGATCGGGTTCTCATATTAGCAATAGAAGGTGCTAAAGCGAGAGTTCTAGGATTAATTGAAGTCAATTTAGTTTTAGGGAATTATAGTTATAAAGTAGTTTTCAATATTGTTGCAGGATTAACTGCTAAAATTATATTAGGTAGCGAGTTTTTAAGGACAGAACAAGCCCTAATGGACTTCAATAGAAGCTGTATATATATTGGACAGACTCTACGTCAAACCATATATTGGAAACAATTCCATTCGGTAGATATGCCATGCGAATTGCCGGAAATGGGACCGGACGTCCCGGGAAATATCAGGGATCTTATTCAGGAATTCAAAGACATTTTTCTAATCGGATTAGCACAGCCAACAACTCGTACCACCCAACATAGGATCGTCTTAAAGGATAATAAAGTCATCAATCAACGCTGTTATAATTTAAATCCAGACAAGAAAAAAATCTTGAATGATCAGATCCAAGAAATGTTATGCGCAGGCGTAATAGAACCTACACAGTCACCGTTCTCTTCGCCACCTTTGCTTGTTACGAGGCCAGGAAAAAACCCAAGATTCTGTATCGATTTTAGGCGCCTGAACGATATTAGTGTCGCAGAATCCTCGACCTTGCCACGTATACCGGACTCCGTGAAAGCTTTAGCCCAAGCCAAATATTTTACAGTTTTGGACCTTAAGAGCGGATACTGGCAAATTCCCATGGAAGACTCCAGTAAACAGTATACCGCTTTCACTACACCAGACGGGGCAAGTTATCATTTCAATGTGATGCCATTTGGGCTAAAAAACGCACCCAGTACCTTCCAGAAACTTATGTCGACAGAAGTATTGGTAGGCCTGATACAGGAGTTTGTACAGGTCTACCTTGATGACATTATAATATATTCAACCGACAAGGACACTCATGCTAGACATTTACGAATCGTTTTCGAGCGACTTCGGATACATAATTTGAAAGTAAGCGCCGAAAAATGCCAGATTTGCCAAACTAGCATAGACTATTTAGGATATAGGATTTGTGGCGATTACACTGAACCACAAACCAAACATTTGGAACAAATCAAAGCATGTCCCGAACCAAGGACCAAGAAGCAACTGCAGTCTTTCCTGGGATTATGCAACTGGGTACGGGAGTACATTCCGAATATGGCCGAACTTACTGCCCCGATGACCGAAGCGTTAAAGGGTTCAAAATTTACATGGACTAGCCTGCAAACTGACGCATTTATGAAAACTAAAACTACTGTAGCCCAAGCAAAGCAATTAAGTCGCCCTAATTTTGAAAAAAAATTCATATTACAGACGGACGCCTCAGCTATAGGCATGTCCGCTGTACTGTATCAAGAACCTGAAGATGGCTCGGAAGTACGAAACATTATTTCATACGCTAGCGCAAAATTTCATTCTTCTCAACAGCGTTACCACATTAACGAACAGGAGTGTCTTGCGCTCGTCTGGGCTATTCAATACTTCCGAGCCTATCTGGAAGATCGGCCTTTTATGGTCCGTACGGACAGCAAGTCATTGACCTGGCTCCAAAAATTTAAGGACTCACGAGCCAAGCTGACCAGGTGGGCGCTCCTTCTTCAGGAATTTAAATTTGAAATTCAACATGTTCCCGGATCAAAAAATCATTTACCTGATTTATTAAGCCGCAATCCCGAGGAGACTCCCTATGAAGCGGAACCAGACAATGATCGATTGTTGCCCCCCTCTGTGGAGACGACTAAATCAACGGTAGCTCAATGTGCTGTAGTTATAGCCGACCTGGGTGATTTATACACTAAAATTGCCGAAAACCAGGAGCATGATAAGGCAATTCGGCGTTTAAAAGTCACTTTGGACCTGCTTGCAGGCCAACAACCAACGGATAACAAACAAAGACGTGTATTGGAAGAGTTCGTACTTATTGATAATTTATTATGGCGTAGACATCCACAGGGAGATAGACTTGTTGTGCCCCGACAATATACACAACAAGTTATTTATATGCACCACGATGACCCGGAACAAAGCCATCCTGGAACTGAGGAAACTGTCCGAAAAATCGCAAACAAGTATTTTTGGGGATGTATGCACAAAGAGATCACAGAATATGTATCTAAGTGTATAATTTGCTCAATTTGCAAAACCCAGCAAAAGCAAAAGCATGCTCCCCAAACGCCACGCACTCCTACCAATCCCTTCGAGATGATAAGTATCGACTTGTTAGGACCGTATCGCGAAGCCGCCGGAACGCACAATCAATATATTCTTTTTGCCGAAGATGTTTTCTCTAAATGGATAGAGGCACGAACTTATTCGGATGTAAGTGCCAAGGATGTATTAGAATTTCTAAAGACGGAAATAATTGCACGATACGGATATCCTAAGCATATAGTAAGCGATAACGCCAAGATATTTAAGGCGAACGTACTAACGAAATTTTGCGAAGTAAAAAAGATTAGACAACATAACTCCAGTGTATACCATCAACGGGCAAACCCCGTGGAGAGAAGAGTACAAGAATTAAAAAAGGTATTGCGAGTTCTTTTATTAAATAAACAAGAAAACCAGTGGGAGCGAGTTTTGCCTCAAGCCCTCCAAGTATTAAGAAGCAGGCGAAATAGAGCCACCGGGGAAACGCCGGCGTCGATTATATTGGGGTATGAACTCAAATGCCCAGGCGAATGGCAAACTAAATGGACCCAGTACCAAAAAACCCAGACGAAAGAACAAAGGGTATTAACAAGAAGACAAGTTTATGCAAAACAGTTGGATTTTCAACGGAAAGAATTTTCTGAAGCCGGATCTGCCATACTTAAGTTAAATGTTGGAGATATGGTAAATGCAAAGTTTCACCGTACAGGAGCTTTTCAACCTGCCTGGACCGGGCCTCATCAGGTCACAAAAGTCTTGGGGAATTCAGCTTATGAGGTTATAGTGAACGACAACCCCGTTAACTTCCATATCGACGATCTGCGAAAAGCGAAGAACGGAAATCAAGTTGACCTCGACGAATACCCCATATATGAAGAAAGCGATGACAGCGACGCGGAATTCGAATTTTCCGCTGAGGAGGTTCCCCCCCAAAATGTCGAAGACTCTGAGGAAGAACCTGAACAACCTCAAGAAAATAAACAAATGGACGAGACGACGCCTCAATTACATGCAATGCAAATTGATCAATGTTCGAGTTCCGAAATACTGGGGAACAAATTGCCCACCGAATTCTTGCACCAGCAACGACTCCTAAAAGATGTTGAACGAAACGTCAATGTTTTAAAAACCAAAGTTTCCAATATTCAACACTTTCAAGATTTATTAATCCTAGAGGAATTGCTCACCCAGGAAATTCAAAATGTAGAGAAGATCGAAACGTTGGGGCATGAATGTTTGAGAAAACAACGAAAAAACATTGTAGACAAAATTGAGGTTGTAATCGACGATATGTATCTACGCGATCATATCCCCATGAAGACAAATCTACGCGATTGTATTCAACCAGAAACCCAGAAGACAAATCTTACAGTTCCTGCAGCCCTAAAAAAAGAAAAGGACGATCTAATCTCAAAAGCAAGTACGAAGTACTTCTATAACTCCAGGCTAAACAAAGACTCAGTACTACCCGGAGCTTATTGTAATAGGTGGGGTGATTTCTTTAAGTTAAAGGAAGAATTTTGGGAGGGGGTTCTTAATTGTTTTTGAGGGTTCGTAGAAATAAACTTAAAATTAAGTACTTTAAGTTATTTTTCCGTCTTGTGGGGGGGGTGTCGTATAACTAGTCATTTAATGCTATTTTATCTAGTGCATAACCCCTGTAGTAGTTTTTAAGTTTAATTTAGTTTTCAATTTTTTAGGAATAATAATTTGTTAGTATTATTATTATTTTTTTTTTTAAGGCACAAATAATGAAAAAATTATTTGTCAGAAACAAAAAGTAATTTTGGCAAAAAGTTGTTTTCGATAAAAGTTTTGAAGTGTAAAATGTTAATTCACGGTATGAAGTGTATTTGCCTTCTGTATTGTGGGTCATTTGTGTTTAGTTTTACGAGAAAAGTCGTTAAATGACTTCAGGCGGACAAATGGGATTTGTATTTTTTGGTCTCTGGGATGTTTTTAAATTTGGTTTTCGTGAGCGGCTTTTATGACAGTCAAGTGAAGAATGGGTACAACGATTTCGCGTTTCTATTTATAAGCCATTCAACTCCCTTAACAAGCCCCGCCTTTTGGTCATTTAGCGATGTTTTGTTCATTGATTGGTCGCGTTTTTTGATATACCCCAAAACATTTTCGGCTGGTAAAATTAATGCGTAATTAGCCCTGAGTAAGTCAGGAGGCTCCTCCCTGTTTCATACATATTTTTGACAATTGTTGCTAAAATTTGTATCACTAAACGAATAAAAGTTGATATTTTACTTTAATATAATGTAACCCATCGAAATGCGATATTTTTTCAAAAAAAAAAAATTATTGATTATAGAAAATATCGAGTTGTAGTTTTTCGCTGGGTTGTCATTGGCTGAAACCGTTTATTGCGTTGTAATTAAATGGATAAGAATATAAAACGCGGCGTTTTTGGTTCATTCGGGACCTGAATTTTGCTTGCTAAAGTACTTCACGTCAGTTTAATTTTTGAAGTTAAACTTAAAATTTTTTTTTTAAAATTTTCCACTTGTCATCAAGTGTTGTGCCGTACCTTTCAATAGGGGGGCAATAAAGTTTTCGCGTCTATCGAGGAGGTGATTCCCGTCCTTTTTGATATAGTTATCTTTCCGGGATTTACAGTGATTTGATTGGAATACTATTCAAATGTTATTCCCTTGATTAGTTGGTGGATTCCTGTATGTCAATCAAGTGTTATTCCCTTGATTTGGATTATCAGTGATTTATTTTTTGGATACTTCTGTGGATTAGTATGCTCATACCCATGCGGACCTGGGTCGTGTTACGCGAGGTATTGGGGAATCGGAAGTAGGGGGGAAAATATTTTCGGGCGCGAAATTTAAATGTTTCAGCTCTGGTTTTCACGTCGTCGCTTCGCATACAGGCAAGTAAGGAATTCCAGAGTTGAATAGTTCGTTGGCTGTTACCGGACTAGTCCTGGCACTGCAGGCTAGTTTACGAGGTAACAACCCCTAGATTTCTTTATAAAAATAAGAGAGACGCAGTCCCCCAGACTTGGCCGTCTGCCAAAAAGAGCCATTGCGAATTTATTAAGTGGGGCGCAGCCCCCCAAGTGAAAATAAGCTTGATTATTATTTATTTGTTGTTAATTGTTTATAATAATAGTTTACTGAAACTAATTTCGATAAACCTTTTAGTTTTTATAATTGAAGTTTTAGTTTTAAATCATTTTCTTCTTGAGGTAAAGTTTATCGAGATTGGATGTTATATGTTATAAATGTTGGGTTAATATTAAGTTTGTCGATTGTCATTATTGTAATGTAAAAGGTTTTGAAAAAATATTGAAATAAACCAAAACACTTTATTCTCTTTTGCCCTCCGTGGAATTACATATTACAAATTAACATTAATTAAAAGTCCTCCCCTTGCCCCCCCCCCATAAATTAGTTAAAAAAGAAAATAGAGAAAAAGTATTTAAGAATTGGTAATACGTTACCTTCTCTCTTACCATTAACCACCATGAGGTTATTGGTTGACCCCTTTTGATTAAATTTTTGATTTCTCTTCAAATATTTTTATCTTAATTTTGGTGGACCGGTGGCCTTTCCGCCATCGGGGTTAAAGGAGGTGGGACCACCCTTAACAAAGAAAAAATTAATTAATATTTTTAGGATTGATTTTTCTTATAAATTTAGTTTTTGATTTTTTTTAAAACCAATAAAAAAATCTGGCATCCCTAAATTATCAAAATGACCGAAAAAACCATTGAATGCTCGGGTAGTATAGAGTCCCAAGTAAGCCCTGAGAATCCTGAAGCCCAGGATTTTTCAACAATGGTAGAATCAATCCAAACTTATTTAAATATAACCAAAAATGCCGACCAGGACGCCTTACTTGCTTCCCAAACCAATCCTCGGTGGGACCGAGAACCACTCCCAGGGATAGAAACGCACTCCAATAGGGACATATTGGGCAACGTTAGGCCAACTCGCCCAGCCGAGTTGGCCCCAATGCGAGAAGTAGGAGTCGACCCTCTCTGGAATCCGGCTTTACTTAGGAGAACGCTACTCGGTCAAAAAGACCTCGACTCTGACTCGGGCTCTGAAGGTAGCGTATCTTTCCACAGACCGCCGAAGCAAAGACATCCACAGGGCCGTATCGGCGACATCTGGTCGCGCATGGTCTAAAACCTAAAATGAAATATTCAGATATCAAATTTTTGTAGTCGTATACGAGGTTTGTCAAAAAATATAAATTTTGATTAAAAGTAAACTATCTTTATCTTCCACAATATCGAAAATTGTAATAAAAAAAGTTGATCAGAATTGAAAACTATATTCACTTATGAAATTATAGTCATTTACGTTAAAAAACGAGTTTCTCTTAACTTTTTGTTACTTTATCTCTGCGATAACAGTATTTTTAATGTTTGGCAGTGAACGTTAAAACGCGTTTGAACACATAGAAATGGCGAAATGGCGCCGGTATTAACTTGTGAAGAAAATATTAAAATTGTTTTGATAGTGGGAGAATACTATAAAATGCATAGGGAAGCAGCAGTGTTTAACAATAGATATTTGAATGAACATATTAGTCAACCAACAGTTGCGAAAAAAGTAAATAAATTCAAGACTTGTATTCACAATAATTTTAATAAAAAAAAAACTCCAAAACCGGTTGGCAATGAGCATGCTGAGTTAGAAATAATGCTTTCTGCCGTTGAAGTTCCAAAAATATCATTGCGCAAAGAAGGTCTTTGATACCAAATAATGTTGGTAAAGATACAGTGTTAAATATTTTAAAAAGAAATAAACTTGATCTACACACACCACATTTCGTTCACAAATTGAAAGAAAGTAATTATGATAGGCGGTTCGAATTTTGCTCTCTCATCCAGAGAGTTTAAAAGTGATCCTTTTTTAATTCGACGTATAATTTTTTCCCGATGTTGCACCATTTTCTGCAAATGAAACTGTCTCGTCACAAAATAGTCGCTCATGGTCTGACACGAATCCCAACTTTATAATTAAGACTCGTGACCAATATTCGTTTAAAACGAACGTGTGATGTGGTATTTATAAAAACAGATTCATTTGACAATATTTTGTTTCGACAATCTATCAATGCCGAACGTTACTTACATTTTTTACAAAATCGATGAAATAACTTTATGAATGAACTACCCTTACAATAACCTCAACATATTTGATTTCAATAAGATTGTACCCCATGCCACAGTACATTAGTTGTTAGAGTAAGTATATTTTAAAAGTTTTTTCAATGAAAAATTGATTCACCGATATTTAGATCTTTTCTGGCCTGCTAGATCTCCTGAGCTAACCCCTTTTGATTATTTCTTATGAGGTCACTTAAAATCAAAGGTTTACCAGCAAGAGCCGTTTTAAGATGTTGATCATTTGGAGAGAATCATTTTAGAAGCAAATTTAATTTAATTTATTTCTAGGAGTAAGGGGAAAGAAAGTCAAAAAGTCTTTCTCCGCTGATTTAATAGTGAGCTAACAAATTGTAAATGAAATGTTATATATAATTCGGTATGCTGATTGCATTTACATTCAATTTTTAATATCTTGTCAATAAAAAAATTTTTGAGAAGCTCCGTCAGCGTCACTTTTCACCAACAGTTTTCTCTCTACTGCTAATACTAACTGCAGCACTGTTTTTGTCTCCTGAAGATGAAGGTTACTACCTTCGAAACATGTAGAGACGTTTTATTTTTTAAATTGAGCCTTTGCTAGCTCACTATTAAATCAGTGGAGAAAGACTTTTTGACTTTCTTTCCCCTTTCCCCTATATTTCAACTCCACTTCGAGAATGGACTATTTCTTTAAATTAATTTATTTCTGTTAATGTTATTATTATGTTAGTTATATAACTTATTATTTGTATGTACTTTCCTATTTTCAAAATATATTATTGTTCTGCATTTATTACGTATTTAAATTTTAATAAACAAAATGTTGGGTATTGAAAGTTACAAAATTAAAACTTAATTTATGTGTTTAAATAGAAGCGAAAAGTTTATTTTACTAAACTAAATATAATTTGAGAGTATATTTTAGGTTAGTTTATAATTTCTGTTAAAAACTTACATTAATAACGGCAATTTTAATTATTCATTATTGTTTCTTATAACACATTTTGAAGCTTTTTAATGAAATATACTAGTTAATTAGATATCCAGAGGGGCTAAAGTTAAGGAAATGGCGGTTGCACCGGCGGTATAAATAATTACATGTCTTTTTGACATTACTATCTTCTTTACAGTCTCAATATGACTAATACTACTGGGTACATATTACATAATTTGTATTTTTTTATTTTACTCCTTGATTTTTTCATTCTTTCAGAGTTAATAATATAATATATGTATATAGTATACATACCTATAGTTAAATCAAACATATTTAAATTTACAACAACAAATATTACCATTTTGGATTCTTTTATTTCTAGTGAATTTATGTAATTGTTACTCGTCTGTAATTTTTAAAGCTACATTCATTTTAAATGTTATATTTTTTACAATTTTTACATATCCTTATAACTAAAGTAATTAAGAAAACAGAAATATCGGAAATTTGGTTATAAACTCGAGACAAGAGGAAGGAAATTCTTAAACAAAGAGAGACGCTGGCCATTTGGTTTTACCAGAGCCACAAACATACATACATACGTACAACTTAAGTAACGGTGAAAGTATACATTTCTCTGTTAAAATTATCATGCAGGCTCTCCAGTGTCGTCCAATATGGTTAAAATAGCGGAATGCACAGCGGTTTCTGTTTACGGAACTCTGTATACTGTACAATGGTCATAGGGCCTCCCCACGCGCCTAAAGTATTATTATGTTTTAAAAATAGTTAAATCGGCTGCATGCGAAGAATCAAATTATACACTAAAAAGTGACCTGACCTGAACGGTAAAAAGTATTTACTTAAAATTTTCATTGAATAATTTAAGTCATATAAATTATGCCATCAAATATCGGCATTATAAGATATCTATCATTATTTCATTTGTTAAGCCCGTACACACCAATTCTGTGCTTGAAAGTTATTTATCATTACTGCCAGTTGTGTATAATTAGGCTTTAACATGTATGCAAACTTCATATTTGCCATGATTTGCATGTTTTATTCCTAATCCTGCTAATAATGCATATTTTATAATTAATGGTGCATAAGCTCGGTATAAAATTCATATTTCTTTTATTGGAAAAATATACAAAAAGAGCTTTGCTTTATGTTAACTCCGTGGAGATTCTTTTTGATAATAATATCTTGAATGTTTAATATGCACATTTTATTCAAATTAATGGGAAAAAATACTTGTTTTACATTAAGCAATAAACGATTGACGAGGGTTGCTTTCATGTACTATAAAGGCCACTTAAGTGCTTTTAGAATATGGCTAGTAAATAATGTAAATTTGTAACATAATAAATTATGAAAAAAGGAGATTGTTCCATTCCACCTTTACGAATTAAAATTAACAAAATTTAGTTGCAGCAAAAAAAAGTTTGAGCACCAATTTGACCATTTATAACGTTTATGACCTAAACTTGGTAAGTTTTTATCGTTTAATTTTTATCTTCTTTATGTTAATTAGATAGTAGGTTCTTATATTACTATTTCTTTTTTATAATTATCATTTTCGTTACTATAAATATTTCGGCTAAAACAAGCGCATTTGATTGCGGTTTTTTAACTTTAAACGTGCTAAGAAATAATACTAGTTAAAGCCATCAAAATAATTAAGTATATTTATGTCCTTTTAAGAATAGAAATATCATCGAAATATCGTTTAAGTCGATATAATTATGCTGTTGAGAGAAGTGATATTTTTTTCATATGTAAACTTTGAATGTAGATTCTCGCTAATATAGGACTTTTGTCCGACAATTATCTATAAAAAATGATTAAAATATACTTATGGCAAGGGTTCATAAAAGAAAATATTTTAAGGCAAGCTGATTAAAAAAGTCACTTTTACGATTATTATATCAACTTATGACCTTTTAAGTGCAGACCACAGCATTATGACATGTACCTACGGTTATAAAAAATGGTAACCTTTTGTAATAGTTTTATATTAATTAATTTTAAGTACAAGCGTTGCGAGATGGAGATAACTATCGTGCGTGAGTCGTGAGCCATCTGATAAGTATTCCTCGTCGTGTAGGGCAATTTTGACTACGGTATATCTAGCGGCTTTTTTAAAATTTTCATGGGTAAACATTTTATCAGAGCCATCTAGTTTCATTCTCGGTTTACTTAATTTTAAGTTAAAATAGGTAGCAAAATATTAACAAAAGTATGGTATAAAGTAAATTAATAATAATAAACAAAAAACTGAAATCAACTTATACAACCTTGCAAACCAACATCGCTTCTGCTGTAACAGCTATATCAGCAGCACCCCAAACGGGTCATCGTAGGCCACTGGACTATTTTTTAAAGGCCTGGTAGACTTTAGCACATGGATGCAGCTTATTAGTTATTATTAGGGGTAGGCAAAAATTCGGTTTATCGATATATCGAATACATCATTAAAAAAATAAAATATGGATATATCGAATAACCGTATTTAAAAAATAAAATATCGATATACCAAATAACATTTTAGTCGAAACATGGCTTTGCGAGGAGGACAAGTGGCTTTATAACCTGCAGGGCTACAACTCCGCCCATGCATGCAGGGACAAAACAGGAGGTGGTGCCTCAATATTTGTGAGAACTGGAATAGATCTAAGAGAATTGGGCAAATCGCCACCGGAAGATAACCTAAGCTGGGTAAGTGTGGCCATCGGAGACAAGGGTACAAAACTGACTTTACTGTACAAACCACCTTCTTATAATAATGCCCAGTTCCTCGATACATTGGACACACTTATGCTTAAATACCCCAAAACTCACTTGATGGTCGGAGATTTCAACATTAATATCTTAGACTCCGCATCCAGCCTTGTAAAAGACTATAATAGTCTTGTAACAATAAATAACTATAAAATTGTAAACAGAGTCGATGTTGACAATGCAACAAGAGTAACGTCAACCACACGCAGTATACTCGATCATGTTCTAACTACTCAAAGTAAAAAAGAATGCTCAGTAACAATTGAAGAAAACGCATTGTCGGACCATAGCAGACTTCTGATAAAACTAATTGTAAATATAAAAACCCACAAAATAAAAACTACACATGAAATTAAACATATTAATTATAAAAAATTCCAAGATCTCTTTAAAGATAAAGTCACAAAATTAAATATAGAAACATTTCAAGACCTAATAGATACAATTATTAGTACATGTAAACAAAAAGCAGAATACATTACTACAGTGAAATGTCACAACAATAATACTTGGATTACTAAAGAACTTCTAGACTTAATAACCCAGCGTGATAAACTGTTTAAAAGAAAAAAAGTGAATCCTACTAATGTAACTGTAGCAGATAAAAAATAAGATAAATAATAAGATTAAAGTACTGAAAAACCTACATTTCAGTAAAAAATGGAATGAAACAGGAGGCAACCAAAGAAAACAATGGAAATTGGTGAATAGCATGCTTAAAGAGACAAAGGCAGAAACAAACATCGAAAAGCTGATTGTCAACGATATCACTGTGACAGATCCGCTCAAATCATTACTTATTTGAATGATCACTTTGCCAATGTAGGAAAAAATATTGTCGAGCAGATAAATACAGAGATACAGACTGAACAACCAAATATCGCATTTAATGAAACTTATTGTGATAAAACTTGTTTTATGGAAGAACCCAATGAAAGGGAAGTTCTTGACATCATCATGGAACTAAAAAAAACTTCTGCTCCTGGAGACGATGGTGTTACTGTAAAGGATCTCTTAAATATAAAAGAGGACATTGTCCTAATCCTGGTTCGACTAACAAATAAGGTACTCATAAGTGGACAATTTCCAGAAGAAAACAAATTGAGCAAAATAACACCTATTTTCAAAACTGGAACTAGAGATTCTATGAACAACTATAGACCCATATCTGTGGTAAGCGTGTTTTCTAAAATTATAGAAACTGTGATAAAAAAAAGAATGTTAAGGTTTATTGATAGGTATATTGATAGAGATTTGTTTCAATATGGGTTTATAAATGGCAGTAATACGTTGAGTGCCACCATGGACATCACTAATAACATTTCTACAGCATTAGACAAAGGAAAAATTGTGGCGGCTGTTTTTGTAGACCTAAGCAAAGCATTTGATGTTGTTATCCTTGATATTTTGTTAAAAAAACTTAATTATATGGGATTTAGAGGCAAAACATTTGATGTAATAAAAACTTACTTAGTTGGTAGGCAACAGTATGTTAAAACAGGCAGTAACAAGAGCACCAAATTGGGCAACTTATGTGGAGTACCTCAGGGGTCTATTCTTGGGCCTCTTCTGTATTCATTATATGTATTAAGCTTAAAGCGTGCCGATTTGGCTGCTCGGTACTTTACTTTTGCGGATGACACCGTACTACTGTATACTGGTGAAAATTCGGGAGATTTACAGACTGTGATAAATAATGATCTGAATGTATATTATAAGTGGCTGATATGTAATAGACTAAAAATTAATATAGAAAAAACTAAATTTATGCTCTTTAAACAAAAAAATAAAATTATACCAATGCCAAAAATAAAAATAAAAGACGTAGAATTAAAATCAGTTGATAGTATTAAGTATCTAGGTCTAATAATTGATGTAAATTTAAATTGGAGTGAACACATTACATACATAATTAAGAAAATGACATCAATGATTGGCGCGCTGTATAAATGTAGAAACTACTTTACAAATAAAACTAGAATAGATATCTACAACGCATATTTTGCATCGCACTTAAGGTATCTTCTCCCAGTATGGGGAACATGCGGAACGGTCAATTTTAACAGGGCACAAACTATATAAAATAAAATAATAAAAATATTATTTAGTATTGATAGGCTAGTACATACAAGCGATCTTTATAACATGGTGAACGTTTTTGACATACATAAACTTTTAGAATTAGAGCAATGCAAACATGTCTATAAGGTTATAAATAAAAAGCAAAAGTGCAATACACAAATTACATTTATAGAGAGTATTCATAGTTACAATACAAGACAATGTGATAATATTTACCAATATAATGTACATAACAATAGAGGACTTAACAATCCCCTATCACAGGCATGCGGAACATATAATAAATTACCGGAGGTTCTGAAAAACTGTAACACCTTTCCAAAATTTGTAAGCTTGCTAAAGTCACACATAGGAAATAAGTAATAGCTGTATAGAACTTAAGCGTTATATTGTGAAATTATTGTTCTCGTTACCAGTGCTTAATGCACTGTTTAGAGATTATTATTGTTTAATGAAAAAAAAACAATATTTAACAAATAAAATATCGATATACCAGGTTGCTTCCTTCTTATTAAATAATCCTTAGTTTCTTTCTGCAGAACAAAATTATGCTCATATTGAAATATAAGCTTTGATAATAATAACTGTCGGCAGTCGCGAGTTATCTGTTTGAAAAACACGTTTTTTTAACATCAAATTCATAAATACAAATCAAAGTGCAAATCGGTAACGCTATAATAAAAGAAAAACACCGCCTGTCACCCTAATTTCAACTACGCATAGCAACAGCTAATGATATTTGATTAATCTAACGAATCGCGCGACCGCGCGCTGATTAGTTTGGCGCCAACAGCAGCTTCGGCGCGAAGGAAGCAAAGTTGAGAAAAACTGCTCCACGTGGCCGGATAGCGGAATCCACGTGTGTTTCTGACACAGGATGTCACTCTAGTTAGATCACAGTGAAGTAATATTCGTCTAAAAGGTTTTCTTTCGGCCTAGAAAGACAATTACTTCGTGTTTACTTGGGTGTGCAACGAGCTTGCATATCATAATTCTATCTTAGAAGGCTCCTGTAGGAGAATTATAGTTTCCCGATGGCAGTGATTAGTTAGTTATCTTAGTGAAAGAATAATGTTGTAGTCTAGCTTTCAGAAATAACAATACAAAAGTGTGTTGCTTCTATATTCCAATACAAACAAGTGATTATTTACTCCAGCATAAGGGTAAAAAAGACGTTTTCGTTCGGTTCTAAATAATAAGTAGTTCTAATAAGTTATAACTAAAACAATGACTTGTTGATTCGATTATCTAAACTAAATTGACCTAAGTCCCAAGGGTAGTTAAATTGACTTCAGTAGCAAGGTGTCTTACGTGTCAACATGAACATAATAAGTTGTTGCAGTGAAAATAATATAAACTTAAATTTCTTTTTTTTTTCCCTTTCCCCTATATTTCAACTTCACTTCGAGAATAGACTATTTCTTTAAATTAAACTTAAATTGATTTAAATATCAAAAAGTTACCAAATCGTGGAATAAATGAAACATGTTAAAGTAATATGGTATTTTATTAAAACAGTTGTGTTTTGTGATTACTCCGCCCTGGGGAGAAAGTGGGAAAGAGATATTCAAATTATTTTTCAAATTTTTTACTGGATTTTACAACTACTCATCCTTCTTTTACTTGCACTAGATAAATAATTCTAGTATTTTTGTAAGGAAAGTAGAAATAGAAATAATAGGACATAATAAAACTACATTAATTTGTACTTATAATTAATTTATTCACCAAAGTTGAGAAGATGCACTTTTCAAGACACAGTTTTTCCCAATTAAGATTGGTTAGGTTATCATCACAAATATTTAAAATCAGTCTACATCAGTAAATTTACTATAAACTTATATAACTAAAACCATGTAAGGTAAAGTAGGTTAGTAGGTTAAGAAAAATACAAATTTCGCGACTTTGTGCTTAAAGAATCAACGTACTTTCTTGGTATTTCGGCGATATTAGCGCCTCTATAGCGAGTGCAGTTTTTAAACTCGCAGCGGGCAAACTATATAATTAGAGTTGCCCGAGCATGGAAAAGTCAGTAGCAATCTCTATCCCCCAAAATGGCAGTTAACCTGTCAAATCAAAAGTTGATGCCAACTTAAAGAAAATAATTAAAATCCTTGGAAACATGAATAAATGAAATAATATGATTATTCTGTACAAACTTTGTTATATTAAGCTGAGCGTTCTGCAAATTAACCGAAATGTGAACGGGAATAGGTGGTCAAACCTATTGGCCATACCTTAAAGACTGCAATGCAAATACACAGCAGAAAAGTAGAACCAAGAATACGGTAAAGAAATAGAACTACTAACCTCATATATTTTTACAGATATTCTGTAAACATAGGAACTAAAAGGACGAAAACTATTTAAGCGAATAGATTATGAAAATCAAATTAAATATACAAACTGCACTTTGCGGAAACATGACTAACAAAAATTAAGATACGTTTCACGTTACCTTCAAAATCACGAGTGGCAATTTCTGAAATTGGTACAACTATAACCGCGTTCTATAAACAAGCATTTTGGGCACTACTTGAATATTATACAGTGTGTGTATAAAGTCTGGAGACGGCTTAATACCATCACAATTTATTGGCCGATTTAAACCAAATTTGGTACAGTTGTGTAAGAGGATCTGACGCACCGAATAACGATATTGGCGTTGTTGCCAGCTTTTTAGTTTGTCTGGAATTCGAACGAATTTTATAGTTTTAATGTAACCCATGTATATTTTTTCATTTATAGTTTTTACTTTAAATTTGTTACACTTTTGGTATAACATACTTTGTTCCTAATATCAGTAGTTTTCGAAATAACGACGTGTTTTGAAAATATCAACAAATTGTGTTTTATTTATTAATAAATAAAACCCCAGTTCAGTTTTGATGTAAAGTCATAAAAGCTGTCATTTTTAAATGCAAAAATGTCTTTATCTGAAAGTGAAAGAATTACAATTCTTATGATGAGAGGATATGGCGATAGGGTCAGGTCTTACGAAGAGGTTAAAAATCTATTTAATGACGCATTTCCAAACCGAAATCCAATTTCAAAAGCAATTGTTCTAAAAATTGTCCGACGGTTCGAAGAAACCGGAAATTGTAGAGATAGGCGACGATCAGGACGACCAGCAGTAGTAGATGAAGAGAAAAGTTTATAAATTTTACATCATGTTGTTAAAACCCCTGTTTCTCCATTAAGAAAAATTTCTCAAGTAAGTGACGTCTGTTTCAAATCCGTCCATAATGTTTTAATAAAACATAAATACCTTTTAAAATACATGTAGTTCAAGAGTTATCAGAAGATGATTATGAGCGAATAATTGAATTTTGTGATATTATGATGTCAAGGTTTGACCAAAATAACCAGTTTTTCAAATTTATAGTATTTTCGGACGAAGTAACATTTATGTTAAATGGTGAAGTCAATAGACATAACTGTAGGTTTTGGGCAAATAAAAATCCCCACTGGATGAGAGAAAGTCATATACACCGCCCTGGAAAATTAAATTTGTGGGCAGGGCTTCTGGGCAACCACAAGATCGGTCCATTTTTTATTAATGGAAATTTGACATCACAACTTTACCTTGAGCTCTTGGAAACGCAAATAATACCTACTATACGAAATGTGATGGGTCCAAATTATGCAAGTACATTCTTTCAACGGGACGGAGCTACTCCCCATTTTGGTCGAATCGTGCGCGAATTTTTAAACAACACGTTTCTGAATAGGTGGATCGATAGAGGGGGTACAATCGAGTGGCCACCTAGGTCCCCTGATTTGTCGCCTAACGACTACTTTTTATGGTGACACTTGAAGAATACCACAAAACCTCAAGATTTTGCCGATTTGCAGCGTCGAATTTTGAACTAATTTAAATGAATAACGCCAGATATGACACAATTGAAAATTTTTATTTTCAATTAGCACACTGTCAAGCTGTACAGGGAAAACAGTTTAAACATTTGTACTCGTTATTTCGAAAACTACTGATATTAGGAACAAAGTATGTTATAGCAAAAGTGTAACAAATTTAAAGTAAAGGCTATAAATGAAAAAATATACAGGGTGTTACGTTTAAAAATATAAAATTTGTTCGAATTCCAGGCAAACTGAAAAGCCGGCAACAACGCCAATATCGTAATTCGGTGCGTCAGATCCTCTTACACAACTGTACCAAATTTGGTTTAAATCGGCCAATAAATTGTGATGTTATTAAGCCGTTTCCTGACTTATTAATTATACTACTTTATTAAGTAATTTATCAAAAATACTGAAAATTTTATTTAGAATACCTACTTAGACAACGTTGTATTATTTTTCTCTACACTAGCGATTTAAATATGAAATGTTTAATTAAACCGGCATTACAGTTTTATAGCCCATGGATATCTGCTTGGAAATATTTAATATTAATTATTTTTTTTAAGCCATGGATAAAAATCTTAATTTTTAAAATTACATACATTTTCGTACGCATTCTTTGGAAGCAAAAAATGTGTGCGGCATTCCAAGCCATTCGTTTTTCATGTAATGTCATACGTAAGTTAATAAAACACGGATCAACTCGGTATGTGTCGAGCTCCATGTATTATCGACTTTTCATCAACTTTATCACTTTGGCAAAGTAAATGTGCATCGCTTTGGTGAATTTTGAAATGTTTTTACTTGTTTTATTCTTATCGTGATTAAATGCATGGCGAGCTGGCGGGGCATGCTATAAGATCAGGGTATGTAATGTTTATTCCCTTTTAGATCTAATCAACAGACTTACAAAAATATACAAAATTAATTAAAATAATTTGGATTATTCATATTTCAATTAATATAAAACTGATGATTAAAGGGCGGAAAAAATGGACGAAATTTTTTTAAAAAATGCGCATTATAACGCATCCTATTTAAAAAATGCAAGGATATGCTTAAAATATGCAACAAATATGCTTCAAATATCCAAAATATTTAGGTTCGGTAAATGGATTAATTTTATAGTAATTATTGCATTAAAACTATTTTTGAACCTTGAAAATTTTATTAAATATTAATAAAGAGATATAAGCCAAAAACATACTTCAAATTTAACTGTAAGTAATATTTAAAATAATAATACCTAAGTATGAAGGCCATAAAATCGAACTACAAGAAGAAAGTATTACAGGTAATTAAGCAAAAAAAGTATTGTCCACTTACTCTTAACATTATAGAACGAGTTTACGACTAAATGTTTTTCAAAATGTTCAACAAGGAATGATTTCCTGTTAACATATGTTTCAACAAACAAAAGCTTAGTTCCCTGACAACCGAGATAATTGGGGCAAATTTTAATTTTGGCACTAAATTCTCTTTAATTTCAGTCGAGGCAGAAAAATCACCCAAGTAAATATTTGATACATTGTGCAATTTTTCGAATCCCACATTATTTCTAATAACTAAAATTTTTGTAAAACTGTTGTACCTATTTTACCTTTTACACTTTTACAATTTGGGTGAAAGGTTTCCACTAAATCGACAGAATCGACCAGAGATACCGAGTTCTCTTTCAATTGTGACATAGCTTTCAATGTAAAAATATAATTAATTTTAATTAAAAGGACTAGTTGTTGCAAGTTCTTATTTTTAAAAAGTTTTTGCGACGTTAGAACTGCTCGAGAAGAATCAAGTAAGTCGCATATTATTTCTTTTAGTGTATCGTAATGGTCGGCGCAAAAAATTGTCGCTTCAAGGCATATTCTTCATCGCGTTTTAATAGGTTGAGGTGGTAACTGAATACCTAAACGCTTTTCCTATATAACTGAATCCTAAATGGAGCCTTAAGAAATGCATTTTTTATATTATTAAATAAGTCATTGATTAATGGAAACTTGCACTTTATATGCTCTGCGCCTCTATTAATTCCATGTGCTAAACAAGTTACATGAATTAAGATTTTGTAAAAAAAATTTTAATTCCCTCCAGCTTTCAGCATGTAGTGCGCATCATGCGACAACAAAATTAAAAATGTTTCAGGAGGAAATACATTTGGTGAAAAGAAACTTCGTCTCTTGTATAAATCGGGTAATGGTTAGGTTGTTTGTTTTATCAAGCTGCTTTGATGATATTAAATATATGAAATCCCCGATTTTTCTTCCTCCGACACACCGATTAAAAGATGGGCCATATATCTGCCACAAGAATCCGTTACTTCATCAACCACAATATAAAAATAATTGTCCCCAATTGGTTCCTTTATTTCAAGCATAGGTGCGTTATAAGGTACAGAATCAACAGCTTTCCTTAAGTTAGATTCGTCAGGAAAATTAAATGTGCAATACTTTTGACAAAATGATTTTTAATTTATGTAATTCAATTTTTCTGATTGTATATTTGATACTATCATTACCTCGCATAAATATTCGTTAAATTAATTCTGCTTGTTGTTACTGGAACTTAGTGGTTTCAAGCAATATTACGCTTATCTAATTTACTGGCATGCTTTGTAATTTTGAGATGTTGATCAAGAATGAATCTGTGTAAATCTAGAACAAAGACTAAAATAATTTAATAATAATTAAGTAATAGTTATATTAGTTAAATAATAATTTTTTCCCTTTTTTAAGTAATTTTACCTCCATGTACCAACGGGGAAAGATGGTAGCGGTAAAAAAAATCAAAAATAAAATGTTGAGAATAATTTACGTTATGTTTTAATTTAGTTAGAAAGGATCCTGGTATCAGGAAAAAATTATAATTTTAGTATGAAAATAGGTAACATTTACCACGCCGGTGACGTGCAAAAAAATATTCCCCATCCAGTCTGAGCTCTGGTACCTTTCTTAATGACCTATTAGCTTATACTATTTGTAAGAATAATATTAACCCAGATAAAGGATTAACAGGGTGCTAAGATTTCGGTTTAGCTATTTTTAGTCTTCACATGGCAGGGGTTTCATCTATTCTATTCAACTCCACAAAATATGCTAATAAATGCACCAGGTATATAAAATATGTAAATTTTTCCGAAATTACCAAATAATGCGAAAATTGTATTAAAATGCAATCTGCATATTATCCGCCTTTTACTGATGATATTTAAAATGCCGCGGCACTTTTCGCGGATACCCACATATTTGTCAAGAACACGTTCGTGCCATAGTAACAATAAATATTCTAAATTGATTCCTAACCGGCAAAATCATTATGCAAATTCAATAAATAACTAACATATTGTTTGTTACCCATTAAGGTATAAAACAAATTGATTATAAATAAAGAGAAATGTCAGAAACTATTAAATAATAAGCGGTCTTACTACAACATTATCGAATATGTTCTCTTATATCGGATACTATCGAAAATAAGCAGCCAATAACGTTAACATCCAAATAAATTGGACAGTATTGATGCTGCAAACTGCAATTAAGTGGAAAACTTGACGGACTGCGCTTTTTCAGATAACAGGAACTTTTAATAATAATTGTGTATTGTTTGTGGGTTTGCTATGTTTATTTAAATAAAACCCTATTTATTATTGTTATTGACATATTATTTCGCATAGTCGTTATCATTGTTACCTGCCAAAGTGCAAGTAATTGTGATAAAATGAACCTGTAGGTTATGCTTTGGTGTATTTTTCCGTTTCTTATCGTAATTTTACATTAGGTATACTTACATTAGTCAACATATAGTGGAACTAGAAGGCTCCATCTTGTGGTGTACTAAAGAAACACACATTTTAAGTGTATTGCTCCCTCTGTCACGAATTACGTTAAACTTATTTATATTGGGCATCGGCTAACCAGCTTCCAATCCGCATTTTTGTTTCCAATTGGCTTTTTGTTCAAGTAACAAACGAATAAGGAGGGTTTATTTTAAAAGAGTTTAAAACAAATACCTAAGTAGTATAAATAAAACTATTTTCAACATTAGTTTAAAGGTGAATTTGGAATTGGATTGCACCTCCTCTTTGATTTACGGTTATTTTACCTTTATTATGTTAAAACCATCAATATGGTTAACATCGTCAATGGCAGGACAAACAATGGAACAAAAGAAACTAAATAAAATTATTTTAAACATTGCCGAAAACCGATAGACATTTTCGTCACTGCCCACATTAAATACATGGGGCTCTCGTTCGACACGAGGATGACTTGGAAAATCAATGTAGAAAAGAGTATTGGAAGAATACATCAGCAGTTAGGCGTCATCTCACCACTGTTAAAAAGACATAGTAGGATTAACATACGGACAAGGACAAGCCGTTCCAAGACAATAGTCAGACCAACACTGTCAACATAAATACTATGAAAAAACTGCAAGTGTTAAAAAAATAAATCAGAATGATTGCGGGTACGCCCAGATGCAATTCGTTGAGAGTACTAACCTTACAAATTTCAACCATGACTAAACAATACATATTGATAAACTATTAACAGACTATGACAGAGGGACCGACGTATCACAGAACGTACTGATAACTTCCAGACACATTCAAGTAGGACCTAACAGCTGCTATTCATATCTTCGTGATTGGCGGCCTCCATAATGATCAAGGATGAACTACTAAATTCAATGAACTGCTCATTTCACTATTTATATTCAAAATTCGATATTAAAGATCAAAGAAACAATGTTATAACAATAAAGAGGTCATATGAAAAAATTGGAACAAATCAAGGTAATCATTCAATGAAATTCCAAGTCAGGACAGCTTAAAAGCAACACAATTATAAATAAAAGTTAAGAACATTGGTCCAACTTAAAGAACATGTTTAATATTCTCGTTACTATCCAAGAAATAACGATATTGACCAAAAACTATAAATACAGACGTTAATGCTCGGCCGCGTAATTCCGAACCACAGTGCAATACAGAGCACCACATAACGTTAAATATTCTGTTCTCAACTCTGGTTTGTACAACGCAAATGAAAAATACTTACTACAAATCCACGTATGATACAGAGCATTACAGAGAATACACTAGTCTATGACGGACTGTATTTTCGGAAACTTAAAGGACTCGCGACTATAGACAGGAATATCACTTTGGCTTCCTGACTTACGCACACTTTGGCGCGCCAAATTAAAATCAAGATAATCTGTTGGCTGCGTCCATTATTGGGAAAAAAAAGGATATTGATAAATTGTGGATAAAATTAATCAATAATTTTAATGTTTCTCAAAATATACAGTGGTGGCCAAAAGTTTGGAAACCATCTAAAATGTTATGACAATTTAATCTTGTGCCAATTACCAAAGAACTAGCATTGCATTTGAAAACTTCAATCAGTTTCTCAGTTAATGGGTTTCGGCGGTTTTTCAAATAAAATTTTATATTGCCTTTTTGCCACCTTAAAAAAAACCTAAATTACTAACTTTTTTCTGTGTAGCACTAGGTGAAAATGTGTAGTAGCATTCGAAAGAGGAGTAAAAACTATATACCTCCTGCAAATTACATAACAATGAAATAAAGAAACGTGTAACATCTCGCATATGTATTTATACATTATGTGTTGAAAACACTGTAAGGTCCCTTTCCTTTTCATCAGACTCTATAGCCTTGCCGATGAGCCGTAATACGGCGAAACGCGTCCAAGGATTGGGTCTGACGGAAAGAAAAGGGAAAAACATCTTTCTTTAAATAAAGAAAAGCCTGGACATAAAATTTAAATTTAGCAAAATTGTATTTTTGCAGAAATCGTGAAAAATTGGTTAACTTTAGCAATTTTAAAAATTTATATTTTGACTATTCTTTATTTTTATACATATGCGAGATGTTACACGTGGCGACATCTTATTATTCTTTATTTAATTGTTGTGTAGTTTTTGAGAGGTATATAGTTTTTACTCCTCTTTCAAATGGTTCTACCCATTTTTACCTAGGACTAGACAGAAAAAAGTTAGTAATTTAGGTTCTTTTTAAAGGTGACAAAAAGTCACTAAACTTTTATTTAAAAAATCGCCGAAACACGTCGACTGAGAAACGGATTGAAGTTTCCAAACGCACCATTAGTTATATTATAATTGGTGCAAGATTAAATTTTCATATATAAATATCAAAAATAAATTTTAGGTGGTGTCTAAACTTTTTGTGATAAATTCATTATTACACAAACTGCATTGCAATAATCGAAGGCGTTTATCAATATTTTTTTCACCCAGATGTATTTTTTTTGTGGTTTTTATAGTGATTTATGTCTGAGAAGTTTTTTTGCATACTTCACATTAGTAGAGGTACACCTTTGGCGATGTCAACTGATCTATCTCATCTAAAACGTATTTTTTAAAAATAAAAGGCCAGCTTTTTCTAATACCTACCTACTTAATGAACTTACCTGGATGAAATTTTAGTTCATGTTGTTTCAAATTCGAGTACTTAGAAAACGTTTTCATACATTTATTACATACAGCTGTACATTTAAAACGTTTATTTGGTGCAACTTCATCAACTAAATCTAAATAAGAAAAACGATAATAAAATAATGAACATTGTGATTAATTTGTGAATAAACTTACCGGGATGAAATTTTTTAACATGGCTTCTTAAATTTGAATGTTTAGAAAATTCTTTATTGCATACAGAACATTGTTTCGCCATTTTATAAACACTATACACTCACTAATTTACAAATCTCTAAACATCAAAAATAAAACAAATTAGGAAAAGTAACATAACCAGAGACATAACCTCAAAAATCAAAACAGAACAATCTAAAACGGAGGGAAAAGTGAAGTGTAATTAGTTGCGCATGCGGAAGCCAGGAAGCCAAAGTGATATTTTCTGCCTATAGACGCGAGTACTTAAAGGTGCCCGCTCACTTGGACGAAGCGGCGCGTCGCGTTGCGAAGCGCATTTTTTCCGCATGAGAAAGTTACATATTGTAAGTAAATGTATACTCGCCCACTTGCGCGGCGCGAAGCGTGTCGAAGCGTCAGTTGACACGGGAGAAGTCTTGAGAGCAAATAAGCGAAGTTTCACGCTATGCGACGCTTCGCGCCGCGCTAGTGAGCGGTGCGAAGAGTAGAGAAAATCCGATATATTTGTTATTTGTTGCCTATCGTTGTCGATCGTAACCCTATACGGTATGTTTTTTTACTATTGGGGCGCAATGCGACTCTTTGCTGCGCTTCCCGTCGCCTAGGTGAGCGGACAATACCTAAGCGGCGAGCGACGCTTCTCTTCGCCACGCCTCGCGACGCGACGCTTCGCCCAAGTGGGCGCGCACCTTAAATGTGCTCATGATACTACGAAACCAAGTGCAATTCAATTTTCTAATAAAATGTCATAAAAGTAAAACAATATAGGTATTGTGATATTAACTAAAGATTATTTTTTTTAAGATACAAAATATTAAAAAAATTAAAATCAACATGGTAGATGGAAAAGAACGAAAGGAAACATATAACGAAGGTAAACAAAACTATGATTGATAATAAATTTAAAATGATATTTAAAAATAATTTTTTAGTGTGCATTGTGGGCCAAATTTATTTGGAACCCAATTATATTTTTTTTATATTGGCGGATTTTGCTGAAATTTTGTGTGAATATTCTTAATTTTAGAAAAAATATATCATCAAACTGTAGGGGAAGCTAAATAACAGGCAATATTCTTAATCATGGCCTTTGGCGCTGTTGCAAAATTAAAGTTTTTACTCTAAAACTACAAAAGTTATTTGAAAATATTAAGAAACTATCGAAAAGAGGCTCTGAAAAAATGTTCGAGAAATTTCAGGGTTTGTATTAAAAACGTATTTTTTTCGAAAACTTTGTTAAATAATATAACCATACACCGTAATAGGGTATTATTAAATAACAAATTGACAGAGCGAAAATACGTAAATATAACAATAAGAATAAGTTATCGAGTAGCCTGTAAAACAAAAGAAAAAATATTGACTTTAATAAAAAAAATAAGCTGCACAATTTTTAATCAGAAAACCACATACAATTTGGCTCTTAATTAACCAGATTTTGGTGAAATTTTGTGTGAATATGACTTGCAAACCCCCACGCAATACCGAGCGTACCTTGTCCGCACCGCGCTGGGGTTTGGAAGACGATAAACGGAATTATTAAATAACAAACCCAAGTTTATTTCAGAACAAAGTTGCTCTGAAATTAACCGGGGTTCGGAATTACGCTGCCTGACCAATCTCTTCAATGCTCAATTTGCATTACTGTCCGTCGCTTAGACTACATGGCAATTACTCACACTCACACAATAAATTTGTGTATATTAAAAATGATACATCTCTCCAGTCCATTATTGCTTCTGTCGTTCTGAAGTTTCTTGTTGGTTTAACTTCGCCTGGTAATAAATTATAACATTTTGGCACTTCATATTTAAAACTTCTTTTACAAATTATTGTAATCAATGCCTCTAGTAACTCGATTGAGTTATCCCAGTGATCTACAAACAGTTTTCCACCGACATGATAGAACCTTAATTATTAATATACGAATTATCAATTCATTTGTAGATGCGAAACGATTAATTATTCGTTGTTATAATTTTACTACAACAAAAGTGAAAAATGTAGAACTCATAATAGTAATAATTGAACATAGTAGCATAATTGACTAAAATGCGCCACAACTAATATTGCAAGATGCGCATCCACATTTTTAGCAAAACCATGTCGGGTATTTAGATACTGTCGACCATTGGGACATTTACCTTAATAGAATAAGATCTATGGGGTTAAAATTAGTAAAAATTTTAAAACAAATATTCATTAAGTATATTATCATCATTTTAATGGATGATGATTATGTTCTTTGTTTTTCAAAAATATTCAATTACAGAGATCATAACACATTAATCTATGGATATGTCAAGCTCCATGCATTATCGTACATTATCACTTTAGCAAAGGAAATATGTACCGCTAGTGTGAATTTTAAAATTTTCTTATTCTTGTTTTAAACCTCAAGTGATTTAAGGAAGGACCCCAGCGAGGACGAACTATGCAAGATTTACTCGTCATTCCCTTGTGGGTAATATTTGATTGCCGTTCGCGATGGGTCTCGTTTATATTCCAAATGTGTAACTATCTTAACCTAGGTCGTTACTGTAGCGTATGGGGTACAGCATTAGTCATACGTTGGATGGGTATTTAAATGAAGGGTGAAAAGTTCACTTAATCATTCAGGGGTTAGATATAAATTTAGAATTTAATTACTACACATCGAGGTGAAAAAAAAAAGTATTTTGATTTTAATGTAAGTAAGTAAAGTAAAGCAAAGCGTCCAAGTGTTTTTGTATATTAAAGGTTTGTTTTTGTTTCTTCCTCGTCAATTTTTTATTTTTGTTAAGGTTTTCTAACGGTAATATCATATATTATAAAAGGTTACCCAGAAAGAAAGTATTATATGGTGTATCTGATCTAACTCCATATATTCCTTTTTACTGTATAACTCTATTTTTTATTTTATTTTTGAATTCTGCATAAACTTTCAAACACATTTCATTTATGTATGGTGTATTATAATTAAGAAGGGCTAATGAAGATAATAATGATGATTGGTTATAGGGATAATATGCGCACTGCGTAGACGAATAGAAGTTGAGAGCTGTTCAAGAACATGTACTCTCGCGGACAATTGATATCGCACCTACTATAATATACTAAAGCGTATATAAGCGTCATAAAATAAATTTGGTACTATATAATTTGGCTTAAAATAATACCAAATTTAAAAATAGGATTTACAATTTTTTGGTAATAATTAATGTTAAATTTCTCAATTTTTTTTAGGACAATTATTATTTTGACCATGGTAAATAATAGTAACTTAATCTTTATTTTAATTTTTATTTAGGTACCTACTACTTGCTTTAATAACGAATGGTTGCCGAAATCTAGAATGAAAACAAATCGATCACAAATTGCGAACTTGTAAACGTTGTCGAAATAATTATATTTTCTTATTAAGGCACCAAATTGCGATTGGGAATTATTCTATCATTACGTGTAAGTAAAACCAATATATATCATAGAAATTAAGAAAAAACTTTCTTTTTTTAGGATAATAATTGGGTAGCCGAATAGTCCTTTCTCCAAATCAAAGATTTAGGAACATCTCCAATTGCCGTTCGAACACGGATTTAAATCGATTCGATGTAGTGATTCGGTATTCGGTGGTTGGCATTACTAGTTTATTGGCACCCAGAATTTATCAATTTTGTTTCGAAATGAGCAACGCGGCAAGTGTCACGTGATCAGCCATGTTATTAGCAATATTGGGTCATGTGTCACTAAGAATTCGGAGTAGCAGGAGAAGTGCGATTGAATTATGCGAATATAGCAATAAGACGTAAACGACCAAGCTAACCTTAGTCTTCACTGCGACCAAGCATGAAAAACATCATCAATGGCGGTCGATGGTCGGTTGGCCAAGGATTTCTCAATTATAAATCCGTTCGTTCCACATTGCTATAAGTTTTGGGTGTAAATCTGTGTTCGCAGTTCGTGATCCAAGATGAATTTTCCTCTAAAAACCTTTGCAGTTTGCCAAACTAACCTTTGTCTTCATTAGTTTAAAGTAATTTGTGGTTTCGTAGCTTCATTAGTTTGTAGTACGTTTTTAAGCTCTTTGGTTTGCAGTAGGTATTTTTATAAATTATAATTTTTAGAATTTCCAAGACAAGGAAAGTAAGTCATTTTAAGAATTACTGTTGTTAACGCGAAATTAAGTACACAGCCGGAAACTTTGAACAACATCGAAAGATTATTGCTGATTATTGCAAAAAACAACAACATTGAAAAACTTGCTTAACATTGATTGTTCTCTGCATCAGATCAAGCAGAAACTTACAGAATATGGAAGCAGAGAACACACGACTCATTAATGTTCATCACTGGGGTTCTTGAATGTATTTTTACGAAAGGATTTTATCCTTTGACATCTGTTATTCATTGTGTACTGTTTGGGTATTATCGTTTACAGAAATTTTGATATCGGCTCTTGCCTTAAATAATTTTGGTTCGTGCGTTTTCTTTTAAAAGTTTTTGTCTGCAAAGTTTTGGCGTTTTTTTCTATTATATTTCATATAGTGCCGCTCTACTATGGATTTGGATTGGTACTAACAGGGAGCCAGTCTTTTGGTAGTTTGTATGTCGTGTCTTGTCTAGATCTCGTATGTGAGTCTGTGATTAGTGGGTTTGTCGATACGTCTGTGCGTCGGTAATAGTCTTTAATAATTTTCAAGAAAAACTCATTTACCGTCTGCATTTGAAAGTCACGGTAAAGTACTCTGTTGGATTTATATCTAGGTACGTCCGCGATAGTTTTTAACGCCCTGTTCTGAATTACCTGGAATTTATTAAGCTCCGTTCTGCTTATGTTGCACCACGAAGGTGCACCATAAGTGAGAACCGGCCTGACCAATACCTTGTAGAGGTTGACCTTAGTCCTATTTGAAAGTCTACTCCGCCTGTGAAGCAGGGGGTAGATAGAGCCTAATTGACGCAATGCAAGCTTTACTCGATTAATTGAATTGAGCCTTCAGTTAAGCCTTCGATCAAATATAAGTCCCAGGTATTTCACCTCCTGGCACCAGTCCACTTGAAATATTAATGTTATTATTTAATAAGTTAGTAAGACATGTAACCAAAGAAAGGTTATAATAAATATTGATACTAAATACAATACAAGTCATTAAGAATAAAATTAAAACTAACCAATAAACTAGGTAGGTATCATTTATTATGAGGTTTATTAGGTATATGTTTTTTTATTAAAATTAGTTAATATTTTAAAACAACTGCTAGCATTTCACAGGATATCAGAATGGCTATTAAATTATACTGATATATGTGAATGTAACATTATTACCTTTTAGGCGAAGGCACCTATCTAGTCGAACTGGAGGAGATAAGAGGCAACCAACCCAATTTGAAAGCAATTAACCATGATATATTAATTTAACCACTAATACCTTAACTTTTATTTTAATTTTCAGAAGCTGTCACGATGCAACAATTAAAAAAACGACAAAATTATCAAAGCAATAAAAGCTTGACTCCAAAGATGTAAAACAAGAAGTAAATCAGTTAATAATTTTTTTTTACTCAAAAACCTTCTCCTTTTTCTTTATAAAGAGGGGCAGAGGGCTCCCCTTTATGTAGCACTGTATATAAATGGGATATACTAGCTATATTTTCACATTCACATGACCTTCACAAAATGTCCTTTTCATACTCAAAAGTTATAGGACGACATATAAATTGCATATAAAATTCACATGTAAGTGCGTGACAAAATCATACACAAAAAATATTGTTTCACCTCGTTTTAAGGTTCATAAGATATAACATATACATATATGCATTAGTACACATTCAAAAAATATACATTATATGTGATTTGGCTATGTGGGTAGTATTGTCAAATATAATAGTATAATTGTTATTAGTAATACAGTAATACAAACATGATGGATCGAGTGAATTGGATCAAAATAGGATCAAAAAGTCGTAAAATATTCTGTCCCCCTTCCCCATTATTATGCTACGGCCTCCAGAAAAAAAGTTATCATTTGGTAGGCTGTAGCTGGGTATAATGACAGGACATTGGACAAGATATTTCATTACTCCCTGATCTTATATTTTTATCCAATCTATTCGATCCTTAATTAGTGACCATACCTGTACCTGCATAATATAAGTAATAAACTTAACATTAGTCCATATAATTCTTGTATAAAAAAATAGTAAATTAGACCTTAGTGAAGAAAGAGTCAATTGGTGTTTGAGCAATTAGGAATCGGCATGAAGTGAAGTCACCTTGAAAGTACCATCAATGAACTAACGTGACTCCCTAAAGTTCGTAACGAATTCTTCATGCCCAAAAATGACTGCTCGATTTCCACTACGTAGAACCTGAAAAAAACAATCCATGGGGACCAGACCTGCCAAAATCTCTAAATTTTGCGGAGACATTTGATGTTGTTGTCTGCCTCCACCATATCATAAAGCATTTAAAATTAGAGAGTACATTTCTGCATCCTCTGGGTTTCTAAAACAAAAAATTCTGAGAGGACTTTCGCAAGGAAAAAAGGCTTCACTTCAAGTACTTTGAAACAATTCATTACCTTGTTGAAGTCAAAGTGCTCCTCTTTTCCTCTCTACGACACAACTAAGTTTTATATTCAGCAGTCCGAGTAAGGCTAAAGATGAGTGTAGGCAATAAAGTGACAGTCATATTTAAATAAAATAAATCCAAATCAGTCAATGGTGAATCATAACGTTTCCAGTGTTGCACAACATCCTAATCAATATCCACACAAGATCTGGGATTACACTTCGCAGTTTTGTTCCATTTTTTACCGCTTTCGTAAATTGTATAAACCTAATAAATCCAATGGATACGTTTACCGCATTCAGTTACAATGTGACTAGCAGTTTCCCAGAAATAAATAATTCTACATATTAGATGTGACACACGTTAGCTTTAAATATTATATAATACGGAAACTTACCACTTAATAGTAGTTAACACGTGAGCGTTTTGGTATAATATAATAAACACGGCATGTTGCGTTTTAATTAATGATGAACCAGTGCCAACACAACAAGTAAAGTTTAATCATCTAAAATAATGGATTTTATCAACTCAATCCTTAAGCCATCCATACACATTGTTAATTTAAAAGTTAGCGTCATATTATCTATATTACAAAAATATAATGTAAAAAAGTTTTAAACGCCCTCCGGCAAACTCACTTTGTTAAACTTGAAACACTGTCGAAAAATTTAAAAAGGGCTGCTGAGTGTGATACGGCAGCCTAATATTGCCCTCCAGGGACGGTAATGGTGCGGCCTCAAATCTGATTTCCCCTTTCTGCCTTTTACGTTTTTGAGCTAAAAATATAAAGTGGTCCATATGGATAGGGTATGTGGGTCAAGTAAAGGAAATTAAACGTTTATATATTAAACTAAATTGTCAATAAGCCCTATGATGTGTTATCATATTATCTTAACTTTCAGTGATCAAAATTATTAGATAGCGATATCACCCGCGAAAGAATTAGGCTGGGTTTAGCCAGCTTCTTACTTGCTAATTCCAATTTCTTATTTCCTCGCACTTATTTCTGAAGTTTTTAAGGAGGAGAAAAGCAGTGTTTATATAATCTCTTTATGGTTTTTATTGACAAAGATATTAATATTAAACTTGTTGTTTATCGGTCCACCTGCCACAGCCCCCTTTACTACAAGCCACGAAGTAGAAACAACGGCAACGCTGACTTTACACTTGTTGTCTGGTGTGGTGTGGATTATTTTTGGTGCAGGTTTTCTGTTTATCATTCTCTTTATAGTCCCATAATTTTGGCCGATTTTTTATTTTTTTATTTAAACGTTTTTTTTTGTATTTTCTAGCTCTTTGTAAGGTACGTTTTTGTTTTGCGCTTACAGAATCTATTATATTTTATGTATGTGTTGTTTAATTGGCAATCGTTCAACTTCAACCATAATTTTCAGTGTTATATCTTTGCCGATTTACCCATTTTTTTTTCTGAAAATCTAAAAATAATACTTTTTGAGATACGGCCGAATTAGGAATGTATTGCTATTGTCAGGACCTTTCAAAACTGCTTCCTTCTTATCTAAAATTTGGTTCAAACTATATGAGATCATGTTCGTTGATTAAGTTAAGACTTTTATTCGGTAAGATGTATAGTTTCTCAGCTGATCTTGTATCTGTATTGTGTTCAGAAAAAAATCCATAAATAGTTGCGGTAGTGAGAAAGTGACAGCAGGAAAGTAGTTATTTCTGAATTATTTTGCGATCCATGCGGAATTGAATATAAATCTTATATTTTTGACACAAGTGCAGTTCTGCATATAAAAGGCATATATAAAGAAAAACAATTTCTATAATTTTACAAAGTTGTACGTTAGCAAACGACGGTTGTAGAAAAGATAGTGTACGTAATACTTACCGAATTGGATTTCTCTGATCTCGTAGGTTCTAGGATTGGCCTGCGGCTAGTCCTGGAATTATCCTTCTCGTTCAGTAAAATAGCAGTTTTGGAACTTGTTAGGTACATAGCTTTTATATGAATATAGTAAATAAATAAGCCTTGTCATAGGTAGAGCAGTATTGCTTTTAAACATTCACATGCACAAATTCTTAATTATTTAGCTTTTGTCGTAATCTTTGTATGAAATTTGTTTAAAATCAAAGTAATAACCACCGTATATTATTATACTAAGTGATTTTGTAGATGCTGGCATAAAAACAAACAAATCGTAGTATCATTTAAATTGCAATCTATTCCCACTTAGGTAAACAAGCTTAAGTTTCGTGCTCAGTAACACTCATTTTTGATTATTTAAAGTCCTTTTAATAGTAGCCAATTTTATTTTATGGGCGTTCCACTATAGTATGGTAAAACGAACAACACAATATCGAAGGAGGGAATCTCATATGAGCAGCTAATGCATCGGATATTTCTGCACGCGAGCGTTCTGCCCCTATATAAGAACTTAATTTCAAATATACTAATTTGCATTTTAAATAGAAAACGGTTTTTAAGGTAGAACGTTTCCTTAATAAATGCAATTATTAAGTAATCAATTTTTTAGAATTATATTTTTAAGTGCATTTTAAACTTGAGCGGTTGAAATATTTTTAATTAACAAGGCAAATAGTAAAAGCTCACTTTTTTAACGGTTTGAAATTCTTGCTTCAGGAAATTGATATTTACTTACACTAAAGCGTATTTCACATTATATGTTAGGGTGTGATTCCTTAGGACATGAAGAAAAGTTCATAAATATGAACCTTATATCAGCAACGGCTTAAGTTTTATGCTACATTTTTTTTGTAAAGGGTTATTTTGTAATATTTCCAAAAGCTCTTTAGATATTATTTTTGATTGGAATAATGACATTCGTACAAATATCACTTTTAAAACTTGTTGACCTAAAATAAGTTGTTGATGTTAAAGACTTTCTCATCGTACTACTTCTTCAATATTTAGTGTTTCATTGAATTTATACTATTTTTCGCTGCTTTTATTCGAATATCTTAGTAAATATGGTGAATTATACAATTGCTGGAGTGGCGACTGTTTTAGATACGGATCCGCCCTGGCCTCACATAAACACTGTATCACCCACAGTATAAGGTGGGTTCGTTTTATTTTTGCCAGACCAATTAAACACAACTTATTTTGCTATGTCTTTTTATTCTTCCACTTGTGACCACCCTTACCATATTACACTATTTACATTATTAAACACAAATACATCATCTTAACAACCCTAAAGCACTGCATCGAGATACCGTGATGATTTCATTGGTTTTTATAGAAGAGAATGAATCAGAACTTAACTGTAATATTCACGGTATTCTTACTGTACGTTTAAGAGAATAGTAACTTGTGCTAAGGGGCACGCGTTCTCATTCTATCAATTACTTTAACATTATAAAATCACTTTGCCAGACACACATATCAGATTAGAACACGTGCTATTATTCTTTTAGTCACGTGGAGTATCTGCTTACTTTGAAGTCTAACTGTGCACTCAGTTGTTTATCTTCCGAGAAAAACAACCAATGAGAAGTGACCGTTGAAGCATTTATAATGACGTTGCCGTTTGGCGGGTAAAACGTCACAGAACCTAATTTACATATTGTCGAAGCCGCAAACCTATTATTGCAAGCTACCGATTGACGGCTTATATTAAATTTTAACTTGTTTCGTTTAGAAACAGACTTGAGCTTTTCGTAGAAGTGAATTTAGTATTATTTAGTTTAGAATATAGGGCGTTTTTATGTTTACAGAAGACTTGAAGTCTTTCGGAAATTAGAATACTGCGGGATAAAATACTAGTTTTATTACTTTGATTACTAGAAAACGCGTTCCAAACAGCGGTAATGCGTTACGATAGTGTCGCAGACGATAATACAACAGAAACCAGGCCAATTTATTAGAAAATATATCCTAATTGTGAATTGCCAGATTACCGAACCTGTTCAAATAATCATCACAAACTTAGTGACGTAGTGACTTAGATTCGATAAAGGTACTTTAAAAAGCAGATCTCGACTTGTCGGAACATCCGAAATTGAAAAAGCGAAGCTGCATGAGATCGACGAGCATCTTGAGATGAGAACGAGGAAGATCGGTGGAGCCTCGAATATTTGCCATAAAACTGTTTGGCGAATTTTGGTTAATTATTATTACAATTGGCGTTTTTGTCTGTTTAAAGGCATTTCACCTAGACAGTTTATACTCTCCACATCTAATTAGTATGTTTTGTCCTTGCACCTACAAATGTTCGTATGGTGTGGTCGGCGTGTCAAATCGACAATTTTCCATTTTTTTAAGTTTCTCATAAACGGTTAATAACGGAATAATTAAGCCTTCTCACCAAATCGACAACTAGGTATCTGGTGCGATAATACTCGATTCTACAGGTGGTTTAAAAATGAAAATATTTTAAACTCCAAATTTAAAAATAATAAAAATTTACACGGCCCACGTAGCGACCACACCACTGGATATAACCATTGTATATGACCGTTGCCTTCGGAAGCCTATAGTTTTTGGCCACGACTGGAAAAAAGTGTTTCTTTTGATCGATTGAAAATCAAAGAGGCCCCTTTTCGAAACAAAAAGTCGGATCAAAATGCAGCTTAGACTGTTCAATAGAGCATCTCAAATATTTTGTTCTGCAAAACATCTTCCTATACCTAAAAAATTTATAAATTCTACATTTTCGAAAAAAACTAAAAATTACAATTTTTTAAAACGGTCTTTGTCTTTATTCAGGTTAAAAAAAAATGTTTATCAAAAGTTTGTATTCGTCAACAAAAAACATATAATGCATATTGCATACAGGGTTATCTGAATTAAGTGTCCACCATTGGTAACTTTGTTATTATTATAGATACAGAATAGTTTAAATTAGCAAATTATTAGTATTTTTAACGCTCATTGAGATGGAAGAATAAAAAAAAACAAATGTACATCACGTTTTTGAGTTTGGACGAAAATTACGATTTTTTTAAATGGAAACCCCTTTAATATTTTTTTCTGTTTGAACTCTGAGTTTTAAACAAAAAAGCTTATAATTAATTTTCTACTGGGATGAAAATTATTGAGGTTATGAAGCTCAAACTAAAACAGCTAAGTAAGTTTTACAAACTTTATTTTAGATATTTATAAGAAAATAAAAATAAAAAATCACAAATTTTTTTTTAGAAGATGCTCAAAAACACCTTCTTCAATACATTTTTGTGCACGTTTCTTAACAGCTCGAACTACTTTAAGTATGGTCCTACCATCTATCTGGTTTATCTTTTCCCTAACTGCAGTCTTTAAGGCGTCGACGATTTCGTACCTTTTCTTGTAAATTTGGTTCTTTAGAAAACCCCATAAAAAGAAATCAAGCGGGGTTAGGTCCGGTGATCGGGGAGGCCACTGAATAGGGCCATTTGTGCCTATCCACTGATCATTGAGAATAGTACTTAAAAGTTGATAAGTACCTCTGTAGTTGTGCGCAGGTGCGCCATCCTGCTGAAAATGCAAATTGAGTCTAGTTATAAGGTCCAGTTCGTCTAAGAAATTGTTCAGAATTTCAGTCATAAATTCAATGTATCTTTCACCAGTAAGGGTGCCCTCATAAAGAAACGGACCGACAATTCTGGAACCAATTAAGCCGCACCAAACGTTAAAACTGAAACGGACTTGTGGAGCTCTTGGATGTACTAACAAAAGATTTTCCCTTGACCGATAATGATGATTTTTTCTATTATACATTTCACAATTTGAGAAATTAGATTCATATGTCCATAAAATATAACGAAAGTTACATTTTGGAGACAGAAGTTAAGATACCAATGGCAAAAAACAATTCTTCTTTCTGGATCCCCTGGCAAAAACGTTTGAACTGGTCGGTACTTATAGGGAATAAATTTGTATTTTTTTAGAATCCTATGCACAGTACCATAAGACAAATTAGAGTCCTTGACAATATCTGGTATTGAATTATTACGGTAGGCTTCAAAATATGCAATAACTACGATTTCCGTGGCCTGGCTTATTATGAAATTTTTATTTGTCCTTGTTTTGACAAAAACACTCTCATTGCCTCTAAATTTTCGGTACAGTCTCAGAAAATATCTTACGTATGGTTATATGCGAAGTGCGTATAATCCAGCGTAGTATTCTTTTGCTCTGGAAGAGACTTTTCTGCACACCAAGTAAGAAGCTAACATATCACACTTTTCCTCATGGGTGAAAACCATTTTTTTTTTAAATTAATAATTGACACAACAAAAGTTATAAGCGAAAAGTGAATTAAAGCATACTAATGTTTGACATTACTTGATGGAGAGCGTTATCATTGTTTTCCAAAGCCTCCTTGATATGGAACTGCATTTCTGCCTTCTGCGATTCATCACTTATCTTAATACCATCAAATCGTAAAGATCACGTGGCTTTCATAATCTTCTTACTATTTTTACTGTTAATATTTAGAAATTGTAATATCAACGTCATTTTTGACTTTAGGAGAAAATTACTTATAAGCTTTTTTGTTAACAGCTTAAAGTTCTAACAGAAAAAAATATAACATATGGGGTTTCCATTTAAAAAAATCGTAATTTTCGTCCAAACTCGGAAACGTGTTGTTCATTTGTTTTTTTTATTCTTCCATTTCAATGAGCGTTAAAAATACTAATAATTTGCTAATTGAAAATATTCTGTGTCTATAATAATAACAAAGTTACCAATGATGGACACTTAATTCAGATAACCCTGTATAGTGTGCAAAGTATTAAAAAAATAAAAAAGTCCTCTGTAAACTGACATATTTTTGAGAAAAACTACATCCATATTGGATTTATTCAATGCCCCCATCATTTTTTAATAACTTTCACAGAAAATTTTTTTTAAGTTTCTCACTAATATTAAAAATATATCAATATTAGGGTAAGCAAAGGAGAAGGCCTAACAATCTTCTAAATGTAAATGAAACAATGCAGTCTTCCTCCACAGTTTAATGTTAAAGTAAATTTTAAGTTCCCAACATGTTTCGAATGCTTAAGCATTCATCATCAGGGGATACTAAAGGGATAGTACAGGATTGAGAATGAACAGTGAATATAAAATAAAGTTTTAGGACTTACCCAACATCCCGTTTAAAAGCGATGTATGTTGTCTCAAAATAATGAGTACAACTAATCATGTGATACAGTAATATGTGAAAGTTGAAGACTTGGTATGAACTAGCTAGTTGTGTTGAAATTAATGTAAAGTTAAAAATTTGAGTGAAATGTAAAAAGAAAAAGAAGCATTTTAATGAGACAGTAAATTAATTTAAAGCATATGAAGGAAAAAGTTTTATTTTATATTGTATTGATATTAAATTTGTTAAACTTAGGTGTTTAACCAAATTTAGAAATTAAAATTTAGAGAATTAAAAAGAGGAAATTTAAATTATATTGGTGTCTTAGCTGACATGATGGTATGGGGATATACCCCATATTTTAAATTGTATTTGGATTTTTATCATTCTAATAAATTTTTTTTGAAAGTTAATAAAGAATTTTTAAGTTATAAATGAATTAAACATAACCTGTGCTACAACACGACCGTAGTACCCGCCTGCAACGTGGAAGTTGAAGTGAGGATAATATTAAGAGAAAAAATGACAATATAGGTATAGAACCAGGTACCATCATTAGAAATATTAAAAATAAAAATGAGTGTTGAAATATAATGAGAAGATTGTACTAACTGGATATTAGGTTTATAGAAGCCATACAAATCGATTAACATTTAGTTTTTGTTATCACTGGACATATGAAGTATTTGAAAATGGCAGAACACAGACATCTGTCAACAAATGGTAAATAAGAGTGGTTATGTTATAAAGGGAAGAGGATGAATAGTGAATATAAAATAAAGTTTTGGGAATTACCTAACATCCAGTTTACAAGCGATGTATGTTGTCTCAAATTGATGAGTACAACTTATAATGTGATATAACAGTATATGTATATCTTCTAAATATATTTTATGAAACCATCTACGCGTTTCGGTCACAAATGACCATCCTCAGGGCTGCACGCCCAGAAAATATTTAACGTAAGGGATAAGTTGATGACGCACTAAAATAATAGATAACAGTAAAATACATAGGAAGTCACGGTGAACGTAGTCAATAAATTAAAAACAATTAATAGGTGTTTCTTTTTCTTTTCTTTTAAAGGAATATAGGTAGGATGGAAAACAAGTTTAGGTAAAAACTTAGAACTTTTAGCCGACCAACTCTGGCGATGTTATTAAGCTTTCGTAATGTTTTTTAGGGGCTGTAGGGTACCGGGTGTCCAAATAAATTATATAAAATCCATATTAAAAAGGGGAAAATAAATATACCGAAATATTTTTTTTTGTATACTAATAATGAAAAGAATTATTTATAAAAATGTGTTTGTAAAGAAAGGTTAATTCTGTTAAAGTACAAGGATTTATATGATATACCGGATGTCTTAATAAGGCGATTTTTAATTTATGTAGCTCAAGGTACCAGGTTTAAAAAGTTCATTTTTCCTACATTTGTTTTGTGTCTATTGTACCGGGTGTCCCCAATTATGTTTTTAGTTGAGAGAAATAAATAACATAATAAAATATTAAGAATTACTTTTTTTGCTTATTTAATAATGAAAAGAATTATGTATTATTATTGGTCGAGAAAGGCCAATTCCGTTAAAATACAAAAATATGCATCTAGCGGATGTCCCAAAAAGTAGTTTTTTAATTTATCTGGCCCAAAAGCTACTTATCAACTGTGTTGATTTTTTTTAAACAGGTATACCGGGTGACAATGGAACTACTACCCAGGCTGGCGTTTCAAAACGACTTTAGATAAAAATTTGAAATTTAGGTCGACGTCTGGGTTAAGTAATGTGCATATTTTAAGCAAAAAAACAAATGACAATCACTTCCGGTTTCACCGGAAACGAATAAAATTTTGATATTTTAAATTGCAACCCCCGTATATTTTTGCATATTTGAATGCTGCATAAAATTCTAAACATTTTTTATGTAGCATGTCCTATACCTAAACTTAACAGATTTTGACTTATGGGGCTTTAAAGGTTAAAATAGTTCAAACTTAAATTTAGAAAATTTGTGTTATAATGCCACGGTACTGCACACTAAATTTCGCAAATATTTAAACATTGTCCTTAAAAATATAATTGGTTATAGGTTTTACTGTTTCAACATGTTCGTATTTAGTTGATAAGGATGGTATTCTTTTCGAGGAAAGAAACGAAGATCAACATCATCTGACTTCAAAAGGTAGGATTTATGAACAAAACTGAAAGTGCATGCTGCAAGTATCTTGGAAATAAATAATAATAATAAAGTTTTGTTAATTTTAGGTAATATTTTGATTTGAACCTTGTTTTTTTAGAAAGAAGTTTAGGATCAATCGCTACATCACACTGTACTCCAACAGATAACCAGATCGACTACTGTGCCGCTTCGTGTAGTTACAGTAAGTTGGTAATATCGTAAAAATTATTGATAAAATCGCTTGAAATACTATTTTTGTTTTAGCTTCCTCTCATAAAAATCTTGTACGTCAAGATGTGATGAAAAGGAATCGCGACAGTGAAATTGTTGATTATAATTTAGATTCTGATAACGTTGTTTTAGAGTCGGAATTCGCAGGCTCAGAAAATGAAATTTTAAGTACAGTTATCGGACAGACGATATTAGAAAGAAAAGAAGAAAATAATGTGCAGGAAAGTGATATCGACGATACTGATTTAGATCCCGATTACAGAATTTCAGAGTCCGAGTCTACAGACTCAGACAATCAAACTTTAAGTACAGTAAGACTAAGAATATTGAAAAGAAAAAATGCAAATGAAAATAAAATTGACGTTAATTTAGATCCAGATTACGGAGTTTCAGCGCCAAAAGCCACTGGGTTAGATAATCAAACTGTAGGTAGAGTAACACCTCAAGAAAACTTTACACGCAAGAGAGGTAGAAAACCAATAAAGGGTGATACAAGAGCAGCAAGAACACAAAGAACAATGGCTAAAATTTCAGGAAAGGAATACTTTTCTCTAAAAGGAAAGTTAATGCGTGGACGAAAGTGTCGAGATCTAGAAGACTGTCGAAGGGGCTGTAAAAATAAACTTAGTCATAGCGACCGAATACAAATTTTTAACGAGTACTGGAGCATACAAAAGTTTAATAAGCGAGTTTCCTACACTTCCAGTCTTATTTTAAGAGAAAATAAGAAATCTGGAATAGTAAATCGTAAAAAAGCACGGCAATATAATTACAGGTACAATTTGAAAATCAATGGGTCGCTTGTTCAAATTTGTAAAGGTTGTTTTAAAAAAACTCTTGATTTATCGAATAAGTTTATTCAAGCCGTAATTAACAAATCCAACATCACAGGAATAACAGAAGATGACAAGAGGGGGCATCATGAACCGGCTAATAAAACAAGTCCTGAAAGAATAAATTTGATTAAAGAACACATTTTGTCCATTCCTAGTTACGAAAGTCATTATTGCAGGGAAAAAGTCGGAGACAGGCGATTTTTGCCATCCTATTATACACTTACAAGGATGTACGAGGAATATAAAATTTGGATCGCCCCGCAAGACCCTGTTAGTAGGAAACTCTATGAATCTGTATACCACACCATGAATATATCAATTAAGAAGTATAGTAAAGATACTTGCCAGCAGTGTGACAGATATCATAGTTTAATATCAAATGAAAGAAGAGAAGACGAGACACAAAGGTTAAAAAATAATTTGAGCACACATCAAAAAGCAGCAGAAGATGCATACAGAGCTAAAAATAAAGATAAAGAGGAAGCTAAAACAGATCAGTCAAAACTGGTTTACACATTCGATTTGCAGCAGTGTCTCCCAACTCCAAATTTAAGTACTTCAGTTGCCTTTTATAAGAGGCAATTGTGGACTTACAATCTAACCATGCATGAATGTACAAATAATAAAACCACTTGTTGTATGTGGCATGAGACAATATCTGGTAGAGGAGGAAATCAAATCGCTTCTTGTCTCTACAAAGAGCTTTTAAACTACTTACCTCCCTCCATTGAACATGTGATACTATATTCCGATACATGCGGAGGCCAGAACAAAAATTCCCATATGGTTGTAATGTTCATACTATTAATGCAGCAATCTAACATATCACTGGTTGACCATAAATTTTTAATTCCAGGTCACACTAGAATGGAGTGTGACAGTGATCACTCAATCATAGAGAAGAAAAAAAAAAGTACGAAGCCCCAATTAAGCACCCACGAGATTGGTACCAGTTGGTAAGGATGTGTGGAAAAAGGGAGCCGTTTAAGGTAAATGAAATGAATAAAAATGATTTTCATGACTTTGCAAGTTTATTGAAAAATATTTTTGCCCTCAAAAAATTTGACGACTACGGTAACCGTTTTGTTTGGAAAGACGTCAAGTGGTTACGGTATGATAAAACTTATGGAAAGTTCAGTTATAAAAATAGTCTTGATGAAAATGAGGCTTTTAAGTCAATGACCATCCTTAGGAGAGGCCAAAAATTACCACCTCAAGAAATCCCAAAATGTAAATACCCAAATTGCATATCTCAAGAGAAAAAAAAAGAATCTTATCGAGTTATTATCTTTTATTAGTGAAGTTTTTCACGAATTCTATAAAAACCTACCAACTGAAGCAAAATATAAGAGATGCACTTCCAGATGTAGATGAAATTGTATCCGATGAAGATTAGTGCTATATGAGTTATCTTGATTTTTTTTGTGCCTACGGAGATATGTTGTGCTTTTTTTTGTAAAGTACTTAAAATTGTTGTTAAAATATGTGAAACTTTTATTCCTTAATAATTAATAAACACATTTCTAATCAATAATAAGTGCTTACACTCATTTTAAACCCTAATAAATTCAACTTAAATTATGCAAAATATTCAACCTTAAATATCTCAAATCAACAGTTTGGGACATGTCTCTCTTTGCACGCGCAGGGGCGCATTGTCACCCGGTATATTATTAAATTGTTTATTCCCAACTGACTATTACATTTCACTACAGGGAATATAATACAAACGTAGAATACTATTAACTGAAACAATAGAAAAAATAAAATTAGAATAATAATCACACAATAAATTATCTATTTCACAAACTTTTAACAAAATCATTCTTCTAAAATTATTTTTGTTAGTTTATTTTTAAATTTTTTTATTACTTGAATATTTTTAAGGAACGTTGATAAGTTATTATAAATAATAATTCCTTCATGTAAAATTGATCGTTTACCAAAATTTGATCTGATTCGGGTAATTTGGAGATAATTACATTGTCTTGAATAATGTTGGTGAACGCTAATTGATTTTAATAATTAATATTTCAATTCTCTATTTTTAAGTTTATTGTCTGGATTAATATACTAATTTTTAATTTATGCAAATACTTGAGGTCTAGATATTCTTTTGATTCATATAAATTTAATGTTGGTTCTTAAAAGGGTAAGTTGTTTATACATTTTATTACTTTGTTTTCTAATTTTTGTAATGGTTTTAACTTAGTTCAACATGCCTTGCAAGGCCCCAGATTAATATTAAATATTAAAACATTTTTCATCTGACATATTGCGTAACCCTTTTGACTGCGACACCCGGCCCAAATTCATAATAAACAACCGGACAACATGAACAACTGTTTCTTTTGTAACCTTTTAAAATATGAAATTACAAATTTTAAATGCTTGTGGACGTTTTTGACATTTTCTGCTTCAATAAGGAAATATAAATATGGCTTGATTCTTTTAAAAGAATAATTTCTTCTAAAGTATTTCTTAAGGTTTTTGCCGGCTTAAGGGTACCAAGTGTCCCAAATTATGATTGAGTTCAGCCAAATTGATATTAAAAATCGGAAAATATAAGGAACTGATTTTTTTGTTAACCTTAACATAAAACAACAAATTTTATAGAGAAACAATATTTCACCTAAAAAAAAAAAACATAAATAGAAACATAATACAAAACTCGCTAATATTATGAAAACATAATAAGTTGCGCATAAAAATAAAAATCCTAATTTTAGTATTTAAAAAATTTATATAGTTAATTAGACGGCTTAATTTATTAGTAAAATAATAATTAACTAAATAATTGACGTCTTTACTTCCGATAATCATATATTCGAAATGTGCGTGGCTATAGGCCTCGCACAGTCAATCAAATACTTACGATTAATTTAAAATTTAATTTTAATCAATATAAAATATTTTTAAACAACCTATTAACCTTGACAATAATAAAATATTAAGTGCGTGGCCGTAGACCTACAAATAATTAACAAAGACCACGCATAAAAATGACAGTCCTTAACGAAAACCGGATTGTTTCCAAACCATAGTCCGCAGGAGTGTGACAAAAAAAAATTGACACTTATTTTAGTAATTTTTTATTTTATTTATTAAATTAACAATCGCCGTTTAATTTATATTTTTGAATGTATGTTTGGTCGCAGAGGAAACCCAGTTGAATCTAGCTAGTTTGGTATACACGTATTAAATTCTAAGAGTTCAGGCATTATTTCTCAGGGATTTTCTACATCGTGTGGACTTCTGTTAGTGGTACATTCAGAATATCACACTAAATCCACAGTTTGAGCTACAAATTATGCTCACACACGAAGCTGATTTTTCTAGGAATCCTATTCGAAATTTCTGCAATATTCACGTATGGGCAGTTGAAAGCCCTCATGCCATATCCGAAACTCATTTCCAGGAAAAAAAATTCGGTTACTGTATGGGCAGGAATTACTAGTAATATTCTTATCTGTATTTTCCCAAACAGAATTAACCTGTGCTGATAGGCGATTTACCATTATGGGTTTAGAAGTAAAATGTGGTGCATGCATGCTCCTGCTGTTTTACGTGTAAATGTTGTCGACCATTTATACGCAGTTTATTCTATTCGTTGGATAGATTGCGGAAGACCTCAGTAATGGCCAGCAAGATCGCCCGATCTCAATAGATTGTATTTCTTTATGTGGAGTAATGTGAAAACTCTGGTTTATACCGCTCCGATTAACACTTTAGATGATTTAAGAGAGCAAATAGGTGTTTCTCTGAAACAATACGGAATACACCGGAAATATTTGAATGAATGCGCAATTCGTTGCGAGGACGGGTAGAAAGCATGCCTATGAAGTGGAAGTGGCCATTTTCATCAATTTTGATTAAGGAAAATTAATCATTATCAATTTAAACAACAAAAAATTAATAAACAGGTCTGTTATTTTACTACAACGATAAAAATTCAAAAGAAAAATGGTGGGAGCAGAGCAGAGCTATTTTGCCTAACCTAAATTCGGGCTAATGAGAAAACATTTCCACATACAAATATGTCAGTAGCAAACCACTTTTTCTGTAAAAGAAAACCAGAAAATTAATCCGTCATGAGTATTCTGCATGCACCCCCAATCATTAAAGAAGATGTCCAATATAGCCTTTCCCGCCATTTATGAAGGATATTGATACTCAAAAAGCAGTAATAATTAATGGATGTTTTGTTTTGGTTGGACTCAGGTCAATCAAACTAAATTGGAGGATCAAGTTTTTTTTATTACCCTACGTTTCGACCGCTATGAGGTCATCCTCAGGAGCATAAAAATTAGATCCACCTCGTAAAAATTAAAAATTTTGTACATTTCGAAGACATTATTGGATAGGTGATTTAGATTTTGTTTTATTTAATTGTTTTTGGAAACCACACATGGGTTTAATTCGATGGTCGTATTGGTATTAAAGTTATTTTTTATTTATAAGTTATTAAAGTAATAATTAAGTTCTTATGTAATATTGTCTCTCATATGAGCTTTAATATTGACGATCAAAAGTTCAGAGACTGGCTGCCTTTTGACCGGCACTGAATACATCAATAAGGTAATATCATAATATGCAATAATTGTTAAATTTCAAATGAATCACATCATATTACATCAGAGGAAGAATAAAGATTTAGAAAAAGTTAATTTACTAGATGGATTCACACCGACAACCTTTGGCTTTACACACCAACGTCCTAATCAATAAACATGTAGATCAATTTTTATTAATATACCATCAATTTATTTGAAAACTTTTAACCACTGCATAAATCCGGTAGTGATGAGTGCCAGAAGGTCCGTTCTTTAAATTTTTACTGAATATGGAAATCAAATTTTTAGTTTAAAATGCCTACCACGAAATAAAGTTTAGTGCGTATTTACAAAGTCACTAAGTACTTCTTTCTGCCCATATATTAGCCATGTTGAAATTTTACCTATCTATTATTAAAGAGAAATCCCAACAGATTTGGGTAAATTTTGATAAAAGTTTACCTTAGGTTTCAAGTGCACATGCTGACGATTAATGGCAAAAGTTTCCAACTGTGTACATTCAATTGTTGGCTATCTGGCTTTAGTAATATTCAGAACACAAAATTTGAATATAAAGTAATTTACATGTGTGGCACGGAAAAAAAGAATTTTTAAGATGTATTTTTATTTTGGTAACTACCTACTGGGCTCTCAAATTATACGATCCCAAGAAGAACAGTATAATGTGAAGTATCTGATCCATCTGATTATTAAAGCGCCCAATTGATTTCTAATTAACAATGGAGCATACCAACAAACTGCAATGACTCTTAAAGTTACCCCCTAGTATTTGGAGTGGTGGTTAGGTGCTTTCTTTCGCTGGATTCATCACCAGGCGTGTTTTGCCGTATAATGGCTCGTCACTCAAGCTATAGAATCCGATGAAAGAAAGCAACCCTGCAGAGACTTGACCCTGAAAGGTGATTGATGAACGGCAGATGTAGCTTAGAGCGATATATTGTGGCGATTAAACGCATCACCTGGCTCAAGCTAACAAAAATCAGTCAGAAAAGGAGGCGGAAACTCCTGCAACGACGAGATGAGCTGGTCATTAAATTACTGGAATAGCCATCAGGAGCGCAGCACTAAAAGCCTATTCGGTTTTTATGGACCGAATACCAACAATTAGGAATCTAAAGGTTTGTCTCACTTAGAGCTTGGCTTGTCTGATCATTGTAGGAGTTTTCATTTTCTTCTGTAACTGATTCTTGTGAGCTTGGACTAGGTGATGCATTTGATTGTCACGATATATCGCCCTAACCTTTATCTGCCGTTTATCCCCTAGTATTTATCTCTAATTTTCATCACTAGTTAAATTTTTATTAGTCAATTAATACAGTAAATATATGTAGGGTGATTCGCGACAACAGTGTATTAGAACTTGTGGAAGAACTACTGAAAATATTTATTTGAGTAGATAGTTAGTTTGTCGATATGCGCTCTTTAACTACCATATGGACATGTTTCTGTCACTTCCTGTTATACAGGAAGTAGCTACAACTTTTGTTTTATAAATACAACATGGTATATTTTATTACATTTTTGGATATCTCACTAATTTCAAGTAAATTGTAGAACACATGTGTTTTGTCCAAGTCCACTAGCACTTGAGATATCTGAGAATTTGGAATTATATTTTGTTAAATGCATGGTAATAAAATTAAATAATTCCTGTATATTTTTTACTTTCGCTCCTGGGCAAAGATTTTCTTGCTATTGTATAGCAGAAAGATTCGCAAATCCAAAAAATAATAAAAAATGTCATGGGGTACAGGATGGTCACGATTCATCAAAGTTCATTGCAAAACAATTCATACTTTAAGACTTTTCTTATTGTAAAAATTTTACTTTATGACAAATTAATTTTTAACTAGTATGCTATATGATAACACAACATTCTTAGTACAAAAGCTAAAGTAAAGAATTGGGATTATTTTATTAACATAAATTTGCCAATTAATTACAAAAAATGTCGATATCTGAAGAACTAGTATGCTATCTAAAATTTCATTAGAATTTAATGGAAAATCCAAAAATATGATTAAAAATACCATCTAATTAAGATAATAATACCTAAGGACCTAATTATTATTGGTTATTATGATGTTATGGGTCTGGGTAAAAATATACTAGGCAGTGCTACAACTTACCTTCAAAATAAACTACAGTTAAACCTCTCTATAGCGAACACCAAAAGTCAAGTGGGCTGTCATTGTCTTCATCAATGTCATATTCTTAATATTTAAAATAATTTTGGCTCTCGTTAATGATAAATGTCTTTTAAATAAGTAGTATATATGGGTTGGTTTTTGGATTATGCCCTGATCATGCTCAAGTGGCTCACAGTGGGACGTTGTATTCGAAGGCAGAACAATAATCTGAATATTTTTCTAAACTAGGACGGCATTTTTGTTTTGTTTTTTCATTTTTTTATTGAATTCTTGCAACCAAGATGTCATGATGTCTGTGTTCAACCAGGCCTTTTGATTGGATGTCCATTTCAAAGGTAATTTCTCGATATTAGATCCTTTAAAACATTGTGGGTTTTTACTTTTACCAATTATTAGGAGATATTCTGCTTCTCCCTTCATGTTTGCATAGAGCAAAATGGTTAATCTTTATTTTGGAATCTTTTTTCCTAGATATTTGTCATTTTTTTCTGCAAACGTTTTGTTTGGCATGACAGCATAAGAAAGATTTGTTTCGTCGGCATTGTAAATGTCTTTCAGTGCTAAATGTTTGAAAAATATTAAAAGTTTGGATTTCCAGGCTTCTACGTCCTCCAAATTTACGTCAGTTGATTCACCACAGATAGTTTTAAACGCTATCATGTGCCTTTGGCAAGATTTGTCCAGCCAGCCCTTTGACGCATAGAAATTTTCAACTTTAAGATTTTCTGAGACCTCAAAAGCTTTTTGTTTTATTAAAAGTCCAGATATTGTTATGTTTTCATTTCTTACTTTACAAAACCAGTTAAAACTGCCTCACCAACTGGCAGTTCACTAGTTCTGGGAAATTTCCGTTGCTGCTCTTCATTTCTTCCTTCTGCAAAACGCTTTTTTTTTTAACTCCGTCTTGTTTTTGACTATTTTGGAAATGTGTTTTTCCCATACTAAACGTCTCGACCAGTCTTCTGCCACTTATCCCAACATTTTCACCTTCCACTATTATTTAATTATGTCCCTTTAAAGAAAAACGTTTTCTCCTTAGCAACATCTTTTCAAACTTAAGAACGCAAAGTGGTAACATCAAATGAACAACTTCAACTATAGAAAGACTTGAAAAAGGCTCTTTGTGCCAATATTTTCTCTGAATAGTACATTTCATAATTACATACATACTATGTAATTTGTTTATAACACCCTCTATGGGGTATAATCCCATTCACTTAGAGCTTATAAAGTATTTACTTGCACTTACGGGTAGATATTTTAAATCCCTAAACACAGGTAAACATTTTAATATTCTACGGTCAATAATAGTTGTCCATTTTAGGGAGGTAAAAATAAAAGTATTTTAGATAGGAAAATTTTCAAGAAAGTATCCGTATCCATTATACCGGGTGTTGCATCGTCGAGCGGGACATAGGAAATCCCGTGTAATTTTAAATGAGGTCAATTATTGGCGTCCCTAATTATTTTAGAGAAAAATTCTATTTAGGTTTATTAAAGAGCACTAAAACCCACATTCAAAAGAATAACTTTAGATATTTTTGATGAGCCCGTTTACGGGTTATCGCCGATTTCTTTTTAACTATTTCTCCTTTTTATGGCCCCGTATTTTCGGGCACCAGTCAAGGTAAAAGATGACTGTCAAATAAAGTTGTAATTTTGAAATGTGTGCTTTATTGTTATAAAAACTCGTACATCGAAAATATTAAAGGTGTAAATTTATGAGTACAAATTAATCTGAATAAAACTAAAATAAAGTATCCAATTACAAGGTTAATTATGACATTTTACATGTTTCAATATTTTACTAATTAATAGGTAGGTACTATTAAATTGTTAGAACTTTAGGATTTAAGAAAATGTTCAAATATTCCTCAAAATGACAACTTTATTTGACAGTCATCTTTTACCTAGACTGGTGCCCGCAAATACGGGGCCATAAAAAGGAGAAATAGTTAAAAAGAAATCGGCGATAACCCGTAAACGGGCTCATCAAAAATATCTAAAGTTATTCTTTTGAATGTGGGTTTTAGTGCTCTTTAATAAACCTAAATAGAATTTTTCTCTAAAATAATTAGGGAAGCCAATAATTGACCCCATTTAAAATTACATGGGATTTCCTATGTCCCGCTCGACGATGCAACACCCGGTATAGAGGGTCCGCTATAAGGGGGTGCTTTTATACAGTTTTATATCAGAAGTTTTCTTGCACCTATTAAAGTGTCCGTCAAGTGAGGTTTTACTGTAATTTATCAAATCTGCTATTGCTGAACACCAGTACTTTACGAACACTCAGTCAATGTAAAAGTTTCTTGCGTAAGTTTTCGAATTCCATAAAGTCACAATTAGATACTCTATGAAGATTCCATCAACTCAAGTATACTTTTTCCGAAGTCAGTTTGATGACATAAAAAAGCTTCGACCGGGCGTCAAAGGGAGCGGCATAATAATCGGGGTTGTCAGATTTTTTTTAAAAATTCTTTAATTTTTTATTACTAAAAGTGTTCTTTTATATCAGTATTTAATTAATATTCAGTAACTCTCTTTGAAAGCTAGTTTGCAAATGTACTTTGAACCAAGAAATTTTCAATGTCAAAGAAAGAAGGAACAAGCCATTATTGAATATTATAATACTTTTTTTAGTACCTCAGAAATATTATTTATACAAAAATAATTTAAATCAAACTAAAAAGGAATTTCATTGTTGTTAAACAAAAAAAAAATAAACAATTAACAAACGCTTGTATTTTTCCTACACTTACGAAAAGTTTGTAGAACTGGCAACAACCTGGCGATAGACCGTCGAGACCCACCAGCAATTTAAATAAGGTGTGAACTATTTTTGCCTAGTGGGAAAATTAATAGAACAGCATATAAATACAAATTTATATGTTGTAAACAAGAACAGCTAATTAATAGTTAAAGGTTTTGCCAATTGAGTGATCCCTTATCAGCTTCAAAATCAGTTGGTATTTGAGGTATGCGATATTGGGAATCGGATAGCAGCGTGACTGGCTGAAACGATTTACAGTAATTTACATATTTCATTTTCTGCTATAACTGTGTGGTTTCAGACCACTTAGTTTTTACTTGGTACCTATATTTTATTGTATTAGTATGGCTTTTTGGCGACAATTTCAAACAGAAGATCAAGGTGACTTATCACTGGAATATAATGAGTCGGTGCCAAAGTCCGCCATCGAAAGCGAAATAAGTCCCGAATTAAGAAACAAAGATTTACATGTTCAATGTCAACGCAATACTTTAAATATGTACGCGTGTTCAAGAAAAGAAAATCCGGGAAAAACTGAAAATGTACATGTAATGAATTAACACAACTTGGGTTTTATAAGAATTTATAACGTAATTAATTTGGGGACTGTAGCCGGTCATTTCTTATAGTGCAAAGCAATAAATCAAAAATTTAAAACGACTCACAAGATTACAAGGGATTTTATTCTGCAAACTATGTACAACCATTACGAGGATAATATAGTGCCAACTTTAGAACTGGTTCGCGATAAATTTTGAGGTTACCCTGATTATAAGTACCAATCTTTAAGAACATTGTGTGGTGTAAGATGTGGCTGTAAACATGAAAAAAACTAATGGTTATATGGAATCCCCGCGTATCATTAAACTACGACAGGACTATTTGCGCAAACTAAAGGAGTACCATGAATCCGATAAAAGTATATTTTATTTAGACGAAACTTGGTTTGATACACATGATGTTGTTAAGTATGGTTGGGTAGACAGTACAAATTCTACTTTTGGTACACCGTCTTCGAGAGGAAAACGCGTTATGATGCCGGAAGTAAAGATGGCTTTGTACCTAATGTGTTGCTCTTGTCAGCAAAGAATATCAGTCAATATTCAATATCCAACTTTAAGCGCAGTTGTCCTTGATAATATTCGGCAGTGAGTAGCGATGTATGGAAAAATTGAGTAGCTCATGTTATAAAAAGAGAAAATGGATATTCTGTTTCACCACCTATAGCGCCAGTAGTAATCCAACCTGGAAACGATTCCACTTCTGAAAGTTCTGACGATTCCAGTCATTAAATTGTTTATGAATTTTAAAGTGTTGTTAAAATATATATAGTGAATTCTAACTACTAACTATATATTCAAAATAACATAGTATCTGCCCCTATCCTTTCGTGGCAAGGAAAACTCATACCTCCTCGCGATACTGGCTGGACAAAGACAATTTTTTTAAATTGTTTTTAGCGAAATGAGCATTTTTTTTACTTTGTTTTTTGTAGGCGAAGTCACGGGTACAAACCTCTTATCGATATTACTATATTTTTAAATTGTTTTTGGCAAAATTAGCATTTTCCTTTACTGAAAGACCATTTTAAAAATATTCTTTGCAGGCGAAGTCACGGGTTTAAACCTTTTAACGATATAAACTATAATGAATAAGTTGTAATATGTACTATTTAGTCATATTAAAAATTAACAACAATCCGCATTTTAATTATTTGGTAGGAGCGACGCCTAGGGTCACGAGTTTAATGCTTTTTCATGTCATCAAATTAAGCTTGGAACAACTATACCTACTGCAACTAAAAACCTTATGGAAATATCGTTTTGAGGGAACTTTTTCAAATAAATGCACTTTCCCAGTTAAGTATAATTGGTATGGTACACATATATAAAGAATAGATTCCAGCAGTTTTTCAAGTCACTCAAATCATACAGGATGTTTCATTTGCAACAACACTTTTTTTGGACGTTTGAAGAGAGACAACGGTGATAAAATAAGTAAAGGGAAGTAATATCTTAGAGATTGTAAAACAACGCAAATTTAAAATATTTTATCAAAGATACTACTAATTTTTAATAGAAACGGCAACACCACATTGTTGTATTTAAGTTGGGTAGGGTATGCTTTTTATGCAAAAAAACAATGTTTGGATCGTCCCATTGATTAAACGTCTAATTCGGCTACCACCGTCAACTACGCTGTGTATGATAAATAAACCATTCAAACAAAAATTATGAATAATCTAAGCCCTACATTGACGCTGACCAGTGTAATTATGGATATATCCACCCTATTAGAGATGTTTGACTTTTAAACAATAAAAATTAGTAAAGCAGTAAATGAAAAATAAAACATTTTTATTAGAGTTTTCTTGGTACGGCATAAAAAATACGTGGTAATTTAAGCAAAAATTATTTTGCCGCAGAGTAAACAACACGCTTGAATATTTACATTTTACTTTGTAACAGCGGAAGATAATTTATAAAACATAATTTTTGTTGATTCAGCCATTTTGTTTGTTTGTGTTCTTATTTGCCTTTACACAAAATAATATTGTCTTTGCAATTATAGAAACTACTAAAGCAAATTTATTATTTTTGTTTGCTCAAATAAGTACTTTTTATTAACATTGTAAAGCAGTAGCTTTTCTAGCGAATTTAGTAGCGTTGCCATTTAGTTAATTAATTAGTTTTACAGAAATGCTCAACTAACAAACGGTAAGCCAAATAATCGATTATCTCCTCTCAAGCGAAACAAAACCTTAGAATATTACCTCTCAACCAAAGGATCAATTTTGATAATCGTGGTATAGTGAATTTCGCAGATTATCGCCGGGTTCCTGTCGATTAAGAGCGTCTTGTTTTATCCCAACTCGCAGTACAACTGCAAGGGTTTCGCCCACAGGTGCATGAAACAGCTTATATTAATATTTATTCTAGAAAGTTAGAACTAGCCTGAACTAAGCGAACATGAAAATCATCGACTATAAAATATTTAAAACACACTGTAATTACTAACTTCCACAAATGATAAAGCCACATGCGGCGTCATGTCTCATGTCACTGCTATTATTAGAATTAGTCTCCGATATCTCGCGATCTTAATCCATTAGATTTTTAACTGTTATGATGTGTGTCTTAAGAAAAAAATTATGTCACCAGGAAATTCTAAGCGTTGCTACATCAGATCTGCCGAGCAATTCAAGATCTAGACCCAAATAAAATTAGACGCGCGCAGCCGACAAGCATATTTTGTTGCGTTTTGTTCAACTTTAGACCTGCCGAGAGACAATAATAATTAAACTGTCAAAATAATTAAACACAATATCAAAAGAGATACTCAAAATACTATATTAAAATAGATTCTCAAAACACTGGCCGTCTCCCTCTGTTCTGAATGTTTTCTTTAAACTTACAACATTACGGTTAAAAAATATATTGCTTTAAGATCGAGTAATCTCGGAGGACGATTTTGAAAATAGCAGTTGCACAACACATAACACTGTCTAAACCGAATGGGAATATATTGTTTAATGAATGACCTTTTCCAACTGACTGCTAATAAGTCAAAAACTTAACTTACGAATATGTATCGTATACATACGAAAATATACAAGGTGTTTTCATTTTAAAGATATATTATAAGATTTGGCTATAGTGTTAAAATCCTCCGGGTATTATTGCGTAAATCTTAACCAAATGTCAGTGCCTGAGTATCCCAGAGTTCAAAAACACTTAATATTATATGAGTCGTCCAGTTTTAAAACCGGCTGAATCCCTTGGACAAAATTGTTGGAGTTGAAAAAAATTGAGAAAGTCCATTGGGTATTAAAGAACTTGATTCCTAACGATTATAAGGTTTAGAAAATAACTTCCACATACTGATTTTTCAAAATTTCATATATTTTCGGATAACTGGATTTTAAAAATTGGAAATAGATCTCCTTGAAACAAATTTTTGATTAACATCATTTTGAAAGAAACTTTAAAGAAGGTCGGTCTTAATGTAAACCATAGGAAAGCTGGGAAACTGGTTAAATTAAATATTCCACTAAATATTAGATGGTTGATATAGGTTTCTGCACTAAATGGTGATTCATCTTCAACCAGATTATCACTAATAGTTTTGTAAACTGAAGATTTGGCTTCTCAAACCAATTTTCGCCAATGTTTTATATATAATTTAATAACATTTGTTTCTTTCAATTGTTTTCCATTTTCAAAAAATATATTTATTAACTTATAAAGATAACAATCAACGACGCCTTCGGGAAATTCCCTTTTTAAAAATAGCAAATTGTGGCTGCGCTTAGCTTAGTCAGCCCTGTTTACACCAACACGACATAAATGATACCAATACCAATTTTTATTAGTGTAAACTTAATTATTTCTAAGTCTTCTATCTAATTGAAGCAGTGAATTTCTCTGTGTTACGAAAAATGGTCAAATTTAAAATAATGGCACATAATATTATCTGTAGAAAAATACTGCATTCATATTTATATCACTTATTTTATTAGAACCGGCCCTAGTTACAGGTCTTGTAAATTTTCCTAGTTTCATTACAACTGGTATAGATAATACTTTAGGGCAAACAATGAGTCAAAGAAAGAGCTTAAAGTCCATTTTACAGGTACATAACGAGAAAATAATGGTATAAATGTCACTATTATGGTACGTTTGCAGCACTGCAATTTGTTTATATATGGATCTATAAGCTCAATAATACCCACAGAACAATACGATAAAAAGAATAAAATCTTCTTATTGTGAGTGAAACGAGTTAGCGAAATCTCCCAGAAGATGGTCGGATTTGAGACGAATCGAAATAGTGATGACAGGTTTTGGAATGGAAAACAAAATTGACCATAGGTTTGCAATGAGATGTACTCGTTTTTAAAGTTAATGGGTTATAAGTGTCTTCTAGGTTATCATCTGAACTTAACTTTTTTGCAATGACAGGGTTATATGGGTATTGCCGTTTTTGAAACTAGACGGCTTTATAATTTATTGCAGGTCAAGTTAAAAAAAAAATTGAAATTAATTGATGTTTTGAAAACGGTATAGGGAAATACTAAGGAAAATTGTCAGGAAACTACTAGAAATTGTAAAAAAATTAAAGTACAGGGTGTTCTGTTTAAATATCAAAGTTACTACTACTTTCTATTAACTGAACATTCTTTACATACTCTTTGCAAAACAATTTCTATTGCACGTCTTACCCTTTGAGTGACGTCAGTTATCGGCAGCTTATAACCAAAATAACCGAGTGAGGGAATTACACTGGTTCTTCTTTTTCCATAAAAGCAAGATCAATTTACAAAAATAAACACAAACTTATTTACTTTATACTTCTAGGATCACAATATATGCCTAACCTATATTGGAATAGTCATGTAATTTTATTGTTACTTTTTTTATAGGTATATGCTTTTGCTATTAATCTATTTTATTATTCCGCATTTCTATAAAAGTTGGCGAGGCAAAAATATACCTAAAATTACACGTAGGTAGTCCTTATTTAAAGACTCTAATAAAAAAATATAATAATACAAAGATGGATCATCAGTCATCCTCCAAATCACTTGAATCACTAATTTCATTTACTTCAATTATAATGGGTTAAATGTTCAGTATATCTAATACATGCTCTCTTTCATACCATTTTAATATATCGCTTTTTCTGTGTCGAATTGAATTTTTCCAAACATTAGGAGTAGCAGTACGCAATGATTCTTCTCACATATTCATACAGTCAGTTTCTGTACTGCCATCTCGACCGATATATCTATTATAATAATTTCTGGTAATCCCCAAATATGTTCAATCGGATCGAACATACAGTGGTATGAAGGAAGTCGTAAGTAGAATAGCAGTGCCATTCCCAACCCAAAATCCCATAAGAAATAACATGGGGGCTGAAATCTGCATTTTTGGTGCCATTTTAGGGCGTGGCACTTTTCCTGGAAGCCACCATCCTCTCTTAACCTAAGTGGAACCCAGCTACTATCGCCACCTAGTGAGTGACGTCATAACTGCTCGATGCCGGTAATAGCTCTGTTCGCACAGCAATCACAAACTGGTCAGCGCCAATCAGATAGCTCAATTATAATTGGAAACAGTTTGCAAACCGTTTTAAACCAATCGGAAGCGTGCTGCCTAGTCCGTGATTGCTGTGCGAACGGAGCTAATATAGGGCCCTATTGGCCTGTGTGGAACCCTCCACTGCTGCCACCTAACCCCCCACCCATTATTCTAACCTAACTTTTGCCCCAACGGAACCCAGATCACGTGTTACCCCGATTATATAGTATTATCATTGTAGGGGTGCCACCTAACGGGGAGAGATGTACGTACCTGTAATCTTGAGACCTGTAGCGCCACCTGCTTTTCATATAAGACATCTTGTTTACCGCGATGGTAGGTATGACGTTGTAAATCAGTTAAAATATTTTAAAATATAATAATACCATAAAAAAGTTTTTGTCCTCGGCGGGATTTGAACCAGGAACCTCTCGATTCCGATCTAAAACCTTATAAAATACACTACGAGAGCGTATACATTAAAAGAGTTGATCAATGTTGACAAACTAAAAATATGGGGGACCCGTCAATTATAACGTATAGGTGGAACAAAGGGCCCAAGTGTGGAGACGATGGCAAATGGCGGCAGCCATAGTTGTTTTTGTCTACATACTATTGGAGATCATCATCTGTTGCAGTATGCATGCGCCATAACATGTCATCAATGAACATTGTTAGAGGCCGCGTGGCATGTAATTAGACAACCGGGGATCTAGTATGTCCTTTTGGCAAACAGTATTTTCAGATGCCATCTATAATTACGTTCGCGCATACTCTCGCCATCTGGGTACTACCTGAACTTATGCAACCAGAAGCCCCCTATCAGCAAATATTGCCTTCGCCAATTTATTAACAAACCTAAGTGTGGCGATGATGACAAAATGGCGGTAAACCTAGCTTTTATAATGCATTCACCATTTTATCGACAAACCAGTACTAATGGCGTCGCCAAACCAATATTTCCCCTTATTCAACATAAAAATTGTCGAAACGGCAACACCGCCGTTCCAATACTGAAAATTTATGAAAATCCGCTTAGGCCATATTGCAATAGCCGTTCGTACAAAAACACGTATAAATGATATGCGACATTGATAAGAAACAAAAATAATATCCCAGACGTTATAGCTCCATAAGCCACACTAATATTGTATCAAGAATATTATTCGATATACAAGATAATAATAAACCAAAACAGCTATATTAGAATAATTTAAGATCAAGGACAAACTTATTACCAACCTCGTATGTATTATAATATTAAGTTTATGTCCATATTGCTCAGCCTCAGCTTTGTTTTAGAAGAAAAATTGCCTCTGCGCCTTCAACAAAAATATGTTTTACCATGTTAAATTTCCTATAGTTTATATATTTGTTTCCTGCATAATACCTTTTAACCACCAACTTTAGTAGATCTAACACTTGTTTTATTTTTATCTTGCCAAGATCGACCAATGATGGTGCTATTATGAATAATCCATATTTCATCCAAGAAACGAATTGGTACGAGGATGCTACTTTTTCTTTCATATATTCTTTCAAAAATACCAGTCGTTTGAAAGCTACATGGGAAAGTTTATTAAGTCCTCGCCTCGGTTCATCTTTTTTCCATCCGAAGCCTACCTACTTTTAGAGGCTTCTTAAAGAGTTAAGACAACCATCAAAGAGTTGTCTGTCTTTTAGTATCATACTTAAAGTTGTCAAAGTTACATGATATTCTAAAGAAAGTTACACTTCTTACTTCTCTAACCCCAATGTAAAAAATATTATAGTTTTTGAATAATAATTCAACTTGTTTCGTACATTCCATAAATAGTGCCACGGAAAGAAGTTATATCCAATCTTGACACATTTACAACTCTCTTTAAATAAGAACGTTTCTACTTAGGTGATTCTAATAATTTATTTTCTTTAACTATTGTTGAAACTTCGCTTATAGTGGAGATGTTCAAATTTAGGGCAGTTGCTAACGCTAAAAATTAGTGAAGTAGAAATGAAATATATAGACCTTAATATACCCTTGAAAGTTACTTCTCTAACTGCTGTCAAGGATAACAATAGGATATTGTTGTTAAGTTCTTCCTAAAAATTGCTTATTAGTGCTCCTTGCATCTGCTATTTAAATAGCGAAATTAATCAACCTATAATTAGTATTAAAACAATTCTTCATCAATGATACTGATCCTACGAATATTCTGACTACAAACATATTGAATTTGACATACATAATTTCATCCACAGATCTAAAATCTTTTAATTTTCGTCTACTAGATGTTGATAACCGAATAATCATTCCTTTTATAACACAAATTCGATTAATTGTTACATCTGCAGTGGAACCACAGACAATCGTAATCGACAATTTTCCCCTCCGTCTCTCCTCGTCTCACCTGTGCTCAAGGCTAATCGATAAATTTGCAACCACTAACAATCGACTAACTGAAAGATATCGATTTTATCGAATCCTAACATTCCGACTAGGAGAAGGACCCCGCTAATGCTTGTCGATTAACAACATAACCTCACAAACCGCAATTTGTTTTGTTTGTGTATTTAATAAAAAGTAAAACACGGTAAGTAAATAAAATGAAAAGTTGTGGTGTGTGAGTTTTGAACGATTGTAAGTTTGTTTTTAAGTTTTGGATTAGTATATTAGGTACAAAAAGCTTTCACTGTAAAGTTGTTAAGAGCTTGAACATTGTTCGACTCAGCGACCCCCTTTAAAAGAAATTTTAATATGTTTACCATAAAAATAAGAACGACAGTATGCAGCACTAAACTACTACCTACCTACATAATATGTAGATTAGGTATACTAAAACTTCGACTAAATCATTTTTCATTCTAGATAATGGACTTGCAGAAGCGAATAATAGAAAAGAAGTATTATAATAATATAAAGCACTCAGTAAAGATCTTCAACAAACAATAAACCACTACAATATTATAAACGAATGAAATGAAAAATAAACAATAACATATCACTATAACCTCAAATCTTCTTTTTTTTTACTTATAAATTGAAGGCCTTTCAACATTAGAGCCGAATTTTGGTCAATGTTTTTAAGAAGGCTAGTAAGTCCTTGTCGATTGAACGGAAACACACAAACCGATGTAGATTTAAGAGAAACGGTCCTTCATGGTACAAATTGTCGATCGCCTCGACAAGCGAGCTGTCGATATTTCTAAAGCGATCGATAATAATGCGATTGTTTGTGGTTCGACTGCTGCTGATGCTTTTTTCAAAAATAGTAAACCACGTAATCGACAGAGATATATTATATGTGCACTTTTGTTGTTCTTAAAAGAACAATTTATTAAAGCTATTTATGAAAAGATCTGGAGTTTCTGTTAAAAAATTGATGCATAACAACACGAAACCACAGAACAATAAAGGTTAGTTTTTCACGAAACGTAAACAAAACGTCAAGACAGACCAACCAATGAGCTGCGGCCACCGCACCGTTGAGAGTTCTGTTGCCAACCGTCAGCCAATAAAGTTCAAATTAAATTAATTTTTACAAGCTTGCAACACAATATTTGCTATATGTGGGTTCGTATCAAGGAGAAACACTTTAAGTTTGTACTACATTCCTCGCGTTTTCTTACGGATTGCGGAATATCAGCTGATTGATGGCGTGCATCGGAAATTATTTTGCAGGAATTATACAATCATGACTTTACGATTTTAAATAATTCCCCACGATCCGGACTTAGTTGAAGTGTCCACATTTTTATAACAAGGGTGAGATAATAGTGATTTCGGATTGAATTCGTGCATTGTAAAAATTGTTGAAAAGAATTGTTTTTCACTACTATCTCCAGAAATAATTATTATTAACCGTTTCTCGACTGCTAGCTTAAAATATCGCCATTATTTACTGCATTTCTCTAATGAGAAGTAAAATTTCTCTGCTTATGGAAATAACGATAATGAATAATTATCTAGGTAAATAATGAAAAACTTTCTCTGTAATGGGGTTTAGCTTTACACGATATTAGCATTCTTACTCACCGTTACTTTAATTTATTATTTATTGATATTGAGTCTTGACCAACCATTTTAAATCAAGAAATTCAGGAACATATGATCAAATTTTCAATTAAACAGGAATTTTCATCACAAATTGCAAGATATTTCAAAAGAAAACTGCCATAATTAAAAATGTTAACAAGACCGCAGACTGACATATAAAATCGCATTCTTTTAGTTTTAATATTTAGTTTGATAAGTTAAATCGCAAGCTACTTGATCTTGAAAATTCGGCGGAAATGCATAATGTAAAGATCTAAACGAATTAAATATGTGTTATTTTAGTATTAAGAGTAAAAAAAACTATATAAACAGGGCGAGGAAAATATTTGAACATTTACGCCCCTACAGATTTTATCTGGATGCTGACAAATTTGAAATGTCAAATGTCAAATGTCAATTCGATAATTTGATTCTCCGTCAAGAACTAGGTAAGTAAGCAGCAAACTGTTACATTTACTTCACTAGTCGCTTAGCTACGAATTTTTGAATAAACGAAATTTACCACCTTCACTGGTTATTGTTTATCAAAACTTTTAATTATCGTGGTATCCTAGGATACACTTTTCGACTTTGACAACTGATTTCAAGATATACGTTGAGTTTAATAGAGTTTTTTATTCCGTATATTTATGGAACAATTATACAATATAGAAATAGACATGGTTTTAATTCTGGTAGAATGTAGGAGGGACTAACAAGAAGCTGCACAATTGTGGGCTATTCGATTTTAAGCTATTTTAAAAATCTCTTATAAGAAGAGTGTTCGAAGACAAACAAAAACGAATTACGATATGGCCGTTAAAGTTTTGGGTATAGTAGCTACTCCTCATGTTGGTTCAAGGGAACTTGCTCGTGATTTAGGGATATGGCAAAAATCGATACTGGCTATTTTACAGAAAGACAAATTTTCACATTTAATATATAACTCTTTGTCAGGAATTGTATGGCCAAAATTTTAAAATATGGTTTTTTAACTGTTTAAGAGTTTGAGTTCTTTTGAGTTTGAATTGTGTGTGCTTTTGATAATTTAGGATCAATTTGAGGCACAATTTACACAACCTCAAAATCGTCACTGAATGAGAATTAGGCCGAATCAATATTCTTGGTCGGTTAATACCTGGTGTGGTATAGTCGGAGATAATTGGATCATATTTTTTTGACCGTCACATAAATTGAGAAATTTATGATATTTGTTTAAAGAACAATTTATCGCAACTTCTGGATAATAATACAGATCAGGAAATACTATAATTTCAGCTCGAGATTCACAAAATGAAATGTTTGGAAACAGATGGGTTGGTTGCGGTGGTCCTGTGAACTGGCCTGCAAGGTTACCGGGTTTAACACCATTGGATTTCTCATTGTGGGAGTTTAAAAAAAAAGATAAAGTTATGGCTATACCACCGACACCAGAAATCATGGAAGATCGTATTCGACAAGCATATAATTTAGTAAATGTCAAAGATATTTTTTGGAGTCCTAAAATTTGAATAAAGTATTTCCAGCCGTTTCTCGGATTTTGCATTTTAACACTGTAAAATCCTTACTCTGTATACCTCAGTTAAGAAAGCTATTATACCGGGTGTTGCATGGTCGAGCGGGACATAGGAAATCCCATGTAATTTTAAATGGGGTCAATTATTGGCTTCCCTAATTATTTTAGAGAAAAATTCTATTTAGGTTTATTAAAGAGCACTAAAACCCACATTCAAAAGAATAACTTTAGATATTTTTGATGAGCCCGTTTACGGGTTATCGCCGATTTCTTTTTAACTATTTCTCCTTTTTATGGCCCCGTATTTGCGGGCACCAGTCAAGGTAAAAGATGACTGTCATATAAAGTTGTCATTTTGAAATGTGTGCTTTATTGTTATAAAAACTCGTACATCGAAAATATTAGCCATGAATTACACTTCAGACATGTTTGCTGCTCTGTATCCGAATAGACCGATACCTGCAAAATCTACAGTCGAAAGGACTATCAAGAAATTTGAGACAAAAGGCACTGTAATAAATAACTGCAGATGTGAAGAAAGGCAGGAACAAAGAAGAGATGCAAAAAATGATAGGGACTTGCAAGTTTTATTGTGCGTGGAAGAAAATGATGGGAAGATCAGCACAAGGAAACTTGAGGATGACATAGGATTAGATCACACCACAGCGTTACGGGCTTTGAAACGACATAAATATTATTCATACAAATATGAAAAGCACCAAGAGCTAAGAGATAGGGACGAAATACGACGACAGGAGTTTTGTTTTGGTATGATGGAAAGAGCAAACATGGATAGGGAATTTTTAAAAAACATTTGTTTCACTGACGAATGCACATTTACCTTAAACAATGAACCCAATGTTCAAAATTAACGATATTGGAGCAAAGAAAACCAACACAGGTTTGTGGAAACAAGGACGTAATATTCACAAAAAGTTAATGTATGGGCTGGGATTTTCGGAGAAAATATTATCGGGCCATTTTTTCTTACACGAAATTTAAATGCAGAATATTTTTTGGAACTACTTGAAGATCATATTTTACCTACTTGACATGATGCCGCCAGGGAAAATCAGGAAGTTTGGTACCAAATGGTTGGCTGCCCATTTGGTACCAAACCGTGCTTTTAATGGAAATGTTATTGGCTTAAATCATACAGTAAATTGGCCAGCCAGGTCTCCTGATTTATCGCCAAATGATTTCTTTCTCTGGGGCCATTTAAAAAACAGGATATACAAAGATAAAAATACCCAAATCTAGACGAGTTAAAAAATGCTATTTCTGCCGAATGCAATAGAATTTCAGTTTACCAACTAGCGAATGTAAGAAAAGAATTTTATGATCGCCTCGGTTATTGTCTAGCAGTCAATGGAGGAATATTTGAACATCTTCTTAAATCCTAAAGTTCTAACAATTTAATAGTACCTACCTATTAATTAGTAAAATATTGAAACATGTAAAATGTCATAATTAACCTTGTAATTGGATACTTTATTTTAGTTTTATTCAGATTAATTTGTACTCATAAATACACCTTTAATATTTTCGATGTACGAGTTTTTATAACAATAAAGCACACATTTTAAAATGACAACTTTATTTGACAGTCATCTTTTACCTCGACTGGTGCCCGCAAATACGGGGCCATAAAAAGGAGAAATAGTTAAAAAGAAATCGGCGATAACCCGTAAACGGGCTCATCAAAAATATCTAAAGTTATTCTTTTGAATGTGGGTTTTAGTGCTTTTTAATAAACCTAAAGAGAATTCTTCTCTAAAATAATTAGGGAAGCCAATAATTGACCCTATTTAAAATTACATGGGATTTCCTATGTCACGCTCGACGATGCAACACCCGGTATACCTCGCACATTACGTAAAAGCTCTCTGTATATAATAGCTCACTTCTCAACATAGGAACAAAGTTCTAATATTAGCATAAGAAATTGGTTATCTTTACCAATTGCTCCATTATTGACCTAGGTTTATAACTAAAACACCAGAACAAATCATTACGTCTACCAAAGGCAATGACATATTCAGATACGAAATATTGTACGTCGTTTGGCAACTGCATATTTTTCTTTTGCGTTGACAGATGCCTACTCTGGTAATTACCTGTCAATTTGTCGACGTCAGTGTCCAAGCACATTATGTATGTTGATTTAGAGGAAGATTGCATATTAATATTTAAAAATGAATTTACATAATTAACGCTTAAAAAATCGCAAATAAAACGTTTAGTATTGGAAAAATATTATTGTATTTACAGACGTTTAGACACCCTTGATGCCTCGCGCTTACTAATTTAAAATTGCCTTTTCTTGGGCCATACTGGCTAAACCTTAATTAATAATATACTATTAATTAATGTAAATGAAACAAAGCAGTCTTCCTCCACAGTTTAATGATTAAAGTAAATTATAAGCTACCGACATGTTTCAAGTACTGGGTGTCCCACTAAGAATGGCTGTCGGCCGTATCTCAGAAAGTGTTAGTCGTATAGCTTGCGAAAAAAAGATATATTAGGTAAAGTGGTAATGAGAAATTGCTGAAAATTATTTTCAAGTTTCTCAGACTGGCGCTAGAGGGCGCAACAGTAACGGTAAATGTGAATCACACAGTTTCCTCAAAAGTCGCCTAGTTAAGGTTTCCCGAAAATAACATTTTTGTATATTTCGAAGATTTATTAATAAAATTCACCTATGGAACGTGTTCGTCACTTTTCAAATAAAGTGGTGGGGGAAGGTTGAACATTATTTGTAATAAATGCTGATAACTCCGGTCTGGCTTAACATAATTTAGTAAACTTAGTTTTGTTAAAAAGAGATTTTCTCACTCTATATATCATTTTATGAACTACGGCAATAATATGTGTTTTACACTAGGCGCTAGGGAGCGCTGTCTTACAACTTCACAAACATAGCTTCATCAGTCCACAAAATTCTGGAGAGGAGATTTCTATCTTCCAATATCATATTGAGCAACCAATAGCAATGATCTTGCGGGGTCAAAGCCTGGTGGAGCACAATATGGTAGGGATGTAGCCTAAAGAAAAACAAAATACTTATTACATTGACTTGGAAACTATTAAGAGAAATATTGGCATTATTCTAAACTATTTAAGAGTTATAACATAATAATATAGATATATAAATTACCTTTCTTCTAATAAAATCCTATGCACAGTAGAGCGAGTAACGTCCAAGTCTCTAACAATTAATCTAATACTAATTTGTGGATTAAATTCTACATATGCCAAAACATTTACAATGTTTTCCTCGGTTCGACCTCGGCGGCGTCTGCGATATACAGGGCGACGAATACTTCCAGTAGTACGAAAACGGCTAGTTTAACGATTAAACATTCTACTGTCGTATCGGCGCCTACTGCGTAAACCCGTTCAGCAATTGTTGCATTTCCCAAACATTCAAAATACACCGCAATGATGTCAACCGCTTCTGCAAGTAACGGAGGTATTTTGAAAATCAAATACGACACAACACTGTTGGCAGGTGACGCGCGTGCACAGTTTCAATTCATATTTTGTTTTTTCAAGGCCTATTTGACTCTTAAAAAAACCTTTACAATGGCAACTTGGAAATAAAATCATAATGTTCCGTAATTATGATTATTGTTGTTGATATCTCCGGATTGAAAATAGATACTAACTTGCGGTTTTCGCTGACTTCTCAGACTTTTAATCATCCTTGTAATCAGGTAAAATTGAATATACTATTATATTTACAATTATGGAAAAAACGCGCAATGTTTGTGAAGTTGTAAGACAGCGCCCCCTAGCGCCTAGTGTAAAACACATATTGCCGTAGTTCATAAAATGATATATAGAGTGAGAAAAGCCCTTTTTAACAAAACTAAGTTTACTAAATTATGTTAATTCAAAAAACCCATCCATAATTCTCAAAGAGACCTTTATAATTATTGTAAGAGAAACAAAAATCAACGTCTCGGTCTCAGTATTTATTTTTGGTGACGCGTTTCGCCCTATAGGGGCATCATCAGACCTACAAATACAATCACCTAATGCACAAAAGATAAAATAGAACACAATATTTACCTTAAAAATATAGTCCAGTCACACTAAACCCGTTCACAGCACGGGAAAACAATAGAAAAATATTAAAAACATTAAAAAACATCAAAATACATTAAAAAATATAGACACGAACGTCCTTAGAAATTATGTTAAGCCAGACCGGAGTTATCAGCATTAATTACAAATAATGTTCAACCTTACCCCACCACTTTATTTGAAAAGTGACGAACACGTTCTGTAGGTGAATCTTGTTAATAAATCTACGCAATATACAAAAATGTTATTTTCGGGATACCAACTAGGCGACTTTTGAGGAAACTTCGTGATTCATATTTACCGTTACTGTTGCGCCCTCTAGCGCCAGTCTGAAAAACTTGTAAACATTTCCAGCAATTTTTCATGACCACTTTACCTAATATATTTTTTTTTCTGCAAGACATACGACTAACACTTTCTGAGATACGGCCGACAGCCATTCTTAGTGGGACACCCGGTACTTAAGCACTCATCATCAAATCATTGGATAAAACAATAAATTGATTTATAATATCATATTTTAGAAAACTTGTAAGGATTATGGGCATAGAAATTTTTGGAAAAAATTATTTTTATTTTTAATTTGTAACAATTAAACTTTAATAACTAAACTCTCAAAATTAAAATAAAAAAGAAAAAATTTCTCCTTCCAATCTTATAAATCAATTTATTGTTTTATCCGAAATGTTTTTTTACTAATCCAAATTTCACAATTGAATCAAAACTTCATTTATATCTCAATTTCAATACAATTAACCAGTTCGTACACCAAGTCTTCAACCTTTACATATATCATCCTACGAGTTGTACTCATTGATTTGAGACAACTTACATATCTGCTAAACTCGATGTTAGGTAAGTCCTTTTCAAACTTTATTTTATATTCATTGTTCGGTCTCAACTTTGTACTATCCTTTTAGTATCCCCTGATGATGAGTGCTTAAGCACTTGAAACATGTCGGGAGCTTATAATTTACATTAATCATTAAACTGTGGAGGAAGACTGCATTGTTTCATTTACACTACATTGACTCCACTGAAAGTATGGACTATTTTTTCAATTATTAATTAATGGTTAACGGCACATAGGAAAGTATATCTTCTGTGATAAAAAATAATTTTAAAAGTCATGAAATGAAAGAACGAAATTTTGAAACGTTCCTAGTGATTTACGTCGATATTAAACAACCCTAAACTAACTTGAATCAGAATAAGATAATTTCACGCTCCAAACCAAGGAAAATTATAATTTTCTCTTCTTGGACTTTTTATATCTGACTACAAAGAACGTGATTAATTGTTTTCACATGATTCCTTGCTTAGGGGACTTACGAGTTTTCGAACATTCTTTTTTTATTCACAACGAACGTCCCAACCGATCAATTTGCTATCGACTAATAAATCTTTGCGTCCATTTTATCCTTTACGTTTCACCTAAGCTGATATTTTGAGACGTGTAAATCCGTGCATGCAAGGCGAATTGTCCAATTGGGTAGGATCGATCAAATCTTATCTGGATTAGATACTTTACGCGACAAGTACTTTAATGAAAAAGTTATTTTTATTATTTTATTATTATTATTTTCGTTAGTTCGAGTTATTTGACTTTTTAATACCTATTTAACAGCTCATTTTTGGAAAAGTTCGCATTTACCATTTAGGTATTAAGTCACTTTCACGTATTTATTTAGAATCCTTCCACTTGATAATGTCGATAGCAATCATTTAACAAGTATGTTATATTTTAGAAGATAATCGAAATTATAAAGACTATTTTCCAAACGTAATACTTTTTTTTTAAATTAAGAATAACAACACTTACCCTTCGAATTTATGACATATTATTATTTGTACAGGATTATTGGCCACATTTTGACCAATAGGTAACTTTTTTACTTAAAGTTTTTGATATATGGTTTAAATATAACATTTATAGGCCCTTTTGAGAAGCGCCAGTAAAAGTTGGTTTCGGATATACAGAGTTCCCCATTACGAAATGTCAGAACAATGTTACTTTTTTTAAACGGAACACCCTACATTATTGAATTTTTAGATTCTCCAGACAATTCTAAGTATATTTCGTGTATAATATCGTATACCTATCTTCAACAGTTTCCAAGATATTCATGATTGAAAATCGGATTTTCGGACTTTTAAATTGGGCTATTATTATTGTTTTTATTATATCACCTAGGAATCATATTATGACAGAAACAGAATTAACTGTCATTTTTTCTAAAAGTTTTGACTTTTCGCAATCATAATTCTGTATAAAGATGGGCTATACAGAACAAGAAAAATTTGATATTTTACAGTTTTACATAAAGTGTAATAAAAATTAGCGTTTGGCAAAACAAAGATACCAAAGAGAATACAGAAACCGTCAAACACCAACTGAAAACACTTTTGTTAATGTATTTAAGCAGCTACAAGACTTTAAAACATTGCAGAGGAAAAAGGCTTAAAATCAAACTTAATTGAAGTCGGTTCATTTTCCAAACCCCGACCTAGTATTTACAATAAGGAAAACCAGGGCATTGATGAAGTAAACGTTTTGGCTTCAATTGAAACAAATCAAAGTAGTTCTTGTAGCACAGCGGAAGGTTCTGTTGGTGTTACAAAATTAAGGGTTCAAACTATTCTAAAAAAACACAAGTTTAAGCCATACAAATTTCATGTCGTACAAAACTTACATCTCGGTGACGCAGAGCGCCGCGTAAAGTTTTGTAATTGGTATTTACAAAATGTAAATAGAGAAAATCATTTTGAAAGAACGATTATATGGTCTGAGGAGAGTCATTTTACCAGTGCCGGTATATTTAATCGGCAAAATACTAGGTTTTTGTGCCAGGAAAATCAACATGTAATATTGCCACGGGAACGGCAAGGCAGATTTGGGTTTAGCGTTTCATGCTGCATACTGGGAAGTAAAATTTTATATAATATATTTGAGGGCGGTCTTACTGCAAATAAATATTTAGAAATTTTGAAAAACATTGTGCCCGAAATAGTAGAGAATGTGTCCCTAGCTCATCTTAATAGCTTATATTTGCAACAGGACGGAGCTTGAACAAAACAACACCGTTAGTCTTTCTTTTGCCAATTTTCCTTCTGAACACTTCTCAGATTTTAAGGCGAGTGTCATATCGGGAAGCTCACGGAAGAAAAGGCCGCTTTCATCGGCATTGTAAATATCTTCGAATTGGTACCCAAGCAACAAAGAAGGAAGTTTCTCCATAATTGCATCAACTGTTTCTTGATTTACATCAGCTGCTTCGCCGAAAATGCATTTAAAACTGACGTTGTGTCTTTTACACCACTTTTGAAGCCATCCATCAGATGCATTAAAACTTTTGTAGCCGAACTTTTCTGCTATTTCTTTTGCCTTTTCTTTAATAAGCCCTCCTGATATAGGTATCCTTCGATTTCTAGCACTTATAAACCACTCAAAACATGCTTTGTCGATATTCAAGCCTTCCGTTTTAAAAAAATCGTGGTGTGGATGAAAATGCAGAGCTTAGGTATCTTATTATATTTCCAAGGTAAAATTTTAACTTGATATTTTTATTTTTCTTTGTTATTATTTATTATTTTTCAGAACATCCAACACATTCCATTTCCACTGCTGTTAAATCTTTGGATATAAAATACTGGAAAATACAAAATACGCTAAAAAAATATAAATTCAGGCCTTTTAAATTCACCAAAGTTCAGTTTTAAGGCGAAGATATTATTATTATTATTATTATTATTATTATTATTCGGTGTGTCAATAATAGGCGGGTTAGGAACCCGATGAGACTATTGAGTCGGTTTTCCTGTTAGTTGTCAGTATGTAAGTCGTCATAAATGTTTAAATTTCACTTGTAACAGTTAAGCACGAGTGTCACAATGTAGGTCCAGCATAGTGAAACTAAAGGTAATAAATGAAAAAGTTGTTCCAGTCTTTCATCTCTACGTCAAGGCGATTCTTGAACTAATTTATTGTTTCAGCGTTAACAGTGGCTTCCTCCAGTCCATTCCAACAGTACACCACTCGATTGGCGATGAAGTTTCTTCGAAGCAGCTTATTGCATCTCTCCTTTGCAAATCTCCGGTTGTGGCCCCTTAAGCGCGTTGTTTGATTGGCTTGAAAAATTTCCAAGTTACAACCATAGTATCCACTTGTGATTTTGTAGGTCTCGATGAGGTCACCCCGAAATCTTCGCTGTCGGAGAGTGGTTAGGTTTAGGAAGGTCAAACGATTTTCATATGTGAGATGTCTTATTTCTAGAGGCAGTTTTGTGATCCTTCGTTGGACTCTCTCTAGCTGTTCAATATCCTTCACGTAGTAGGGGTTCCATATGCAATGTGCATATTCAATTTTCGGTCACACATATGTTTTGTATAATTTTAGGATCATTTGACTGGAATGGTCCTTGAATGCTTTCTGAAAGTAAGTGAGTATATTTGCCTTTTTGGTAATGTACGAGATGTGTTGCTCCCATGTAAGGTCGGTAGTTATTAGTACTCCTAGATCCTTCTGGCACTGAATTGTTGTGATTTCAGTTTGGTTAAGGAAGTATGCATACATGGGATTGTTATGACCTATATGGAGGACTGTACATTTGAAGTCATTCAGAGGCATGTTCCAGGTTTCTGTCCAGGTCTTGATGGTCATTAGGTCCCCCTGGAGGTTTGCACTAGACTGTAGAGGGTTACAATATATGTTTGTGTCATCTGCAAAGGATGAGAACCTTGTCTGTAACCCTGCGTATAGATCGCTCAAGTACACAATAAACAGTAGGGGGCCCAGCACAGAGCCCTGGGGAACACCACTATGCACATCATACTCTTTTGAGACTGCTGATCCCACTCGCACCTGAAACTTACGCTCCCGGAGAAAACTTCCGATCAGTTGCAACAGTTTTCCCCTGACACCATAGTGTGCCAATTTGTATAGTAAACTAGAAATGGGTATTTTGTCAAAGGCTTTCTCAAAGTCCAAGTTGATAACATCTATGGGCTGGTGGGTATCATCCGCTTGTGTCCACTCTTGCAGTTTTGTTAGCAGGTTGGATATTGTCGATCTTCGCGGGAGGAAGCCATGTTGCTCTAGTGGTATTATGTGGGTTTCCAAGAAAAATGGAGTAAGCTCGGCTATAATGACTTTCTCCATACATTTGCACAGGGTACTGGTTAGACTGATGGGTCTGTAGTTTTCTGCAAGCTGCTTATTGCCTTTTTTGAATATTGGGATCACCACTGCATTCTTCCAGGTATCCGGAAGGTTTCCAGTCCCCGAAACATCATTCATGACCAAAGAAAGTGGACCACTTAGGGATTTTACACATTTTGATAGGAACACTGCTGGTATCTGGTCTGGCCCTGGGCTTGAGTCTAGTTTTAAAGATTTTATTGCACTCTCGATCTTTTCTGGCGTAAAATTGATGTCTGTTACTTCTGTTCTGGAATAAGTTCTGTCAGGTAGTGTTGGTTTTGTTACTGTTGCATCGTCTCTGACGTAAACACTCTGGAATTGCTGTGCAAAACATTCCGCCATTTCCTCCTCTGTCTGAATTGGTATCTTGGTTGTTTTGTCTATTAGGCTAAAATTTGTTAACTTAGAACTTAATGTTCGTTTGATGTAGGCATAAAAGTGCTTATCAGAGCCGTTTAGCAAATTGTGTTCATATACCCTTCTTTCTCTCTCAATACATGACTTTGTTCGGTTGTTCTGAGTTGTATATTTCAAATAATTTTTGTCAGTTCTGTTGCTTCTGTATTTATGCCAAAGGTTTCGCTTTTTTGGATTTCCTTAAAGGCCTCTTTGCTTAGCCACGGTTTGTTTGTGTTGACCTTCCTCAGCCTGAGTGGTACATATCTATCGACTGCTGTATTAAGGATTGTTGTCAGATGCTCGTAACTTGATTTTGGCTCCTCTAACTCAAAGTTCTGTTGCAGTAGGTAGTTGTTTACAGAATCATAATCAGCCGACCAAAACTGTCGCTTGTAAACTTTACGTGTTGGTTTGGTTGGGAACTGTAGCTGGGTTTTAGCAGTTATTACTATATGGTCACTAAGCCCCAAGGCTGCCCGTTCTTGAATGTCAAAAACTAAGTGTTTGTCATTGACAAGTAGGAGGTCCAGTAACGATACCTGTGCATTACGTGTTCTAGTTGGAAATTTGATCATTTGTTGTCCACTGTGTGATTTGTAGCTGTCCAGGAAGTCGAAACTAGACTGGTCGTTCGGGAAAACCGTCATAGTTTGCCAGTTGATCTCTGGGTAGTTGAAGTCTCCAAATATGTATACGGGTTTGCTTAGACACATTGCTCTTTCAAGGGTGAGTATTAAGTCATGATTTTGTTCAATGGAAGTTGCCTTTTTAGATCGATATACACAGGCTACCAAAAACTTGATTTTGTTGATGTGAATTTCAAGCCAAAGTGATTCAACAGGTCCTGTGGTGATAAAGTCAGGATTTTTGCTTGAAAATACCCTGTGTCCCGCTACACTGCTTTTAACATAGATACATACCCCTCCACCATTAGTTGGTCTGTCATTCCTAAACAGTGTATATACCCATGAAGGTGTATTACACTGTCAGGAATTTTGTTGTTCAGCCAGGTTTCTGTTATTAGTATGATAGTGGGATCTGAGTTTTGAATACTAACTTTTAGTTCGTCTAGTTTGTTTATCATTGAGTTTAGGTTGCTGTACCGAAATGAGACTTCGGCCAGAGGTGATGGGTTCACTTTTTTGCCAAGTGAGGGTCTTGTGCTTTTATTATTTTAGGTAAGTTGTTAATGTATTTGATTATTAAGTTGGGCTCGCCCTTACCTTTACGATCTTCCAGTTCCTTAATTATGCTTCTGAGATAAGCCCTTTGTATTGGCGTTTGGTCTGCCTTAATGTAGATTTCGTCGTCCCTCTTTAGATTGTTTTTATACGAAGCACTTGTTTGGCTTCAGCGGGTGTAGAAAAGATTACACGGAGAGGCCTCACCCTTCCATCGGCTTCCTTTCCAAGGCGATTAACTGTGATGTTGATCTCTTCGTTGGTACTTTTTAGCGAGTTTATTACCATTGCGGCTAACTTTACATCTGATTGTGATGCTTCTTCTTTATTTGCGGATTCTTTTGCTCCAAATATAAGCACATTCGATGATCTTTTTTCTCTTTCCCTTATTTCAAGTAGAGTTGGTTCAATCGTTTTGTTGTCCAGAGCTGTATCTAGGGAGGTTTTTTGGTTGCTTATGGTTTCGCTAAGCTTCTCAACTTGGTCTTTCAGGTTCTTTGTATCTGCTGTTACTTGTGCGTAGGATAGTGAGTTCGCGTTAGTTTTGATTTGCTGTTTTAGTTCCTCAGTGTCAGTGCATAATGCCTTTATTTGCCTTTTCATTTTTGGCAGGTCTTTAATCGACTCCCGAACTGCACACAGGCAGTCAGGACAGTAGTACCATGGTACCCTTGATTGGGCAGTCAGTACCCAAATTTCGCTCGAAGATACTCCCGAGCAATTCCTGCAGAAGATTTGCTTACACAAATCGCATGGGCTCCCGAAAAGATCCTTGATGTCCTTGCTCTTAGATACATCCTTGAAGACGCATGCTGAATTACATTTAGAACACTTGGACATCTTTTAGGTTTTAGGTAATAAGCGGGAAAGACTACAATTTTGACAAATTATGCTGCAGGAGCTGGAACGAAATCCAAATTTTTTTCTCGAAATTGTGTGGATCGATGAATCGAATTTATCAACAAGTGGGATCTTTAACAGAAGAAATTGCCACTATTGGTCTCAAACGAATCCGCATCAAACAAAAATTATAAAGTCGTCGGGTCAAAGATCCATTAACGTTTGGTGTGGTATTACAAATAATATTATTTTGGGGCCTTTACTATATGAAGGGGGCTTAACGGGAGAAAGATACCTTCAATTCCTAAACAACGAAATCGAAAAATATCTAGAAGAGATTCCTTTAGTTCACGTGAACAGGTTGATTTGGCAACAGGATGGGGCTCCTCCACATAACATTCAAAATGTAACGAATTATTTGAACCGTAAATATCCTAGATGGATAGGAAGATATGGAAACATCAAATGGCCGCCAAACAGTACACACCTTACTTTAATGGACAGTTTTTTTTGGGGTACGATTAATTTCCAACATTAAAGTCTTGCAGGACGCACTTATGATATTAATAAATGCTATAAAAAAACGATCCAGTTATGGTAAGCGATGCAGTAAAGAACTTAGAAAAATGTTACCGACTTTGCGTTCAAAAAAATGGAGGCCATTTTGAGCATTTATTAACGAATTAGTTCATTTCTTTACTTTTCAATTATTTTATTTCGCTGATACGTTTAACTTGCTTCGTTGTTTAATTTAATTAAATTAAAATAAAAAATAAAAGAAAATCCGATTTTCAATTATGAATATCTCGGAAACTGTTGAAGATAATTATATGATATTATACACGAAATATACTTAGAATTGTCTGGAGAATCTAAAAATTCAATAATATACTGGGTGTTCCGTTTAAAAAAAGTAACATTGTTCTGACATTTCGTAATGGGGAACCCTGTATATCCGAAATTAACTTTTACTGGCACTTCTAAAAAGGACCTATTAATGTTATATTTAAACCATACATCAAAAACTTTAAATAAGAAAGTTACCTATTGGTCACAATGTGGCCAATAAATGGTTTTTCCGTATATTTTGGAGTAATACTACAACTTCTTTTACTTTAAGAGCTTGAAAAAACTTAGAATTACGCAGTTTTTCATGACCTATCAAAATTTATCATCGGATACAATAGACGAATATCGTAAATTTGTTGAAAATACCAAACATCGTTGCAATCCTTCATATACCTAAACCCCAATTTTTTTTTGATAACGAACTAAGTCCTATTTCCAAAACACCACGACTATTTGGCTGTTTTAAAACTGGAAGGCTTTAAGTCTATAATAATATATATCATTAACCACATTTCGTATTTCTAATTTCACACTTTCCTGTAATTCTTCAGTCTTTGGCTTTCTTCGTTTTAATTTTTTTGTTCATCTATTTTGATATCATTTCTTGGATATTATAATATAATGTTTTTCGTAAACGCAAAATTGTTAGGAATAACTCCGAAGAGTCCATAAAACTTGATTTTGGCACACATTAAAACAAGCTCAAAATACATGTGGGCAGAGTGCGTCCCTAGTTTGCATGGTGTCGCAGACAGTCATCGGTCTCTTGCTTTCGTTTACCCTTGGCATCAGGTTCATTTGATTTCTCTAGTATAAAAAGTTAAAAGGAGGGATATGAAGAAAGGATCTCTTTTACTTAACGAACTTTTACTACCAATCTGACTGAAAATATTACAAAGACATTGTTCGGGGTGTACGGAAATTCCGTTCGTATATTTCAAGGGGATATTCTACACATGAAAACATAAAAATAGTTTATATGAATGTAGGTCCTTAAATGTCTTATAAGAAAGTTATCACCGTCCAAAGGTGACTTCCAAAGACTAGTTTCTATATATTTAATTTTTTTGTACCTAACCGCTTAAGGGCGTCTTAGAACAGGAACTAATATCCAGGGTGTTTCCTAACTACGGCACAAAACTTCAGAGGGTGATACGTAAGGTCATTTTAAGAAAAAAAGTTCCTATGAAGATATGTCCGGAGTTGCTTCGTTCCTGAGATAAGTTGAAGTTTAAAAAAAAAAAGGTCATTAATATCCTTAAACCGATTTCGTTTAAATTTGGTTCAGTTATTTGAAGTAATAAGGCGCTTATTTAGCCCTAACTAGATTGAAATTATTAGGTCCAGTGGCGTCTCAGTGGGCACCACAGCCAATTATTATTAAGAAGAAAAAGTACGCCACTACCTTTTTTTTTTAGTTTTTTCTATTTGCTCAGATTAAGCAACTACAAATACAACTTTTTGGTCTCTTGTGTTTTTTTCATATATGGCTTCGTTTGCGAGAACTATCCATCGGTCTGAATATATTTTATTTGAATGATCTCGAACCAATCTACTGAGTTTAAAGTCTGTAAGCTGTTTGATAAAACTGGTAAAGTGTTTTGTAAAAAATCGCGGGTCCATCTAAACGTTGAGGTAAAATGTATCGTCCCATTTATCGATCGCCCAGGATGCCTGCACAATCATTGAATAAAAATTTATTTTGAAATCAACTTGCGTGGGGATTTTCTTCTACCCACACATTGATATTATAGAAATTTACGATGCCTTCACGCTTTATCAATAAACAAGACTTTAGTAAAAAGGAAACGATCTTGATGGCATTTTCTCTGCATTCACTCACAAAACTGAGCCCGAGGAAGTAGATCTTAAAACTTAAGTGCATGAGCTCTTTGTATATGGTATGAATAAGGAAGTTGTCTATATAAAATTTTCCATTGTGTGCTCTTAGGGATACCCCCCCTTGTACGGCAATTATTTCTGTAATTATACCTGGATTGCCTGCAAAGTAGTACAGGTTATTTTCTTTCATTAGCCTTCTCCCACTATCATTCTTATTTTGTTTGAAATTGCCGAGTTCTCTTCATCACCGTATGGTTAGTTTCTTAAGCTAGTTTGGTTAAACTTTCACTCTTATTATTTATTTTAAAAACCTTATCGATGACTATCGGAAGTTGTTTGATTTACTGATTATAATTTCGAATTTGAAGATTTAATTGGGTCGAGATGATTTTATTAGGACTGGTGATTTCAGTGCCCGTTTTCTCTTTTTCTCAATGATCAGGCACAGAAATGCAGCATCAATCCTTTATGGCGCTCTGTGAGCGGTGCGTATGCGCAGGAAACGATCCACGTTGGTTTGGAATCTTTAAAGATTATACTTGTTATACTCAGGGAGCTCGTTCCAGAGTGAAGACGTTCTCCAAATGAAAAAAAATTGAGACAGTGGCGTTCGAGCAACACTAAGCTGAACCACGTATGGGTGGCCTGCAGTGGCTCGTATATTTCTATCATTCACCACTTTGGATGAAATCAAGCGGGCAACCTCAGTTGAGCACTTGCCATAAAAATATTTGTAAAAGAGGCTCAAGTCGCCAACTTACCTTCGATGTTCAAGGCTGTCTAGGTTGTTTGTCAGATCATGGTCACCTTCAAGTGAATGGCTCTTTTTTGAATGAAATTCGGCAATCTCAGCACATGTTGTGACAATATGTGAGTAGTATTTCAGCGATGGTCGAACTTGGGCTTTATAGAGTATCAATAGCTGTTGGAGTGTATAGAGGTTCTTAGTTCGGAAAAGTATCCCAAGGTTCAACGAGGCTGCCTTAGCAATGGACGCAACGTGACTATGTCAAGAAATAATATAACTATCCGAATTATTGCCCAATAAACGAATTGATGAAGCCAAGGGAATCAAGTGTCCCGCCATGACTATATGCGGTTGTTGAACATTAACTGTTTTAGAAGAAACTACCGCCTGGGCTTTTTAACATTAAATTATACTTTGTTACTGTCACCGCAAGAGAGGATTTCTTCCAGGTCTTTGTCGAGATGTGAGAGCTCTTGCTGCTTATAGAGATGTGCATTGGCAGTTGATGTTCGAGCATCAAAAGTGAGAGATGAAACAAGAGATCGTTAATATATAGTAGAAAGAGGGTGGGCGACAATATAGAACCTTGAGAAATTCCAGCACAGATGCTAAATGTTTCTGGAAGAAATCTGTCCATCGTCACTTGCAAAGAATGATCTTTAAGAAAGCTTGGCAGCTATAAACGAAATTAAATCAGCATTCCGCATGCTCTTACTTGCCATACTCGATCAAACACCTTGGAAATGCCCCGAGCTACCGCCCGGGACTCTCCGTAATATTGTTGTTCCTAATGGGAAAGAAATAAGCGAGGAGGTCCCCTGTTGATCGTCGGTGTAAGTTATTAAATAATTTCTCAGAGGGAATTTAGGAATTCGACAGTTTTGAAAATATTCTTAATACAATCTGCAAGCTTCCAGATAAAACACAACCATTCCCGTTACCATACATGAAGTGGATATCAGGTAACCCCACGAATGAGTAATCTGGCATATTTTAAAACTTACACCTTACAAGAAATATAACTTATCAAGAAAAAAACCTTGCACTTGATCACTACAATAAATGGTAAAAATATCACTATCAATTATTTTAATGACAATCATTGGTTTCTTGATTGACTTTTTTTCATGTTTTCGTATCCTCATGAAATATAAGAACGGAATTTGCAGACACTCTGTATATTCTAGTCAATATTTAAGTGGCCTGATGATTGTTTGTATGCTAATAATAGTTTGAATTATTGTCGGGTTGACTGTATCTTCCGGAAACCAAGTGAATGGTCCCTTTATGCATATACTTTGGCATGTATTAGGATGTAATATCCTAATTCATGTCTAATTTAGAAATAATGGCCAATAAGCAAAAAAGTCAGTTGAAATAGATCAAAATGGATGAATACCTGCATATTATAATGAAAAGTGTCAACAAAAAGGTTAACAAATGTTTCTTTTATAGAACGAAATAATTGGGCAAAATCTTGACTTGTTCACTTACATGTTTAAAAAAATGTGTCCAAAACTGTGTGAGTAATTATCTTCAAATAGTTTCTTTTCTCAGAGACTGAATTCGCTCCCAATATTTTTTTTATTGTCCGTGCCCCCAAATGGATCAATTTACTATGAACCAATAAATCTTTTCGTCCATTTATCCTATACGTTTTAGCTAAGCTTATATTGGAAGACGTGTAAATCCGTGTCCGGTAAATTGACGATCGGTTGCATCGTATCGATCAAATCGCATCTGGATTTGATTACTTATTATGGCAAGTAAATACTTATATATTATATTATATTACGTTACAAGACCCGAAAGTACTATTTTACAGAACGATGCAGGCAATTTCCAGGGCAAACCGCGAGGCGAGTCATGTAAGCCTGTCAGTTCTGTTAAGGCACTTCGGATGTGTAACGTACAATACTCGATACAAGGCCAGTAGCCTACTCTAGTATACTTTTTCCAAAGTCAGTTTGAAGACATAAAAAAGCTTCCACCGGGCTTAAAAGAGACCGGCATCATATTCGTGGTTGTCAGATCTTTTTTTAAAAATTCTTTAAGTTTTATTATTAAAAGTGTTCTTTTATATCAGTATTTAATTATTGATAGTAGCTCTCTTTAAAAGCTAGTTTGCAAATGTACTTTGAACCAAGAACTTTTCAATGTTAAAGAAAGAAGGAACAATCCATTCATGAATATTATAATACTTTTTTTAGTACTTTAGGAATATTATTTATACCAAAATAATTTAAATCAAACTAAAAAGGAAATTCACTGTTGTTAAACAAAGAAGAAATAAACAATTAACAAACCCTTATGTTTTTACTACACTGACGAAAACTTTGTAGAACTGGCAACACCCTGACAATAGACCGTCGAGGCCAACTGGATATTTAAAGTGCGAACTATTTTTTCCGAGTGTGAAAATTTATAGAGCAGCATATAAATACTAATTTATATGCTGTAGGCAAGAACAAGTAGGTAAAGGTTCTGCCAATTGAATGATCCCTTATCAGCTTTAAAATCAGTTGGCGTTTGAGGTATGCAATATTGGAAATCGGACGGCGGCGTGACTGGCTGAAACGATTTACTGTAATTTACATATTTCATTTTCTGCTATCACTGTGTGGTATTAGACATGTAAGTTTTTATCTGGTACCTAAATTTTATTATATCAGTATGGCTTTTTGGCAACAATTTGAAACAGAAGGTTAAGGTGAATTATCGCAGGAATATAATGCATCGGTGCCAGAGTCGGCTATCAAAAGCGAAATAAGTCCGGAATCAAGAAACAAGGATTTAATGTTAATGCATTCTTTTAAATATGCTAAAAAGAAAATCAGGAAAAAAATGAATTGCGCTTTGTAAAAGAATGTACTTGTAATGAATTAACACAACTTGGGTTTTATAAGAATTTATAACGTAATTAATGTGGAGACTGTAACCGGTCATTCCATAAAGCGCAAACCAATAAGTCAAAAATTCAAAGCGGATTCAAAGGATTTTATTCTGCCAACTATTTACAACTTTTGCGAGGATAATATAGTGCAAACTTTAGAACGGGTTCGTGATAAATTGCGAGGTTGCCCTGAATATAGGTACCAATCTTTAAAAACATTGTGCAGTGTTTTGGTAGGTTGTGGCTTTTAACAAAAAAAAAATAGATAATCGAATGGTTACAATGGAATCTCGTCGTATCATTGAACTAAGGGAGAAATTTGCATAAAAATGAAGGAGTACCATAAATCCGATAAAAGTATAATTTATTTAGATGAAACTTGGTTTGATACTCATGATATTGTTACGAATGGTTGGGTAGACAGTAAAAAAAAATTATACTTTAAATACACCGTGTTCGAGAGGAAAACTCGTTATTATTCTTCATGCTGGAAGTTAAGATGGCTTTGTCCCTAATGCGTTACTGTTGTCAGCAAAGAATATCACTCAATAATCAATCTCCAACTTTAGGCGCAGTTTTCCTTGATAATATTCGGCAGGTAATAACGAAATGAGTAGCAATGTATGGAAAAATTACGTAGCTCTTGTTATAAAAACAGAAAATGGATATTCTGTTTCACCACCTATAGCGCCAGTAGTAATCCAACCTGGAAACGATTCTCCTTCTGAAGGTTCTGACGATTCCAGTCATTAAATTGTTTATGAAATTTAAATTAATTATGTTCCTTTAACACGTATCTTAAAAACTTGTTATATTACAGAACGTTTACTGTGCTTCTGCTGATGCAATCAATTTGTTGTTAAAATATATATAGTGAACTGTAACTACTAACTATATATTCCAACTAAAATAGTACCTGCCCCCATCCATTCTTGGCAAGGAAAACTCATACCTCCTCGCGGTCCTGGCTGGACAAAGACAATTTTTTTAAATTGTTTTCGGCAAAATGGGCATTTTATTCACCGAAAGACCATTTTAAAAGTATTAAATGCATGGGTTCTTTGCAGGCGAAGTCACGGGTACAAACCTTTTATCGATATAAACTATACTAAACAAGCTGAAATATATACCTACTTATTAAATATGTTAAAAATTTACAGCAATCCCCATTTTAATTATTTGGTAGAAACGACTATGGTTTAATGCTTTTTATGTCATCAAATTAAGCTTGGAAGAACTATACCTACCCTTCAGTTTCTCAATGTTAGTTCCAAACCACATTAGTTAACTTGATTGATTAGAAAATGGCATAGAAACATTGAAAAATAAATTTACCAATGTAATGCATAATAAATCACAAATAAAATTATACTAAACGTGAGTACTGGAAAATAGTACATTATAATATACCCAGGTTGAAAAGTGAGCTCTTACACATATAATGAGCGCCTCCTGATATAATGTGCGAGGTATATAATAGCTTTTTCAACTGAGCTATATATAGATTTTTTTTATACTACTAGCATCAAAATATTACATAATATTTAATTCGTTGAGATCCTTTTATAAAAATAAATTGCCGGTTAACTTATATAAAGTGTTATGTAAAAGAGGCAAATTTGGCAACCTTGTGAGAGCTTGTTACCGATAGCAAAAACGATTCTGTATGCTGTCAAATTTCGTGTCACCCTGTCAAAACTCCTTGCATATTATGAGTTTCCTTATGATATATCTTCCAATTTATGATGAAAATTTCTATTTTATTAAAAATTTGAAACTATTTTCTAGAATTCCTACATTTAAAATGGTAAGTCAAGGCTTAAAATTAACATTTTGTTAAAGAAACCGTGCGTAAGTCTGAATCCACATGCATTCGTGATCACGGATATCCGTATGCGTATTACGGATACGTGAAATTATCATCATCCGAATGGAGACGCGTGATACGGACTTGAAAACTATGTCAAATAAAAATGCCAGATAGTCGCATCAATTCGTAAAATCAAGTTTGGTTGGTTGGTAGAGGTGTTAATTTTTTTAAAAGTATATTTGACATTTTACGCCTCTGTGGTACGCAATGTTCCAAAATACTATTTTTTAATATAGTCAACTTTATTGGGTTTTTTGTTTTGCATCTTTGCACATCGGGGGGGGGGGGGGTGCCCACCGGAGGGGTGGGGGCTTTTAGTATGATAAGGAGAACGGCAAAAGCTAAACATTGCCGAAAAATACAGCTTTATATGATTTTGTTCCCAGCCAAGTACTTAGTGCACCGGGGTAATTGTGTGTTACTATATTATTGCCGTCTGTTAGCTTAGTGATTTATGACCTTCTTTCTTGTAAAGACCGATAAAATTGTGAAGGTTTTATTCATTTTCTTAAGTTTCTTTTACTCTTTGTTTCCTTATGAGTTCGTACATCTCTTTTCTTTTCATCTCAAATATTCTTCTATAGTTCTTCCGTTATCACTGTTTTGTTTGAACGCCTTCTGTGAGTTAGTTTGCGATATTCGATTAATCCAAGTGTTTCTCTTGAGTAATTTTTCTATTTCTTCATTGTCATACTCCGATGTTGGGGCGTATACTTCAATTATACATAAAATATATCTTTTATTGATTTTTATGACTATACACCAGGAGAGATAGAGGAAAGGACCAAATTTCAGGAGGGCATTGTAGACGGGAAAATAATGTAAATAAACTGATATGTTCTGGTCCGATTTCAATTTAATTTTAGATTCAAAACACTGCAGCCGATATTAAAAAAAGAAATATAGCAATCAGGAGAGCAACAGGTGCCCTTGGTAGACAATGCAGAAAGTGTTTAGATGTAATGGCGACATTTATAAGAGAACATTATGATTAAAAAATGGTTAATGTATGAAGTTTTGTTTGTTTGTAATAATTTTTAAACTGTATTGGATTGATCGCTTTTTTTTGTGTATTAAAATTCCTAATCAATGTAATCTCTTAGAGTTATTTCCTTAATAGAATATTGTGTAGCCACTTGTTAGTAAATTCATATTAATTATATGCCAAACTGATGAATATTAAAATAAGTAAACAAATACAAATTTACTTTTGTAGTTTACCAAATTAAAAAAGTAAGAATATAGAGAAGGGAAAATAAAAATTATATAAATTGCTGAAATTGACCACCGCCATGCGGCAAACACAAATTTACACGTCTCTTTATATTTTTGAAAGCGCTGACCAGCATCTGTGGAGAAATGTTACCGCATTCTTTGATAAACCTTTCTTGTAACTGTTCTAAATTTTCAACTGGTGTTTGAAAAATATTGTTCTTCAAATAAGGAAAAATGAAGTAATCCACTAGCGCCAAAAAAGGTGATCTGGGTGAGAATTCAATGTCTGTTCGAAAACTGACCAATCTGTCGTCATGAAAACTGCATAAGTGGGTAATAGTTTCGGTAGACATATGGGCTGTTGCACCGTCCTGTAGAAAATAACCGAAACGTAGTTCAAATATAAAATACAAATACAAATAGTTTATTAGTGTCAACATATCAAAAGTATTTACACAAGTCAAAAGATACAATATCAATACTTTACTACAACCTAAGAAACTTTAAAATTTAAAATGTGTCAAAAACTGTTATTACACAATGATAATGACAATAAAATAAGACATACAAACAATTTCAGATAAAAAGAAAAAAAAAAAAACTTTAAAATTTAAAATGTATCAAAACTATTACTATACAATGACAATAAAATATAAAGAATAAAAAAACAGGTGACAGATGAACATACGTACAGACAAAACAAATTTCAAAATTAAAATTGATAGTTTAAATATTCCTCATGGCTGTAAAAGGCCTGACCAATGAGAAAGCTCTTTATTTGCCTCTTGAATTCCTGAATGGATAAATCTTTGAAGTTATTAGGTAATTTATTGTAAAAATGGATTGACAGACAGTCCGGGCCAGTCCTGCACCTTTCGAGTCGCTGGTAGCTTGGAATCAAATTTCGTCTCTATCGAGTCTCGTAGTTATGGTTGTCTTCGTGAGTTGTGTAGTGTGTTAGGTTGGTTTTTATGTGAGTAAGGTTTTCGTATATGAAAAGAGATGGGAGAGTTCAACGTCAAGTAATTGCTCCACCAACGGATTCAAAATATTGTCAGTATACCGATGTGCTGTAACTGTGTCATCGAAAAAAATAGGACCAACAATTCTTCTTCGGGAAACATTCAACCAGACATCAATTTTTTGAGGGTGCAATGTAGACCGTACAAAAAAGAGAAAACACACAAACGGTGAGTTGTAGTCACGCTTTATCACAAAAAAGTGTCAGGTCTAATATGTTTATTTCCAATAAATTTTAGTTAAACCACTGACAGTAATTCCTGCGTTTTTCAAATCCTGCAGCTCGTATTTCTTGGAATACTTGCACTTAAACAAATTTAATTGTTTTTTTAAGAATAGTCCTGCATGATCTATAAGATCTTCCCACTTCTTGAGACAGTCCTACACATTTTGCTGGCGTATCTTGCATTATTGCACGAACGTTTGCAATAAGTTCTTCTGTTCTTACAGCTCCATCTTAATGTTATATAGAACCTGTTTCTGAGGATAAAATTTCTCAGCAGTAAAAGCTTCGTTAGGAAAATTTTCGCGAATCGTCCATGTACAAACGCTACTCACCATTTACTCTAACCCCGTTTCGAAAATATGCGTCAACCATGAATTTTTTGTGCAGTTCCGTAAAACCCATTTCCTGAATTATTCAAGAAATTGGATCAATTAGCAATGAATCAAAATACTTTTAACGACTATTAAAGATGACGGAATAACCGATTGATTGATAATGCTGCTATTAATCTCTACCGCTAAGCAGTACGGCCTTAGACGCAAAGCACACCTAATAGTTTTTCTTGCTTGCACGGTACTACAGTAACAGTATTTTTCTTTTGATTACTAGGAACTAAATAAAAATGTGCAACCAGCGCAACGTATTAAAGAAGATCACCCAATTAGCCATAATTTGTCGTCACTGTCAGCTTGAATTTTAATGTCACGTAAAGTAGCTTTTTTACAAGCACAAATATTACGGTATTTAATGGTTAATTTTAAATTAAATATTATACAAAATCTAAAACTTGAACATTTTTCTAAATTAATAGCCTACCTATTTAATCCGACAAGCAGAAAATGAGAAAAGTCTGTGCTAGCTCAATGATAGTATTCTGGAGTATCGCGAGTGGTAGTTGACAGATTCGAAGCTGCTTTTACTATTTTCCATTATTTTAGATATTTTTTCTTAGTTTACTTACCTGACCTGATTTTCTTTTTAAAAGTTGAAGTACATATTTCTTTGTCCATATAGTCCAACAACGATATATTACTTTTATACCCTTACTTTTATTTATTATGACATTTCCAGAAAAAAATTTGTATATTATTTATTAACCAGCTTAGAACGATCCTTAGTGTGTTCGTTCGGTGTGCAGCCTCAGCTGACGCCTCTGCGATACAAACTTCTCAGCTCAACAATAGTTGTTAATATTCATTTTCTACTAGTAGAATAATCTGTTACTTTTTGTTTATCAAAAAGTATAACTTCGTTATTTTATTACGCAAGATCCCACAACTCCATTTAGAAAAACGCACTGTATAGCATGCTTGTAATAAAAATACATAATGCAAAACTTATTAAGCCAGAACTAACCTGGCCATTTTGGAGATAGATTGGATGGATCCAAACTGTTTTTTGTTATACTAGTAATTAAACTGAGCGACCAGCAACCCATCGACTAATAAATTTTTCATCTATTTTATCCTCTCTTACGGTTCATCTAAGCTTATATTTTGAGACGTGTAAATCCGAGTAACATGACCAGCTTAGCAGGATTAATTAAATCTTCTCTGGATTAGATACTTGACATCCACACAAGTTGCTTTAAAGGAATATGATTTCTCGCAAAAATATTTGCTTCTATTCATAAATAATTTGGTCAGCTTTTCAGGTTACTAATTTATTAGTAAATCTATATTTTAGAACATAAATACGGTTTTACTGACTGCGTTTTTTTTTATCCATATTTGTTGACGAGTAGCTGCCGAGACCGCTATGTCCTGTATGTTTTAAGTATACAAGCAAACACAAACTTAAACTATGACAAGGGTTTTCTTATCTGGTTATAACTGTACATTTAATAGACAACAGACTATTCAACAGTATTCTTCTTTGCTCCTTTTATCATTTTTAATGGCCGATGTCGTAAAAAAAGGCATAAAATAAATTTACACACAAACATAATATTAAATGGAGCAGTAAAATCTAATTTTGCTCTCTCTTAGCCTAGTAGGAAATATACTTTATTCATGGTATTCCAAAGACGATTGTATATTATGTACCGGTACTTTTGGCACTGATTAACTTATTTGACAGACTATTAAAATAATCATGGTTTCTAATGTGCTAAAACATTCAAATTTATATTGACATTGGCACATTCAAAACCCTGATTCTTTCAATCGTCTATCAAATGAGTTAATCAGTGCCAGAAGTACCGACCCCTAAAGCATCTATGCAAGACGATTAAATGCATTTTTTTAAAACTTTGGCCATGATCTTAAGCACACCTAGTCTAGGCTTTAAAAATATTTTTGAGAATCCGGCATTGCCTGTTCCATTTCTGCCTGATATGTAGTATAATAGTTTTAAGTGTTCTAATTTTGTTAATGCAAGAGTTTGTAACTAAATTTTGAATCAAGTATTTCCAGCCGTTATTCGGATTTTGCATTAAACCACTTTAAAATCCCCACCCTGTATAAGAAATTATATTTAAATAATTTATAACGTAATGACAAGATAAACACCTATTGGGGTAAACTAGTTCAAATAAAATAATATCTGTTTTTCTATCTATGCCACATTTAAATACTGTATTATTTTTTTCAGCCTTTTTTTAATAGATAGTGTATTTGACGAATTTGATCGAAATAAATATTTTTTATCCATTTCAACTTTATGTTCACCCTAAGCTGACACTTTCAGACGTGTAAATCCAGGCCGGGTAAATTGACCAGTTGTGTACTTCCAATCAAATCAAATACGGATTAGTTTGCAGTAAGCGGCACATGTTTTAATAAAAAAATAGGGATATGTAGTTATTTTGGGTGACATTTTCAATAAAACGAATTTCATTTTTATATCCCGTCCCTGTAATATTTTTTGTTTTAGGAGAGTCTCTAATTGATTTATCTTGTACGTGGAAAAATATATTTATTTTTAATAATGAGTCATTATATTAAAAACGAAGTAGTATCAGCTATTCGGAAGGGACATTTTTAGGTGTGAAGGGGGAAAAAGTAAAGCCCTTTTTCCTTAAATAAAATAAAAACCGATTATTAAAACAAAATTAAAGGGACTAACAACGGGTATAACTTACACTTACGTAGGTTTGTCTTCACATTGATAAGTAGGACACACTATGGATACACAATAATTAAAAGTTATATAAATAAAATAAATGTAAAAAGTAGAAACAACAACTTTACTATTATACACACACCAGGCGCACAAGTTATCCTTCTTAGTAGAATCAAAATTACTGCCGGAATGCAGGATGTCGTTACACTATCGAGTTAAAGAAATCGGTGTAGATTAACGAAATTATTATTTTAATTATGATTGTTAATTTGTAAAGAGCTTGATAGCTGTGACATAGTTACGGTAAGAAGTCCATTAAGGTTTTGAGAGGAGCGAGATTGCGAAAGGGTGATCTCTAGGTTTTCTAAAGTATCCAATCTGTTTCCCTTATTGAGATGTGTAATACTTTAAAGTTTGATTGGATGTTAAAATGACGATTGGACACTTTGAGATGAGTTCGCAAAGCTGATTTGTTATCATGTAGGAGTCTACTTGAGCGCAAATGTTTCTTAATCCTTGCGCGGAAGGATCGGATCGCTTGTCCTACATATTCTGCAGGACAGGAATCTCAGAAAAGTAGATAGACTCAGCGATTTTGTGAATTTGGCATTCTATCTTTAAGCCTAGATATAAGGTCCGAAACAGAGCCTACAGATCTAAAACAAATAAAAATATTTTTATTTAATTTTCTTGTTCTACGTCCTATAAATGTGGAAATCTTACACAAGTAGGGAAGGGAGACACAGCTTCTGAAACTCAATCTCTTCTTCATATCAAATCCAGTATAGGCATTTTCACACAGAGACTTTCTTGATTGTTGATTGTTGATTGATTGTTTATTGAAAACGGAATTTAAGGGTTTTAGGAAACCTGTCCATTCAAACAATGTGTTATCTATGCACCTGAACCAGAATGAATTATTCTTAGCAAGTTGGTGGTGAGATTTAAAGATATATTCCGTTCCGAAATTATCCTTAAATTGATTTCCGCCGCTTAAGGTTTGAACTTGTGTCACGGGCTTCCTGTGCATATACAAGGGAGATGCGCTTACTGTTCCTTTGTTCAGTTAAAGCAGAACCTTATTATTACTACTTTTAATAGTATATTCTATAACAAGTACGGAATATCATCCCGTTAATTAATTTTAGTTTATAATATACTATATAATTAGTTACCCAGTAAAGGAGAAAGAACGATGTTGTGCATGGCCATCTGTCTTCTTAGCGTGGTCGTAAACAAGTAAATGGCAGCGATCGCAACCCGACTTGCTATAGAAGATAGCATTGTTTTACAGCAAAGAATATTTATAATCCAAAATTTAATTTTATTTACAGCGTAATTTAGAAATTTCACATTTTTATTTGAAGGTCTGGAGTTATTTTAAAATTTAAAACAACTTTAAACTTAACCCCTCACAAAATTTTTTTTATAAGGATTAACCCTTTTTTTACATCATTTTATTTTTGGTCCATTTGTCGTCTTGTCTATCTCATCCGTGGACATACTTTATATTACGTATCTATTTTTAACAACAAGCGGTAAAACATGTTAGGAAAATAAAACAAAAGTTTTCTTTCTGTCAATCTGGGACTGTTTCATATTATAACAATATGCTCTATCAAATTGTTAAGGCAATAATTCCATTTAAAATCGTTTTATTTTATTTACATTTTTTTAATTCGAGTGATATGTTTTTCTAATATCAGGTATATGATGGTTTAAATAGAATAAATAGCATTGCAGAGTTCGTAGCCCATATAATAAAAAAGTTAATGACGACTTAATTTTAAAGACGCTTTATACGTCACGTGATAAGTACCAATACGTATAGAATATTATTCGTACATTTGGAGTCCTGCTCCTAAACATACTTTTAGACTGCTTTGTTCCATTCAAAGATGAGCCATTTGCTTAATCAGTAACCAAGATCTGACAAACAACCTCGGAAGCTTAGAATATTGACTACAGACTGGTGACTTGAGTCTGTTTTAAAGATATTTGAACTGATAATTCCGCTATTTAGTAGAAATACGCGACCGACTACTGCAGCCTGCTTGTACGTATTTCAGTTTAGTATTCTTCAAACAGCACTGTCGAACAATCCTTTATCTGAGAACGTCATCACTCTGACATGGTATTTTCAAATGAGAGATTCAAGGTCAAAATGAATTGCTTCATTTTTACATGCACTATTCGCAGAGCGTTAAAAACATATTATTGTATATAATATACTCACGCAATATTTTGATGGATTTTGATCATAAATCATTTTTTAATTTTATTTGTAGTCAATTTATCGAAAATCTCATACATGCTTGAGATTTTCAGCAAGTTAAGAATATACAGGTTGAAACAAAAACTCTTTTTGACTCAAACTTTAAAACACTCTGTAGAGTGATGGAGACGTCCAATGATTTAATTGTCAACTCGCATCTATTATGAGCATTGTTTTTTTTCACTTATTTCAATACTTTTAGTTTTATAGCGAATACCATTTGTTTTGCGTCTCTTTTTCTTAAAAAAAAACTAACCTGAACTAACCTTTATTTAATTGATTTGTCTAAGCTGGATGCAGCCAGAGCGGTTGCTTTGATACAGGATGGGAGATCCCAGCATTACGTGGCAAGAATAATAAATGCTATAATATGTAAAGTGCAAAGAGAGAGGAACATAATAGGTTTAATAAGATTGGAGAATATAGAAGCAGAAGTCAGTGTGGTCGAAAATAATGCATAGCATTATTTCCTTTATGCTTTTAGTGACAAGAGACTTACTTCTATTGAAGAGTATAGCAATAGTAATACAAATTTAAATATGCCAAAAAATAATACGAAGGAGACTCTCTAATATTGGATTGCAGGATTGCACGCCCCAGAGTTGTTGACAAATCACAGAGTTGAACATTTTAGATTTCCTAGGGAGCACTAAAATTGGGGCACTGATGAATGGAGAGAAATCTAATGCAAGCACCATATGACAATAAAAGAATTTACAGGAGAATTTGTGAACGCTTTGATCAAAACCCGGTAATGGTGTTGGGGAGCACAAACGGACCTGCTAATGGTAAATGGCAGAGCTAGGACAGCAAATAGGTTTACTTAAGATGTTTCTGATAAATTTACAACAATTTAAAAAATAATTAAAATTTTAAAAACCATCAAATTCTATTCAAATATTGCTACGATCGACTATTTTGCCTGCAAGTGTATCAACATATGATGATAGATAGATGTAGTTAGTTCTTAATTAATTCTACTAAATCATCCTATTCATATCTAATAAATAACGATCATTCATTATAGACGATAAAACTTGTTAAAAAGGTCACACACACATTATTAAGTTTAAAGAGCTAAGCCAATTTCAGTTTTTACATAAAATGCTTTATAGCGTAAGTTTTACAGCTCCATAAAGTGAGTTTCCTGATGTAGCTCCAGATAAGCTATCCCACGGGGGCTATAGCGAGATAGAGTGGCGATCTAATTAGGTATGTAAGTGGGACTGCAATGTTATCTACCTTTATACCCAAAGCTAATATAGGTAGAGTATATTTTCCGCTAAAACTATTTTAAAATAAATAAATTGATGTCGGTATTAAAGTTTTGAACACTGTAATTTGTATATTTTTTTAAAAATATTTATTAACACATTGACATAATCTGTAAAAATAAATAACGTTTTACATTTTGACAATTATTTTAAACAGTAAAAATAATTTGAAAATTCAGTCAATAAAACGAAAATTCCTTTGATTTCAGTTAATGACGTTCGTGATAAAATAATAAAATTAACCATTTTAAGCAGTTTAAGTAAACTTTAAATTATTTAAAAAAGTATGGATAATATAAAGTTCAATTAAAAAATAGGTATTTAAAAGTTAAAAGTTAAAAGTTAAACCCAAGCAGTTAAACAGATGCAGGGTGTTCATTTGTTCAATTTGGAAAAAGTCGAATTTGCCAAGTTCATACGAATACCCTGTTTAATAAATTAAGAAAACAGTAGAATGAGTATATCTATAAACGAATTTTCAGGCACTTATGATTAATTTTGTTTACATAAGTTGAACTCACAGATAGCTATGAATGTTTAAACGAGTCCCTTAGAATCTGTTAAAAATCAGAAAAAAACTAATTACGTGGCAACGCAATAAGCAAATTAACAAACAATATATGAATATATAGGTCTTATTCTACTGAAGCAAATGGCAAAAAAGTAAACAGAGTGTTTAAAAAAAAATAATAAGTTATTTTGGGCCACTCAGTGTGCTGTAAAATATTTTATTACGTTGTGCGCGTTGGTAAGCCCTACAACTTTTGGAAGTGACAGAATGGTATAAATACAACAAACAGCTGCTTATAAAAAGTGTTGAAAATGACGACCGTGATTCTAAATATAAACCTATTCTTGTTTAAAAGTCTTGATCAACATTTACGGGTTTATGTTTCGGAAAACTTCTCTGATGCGTTCCTTCATTTTAATATCTGGTGCTGTTGTTATACTTATTATTTTATTTCTTTTACGTATGTCCATAAAAAGAAATCGGATAGAGTTAAATCGGGTGGTACTGAGGCCCAATTTTAAGGTCTTCCAATCTATCGATTTTAGAAATTACCATTTAAAATTCTCCAACGATGTCAAAATTAAGGTGCTCCAAGTCACATCGTTGTCCTTATACCTACAGAAATGTCTGCGGCTTTTCAAAATGCCATACAGGACCTAAAAATATTAAATTTGTTAAATTCAGTCTGTATTATGAAAATTTTCCATTTTCATTAAAATGATGAACGACTAGCCGAAAAGCATAATATTGTTCCATAGACAATTACATTTTATATCTGCTGTGACATAAAATTGTATTTAAATTAGGCAAGTTGTGACTGTTTAAAACTTGACCGATTCCTATTTTTTGGGCACCTTATACAGGATGTTAAATAAGTATGAACAAAAACTTGAAAACATTAATATGTAGTTGATTGTAAGACAAAAAGTTTATACAAACGGGAGAGCGCCCACCAAAGTAGTGAATTGCTTAAGGTAAAGTGTTCGTGAAGCACACCTGAAACGCACTTTATGTGTGCTTGAAGTATACGCGTATCAAAACAGTGTGTGAATTGCATGCAGTGCAATGCAAGAGGTTAATGTCATGGTCAAGATGTCATCGTTTGATGATAAGGATGTTTTAAAATTCTACTTGATTCTACATGCTGCCCGAATTTAATATTAAATTATTGATCATCACGCACTTTTATTAAAATTGTAAACACTAAAATAATTGTCCAGGGGTAAACCATCCTAAAAATATCAAGGTCAATCAATACGGAACACTGCAAGATATAACCTGAAAATAAGCTATAATTCGGCGCGCGTCAAGTGAAAATAGAACAGGTCTTATTTTTCAACAGGGATGCCGTGCGGCATTGCATAGTGAAGCGACTCACTTCTTTCGCACGGCTTCTGTATGCGTCATTGCATATAAAAACATGGTACGCTGAGCTGCACATCATACCAACCTCGTGCGCACCTCATGTCCCTTCACTTGAAGTGGACACCTTTGGTGGGCGCTCCGCCTAAGGCTGGTCCCGCAACGGCACTATTTTTAAAATACAGGATGTGAAATTTTTTAACAAATTAAACATTTTTTTATGGATTTCCTAAACAGTACGAGATAATTAATTATTACTTGGCTTACCTACACTAACAGCTATTTAAATACAACATTTTGCAAGTTTTAAATTATTTTTAATCCTCCATGAGCGTAGATGTGGGTAACCTTCTTAGGACCTTTTAAGAAAAGGGACAAGCCCTGATTTTTTAAAAATTTTACACCTTTGTCGAATAGGGTAAGTAAAATATCCAAAAAAATTTCTTGAAAATTCGTCATAATCGACCTTTTCGAGAATTCTTAATTTGGTTAGTATGCACGTCTTAAAAAAAAAGTTTGTATACATACTTAATTTACACCCTATACAGGGTGTTTCAGAAGTACGGTACGTAACTTAAGGGGGTGATTCGTTGTGAGACTCTAAGAGAAAAAGTTCATATAAACATGGGTCGAGAGTTGTCTCGTTTTTGATATACAGGGTTAACACCCTGTATATCAAAAACGGGACAACTCCGGACACATGTTCATGTAAACTTTTTTCTTATAATATCATATCGATTTACCCCCTTAAGTTACGTACCGTATTTCTGAAACACCCCTGTATATATACTTCTTTCTAGTAAATTTTTCACCAGTCCAACATAAAGTTAATCGATCGATAAGTTGACTTCAGTGAATAATTAAAATTTTTACTACATTTTCGCGTATCTCAAAATATTTTAAGAACTATAAGGTTTCAGTAATAGGTTAATTTAATGAAACTCGCTTGTATTTTGATCGCAGAATCTGATAACGAAATAATGTAAAAAGCGTTCCATTGGGAAAAATACAACCTTCAAAGGTTCTGGGATTTTGGAACATCCTGGATATTAGGTATATAAATATTTCCGAAAGTGTACCACAAATTATACGTCCCTATTCACCCCGAAAATAAAACTTTTTGAAAATCTAATAGTATAGCTACAGAGATTTTAAAAATGAAGAACCGATGTATTAGCTTATTGAAATAATTCTCTCAAGTTAAGGTTAGTTTGGATGTCAATCACTCTTTAATTGTCAAAATTTGTTAAGCAATTCTAGTGAAGTTTTCTGGCTATTCTAATCTTAAGCTGGTCTTGAATTATGGGTTTACTAGGTTTACATGATTGAAACTTATTTTTAAAATAGCGTGTTAGTAACTGGAATTTGGGAATACAATCAGCGCTCATGTTTGGATTAATTTTGAGAATGCTTCTTAGATTTAGCCCAAAGGATTTATAAGCCTTACAAATTCCTTTGGTGTGTTACGTGCAACTGGCCCTGTGATTCATATAAAAGTTACTGATAGACCAACCGTTCGTGCAGAAGAAGTTGGCAATAACGTTCTTTAGCGTACGGAACGAGAACCTACAAACCTTGCATAAGGACTTGTTTTTATATTGAACCGTGTTGAACTTTCATGATAAATGTCGCTGAAAATTTTAAGCTTTTGCTCGAATCTCCTATCGCAATTTACAAACATAATGTTCTGCTATTGTCACCTAGAGTGACATCAAGTTAGCTGGCTGTTTGTTGGTTAAATCTGGAGGACAATATCCTGTAGCAATGGTTTTCATAATATAAAGAAAATATTTTTGGTCCGTACTATAACTTACTATAAGTAGTTTGTCGCAGGACTTTAGTCCTTTCTCTATTGAACCAGAGTAGCATCGAAGACCCGTCATTTTTCCATCTAGATATTGTAAGAGGAGAATGCAGTTGGCAAATAAACTACTGGAATATTTGCGACGGTACCGTCATAGCAAACAATAGCTAAATCAGATAGGTCAACAGATCTAGTAGTTAAGTGGCTTACTAAACTACTTTTAATTGCCAATGCAGTGCTATTCGGGCTCCACGAAAGCACATAATGAAAGTTTGTGTTTATTTAAAATGCAATTTTTCTTAGGGTATAGCAGACTTTAAAAAAAATCAAAATTGGGTCGGTTTAAAAAATAGCAATAATCCTTATTTTCAACACGCAGGTATCATGTAACTTTTGCCGGATATTAAATATCGATTTTATAAAATTAAAATTTTCGCAGCAATACCATCTGAAATGCTGCAATATGCTTTTTAGAGCACCAGGAGGCGTACTTATGCATCGAACAAGATGGGAACATTTGCAACAGTCACTATAATTTTCTTTTTGTCGTTGTTAACCGTCTTTCATTTTATTGTAGACCACCTTTGGCCGAGGTACTTTTTATATCTCGGTGTGATATTTCGTTTTGAATAACGTTAATATCCCTGCATACAGGATTTCCCGAAATTCGGTTCGTATATTTTTAAATCCGCATTTTATTTATTTCTTGGCATAAATTATCTCACAGAATTTTCTTATCTAGAGCTTATTTTAGGAGACAATGATATTCATTCTTAAAACAATTATGCAATAAATTTTGGATAATTTCTAATTAGGTACGATTTGTCAGCTTAGTATTAGTTAGTATGAAGATTACAAAAAATACTCACAACCTTGAAAATATCAGTGCATATTTTTTTAAATTATTATGAATACAATTGCCTATACTATACACTGGATATTTCGCTTGCAAAAATTGAGGTTTGTAAGCAAATATCTTTCGGTGCCCCGAGGGATTTAAAAGTTGGAAATTAGTAAAGTTTTCCATAACATATAATCTGTTGTTGGTGATTTTGCAGCCCTTCGCTTGCCTTTTATAGAAAACGATCCAGAATGCACCACATGGAGGTAGCTGAAAGTCGAGTTCCACCTTCCCACCCTCTTGCTTTTAACATCTCATAAATTATTAGGTATTCTTCAAAACCTCTGATTTACATTCAAATGTTGGTAGTGGCTGTAGGGAACAATGCAACTCCTTATAAAGTCATCCTTAGCTTCCACAAACGCCTGACGGCGCTTCTGTCACTAGTTTTACAAAGCGTTCTACAGCTTGTAAATGGCCTGGAAATTTAAAAATACTAATTTCGTCTGGTATATTTTTTTATTAATTGTTTAACTGCTCGATTCAAAATTGTTTTAGTTATTGACGGTTCCGTAATTTCTATATCTTGCCAGTTTATTAAGTGAGTGTAATCAGTTGCGTCAATATTTATTGAAAGCTTTTGCGCCAGACTTGATAAATCAATTCGCATTTGGGCGGTACTTGGTATTTTCATTTGATTTTTGTCTTCGATTGCAAAATTCGTACCTTTTAGCTTATTTTGGTCCTCTTCTCCAGATAATAAAATATGAGAAGGAATGTTCTGGAATAATAGTAGAGCTCGACGGATCATGTAATAGTAATTTTATTTTCTTTTTTGTTCGATTTTTTGGGTAATGACAAAGCCAAGTGAGCCGATAATCAATTTCCTTCGCATTACATTGGCATAATGTAAAGTCATTACAGTTACAAGCGGAAGTATCAAGTAGTTTATTTTTTGCTGATTCTCTAAAAAGTTTTAATTTTTCTATAAGTGCACCTTTTTCTTCATTTTAACGATTTTATTAATTTCCTTACTTTTCTATGATATATATTTCTTAACTTTAATATTTGTTGATCGGAAACAGTCGGACTAGATGATTTGGTTCATAAGGCTTTCAATCGACGCTTAGGATGGTAGAAATATTAGGAAAAATAGGTTCTACTTTATTTGGAGAAACATCTAACAATGGTTGGCTTATCCATAATTTCTCATTATACATATATACAGGGTGTCTTACTTAGGTCGGCAAGGTACGATATTATGCAAGGCATAAACTTTACCGCTTCAGAAAAAAAATTATTGACTAAATTGACCAAACTAAATTGCTGGAAAATATTTTCAAGTTTCCAAAATAACCGCTAGGGGGCACAGTTGCTAGGATATACCTAAAAAGTCGAATTTTATTAGATAATCGCTATGCTAAAGCACTGTTTTAATAACAGAAATAAAAAGTTCGTTAATTTTTGCGGGAACTTGTTTCTAAAACTTTTTTTGTATCTGCGAAAATATGGTTAGGAAAAGCTCGTGAAAAAATACATTCTCAGTTGCTGTATCTTCCATATGCTTTACCCAAATCTAATCAGCTTAGGCTTGTTTACTAGACACTTTTACACTTATAAAAAAAACCGACTTTGGTCGTGGTCGCTAGGGAATACCGCATAGATGGCGCTGTTTAAACAAGATTTTCTGTTTTCAAATTTCCCTAATAAAACTAAATCGCATGATACATTTTTTTATTACTTAGCTTATAGAGCATAAAAATAGCTACGGTTTGGCGAAATCTGTGATTCGATATCATTATTTGTTTTCGAATTATTTACAAATTACTATTTTATTTTAAAAAATTAGTGATTACCTTAATGTTTACCGTTCAACGAAAGGAATGTAAAAATTCTGTTGTCATCATTTTTTATCACATTATTATTAACAATAATCATTAAAATGTTTATCCTTTTGGTGCATTTATTTTGTGTCTATTATCGCTTAAAATCTAAAAAAACACGATTATGTAAAGGTCAAAAAAGAATGTAAAGATTATTTAACAACTAAACTGTAATAGCGTTAAGTAACTTTATATTATGCTATTACTGTACTTTAGACATTTTAATAATTTATTTAGTAATTGTTATTTATAATAACTTATGACATTTTTATCGTCTAACGATAAACATTAAGGTAATCATAATTTTTTTTAAAATTAAACAGTACTTTGTAAATAACTCGAAAACAAATAAAGATATCGAATTACAGTTTTCGCCAAAATGTAGCTACTTTTATGCTCCCTTATCGTCCCATTTAATTCTGTTGAAGATAAAAAAAAAACGAAATTTTGTTTAAACAGCGCCACCTAGAAGACGCGGGATGCACTGGCGACTACGACCAAGTGCAAAAGTGTCTATTAAACGAACCTAAGCTGACTAAATTTAGATAAGGCATATAAATGACACAGCAATTTAAAAAAAAAATTTTCCACAAGCTTTTCCCCCACTCATATTTTCGCAGACACAAAAAAAGTTTTAGAAACAAGTTTCCGCAAAAATTAACGAACTTTTTATTTCCGTCATTAAAACAGTGCTTTAACATAGCGATGATTCGTTAAAATTTGACTTTTTAGATATATCCTAGTAATTGTGCCCCCTAGCGGTTACTTTGGAAACTTGAACATATTTTTCAGTAATTTCGTTTGGTCGATTTAGTAGATGCATTTTTTTTCCCGAAGCCGTAAGGCTTATGGCTTGCATAATATCGTACCTTGCCGACCTTAGTGGGACACCCTGTATATATCATATTATAACCGACCTGGTTGCTCTTACCATTCCATTAATTTTACCGTTCCGTAGACCAAAAATGGAGTATCTACTTTATTTGTGCCAATAGAAGCTTTATGCCAAGAACAACAGCTTATCAAACATTTATGACTTTTGATTAACATCCATTTTGCATGGTGTTTTCCGCACTAACAATTTTATTTTATTTTTTTAGAGACTCGTACAGTAGTATTTTTATAATCATACAAACATTAAAATTTTTATCAATAATTGAAATATCGCAAACTAATAGAAATTGAAATAGGTAACTTCATTTAGCTTTAATTCCCGTTTGAAATTAACAATAACAGCCGATTAACCGCAAAATTTTGCAGTAATTTTAACATGAATTAAATATTAAATTTTGGTTACGCTATTCACTTTGAATTATTTGTAGTAAAATCTGTTTTAATTTTACATTATTTACTATATAAACCGTTTATTTTCTATTAACATTTTAGCAGAATTATACCATTTAGGGCTGGTACTTTCGCGTCCGATTATCTTTATTCTGAGAATAATTGCTATAGTTTCAATTGTGTCGACAATAAAATTGTTTCCACAGACATTATTCGACGAATAGCGCTATCCGTAGATGAAAGAATCAAACCTTTGGGTAATAAATGTCTTGGCTTTAGCAACTACAAGCAAAATAATTATTGCTAATGGTTATGATGTTCAGTCGAGAGAATCGCACGAAATCTTCAACTCCAAAATCCGTTTGAGTGCCGATGACGCCCCACTGGAAGTACAAAGTAAGACTTGGTGAGGAAATTGCATACAATACCGAGATCGGGGACTGTAAACTAGAAATACGCATCCCTTACTCGAAGACGGCACTTAGACGATCAGCCAAGCCTCTGACCTGCCCTACACCCCCGAGGACCGATCGACCAGGCCTTAAAACCAAACCGCAGAAATAGTCGTGCCAATGTGAAGTCGGCTGCTACCGGAAGCTAATATACCCCAGATAAAACCAGATTAAATACGTATTTGCATAAGCTTCTATCACGCCCATACTTTATGAGACGGCGAGCCAAAAATTGACGAAACGATCGGCCGGCCGTCTAGCATTAGTACAGAGCCCGAGGTTATAAATTTTGCTATCACTGCCGTGTCTTCTTCAAATGTAAAGTGACTGCTTTATAGTACGAATGTTTATGTTATAATTTTTAACGGAAACGGGTGAATTTTTTGCATTGAGCTAACGTCATTATGTTATGAATTTGTTTTTTATTATAAATGAGATACTATCAATATTTTTTTGTGTGTGCAATATTATTAGAGAAGTATTCCTCTACTACGGGCAAAAGATGCCCGTGATAGACGAAGTAGCATTCACAACATCACGGATCTATAATGGATACAACGTGCACTTTTGATCTCAATTATACCTCAGAAGATATCAAATAAACAATTAAATGTCCATGTAGAACTGTGTTGATGTACGGTGTGGTGAACTTAACAATCGAATAATTAGCCCAATTTTTTTTTAATGAATTCCTTTGCAATAAATCTGAAAATCTTTTGGATCAATTACCACTAAGATTATATCAAAATCTTATTTGGCAACAGGCTTGAGCTGATATACCTCGTAATATTGGGAGTTTTTCTTAACTATCGACACAACGAATGGATTGGTCGTAATGGGACTATGAGGTGGCCACCAAATAGCAGGAGGTGCAGGTAACCTAAGCTCTGCGCGTCAAGGTCAATGAGACTGATCACGATATTTGACAGTCTTTCGTATGAGGTCTGGTTTTATCTGTGCCGATATCGTAGCTTTCACCAATGCCGTTACTTTACGGACACCGTTACTTTTACCGAAACCGTCGCTGTATTAACCGAGGTCGTAGTTAATACCAATGTCGATACTTCTATCGTCGGCGTCGTCGATGAACCGAGACGGTAATTTATATCGGTAAGTTAAAAAACCGGGCCCATACGTAGATCGAGAACAATTTCCAAAAACGTTTCCAAGGTTTACGCAGAATTCCGGATGATTAGGATTTGGAGGGTTGAGTATTTTATTTCACATATTAGTAATTTCACGATATCGGTATATTATTAATGCAATTTTGTTTTGCACGCCGAACTGAATAACTGGAATACCTCTCCCCATTGTATAAAGGCTTTAACGGTAGTGGACTCTAAGCCAATAAAAATAGCTTACGGTGGCGCCGAGATAACCGAACCCCGTCTTAAGCGCCAGGTAAGTATCAGAGGAAACCCTTGATATTAAACCAACACATAAATTCTGGCATGTGTTTTTAACAGGATGAAGCTGGTCAACTGTCCCGGATTTGACCCCCTTGACTTTTCCTGTGCTGTTTTATAAATGTCAAAGTGATAGCGACTACACCTATGACATTAGATGATTCAACGGCGGAATCTGTGGTGTCGCAGGAACATAAGTTCACTTATTGGTGGAATTACTCGTTGATTAAATACCCTTCTCTGTCATCTGCCGTAACAGTGATTTTGAAACTGAGGTACAGTAAAACCAAATCTTAAAAGCCGGATCGAAATAATTACAAATTCAAAAGTAGTATTGGCAGATAATAAAAACTTATTGTCATTATCGATAAAAAGGAATAAAGCAATAATTTCATCTCATAGATAGGGTAGGTATATACCGAAATTGAGTTCTAAATTAAACTATACACGGAATATGAAATTTTGTTTCAAAGATTTCCGAAAAATAAAGAAAAATTAGGTAAATGGTTAAAAGCTCTCAGAATATCCATAGAATTTGTGCTTGACTACAATCGACTTTGCAGGAGACACTTTCCATGGAAGAATTTCGTAGAATCTGAATACGATGTTAAATGTTCACTTTGTGATGGTGATGTTCTGAATCAACAATTTTCGGAAGAGATTGCGTGTTTTCCGTTCTCCAGACTCAAGCAATACACCAAAAAAGTAATGACAGAAATGCTGAAAATAAACAAGAAACCAACCTCAGCGTACACAAAGGATCCTCGCATATATTTTGTTTTCTCCAAAAGATGACAGAATATAACGTGGTTTCAAGCGTATATAATACTGTATAATGACCCCATGAATAGCTACCACTTAGATAATAATTTTATAGCTCCGATGACTAAGGTTGAAATAAATGGTTGGTCAAGTTTTGTTTTAGTGTGTTAGCTTGTTTTTCAGTGGTGCAAAGCTTAGAAATAGAAAATTTAAAAAATTAAAATGAACTGGTAGAAGAAACTCCACTCTTTTACAGATGTCAGGTTGCTATATTATTTTGGTTTTCATAATCTTCGACTAGTGACTTCTGCTTGTCTCATATTTTTTTTTAATCCACACAAAAGTCGGAAAAGTTTACTAGAATTCATTTTCCTTTTTTTTTTTCTTTATTTAATAAATTTATTTCTCTTAAATGAGTACGTACATATTTGCTTCTTTATTATTTAACAAACGCAAAAACTTCAGTTGAAATAAAAATTGTATTTACTGTTAAGCAAGCCAAGTGTTGTTATTTAACTTGCGTCAACAGTTCATGAGGCTTTTATGTTCCTCGATTGTGGGTTAATTTCACTGATTCTTTCATTTACTGAGTGAAGGAATTAAACGAGCTTTTCACTGTGGTAATTTGCCGTTTATTTCTCCAAATCGCACAAAACTTCTTTAGTACATGATTTTACAATAACGTACTATAACATAACTATTCACTACTGATTTTACATTCAAAACTAATCACTATATTTGTTTAATACATTTGCTGGGTGCCTTTTTTTAGGCAATGCTATTTGTTTCACTCCGACGGAGAGAAAACCACGTACGTTTGTTGGCATAGAACCTTGCTTGAAGCCAAAAGTCTAGTGTAGTAAACAAAGGAAAACTGTATCATCTTACAACAATGTTACGCCCCCGCTGTCACGACGACTAACCAACAATGCATTCTGATAGGCCACACAACCGCCATGTTTTCTCCCAACCAATCGGACGGCAATAAACAAACGGTACCATGCCGTGTCACCCTTCTAGAGCGTCGAGCCGCCATCAAAGGGTTTTCGAATATACTTTTAACATCTAAACGTGGAACATTGCTTTTTCCTGGAATAACGGTCGACTAGCCGTTTATTATTTAGGACATATTATATGTATTTTAAAAGATGATATTTGCAAGTTTTATGCCTATCCCGGCGATAACACTATATTCGTTCAGCAAACATTGATACATTTTGCTCCTTTATTAAAATAATATTGAAATCAGATATTTAACAGTAGTATTGATTCTAAAAACATTTGTTGCATTTAATTATATTACGTTTAATACATTTGGATGATCGTTTTCCCAACATTTACATTATTTAGAATCAGCGTGCTAAAATAAATCGAAAGCAGCTAAAAAATTTATAGATGAGGTAGGGCTGTGTACACTTTTTTGAAATAAGAGGGAACAACAGTCGTTTTTTTGTATTAAGTTTATAATCTTATCTTAAGATTATGCACTTAATATAAAAAAACGACTATTGTTCCCTTTTATATAAAAAATTTATAGTATGAACTACAATAATTATTGTTTATTTCACCATTTATGTTTTATTATTGTGCAATTGTCTTTTGTGTTTAAACAGCAAAGTTCACACATTATTTTTTCACTCCATGTTCGAAATTGACAGGTTTTTTGGAGTGGTTTCCACTGTTCGTAATATTATCTTACGAATTTCATTCCATAAAAATACTTCTAACCGTTTTGGAGATATTACCTTCTAACACTTTATGAAACTGGCCCCGTATATTATTTTTCTTTTTTTTTGGTTTATAAATTATAAAGTGTTCTAAAGTGACTAGAAAATGGTTTAATAAAAAAATAGATAAATATATAAAATATATAAAAATAAAAGTTTTATATGCGAGATCATTGCATTAGCATTAAGTAAAATTCTAGTGCTTGAGCGTACTACGTTTACTGCAAATATAAATGAACTGTCCTCTAAAACTGCAGAGGCATTGAAAATAACCATAAATGGGTTATTTTAACTTTAATACTTAAAAATTGAAATAATAGTAATGTTACAAACCGAGGTGGATTGTGCTTAATTTCTGTCGAGAGATTAAAACTTTTATCTCGAGGTGGAATTAAACTTTTCGCCAAGGTTTATATGCTATTTTATATATAACCATTATTTTTTTTTTTGATAAATTTTGTTTAAAAACTTTGATAAGGTTTAAAAAAAAAATTAGACTGTTACCAGTATGTGGCATTTTTAACAAACTTATTAATTTACAAATTAGCAGGTTTATAATATGGTGCACATTGTTACAAATACACAAAAATTGTTTCTCAATATTTTTAATAGTGAAATAGAAAGAGAACTTGTTCATTTAAAAATTTAAAAAAATCATTTTGTACTTACATTGTTGTAATAAAGAATAATTTGTGGCATTGATTTATTCTTATTCATTTAAACATTTTAAATACGATATACAGGGCGATCTACGGTCGATGGTACGTTAGACGTATGTCAAAAACAGGTCATAGCATCGCTTTAAAAATTTCGTTTCTTACATAGGCGCACATCCTCTATCCACCTAAAGTATTTTCAGTCTCTTAGTTTGGCTGCATCTACCGAAAAATAGAACACCCCGTATATTTTTAATTTTATAGAATCACCTTCTATTTCTAATAATATCTTCTTAATAGTGTCCTATTACCAATAATAAATAATACTTTAGTATTACTGTTTCCGATATAAAAAATAATTTGTGTGCATTATTGTATACTTTGTAGGTTCCCGCTCTAAATTTGCGGAGCGTTCAAATATTGATTAGAGTTTAGCGAAAACATTGTCGTTAAAATTAAGCAAATGATGAAACATTTAATAGAATAACATAACAAGACTATTTACATCAGCTCACGTTTTCTCACAACAAAGCTAAGCCTGCATAATTCGTAAAGTAAAAAAGTTGTCGTTAACATTATGCGAATGATGAAACATTTAATAGAATAACATAATAAGAGTATTTACATCACCTCACGTGTCAACTGTCTGTGCCTCTGTTCCTGTGGACCTGTCCTGGGACCTGCAATCAGCCTCTGTTCCTGTGGACCTGTCCTGGGATCTAGAGCCAAGACACACCTATATTGCACTAAATTATGTGTTAACACATAATATTCTAAGGCAGGTCCCGCCCAAACAGTAACAGTCAGCCAAGAAGGCCTTTCGAAAAGCTGAAAGATATCGGTTGGCCTTCTTTGTTGAACAAAAATAATTTGAGCTGTTCCTGTCGATCATGGATGTGTTAACATATAATATAATGAGGCAGGTCTACCAAAGATGTTAAAAGACCTTTTAGAATTTACTAAAAAAGAAAAAAACTTTATTTTTTCATTCAATTGTTTTATTTATTTTCCCACTAGGTATGATATAATATAGATTACTCTTTCTTAGGCATATGATTTCGAATTAATGAAATATTATCTTTTAAGCCTAACATCCTAAATTCTAACAATAACTTATAAGTACAAATTTTTAGATTTTAAAAATTCGTTACAAGCTGCGGCTCCTTTTTGACACAAATCAGCATGCTCTGTTTGTTCAATATATAAGTCCATATCTTGGGCTTCGGTATCATTACCCGTTTTGGCATAGAAACGGGAATGTGCTTCGAAAATTAGAAAGTCTTCACACATTTCAGATATTAAGATCTTCATATTGTACTGTTAGGTATAAGCGTTGTCTTGAATTAACATTCAAATCTAGGCTCTGTTATAGTTATCCTACTTTACTTAATTTGGGTTAAAGTTAGGAAGAAATAATCTCGTAAAATTATATAATTAGATCTATTTATACACTTATACAGGTTTGTGTGGCGGCAATCCCAATCGTGTAGGAATATGTAAATATGTGAATGCGGTATTAGCAAGCCGTTGGTTTGTGTGGCGGCAATCCCAATCGTGTAGGAATATGTAAATATGTGAACGTGTGGCCACACTCCCGTTGGTTTGTGTGGTGGGTCTCTCAATAAACTACTACTTCCAATGAATTCAATCCCCATATAGAAATCGATTTAATATTATACAGGGGGGGGGGGGGGGGGCTACAATTATTTTTATTTCTCTCACTTCTAAAAATGGTCAAAAACTTTATAAATGGAACACCCCATTATACCGACAAATTGAAACAGGTTATTCCTTGACAAAAAATAAAGGAAAAAGTTCCCATTAATGGAGGTCCAGAGACCCCTCGTTTGTAAGATACATGGTGTTAAACTTTTAATTTTTTTTTCGGTTTTCCTATTTATTCTATGCGTGCTTAAAGATTATTTATTGAAATTCTATACTTTTGTTACGTATTAAAATATGTAAATAATTAACTCCTTGTTATTTAAAACTATCTACAGGGTGTTATTTTTTGGGCCTCACGACCACTTCGGCCCTCCCAACTTTTTTTTGATGCGATACTGACTATCCTTTCACATAAAAACAACTTTGTTGGTTTATCGTTTACCTAGTTTATTTCTTGCACTATTTCGATATCTTATACGGTTCGGCTGATATTTGGTAAAATATAATTTAAAGCAGGGCTACATTTTTAATCTGGTGAAATAAAAAGAAATTTGTTCCTAAGTTTACAAGTACGAAGTTTAACACCCTGTATCTTAAAAATGAGGGGTTTCTGGACGTCCATTAATGGGAACTTTTTTCATTATTTTTTGTCAAGGAATCACATATTTCGATTTGTCGGTATAATATTGAAACACCCTGTATAGTATATTATTCCCAAAATAAAAAGGTTATTAAACTTGCTTTCAAATGATGTATAATTTCTTTATACATAACCTTTAGGTTGTATAAGTAAGCCCATTATTTTTTTTTAATTGTCAAATTTTGAGTTCTATTTGTAAGTATCGTAGATATTATGACAGTCTTAAAAGTTTAGCAAGACTACTGGTATTCAGCCCCATGATCAAACACACTAGTCAACTTTTAACGTACCATTTCGATGACAACAACCGAAAGAAGCCTACTTGTTAATTTTGCACTGTGGTTGAAAAACAGTTAATTTTGAAGTTAGCGTCTAGAGTTAACTTGTGTGTTTGAACATATGGAAGTTTAACGTTTTTTTAAAGAACTTTTCAAAACGAACGAAAACAACTTTGTTAACGAAGTTCTAATGAATGTATTTATTTTACATGGACAATGTGGCCAAATAATGGCTAGAACTTGTAAGGAGTTTAATGTAATGTATCCTGATTTACCACAAATGAAATTATGGCTAAAAATTAAAGGCGTCCATCAGTTTACCAAATCCTATACCAGGCGTATCTAAAGGCTTCCATCCTTCAAGTGCAGAAGTAGTTTTGGGCGTACCAAACACATCAGTCCAACGAATTTGAGTAAGTCACGACATGCACCCATTTAAATTTAATAAAGTTCAAGCCCTAAGACCGGAAGATTTTTTGCGACCAGTAAATTGTTGTGAAACATTTTAAGTTCGTACAGGAAGATCCAAATTTCCAATCAAAAACCGTCTGTCACCAAAAAAAATGGGTTTTAGTTTTAATATTTTTTGTTCGTTGAAGAAGAACAAAACTAGCTTCTTGATTTATGATGAGTCATTGAATTCCGAGAGATACCGCCAAACTTTAAGAACAGTTGTAAACGACTTTCTCAAAAATTTAACACTTGATAAAAGAGCCAATTCAAGTTGTAGGCACATTTTAAAATGTTTAGAGTCTAATGGTCAACATTTTCAACATTTAGTGAAATAATGTTAATGTAATAATGGTTTAGTTTAAAGAAAGTATACATCGGTTGAATGCAAGCTTATTGACCTCTCCAGTTTTGGAATAATGCACTAAAAGAATTTAGCTTTAACCATTTGTAGAGGTAAGAAAAATAAATATAATTTTATCCCCCCCCCCCCCCCCCGGAATAATTCTAAATGGGAATTGAATTCATTGGTTTTTACTAAACTATAACCAAGATTTGAACGCTCCGTGAATTTGGAGCGCGAACATAAACTTTTATAAATAAGGTCATGTTTTGTGCAATGTACAGTAGAGATAGGTATAGGACAGTATTAAAAAGATAATATAAGAATTAAAAAGTTATTCCAATGAAAACAACAAAGTTGCAACTACTTTTCGGTAGAAGCTATAATACTAAGAGGCTGTCTAAATTGATCAAACCACAGATATTCCGTGTCGATCACAATTAATTATCCATCATTATAAGGTACGCGTTAATTTGAAAGGTTTTTAAGAGATTTATAGGGTTTACTGATGAAAAAGCAACCCAGCCGGATATATGTTTAATATTGTACAAGATAAATTAAATCAATTCGATCTAGCAAGTAAAAATAATTTTAACTCCCCTGAATAAATCCACTGGGTATTGCTAAACTCTAATCAAAATTTTAACTCTCCGTTAAAATGTTTTGTGCAAAATTGAACACAAATTATTTATCTCAGAAACAGTAAGAGATATATATAGGATAGTAAAAATATAATATTAGAAGTAAAAGGTAATTGTAATAACATAATAATATACGGCATGTTATATTTAAAATAACAAAGTTGAAACTGATTTTCAACTGAAGCAGCAACACTGGAAGACTTAAAATATTTTAGATGGATAGAACATATTATGTGCTTATGTAAGAAACGAAATTTTCTAAACGATCCTATTGCTCGTTTTCTATGTACGTCTAACGTACCGTATGAACCGTGGATACTGCAAACCTAATAAAAACTAAACATTTTTAATGGCTACGTATATTCCACTCGTAGCAGGAATGTAACTGAAAGTAAGCGATTTAAATTTAAAAAAGTCAGAAATGTCAACATTACATAAATATATGGTTGCAAATAATACCATTTTTAGATTTATTCCAAAATGTTAGAAACAAATTATGCTTCATAAGAAGTTTAATTTAAAAAGTTACTGTTGCAATTTTATAAAGAAGATTTTAAATAAACTTGTGGCCTAAGATACTTGGATTTCAGTAAAAAATTATTATAAATAATATTAAAAGTTCAACTGATGACATAATAACATATGAAGATACGTATTATCAGATTATTGTTGAATAGTAATTCATATTTTCAACTGGACCTCCAGATGTTGTGTAATTTACTTAAAAATCTGAACGAATTCATTTTGAGGAGTACGTTAAAGCTGTCAAAGTTTAATAATGTCACTTTTCAAAAGTCGATATCTCAGAAACTGTTAGGTTTAGACTTATAATGCACTTAATAAAAAATAATTGTAATTTTATGTAAAATCCAAAAATATTCTGAGATATAGGGTGTTCCATTAAAAAAAAAGTAACTTTATTTCTCTACGGCTTTCTGACTCATACTGAATACTTAATTTTTTTAAATTCTTATAGACTATAAGTAACCCTAAAACTTTTGTTTTTAATATTTTTTGCTAGCTGTTGTACTTTAAGAATTAATCGACCGTTTCCATACATACCAACGACCCTGTATATTAGTTTTGTAATTAAGTGCAGCGAACAGAATGAAATTGTATTTATACTTTCATAGCCAATGACTTTAGGTTTTATTAAATATATTTAGCGATATCCCTACTTCGTAAGGGTTGGCGGTATTTAAGTTTTCGGTGCAATAATAAAAAATAAGATTAAAAGTAAGGAGAGAAAACGGGTATAATACAAGGTTTTCTTCAACGTACTTTTAAAAGAATTATCAGAAGATGATCCGATCGCCTACAGGAATACAAAGCGAATCTGCTGAAAATTTCGACAATTTATTAAAACCACAATAAACAAGCACAGAAGACCGGGCTTGTTTACTAGCCGGGTGTAATCAGGTGAGCTTGTACGAGTATACTCGCTGATTATCTCACTAGCTGGGTGGTAAAAAGCTAGCAAGCGTGTGAACTAGCTTCATTTTATTGACGCTTTAGTGCAAAGCTTTAGCTAGTCTTTATAGATTGAAAGTTTATCATAGTTTTCAACAGTCAATATTTTATAATTTTGGTTAAATTGGTTGAGTTTACCTATTAGATAGAGCATGTATAATTTTATTTTATTTGACAAGTTTTATTTTTATTTTGTTTGTCAGTATGAAAGTGTTTACCCATTTAAATATAAATTTAAAATCAGTTGACTAGTGGCAGAGATACGTAAAGTAAAATTTTCTCTGTTGGATTTAATTTTATTGTTGCTCATTTTAAATTTAAAATCTTAAAAAGCCGTAAATAAAGTAATATTTTGATCTTAGTGAAACTAAACTATTTTGCCGATATGTTATTAAATTATTGATATTCAAACCGAAAATTGAAACTTTTGCAATGCATCCACAAATAAAACAGAACTAATTTTTATTCTTATTACGCCTTTATGGGTTAGCAATACACGAAAGATATTGTATTCATTGTTCGTTCGTCTAACTAATATTTTATTATTTCTTTTGGTACTGCTTTGTCTTGTTATTATACTTATATTAAAATTAATTGTATTGGAACTATAAAAAATTTGATGAATAAATTATTTTGTGAACTTTAATCTTAATTGATTATATTAAGTATCGCTAAAGTACATAAGACCTGATGTGGTATTCTCGCTTTGCTTTAAATCTCACATACTTTAAGGAAAACAATTCCCATTGTACCCGCCCTCCGTTTTCTATAGATATGCTTAGTTGAATCACAGAACATTCTTGTAGTTAACCTCTGCAATGTAACTGGTCAGACCGGTTCTGACTTATGGTGCGCCTTTGTGGCGTAACATAAGCGGGACTGAGAGGAATAAGTTCCAGGTCACTCAAAACAGGTCTCTGAAATTGATCGCAGATGTCCCCCGTTAGACGCTGAATCTTCAAATCTTCAAAATTGTTACAGACGCACGGACGTATCGACAAATCCTGAAATAATCTACTTACATATAAGAGCAAGACCAGACTCGCCTTACAAACTTCCGAAAGACTATTTACCATTACCTATTATCGTTCAAATTCAATAGTAGAAATGTACTAAAGTATAGTCAAGAGGCACTGTACCTATGGTAAGATAGAACGTATCTGAGGCGCCATGCTACTACATAACTAATACTTCCAGCAATATAACACGGCACACTCCCTCATCAAAGCAGGAAATGCCAATTTGAAATTTTTCTTAAATGATTAGTATATATAAAAACGAAACTGAGATTGATGTTAAAGGTTTTAGATCTGTCGTAAAAAAATATTCAAGAACCAGTGTATAGATCATTCTTAATGAAGGATTCATTGCAGATTTTTTTTTATAGGTCTGGGACCTTAGTTACTTCAACGAAGCTTAAAGTAACTTACAACTATGATATCCTAACAAAGTATTTACTACCTACTACATTAGTTAAACAGAAAAGGACTAAACTGGGAACAAAATGAAAAATACTGAAAACAACGAAAATAAAACTAAATTAAACCTAATATTTGCTTAGAACTATAGCGAAATCGCTACCGCTAGAAACTCAAGGTTACTTTAACAGAAAACCCGGCCCTAGCTGGTTGGATACTGTCGTAGCTAGTATTCTTTCTAGTAGCAGCAGATGTTAATGCTTGCCCGGTTATAATAGGTTAGTTTTGGTTGTAAAATAAGGATTGATTCCAAGTAGTTCGAGAACTGCGCAGAACTCGTTGTGCAATAAATTAAATCCTTGAACTGTTTTAGAATGGTTCGTACTTAAAAGAAACCGAAACAGTTTATTCAAGAACGGTAAAATTAAAATTAACCATAACCTCAAATATTTCAAATTTGAAAAATATCGCTAATCTACCTACGATTGCTCTGGGGACTTTAAATTGTTCTATAAACTAAGTGTCCGAGTACATACATGTATTACACAGTATTCTCAGTATATAACTGGCTTTTTTGTTGATACTGTACAGCTTCTGGTAATAATAAGTTACTAAATAAATGTTCAACTTCTGAAGACGACCTGAAGCTGATTCTACAAATACACTGATAAATAATGTTTCAATACTCTCGAAAACTGTTATTTACTAAATTCCATGTTTCAATTAATTTTTTTATAGAAATTTGTACTTGCCATAACTATTGGGTTATCATCCCATCCTAATTTTTATTGAACAACCCGTTTTTCTGTGCTTTTTAGTGTCAACAAATCCAAAACAATAAAATCAGCTGATGAGCTGAAAATACTGCGCGTGCGTTAACTAAAAATCCCGAATTGATTCTATCATAAAGCTGGAACTGCATTGATAGTTCAAGAACGGTTACGAACCGGTTCGAAATATAACCAAAACGTTTAAATTTCAGTTCTGAATCGGTTCTAACTGAACCAAAACAGAAATATCTCGATGCGCATGTGCGGACTGTTCTAGAACGGTTCTAAGTTCGAACCAAAACAAACCTTCTATAAATATCTTTTAGGCATCTGCTAATAGTCTGCACAGATGCAGATAGCCTATTATTTTATTAATTGTTACTCATACTTGGTCACGTTGCGCCAAAGCTAAAAGCGTAGCTAAATTTATAGAATTAAACACTTGTTTCATTCTATACATTTAATATGGATCTCAATCAAGTATCGGCTAACTCCATTCAATAAAAGCATAGCTGTCCTGTATATCCGATTTTGTAAATCAAGGCTTTCTGAGGACATTTTTTTTACAAAATTTCGACCACAGCCACGTTATACTGATACATAGTTGCTTAAATAATAATTGGGGCCAGCCATATTTCAGGTAAGTGTGCTATCTTTTGGAGCTTCAATGCTTGGATGAAGTCCAAGACTGCGGCCACCAGGGTAGTGTTCGTTCATAAAGGGAATAACATAGGTTTTTATGAGAGCGGTAACATTATTTCTGATTGCGCTAAGTATAGAGAGAGAAAGCTGAGTGCGAGATCGAAGAGAATTATTAACTTTAGAGCTAAGTGTGTTAGATTTCACGACAAGCGATAATACTACCCCTAGTCTTGTTTACAAGGCAAAGCTGAAATATAATAACAGTACTATAGTATTACTTCACATCGAAAGAATAAATGTAAACATTTAAATTCACTGTTATTTTCTTTATGACAATAATTTTTCCGTGTCGTTTTTAATTAGCTTGTCCCTATCCTTTCATTGTCAGTACAACAGAAAAAAAGATCGCAAAAAATGCATGCGGTGTTTTATTAACGCATTGAGAAATGAATTTTATATTATGTCACTCCGCCAAACAAAAGCGACTCATAATTCAGGCTGATTGTATTTTTAGATGAACCATATTGCAAGTATACGCTCTGTAATTTTGTCGTTGTTTTTATGGTTGGTCGGAGGCGAAGCTTTTAAAGTACGGCTATTTTGCATTCTCTTTTTGCAATCTCACGCACATTATCTTTTACAATTTGTCTGTGTCGAGTTGAACATGGCCGGAGGTGTTTGCTGTGTTTAATTTGGGGAGACAGAAAATACGTAACAGGAAATGCTAATTCTATTGTGAATATATGTGATTTAGTAATAGTAGTTATTAAGTTTGATGAATCTGTTTGGTTTAGAATTGATTTATATTTTGCGTGTCATGTAACATACGAATGTAATGAAATATAATTTGAGACTAATAATTTAGAAGACTACGCAGGAATCTGTGTAGGAAAATGCTCGAGGGTTTATTTGTATAAGAAATTATTATGAAAAGAAATAAAATAGAGGTAAATTTTAAAAAGTCTTATTAAAACGTTAATGTTTTAACGATAAAAACCAAGACAGACACTTCATACACAGCCTTTTTGCTGAGACAATAAATATACAGTTGACACGTTCAGTTTTCTTTTTAATAAATATTTTTCTTAGTCCTACCGGTTCTTCAGGCTGCTTCTAAATTATTTTGTTAATCCATATGGATCTTCCTACTAAACCCAATCCATTTTAGGCATTAGATCCATGCTTTAAGGCTAAAAACGAGAAATCAATGGTAACAGACACTTGGGCTACATGACGTATTAAAGGCTAGAGAAACTTCTTCAGCCACTTAAATTTACCCTTAAATCAGGAGCTTTGTGTTGAAGGCTAACTATCCTCGTATTTTACTTATTAAAAATAATTAATTAACCAATTAACCATCCTTATATGTTGTTGCTATTATTGTGTCATATGTCAAATCTGCCAAGTAAAGCTAAAATTTCCTAAAATTCGGACTGTCAAACTTATCCGCGTTTTTAGAAGGAGGAAAACCTTTTTCTTGGTTCACTTTAGATCCTGCAGTGGTGCGATTCGAACCATTAGCGCTATTTTCACCCCTTTAGTGAGAAATTTGGGGACCTAGGCATTTTATCGGTGGCCAAGTATATTCAGAGCCGAAAGCTATTTTGCTGTTTTAATTGTTTCGGGTTTCTCCTCAAATTTCAATTTATTTTCTACTAGAAAGGCCAACTACCACCTCAGGTGAGTTTTAGATCATCAGTTTTGCAAGAGATAAGCAGCTTTGCTTTTGATAATGTTAAATAGGTTTCAAGTATCATTTATTTCTTAGCAACCTGAAACTAGCGGCCAGCGGCCGATTAAGTAAATGTTTGACGCGGAGTGTACCGTATCGCCTTTTATTTATTTTCATCGTATTAATAAAACTAAAAGACAATGATTGTTTAAACATTGTCAGATGCTTCCTAATATAAGTAGATATAACATGTATATAGGATTCGCCAAAAAACATAGGCTACAGGGTTCATTCAAAGTCCTTAACTTCAAAGTAACAATAAAAAAGTAGTTTCCACCAGTTCACGTTCATACTTTATACGCTGCTTTAAACTATTGCTAGAAACAATATATCTTCAGCTTTTGCCAAAAAACAGATTTATATTCAAGGTTAGAGGAAAATTCCAGTTTTCACCAGTTCATGTTTATACGTTATACAATGCTTTAGAATATTGCTAGAAGCAACATATCTTTGGCACTTTCCAAAAAACAGAGGCTACGGGGTTCATTCAAAAGTTTGAGAATTTTATATTCAAGGTTAGAGGAAAATTCCAGTTTTCACCAGTTCACGTTTATACGTTATACGATGCTTTAAAATATTGCTAGAAGCAACATATATTTGGCTCTTTCCAAAAAACAGAGGCTACGGGGTGCATTCAAAAGTTTGAAAATTTTATATTCAAGGTTAGAGAAAAATTCCAGTTTTCACCAGTTCACGTTTATACGTTATACGATGCTTTAAAATATTGCTAGAAGCAACATATCTTTGGCACTTTCCAAAAAACAGAGACTACGGGGTTCATCCAGAAGTTTGAAAATTTTATATTCAAAGTTAGGAGAATATTCTATTCTTCACCAGTTCACGTTTATACGTTATTCGATGCTTTAAAATATTGCTAGAAGCAACATATCTATGGCACTTTTAAAAAAATAGAGGCTACGGGGTTCGTTCAAAAGTTTGAAAATTTTATATTCAAGGTTAGAGGAAAATTCCAGTTTTTACCAGTTCACGTTTATACGTTATTCGATGCTCTAAAATATTGCTAGAAGTAATATATCTTTGGCACTTTTCAAAATACAGAGGCTAGGGGGTTCATCCAGAAGTTTGAAAATATTCAAAGTTAGGAGAAAATTCTATTCTTCACCAGTTTACGTTTATACGTTATTCGATGCTTTAAAATATTGCTAGAAGCAACATATCCTTGGCACTTTTCAAAAAACAGGGGCTACGGTGTTCATTCAAAAGTTTGAAATTTTATATTCAAGGTTAGAGGAAAATTCCAGTTTTCACCAGTTCACGTTTATACGTTATTCGATGCTTTAAAATATTGCTAGAAGCAACATATCTTTGGCACTTTTCAAAAAACAGAGGCTACGGGGTTCATTCAAAAGTTTGAAGTTTTATATTCAAAGTTAGAGGAAAATTCCAGTTTTCACTAGTTCACGTTTATACCTTATTCGATGCTCTAAAATATTGCTAGAAGCAACATATCTTTGGCACTTTTCAAAAAACAGAGGCTACGGGGTTCACCCAGAAGTTTGAAAATTTTATATTCAAAGTTAGGAGAAAATTCTATTCTTCACCAGTTCACGTTTATACGTTATTCGATGCTTTAAAATATTGCAAGAAGCAACATATCTTTGGCACTTTTCAAAAAATAGAGGCTACGGGGTTCATCCAGAAGTTTGAAAATTTTATATTCAAAGTTAGGAGAAAATTCTATTCTTCACCAGTTCACGTTTATACGTTATTCGATGCTTTAAAATATTGCTAGAAGCAACATATCTTTGGCACTTTTCAAAAAACAGAGGCTACGGGGTTTATTCAAAAGTTTGAAAATTTTATATTCAAAGTTAGGAGAAAATTCTATTCTTCACCAGTTCACGTTTATACGTTATACGATGCTCTAAAATATTGCTAGAAGCAACATATCTTTGGCACTTTCAAAAAACAGAGGCTGCGGGGTTCATTCAAAAGTTTGAAAATTTTATATTCAAAGTTAGGAGAAAATTCTATTCTTCACCAGTTCACGTTTATACGTTATTCGATGCTTTAAAATATTGCTAGAAGCAACATATCTTTGGCACTTTTCAAAAAACAGAGGCTACGGGGTTCATCCAGAAGTTTGAAAATTTTATATTCAAAGTTAGGAGAAAATTCTATTCTTCACCAGTTCACGTTTATACGTTATTCGATGCTTTAAAATATTACTAGAAGCAACATATCTTTGGCACTTTTCAAAAAATAGAGGCTACGGGGTTCATCCAGAAGTTTGAAAATTTTATATTCAAAGTTAGGAGAAAATTCTATTCTTCACCAGTTCACGTTTATACGTTACTCGATGCTTTAAAATATTGCTAGAAGCAACATATCTTTGGCACTTTTCAAAGAACAGAGGCTACGGGGTTCATTCAAAAGTTTGAAAATTTTATATTCGAAGTTAGGAGAAAATTATATTCTTTACCAGTTCACGTTTATACGTTATACGATGCTTTAGAATATTGCTAGAAACAACATATCTTTGGCACTTTTCAAAAAACAGAGGCTACGGGGTTCATTCAAAAGTTTGAAAATTTTATATTCAAAGTTAGGAGAAAATTCTATTCTTTACCAGTTCACGTTTATACGTTATGCGATGCTCTAAAATATTGCTAGAAGCAACATATCTTTGGCACTTGTCAAAAAACAGAGGCTACGGGGTTCATTCAAAAGTTTGAAAATTTTATATTCAAAGTTAGGAGAAAATTCTATTCTTCACCAGTTCACGTTTATACGTTATTCGATGCTTTATAATATTGCTAGAAGCAACATATCTTTGGAACTTGTCAAAAAACAGAGGCTACGGGGTTCATTCAAAAGTTTGAAAATTTTATATTCAAAGTTAGGAGAAAATTCTATTCTTCATCAGTTCACGTTTATACGTTATACGATGCTCTAAAATATTGCTAGAAGCAACATATCTTTGGCACTTTTCAAAAAACAGAGGATACGGGGTTCATTCAAAAGTTTGAAAATTTTATATTCAAAGTTAGGAGAAAATTGTATTCTTCACCAGTTCACGTTTATACGTTATTCGATGCTTTAAAATATTGCTAGAAGCAACATATCTTTGGCACTTTTCAAAAAACAGAGGCTACGGGGTTCATCCAGAAGTTTGAAAATTTTATATTCAAAGTTAGGAGAAAATTCTATTGTTGACCAGTTCACGTTTATACGTTATACGATGCTTTAAAATATTGCTATGAACAACATATCCTTGGCACTTTTCAAAAAACAGAGGCTACGGGGTTCACTCGAAAGTTTGAAAATTTTATATTCAAGGTTAGAGAAAAATTCCAGTTTTCACCAGTTCACGTTTATACGTTATGCGATGCTCTAAAATATTGCTAGAAGCAACATATCTTTGGCACAACATAGCGAATGCGCATTTAATGCTTTTTATTTTTTTTATCGGAAACTGTTTGTCGGACGATAAAAAGGCAAGAAATTAAATTTGGCCTAAAATGAATGAGTATTTTAAAAATAATTTTTATCTTGAGAAAAAGCAGTGTCGTACATAATATTTTTCCAAAATGTCTAGTCCAAACCCTTTCAGGACGCCACTGGTTAAACAATTTTAAAATTTTTCTACACCAGAAAATGGCTATTGATGCTTAGAGGGCATGTGTGAAAAATTCATAAAAATAGCTAGAAAGTTGTTAAAGTTATGATAGAAAAACGATTTTTTTCTTAAAACTTTAGCGCCCTGTAATTCGAAAAATGATAGGCTAAGGATATATGTTAATTTGAACTTTTCTTCTTAAAATTACCTAAGGATTCACACCGTTAAGGATCAGCATCTTATTCTGAAACACCCTGTATATATAAAGGCTATATCATATATTGACTATTTCACTAGAGTGTATTACACCGGCAATAATCGGTATTCAGCTAACAATACAACTACCTGGACTGGTGGTCGACAAAATCAACCAACTTCGTATTGTCGCGACTATTTTTTGACATTTAGAAAAAAGTCACCTGAAAATACAATCATTTTTTTTCTTTCTATGACAACAATTATTTAAGTGAAGTCATGTCAAACTGACATTTTTGTATTAAAACGAGTTTATATGTGAAAACAATATGAGTTTTTCAAGTGAAACAAGATTCGGAAGTAATTCTTTTAATCAAATAGAAGAAGCAGTGCGTAAAACAATACCCCAAAATACAGTGAAATCAAAGAAGTCAGCGTGGGGACAATTTTCTCAATTTCTACTGGAAAAAACTATAAATTAGCGAGAGATACTTCGCCGGAAGATTTATCAAAAATTCTAGAAGATTACGGCTACAACATGAAGAAGAAGAATGGTGATGACTATAAAGAATCTAGTGTAAAGTATTTAGTCTTTATGGAATACAACTGCCCAAATGGTTCAAGATAAATATTATAAGGAATTGGAAAATAATCCTTTCCAAGACATAATTTTCAAATCAGCTCGCTTGGCCAGTGATGCGAAGCGTCGGCAACTGCAGGCAGCGGCGGAAAAGAGAAAAGCAAGTTCAAAAGCATTCACATTGGAACAACTTTTGGAAATGGTGGAATGCTACGAGGAGAACAATCCGGACGGGTTGCAAAATTTTTTTTTCCATATTTGCTCCTTTGAACTTGCCTGGCGCGGTAATGGAGCTGCAAATTGCAAAATACATTATTTTAAAAAGGAACTTGACCTTAAAGGTAATTTTTCTGGACGAATTGATTATAATCCAATATTCTCGAAGACTTCCCAAGGAGGTTCAACAGCGCTAACAAATAGTAAATAGCTAACAAAAAACAAAACCAATGAACGTGTGTGTCCAGTCCGTCTATATTTAAAGCTAATGGATAAATGAACTACCTATCCCTACCTTACAACACAGAGGCTATTTTTGACTGTCAATCGCAACTGGGAAAAAGGAGTATGGTATAAAAACATTCCTTTGGGAATTAATACTATATCAAAATGGACAAAGCTATCTGCGAAAAAAATTGGCCTGGACACTAAAAAATGTAAGATTACAAACCATTCCCACCGATCCTCTGCAATCTCTACGTTGGCAAAAAAAGGAGTTTGTGACCAAGAACTTATTAAGCTTACAGGTCATTCCAGTACCAACTCTTTGAAACTATACTTGCAACTTAATCCAGAACATCAGCTTCTACTTCTACTTCGAATGCAAGCCAGGTCCAGGTGCAAACTGATTCTGCAGCTGTAATTGAAAAAAATAACGCGCAGATCATCAACTACAATAATTGTAATTTTTATATGTAGGTAGTTTTTATTACCTTTTTCATTACTGGATTTGTTTAAAATTTAAATAAAAGTTGTTTTAAAACATTCGTTTTCATTTATTCTCACTCTCGTAAAATAGTCATGTCGAATAGGTACCACCCAAATTTAACTCTGCAAAATTGTTCTCTTGGTTTATTTAAGTTTATTGCTTTTAGCAATTTCGCTCATGAAATTTTTTACAAAACCACTCGCCTCACGGCTCGTGGTTTTGTCAAAAATTTCATTCCCGCAATTGCCTAGTAACAAACTTTCATAAATCAAAAATTTTGCCGACAAAATTTTTTCTCTTGTGGTATTATATATTTTACATGTATTTGTGACTCTGTAGTTTCAACCCCTAACGAGGGGCGAAAGGCACATAAAAAATTTCAAATGGTAACGGGTATTGAGTGATAGTTCACTTGAAAGCCTTTTTCATTAGCAGTCTTTTGGTGCTTCATTTTTTAAAAGCAAATTATTTGTTTCCCAGTTATGCCCTTTTAAAATTTAAAAAGTTAACGTTGATATTTTAGTAAAATTTTACTTACTTATTTTAACAGATCTTCAAAATGTCCACCATTATTGGCAAGGCAATCATAAAGCCGCTGCTCGAATTCCTCACGCACATTTTGAAATGTCTCTTGGGTAATCTGTTTACAGGCCTCCCCTATTCTACGCCTAAGATCAGGAATATTTTCTGGTTGAGTTTTGTATACTATTGTCTTTAGATGTTCCCATAAGAAAAAGTCAAGGGGCGTTAAGTCTGGTGATCTCGCTGGCCATTCTATAGCGCCCCTTCTTCCAATTCATTTGCCTGGAAATCTGTCATTAAGCCAATTTCGCACAAGCATAGCATAATGTGGAGGGGCTCCGTCCTGTTGAAAAATTAATATTTCTTCATCTAGTAATAAATTTACATCTTCATCAATTTAATTTTCCAGAGAGTCAGTTATAAGAGGATCTATCACATTTTCTTCCATAAATATCGGAGCAATAATTTTATTTCCAAGAATTCCGGCCCATACATTTATTTTCTGAGGAAATTGTATATTATGCCCTTCACGAAAAACATGTGTATTTTCATTGTCCCAATATCTGCAATTGTGTTTATTAACAACCCCATTTAAAAAGAAAGTTGACTCGTCACTAAAGCAAATGTATTTAATTAAATTAGGATCTGCATTTGCCCTTTCACTCATTAATTCACAAAATTCCATTCTTCTGTCATAGTCATCCTCCCCTAACTGTTGTAAAAGTTGTATTTTGTAAGGGAAAAATTTATTAAATCGTAAGGCTTTATGCACAGAGTCGACTGAAACGTTTGTTAATCTTGAGACTTTCGGTATGGATGTTTGGGGATCTATGGCAAAATAACCTAAAATTTCTACTTGTGCGGCTTCATTTAAGACTCTAGGGTTCTTCACAATTTTATTGCGTAAACTACCAGTTTTTTGAAATTTATTAATCGAATTTAATACATATTGGTGCCCAACATTTTTGTCTGGATACCTCTGATTAAACACCCAGGCTGTTCTACGTGCACAGCGCTGTTTTTCTCCGTAAATTAAAATTAGTTCAATTCTCTCTTGTAACAAGTAAACCATTGTCGTCGAAATTCGATGGTCAATACACAACGAGATCAAGTTCAAAACTAAATCGTTTTAAAATGTGGCAAAACTAACATTTGCTATCAAACACCTTTAAATTTTTTACGTATTTATCTGAATGTTTACATTTAAGGAATTTGCTGCTTTTTTAACAACTTATAAAAGTTGAAAATTTAGCTTTTTAGGTTCTAAGGGTGTAATTTGGACAAAAAATCTCTGATTGAAAAACGGACAATCACTCAATACCTCTTTCTATTCGAAATTTTAATGTGATTCCCATCCCCCAGTAGGGGTGGCTCAGAACTTCAGAAACAGTTTTAAGCGGGCATTTTGATCACGTGTTGAAGTAAGTAGGTAAGCACGAGTTCATTCTCAAGCTAATATTAAATAGTTTTCACTAAAATGTCGAATTTTTATTTTTAAACTTTAAAAGGGCATAACTTGGAAACATATAATCCGCTTTTAAAAAATGAAGCGCCAAAAGACTGCTAATGAAAAGAGCTTTCAAGTGAACTATCACTCAATACCCCTTACCATTTGAAATATTTTATGTGCCTTTCGCCCCTCGTTAGGGGTTGAAACTACAGAGTCGCAAATACATGTAAAACATGTCCCCCAGTAAATCTAAGTTGACGTGTTTTTTTGTTAAATTCTTCTTCAAGTATTTTGAAAGTTATTCCGGGTGGCTAGGTTTTGAAATGAAAGTCCTGTATATGATAATAGAGCATATTATATCCCCTGCCAAGCCAAGTGCAAATTTTAACTTTCATTTTTCCGATCCACCCTACTGTATATATTTTGTTTAACTTGTCGAGAGATTCTGTTTTTTTTTATTTTTAAAAATATATAGTTTGTCTATATTATATTACCTCAAAATGTTTTTAAAGTACGAGTAATACAATTTTTGGCTTTCTTGCTTGATTATTATTGAACTGAAATTTTTGGCGTGCATACGTAGTTAATAATCCAATGAGATAGTCTAGAGCAGAAAAACTCGATATTAGCCATCTCGACCTGTGCCGAACTTGTATTGAATGCCATAATATTATAATGTTTCCTAATTGATGTTTACCTTCCAAAAGGCCTATTAAATATACTTCGACAAAGTTAAAAAAAAAACCTTAAAGAGACTAAAACCCGTTTTTTGAAGGTGAGTTTTTAAATTATTTATTTTATTTGACTAATCTGATAATAATTTACTTTTTTTGGATATTACGTGGGTCCCCCCCTGCAAAAAGATGTAGATTACTGTCACTTCAGTAGCGACAGTTCTGTTTATTCACATTATGGATTGGTCATTTAGGAAAACAAAAGTAGACTAATCCTAATCACTGAATTAAATATTTTTTTCTATAAATTCAGGTTGTGTCGTTATTCTTTGTCATGGTTTTACAAAATTGAATTCTTCTGTCCGGATCGTCGTCGCCAAGTCCTTGCAAAATTTTCAATATGTAAGGGTGAAACTCTGGAATTTTTATTATTTTCCTAACATATTCTCTGGATACTCCGGTAACTGCAGCTAACAGACCCGTTAATACGCTAGGATTTATAGAAACTAGGCCAATATTATCAATGTGGATATTTTTATTTAAAACTATAGGTTGTTGTTTTATATTCAACGGATCCAGGTTTTGGAAATATTGAAACCAAATCTTTTATGTTATAGACGTGGCTGGCGTTTTTGTTAGGACGCCTTTCTATAAAATTAATGACAGTTTTCAAATAGCATACACCTCGAGCAACAACAACAATTGTTGGCCAACGACCAAAATTCAGTTCCTTGGGTAAGTACCTAGCTACTTAGAATAAATTGACAAATGTTTGTTACCAATATGTGTACTTCCAATTGAGTTTAGTTGGGATAGCTTTTTTTTTAATAATTTTTTTCATACTTTTAACGTATTTGTACTGGATAATACTAAAGTCACGGTTGCCTTTACTTTCCAGTGCCAGTTTATGGATACTTATTCACGACGTATATTGGATATTGATTGTCTAATAGTGAAATATTTTTAAACTCTATTCTCTTGCCCCTCCTAACAAAATAATTCACAGTATATCCAATTATGCATCAATATTATGTTAAAACAACACTTCTGTCTTCCTCCACAAATAATATATATTTTTGAAAATTTTTTAACGATTGTCCCTACATGTTTCGACCATATATAGTCATCTTCAGGGGAACTAAAAGGAATGTGTGAGAATATAAAGACAATAACAGGCATCATAAGAGACTTACCTATATCGAGTGTGAAATTGGATCCAATAGTTGTCTAAAATTAATGAGTACAACATTTTATATCATAGCAAGTGAAATTTGTGTAGTTGAAGACTAACTTGAGGTAACTCAGAGTTGTGGATATGTAAGTAAGCACATTTTAGTTATTTAAAAAAAAATTTTTATGTTGATAAAAGTCAGAAAATCAGAAAAAATTTTTTTTAAATAACTAAAATGTGCTTACTTACATATCCACAACTCTGAGTTACCTCAAGTTAGTCTTCAACTACACAAATTTCACTTGCTATGATATAAAATGTTGTACTCATTAATTTGAGACAACTATTGGATCCAATTTCACACTCGATATAGGTAAGTCTCTTATGATGCCTGTTATTGTCTTTTTATTCTCACACATTCCTTTTAGTTCCCCTGAAGATGACTATATATATGGTCGAAACATGTAGGGACAATCGTTAAAAATTTTTCAAAAATATATATTATTTGTGGAGGAAGACAGAAGTGTTGTTTTAATTTATTACCTACACTTCACTGCAAGTATGGACTACTTCTTCAAATCAATATTATGTGTTTCATCAATACGCCTACTATATTGCCGCTGTTTTCTTTTGTCAATGTGCTGAACATTGACATTTTTTGTGATTATTATGCGTCACTGTAGTTTTATAATATAAATAAATATATAACATATCTGTTTGTTGCATTGCTTTACAGTTTCTATAATTCGCCGCATTGAGGCTTTCCACTATTATATGCTTTCCATCAGGTTCATTTTCTTTCCTACAAAGTACCAAGGCAAGACAAATGCACATATTCCTCAAGTCTACTATAAATATTCAAAGCCCCCGTTCTGTCTTGCTTGTAACTTGATTAAAAAAAAAGTAATTTCTTTGCAGCTTTCATCGTATGTTGTATAGAAAAAAAAGAGAAAAACAGGCGACATGGGGAACCTCCTGTTACGATGTTAAGAACAACAATTATTACTTACAGAACTATGCCGGAAAGTAAACTTAAATTCGAAATTTCAATTCCCATATCAACACCCCTATTATTTTTACACAATGTGACAACCTGTAAGAGTATATTATGTACCAATTTTGGTATAATTCCCTCCAATTAGTCAAAAGAGAACTACAAAATTATTATACATTTTTTTTTAATACAATATCCTGTATCTCGAAAACAAAAGAAATTTGTACATAAGTGCACATTAACTTTGTGCGTTCTTTTGAGATTCTCTATCGTGTGGTACTATAAACTGTACTTTTTTTCAATGGCACCATGTATATTACAAGTAAATCATAATCAATTTCCCCCAAACCGTTAACATTAATAAAACCTTAACATATCTATGTTAATTTACATGGGTATTGACGTTCATTTCCTGTCAAAGGGTTATCTAAGAATTTCAATTGTGAAATTTATGATTTTTTATATAAATAGTACGTAGAATCCGACAATAAAATATAGAATTTAAAAAACTGCCAAGGGAAATCTTTTTTTTTGTAGTCACCCTGTATAAATGAAAATGAACTGATATCGCATAAGGCCGCATTACAGTTGGGGATTTTTTATTGCGAGCATGTGCAAAGCAATTTTAGTAATCAGCTGTTGCAATTTTTATTGCGATTGCAAGAAATAGCTCCAGACCTATTTTTATTGCAGTTACAAGCGTAAGTCTGGGGAATTATATGATATTGTCAGTGCTACTAGCCTGGAAAAATATTAGTATTTAGTATTTTTGGTTCTACTACTTAAATCTAGATTTCTATAATTTTTATATTGTGGTTTGTTTTTGTAGTCATTCTCATCAATTACATGAGGTTTACCCATTTTAATTCCTATAAATAGCGAACCGTGCATACTCACAACAACGCGAAAGAGTTAGGTTATCTGCCATTTTACTTTATTTTGTTGGCAGCGTGTACAAAGTCAAAAAAGAAAAATGGCCAATAATTGCACGCTGTAAAGCGATTGGCAATTTTCATTGCCGCGATTAAGAATTGCTGCAATAAAAATTTTTTTTAGAAAAAAAAACTTGCCATCTGTAATGCCACCTATATAACGACAAAAATAAGTTCGTCGCCTAGTAAATAATAGACGCAGGAATGGCAGGAGTGTAGGAAGCAGAAAAAAGTAATAACAGATATCTAAATATCTTTCTATTTGAATGGCCTCAGAATAATCAGAACCTAACTTGAACTCGACTATTGAAATTTTTGTTATCTTATAACAATTTGTTATTGAACAGCGGACACAAAGAATGCCCATAAACAAACTCGCAGCCCGCAAAGCCTAGAAGGAATTAAGTAAAAGTAATTAATCATGAACCTGTTTGTAGTTGGAAGCAAAAACCTTTCAAGTTAGTTCATCTAACTTTGACGGTAACAAATTCCAGGAAAAGTTGTTTTTAACCACATGGAAAACAAAGTTCTGCTCCTGGGGCATATATCAGTAAATCCCTGTTTATAAGGGTTGATAGGTGGATCACGTAGCATTTAGCAATTAGCAAAATATTTAGGCAAATGTCGTATTTATTTTTTATTGAAAATGTCTTGTACGAAGTGATGCGAAAGCAAGTGATTTATAATTAATCTGTGTGCGCCTCCATGCGATATTATTAATTCATCATTAGGCTGCAAGGATTGGGTCGATGGGATAATAGTAGGTGTATGTAGTTGGGCACTTTTAATTCTGAAAAAAAAATGTATTTCATTCCTAACGGTTACACTTTATTTTTCTACGATCAAGGAGGAACATTATCTTGTGGTACTCAGCAAGCGGTTCGTATGCAAAGTAAACAATTCACGTTGTTGTTGTATCTCTAGAGATTAAATATTCGTTGCGAAGTACCGCTTCAGGAAGGCTATCAGAGTGATACCGTTCTCCAAATGTTTGAACAGTCTTGTTTGAGGAAAACTAAGCTAAACCACTTACAGGTGTTAGCAGTAGTTCAAAGTATATTTCTATCATACACGGCTCTAGGTGGAATCAAGCGGGCACTACCAGTTGACCTTTTGACATTGACATATTTGTTCGAGAGGCTTAATATACCAACCGATGCTCTAAGTTCTCAAGATTATAAGTGATCATAGTCGTCAATCAAGCAAGTGGCTGTTCTTTAAATGGAATCACGCATTGTGTTCAGTTTTTCCAAGAACCGAAGGACTGGCAGTGGACCAAGTTGTTTTTAACTGGTTTTTAGGCCCATAATTAAAACAAAATCCCTCGACTCTGCTTAATGTCTAGGACTAGACAACTTCAAGGCATCAAATTGATGATTAGAAAAATTCCGTCGTCGGCGCGATATTATTATAAATATACACTCGTATTAGAAAATAAGTGGTGCACTAGCCGATATTACTATCGAAGATGCTGGGAAAGAAAGGCTATAGGCCATTTTAAAGGATTATTCCCCAAGGGAAGCATTTAATGTAGATGAGACAGGTCTCTACTATCGTGCATTGCCAACAAAAACATATGCATTAAAATTTGTGTACTAAAAAAGAACCAGCAGAACAACGATTTACAATTCTGTTCTGTACAAATATAGAAGATAAGAAGGAACCGCTTATAGGCAAAAGCAAAAATCCTCAATGTCTTAAGGGCACAAATATTGATATGTGACCTCTCCAATGGGTCTCGAACAAAAAAGTGTGGATGACAACAGACAGCATGACATGGCTTTGCAGATTTGATACCTGGATGAAGAAGCAGAATAGAAGAGTGGTATTGTTTGTGGATAATGCAACGCCTCATCCCAAAATTACACTGGATAATGTCAAACTTATTTCTCTTCCATCCAATACTACCTCACATCGCCGACCTTCGGACCAAGGCATTATTCAGAATTTTAAAATGCTCTACAAAAGCTACCTTTTTAAGAGGCTTTTAGCATGTATGGACAGTGGTTGTCTTGTTTTAGAAATCGGAAACAATATTACCATAACCAACGCCTTGATATGGGTTTCGGTGGCCTGCCGCAATTTGTTCCCACTGACAATAAAAAATTGTTTTATTAAAGCCGGATTTATGTATATTACATAAAATATTGACGACTTCGAAGAAGAAGATAATATTCCACTTGCATAACTGTTTCATAACATTAAGAACACATTTGTGAACTTGAAACAATTTGCCTCTATTGATAACGATTTGTTAACAGAAAGTGCAGAATTAAATATCATCGAGTGTATTGAAGAGATCCTAGAAATGGATAAGACTACTCCCAATTCTGAGACAGAGGAAGAGGAACCTGAACTTGCTCTAGTGTCGAAAATATTAAGCCTACCTGAAGCCTGCGCAAGTGTGAGATTATTAATGTTAACAATTTTGACAAGTCTACAAATATTTCTCAATTGCCATTAAAATGTGAATCAGAATTTTATAAGAATAAAATAGAAAATATGAAGCAATCATTAATTTCTGATTATTTTAAAAAATATTAATTTCAAAGCAAACATAGATACTAACTTATATAATATGTATGTTAGTATGCATGTGCAGTATATTGTATTGGTAAATTGGCTTCATCTCATTTAATTTTAGTTCTGATAAATTTAAACAAAAATATTTAAAATTATTTACATATATATAGATACTTATTAGTAAACAAACACTGTAAAATGCAGACCAGTTGATCATAACGAACTTTTTGATTTTTTTTAAAAAGTCGTTAATGTAAATAATAGAATTGTAGTCTGTAGTAGCATTCGTAAGTTCAATATGTTTTACAGGAAACTCACTTTTATTTACGATTTCAATAATATTGCACTTCTCACTTAACTCACTTGGGATCTTCTCTGGGTTTTTAAGTCAGGAACGCTCCTTTGACTTCTATTGGTTTGTCGAAAACTGTTTAGGTCTTGTCACTTCTAGAATTTTGAAATCGGTTCTTGCCTTGATTATTGTGGTTCGTGTGTATTTGATTTAAAAGTTTTGTTCTGCATAATTTTGGCGCTTTCCATTAATTTTGTTATTGATAGTGCGTCTCTACTATTAGTGCCTCACAACTATGGGTTTGGACCGACAGGGATTTCGGTAGTTTGTATGTAGCGTTTTGTCTAGATCTCGTGTGTGATTCTGTAATTAATGGGTTTGTCGATACGTCCGTGCGTCGGTAATAGTCTGTTATAATTTTTGAGAAAAATTCATTTATCGTTTGCATATGAAAGTCCTGATGAAGTACGCGGTTCATTATATATCTAGGTACGTCAGCAATAATTTTCAACGCCCTGTTATGAATTACTTGGAACTTAATAAGCTCCGTTTTGCTTATGTTGCACCACGAAGGTGCACCATAAGTGAGAACCGGCTTGACCAATACCTTGTAGAGGTTGACCTTTGTCCTATTACCAAGTATACTTCGCCTGTGAGAGCCTAATTGACGCAATGCAAGCTTTACTCTATTAATTGAATTGAGCCTCCAGATCAGCCTTTGGTCAAATATAAGTCCCAGATATTTCACCTCCTGGCACCAATTCACTTCGACTCCATTGACCCGAAGCCTTGTTTCAGGCATGCGAACGGTGCTTTTTGAAAAAAAGATGACCTTCGTCTTCGCAGGATTTAGGCGAATCTTGCAAGCCGAAGGCCATTTTTCCAGCTCGATTACGTGACGCTGCATCCGGCTGACGACAATGCGCGGTGGTTTAGAAGTCAAAGTAATTGCTGTATCGTCAGCGAAAAGATAGAGCTTCGTAAATCTATCTCGCGGAATCTCATGAGTGTAAATGTTATACAACATCCGGAGAGAGAGGTTAGCCTTGCGGCACTCACGCCCTGATGCGTTTATTTGAAGAGAGTGCATTCTCTGACAAGACCGCAAAACTTCTATTCTCCAAAAGAGAAGCTACCACCTTGATTAAGTAGTTCGGAGTTCCGAGCCTTCTCAATTTTAACAAGAGACCATTGTGCCTGACTTTGTTGAATGCTTTGCTCACGTCAAAGAAAACCGCTCCGTGTTGACACTTGACACTGCGCCTATCCATACTGGTTAATATTGCCTAACTATTTTATTAAATTGTCTTCTGTTTATGGTTAATTCAGACTAGTCCAGGTTTAAGATCGTCCGTCATATTCGTGGATTCCCACTATTAAAATTTCACGACTTAAAACTTACTTCTTCTTTCACAGAAGACAGAATACTCAGAAATACACTAGTAGTCGTTAAAATACAATCGGTGGTATACGAAGCAGTTTACAGTATGTGTGAGTTGATAGGCTGGATTATTTTGACCCACAATAAGAAAATGCAAGAAGTAGAGGATTGACAAAACTGGATAGCAATGAAATGGCAATTATTTTTGCGCTAGCTGTACAAGATTCTATTTATAATAATATTTACTTGTTAAATCCTAAAACACAGATTGTTTTTAATGGTGAACTCGAAACTTTACTGTATCTACGTCACTCATTTATAATAAATATTGCTGAGCTTACTATTCACTATACGAAAAGATAGACTAACCTACAAAAATGAAACAGGCTGAGTTATAATGATTCGTAGCGAAAATATTTCACTGATTTGCACCTTTATATTGGACATGGCTCAAGAATAATAATTAACATTCGGAACTTCCGACCTATGTCAAAACACCTTAAAACAAACGTAGGCAAATCATTCTTTGCCTAGACAAGTACCTAGTTAAATAGCAAAATTTCTTAAAATTGACAGTATTTTGTTATTTTCCTTTGATAACCATACATTTGAAAACAAATAAAACATCTTTAAATTCGTTAAGCTTGCATATTATGCAGAGTTTATATTATTAGAGGGAGTATTTGAGACATCAAATTAAAAGGCTCTGCATGGGGCTATATGCAACTATGAAGCAGAAAGACTATTACAATCAAGGTTAAAATACGCCACTTATGGGTATCCTGATGATATTATTGTCAGAACTGAAAGGTTCAAGATTGTTATACCGCTGACTTATACGTTGGTCATATCAGGTTCACATGAAAACAAAAACCCAGGTTTCCCTTAGTTATTTTTGAAATTATTGGGCTTGGCATGGCAACTGCAGTATCACCCCTACTAGATTTTTTGAAGAACGTGGTAGCGTAAGATTTAAAAAGAGTCTTGAATTATTACTCTTAGAAGGTTTCCTAAGTTAAACGTAAAGTTATGCTGTCAAGTTCTAAAGTTTCTATTTTCAAGGAAATTTCATTATAGTCATTGTCATTGCTTAATACGGAATTCGAAATAAAAACATATACAACAACGAATCTAAACATTATATAACTAAATTAAATGAGAGACGTGCCCATTTTCTACATCCAAGCATGTTCTAATGTTTCTTTTGAAAGAATCAAAATCATTGGTAAGCACTTAATGAAAGTTGTTAATCTTCCGAAATCTATTTGGACTCCTAGCCTGTTGGTCTTCTAAATTTTCGCAAGGGATATAGAAACCGAGTTTTGAATATGTGGCCAAAAAGTAAGTCCCACGGCGTGAAATTCCATGACAGTGGTGGCTGACTGGCAAATTACGACTATAATTTGTTCATCAAAACATTCTTTCAAAAAAATTAAATTATTAAGGGTAACCTTAACTAATCTGCTGGAAGTAGTCTTGACGCGTCTTCGTTGTGGAATGCGTTTACAAAATTTTCTAAAATCTCATGATGGTATTACGCCAAATTGTGAATTCCTTTAAAAACAAGTCTTCCCAATTAACCATATTTTATTAATGTGCGGGCGGCCATCCGCACGCCAACTTTCTGACAACGCAGAGGCTTCTCTATAAAGAAATGTAAGTTTTTAGGACCCCATATTTTCATTTGATTTTTTCATTTCAGTTTTGGGACTTTGAAGTCTCTGATTTTGCTATTCTGAAGACTCATTACTCTACATTTCAGAATTCTTCTTAGCGCAAGTTCTCTAATAGGCTTTCGAACATCTCTAAGCATTGTCAATAGAATATTTTCTGGAAGTGCGAAAAATGCATTCCTCTGTATGACCGGATCAATCACATCTTTAACTGTACTGGCATATATCTCGATCTTGTTATCAGAGAACAAATGTCTGGAGCCTTCAGTACACGACGATCTGATTTTAATATCGAACCCAACAGGAGCATAAACTTTTAATATAAATTCGGTTATTGTTTTCAATTCGTTCGAAGGTTTTTCTGAAGCTACATAAAGTCTTAAAATCCTATTTGCCGTTGTCAGCCATCTCGAGTGTGACATTTTTCCAGGATCACGATTTGATAAATTTGAGGGGACATCACCTCTTGCGATTACCGAACACATTTGATACAAATAAACTTGATCGGTACTGGTGTCATTTAGGTCGAATTCTGGTAGTTCCCCATCAATTTTTTCGAATTTAACTATTGGAAGGGTCTGACATGTTGAAAGAAGCTTTCCAATCGTTTCTGAGAATCCTCTTGGGTCGTTAGTTTTACCATCCATTTTCTCAATCAAATGGCGAAGTGGAAGTTCATTGGCGTGCAGAAGGCAAATCAACCATTGTAAGGAGTGTCCAATTGCTACTTCTAATTGCTTAACAACTCCATTCTTGAAACCTGTATTTACAACAGTTCCGTCACAGCCAACAGCAGCAAGTTCTTCAACAGGTCCCAAGTTACTGCTTAGAAAATCGAAAATACTTGATTTGATGTCTTTAGCATTTCCTGAAGTAGGAGTTACATGTCCGAGATAAACAGACCCAGGTTCTGCAATAAGAACAATATGTTTCTCCAAAACGTATCTCTTATGATAAGTGCTTCCTTTTTTCTCCGTCAGTAGTGTTCTGCCCTTTCTACCGTCAAAATAGATCCCTGTAATTTTCAAATTTTCTGTTGATTCCTTTTTTAGTTCCGTTCTTCGTCTCTTTCGTTCTCTCCGCAATTTACTACGGTTTAATAATTTTGAAGGGTCGTTTCTACTGACATCGCCAAGATCTTGCAGAACAGCATTTGCTAAAAAAGAAGCACATCTATCCGAAACTCCCGTTCGATCGCAAGCCTCTGCTAAATTTCTGAAATCCACCCCTCGAAGGTCTGTTCTTGCTTTTGAAGTTGATGGACTATCTAATTGAAGTTTAAACTCGCTTGTTGTAGAACTTTCACCCAGAAACACACTTTCTTCCAGTGGGGAGGAAGTTGTTTCTAGAACATTCACTTTTCCTACATTTGCTCTAGGCGGCTTTGGTCCTCTAGTTGTTTTTTTGCTTTGAATTTTCTTTGCATACGTTTTTCTAAAACCTTTGTCAATTTAATGTCAACATTTCCAATAAACATTCTTCTTTCTGTTCTTTGGTCTCGTAAAAATTCTTGGTCTGTTTTAAGCACTTTAATTTTGCATTTGCATGAGTCAAAATCTTTACACTTGCACGTCGATATATCAAAAAGTTTCTCACTTGATTGTCTGAATTTTTCTAGCTTCTCTAAACACTTTTTATTATGTACGGACCCAATGTTTTTTTTAAACTCCGAAACTTCACAACATAGTCTTTAATCAATCGATAAATCTCTTGTTCACTCACCACTTGTAAAGAAGCATTTTGCCAAATGTTTTTCAATACAGATATAACTTTTTTAGAAACATCACTTACACTAGGGTCTTTGCCATTGTTTTGGTCTTTTATTAATTGCCTGTGCCACGAATATGCTCTCATAACATCGCTATAAGTCGGAAGTATGTTGCACTTAAGTTCTGTTGGTGCTCCAAACACCTCGCATTCAATGTCTTTACGTGTATTCGGCATTTTCACACAAATGAACAATTTCGCGTTCACTAAAAAGAGTGAATATAAGTTAATAAGATGTTGACTCTTCGAATGCGTCGAGACAACTAATCTTGTCGGTACAGGATAGGCAGACTTGCGGCGGCGTACGTGATATTGATATAGCTGCGCGACACTACTTGCGCATTTGCACGGTTGAGCTCAGATGAATATGTTTCGATGAATTTATGAGTTTATTAGTGGCAATTTTTTATCAACACAGTCATATAGAGGAGAAAGTCAAGATAAATCACTCATTTAAAGTTTATGAATATTTTCATAATTTTCCCAAATTTGACCTCAAGTAGGCACCTGAAGATGTTATCCCAGAAAGCCCAAATTTTGTATTATAAATACTATATCAAGTTGACAACTTTTGGTTACCCAGGACATATCACACTCGAGAAAAAAAAATTCGGCACACACTAGTGCATATACAGAACACACTTCAGGTATTGCAGATTCCGTAGGACACATTTACTTGCTGCTGAAAACGCCGAAGATTTTTATTTACAACATTTTGTGCTGTATGAAGTTTGGGTCTCCCACTTCCGGTTTCTCTAAACAAAGCCATATATTTAGTCAAAACTTGGCGAAATTCCTCGAAATCCATAACTATATATGTGGAAATTTGTTTGAAAATCCTTTTAAAGTAACTTTTGATTATAAAAGCTTTTTGTTTTGCCGTAATGATATTTAATTTTCTTAAAAATTGAAACTTCAGAACTTGACGGTTATATTTTACATTCAACTTTATCTTTTACCCAAGTATCCTTTGAAGAGTAGCAATTCAAGATATGCGTAATTGATTCCACACATGACGTTTTCTTATACATATCCTAAGATACTTCTATACTTATACAGTAAGAAAGGGTTCCCTCCTTTATAATAAAAAAAATGCTGCTGGTTTTCAATTTGGGAAACATCACCTTGTCATAAAAATAAATCTACAAAAAATACTTCTTAGGGAAACTAATTTATTAACTGTTGGTACATTTTGAGGGATTAAGCTAAGGATACCGTTATTCAATGGAAGTATATAAATCTAGAATATAGTAATAATGTTGCAAACGAAACTTTTGAAATTCAGATTTTTATTGTAAACCATATTTAGCATCTTAAAATCATAATTTTTTTCAGTTACTCAAAAATGTTAGCTAATAAAACTGGTTTTTGGATTTATCTATTGAAATATTTCAAAGATAAAAATACAGTTTTTATAAAAGTCAATATCTTTGGATAAAGGATTAAATAAAAAAATTACGCTAAAAGGAGATTATAAAAATGTAGCTGGTCTACAGTCCTAAATGATAAAACGTCAATGCATGTACATGTTTTGGATATTTTTTAATATATTGGAAATTCAGCTTTCAAAGCCATATCCGTATTTACCATTATGCTTTTCGAAACTCCATTATACAAGTACTAAATGGCTTTAATAATGCAAGAGAAAGCAGCCCTAAATGCATTCGATTAAGTGTGATGACATTCAATTTGAGCGACAAAAGGGTAGCATTTCAACCATACAGCAAACTTTACAGGAAACTAGAGTAATAAACGGCTATAACTACTACGTATCTCATTTCCCGTTGCATTGCTCTTATGGTTAAGATCACGTGGCGTGTGTGTGCAGATAGCAACTAAATTAAGGTTATAATAGTATTTCTGTTTTTAATGCGTGGCGGTACGCACTTAATGGGCCATCTCGATGCTTTAAGAACTTTTAACGCCAATTTTAATGGCATATTATTTTTAAATGTCAAAAATCCTGAGAAATAAAAATAGGCGAGTGTCGTTCGCTAACAGAGAGTTTATTTCATGGTTTTCTTACTTTACCAGGATTTTAATAACTTGGGCCTAGTCCTAAATTATCCATGTCCCGATAATTCTAGCTACAAGATTAAATAATAACAATGATAGTCATGAAACGTCAATCTTTATCATTTCATGCTTCAAACAACTGTCCCGGAAACGATACGTCTCACAGATTGAAAAAAAGTTACCATCATAAAAATTGGCAAGAGGAATTTATTTAAAATAATTTCGAGTTTCGAAAATTGCCGCAAATTCAAATAAATAATTAAAATCCACAGATCGCCCATTATTTAATTATTTGTATTTTTTGCTCTTAATCTCGCCTAACAAAGGAGTGGGGGAAGCATTTAGAGCATTTTTAAAAAACTGTCATTATGTCGTTCTCTTTTAACAGATTTTCTTGAACTTGGACTTCTTTAGAGGGGAATTCCTTGGAGTTTAAATAAATGGTTCAGGAATTGTCAAGTTCCCTAATAAAATTTTAAGTTGGCGCTGTTGTTCAATCTTATTTCTTGATTTTCTCGGTAATTTTAAATTGGATGGTATAATTTTTTTTTGTAGTATAGGAGATAATTTAGATTGAAAACGACTCGTCCAATGACCTACCTTGCTTATTGCGGGTATACCGTGTCGTGCACCGGTAAATGAAAATGAAATCATCAGTTCATCATCATTTAATTTTAGTTCCCCATTTTTTTGACTGATACCTTAATGGAACAAGATTCTTAGACTTTTCCGCCACTTTCCTTACACCTTTTTGGACGAAGTCTGCTCACAAATGAGAGCTAACATGCTGGTTGAGCGGCGCATTACGATCGGAACGTTACGCCAACACCTAGATGAGCAATATGGGAATTGTGTAATTAGAAATAGAAGCTTGTTTCCCTGGCCGGCTCGTTCACCGGATCTTACTTGTCTGAATTCTTAGCTATGGGGTAGGTTCAAAGATCTGGTTTTCCAAGATCAATCACGGAAGACATGATGGAAAGCATAAAAAATGCTATTAGAAGCTTATCCACGGCTGAAATTGAGGCAGCCGTGTTTTCCACTAAAAGAAGAATAACTGAGTGCTTAGCAAATGAAGGAAAACATTTTAAAAATTTGTGATTTTTTGTCGATAAATTGCTTAATATTTCTAGTTCTAAAATGTATGCATATTTTATTTATATTATATTTTCATGTTTCAGTGTTATTAATATTTCTTTGGCCCCTTGGCCTTTTATTATACATTTTATAGTTTATTACACAGTAGGTCATGAAACTAATTGTTATCTTGATTATTGCGGGTATACCGTGTACCGATAAATGAAACCTGCAGAAAAATACCTTTTAGATGGTAATATTGATTTGCGATTTAGACAGGTCATTTACAAGAAAAATAAGAAATACGTTAAATTGCATCTTAAAATCTTATTAGGAAACGTGTGACAATTTCTGAATTATTATATTACGGCCTCAAAATACTTGGCAAAACTGTTCATATAACCATTAACGGTGTGCGGCGAAAATAGTTGACATTAATTCGCCCACTTTTAAGTTAAATCAAAGCAATCCAAACCGCTTGAGAAGATTTTGTATGGTCATTACATGTTGCCAAGTTTTAATAGATTTCAATGAGATTTCCATATAATTTACCGAAATTGGCATCTCATTAAGGGCCTTTTCACCCTACGGTACCTGTTTTACTTAATTTGGCAACACAGGTAGTAAAACCCCATGTCTAAAGGCGCTCGCACGCTTTCTTATCGCCTCTAACCAACGTTCAGTGTCGTAGACAAGTTCCAACCAAGAGGATATTAGCAATTCAGTTTTATTATTTTGGTGTTATTTTGGTGGTTATTCAAAACAGCAAACATTATAATGCAGGCGATTTTTTCAAGTGATAGTAACCAACCAGTTACAAAACGATGTCATTTAAAACCTGGAGAGCGTACAATGGTAAAAAATGTGTATGAGGGAATTTTAAGTACACACATTGGAATATCATTCAATGATTCAGCAGAACTTTGTGCCCCATTGACTAAGGCATCTTGCCGTAATGTTTACAGAACTATCAAGGGCAATAGGAATACTAAAGTGTCCGATCAGAAGGAAACAAGAGGACGGAAAAAGATTTTTATTGATAAGCAAACAAAGTTAGCCATTCGTCGGAAAGTGCATGCATTTTCTTTCTCGAAATGAACTTTGGAATTTAAAAAAAAAATTTTGCCGAAATTGAAAGGGATACAAATATGCAAAAAATTTCACGAAGAGTTCTAATGCGTACACTACGAGAATTGAACTTTCGATTCTTAAAACGAAATCGCAAAAGTCTTGTGAAATCGCTGTGCAGGGAAAATAATTTACTTTACGGACGAGACATGGTTAAATGAAGGACATACTATGAATTACATTTGGCAAGATCTCAACATTTAAGATGTACGTAACGCCTTTATCAATGGACTGTCCACTGGTGAAAGCTTTGCCAATTTCTGCGTTGCGAAAGGGAATAGATTGTTGACTGGCTCGAAGAAAAAAATATTGCAAAATGCTAAAAGTTCAGTTGCTCGATCTTGCAAGACTTCACAAAAAAACATCACGAAATATGTAGTGGATGAAATGGCTCGTGAACGAGCTGTTACAATATTACGTTTACCGCCTTACCATTGTGAACTAAATCCAATCGAGCTTATGTGGGCACAGATAAAAGGCGAAGTGGCGCGTGAAATAAAACTTTTAAACTAAAATATGTTAAAGAACTGTTAAAAACGGCAATAGCGAATGTACAAGCAGCAGATTGGCATAAGTGCGTATTACATGTCGAGGGCGTAGAAAAAAAATGTGGGACTTAGATGTACGCGTTGAAGTCATGGTAGAACCTATTAGTATAAATCCTGCAGATGACAGCAGTAGTGACAGTAATGAAATGTTTTTATCGTCAGATAATGAATAATCGCTGTAATGGTAATAATGAATTTAAAATTGTAACGTATTGTCATTATAACACTTTTTAATGTCGGCGTGGAATATAATTGGTCAAATTATTATCAATTAGTGTTCATTAGGTAACTAGCAATAGTTAAGAAATTTATAAACATTTATAATTTAGGTTTTGCCCTTAATCCATTTTTATTTGTTTCTATTATTATGTAGTATAATAAAAATATTACGAAAATAACATATACCGTTGCTTCATTATTCTCTTTGAATTTTATACCTGCGTAATTTAGTTTCTCTAATTACTTCATTAGATCACCACATGTAAAAGCTTAATATATTTCTCAGTTTAATTTATAATATTGTATTTATTATGGTAATTGTAAATATATTATAATAATAAACAAAAAATTCATATATTTTTTGAATTATTATTGTTTAAAATAACACGCCTCTGGAATTGCCGTTTCCCTTACGTCTTGCACACCCCGGTAAAAATAAGTCACTGCCAATTATTTTGGTACCGGAGTATAGTTTAAAGTTAAAGGAATTCCCTTTCATGTCATAAGGGCTTCCACTACTCCCTATTAGGCGAGATTCGAAAAAATACCAACAATAAAAGTTGTATTGAACGATCTTAATTATTCATTTGTTTTCCTAAGGTTAAGTGGCATTTTTGGCCATAAAATGAACTTCTGAAAGAAAGTCAGCAGTATCACCCTCTTACGGCAATTTCCGAAACTATAAATTATTTTTAATAAATTTCTCTTGTCAATTTTTATAATGGTAGTTTTTTATTTAAAGCTGTGAGACGGATCATTTCTGATATATGGCCACTCCGTATCCTTAGCCGGAGTCCGGACACCCTGTGTAGAATTTTGTTTATGTGTAATTTTCTAACAATCTCGAGGATATCCTTTTCTGAAATCAATAGTAGTTTCTAGCTACTTCTTTGACCTAACTACTGCGACTTAAAATTATTTTAATTTTTTTGGGTAAAACGAAGCATATTAATAAATAAAATGAATCTTACCTCAAACACCCATTTTATTTAGATTATCGATGACCCTAATGTGCAAATCGCAAGCATGCAATTTATTAGTTTTGACCTGTAACAGTTGAAGGTTACGCAGATACACGCTTGGATGTGGCACGATGCCGAAGCGGAATGAGAAAAGAAGATATACAATAGTTCCAAATAATTTAGATATTTGCTCAGTTATGGTAAATATGCTTTAGAAACATCTCTTTTACACTAGGCTCCGGTATTGTAAGTTTTAAGCGTAATAACTAGGTCATAGACCCGCAACTAGAATTACAGCGATATTTCTTCCATAAAAGGCAGGAGATATCGCTAGCTGTAATAGTTTGAGGCACAGTGCTAGCCAATGAAGACTAAGGTTAAACAAAATAATGCAATGTTATTGGAACGCAGCCCGCATGTCAAATTAAACGTCAAAACCAACGCCGTGAGTGCTCCCGGATGACAAGAATTAGGAACAGCATGCGCATGCGCTAGGCCAGCTGTGCTGAAATGCACCCCTTCGCCCCTTCCCTTCTGTCTTATCATTGTTTACTTTGGATATTTAAAAGTGGCAATTAAACACAATAACCGATGCTTAATAAACATCTTTAATTGATAAAATGGAATGGTATAGTTATTTAAAAATAGTATCAAATATTATATCTCATAAATAAATAAAATCAAAGGCATACTTATATGTCCTATATTTTATAAATTTATATCAGGTCTTAAACATACAGATTATTACATGAGGAGAATAATAATCCGGCTTTTATATTATTAACATTAAGTGAAACAATATAATCAATGTAGTATGCCTTTCTTAAAGAGAATTAATAATAAAGTAGTTGGGACTCGTTGGGCTGTAAACTGCACGGTGTTTAGCCGGTTCGGTGTATCTTTGAAAGCATGCAACAAGGGTTATCATATTAAAATTGATAGTGGGAATAGTTAAAAGGAAGTAATATTTACACAAACATATATTGCAATCACACTATCAAAAAAACTCGCTATTATATCAGTACCAATTTTACAACTTCTCCGAATAACCTAAACTCTATATTGTACTTAAGCTGTTACTGTCCAGTGTTCTTTAAGGAAATATGACAAAATGTATTATTTAACACTTAAATCTAGCTTCGAAATAAAAATTGGAGTTGACATTGAACAAGAAGATTAATGTTTATAAAATTATTATTGTTAGATGCATTGTGTTGGCGATCAGTTAATAATTTTGTGAGCTTTCTCTCGACATGATAGTGATATTTTAGCAAACTTTACTAATATAAGATTAATATGACTTACCTATAATGAAAAAAAAGGACTGCAATATTTGCAGAATATTGAAAATAGATAAATAAAACGCCAAAAAGAAACACTCAGCCACCATTTTAAACAAAAAATTTTTAAAGCCGACTCAAAAGCAGACACAGTGCAAAGGCTAGGTGGACTCTATGCTGATCCCTTTCTTTAATGTGGTTTAAGAAGAGATAACTATAGGATAGATTGGGCTAACTTGTTTACGACAATGTTTGTTTACGACCAGCCTTACGTAACGTATATCTTTAATTATAAGAGTGAAGGTGATAGAACTACTCACAATAACACATTGTAAGAAAGGATAATAAGACAAAGGCCACAAAGTATGTGGAATTTCTCCTGGCGATTCGGATGATTGTCACGTGATTCCGTGACTTTTTGTTGCGATTTCACCTATTTGGGTCTCACCGGGCTGGTGCGAACCGCTACGTGCCCGCGACACAGAGGCCTTCGGTTCCCTATTGCACCGTTGTCGATGTAGCGAAATAACTTCGCAAGCTTGCCGACTTAAAATATTATATTAAAAAAAAATTAAGTTCGGCGAAATGGTTTCCCTTACTTTCAGTCCGGTCAAATTATGTAGGGGTGGCTCAATTACACCAGGTACCCAGTAATAGACGAAGTAGAAAATAATTTTTTCCACCTGCTCCAATGTAACCCGTAGCGGTTACAACTCTTGCCAGAGCACTAAGTCAGTTTCCCGTATATTCTCCCACACTTACATCTACAAGGAAACACCCGCGAGTGCCTAGTCAAAAGAATTATTTAACCTTCCGTCGGGCGCAATATGTTGACTGTGGTGTTCGGGCGGAATGTGCATGATGGGCACACTTAAAAAAAATTCAAAAAGCACCTAGTTAAGATCATTTTTACAGCTAAAAAATAAGAAATATCACTAGTAGGAGTGTTACAAAAGAAAAAATACAAAGGTTTCTGCAAAAAATACATGTATTTGATATAAAACTAGTCGAAAACTTTTTAACAAAATTTATAAGCTATTGTTAAGGTATAATAACACAGTAAAGTTAGAAAATCGCAAAATAAAAAAAGGAAGTTAGAAAATAATTCAAAAAATCAAGATATTTTTTCTAAATTATTAAAAATCCATACATTATTGGGCTTAAAGCAAAGGTAAGAAATTTATTTTTTTGCAAATTTACTTAAAAATACATACCTTTATAGATGTGTCGAATTCGAGCGCAATGAGCTTATCTGAACAAAACTTACAAATCTCCCGTAATAATGGTTGAAAACAAACTAAGTGGCGAATATTGTGTAGTGGATCCTAAAAGCGAAAGCTACTGGGAGGTCATGCGCCAATGTCATCAAAAGGCGGGACGAAGTAACAACATAGATATTCTGTGCCTGTCAGATCAGATGCGCCTGACCGAAGGTTAAAGGGTTAAATTCCATGCGAAATGCTCCTCAACCCCGCCCATCGTGTTCTACATGAGAAATTGCCCTTAGAGATGATTATTGTGCATGAAATTTAGTCATATCCCGCATATCTTGACTAAACTATTAAAAGTTCTCAACGCCACCGAACAAGATGACTACGCAGACGCTTGGCCTTGGCCGGCGACGACAGCTGAGAAAACATATTTGTCATAGGCTTATAGATAAAACGCGTGCGCTGCGCGCTACTCCCGAATTTCGGACTTTTTCAAAACTATTTTGATATGGTATATTATATGTATAAACACCTAATAATTCCCATATTACACATATTTCTTTAACCATAACCCACTGTCTGTTTGTAATACTGTAAATTTGTTGCAGTTATATTAAAAGTCCCTATATAATATTCTTCTCACAATTAGACTTGAAAGCATAATATAAGTATAGAAATACTTACGTAATTATAATTATGTATTTCTTAGCGTTAGGTCTATTGATTTTGCCTGTTAAGAATATTTTCATTATCCGTGGTATCAAAGATATTATACTTATACAGGGCGGCCAATTTTTGTTACAAAATAATATATATGCTCAACTATATAAGATACAAAAAAAGTTTTTACAAAAGTTGCAGGGTATTTATATTCCAAAAGTTTTTTTTGAAGTGTGTTGGGTGATTTAGTAAAGTAGGGCAATAAAAATATATTTTTTTTTAAATGAAACGTAACCTATATGTTACAATATTTTTGAATTCTACATAGAATTATAATTATTTTTTGATTAAGTGCAAGTCTAAAGTTAATAACTTGCGAAATATCCACTTTTGTAAATGGCATTTTTGGACTTTGACAGCTTCTAGTTTTCTACCTGCTACAGACGTCTTAGAATAATACATTTTTATTATATTCCCAAAAATATCAATTTCCGATTAAACCTGAAGTAGGTACTATATTTCCGGCTATCCAGTTACATCCAGTTTAACCAGAAGTTGCCACTTTTGGGAAGATAATAAAAATATAAGACGTACCGTTAGAAAGCTATAGAAGTTGTCAAAGTTCAAAAATATCGTTTTTCAAAAGTCACTAGCTCGGACACTAATAAGTTTAGACTTATAATGCATTATACTATATATATATTATACATATGCATTATATTATATATATATATAATATAATTTTTATAAGGTGTTCCATTTACAAAAATTTATATTTTTATTGTCCTGCTTTTGTGGACCACTCTTCAAAATAATTTTAGAAAATATATTTACTTATACCCTACAACTTTTGTAAAAACTTTTTTTTTCATTTTTAAATAGTAGAGCCTATATATAATCGCATTGTCACGCAAATGGGCTAACCTTTATAAAACACATATTTTATCTTAAGACTTTAACACCCTGCACTTCGAAAGTTAAGTTGTTTAGAATATACGTTCATTTGAAGATTTTTCCATGGTTCTAAGAATCACACTCTAAAATAGTAACGTATTATCGTTAAGTATACAGGGTGATATTTAATAAGTGTCCGATATTTCACAGGACGATTACTCCGTTATTTATAAGGTTAAAAGTTCATATAAGCATGGGTCCGCAAGCCCTTTATTTTTGAGATACAGGGTGTTACAATTTTTAACAGGAACAAAAAATATGTACGCCACCGCCGGTTTCTCTTTTGATAACACTGTTATGTAGACGCTTTATTGGCTAATGCAAAGTACATTTTCATAATTTTTTGATTTTGGCTTTGTTTAGGAGATAAATGCTATTTTATCAAACTCTCATATAGGCATAGCGATATGCAAATAAATGCCATTTATTTCGTCATCATTCTATTTTCTCGAGAACGATTGCTCGTAGCGACTTCTACCAAGTATGAGTTTTTCATGCAAAAATGGTGAAGAAATCCATTTTTTTGCTGAAAAATGTAATGCAAGTACGTATCAAGAAGTTATGGCTCCTCAAAAGAGTAAAAGGATACTTAGGTGGCGCCCTTCACAAGTGGGAGCCATACCAACATCAAATTCAATTTCTCATTTAAAAAAAACCCTAGATACCAATTTTCATATAAAACACATATTAAATAATACCCTGTATAATACCCTATATAGTATGTAAAAAGTCCTCCAACATTATACACCATGGTAAAAAAAAGTTCCCGAAATGAAACTTCTAAATATTTGCCAAGTAATTTTTTTACATTTCATTGCCATTTAAGGAACTTAAGAATTCATTTTTGACTATAATTAAAAAAAAAAGGTATAACCGATACCTAATCGAACCTCTTGTCTGCTAACTGCGTGAACGCCAACTGCGGTAACCTTTACTTCACCATCGCCACTAGTTATTAGTTATTATTTTCTTCTTATGTTTACCTTCTTGTTATAAAGAATTTTCTCGAGTAGGTAGTTTCGAACGTCGTGTATATAAATATTTCTGATCCCAATCGACCCGTACGTCTCCTAGCCTAGTAGTCACCCCATCCGAAATTCCCTTACAAAGAACATAAAAATAAACATCTGGCAAATACGCATAGGTAACAGCGTCACCTCTGCTAAACCTAAGCAACCAACACGTTATGAAACCGACAGGGAGAGCCTCTCAAGAGAGCCGGTCTCATTTTGGGGCCCGAAATTATCGCACGACAGTGTTTATCTGTAACCTTTATCATCTGTGCTATTACGCAACAAACTGGTAAACCAAAAAATGGCCACTTCCCGTTATTCCCTTCTTCACACGTTAATACACTAATACTATCAGCCCCATATCGACAAATAACTTTTTCATATAGCTACACTACGTCATTGTATGATCTTGGCATCTTTATATTTTCCATGTTACCTCCTTATTTTATTTCCCTCCAGATTTCCACACTCTCACAATAGGCAAAAAGTTACTCGTTCTTAAAGTAACTTTTCTTGTCATATCGAGAACGCAATAAATAATTTTAAAAACAGGCCAGAACTTCTAAGCGGGTCAGCACAGACAAGAAACAGGGAGAACTTTACGTAAATCATTTACGATACGGATCTGTCTTAAACCAATACTTTAGACACCCGCGGGCTGCAAAGTAGTCATGCATTCATGTTGTTCGTTTATCAGCATTACTGGCATGTCTTTTTTCATGATTAGGTACTGCAGGAAAAATATTTTATTGCGAGAGGTGCGTGTACTAAATGAAAAGATTCATGTTGGTTCTGAATACTTATAGATTATATTCATTGTGGAACACGACCCCTGGAGAGTCATTCCAGCGTAATGACGTTCTTTAGATGAAGGAGTTTGTAAACAAAGCTGAACTACGTATGTGTGGGTGGCAGTGGTGCATGGTGTAGGTATTTCTACCGTGTACCGCTTTGGGTGGAATCAAGCGGGAAATCAAAATTGAAGATATCAAAAGTTCGCAAAGCAATATTTAGGTCTAATTAATTGTAAGTATGAAAGTTTGTGCTCGTTTAATCTATGATTAGGTAGTTGATCCATTCTTTCGATAAGACTCAATGCAAATAATTACCTAAATTTCCATATTAAGGAATTTGCAACACTCTTAGAGAATGTTATCCGGATCATTAAAAGCGACATGTAGCTTCAAACCCTAGTAGCATACTATAGCCGGGGACACATTGTTCTGTCGTGTTGTGTTGTGATATATTACGATGCGTTATGTTGTGATGCATTGTTCTGATGTATTATGGCGACAATAAGCGGGTTTTAAAATCAAGCTGCGTTTACGTAGGTCGTAAATGACGAACGTAAGCCACCCTCATTGTATCACGACAGGCTCAATGCATAAATTCACACGTCTTCACATATTTTCGAAAGCGTTGACCATTGAGAAATGTTACCACATTCTTGGATTATCCATTTTTGTAACTGTTCTAAATTTTCAACTGGTGTTTTAAACATAGTGTTCTTCAAATGAGGAAAAATGAATAAATCCATAATAGTCAAACAAGGTGATCTGGGTGGGAATTCAATATCTGTTCAAAAACTGATCAATCTGTCGTCAAAAAAATTGCGTAAATAGTTAATAGTTTCGTTGGATGTATTGGCGGTTGCACCGTCCTGTTGACAATAACCGAAACGTAGTTCATCGTCAAGAAATTGCTCCACAAATGCATTCAAAATAACATTGTCATTATACCGCTGTGCTATAACTGTGTCATGAAAAAAAAAGGACCAACAATTCTTCCCTAGGAAACAGCCAGCCAGACACCAATTTATTGAAGGTGTAATGTGGACCCTAAGAAAATGAGAATATGTCCATTGGACGTTCTTTGTATGTCCTTCTACTATTAGGCCATGGATGATGTACCAACACAATCAATAATTTTATTAATAAGAATTTAGCCAGAATGGATTGGTCATGGTGATCCTGTTTCGGTTTCATGGACACGTAGATCCGGACACTAGAGAAAATTTAGTGGAGTTTATTCAGCAGGCTATCGAATAATTTCGGGAAAGCAAGCGCGAAATAAGAAGTGGCACCGTTATTTATTGGCCATGATACTTAGCTTATTTATATGGTATTTTTAAAACTGCAAATTTGTGGAATAGGATAAGTTTTATTTTGTTTACGAATTTTAATCTGATCTACTTATATTTACTGTTTAATAATTTCAGCAACACCTAACTTCGAAACGAATAAATGTCGACACCTGCCACTTTTGTGTTTTTTAGTCTTAAAATTAAGTATATTTAATCAAGCATATTTATTTATGTTTCGAAAATTTGGACACATTGATAAGGAATGCTCTGTTTCTTTAAACAAGAATATTCCAGTAAGTGGCCTCTTGGACGTATGTTGGTACTAAATTTTCGTAACTAATTTGATTGTCAAAATTTGTAGTTCGTCAGATACTTCTAGTAGGCCATCTACTTAAATTAACCGGTACTTTTTATCGCTCGTAATTGACACCAAATAATCTATATATCTTCCCTGGAGTACTGTTCGCATATTTGGAGCTCTGCTCCTAAACATACCCTGAGATTGCTAGATTATATTCAAAGAAGAGCCATTCGCGCATCATGATCTGACAAACAACCTGGAAAGTCGATGTTCAACTTTTCATGGCAAGTGCTCAACTGAGGTTGAGAGCTTGATTGCACCCAGAGCGGTGCATGGTAGAAATACAGGGCGAGTCACTGCAGCCCACCCGTACGTGGTTCAGCTTAGTGTCCCTCGACCGGCACTTTTTAGAGATTGTTTCATCTGGAGAACGTCATCACTATGGATCGACCTCCCTGAGGCCGTATTCCCCAACGAGTATAATCTCCAAAATTTCAAGACCAACGTGAATCATTCCTGCGCACACGCACCGCTCGCAGAGCGCCATAAAGGATTAATCCTGCAGTGCTGTGCCTTATCATAAAAAAAAGAAATCTTTAAGTTTACAGTAGTTATTGCCGTTTGAAAGGAATCGACTAAATGATATTATTAGTTGACAAAATAAATTAGATATAACAATAATAATTCATATTGTTTGGACTTACAAATAATAACAATAGAAGCAGGGAGAATGCGCAGTCTAGCCAATTCTATCCCTGCCCATTTTTTACTTACATTTTTTTTAGACCGACTTCTCCAATTTTATCAAGTTTGGCCTAATTTAAAGGGAGTGTAACGTTAATTAAATTGGTTAACAACTGAATAGCTCTGGACAGGAGGTACCGGGTGTCCCACTAAGAATGGCTGTCGGCCGTATCTCAGAAAGTGTTAGTCATATGGCTTGCGAAAAAAATATATTAGGTAAAGTGGTCATGAGAAATTGCTGGAAATTATTTTCAAGTTTCTCAGACTGGCGCTAGAGGGCGCAACAGTAACGGTAAATATGAATCACGAAGTTTCCTCAAAAGTCGCCTAGTTAAAGTATCCCGAAAATAACATTTTTGTATATTTCGAAGATTTATTATTTAAATTCACCTATAGAACGTTTTCGTCACTTTTCAAATAAAGTTGTGGGGGAAGGTTGAACATTATTTGTAATAAATACTGATAACTCCGGTCTGGCTTAACATAATTTAGTAAACTTAGTTTTGTTAAAAAGGGCTTTTCTCACTCTATATATCATCTTATGAACTACGGCAATATGTGTTTTACACTAGGCACTAGGGGGCGCTGTCTTACAACTTCACAAACGTTGCGCGCTTTTTCCATACTTGTAAATATAATAGTATATTCAATTTTACCTGGTTACAAGGATGATTAAAAGTCTAAGAAGTCAAGCAAAAACCGCAAGTTAATATCTATTTGCAATCCGGAGATATCAACAACAATAATCATAATTACGGAACATTATGATTTTATTTTCAAGTTGCCATTGTAAAGGTTTTTTTTAGAGTCAAATAGGCATTGGAAAAACAAAACATGAATTAAAACTGTGCACGCGTGTCACCTTTCATTATTACGTCAAAATTTTTGTCGTGTCAACAGTGTTGTGTCGTATTTGATTTTCAAAATGCCTCTGTTACTTGAAGAAGCGGTTGACATCATTGCGGTGTATTTTGAATGTTTGGGAAATGCAACAATTTCTTAAAGGGTTTACGCAGTACGATACCCTCAAAGGCGCCGATACGACAGTAGAATGTTTAATCGTTTAGCTAGCCGTTTTCGTACTACTGGAAGTATTCGTCGCCCTGTATATCGCAGACGCCGCCGAGGTCGAACCGAGGAAAACATTAGCCAAATTCGAGCGATGAACCAAACATATTGGTTTATACCATTCTTCAGATTGGTATTAACCACTACATTCGAGCGACCTTGGTAGATGTCTCGGTTATGTCTCCGTGACGTCATAAATCAGCTGATTTACGCCAAAGTTGTCACCATTAATTTTGTGCTAATAACCTTACTCCGGAGCAGTTGTCGAACCGCGGTTGATAAATTTTGACATTTCTAAATCGGCATAAACGGTCAAAATTGCAATTTTGTTTTGGGGTAGGTAAACTAAAATATGCGACAAATGGGGGGAGAGATTTCAACTCAAAATCAAAACCTCTGCCTAGAACTAATGTTAAGTGTTTTGTGGTTAAAACCATTTCATTTGAGCGGATTCCAAATGGTGGAGAGCTGTGAAGTTATTATAACTACCCCCACCATCTATTGTGAATAACCACATATGAAAATCGTAGTTAAAACCAATCTGTTTGGCTATTGTAAATGTTTTGGCATATGATTAATTGTTAGAGACTTGGGCGTTACTCGCTCTACTGTGCATAGGATTTTATTAGAAGAAAGGTAAGTAATTATATCTATATGTTATAACTCTTAAATAGTTTAGAATAATGCCAATATTTCTCTTAATAGTTTTCAAGTCAATGTAATAAGTATTTTGTTTTTCTTTAGGCTACTTCCCTACCATATTATGCTCCACCTGGCTTTGACCCCGCAAGATTATGATAGAAGATTGGATCATTGCTATTGGTTGCCCAATATGATATTGGAAGATAGAAATCTCCTCTCCAGAATTTTGTGGACGGATAAAGCTACTTTCCATAGTAATGGAGGAGTAAATCGCCATAATATGCATTATTGGTCGCGGGATAATCCCCATTGGATGCGGGAGGTGCAGCATCAAGGAAGATGGAGTGTCAATTTCTGGTGCGGCATTTTGAGTGGCAGAATAATTGGACCGTTTGTATTTAATGAGTCGCTTACTGGGCAAGGATATTTACATTTTTTAAATTACGAACTCCTGCACATTTTGCGACGAACGTTCGTCAATTTCTTGACGACACATTTCCTGCAAGGTAAATAGGAAGATGGAGTATATTTCCGTGGCCTGCCAGGTAATATTATAGGATATATTGTGATACTGTTAATGAAAGTGGTAATTTCTATTTTAGATCACCTGACTTAACATGCCTAGATTTTTATCTATGGGGGAGATTGAAGGATCTTGTTTTCCTTACCAGACCCACCACAAGGGAAAACATAATAGAAAGGATAATGGACAGCAGCCGCCGTATCCCTATGGCAGAGGTGGAAACTGCAGTATCATCAACCAGGGAGAGATTTGAGTCGTGTATACAGAACTATGGGCGATAATTTGAACATTTAGGGCGCCACTGAGAATTATTGTCGTAACGATATGTTTGCTTGAAACATACGTACCTTCATATTTTGTTTTTCCAAGGCCTATTTGACCCTTAAAAAAACCTTTACAATAGCAACTTGAAAATAAAATCATAATGTTCCGTAATTATGATTATTGTCGTTGATATCTTCGGATTGCAAATAGATATTAACTTGCGGTTTTCGCTGACTTCTTAGACTTTTAATCATTCTTGTAATCAGGTGAAATTGAATATACTATTATACTTACAATTATGGAAAAAACGCGCAATGTTTGTGAAGTTGTAAGACAGCGCCCTCTAGCGCCTAGTGTAAAACACATATTGCCGTAGTTCATAAGATGATATATAGAGTGAGAAAGGACCTTTTTAACATCATACTCATTCTGAAACATGTTTCGTCGTATCACGGCCCGTCAGTAAGGCTAGTCAGACAAAAGGATTCAAGCGTCGTGACATATAGCTAAGCGGTACATTTCGCAGTTAGACTTACTTTTAAGTATATTTTTTTCTGGTTCACGCTGAGAAATATCATCTTGACAAATGTTCATTTTTAATTGTAGAATTTTGTTTCAGGAACATGTTACTTTCCTGAGAGATGGGAAGGTGCCTGGTTTCAGTCTGGGGTTCGAGCAGCGGTGATCATAGAAGGACCTCGACTCAGTACGAAAGGTCGATGTTTAAGATCTGATGGTGATAAATTTTTAATGGTGGACGAGTAAGTATTCCTTTTGTTTTAACATAAATATCAAAGGAAGTCATATCGTTACCTTAGTATATCATAAAGTTTTTTTTTCTACTACTTACTTGAGAAATCGCCATAATTTACTCCATTTTCCTAATGAGAAGTAAATTTTTTCTACCTAGGGAAATAACGATAATATTTAATCGCCCAACTAGTGAAAAACTGTATGTGTAATGACGTTAAGTTTCACACAATTCTTAGCATTCTTACTCACCGTCTCTTTTACATATTATTGGTTTTGAGCCTTGACTAACAATTTTAAATAAAGAAATTAAGGAAAAAAGGATCAAATTTTTAATAAAACAGGGATTTTCATCATAAATTGGCGGGTATTTATTTCAAAGGGAAACTGTCATATTAAAAAATGTCAACATGACCACAAATTTCCTACAAACTCACATTTAAAATCGCATTTCTTCAATTTAATTCTTTAATGTGACAAATAAAATTCCAGGCGGAAATGGCCAATACAGGGTGTTTCATTAAGGTCGAAGAGCGGCCATATCTCGGAAACTATTGGGCATAGAAATTCAGGAAAAAAAAATTAATGACTAAAGTGGCCATGAGAAAATCCTGGAAATAATTTTTAAGTTCCGCATTTTGCCGCAAGGGGGCGCAATTGAAAAGTAAATTTTTAAATTTTAGATATCTCCGAAAATTGCACGTTAAGGTATATTTTTGATAACACTATTAAAAAGCTTGGACAATTTTGCATAATTTTGGTCCCATGCTTATTGGCGTACCGACTTTAGTAAGAGTGGGGGAAGCTGTTGAATGTGTAATCATTTAAATCGCTGTAACTTATCAACGACTTATCCGATTTTAGCAAACTAGAACTTGTTTGGAAGAGAAATGTAAGTACTTTTAACTATCGTCTTGAGTGGTCCATGATACTTCTCAATAAAAATACAAGAGGGCGCAATTTGCAATAATAACACATTTCTTAACTTTATTCATTTATTTCAAATCATACGGTATAATTATGATACCATAATCGAAAAGTAGATGAAATTTGCTACAAAAAATGTCAAAACCGCAGTTCGATATCTCCATCCGTTTCAGAGTTATTGCCAATAGAATAATTTTTAAAACTTTAAATGAAGAAGCGGTTGTTTTCATAGTTTTGTGATCAAGCATTCCATGACAAAAAATATTTTTAAACTTTATGGTTAGGTAGGTTTGTTTCTCATTATTCCAATGGCCCAGAAACCACTCTAGAATTAATGGCAATCATGGAAAACGTGTTATTTAGGCGTAACTCTAACAATATGATCTGTTTTAAAAAATAAATCTAGATAGCTGTGAAATAAAATCTGAAAGTTTCCATGGAGATAAGACAAATAATGCAAATAGTTGTCAACTAGTTTCATTTTGAAAGGTGTTGACAAAAGTTTATCCGTAATTCATCTTAAACTTCTTGATAGAAAATTGTGATACGTACCTTTTAAAAATGGCTTATACCAATGCCGAAGCTTACGATATGCTGGCCGTATATTTTAAATGTTTTCAAAATGCGCCTATAGCGGAACGCGAATATGCTCTCAGATATCCTGAACGAAGGCACTATAGCAGAGCAGTATTTCAGCGACTGGCAATATGCGTGGGGCAAACGGGAAGTGTACGACGCATTTCAGTTGCTTTTAGAAGACGTCCAGTAAGAAATGAAGGCAACATTACAAACGTTCTTGCGTACGTAGAGGCCGATCCGCATTTAAGCATAAGAGCAATTTCTTTAGACCTAGGTATAAGTTGTACTGCAGTGTTCCGAATTCTAAGGGATTTTAAGCTGCATCCCTATCATATAGTTTTACATCAGGCGCTATCAGAAAGTGATTATGACAGACGGCTCGACTATTGCTATTGGCTAAGAGAGATGTGTAACGAGAATCCTCAATTCCTCTCCCACGTGTTATGGACTGATGAAGCCACTTTCAGTAGCTGTGGCAAAGTTAATTTACACAATATGCACTATTGGTCACAGACAAATCCTCACTGGATGCGCGAAGTGGATCACCAAAACAGATGGAGTGTTAACGTGTGGTTCGGAGTATTAGGACACAGAATTATCGGACCGTTTATTTTTAATGATTATCTAAATGGTGAATCTTATTTAAACTTTTTACAAAATGACTTGCCTATCCTTTTAGAAGATGTTCCTATTGGCCTAAGAACATCCATGTGGTATCAACATGATGGATGCCCGGCACACTTTTCGCATATGGTCCGTAATTTTTTAGATATTGGATACCCAAATCGCTGGATTGGAAGGGGTAGTTTGTTTGCTTGGCCACCTAGATCCCCGGATTTAACTGTGTTAGATTTTTACTTGTGGGGGCGAATAAAAGACATTGTATATAAAACGCGACCAACCACACGAGACAACATGATTGAGCGAATTGAAAATGCACTAAATTCGATTTCACGAGCTGAAATTGAAACAGCTGTCTCTAGTTCTAGAAAAAGAATTAATCGTTGTATTTTGCACAACGGAGGTCATTTTGAACATTTATAAAGTCTCTCAATTGTTTTCCTAAGAAGCTTTCCATGAATATTGTTTCCTTCAATAGTTTCCGATAATTATTTCAATACTGTTTTATGGCCCGTTGGCCTTGAAACACGCTCCAAATTTTGTATTTTACATGATTTGGACTAGTCCTAAGCCTAGATAAAGTGTGAAGGAAGGCACGGAGTTTGACATTCGAATAATGAGAAACAAACCTACCTTACCATGAAGTTTAAAAATATTTTTTGTCATGGAATGCTTGATCACAAAACTATGAAAACAACCGCTTCTTCATTTAAAGTTTTAAAAATTATTCTATTGGCAATAACTCTGAAACGGATGGAGATATCGAACTGCGGTTTTGACATTTTTTGTAGCAAATGTCATCTACTTTTCGATTATGGTATCATAATTATACCGTATGATTTGAAATAAATGAATAAAGTTAAGAAATGTGTTATTATTGCAAATTGCGCCCTCTTGTATTTTTATTGAGAAGTATCATGGACCACTCAAGACGATAGTTAAAAGTACTTACATTTCTCTTCCAAACAAGTTTTAGTTTGCTAAAATCGGATAAGTCGTTGATAAGTTACAGCGATTTAAATGATTACACATTCAACAGCTTCTCCCACTCTTACTAAAGTCAGTACGCCAATAAGCATCGGACCAAAATTATGCAAAATTGTCCAAGCTTTTTAATGGTGTTATCAAAAATATACCTTAACGTGCAATTTTCGGAGATATCTAAAATTTAAAAATTTACTTTTCAATTGCGCCCCCTTGCGGCAAAATGCGGAACTTAAAAATTATTTCCAGGATTTTCCCATGGCCACTTTAGTTATAAATTTTTTTTTCCTGAATTTTTATGCCCAATAGTTTCCGAGATATGGCCACTCTTCGACCTTAATGAAACACCCTGTATAAAGCTCTGAACGAATTAAATATGTAATATTTTAGTGTTAGTAGTAGGAAACAATCTATATTATATATCTCAGTTGAGAAAACTGCTACATACCTTGCACATTATACCATTTGGCGCTTCGCGCCTCAGGATATGAAATCGCTCGCTATATAATAGCCCACTTCTCAACATAGGTATATATTGTACTATTTTCTGCACCTCTCTTCTCGGAATCAAAAGCGAAGAAGTGTATACGAAGTGAATTGATATTTCTAACTCGGTTTATAGGGCATCATTTTTGTAAAATATGGGTGCACTTCCAAGATCAACAGCAACAACAATAAAGTAAAACACGTCAACCGAGCAATATCTGAATTGAGCACAACGAGAACGCTATATATTTTCAACAATTGAATCAAGCTTAAAGCAATTTGTAAACAAATATTAAAGTTCTTGTTTTAGTAACATGTTTCTATATTTCGATTGATAAAAGTAAAGAAATCTATATGTAAATGAACATTTATTAGATATTTGGGAATGTTATCAATTAAATTCCACATATTAAAGTCACAATGAAGGTAGTTAGTTATGTAGGATTCCCGTTTCGACAAAACATGAAATTTTCATATTACTATTTTAGAGACAATGTTATCATGAATGATAAACGTATTTTGTCATTATTTATTTTTCTCACAACGTTTCAACTGGTGTCTAAAGAGAGTTTACCGAAGCAATCAGGATTCTGGGATATAATAGCCGCTCCTTTGAATTTCCTTTTTTGCCAATGTTCGTCCTTGAGTATAATTTTGGTTTTTGCAAGTGGTGGCCGTGGGTCTAGTCTAGCTATACCGGATCTGTTTGTTTTTCTCTTCAGTATGTGGATTCGATGTTCCTTGATCCTTGTTTGTTTGGCCGTAGGACTTCACCAACCTAGGATTGTCGGTAGTCGCAAGGTATTTTATATACACAATAATTCTTCATGTCGTTTTGATTTGTAGGCCTTATCTTCAGGTGGTTTCTTAAGTAATCTTTGGAGCTAAATCTGCTTGTTGTCCTAATCTTCGAATTTTTTCGGAGTCCAGCCCCCGGCGATTCATAAAACACACGTGACCAAGCTTAGTTATATATTATGTTAGACGGCAAAGGATCTCTCTTTCTGTTATTTTTCTTATTGATATTTATCCTTGTGGTTTATGTCACACTAATTTTATAAAGTTCAGTTCTTTGGGAAGCTTTTATGGAGACTGAACCGAATTAGCCCTTACGAGGCATAATCACGCCGATTAAGTAAGGATACCTATAACATCTTCTAAAGACCCTTTTAAAAACTTTTAACTAACCTAAACCCAAGCATACTTACACAAGATAACTTCTGAGTATAATTTAATAATATATCAATACCAAACCTGTAATCAAGCAAGGGTTTACGGAAATAATAATAACGAAGAAAAGCAATTTTCCCTTGTCAAATCGTAAAGTTTTAAATTTACCTCGTAGGTATATTTCGATTGCACGCAAACAGTAAAGTTTTAGATCCCTGGAAAATTCAATTATTGGCAGCTTTCCCGACCGCAGTAAGGCACATGAAATATTGTTCAAGGCCGGTCGAAAGCAAATAAATTCATAGGCTCCCACGGCAATGGTGTATATTTCCGAACAATATTGCCAAAATATAACTAGAACAATCGTATATTGGAAATAAAGAATTTTATAGCGGATATAAATTTTATTTTGAACGGTATGTGCCAAATATACTTTTCCAACTGGCTTTTAATACTTACTTAGATCAGCTATTTTTTTACTCTATTGAGAATCTTATTTATTATCGTTGGAAAATGTATTTTATTCGATACTTAGTTACTAAAGAGTTTTGGTTTTGACAAGTCGAGGATAGTCGACCCACATTCTTTAAGCTTTTATACAGTCCCCGAATGGAGTTTAAAATAGGAAAAAAACCTTCTTGTTGACTTTACGACGAAAGTTTTTCTTGTTTTATTGTCTTCTTCTTCTTAATCAGCCTTCTTTCATCCACTTCTGGACATAGGCCTCCTCGTATCTTTTCCAAATCTGTCGATCTATAGCAGTTCGGGATCAGTTTTTTCCCACCACTTTCACAATGTCGTCTATCCAGCGTCTCTGTGGTCTACCTCTGCTTCGCTTGGTCTCCCTGGGTCTCCAGTGTGGCACCTTGATAGTCCATTTCTCGTCTTGCTGTCTCGCAACATGACCTACCCAACGCCACTTTAGCTCTGCCACACATGATATGACGTCAGCCACCCGCGTTCTCCTTCTGATTGTTTCGCTTCTTATTCTATCGCGCAAGGACATAGGGCGCTCCATCGCTCTCTGTGTTCGTCTTGATCTGTTTGCACTTTGTTCTGTGATGGCCATTGTCTTGAGGCCATGAGTAGCCACGGGCAGAATACATGTGTCATATACCTTACGTTTTAGGTATATAGGGATTTCCTGATTTTTAAGAATATGTTGGAGTTTGCCGAAGGCGGCACAAGTAAGTCCGATTCTTCTTGATATGCTCTTTGGTTTTCTTTCCCCAATCTAATGGTGTGACCGAGGTAAACATATTCGGTGACATTTTCGATTATGCTATTATCTAGCGATACATGTAGTTGTCCTGAACTCATGATTTTGGTTTTGGCAGTGTTCATTTTTAAACCTATAGCTTTGGATGCCTCGTTTAGCTATTTGAGCATTGCTCTCAACTCGCATGGGCCTTCTGAGATGAGGACTATGTCATCCGCAAATCGTAAATTGCCAAGATACGATGCATCGATTTTCAGACCTTTTCCTGCCATTGTAGTGTTTGACTTCTTCCAGAGCCAATGTAATCAGATTTGGTGATATGGTGTCACCCTGGCGGACTCCTCGGTTTAACTTTATTTTTCTCATTGTACTGTTATCATTAGGCTTGAGCAAATATGCATACCAAAAAGAAGGAAATATGCAAGTATTTTTACCACAATATGCACATGGGTTACAAGAATATGCAAAATAAATTTGTAATGAAACACATTGTTGGAAAATGAAAGTACTATATTAAAAAAAAATTAGGCGTCATTACATTAATTTCTGAACACATACATGTTTATGTACTAAGCTTCGTAACTATATATTGTTATAAAAACAATAAGCAACTAAATAGTTTTTAAAATTTAAAATTAAAAATGTATGGCTTCTATCCGAGTACATATATTTGTATACAGAAAAACTTCTTTCTACGCCAACGAATGTAATTGAAGCATATTTTAAGTTAACTAGTATATTTGGATCTACTTCAAAATTATCTACAAAATCACCAGACAGTACCCTAGCTACTTTTGTTAAAAAAGTATATCCGTCATTTTTCTGCAAAACACTTCGACATTTTTCTTTAATCTTGCCCCCAATATTTCCGCTCACACTGTAGTAAGATGTTTCCACACGTGTAACACAATTTATAGATTCAGTCAGGGATAACTTATTTCATTCTAATTGTGGTATATTGTTAATACACCTTTTTATAACACAAAATAATGCCTTTATTCATTAAATAATATCAAAATTATAACTCCAAAATCACAACAATTCGCCTTACTCAATCGTTCGAACTGAACTTCTCTCCGTGCAGCTGTTTCGCCGTGATGCCGCACCGCCGTTGTGTCTCCCGGTTGTTGCCCTGCAGGGTTGCCGCGCCACTCACCATTTTCATCGGTTACATTCGGCCTTCCTGCAAAATTAATGTCCTCATTAATATAACTCAACAGTAGATCAACCAGATCTTAATGATCTGCACATTCATTATCGCTTTCGTCATCGTCACATTTATCGCTGTCACACTCGCCTGGTGTCGTACTCTTATAGCACCTTAAAGAGTCGATCGCAACCACCCCCTTAAAAGTTTTGTAACCACGCACACCTTTTACAGCAATGATGACATATCTATCGTTGGGTAACACCTTAGCCACACGATAGGGTCCATCATATTTGTTAATCATCTTTCTATTTACGCCCTTTTCTCCTGAACATGTGGTTGCTTTTCGCCATAGCACCAAGTCACCTACTTTATAGGTATCGCCTGGAGTTGCAACTTTTCGCCTCCGATCGTATATTGCCTTCATCTTAGCCTTTGTAATGTTTTCAGTAGCCTTGTGACGCCTCTGGAGAAGAGCTGCCCTATTGTCGTTATAGGTTTCGCCTTCAGCCCCTGGTGCATTCGCCCCTTGCACATCGCCAGACAGTTCCGCATTTACACCAGTACCATGTGCAAACATCAACTGAGCTGGGGAAAATCCAGTGCTCTGGTTAATGGTATGATTAAGGCCCCACACAATCTCGGGTAACCTCTCATCCCAATTAACCTCAGACTCTGTACTAGCCTCTATAGCGTTCAATAAAGTACGGTTCTGTCTCTCCACCTGACCATTCGCCTTGGGTGTAGCAATTGCATTTAACACGTGTTTCACACCCTTTTCCGCCAAGAAGTCAACGAACGCCTTGCTGGTCAACGCCCGTCCACGGTCCGAAATAATACGCCTTGGGTACCCAAATTCGCTAAACACCTCTCTCAATTTGAGAATCGCCTCCGAAGAACGCAATGTCCTCGTCGTTTTCGCCAAAGTATACTTAGTAAATGCATCGACCACCATCAGCACATACTGATTATGCCTAGTGCTTTGGCAAAATGGTCCCACATGATCTATATGCACCGTATGAAAAGGTATCGCCACCTTTTCTATGGGATGCAACAGACCAGGCGCTCGGCAATGATCGCCTTTGCCATAAGCACACTTTAGGCACGCCTGTACATATTTCCTAACAAAACGCCCTATTTTAGGAAACCAATAAGTCTGCTTGATTAAGTTAAGACATCTTTGAAATCCTGGATGACCAATGTCATCGTGATGCTTGCGTACCAAACAGAATTTCGCCATAGCTGGTACATACAAACGATCGCCCAGTACAGTTTTTCTATACAAACGCCCATTTATCACCTTATATACAGCTTTCACGCCTTTATCAGCCGTTCGTTCATTCAAACGAGTTATTAACGCCTGCGCCTTTTCATCCTGCAGCTGCACTGTCAAGAACCAATCACACTCGTCTAAGTTCACCAGATAGACATCAACAGGATTTCGACTAAGTGCATCCACATGCTGCATTTTATGGCCCGCCCTATACTCAACACTCATATCATACTCTTGTAATGCCATCCACCATCGGGCAATTCGGGGCAACAGATCCTTTTTCGCCATAGTCGCCCTTACTGCTGCGCAGTCAGTCACCACTTTGAAATGAATCCCAATCAAATACACACGAAAACGTTTCACTGACTCCACCACCGCTAAGGTTTCAAGTTCATAGCTGTGCCACGCCTGCTCAGCTACGGTTGTCGCCCTGCTACAGTATGATATAGGTTTTAAGTCGCCATTCGCCTGTTTTTGCATAAGAATACCAGCCACGCCGAGCTTGCTTGCATCTGTATGCAACTCGGTATCGGCTGCACCATCATACAATCCCAAAACCGGTCGCCCTGATAATTCAACTTCTCGAAAGCTGCCTGTTCAGTCTCACTCCAACACCATGCAGTATCCTTCTTAGTTAAATTTGTCAAGGCCCCGCTGCAATAGCAAAATCCTTGACAAACTTTCGAAAATAGCTCGCCAAGCTGACAAACTGCCGAACACCATGCACGTTAGTAGGTGTAGGGAAATCTTTAACTGCCTGGATTTTCCTTTCACCTGGGCAAATACCATTCGCACTCACTTCATGCCCCAAATATTCTAACTTATTCTCCAAGAAAGTACATTTCGCCAAGTTCAACTTGAGCCCTGCCTCGGCTACCAGTTGTAACACCATTTCCAGCAACGCCAAACCTTCTGAAATAGTTGCCGATGGAAGTAAGAGATCATCCATGTATGCCAACACAAGTTCATTCTGCATACCTCGCAACATCTTGTTCACCACTTTTTGAAAAACTGCAGGGGCATTCGCCAACCCAAAGGGTACCCTCAAGTACTCATAGTGACCATCTGGAGTCACAAACGCCGTTTTGTGAATGGACTCACTATGCATTGGTACTTGATGATAACCTTGTGCTAAATCCAAGGTAGTATAGTAACACTTTTTCGCCAATCGATCCAATTGATCCTCCACCCTTGGCAACGGTGACCTATCCTTCACACAAATTGAATTCAACGATCTGTAATCCACGCACATGCGCAGATCGCCATTCTTTTTCGGTTTCAACACAATTGGACTCGCGTATTCAGACTCACTCTCCCGTATCACACCTGCGTCCGTTAAGTTTTAAATCTTTTCTCTCACCAGCGCTCTCTCAGTAAATGACAACCGATAAGGTCTATACACCACAGGCTTATCAGTGGTTAACTGGATCCTCATTTCACCTAAATCAGTTACGCCTAGATCACCATAAGACCAGAATCGGTTTTTTATTAAGTGTAAAAGTGTCTATAAAACGAGCCAAAGCTTATTAAATTTGGGTAAAGCATATGGAAGATACAGCAATTAATTTTTTTTTTCCACAAGCTTCCCCCCCCCTCATATTTTCGAAGATACAAAAAAGTCTTACAAACAAGTTTCCGCAAAATGTAACGAACTTTTTATTACCGTCATTAAAACAATACCTAACTTAGCGATTATCTGATAAAATTTGACTTTGTAGATATATCTTAGTAACTGTGTCCCCTGGCGGTAATTTTGGAAACTTGAAAATACATTCGAGCAAGGACCCCGCACTTTTCTTATGGAAAGTGGGTTTCGGCCAATTTTTCTGAAACTTGGCACAATGATAGTTCATAACAAGCTGATCAAAAATTATAATGGACCCGAAACCCCAAAACCCCCCCAACCCCTACAAAACCGGTCCTTTTTAGGATAGTTAGAAACTGTTCCATTGATTTTTCTTTCAAAAAATCATTTTTTTCATTTCGTCGCGATTAAACAAAACCATAAATAAGTAGGCTTTGACTGTTGCTTATTTTCATGCTTCATTTACATGGCAACGTACTGTCAGATACTATTTATGGTTTATTAAAAATTGTGTCGAAGTGTTTAAACGTCAGGTATGAAACTTATTTTAGATTTGAAAGAAAGTGTGTCGATTGTTTTTGTCCTTTAAAATAGTACTTTCCGGTGTTGTAACGTAATATACCTACTATTGTTTACTATTTCGCATTCAGTCGTTGTGATTTGTCGTGCTTTTTGGCAGTATACGGATTATAGAGGTAGAAATCTGAAAGTGTCCGAACTGTAGCAGGTGCCCGATTGACTGACTGGAGTAGTGTCCGGTTTACGGGGTGTCCGATTGACTGGAGTATCCGGTTTACAGGGTATCCGAATTGCCAAAGTTCTACTGTAATTATATTAACTTAGTTAGGCCTTTCCTTAAAATGGCGAATCGATTATCTTGCGTAACTTGCAATAGGCGAATGTTACCACAACAGATGGCTCGAGTTGATCGCGATGAAGATATATTAAAACGAGAAATAGCTATATTGAGACGAAATGCTGATAATCGGGGTCCTTTAGTTGTCGATGCTAACACTCGATTATGTAACAATTGCAATGTATCAATTGTAAACGAAATAGCAGCACTTCAAGCAGATCCTCTGCGTTGAAACTCAATGTGTTACGTCAATCTTCGTCCAATACTTGTTTTATTTGCGGTAATAATGTTAATATAACAAGAATAAGCGTTGAATGCAGAGTCCATAATATATTTAAAAAAAAATATCTATGCTTCGAAGAACACAAAATCGTGTGATATACATTTGAATGAATCAGGTATCTTGCTCGAACAGTTCTATGACGTATTGAATTGTATGTATAGACCCTACCGTTTGAAAGGAAACCAACTGAGTATTTTTCTTGCGAAACTCCGAACTGTTGCAAATGATCAATCTAGTACCAAATTCGACGATGAAGACAAAATCTCTGATAGTGATTTTTCTAGCTTTAGCCCAATTACAAAAGAACAATTTAGAGAACTTTTTACTTATTGCGATCCAGTATTTGAGAGAAATAAATTTAGGAGTGTAACAAAACGTGATCTACTGACATTCCTTTGCAAACTTCGACAAGGAGCAACTGATGAATTTCTTGCTAGCATATTTGGATATAATAGTCGACAGTCTGTAAGCATGGCTATATGTGTTGTACGAAGATCCTTGATGCAACGGTTTGTTCCCGAAAATGTCGGTTTACAAGCTATTGATCACGAAACGTTTGTTAATAACCATGTAACTGACTTTGCAAATCATTAATACAATCCAAATGCGAATAATCGTGTATCAATTATTTACATAGACGGAACGTACCTTGAGTTAGATAAAAGTAGTAACTTCCAAGTGGCTCGACAGTCTTTCAGTACCTATAAAAATTATAATCTTGTAAAACCGGCTTTATTAGTAGCATCAGATGGATATATACTTGATGTGCAAGGTCCTTACTTCTCCGATAATGCTAATAATGATGCCGCTATGTTGCTTAATGAAATGCAAAAAGAAGGTGGAAACAATATAGCTGAATGGCTGCAGGAGCAAGATATTGTTATACTTGATCGTGGTTACCGAGACGTTAAGGATTTCTTGGAAAACAGAGGCATAACAGTTAAAATACCTCCATCTCTCGGAAGGAATCAAAAGCAATATAGTACTGAAGAAGCTAATGCTGCTAGACTGATAACAAAAACGCGGTGGATAGTAGAATCCCGGAATGGACACTTGAAAAGCATATTCAAGTTTTTTAAAAACGCCATATGCATACAACATGCCAAGAATTTAAAAGACGTTTTGAAAATAGCGGCAGCAATTATAAATAGGTACAAAGAACTGATTTATATGAATGGTGCTAATGTGCAATATGCACAAATCTTGCTTAATCGCTCATTAGAGCCGAACATTATGCAAGCTAGACTTGAAGTAGATAATGCATTAAGATCAAGAATTGTTGGGTGGGAACGCCTCAACGAAAATACATTTCCAGACTTCCCACACCTTCATTTGGATGATTTGGAGAAGTTAACTGTGGGTGTTTACCAAGTTGCGTTGCATACGTTCAGGATAAAATCATGAGGGACGAGGACCATACTTTTCAATTTGATCGGCGATTCGCTGAACCGAGAGCGATAAGGATAAGGCTCTATTCACGTTTTTCAAGGGGCACAAAACATCAGTTGTGGATATCGTACCCAGTAGATGCCGAAATGTTTGAAGATGAAGCACAAAACTTCAATTATTATTGTACTTGTAAAGCGGGAGCTCGGACACTGGGATGCTGTGCACATGTAGCAGCGGTAATGTGGTTTCTCGGGTACGCTCGTCATCTGGAAAATATAAAATACCCACCAACGACTCTCCTTCAATATATTGAAGATTCAAGAGGAAATCTATAATGTGTCCATATGAAAAAAATACCAAAACTCATTCCCATCCTCCCATAATACCCTCGGACTCTTGTTTTGAAGGGGCTGGGGGGGTTTTGGGGTTCCGGGTCCATTATAATTTATGGTCAGCTTGTTATGAACTATCATTGTGCCAAGTTTCAGAAAAATTGTGTGTGTGTGTGTGCGGGGTCCTTTCCTTCGGTCGATTTAGTCAATAATTTTTTTTTCCCGAAGCCGGTTTAGGTTTATGGCTTCTATATTATCGTACCTTGCCGACCTTAGTTGAACATCCTGTATAACGGAATAACCGGCTTTTTTCCAAATTATTAACACTTTGTATCTTAAAAGTAAAGACATTATACAACTAACCGATAATCCATAATACATGAAATAGAAAAAAAAAATAAACCCTATCCGTTTAAAATTCAAATTTTTGTATTTTTCTCCATGTGATAAATCAACTTTAATATGTATTCGCAAAAACAAGAAGAATGATCTACAGAGCTAGACTACTATCCATTATTGCCTTTTATTCTTTCGCTCCTTTGTTTACACCGAGTCACTTCATGTACACACACAGCTTAAACCTTCTTAATTTGTGAAGAAACTGATCGATTTATTTATAAATATTTGACATGTCCTCTGTCCACAAGAGTTCGTTTAAAAATAATATGAAATGAGAAAATTCACCTCCAACCCGTATGCCATTGAAAAATTGAACCAAAAATATTAAAAGCCTAAAATTATGCTAACTTATAATTATCAACTAACAAATAAACAGTAACATAAACAATATTTCTCTACAGCATTGGTATATGTCCGAATAATGTCAAACTGCAACTGTAAATTTTTTTCATACTGTATAGAGTTGAAATAAAAATGTTTATAGTTGAAATAAATTTAAATCGAATACCAAGCCAGATTTCCTTTCCTATATAACTTTTAATTAATAATTTAGCACTCTATAAAGCAGCTTCTATAAGAATAATAATTATTTAGCTTTTAACGATTCAATAAATATTTTAATTCATTTATTTTGCAAATATTTCATAATTAAATGCCGCTTTATCGTAGTGCTAAAACACTTGTCTGTAAATATATTGCTTTGGAATTTAAGTACTTATATTATATGCAGCTTTAGGTCCCAATATACAGGATGTATCCTATTAAGTGCGCACTACTTTTAACTCTCTTATAATTAGAGCTACGATGTTGGTTAAATTAGTAAACTAGCAGCATTTTTCCAGCCGATTAAAATAACAGAAACATAAAAAGAAATGACCATCACATTTCTAATTATTTTTATAAATTCACTTTTTAGTTAGGATACCCTGCATGCATAAATACCTAAAGAAAAAGTTCTCATTCTGCTAAATATATTGAAGTAATGACCATATTTTATTTCAGTCTAGAAGATTGCGGAATTCCGAAAAATCCCTTATTCTTAATATTTCCATTGGAACTTTTTATTTATATATATTTATATTTATTTTAGTAGATGATTATAGGGTTTCCCGGATATTGAGATTCAGGGATTCACTATCCCCCTTCCACTTATCAGGTTGGGCTAAATGAAGACAGTAAAAAATATACAGCTTTTACTACAGATAGAGGTCAATGGCAAATGACAAGATTGCCAATGGGTTTAAAAACTAGCCCCAGTGCTTTTTCAAGATTAATGACAGTAGCTATGGCAGGCTTAAATTATGAAAAATGTTTTGTTTATCTTGACGACCTTATAGTATTTGGCAGAAACCTTGGCGAACACAGTAAAAATCTTATAAACGTTTTCACTCGACTTCGAAAAGTAAATTTAAAACTAAATCCACAAAAGTGCGAATTTTTAAAAAAGGAAATTCTTTATTTAGGCCATACCATTACAGATAAAGGTATTTTACCAGACCCGGAGAAAATAATAGCTTTAAAAAAGTATCCAGTTCCAAAAAACGCGGTCGAGGTAAAAAGGTTCGTTGCTTTTGCAAATTATTACAGGAAATTTATACCAAATTTCGCGGAAGAAACTGTAGCTCTAAATAAGTTATGCAAAAAATATGCAAGATTTGAATGGACAAATGAGTGTGAAAAATCCTTTAATTATCTTAGAAATGCACTAAGCCACCCTCCTGTATTGGATTACCCAGATTTTTCTGATAGTAACGAATTTATTTTACAAACGGATGCCTCTAACACAGCTATTTCGGGAATTTTATCAAATAAAAATAACAAACCAATTGCATATGCCAGTAGAGGTTTAAATAAAGCGGAATTAAACTACCCCACTATTCAAAAAATAATACAATAGATCCGACGCAACACCACAGTGGAACATGAATGTAGTGCAGAACGAAGTAAAACAACAACAATATAGGTAACAACTCGAACAAACCTTAGGCGCAGAAACAGAGCATAATGAAATAGAGAATCTCTGGGAGACAACCGCAGAAATAATAACAAAGACCGCCGAAAACATATTCGGAAAGAGTAAAGGAAGAAGGACAAAAACATGGTTTGACGAAGAATGCCGAAAACAGCTAGAGGAAAGACAAATGGTAAGGAAGAGAATGATGCAATTACAAAACAGAGAAAGCAGAGAGCGATACATGAACTGCCGGAAGGAAACGACAAAACTAATAAGAACAAAGAAAAGAGAATACGAAAGACAAATGTATGAAGCAATACAGAGAGAGCGTCCTAAACCGGGCTCCAAGGAGTTCTATAGAGCAGTTTCTTTGGAAAAGAGAGGCCATAAGCACAGATCCATCCCGACACTCAAAAACGACCAAGGACACATGTTATTCAAGGAGGAAAAGCTAATTGAAGAATGGAAGAGATATTTTGGGGAACTTCTAAATATAATACAAGAAGAACCACACAAGGAAGAAACCTACATCACAGTGGACCCACCAGTTGATGAACCCTCCTTTGAAGAAACACAGAAGGCATTGAACAAACTAAGGAACTCCAAGGCGCCTGGATCGGATACGATACCCGCAGAGTTTCTGAAATACGGAGGGGAAACACTACATCGACAAATCCATAAATTAATAACTCTTACATGGCAAGAAGAAAAAATCCCAACAACATGGAAGGAAAGCATCATCGTACCGATTCACAAAAAAGGGGATAAATCAAAATGCTCCAACTATAGAGGAATCTCCCTAATAAACACCGCATATAAAGTACTCTCAAACATACTACTACACAGACTAACCCCATATGCAGAAACCACACTGGGCGAGTACCAAGCTGGTTTTAGGACGAAGAGGTCAACAATAGACCAACTTTTTACACTAAGGCAGCTCCTCGAAAAAGGATGGGAATACAATAGAGCAATACATAATCTCTTCATAGATTTCCGACAGGCATATGACAGCGTAGAGAGAACCCAAGTCTGGAACGCGATGGCGGAGATCTCAATACCAGGGAAACTCATTCGAATGACTAAGGTCTGCATGGAAGGAGGAGTATCCAAAGTGCGAGTAAACAACAGCTTATCTGGCAGCTTCGAAATACGCAGTGGACTAAAACAGGGCGACGCCTTGTCACCACTACTTTTTAATCTAGTCCTAGAGAAAGCCATCAGAACAGCCGAAATAAAAACGGAATTGCTAACAGTGAAAGGCCCCAAACTACTTCTAGCATATGCAGATGACATCGACCTTATCGGAGATACAATCTTAACTGTGAAAGACATATTTAGCAGGATCGAAAGAACAACAAGAGAAGTAGGACTAAAGATCAATGAAGAAAAGACGAAGTACATGTGCATAAACAGAACGGGGCGGAGAGATAGAATAGGACAAAACATCACAGTGGACACGTATAATTTCGAAAGAGTAGAACGTTTCAAATACCTTGGAGCCACAATCACAGCTGACAATGACATCACCGAAGAGATCAAAGGCAGAATTCAATCTGCAAACCGATGCCTGTTCGCGCTAGGTAGTCTCATGAAGTCAAAAAATCTAACGAGGACATCAAAAATCAAAATATATAAAACCATTGTCAGACCTATAATAACATACGGAGGAGAAACGTGGACAATGACCAAGGCAAATGAGGAAAAACTTAGACGTTTCGAAAGAAAAATCCTCAGGAAAATTTTTGGACCCCATCATGACCCGACCACGGACCAATATCGCATCAGAACTAATGCCGAAATCCAAGAATTATACAATGATAGTGATATTGTACAGGAGATTAAATCCCAACGACTAAGATGGGCAGGACACGTGCAAAGGCTTCATGAGGATAGACTGGTGAGACTGGTATGGGAAGAGGTTCCAACAGGGAAAAGGCCGCTCGGACGACCCAGAATGCGCTGGAGAGATAACATTAGGTCGGACCTACAGAAAATGAATATTCCTTTCGAGCCCCGAATGATGGAAGACCGGGCCTTTTGGAGAAAAGTTATGCAGTCAGCCAAGACCCACCCAGGGTTGTAGCGCTAATAATGATGATGATGACTATTCAAAAAGAATTGCTAGCTATATACTGGGCAGTCAAACATTACCGTCCATATTTATACGGACGACATTTTAAAATTTTAACTGACCACAGACCTTTACTATACTTATTTAATCTAACCGACCCCTCTAGTCGTTTAACAAAGTTTAGATTAGGGCTAGAAGAATATGACTTTCATGTTGAGTATATAAAAGGAAGTGAAAATGTAACTGCGGACGCATTATCCAGAATAATCCTCACGTCCGACGAATTAAAAAGCATGAATGAAAATGTGATTGCTGTTATGACCAGAGCACAATACAATAAAATAGAAAATAAGGAAATCCAATCACAAAGCGAGGATACTACGCATGCTTGGCCTGATCAACCAAACATTGTAGAAATTCTTAAAAAACCACAAAAATGTACCGAACTTATTCTAACATCACTTGAAAAAATTAAACAATTATCTGAAAACATAACTCTAACCTGCGGAGATTTTTATTACGTTCCATTACACTCTACCTTATATTTAAATCAAAATACTCGATCGATATTGGCGTGAGACGAAATATTGAGAGATTTGATTAAAATAGGCAAGAAAATATATATTGATGAATTAGTTATTTTAAAAAATGAAAATAATAAAGATTTTATTAAACGGCTAGCAAAAGAAATAAAAAATTACTCCAATTGGACCGGTCCCCGTATATGTATAATAAAAGGAGTAACAAAGGTAATGGATAACGATATAAAAAGAATAATTTTAAATGATTTTCATTTACTTCCCACTAGTGGACATGCAGGCATTAATCGAATGGTAAATAACATAAAAAAGTATTACTATTGGTCAGGTATAGATAACGATGTTCGAAATTTTGTAAAAAGGTGTGACAGTTGTCAAAAACAAAAACATTCAAACAGGTATACTAAAGAACCAATGGTTGTGACTACAACAGCATCTTTCGCGTTTCAAAAATTATATTTAGATATAGTTGGGCCTTTGCCAAAAGATATTAACGAGTTTTCTTATATTCTAACACTTCAATGCGAACTCACTAAATTTGTAGAGGCATACCCCCTTAAGCACAAAGATGCAATCTCTGTTGCAAAAATTCTCGTGGAAAATTTTATCTTGAGGTATGGTATTCCCCAGGAAATTGCTACTGATAGAGGATCAGAGTTTATTTCATCTACTTTGATAGAGGTGTGCAATCTTTTACAAATAAAACAAATTCAATCAACTGCATATCACCATGAAAGTATAGGAGCTTTAGAAAACTCACACAAAGCGTTGGGCGCATATCTTAGAAACCAAACTCAAAATCACGACGCTGCTTGGAGCACATGGGTTCCATATTGGTGTTTTAGTTATAATACTACCGTGCATACCGCAACTAAATATACCCCCTTCGAACTCGTCTTTGGTAGAAAATGTGAAATCCCAAGTAATCTCAATAACACGTTAGAACCAATAAATAATTTTGAGAGTTACCCCATCGAATTAAAATTCCGACTGCAAAAAGCTAATAATGACGCAAGGACAAACCTTATACAATCAAAACTCAAAAGAAAACAAACGTATGACAAGACAAAAAATCCCATCAATTATGAAAAAGGGGATATGATTTTAATTAAAAACGAAAGTGGAGATAAGATATCAAAACCTTGTTTTTTGGGTCCATATGTAGTGGTCGAAGATATATCTCCAAATGTAAAAATTATTAAAAATAATAAAGAAGTACTAGTTCATAAAAATAGAACTAAATTATACCATAACAATTAGCATTTATACAGAGCGCTAAAATTAAAAGGATCCTACTTTCTACTACCCATTTACTATTCCCTACTTTTCATCTTATGCTAAACCATCTCTATCTTTTCTAAACTAATTTCATAACCTTCATTCTAAAGTGTAAATATGTAATATATAATTATTTAATTTAGAGTATACACTGTATAATTGATGTTATTTTAACATATTGCTGGTACTATATATTATATACTTTGTTAAATGATGCACAAAGAAAAAATTACTTAAATATATCAATTAACCATCTCTAATAAAACAATTTTCATTCCAATAAAAGAAAATTATTTTAAAAAATTCCGGGGAGGTGCAATATGGTACGAAGACACCCTGTATAATAAAACAATGGATTATGCATCATTTAATAATAGTAAACTAGACAACGACTCAGCATATACATAAATTATTACAATCCATCCATCTGTGCAACAGAGATATCGGAGGTTATCCTTACTGGCATGGAAGCCTTCGTCCCTTTCTCAAAAAAGTGCCCTTCTAACGGCAAGCCTTGGTTTACCAAAAATTGCGAACGAGCTATTAAATCAAAAAACTATTTCTACCGACAATGGCGTAAAAATCCTACCGCCGAAAATCGTACCATCTTTGCTAACGCTCGAAACCAATGCAAGCAAACGATAAACCAAACCAAAGAAGCACACAACCAGAGGATCAAAGACAAACTTCTTGAATGTCCTAACGGCTCAAGATCATTTTGGTCGGTAGCTAAGGCCGTCAGTCAGAACTTTACCAAGTCAACCATTCCACCTCTAACACGTTCTGATGGCACCATTGCGACCAAAGCACAGAAAAAAGCAAACTTACTATCGGAACTATTTTCTTCACATTCAACGATTAATTTTCAGGGAAGTACTCCACCGAACATTCCCTCTGTAGAATCGAGGATTCCTGAGATTGTTTTTCACCACCGCCATGTTAAACGAATCTTAAGGAGTCTTGACACTAAAAAGGCTTCTGGTCCTGACGATTTTCCAGTTATTGTAATTAAGACATGCGCTGATGAACTGACACCGATATTTTGTAGGCTTTTTAACTTATCCTACAAAATAGGAATATTTTTCTTTTTTTCGTTCGCAATTTATGTGTTTTTCATCAATAAGAGCCAGTTTCGTTTAATGTTTCCATTTGTGCCCAATTGTAATTTTTTTTTTGGGAAGATATCGTTTTTTTGGAAAATATTGAATAAACAATAAATCCTAGTTAGGTACCAGAAATATACCACTAATAACCAAAACATATGGCAAAATTTTAATTTTTTTTATTCCAAAAAGCCAATAAAAGTTAATCATCGAGTAGTATAAAATAATTTTTAACACAATCAAATGCTTTGGAACCGTTTATTATAAAAAAAATTATTCAATGTTAATGAAAAAAATATTAGTTGTCTTTTTCTAAATAGCTCATTTACCTACCTTACGCCGGAGCCGGAGCCGGGTAGAATTAAAGCAGCCAAAAATATTTCTAAATATTTTAGATGAAAATAATCCATTAATGTCATCTAAAAACCTTTTTTTAGGACATTTTTTTTAAATCCTCGTCAAGGTAAAAAGTGTTAGAAACTTCCAGGGATACCACTTGAAGTTATTGACAACAGTCTGTAATTTAATGTTTAAAGAGTTTTTAATATTTTCAATTTTTAATAGTAATTTAGCCCAACTCAACCCTAATTAGGGGCACCCGGTACAATAAAACTGGCAAAAACGTTAAATATTATTAAGTAACATCGCTTTATAGTGTGAGACGAAAAAACATAGTGTTATATTATTACATGACTCTATTTTATCTATGAACCCCGTTTTGTTTAATTAGGAAAATTTTGTAAAGCTTTATAAAACCGGAGACTATCGGAAGCTTTCAGGGATATATTACTTCAATCATTTAAACTATACTACCTTATGTTTTAAAAGGTAAACAAAATACGAGCTTTCTATATTTTCCTATTTTTTACGTGAATTTAGCTCAACCTAACTTGTGACTCCTGGTACACTAAAAACCGTCAAAAGCGTTACGAAATATTAAAATAACATCGCTTTAGTGTAAGACGACAAGATATGATCATACACAATTGGCTTCATTAAAGGCTTTCAATTTTTCCGTGACTTTTTTTTAACCCTGTATAAAATCAACACGCACAAGTTAGCCAAAAGCGAAGGAAGTTAAGGAAACTCAACTTTTTATCCTGGAAACCATGAGCTACATAAATTAAAAACGCCCTTTCGGTACATCCTGTATATTTTAATTTTCGTATTTCAACAGAATTGACCTTCCTCTACCAATATATTTCCATAGATATTTTCTTTTCTTTCTTCATTATTAAAATGCAAAAAAACAGTTCTTTATATTTTCTCATTTTTCATATAGGTTTTGTTCAAGTCAAACATAATTTACTGTGACACCCGAGACACTAAAGCCGGTCAAAAACATTACGAAATATTACATAACATCGCCAGAGTTAGTTGGCTAAGAGTTTTAAATTTTTACCAGATTTATTTTCCATCCAGTATAAATTAAACACATAGAAATCAGTCAAGTAGTCTAAAGATAACTAAGAATAACGCAGTTTTTAAATCCGAAATCCTTATTCAATTCACTTAAGGTGTAGCTTTTGAGTAACATAAGTTAAGAATCTACAACAGAAAGGAGGATTAAAAATATTACTTACTAAAAATGAATATCATTTTTACCCATTTTACACAATTCCGTGTGTCTTTCACATACTAAAACAACGTAATCACTCTCTGGGTATAATATTACAATTACTTTTTAATGTTAATTACCTATATGAAATAAATACAGCTACTTGTAAAAAAATTAGTGCGTCCACCGAAAGAAAAACATGTACTATTACTATAAAAACTAAAATGAAACACTAGTTTTCTGACATTTTGACGTCTATCAAAAATGTAAGCTTCACCAAATACAAACACGAACATGTTTGAGTCATATACCACTTTAATTTACATTGTTGAGAAACCCGAACATTCGTGATTTTTTGTCAGTTTTCGCGGCAGAAAAACTTAAATATCTGTAATACTAGTAAAAACTTTTAATTTTATTTTAGTGCAAGTTGTTCAAAAATGACGGCGGAATTAAATAAACCCAATATGAATGTAAAAATAATTAAATTCTTATAAAACATTCTAATTAAAAAAAAAATAAAGAGATATTCCCATTTTTTGCTCACTCTATGTAAAAAATTAAAAAATTAGACATACACATTTTACGTCTTTTGGGGGGGTACTTTCCGGTGAGGTATTTTGATAAAAAAATGTTTAACCTACACAAAAATAAAGTTGGTTTTAAAAAATTGTGATTTTCAATTTTTCTCGTAAATCTACATTATCTAAATTTTTAAGGTATGAGAAGATGTACAGGGTCTCCATTTTTCGATGTAATTGCAGGATATCTCGGTAGGTAGTAAAGATAAAGATTTGCGGTGTTTACATTACTGCACTACCTTCTCGTAAAACAAAAGATACCGCAAACAGAATTATTGTCATAACTTTCTCAGTTTCTAGGCTACAGGGTGTTTTCGAAAATGTTTGCTTTTTGACCACCCCCGTCTTACTTTTCGAGATTTAAAGCAAACATGATTTTTTAAATGCGACACCCTATATATTTTTCTCTTATTTGGTTGGGCTACCTTAAGCGTTTTAAGAATATATAATAGTTGATAGTTATTATTAACAATAAACGCACAAATCGAATAATTTAGAAAATTAGGGTAGTAGGCTATGAAACAATAACCAAATAAAAGAATATGTTATTGCCGCTAAAATAAATATTACGTAAAAATGCACTAATATTACATTTACATCCATGGATCCATATCTTTCATAATTTTTTAGATACGATTTTATTACTCCGAGATCTTTTTCTATGACTTTGCACGATCTTCTATTGCCTTTACAAAAGCTATAACATTCATTTCGTCCCTTTCGCGGTTCTCTTTATTATATATGATTTAGGTCTTGACTTTATAAATGATCGATTCTTAATAAAACTAATTTTTAAACTTAAAATGTTACTTGATTGGGTCGCCTTCTTTCTGAATATCTATTAAAGTAAGAACTCTATAAGTTAGATACTTAAATTACAAGTTTGTAAACTTACCTATTTTCATGGCACTCTATAAAGCAAAACAAGAGATACCGTATTTTTAAAAAATTTCATACTACTACGTTCTCGTCATTTTTTTAAACCTTATTGAAATAGTGCCATGTATTTTAACAAACCGTTTTTTTTTTGCCTATATATTATGACAAATAATTTTTTGTTTGTTTCAATGGTTTCATGGACTATTATACTACCCAAATTTTCTAAATTATCCATTTTGTGTGTTTATTGTTAATAGTAACTATCAACTGGTATATATTTTTAAGAAGCTCAAAAACAGCCCAATTAAATAACAGAAAAATATATAAGGTGTCCCATTTAAAAAAAATCATATTTTGGCCTTAAATCACGAAAAGTAAGACTCCCAGAAAAAAAGTAAGTACGCCACTGAGTTCTACCTAAAAAATTCGCTTAGAAATAGTTTTCGTTTTTTGATTAGTTAATGGATAACCGAAATACAGGGGGTGGACAGAAAGCAAACATTTTCGAAAACACCCTGTAGCTTAAAAACTGAGAAAGCTATGACAATTCTGTTTGCGGCATCTTTTGTTTCACGAGAAAGTAGTGCATTAATGTAAAAACCGCAAGTCTCTATCTTTACTAGTTACCGAGATACCCTGCAATTACATAGAAAAATGGACACACTGTACTGTAGAAAAAAATATTTAAGATGTACTATCTAACGGTCCAAACCGCAGTTTCATGCGAACTTTCGTTTCAAAGCTATTATTTACCGATAAAGGGCCTGTCTTGGTTTCCAATCCATCAAAGAAATAAATTTTCATTTTGTAGTCTCACCAAAAAACAATAGATAAGATCAGAAAGGTTAAATTGATTATACCGAGCTGTGCAGCTGCCACATAGTGCGTGTAAATTTTCTTTTTGAAGTTGTGTAACTTTTTCCCAAACACCCTGTATATTCATATTTTTTAAAGGAATTAAAAAAATTGCAAAATTGTCGATTTAACACGGCAACGGCGACGCTACCGAACGAACTTTCTAGCACGAAGATGACAGAGAATAATCCGGGCGTTTGACTCGATTGTAACAAAATATAAAAAATATTTATAAAAATTTTTTTATTAGATGTTAGCGTGCCGCAGCCTCAACAACGCTCTCTTCAGTAAAATAATTTAATTACGATTTTTATTTAAACGAATCTTAAATTATAAATTCGAGCAAAATTATTTTTGCTTCTTAAAAGCAAAAGAGATATATTTCAGGACCGTGGACCCTACATAATCCTGAGCCTAAGAAGGAAAGTCCCAACTTCAATTCATCACGCAAATTACTTAAATTAGAAAATCTCTTTCAACCTTTATTAGAACTGCCTACATTGTGATTCGCAGCTAAAAAATAAATCGAAAAACGAATGAACCGCATTTCTTGTGCCGATTTCAATTATCTTTGCGCTTGATTTTTCTTCTGCAAATAAACTGAATTGTGCCGAGAATTATTTATGTCCGGTTAAGTTTTTTTGCTATGCTCAAAAAACTTGAATTAAAAATATATGAAACTTAAACACTTAATTATTTATTAAGTAAGCACTTAACATTTTAAAAATGTACTCTTTATTTAATCCTTTATGTAAAGAAAATTGGCTTTGATTTGACATTAATTTAAAGGACTACTTAAAATTAATTCTTTTGGTTGAAGAATATCTTCTAATAACTGAGTCACAGGAGAATCCAGAGGTCATGTAAAATTAGCCGAAAAGAGAAAAAAGAGCAGGCAGGGAGAGAACATGCTAAGAACAAAATGGCGACAATAATCACATAGGCGGTTCCATAAAAAATCCACACATTTAAGATTACCATAGTTACCACCAACAGATTTAAAATATTTAGATCGAAATATTACAATCATTATAAAGAGAAACAAAATTCTTCATCCAAATTGAACTGAAGATGAACTATGCAGAGTGAGGATTTTAAAATGTTACAATGCAAAATCCAAAATAAGACTGAAAATATTATCAACCACTGTGTGAGAGAGAAATTACTACATTGGCATTACTGGTTGCTTAGTTACGAACTTTCCAATAAACAAAATTAGAACACTTAAAACTACATATTCAGTAAACCGGCTCTTGTTAAGCCAAAGAACTGTTTGGATATCTCGCATTCTCTTTACTCTTTTGGATAAACCAATCGCATTCTTCTCTGAAAAAATGATTGACTTTAGTTGCTGCATAATAAAATTGTAAGCTTATAAGGATATATAAGGATGAAACTTATTTTTTTGCAGAACTTTATGTTTCATGTCAACTGTAAACTTAGGAACATTTCCGTTAGGGCCCAATTACAGTTCTATCGAGAAATAACGTTCTCACGATTGTCTAAATGATTCAAACTGTATAAATTAGAAGCAATTTTGCTTAAATGCGGACACTTACTTCCACTGATGACTTTTTTTCAAAACTTTTATTGTCGTGTCTAGGATACTACTTTTCACTTTGACAAAGAAGTAATAGAGATTCGAAAATATTCTTTGAGTTTCATAGAGTCTCTTATTCAGTGCAATTATGGTACAATCATACGACATTGAAATAGAAGACTCAGACTCCCTCCTTACCACTGCGAATTAAACCCGATCAAATGGGCTCAAATAAAGACAGAATGATGTCGCTAGAAAAAACACAACATATAAAATGGTGGATTTAAAAAGACTCTTTATTGAAGCTATGGGTAAAATCAGTGCAGGAAAGTGGAAACATTGTATCGATCATGTGATAGAAGTAGAAGCCAAGATGTGGTAGGTAGACATAATAATCAAAAAAATGGTTGAACCGCTTATTATAAACGATGTTAATAAAAGTTCATCTTTCAAATCGGACTATGATTAAGCCATGACGATAAAGTATTATTCGATTTTTGAAAATGCTTTGTTTGTAATATTCTATATGTCATCTTGTTTTAGTAATTATACTATGTAAAATAAGAGCACCCATTGTTGTTTATTAGTTAATACGAGTTTTTAAATGTTTTCATATGTTATAAATACCTACTAACATAATATAATACAATTTTAGCAGAATAGGCATGTTTAAGATTTTTTATTTAAAAACTTCCCCAATACACGCTCCCGGCTAAGGGATTTTTCCAACAAAAATGGTAAATCCTCAAATATAACAATAGCTTGCGATAAATTTAGGGTGGACCAACCTAAAGAATTATTATTTAGATCCTTTATTGTAAACACAATATATTTTAAGGGATGTCGTTTAAATTGTTTTTAACACCGGTATGCGTTTTGCATACTTAATGAGCATTTATTACCTCGGGCCATTTAAAAATAAACTATAGTTTATTCAGAAATTCGTATTAAGCAACCAGTAGAGTTTGTGACCGTTTGTGACAATTTTCTGTTAACGTACGCAGTTGTTAACGTAGAATCGAATTATCGAAGGAGACACTTTTCCATTCGACATTTTAAATCTGGAGGTGTGGTAAATGTCAAAAATATTTTAAAATTTGCCCCGCAATCTATTTATTGACGTCTTAAAATTTTAGTAAAATATTTCCAGCCGTTTCTCGGATTTTGCATTGTTACACTTTAAAATCCTCACCATATTTATATTATATCAATATTATGCCCAGAGGAGGAGAGGGTAGAGGATTGAACTACTACATTATTCAAGCAAACCGACCAGATTCAGTTTTAAGAAAGATAATTAGCCACTATCCTGAACAAAGTTAATGTAACTAAACCATTATAATCAGAAAATTTTAAAATATTGCTTATCTCAGAGACAAGATCGCTATAAATGCAAAAACCGGTCATCTTGGATGCGGTATCCATAGTCAGGAAAACTGTTAATCGCAAGTAAGTACCCAAATACCCTTGGTTAACAAATCCTGACATTAAAGGATTTTGGTGAAGAACAAAGAAATATTAAAATAAAATAATTAATAATGAAAAACAGCATAGCGATTCTTTAGCAAAGATTAAACTGCATGATTGTAGAAAATTAATCGCCTATTATATTTGACAATTTCTGATTACCTACTATTAATCGGAATTATAAACGCGGCTCTAACGGAATATCTTACCTTATTAAATTATTTCAAGGATTAATGAAATGCCAAATTAAAAGCCGCCAGAGTGGAACAAACTTGCCGAGTTAGTTTATCAAACTTGAATCAGTATTTAATAGTTCTCCAAAGTAGGTGTTCACTGTTCATACTGTTTCTAAAGGTCAATTGATAGCTTTTGACCGCAAATGGGGGTTAGTTTACTTAAAGATCGGGACATTTTAGTGTAGAGAGAGTTTAGTTTCTAAAGAAGTTGAATATTTTCCACGATATTCAGTAAAGTTTTAAGGTTAAGTCTGGTCGTGATTGTCGTGGAAGTTAAAACTCAAAGTTCGTTAGCCAAGTTTTGTTCTTGGTTGTTTAAGCGCCTCTCTTCGTTTCTTGGCTAAAAGTAGGAGGGACTCGTTTGGATTTCGTGGCAAGCGCGGAAATCACTGGTAATAAGAAGCGGATTAACAACTTCAAATATATCACTTAACAACGTGACTTACGGCTGAAAGAACGAATGTTTCCTTGAAAAAATGTAAAGAAATACCTTGCAGTCAGCTCTCAAAATATTCTGCATGCCTTGAATTATTGTTTAAAACTAGAAAACGGCAATAAAGATAGTGAAATGTCAGATACATTTGTCATAAATTAGAATATTTGCATTTTCTTAAAAGAAAACCTTAATATGGTTCATGCTAATCACTAAAGATCGTGTATGGTAGAGAGTTACTTAAGGCAACACATAAAGCACCGGTTCCCGTCAGATCACCGAAGTTAAGCGGTGTCGAGCGCGGTTAGTACTTGGATGGGTGACCGCTTGGGAAACACCGTGTGCTCTTGTCTTAGGGAAGAGTGTAAAATGAATCGACATCAAAACCATCCTATTCACGCCGGACAGGCCGGATGAGATCGGATATCTCATAGGATGAAGGTGCCGTTTCACACTCCCCAGTCGGTAGGCCGCACGATTAAAAACCGTACGGTCGATGACCGGTTCAAGATGGCCTCAGAAACGGCGACGAACCGTAAAAAAGTAAAATAAAAAAAAGAGAGTTACTTAGAAATGCTGAGTTCATGGTCAGTGCATAAAGCTCTTAAGAAATTTTTCTTACGAGTTAGTGGACTAAGAACAATGTTTTATCAAATTACCTAATTATCTTCAAAGAGGCTAGTAGCGTTAATAGGAAAGAGGGCAGTGGTAAAGCAAAAGTCTGAACCGACGATATAATTAAGGAAGTCATGTAAATCGTTGAAGGGTAGCTTTCAGCAAGTAAATATTTACTATGGTATCTGCAACACAACTTTAAAATCGGATTTGTAACTGCATGATTACCGCCTCAGCTTTGAGAATACGCGGAGAATACCTTTTTCTCATTGATTTTTGCATAATTTATACAGCAATGATCCATTTGAAAAGATAATTTTTAGCGACGAGGCTTGGTTTTACCGCCCGGGTACATATACTCACGATATATAAAAAATGTGGATCGGAAATTATGCAAATAATTTTTTTTTTCATCTAATATTAATCTTAACAACTCTCCTGAAAAACTGAATACTGTTTCTGATTCAATTCTATTTTGAATTTTGTCTTAAAAGCCATATAAGCAAATTTCGTAAAGAAATTAAATTGTTGCTTAAAAGTAAAGATGTTAATACAAGTATTATTTAACAAGTATATTTTTTGTCAGTATTAGCCAAATAAATTAAATTGCCTGTTAGGAATGAATCAAAATTTTACGGATAATACGAATTTACTGTAATAAAAAATAATACGGTTTAATAACATGGATTAATAAACAACGCGCGGAGATTATTGCGCAGTATTTTTGACTTGTTCACTACAAGGGAAGAAGAAACTCGGAAAAATGTAGGGTGCTAGACTTAAGCCAGTTTTGGGCAGAAGCCTTGGCTAGTAGGTCCACCGTTTTTAAAAAAGCCTCATTCTTCAAAAGTCATAGGTCTTAAATTATTACTCTTGGAATGTAACTATTAACTTATTAAACTATTAATTATAATTTTAAACTAAATGAGAGACTTGTCTGTTTTGCAAGAAGTTTTGAAAACCGAGTTATTAATGTGTGGCGATAAAAAGAAATCTCGCGGCGTGAGATTGCAGGACCGTGGTGACCACTTAACCGGCATATTACGACTAATAATCCGGTCTTGGCATGATTCTTCTAAAACATAAAATTATTACGAGGCAAGTTAATTGGTGCGCCATCCTGCTAAAAGAAGCCTTGTCGCATCTCTTCATCGTCTAATGCAGTGGTTCCCAAATGGTGGTCCGCGGACCCCTAGAGGTCCGCGGTATATTTTTTGGGGGTCAACCGATTTCAAAGAAAGATAAAACGAAACAAACAAAAAAATAATAATTTACTTTAATGAAATATATTTAAAGAATTTTTGTTCAACTTGGTAGCAGTGCTAGTCTGCGATGGTTTCAAGCACATGACTTGATGTCGACCGGGCGCTGCGTCGCGTTGCTCTTTTTGTCCGTTTCAGGTCACTTTAATTCGTTTACACTGCAGTTGGAAGTTTTGACGAGTTTAAAATCTGTTCAAGAATAGTAGTTGTCCAATTTTTACAGCACTTGTTCCACAAGTATTGTTTATATTAAGTAAGTAGTGATTTAACTGTGCCCTATGGATTTGTGGTTAAAATGTGGCTCTTTTAAATGTCCGCGTAGGGAAATGGCAAAAGTTAATGAAGAAGAGCAAGTAGCAAGTGCTTCTCAAGTACCAGAAACGCTACTATTTGAATCAAAGAGTGCAAATTCCAAAAATATTGTTAAATCTAGCGTAAAGTCCCGCCAATATGCCGAAGAATATTTACAATTTGGAGTCATTGTAGCTACTTTAAATGACGAGGTAAGACCACAATGTGTTTTATGTTTTTATTTGCTTTCAAACGAATATATGAAACCTTCAATACTACGACGGCACTTACAGACGAAACATCCTGAATTAATAAATAAATGTATTGGTTTTTTTCGAAATAAAAGGGGAGAACCTAAAAAAAGTCAGGAGGAAATTAAGAAAGTCGATTTTGGAAATAAAAAGGCTACACTTGCTTTCTTGCAAGTAGCAGAACTAATTGCGAAATCTGGAAAGCCCCATGCTATAGCTGAAGAGTTGCTTCTTCCGGCAGCGCAGATTATGTGTAAGACTATGATTAGTGACTCCGTTGCAAAACAGTTGCAAGTAATACCTCGTTCCAACAATACCATGAAAAGAAGAATTACCGATTTATCTTCTAATATTGAAGACATTAATTTTAAGACTTCAGCTTTGTAAAATGTTTTCAACTGGACGAAAGTACAGATATTTCAAATAAAACCATTTTATTGGTATTTGTTCGCTACGACTGTGACGGTGAAATTATTAAAGATTTTTTGTTCTTACAGGAGCTAATGCAAACTACAGCTGATTGTGTGTTTAAAGCTCTTAATAATTTTTAAGTAATATTATCTGGGAGAAATGTGTCGGATTAAGTACTGACGGAGCCCGTGCTATGTCTAAAAAATTAACCGGTCTTGTAGCACGAGTAAAAACTGTTGCACCATGGACAATATGGAGTCATTGTTGTATCCATAGGAAAGCTCTGGCTTCAAATAAAAATGGCGCCATTATTAAAATTGACATTAGATGAAGTAGTCAAAATTATTGATTTTATCAAGTCCAGACCTTTAAACTCTCATATTTTTCAATCAATATGTGAAGAAGTTGGCAGTGAATACGTACAACTCCTTTTACATACAGAAGTGAGATGGCTAAACCGGGAAAGAATTTTAATTAGATTTTTTGAACTGTGTGATGAAGTGCGTCTTTTTCTTAATGACAATTAATTTGTTGAACAGTCCTCTTTAGGACATTTCCTACTTTAGAATCGTTTATAAAATCGGCGGAAGAAGTTCTGTCGCAAGAAGTTCAACTAATTATTTGTGAACATTTGCGTAATTTCATAATAAGTTTTCGTTACTATTTTCCGGCTCGAAATATTAAAAATGACTGGATTAGAAATCCATTTTTTACTGAAAACATAGAAGAAAATGAAACTCTTACAGAAAAACAACAAGATCAGCTCATCGAGTTGTCATGTTGTAATTCAAAGAAAGATATTTTTAATGATAATGTTTTAATTCAGTTTTGGATTAAAATGAGTACTAATTATAATGAGCTCTCCGAAAAGGCTATCATACACTTGATTCTTTTTTCACAACGTATTTGTGTGAACAAGCTTTTTCTATATATGTTCTACTAAAATCGAAGCAAAGAAATCGATTGAACGTTGGTCCAGATTTAAGTTGGAAAATATCAAATATTAGACCAGACATGGAAAAACTTATTAGTGCAAAACAGTATTTCATTCAACTCATTAAATTAAACTAAAAGTAGTGAAAGATTGGGATAAAATAAATAAGATTTTCTATGTTAAATCTAGGTACCTACCTCAGGTATGATGTTTATTCATATTTAATAGTGTCTTTAAAAATTTACTTTGTATAATAGTCTGTATAGTTTACTAAAATAGAAAGAATAGTTGTTGCTTGTTAAGTTTAATTTGTTTTTCGAGTTTCATTGATAAATAAAATGGTGTTTAAATGCATTACAAATACTTTTAAAGATTAACTGGTCATGGGGGGTCCGCATGTTACTAGCATCCAATTTCGGGGGTTCGGGATTTCGAGCTATTTGGGAACCACTGGTGTAATTCGTTAACAATTTTTTTTCCAAGTTCATGTCGGTATCGCGCCGAATTGATCCCTTCAAAAAATCGGTTCAATTAACTTTCTGGATATGGCCATCCATATGCCAACTTTCTGAGAATGCAGAGGCGTAAGGCTAAAGAAATGCCGAGCTTCAGTAAAAAACGCTTTTTCAATTATTATTCAAATTACCCATAACTAACTGTAAAATTGTATTCGCTGCAGATTATTCTTCGGTTATAATTCTTGAACTAAGCGTAGATGATAAGCGTGCACATGCAGGTCACATTTCAGCATTGTATTGCAGATTCCGTAGGATACGTTTACTTGCTGGCCTAAATGACGAATAGGAGTTTGAAGCTGCTAATTACCAATTTGCCTTAATTCTTCTAGTTTTTGTGTAGTGCGAACTTTGTTTCTATTCATTCTTTCTCTTTCTCTAAACAAAATCCATAACTATGTATGGACATTCTCTTTTGAAATCCAGAATGGCATCCCTTGTTGAATAAATCCATTGACCATCAATCCTTTTACCATTTCTAAAGTAACTTTCGAGCATAGAAGCTTCTTGTTCTGCTGTAATTACCATATTATTATTTAATTTCTTATGTCATTAATTATTATTCCAACAAGGTATCCTCCAAAATTTTCTTGTAGTAAGAGTTTCCAGGATATTGATAATCTGGACCTAAAACGAACTGAGCTCAGCGTTTATATTAATTCATTAAGGTGACATGACCAATCTAGGTCAATTTTGCAAAACTTATTTTGCTAATTCCCTTGTTGCCAAACTGTTAGTACAGTTTACGCCTATTTTGTGGTAATCTTGATTTGAAATAAGTCTATTTGTCATAAACTGGCTGGTATTTAACGGAAATAATTTTTCAGCCTTTGTAACAAAATTGCAAATATTTGCTTAGATACAATAATTTGTGTCGTCTTTATACTTTGCAATTCTGTGTTAGATGAATGCATTAACAGATTTTCTGCACTTTTCTTAAGCTCACTTGTGCGTCGGTCAGAATTCGCCCAGCTTTCAGGGATAGCATTGCATAATAACTTCTTACAACTTTGCAAAAGTCAACATGGAATTAGTTTTAGTTTTATCTTTAAAAGAACGAAAATTTCATTGTTGAGCCAAGCTCTTTACGGTGTTGACTAATATTTGACGCTGTAGTTTTGGTTAATGAGGCCTCTTTGGTTTAAATAAATCATTTATCTTTACAATTATTAGAGCCCTAATAGTCAAATCCTCTTTTTAGCCACTTTACTGCTATTTAAATTTCTGTTTATAGGATTAAGTGTAGGTATAGCGTACATTATTATCGACAAGTCTGATAAGCTTTATTAATTTAAAGGTGAATAAAGATAACTTCTTACTTATTTACTTAAGAAACAATATATAAAGGGTCGGACCCAAGATACTACCTTGTTCTATTCCTCCAGTGCACATAATTTGTTAACATTTTTCACATACCATTTTTTCGTTCTTTTGTTACAGGTACAATAATTTATTTTCTGGTATTTAAATATGATATTAGCCTTAGTTTTACATTTCTACCAAATTCACTTTTTAAGTATAATCAGTTTACCGTCACACAATCAGAGGCCATACTGGTATATAAGTCTAGAAGTCTCCAAATTTGTCGCTTTTAAAATGTTGTCGAATTTTTTTGAATGAAATCGAATACAGCCGTTTGAATTGATTTGTTTCTAAATTAACGTTAACACTTACTAAATATATTACAGTGAATTAGGAATATTATCAGTGTTAGTGGTGCTAATTGCTAACGAAAATATTTTCAAACAATCCATTATGAGCCCAGAATTTCAGGTTTCTCATTCTTATGACGAGCTCAAACTTTAAGCAATTGACATGCACTCCAAATGCAAAAGAAAAATTCATGACATAACTTAATTTTCTCAGTTCAGTAGCTGTTGTTATTTTGATGATGCTCGTCGGAATTTCATCAATGCCGCTATTGTTTTTCTCTATTAGTTTCCGTACCATACTACAAACTCCGCTACTACAGATTCTAGAAACGTAGAACTTATATTTTCGTTAATGTTATAACGAAACCGAATTTGAATTAAATTACTTAATAAATCAGGAACTATTGAAAGTAAGAAGTTATAGTAATAAAATTATTACCAATATTCGAAGGGTCTCCCTCACAGCTTGACTATTTATTTCTTGGCAAATAGACAACAGGCATTTTGATTTATTATCAGAACCCTTAATCGTTTTTCATGCTGGATTGTAGTGCATTAACTAATTTAATATAATACATCGTTTTTCCAGGTTATACCTTTCCGTATACGCGTGGTCATGTCTCGATAAGATTAGGAACAAAGCCCTAAAGTCATAAACGCATTCTATTAACCATAAACTGTTTTCTTTCAATCGACCGGAAGGCAAGCACTTTCTAGAATTTTTTTTACCGGAAAATATCACTTTACCGATCTAGACCGGTAAGCAAGGGAGGCCGGTAAAGTACTTTACCGGTACCTCTGTCATTTCCATTTAAGCTTTTATTTAAATTTTTTTTATTTAGTCCTCTTCCAGCAAGCTACTGAAAAAAAAAAATTATACCGATCGAAAATATGCGTTTTTACTTTAGGTCAGGGATCGGATCGAACACCCGATTGTAATACGTCGTGTTCGTACTAGAATGCTCGTGTTGTGTCGTCGTTGTCGTTGTCGCCGTATCAAATCGATTCTTTTGAATTTGTTTAACAACGGTTCGCGGTGGAATATTCAAAGTTTCCAATTTCTTTAACAACTATTTAGTCTGTTTGGTAAATTTGCTAAGATAAAATTCAAATATACGGGATGTTTAGTTTAAGTTGTATAAAACGGCTGTTAAAATTTAAAAAAATACGAAAAATACTGAATACACCTGAACTTCTTGGTGTTGTGCAGAATAGTGGTCTTCCGAACTCTATTGAAATTTCGCCATATCAAAAAATGGAAAGTATTTTATTTTATAGTTTGAATCCAAAAATGAACATTTTTGAAATTTACTATCACAAGAAATAAGAGTCGAATCAAAATATGGGTTCAATAGTTCAATAGATTTATTATAAGCTTAAAAATCTTGAACACTCTGTTTTTGCAATACATCTACCTATACCTAAAGAATGTATAAATTGAAGATTCTCAAGAAGAACTAAAAATCGCAATTTTTTAAAAAGGTTTTTATTTCTTTAGGTTAAAAAAAATTCATCGAAATTCAGAATACCTCAACGAAAAGCGTAAAATGTATATTTCGAGCTATGAAAATTCTTAGAACGTACACAAATTTCTTTTTAAACTGACATATTTTATAGGGAAATTATTTTTATTTACATCCAATTCCGTTTATTTGATTCCCCAGTCATTTTGTAACAAATTTCAATAAAAATAATTATAAGTTTACCATTAATTACAGATATTATGCCACGAAAACTGCCAAGACATCACGACTTTTGGGAGTAAAACATTACCTATTTTTACACATTTTGAATAGTGGCCAATGATTCAAATTCGAGTTCTAATTTAATTTTGGTGTTCATACTACATAGCGTTTGACTTAAAAGAATGTGATATATGTATATTAAATAATGTTTTCTTTTAGTGGACGCAGTAATTTTTCTACAAATAGCCATATTTATTTCATAAAATTTAACATGCAAAAGTCATTGCCATATTTCCAATAATCATATACCTTGAGAGTGACGGTGCGGGCTTTTATTTTTTGCCCATGAGACAGACACACGAATTGTGTAAAAATGGACAAAATTAATATTCGTTTTTGGTAAATACTATTTATCTTCTTTTAAAATGTAGATTTTTAATTTATTGTCAGGGTAAGTAAATTTTATAATACGAAAATAATATTATTCAATATTGAAGTTAAACTCGCATCATAAAATCTAAGCTTTAACGAAGAACGGGTCACAAGAAGAGGGCCGGAAATTAATGGTGTTAATATAAACAAACCAATATCGATGCAGATATGATTTTGTAAACATTCTGTTTGGGACTTCACGAATCATTCGGGTGTTGGCTATATTATTTTATGCTGTAGGTAGAATAGGAAATAAAGGCCAAAATCGCCTAAAACGTCTTTTTCATACCAGCTCGAGTTACGTTGCGTTGGTCCCCAGTTTCTTTTATAGGGTTATCATTATTGAATAGAACAAAGTCGTGTTAAGTACTCTAACGAAAGTGTTGTGATCTGTTTTGTGATTCTGGAAGTTAAAGGATAAGATCAGCAATAGCCTAGGTGAGTTTATCTCACGGGGTAACCAATTTATATTATTTGTGCTTAATTGTGGATTTGTTTATTTATTATAACTGTTTTCTTTTCTTTTACTCTCTCAACTGGTAAATAGGTCTACACCTATATATATTAAATAACACATAAAACAAATAACATATTTCTGTAGTACGTCGCGAGTTGACCCTTCGTACTAAACTAGTTGAAAGGAGTGGATACTTTGCGAGTTGACCCTTAGTATCTTAGTGAAGGCCTATATATTATACACTGTTATCATGATAATACTCCAGACTAGTAATGTTGAGTTCTTGGAGAGGTATTTTGCGAGTTGACCCTTAATACCAACGACCCGAGAAATGCTTGACTTTTGTTGTAGGTTAATGTGTTGTTTGTACAATAATTATAAAGTATATCATTTTATTTATTGGGTTTTAAAGATATGTGAACTATGGATTACGCTAGATTGACATATCGTACTTTTGGAGAGGTGAAACATATACCTAGGACCCGAAAGATTGTTTTGATATGTGATTTGGTAGGGTTCATGTATTTATATAACACTAACTGTCTTGTTTGTGTTGGCAATCATGTTATTATCAAAATTCCGTATTATTCTAAACTTATGATTTTAATTTCATAATTTGTAAATTGGTTACTCAGGTATTCTTTTCTATTTATTTCCAGGTGTGTCATCTCGAGCGCTTTTCCTGACAGACGCTAAATTTTTAATTTAATGTTAAAGTAGAAATAGTAAGTTTACTCTCCGTATATTTTTCTTAGATTGTTTTATTTTTATGTTTCTTTTTATTTTCTATTTTTATTTCTTTTATTAATTTTTTTTTTATGAGGTTATTGCTCGGAATGTTTATTTTACCTCTTACAATTTTGGTGCTTTAAAGCTACTTATTACTAGGGATAACGCTTTGGAACAGGATTTGTATTTTTTGAAACAGGTTTTATTATGGAACAGGTTGAAACAGGTATGAATCGATAGGTTTTCCTGTTCCGATGAAACCGTTAATTAACTGCGATCGGGCTTCGCAGTTGTCTCGTTTGCTTGTTGTCGTTCCAGCTGTACTGTTCTTTGCAGCAGTCGGCAGTGGGATGACCTCTTATCCTTATCTGTTTCTGTTTTGCAAGTCGGATCTTTTACCTCGTATGCTGCAGCGCTCGGTGCATAAACGATAACTCGTTGCGTCGCCCGCGCGGTGTTGTCGATGTTCATTATTTTTTAGAAAATAAAAAAAAAATAGAAACATATTTATTACTTTTTATAACAAAAATAATAAATAAATATAAAATAAAAACTCTTTGGATAAGGTCCATAGTATAAGTACACATTAGTACCTACACAATAGAAATGTTAATAAAAAGAACATTGAAATAAAAAAAAATCATCCCTGTAACAATAAAACTGTTAAGTACATTAGGTTGTACGGTAATGATAAAAACACATATTTATGAACTAAGTGGAGTGAACAACGAAAAGTAGCAAGTATGGAAGCTTAAATTTCTCAAAATTTATAATAAATAACTAAATACGGTATACCGAATTATCCAAAAATCAAATCGAATCAAATCAAATCAAAAAACATTTATTTGTCAAATAATGACTTTTATGACAAAATTGGACTGTACCGCGATTATGTGAAAACTGATAGTTCCGCGCTCACATAATATAACCGCAGAATAGTACAGCCCATTTAAATATTACGTTCTTCAAAGTGCTATCGATTTCATAACACTCTAACCTATTTCAAAAAATAAAGAGAATCGACTGATGGGAGCAGGAAAGTGGATGCATGCCATTTGAAGGCCTTCGTTGGCCGAAAAACCCAGAAGAATGGTGTTTGTTTAAGGTTGTTATCGAAGATTTATAAGATATTTGCAATTTGCTCATATTACACTGTGCATTTGTCTTATCGATGACTGTAAAAAAATTTCACATTATTAAACTTTTTATTAAACTTATTCCAAATCTTATTTCAGAAAAAGAAACTGTTGTACTTACTTAGTTACTTAAATCGGCGACATTAATATAGACAGTCGACACAACACGATTTACTACGTACGACGTATAAAACATAAATAGTAAATACAACAACATGAAAACAAATAGAAAAGAGCGGAGTCCCTAAAAGTATTAACGCGACAACCAGCAACCTTGTCTGGAACAACTGACACCGCGTGATCGCAATGCAACAGGATGAGAACAGGGTCAGCGGCCAGCGCGAAACAAGTATGTACAATTACGTTTTTGAACAGCTCGGAACTGAAATAGGTTTCTTGAAACATGTATTTTTTAAATCTGGAACAGGTTATACCTGTTATTAAAAAATTCCTGTTTCAACCATCCCTACTTCTTAAAAACTATCTGAAATGAATAATAATCGGAAAATATAAAGAGCTCGTATTTTCTTTATCTTTTTAAGCATAAAATAATAGGTTGTAAATTATTGAGGTGATATATCCCGGAAAGTTTTTGATATGTCTCAGGTCTTGAGACTTTAAAAAAAAAGGCGTTCTGAGATAAAATAATGAAATACATATTTCTATCTAAAATATCTTGAAATATTTTTGAGGGACTTTAGTGTACCGAGTGTCCCGAATTATATTTGAGTTTAGAAAATTTCCTAATATAAATCGGAAAACAAATTAAGAATTATTTTTTTTTTGCAATATTTAATAACGAGAAGGATTATCTTGAACTTGAACTTGAACTTTTTATTTCCAAAAAAGAATATACAGCCAATTACAATACAATACAGTTAGTAATAATATTATGCAATTTATATTTATATAAATCTAGTAAAAATTTTATTTTTTGAAAAAATAAATAAAATTAAATTTAGCTTTTGTTTCATATTTTGGAAATAAGGGAGGTGGACACTCACGAGACAGCGACTGCTCTCTGTATATGAGTTTAGTCCGTTATAGAAAGTAATTTTTGAAAAGCAATGATGACTAGGTATATTTAGTATTAAATCGTTGTACATAGGTACATGTGTATTTTTATCTTTAATAAAGTTTTTTACAATAAGTAATTTTAAAAGTTTATTATTATAATTATTACAAATTATTTTGATTTGTTTTTGTGTTCCTTATTTTTTTTTGTTGTAGGTAATCAAGAAACAATGCAATAAAAAAAACTAATTCTAGTTAACAAGCTTACAGAAATATTAATCAATTACATTTTAAGTTAATTAGATTATGAATCTCTTGTCTAGACTTGGAATAGATCCACTTTTTAAATTCTATTTTACATCTATAAATACTTCGAGAATTTTTGACAATTAAGGGTAACTGTGAATATATCCAGAGCAATGAAGTAAAACGATCTTTGCCCTATCGATTTATAAGCCTTTTCTACTTTGGTTTCAGATTGATTTTTATACCTTGTATTATATTTGTGATCTATATTTTGTAAATTGCTTTTTCTTTGTATTGCAGGATGCCTATTTTATAAAAATAAAGTTGTCTAATATCAAAGACCTGGCTAGTGGAATATAAAATATTGGTGGGAAACATTCTATTTTGCTTATTATATATTTTCAAAAAATATTTTTGCAATATTTGTAGATTTTTTAGATGGGTATTCAATATCCCACCCCATCCTACCAGTCCATATTGCAAGTGTGATTCAATTAATGCATGGTAAATTATTTTAAGAATCTGTGAACATTTATTGATGGAGAAAGACCAATTCTGTTAAAATACAGAATACTTTTAATAATGAGCCATTTAAATTGTGCGTGGCCGTAAGCGTCACAGAATCAATCAAATAGTTAACCAAATAAATAAAATATTTAATTTGAATTAATTTAAAATATTAACCTTAACTATAATAAACAATTAATATTTATTTTTACCATTTTTATTTAAAAAATGGGAGAAATATACGCGTTCAAGGATAACGCATAAAGGTTGTGACCGTAGGCCTAGCACAGTTACTCCAAATAATTTACAATTCATGGCTCCAGGCTACGCATAAAAATAACAATCCTTACTTGGCTAAAAAACCGATTGTTTCCAAATCATAGTCCGCAGAAGTGTGACAAAAAAAAATTGATACTTATTTTGGTATTTTTTATTTATTAAATTAAAAATCTATTAATTCAACTCTATTTTAATTTTTTAATACGCCCCATCTTAACTACCCATTACTTCATCTTAGCCGTTTCCCATCGTATTTCACATTCTTTTAGGATTTGTTGGCTTCGTAGGAAAATATTTTAATATTAAAGCATTACCTATTAAAACTTCCTACTTACAAATGCGCGCCAGCAATTAACTTGAGTGGAAAAGTTTTATTCTAATTAAATATTTACCTAAAATATGTCTATTTTTTTGTTTCAGGAAAAGGGTGTGTCATCGCTGCGTGGTGATTCACGAAAAACATGAAAACGTGCTCCAGTATAAAGAAAGTAAGTTTTCAATTTCAGTGTCGCTTTCATAACCGCCTATATGGTTAGATGCTAAATATTTGAATTATTGCATTTTACCGGGTGTCCCGCTAAGGTCGGCCAGTGGCTGTATCTCGAAAACCATTTGTTCTAGAGCTTTCGAGAAAAAACACATCATTACAAAAGTGACCCCTACAAGTATGTCAAAATTGTTTTCCACTTTTAAATTTTACCGCTAGATGGCATCAAAATGAAAAAGAGAGAATCTCCCTTAAAATGAATAGTGAAGGTAAGTTACGTGGAACGGCTTAAGTCTTTCCTATTAACAGTCTAAAATTAGGGAAAGGAAAGAAAGTCAAAAGTCTTTCTTCACTGATTTAATAAAGATCAATCAAAGGCTCAATTTTATAATAAAAAGTCGTCTAGATGTTTCGAAGGAGACAAAATTAGTGTTGCTGTTGGTATTAGCAATAGAGAGAAATTATTGGTCATCAACGTCACCTTCCACCAATAATTTCTCTCTATTGCTAATACCAACAGCAACACTATTTTTGTCTCCTAAAGATGAAGTTCACTACCTTCGAAACATGTAGACTACTTTTTATTATAAAATTGTGCCTTTGATTGCTCTTTATTAAATTAGTGGAAAAATACTTTTTGACTTTCTTTCTTTTCCCTATATTTCAACTCCAATTTGAGAATGGACTATTTGACATTTGGCATCTCCTAAAATGGTGGTGAGGGGAGGCTTGACTCGTGTTGCAGAAAAAGTTTGATAACTCCCGAATACGTTAACCGATTTTGTCGAACTTGCTTTAATTTCAAAGCTGTTTTATAGCTGAATATAGCTATGACAATACTTAAGCTTCAGTTTAAACCTGAACCTGATCAAATGGCGTTTCTCGACCGCCTTAGTAGTTCTCTCAATTTTTCATTAAATGTTAAATAATGAAAGGCTAACTTTTTGTTTTACTTATCTTATTACTCGTAAAATTATAGTCGATATCGTTTTTCAAACTTAAGTTATGACCAAAAATATATTATTTTTTAAAATTTTATATTTTAAAGCAAATTTCAACAATTTTTCGCAACATCCAATATTAATCCAACATTGTTGTTAATATTGTCATCATAAGGTAGTTACGAACTAGTAAAAAAGTAAATAGACGTCGGCGTCGTTACTTAAATACTAAGCTTTGTTGCAGAAAATGGATAGCTCGTTACAAAATTAATGGAATTACCAAATTCTCCAAAAAAGTTCTATTCATATTTAATCCAACCGGTAATATTAAATGTTAATTAATCATTACCTTGTAAAGATCAATATTTTTCAAGCTTTTCCAGAAAATGCTCAAAATTACCGCCAATATTGTCAATACATCTTTGAAGTCTTGGTACATCGACAGCAGTTTGGATCTCTGCCATAGAAGTTGACGCTATCACATTTCGGATTATAAGAATCATGTCTCCTAGTGTGGTTGGCCCAGCCTGATACACAATATCTTTAAGTCTTCCCCATAAATAAAAGTACACACAAAAATAAACAGTCCCTTCCAGCCCATTTATTGGGAAACTGAATACTCAAATATTCTCTCACGTTGAGAGCACAATGCACAGGGCCACCACCATCTCGAAATCACATATTTATAAGAGTTTCTAAAGATAGTTCATCCAAAAGAATTGGTTTCCTAAAAATTCTAAATAGCGTGCTGCATTAAAAGTCTCTGCAAATATAAAAACAATAATTTTAACTTCAATTATGCTGCACTACCCATTTACGCTGAATTGATTTCTTTGATCAATAAAATTTCCATCATCAGGAGGGCTATTTGGCGACAAGTAATGATTGTTATGTAAGTTTATTTACCTCTACTGGTATCGGTAGCCTCACGTTTTTACTAATTCGTTACAACCTTATGATGATAATATCTTTTCAGGCGTTAATTCGTTTCAGGTGGATGAATACTAGATGCTGCAAAAAACTGCTGAAACTTGCTTTAAAATGATAAATAAAAAAAAATATTTTTGCTCATAACCTAAGTTTGAAAAACGATATCGGCTACAGATTTGCATCACTTTTTAGATAATTTTACAAGTAGTGAAACAAATATCGCTACCTCGCGGTTCAGGTTTAAACTGAAACGTAAGTATTATCTTAGACTGTAATTCGGCAATCAAATAGCTTTAAAACAAGAATAAGTTCGATAAAATCGGTTAACGTACTCGGAAGTAATCGAACTTGCAACACGAGTCAAGCGTCCCCCACCCCTTTCATTTTTAAGAGAGTCTCTCATTTATTTTGACTCTTTGGCGCCATCTAGGAATAAAGTTTGAAAGTGGAAAAAATGTTTGTATACTTCTAGAGGTCACTTTTTTAGTAAATACTATTTTGTTCAGAACGCTGTAGGACAAATGGTTTTCGAGATACAGCCGCTTGTCGACTTAGGCCGACCTTAGCGTGGCACCCGATATATTAATATACACTACACAGGGTATTTGATGACCACAAATCTCACACTCCTAACCTTTTTAGATTCGAGAAGTTAGTTAGTATCTTTTTTCTTTAATTTTATTATTTCGCTAGTCGTTCTCAAGCCTGTATGGTGTATAGACTCTTGTCCTAAAACAAGACTATATATCACTTTCTGTGTTTTTTGAACATTATTTATTAATGAAGACCTCCTGTTGGGTGTAAGTCCTAATATCCTAGAAACTAACCTCCCGAAGATATATCTGACCCTAAAAGCCCAATCTGAAAACCAGGTTTTTATTGATAACTTTTAAACCATCCTGTGTGACCTAACACATTTTTTGTGATGTAAACTATGTAAAGGTTCATCGAGTAATCCGATTACAAGTTAATTGTGGGAGCTAGATGCAGATAACCCCAACCACACTTAACCTTAAATATTTTTTCAAGTGTTAATCTATTGCGCTTTCAACATTATTTTTTGATAGTTTAAGTACGTCTACATGAAAATGAACTCTTTATCGAATTCAATAAAATGAACAGTTTTCGAGAAAAGCAAAACGTTTTTGGTAACTTAACTTTAAATATTGCATTAATCAATCGCTTAAGGATTAAATTAAGTTTCATCATTAAGAAAAAGTAAAAAAGTTTTAATTTATTTAAAACATTTTATAACAAGACAAGTTGTTTTAAAGTATGTACTTATTCCAAAATCTGAGTTATCGAAACATAGTCCTAACGACCCGTTGTGTGGTTAAACTTGACTTAATATCCGCGTGATGTAGCAAATAATAATTTCATATGCCTTAGACCTAACTATTCATAAAAACATTCCGCATATTGTTTTTTGAAATTGTTATTTTTCAATAATCGTATTACTATATGTCCAACTCGATCAGTAAAACCTGTTTGCGCCCGCCTCTATAAAGTGACCACCTGCATTATTTTATACTCCTCTTTTACCGATCCATCTGTTAATCGACCGCGGGAACTCATCATCGGATTTCTTAGTAAACATTAATGCTAAAAGTACCCTCCATTAAGGGCAGTAGAACCTGACCCGACAATTCTGAAGAGATATCATACATTAATTAATTTATTGCAGGCGGATCCATTCAATTTGCTTTAAAGGCCGATAAATCGGTTGTTAACATTATTTTGGTTCGCTTTGAACAGTTTCTGTGTATTTTGGAACTAACGTGAATCTTTAAAGAACGCGGGAAAAGGGAAATATCTTTCTTTAAGTGAGAATATTGAAACAATCGAGGAAAGTGGAAAGATTGGTTCAAGTACCATGAAATTGGCTGAAAAATTTAGTGGGTAAGACCCAAGTGACTATGTTGCTTTAAAATAAAGGAGAAGTTAGAAATTTGTTTGAAGAAAGTGAAGGTGAAGAAAAAAGAAAATTTCCCAAAAGCGAAGGACTGGCAGTAGACCAAGTTGTTTTTAACTGTTTTTGTAAGGCGAGAAACAAGCACTTAGCAATATCCGGGCCCATAATTCAAGCAACAGTCCTCGAATCTGCTCAATGTCTAGGACTTGATAACTGCAAGGCACAAATCGATAGTTAGAAAAATTCCGTCGTCTTCACGATATTACCTCCAAGAGAATATGTGGCGAATCAGCAGATAACAATATCGAAGACGTAGCTGTTTGAAAAGAAAGGCTATTGCACATTTTAAAGAATTAATGCAAATGAGGCAGGTCATCACTATCGTGCATTGCAAACAAAAACCTATGCATTGAAGAATGACATGTACACTGAAAAAAACAGCAAAACAACGATTTACAATTCTGTTCTGTGCATATATGAAAGATAAGAAGGAAGAACCACTTATAATAGGTAATAGTAAAAATCCTCGATATTTTAAGGGCGCACATATTCAATGGGTCTCGAACAAAAAAGCGTGGATGACAGCAGGCATCATGACAACATGGCTTCACAGATTTGATACCAAGATGAAGAAGCAGAATAGAAGAGTGTTATTGTTTTTGGATAATACAACATCTCATCCTAAAGTTACACTGGATAATGTCAAACTTATTTTTCTTCCACCCAATGCTATCTCACATTGCCAGCCTTTGGACCAAGGCATTTTTCAGAATTTGAAAATGCTTTACAGAAGCCACCTTATTAAGAGTTTTTTAATATGTATAGACAGTGGTTGTTCTCTTCGAAAATAGTATTACCATAACCAACGCCATGATATGGGTTTTGGTGGCCGAGCGTAATTTGTCCCCAGTAACAATAAAAAATGCTTTATAAAAGCCGGATTTATGGGTAATACAGATATCATTGACGACTTCGAGGAAGAAAATAATACTCCTCTCACACAACTGTTTCCTAATACTAAGGATACATTTGTGAATTGACTAGCATCGAGTGTATCGAAGAGATCATAGAAACGGATGAAACTACTCCCAACTCCGAGACAGAGGAACAGGAATCTGAACTTGCTCCAGTGTCAAAAATATCAAGCCTACCTGAAAATTGCGCAATTTTAAGAGACTTTTTTAATAATGTTAAAAATTTTGATAAGCCTGCGGATATTTCTCAATTGCTATTTGAAATGTAAATCTGAATTTTATAAAAATAAAATAAAAAATATGAAGCAATCATTAATTTCTGATCATTTTAAAAAATAAGAATTTTAAAGCAAACATTCAGTACATTGTATAATATATATGTTGTATGCACGTGCAGTATACACTTTTTGGTAAATTGGCTTCATCTCACCTGATTCTAATTCTGATAAATTTAAACGAAATTATTTACATATATGTAGATACTTATTAATAAACAAGCATTGTAAGGTGCATGCCAGTTATTTTAATTTTTCTCTATTTTTTTCCATTAACCGACCTCCCCTGTTATCTGATCAACATTTGATTCCCCGAGGGTGGTCATTATTGAGAGATTTTACTGTAATAAACAAATAGAGAAACAGACCTATTTTTTCTTTACGAGTAGTTAGTTACTTAAATGCTTATTCGTAAAAGAAATAGAAACATTTCAACGTGTCATCATACTATTGCTATGTTCTTCACCTGCCGGTTTGAAGTGAATATCTGGAAATTCAATATTATATTGAACATTACAGGATTGTAATAATTGTCTGTGTCATTTCTTATACTAAATCATCGTAACATTTCTAATCGTCCTTTTTTGCCTCTATTCCAACTATGAAATATTTTCCCTAAACCAATTAGAAAGTCATTTCAGAACATGCAATATTGCTACGCCATTCCTTTCCCTTACTGGTCATAAATAACGTGTTCGTTTGCATATTCTAGTATCGTTCTAATGTAGTTGAGGATGCATATCAGGCAAAAAGGTGCAGATTCTCTGAGAGAAATTTTTAAATCAATTCGAAAAGTTAATTTGTATGTATGTGCATTGGACAACGTTCGCCTGATTTGAAATAAATAATTTATAGGTAATTTGTAAAAAAATAAACCTGTATATTTTAATATTGAGAAAGTATAATACTGCGGCAACCTTTTCGTAGAAGAGGCTGGCAGAATGAATTAAGTCTAGCTCGTTAAAGTCGTGGTTCGATTATTTAGGTACTTAGTTACCCTCACATCGTCTTCGGCTTGTAATAGGGCTACCACATGTTTATTTTGCCCAAACCAAGAATAGATAACGAATAAACTGAAATTTGGAAAGACATAGGTACAATAAATAAAACGAATACATTTTCTCATACTTATATTAATTAATCGTAGGGTATAGGTAAAAAAAGATTAGGTAATTTTAGGTTATAACTTTGTTAAATTGTGAATGCAATTATTAACCTGTATAAAAGTACTAACTTTTCCAGATTTAAAGATTTGTATTTAACAAAACCTGGTTGTAAACACACGGAAGATTCTAGAATATTTATCTTTTCGGTATGTATATACAATGTATGGTTATAAAACCGAAGATTGACCTTTTAGAAGTTTTTTTTTTGTTATTTTAGTCAAATCTACTTGGTTTACTAAATTTACTTACCTACTAAATTCTCAATGTGTACACAACGAAATTGATTTAAAGAAATTCACCTCTTAAAGGGGATCAAAAGAGGCGTTGTGGTCTTGTTTTGCTTTGTCGAAGGTTTTTGACGAAAAGCCACGAGAAACCGCATCTCCCCAAAACGACAGCTAACTATCAAAGCCAAAAAATCTTGCCAATATAACCAAAATAAAATGAGTACAAATATCCTACAATGGATAAATCAAAGAATATAATTAAATAAAATCTCAAAATGAACAATCGGTGACTTAGGGTTGCCAACTTTTAAAACAGACATTCCGGGACACGCCGGCGCTGGCTGAGCCAGCAAGGTTAGAGGAGATAAAGTAGCAATAGCTTCTTCTGTCGCTGCTATGCTCCACCTAAATATAAAAATATGTATGCGTTTTTACTTTTATACTCCATCACAACCTTTTATACTACAGGCGTGTCCACCAGAAACAGAATTTTGGGAAAGGGGGGAGGGGGAGGGGTTAAAGGGTGGTAAGGTGCATAAATAGCTGCGCAGGCGAACCCTTTTGGAGTCCACGCCCAAATTTCGTTTTTGTCTACTATTCTACAGATGTATAATAAATTATTTACTTTCACGTCCATTTATAGGTAGGTTTGAGAAGGTATACATAAGTCGATGTACACAATAGTGTGAGTAGAGCCAAATAGTAGGGTGTCCATTTTTCGATGTATCTCGGTAACTAATAAAGATAGGGACTTGCGGTTTCTACATTACTTTGCTACTTTTTCGTAAAACAAACGGTGCCGCAAACAAAATTGTAATAGCTTTCTTAGTTTTTTAGCTACAGGGTGTTTTCGAAAATGTTTGCTTTTTGATCACCCCCTGTAGTTTGGTTATCCTTTAACTTATTAAAAAATTGAAAAATGTTTTCTAGATAGTGTTTTAAGTACAATTTAGTGGCGTGCTTACTTTTTCCTGGGAGTCTTACTTTTCGAGATTTAAAGCAAATATATATTTTTTTCTTATTTGATTGGGCTATTTTTAAGTTTTTCAAGATTATATTATAGATGATAGTTACTATTAATAATAAACGCACAAACGAAAATTATGGCAGTAATTAGGCCATGAAACCATTGAAACAAACAAAGGAATATTTATCTAGTTTAAACATTAATTTAATTAATAATCGATCATTTATAAAGCCAAGACCTTAACCATATATAATAAAGAGAATCGCGAAAGGGACGAAATTAACGTTATGGCTTTTGTAGAGGCACTAGAAGTTCGTGCAAAGTCATAGAAAAAGATCTCGGAGCAATAAAATCTTGTGTTAAAAATTATTAATTAGATATAGTTTAAACCCCTATGAAGTAAAGATTGTGCACCATTTACATACTGTGCGACGACTAATTTTTTGCAACTGTATCTAAATCGAATACCAGTCAACAGGTGTAACTCAAAAGTAATAATATGGTCTGACGAATCCTATTTTAAGAATTCCGCAAAGGCATTATCAATCGCCATAATACAAGATATGGGTATCTAGTTGTAAATATAATATTAGTCTATTTTTATATAACATTTATTCTAGCAGTCTTAACATATTCTTTTGTTTGTTTTAATGGTTTCATGGCCTATAATACTACCCTAATTTTCTAAATTTTTCGATTTTTGCGTTTATTGTTGATAATAGCTGTCAACAAATATATATTTTTGTAATGCTTAAAAATAGGCCAACCAAATAAGAGAAAAATATGCTCATTTAAAAAATCATATTTTTGCTTTAAGTCTCGAAAAGTAAGACCCCCAGAAAAAAATAAGTACGCTACTGAATTCTACTTAAAAAAAAAACTTTCCAAGAAACAGTTTTCAATTTCTCAATAAGTTAAAGGATAACCGAAATACAGGGGGTGGTCAAAAAACAAACAAAAACTAAGAGAGCTGTGACAATTCTGCTTGCGGTATCTCTTGTTTCACGAGAAAGTAGCACAGCAATATAAAAACCACAAGTCTCTGTCTTTACTAGTTACCGAGATACCCTGCAATTACGTCAAAAAATGGACACCCTCTACACATATGGTGTTGGGTGTGAAATGTGTTTAAAGAGCTGAGTCTGCGCCTGTATAATATGTATAATAATAATAATAATAATAATATACAGTAAAAAAATGCATGCAAGAATATATGCATTTTAAATATATCTATTTGCTACTTACATAATAACAAAAGAAAAAGAAAACAGCAGAATACCAAAGATATGGTACAGTATCTGAGGAATCTTGATCTCGGGTCCCGGTCAGTTTCTATTTTTGCCAGGATATACGATCCGGATTCCATGAAACCACGATGAGTCCCGGCGAGTTGGTAACCCTACTGTAACTTAAGGGAAGCACCGAAATCCGAAACGAAAATACGCGATCAAACCTTTTGCCGTGCCTTACGCTGACCGCGCACTACGATTTTAACCGCGCGATTTTACACTACAGCAAAATTTTAAATTGAGGTCACTTATTTTGTTCAGTCCGATTTGTTTTTTTGTATTTGCGCGCAGTGCAGCTCGATTGTATACATCACAATCCTGCGATAAAACTATCGCGGGGTTCAAAAATTGTAGTGCGCGGTCAGCCTTAAAGATTGAGGTGTAAATGGCCCTTTCGCCATATCACGGCTCGTCAGTAAAGCTAGAGTCCCACGAGAGGGAAAATATCATAAAGTGCTTTAATCGTACAGATACGATGACAAAATGTGAAGGGGATGGGTCTGACAAAAGGGAAAGGTCAAATTTTAGGAAACGTAAATTCTTTACGATCCTAAATTCTTGTTTAAAAATAGATTTCGGTCAAAACCGATAAATAGGCTTGACACCGTCTGGCGGTGATGCCTGTAATTGTAACCAGTTTTCTTCTCGCGCTTCTTAACTTTTTCCTGCCATTTTGGGTTAGGTGATGCGTTCGAGCGCTTAGAGATGTCGCTTTATGTTAGATTCTCATTTTGTCAGTTTTTAGTAAGCTATCGATTAGGTAATGAACTTTTTAAATTAAAAACCAGGGAAAACAAATAAATACACTTTGTGGAAATTAAACCCGTGAATATTTCCACACAAAGTCAATAGTGGCAATTTTGAAATTGCTACAGTACTAAAGCTGGATTTATAAAGCTTTTCATCACTGTTCCCGTCGCAACGTAACCTAAAGGGAAATAACTTATGCATTTAGGTATAATAGCCGGCACCTCTCCTGTTTGTAGTTCCCACTTGATGAATGTTTTTAACTTGCCCACCTTGGTCGTTCGTCATTCGTGCTTTTAACCAGTGAAAAGAAGAAAATTTGTGACCTTATACAAAACATACAAATAAATTTGCCCTATTCCTCCAATTTCGGTGATTATAGACAATAGTCGAGGCTGAATCTCATAATTAAAGGAATAATATTAAATATTGGTCACATTATCCACCTTTCTAAATAAAACGAAAATCGGTATATTTTATGTTTGTATTCTCATAAATTTAGATGTCATAGGCCTATGATTATGCAACTGAAAGACATACAAGTTTCACGTGTTAAAAAAAAACCTTGTTTTCCTGTAAATATCGCGTTAAGATACTCCTTATTACCTCCTATGTACAGGGTCTTTGATTATATTTACGTGAACTCTAGAGCCTTTATTATTAGAGATGGAAAAAAATCTTATATACAAAAGTTCTAGGGTCTTTCTTCTATTATCTTTTGAAGTTATCAGAAAAAACAAAGTCCCATCGGAAAATGAAAAAATATAGGCAACTTCAAGTTTTTTAAATGGAACACCCTGTACATTATGCGCTAAAATGAAAGATCTTTTTTCCGTGATTCTATATATATATATATATGTTGATGACATTTTGGTGAGCTATTTTTGACATATCTTAGCTTAAAATATAAATAAATTGAAAAGAAGGTTGAAAAACTTGTCAAGCAAGCCATGGAAACAATTGTTACGTTATTTATTACGCTTTATAAATTATATTATAAAACGTAACAATTATTTTCATGGCTTGCTTGACAAGTTTATCAATCTTCTTTTCAATTTATTTATAATTTAAGCTAAGATATGTCAAAAATAGCTCACCCAAATGTAATCAACATATATATATATTTAGAATCACGGAAAAAAGATCATTCATTTTAGCGCATAATATACAGGGTGTTCCATTTAAAAAACTTGAAGTTGCCTATATTTTTTCATTTTCCGATGCGACTTTGTTTTTTCTGATAACTTCAAAAGATAATAGAAGAAAGACCCTAGAACTTTTGTATATAAGATTTTTTTCCATCTCTAATAATAAAGGCTCTAGAGTTCACGTAAATATAATCAAAGACCCTGTACTTACCTAAGACATATTATAACCTGGCAATTTTTGTCAGACAAAAACCGCCATATTATCATGCGTACGGCTTGCTCAATACCGTCGGAGAGTTTTAGTAGTGGGTTGGATACCTATTACTTACCACCTTCCCTTAATCTTAACGTTCTAGAGGGCGCCACTGGCTTTACTAGGTTGAAAGACAGAAAATCTCCTAATTAATGGGGCTCCGTTGGAATACCTTACATCAAATAAAAAAACTAAAATTGTTTACACTTGTTTAATTTGGTCGACTGAGGTTATTTGGATCAATGCAAAATCTAATATTTAACAAGGATTGAAATGTTGTTTATTTATGGTTATAAAAAAATTGATAAAGGGTGAAGTTGAATTAGCTTGTCTTGACTCAAGGATTTATTTATAAAATGGGTATAACCTGTGAAAGTTCTAGAACCTTTTATACCTTCATGACGATATTGGGTTATATAAAAAGGTAACCTTTGTCTAGATAGCTTTACATTATTTAAATTGAAATTAATTAATTAAAGAAAATTGATAATATTTTTATATATGATTTTAAAGTAATTTAATTAGAAAAGAACGATTATTTCGTGTAAAAGTTACTTGAAAATTTTTGATATTTTAATTCAGCAATTGTCTCTTTTAAATGGTAGACTGTAATACCGGCCTGAGAATCTCGAAGATTTCTGTTGCCACGTGGTCTTTTCCAACAGCTTATCGCCTCATATAGGTGAATTAATTTCGGCTGGATTCCTCTTAAAATTTCATCTGGCCAGGATATATTGTTAAGCCCGTTGCACCATTTGTACGTGATGAAGTTTATGAAATCCGGCTTCGCTTAACCCATCAAAACCAAAAAAATCCTCAAGCCCTCAAAATCAGGCCTCAAAACCAAAACCAACAAGGATAATAATGATAACCAGCAACCCCTCTAAAAAGGGAGTGGATCTCTTTTCAGATCGACTGATCTAATGGTCGTCAGATCACTGACCATTAATAACCGTGGGGGGACGCCAGTTTGGCGTGCTCCCCCCACGGGGCACAAGATGGAAAAGCCACGAGAAAACGAAGTCCCGTCCAGTTTACGGAAACTCCCCCACTCCGTCATCAAAACTCAGTTGGTGCCACCCTACCAGACTACCCAACATAACCAAAAACGGGATGTAAAGTTAAGGGATAATAACTTAATTTTTACAAAGTCTGGGCATGGCCAGAATATAACTCTACAAATAACAAATTAAACAACCACCCAAGTCAATCCCGTTCCCTAATACTTAGGGATAGTCCCGTTTATTAACGGTGCGAAATTGCGAACTCAACTGTAGCACCGGAATTTGTCGACTCCACGTACCAGATGCGGTGCAAACCAGCATTGTGGGTATCCAACGTCGCGTTCGTATAGTAGCGGCGAAATCAGGTTAACCCCATATTACCGACTTGACGGAAATATTCCATGCGACAAGATATTGAACAATTAACCCAGAAATGAAATTAATAATGGGCTTGAAGGTAATAGGGCACTGAAAATGAAGTTTCTATGTTTCCCCCCCAAGGTCAAAAAGGGTAGGAATTTGAAATTGCTACATTATCCCCCACCGAAAATAAAATAGGCTATGAAATAGACTATTTTTAACCAAAAAATATACGCAATAATTATAATCAACGCTAATCAAGGATAAAAAAAAAAATTGTCTCACAAGTTTTAACCAAAAAATTTGAGACGGTTAATTTAGAAAGAAAATATTCTTACATCAGTAACCAGTCATTATAAGACAGTCACCAAGAATTATTATGAATAGATCACTTTAATAATATATTATATAAATATACAAAGACTATGACAATAGTCGTTAATATCAAGAGAAAAGGAGAAGTCTTCTTGGCAAGATTTAATTTCCTCAGACGATAAATACTTAACATGCGATGACTATAATGGTAGTCAGCAATAATAAGAATAATAAGAATATGGAACGACTAGACAGTAGTTAAGGGAAATTAAGATAATTTTTCTGACAAGATTTAGTTTGATAACTGCGCGTATCATTCGCCAAAAAGGGACACAATCGGTAAGTCATAATTGATAGGTCAAAATCAGGAAGGTCTATCTAAACTTGCAGAACAACGCGGTAAGTGTCGTGGCAACCATAATCGTAGAAAATATTTACACAATAATACTTCATGCCACCACAACTTAAGACAATCATACAGTTCCCTCGTAGGATTTACCTACTATATCAAAATCTATATCACAAAAGGGAAAAAAAATTCAAATGGAAAATTCTCTGGAATTTCCAGACAAAATCACGGCTCTATATACACGTAAGTGTAATAACTAATCTAAACACGAATAGAGTCCTTAGCAGATAGCTAAAGGGAAAATAAAAATAATTTCAAAAGATATCTGGACGATGAGATGCCCACGAGACTCCCCGTGGAAGAAAAAGCACCCTCCAAACAGTCAGTGCGGAAAACCTGATTTAACTATAAGAGTTAGCATTGCGTAACTTCAATTATGGCGTGAAGCACTTCGTTTACTAACCTCACACAGGCTGATTTGGAGAATACGCCCCCCAACACCGGGAACCCACAAACACCCATCGAGAAGGTATCTCCTGAAAAGTGGAAAACCAAGGAAAATTTATTAGTCGAAAAATAAAGGTAACCCATATGTTCCACCTATCATACGGAAGCAAATTGTAGCACTCGCTAAGCTAAAAATGCCGAAGCACAGAGAAAAATACATTTACTCGAAAGGTTGTTCCGTGAATTGGCACCGTCACCAGCCCCTCATACAAAATGATCTGAGAAGGAGCTCAGACGAAACACAGTAGGATGGCCCCAGCATAATGTAAGGACTCATTAGGACCTTACGCCAATGACACATCCCCCCCAATGCTCATCCTTCCAACCAGACATGGCTAACCATCTTCCATATGAAACCCGGTAACGCCCAACAATAAACGGCCTGTCAAACACAAAAACTATTTCTCTCTTCGACTATACAAGTCGACGTCAAAGGGGTAAAAAGTTATTGATGTACGTCTACACCAACAACCCAATCCAAATATCATCACTTTCGGTGATATGCAAAATAACCAAAGAAATATATGAAATTGTCAATAGCAAAACCATAACGCTTCAACTTACTCGCCCAAAATAATATACCAAATAATGTAAGTGAAGTACGAAAAATCAGCGACTGTATTCGCCTACCAGGTGACCAACATAATACCAAAAATATATACCAAATAAAATATGCGGCCGTCATAAACAAAAATATTCCAAACTCAATTAAGGATTTTTAGGAATTGTGAATGCTACTAAGCCAGGGATACAAATAATAACGATTTGCCAACAGAATACGTGGTCAGGCATCTTCGCCCCTGTAATTTTAACATTCTCCCTAACCTCCAAAATAAATCTGAAAATTGTCTTGATCTGAATTATCCAGATCAGTATCATGATACTTTTTAAGGTCCTTGATGTGCCATCTTCCAGCCATTAAACCGTTAATATTTTTAAGTTCATAAACCAAATTTGAAATCTTTTTATGCACTATCGAAAGAGTATACTTTGGAGCCAACTTTGCCATGAAATGATTTGCCGCATTAGATAAAACTTGATTTTTCCGCCATACGCGATCACCCTGATTAAATGAAATGTCCCGCTTTCGAAGATTATATGCTCTCGAATTTCGCTCATGAGCAGCATGGAGTCGTTTTTTAACATCTACAAAAATTTCCCTAAGACCATGCATGTTTTCCGCGTATGAGTCCCTATCTCCCGGAATAATTTCGATATCTTGACTTTTGTGTTCAGATGATTGAGAATAAAACTTTCCTGACAAAGGCGGATGTCTACCGAAAGCTAGAAAAGCAGGGGTGAAGTGAGTAACTTCATGCTTAGAGGTATTTATAGCCTGCTGTATTTTAGAAATATCTTTATCCCATCCATCATGATCGCTAACATAGCTGCGAATCGCAGTACCGATTGTTCTATTATTCCGTTCTACGAAATTACACTGAGCAGAATATAAAGGATTATACCGAGTGTTTACATTATACTTCTTACATAAACCTTTAAAGCCTTTGCAAATAAACTGAGGTCCATTGTCACAAATAAGAGTTTCTGGGCACCCAAACACTAAGAATATTTGATTTTCTATAATGTTCTCGATATGTGAAGATTTAGAACTACGTAATGGGTATAAGAGAGTATACTTCGAAAACCAATCTGCTACAACTAAAAGCCATTTGTGCCCTTTCTTGGATCTGGGAAAGGGTCCCATGAGATCTGCAGCTATACATTGAAAAGGTAAATCGACTTTCTTCTCCTTTCCCATAAGTCCCATACGAGAAGTATTTGATACTTTTTGAGCACCACAAACTAAACATGATTTTACAAATTTTGAAACATCACGCCGCATTTTCGGCCAATAATAAAAGTCTTGTATCCTATTAAGAGTTTTATAAAAACCAAAGTGACCTGAAGTTGGCGGACAATGACAATGTTGAAGGACGTCAGAAATTTGGGGATTCGGAACCAGAATTTTCCACTCAGGAATATTTACATTCATTGGAAGTTTATTAGGTATAAACTTAAGAACAAAATTATCTTCAACCTTCCATTGAATATACTTATCAGGAGACTGAGTTATTTTATCGCGAAGGTCATTATACCAAGGGTCAATTCGATCGATATCTATACTAAAAGGATTAATGAGAGAAACAATTGGTGAGTCATCTTGACTGTCTTCAGGAGGAGGAATTCTACTTAACGCATCAGCAACTACATTATCTACTCCGCGCCTGTGAACAAGATCAAAATTATGTTGACGTAAGCGAACACTCCAACGAGCTAATTTGCCTGTAGGATTCTTCATGTTGTTTAGCCACAAGAGAGAATAACAATCTGTTATGATCTGAAATTTTGGAGCGCCTTCAATATACATGCGAAATTTATCTAAACAAAATAAAACTCCAAGGCATTCACGTTCCACAACAGAATAATTCCTTTCAGCTCTCGACAGTGACCTACTGGCGTATGCTATGACGTGCTCATCTCCATCAATAATTTGTGAGAGTGCGCCTCCAACACCTGTCAAACTGGCATCTGACGTAATGATAAATGGTTTGCCGAAATCAGGCTGCGACAAAATTGGTGACGAGACTAGAAGTTCCTTGATTTTAACAAAGGAAGATTCTGCGGCTTCAGTCCATGTAATAGGTTGGCTTTTCCTGCGACCTTTGAGAAGATCATTGATAGGAGACATCAATGTAGAAAAATTATTTATAAAGCGCCTATACCACGAACATAGTCCAACAAAACGTTTAACTTCTGTAGCAGTTTTTGGTCTCGGATAATTAACCATTGAAATAATTTTGTCAGGATCCGTGCGCAAACTATTTGACCCAACAATGTAACCCAAAAATTTTAAACTGGCCTTAAAAAAATCGCACTTTTCCAAATTAATAGTAAGATTTGCTTCTTTCAATTTTTCTCTAACTTCGCCTAGTAATTTTACATGATGCTCAAAATCAGGACTACAAATTAAAATATCATCCAGGTACGTGAAAATGAACGGTTCATACTTTGCACCAAAAATAGCATCCACTAGACGCTGCTGCGCCTGTGCTGCATTACATAATCCAAAAGGAACTGTATTAAACCTAAAGGAACCACGCCCAGGAACATTAAAGGTAGTTTTGTCCTTAGAATTTTCGTCTAACGGTATCTGCCAAAATGCTTTACGTAAATCAATAGACGAAATAAATTTAGCATTACGTAATGAACTTAGAATTTTGTCAATACTAGGGAGAGCATATGAATCAAATTTAGTAACATTGTTTAAAAATCGTCCATCAAAAACAAATCTAAATTCCCCATTTGATTTTTTAACCAAAAGCACTGGAGAGGCCCACGGGCTTTGTGACTGTTCGACGACCCCCAACTTTAACATTTCGTCCAATTCTTTATTTAAAATCTGAGACATATATGGTGACATTGGATATTGTTTTTTATGAAATGGTAAAGCATCACCAGTGTCAATAGTTAAAGTTAACTTATCGGTTCTGCCTAAACGATTTCTATTACTTATAAAATTAAAAGAAGCAATAATCTTTTCAGCTTTAAAACGCTCCGAATGAGGAAGATCATCGAGAGAACATAACGGCTCTAAAACAAAATCGGAACAATTCCTGACTGTAGGTACATCAAAATTTGCTAAATTAGCTTGCACTTGCCAAGAATTATTCTTAAAATTTACTGAAATTTTAAACTGTTTGGCAAAGTCGCATCCAAAGATAAAACTATGTGGTAATGTCGGAACCACTAAAACTGTAATTACTTGACAAATATTTCCTATAACAATAGGCAAATCAACTAGACCTTCGACATTTTTCTGAGTTCCATCAGCTGTGCATATATTTCTTAAATTGGCTGGATAGATTTCAATATTGAAGCGACGTAAAATATCTATACCTTTCGTGCCTACAACAGAAGCTGTAGCACCAGAATCGAATAAAACGGTAATATCTTGATCAAATAATTTTACAGAAATATATGGTCTATTGTCCATTGGTTTCCGCACAAACAAAGGAGAAATTTCGTTCTTTGAACTTCGATAAAAATTTGAAACGGTTTCAAGCCACTTACTCCACTTAGGTTTACTAAATTTATTAAATATTTTTACATTACTTGAGGCATTAAATTTAGAAGTAGGATGCCTGCCTCGAGGACATACTTCCTTTATTAGTTTTTTGAACAGTTGGGGCAAGAATTTACTTTAACGTCAGGCAATCCACATTTAAAACAAAAAATTTTACGTTTTTGTCTACAAAATTGATGTACGTGATTTGGCATATTACAGTTATAGCAGACTATATTACTTTGCTGTTTATTATTATTATTACCAGAGGTATTATTATTATTAGGCTTATTTTGCAGTCCAGAACTCGAAGGAGTTGAAGCCTTATTAGGATTTGAATTAACTGTTCCATTGGAGACATTCAACTTGTTCCTAAACCCAGAATTATTAGAAAAATCTCTAGAATTATTTCTATTAGAGGAATTGTGAAATTTCCTTCTATTAAAACTAGTATTAGATCTATTTGGGTTATTAGAACCAGAAATATCTAAATTGGACAGTTCGCTAACTGTGTTATTTTTATTCCTAATATAAGAAGCTTCTTCAAGTTTTCTACAAAGATTTGCTAATTCAGAGACTGTAGAAATATCTACTAAGGCTAATTGAGTAATATAGTCTGGCAATAAATTGTTACGAATATGTTTTACTTTGGTTACTTCTGCAGGTATATGTACTAAACGTGAGAATAAAATTTCTAAATGCGCAATGAATACCGCAACTGTCTCATTTCGCTTTTGTTTGCGATGCTTTATCTGATTCCATAAATCATCTTCAACATCAGAATGCAAAAAGTCTGATTTTAATCTAGCTACTAAGGAATCCCAATTGTTGACTGAGCTTTTTACACTCCTAAACCAAACAAAAGCATCACCGACAAATAATTCGGCTGCAGAAATAAACAAATCTTCTTGCTTTACCTTGCGAGATTCAGCAAGTTCAGTAACTCTTTCTAGAAAATTATAAAGACTCTTAGAATCGCCATTGAATTTAATTTGCCACTCACCTATCGCTGGAATATTACCTGAACAATTTACTATAGGCGGTGCAACATTAATAATTGGTGCTTGAAGAGCTGTATTATTAGCAGTACTAATACCAGGAGATGTAGGAATGATGCTATCATATAGATCGGCTTCAAGAATTAAGCAAGATGCATGAGCTTCGGTTTTAAAATTACTGGCATCGGCATTATCTTCTGGACAATATAATCTGCTAATTCTACCTGAGAGATGAATTAACCTTGATTTCATTCTTAAAAATGTAGAGTCTGTTGCACTACCCTCAAAATCAGCAATAATTTCTTTAATTGATTGCATTGTCGCCTCAATTGCAATTACCTCAACCCTAAACTCGCGTGCTTTGACAAGAGCATCCACAACTTCAGACTTGTTGCTACTAAGCTCCTTAGCTAAAAGTCTCCTTAAAATTTTCCGCTTGTCTGTTACAGGACGCGTGGATGTAACCGCACGAATTGCTAGCTCATAGCTTAATTCAGAATCTAACAAATGATTTGGCTGCATATAATCGGCCATGATTGTAAGTCAATGTAAGGGCTCAAAAAAATTCGAAATAAAATTAAAACCGCAAAATAACATCAAATGCTTCCAATAGTCAAGCAAGAATGGATGTAAACCAACTTAAGGCTGTAAATAAATAAAATATTTTGACCACCCTGTATATAGATATAAAAAAATTTGGATAAATACAAGTGCCAATGCCTGAATAAAAAATTTGAAATAAAAAAATTAAAATACCTTTAACAGTCCAAATATCATTCAAGACCACCCTGTATATAGGTAGGTATCAACAAAAAAAATATTTATAATACAGATGAGCTCCAAAAAAAATGATTGGGAAATAACCAAGGGAACCTTTAATTTAAATTGTTTTTGTGCCACTGTGTACCAATCATAAAAAAAATTTTAATCCCTAATATAATCAATCACAGTTGACAAAAAAATTATTCCGAAGGAACACCAAGGTGGAATTATAACTATTTATTTTTTGTGCCACTCTGTACACTGAATGGTAATGGCAGGGCTAAGAAATGCTTTATCCCCCTCTATTGTCATATGGGGTTATGAAGTTAAATATAAAAAAATTATGTTTCCTGTACTTCAAATAACTAGATACAACTCGGCCACCCTGTATAGCGAATTTCCAAACCAAGATAAAAATATTTATCGCCCTGTAATTAAGCTATTTTAAATTAATGAAGGTATACGAATGATATCTGAAACACTAACAATTAAATCTCTAAATATTGGACACTCTGTATAGTAATTACTAATTAAATCGGTGATCAATTAAGGGTTAATCATAAAATTCACAAAGTACTTCCCAAATATATCGAAAATAGAAACACTTGATATTTAAAGAACTAATCCAATAAAATCACTAAAACTGTATCAGACCTTATATTTCTGGTAAAATTTGCACTATAAAGTACTAATACCAAAACCGTAATCAACACACTCTAATAGAAGTTACCCAAATTCATAGAAATGACAGCAATAGTTCAATACACACTCAACGTGCTAAACCACAAAATATAAACCCAAAATAATTGAACTATTAATAGCAATCTGTATTTCCGTACCCAAAAAAAACACTTCTACCAGGTGAGATAAATTTATAGCTTGAGACTCTCCAAATATAAATCCAAAATAAACTTGAGCCTTAAACCAAGCTAGATCAAGATAAGATAAAGGTAAGACAAAGGTAAGTCACCACGCTAATAAGATGCTAAAGGCATATCTGTTTCTACCAGAATAAAAAAATCAAAAATTGCTTTCAATATCCGATGCAGTGTCTTCCAATATAAAAAAATTAAAAAACTATAGGTTCAGACAAGGGAAAGTTCAAAAATTTCCAGGCTCCACGTTGGCTGCGCCACTTTTATAACCTGGCAATTTTTGTCAGACAAAAACCGCCATATTATCATGCGTACGGCTTGCTCAATACCGTCGGAGAGTTTTAGTAGTGGGTTGGATACCTATTACTTACCACCTTCCCTTAATCTGAACGTTCTAGAGGGCGCCACTGGCTTTACTAGGTTGAAAGACAGAAAATCTCCTAATTAATGGGGCTCCGTTGGAATACCTTACATCAAATAAAAAAACTAAAATTGTTTACACTTGTTTAATTTGGTCGACTGAGGTTATTTGGATCAATGCAAAATCTAATATTTAACAAGGATTGAAATGTTGTTTATTTATGGTTATAAAAAAATTGATAAAAGGTGAAGTTGAATTAGCTTGTCTTGACTCAAGGATTTATTTATAAAATGGGTATAACCTGTGAAAGTTCTAGAACCTTTTATACCTTCATGACGATATTGGGTTATATAAAAAGGTGACCTTTGTCTAGATAGCTTTACATTATTTAAATTGAAATTAATTAATTAAAGAAAATTGATAATATTTTTTTATATGATTTTAAAGTAATTTAATTAGAAAAGAACGATTATTTCGTGTAAAAGTTACTTGAAAATTTTTCATATTTTAATTCAGCAATTGTCTCTTTTAAATGGTAGACTGTAATACCGGCCTGAGAATCTCGAAGATTTCTGTTGCCACGTGGTCTTTTCCAACAGCTTATCGCCTCATATGGGTGAATTAATTTCGGCTGGATTCCTCTTAAAATTTCATCTGGCCAGGATATATTGTTAAGCCCGTTGCACCATTTGTACGTGATGAAGTTTATGAAATCCGGCTTCGCTTAACCCATCAAAACCAAAAAATCCTCAAGCCCTCAAAATCAGGCCTCAAAACCAAAACCAACAAGGATAATAATGATAACCAGCAACCCCTCTAAAAAGGGAGTGGATCTCTTTTCAGATCGACTGATCTAATGGTCGTCAGATCACTGACCATTAATAACCGTGGGGGGACGCCAGTTTGGCGTGCTCCCCCCACGGGGCACAAGATGGAAAAGCCACGAGAAAACGAAGTCCCGTCCAGTTTACGGAAACTCCCCCACTCCGTCATCAAAACTCAGTTGGTGCCACCCTACCAGACTACCCAACATAACCAAAAACGGGATGTAAAGTTAAGGGATAATAACTTAATTTTTACAAAGTCTGGGCATGGCCAGAATATAACTCTACAAATAACAAATTAAACAACCAACCAAGTCAATCCCGTTCCCTAATACTTAGGGATAGTCCCGTTTATTAACGGTGTGAAATTGCGAACTCAACGGTAGCACCGGAATTTGTCGACTCCACGTACCAGATGCGGTGCAAACCAGCATTGTGGGTACCCAACGTCGCGTTCGTATAGTAGCGGCGAAATCAGGTTAACCCCATATTACCGACTTGACGGAAATATTCCATGCGACAAGATATTGAACAATTAACCCAGAAATGAAATTAATAATGGGCTTGAAGGTAATAGGGCACTGAAAATGAAGTTTCTATGTTTCCCCCCCAATGTCAAAAAGGGTAGGAATTTGAAATTGCTACATTATGAAACTTATTAATATGTAGGTATCCTTCTTGCATATTATTTAGAGTTTATGGTCCTTATTTATATAGGTACCTTTCAAAAATAACGCCTGAGTGCAGATTTTTGTAAAACTGTACTAAAAATATAACTAACCCTTTGAGGAATATATGTTTTAGTTTTCATAGGTTATAATGTGTCCCTATTTTATTGCAAAAATAAATGTTTAGCCTTAGGTGGGCCTTATTTGTCTTAAGTACCTTATTTGTCTCAAGTAACTTAGTTTAGTTAAGGCTAAGGAGCCCTAAGGCCAAATTTAAAAAACTAACTTCAAAATTATCAAGCAAAATTAAATTTATAGTTGTGTCACTTTTTATGACCTTAATATGACCAAACTATGTATTGCTCTCACAGATTTGCAACGGTGTAGTTCGCATTTTATAAATACCCTTCGAACGGTGGCGAACCAGCAAGAACGGTGGCGAAAAGTTTTATAAATCTACGTTAATACTAATATAACCAAAATTAATTATTCTAATATTCTAATAATCGGTTCATGACAACATATACCAATTTTTGTAACATGACGTACCCATTATAGTCTGTCGAATAAAATTTACCAAAATTAAAAAAAAAAACTTAAGAATATTAAATCATGGTAATATTTTTTCCATAAACAATTTCCCTCCTTTATTGTTAATAAAATTTGTCTTAAACAAAATATAAAATAAATGTGTCAATAGACTACAAGTAGCTCGTCTGAGATCGTGCGTTATTTTAATTGCGCCAAGATGATGCCTTTTCGGCGCGATTTTCGCCGGGATATTCTAGTGTTAAAAATAGAGTTGGACGAAAGTATCTATTACACAGGGCGAGTTTAGTAGCTAGTCGCCAGTGAATAAAATTTTGAGCAAGTGAGCGAGTTAGAACACACTCGGCAAGCGTAACAGGGTGAGTAAAATCGCTTCCTTGTTCCGGTCATTTAGTTTTGTAGCAGTTGGAATCGCTTGCCTCCTTTTTGTGCCTCTTTTTTTGTAGTATTTCGTCAGTTATTTCTAACAAAATATAAAACTGTTGACTGCTTATTCTCAAAACATTATTATGCGCCACTAGATATTCATCCCTTAGTTCCGTCAGTAAACCTAAATCCTTCTAGCTTCTTCTTTTTTTTTGTTTTAGTTCTTGAAGCTTTCCGAACGAAGAGGCTAAAAACAACAATTCCTACACGTACTATTTGTGGCAGTCCAACTCTGCAGTTATTACACACTTTTATTGCTTACCATTCACGTCACTTTGGAACCGGCTAATACATGCTTTGCTTTTGTTTCAGGCCTTCTTTTTACTTTACTTTTCCTTGTACTTTTTTGTCTGTCATTTTCTTCTGTTCTGTTTTCCTGTCTGCATTTGGCTTAAGCCCATGTTGCTTTTTTGGACTGTATGATCCTGCTTTCTACCCTGCTGGTCGTGGCATACCGCTGGTGTCTGCGGTCACTTCGCTGAGTACTTGAATTTAGCGCCCCAACTTCCGTCGAGGAGTCCTCGAAGACCTGGATATAAAGAGGCTAGGCTGTGGTTAGAGTGGCTCCGGCATCGCAGAATTTTTCACCCTACCGTACACGGCCGTAGCTGATCGAAAAATACAACTTGAACAAAACTGTGTTATTGTACGGCAGTTGTCAAAGTAGCAAACTTGGACGTGTACCGGACGAAAACAAATAAATTTGTTTTCACCGCAGTGTGCGCCAGTCCAATTTTGTAATTTATATTTCAAGTACATTCCCTTCCTTTGATTAACAAGTATTTTATTATTTCCGGTTTAAAGTTTGCTATACAGGGTGGCTGCCGAGGTATGCGAGATACTTTGTATATGAATTCTATGACTAATTTTAAGCAAAAATGATTCTATTCACTTTTCCGGAATTCCTGACAGTCCTTGGGTTCCTTTGCTTGACCACCGTGATCTCCGAATCTCAACCCACTAGACTTATTTATGTGGGGACGTATGAAGACACTTACCTATTCAATGAAAAAGCCTAATAATAGGGACCAACTCATCCAGAAAGTTCATGAAGCGTTTTATGAGGTGAATAAGAATATGGAGAACTACAACAACTGTAAACGAGAAATCCCATGGAGGATTAAGTTATGTATTACACAAGACGGTGGTCACATTGAGCAGCTTTAATAATTGCAGTGTCATTACGCTATTATGAAAATAAACCACATTTTCCTAAGCCCTCTTGTAACTTACTTCAGCTTACCTTGATGTTTAAAGAACCGTTAGGAATTCGGGAAAAGTGAATACAATCATTTTTAAACTTGAAGAAGTAGTCCATTACAGTGGAGTTGATATAATCATTTTTGTTTAAAATTAGTCATAGAATTAATCATGTATGAATGATCTTGCAAACCCCGGCGGCCACCCCGTATATCAAAAGTTCTCTAATCCCATTCTAAAGTATTCAAATAAGATTTGCCTACTGTATTCTTTCTTCGTAGATAAGATTAATCCAAAAATATTCTGCGTTGTCGAACAATACTATTTTAAACAAGAGATTTGTTTCCAAAAGCCAAAAAGTATATTTGCGAATCGAAAATCAGAAACCTGTCACTCCGATCGCAGCCTATCGAGCCAGTTTCTCCGGTAACAGTGTCAGTGGAATGGAATTGGGTAAACTTTACATTAGATTTTTTATTTGTCAGTGCTGTCTCTTCACTATTAAAGCATACCCAAAACGTGCCCAGTCCGTGGATATCCACTGTGCAACTCCACCGGTGAAACGCACAATATTTTCATTACTATTCTATTATTCATTATTTTATATTTTTAGCCTAACCTTACGTTTATTTCCTTTCGCTATCATTTAAATTTTAAAAGTAAGCTGTTTGAATCGGTACCTAAAATTTGATTCTGTTTCTTAATTCTTGATTTTTTTCTATTCGACCGGGTTCTTGTAAGTAATGTAAAGTGTAACAATAAATAAATGATATTCCCTCTTAGCTGACACTAAAGTACCGTGCTAGTAAAAACTATTATCAAAATGTGCTTTGCATGGAAAGCCTTAGTACTGCTTAGCGGTAGAGTTTAATATGGGTTTTACGGAACAGCACGAATAATTCATGGTTGAAGCGTATTTTTGAAACGGAGTAAATGGTGAGTGGCAATACAATGAGCGTTTGTTTATGGACGATTCTTGCGAGAGAATACACGCGTGCGGACTAGTGAAAATTCAATATTTCACTCTTAGAACATTTGTGTCTTGTTGGCTGTTTCCCGAGGAATTATTGGTTTATTTTTTTCTATGCCGCAGTTAACGCACAGCGGTATAGGGACAATATTTTGAATCCATTTGTGGAGAAATTACTTGACTATGAACTACGTTTTGGTTATTTTCAACAGGAGGGTGCTACCGCTCATACATCCTCCGAAACTATTAACTACCTACTTTTCTTGATGACGATTGATCAGTTTTCGAACAGACATTGAATTCCCATCCAGAACAAATTGTTTGACGGTTATGGATTACTTCGTTTTGCGTCATTTATGAAACAATTTTTTGAAAACACCAGTTGAAAATTTAGAACAGTTACAAGAAAGGATTATCCAAGAATGTGGTAACATTTCTCCACAGATGCTGGTCAACGCTTTCGAAAATATGAAGAGACGTGCGAATTTATGCTTGTAGCATGGCGGTGGCCAATTTCAGCAATTTCTATCATTTTTATTTTCCTTTTCTATATTATTATTTTGCTAATTTTGTACACAACAAAAATAAATTTGTGTTTGATTATTTATTTTAATATTCATCAGTTTGGTATATCATGTCATAATATGAATTTGACACAATTTTAACCTAAATTTATGATATATAAGATATTTATGGCCCCCTTATAATTGTGGTCTAATCCAAGCCCTACGTTTTTCAGTCTAAGCCCTCTTCGATGAAAATAATTTTTGCTCGTAAGGAATTGCAACGTAAATTTAATTAATTCTGGAACCGTTTTCTTAAATATTCAATTCGTTATTTTATTTGGGGTTGTGACAAGATATTAGTAAATTTTCTTAATAGATTGAAGAATATAGTCTGGTGTTATCTATTGATCGGTGACGTTTCCTGTTTTTTCTCTTAATCAATGCTGTTGACTCAACTTAAGTGCCCCAAATCAGGTACTTTACCTACACCATTCACCGGCTATCTGAGCTAGTCACGAGTCGGTCGCGGACCTGTAAGACAACAATCATTCCGTACTTAAGAGCCACCTAACATCTCGTTCAGTTATAGTTAAAAAAAATCTAGGCAACAACAATTCTAGATAACACATCTATTTCACTTTCGTTAGCCTCACTGACAAGTCGTGATATGGCGAATCGCATATAGGGATAGGGTTTGACGCCGCCTAGCGTTGACCCCTGCAACTGCAACCGATTATCTTTGACTTTTGAACTTTTTAAAGCCGCAGTCGAGTTGGGTCAGGTGATGCGTGGTGTCACCCTAAACTACATCGTTCGCCTTATACAGGGTGTCCCATAACTAATGGTACACAGTAAAACTGTAGATTTCTTGAGTAAAAATGTTGCGATTTGGCCAAACTTAGCTTAGTTCAAAAGTTGATAATAACCGAGATGCAGGCTGTTCAAGTGAAAACTTTATTTTCGATTTTCCTAATTAACTTTTTTTTTTAACCAATATTTTAACATAAAATTTTGTGATTGGGGGTTTTTCGGGGCGAGAAATTTAAATTTGTTAAGCATTTTAATGTAGATTGTAGAGGGCGCTCTCTGCGGCACTCTAGGTACATAGAAACAAGTGTGACGTTATTGCGCCTTAGTGTATTTACGTTTTTATTAAAAACATCAATTTTCTCATTAATTTTACGCAAAAAAGGTGTACTTTGTAAATGTCGCTCCGAGTAACGGTTTTCGAGATTTATACATTTACAATTGTCCAGTGCGCATTTTAAAATACATCTATTTAAATAACACATTATTGTGTTAAAAATTAATTATTACATTATTGATAACAGAATTTAATTACAAGTAATTCAGATTATAACAGTAGTTCTAACTTAACCTAGATATTTTAAAATATTATTAATTTATTAATATTCTAAAAATTATGAAAACTCCAGACTACTAAGAAATTAAACGGCCACGAATGAAAATATTTATAATTTAAATAAAAATTTTATTTCTACATGAATAAATACAAAATATATCAATAAAAGAAAAGATCAATTTTTAACAATAATTGCTCAAAGTGATTGCCGTTAACTTAAATGCATTTGGCTACCCGCTTATTGAACGACCGCCTGATTTTAAATAATAAGTGTTCGTTTTGAAACGATTGCGCCGCATTCTCAATTCTTTGCCATAGTTGTTCCCGAGTATTGATCGTTTCTTCATAAACAAGTGATTTTATGTATCCCCATACACAAAAATCAAGGGGGTTGAAATCGGGACTTCGGGCAGGCCAAGGCATTTTGCTTCCACGACCTATCCAGCGCTTAGGAAATGTTGTATTTAAGTAGTCTCTGACAAGCCTGGAAAAGTGTGGCGGGGCACCATCTTGCATAAAAAACATATATCTTCTTAGCTCTAACGGTAGGTTATCCAAACAGTCAGTCAGCTGATTTTGCAAAAAATTAAAATAGAGCTGTCCGTTTAAATTGGGTGGTAGCTCGACTGGACCCAACATATAATTGCCAATAAGTCCGCACCAAACATTTATTTTAAACTCATGCTGGAAATGGCGTTCGGTTACTAAATGGGGATTTTCTAAATTCCATGCATGTTTATTTCTAAAATTCAAGACACCTCTTCGTGTGAAAGTCGCTTCATCGGTGAATAAAACTGTATTCAGAAACATTGGGTTAGCGTTTTGCTGGGTACGACAGAAATGGGCAAATTCCAGTCTTGCTGGAAGATCAACATCCAATAAATTCTGAACAGGCGTAAAGTGGTATGGATAAAGCCCCTCTTGGCTAAAAACTCTAGAGACGGATGACTTACTTACTGGAGTAACTGCAGCCAGACGTCTTGTGCTAACTTCCGGGTTCTCAGCCACGCGAACTAGTATTTCCTCTTCCTGCTCGGGTGTAATAATCTTTGGACGTCCCCCATTATTACGTTTGGGACGCAACGATCCTGTTTCTCCCAGTCTATCGTAAAGGTTTCTAAAAATTTTAAAATCTGGATGCCTTCGATTTGGATACATTTCCAAATATCGTCGATGTGCTCTGCGTCCGTTAAAATTTTCTTGTGCGTATAAGCACACCATATCTCGCCTTTCTTCGTTAGAAAACAAATTATTTCGTGGCATTTTTAACTTAACTTTTAATAGCGATTTCTTTAAAAACTCTTTAAAAACACCCACAATGCTACTTCTACTACTACCAGTTTAAAAAAATTCACACTTTCAAATCAAAATTTAAAAGGATGCATTAGAAATTGTAAATGTATAAATCTCGAAAACCATTACTCGGAGCAACATTTACAAAGTACACCTTTTTTGCGCAAAATTAGTGAGAAAATTGATATTTTTAATAAAAACATAAATACACTAAGGCGCAAAAAAGTTACACTTATTTCTATGTACCTAGAGTGCCGCAGAGAGCGCCCTCTACAATCTACATTAAAATTCTTAACAAATTTAAATTTCTCGCCCCGAAAAAACCCCAATCACAAAATTGTATTTTAAATATTGGTTAAAAAAAAGTTAATTAGGAAAATCGAAAATAAAATTTTCACTTGTATCTCGGTTATTATCAACTTTTGAACGAAGCTAAGTTTGGCCAAATCGCAATATTTTTACCCCAGAAATCTGCAGTTTTACTGTGTACCATTAGTTATGGGACACCCTGTATATATATGTATATTACTTTTCTTTCCATATATTATTATTGTGTTTCTTACATTTGTATTATGGGTAATCCTGTAGGAATTTCGTTTGGTAACATACTGCATAAAATCTATTATTGGAAGGTCGTGGTCTATTAAAATTAAACCCGTTTCCTTTTTTTAATACAGGAATATGTTATTCTTGAGAAACTACCATTAATGTTTATCTTGCGTGCTTTAGGCATTAGAAAAGTTTACAAAGGATAATTTTTGCCTGAACTTTAATTACTACAGTGAACTCTAAAATTGCAAACTTTCCCAATATACAGGGTGTTATGGAAATGACTTATTATATTTTAAGGGGCCACTCCTGGGATGGCCTAGAGTTACACTTGATAGTTTTTTTTTCTAAAATCGGAAGTATTTTGAATTTTGTAAAATACCTTAAAACCGGACCATCTGTGCCTCTATGAAAGTTCATTACCCCTAAACACGTGTTTTTGACATGACAAATTGGCGGAATTTCTACAGACAGCTGATTACCTTGCGACGTTGCCAAGTATTCGGGAAAATCTTTTTTTTAGGTTTTTTAAAAAAGATTAAATCAAAAACTATACTGCGATTTCAATTAAACAAGCCTTATTCAATAGGTATAGTTTTTACTCACCCCATGAAATTGTATTGCTATCATAATACTTCGCTGAGTAAAAATCGTAGATACCAACAACAAGCCCTATGTCTGGAAATTTACACAGATAAACTATCACATCACAAAACATTCCCATCACATGTGTATCACATTATTCAACAACTATACACTCCAGCAGCAAAACGCAAACAAATTTTATGCCGTTGCAAGTAAATGAATAATAAGAAATGATATTAAAAACAAATTTATGAAGCCATTGACTTTGAACTGCTCAGTACCCAATCACAGAACAGCAACAAATCACATTTCCCGCCCCCTGGACTATCGTGTTTAAATGTTGTGTGTCCAGTTAAGAGGACTGGATTGGATACCGTAATTATTATTCTTAATTGCAATGGCCACCTGTCTTGACGACAATCAACCAGCTATTATCATTACCAAGAAGAACAGAAGTCACAGAAGAAGAGAAAGAACATAACCGTAACGTTATTTGTTGAATTTAAATTGTTCTTTCCGTGAGTTTTTTTACTGTAGAACACGATCTCGGAAGAAGGAACGAAATGCTTCTATTACACTTCATTTTAAATGCAATGCAATTTTATAAAGGTAGGTATGCAACAATTTTTAAATTTTATTTTTCCAGTTCACAGAAAACCATACCGCAAATAATTCACCTTACGTCGTATAACATAAAAATACAGTTTTAAATTGTGAATAAATCTTTATTTTATCGGTTAATGATAGTTATATAATTGGAGATCTGCCCCATGTATACGATTTTCAATATCTGAAACTAGTTTTTGACCTCCGTGTAATGGTAAATTAAAAAAAATGAAAGATACAATATACTTTCAGCTTTAGCAGAAACTAGCTATGTCAAGGACAATAATTGATCTCGTAGATGTCTTCAATCAACCAAAGGCAGAATATGACATAGAAAATTGTGATTTAATTGAAAGTAAGAAGTGAGGTAAGTACAGGACAGTCAGTCACACACCCAAGTTAAAAATATGCAATATTTTAGCCCCACCTAAGCCGCTGGTCTGGTGCGTTAAATTAATAATAATAAGCTCACGGAAAGAATCTTAATAATAATAATATTATTATTATTAAGATACTCTGTTAGTACATTTAAAATTTTCATTTTTTATTAAAAAAATAAAAGTTTAGGTATGTATAGGCACATTTAAAAGTCCTACTCTTTGTAAATTTATAAAACCACTTTTAACATTCATTACTATACAGGGTAAACAAAAAAAAATCAACATTATAAATATACAGTTTTATTTTATAGTTAAATCTTAAAAGATGCTTATTTTTAGAATTTAAATTCTCACAGGTCATCACAGATATATTATTGTTCTTTAAGTGATTTGTGAGATCATCAATAGTAGAATCTACTCTCAAGTTTCCCACATATAACCATGATTGCTTAGGCCGCTGCCAATCCGGAGCTAGTTTTATTACTGCTCTTTATAGCTTGATTTGATAAGTTTTTTGGGTTATATTTAGGTTTGTGTTCTCAGCAGCTATAGCTTCCGTAATAGGGTTAATCTTGAGTGGTTTCATAGATTTTGATATACTTCCTTTTCCCTTTTAATATACTACTTCCTCCGATTTCAAAGTAGACAATCTTGTAAATTATATAGTCTGGTAGGTATTTTGTTAAAGGCCTTTTCGAAGGCAAGATAATTCACATTGATCGGTTCATGGTTATCATCAGCTAGTGTCCATTCATTAAGTCTTGTTAATAGGTTGGTCAATGTAGATTTTTCAGAAGAAAGCCGTGCTGTTGAGCTGGTATGATATGTGTTGACTAGGAGGAAATCTTAATTATTTTGCGATAATCTTTTCCATGCACTTGCATATTGCGTTGATCAGACATATTGGCCTGTAGTTTACAGCCAGTTCTTTGTTTCCTTTTTATGTAAGTATAGGCATTGTTACAACACCCGTCAGAGAATATTGTCAGAGGTAGTGGACTAGAGTGGTCATGTTCACATCCGGCCTATTCTTGAAAAGGGTTTTGTTTGAAGCAGAGAGTGTGTCCGCATTTAGTGTGTTCCATTTGTACACAACACGATTCGACAGGAAATTTTTTCTAATCAGGCAAAAGCTCCTCTCCTTTTTTTACTTCTTCGTGTGACCTCTTAGTTGTTCGTTGGTGTTGGTTGTGAAGATTTACAAGTATTCGCACGGTTTTCAGAGGACAATGTTCGCATAACATCATTTGTACTCGACTTGGTAGAAACGCTGTGAAATTGTTGTGAGGAGATCTCGTGGTCTGTTTGAAGTGGTGCGTTTGTTACCTGACCTACTATGCTAAAGATTTCATGCTTTGAAATTTAAGGTACGACCTATGTATGAATAGAATTGCTTGGTGTTACTGAGCAAGTTGTGCTCATAGTTTCTTCTGGCTATTACTAAGTATGTTTTGGTTCTGTTATTTTGGTATTGATCACTAAGATAATTTATTATTATTATTATTACAGAGTACCGTAAAATGGGGTGACTTTGGCCTTAAAGGTGACTTTGGCCAAATTCGGAAATAACTTAATTTTGTCACTGTGGCACTTAAAAGCAGTTTTTAGGTTTGGTTATGAGTTTATTTTGCTGCTAATAACCCATATCAATAAATTTACCTGAAAATATATTGTAATATACGTATTGCGTAATTTTTAGCCAACATTTAAAACAATGTTTATTTTTGTTACAAATTAAAGGGTACAAAAGGTGAACGATACAGAGTATTCTATGGGCGTTGAAAGTATTTCTGTGGACTTTTTATTATAAGGAACTATATTTTAAACTATTAATTATAAGAAACAAGTCTTTGGGCAATTTGGCCAAAAATTAGACCTATGTCAAAGTCGCCCCTTCATTTTTTATGTAGGTGGGGATGTCTTTGGCCGGGCGGCCAAAGACACCTCAATATATTATGAGGTAGGTACCTAGGTATCTTTTTGTAGGTTTACGCCGGTAAACAATCAAAAACCTAACCTCAAAAATTGTTTGCAAGTTTTGTGCCGACGCTGTACAACTTTAGATAATTTAAACAGTTTTTAGCGCGTTTTTCAAGCACAGGTAAGGCAATTCACTTAATTAAGTAGGTAAGACTATCTTTAAACCTGATTTTTTTAATTTTTAGGTTTAAACATGGTCAGAAAATACAAAAAAAAGATTGGTGGCAGACCGTATCGAAACTATACCACGGCCAACCTTCAAGATGCCTTGGATGCGGTAAGAGATGGAATGTCTGAGCGTCAGGCTACAAAGGTATTTAAAATACCTAGAGGAACTTTGCAAAATAAACGAAAGAATTTGCATCAAAAACAAGCTGGAGGTCAAACAGCCTTAGGTGAAGATGCTGAAAAGGTTCTAGAGAAATCACTGGTAGCTTTGGCCAACTATGGATTTCCTGTAAACGCTACGGAACTAAGACGACTTGTTAAGGACTACCTTGATAAAAAGGGCGTACAAATTAAAGTTTTTAACGATAATTTGCCGTCATATGAATGGGCTAAATTATTTTTGGCTCGACATGGAAATTTAACGGAGCGGTTTGCTGCAAATATAAAATTGGCAAGAGCGGCAATCACTCCCGAATGTATTAATAATTATTTTGATAATCTCGAGCAAGAAATTAAAGATGTGTCTCCCAATAATATCTATAACTATGATGAGACCAATTTAACGGACGACCCTGGTCGGAAAAAAATTATTACAAAGAGGGGTTGTAAATACCCAGAGCGAGTTATTAACTCATCGAAAAGTGCAATATCACTTATGATATGTGGAAATGCTGTAGGAGAATTGTTACCCCCCTACGTGGTCTACAAATCCACGAAAAATTTATATGATACATGGACGCTGAACGGTCCCAAAGGAACGCGATATAATAGGACCATTTCAGGGTGGTTTGACAGCGAATGTTTTGAAGATTGGTTCAAATCATTAGTACTTCCGGTGCTAAAGAAAAAAGAAGGTGTAAAAATTTTAATCGGGGACAATCTTTCCTCACATATAAACTCAACAGTTATAGAGTTGTGTGAAGAAAATAACATTCGGTTCGTTTGTTTACCCCCCAACACAACCCATTTAACGCAACCGTTAGATGTCGCATTCTTTCGACCTATGAAGATTGCGTGGCGCAAAATTTTGGAGAGTTACAAACTTCAAGGATCCAAAACTTTAGCAAAATCAGATTTTCCTCAGTTGCTTCTAACACTAATGACAAGTTTGAAAGAAAACTGTCAACAAAATTTACAAAGTGGATTTCGTAAAACTGGGATACATCCTTTGAACCGAAGAGAAGTGCTTAATAAAATACCCCATCTGACTGGTGAGGAAGATGGCATAGGAGTAGACACACCGGTATTAAGTGAAACCGTGCTTGACTTTTTAAAAGAACAAAGATTCGGAAAGGAGAAACAAACCCAAAGAAAAAAGAAGATTACGATCACTCCGGGTAAGAGCGTGGGATCTTCCGATCTAGCTATACCCTCTACCTCAACCAATTCAAATAATATGTATGATCTAGCTATACCCTCCACCTCATCCAATTCCAATAACATTTATGAAACACTCGAAAGTGAAGATAGTGACAGTGGCAAAGCTTTACAAAAAACAATCAAAAGAAAGCGAGAGACACCAAGTGAAATGGAGAAACAAACCAAGAAAATCAGCAATAAGGCTTTGAAAATAAAGAAACGATCTCAAAGACAAGAAAGTGACGATTCCTCAAGTGCAGACGAAATATTGAGCCTTCATGACTCCTCATCAGAATATAATGAAGACTTTTCGGATCTGGAAAACATTGAGGCAACTCAAGCAAAATCTCCATCACCTAATAGACATGTGCAATATAACGTATTCGATTACGTTGTGGTGCAGTACGAAAAACAGTTCTACCCTGGAAAAGTTATTGAACATTCCAAAGATGGATTGAAGGTCTCTGTGTTAGCCAAAAGTGGTATTAGTCAATTCAAGTGGCCTAAACCAGAAGACGTTGTTTGGTACAAGTGGTGCGATATTATAGAAAAAATTGAAGAACCTTTCGCTCTAGGCAACAGAGGGTTTTTTAAGATCCCTGAAATGTCAAAATATGACGATAATATATGTATTTAGATCTACATTATTTAAATCCAAAATGGTGTTTCTTTACAAAATAGTTGTTAAGGTATAATTACCTATTTGTTTTTGGTTCATAATAAAACGATGTTTTTGTTAGAAATAGCTGTTAAGTTAAAGTGTCGCTTACAATAAAAGATATTTGTGTAAATAGTTGTATTTTTATTAAAAAAATTATCAAAATTGCCAAATAACGGCCAAAAACCTAACCAAGATATTTTTGAGGTGGCCAAAGTAACATATGGCGTAGCTCGAAATTGATACAATTGCTTATTTCAATATATTTACCATAAATGACCTGGCTGGCCAAAGTAACCCCGAAGTCGGGTTGACTTTGGCCACCATTAAAAAAAATTTTCACAGGACAATGGGACGCCCGGTATGTTTGGAGATATGCTAAATTGAACAACCTAAGATAGACTAAAATTTTGTAATGGGTTGCCAAAGCGTGCTTTAAAAAATGGCCAAAATATGGCATCTTAAACTTGGAAATCGGCCAATGTCACCCCATTTTACGGTACTTAGTAGACGGCGCATGCCGATGGGACTACTCTGGTTGCTCTTTGTATTAAAAAACGACTCGTATCAAACTTGACTTTGCTATCACAGGCTATATCACAGGTTGGTAGCACATCTTAACCAGGATATCACAGATAATAATAATAATGGACTAATGTAGTATTGATAGACTTCAGGTTCTGGTCCAGCCTGTTTTTGAAGCTGTTTATGGAGCTTGAAGAGACAGTGACCTCGTCTAATTGGTTCCAGGCATAGACCACTCGATTTGTAAGTAAGTTTTTACGCGCAAGTTTTGAGGTTTTTTCCTTCGAGAGTTTCTTACTGTGTCCACTAAGATAATTTCCATCGGTTCTTTTGAATTTCCTTAAAGTCTTCCTTTGTAAGCCACAGTTTTTGTGCGTTGACTTTCTGAGGTTTATTGGGTATGTGTTAGTCAAGATGGGCTCTGCTTTGCTGATGTTTGTCCAGACTGGTTGTCGATCATTAGCGAGAAGGATGTGTCCATATTCGATAGTTGGTCGGCATATGGTTTTATAAATCTGGACACGTGGCAATTCCTCTGTTTTTGTAATTGAGTATTCTGAAGTGTTTTGCTCTAGACGTGGCCTGCTCTTTGTTATTCTAGAGTGGCTATTAAAGTTAACTTTGAGATCAATATTAATACCTAAGTATTTTGCGGAGGGTGCTGGATCAACTTGAGTGGTATCTGTGTTATTCTTGGGGATGTTGGAGATATTTTATGGCTGAAAATTATAAAATGCGATTTTATTGGATTCACAAGTAGTCTTTTCTTGAACCATTTTAGTGTATACCTAGTTGACTTGGTTTTGTAGGCTCTATTGTCTATGTATATGTTTCTTCCATGAGCTATAACCGCTCTGTATCATCGGCAAGCGGCCGCAGGTAGAAGTCTGGATTTTGAATTGGAGTGAGGTCGCAGCAATACAGGTTGTACAAAAGAGGTGATAGTGGTGATCCCTGGGGCAATCCTTGTTGGGGTACAAATTCTTCCGACTGTGAAGTGTTAATTCTAATAGATAATTTATGGTTTTCAAGATAGTTTTAGGAGCCAAATGAGAGTGTCTGGAATCTGAAGTTGTTTGAGTTTTAATAATAGACACGTGTGCCAGACATTATCAAAAGCCTTTTAATGTCCAGAAACAGTGCTGCAGATTTTTTGTTGTTGTGTTTTTCGCTTTGTCTGTTGGAAATTAGTATAAACCGTGTGTAAATGGTGGAACACTTAGGTTTAAAGCCAAACTGGTACAAAGGTATTTGTTGGAATGTTATATTTTGTAGTAAGTTTTTGACAATTTTATCAAGAAGTTTACCGAGCACTAGTAATATAGTGATGGATCTGTAATTTTTTGTGCAATTATGGTCAGTATTTGGTTTTGGTATATTGATGCCTCGATTTATTCTAACCTCTTTTTTCCATTTTTCTAGAAACGTTTTGCTTGATAGGCAGAAGTTATATGTATAGTCTTATAATATTCTTATAAATTGGGTAGTCAAGTTTTTTTTACAAAAGTATCCATGGTATTTTGTCTTATACTGGTTAAGTATTCTTTTGATGGTGTAATATTTTAAAATATTCGCCCTCATTGACTGAATTCTTGAGAGTTGATGTTTGAGTTGTTAAAATACTCGTGAAACCATTCCTCAACTGTTCTGAAGTTGTCGTTGTCAAAGTTTGGGCTTGGCTCAGTGCTGTAGTGTTTCTGGTAATGTTTTAGAAAACTTTGGTTTTCTTTGAATCCGTTACAAACGTGGCGCCATCTTCAGTGATTGCTGGAACAGTTAGCGCTGTCCTGTACCTTGTTAGTTTCTTCACTTTATGGTAGAAATTTTTTTCTTTTGCCTCGTTCATTTCTTGACATCTGTTTAGCCAACTTATGACGATTAAGTTATTATTGTATTATTAGGATGTACATATTCTATAACCATTAATTTGTTTTTATTTTCTTTGTTTACATTAAAATCACCAATAATTATGGAATATTTGTTTAGTAATGCTTTTACAATTATAGTTTTCTCAATTCGAGAGGTTGGATGCATATAAACCAAAAATATGTGTAATTGATCATTTTGGAAAGGGATGGGAACATGCACGCATTCGTTTAAAAAATTGTTTATTTGGGGTGTTTTAGCTTTCTTCATTTTTAGTGAAGGGTGCACTTGTGCCATACTTCCAAACCCGAGTATTAGTTATCACATGTCCTTGCAGTTGGTGGATTCTGTGGTTTTTGTCTCTACCAATAAAATGCAGTTTATTTTTTCCCTTTCTACAGTATTGTACAGAACACTTTTTTGTCTCTATAGCTATTTACGTTGTTGTCAATAATGTAAAGATGATTATCCATCAAACTGAATACTATTTTCTCCGTGTAATGGTTCTGTTGGGTCGTCATCATCTTCTTCCTTGAAGCCGGCTTTACTTGTATTCATTTTGTTACAACCTAGGGTTTATCCAAATCATTTTGAATTTTAAAGTTGCATTATACTTCTAAGTGCTAGTTTTAAATACAACTCCATATTTTTATCACACTTTAAATCAAAAAATTAAAGAAGGGAGATTATACATGATCTTCTTTATCACGAAAATGTCAAAAAGAAAAATTAATATTCATTAGCCGAAATGCTAGCCAAGACATTAATATCACAGGAGTAATGACCATTGAGAAGCTTCTGTCTCGATCAGATCGCCACGTTTTCTTTTGACTTCCATAATAATAGCCCAAAATCCTTAAGTGTTTCTCATAAGAAACATGACTAAGCGCAATACTAATGAGCGATTATTGAACTTAATCTACGAAAGTCTAAATTTTATTCTAGTTTTTACCAAACGGTGTCGCTTAGTGTTCTAACGGTTAAAATTCTACACACTTTATTATGTACAAACTTCGCTTTTGGTAGGTACTACTATGCTAAAACTAGCTCGAAGGGTTTTCTACTCTTTAGCATTATTTTTAACCCAGTGTTGTTAAGGAAATGGATTGGCTTAACATTCACATGGTGGTGAAGTTTATGTCCTCTTGGAATTATTTTTCTTGACATCTGCCCTCCATCATAGCTCAGAGTCTAAGGTGACATCTAAGTACATAGATGTGTTTAAATTGAGTATTAAGTTATTATTTATGCTGGATAACTTTAAGGTCAATAATATTATGTACTAATTGGGTCCCATTTAATTTTGTCCCATCATTAATCTGGTTGCAACTGCTAAAATAACAGTAACATCAGCAAAGTAGCTATAGAATCGTTTCCTAGTGTAGGTATGTCACAATTGTATAATAGGTACAGTACCGGGCCTAGTACGTACACCTACAGTACACTAGTACACACACTTGATATACCTGCTATGAAGTCTGAATGGGATTCTTGTTGTATTCTGAAGTATCTTTCTGGGATGTAGAATCCAAGAACTTGCTAGTGTTGTTTGGGAAGAAATAATCTGAGATTCTATAATAATTCAGACTTTTCAATTATTGGCTTTAATATAAATGATGTAAGGTGAAACTTCGTGTAGTGGTTTTTCTGGCTCTGGGATCAAATTTGTTTAGAATATAAACATAAATGGATGAGAATATTCTCAAACCACCGCAAAATGCGTTATACAATAAGGATTAAACAAATATTGCCAGAAACAGGTACTGTCCGGGCTATATGCCTCTCGAGGAGCACTGAGTTATATAGAAAAATTTGCTGTATTTTATTCTAACACAGTTAGATAGTAAAATACTAGATTCTAATTGTAAGAAGCTACCAAAAAAAGGAGGAATTATTTCTCTAGTTTACAATAAATTAGATAGTCGTATACAGTGGCGTAACTAAGGGTATGTGCGCTCCCCCGCAAAATTTTGAAAGCGCCCTGCTATTTGGCACCTGTCTGAATCCTTCACACTTACACCATAGTAAAAAATATTGTCATTTGTAAGCGTTGTTTAATATAGAAAGATATAAAGTATTGTAGAAAACAATTTTTTGTTGTAAAAATAATGAAATTTTAAAATAATGTAGGTACTGTTATTGGGGTATAATAATAAATTATTGAAATTGTTAATTATCATTTACTACGTTACCCTTATTTTATATCTACTCACATATTACATTATTTCTCATTCATTATTGTTTATTTTTAATTTTAATATTGTGACAATGATGAAACAAGGGATTTGAGGGCGCCTCTGGCTTTGCTGCGCCCCCCCCCCCCCGCCTGCGGGGGCGGTTTTTACGCCACTGGTCGTATAAAAATGTAGCAGTACTATCTGTTTTGAAACTTTTCATTCAAATATTGATTAACGATTCCCGCATTGTGACATGGAGCTCCATCATGTAAAAGCCACATATTTTCCCTTACTGCAAGAGGAACATCTTCCAACAAACCTGGTAAATGGTTACGTAAAAAGTCCAAGTATCCTTCATCGTTTAATCGTGCCGACAAGATGTAGGGCCCTATAAGGTGATTTTCGACTATCCCTGCCCAAACATTTAAAGTGAACTGCCGTTGATGGTGCGTTTCACGGTACGCGTGAGGATTTTCCCTGCTCCATACGAGTATTGTGCTGATTGAAAATTCCGTTTCGAGTAAAGCCAGCTTCGTCTGTGAACAGCACATTTCGGAACCAATCGAGCTCGTCCTAACTTTTCTGCGCGAACCACCTGCAGTATTTCCGACGGGAAGCATAGTCCTGCGGAAGCAGAGCTTGTACTTTTTGTAAATGGTAAGGGTGGAGTTGTTCTTCATTAAGAGTACACCAAGTAATATAATTCGACGCTCGCCCGACTTGCGTTGTTATACGCCGGGTACTTAAACTGGGATTATTTTCCACTGCGTTTAAGATTGTAGTGTAACGTATTTGCAGCTCGGGGTCGTCCTCTGTCGCATGCAGCACCAAAGCCGTGAAAGGTTCCATGGTCCCTAAGTTGCTGAGTCACAGATACCAATGTTCGTTCACTAGGCGGATCGCGATCCGGAAAGCGTTCAATATAATTAACCTGCGACTTGCTCCAAAATTAAATCCTAATCAATATCATCTGAATGGAATTTCAAAAATAAACAATAATTTAACAAGTAGGGGCATAAACAGATGGCTGGTACTTATTTTTTGTTTTAGGGTCTTCACTTCTACGTTTCTCAGTATCAATCCTAGAGATATTGGATGCAGCAAGATGATATCAGAAATATTAAATTATCCTGAGAGTGTATTCTTGGAAGGTATTTTAATTTTATTATTTTATTAATGATTAAATCTTAATATTAATATACTATAACCTACACTCGGGATGAATGTGCTTTATGTTAAATATGCTTTATTACCAAAAGGGGTACTTTTCTGATTGACAAAGTAAAGTACAATAAATAAAATTTAAAAAACAATATTTTTAAATTTTATAAAGGAAAACAAGACACATCCATATGTAAAAAAAAAACAAAAAAATAGATAGGTAGGTACTTATCGCCCCAAGACAAATCAGTAAACTCTCACATTCTTTCTTTGGTCTAAATTTATACTATGAAAAATAAATAAATAAAATTTATAAATCGCGCGGACAGTAAACTAAAAAGTTTTGATTTTCCCGGGGGTAAGTCAGAACATTTGTACTGGACGTACAGCAGACATGAAGAGATCCATTCCTACCTATTGCAGAACATTTGTGTTGTTTCTTCAAGTCCTGCGTAGAAATACTATTGTTAACTAAATAACAGTCTACTCATACTGATACTTTAAAGAAAATACTACAAAAATGTATTTATTTTTTGATAATTAGTATTTTTTACTTGTAGGTACAGATTATGATGAGACTTAATAAGAGAAGGGTTCTAAAGGTCCTTCCAATCTGGAGGATTCCCATTTCAAAGCAAGAGTAACTACCACAATCGCTTATGGCTGTCAAAATGTCTCCCGTATTGTAAAAGTCAGAAAATAGGTAATGTTAATATAATTCATTACAACTAGGAGACTATTCTTTAATGTGCGATAAGTGAAATGATATGTTTCTTACAACCTTTTAACGTTTTGTTTTAGGACAATCAACAGGTTTAAGGCCTTACAAGTAACGACAAGACATGAAGAGGTTATACAGAAAAAGCTTGATACAACAATTTTTCATTTAAAACAAAGAAAGCGTTCCTACCCTAAAAGAAGAACATGAAAAAACTAAAGAAACGCAATACATAAACTGCAAGGGTGTAAAACATACCTTAACAAGTAACGAGCAATCCACGACTAAAATAAAAAGAGAAATGAGGCTCCAGTAGGTGTAGGTCAAAGGTCACCTAACTTATAACACAGAAAAGAATAGAAGTGAAGATGAAAATATAGACAGATAGCCCTGACCTTCCGGTTGTTGTAAACGAAAAATTAAATAAGATAATTAAAGACTAAATGGGACTTGAATGTAAACACATCGTTCATACAAGTAAGAATGGGGCTCTCCATGGCTCGTCCTATTTCTAGCTTCTCCAGTTAGTCAAGTTTTTTGCCCCTATTGTTTTTTGAACTTTTCCAGGTGTTTTGCAATCAAGTTTAACTGTAATGGTGCGTCTTCACGCTCGGTGCAACTTGCGCAAGTAGACTTGTCATGCCAATTTGCGCAAATGAACTGAGTCATTGAATCCTATTGAATTCTGTTGAATTCTGGCTGGTGCAAGTTAACGATTTTGGTTTTCACACAACAATTTACTTGTGCAAATTTGCAGGTACAAACCTATTTGCGCAAATTGCATGAACGTGAAAACGCACCATAAGAAAATGGTTGGCAAAAGCAGAAGTACTGACTGAACTGACAATCCGGGCGTAAAATTTCCACTAGAGTTCAGGAATAACTTGGTTTAGGACCATTTTTTATTGCTTGTTTTCCTTAACAGTTTGTGAATCATAAAATAAAGAACTATTGTTAATTCGCTTATTATTTTTAAACATTTCCCACATCTCGGGTTGAAGCATTCACTGCCAAAATTAGACCTTGAGGGCTTGTTATCTGTGATTTGCCTTGAGGTCCTTTTTTTGAAAACAAAAAATTGAGCTGTTCAATCAATTACTTTCTAAAAATTATTAGCAAAAAGGGCTTACAAGTGCTTCGAGGTTCCTGAAGGGTTTCAGGCTATTTTAAACTAAAGTGGTCCCTACTACCCATCTGAAAAATCTACGTGGATACACATACCAAAGGAAAGGTGTAAAATTTTAGTTAGATAGTCTAAACCGTTAATTTTAAATAAACTAATACTTTATCCATACCTGCACTAAACACGATTCGGTGGCCCTACTTAAAAGGCAATTACATTATAAAAATATTGGATAACTTAGATACCAAGCCCTTGATATTTACAATACATTTAAATACTTTTATTTGAGTGGGTAGGTATACAACTCTGCATTCTACTTATACATTTTTTTAGAGCAAATAGTGCCAATATAAAACTTCTTTTGAATAGTTTGTGGTCAGTAAATATTAGTTACGACTAGTAATGCACAAGCCTTCTTAAACAATGCGAGTGCAACAAAGTGGGTCAACATTTTTTTCCGAGGGCCCTCTCAAAAATGGTCGTTTTATTTTTTTATGGATATTGCCTTTCTAAAGTATTAAAACTCAAGACTCATCTGTAACATTAAATATGTATGCTGCTATCCTATTCTAACACCTAGAAATTCCTAAATTGATATCATTTTATAACATTTTTTAAATTAACTCATTTAAATCGCGCGCCAATTGAAAATGACGACCAATCGGCTTAGCGAGCGTTTGACCGCATCTGATTGGCTGATTTACATAACCGTATCAAACGTGTGTCTGGCCAAAACGCGTTGTTTTCAATCCGGATTTTGTTATAAAGTATTGTCTATAACTAGTAATTTCTTGTATTAATAACACAGAATTAAAGAGCTAATAACTTGATAATGTCCCGAACAGTTAATGTGTTGTTAAAGTGAATAAATGTCCCGCTAGAATCATTTGAAATGGTAACGGTATAACGTGGATTTCTTGCCGATATGTTTTTTATTTTAAGGTATGTACAAATAAAACTAGAGCAATACGTAGACAATTTTTCGTGTAATAGGGTAGAAACTAAAGCATATTAAAGTTAAGTAGAAAAAATTAAATATTCAAAAAAGGTTATCTGATGAAACTGATGTAGTAAATGTGGCAACACTGCTCAAAACACATGTTTTGGGCTGACGATATCTAAAGACAATATCTGACAGTAACTGTCAGATTTTTGTCAACAATATTTTTTTTGACAAGTAGTACGAATCAGCTGTTTGATCATTGGCGCGTAGGTGTTTTGAGCTAAATTTTTGAAGGCATTTTTCTCGAATTTCTAGCTTCGAGCGCCATTTAACGCAATTTTTCCCCAATTCGGCTCGACCTATAGATTTACGGGTTAAAAAATAATAAGTCATTTCCATAACACCCTGTATATGCTTCTTATCCGGATGGTTATTAAAAACTATTTTAGTTTTGCAAAGTTCTATATATTTGTTTTGACTCTGCTGAAGTCTTTCTTGTGCTTGCATTACAGTTCCACATATTTCATTTTATAAGGAAAATATCAAAACATGCCATTAGTAATGATATACGATCTTTAAAGTCAGATATTTCTATTTATATTGTGCAATTTGGACGACACTTAGTTGCTTGCTTTTGCTGTTTCCAAATGAGTTATGACCGGGTTTGGTATATATTAAACGTTAAAACGTCGAGAACTGAAAAGTATTTTGACGCAGACTGGCGATGATATGCATATATTATAACAGATGTTGCTTGATTACGCAGTAATAAAGGGGGGTATAATAAGAGACACATTTTGAAATGAATATTTAAAAATGAGACATTTACTACACGATTGACGAAAGAAATGTTTACTTAAACATCAACACCGATATTTCTTATTAGGCATTTAACTAACCTGAACTAACCTACTTAGTTATCAAGGCCGGTGTTATTATATTCTTAATGGTTTTGGTTTGGGCTCTTATTGCTTTAAATCATAATTTCATGATTATTTTTATTCCAGAAGGATCCTAGTCAAGCTTACCATATGAAAGGGGCACCCTCTTTTATCAGTGTAAGCTATTCTCACATCCTCTTATATAGAATATTTAAAGAGTGTCTGTCCTGCGCCATCTTCTCATTGGAAGTATGCACATCTTGTACATTCTCTTGACTTAGACTTTTTACGATCATTAAAGTGCTTTCTGAAGCAGCGATGGCCTAATAACGCTTGGATTAAGAAGTAATCAACCGGTATTCTCGGATTAGTTCCACGTCCAAATACTCCGTTATTCCATATTTCTTGCCAATTAATTATTGGTGTTGACTTTTTGTAATATATCTCTAAATATTTTTTGATTTAGAGCAATGACTGGCTTTTGTGAATATTATTTCCTAAACACCAGTTGAGTGGCCACGGCGGAGATATATGGAGTATATCCACTCATGGATAATTATTAATTATTAAAATTTTAAAAGACGGACTAATATGGACGTATTCCGGGAAACACAACCGTTAAATTTTGTTATGTTTAATAATTGTCGTAAATAACTACATTACTACATGGCTTAAGGATATGCTCATTTGACGATTTGTATCCCCACCGGTTATTCCTGACATGTAGCAGGTGAGTCCGGACCTCACCACCTTAAATCAAATCAAAATAAGTAGGTAGTAAAAAATAAATTTTAAGTATAGTTTGTTCAAAATTTTACCGTTACCCTTCAGAGTAATAAATAAACTACCTAGTGGTCGGTAAAATACAAAAGGAGGGCTATAGGCTCGGACTCTCTTTAACTGTAACTATGTATTTATAAACGTAAATGCACTAAGTCTGCTCCACTGATTTATTATTAAATTAAAAAGAGGAGCATGTTTCGAGAACATCAACTTCCATCATCAGCCTCTGTGAACCAACTGTATCATACAAGTGGCATTATAGGTAAGTATTATAAATAATCATGGAACAGAAATTTTCTATTAACAACCATATTATTTTCGTAGAAATTACGTTATAAGTAGAGTAATAAACGTAAAATTGCTATTATTTAATCCGCAATATTATCAACAACAGATTTAATTTCTGAAACGATTAAAACCAAAATTAAATTTATAATTAGAAACGAATAATATCAATTTTACGTTTACTACTGTACTTATAATAAAGTCAAAGGCCAGTTCTAACTAACAAAAGAATACCAAAGATGATAGAAATGAAAAGAAGAGCCAAATCATGGAAGATAAAACTGCCTAACTCAAAAAACACGCTAGATTCTAAAGTCATTGTTTTCCGAAGTAACAGACCATGCGCCATCCCCCACATTCAAGTCCGAGGCAAATACTGGATTCACGTACGCCCGTTCCTCTGAGTTTAATTAGGGGCGAGTAGTTTTTCTCGCTTTGTTTTCTCTTGTAACTATTGCAAGAATTGGTTTGCCTATTTGCCAACTTTAATTGAAACATAGGCCAAATCTTAAGTAGCCTCACACAGTGTTATATTGTTTACGTAGCGAGAGTTGGGGTGGTCAGTGATCCCCCCCCCCTCCCCCCTTTCATGAACCAACTCTTGTAACGCCGCTGCTAACTTGTAACGGTTCCAAAATTGCATTCTCACTGTTTGGTTATCTATGTTAAGTTTTCTGTTTTAATTTTTTAAAGTACCTAGGTAGACTCTCACCTTAAACATTAATTACTAATTAAGTTACGTGTAATAGCCAATATTTCCACTATGTTCAGTTTGAAACCTTTGTTGATTATGTTTATATTCCATGAATCTCTTGTATCTTGTAGCCAAGTGGATTGATTTCTTCTGTTCTTTGTTTCATACTACTTGTGGACAGGTCTTATTTCAAATCATGGTTTTAATTGATTAGTAATTGGTCAATTCAAGTTATGAAGAGTAGATAATAATTTATTAACCTTGTATTTAAGATGTAGGTTAAATGTCTCGGCTGTTGTAAATCAGCTGCTTTTAAGAAAATCGATAATTTGTTACGCAGGTCAGTGTCAGACTGACAGTTCTGTGCATTTTTACGACCACGTCTGGTTAATTTAGAGATCTTGGGTTAGTTAAGGCATATTTTAGTGGTGGACGCGGGTTGTCAAGGTTTTGTTATTAAAAGAGGTTAGTTCTCATAGATAGGGTTGATTAATTTGTCGTCGTTTGTTTTGGTAACTGTGTACGTTGGAGACGAAACAACATCCTGCCCTTTCAACAATAGACGCTTGAAGGAAAGCACGTTTGTGGATGTAGCTCCCGAATTTTAGTTTTCTTGGGCAGGGAAGGCCATGCGGTGCCGATAAAACATCCACAAATGTATTAAAAAAGGGTATGGCTTTGCAGTTTGCCTATTCTTTGGGCGAAATGCCGATTTAAAATGCTTTGCCATGAACTTTAACAAGCGGTCCTAGACGTCATTTGGTAGATTGGAACCCTCGTTAGTTATTTGAGGTAGGTTTAAACTTTAGTATCTGAATTACCCTCGATGGGTTTTTTTGAAAGTTTTCTCCTTCATGTTGTACATCTAAAATTCAATTTTAGTGTTTTTTTGGTAGGGACTAAAAGCCCAACTTAAACTGGAGTACTAGTATTTTCTTATTGGAGTCGCATGGGCGCGGGACGTACCAGTTGCCAGGTATTATTGGAATGTTTGGAGGCTAGCAGTGTAGCAGTAGCCACGTTAGCTCTTTGTATGTGTGTTTTACTGAAAAACGAGACTTCATGAAATATGCGGTGCACATAAAGTTTCAGCTAAGTGTCATTACCCTGTGATCATTTCTCTTTAAAAAGTAGTCAACCTAAAATCTTTATATTTTGTATTTGCGTATTGTTCGATATACAATTTGGTAAAGTTGAAAAAGTAGTCCATACTTGCAGTGGAGTTTACGTAATGTAAATAAAACGACAATGTCTTCCTCCACAAATTTAATAAAGGTAAAATTCTTGTTCCCTACATGCGCTTTACCTACTCTCTTTCACTCTAAGACACGTGTGTGTAAAGTGAACATGGTGGTGATTTAGCACTATTTCTGTTTTTTAAAAAAATTTAAAAATAAAAAGTTCTTTTTTCATTAAATGAAATGATTTCATAATTTATATATTACCATGGGCATAGCCCCTCTGGTATAAAAATTTCAATTTTTTAAAAATTAACACGGAGCATGCCTCCAAAATTTTATTTTAAATTTCTTTCTTCACAACTAAGTACAATGTTTTTCTAGAAAATCATCATTAAAAAAAAAAAAAAAAAAAAAAATAAAATGCACCTTTTAAAATAATATATTTGCTATTCAATTCTTATATTTTCACAAAAATTTTCATTCTATAAATATACAAATTATAATTTTTCACAAGTCCACCCAATTTCTGAGGTTCCTACTCAATTTTGGCTGTACTCATTAATTTGAGGCAACCATTTAAAGTTTTTATAGTCAACTCGATTATGGTATCCCCTGAAGATGGACGTCTAGACGCCCGAAACATGTGGGGAACAAGAATTTTACCTTTATTAAATTTGTGGAGGAAGACATTGTCGTTTTATTTACAATTTGGTAAAGTTTTGCAGCCATGTTATGTACAGAGCTTGTGCATTGTAAATGTGTAGCGTATGTCGATATAGCATTAAGACGTCACAAGAGTCTCTAGTAGTTTAAACCGTTATGTGGTCTGTCACAGCCAATTTTGTTGTAAATATAGTTACAATTTATTATTGTAAAGTAAATATTTTTGTTTCCCGGCTAAAGGCCATTTGTTTCTTCTAAATTTAACACTAGTAACTTTAACATTTTAACTTATCTACGCCCAAGTAGCTAGTATGCTTATCGAGTAACTACAGGTACTCGTAAGATTTTGTATTGTACTTCAAGAATGCTCTTAAGGTAAATTTAGTTAGTTGTGAGAGGTTCTTGTACAGACCTTGCGGAAATTCCAAGTCTGAGGCAATGTCCTGGATGTAGGTCTATGTGGCTGCCAGATCCGACTAAACAGTCGTTTTTTTTACGGTGTAGGTATGACAATTTCCGCCTTGTGCAAGACCCTGTCAAACAGGGTTTAACTTTTACTTATTCTTTTGATGATAGCTTTCCAATTTAAACCTTCAGAACTTTTATGTTAAACCTAATACTACTACTTTGTTATTACATTTCACTTATTTATCTTCAACTTTAAGTACATATTGTCCACCAAAGTAAGAGGAGCTTGCATTTACAAATCTAAGTAGCCAAGGGCATAACACGACATAAGAAATAAATATTTATATTGTCCTCTGCTAAATTTTGCTATTATTTGAAAGACAGAGACTTAGAGGGACTTGAGTGAAACTCAAACACTAGAACATTTAAAGGCTTTTAAGTAAAATAAAACTAAGGTGGCGCCTTCAGAATTTGACTTTAGCTTACTTATATAAGAGTTCTATACCGCTCAATCTAGAAATAGAATAGCGGACCTACCCTAAGTTGAGCTAGCTAAGGGGTGAGTTTTCAGGCAGCACAACATAGGTCGTTTTTAGAGACAATTGTCTGAAGTACATCCTCCAGGGCGTAGGGTTGCCTGAGTAAGGGTGGATAGGATGCCTTGTCGCAGTTTATTTTATGTTATCCTAAGGCATTATGGCACCCAAGAATATTTTAGGGAAAACGTAAGACTGGCGATATATAGTTAAGACTGGCACCTATTTATTATAAAAAAGTATTACGAACTACTATATTTGATAGATTAGGATATTTTGATGTTTCACAATAGGAACAATATACCAGCTACTGTGCGACTGAAAATACGTTTTGGTAAGGGAGAGGGCATTTCAAAAATGATTGATGATCCCTTTATGGTTTGGTGTTATAGGCAACAGTATTATAGAACCAATATTTTCTGAGGAGTAGAACAGTTTATAGATAACTTGCCTGAACGAAAAATGTACAGAAGTTTTACCAACAAAACGCGCACCACTTATCGGGTAGTTTTAGATTATCTGAATGCCACTATAAAAAAATAGATGGGTAATAACCATTTAATTACAATCAGGATAACAAAGTGAGATATTGTCATATATTACACAACTATTTAGATTTAATTACATGCTAGAAAATTATCCAAGCAGTAAGGTTCTAGCCGAATTAACATTGTTTGGAAGCTCGTTGGCTTTCTATTCCTTTTATCTGTCTAGGTAATTTGCTAAACAATTTGATGTACATGTATTGTGGACTCTTTCCGCCAGCTGAAGGCGATGCTTGTGATAAGTGCTATGATGATTATATTTGGTTCAAATAAACATCTGCTTTTAAAATGAAACTAAGACATTTATAAATATACAACGTGTAGACGGTTAGTTAGTTCAGAGATAGGGACTCATGGTCCAGTAAGGTAGCCAGCGAGATCACCTGACCTAAGGTCCCTTGATTTTTCTTTATTGGAGCGTATCAAAGAGAAGGTATGCAGGACGAAACCGCAGAATCTTAAAGACTTAATGCAAAGAATCGCACAAGCTGTTTATAATATCACCAATAAATGACTAACATGCTCAGGAAGTTAAAAAATAAATTCCATCTGTGCCAGAGAAAACACGCTGAACGCCTTAAATATTTACTTTAAGCACTACTCTGATTATTATTTATTATGTGTGTTCTTTCTATATCTTCTTTACGCCACATTCTTTAAACGCCGTTTTTTAAAAAAACTGCCAAAGATAGGTGTGGGCTATCATAAATTTTTCACATTAAGAATTTTACGGAGAATCCAAATTTTGAAATATATGCAGGATGTATCGATCGTTTAACCAGATGAGTGCATTTTCAGTTGAACCGAAAACGACAGTCCGATGTTTGAGCACTCAAAATCTGCATTCAAAGCAAGCATACGATTTTCCGAAATTTTAAATCCATATATTATTCTATAAAACATATTGCTGGAACTCATTGAACTTTAGATGAAATTATTCGTTCATGAAAAAGCTACCGTGTTAGCGAAATTAATCGAATTTTGTATAAAATTTTAGTCAATTTTTAACATCGTGGAACTAGTAAGTGTCTTTTACTTTTCATTCAATTAAATTTTCAATTTAATTCGTCATGAAATTCCACCAAGGTGTAATCATATATTATTCCTTAACAGAATAGCGAGCTGGCTAGTAGTCTCATGGTCACCCAATATATTCTAGGGTGGCGACGAAGTTATATAATAAGCCCCTGTTTTGCAGCTATGTTTTGATGTTTATTTATTTATTTTCACAAACAAAACAATAAACAACGCTGTAAAATTATTTCGTAAGATTAAAACCAAAATTAACCATTCTTCTTTTCAAACAATATGAACTTAATCCATTTATCGTAATGTTCTGCATTGTATTCCGTAACGATAAGACATTCTTAAAGATGTGTCGTCGCTTTGTATAATGAGGCTATATTTGGAAACTAATTTCGGAAAATAATATAATTTATCAAACACCTAAAGTGGATTTATTGTCACAGTTGACATTGAAAGATGATTCTTTGCGGGCCTATTCAGAAATCTTGTTTGCTTTAAATTACACAAACCCACTAGCAAATGAATCTCTAACCGCGTGGAGTGTGCTAGTTTATTAATGCTTTAATTAAAGTCTTTGTTCATCTTTTCCAAAAAATGTCTTAGAACGGGGGTATAATGCTCGCAATGGGTAGACTTTGAAATATGTGTTTTTGAAACTGGCTAAAAGTTGTTTTATAAGATTCTCCATTTTGACGTTATGAGGTTGAATAATATCGTAATACCTATGATATTCTTTATTACCTAGTTCTATCTATGAAAATTTTTAAAATTAAATTCAAAAGGACAATATTATACGAATATTTATTTTTGGTTTGACAATGGATGGGGGATTATATACCCATATTTAACATTTTTATATTTGGTTGTGTTTAGATATTTTGTATTGACATTATCAAGAAAGAAAACATATTTTTATATAAACGTAAAGTTCAAGAAATTTGCCTCACAATTTTAAATAATTAAGTATCTACGTAGGGGAAACAAAAGGTGTTTGTCTAACAAAAGTTGCATGGGGTAGAAACGATTTTGATGTATACGTTGTTAGGTCGGGGCACTGATGAGTGATGATTAGGTTTTCGACCTTGGGGGTGAGAGGCGATAGTCGCCATCATGAATTAAAAGTAAAAAACTAGGGTTTTTGCAAAATAATTCCGAAACAGTAGATAATATCAAAAAATATCTTGAAACAACTTAAGGAGATAAGATTCTCAAGATTATTTTGGTGCAAACACTATTTTAGTATGTGAGATATTTAACGCGTTGCAGCGACTAAAAGATGGAAGTTTTACAAAAATTTTAAAACTCTATTTTGTTCCTAAATCGTATGAGATAAATTTACTCCATTATATTTTTTAAGTTCATTGAACCAAATTTGAATCAAATTTTCTTTCAAAGTACTGTAATTTGTTTCATAGTATATAGTTGTATAATTTTAATATTACTGTTTAGACTTTTCATGTTTAATTTTTTAGCATATTATATTCATAAAGAGGGAACTGACAATGCCGCATATCTTATGATTACAACCAGAGTTTCAAAAATATATTTTCTTGTTATCAAGGTAGTTGTAATATACCATGAGTTTACAAATATGCTTCGCTATCTATTTCCGTCACCATATAATTTAACGCATCCAATAACCAGTGCGAATTTTCTGAAAAATAGAAAGCAGCAAGTTTGATTCCAATTTTTAAAAGTGGTGTGAGAGATAGTTTAACAATTTATTGGCCTATTAGCAAGCTTAAAATATTTGGCAAAGTTGCAGAATCACTTGTTTACAATATTTTGATCAATATCATAAAACATCAGATTGTTGTACAACACGAATCTTCCCCTTAACGATCTATTGAATCACATTTTTTTTTCAATGGACAATCAAATTCAGGTGGACTCCGTCTATACCAATTTTAGCAAGGCATTCGATAGAAACGTCCACAGCATCGTAATAAAAAAGCTAAGCAACATTGGTGTATACGGGGACCTCCTTAGATGGTTAACTATATATGTTCAACAGAAAGGTAAAGCATTGGTGACTGACTGCTGGTGAAGAATGATTTAGATGAGTTATTAGTCTGCAAAAATAGTAAACTCTTTCTAAACTTAGATAAATATAAATTTATATCCTTCTCGAGCAATTTTAGTATTTCCTCCTATGGATACAATTTAGCGGAATCATACTTAAACAAGTTGATAAAATAAAAGCTCTTGGTGTCACGGCAAGAAAATGATTTTCAGAGAGCACATTATATCACCGCTAAATGTAAAAAAATGTTAGGTTTTATAATTAGATCCTATCATCTTCACAATACCTCAAAAGTTTGTATTATGCAGTCGTCTATATAGTAGATTAAGCTTTGCTTCTGTCGTCTGGTCACCTCATTATGCCGTATATTAGGGTAGGTTGGAAACATTTACTTTAATATTCTTTCACGCACCTTACGTAACACATACCTCTTTCCAACTCCAACTCATATAAATACTCACCTATCAATCGAATTACCTCTATTCATAACACTGTTTATCAGGATATTTCCTTCTTTAATGAATCTTTACCTGTAGTTGGTTAGCTGTTAGTTTTAAGAAAATAATAAAAACTCATATTACTGTCTTAAGAATACCTAATAGGTAAATACTAATAATGTAACAATATACCTATCTGTACACCTCATTGTAATTTGTGGGTACCACACTTGGGCCTTTGGCCTGTAGGCGTCCTATTTGTGCTTAAACAAATAAATAAATAAACAATACTGATACTGTATAAAATGAAGCTAAACTAATAAGTAAGTTTTGATCTTATGTGAACAAATTTTCATTTCACACATGGTGTCACGCAAGCATGCTTCAATTTTGTTTCTCCATATTTAAGCTGGTATAGACTTCAATCAAGGAAACGGGCAATCGAATGGAGAAAGAGAAACTTTCAGGTTATTTTATGAAAAAAACCGAAATCGATCTTTAAAATTAGTTGAATGTTTAAATGTCAAGATGTAAATTATTGTTTCGATCATCATACAAAATATAATTATAATTTCAATGTGCAAACATTTATATTTTAATATGGGGACCATACTTGATATTTAATACCGGCCCTGCCTAATATTACGTAATGTAATATATTGACGTAATAAATTTAGTATTTTTTGTACTTTCAGCATTCTGTCACGGAAGGGACGCTCTCCCGACGTTATGCAGCCTTATCACCGGAGACGCTTTACTTTATTCCCTGTTCCGGGAAAATGCAACCCCCGTCCCGTGTCCATTTCGGGGTCCTTTTACCTTTACTTATAATAGAGGCCATGGGGAGTGTCGGTCTCCAGTGTCTAACATTGATACTTGCACAGAGGAGAGCAAGCTTTTATTAAGTTACCAGGCCTGCCCTGATATTTATGGTTCCGAAAGTACCGGTAAGTAATCATCAGTTTTGAAAATAAGAAAAAATTAACATACACCGTAACTTAATTAATAATAAATAATTAGTCCCAAAAAGTTTTTGATATTATCGTGGTTTTCTTTATTACTTTTGGGAACTAGAATTTTCATATGTTCAGACAGTGCAGGAAAAATTCTTTACTGCATCCTGAAGAAGCGAGTGTGCGAACGAAGCAGCTTACGTTGCTTTTGAATTTTTGGAGATTATAGCTGATTGCGAATATCAATTCAAAAAAGTCCTTCCATACTTCTCCAAATAAAGAAATAATTTATGTGTCTGTTAAGGAGCACCTAACCAGTTGAACCACCTTCCGGAGGGCGGCAGTGGCTTGTCGCAATATTACCATAAAATATTGTGCGAGGCGAAATTAAGCTGGCGTCAAGGGGTGGCTAACATAATAGTAATTAATACTTATTTAAGTCCAGTGATTTTTACTGTTTCTTCCTTAGGGTTGTCAGGGTACCCCTCCCCCCCCCCCCCGTATTAGGTAATTTGGATATTCGCTGAATGTGTACCACATTGATGGATACCTCTATTAGGCTCCATCATTTTGAACGGGTTAAGTGCCCATAATTTATTTAAATTCTTTATTAATTACCAATACTCCATATTTGTTGGACCCAGGCGCGAACTCTGCTTTGATTGCCAATGAATTGGACGTAGTTAAATAATAAGTTAAGTTCGTTTCGGCTGTCTTAACCGACACATTTACGTGTTAAAAGTATTAGTGCTCTTGTGAACCAACCTAACCTCTTTTATGTGGGAGCCGTGATTTTTTTTCCAAACACAAGAATCAGTATGGGTTGTCAAACAGAATTTTTTTTATTATATTTTCGTCATATTATTGAAACATACCAGTGAAACAATATTGCTTTTTTATTATGCCCTGTTAATTATTTATCTGTATGGTATTATAACGTGCGAGCAAAAATTATTATCATCAAAGTGTGCTTTGCCTTTAATGCCATGCGGCTTAGTATACCTATTGGGTGTCTGAAAATACCAGCATTATCAATCAATCAGTTATTCCGTCACCTTTAAGAGTCGTTACAAGTGATTTCATTCAGCGCTAATTTATCCAATTTCTTGAATAATTCACGCAAATGGGTTTTACGGAAGAGCATAAAAAATTTATGGGTGAAGCGTATTTGCGATGCGGGGTTAGTGTAAATGGTAAGTGGCAATACAATCAGCGTTTGTGCGTGGACGATATTCGCGAAAATTTTCCTAATGGGGATTTTTATCATTGCCTGAGAAGAACCGTGGCTCTGTTTAGGGAAACAGGTTCTATACAACATAAAAAAGAGGCTGAAAGATCCTCTGTTACAACAGAAGAACTTTCTGCAAATAGTCGTAAAATTATTAGATCAAACAAACTTACCTAAGTGATGTTCGATCTAAATTATATTCATCCCTCGACGAAGTAAATAGAGTATCAGTTGTAGTACCTTCAGCCCTGCGTCAGCCACACACTATGTCCAAAAAATCAATAAGCGGTCGGTATGCAGCGTTCGATTCGTCATCTATAGGGTCATTCTTTTCAAAGCCATTAAATTGTTGCATGTATCGGGAAACACATAATTACGTCTTAATTAGTTTGGAGGGGGGTGGGAGTCTATTTACTTCGTCGAGGGATGAATATAATTTAGATCGAACATCACTTAGGTAAGTTTGTTTGATCTAATAATTATATTTCATGCCTCGACTCGTAAATAGAGTATCAGTTGTAGATGTTTAAAGCTAAAACATGCAACAATTAAGCGTGGTTAACCTTAAAGTGAATATGGGATATACATTATTGTTCATTCGTTCATTTTAGTCAAAGGCGTTTTTTTTTTTTTTTTTTTATTGAATAATGTGTAATTAACAAAAATATATAATAATAGTCTTTAAATAATAATAATAAGAACATTAATACCTAATAACCTCAAACAAATTTATAATTACTCTATAAGTAAATCTAAGAGTTTAATACTACTTGTGAAAAATTGTTAGTATGCAGAGGTCTTAGATAAAACCTTGCAAAAGTACCCGATTTTTCGGACCAACCAGCCGACTGCCTAATTACGTCAATGCTCACACCCTTACGGGCCGCCGCTGAAGTGGCCGCGTGTCGGGTGCTGTAAGCCGTAAATATTTTTGTATCTATACCGCTCTTATCTAAAATATTTTTTACCCATCGAGAAAGCGTTTGTGATGACGCATTCCTAAATGGTTTTTTATGAGTCATGAAGAGGTTATTTGTCAGGGCATTTCTAAAGTTGCTTGTTTTGTTTAAATAGAGTTTAACAGCACCTGCAACACATAGTTGTTTATTATTGTGAAAGAAAGGAATGGAAATATTAGGTTGATATTTATTGCGTCCTGATGTTTTTAATCTTTTAGGAATTTTTATATTAATGCCCTCTGCAGTTTCTGTAATATTATGACATTCTATGCTTGCTATTGATTGTATTCTTTGGCCTGTGGCTAAAAGTAATAGAACTAGAGTTTTATGCGTTAAGATCTGTAAATTTAATTGACTATTAATCTGTTTTTCTAGGAAATTAAGAACGATTGACGGGTCCCACGTCGTTTCGTACTTAGGCAAGGTTGGTCGGAGGCCATAAATACCCCTAAAAAATCTCTTAATCCTAAAGTCATTAGAGAGATCACGGCTTGCTATTTGTGAAATAGCCGATCTGTGAGAATTTAGAGTTCCATAAGAATTTCCCTTCTGAAAACATTTTGTTAAAAATTTTAATAAGTGTTCAGTAGTCACAGAAAAAACATTAATTTTATGTTCTACACAATAATTCCACCAAAGCTTTAGTCCAGTATTGTATTGTTTTAATGTTGACTCTGTGACGGACGCCATACATATATCTAGGGTTTCGTCTGGAACTCCTCTCCTCTGGAGCGCTTGCCTTATAAGCGTCCTACCACCAGGGTAAGTTGTGGGCAAAGAGGGTGCGGTGATCTGTCAGGAAATAATAGTAAGTCATTTTTAGGTTTAAAGAACACCGCGTCTTGGATTAACAAGGAAGTAAAGAGAGGGTACCAAGGCTGGGTGGTCCAGAAAGGGGCGACTACGATGCCCTCTGCCTTATCAGCTGAAATCTTTTGTAAAACCTTCAACAATAAGGAAAAAGGGGGAAATGCATAAAAGTTTAAATTAGACCAAGGGAGAGTAAACGCATCGATCGCAGAGCTTTCTGGATCTCTTCGCCATGATACAAAAGTCTGACATTTCCTATTAGTCCTACTGGCAAATAAATCTATATTCGGTTTTCCAAAAATGCAGGTAATTTTTTCAAATATTGCCGGGTTTAGCTCGAATTCCGTTTCGCAACCTATCATTCTAGACTGCTCATCTGCTTCCCGATTATCTGAGGATTTTATGTATGAAGCAAAGATAAAGATGCGTCTTTCCTCGCACCATTGCCATAGCCTTCTAGATATTTCGTTGAGTTTAGGATAACGAACACTACCCATGCGATTGATACAAGCTATGGCAGTTTTATTGTCAATTTTACATAAAATTGAACAGTCTGAAAGTTTGGATGCAAAACATTTTAGTCCAAAAAATGCTGCGAGGAGTTCAAGGTGATTGATGTGATATTTTTTGTCCTCATTGGACCAGAAACCATGGGTTCTTTGACCATTGCAGTAAATTCCCCACCCTGTTCGTGAGGCGTCCGAAAATATCTCTAGTGCATAAGAATGAGGCTTAAGTGACAATTTACTGCGAAAATGCAAAAGCCACCAAGAATAATCCTCCGATAATTTAGTCGAAGAGACTCGCATTCTAGAATTAAAATTGTCCCTGCGTTTTGCTAATGCTTTAAACTTTTCCCGCTCAAGGAATTTTGTATAAACCCAACCATAAGGTATGACTGGACAGCAGGAAGTAATAGAGCCAATGAAAGAAGAAAATTCTCTAATTGTGAAATCGGATTTTTGTTTAAATGTTTGTGTTAACCGAATTAGTCTGGAAATTTTCTCCTCTGGAAGAGAAACTGTAAATTCTTTAGAATCGTATTTAAACCCTAAATATATACAGCTCTGCATCGGAACCAAAGAACTTTTCTTAAAATTAATGATAAAACCCAATGCTCTAAGGGTGTTCTGCGTTACTAGCACATTATTTTGACATTCCGCAAAGGTGTCCCCAAGAAGTAAGAAATCATCCAAATATAAGTTCGAAACTAAACCCTGGCTTCTTAGAAGAGATATAACTGGTTTCATAATTTTAGTAAAAGCTCTAGGCGCACAGTTAAGGCCAAATGGTAAACAGTTAAATTGATACAGAGAACCCTTAAAGTAAAACCTTAGGTATTTTCTATCTTTTTTGTTTATGGATACTAAAAAGTACGCATCCTTTAAGTCTAAGGAAGCCATAAAGCAATCTTTTTTAATAAGTTTGGTAACCGTTTTATAGTCCTCTAATTTAAAATGTTTGTTGGAGACATATTTATTTAAAGTCTTCAGATTTAATATTAGCCTAGACGAACCGTCACTTTTAGGTCTTAAGAATATATTGGAAATAAATTGTCCTTTAGATTTTCGAGTCTTTGAGATCGCACCTTTTTCCATCAGATCGTGTAAACAATCTTCTAGCTGCATTTTTTCCCTTGGAGACCAGGTCGGTTCTTTGGGGGTGTTTTTTTGATAAGGTTTTTTACGAAAAGGTATTTTTAACCCTTTAATATATGACAATATACACTTATCACTCGAAAGATTTTCCCATTGATTATAGAAAAACCTTAATCTGCCTGCGGTTTTACTCACCTCGGGCTCTAAGTTAGAGGATTCCTCCTCCTGAACTTCGTTGGTTGGCCCCTTCTGTCCAACTGCTGTCGTTGATGCTGATCCTGGTGTTGCTGCCATGGCCTGGTGCGTTGATTCTGGGACTGGTGAACTTGAGGTCTGCCCTGGCGAGTCCCGAATGAAGTTCTGGGCAGACGTTTGAAGTTTAAATTTTTAAACACCTTTGTTGAGCTGGATTTTGCAGGTTTAAGTTCCTGACCGGACTTCTGCATATTTTTGGAGGCCTTTATTTTTTCTTCAAGGTCATCACCAAAAAGCCATCCTGTGACAGTCGTTTTTTCTAGGGTGTCCTTAAGATCCTTGTTAAGGACCATCGTAGCCAGTTCTCTCCGAGAGTTAGATTCGGAGTGAAGAAGGTCAGCTAATAAACGGCCGGAATCACTTAATCTTTTTATAGCGACTTTATTAACGCCCCCCACATTTTGTTTCAACAAGTCTGTGAGGACCAATCCCAGAGCGCTAACTGCAGCCCCTACTTGGGTTTGTAAGAGTGCTAGGCGCAAGTCTCGGCGAGTGGCGGATTCCGAGAAAGCGGAAACTACAACCTCATTAAGCCTAGGTGGGTTCAACTGCGGACAATTAGCAGGAATAGGGTATTCTGATATCAGACTGTTTCGTTCTTCTTGAGATATACCCTGCTTAAGGATCGCCATCCACCTCTCGGCCAAGTTTTGTTGAATTTTCAGTCCCTTGTTTACAGGTTTTTCAACATTGGGGCCCAGTAAGGATAGAACATCCTCCTCAACACTGTTACTCGAACTTGTGGAATCCTCGTCCGAGGAAATGATGCGACGATATTTACTAGGCCTCGCTGGTGATAAACTCCCGGAACTGGACTGCGAGGAAGTGCTAGAAGAAGAGCTACTACGTTCACGACGGATCTTGCTCGATTTTCGGTGCTCACGGCTCCTCTTTTCTACACGCTCCCGGCGTGGTTTTTTAAAATCATATTCACGACATGATTTTTTAATTTGTTCCAGTCTGTCCTCTAATTTTTTAATCTCGGATCTCGTAACTTTATCACTAACTTTTGGCATATTAAGATAACAGTCCACCAAGATAAAGGAAAATAATTAACACGCGCGCACAAAAAAAAACCGACCGAAATTCCTACAAAAGAGACCGTACCGTCTTGTGCGGTCGACACACTGCTAAAGAATGACCCTATAGATGACGAATCGAACGCTGCATACCGACCGCTTATTGATTTTTTGGACATAGTGTGTGGCTGACGCAGGGCTGAAGGTACTACAACTGATACTCTATTTACGAGTCGAGGCATGAAATATAATAATGCAAAATACGCCTATAAAATGTGTAAGACGCCTGTCTCAAGAAGTGCAGGACTATTCTTAAAAAACATTTAAATTTGTTTGTTTATATAGTGCAAGTATTTTAAGAAATACGAGCTGAAGAATTTGAAAGACACAGGAATTACTGTTAGTGGATTGCACAAAATTTATTGGAAAGAAATGACTTATTGAACCTGACAATTTTGCTGATGAAGCCTGGTTCCACCTCACCGGCTATATGAGTTCTCAGAACACACGCATGTGAAGTAGCGAAAATCCCAATTTTTTTGTAGAATCCACATTCAAAAAATTAGTGTGTGGTTGGCTGATTCCCGAAGAAGAATTTTATTATTGGTTTTCTTTTTTCCATGACACAGTTGCAGCACAACGGTGTAGTGATAATATTTTGAATCCATTTGCAGAGCAATAATTTTTTCTCGCACGCTATATATAATTATTTTAAAGTGAGATTCTATAGACACAACTGCGATGCTGGTACCAATTTAGAGATACAGCATGGTGGTCATTTATGCAGGGTGTTAATTAAGTATGTAGCCAAACTGAAGGATGTTATACTATGCTGAATTTTAACACATACCGCAATATTTTTAAGATACTGGATGTTAAAAATTTGAAAATAAAATCGGCTTTTCCTTAATACGTTTAAGACCTCTTTAGATTATTTTATTTTGAATTTGGTAGGTACTAACTAGGTATAAAAACACATTGTTTTCATAAAAACGATTCGGTCTATTTCTACCAGTGGCGTCAGCGCTAACATACCTATTGAAACTTTTAACTAAGAAATGAAACCACACTGATTTTATTCAAATTAATTAAAAATTGTACACTGAGCGAAAAGTTTTTACTCTTTATAAGAATTCTCATGACCTTTATATAATCATTTAATACGATTTGGGACAGCAGCACCTGCTTATAACCTTTATAAACCAGAGACTGTTAAGACAGGTATATAACGATAATAAGACTGCTTTATATCCGAAATATGGTATTGATTTAAAGTACTTATTAGCACGACTTATTGCCATCAGAAATTGCAAGTTTGGCACTATAAAACGTGCCTCTACCAGGTATTTTATAAGTGTTAAAATTTGTTTTATATTCCTTATAAAACGTTATTATATTGGGTATGCGCCTTAGTGGATGTGGATATAATTCAGTTTATATAAATGACAGATGTGTTTATTTGTACTTGTACAATTTTATTAAAAACAATATATTTACAAAACAATTTACGAACACTTAGCTAACCTTGTCTTAATCTGAAAATGGTACGAACACCGACGTATAGTTTTTTAAATTCTATAGTAGATAATATTATGTGTATACTTTGCAATTCCTCTCTGCACCAACTTAGTGATAGGACAAGCATCAAAACTATGTGGACGCTATTGGATTCAGACTTGAAAAAATGCTGCTAGGTGTAGTTTTATTTCGCTTGGATCTGTTTTAAAATACAAGCCATCGGTTCTCCATCGCCTGATTATAGAAGAGCCCCGTCACTGATTCATGTCCTAAAATAAGATATAATAATTTGGCCCCTAATATGTTTTGCAACATTCTATTTGGGCTTCTATAATACTATATAAAGCCCCGTTTTAATGGCATAGAATACAAAAATGTCTTTACAATTAATTTAATACCAATTCAATCCATAGCACATTATTTTAATATGCCCTTAATTTTGAGTACTTTTCCGAGAAATCATCCGCCTAGTACATGTCATTAGAGAGTCTGAAATACAACTGAGTCGTTGAAACGTGATACGCGATTGTCATTTGCCATTTTGGATATGTTGCATTAAGGTACCAAAACGTTTTATAAAGGTAATCATCATAATGTGTACAATAAATAAAACGTTTTATATTCGGTATATGACTCATTATATATCTAGGTGCAATATTGTGTTTTTAATGGGTCTTTCAACTTTTTTATTTACTTATTTATTTACGACAGAAAAACACTTAGCAGACAAAGGCACATGACGGCTTGTCGAAATTAAATTTTAAGACAAATACTTAATATCCCCTATTTTATACAAACTTGGCCCTTAGAGAGTATTCGAAATTTTTTCCAACGTTTTTATGTACTTCAAGTATTTTAATTTTCAATCGCTTTTCACATTTTTCGTACTGGCAGATAAACAACAAGCGTGTTTGTTCCCCATTTTGTTTGAAATATTTCCTTGAAATACTTGATATAAAGAGGTACTCAAAAAGTATTAACAAAGTAAATATAAAGCTTAAAATTAATTAAGCCTCGTGTAGATCGATCGCTACCCATATATTGCCTTGCTTGTTTATATCAGTCTGTTATTCAACTTAAAACAGTTTACATTGTTCTATTATTCCAAATAGTTTGTGCTTACAAAATAGTTAATTAATTTTTTTAATTGTTACCCATCCATCCATTAGCTGCCAAGGGTTATTTATTTACGTTTTGTTCAATATTTTTTAAATTTTACATATAAAAACCTTATAAGTAGGTACCTATTAACTTAATTGCACTTAGAAAAAGTAGTTTTTCCACGTTTGTTTAGTTGAGCTAGTACTTCGCTGTATAGCTTAATATTTGAGAGATCCCATTGACAAGCGCCAATAGTTCCAAGGATTCCACGAACCTGCGCCTTTTGGGGCCCCTAAAAGCACAAAAAACTGTTGGTACTCAAGCAAAAATGGACATAAATTGACAACGGAATTATAAACCTAGGGACGAGCCATGCGTCGGCGTCGGGTTGCTTGAGCATCTGTACGTATCCTTAAACTCTGGTGAAGCTGCTGAGGCTGTCTTCTGTCTTCAGCAAAATGTTGTTAAGAAAAGTTGTTTAGAATTAAGAGTTATGCATAGATTTGAAAACGTGAGCTCCTAAAATAAAAAAAAAATTTAAAAACATTAATAATTTCCCAAAAAAAAATTTTTTTTTATATTCACCCTAAAAACCTTCATAAATTAATCAAAATCAAATCAATTTCATATATCTTTGTTGAAATTTAATTTCAAATTCAATTCAATTAAAAAATTTGCAAAATTAACTTGAATTTTTAATTTATTAAGGGATCACAAACTTCATGGTTGTTACAACGACATTAAACACAATTTTAAAATATCCTAAAAATTCTTTTAAACAAGATAAAACATGAGTAATGATAATATGCAAATTAGAAACTCCCATTTATAGTGCAAAATTTTTATTTTAAATGTTTATTAAAAAACTGTACAAATTAATCGACAAACATGAAATCCTACTTAAACATTATGAGCGTTTGGTGGCATTATTAACAAAACAATATATGCATTATGTATGCGTTTAGTGCAAACTCAAGAAATACAATGTTTTTAAACGTAATTGAATATGGTGCCAAGGGTTTTGCCAATTTTTATCGGCTTTTTTTTTATTATAACTTAACAATAAACAAATCAAAAAAAAATAAAGCAGAAAATATTTGAAATGCAGAATAACATAAAGTTATGTATGTGTAAAAAGTTATCGACGCGTCTCTATATGTCCACCTTCTCGTTCAATACATTTAATTGTCCGATCATAAAATTCACTAAGAGTGGATCTCAATACACTTGCTGGAATATTTCTGCAATGAAATCGAATCAAATTTTCAAGCTCCCCAACATTATTAAACGGTCGATCCTTGTAAACTTCTTGCTTTAAATATCCCCATAAAAAAAAATATAATGGGGTGAGATCTGGCGAACGAGGAGGCCACCGTGGATCGGTATTTCGTCCTAACCATTTATCACCAAATTCCCCATTTAACTATTCAGAAACGATTCTAGCAGAATGAGCGGGACAACCATCATGTACAAACCATAATTTATGTCGTTCTTGTGTACTCATATTATTCAAAAAATTCGTCATTTCGTTTTCGAAAAAATGTAAATAGGTATCACCAGTTTTGACGAAAAAGAACGGCTCCATTAATTTGTGGTTAATAATACTGCACCAAACGTTTGCTTTGGTAATACTGGTTTTTATTGTCAATGACAAAATTTTAATTTTCGTCCGACCACCACCTACACCAAACAGTATGTGTCTATGGAAATCACGTTGATCTTCTATTTGTCCTTGAATCCACATGCAGAAATCATACCGCAAGTCATAGTCTCGTCTTTGAAACGTGCAAATAAACATTGGCTTATAGGCATGGTATTTTTGTTTTTTAAGAATCTTCTTAACAGAGCTTTTTTTTATACCCGTATAAGCATAAATTTCTTGGGTGGATCTTCTAGGGTTTTCAACAACTGCTTGAAGTACTTCTAATTGATTTTCTTCAGTACATACAGTTTTGGTACGTTCATTTCTATACTTATAGTCTAAAGAGCCTGTCTGTTTAAAATTATTTAAAATTCTGTTTGCAGTTGAATAGTGAACGGCTAACGTTAACTGTATTAGAGGAGGCATTTGAAATCAAATAACAACAATAAATATTTGAGACTGAATAATGCCACCAAGCTGTAATAATGTTTTCTTTTAACCCTATTTGTTTTTTCCATATGATTAGGTATCTGCAATTATTTTAGTAGGATTTCATGTTTGACGATTACATACAGTTTTTTAATTAACATTTAAAATAAAAATTTTGCACTTTACATGAGAGTTTTTTAATTTGCATATTATCATTTGTAATGTTCTATCTTGTTAAAGAGAATTTTTAGGATATTTTAAAGTTGTGTTTGATGTCGTTGCAACAACCATGAAATATGTGATTCCTTAATAAGTTAAAAATTTAAGTTAATTTTACAAATATGCTTGAAGTTTAACAAAGATATGTGAAATTGATTTGACTTTAATCAATTTATGAAGGTCTTTAGGGTGAATATAAAAAAAATTTGTTTTTGAAAATTATTAGGTAGTTTTTAAGAAAATATATTTTTTTTTTTATTTTAGGAGGTCACGTTTTCGAATCTACGCATAACTTTTAATTCTAAACAACTTTTCTTTATAACATTTTACTGAATTTTCTGAAATAGGGGTAATTTATTCCTGTACAAGTTTTATATATTTTGACCTACCCTGTATGCCGTTTGACTTGCAACTATTCCAAGTGCACCTAATATGATTATCGAACATGCACCAACTTTTATCAAGAATAAAATTTTCTGAGAAATCCGTGATAAAAAAAATTCCCATAATATGTTGCACACTTAAATGACCACACTTTATAGAGAACATTAAGATAAATTATGTAGCGCTAAAGTTAGGGATTCTTGTCGTCCACTATTTATGAAACATGCGAGATTGACTCTTTGTTGTATCTTCATTTTGGAGACTGCATGTCTTATTTCTTTCTTTTAAGCTTACCTATTCCTCATTCTAAACAGATCAAGACATCGTTAATATATGGCGGTAAGAAAAATTTTAATCATCTACCGCTCTCCTTGAGAAGGCAGCAATGCTCAAAGAGGTTTAAAAACGTGATTAAACGTTTCTCAATTAAGGGAGCTTACTACACTTCGGATGAATTTTTTAATGATCCATCAGATCAGTGATAATTTTAGTGAATAAAGTTGAAAGTGTAAAGTTTGTTTTATTTGTGTCTGTGTTTATTGTATTAGCTAATAATGGCTTTACTTTGTCAACAAGAATATTGTTCTTCAGACACTAAAGTACTTTTGAGTTTGAAAGTTTGACTAGTTTCCGTAGTGGCAAATTATCTTGTCAAAAATTAGTCGCGTAAGATGAATTAATCAACGACATGTGGAAACATTTTAAAGTTTACTTTGAGGTACTTTTTTTGTTGGGAGCTTCTTGTACCTTAATTATTGTCAAACTCCAGCGCTGAAGAATCTACTAGCAGACGAGACAGCAACTTTACGCACCATAATCCAAACAATCCTTTACACAACCCATCAACTTTAAGAGCTGATATAAAACCTATTTCCACAAGGTTGATGCACGGTAAAAATGTGTATTTTTTGTGTTACTTCTTAGTGATGAGAGACTGACGCGCCTCTGACATACCCAGAGAAGGGTGGCTAAGTATCTGTACAACATCGCCCGAGACAAACTATAAAATTGCCAAGGGTGATTTAAGTTAAATGAAACTACCCTTTAAATGTTAACTAAACAAATTAGGTATATTACCGTATCTTCCGTATAGATTACGAAATTTACATGATGTGATATTGAACAGCAAGTTAATAACAGATCTGTTCTAAAATTGTACAAGATAAACACGTTTAAAGTCAATAGAAAACAATACAAAATAGAGTTTATGTCACTTAGCAATTTAAACACTTTAACCAACAATAAACACAATGTTTTTGAGCATATCCAGTTTTAGTTCCAAATAAATCAATGAGGTTTTTAATTCACCAAGCTATATTGGCGTTTGATATATCTGCGAGAAACTTCTCGTACTTTAATACATTCTAGATGCTACGTGGCTCTGCGAACGTTGTATTTTTAAACGCTTTAATCTCAAAGTTATCAACAGGATTTACGAACACAGCGTCCTAGATACAGCAAGAGCGTGATCTTCTCTAAGTACACGAGTACTGCTAGCAGCAAAATAGTTTATAGTCAGACAATAGACCTATCTTAAGCACACGTTTTTCGGGGATCAGAATACTGCGAGCACAGAGAGTTACCTATGGCGAGTTTTCTTAAATGGGAGCCCGCCAAAATATGTTAAGGGACAATTCCATCCACCGCAAGCGCTGATGTCGTTGTTGGTTGTTGTGTCGACCCACCGGTCACCCGCGACGTACCAGTGACGCGACGAGATAAGTAACGTCAGAGATTACTGTCTACTTCATGTTTCGTCTCGTCTTTGTAATAGTTTGTCAATATCTCAAAGTTCCTTCATGTCCGCAAAGTGTTGCTTATCTGGATGTGCTGATTCTTCCAAATTTAAGAAATATCTCGCTTTCTTAAATCAGAACCAGATGTTGAGCAACGTTGTCAAGCTAGACTTCTCCCTTTTGAAATTAATAATTATGTTGATAATTTTTAGATTTAATTTATTGCATTTCATTTTGCATCGATTTATGTTTCTTACATGTTGTTGTTATTCCTGTATACCGTCATTATTTAGTTATTTATTTAGTGCTTAGAATTTGCCATAGAATCCAAAAATGCTAAAACATATAGGATGTTAAAAAAATTTAAAAAAATAAATTTAACAGGCGCCCAGTTTTCTTGAAGAACGCTGCATAATTTTCAGAAGTCTTAAAAGATGCAGGAAAATAAAATAAAATCGACGTATCAACATCGACTCGTTAGGCTGATCACTGGTAATTTGTATTTTATTTGCATTTTTCAAAAAAGAAAAAATGATAAATTAAAAATGTAATTCTAGTGTTGAAACTAGTTTTCCAACACTTATTAGTAATTTTATTATTTTGCTTTTAACGACGTTTGGGTGAATTCTTGACAAAATTTGGGCGTGACTCCAAACATTTTTTGCGCCCGGCAAACCCATACCTTCTATACGCTACTCGTGATGGCCGTAATTGTACCACCCTGTATATAAGTTATATAATTACAAAACGTATATATAATGCTTTTATAAAAGAATAAAATAATATAAAACGATTCTAGTTGAGGATTTCAAGCTATGCACTAAAATATTTTAATTACGTTTTTAATTTTAAACATAATCTAAAATTTCATTTCTTTGTAGCAAATGTACAACAAATTGCTACAGCTCACAATTAAAATTGAAAATATGTTTAAACTACCATTATAGCACACAGTTTTTTTAAATAATATTAGTGCTTGCTAAAATGTTATAAATTTGATTTAAACTATTGACATTAATGTATTAATACCTACAATTTTCATAAACTAAAAAAATTATTCAATTTAAATTTCATTAGTAGTAGATAGTTTGTTAATTGAAATTGTATTACTCTTCAATGCGAAACGGCTTAATTATTTTGTGTTTAAATTTATAAATATTTATCAGCTCTGCACAAAATGATAAATCTTGAATCAAAATTTATGTATGATTGATTTATAACATTTGTACCTTATATGTATTAAAAATAATAATTGTGGATTATGTCCAAAACTGATATATTTTAATTATTATGAGAAACCATATATAAAAAATTAACATTTTTTCATTGATGGGTAATTGCTCAAATTTTTATTATTTCAGTTAGGTCAAGTTTCGATAATCCTGATGATTTTTTTCATTTCCTGTGTGTTTTAATAAAGTAATGCTTTTGTTTTTATAAAATATCCACATTCAAAAAAAATATTTGATCAATGATTTGCCAAAACCTTAAGTCATCGTTTAACCTTCGAAATATTATACAGAGTAGTCAAGAAAAAAATGTAAAATTTGTCTATCCCCCAGTCCAGTTTGGAAATAACCTGAATTGTCATAATAAGAGTGAAAATTTTGTTTGAACAATTTTCGATCGTTATGAAAGATGTGATGTGATGCAATTTTGTGTATTTCTTACAACAAAAATATCATGACCACATAAACACATGACAGATAGCAATAAACATAAATAAAAACAATAAAACCTTTTTTTTCTGAATACCGGTTTTGTTTGACAGTGATTGAGTACCTACCTCACCGAACAACATTTTGCTGCTGGAAAGCCATCATATTATTGTCTTTTATGCACCAAAATTTTTCTCTCTTAAAGACTTAATAAAAAATTTATCTTCGTATGTCAACACCATTTTTTAAAATAATAAAAACTCCTAACTCCGACAGCTTATAAGAACCTCATAACAACAAACATTCAATTGTTTTATCATGGGACTTGAAAAATAAGATGCTATTGTTTGGCTGTTCCATTTGGAGGTTTCTGATAAGAGCTATTATTAGTAACACCCAATATTGACAAAATATTAAGGCAACCTTTATGCAATATTGAGTATTGTGGTTTTGTAACATTACAATATAAAAAATACATATTTTAAAAACATTCAATTGATACTTTTGTACATCTTTTATATTTGAAGTTATTTGTAGTGTTGCAGATATGTATTTTCAATATATTCACAATATTTAATAAATATATAAGTATATAACTTGTCCTTGTTTGCGCGAATTAAGTAAATATATTTAATATTATATTTTATATAAATATTTTTGTGTTGATAGGTTTGATTATAGAGGTATTTACATTTTAGTAATAAAATTAAGAAAATGATACTGTGTATTTTTTGAGCAGAAACAAAGTTTTAAATTTCCACAATTTTAATTTTTTAAAAAAGCCGTAACATGTTTCGGCACACGGTGCCTTCTTCGGACGGACTAAATATAAATGTGTCAAATATGAATTTAAATATTCTAGGTAGGTACAAGGTGTAGTAAACAATATTAATGGCAAGGGATTAACAAACTATAATCAGGTACAACAAATGGGCAAATCCTAATTATGCTATACAATTTGAATAATAGGAATGGTAGAGATATAATATTTTTATGTAATTAGGTATATAAATTTAACAATGAGGAGTAATTTGTGTCTAATTGTTCGTTCAATAATAAACCCGACCTTTTCTTTTTATTAATCTCTAAACTTTCCAAATAATTTAGTTTCTTCGATTTGTTTTCTATGTGTAAAATTTTAAAATCTTTGGAATATTGGTGTTTTTCTGAATTCAAATGTAATGCATAATGTGAAAGGTTGTTATTTTTTATAAAACTAGATTCATGTTCTTTAATTCTTGTTTTGAAAGCTCTTCCTGTTTGTCCAATATATACTTTCGGACAAGAACCACAATTTAGCACGTTAAATTAGCCATTCTCAATATTTCTGTGGAACTCAATAGTTATTACATTATTTTTGAATACAGCCCATTTTGCATTTGTGCATTAAACCTCTAATACATTTTTGAAAAACGCAAGATGCAAGGTAAGCAAGTTCATAAAATGAATTTTTTGATATTATAAAAAAAATATTTTATTTTCACAAAAAATAAACACAAATTTGCAGTTTACATAATTCTGAACGGGACCAAGTATGTAACTCAAAATGCGATTTTTTTTGTATTGATACATTTATGCAGAACAGGGTCCATATAGTACTACGTACAATGTACTCGACATTATTTTTAACATCTTTTGGCACCACATCTCGAAAGGACTTGGAGTAGTTTTGTATAATCAGAAAAATATTTCTACAAATATGCCTCTTATTAAAATTTATATATAAAAGTTTGGCATTTACGATTTCCAAATGTTTCTTCAGAAAACAGTATATAAACATAAAACTTTCGTGTTTAAACATTTTTGATCAATCGCCAAATAAATTCTGTACTAGGGGTGTCACCATAATATGAGGAAATACCTACTTTGTACAATACTGCACAGAAAAAAACATATTTTCAAACAGAACATTTTGATATTTTCAGATATTTTTGCTTATATTTAAACTAGAAAATCTTAATTGAAGGAAACAAGTTTAAGTTAAACATTTGAAAATATTTAAAACAAGATTTTCATATCTTCAATATAATAATATATTTTCACTTTAAGAAAGTTACTTTAAAACAAATATTTGCAAATTTCTGTATGATTCGTTTATTTCTGTACTTCAAGGTTTGATACATTTTTACTGTGACTAAAAGTTAGTTTTAAAACAAAGATTAGTAGCTTCAAAATAAAGTATTATATTCTCCAAACAAGGCATCGTAACCATTTGGTATAAAATTTTGAAATACTCAATTTGAGCTGCTATTTGAAAGTATAATCTAAATATGATAGTTTTAATAACCCAAAATACTTGTTTCTAGCTTTACGATTTTCGTCGTACTACGAAAGCAACCGAAATTTTCCCGAAGAGCATCGCGGGCGCGAATCGCGAGAAAATCCAGTTATTGTGGTCCATGGTTTCGGTGGGTCATGTCCTCACGCCTCAGTAGGTATTTGTTTAAACTTGTTTCAGTTGAAAACCTACGGAATTTTTGTGTGTTCCATAAATTTTCGACGTTTCGCCAATAACGATTGCACGTGTCATTTGTAGGGATTGCCAGGACCGGACTGACAAATGTAAAATACGAATTTAAAAGGAAATAAGCAAAAACAATTTATTATTAGAAAGTAATACCGCCATTACATTTTGAGGGTAGAGGGTAATCGGTAAAAAAATTCCAGGTCCGTATTTAAAAAAATAAAGTTGATGTTGGCCGCTCGGAGACGAAACGTCGGATCTTTAGTTTAATAACGTCATTTTGTAGAGGAGAAGAAGTTGCAACGACAAAGTGTCATTTATTTTTAAATAGCTATTCAAATGAACTCAAAATTTCGGTTTTTTTCGAACAATGTCGGAAGTATTCGGAATTTTGGAACTTTTAAAGCGGCATTTTAATCAGCACCGAATTGTACAACTTTGCCGCCATTTAACCGTTTCTCTAACTACTATGGTTGCCGAGATTCCAATGCTCGTATGTCGAATTTGTAACACCCTGTATATGACTTAGAAGCACTCCTGTTCGTGGGGGAGGTGACGTCGCAAAGACGAAGATGCCTGGTTCATCCAATACAGGGGTATACCCAGAAAGTGCTGATGTTTGTTTAAATGATCTTGGCCTTAGGTGGTACAGTGATCTAAGATCTCAACTCACAGTGGTTGAGAAGTATAAAAGTGTAATTATTTGTGGGCGTCATTTTGTTGACAATATTTATTTTTATTATACTAGGTATATAATTATTATTAGACCATGCGAGAGTATTGAAATATTACAAAATTATTTAAATTTATTTAATGAAGGAATAATTATGATTTCTGTGGTGAAATATCTTAATAAATTATAATTTAATATAATTATCCAAACAGCAACAGGTCAACGAATCAACGCCACGAGTTTAAGGTAGTGGATCATACAAAGTAATTTAATTCACACAGGTTCCACATACCCGAAAAATACTTGCTGTGCTCCACATCTGAAAAACGTCTGTTTTGTAGGCTTGTGCTGATAGTTCGGCATTAGCGTAGCATTGTAAATGCGTTTTTTAATGTAAATGTGTGCACGTATAACGCGTTGTAATTATTGTTGTCACGTTTATAAATTTAGAGATGTCTCAAACGATTAGCTGTTGTCTTTAGTTTACTTTACTTTCATATAATTCTGTGTTTTATTTTAATAAACTTAAGTTTATAATAAAAAAAATTATATTCAGAAAAGTTGAATGCACGCCTATAACACGATGCTTAAAACTTCATATTTCTGGCTTTTGTTCCCCCTTTCTCTGCGTACGTCGTAGTGCTAGCCTTGTGTGGTGGACTATAAGCTAATGCTGGAGATGAGGCAACAAACATATTAAAATATTAGGAGGTGGAAGTCAACCTTCCTTGCAGATCGTTACTGATCTGAAGGAATCCAGAGAAAGCAAGAAGATATTAGCCAGCAAGATTTTTGTCCATCTAACTTTTTACGTCTGATGTGAGTCATTCCACTCCTGAAACTGATTCGAGGACGGACCGAGAGCCAGTCCACCCAGGTTACTAGCCTGGCGCGAAAACCACTCACAAATAGGGGCGACAAAATCGGTTATACGTACCTGATATTAAATATTTCTTTTTTTTTTGTTTGTGAATAATACAAGTTTCTCGATATTTCTTTTCTGATTCACTGGCAGAGGAAAATCCATGCAATTTCTACCCCAATTAATGTAAAAAGGAGTCAAGTTAAAACAAAGTTTCATTTTAGGGTTTCTATACATGCGGGTTAGTTTAGGTTAGTGGGAGGACGGTGAAGTTATAGTCCGCCTTATGGTTCTGTAGCTATAGAATGAATGAAGAATGCGAATGAAAAAAATACTTATGTAGAGGGTCTGCTAAGTTTACCAATAAATTTGAATTACAAATAACCTAATTTGATGATGTTTAGACCGCGTATGAATTTTTTCCCGCCCACGCATTTCTCGGCGGCCGCTTCTAATCGATGAAATAATTGTAGTGGACACATGAATAAAATAATACCTAAAAAATGTGTGTTCCACTACGTTTTTTTTTACCTATTGCCACTGAGAGTGGACAGTGGTGTGGTTTAACTATTAAAATAAGAGAAAGTAAATTTAGTTTATTAACTTCTAAAATATTTATATGAAACGAAGCACCGCACGCTTGCTACAGTTAAACCTGACTTTTTTATGCCTTTTACCCCCCTGTCTCCTCAGCCGTTGTAGCCACAGACTCGTAAGGCGGACTATACGCGCGCTCCAGTCGGTAGGTTACAATTATTGACAACTTAGGGCCGCATGAAAGCAGGGGGCATGAGTAGTTAAATAAATTATAATCATATAGCAATAATACTGTCACGTGTCTGGGTATTGGGGTAGTAGACACAGGAAAACGATTGGAGTACTTTACATAGAGCTTCTTTATTTAACTTCCATAATTATAATTCCTTATAGGCAGTCGACCAGCATACTGTGGGGCGTTACGTAGGAGTCAGGCGGCACGCAGCACCCTAAGGTCAATTGCGAGTACCTGGGATAAGAGGGAGGTTTGTAGGGAATCAGGCGGCACGCAGCACCTCAAGGGTCATTTGCGAGTACCTGGGATAAGTGTGTTAGGAGGTGACCAGGCTATGAACACCGGTGCCTGATCATCTTGAGATCCGCGTATTTATACTCCAAAACGTGCTGAGGTTTGCATACACTTGACCTAGATTCGGTGTACAGTGGAACAGAACCTCAGCGCGTGGTTAAAAATTCTAGCTATACAGTGGTTTAGTTGACATGCCCCTCCTCCGATAAGCATTGGACCCCAATGCTCGAAGTATGCTGGTCACCTTATACATTGTTACAATTATATTACAATACCATCTTTAAACCAAATATTTCTTCAAAGTTTTTCTTTTGCCTCTACTTCTTTCTTTGTTTTTTCATCCCGTTCCACCAGTTCGCTTGACTTCGAGCCGGCCCTGTCTGTTTTTTCTAACATCGTCTCTGGTAACTAGCATTGTTTTTGGTTCCGATTTGTATGCTCAGTGCCTGTTGCTTGACCCGTTGCCGGCTCCTCCGTTCTCTGTCCTGCCAACTGGTGGAGACGTGGGTGTTACATGGAACAAAGAGAAAAACATCATGCAGTATCTCATCTTAATCGTTTATGGTCTAATAACTATATATTCGCAATCATTTATGTTACAAACTTCTACTATAATAAAATAAAAAAAAAATATATATAAAATTCAATGTAAAAATATCATGGATGGCCATACTGCAACACACGGTAAAATCAAATAAAGAAATGTTCCTGAAATTCCGTCTGAAAATTAAATATTATTTACATCATTAATTTTAAACAAATATCAATCTTTCAACGAAAAAAGACACATTTATCACATACATTCTCAACTTTTTTCATTTGGAAAAACTTCTTTCTTTGACGCCTGCTTGCGTCAGTACCTAAATTACTTCGACTCTACTGAAGACCACTTCCTCAGCTAACAGCATGGCTCCTCTACCCTTGGATTGCCTTTATGCTGTTCTGCCTCTACGGGGCTGTACCTAAAAAACTCTTAAAACCCATATCTCCAACCGCACCTAATGGTTGGGAACAACTTCTTCTACGCCTTGACTCACATTGGTTCTGCGCGTAGGTTTACCTCTGCCTCAACGGGGCTGTACCTAAAAACCTCTTAAAAAAAAACATATATCCAAATGCACCATATGGTTGAGAACTACTGCTTCATCGTCTTTATCATTTAAACACAACTATATTCATAAACTTTCTATCCTACTTTCAAAAACATTAAACAAACTGGGAAATCTCTTCTACTGGGATGCAAGACTGCGGTGGCCAACCTAAAAACCACAAAAAGTTTGCTGTCCTGAGCGTCGCAAACCAGGACACAAAATTTGACGCTCTGAGCAGTTATGCTCCGAACAAGTACTGTTTTACCCTGCCTGTCACTATTTTCCATTCATCAAATCGCTTCCACTCCATACACGTTTCATCCTATACGCACAGCTAAAAAAACGTAAAAATTTAAGTAACTTGCAGTATGACCAAACCTAGAAAAAACTTTGCAAATATTATGTACAGTCCTGAAAAATAACGCCTTTAATATTAAAATTCAAATTACACAAAATACTCTCAAGGATTAAGCACTCCGTAGCTATAAACACCTTTAAATTGTTTACTAATAGTATGTTACCTAAAATAAAAGTTATAAACAATCATCAGCATTTTTGTTATTAAAATAAATCAAACACCTTGCTACAATTTTAAAACAATGATTAATTAACCTTTTGTAAACAAGACCAAATTAAGTTAAATGTTATAATACGAAAAAAAACACTCTTCAAGGGCCTAAAATCCGATATCATAAAAATGAATAAACTAATATTTCCATACCCTTCTAAATTATCCGTGGCTCTCTGCGACCGGCGAATGGATGGTTTCTGCGTTTAATGCCCATTGGTCCAATTCTGATCGCTTACTTGGCGGGGAAAGATACTTGGCCATATCTGGTAGTGCCCGTTTAGCACCACCTTGTTGGCTGCTGTTTGAAAATCCATTAGTGCCCTTTCTTCTTCTTCAGTGATGTTTTCTGGCTGATGATTGTTGACCGGCGTCCTCCTGGTCATCCCTTGGTCCTGCCTCTATGAATGTAGATGGCTTCCTCGCGGTGTGATGTTCATTGTTCGGGGTGGTTGGTCCTTTGGCCTCGCTGCTAATTGACCGTGTCTCGCATGTTGATAGGGCGGCTTCCAGGATGAGGTGGCTCCGTCCTGTTCAAATTGGTCTTTGACTTTTCTTTTCTTCGTAACCAAATTGTCAGCTTCTACTTCTGTTAGGGGTGGTTGGGGGTAACTGGACTCCTCGTCGTGATTGCTTCTATACATATTGCAGGCGTGTCGTCTAATAGGCCGATTAGACGGCCCGGGAAGAGAGAGGCGCCTCCACCATGTCACGAGTCTGGGTATTGGGGTAGTAGACACAGGAAAACGATTGGAGTACTTTACATAGAGCTTCTTTATTTAACTTCCATAATTATAATTCCTTATAGGCAGTCGACCAGCATACTGTGGGGCGTTACGTAGGAGTCAGGCGGCACGCAGCACCCTAAGGTCAATTGCGAGTACCTGGGATAAGAGGGAGGTTTGTAGGGAATCAGGCGGCACGCAGCACCTCAAGGGTCATTTGCGAGTACCTGGGATAAGTGTGTTAGGAGGTGACCAGGCTATGAACACCGGTGCCTGATCATCTTGAGATCCGCGTATTTATACTCTAAAACGTGCTGAGGTTTGCATACACTTGACCTAGATTCGGTGTACAGTGGAACAGAACCTCAGCGCGTGGTTAAAAATTCTAGCTATACAGTGGTTTAGTTGACAAATTAAAATGTGTATTAATTAAAGTATAAAAATTGTTTTCAAAAATATCATGGCATATTCTATATTTGAACTTTATAAAAATATGTGAACAAGAAGAAAAGCAAAAGGTCTTCCTCCACAAGTTTATTAGAAATGGAGCAGGGAAGAAAGACTTTTTACCGTTTTTTTTTTGTTCCCGTATATTCAACTTCACGATGAGCATGAGATACTTCTTTACATTTATAAAAATAGTTATTAACTATGGAACATACATAGAAGCATTGGAACGAACAACTGATAGTAGGATTTACTATAAACTGTTAACCAAATTTCTAAAAATCTGGGTATGATTCTGCGCCGCGCTTGACAATCAGGAGGCCATGCCTCCTTCCCCCCCCCCTCTACCCCACCAACACTGAGGATATTTACGCCACTACACCCTCACGAACAAAACTTGTTGCGAAAGGGTCTTCTCCTCACTTCCCTGCTGGGCGAACTCGGCTTTGTCGACCGCTTTATCACTTTCCGCACATGTTTTGAAAGTAACTAGTATAAAAAATCTTTTCGACTTTAAGCAAAATCAAAACTGCATTAAATTATAATATAACACCTTCATAAACACAGTATCAAATTACAAAATTTTACTATGTTAATTGGAGTGCTATTATGATAACGAGAAAAACATGTTAATAAGGCAAACTTTCCACTTCGTCGAAGTTTAGTTAAAAAAGAACTACAGCTTACAAAATAAAAGTAAAGTTATTCGGAACAAAAATGTTTTTATTCCTTACACTTTCCTTAAGACATTATTTCGAGACCCTTGCGATTTAGCCGTAAACTTCCACTGTGCAAAGTTTAAGTTGGATTAGCATCCAAGTTTCAAAGTTGTAAGTACCGAAATGAGTTTTTATATAGGTACATTTAAAGCTTTAATATGCGTAGTAGGCTAAACGTACATAATATATGGTTGCCGACTCTGTGGGGTATCAGGGCGCTTTTTATGTCTACATTTTCATTACTAAACTGGGTAGATATTTATAAATGAGCAATTTTTGTTGAATTTTTGTGACACATTAAGGCGCTAAAAAATTTAGGCAAATTTCTTTGTAGGTTTATGTTGTATTGTAGTATACCTAGTATCATTTAAAATATGTGCCACCCAGATATTTTCATATTCTATAAAAAAAGGCATGATATTGAGAAATTACTTAAACGGCAATGTCAGGTGACAGAGTAATATAGACTTTGCCTTCACAATAATGTTAAAAGGAGCTAAAATACAAAATAAACATGTACCAAAATATACGAAAACTTTATTAACAAATTGAAATTATAAAAGGATAACTAAAAAATCGAATTTATCTATCATCATCTAGTCTATAATATCAATCAGTAATGCCAAACACGAAATTGGTGGTTTTAAAAGCTTAAATAAAATTTCGGCAGCTGGAATAATCTGTGTGTCTCGTTTCTCTAAATCACAGGTTTCTAAAATAAATACTTTTTTCTAATTTTGTTTAATAAGAAATCTATTACGATACCGTTTTCAGTATCGAAACAGATCTATTACGATACCGTTTTTTTATTTTTTAAAAGTTGGCATTGGTAATATTTAAATGTTTTATTCTGTTGACGTCTGACGTTTCCTGTTATTGTGATCCACGAGAAAAGAAAGTTTTCGGGATTTCTCTGGTAAAAGTTGATTTATAGTTTTATTAGCAATATCTCTTAACTCAGGGGGAGTTGAACTTAGATTATCATGCTCCATATTTTTTTAATTATAATTATGAACAACTCTATGAAATAATAAAACACAAATTTCGTGACAATGACACAAAGAAAATATTATTTATTGTCAAGGCTACTATGATAAAAGTGAATTTATAGTATTACCAACATAGAATTTAGACATACAAATTTACAAAATTTGAAGGGTTGATTTTCTTTTTAAATATGTATTTTCTTATTGAAAAAAATATAAAATAGAAAAAATAGTATAAAGTACGTGTTTTATAAAGCAGTTAGAGCACTTGTCCCGTTAAAAAACTCGCCGCAAGCGGCTCGTTTTTTAACATGGACGCGTGCTATAAAATGATGCTTTATAAAACGTGTACCTTAATATACTATTATTTCACCTTTTTTACCAACAAATCAAGAAATTGAGGTAGACATCGACATGGTAATGTTTCTTTTACAAATTTAACCTTTTCTTTATGAAAAAATACTTTTAATTAACACACAAAATATTGATACATAAAAGGTGCTAATGAATAAAGAATGTAGATGAGATGTAGAAGAGATTAATAAGTTTAATTTTTAGCTGCTAATGCGAAAACAATATAATATTTTTAAGCAAATCAGTGGCGTACATTTTTTTGTCAATAATATTCGTGAGGCGTAAAAGTGTTTTAAACACGCGTGAAAATCACGTAACAATGTCAAATTTTATGAATTCTGAAATTGCTGAGATGCATTTCATCTGTGGCCTTGCGAATGGAAATGCCAGAGAAGCCAGACGTCTGTACATGAAACGCTATCTCAATAGAATAATACCTGATCATCGAACATTTTCGAATATTCATAGACGTCTTGTAGAAACTGGAACTTTTATTAAGAATAACAATGATGTAGGTAGACCACCTACTGTTAGAATACCACAGATCGAAGAAGCTGTTCTGGATGAAATAGAAGAAAATCCCGGCACTAGCACCAGAAAAATCTGTGAACATTTAAATATTAGTCATCAAGTTGATAGGCGTACCCTGTTTGATTCTATGTGATTGGCGTATCCTGTTTGATTCTATGCTATACCCTTACCACATTCAAAGGGTGCAGGCGCTCCTTCCTCGAGATTTCCCTTTAAGAATTAATTTCTGCCAGTGGTACGTTAATAGGCTATCAGCAAATCCCAATTTTGATTGTAAAATCCTTTTTACCGAAGAACCCAATTTTTCAAGGAATTCAGTTTTAAATTTTCAGAACAACCACATATGGGCTGACGAAAATCCACATGAAATTGTAGAAACGAATTTTTAAGAGCAGTTCTCATTAAATGTATGGGGTGGTATAATTGGAGATCATTTGATTGGTCCTTTCTTTTTGCCTGGTCGACTTAATGGTCACTCATACAGGCATTTTTTGGAACAAGAATTGCCTTTATTTCTCGAAGACTTACCTCTTTTGCTGAGGAATCAAATGTGGTATATGCACGATGGCGCCCCAGCACATTTTTCTATTTTGTATTTAAGTGAGGTGTATGAGAACAGGTGGATAGGACGGGGTGGACTTGAGCCATGGCCCCCTAGGTCTCCTGACTTAAATAGCCTTGATTTTTTTCTAAGGGGGCACCTCAAATCTCTAGTGTATACAACACCTGTGAATAACGTTGATGACTTACGAAACCGAATACTAGATGCATTTGAAACCGTAAGAAATACTCTGGGGGTTTTCGAACGAGTCCGGGCATCAATAAGAAGAAGAGTGGGCGCATGTATAAGGGTTGAAGGAGGTCACTTTCAACAATTGCTTTAACATACTTCTCTTGCTATTATAATTATTTTGGTTTTCTGCGTTGTTAATAATTGCTACAAAAACCGGGTCGTCCCAGCTTTAACTTTCAACAGGTAGTGGCGAATAAACTGTCAATACAGAAAATCGTTTTTTATTCTTTTTCTCGATATCGGTCGCAGATACAAAATACCAACAAGAAATTAAAAAGCTTATAAACAATAGAGAAAATACACTTCATATTTTAGACTCTACCAACGGCGCTCCACAAAAAATTTCGGGGGGAGGAAAGGGGGCATGACCCCGGATAAAATATCTCCCTGTAGATTATCAGAACCATTTGGGATGCCCAATGATGTAAGTCTTACAGCGTAACCTGTGTTCCAAATTTGAGCAAGATATCTTAAAAACTGCAGGAGCTATTAACAAAAACTAAAAAGAATCTTGAAATTTGAACACCCTGTAGACCGGTAACGAAGCGTTTGTGGACCTACGTTTATATTGATTTTTAGTCATAAAATAAGTCAGGTAATCATCCCCTTTCGTATGTACAAGACATTTAGGAACACCCTGTATATGAGGCCTCGCTCCAAAACGATAGGTAGGTATCTCATAAAAAATGCAGTAATTGATATCATATTTCTTCTATCGTCTATCTTTAAATGGCGCGAGGTGATAAATGCTCATTAAATATGCAAAACGCATACCGAGGTATCAAGAACAATTTAAACACCATCCCTTAAAATCTATTGTGTTTACATTAAAGGATCCAAATAATGAGCATTCTTTAGGTAGGTCCACCCTGAATTTATCGCCAGCTATTATTATATTTGAGGATTTACCATTGTTACTGGGAAAATTCCTTAGCCACGAGCGTGCAATGGGGAAGTTTTTGAATTGAAAATCTTAAACATGCGTATTCTCCTTAAATTGTATTATATTATTTATAACATTTGAAAACGTTTCAAAAATCGGATTAACTAATAAATAACAACGGATGGTACTATTTTACATAATATAATGACAAAACAAGATATAATATAGAATCTTACAAAAAAAGAATTTTCAAAAATCGAATAATACTTTATCGTTATTGCTTAATCATAGTCCGATTCGGAAGATGGACTTTTATTAACATCGTTTATAATAATCGGTTCAACCATTTCTTCAATTATTGTATCTACCTGTCACATTATGGCTTCATCGTCTATCACATGATCGATACACTTTTTCCACTTTTCCGCACTGATTTTACCCATAGCTTTATTAAAGAGTCTTTTTAAATCAACCATTTTATAAGTTATTTGGGCCCATATAAGTTCGATCAGGTTTACATATTTTTGAATGCATTTTTATGTAAATTGGCACCAATAGTTCTTTTTCTTAAAGACTCTAATTGAAATTTTATTTATCTTAAACTTAGCCATTCTGTTATTTCACTTTTACACCACGCACTTGTCGGTAATTTTTCCGTCAGCCTAGAGTGATAACTTGCATTATCCAATACAATTATTGCATCTTTTGGTATAAGATTTAACATTTACTCGAACCATTCTTCAAAGACATCGGCATTCATATCTCCGTGATAGTCTCCTGTGTTTTTAGATTGGAACATCAGTAGACCACCTTTAACGAAGCCTTCACATTTTCCAATATGGGTTACGATAAATCGATGTCCTTTTCCAGATGGCGGTCTTAATTATGTGGACAATCCTTTCAAAAAAAGCTTGCCTTTAACTTTTAATATCTTCATCCTGCTAAAACTTAGTCACAGTGTGGCCTTCATTTAGTCATGTTTCGTCTAGGTAAAATATTTTTTTGTTTTCTTCTATGGCTTTTTGGATGCTTCTTAAGTAATTTCTTCTCCAGCAGACGATATCGTTTCTGTCTATTAAAATCGATTGGTTATTATGTTTTTTTCTACCGAAAGCCCATTTTTTTTATAATTTCTAAAGCGTACTTCTACTTAAAAATGGGTAGTCCTGGTCTTCTCGGACTGAGGACAAAATTTTGTCCAGCGTGGGAATCTCTTTTTTTAAAAAGAATCTATGAACTTTTCGCCTTATTTTCTGCATTGAAACGTCATCCAACTTAAGTTTTGATTGTCTTGGAAAAGTTTTTGGAGGTTTGACGCCAGCACTTGTTCCTTCTTTTAAAAGTAGATATATACAGCGTGTCTTCGGAAGTTCTTACCAAATGGAAACTTTTTAATTATTAACTCTACGAAAAAAAGTGCCTCTCCTTAAAAAGTCCTGCTTGGTGAGAAAATAAATTTGCACAAGAATATTTGTATGTTGGACATACAGAGTGGCTTCAAAAAGTACCGGGTTTAAAATTTATAAAAGACGTCGGCTATATCTCCAAAACTAATAGTCGTAAAGATTTGCGGTAAAAAAATTCTTTTGGAAATAAGTATTTCTGGATAGGTAGGCTTTGAAACAATTGATTGTTGTTGGTAACAGAATAGGCTTTTTAGCAGCGACAGTGACAGTTTGGCAATTATAATTTCTGTTTCAAAACGTAAACTTGTTGTTAAAAAAAGGTTTTCCTGTTTCTTAGTTACTTTAAACAATAATAGTGACGATTAAACTGACTGTTAATGAAGAAATAGAAATAGTTCTTATTATTGGCGATAATTATAAGACGCATCGCGAGGCTGCCGAAATTTTTAATACTAGGCACCCAAATAAACATATTATCCACGTTACTGTCGGCAATGTCGTCAATAAATTTAAGAATACTGGCTCTGTCGAAAATAATTTCAAGAAAAAACATGCAGTTCGAACACTTACTGAAGAAAATCAATTACAAGTATTGCAAGCCTTTGTGGAAAATCCAAAAATTTCATTGGAAGGAATAAACAACACAGTTCAAGATCACGTGTCAAGAGCTTCTGCTAGTAAGATACTAGAATAAATAAATTTTATCCGTATAAGTCAAAATTTGTACACACGCTTAAACCTGGAGATATGGAATCGCGTTTCATGTTGGTTCCAACGAGAAGTTGAAGACGCCATTTTCTTTTCAAGGAGAATTTTATTCAGTGACGAGGCAACATTTACTTCTAAGGGTGTCGTATGTTCCCAGAATTGTCGTTGGTGGAGCGATGTGAACCCCAATTTCGTAATCGAATGCCGTGACCAAACGTATTTCAAAACGAATGTTTGGTGCGGTATTTTAAATAATCAAATAGTGGGTCCATATTTTATTTATTATCAAAATATTAATAGTGAGATTTACTTAAATTTCCTAAGAACCGAATTTTTTATATTTATTAACGGCTTGCCATTAAACGCGCGACAGGCTGTTTGGTATCAGCATGATGGAGCTCCTTGTCACAGCGCAGCCAGGGTCAACGAATATTTGGATAGAACTTTTCCACAAAGATGAATAGGACGCCGTTCAGAAGTACCCTGGCCACCTATGTCACCGGACATTACACCCCTAGATTTTTTTTGTGGGGTCATTTGAAGCAATTAGTCTACAAGCACAGACCATTCCGTGATATTGATCACCTGGAAGAAACTATAAGGCAGTGTATCCGGCTAGTTACTCCTCATATGATCAGAAACGCTGTGTCAGAGTTTTCTAGAAGGACAATCATTTATATGCAAAAAGACGGGGGCCATGTGGAGACCTAGATTATTTTTGGAGTCATTTAGTTTTATTTGTTATTGGAAAATTAGAAATTGGCCACCTCATAGAAATTAGTGCACTAAAATTGTAATACTATTTTTATCCACCATAAAAGTAGTTCTCTTAAGTAGTGTTTTTATTGTGTTATTGTTAACTGTTCTTGTTATAGTCTGTTGGCCTTTAAACACTCGCCAAGTTTTTAGTTTTGGAGATATAGCCGACGTCTTTTAGAAATTTTATACCCGGATATTTTATGAAGCCACCATGTATGTCCAGCATACAAATATTCTTGTGCAAATTTATTTTCTCGCCAAGCAGGACTTTTTAGGAAGAGGCACTTTTTTTCGTAGAGTTAATAATTAAAAAGTTTCCCATTTGGTAAGAACTTTCGAAGACACGCTGTATTGTTGATTTCACAACATTAAACATATCTGCTGTAAATTGCACTGCATTGTCAACACTCAACTCCGCATTCTTACTTTTAATAGCATCGTAACAGTTAAGAATTAATTTTTGTTTATTTACTGTACATGGACCGCCTCTAGGGCGTTTAGGCAATTGTTGAAAATTCCCCATATTTAAAAAAAAAATACTGAGACTTCACACCCAGACTATATAGTTTCACTGAGAAACAAACACTCAAGGTAGGTTTGTATAAATATAAATAGGTGTATTATTTCAATAGAGGCATCCATAAAGGCATAATAACCACCTAGTTAGCAAACAGGTAACCAGGATTAGGTACAGAAAAAAGGAATAAAATGCAGCAGAAACGGAATAAGTGTACCTAGACTGTCATTAGTTTTGATAAAATTGCTTTCTAAAATTCCAGGTAAATGGTAGGGCTATACATAATATTAACGACATGTACATTTATTTACAGTATTGGACTGTATAGATTTATGTCAAATAAAGAGCTAAATTTATTGTAATAAATATTTTGTGCAAGTCAAATCTGATTTGTCCGGTTTTAAAAGTAGACGCCTAATTTTACCTAAAGTAAATTTCGTTATTTCCAATCCATATACAGTTGTACTTATGGCATAGAGTATTTGAACCAATATCACTTTTCTACGAGCATGCGGAAAGTGTCTACCTTCAGTACTGGTACTAGTGCTGAAGTTCCACTTTTCTGCAGTAGCGCAAAAAGTAGTTATTGAAGGTTGTTTTTTATTTTACGTTCATTGTTTCTTTTTCGCACTCAACTGCGGAGTTTGATTAACTCAGGACATTAGTAATTATAGCACTGTTGAGGACACCCTGTACATGTAACCATGTGTTTGCGAAAACTTTTTAACGACCCATTTATACTTGGATACTAAAATATTTAAAGAGCCAACAACTTTTAAGCCAGTAAAGCCTCTAGTTAACTCAAGGAAATACATACAGGTAAGGTAATTTCCTGAAGGAAAATATGCGGTATAATAAAAATTAAATAGAGTTTCATAAATTATTTAGCCTTAAGTTTTCATTTCAGACGGGAATATTTTATTACTCTTCTCTCGGTTTAAAACTGGAAGGATTGACCTAACTACGTGCATAAATATTAGTTATTGGCGAGGAAGTTTAAATCAGAATTCTCGGGGAATTTTACTGTGAGGTGAGAGGTTTTAGGAATCAGCATTCAAGTTCAGAAGTAAGCTAAGGATTTTTGTAATACGTTATCTGACGTGAGAATGTTTTTGAGTTGTAGGTTTTAATTTGTTTGATCTATCACGGTTTTCTGTTAAACTTATACAAATCTTCACTCTAACAATTATTTCTCTTTGATAGTATCAAATAATAATCCAAAGAGTTCCCTAAAGTAATCGTAACTATTTCCATTAAAAAACGTTTCAAATATGTAAACTTCTAAAAATAACATAGCCAATAAAATTACTTACATTACACTTAAGTTTCTTTATCAAATTAATGCAGAAGTATTTCATGAATTTGTCTGCGCTCAGAATTGTATTAGAAACTTTTGATCTATACTTCAATTAAGAAGTTAGTTTATTTGTATTTAAACTTCCTAAAGTAATAAATGACCAGTTATAATTATTACTCATTATCTACTTGTTAATAAACATTTCACGGAAATATTACAAATAACTTTAATTGATTCCGTATTCCATGGTTAACACAAAACTACTCAAAAGTCATTTTTTGTTTGTAACATATCGAGGGTGCTATGGCTCTCTTTTTCACAGAATTTTAAATGGTAGTTATTTTGTTAACATAATATTATCATATTATTATTGTTATTTAAATTGTCACTCATACTGTCTTTAATAACTAGTTATTATTATGGCAATTGTTACTGTAACTGTTAGTATTATTAACTAATCTGAACTAACGATTTTGAGCTTTTGCTATGTAATCAAACAGTAAAAAAAATAGAGATGCCATATTAAGCTAAGTTATTGCTTAACCTCCAGAAACTTGGCAACCTTACACTACCGTTGTTATATTGGTGCGCTCAGTTATCTAAATCTCGTGGAAGTAGTAATAAACCTTTCTTAATTAGAGAAATATTTAGGATACAAATTTCATTATATCAGGAAAAGTAATGCTGTTGGGGGGAATTGAATTCAAGGTAGAAAGGAGTAGTGTTACATTTGAAACAAAATCTTGGACAAACTAAAAATCTGGCAACGTCGCAATTGCCAATTCTGGATTTAATTTTTCAACTATACCAAAATTCATTGATTTATCCTTGGTAATTTTGGAGCAAATTAGCCGTTCCGGTTATTTCAACTAGCCCTGTATAATCAAGAATATTTTTCAGTTTTTCATGAGAGTTGTTGCCAACCTAAGCTTTAATGTGATTCGCCCTTCCTCCCAATTTCGCCGGGGGGTTTTAACATGGAATTCTTAATATTAATATAAAGCCTTAAAAAAATCGCAGGATCGAGGTGGTCAAGTTCAATATTCCTGCAATGATTTGTTCCTCAAAAAATGTATGCAGGAAATTTAAATTAATTCCATTCACGTGGTTGGTCTTTCAACTAACCTGAACTAATCTTTATTTGTTATAGATGCCCATCCGCCAATTTTCTCAGGATGTAGAGATTTTTCTAATAAAAAATAATTATTTGAGCCCCAGATTCTCATCTATTGGTAACTCACGCACGGGGGCGGTTTTCTTTGATGAAGCTATCGATAAGGTCTGGCACAACGGTCTACTATTAAAGGTAATAAGGCTCGGTGCTCCAAACTAGTTTGTAAAGGTAGTGGCTTCATTCTTATGAAGTTTCGCAGTATCATCAGAGAACGCGCTTTCCGCGACAAAACGCATCGAGGCCGGAGTACCGCAAGGCTCACCTCTATCCTCGGTGCTGTACAATATTTTACGAGATAGAGAGATGCAGCTTCATCTGTTTGCTGATGATACTGTACTAACTGCTATTTGCATACAGCCATGGCGAGTCGTCACTCGTTTACAGCGCTACGTAAATCAGCTTGGAAAGTGACTTTCAGCTTAAAAGATTCGTTTGAATCCCGCCAAGATGAAGGCCATCTTTTTCTCGAAAAGTTACGTTAAACGACCCGAGACTAGGGTCACAGTCAACGGGGTTTAGGTGAATTGGTGGCGAGAAGTGAAATATCTGGGACTTATCTTTGCTTAGAGACTAAACTAGAGGCTGGATTCAATCAACAGAGTTAAGCTCGCTCTGCGTCAATTAAGTAGCAACAGATCTGAAGTTATCCTTTACAAGGTCTTGGTCGGGCTGGTTTTTACTTATGGCTCGCCATCATGGTGCAACATAAGCAGAGTGGAGCTGAATAAGCTTCAGGTAATTCAAAATAGGGCGTTGAAAATTATTGCAAATGTCCCTAGCTATACTATGATAAGGGTTTTGTACAATGACTTTAAGATACCGACAATAGAAAAAATACGAAAATACTGAAGAGTAAACGAAGAATGGAACAAAGTGATAAGTTTTACTTAACTTAAAATCACACACAAGAACCAGTATGTACCCAGAGAGGTGAAATCGTTGAGAAGTAACTCTTTGTATCGAGTTGAGACGGTAAGCATGAAGTTGAAAGTCCGATTTTAAAATTGTGTTGTGCAAGCGTTATAGAAAATATTTACTGGGCGATGTACAAATCGAATTGTGGTTTGAAGCTACCCTTTTAAAATTTGCCTTGCATCCATAATTTGTTCTTTGGTTCGGTCACGAGAAATTTAATAATATATGCTTTTAAGTAACTTTATTGCCTTTTCTAGTTTTAGATATAATTTAAGGGATGCGTAATATTAAAATTTCTAGAGCTTACTGTGAGGTAGTTGTTTTTATTTTACTTTTATTAAGTAGTCAGTTATTAATAAATGTATTAAAATTTTATATTTTTATTTTATATTTCTATGCAAATCTGATATTATATCCGGGCAATGCATATACGTGCGATGCGGTGCCGCATTCGATGAAACTATTAGAAACAAATAAACATATCCTTAGTTTCTTTTGTCACATCCTAGCATCACTGACGAGCTTTGACACAGTGATACGCATCTGGAGATGGATCAGGCAGGATGACCAAACCACCAACCAGTCCTTATTTGTTCTTTGGTTTCGGTTGTCGAATCCTTCAATTCTGATGTATATCTTTGCAGGGGATTTTCTTTGTTATTTACGACGTCAAAGGGCACAGGTATGCTTAAGAGAACGTGTTTTTACCAACACCACTAGTTGCAGCCGTCTGATTTCATTATCGGTTAATAAACTTTTCTTGTTGTCCAAGAGCCTTACTATTTTTTTTCTATTCCTTTTTATAAGATTTTGATTTACTGTAAAATGAAATGCTGTCACGTATTTATTTAAAAAGTTTGAATACCTTTATTGCTTGTAGAATTCAGAAAATTCGAATATGCTCTTCATAAAACTAAAGAAATGCTATACTTTATGACAGTGTCTGCATAAGGTTCCACGACTCGCTGACTCGAATTAATTAGAGTGTTTGCTTAACCCAGAAGTCTGTTTTAAAGGAGATTAAGCCATTATCTTTACCCTTCGGCCAATTAATTATAGTTGCTAATAAGTCTCTTTTTAGTATAACGGGCCCGTTATAAGTTTTGACAGCAAATTTGTTGTGATACAGGATGGAGCTAGTAAATTTATTTTACCAGAAATTTTAAAAGGTCGTTTTAGCATGACTCAAAATACCCCCAAAGCCAAGATACAGAAGTTGACCAGTAAACACAAGCCATTTTTTACTTGTTATGCAAACGAGGAGAAAGTGTTTTTCTTAAACAACTCTTTTGGGACATGTGCTTTTTCTATTCATATAATAAAGTTTGTTAAAAATATTAAACCATATGTATTAGGGTAAATCGATTTGTTTAAGTGTTCGTACTTTATGCGGAAAAGTGGCTACTTCCTCTGCAAAAATTGAGGCTTCTAAAAATTTGTAGATTTCCGTAAAATTTTCCATATATTATATTGTGTCTGTTAATGGCGATTTTGCAGCCCTTCGCGGTTTGTAGAAAACAACCCAGAACTCACCACGTAGAGGTGGCTGCAAGTCGAGTTTCACCCTCACACAATCTTCCTTTTAACATTTTATTAATTAGGTATTCTTCAAAAGTCTAATTTGCATTCAAATTTTGTAGTGACTGTCAGGAAGCAATACGATATCTTATAGAGCCATCCCTAGCTTTCGGTCCACAAATAGCTGACGATGCTTTTGTCACTAGTTTTATACATCATTCCTCACAGCTTGTGAATGGCATAGATATTTAAAAATAATAATTTCTACCATAATGCAATGTATAAGCTGTCTTGATAGTTGATAGAATGTCGAACTTTTTCTGAAGGATTTGTAGTTCCTACATTCAACCTCAAAACTCTATTTGTCATAGTTAGCCATCTGGAATGGCCCATTTCACCAGGCTGCTTTCTTGAAGAAAGAGTTTCTGATTTGGTTCCTACTAGTACTAATAAACTCATTTCATATAAGATCGCTGCTTAGAATACTTAAATCGAATTCTGGAAGTTTTGTCGGAATCTTCTTAAACTTAGTGATTGGTTGCAGTTCGCATATTTCTAGTTGCTTTCCAATACCTCTGTATATCCATAGGACTCAACTTGTTTCCTCATCCAAGAGCTTTATAAGGTGTGGAAGTGGCAGTTTATTGGTGTGAAGCAAGCAAATAATCCATTGCGAAGGTCTGTCAATTTTGGTCTCTAGTGAACGTATGATACAATTATGATTGCCCGTATTGACAGTAGTTACATCAATCATCATTTCATATAGCAACCATATTATTTTTTTTTTAATTGGATTTTTACCTCTTCGTTCGCTGCCAGGGCCATTCTCGAGGAGACATACTGCTTATCGTGGGTTCCGAACCACGGTCCTCAGTCACGACAACTATCCTGGCCTGCACCTTCGAAGGGCTATGAACCCCTTGTTTCGTGCGGCCTTAAATTACCTACCGACTGGGGAACGCGTAACTTCATCCTCCCCCACGAGATGTCCGATCTCACCCGGCCTCAAACCGGCGTGGATGGGGGGTTTTGGATGCTGATACATTTTTCACTATTCCCTTGTTTTGCACGATGTCGGACTGTAACGCCATGTCGAACCGTTAAAATCCAAACTTAGCCAAAAAGTTTGCCGAGTCCGGGGACTGAACAGGCGCTACACTAGATATGTTATATGTGTGTGTATCCGAAACCGCCTTCTTAACAGCGCGACCACGAGACCCAATAACTCCATCTTTTGTTGTGGAAAAATCATAAGCTGTGTGACATACCTTTTGAGAAAATGAAATCCTTATATGTCCAAAATAATTGGAATCTGACTCCGACTGATACAATGGTTTCCTCGATAACTGATTTTCTCCCAAAAAGGTTTCGTTCTTTGCGTTTAACCAAGGTGCGATCTTTCCGGCCATCAAAATAAATTGCGTACAATTATTTTCTCCCATATCCTGACTTTATTTTAGAATATTATGAGCTCTTTTTCTTTCCCTTAGTCTAACCTTGTTTCTGTCTGTTATTTTTTCTCCAGCCTTTTCCAATATTTTCCTGAAGTCTTTCAGTACTGAACTTGTTATTATTACGGCAGCCCTGTCAGAAATCCATGTATGATCATAAGGTTGCGGCAAACGTGGTAGATGAATTCGCATTTGGGGGTAGGTAGTTGGTATTTTCTGTTGTGCCTTTTTTTCTTCGAGTACAAAATTCGTATGTTCACGTCCATTTTGGTTCTCTTCTTCAAAGGATAAAAAGTAAAAAAGAAATTCTAGAATAATGGTGGAGGTCAAATAAACATTAGACATTTCTTCTTCTTTCAAGAGTTCAATTTTTCGGGTAACAACAAAGTCAACTGAGCCGATAATCATTTTCCTCGCCGATTTGATCTACCAAGAATTCTCTTTATCTAATCGGTACCTTAGTTTTACATTGGAATATTGTCAAGTCGTTACATTTACCAGCGGGAATGTCAAGTAGTTTATTTTCTTTTGATTCTCTAAAAAGTTTTAATATTTTTATAAGTCCATCACTATTTCGATATTTTAAGTTGTTCTGCTCATTCAGAGAATCATCTAACAATGTTTGGCGTATCCATGAGTAATTTTATATTAAGTTTGCGTGGGTCGGTAAAATATTGTGTTTAAATTTTAAGAATGTACCAACTACGGGAGTCTCAGTTTCGTTTCTCCTTTTAGGCATTTTAAACTCTAGTTACCTGTATCAGCAAAACGTACAAATTTATACTAACGTCAACGAAACAAGCACTTTTTCAAATTTCTTTAACATATACAAATATGCCTGAGCAAGTCTGAACACGTTCTAATTCACTTGTCTGCAATCTGTAACACGTAAACTTCACGGAAAGGACTGCAGCTCGCTACTTTTGTACTTATAATTTTTCATAGGCCTGCGGCCTCGTTAGTCTTCTCTCTATCGCAATATTATCGTGCGATTGGATCATCTTATGGTTTATATTATGTTGATGATGCCTTTCCGCATTATTTATGGCTCGTTTTAATCACGTTGTTAACGTTCCCAACTTTTAGTCCTGAATTGAATTTCTTGAATAGCAAGGAATGTCAACAATAATTCTGAATATTGTATTTTGAAACTTTTAAGTGGTGTTTATATTGTTTTATTTGGGGCTCTATATAATAGTAGGTACACCTATAAGATAAACTGTTATCCATTCGAAACGATAATTCAAACTGTACACACCGTAGTGTCGCACCTCATAACTTTTTTATTTTAGGATTCTAAATTTGAATATTTTGAAAACCGTTGGGTTAACAGGTATAACGTATGTTCCATGAAATTCGTATAGATTTCTAGATAGAATCCAACAATTGGATTATACAGGGTGTTACAAATTCGAGGCCCACCATTGGGATCTCTAAAATGGTAACAGATACGTGAAAGTTTAAATTGGGGCAAAGTTGCGCAATTCAATGCCGATCAATATGCCGTCAAGAAAATTCATGTATTCCGATTGCTTCCGAAGATATTCGAAAAAAAACGAATTTGGCGTTTTTAATTTATATGATTTCCTGCCTTTATTTGAATAGATAATTGAAAACAAACTTAACATTCTCATTGCCACTTTTTCTCTTCTATTAGACTGTGGTATCAGATTTCGAATCCGACGTTTCGTCTTTGGGCCCCATCATTAATTTATTTTTTTTAAATACGGACCTGGATTTTTTATTTCATTTTTGGAATCACCAAGGCTGACTGCATTATACGGTTGCATTACTTTGATTAGGATTTAATATTTTAAGCTAATAAAAACATCTTACAATAATGTTTTTGTTTATTTTTTACATAATTTATTTCTAAAACCATCCTAACATAATCTGAAAATCTGTTTTAACAATTTTAATCCCTAACTATACACATCAACTATAAAAAAAAAATGGTGATATGGGGTGATGATGGGCACCAGCATTATTAATGAAAACATTTTTACTTTGATGTCTTAAGGTGAATTTTCATGCATCCGATATCCGTCGATAAGTTGATACGAAGGTAATCCCATTGGCTGAATTTACGGCTTTTGATTGGTCAAAAAATTCCTGGGATTTTAAATTTTTTGCATTTTCATGCATCCGTTTATCCGATGATACGAATCGTTTGTGATTGGTCTGATCCCTGGCCACAAATGTTGACAGTTGTTTGTAAATATCTCATACATGAGTGCGATTCATCATTATTCTTATTAAATAAGTAATTTGTATAATAAAATAAATAATCGTAAAAAAATAATCAATATAAATAAAGAGATATATATAAAGTCACAAACCAAAAGTGCGAAGTTAGAATTATACGTCAAAGTTGTCAATTTATCCGATATCGTACGAAAAGTTAAGTTTATTTTAACTCTATACGATGACGGATGAAATGGTAAACTTGACGGATAAAAATTGACGCCAAAATATAATGACCAATCAGGGCGCCGACAGATCAACGTATCGACGGATATCGGATGCATGAAAATTCACCTTTATCCCAGGACGCTTAAATAAAATTAACTTCTACATCGTAGTTTACCATGGAAAAAAAATATGGCGAATTTTCATAACTGACAGTCCGAAATTATTTATTTCAAGATTTTTGTAAGGTGTTATAAGTTGTTCTTTTAAAAATCTAAAAGGAGATATTCTACTGAGGAAAAAGCGATATGATAAAGATTTATTACAGCTGTAACAGAAACTCAGTAACAGCTGCGCAAAGATATTTTGAGGATTACCCCGAAAGACAGCAGCCCAACAAAAGAATCTTTCAAAACTTGGATAAAAACCTACGTGAACACGGTAGATTTGAAGAACCCAGAAAAAAATATGGTAACCGTGTAACAGAAGCAGAATCGCAAAATGTTTTACGCCAGGTCTGTACTTAAAAGTTTGACTTGCTTTCTTTTAAAACCATGTAAATTTTATTTTTAATTTATTCTTTTCTATAAGGTAGGCGCTATTTTATTTAGGGTATGGTATTATTTTAGGTAAACAACAGCCCTTCCACATCAACAAGGCAAATTTCCACTGAATCTAACTTGCCAACCCTAAATCATGTCAAGGCTTGGAGAGTTTTAAAAAATAATGGTTTAAAACCCTACAAAATCCATATTTCCCATGCGTTGCACGAAGGAGATCCTCAGAAGCGGTTAGATTTTTGTTACTGGCTGCAGAATCAAATTGACGATAATAATAACTTCCTTAGGTCTATAATCTGGAGCGACGAAGATAAGTTTACTAATTGCGGTATATTTAATAGAAACAATGAGCACGTATGGGCCATAGAAAATCCTAGAGCTAATAGAGAAATACGCAAATAAGTACGGTTTAGTATCAATGTTTGGGCAGGGATGTTTGGAGACAAAATTCTTGGACCAATTTTTTTACCAGGCAGGCTAAGAGGTGTCGACTATCTATTCCTCCTAAACAATCATCTACAAGATTTTTTAGCTGAGATCCCGCTCGCCAGACTACCAGCCGTTTGGTTTCAACAAGACGGTGCCCCAGTTCATGGAACAAGGGGGGCTTTAAAAAATAAGATTTATAAACATAATGTTAATACATTAGAAGAACTTAGAGCTAGGATTATTGAAGGATTTAGGTTAATAAGAAGAAGGTCGGTACAAAGGTCCACTGAAAAAGTAAGAAACAAAATTAATCGCTGCATACATGCAAACGGAAATCTTTTTGAACATCTTAGATAAAATTGTTTCTTATTTTTTTAGTGAATGTGTAGGTAGGTACCTACCATTTTTTTCCTATTATTTCTAAGTTTGGATGTTATTGTTTTTCTTTTTTTTTATAGCTTATTGTGTATTAGTACGCTAGAGATTAAAATTGTTAAAACAGATTTTCAGATTATGTTTGGATGGTTTTAGAAATAAATTAAGTAAAAAATAAGCAAAAACTTTATTGTAAAAATGTTTTTATTAGCTTAAAATGTTGAATCCTTATCAAAGTAATGCAACCGTATAATGCAGTCAGCCTTGGTGATTCCAAAAATGAAATAAAAAATCCAGGTCCGTATTTAAAAAAAAAGAAACGTCGGATTTGAAATCTGATGCCACAGTCTAATAGAAGAGAAAAAGTGGCAATGAGAATGTTAAGTTTGTTTTCAATTATCTATTTAAATAAAGGCAAGAAATCATATAAATTAAAAACGCCAAATTCGTTTTTTTTTCGAATGTCTTCGGAAGCAATCGGAATACATGAATTTTCTTGACGGTATATTGATTGGCATTGAATTGCGCAACTTTGCCCTAATTTAAACTTCCACGTATCTGTTACCATTTCCCAGATCCCAATGGTGGGCCTCGAATTTGTAACACCCTGTATATATAGGGTGCCATATTTATGAAAATACACCGTTAGGCGATATCCTGCAATCAGTGTCCCTCAAACCTATTTTGCCCATCGTCCACTTTTTTCGAGAGGCCCCCAATTTTCTTACTTACCATCTGTCGCGCATCTATTATAACTCTTTCATTAAACGTGCATTTTACAGTGCATTCGTAAAGTAGCGAATAAATTCAATAAAAATTAAGAGGGGCATTTGTAAAAAAAACCCTCGAACCCACCGATTTGTATTTTCAGGGTATATCAAAAAGGAAATATGACGTCTTCATTTTTTTTAATTGAACCCCCAATTTTTTATTGCAGAATTAAAAAGAGCACATTTTTTTACATATCGCAAGGTAAATAAATTAAATCTACAGTGAATGTTTGAATAATTGAGCATCATTGACAATCTGTTTTACCTGCAACACATGCAGCACGTCACGAGTGTTGTTATGTTATTTATTAACTTTTTTGTCAGGGTTAAAAAAAGTTAATATTGTACATTTTGTTAGAAATATTTTAGGTATTTGCATGTTAGCAACTAGTGTTTACTCTTTTTGATAGACACAAGCAGTGTGATCGTGGGCTTTTTTTGTAAAGAAAAAATACTTTACCTTTATATTGTGAAAAGTAAGAAAATTAAGCGAACGTGAAAGAATTGAAATCTTGTGCATGATTGGTTTCGGAGATAGGTCGCGCACTCAGACAGAAGTGGTTCACTTGTTTAATGCAATTCACCATGATCGGCCGGATATTTACCAAAGTATGGTAAGCAGAGTTGAGGAAAAGTTCCGGGAATTTGGGCATGTTCTTAAACAACAATTACGGAAACGGCTTCTAGTATTCATTTGGCGCGATCTACAGTGCATAAAGTACTCAAGAAAGCAATGTTCCGTCCCTACAAGATATTCCTAGTTCAGAAGCTGTCGGAAGATGATCTTGCTCTGCGAACTGAATTTTGTGAGCAAATGCAACAATTATCTAACGGTAACGATAACTTTAAAAAAATAATAATTTTTTGTGATGAAGCGACATTTATACCATTTACGTCATGGGAATAGACAAAATTGTTATTATTAAGGAAGCGCAAATCCTCATTGGTTTTCAGAATATCATACACAACCCCCTCATAAAGTGAACGTGTGGTGCGGAATAGTTGACTGAGGAGTTTTAGGTCCTTAAATCTTTAAAAATACTCTCACTGGCACGATATATTTGGAGTTTTTTTTTAAAATGACCTCCTCCCCGCTCTAGTAACTTTGTGTCCGGATTTAGAAGAACCCGATGTACACCAGCGTGACTTGTGATGTGATGTGATTTTTTTTTCCAACAAGATGGAGCCCCGCCACATTACGCTTTACCTGTTCCCGCTTATTTAGATTAAGTTTTTCTAAATCGTTGGATAGGTAGGAAAGGAACGATTGAGTGGCCACCTAGATCGCCAGATTTAACTCCTCTCGATTTTTTCTTGTGGGGATACTTGAAAAGTAAAGTATACGTGAATCGCCCGGCGAATTAAGGATATTTATAAGTACGAATACACTAAGAAAAAATTCAGCCTTGGTGATTCCAAAAATGAAATAAAAAATCCAGGTCCGTATTTAAAAAAAAAGAAACGTCGGATTTGAAATCTGATGCCACAGTCTAATAGAAGAGAAAAAGTGGCAATGAGAATGTTAAGTTTGTTTTCAATTATCTATTTAAATAAAGGCAAGAAATCATATAAATTAAAAACGCCAAATTCGTTTTTTTTTCGAATGTCTTCGGAAGCAATCGGAATACATGAATTTTCTTGACGGTATATTGATTGGCATTGAATTGCGCAACTTTGCCCTAATTTAAACTTCCACGTATCTGTTACCATTTCCCAGATCCCAATGGTGGGCCTCGAATTTGTAACACCCTGTATATATAGGGTGCCATATTTATGAAAATACACCGTTAGGCGATATCCTGCAATCAGTGTCCCTCAAACCTATTTTGCCCATCGTCCACTTTTTTCGAGAGGCCCCCAATTTTCTTACTTACCATCTGTCGCGAATCTATTATAGCTCTTTCATTAAACGTGCATTTTACAGTGCATTCGTAAAGTAGCGAATAAATTCAATAAAAATTAAGAGGGGCATTTGTAAAAAAAACCCTCGAACCCACCGATTTGTATTTTCAGGGTATATCAAAAAGGAAATATGACGTCTTCATTTTTTTTAATTGAACCCCCAATTTTTTATTGCAGAATTAAAAAGAGCACATTTTTTTACATATCGCAAGGTAAATAAATTAAATCTACAGTGAATGTTTGAATAATTGAGCATCATTGACAATCTGTTTTACCTGCAACACATGCAGCACGTCACGAGTGTTGTTATGTTATTTATTAACTTTTTTGTCAGGGTTAAAAAAAGTTAATATTGTACATTTTGTTAGAAATATTTTAGGTATTTGCATGTTAGCAACTAGTGTTTACTCTTTTTGATAGACACAAGCAGTGTGATCGTGGGCTTATTTTGTAAAGAAAAAATACTTTACCTTTATATTGTGAAAAGTAAGAAAATTAAGCGAACGTGAAAGAATTGAAATCTTGTGCATGATTGGTTTCGGAGATAGGTCGCGCACTCAGACAGAAGTGGTTCACTTGTTTAATGCAATTCACCATGATCGGCCGGATATTTACCAAAGTATGGTAAGCAGAGTTGAGGAAAAGTTCCGGGAATTTGGGCATGTTCTTAAACAACAATTACGGAAACGGCTTCTAGTATTCATTTGGCGCGATCTACAGTGCATAAAGTACTCAAGAAAGCAATGTTCCGTCCCTACAAGATATTCCTAGTTCAGAAGCTGTCGGAAGATGATCTTGCTCTGCGAACTGAATTTTGTGAGCAAATGCAACAATTATCTAACGGTAACGATAACTTTAAAAAAATAATAATTTTTTGTGATGAAGCGACATTTATACCATTTACGTCATGGGAATAGACAAAATTGTTATTATTAAGGAAGCGCAAATCCTCATTGGTTTTCAGAATATCATACACAACCCCCTCATAAAGTGAACGTGTGGTGCGGAATAGTTGACTGAGGAGTTTTAGGTCCTTAAATCTTTAAAAATACTCTCACTGGCACGATATATTTGGAGTTTTTTTTTAAAATGACCTCCTCCCCGCTCTAGTAACTTTGTGTCCGGATTTAGAAGAACCCGATGTACACCAGCGTGACTTGTGATGTGATGTGATTTTTTTTTCCAACAAGATGGAGCCCCGCCACATTACGCTTTACCTGTTCCCGCTTATTTAGATTAAGTTTTTCTAAATCGTTGGATAGGTAGGAAAGGAACGATTGAGTGGCCACCTAGATCGCCAGATTTAACTCCTCTCGATTTTTTCTTGTGGGGATACTTGAAAAGTAAAGTATACGTGAATCGCCCGGCGAATTAAGGATATTTATAAGTACGAATACACTAAGAAAATAGTAACATCACCGCAGAAGTCATCGACAACGTTCAAAAACAGTTTGTTAATCGCCTTGACTATTGTCAGATTGTCAACGGTACTCAATTCGAATATTTATTTTAGACACATACTTTCACATTTTTAATTTTTAAGACAATTTCTCTTTAAAATTCTGCAGTAAAAAATTGGGGTTTTCAATTAAAAAGAAAAAGAAGACGTCATATCTCTTTTTTAATATACCCTGTACATTTCGCTGCAATGTCAAGAAACTCCAAGCTGAAAATACAAATCGATGGTTCTGAGCGTTTTTTTTACAAGCTACGCTCTTAATTTTTATTGAATTTATTCGCTACGTTACGAATGCACTGTATATAATAGGATATGGCCACTATCCTATTTCTGAGTTTAAAGAAGAACATAATTAAAAGAAATAGTCCATTCTTAAAGTGGAGTTGAAATATAGAGAAAGGAAAAAAAGTCGAAAAGTCTTTCTCCACTGATTTAATAAAGAGCAATCAAAGGCTCAATTTTATAATAAAATGTCCACATGTTTCGAAGGTGGTGACCTTCATCCTTAGGAGACAAAAGATGTGTTGTTGTTAGTATAAGCAGTAGGGAGAAATTATTGGTGGAAGGTGACGTTGATGGAGCTTTAAAATTTGAAATTGTATTAAGCAGTGTACGTAATTAGCATACGGAAATGTTAAATAAAAATTTTTTAATTCAAAAGTACTTGTGGAAGGTTTGTTACATTTAGTAGGTTATAAAGAAAAATGCTTAGGTATTTTAAAGAAAATTTGTAATTTGAATCCTTATCTTGGGGATAAATAAAATCTATGTTCATCGCAATTATCACACAGGAACTGATCATCGCCCTCTGATGCACACAAGAGCAGTTACTTGGTCCTTTCTGAGATATCGTTTTAGCCACAATAAAAATAAGGAAATATACAAGACTTGCCTTAAAAACCACTTAACACGATAGCAGTACTTACTGCTGATATGATAAACTCTCACTAGATCTGCGTGCGGACTGTAATGTGTGGTAATACCGGATAAATGGCACCACTTATAGCAGAAATATATATTATGAAATCTCCTTTTTTTTCTTGTTATGATGATAAGACAGAGTACTGCAGGAATAATCCTTGATGGTGCTCTACGAGCGGTGCGTGTGCGTAGGAAATGATTCACGTTGGTCTTGAATCTTTGGAGATTATACTCGTTAGGGAACACGAACTTAGGGAGATTGTTCCAGAGTGATGACGTTCTCTAGATAAAAGAATTTTTGAATAGTGTCGTTCCAGGGAAACTAAGCTGAACCATGTACTGATGGACTGCAGTGGCTCGTCTTGTATTTCTACCATGCACCGTTCTGGGTGGATTCAGCCTCTGTTGAGCACTTGCCTTAAAGACGATCTAAAAAATAGACTCAAGTCGCATGGCGTATTTTATTAAACATCAGAATAATGAAACAACCATTTTATTAATTTAAAACCGTATATTACAATAAAAATATTTTTCTATTTCGGTTTTATGATGATTACTTTATGAAACGTAAAAAAGTTGATGCTCCACGTTATGAAACTCAAATTTTATTTTCTAAAAGTTGCTAATGATATTATTTATTAAATGTTTTATCCTGTTGGTGTATGCCATGGCAATTTTTGGCCATAAAAAAATCTACTATTTTAGTCACGTATATTTGGCTGCATAAACATGAACAAACAAATTATTTGTTTACAGGAGAAGATTAGCTATTTGACGGTATTACCAACATCAAATTTAGGCATACAAATTCACAAAATTTGTATAGCATTTTATTTTCTTTTTAAATATGGAAGCTTATTTGACAAAAACTGCAAAGTACGAAAAATAGAATATAGTACACGTCTAATAAAGCTATTAACGCACATGCCTCGTTAGAAAAGTCTCTGCAAGCGTGCATTAAAATCTGTTTTATATAGCCTGCACTTTAAAATCCTAACAGAAAACAAAAAATCTGGTAAAATGAAAATTCGTTATCCAGAATAGCGTATATTCTTTTTTAGATTTTAAATATGTGTTCAAACAAGTTGCCTATCGGTTGGATAAACTGTCTAGATTGTATTATTATTCTCTAAGAGGCACAAATAATTTAAAAATCATCTTCCCTTTAGCTGATTGCCAGCGAATTCGCCTATTTCCAAAAGTCCTCAAAATACTTACTTGCGTTGCATAGAATTAGTTCTATAGTAATTATTGGGGTTCTTTAATGCGGCTAAGTACATTTTCCAAATCATAATCTACATGGCCGCGAGATTGTAAAAAAAATCCCTATACTGCTAAATATATCTACTTATACTTGACAAAAAACGGACCGACTAAGTAACTCTCTTGTTGCTACTTAAATTACGTAACCTAATCCGTAGACTATCCGGCAAGGTTATATATTGAATTGGCTAGTACAAGGAATCTCAAGAAAATTTTTTCGCTTGATGGTATTTTAATTGATTAAGATTTTTAAATAGAAAATTGATATTTGACTCTTTATTTCTGCGTTATGCAGCATCATTTTTTACTCCATTTTTCTTAAAAGCTGTGTATATAAAAACACGAACCATTTTTATTTGGGAATAACCGGGTTTCATATTTTAATTAAGGAAAAATTAAAAAACAAAATGAACAAAAAAGTTATGACTAATTCATTTCCTCTGTGGCCCAACTAATAAAACTTCCACAATGTTTACTTTAGAATTGGATTAAGCAGATTCGGTTTACTGTACTAGCATGGAAAACAAAGTCGGGGTAGCCAGGGCTGCTTTCGCAAAAAGTACTAATCATTTTGGCTCACTTTCGAGCTTCTATTCTGCCAAGTTATTGTTCGGAATATTCACAGCATTTTTTACATTTTCTTCTTATCTTTTTTCATTATGGCCAATCCTTTGAGTACGATGGTGATGTCCCTCTTTATATTCCCCAAATTTAAATACTTTTCGGGCAGAGCCGTAATACAGATTACCTTGGGCATAAATACCAGATAATATATAAATAGCATATTGATTGTTATTAGTTTTAGTTCCAATTGGTTTTCCGGCGAATGAATTTTGTTATATTAGTGTTTGGTTTACCGACCCATGATATTTTTGTTGTATTAGTGTTAGAATTTGTCATTGATAGGCTTGTTCAGAAAAAAGCATTTATCCCCCGATGCTAAGGAAATAATTAAAATGTGTACAAGTCTTTCCTGAAAAGAGACGTCTGCTTTGACAAGTACTTATTAATTTTATTTTCGGTATAGAATATATTACTAAAACGTACTATTCCGAGAGAAGCGAAGTGACTGTGGCACATTTAAAAGTATTGACGAGAATGATTTGGATTTATTAAGAAGGAAAATTTATCAAATGTATGAAGAACAATCTGTACCTGTCCTGTTTTCCCTAAAACAGAGGCGTACCAATGACGAAACATAGATTTCTTGTAGCATTTCAAGCCTAAGAAAAATTTGGCTTAAAATGGGTTTTTAATATCACACAATTGAGAAAAGGCAAACCCTATTGGAATCTCAACGTTTACGGGAATGGCGTCATAAATATTTAAGGGCTATTAAACAATATAGAATAGAAAGTCGAACAATTATCTATCTTGACGAGACATGGTTCGATACATATGACACTTGCAGAAAAGAAAGGAAAAATGTCAAACCAAGGATACTTCACATAAATGCAAAAAAATAAAAATAATCCACGCAGGTTCACATGATGGATTTGTTCCGAAGTGCTTGTTGCTTTCAGCTAAAAACATAGCAAATTCTTCTCTAGATTACCACCAAGACGCTGACGAACAACTTTTAGAAGATTGGTTTAAACATCGACTTCTTAAAAATATACCAAAAAATAGCGTTATGGTAGTGGACAATGCTAGTTATCATAGTCGTCAAGTAAAATTATTTCCTAGTTCTAATTGTACAAAAGCAAACATCCAAGATTTCATGATAAATAGTAATACATATTTTGAAGAAACTAACAAGAAACGGAATCTTGAGTCTTACAGGCTTTTAAAATTAATAAATAGTACGTGTTTGAACAACTTGCCACAAAAAATGGGCATAGTGTTGCATCTTCCCCTCCTGCTATAGTGTATTTAATCCAATCGAATATATATAGCACCAAGTAAAATCAAATATTAGAAGGAATAATTCTTTCCCCACAATAAATAGATCTGTAGTAGAATTAATAGAACACATAGTAATATTTATGCAGACAGTTTGAAAAACTGTATAGAACATGTAATCAAGGTGGAAAATTCTTATATGCATATGAGCCATAATGTCGAACCCTTGGTTATACGTTAAGATAAAGATAGTGATAGTGACATAGAACTAAATTTAGTATAAAGTAGAATTAAGTTGCCAAACTGGATTATTGTAAAACTTTTCGGTGTACACTCATTGTACTATATTTAAACCTTTAACTTAATTTTAATCTTGTATTACTGTGTAGTCTAAATCCTAACATTTTAAGATTAAATCACAATAACTTGTAAAAATCTTTTTCATATACTGTACTTTATTGACGACTGTAAAAACATAATTTTTTTTTTAAACGAATATATCAGTATTTCATTAATTTTTATTGTACTTACTATATCTCAAAATATTGTTATTATAATAATTTATCTTTACTTTCATTCCGTTTAAAATGTCCCTTTAAATCAGAATAAAAATAAATCAATATGTAGATAGCTATATTTTCAAACCAACCCCCATTGCGGTTTGGATATATTGAGACGTACACAATTGGGTTTAATCGGGTAGTTGATTTATTGCAGTAAAGATCAATGATATAATGTAAACTTTACTATACCTGCTTGATTTTGAGCTGATCAGCAACCCAGACATTCACAACATCCATTCCACTATGTTGTAAAAGCGGGTACACACTTGAGCACGAATCCAAATGAGGCAAGCCGAGGCCGAACCAAATGCCTCATGTTGTCAAAATTTCTTCTTCGCATGAGGCAACACAAGGCCGTATGAGGCGAGTTCAGTACTGCTCAGTGTTTGCTTGGCGTGTGTTGTGTATAAATAATAATAATAATAAAATTAATGTAAAATATAAAGACACAAAAATTGTTTAAAAAAATGCCAACAAATAATACCGTATTATTAAATGCCTCGATTGCTTGTCTCAGTTTTATTATGATTTTGCACACTCCATTGCATACAAATTATTAAAAGACAAAGTAATTACACAATTGAAATGCTACTAAATATATTTATTTGAACGTGTTCTCTGCCTCGCTTAAATAAAAATACGTCCAGACTGAGCACGAATTCCTTTGATGGACCGACATCAGATGGCTCGGTCTGAGGCTGTTCGGCCCACGATTTGAGCATGTTGCCGCGCCGCGGAGCACCGTCCATACTTGTTGCATAGCTTATAAACTATTGGTTGCTATTTTGACTTTATTGGAGCGTAAAGTTCTTGGTTATATCCAGATTCGTAAGGGTAATAGTTTATAAGCTGTGCTTGTTGCCTCATGCGGCCTCGGCTTGCCTCATTCGGATTCGCGCTCAAGTGCGTACCCGCCTTAACATACGAAGCCATCTGATCAGTTAGGTCTATGCCTGCTTAGCCTTTGTTAAAATATGCTAAGATTCCTATGAGTTTTTCTGTCATGCACATACAGATGACTAGGCTAACGGTCTATTTAAAAAGAAATAATCAAATTAAAAAAACAACGAAGCAAATACAAATATCATTAAATATCACTAATTAACTAATCATCAAATCAAATCCTAATAATTTTTTTAATATTTTTATTTTAATTTTTCACAATTATTACAAATTGGACGAAACACATTCAAATTATTAAAATATTTTCTGCTGGGCCCCGTCGTTTGTGAATGACAGCACAGAAGCTATTTGATGTAGAAAAACACAAGAAAAAGTAAAAAAAAACAATCAAAAAATCGATTTTTTATTATACCTAGTAGTAAAACGAATCGACAAAAAATATGTAATACTAATATTACAAAATTGCCCGTAACACTATTTTCCGAATGTGCCTATGGCACCTAATGTATTGAGAGCAATTTTTTGGTATACGAGTATGTTTATAGAAAACAATAATATAGTCATTGTGGGACGTAGATTACGCCTTGTAAGTATTGTAGCCTAATTTATGTCGACTCTTTATGTATGTATGTAAATTGCACGCAAATGGTAATGTTTACTAACTATCAGATGAAATAAAATATCTTGACTACATGATTACCTCTACTTACTCACGTTTGGAACAACGCAATAGAACATCATGGGGAGTCCGGGGCGGTACCACTGGACATTTCCAAGGCCTTTGACCGAGTATGGTATGAGGGGCTCCTAACTAAAGTGAGAGCATGCGAAATGCTGGTTTAATTTTGTTCATGACTGTCAAGCTTTCTTAAAAACCGTTCTCTACGAGTGGCGATGGACGTATTTCTTTCAGACACATTTAGCATCGACGCCGAAGTCCCTCAAGGTTCTATATTGTCGTCCACCCTTTTCTTACTATACATTAACGATCTTTTGGAAAAAACTAAAAATCCTATATATAGCTTTGCTGATGACATCACACTTGTTTGATCTTTTACTTTGGATGCTCGGACATCGGCTGCTAATGCACATCTCTATAGGCAGCAAGAGGTCTCACATCTCAACACAGACCAGGAAGAAATTCTGTCTTGGGGTGACAGTAACCAAGTAGGCAGTTTTCTAAAAAAGTTAATGTTGAAGAACCCGATATAGTCATGGCGGGGCACTCGATTCCCTTGACTTCATCAATTCATTTATTGGGCCTCAATTTGAATAGCCATATATCTTAGAATAGTCACGTTGAGGCCATTGCTACAGCCTCGCAGAAGCTTGGAATACTTTTCCGAACTAAGAACCTCTATACACCCCAAAAACTTTTGATGCTCTATAGAGCCCAAATTTGACAATCGCTGGAGTACTGTTCGAATATTTGGGGCTCTGCTCCTAAATATTCCCTGAGATTGCTAGATAACATTTAAAGAAAAGCCATTCGCTTGATCAGTGACCATGATCTGACAAACAACCTGGAAAGCCTTGAACATCGAAGGTAGGTTGGTGACTTGAGTCTATTTTACAAATATTTTTATGGCAAGTGCTCAACTGAGGTCACCTGTTCGATTACACTCAGAACGGTGCATGGTAGAAATACACGATGAGCCACTGCAGCATACCCGTACGTGGTTCAGCTTAGTGTACCTAGAAACACTGTTTAAAAATTCTTTCATCTCCCTCCCTGAGGCCGTGTTCCCGAACGAGTATAATCTCCAAAAATTTAAGACCAACGTGAATCGTTTCCTGCGCACACCCACCGCTCGCAGAGCGCGATAAAGGATTATCCCTGCAGTGCTGTACCTTGTCCTAAAAAAAAAAGAAAAAACCTCTGGAGAACCTTGTATATTAAGGTTCACTGCTGGCGAAGCAACGGATATAAACCACGAAATAAAAGTTTGGCGAAATTTTGTTTCTAAAAGGCTTCCTTTTCTTCAGGTTGTTCCCGATTACCTCAAATATTTAAAAAAATAAATTAGATTGTTAACATTTAAAAAGTGAAATCTGTTATAACTTTTTTTCCTAATCTTGAAAAATATGATAAAATATAATACCTTATTTTTAATTATTATTATTTATAATTTTAATTTAAATTTTTTTAACAGTATAACGCACCTTTAAAAATGTTTTAAAATACCTGAAAGCATAACTGAGTGTCAGAACTTCTCATAAAAAAAGTGTATTCTAGATTTACCCGGGAGGAAGTGTATTCATAATAGAGTAATATAGAAAATAGACTCCATAAACTTCACAACATTTTTTATTATTAATTTGCACTTTTATCAATGTTCATATTGTTTGTTTGTGCCAAATTGACCTGATTTGTTTATTCAAATGAAAATTTGGGTTTTTTGATTTTCTCGAAAATGGTGTTGTTAAGACCGAGTAAAAAAGCATTAATATCAGAAATATGAATTAATCGATAACACTAGAAGAAAAATAATCATGAAAACTTAATCGACAATTCAACAGAATTTGTCTTTTTGCTTCATTAACACCATCATGATAGCATATTTTATATTAAGTAAAACTTTTGTTACAGTGGAGGAGCTTCAGTGTTTAGCATCGTGGAAAGAAGGAAGTGTCAGATATCTTGTTGGACAAATCCATCATCACCATGTGACTTCAAACGAAGATCGCTTCCGGTGTTTCGTCTATGAAAAAACTACTGCGTCGTCTGAGAATGCAGAAGGTGTTGATTATAGAGTAGCACAAAGCGGTGACGCCACCTGCAATGGATTGTTTAGTGCCACCGAGGGTAGTAGAACTATGACTCTACGAAGAGGTAGGTTTTATAAAATTAATTAAATATGTCCACATTATTATCCATTCATAGGCTAAACTTGCCCATCGGAGAAAATTTGCCACGTTACGTTTAATATGTGAGCAATTTTGTTTTTCTACGGTATTATTATTATTATTATTATTTAATGAAGGGTCCTTGTCAGTAAAACAACAATGTGTACGTGTATGGACTTCAATGGACGTTGCTGTGCAAGCCAAGATATAAGATTTAGTTTTGAGCGCCACTCACAGATGCTCTTACCTCTAACCTATCGCAACAACACCAAATCCCTGTGAGTGAACAATAGGGCCCATACACAGTGCCAAAACAAACACAAAAAATATTTAAATAAAGGTCATTTAATTTGAAAAAAAGGTTGATGTAAAAGGGTGACTTTAAATGGCAAATTAGCAACACTTAATTCAACATCTCATAAATATATATAGTGAGTTGATTTACCAAATCAGACAAAAAGAGTTAAATTATTTGAGTTTGACCAGAATAAATACTCATCATTATAGCGGAAAAGTTGCAACTCTTTTAAATTCCGCTTTATAATATCTGAATAGCTATGATTAATAAGGTAAATCCCTTAAAACGTTAAATATGTTGAAATATACTGTTAAATTATGTTATAAATGGTTAAGCAAAATAGCTTATGGCTTTAGTTAGAACAAAATGAAAATTACTTAGTCCTGGGTACCGCAAGAAATTACATTTGATAGTGTACAATAAAAAATATCAAAATCAACTGAGCATTGGCAGTATAAATTAAAAGAAACTTATCCGCAGGGTCCTCCTTGAGATGGCCGGCTTTCTCAAGAGGTTGCCCCTTAAGATAGATCTCACAAATGGCTCAAAAACCCAAGAGTCAAATCCGATTCGTTCGGAATAGTCCAAATAATCGAGAAACTGGAGGAACAGCAATGCGGTAAGACGGCAGAGTGTTAAAGCGGCAGGTGAAAAAGACGACACTGTAAAAGAGACTGGTTTAAAAATACATAATAATATGGAGTTTTGGGTTATGTGGCAAAAATTTAGAAAACATCGATCATCTATGAAAAATTAAGTTGTTACCAAATATAAACAAGACTTGTTGTAGAAAACCGAAACATGGAAAAAGATTTTACTATTCTTTCCACAAAGGCTGTAGTCTGTGATCAGCGTGCAGAGTATAATTTTGCCGAATGACACAGATGAGGTTTTTCGACAAATCTCAAATGTCACACAAAATAATCAAGATTTGAGCTTACAGAGCCTAAAATGAACAGTACAAGACAGCACACGTATTTACAGGTTATAGGCTCATGTGATCTTCTAACGAAGATTCACTTCAAATCACAGCACGTGGCCAAAGAAATAAGTAGGTATACATAGAACGTATTACCAAAAAAAAAACTCAAAACTAAAACCGGAAAAAAACTCCAAATAAACCCCTAAAATATAAAAAGCGAATTAGATATCTGATTCAATTAATCTGATGTAATTGAAAGAATTAAATCTGAATTATAAGAATTGTAAAAATGGGTATACTATTTAATAATAAGTATAGGATGGATTTTACATAAGTATTAAGTATTGACGTGGTGTAATTCAGTGACGATGTGCACACACAGACTTTAGTTTATACTGCACACATTGGATTTAAATTCTTTTTACTACCTCAGAATTGGTACCATGTACTGTAGTGAATGTAATATGGTAATACGTAATAAATAAATATCCTACCTCTTTGATTATCCGATGCTACCATCTGAAATAATTAAAAAAAAATTGAATAATAACTCAGCACATGTTGGAGAAATTTGAGGTTGTCAAAGAAAAACAAGATAAGGAAACAAAAAAAAATAAAGACATCTTACCATCAAAGGAAGGAGAAGATGTTCTACAACTACATGAAGTGCCAACTAAAGTGAGGACCTCTACAAATAAAATCAAATACGGCCCCTTAAAAACAGCGCATTCATGGATGAGCTTATTTCAAGTGAAGTAAAGCCAAATATCCTTGAAAAAGGACAAGGCAAACGATAGATGTCCCTTAACTGTCATGTCCAAAAAATAGGGACGTTGACGAAGACAAGTGATGCAAGTGATCCCGGTTCAATAAAATTACAAAACCAAACAAAAGTGACATGTGGAAAACTACTAACGGTTTCTCCTGCATATGCAATTAAAAAATAAATAAATAATGGCATGGCAATTTATCAAACCATGAATAGTGCAAAATAATCAATGTTCTGGAGTAAAGTAATCAAGGTTCAAATTGAACAACTCAAAAAAATATGCTGTGAGACAAATAAACTACTGAACTGTAACAGTAACCATTTTTTAGTAAGAAAATAGAAAGAAACGCACTATAAAGAGGTAATAGAAAGCATTAAGATTATGTTCTTAAAGCCTAAAATCGTTCTCGGCCAGTAAACATTGTGTAAGACTTAATTGCAATTATTTATGACAATACGTAGGTACGTAGTTAATAATAATAATTATTACTATAAATCCACCCGGCGGCTGTAACCAAGTAATTAAACATCGGGCGTGACAATATGGAGGTATCAAATTTATGAAAATATTCTTTTAACGTTTACTTTATTCTGCGTTAATTTTTAAAATATTGTTTCAACTGCTTTACATCCAAATTTAAGGCAATGAGAACTTTTAATCATTGGACGCGGCGATGTGGTGTAAATTCTAATTTGTCAGTTAGTCTGAAAATGTCTCTCCAGCGTAAAATCAAAAGATGCGAGTTTTTCCGGTTTCTATGGGCCGGCGCCACTTTGTGCCTCCAGGGTGACAAATTAAAACTGCTCTAGCACAATCTGCATGACTCGAAAAACCACATTTCCAGAAAAATAAAAGATCGCTACAGGCTTTTTAATAAAAACATAGGTAGTCGTAGAATTTTAATAAGCAAAGCTCATTACAATTTTTGTATTACGTATATTTCCTAAGCAAGCCTGTTTTAAAGCTTATGTGTATAAAATTGAAACTCCCCCAGCCATTTTTGTTGTTTTAATTAAATAATCTAGCTTGTGTTTTTATAAAAAAAAAATTATTTGCTTAATAAAAAAAAGCTGCTAGTATTCTACTGAAATCAAATTAATAATAAATGTAATTTTTTACACGAAAAAGAAGCAATAATATTAATTAGTATGTAACCAGGGACACACGTCCCTGCAGGTTCCCTCTCCGGTTTTCGCACCGTTGCGAGCCAGGTGATGCGTTCGATCGCCGGGACCTCCTTCCACCTAGGATGCTGCGTGCGGCGAGGTGCGGTAATGCGCCGGATACAGTGACTTAAGCATCAGTTGAGTCCGACTTGCCGTAGCATCTCTGTTATTCGTATTTTCTTTAGCTATTGTATCTTTTTGGGTGCTGTGCAGTTTCTCAAATTAATGTATTTTCATACGAAAGAAGTAAAAATATCTTTCGGGATATATTCCTAGTTCTTGACATAATCTGTGATATTCGCAATACTGCAGTCTCATTAAATTAACTGGATGTATCGAATATTCCGATCTACATATCCTCCTTAATATCAGTAACGCTAAAGCCCGTTTTGAATTTCACGCTGTTAACGTCAAGCAAATTACTGACACGTACTTCAGCTGCAGCTTGTGGGATGTGCAAACACCTTATTAAACGCTGCGTCATTTAAGGTCGCGGCGTGTACATTATGTCCAGTTTTCGTTTGTTTTCATATGCTACCTCCCTTACTGTAGAAGATAGAAAGATGGAGCTTGCGGCTTACTATTCTCTTATTTTATGAAACTTTCATTGCCGCAAACGAAATTTTCATAACCCCCTCAGTTTCTGACATACATGGCGATTTGAAAACATTTTTGGCGCTCCTCTGTATCTCGATTATTTGATAACTTATCAGTAAGGTAAAAATGGGCTGTTATAGAGTTCTTTATGTAAAATTTAGTCGCTTACTTAGTTTTTTTCTAAATAGTCTTGTTTTTGAGTTATGACCCAAACTTGTGGTTAATTAAACAATATAATTTAATACAATAGGTAATATTTATTTGTTCAATAATAGGATGCTTACATTTACTATGAACATAATAAAAAAAAAACCCTATAGGGGCTGTTGAACAATGTCTTGAGAGATTTTTTGTAAATAACTATTTTAAATTTGTAATTACATTGAGACAATGACAATTTTGATAAAATAACACATGTTTAAAATTGTAACAAATATTTAAAATTTAACACTGAATTATTCTTTTATCAGGATCATCAAAGAATTCATTAATGTGGTAGAAGGCCTTACTGACTAAATATTTTTTAAGGCATATTTTAGGTTATTCTTAGGCAGGTTTCTAATTTTGTCTGAGAAACAATTGAAAATTTTTATGTTAGGTACAATATTTTACATTTTTTTGGAGGTATGTATAGTTCTATTTTTTTGGTATTAAATTACTTTTATGGTGAGTATCATAATCATGTTTCACATTAAAATCGAGGAAAAGATACTCGTATAAGATATCACGTACAAATATCACAAAATCCAAAATGTACATTCGTATTACCGTCACAATATTTTTTTCTACCAAAACAGACGAACAACTCTCCTGCTGTTTCATCTAAAAATATTTTGAATGCAGCTTTTTTGCATGACAATAATTCTATGTATTTCTGATGAACTACCCCAAAATATCACTCCATATCTTAACGTGGACTGGATAATATATGCATGATAAGATGCAATATCAGCATCGGTATTCATGTGATTGGATATTACACGCAGGGTGTAGCAATATCGGGATATAATGCTCGATAACTGTCAATAGTCTCTAATGCTTTTAACTCTTTACCATTGTATATGAGCGCAACATTATTCTCTTTTGTGTTTCCAAAAATTAGGGTCTGCATTTTAGGTACATTCAGCAGCAGATCATTTGCCGAGAAATACTCGTCAAGGGCCTCCATTGAAGTCTGTACTTTATAAAGAAGTGTTTCGCTATTCTCTTCACCAAATATGAGCGATGTATCGTCGGCATGTAATACAGCGTACTCGTCAGGCACATTAGGTAGTTCGTTCGTATATACGATATATAGAAGAGGCCCCAAGATTGATCCCTGAGGAACTCCCTTAGTGACAACTATCTCCTGTGACTTGCATTAAACACCGCGCTCATCACATTCAACCACTTGCTGCACTCGATCTTTCAAGTATGACTTAATCAAGCACAGAGTCGTATCACGCACCCCATACATCTCAAGTTTTTTACATAGCAACTCATGATATACAGAGTCTAACGCCTTTGAAAGGTCTATACACAATAACATCATTTGATAATTATTGTTTAATGAATTTAAGAGCTTTTCTAATATCTGATAAATCGCTCTTATGGTGGATTTACCCTTTCTGAAACCGTTCTGTCTGTCGTTAATTATTGAGTACCTCTCAAAAATGACATCGAATATAACCCTTTCAAAAATCTTACTTATATTTGACAAGAGTCGGTAGTTCTTCTCTTCATCCATCTAACCCTTTTTATGAATAGCCTTCACATGAGCCGCCGTCAACATGCGTGGAAAAACGCCTGCAGACAGTGAAAGATTCACATGTAGAGTCAGAGTCAATCATAAAAGGTACAGTGACGTAGGTGACCGGCGGAGGGAAAACTATAGTTAAAAATGTCTGTCGTCACTCATTTGGTGGCAAAATATGCAACAGGGTTGCCAGGTGAAAAAAAATACAAATCGCTAGAGGTTAATTGCAAACTATTAGAAATTTCCAAACGGTTATAAACATACACTAAGTGCATAATAGATAATAATATAGCTACACTCATACACATACCCACTACCTTATGTTATTTTGACTTAAAGTTGTGTAAGTACAAACCAAATCTTAAATTTTTTTAAGTACCTATTTGAAATATTAAAAATTGGAAGATTTTTGAAATAATCTAAACAATACCAGAAAATTAACCTTTACGAACAGTTTTTTACCAATCACCAGATTATTTAAAAAATCACCAGCTCTGGTGAAATTTCACCAAACCTGGCAACACTGACACAAATTCGGTCCACTGGAGACGCCACGTCGCCAGGCAGCGCAATCTTGCAATGAGCTGATCACATTAAAAATAGCACGGTGATTGCCAAGAACAGTTCTTTCCCCGCCAAAATAAATGTGGCAGCGCAGCCATCCCGATAAACAGAAGTGAAAATAAGCGTGCGGACGTGTTTTTTTTTTCTTGTCTCTGTTCTTCTAAAAAATGTCGGCTAAAAAAGTCGGAAAAGAGGACTTATTATTCATAGCCAAGCTAAAGAAATAGTCAACAATGTCATCCGAGTTTATATACAAGGAGTAATCATTCCTTTAAAAAGTCATAGGTATGTAGGTTGGTTTGTTGGTTATATTACTTTAGCAAGTATAAATTGGTAAGTAGGTACAGTGTAATTTGGGCGAACCATTCTTCAATAATCTGGAGGAAGTAAGCAGCTTACAACTGGGTCGACTTACTAGGTTTATCAACAGTAGTGGCTGGTTTGAGTGAGCTGCCAAGATTCTTCTACGCCGTACTTCGCACTAGCCATCAGGGAGCTGATGCTGATAGATTCCGCAGAACACGTGTGGTAACACAACGGTCCTTATAGGTCTACGTGAGGCTGTCTGGATAGACCAGAAGTCTGCCACTCTAACCTAACCTAACCTAACAGTGTAATTTAATTTGGTGTTTCTAAGGAGCGTGCTTTGGCAGCTACAAAAGTATCCAAAACATCGTACCATAAAATTCAAAAGGAATCGTCCAGTGTAGGTAATAGACCCGGTTGTTTTTTTTACTACGCCCAGAAAAATACGACCCAAAATGCCAAGAAAAGTAGATTTCATAACCTCTATGCAAATGAGATACATCCGAGGAGCGGTGCATAACTTTTATGTAGTAGAAAAACGGAGGCCAACTCTTAGATGTAAGAATTTGAATTTGTACATATATATTTATTATTGCAAATAGATCGAGGATCTAAACTTGATAAAACATCAAACATATTAGAACAATATTGTTATTTCTTAATTTTTGTATCCAGTTTAATTCTTGTCTTAAATAATATTATTTTGTTCCGAACAATTTTAATAAACTTGATTTTGGAAAAAATAAAGGAAAAGGGCATCATCCGTGCACCATTAAGTGTATCGTCCTTGGGAAGACTATTAAAAAAAATGGGATTTAGGTAAGCGGGACATGTAATGAATTTGTGCAATTTCCAGAATCTATAAACGTTTATTATGAATGGTCCAAATGGGCTTTATCCGACCTACTTTAAAAGCCAATGCATATCTTTTGGTTAAATAAACGTATCTAAGAACACACGTTAGCTATGTATAATGTACACTTAAATGTTAACACTTGTATAGTGCAACAAAATCCTTGTAACTCAGGTACCTACTAAATAAATCACTCACTTTACTTCTACAGATGGAAAAAAACCGACGATGGAAAAACATGATATAAGGTTAAAAAGAATTAAATACTTAAAAACTATAACAGTGAAAGGAGGGGCGCAATATAGTCTACACTGACGAAACATATATACATAGCAGCAATACTTCGGATAAAGGACGGTCTGATGATAGCTTGAAAGGTCTCCTGAAGCCTATTTCCAAAGGACAGCGACTCATAATTGTTTATGCAGGTGGTGAAAACGGCTTTATTAACAATGGATTACTAATATTTCGTTCTGGTAAGAGTAGGTATATATCCTATTACAATTCTTAAGAAACAACAATTACCTTTTTTTAAATAATGAGACTTCAAGTCAGCTGTTACCTATGATGACAATAAAATAACTACAGCGTTTTTTAATTAAACTTAAATTTTAATAGAATAATAAATATTTAATTTTAGGTTCGAAAGTGGAGATTACCACGACGATATAAACCATGCGAATTTTATGACATGGGCAAAACAACAACTGATCCCTCCCTTGCCGACAAAATCAGTATTGGTAGTTGACAGCGCATCCTACCATAATGTTCCTGTAAAAAAAAATGTTACCTCCGCAAATAAAAAACAAGGAATGATTGACTGGCTGGAGGAAAACGACATCACGTTATCTGATGAAAAGCTTACAAAACCGGAATTGTATCAAATAATTTTACAAAATAAGGATAAATATTGTACACAAACGAAGTTGGACGAATTATTGGAAAGACATGGACATTCTGTTTTACGCTTGCCACCCTATCATCCAGAACTTAACCCCTTTGAAAAAATATGGGCAAAAATAATTGGGTAGCAAGTAGAAATACAACATTCAAACTAGCAGATGTAGAGGTCTTAACCAGACAAAAGTTTTCGGAAATAACAGTTGAAGAATGGATAAATATTTGCAACCATGTAAGAAAGCACGAACAAGAACTGATCGAGAGAGAACACATCTTTGATGAAACACTTGATCATTTAAAATTTACTGTAAACACAGGTCCCCGGAAGAATCCAATTTTGAAAGCAGTTCAAGCTCCAGCGAGCAGGGTTGCAATCATTTATCAGACTTTGATTAAACAAATTCGTTGAGTAAAACAAATAAACGACACGCATGAGTTAAATCATTTAATAACAAGTAATGATTTACAACTATGGACACCTCAACAAAGCAAGTGGTGTAATGATATACATAGAAGAAAGCATCCAAGAAACTACTGACATTGTCCGTATTGGGGAAATTAAAGCCTTAAAAACATCGATCACAGTTAATTAAAAAAAAAAAACATTATAACATCACTCTATAGAACACAAGAAGTTAGCTACAATTTTCCTACACAATCTTGAACATTATCTTAAATCATTCAAAAACAGTGATATACACTAAATCGTAGGTGACTTAAACATAGATATACAGAGCCCTGACAAATTTGGAAATCAATACCTTAACAATCTGTATGAAAATAGATATATTCCCCTTGTTACAACTATAACTAGGCCAAATGGGTTTGAGGATTTTGTATTGATCATGTCTTTAGAAATAACATTAATCAAGTGAAAGCGCTGGTATATAACAAATGCTAACAGATCATTATCAAACATTTGTAATAATAAATTTGAGAGTCAAGAAAACTGAAACTAAAACATTCAATTGAATAGACTATAAAAAATTAATAATCGTTGCTAGAAATTTTAATTGGGATAACTTGATTAATGATAATGTAAACGCAAGTACTAAAGTCCTAGTGGGGCAAATACAAAAAGTTATAAAATTGTCAACAAAAAAAATCTAACAAGAGAAACAATTGGATTACCAAGGGGCTAATGACGTCATGTGAACATAAAAATAAGCTGTATCAAGAGTGGACTCGGGACAAAAACAATGCCGTAAAAAAAGGTCGATATCAAACATATAATCAACTGTTTCAAAAGTTAATAGAAATTGCTAAAACCAGATTTCAACAAGACTATGTAAAAAGTAATTGTATAGATTCTAAGAACACCTGGAACTAATCATTTACTAAATAATATTATAATATTTAGTACTTGCTGAAAATTGCTACGTAAATTTAATAATTAATATTTTATTAACTTCCAAAAGATACTCCACCACTCGATTTTAATGACGTCAGGTAAGTCTAGAGAGAGTCGCTCAACATTCTCTCCGCCGGTCACCTACGTCATTGTACCTTTTATAATTATTGAGTGTGACTCTACAGACATCCTCGCTCTGAAGCTCTCGTTTAAATTGAGTGATTTTATTCTTAGATAACACCCTTTTTAAAACAAAAGTAGTGTTTTTTGTTCCCACTTTACTGCGGGCGTTGTTAGCACCGTCCACACACAGAACCTGGGCATGATGATCTGAGAGCGCTGTATTTAAGACACATCCTACTGCTACGAAGTCAGAACCCAAATTACAAAATATATTATCAATTAAAATGGATGAGGTCTCAGTGACTCTTGTAGCATAAAAAAAAACAGTTGGCACCATGTTAAAGCTATTCAAAAAGTATTGACAGGTCAATTGGTACCAATCCATTTATCGGGAACTGTGGTTTCTACATATCTTTCACTATATGAGAATTGTGACTCGATGCGCCATCCCGCTGGTAATAATATTATTTGGATTGGTTAAAGGAACATTCTCTAATATTTCCATTGATGCATCTCGCATTATATCTAGATGTCTACTACCGGTTTAAGTTCTCTAATAGGTAAGATACTTAATTTTAGTGCCAAAAATAAAGCATGATACGCTAAGTCCAAACCTACCTTGACGTAATAAGCCTCGTCGGACCATAAATACCACCCTCCTCTCAAAATATGCGTGCTTTACATAATTTTTATATATATTATTTTGTGACATGTTGAATAATTCTTCACAGAAATAAAAAATAAAAAATTTACAAAATCAAATAAACACCAGTAATATTTGACAACAATGCGTAATTGCGCATTTACAAAATTGGGTTTTCTGTCATGGCTATCCGTGATTGACCATGGCATATCGTTCTATACGAAAAATGATTAATTTTACAAAAAATGTTAAAATTATCCCTTAAAAAAAAATAAATATGGACTATTATATATTTTCTAAAAGCCCTTAGAAAGAGGGATAAGACAAGGAAATTATATATAGGGTGTCCCATTTAAAATAGCACAAGTGTGTGTCATAACTCAAAAACAAAACTTGTTAGAAAAAATACTAACTACACCACTGAATTATAAATAAAAGACTCTATCATAGGCCATTTTTACCTTATTGATAAGTATCAAATAATATAGATACAGGAGAGCGTCAAAAATAACAAACTTTTATTGTATGTCAGAAACTGAGAAGACTATGATGATTTCGTTTGCGACAATGAAAGTTTTATAAAATAATAGAAACGTAAGCCGCACACCCCATCTATCTATCTTTTATAATAAGGGAGCTGGTATATGAAAACTGGACACCCTATACTTTAGTCCGGTGTGCGGCACCGTATATTCGGTGAAATGTTGGCTTAACTGTGCGATTAAAGCGCCTTGAGATTTTATCCCTTTCGTAGGACTCTAGTTTCACTAACGATCCGTGATGCAGCCAAACGTGTCTGGTGATGATTCTGACGGAAGGGAAAAGACAAACCAAAGGAAATGCGTATTTTTTAAATTTCATAAACTCTTCATTCATATTGTTTAGATTAATGGTTTTGATAAGAGGAAATAACTGGAGTGCTTACCTCCTCCCCTCAGGACCAGGAGACACTTATGGAAAATGGACTGAGTTTTACTCAATTTGTGAAAATGTCGCCTGAAATATTTTTCCTTTTCTTTTCATGCCTTTAAACAGAACATTTAATAAAATTAAACTTTATCGGGTTTGCTCAGTATTAAAATATATTATAATAATCAATTATATTCGTATCGGATACAGCCTCATTACTCTGCCATAATTATAAAATATTTCTTGGTACTATTTTAACCTTTTCTTCATTTCCCCAAAGCCTTAACATACGAATTATCTTTGAAGTACCGACACGCACTGAATAGCATTTGAACTGCGTCATTGCTGACCGGCATGGTAGATCCATCAAACAGGAGTAGAGCGTTCTCGAAACGACATAAATGAAGACCAAGTTTGAAAAATCTGTTTAAACAAAAAAATTGGCTAATTTAAAATAACCTATTCAAAAAAATATAAATGTGTTACAAGTAGCTCCTTGCGAGTAAGTAAATGGACATTAGGACAGATGTAGTCTTCTCAATGAAGGTAATCTCCCTGCTGACGGTACCCGAACGAAACATCTAAACTTTTAATTAGTAGTTTCAATGGTTAGGCTATCAGGCTACCTAGTTGTAATATCTAGCCTACTCTTTCTACTTTTCTATAGTTTAAACAGCTAAAAGTTAAAACAGAAGCACTAAGTATCATTAAATAAGCAATTGGCATATTTAATGAGATCTTATACTATACTTAATGACAAAAATCCATCTCATTGCGATGCATCTAAACCATGCATTTAAAAATGCTGAATAGAAAGACGCTGATTTTAAGTTTATTTCAACCCAAGGCGGCCATTTTACATATTAAGTAGTTTTTTAAAGGCCCGGTTACTCTTTTAAGAATTTAGATTCAGCTGGCTTTATATTGTTTGGAAAGCCAGAAAAAACTTGCACAAAAGTATACAAAGAATTGTCAATTTGTACTGTTTTATAGGACGCAGAAAACTTCTTAGTCAGTCAGCTAAATGTAGAACTCGTAAAATATATTACATAAAATTGAACTGGATTGGGAAATTCGTTGGACATTTTCAATAGAGATATTATACTTAAAAGGAGTATCTCAGCGTTTTACAACATTTCTATAACTATATTATTTATTTTGCCAGTAAACACACAATGTAAATGTTAAAGTGAACTAATTTAAATTTTGTGATTGGATTTACCAATAACTTTTTACCACCAGGTAATTACCTTAAAATACAATGTTGATATGTGGGAATTATAATTATAAAGGTTGAATTGCGAAATCATCAATATGCCAAGCTATGTTTGTTTTTTTTGACACCAAACAAATATTTCGTTATTACATTGAGTGTTAGAGTAATAGATCTGTTTATTTTTTTGAAAGGGGAGGGAAATCTTGCATAAGACACCTGCATGGTGGCAGTCCACTGGTAGTGTTGAATTATTCTGAGTAAAACCAGCTACTTGTTTACTGATATCCGCTGTAGCATTACTTCGGTGTAAGGGCTATCGTTCTTTGGAGGACAGCAAGTTTCCTTTTTAGTTTTTTCTTTTCCTTCGCTGAATATCAGGCCGGTGAGTCATATAGGATTTGGGAGTGTACAACATTTAACAGTATGAGATATGAGTGGTTTGCAGTGACCCTGAAAATCCTTAGTAGGTACCTCATTGATGGCAAAGTCATACGGATGATCATGTAAGAAATCGAACAAAATTTGTTTCTAGCTCAAAATGTCCCACATATTAAATGTTATTTGGTGAATAGTAATTACTTATAAAAGGCAGTATATATTATTTATGTTTATTTTATTTTGTTTTTGATAGATTAGGTTTTAAAGTACTTTTATTGGCCTGACTTAAATCCCTTGAAAAATCGCAATGTTTATCGTGGCCACCTATAGGTAACGGCACCCGTGACTTATATCTTTTCATGACTTAACGAATGATGATCTGAGTATATGAGGTTTGGTAGATTGTAGGTGTTGATGGACTGCATTGATGTTCGAGTTCAGTTCCCTTATATTGCAGAAGTCAATTTGGAAGCTGCTAATTTTAGGTCTTTCAACAACTGCAGTTCTCACATCATTTCCATTTTGAATGTTGTTCGAAGGACCCGCCTGGCTATTAGAAATGGTGGATGTTGGGATAACTTCGCTTGATGAGGCGCCAAGACCAGCCCCCAGAAAAATTAAAATATTTTAAAAACGAGTATAGACATAAGCTATACTTAACTGCCTTAAAGAACACATAAAAATATGTAAGTTATTCCCTTTGACAAAATCAACTTCTTTAAGTTTGGAATTATATGTAAAGCACCCTGTATCTGATATTGAAAATATTTCATGCGTGTCGTATTTATTTTACCGTAGACTCTACTGATGCAGCATAATCATGTGTCTCTGCCAATCTTGATGGCGTAGCTCAGTAAATAATAATTGGTGCTTGAATATAGAAGCGATTCGTTAAAGTTCTAAACTCTAAAAAATGATAACGTTTATATGTATTATAATACCCTTAGTAAAGAGTTTTATATAAGAAAGGAAAATTAAAAAGATATCATAGTACGCAAAAAAATTAAACTTTACTCCAACCCACTTTTTGGCCACCCTGTATAGTAGGAGGTATTTTATAAATATTTACACTTACAAACCATATAGTATATGGTGTAAACAGTGTTTTTTTTGAAAAATATATTCAAAGACGCATAAAATCACTTTGACTTACTTATATCTACAATAGCACAATGATAAACATTTGCCCGGTGGACGATACCACTCCGAGCCCGATCCTCTATAAATTTACATTTAGGAGCATAGATAAAGTAGTATGGGGTAGCTTGTGTTAAGAATATTATTAAAAGCATAAAAATATTAGTTGGCGTTTGAATATAAAATGGTGCAGCTAAAACGAAATACTGAAGTTTCTTGTAACGGAGATTACTTTAAGTATTTAGTGAATTCTTTAGAAAGTTCTGGTTACCCGTTCACATATTTGTAATAATCTGAATTGACATTGTAAGTAAGGTTAAAGAATAGAAACCTGGAAAGGAGTAAGTTTATACTTTTTTCATGATATTTACATAATAATTATTTATCAAGAAAAAATAAAGTAGGTAATTGGTCCATTCACACAAGCGTGTGTCGTTCTAGATAATGTTTTTGTGTGTTAATTCATTTTCTATATTAATAACTTTTAACTTTTATATTTTCATTTACCTTTGAATTTGTCTAATCAAACATCACAGCGGTACATACCCAACTTTTTTCATGATACCTCCACATGTATGGGCGCTTTTAAGAAAGTTCTGGACGCCGCCGTTCTGTGGCATATCAACAGGAGAGAGATTCGTGTGAGTAGTAAAACCGTAATGACGTTTCGTTCGCGGCATAAAAGTGACTCGTATATTTATTACCCGCAACATACACAGGTTAAGTTAAAAGGAACCAAAAAAAGTCTTAACCAAAAGCAGGCCTGCTGGGAACCATCTAAGTAAGGACTTTTATAGGCACGTTTGATTTTCTTTCATTTTGATCGTCCACTTTCCTCTCCGTTGAGTGTTTACGGCTCAATTGCAATTGGCAACACACCAGTTATATTATAGATAAAGCAAGAACTCACAGGAGCAAAATTTTGGTCCAACACTCAGTTATTATTTTACTATAAAAAATTATTTAATTAATTAGGCACCAGCGATGTATAATTTGACTTTTCCTTTTTTGTTTTTTTGGCCTAGATTAGTGCTTTTATTTATTTGAATAATATGCACTTGATTCTGTTGCATTGCCTATTAAATAGTACAAAGATAATTAAACTCTATTAAAATATTATTTGGAATTAAATTACTAGCAAATGTTTATACAAAAGCGACCCTCGTCACATTTGTGTAAACCCGATTGGTGTCAGTGCCATAGTTTGTCGAAATGCCATTATATACTTTGAAATTGCGTGGTGGAAATGTTTGACACAAAATATGAATGCTAGTTGTATGTAACTAAGAAACCTCAAATAGTGGCCAGAATTGAAAAGGGGAAAAAATGAAACGATAATCAAAATTAAACAACGCTGGGAGCAACAGGAATTAGAAAAAAAGTAGCAGGTCTTCCCAGTCCTTTAAACCCTAAACAGAATGAAGCTTTTTTGTGGTTCTTAAGGGAAAATTCATTTGGAATGGCTACAGAATTTCCTGGCTCACAGTCTACATCTAGCCGAAGGGTCAAGAAGTCCGAATTTAAAAACGGTCCAGCAGGGAAAAAATGTTCCTCATTATAGAACAGCGGCAGACAAGAGTAGTATTTCCATTAGATTACCGCGACCCTGAATTTTGAAACATGGTCGTTTTGCCAACGAAAAGATATTCCACTTATACTGGCCCAAGTCGTGTTTATCGTCCAGACAGTACTGGGCCCGAAAAGACTTCAACAGGAGAGCACATATGATATTCTATGACATAAGCAAAGCATTTGACAAGATCTGGCATAATGTGCTTTAGTTGAAACTAATAAGATTCGGAGCTCCGAACTACTCAATCAAGATAGTAGCTTCTTTTCTGGAGACTTGATATTTTGCTGTCTTATCAGAGAACGCATTTTCATCGAATAAGCACATCAGGGCAGGAGTACCGCAAGACTTACCGCTCTCTACGATGCTGTATAATATTTACACTCACGATATACCGCGCGATAGAGTAACGCAGGTCTTTCTATTCGCTGACGATACCGCAATAACTTCAACTACTAAATTATCATGCATTGTCGTCAGTCGGGTGCAGCGTCATATGACTCACTTATATAAATGAGCTACAGATACGGCTTTCGGCTTGAAGGATTCGTTTGAGTCCGCCAAGATGAAAACTATTTTCTTTTCGAGAATCACTGTTCGTAGGCCTGAAAGAAGGCTTCAAGTCAATGGTGTCCAGGTGAACTGGCGCCAGGAGGTTAAATACCCGAAAGATCAACAACCGAACTGGAAGCTCAATTAAAATAACAGAGCGAACTTGCATTGCGACAATTATTAGGCTTCATCTACCCCCTTCTTCATAAGCAAAGTAGGTATGATAACAGGACTAAGGTCAACCTCTACAAGGTATTGGCCAAGCTGGTTTAACTTACGGTGCACCTTCGTGATGCAACATATGCAAAATGGAGCTCAATAAGTTTCAGGTAATACAAAATAGGGTATTAAAAACAACCGCCCTCGTACCGAGATACATAATGAACCGCATACTGTACCAAGATTTCCGTATGAAGACGATAAACAAATTTTTCATGAAAATTATTAATAGAGGAGAATAGAAGGTAGGTTTAACGCCGAAAACTTTATATTTCAACAAAGATATTATCCTGTTCACCCCTCCAACTTTTTAAATAATTGGCTTCAAATTAAGTGCTGCTAAGTGTGGCGAGGGTCGCTCTCATTACAATTCTTGTACGCATTTTTTACTAATACAACTACGTTTGATTTAATCAATATGCAAAATGAATTTCTTCAAACAATTAAGCGTAAACCTGGATTAAGTTATAGTTGATATTGATTTAAAATTGAATAGTTTTTAAGCGCATTCAAAAAACTTCTGTAGAAATTAAAAATCCCAAAAATTTATAGATAAATACAGGATGGTTCATTCAAGATTATGACTAAAACCTGTAGAGTCAAAAGTGTCAAGTAAAAATATTTGAAAATGCAGACTATTTGTTATATTATTCTTAAGGTATTGTTATTGACATTTTGTAAAAGTAACGCATTAAAAATAGTCATGCATAGTGCTTAAATTGGGTAGCGTATTCAAATATGTCTGGGGCTTTAAAATCCGTTGAATGGTTTTAAAAGTTATAGGGCACGTGACCTACAATTTTTTTATTTTCATTTGCTGTTTAGCTTATCTCAAAATGCTAATATTTTTTAGCTTTTACATTTAAAGCCAGTCGATTAATAAAACTGTCAGAAAAGTCACAAGCTGACTACGAATTTAGCAGTAATAATATAGGTGTAGTCAACTTTAATTATTATAAATATTCGTATAAAAGCTGTATCATCTTTTGTCTCAATATGCCGACTTGAGTCGAGACGCATAGGTTTTCTGAGCAACTTAAATGAACAATAAACTAAGTGCATTATTTGTCAAAACAATAGGATTAATTTGTCGCAAACAGGCTTGGTAAGTCTCTGATCATTGTTAAGACATTCTAAACTGGTATGCAAAATAGCTAGAAAACGATATCCAACAGGTATTATTAGGTTACCGTATTATGTTCTCGGACTAAAAGCTTTTCACAGGCCAGGATTTTTTGCTGTGGTGTTTGTTACAGAATTAAAGACGAACTTCATTTTACGCATTTTGTGACAATTCATTTTTGTCACTAATGAGTCATTAGAACTGGCTTAATTGTAGTAACTTATATCACATATCTGATTTGAATTTTAATTTTTAAAACTGGTGAAATGTTCAATGTTTTGTTTTCTATATCAAGCTAGATGCCTAGCCAATGTTAATTGCCTTCCTTTTGGTGTCTTTGGCCAAGCGGGATTACATGTGGCCCATATCTTCAATCACCTAATTTCGCTTGCATGAGCTATCGTATAATTTCTTATAAAACAGTTTTTTTGTGAACATTTCTTTTGTTTTGGTGATCCATTTTCATCTGTCAGTTTGGCTCCAAAACTTTCTAGGTTAACTTCTGTTTTTTTTAAGACGTAATGACATCTATATTCCAGCAACCGAATTTAAACTGGACCGTTTATCGAATGGCAAAGATATTTGGGCTAGGTATCATTTGAAGAACATTTATAGTGAGTTGCATTGATTACGCAGCAAAATTTGGTACATCTGTTTTACTTCACGTAACTTAAATACCTGCAACTGGGTAGTCAGGACCCGCTATACTTACTTCTATATCAACCGCTAGTACGTGATCCGACCCTTTATTTGGCTCGAACAGTTTCTGTCCGGGAGTGGGTTGCTGAAATTTGCTTTATCTTCCCCACCCTAGAAGCATCGAGTAGGGTCTTTCTTTTGAGATCTTTCATCCCCTCTTCTTTTTTGACTTCTTCTGTTTGTCATCGGGTCTTACTCTCCCACTGGAAGCAGTCCACCGTTTTCGCCATACTCCTCTGCAGTAGCACGGATAACAGTGCGGAGTCAGGTTTAAATACTAACCCCTCCATATCATTTTTAATAAAAGCCAGCAATATTTTTTAATACTTGTTTTATTTGTACAGTTTTTTTTTTCTTTTTCTTTACTTTGGTTTACATGGCGTCAGGTTGCACGGCCAGAGCTAGCTCCACCACCATCTTAGAGGTTTCCAGCTTTTCTTGTGATAAAGCTGGTGGTGCTTTTTAAACCCCCTCCAGCGAGCTCCACAGCTGCCTCTGTGCGTGTACCCTGACTACCACTTGTATTTGTCATATTTAATCATTTACTTTCTCTTTTAATTTAATTAATTCAATATTTTTTTTTGTTCAATAGCCGTCTACTACAATTTTGTTTTAAGAGTACCATCTCCCTTTTTTTTTCGAAATAAAATAAATATTTTTTTTTATTTTTTGTTATTTCCACTCAAAAAAAAACAACAGAAATACGCGTTACAATTTGTGTGAGTCAATGTACTCTGTCGGCAAACTTAAAACGCTGTGTATGTACCAAAAAGGAAATTCGTGACAGAACAGGGTTTCTCATACATGTTTATCATGTTTATGCATATTAAAGCTTTGTAGTTTTATCGTTAAGAAGTGTTACGTCGCGTCTTACGTTAATATATATTAGGCGAACATGGCGGGTTTTTGATATTCTGTAAAGCGGATTTGTCGATTGTATTTTGTGGTTTTCATTTTGCTTTGTTCAAAAAATAGTTAAAATACAGTTTTAATAAATATCGGTTAGAAATATGGAACTCATCGAGATTTCACGAGTTTTGTTATTTATGCATAGGTAAACAATATAATATGAGTTAACTTCGCGAAAACTATTTATACTTATTTATATTCCGCATGCTGTGCTCTTTACAAGAGAGCGTTAAAACAAGCCATGTGACAGCTTGCCATTCATACAAACATTATTCATCGGCTGGCATCTTTTAAAAAATTGACGTTATAAATTCCGTCATCATTTTTTTATGCTGTGCCGCTTTTTCAATGACAAAAAGCGAGCTCATTGCAATGCATCTAAAACTATGCAGGCAAAAGGGCTGTGAATAGAAACACGCCGATATCGAGTTTATTCCGTCCTGCGGCGACTATTTTAAATATTTAGCGAAGTCTTTTGAAAACCCCAGTTCAGAGATTTATCTTCAGCTGGCTTCGTATTGTTTGAAATTCAAAAGAATTGAAGAGAATTTCGGAGGATTGGTAAAAATTAAATGGAATAATCTAGATAATCATTCATATAAGGAATTATGTTTGTACAGCGGTCTTAACAATATATACAGTGCATTCGTAAAGTAGGGAATAAATTCAAAAATAAAGAGGGGAGTTTGTAAAAAAAGATGCTCGAACCCATCGATTTGTATTTTCAGTTTAGAGTTTATTAACTTTGCAGTGAAGTATACAGAGTATACCAAAAAAGAGATATGAGGTCTTCATTTCTTTTTCAAATGGGAACTCCAATTTAGAAGAATTAGAAAAAGCACATTCTCCTACATACGGCAAGGTAAATAAGGGTAGTGGTTACATAAGGAAACTTTAAAGAAAAATTGCCTTGAAAATTAAAAATGCGAAAATATGTATCTAAAGTAAATGCTCGAATTGAGCACCGATGACAATCTGATTTACCTGCAAAACATGCAGCACGTCACGGGTATTGTTATATAATTTACTTACTTTGTTGTTAGTGTTAGAAAAAGTTAATATTGTATATTTTGTGAGAATTATTTTAGGTACCTGCATGTTAGCAACTGTTTTTGAAAGACGAAAGCAGTGTGATCGTGGGCTTGTATTGTAAAAAGAAAATACTTTACCTTTACTTTGTGAAAAATAGGAGAATCTATCGATGGTCAAAGAACTGAAATCTTGTGCATGATTGGTTTCGAAGATAGGTCGCTCACTCAGACATAAGTGTTTAATACAACTCACCCCTGTCGGCCGGATATTAACCCAAGCATGGTAAGCAGACTTGAGGCAAGGTTCCGGGAATTTGGGCATGTTCGAGATATTTAAAAAGCTGGTCGACCCTCACTAACTGAAGATAAGCTTGACGTTCTGTTAACTGTGTTAGATAATCCTCAAACACTAATTGCGGAAACGGCTTCTAATGTTAATTTGGCGCGATCTATTGCGCATAAAGTACTCAAGAAAGCAAAGTTCCATCCCTACATGATATTCCTAGTTCAGGAGCTGTCGGAAGATCATTTTGCTCGGCGAACTAAATTTTGTGAGCAAATTCAGCAATTTTGTAACGGTAGCGATAACTTTGAAAAATAATAATTTTTTTGACGAAGCGACATTTACACCATTAACGTCATGTGAATAGACAAAATTATCGTTATTGAGCAAGCAAAATGGTGCGGTATAGTTGACAGATGAGCTTTAGGTCCGTACTTCTTTGAAAACACTCTCACTGGCACGATATATTTGGAGTTTCTTCAAGATGACCTTATCCCCGCTCTAATAACTTTGTATCCGGATTTAGAAGAACCCGATGTACATCAGCGCGACCTTTTTTCCAAAAAGATAGAGCCCGCCACATTACGCTTTACCTGTTCGCGCTTAAGACGGAGTTTTTCCAAATAGTTAATTTTGCCTTGTGTGGAAACTTGAATGCCTAGTAAAGTAAAGCCCAGCGAATTTAGAAGATTTAGGAGCACGATTACACCAATAAATTAGAAGCATTAACGCAGATGTCATCGACAACGTTCAAAAAGAATTTATTAATCGCCTTGGCTATTGTCAAATTGTCAACGGTGATCAATTCGAACATTTACTTTAGATACATATTTTCACATTTGCAATTTTTCTTCAAAATTTCCTTATGTAACCACTACCCTTATTTACCTTGCCGTTTGTAAAAAAAATATGCTCTTTCTAATTCTATAATAAAAAAATTGGGGTTTTCGATGAAAAAAGAAACGAAGACGTCATGTCTCTTTGATATACCCTGTATCTTTCTAATATCGTTCTAATGCCTGCTTATTTTTGGGATGCCTCTTACTCGCACATGGGGTTTTATAATTATGAATGCATGGACATTTATTATGTTAGTTTCGTTTGTTACTGGTCGCGCATATTGAGAGCCCCTCGAGCTAGGAAAAGAACCCGTTCGCATTTTTCTTTCCACATTTGCAAAAGTGCAAAGCATACTTTGCCTTCTTAAGCTTCGAGTTAAAAATTTGTATCACTGTTAGAAATGTAAAAATTTATTTTACAGTGTCACAAATTTGTTACTGTAGTAATATGTAATTATTGTTTGTCTTCCGCTGTTAAAATTTTAATACTGATTTAATTTAATTTTACTATTATTTCAAAAACGGCCAACGGGTATCCTATATAAAAAAGTACTGTTGATATTCAAAATTGTCCTTTCGAGGCACCCTGTATACATAAATGTACTCACAGTGAATGTAGTTTTTTAAGCTAAAAGCTATTTCTCTTGAAACTTTTTTATATATCATGAACAAGGAAGAAGACATTTCGTCTATAAGTAGAGTTGGAACTGTATATAATAGAACATCAACAATGATTGTTAGGTTAGTGTAAGCGAACCCGAAATCTTGAAATGACAGACAAACATCGGTTTAAGGTACTACCACACTTAAGTACATGGATTAAGCTAAGTAAATATGTAACCAGTCAACTTCATTTGAGATAGGTTAGTTTATTTTTAAAATATTGACATGTATCAATTGTATAGTACAGGATGTTGTTGGAGTTTGTGTTTTTGCTGGTCTTTGTAATTGTTAATTTTGTGCTATTTGATTTTTCTTCGAATGTCGTTGTTACATTAGGGTAAGTTTTATATTAGTTATTTAGTATATTACCCGGAGAGTGTGAAAGAAGTCAGAATAGTTTGATCACCAAATTCCATAGAAGACAGTATGCGTTAATTTTAGAAAGGTCAATGGGTTGCTATCATTATACTTTCTCACAAGCAATTACCGAACCAAGATAGAATAAAACTGGAATGAAAACAATTACATCCCTTCTAAAAATCTTTCGTAAAGTTGCTCATTAAATAAAGTACTTTTTATGCCTACTCTAACAAGCACTACTTTTTTTTCAGCCCCACCGATAAACAAATGCCGTTTCCCTTACTGGTTAGCCAACTACAATCACTGGCACACCCTAGACTACTCGCAAAGTTACAGCTTTCATCACCGTAACTCAACGCTTAGGATAAGCAACTCCAGCGGACTGGAAATAAAAGTTGTGTGTGTACAAGTGAAGCATCCCATTGGTCGAGATGACGGCCATGTAGTTTTGGTGACGCATTTTACGATGGGGTGGTAAGTTTATTAATGCACATTATTGCACATGCTTTTTTATGATTTGTCGTAGTAAATAAGTTTTCTCGTTAAAGTTAAGCGGAAAATAATTATTTTAAGTACATAAATTGTAGCGAGAGAAAGGCTGCATGAGATGAAAGGGGGAATCAAGGCGAAATTTGGCATAAAAGCGCTATACTCTGGATCTATTTGTAAAATCTATTTTATTGGCGGCCGCACAAACTGTGCTCCAAAAACCATATAAAAGTTTAATCCTCAATGGTTATATATTTCGCCACAGTCTTTCAGAATGCATTCTTTTAATCTTTGAACTTTACGTAGGCGCCCAATTAGTAATTTAAATATTCTTTGGTTACATAATGAATACACTATAGCGGTTACAAAAGTATATAAAAATCGTATAATATTTTATATAGGTTACGTCCTGATAACCTAAGGTTATAAACGGTATTGTTATACATTTACGCTAGTTCAATAATTGCCACCTTATAAAATCCAAAGTATCAATGTTTACAGTGCGAGTTAGTAACTTGGAATAAATTCAGTTAGTCCAGTATGATCTCTTTTTTTTTTGGAAAGTGCTAGGACACGGGTTTTGATATTTTAAGGCGTGGTCTTTTTTATTAAAAAAAATTGATACAGTGTGTCCTAAATTAGAGATATGACGTTATCGACAATTTTTTTTAAATGGCAACCCTAGTTGCTACATATAACTGGCAAATTTAAAAAAGCTATTCCTTGTCATTTAAAAGATGTGAAACAAAAACTAATTTTATTTACTTTAAACTAACAAAAACATTCAGTAGAAAAGGTAGTATCCGTCGTTTGTTTATTTTTGTGGTCTCAATTTAAAGCAACACCTTTTGACATTTCTTGACAGAATTATAGTATTTGATTGGTACGCGACACATCTTGACCGCGTGGATTTTTATTTTGTCCTTTGTCAAAAGTAAGTTATTTCGAAAAGATCGTTCAACGTAATGCCTAACTTTACTGAAAAACACAAAACTAAAATTTTAATGATGATTGGATACGGATACATAAAATGTTCTCCATTTATTTATAAAGAAATATCCCGATTTATCACCAATATCCCAGGGTACAGTAAGCAAGATTAAAAAGCAGTTTTCAGAAAATGGGCATGGTAGAAAGATAGATTATTCATCGACAGAGTGCGCACAATGAAGAGATCAAAGTAAATGCACTACTAGATATTCGAGAAAACCCTATTATTCCCACCAGGCAGCTAACACGAAATAAGTCGATCTGCAGTAGTGAAAATTCTATATGCACATAAATCTCATCCTTATAAAATGGCAATTTTCTAGGAATTGACAGAAGATGATCCTGATAGGAGATTTCACTTCTGCTAGCTACCGATGGACCTAGTTGTGAGGAATAATCTAAACACACAAAAATTATTTTTCTGATAAATTAACGTTCATGTTAAATGGTACCGTAAACCGACAAAATTGTCGTTATTGGGAAGACGACAATCCACACTGGAAGAGGGATCCAGAAAAAGTCAATGTTTGGGCAGGTAATGTTGGTGATCAAGTTATAGGACCAATTTGCTTTAAAGAAAATTTCAATCGGGCAAGATATTTGAAATTCTTGCAGGAAGAACTAGTTCCGAATTTAGCTCTTCTGTTTCCTGATTCTGTCGACTTTGATGTCCCGAATAGAAACATCTGGTTTCAATAAGATGGTGCGCCTCCCTATTTTGCAAGAGCTGTTCGTAAATATGTGAATGCAGAATTTTCAAGCAGAGAGATTGGCGGAAGGGGACCCAGTGATTGGCCACCCAGGTCTCCAGAGCTTACTCCTTTAGACTAATTTTTATGGGGATACTTGAAAAGAAAATTTTTAAGACGAAACCGGTTAATGTTGAGGAGTTTAAAGCACCAATGGGACACGAGTGTAGGTTCATTTCTCCCGAAGTTTTTAGAAATGTTCGGCACGAGTTTTTCTTCAGTTTAGGATATTTCCAAATAATGAATGGACAACATTTTGAGCATTTAATAACAAAAAAAAAGTTTGAAAACGAACAGAGGTTTTTATTTTTGTTTAAAGTAGATAAAATTAATTTGGTTTCATATTTTATAAATGACAAGGAATAAAAATTTGAAATTTGGCAGTTATGTGCAACTTAATTTACTGTTTAAAAATCGAGTTAAAAATAGTAAACAAAAAAGTAAGTAGGGTTGCCGTTTAAAAAAATCTCGATATTGTCATATTTCTAATGTAGGATACATTTTATCAGTATTTTCTATATAGAAAAGACCACACCTTACAATATCAACACCCGTGTCCAAGCATTTTTCCAAAATAGAAAACCATACTGGACTTACTGAATTTATTCCATTAGCTTGCTATTATTTAATTATAAAGGTAATGTTTGACTGTTAAAAATAAAGATTAATTACTTTTAGTTAGATAGAAAATCCTTATACATTTGGATTTTTGCTATAAAAATATTATAACTATTATGATATATTTATTTTTTATTATTTATTCATCTCAATTCGGCAGTTATTTGATACAACTTGTGGTTAACAATAAAAAACAAATCACACAATAATATATGTACAATACAAGTATAAAATAAACATATTTACATCATATTTTTACACATTTTTTAAAACGACCAATGGAGGGCATGCCTTCAGCAAAAAAAGCACCCGGGGAGTTCCAAATCCTGACACCGACCCCGACAAGTGAGTGTAGCCCAACATTTGTCCTGAATATAGGCAGTCTAATCTTAAAGAGATGATCATTTCTACCAATATATGAGGGTTGTCGGAGTGCATCCCTCAGTTCTAAAAACGCTTGTGCACCGTTATAAACTCTGTGCATAACCAACTTAATTAAATACACCCTGCGCGCAAGAAGTGAAGGCCACCCAAGTCCCTCCATTGCTTGGCTGGGACTAAAGTCCCTGTCAAAATTTAAGAAACCCCACCTTACAGCCTTTCTCTGTATTTTCTCCAGTTCGCCGGCAAGACCTCCCTGCTACGGATGCCAACCAGCACAACAATATTCCGTAAGTGGTCTTACTTGGGTCAAATATGCCCTTAATCTAGCCTGTGGCCTTGCGAGCTTTAAGTTCCTCATAACAAAATTAAGAACTTGGTACGCATGCGCGACGGTCCTACTTATATGATATTCCCAACTTAAGTTATGTGACAGGTAAGCGCCGAGATACTTAACAACATGTAAAGGTTTTAAAATAATACTATTAACGGTATAGTCAAAAAATATTTTTTTTTGCCGACTGTAATAAACTGACTTTTATCTGCATTTATACGCATCTTATTACGAACAACCCAATCCTCAATAGATTTTAAATCTCCTTGTAATTTTATGCAATCATCATTAACCGAGAGACTCCTATAGATAATGCAGTCGTCTGCACACAAGCGAACAGTTCAGGAGATATTCCATGACAGGTCGTTAATAAAAACAACTAACTATGCCTTAGAATCAATCATGCATGTCTTGAATTATTACTTTTGAAAATAACGTTGGTCAAAAGTAAAGGTAAAAAACAAATAGGACTGTCAAATCCTAAAGTTTTTATTTTTAAGATAAATAAATATGGTAATAAGGACAGAGCAAAAAGCTTTTATGATCAAAAGTTACTTTAAAAATTGGACGGCCGGTGAGCCTATTCAAAACGGGACGCCATTCAGGATTTTCAAACAGAATTTCCATAGATATTTATGGATTTCGACCTGTTCCGCCAAATTTAACTAGATCGGTGACTTTGTTTAGAGAAACAGGATGTGCGAATAGAAAAGGAGGCAGTGGGAGACCACAAGTTCGAACTGTAAAAAAAAGTAGAAGAATTGAGGCAAACCTTTAACAAATACGCACAAAGATCTATTCGGCGTCTAAGCCAGCAAGTAAATGTATCTTATGGAACCTGCAATAGAATCTTGAAATGTGACCTGCATATGTACAGGGTGTTCAGTTTTCGATGGTTTTACGGAGTATCTCCGTTATTAGTAAAAATAGAAGAAAACAGCTGTCGCAGCACTGTGCTACTTTCTTGTAAAACAAGAGGTGCCGCAATAAGAATTTTTCTAGTCCTCCTTGTTCTTGATATACGGGATGTTTTTAAGAATTTTACATTTTGAAACACCCCCCCCCCTCCCATATTTAGGTTACCCTGTAGCTTATCAAAGAGAAAATAATTTTTTTTTTGGTTTTTACGTAGAATCCAGTGACGTACTTATATTTTTTCTACGTTCAATAGTTTCCGAGAAAAAAAACAAACTGGGTTTTTTTTAAATGGGTCACCCTATATATTTTTTAATTATATAATTTAGTTTATAACTCGCTTCTCAGAAATATATAATTCCCTATTATTGTTTTTAATATTAAGCACGAAAATTACGTTTTATTCAAAAATATATATTTTCTGTTATTAGGCCATGGCCGGTATTTAAAGAAAGTATTTAAAAAAAGAAAAAACACAATCATTTATGTCATATAAACTTCTTTAGTTTCTGTCAGAGTATTCAGGTTCCCTAAGTTGTTTTGAAATATCTAATTAATAATTAAAAATCAGTTTGTCCTAATTATGGCAGAAAATGTAAACTTTGAAAATAATAAAAAATACGACATGCAGATGAAGCATTAAAAGTGTACCGGGTGTCCCACTAAGAATTGCTGTCGGCCGTATTTGAGAAAGTGTCGTATGGCTTGCGGAAAAAAAATATATAGGTAAAGTGGTCATGAGAAATTGTTGGAAATTATTTTCAAGTTTCTCAAACTGGCGCTAGAGGGCGCAACAGTAACGGTAAATATGAATCACAAGGTTTCCTCAAAAGTCGCCTAGTTAAGGTATCCCGAAAATAACATTTTTGTATATTTCGAAGATTTATTAATAAAATTCACCTTTAGAACGTGTTCGTCACTTTTCAAATAAAGTGATGGGGGAAGGTTGAACATTATCTGTAATAAATGCTGATAACTCCGGTCTGACTTAACATAATTTAGTAAACTTAGTTTCGTTAAAAAGGGCTTTTCTCGCTCTATATATCACCTTATGAACTACGGCAATATGTGTTTTACACTAGGCGCTAGGGGGCGCTGTCTTACAACTTCACAAACATTGCGCGCTTTTTCCATAATTGTAAATATAATCGTATATTCAATTCTACCTGATTACAAGGATGATTAAAAGTCTAAGAAGTCAGCGAAAACCGCAAGTTAATATCTATTTTCAATCCGGAGATATCAACAGCAATAGTCATAATTACGGAACATTATGATTTTATTTTTAAGTTGCCATTGTAAAGGTTTTTTTAAGAGTCAAATAGGCCTTGGAAAAACAAAATATGAATTGAAACTGTGCACGCGTGTCACCTTTCAATATTACGTCAAAATTTTGGTCGTGCCAACAGTGTTGTGTCGTATTTGATTTTCAAAATGCCTCTGTTACTTAAAGAAGCGGTTAACATCATTGTGGTGTATTTTGAATGTTTGGGAAATGCAACAATTGCTGAACGGGTTTACGCAGTACGGTACCCTCAAAGGCGCCGATACGACAGTAGAATGTTTAATAGTTTAGCTAGCCGTTTTCGCACTACTGAAAGTATTCGTCGCCCTGTATATCGCAGACGCCGCCGAGGTCGAACCGAGGAAAACATTGTAAATGTTTTGGCATATGTGGAATTTAATACACAAATTAGTATTAGATTAATTGTTAGAGACTTGGGCGTTACTCGCTCTACTGTGCATAGGATTTTATTAGAAGAAAGGTAAGTAATTAAATCTATATGTTATAACTCTTAAATAGTTTAGAATAATGCCAATATTTCTCTTAATAGCATTGCTCAATATGATATTGAAAGATAGAAATCTCCTCTCCAGAATTTTGTGGACTGATGAAGCTACTTTCCATAGTAATGGAGGAGTAAACCGCCATAATATGCATTATTGGTCGCGGGATAATCCCCATTGGATGCGGGAGGTGCCATCAAGGAAGATGGAGTGTCAATGTCTGGTGCAGCATTTTGGGTGGCAGAATAATTGGACCGTTTGTATTTAATGAGTCGTTTACTGGGCAAAGATATTTACATTTTTTAAATTACGAACTCCCAATTCTTCTCGAAGATGTGCCCTTGGATTTTCGCAGAACTATGGTTTTCCAATACGATAGATGTCCTGCACATTTTGCGGCAAACGTTCGTCAATTTCTTGACGACACGTTTCCTGCAAGCTTGATAGGAAGAGGGAGTATATTTCCGTAGTCTGCCAGGTAATATTATAGGATATATTGTGATACTCTCAATGAAAGTCGTAATTTCTATTTTATCTTGCCTAGATTTTTATCCATGGGGGAGATTAAAGGATGGACAGCAGCCGCCATATCCCTATGGCATAGGTGGAAACTGCAGTATTATCAACCAGGGAGAGATTGGAGTCGTGTATACAGAACGATGGGCGACAATTTGAACATTTAGGGCGCCACTGAGAATTATTGTCGTAACGATATATTTGCTTGAAACATATGTTCCGTAATTATGATTATTGTTGTTGATATCTCCGGATTGAATATAGATATTAACTTTCGGTTTTCGCTAACTTCTTAGACTTTTAACCATCCTTGTAATCAGGTAAAATTGAATATACTATTATATTTACAATTATGGAAAAGCGCGTAATGTTTGTGAAGTTGTAAGACAGCGCTCCTTAGCGCCTAGTGTAAAACACATATTGCCGTAGTTCATAAGATGATATATAGAGTGAGAAAAGCCCTTTTTAACAAAACTAAGTTTACTAAATTATGTTAAGCAAGACCGGAGGTATCAGCATTTATTACAAATAATGTTCAACCTTTCCCCACCACTTTATTTGAAATGTGATGAACACGTTCTATAGGTAAATCTTATTAATAAATCTTCGAAATATACAAAAATGTTATTTTCGGGATACCTTAACTAGGCGACTTTTGAGGAAACTTCGTGATTCATATTTACCGTTACTGTTGCGCCCTCTAGCGCCAGTTTGAGAAACTTGAAAATAATTTCCAGCAATTTCTCATGATCACTTTACCAAATATATTTTTTTCCGCAAGCCATACGACTAACACTTTCTGAGATACGGCCGACAGCCATTCTTAATGGGACACCCGGTATTTCAATAGGTAAATATACCCCTTTTTGTAGTATCTCTATGAAGATTTATTAAATTTCTTAAATAACTTGTAGATATTACGAAAGACGATAGCCGGATAAAAGAATTTTTCTAAGGATGAAATCCAATTTAATTGAACACGGTTCATTTGCTAAACCTCAGCCTAAAATCTACAACAAGGAAAACCTCGAGACTGATAAAATAAATGTTTTAGCTTGAATTGAAACAAATTCAACTAGGTCTTGCAGAACGGTTGAAGATTCGGTCAGAGCAGTTATATCAAGAGTTTAAACACTCCTAAAAAATACAATTTTAAGCCATATAAATTCCACCTAGTACAAAACTTACATCCTGGTGATGCACAGCGCCGTATAGAGTTCTGTAATTGGTATTTACAAAATATCAACAGGGGAAATAATTTTGAAAGAACGGGTATATGGTCCGACCAGGCTCATTTTACCAGTGCTGGTATATTTAGTCGGCACAATACGAGGTTTTGGTCTCAGGAAAATCAGCATGTAATATTTCTACTTAAACGGCAAGGCAGGTATGGCTTTAACGAATTTATAACATATTTAAAAGCAGCCTTAATGTAAATAAATATGTGGAAATTTTGGAAAACGTTTTGCCGGAAATAATAAAAGACGTGCCTTTAGCGGGTCTCAATAACTTGCATCTGCAACAAAATGGAGCACGCGCTCACAATGCGCTAATTATCAGGGCCTACTTAAACAATAATTTCCCAGGTCACTGGATTGGAACCAATGCAATGGACCTGTAAGATGGCCACCAAGGTCACCCGACTTGTCGGTTTTTGATTTCTTCTTGAGGGGATACCTTCAAAATAAAATTTATTCTTTCAGTACCAAACAGTTGCAGATTTAAGAAATGCCACTGAAAGAGCATTTGGGTAGTTACAAACGCGGCCTATTATTATTTTAAATTCACAAAGGCGAATAAGAACTATGTGTGAAATAGGTCTAAGGCATAATGGAGAACAATTTGAACAATATTTATGAGAAAGTTCTGTACAATTGCAGATTTTGTTTCCAATGTTTTACGTAGTAAAACACAAGTCGATTTATGCATTGTTATTTTTTTGACTGAAATAAACTGCTAATTAGATTAAGGAGTCCAAAGTATATTTCGTTAAACTCAAACTAAACATAAAAGTACTTTATTGTCTAAAGAGCAATATTCTTGTTGACAAAGTGATGTCATTATTCGCTAATACAATATAAGTACACAGACACAATCGGAAGGTCCTAAACAAATGTCAATAAATAAAACTAAAATAATACAGAAAATGTATACACTCATAACAAACCTATATTACTCAAGGCAGTTCCGCTTAGGCCATACGCCTCCAACTTCAACAACAGTTCTGCAGTAAATATCATATCAGTAATAGTTTTTTTTAAATACTCGTCATAGCCTACTAAGAAAAAATGTATATTATTTAATAAAACGTGAATTTCGTGCTTAACATTAATAATAAAAATAAGTTCTTATATATTTCTGAAAAGCGTGTTATAAACTAAATTATATTATTAAAAAATATATAGGGTGACCCATTTAAAAAAGCAAGTTTGTTTTTTTTCTCGGAAACTATTGAACGTAGAAAAAATCTGATTACGTCACTGGATTCAACCTAAAAAACTACAAAAGGGATTTTGATAAGCTACAAGATAACCGAAATATGGGGGTGTCCCAAAATGTAAAATTTTAAAAAACATTTCGTAAATCAAAAGCAAGGAAAACTAGAAAAATTCTGATTACGGCATCTTTTGTTTCACAAAAAAGTAGCACAGTGTTGCGAAAATCGTTTCATTCTATCTTTATTAATAACGGAGATACCCCGTCAAACCATCGAATACTGGACACCCTGTACACTTATTATCTAAGCTCAGTCTAAGAACTGTTACCAAGTGAATGCAATTTTCAAAGCTATGTAGGCACGAGTAACTTGATAATGAAAATGTCTGTGAAAGTGGCTGCTTTACTGACGAAGTATGGTTTTAACTCCCTGGCTATTTGAATTCTCAACAGATATGCAGTTTTGAAAATCAACATTTCTTTATAGAAAATGTTAACATGTGGGCGGTCGTATCGAAGATAAGGTTATTTGGACCGATTTCAATTCGGCGCGATACCGTAATGAAACTTTAGAAAATTTTGAAAACGTATTAGACGATGAAAAGATGCGACGAGGATAGTTCGAGAAGGACGGCGCGGCGCCTTAATTCACTTATAATTTTTGGAAGAATTTTTCGAGAAGCGAACAATTAGTCGCAATATGCCAGTGTGGCCCCCATGCAGGCGCAAATACAGGGGAGGGCGGAGCAATGGGTATAATTGCCCCTCCCCCTGACCGTTGACCGGGAAGAAAAGGCAAGAATCGTTATAAACTTATCTAATATGGTGGCCCTACTTCCACTTCTTTCAGTTCAAATTTTTGCCTGCGGCTAAATAAAAATCCATGGGCATTAAAAGATATCGAATCTTTTGAACGGTAAAACGATCCTCATGGTCATTTGGAATGTGCGCTTATATCTCTTTGTGAGGCTCAATAGGTAGAACGGCTTGAGGGGATACTCCTATTTTCTGTTGACCTGGTCAAAATTGTGGAAACTCTGGCAAAATGCAACTTTAAGTTCATTGTCTTAATATTGTGTCTGAGTGACGTACTGTCCCCTCACGCAATCTCTGAGTAAAGTACTTCAGAAGCCGGAGCTCTATCTTAATGACGGTACCATTCTAGTGAATAACACAATTTCCATTTTTGCCAGTCGACGAGAAAATTTAGACGCTAGCTTTAAGAAATCCTGGCAGCGTACAGAAGATCTATAGTTATTTAGCTAGGTCTCGAGCTGGTAATTTCTCGGATTCCTCGTGGTGGTAAACGTCAGATTTATCGCGCAAACTATGAAATGAACTCAGTCGAGGAATACTACAAAGTATCAATCTATGCACCCTTACTAGACTTTGTACTCACAGATCATTGAGAAAGATTTTTAGTTAAAATGTTAGACGTCTTTCAGTTTCCAGTTTTAATTCCAGAAAATATTCTTAGGAGCTGAAGAAGAAAACAAAACTATCAAATCCGTGCTTTGGACTGCTACTTGATGGCAGTCAGGATGTTGCTCATTTTCTGCTGAGACATGAAATTCCATTGTGGCGAGAGAAGTGGCTGCGGAGAAAAGGAGCGGGGAGAATATTTGCCATTAACTGTCGTATACGTCTTGCCTAGGTGCGATAAGGATGCATTTTCAACTATAAATGAATTTCTACTGATCCTTATAACGCTTCTGGTGACTAATGCATCTGATGAGAGAGTGTTCTCGGCATTGCGGCGCCTTAAAACGTATTTAAGATCAACCATGCACGAGACCCGTCTCCTCGGTCTTGTCCTTATGCATATCCATAGAAATATTCCAAATTATATTGAAAATTGAAAAATCAGCAGATTTGCGAAAACCTTGTGGAACCTTGTTGGAATTTAAAATTTAATACAAAAACTACTTAGCTAAACATAATGTACTCTATATTTTTTTAAAAAGGTCGAAGACCAGGTGTTATTTTATTACTTTTTTTTTGGGGGGGGGGGGGGGGAGTTGAAAAATAATTTAAAAAAATAGGCCAATTGATGACAAGATTTGGGCGTGGTCCCAAAATTATTACATAACCTAAACTGAAATAAAAATCTAGATTTTTAATTTCGTAAAGTTGGCAGTTTAAAATATAAGTTATTTTCATGATAATAATAATATATCTTAACGCAATTAAAGATTATATATAATATTGCTTTAAAACGCACCAGTAGTATATTATATATACAGTATATTAATAACTGTTTATCAAAAGCGAACAAAAATGTAATTTTACGTGAATGTAAACATATTAATTGATTTATGCTTTTAATAAAAGACGAAGAAGCGTGGATTATAAATGACCAATAAACAGTTCGTACTAATACATCCAATTACTTATTAATAAAGTTGTTACCCCTGTCATAAAGTGTGCTCGCAACCTGCGAGCTAACACAATATTTATTTTTCCTACTCTTTAAGAATCCCCTGAAAAAGCGATAAAGGTTTATTTATTAACAACACCTGTTTCTCAACTTTTTGAGCAAAATATTGATATAGTATGAAGAATGAAAAATAAAATTGTAAAATTCTGAAATTTTCATTTTTATGAGAATTACATTATTGTGATTTTCTTTGCAAAAAAAAACGGGTCAATATGCACTATTGATTGTTCTGGGATATAAGTAGCTTTAAAGTTTATTGTTGTTTTAAAATGATAGTAAATAGTTAAAGAATATTTGATTTGAATGGATAATTTTACTTACTTTGTTGAAGTTAGGATGGCAAATCGCCATCAGTTATATCTTTCTTAATATTGTTTATTTTGCAAAAATTATAGCTTACTATTTTTTTTTTGAAAAATTGTTTAAGTGTAGATGAAAGTTCAAAAAAGAAAAAAAAAAGCAAATTAGGAATTTAACTAAACTTCCTTCTTTTAAATTATGTTGATTAAATTCAACATAAGATATTCATAATCCGATTGCAGTACCTGACTGCCTTTATCGAAATTGCTTGTATCTGTTAATTATACCTTTTGGGTAACATTACTATATGCTTTACATTTTTGTAGAACGAATAGTAGATGGGAGGACGAGGTTCAGAAGGCTTAGAAGATTTGTATACTTAGTCGTTTGGGGGTTTGTATCATAGCTTTATTAAGCGGTTTTAAAGTAGACAGTGTAAAAGATGAAGACCGACTTTTGAAGCCTGGAGTACACAAACTAAAAAATACTTCTTCGTTTCAGAACTTAATTTTCGGTCGAGTTTAGAGGGTCATTAGCTATTTGATAGAAGATAGATAAAGAGTAGAACTCTTCTTTATATTATTAACAAGAAATTTTGTAGTAGTGATTTGTATAGCGTTGTGTCAGTATGTTATTATTTAAGTTCCAACGTGCAACTCAATTAAATAAGTGGCTTTTATTAAATAGTTTAACATTTGTTGCAAACGTTTTTGTTTTTGTTTTGACCCATATAAGACTCACCATAGGTATTGAATCTTATGATGTGGGTTAACAGAATTCTAATGAATTCTTAACCAAAAAATAATATTTAGAAATTAACTATAAAATACTGAAATAAACAGTGAAGAATTAAAAAAATTAGGGCAGAACGTCATTCACGTAGGCAGTATAGGTGCATGGTAAAACGATTCAATTACATTTAAATCAATGTGCTTTCAACTGCAATTAATTGTAGGTTAGGCCTAATAGATGGGAGTTGGCCGTAGAGATGTAATATGTACTAGAATCTCTTTACTCCTATACTACGATCCGAAAATAATTGGCAAAAATGTGTGTCTTATCACCATTGACGGTGTGCGGAGAAAATAATTAACATCGATTCACACACTTTTAACTGAAATAAAAGCATTCAAGACCGCTTGGGAAGATTGTGCATTAATAAGTCCTTACATGTTGCCAGGTTTTAAAATATTTCATTTAGATTCTCATAAAATGTACCAAAATCGGCATGTCATTACGGGTCTTTTCACCCTTCGGTACCTGTTTTACTTAATTTGGCAACACAGGTAGGAAAAATCCAAGTCTAATGGCACTCGCACGCTTTCTTATCGCCTCTAACCAATGTTCAGTGTCGTTAACAAGTTTCAATCAAGAGGATATTAGCAATTCAGTTTTATTATTTTGGTGTTATTTTGGTGGATATTCAAAACAGCAAATATTATAATGCAGGCGAATTCTTCAAGTGATAGTAACCAAGAAGTTACAAAACTACGTGATTTAAAACCTGGTGAGCGTACAATGCTAAAAAATATGTATGAGGGAGTTCTAAGTACACACAGTGAAATATCATTCACTGATGCAGCAGAACTTTGTGCCACATTGACTACGACATCGTACTGTTTATAGAACCATCAAGCACAATAGGAATACAAAAGTGTCCGATCAGAAGGAAACAAGAGGACGGAAATAGATTTTTATTGATCAGCAAACAAAGCTAGCCATTCGTCGGAAAATGCATGCATTTTTTTTCGAAATGAACTTAAAAAAAATTTCTGCCGAAATTGCAAGGGATAAAAATATGCAAAAAAGTTCACGAAGAGTTCTAATGCGTACACTACGATAATTGAATTTTCGATTCTTAAAACGAAATCGCAAAAGTCTTTTGGTGGAAAAGGAAGAAATCATATTGTGGCGTAGTAAGTAAAAGAAATACAACAATATCGCCGTGAAGGAAAAATAATTTACTTTACGGACGAGACGTGGTTAAATGAAGGACATACTGTGAATTACATTTGGCAAGATTTCAACATTGAAGATGTACGTAACGCTTTTATCAATAGATTGTCCACTGGATTTAAAGCTCCTTCAGGGAAAGGTCGTCGGTTAATTATAACCCACATCGGGAGTGACTCTGCTTTTCTTGAAGGTGGGTTAAACGTGTTTGAATCCCGTAAAACCGGTGATTATCATGAGGATATGAACTCGGGACTGTTTGAGGCTTTGCCAACTTCTGCATGGCGAAAAGGTAAGATTGTTGACTGGCTCGAGGAAAAAAATATTGCGTTTGGCGAAAAAATGCTGAAAGTTCAGTTGCTCGATCTTGCAAGACATCACAAAAAAAAATATACGAAATATGTAGTGGATGAAATGGCTCGTGAACGAGGTGTTACAATATTACGTTTACCGCCTTACCATGTGAACTAAATTCAATCGAGCTTATATGGGCACAGATAAAAGGCGAAGTGGCGCGTGAAAATAAAACTTCTAAATTAAAAGATGTGAAAGAACTGTTTAAAACGGCAATAGCGAATGTACAAGCAGCAGATTAGCATAAGTGCATACTACATGTCGAGGGCGTAAAAAAAAATGTGGGACTTAGATGTACGCGATGAAGTCATCGTAGAACCTATTATTATAAATCCTGCAGATGACAGCAGTAGCGACAGTAATAAAATGTTTTCATCGTCAGATAGTGAATTATCGCTGTAATGGTAATAATAAATTTAAAATTGTAACGTATCATTATAACACTTTTTAATGTCGGCGTGAAATATAATTTGTCAAACTATTATCAATTAGTGTTCATTAGGTAACAATAGTTAGGAAATTTATAAACATTTATAATTGAGGTTTAGGTTTTGCCCTTAATCCACTCTTATATGTTTCTATTATTATGTAGTATAATAAAAACATTATGAAAATAACATATACCGTTGCTTTATTATTCTTTTTGGATTTTATACCTGCGTAATTTAGTTGCTCTATTTACTTCATTGATCACCAAATGTAAAAGCTTAATTTATCTTTCAGTTTTATTTATAATATTATATTTATGATAGTAAATGTAAATATATTATAATAATAAACAAAAAATTCATATATTTTTTTAATTATCACTGTTTAAAATGACACGCCTCTGGAATTGGCGTTCCCCTTACGTCTTGCACACACCGGTAAAAATGAGTAACTGTCAATTATTTTGGTACAGGAATATAAATAATAATACCTTTATTTCATCCTGTCCAGTAAATCTAATTACCCTATACTTAGTTTCGGCCGGTAAATGTAACATTACAGTATCAGGAACCGTAATGTGTTGCCTAGCAACCATGTTTTGACCTAAAACATCGCTTTTTTACTTTCGATTTATGACAAGTTGTCAATTAGATATATAAGAAATAAAATATTGAAATACACACATATTTACCAATTATTTAATACATCAAAACTACATTCTTAAATTAACTTAACCAATTATTATTTATTACCACAATTTTTGAATGCTCTTGAAATTCTTTCAGATCTTCTTCTCTTCTTAATTTTTTTGTTGCTTCAGCAGCCTTATTTAAAATCATACCCAAAACCTCCATAATTTCCGACACAAATATTATAATTTTATCTATCTGACAGTGACAAGCAAATAACAATCATATTTAACTATGGAAACCAATGACTCAATTGCAATTAAGGTAATTGGATTTAATATTGCCAACGATTTTTTTTTTTAATTTTAATAAACATATTTATTTATTTTTTCTAAAAAGGATTATAATGACAGGATGAAATAAAACATCACACGATACACGTCCGTTAGGTGTTATTACAGTACTCGTTTATAATCCAGGGTCGGTTCCTGCATCACCTTGCACTGTAGCAAGTCACCTACCGGACTTGTAACGTAAAATACTATTATTGTCTGGTTGTACAATTCATCGAGCGTTGTACTTTTAAATTTTAACCTTTCATCATAAACGTCACACTTGACTCTTTAGGTTTTTCGTTTCTAAAACTTGACTTAAACTCCGAAGATCTATATGATAAGCTTAGTTTCACTACTAAGCCATACTTGTACAACAGTGTAAGCTCAAGGTTACCTTCTCTTTAAACCCAACTTAACCTTTGTTTGTACAACTGGGCATGTCGTCTTACTTTCTGAATCTCTTAATTAATTGTTTGCTTAATAAATACTAAAAATAAGTCGAAGTTGGGTTACAAAGGACGTGTCACATTTAAATGTTTTATTACTTTGCATTGACAAACATTTTCAAAAGCAGTATTAAAGTAGGTACTTCAATGTCAGTAATAGAGTACAGTCATTTGATGTTTGGCGAGATTGGCGACGGACTGCTTTCTTTTTCCCATATTGCTTCTCACTCTCTTTTTAAACACCTTTAATGTATATCTTCGCTGATAACAGTACACTTGTATTATCTTTTGCTCTGGCTGCACATCTTAATAAAGCAGTTCAGCAGATGAAGGCATTTTTATATAGTATCGTTCGATAAACACTGAACCGAATCATATACTAATGAGTTGCAGTGATTTTTAGGGGCTTAAGTCGCACACCTGTCTTCGATGTTCTAGGCAATCTAGGCTTTCAAGATTCTTTGCCAGATCATAATCGCCGATCAAGCGAATATATCTTCTCTTAATGGAATCCAGCAGTCGCAGAGTATGCTAAGGAGCAGAGCCCCAAATCTGTAAACAGTATTTCAGCGATGGGTTTTTACATCATTGCCTTTTTTGGCTATAGGCTGGACTCCGCAGTTTCCCAGAAAGATTGAATTACTGATTTTTGGTAGGATATATTATATAAGCCTATAAAACACGGGTGTTGATTCATCGACGTAATTCTTAATCACGATGACTGGAGTTTTCTCCAAATCTAACCTGAGTAAGGGCCTTAGTTACCGAAGAAAATGATCTTGCCTTGTTAGAACTTGCAAAAAGTTTGTCTGTTGTCTGTTTATTGTTTGCTTGCATTGGTTTTGAACGTTAACCAAGATGGTATGATTTTCAGCGTTAGGCTTGGTGGAATTTTTTTTTTTAATCTGAGAGCTCGCTCGCAACATTGATTAAGCCAAGGCTTGCCATTGAGAGAGCACTTATGAGAAGATGTATAATGAAAAATCTTGAGTAGTTTAGGAGGCTACTCAGCACCAGTTGGTAGATTGCTCAGTAGTGAAATAAGGTTATAACGGAGGCTTTACCGTGATCGTGTAGAAGTCGGATTTTATTCAAAGCTAAGAGAAGTTCCTGAGTTGTAGTATCACGGTCTAGGTCTGGAATCCGAGTTGGCTCGCTTCATAGTTTATTTTCAAAAATATAACAAAAAAATCCTGACATTAAAAAAATTAAACTCTATTTATTATTATTTGGCGTAACCCCATAGTATTTCAAATGACTTTATTTGAATTGAAATGTTTTTTTTTTATGAACATACTATAAAAATAAAAATCTTTCTACTGTCAAAATGACACCATTCACATTATAATTAGTAAGTTTACTTTGTTACTTAATTTTCAATTCCTCAATCTCAGTTCCCTAATTAATTTGAGACAATTTCAGAAAATTTTTATTTAACGTGATTTTGAGTGAGTCAGACTTTATCTATAACTGGTCGTTAATTTTACCAATGCACAATTCCTTCTAGTAGCCTCTGAAGATGGACATCAAAATGCCCGAAATATGTAGGGAATATAACAACCTTCTTTCCTAAGCGAATTTGCGGAGGAAGACGTGATTGTTTTATTTGCATTACGATGCAAGTATAAAAAATAATTGGGTAAAATGTTATTGAGTGAAATATTAAAGTTAATCAAATAAACTCCTGGAGAGAATTAACATTCAAAGTAAACTATCGATTTGGAAAAATAAATTTGTAGCAAATTTATGATGTTGCGGTAATTTTCTCTAGGAGTTTATACTATGTTTCAGATTGGTGCAAGAGTAATAAACCCTTATAATTAATATGCAAAACGCTCACAAGGTAGTACAAATAATTCTAATAGGTACTATTTCGATTTACATTGCCTATAAGGCCCTTTTTTTCTTTATTACCATACATCGGCTAGCACAAGTTTAATAGAAAGTGGGGTTTGATCAGCCAGTTATGGGCAGACGTAGGCGTCCCTTGGGGGTCAGACTTTTAAGTAGCTATATTTTCCTCTTAAATCTGCAGTAAATGAAAAACGTTTATATAAGCACATTTATATATTTTTATGTTTTTATGTACAACTATATTCATAAAGTAACTTCCACTGGTTAAGTTTAAATCTTAACAATATTACATAAATGATTACAAACTATAAAACATTCGTATACAGACTTTTTACATACAAAACCACATACCACTTTTATTAAGTGGAGATTTTCATCATAAATGGAAAAATCTGATAAACTGTCCTCCAAGTTAATAACAACTGGTGTTAATTTTCTTAAGTGCTTCCTCAAAATGCTTCTGAGCATCACTCATTTCATAATGTGGTGTTTCGAAGCCGCATAACTTTTCACTTAAGCCCATATTAATTCTATAAGGTTTAGGTCGCAATGGTAGGAAGGAAGTAGAATTGTTGCAATATTCCGTTTTTATTATTTCGTCAAGAGCATATTTTACAAAGCGATTTTGTGTGCCTGCACAATTTTTAGTACCTCTTTTTTACCATATCGTCTTCAAATGGCATTTGTTTTTCTAAAAGCCACAACTTTTTTTCAACACGTTGTAGGCAACTCTCCATATCTCCTTGAATGGTATGGAGCATTGTCCAAAACAGCGACGAAGCCCGCTGAAATAGACTTGATCATTTCGTTAAAATAGTTCTCGAAAACGTCCGCATTCATATCCTCATGGTAGTCACCATCAGTTAACGTTAATAAACTTTCTTTCAAAAATATATCTTTGTTACCGATAATGGGTAATAATTAGGCGTTTCTCTTATCCAGATGGCGCTTTTATTTCTGAGGATAGACCATCTAATACCGCTTGACGAGAAGAGGTTACATTATTATCCTGCCATATTTTTCCAACTGTATAACTTTCGTTTAGCTACGTTTCGTTGAAATAGTACAATTTCCTATTTTGATTGCGGAAATCTCGCTTTCAACACACAGTTTCATCTCTTGGATTAAGTGGAACTTGCGATTTTGTTCTTCCTATCTAAGATTCAATTTCCGTATTTTCCAATGTTTATCTCTTTTTAATTCAGGAATATCTTTTTTTATTGCAGGTAAAATTGCCTCTGAAGTGGGCATTTCGTTTTTAAAATAGAATGAATGTGGAAAGTACCTATCATTCTCTCTCTTAAAATATTAACCTCGAAACATATTTAGCTTTTTAGTTTACCCGGGGCGGACTAAGCTTAACAACTTAGTGCTTAAACTTTCAATAAATAAAGACTTAATAACAATAAATCCGGGTGGCTTGCACCCCAGACTAAAGAAAAAGGTACTCTTGTTTAATGTCGATAAAGTGAACCGTTAAAAAAAACAACAATAATAAACGCATTTTTTCTATTTTGTTTCTAAACAAAATGTGATACGAAAGTCATTTAAACAAGAAGAAAGGGAAGTTTCATTTTAACGTGTTAAACCCGAAAAAATACAAAAATTTAAAAAAACTCAGTGATGTAATAGGAGACATCTTAACGAAATTATTGAAAAGCTTCATAAGAGGATTCTCTATGAGCTTCGTGTAGTCTGATACACTCGCGGGCACGACGAGTTGAGGACGGCTGTACCCGTCACAATAACCCAGCCCTGGTCCTTATCACATCACAATGAAACGTCATTTTCGGTAGAAGTTCTTCCCTAGTTCCGACCGGAGTAGAATACACCAAGCTTTCAACGTACGTAAAAATCCAACCGCATTAGGTCAGGAGATCGAGGAGGCCAGGCAATAGGTCCTCCTCTACCTATCCAATGGTTTGGATAGACGTTATTCGGGTGCTCCCGCACACCAACGCTGAAATGAAGTGCTGCCCCATCGTGCATGAAGTACATGTTTCGGCGGGCTTCAACTAGTAAGTGCTCTATTTAATCCTGAAAAGCGTTCCAAAATTGCCAATGATTCCTGCCCAGATATTAATTGATTGAAATTAATGTTGATCATGCGAAACAATAGTGGCATATGGATTTGTATCAGCCCATACGTGTGTGTTGTCTAAATTTTTCATGCTATTTTTGTTAAACCTTGCTTCATCCGTGAAAGAAATGGTAATGAAGTTTATATTATTTCGTTTCCGATCCAATAGCCAGCATGCAAACTGCGAGGAAGATCTTCAGGAATCAGTTCATTTTTGCAAATATATATATACAGGGTCGTTGGTATGTATGGAAACGGTCGATTATTTCTTAAAGTATAACAGTTGGCAAAAAATATTTTAGATAAAAGTTTTAGGGTTTTTTAGGGTATATTAGAATTTTAAAAAAATAAGTATACAGTATGAGTCAGAAAACCGTAGGGAAGCAAAGTTACCTTTTTTTAAATGGAACGCCCTATATCTTCGAATATTTTTGGATTTAACATAAAATAACAATTATTTTTTAATAAGTGCATTATAAGTCTAAACCTAATAGTTTCCGAGATATCGACTTTTGAAAAATTACATTTTTGAACTTTGACAGCTTCTAGCTTTCTAACGGTACGTTTTAGAGTAAAACGGCTTACATGTCCCTAACTTATTTTTTTATAATCTATCCAAAAACATCAACTTCCGGTTAAACCGGAAGTACTGTATTTTCGGCTTTTGAGTTACATCCGATTTAACCGGAAGTTGATGTTTTTGGGAAGACAATAAAAAAGTAAGATAGCGACATGTAAGCCGTTTTATTCTAAAAGGTACCGTTAGAAAGATAGAAGCTGTCAAAGTTCAAAAATGCCAATTTTCAAAAGTCGATATCTCGGAAACTATTAAGTTTAGACTTATAATGCACGTATTAAAAAATAATTGTTATTTTATGTAAAATCCAAAAATGTTCGAAGATATAGTGTGTTTCATTTTAAAAAAAGTAACTTTGTTTCTCTACGGTTTTCTGACTCAACCTGTATACTCATTTTTTTAAAATTCTAATACACATTAAAAAACCCTAAAACTTTTATCTGAAATATTTTTTGCTGACTGTTTTACTTTAAGAAATAATCGACCGTTTCCATACATTTCAACGACCCTGCATATAAAAATATAAAAGATGTTCTTGAAGAATTCATGTACTATTATTCTCGATGTATTAAATTGTGCTGATTATTTTGGAGTGCTCGTTGATGGAGTGTCATTTACAGCATTTAAAATATTTTTCTCTAATTGCGGCGTACGTACGGTTCTTCTCAGACCAGTATCAGTGCTATTTTTTCCAAACCTTCCTTAAATTATGAAGAAAGTCAATAATATGTATTACCTTATTAACTGGAATCGCCCACCAATCTCCGTTAGACATTGGTCAACTCCTTGAAATGTCTTCTGGTTTGGCATAGTACGATTACGAAATCTTGCGTAATGTAACCTTCTGACTTTTAAAGCATTGCAAGAGGCAATCTATAAATGTGTACTCCATAATTAATTCCCAATTAAATTCACTACGAAATCCAAAAATGCGAACATAGATCTTCTACAACTATTCGTTTATTCATATTTTTCTCAAAAAGCGTTCATTTTATCGACAATAAACAAGAGTACCCTTTCTTTGTCTAAGGTGCTGGCTACCCAGATTTATTTTTTTTAGGTCTTCATCATACAGGTAGTTAAATATTTAAGCATTAAGATGTAAAGCTTAGTCCTCCCCTGGTAAACTAAGGAAACTAAATACGTTTCAAGGATATTATATTAAGAGGTCCTTACTAGTGCCCATCACATTAAATTTTTATTGCGTTATATTAAGTACGTTGAAAGTTCTTCAAGAAGAACCGATTTCCAGCGGCGTCTTTAGGGCACATATCTCCATAGGGAGGGCCTGTAAGAAAAAAATTTATAGGGACTTGTCATCATATTTTTTCATGTTCTATCTGAATCCGAGAGATTTCTCAAAATTTCCCGGATACCCTGTATAATATTTCTAAGAATTATTAATAATTATTATTATTATTCAATTCAGGGTGCCTGTAAAAGGTCTTTACAAAAACCTACCACATATTCTTCAGACCAAAATTAGCCGATTTAAGTAAACTTACCTTAGTACAAAGTTGCTTAGTTTGGGCGCTAGACGGCGCTGAAGTGACAATTTTTAAATCGTTTTTCTGAACTAATTTAAAAACTGCTCATACTATTTTGCTGAAATTTGGTACGTTGGCATAGCTTTATGGGGCAAAAAAAATCCATGTCACAATTCTGTTTAATATCAGTCCATGGGCGTAGAACCTGGGTTTTTTACTAATTGCTTGTTTCAGATTTGTATTCCAATGGAACAAGAGGGGTTTCGGCACAAAATTCAAATGAACCAACTTATTTGCTACTTAAAAGGTACTCTGGATAAGACTCGATTCCTCTGATGGTTTTCGAAAAATTTGCATTTTATTACTTAATACGTAGTAGTTTTTAAAAGAAAAGAAAAAAAAAAACTAAATCATGAACAGAAATAAATAGAAATATCATAAAAATTGCTCAAAATGTCCACCATTTTCATGAATACAAAGATTTATACGTTGAAGAAAATTGAAAGACACTCTTTGCAGAACTTGTTCATCGCCCTTAAGAATATTTATTGCATCTTGTTGCCATAGGTGTTCTGCGTTATCAGGAGTTGTCTTGTAAACCACTGTCTTAAGATACCCCCATAAGAAATAATTCAATGGATTTAAGTCCGGAGATCGTGGTGGCCAATTTACAGGGGCATTACCTCTACCAATCCATTTATTTGGGTACTGATGATTCAAAAAGTTATATAACATTTAATGCAAAATGTGGTGGAGCTTCATCGTGCATAAACCACATATCTCTCCGAAGTTGTAAAGGTTAATCTTCTAGTCAATCTGGTAGCGTATTTTGTTGATGTTGCAAATAAATTTCCCCGGTTAATCTTTGTGGAATAATGACAGGACCAACAATGTGATTACCAATTATTCCAGCCCACACATTAATTAAACTTATTTTGAAAATGTTTTACCTTGATAGCATGTGGATTTTTATCCTCAAACATGTTCATTATGAAAATTTGTAATCCCTCTTCTTGTGAAACATGCTTCATCGGTAAACAAAATACTGTTGGCAAAGTTGGAATTCTTTTCTCTCTGCCTATGAACAAGCCGACTAAAAACCAGGCGCATTTCAGGATCATTAGGTAAAAGATCTTGAACTGGCATCTTATGGTATGGATATAGCAACTGTTCTTGAAGTATTTCATGAACAATATCTTTGGACACTTCTATTTCCCTACCTAGCCTCCTGGTGCTTATTTCTGGATCTTCTGCAACACGTTCTAAAATGTCTTTCTCGACTTCAGGAACCCTTACAAAACGCTGTCTTCCATTATCAATGGCTTTAGAAGTAAATTGGCCGTTTTCCCGCAGGCGTCTTTCAACAGCAGCAAACGTCGGGTGGCTTGGTATACGACAATTTGGAAAACTTTTGGAGTAGACCCTGATACATTCTCGACCATTTCCTTGGCAATACCCAAATACCAATATCATATCGGTATATTCTGCATTAGTGTATTGCACCGCCATGATAATTCACGACAATTAAAGTTTTTTTATAATTAATGCAAGCTTGAACGTTAGCAACAATATTAAATGTTACAAATTTGACAATAATCTTATGTTGTCAGATGAAACTAATAATAGCCAACAATAACAATCGTTTGCGAGGTGTAAGGTCGCGTTGTACATACCTGAAAAATACCGTGCGAGCAAAAAGCAGATGATAAGAAACCTGTTCAAGAGGTTTTTGTAGTAAATAAGTTACTTTAATCTAAATTTTAAACTTAAACGTTTTATTTTCCATTGGCGTTGAAATCAAGAATAGAAAAATTCTATAAAACCCAAGTACTATGTGGTAAAAATTACTACGTATTAAGTAATAAAATGCAAATTTCTCGAAAACCGTCAGAGGAATCGAGTCTTATCAAGAATACCTTTTTTGTAGGGAATAAGTTGGTTCATCTGAATTTTATGCCCAAACCCCTCTTGTTCCATTGGCATAGAAATTTGAAACAAGCAATTAGTAAAAAACCCAGGTTCTACGCCCATGGACTGATATTAATCAAAATTGTGACATGGGTTTTTTTGCCTCATAAAGCTATGCCAACGTACCAAATTTCGGCAAAATAGTTTGAGCACTTTTTAAATTATTCCAGAAAAACGATTTAAAAATTGTCACTTCAGCGCCATCTAGCGCCCAAACTAAGCCACTTTGTACTAAGGTAAGTTTACTTGAATCGGCTAATTTTGGTCTGAAGAATATGCGGTAGGTTTTTGTAAAGACCTTTTACAGACACCCTGTATGCAGACAGGCAGGTTTTCCCAATTTCAAACAGAGTACAGTTCCTTGAAAGATTTCATGGTCTTGCAATATTCATGCCTTGTCTTGCAAGACATCTTGCTTAAATATGTCTTATCTTGCAGCTAAAACTGTCTAGTACTGGTGTGGTCTTGTCTTGCAAGACTAAACTTAGAACAAGAAAAGGAAGACGAGAGATCCTTAAATTGAGCGACAAATAGAAGCATGTAAGCATATTATACAAATTTAATAAACATTTGAATATGTAAAGAAAACAAGGTCTGTCTATACCACCAAACTATAGTTTGGTGGTATAGACAGACCTTGTTTTCTTTAATAATCTCGCCACAGAAAATGGACTACTTCTTGAATTTGAATATGTGTTTAAAATTACTTTAAATATAAAAATTACAAAAAATTGGCCAAAACTTAACATAACATAATGTAGTTAACTTCAACAATTAACTTTCATGGTATATATTAATGAGCAATATTTAAGCATCTTATACAGTTTCATTTTACTTTACTGTGATTTACTGCCAACTGGTATATTAGGTCATCAAGTTAGCCTGGATACGGCCACTCCTGCTGGTGACAGATTTTACGAGGGATAGTAAGTTTATTAATAAGTAACAGGATATACTCGAGTGGAAAAAAAGGATATTTGATGGCCATTTATTCTAGATATTTTATTCAGGTCAACGTAATAGGGATAAAAGGAAGGAACAAAAATAGTTGGAGGCGAAAGTTACGTTGATTAAATTTGAAGGTCGGATACAGCAGCAATTTATTAAGTTGGTAAAACTTTTCCCCAGACTTACCAAAAATTTAGGAGTTGGAGCAGCGTTAATTATAATGAACATTATAATTGTTAGTTGGAGGGTTTGCGATTTTAATATTTTCTATCCATGAAAAACTTTTTTTTTCATAGTTGGGTAACTTTAAGATATTTGCTCTCCTGCTTTCTCATTACTTCTGTATTTACTACCCAACTAATGAGATTAGTGAATATATGCATCAATACTTATTGTACTTTCTAACTTATATTATTATATTATATTATTATTATGTTAAAGAATTTTTGTTTCTTGTTCTTTTCAGCAATAGATTAAGAAAGATTGAAAAACACACGTGAATCGCTGTTCTTGCACTCGTACCGACCACTAAATACCTTTGGATTTTGCAAATAACAAAAATCTTATATCTCTTTTCGGAGCAATAAGGTGTAATAAGATTATTTTTAGATAATATTAAGTTCAATGCAGCTTTTCTAAGCAGAGTGCAAATAATGCAACATTTACTATATCGTCAAAAAATAATTCCAGTGTTAGCCTTAAATGCCCTCAAAAACGGTAAAAAAAGTGTAACTTTCTTTGACTTTCTTTGACTTTCTTTGACTACATGTGTAAGTGATTATTCAAAAGTAAACGTTAAACATCATTTTGTCTTTTACCTCAATAAGTTAACCACTCATTCACTCATTTCTTCATACGTAAAAGCACAAGCTTTTGTTTTATCGGATAAACTTTAATTTTTTACGAAAACTAGATTGCTTAGAAATTTACCGAGAACAAACGAAATGATATTTATCTATTACCATTTTTTCGAGTTTAATATGCTAAAAAGTGATCAAGTTTGAGTTTAAAAAGTAAAAGTTTATCCGATCTTAAAAAAAAGATCGAGCGATTTTTAGCTAGAGAAATTTACGAATTTTGGCATGAATAGATACTAAAAAAAATACTACTTCACTAAAAAAATGTTTGACCCCATCAAATTAATTTGTAACAATATGTCAGGTTGCCGAACAACGAAAAAGAAAAGCTACTCGATTTTGAGGTGGAGAGATTTTTACCATTTAATTTTTAGCTGGAGAGGGTTTTATCACGATAAAAAAGGATGCACCCTTTTTATCGATGTCAAAGTCATAAAAATGCAAATGTCAAATGGACATTTTATTGTAGGAGTGAATTTATCGTCAATATTATTATATAGTTTGTCCACAGGTAGGATAATGAGGTCTAATAAACTTTCATAGTTTTGAGCTTTTTGAAAAAGTCTCTATGATCAGTAATCAAAATTAGGATTATGAGTTATAAAGATAATTAAAACTGCTTCTGCTGACTATGAAATAACAATTGTAGGGATGAACCGAAATCGAGGGGAAGCTTAATAACATTCTAGATAGAATATTACTATTGACACCTCCAGCCAGCCTCACTTTAAAATGTCAGATGTCACTTATCGTTGCAAAGGGCATTAAATTGCCTATCCAATCGTGCTAAGAAAAGTGAGGTTTGCGAGATGGATATATGTATGTAATAGTATTTGCAACTAATTTATTTAGTTTGAACAAATGCTTTTATTAGGCGTTTAAAATGTGCGCCGTTATTGGCAAGACAATAGTACAGTCTATTTTGAAATTCCTCGACGTTGAGAGACGTTAGTTTATCTGGTAATGCGCCTACATTCTAGTGTTGTTCTATTTTCGAGGTCTATAATACTGTCAGACGTGGTTCTGTAAACTTTCCAATCCATTTGCCAGAGAACCGTTGGTTAAGCGAATCTACAACTAGTAATGCGTAGTATGGGCAAGTTCAACCTTGCTGAAAATGCAAATTTTTTTCATTCAGTTCCGGGGTTGATCTTCCAAATGTTGTACAATAAGAGGATCTATCATATTTTCTAAAACATTCAAATGCAATTGAGGATAAATCTTCTACTAGAAATATTGGCACCTCGATTGATTGAGAGAAATGAGTGTGGCCTAATTGGAACCGTTGATTTTCTGGCGGAATTGAGGGTGGCCTTCTCGAATAACTAATGGAATTTCAGTTTCTCAATATCTACTAAATTTGTGTTTGTTAGTTTGTTAACAAACCCTTTCAAGAAGAAAGTTGACTCGTCGCTAAAGCAAATATTTTTTTATTAATGTGCGGTCTTCGTCAGTCCTTTCGCAATTCGTTCAAAAATTCGATCCTTCTATAGTATTGATCATTGTTGAGTTCGAGTAAAATTTGTAATTGGTAAGGAAAGAATTAATTCTTTTTTAAAATGTTGTGCACAGAACCAGTACAGAAATTCGTTAGCTTGGCGACTTTCGGAATAGGAGCAGAAGTTGGATCTACAGCGAATTGACTGAATACCTCAACCTGGCAAGCTTTATTCAAACCCATTGTATACAGATCAAGTTTCTTCAAACTTACGCGCCAATTATACGGCCAAATTCGAGCGATGGACCAAAATGAATTGGTATTAACTACGGTTCTCACATGTGGTTATTAAGGATTTGATGGTGAGGGTAGTTACAATAACGTCACTGATGTTGATCATTAGAGAGTGCTCGAATGAACTGGTTTTAACCGAAGGTTTTATTATGACATTTGTCACTTGTCACGTGATCGCTTCTTGTGATCTATGAACTGTGAGGGTTGCAAGCTTTTCTTCTTCTATATAATCTGTGTCTATATTTACCCTTTCTGCAACGTAATCAACCCCTTCATGATTTAGAAACACTAGAAATGTCTCCGCCACTTAGTTCGCACAATCGTTTATACACACATGCAACATAAAAACAGTTCACACAATTAATAATAATTTAATCACGTTTTGACCGTTCATACCGATTTCAGAAATATAAAATTGAAATTTGAATCAACCGCTATTCGACAACTGCTCGGGTGTAAGGTAAATACTACAAAATTAATGGTGACAACTTTGGCGTAAATGAGTGAATTTATGATGTCATGGAAACACAACCGAGATATCTACCCAGGTCGCTCGAATGAAGTGATAAATACCAACCTGAAAAATGTTATAAACCAAACTCTTTGGTCCATCGCTCAAACTTGGCTTATGACATAAAGTTCGCCACACGGATGGTGAGCTACGAAAGGAATCCGAGCAAGAAATTCCGAGCAAAAACCAAATTTTAAATTTCCATAAAATATTTATTTGTATGTAATTCAGATGTATTACCTACAACAATTAGGCGTATGCATGTTATTGCTTCTTGATTTGATTTTTCGCCTTTAAATTTCAAATTATAATCGCTTAATATAATTTACTACATTATTCGTAAAGCGGCGAGGATAGCCGAAGTCAAGCAATCAGCGGAGATTTCTGTCTGTTACCAATGTTTTTGTCTCTTTTTATCGTATATGATATTAAATGAGTGGGGGATACAACGAACAGCTGGGCACCTATAGAAATTTCAGGCAGTGTCGGATTTTAAAATTATTATATTTAATTTATAATTAATAATATTATTTAAACGTTGATGTTTGTAAAATAGATAAATACAGGGTGGCGCATCGAAAACGAAACAGACACATTTACTGGCAGCCCAGTTCTTTTTTGGAAAAACGCTCAGACCCGTCGATTTTGTTTTCGAGGGGGACACAAAATTGGCAAAGAATCACGTTAACACGTGCAGCCCCCTGGTATATTCCACGGCAGAAAAGGTTGAAATTATCGAAATAATTTTCGGAAATAATCAGTGCGCTAATAGAGCATCACAAATATTTAATGAGCGACATGAGAACAGTAACGTTCATCGAAAATATGTTCTAGAACTTGTAGCTAAATTTCGGGAAACTGTATCAGTCGCCAATAAAAAACGCAACGTTGAAAAACCCATAAGGACCGCAGCAATGGAAGTGGGGGTTTTAGGGCAAGTTTATGTAGATCCTACGTTAAGTACCCGCAAATTGGATACTGTGTGTGGTGTTAGTCGACGTAGTATCCAACGGATTCTAAGGGCCCATAGTTTTCATCCGTGTAAAATTCACCTTGTACAAGAACATAATGAAGACGATTTTGATCGGCGATTACAATTTTGTGAAGATATGAGTGAACGAATTATAAACGATGAACATTTTCTATTCAACGCTTGCTTTTCCGACGAATGTTCCTTTTTCTTAAATGGCGTAGTAAATCGTCATAACTGCCAATGTTGGTCCGATTCCAATCCCAGAATTTATCGTGAGGTACACACACAGCAGCCACAAAAATTAAATGTTTGGGCTGGTATTTTTGGCGATCATTTAGTTGGTCTTTTTTTCTTACCTGGAAATTTGACCGGTGAAATGTATTTGGAATTACTGCAAGACGCCATAGATCCTTCATTAACAGCCATAATTGAAAATCAGAATGATCGGCGGTACATTGCGAATAGGTTGATGTTCCAACAGGATGGTGCCGCACCACATTACGCATTACGTGTTCGACAATATTTAGATCAGACCTTTCCAGGTAGATGGATTGGTAGAAGAGGTGCCATTGAATGGCCCCCAAGATCGCCAGATTTATCACCTTTGGATTTCTTTCTGTGGGGTCACTTAAAAAGCAAAATCTATGCTACTCAGCCAACACCGTTGAAATATTTGCGACAAAGAATTGTGCGCCTTCAAATTACTCCTTAAAAATTGCAAAATGTGCTGCAACGTTTTGAGCAAAATCTTTATTACTGCATGGAGAGTCATGGTGGTCATTTCCAACATTTAGTTGGCTGACGGGTCAGCTCATTTTTCATTTTTACACTACTTTGCTGCCAAATGTATTGATCTCCACTAATGATGATGTATTATAGTTTTATTTAAGCTTTAAATCAACTAATCTCCAAAACTGCTAAACTGAAGTACATGAATTTTACAACATTATAAAGGGAATTGCGGGACCTTTAAAATAAGGTATCACTCGACCCCCCTTTCTATTTAAGATTTTCGGGGTGGTGCCACCCCCGCCCTGGGGGCTGCACGTGTTAACGTAATTTTTTGCCAAATTTGTGTCCCCCTTGAAAACAAAATCGACGGGTCTGAGCGTTTTTCCAAAAAAGAACTGAGCTGCCAGTAAGTGACTCTGTTTCGTTTTCGATGCGCCACCCTGTTTATAAAAGGTAAAGTTATTCATAGTCAAGCTAGGACAGCAATTTCCAATAAATCTGTAGGTATTTATTTTTATATTTTACGCAATTTAAGACTAAAATACGTTTTAAAAGAATTATTACACACGCCATAGCAACTTTTGTATGCATTTTACCGTCCTGCCTCTTTAGGCTTTGTAGCTCTAGAACCGTGTGGCGAACTATACTTATGCACTACGTTTCGTCTGAATGCCTCTCATTGAATACTATATATACAGCTAGAGTATATGTCATTTTATTACTTTTAAAATTTTAACTACCTTGCAATGCCAGAGTTATAGACAAGAGAGATGCGCTTACGCTAGGGTTGAATAGGCAACTTAACATACTAAATTGGTTCCCTAATAGCGCCATACGCGACTGGTTGAGAAACAAAATATAGCAGTGGCGGGGGGGGGGGGGGAGGGGGGTTTGGCGCCACGCAAAGTTAATATATTTTGGGAGAATAAAAGGAAGTTATCACAACGTTTCTAATATGACGACAAGCTTTAATAATATTATATATCCAAATAAATATGTTTTAAACAAAAGACAGCAAATATATAATTATAATATAACTAAAATTTATAGTTTATTAATAGTATTATTTATTTTAACTTTGAATAGGCATTTACATACACCCTTTGGAGCAGCTGCAAGTAGTTACGTAGCAGGTAAAATTGAGGCTGAAGAAGTTTTGTGTTCCTTTTTACTTAGGCATACCTTTGAAAAGTGCTCACGTTTACCACATCAATTGTAAATGGAATCTCTTGAACAAAAATATTTACGTAGTTTATGCCCTTAAACTACGTAAATGCTTTTTATTCGTTCCATAGAAGTAACATTTATAAGCAGAAGAAATTTTATCTTCACGTTTTTTCCATGTTTCTGTACTTCGGGACGATCAATAACTTGACAAAAACATATAATTCTGAGTATTTCTGGGCAGCTTCTAACGACTGTGCTTGGTTGGTGGCGTCTTGGAGTTGCAATATACTATTTTCTAGTAAACGGTGTTGAATATTATTTCAACTCAATCCACTGATAAAAGAATCTCTTATATAATAATTGCAGTTTTCATCAGCAGCCTTAAAATTTCAGTTCTTATAAGTTGTTTAAATTCTTGCAGATATTCACCGGGCTATTGTCCTCTAATACTTAAACAGTATCTGGGAAATACCTCATTCTTGGGCTTGATAAAAATAGAATCCAGAGTTTTAATAGCTTTTTCATACTTTATGATAAAATTGATAAAAAGTTTTTTCTACCACCGTCTATGTTTTTGATAGGTGATATGAAATTTTCATATGTTACTTTCCAATAGGTTCATTCTTGAGCAGCTTCGGGAGAGTTCTGATCAGTGTCAAATCTTTCAGGTCGTAGAAGTCTACCATTCTAGTTAAATAAATTCGATACTGTGCTTTATTAAAGCTTGATTTATAAACTCGAAAAGTTGGTGAGGTTCTTTCTTTCTTTCTTTTTATTATTGGCTCTGCCCTGAAGTTATGATCAAGTTTGTGAGGTTAGATATTCCGAACTCCGAGCATAAAAATTGGTTATCTCGAACTACCCGGGAAGTTTTCGAACCTTACATGAGCTTTACATAAACAACATGAACGAGTGTATAAATGGAACTGAGTGTTCCCTTTAGTTTAAATTGAACTCCTATTTCCAACACCAACTGAACCTCAACCTCACCAACTTTTCGAGTTTATAAATCTAGCTTTACTTAGAACACAGCATGACATTAAATCATACATTTTGACAACAATTTAACCAAGTGGTACAACAAACAAATAGGTGTAATATATAGCACAGCCGCTACCAACGTTAGTATTTGAGCAACCTTATAAAACAAAATCCCCACAATTGCGCCATCAGCGTCTGGTTGAAAAGCTAAACGAACGGAGAACGATCTTTACCATTTAGGTTATCCTAGTCTGGCCAGAGTGAAACATCAGTCAAATATTAACAATTGTATAAATACCCGTCAAATAAATAGTTCGTAAATAATAAACAATCCTTAAAAACATAATGTTTTTGTGACTTGTTTACTTTTACACTACAGATTTGTATCATTCCTGTGGCTTATAAAGACAATCGTTAATATTACTAAATGGGTTTAATGATATAGTGACAAAATATTGCACCCGTTGTTTTAATATATTCTGGAGTGTAGTGGGAATAAGGGGTATAGGTACTAAGAAAAACTCAAAATACCTGTGTTGCTCCATATTCTGTTATTAATCATGACTTTCTCAAGGATCGATATTTAAAAAACTTGAAAACTAGAATTTATTTGAAGAAGTCACGAACGTGACTCACACAAAATTAGTACTGGTACCATCGACAGAAATGTTGTGTGAAACACGTTTGTGAACATTCCAAATAATATGTGTAGATATCATCATGTAAATTTAAGTTTTCAGGCTTTTTAAAAATTGACCGTTAAGAAAGTTATGATCAACAACGAAACGTTGGGCAACATATCATATTGAGTTTTTTTTATTACCTATAAACCTTATTCCCGCCACTCTCCAGAATAAAAATATGTTACAATGATATTTTGCACATTGGTGAATATAATACTTTTAAAATGGAAATACAATTACGCCAAATTCATTTTTATTGTCGATTACCCGATTTCACTTTGCTTCTCACTTTGATTCTCAGAATTTCTAAAATAAAAGTAATTCTTTAAATTTCTCTTGCCTGGTATACAAGGTGTTATTTAATAAGTGTCCGATATTTTACATGACGATTCCTCATTTATTTATAAGGTGAAAAGTTGATATAAGCATGGGTTCGCCCCTCATTTTTGAGATACATGGTGTTAAAAATTTATTGTTATTTTGTTTTTCGTTAATGATTTTTGAAATAATGTCTATATTTGGACGAAAATTGGGATCTGCGTGTTTTTTTAAATGCGAAATTCGAATTTGATGTTAGTATGGCTCCCACTTATAAGGGGCGCTACCTACGTGTCTTTTTACTCTTTTGAGGAGTCACAACTTTTTGTTGCGTGCTTAAGCTTTAAGCGAAAGAATGGATTTCTTCATCATTTTTACATGAAAAAGGCATACTTGGTAGAAGTCGCTATGAGCAATCGTTCTCGAGAAAAAAAAAATAATGAAATAAATGGCATTTGCTTGCATATCGCTATGCCCATATAAGAGTTTGATAAAATAGTATTTACACTATTGGACAAAAGTAGAGCAACAAAGTGCTTTTATTTCTTTGAATTTAAAAAATTAATTATATGATTGTGATCCCTAGCTAATTTTAATGAAATAATATCCCCACAATATTAGTAATATTTTACAATATTTTGGTACACTTTAAAAAAAGTGAAGATAGAGAAATATTTATAATTATAAAAATCGACGAAATGAAGTGCGACAAAAGTAAAGCAACAAATTGTGTCAACAGTATTTTATTTTACATATTACGATAAAAAACAATAAACACATTTAATAATTACAATACCTAGAAATATTATGTTAATAGTTAATAGAATATCCATAATTTTTTATTACTTGCCGACAACGTCGCTGCATTGAGGCAATCGATTTTTGAACAGTATTTTCGGGAAGGTTTGTCCAAACTTCATGATTTTATTTACCAATGATTGTTCATTTGTAAATAATTGTCTACGAATACTACGTTCAACTTCTTCCCATAGATTTTCAATGGGGTTAAGGTCTGGGGATTGTGCCGGCCACTGCAAAACCCGAACGTTATTATCTTGAAACCACTCTTGAACAGCTGGTGAACAGTGTTTTGGATCGTTATCCTGTTGGAAATTAAAACGCAATAGCATTTCCCACTCTGCATAAGGCAACATTACATTTTGCATTATATCTCTATAGACAAATCGATCCGTGGTGTCATTAATGAAGTTTAAAGGACCCACCCTATTCCATGAGAAACAACCCCATAGAAAAACACTGCCTTTGTCATGTTTAACTGTGGGTGATACTTATTTGGGATTAAACTTTGTGTTGATTGGCTGTCTTACACACTTCATTCCATCAGAATTGAAAATTTTATAACGCGTTTTATCGCCAAATAAAACTTTTTTCCACTCGTCTACTGTCCAAATTAAATGTCGAAGTGCAAGTTCAAGCCTAGCCACTCTATTTCTTGCCGAAATAAGGGGCTTTTTAGCCGGGCGTCTACTAAATAACTTTGCGTCTACAAGCCTTCTTTGAACTGTCCATGTATTAACCATAATTTCGGGAATTTCAGCAATAATTCTAGGTGCAGTCATCCAAGGATCGTTTTGAGAAATTCTTTTAATGCATCTGTCTGTCCAAATTGTTGTTTTTCTCGGCCTTCCCGATTTCGGTAGATTCTCTAAGTGTCCCCTTTGAATGTAACTTGAAATTATTTTGGATACGCTATATCTTGGTAAAACAAACCGTCTTGAAATTGTGGCTTGTATTGTACCTTCCAAGTGTGCATTCACTACTCTCTGCTTTAATTCTTTTGAAATTGGAATACCTCTTGGCATGATTAATCCAGCACAAAAATATTAATTAAACATAAAATAAACTCTGCAAAAATATTTTAACCTTTACTTTCACCAAAACCTTTCTTTTTTATATAAAATATTAAAATGTTGCTTTACTTTTGACGCATTACAATACTGTATTTGAAAGTTTACGTCAATATCAGTTCATTTGTTTTGATTGTTGGAAAAAACTGTTGCTACTTTTGTCCGATAGTGTATCTCCTAAACAAAGTCGAAATCAAAAACTTATGAAAATGTACTTTACCAATGAAGTGCCTACATAACAGTGTTATCAAAAGAGAAAACGGCAGTGGCGTACATATTTTTTGTTCCTGTTAAAAATTGTAAAACCTTGTATCTCATAAATGAAGGACTTGCGGACCCATGCTTATATGAACTTTTTACCTTATAAATAACTGAGGAATCGTCTTGTAAAATATCGAACACTTATTAAATAACACCCTGTATAAACGTTGAGAAACTTTCATTTTGCTGTACTCACACGCAAAAAATATAAAAATGTAAATAGGCAAAATTGAACATTTGCTAATCAAATTCTTTTAAAGCAAGAAAATACGAGAGTCTAGAAGGAGAAATCGAAAAGCGAAATAAGGCTTGTTTATAAAAGGTATGGTTATTAAGATATTTAATATTAAAAATATTCTTAAAATGTTTTTTTTTCTTAAATTAATTCTCTCCCCTTATACCGAAATTATCGTTCCATTTTGAGTAGTAGTCACAAAAAAAGTAACAATAATCGATTCTAAATATAGAAAAATCAAAAAAATGATTGAAAAATAAGTTTTCTTCTAAGCTCTTACTTGGTTTTAGGTACTTTATTTAATATTAATTTCATATTTGTAAAAATGTTAAACAACCTTATTGTGAATTTAATGACTGATTTATGAAGATAAGCAAACGCTTTATCAGGAGTTTCACAAAAAGTCAAAAATTAGGAACTGTATTAGAGTGCGGTACCCCAACCGATTGCACAGTGTATAAAAGCGGTAATAGTGTAAAGATAACTTTATGAAGAAAATTGTTTCCGCCTAGTATCTAATGACCCCCCCATTAGACGTTTAAATTTCATAAAGTATTTATACAAGAAGCAACGTTAAAACTCCATTTTTGTTTATTTTTTTACAGCCAAAGTGGCTTCACTTGCATGTCCTTCTATCGGCGGGACGGCCACGTAGCAGAAATACAAATTGGATCTCAAGCGAAGCGCCTCGAGGACGCCTGCAGCCCGGCGTTTTTCAACAGGACCAATTTGCCGTACGTCACGTTAGTCAGTGAGTATGATTATTATCTCTGCTTTGTTCGAGGCGATTGCCGCTGGTGCTAATCCTAAAAGCGGATTTATGGTATTTTGCAAAATAATCAAGTTTGAATCTCGTACTAGATATTTCTTTTACCCTTTATTTTTGTTACTTGTTCGTTTATTTCGGTTGGGTGAAATCTGCAGCACTAATGAAGTTACTGTGTATTTTTCTTAAAATAAAATTAATAAAAGTAAAAGGACGAAGCAGGCAATTTCTGGGGCAAGCCAGAGGTGAGTCCTGAAATCCTGCAAGTGCTGTCCTTTCAAATGAATCATTTGAAATTATTAATATTAATTAAAATAGTTCTGGCAATAGGAGAAGGCAAGGTACCCTCCTCCTCAGTTGACAGCTAAATAGCCTCGAAAACTGTCCCATGTATGATGGTTAACCACAGCCAACAAAATATTAAGACTATATGTCACAATAAAATTAAATATATTAACCGAGTATGTCATTAAGGTATACACTGTGTTCAAAAAGTCCCGGACCGGTCAATTATTTAGAAAATGGCGCACAATATAAAAAGACTTTTGGTATAAAAGTTGTAGGCCTTAAAAAAATCTATAAAACTAGGACACCTGTAATTATACAGGGTGTCTTAAACAATCATGGTGAACAAAACTTTCATTTTTTTAAATAGATAATGCGCTATATCTTATCTTACTTTTTTATTATCTTCCCAGAAGTGTAAACTTCCGGTTAAACCGGATGTAACTCGAGAACCGGAAATATAGTACTTCCGGTTTAACCCAAAATTGATATTTTTAGGCCGCGACCCTGAAGACAACCGTCATTGCTCATTTAAAAGCCACCTGATATCTCTCTCTCTCTCTCTCTCTCTCTCTCTCTCTCTCTTTCTGTATAAATATATCCAATTAACACCGATTATCTTTTCTAATTAATATCTTTTTCCAATCAACAATATATAAATAACAAATTTTGAATTAGCTAAAATAATAGTATACAGTCTGCAGTAATTTTTCGTTAAGAAAAGTTTAAAGTGTAATCCTATTTTATATCTACCGTCGATGAATTCACCATCTTAAAGTTATTTTTTTTGTAAAGTTTTATGTTAGGGGGGTTGTCGCATCTCCTATCGATATCAAAGACATTTACCAAAAGTGACAAATGATCTGTTATATCATTTTGAATTATAAGCGTATCCACTTTTCTGCACTTTGATTTTGATTTTCCGTATAGACATATGGTCCAGCCAAGTTTCGCTATCAGACCTTGTGACATCCATGCCGTGCGAATTCGTTAGCGTCAAGTACATATTACCATTTATATTGTTTTCCTGCAGTAAGTAAATATTTATGTCACCTAGATATACATCATTTGTGCAATAAACTTAACAGTACAATAAAATTATGATTCTTTAGTTCTTTTCATAGCTAACTTTCATCGTTCTAGATATTATAATATTCGAAATATATAAATATACACATTTTGTCCTTAAAATATAATTCTATATAAATATTTGATTTCCTTTAAATGAGTTATTTATTTAAAAACGTTCATAATTAGCTTCTTCAAACTTTTTAATAGGTAATTAACGTCTTCGCTTAATTTTTCGCAAATAATTAAGTTCGAATAACAGGTCTCTCCTTTTAATTTTCTTTTTCTGGAACTGAAAAGTAATTTTGCTCGTAATTTAATTATGTTGAGCCAGACTAAAAGACACGACCTGTAAATCTGATTTGTTTTAGTATTTATGTCTGTGCTTGTAAAATACAGACGTGATTCTTAAAGTCATATTTTTTTATAAAAGTTAATGTACTTTTAGGGGGTGGGGGGTTTTTGTTTTCATAATAAATAGGTATTATCTGAATAACACAAATATTTTTAAAGTTCATTTTTTTAATCCACTAATTTTTCGAACAACATTTGTAACCTTTATAGTTTTTTATTGCGAAACTTCAGGCTTACCTATATATAATGGTATTTTTTGAAAAAGGTTCAATAATTAAAGAAAAACGTTGGTTTTTCAAATAGAATACTTTACCCATACTTTATTTTTTGTGTGTTATAAACCACCGATAATCCTACAACTTTTATTAAGTATATATTCTATATCTTTTTTTGAAATACTTCAATTTTCTACTTTTAACTTGCTCCTCTGTTAAATGATTTTTTCTCATTTTTAATCAAACACGTATTAAAAGCAATAATAATTAAAAAAGAAAGATGTTTGAAGCAATGGTTGGGTGGATAGTGGATAGCTCGATTGCTACGAGATGTCGTCACGTGTAACATCTCGCATATGTATATATACATTATGTGTTGAAAACACAGTAAGGTCCCTTTCCTTTTCGTCAGACTCTATGGCCTTGCCGAGGAGCCGTAATACGGCGAGACGCGTCCAAGGATTGGGTCTGACGGAAAGAAAAGGGACAAACATCTTTCTTTTATATCGCGTTTTTGGTTCACAGAAACCGACGATTGACTTTCAGCGCCACCTGACATTAGACACCTACTTATGCGGGTTTCATTCCAGCGTTTGGCCTTCTCTAAGACCTCGCCGGTCTGGTTGGGTAGATAGCTCGATTACTACGAGATAGAGGTGTGTCGTTCACGAACGATTCGTTCAAAACGAACGAATCACTTCACCGACTCGAAAGAATTAATTCATCGTTCCTAAAAGATTCGATTATTTTTTGATTCACCAAGTCAGTAAAGATTGATGAATCAAAGTCGCATTTCGTTCACTTTACCCGAAACTCGAAAAGGCAATTCACCAGTTCAGTAATTCACTCGTTCGCAAGTCCGCAGTTCGAACGATCGAGCTCGAGAGTTGGCCCGACGGCCGTCGCGCGTCGCTCGGCTATGCGGGATGCCGTCACTAGCGTCTAGAGACAGGAATATCACTCTTGCTTCCAGAAGGCGGTAAATTGAGCATCTCGTGCCGTGACGTCACTAATAACGTGACGTCATTATTTGACAGTGAACTGGATTTCTTCTAACCTCAAACTTCATGTTTTGTGGATGCTAGTTTGTTTTTGAATTTTAAAATAAAAAGAAATCGTGAAAAGCTATAGTTCAATAGTACAAAATTCGACTAATAAAGAAGGTGGTTTATGCATACCATGTAATGTGCATGTTTCAAATTTATGACTCTGGTTGAAACCAAATGGCCAGGGACCAATTATTATAAATTAACTTAAACGTTGCATGCCTATAATATGCAAATCACTTGCAACAATAAATTAAGGTCTTAATTGGCCCGCATTTAGGCAGTGAAACTGAACGATCAAACATTTATTTTATTATTTTGAATAGACGCAAATATCTTATTCGGGAGATACTTATTTACTTAATGGTTTAAGCCTTCTTGGGACGCGGACGTAACCCTAATTGATTAAAAGCTGGGATTGACTTTTTGGTATATTTTATATTTTTGGAGATAAAACGAAAACCTGTTGGTAATAAAATAAAAAAAATCATAGTTAACATTTTTATTTATTAAAATAAAAAATATTTATATCTGATTTAAAATTTAATAAAATATAACAAACCGTGCCAACTGCAATACCTACTGTCAAGAAATAAGTTAACATACTCCTATAAAACATAGCATATTTTATAACAAATACTGGGATATAATAATAATAATAATAATAAGTTTATTTCAAATATTTACAATATAATAAACATGTTAATATGATATTCTTAAATAAACTTATTCATAAATTCCCCAAAAGACGCCGTTGTTAGGGGCAAATTTTATTTATTTAAAATTATAAATATTTAAGAATATTTCTATAAAAAGTTGTAAGTATTCAATAAACGCTACTTTCTTGATGATAGATTATTAAATTTCTGAAAAGGATTAATTATATAATTGATTCACAATAATATTAAATAGCATTAATTGGTTATAGCATTTCCAAAAATATTTTTAAAGCGTTTGTTTCCAATACAAATGTTTTTATAAAGAACAAAAATTAAATCCTGACAAAAACAACTATATTATATAATTCTGCCTGGCTATAATGAACTTGTATACCTACATACATGTATATGTTGTACTAGGACTCTAAATAGTGGTGGAACTTATTAGAAAAGTATTTGGTAAAAATGGTATAATAAACAATAAGTAATATGATGCATTTCAATTGGTTGGGATAAGGGTTTCATTTTTTTAAGCGAGAGGTCTGAAAATTTTCTTCCAAGTGAGCTTCTGCAAATTCCTGCAAGCTTGCAAAAGATCAATAGTCAGAAAAAACAACTAATACATACTACGTATACATACATAAACACCATAAAGGGCTTAAAGATCATTTGCCAAGTGCAGTTTACATAACGGTGTACTTGGGAAATCTCTGCCCATTCGAGTTTCCACAAACAACTAATTTAAATCACAATAGTTTATCTTTTCTCTTATTTTGAAATGGCAAGCCTAGCACCCAAAGCTTGTTACTTTCCAGTGACTTCCACTGCAGTAAGTTATCTCACTTATTATGTACTTTATTACAAAAAAGTGCATAATTATAGTTTGACATAAGTTTTGTTTTGGAGGGTCTAGCCTGGCAAGTTACTCTTTTGGTTAGACTGTTCCTTCTTTCTGAGAGAAAACTTAATTTTTAAACGTTTACTAGTTTCTTCTATTTTTATCAACTCAACTTAACCAATTTATAATCATCTTGTATGGATCCGCTTATGCTTTCTTACTATTTGATTATTAAAGGAAAATAGATAAAACTATGTTTGTTTCATTTAAATAGTTTAAACCCCGTAACCAATTTTCTTAAGATTATTAATTAAATTAATCAACTTTATTAAATTTATAAAATTGTAAGCTATGTCCCAACGTTACAATTATGACAATTCTTTTACAAAGTAGAAATATTAAGCTACTGAATGAATTAAAGCTGGCAACTAAAAAGTAATAGGATCCCTATAGTATTGTAGGTTGAAACAATGAAATGTATTTTAGACATAAAGTATTCATGATCTCACATTTGTCATTAAAATTAAGCCACATACATTAGTTTTCCTCTATCTCGCTTAGAGATAGGAGTTTCCCTTTGAAAGTGTTCAATTTGGCCCACCCTGTATATACACAGTAGTTCCTTTTTCGTTTTAAATACATGCCTATACGTTTATTTACTAGTTGTCAAGAGTAAGTATACCTATTTAGACCACAAATTAATAATAAACATTTTAGGTGAAACACAAATAATATTGTTTATCATTCTAAAAAATAAAAACAATACCCTTGATTGAAAAAGTTAAATTAACTGTTCCATTACCTTTTTGGTTTCATATCAGACTACTTATTTTGGAACAAATTAGTGGCGTAACCTTTTATTATGTATAGTGATGGTCATTTTCTGGCTTACAAGATACAATAATATCATTATTAAGCATCTCATTTATAATGCTTTTTTCTTTCATTGTCCCCTTGCTCATATGCGTATTAGTAGTTTTTCGTTTTTTTGTAGAAAAAAATGTTTTTTGTTTTATTATGTTTTTATTTCCTGGTTCTTTCTGTATTTGAGAATTGTCTATATTAAATTTCTGTAAAGGAATATTGCTGACAGCTGTAGCAGTCGTTATGTGATGAAGAATTGATGTTAGTTGTTCCTTAGATAAGTCTTCAGAATTGATATTTTGTAAAACAGAATATATTTTTGTTTTAATTTGTTCTTTCAGCTTATCATTATCGGATTTATGAGATATATGAGAAACAATCTTCTGTACTTCACCTGACATATCTACAGACTGTGATGAACATCCTGGTTGTTTTTCATTATCTTGTAAAGCCACAAAATGAACATGTTTACAAATTGTGCTTCTTATTAAAAAATCAATACAGCTACATGTATATGAATGTATACAAATGTCACAAAAAGTACATTTAATAGAACAGCAGCTTACAGTACTTTTTCTTTCTACAATGTATTCATCATTTTGCTGATTTTTTAATGTAAATACATTATTATTGTAAGATACAATAAAAGTGCTAACTAAAGCAGATCTATGTCTTGAAGTTATATAACTCTCAACAGATTTGCCTTTTTTTAATTTTATTATCCTTTCTATAGTCTTATCTCTTAAAAATATTAATAACTGGTGGATACTCTTATCTAATCTCTTGATTTTTTTACCATCCAAGTAGCAGTATTTTAAAACTCTATGAAAATTTTCAATGCTCATATTGGTATTTACCCCACAACCTTTTCTGTAACAATAGGCCCATTCTTTAAAATTATTAGCATAATATTTTTTAAAATATATTCCAAAATTATAGGTGTCTGAGTCATTTAAAATCTTACCTAAAAAATTATTTAGACTATTTAAAAATACTTCCGGATCTAAAATATATTGCAGTTCCTTTACCATTTTGTATGTATAAGACTTTTTATCTGGATCATTGATTTTGTTAAGGTTAACCTGCCAGGCTCTATCCACATGCCAAGCACACAATAAACGGTTTAATGGAGGTACCATTACACTACACCAAGCATTAAAAAATGTATCTGTTATGTCCGACATAAACACTTTTGTATTAATAACACCTACACATTCTTTAATTTTTTCAAACAATAGTTTGTACATAAAAGTATCTTTCCTGTTTGAAAACATGAACGCAGTTGGAAACCCATTACCAAATTCATCTTTTACTAACAGGGTTGTTAATTCAAAATCATATGAATTAAGCCCATGAGTCCCATCAATTGCAATTAAACTTATTCCAAACTTTTTTAGAATATCTTTTTGAACTGCATTCATAAAAATAAGGCAAAAATCATCTTCCTTCATTTCTGGGTAATTTTCTATTTTTATACCCTGCTGTTTATAAAACAATATTGAAGGTGATTCCTCAGATGCAAGACACTCTGACACCCACATATGAACACTTGTTGCGTCATCTTTGTGTCTACAGCCATCCTTCAAATCAATACCGTAACATTTTTTAATATTCTTGATATCTTCTCGAGTAGTCAAGTCAAATCTCTTCAAGTCTTCACCTATATTGTCTCGAACATTTTCAAGGATTCTTAAAAAAAAAACATGTATTAGTAAATATCTAACAGAAATAGGTATGCCTGGATAATATACACTCTTTATACCCAATTAACTTAAAAACAAAAAATTTCTCAAACCCTCTCACCAAAAATCTATTATAAAATTACAGACTGTGGGGATTGACTAGAATGTGTAAAATATTCAGGTATGTATCACTAGTTAAGTAGTAAATGAACATTCTACAGATAGGTGCATCTCAAATATTAGAGATTTATAGCCTCTTACCCAAAAGGGGTAAATCCTCTACCACTCAATAATTCCAATATAAATAGCTGCCACCATTTACCCATTGCTTCTTATCTTAACAATTATTATTTATGCTCAAAGCAATTAGATATACTAAGTATCAACACTTTTAGCAGAAAGCAAATAGCAATAAAATACTTATTGGCTTTAAACTATTTTACAAAACAAAACCAAACAGGCTAGATATAACTGTACACCAATGTTTTTTAAAACGTAATACAAACTTACATATAAGTTTCTTTCATTGTGGGTTATTATTTCAAATGCTGTAAAAAATTATGCAAAATTAAGAATTATTACAAAACACAACAATTTTTCTATAAGTACAAGTTTTCTGAAAACTATTATGTATGTATTAACCTAAATATTTACCTTTTTGGTGGAACTCCCAAAATAAGTTTAGATGCTATGGCATCTTTGTCTTCCTGCGATAAGTGTAAATGTTGGATGTCTTGACCATGACCATAATGAGTTTTAAAATAAGAAACTTGGCATACCCCATTTTTATTTTTTTTTACAATGATTTGGCTAGTACAGGAATATAGCATTTTGCATGACCCTTGTGACTTAAGTGCTCTTTCAGGATTCTCCTTTAGCGAATACTTTCGTGAGGACCTGATACATTCAAAATAAAGTCTTTCAATTTCATCAGCACGATTTATCCCTCTAACTTTGCAGTACTGGATATTATTTTCCTTTTCTTCCTGCACAAGCCAAGTACTAAAATCTAAAAAAAAATGGTATTTATGTAAACTATCCATAAGGTTAACAACTCTATTACAGTACCTGAAATGTTTTTAAATTCCAAATTCACTGATTCTGTGCTGTGTTCATGTTTTTCTTTTAGATGCAAGCGCAAGTCGTTATTAAAGTTAAAATACAAGTTGCACTCTAAGCAAATGTATCTTTTGGGCACTACATATTCGATATAATGATGCCCCATTTGTTTATGTACATTTCTATTGTGCCGATTAAAAGTTGACTGACTGGAGAATACTTTCTCACATTCAAAACAAAACACACCCATTGTTATCCTTAAAATACAAAGGTTTAAAAACAACGAATAAACAATAAACCACAAACTCAAAAACAAAACGGCAACACAACACAACAATTTGGTTTTGGAAGTTTAGAGCACAGAACTCGTTTAGAGGTTAAAAATCCAGCTCTGTCAAACAATGACGTCACGTTATTAGTGACGTCACGGCACGAGATGCTCAATTTACCGCCTTCTTTGCTTCCTGGCTTCCTGGCTTCCGCATGCGCAACAGCCTCGGAAGCATTCGGCTCATCGGCTCCTTTCGATACGTTGGCTAGATTAACTAAAGTCCGTAAGCAATTCAGTGGAACTGTGGATATAGCATCAAAACAGCAAAAGGACGAAGTCCTTGAGCATAAAAATCATGAACTGGAACGCCAATGGCATAAAAAACAAGACAGGCGAATTTATTCACTTTCTAACAAAACACAGCGTAGACGTGGCTTGCGTCACCGAAACAAAGTTGACAGAAAATGACAAACTCACAATCAAGAACTTTGCGGTCTATCGTGCTGACCGCAATGTTCGAGGGGGAGGTGTGGCCTTATTCATTAAGAACACACTTCCTCACTCTCAAATCAATAATAGCTCCGTTCGCACAGCAATCACGGACTAGGCAGCACGCTTCCGATTGGTTTGAAACGGTTTGCAAACTGTTTCCAATTATAATTGAGCTATCTGATTGGCGCTGACCAGTTTGTGATTGCTGTGCGAACAGAGCTAATAACATCACACAAATCGAACACGTAAGTGTTCGGTTGCGTAATAACGCAATAATAACAACTGCATACGCACCACCGCGTATGCAGTTGACAAACCAAGATCTCGACCCATTTTTTGTCAACTTTGAACAGGTTCTTATGGCCGGTGACTTAAATGCTCGGCACGATATGTGGGGTAACCATCGTAATAATCATTATGGCAATTTAATTTACGAGTATCTATTGGATAACAATCTACAATTGATCGCCTCAGAGAGACCCAGTCACTACCCTCCTAACAGGATGACACCAACATACATAGACGTATTTATAAATAAAAATATACTGGGTCTCTCTGAGGTGACAATATTCGACGAACTACAATCGGATCATCTTCCATTGATGATCCAATGGCATGTACAAATGTCTTACGAGGCACCAAACACAACATACTTACTAAAAAACATTAACTGGAGACAATATAGACAAATACTAAACGAACAGACCACAATAAACAATAACATTAACACACCAAACGAACTAGAAACAGAAGTTGACAAACTGACAAAAAATATACAATACGCACGAGACTGTGTCGCAACCGTTGTCAAAATACGACACAAAGAAGACAGACTGCCTGACGAAATACTCAAATTAATTAAATTCAAAAACAAAATACGCCGACAATGGCAACGGTTGCAAAGACCAATTGACAGACAACGAACAAACGAACTACAACATACTATACGAGATAAAATCAACAAGTACAAAAATGACATGTGGACCAACACACTGACAGGACTAACAGCTCAAGACTCCTCTTTATGGCGCCTAACTAAGCGCCTAAAGAGGAAGTTCAAAAAGATACCGACGCTACAAAACAACAATGTACAAACAGACGAGGAGAAGGCAGACTGCATTGCCGCATCACTGGCAGCAGTCTGTGTTTCTCCTGAAAATACAACAAACGAACAAAATTACATAACAAACAAAACAGTAAATTTAATAAGACAAAAATACCCGATACCGCCGACAGTACTAGCAAAAATACAAATCAGACCCGGAACCTTGCGAGAGATGATTAAAACACTACCTCTATGCAAGGCACCCGGACCAGACGCAATACATAACATACTTTTACGCAACATTCCTCGTAAGACATTTGTACAATTACTCTATATTATCAACAATATATTCTTGCAGCAACATTTTCCCAAACAATGGAAAGAAGCCACTGTCATACCCATACTAAAGCCAAACAAGGACCCAACGCAACCTGACAGTTATAGACCAGTAGCACTGACTAACACACTATCCAAACTGACCGAAAAACTCATTTTACGTAATATACACAAACTAAACTTAACAAACAAAATACCAGACCAACAATTTGGATTTAGACCAGGCCATGGTACCACCATGCTTGTGGCGAAGGTTACGCAAGATGCCATGACAAAATTCAATCAAGGAATGAACACGGTTCTCCTGTCATTGGACATCAAACGTGCCTTCGACACAGTATGGCACCATGGTCTAATACATAAACTATACAACGAACATAACTTTCCTTTACATTACGTAACTTTATTAAATTCATACCTAAACAATAGACGTTTCTTTGTGAGGGTTGAAAGTGCACTGTCCGCACCCAGGGTGGTTAATGCGGGGGTGCCGCAAGGCACGGTGTTATCACCTATATTATATAACTTATATACAGCCGATATGCCGCAGTACCCTCTCACCAACCTCGCTCTGTATGCGGACGATGCGCTAATATACGCACAATCGTTCTATGCAGAGGCAGCAAAGAGGAAGATCCAGACGCACGTCAACTTGCTGTTACCCTACTTTTCCAAATGGAAAATTAGGGTAAACTCTGAAAAGACCGTTTGTGCTATCCTCACAAAGAAGTTTACGAATAACAAAATAATTATACCTATTAAAATCAACAACGATTACATAAGACCAACAAACAAAATACTATACTTAGGAATTACATTAGATGAACGACTATCTTTCCAAACACATATTTCCAACACCCTCAGAAAGGCTTTTGCAGCAATGCAAAGCCTTTATTCCTTACTCTCACCAAAATCCCCACTCTCTCCAACTAACAAGAGACTAATTTACATTCAAATCATTAGACCAATACTGACGTACGCAGCGCCCATATGGTGTTCTGCATCTAATACTCAACTACAACGACTATTAAGATTTGAGAACAAGATACTGCGATGCGTGACCTCCTCCGGAAGGTACACACGCATCGCAGACCTTCACCATATGGCTGCTGTCGAAGACATACGACAGCACATTACAGACATAGCAACTAAATTTTACTTATACAAAATACATAATTCACCATTAACGACAAACATAACAGAACAAAGACATGACAATAACATACAAATAAAACACGGACCAATATACAAAAGGCTGCCTATCTGGCACCTTCCACTGCATTAATCACAAAACATTAAATAAGTATATAACACATTACATAATACAATTAAACATATACATAACACACACAAGATAACAGACAAACATTACACTAGAGTTTCGAGTCCATGGTTGGCTCCGCCCACATTAAATGCGAGGAGACTGCTAAGGGACTTGGAACTCAGACCTACACCAAAACTACACAATGCGCACACATACAAACCAAAACACCCACAATGCAGTGGGAGGAGCTTGTTAAGGGAGCTCAAACTGAATGACTACCGACGACAAACAAAAATTTAAACAGTGGCTTCTTTCCATTAACCCAAACTCTATCTCAAATCACTTGCATAATTCTGTTTTCAAATTTAAATTAAAATCTCAAACACTTGTTAACTTTACAAACAAGATAGGATTGCCCTACATAAGCTTTAAGCCACCGGAATGGTCGTAAGTCGCTGCTACGCTGTACCTGAAATTTTAATGAGGTTTTTTGGCAGATTTTTCCTCAAATGCCAGCCGTACTCCAGTTCGTGATTATTATCAGTGTCATGCAATCCTTCATACCGCAAGGTAAAAAATAAAATTAAACACCCTTAGAGGCCTCTGGCCGGAACGCGAGTTACGTGATCTAGTACTTAAACATTTTCACCATTTTAAGGGTCAGGCCAACGACCCGCCGGGGCTGCGCCCCCGGTATTATAGGCAACTGGGTAGGGTGGAGAACCCGGTGGAGACTAGCTCCAGGGGCCTAAGCCAAACAAAAGTTAGGTGTGATGTAACTTGTTATTAGAATAATAAAGAGCCCTTTAAAATTGAAAAAAATTGGGTTTGGTGGCATAGGTCCCGGGTTCGATTCCCGTTTCGGGCACTTTTTCTTTATGACTTTTTTTTAGTTTTTTTATCTCTTTTATTTTTTTTTAAGTAGATCCACTCAAAAAGGGCTGGTAAATAATTGGCCGGTGAACTTGAAAAAGGCGAATATGAACAAAAAAGGTGGATTAGATGCCGTGTTAGCGCTGTTTAACCAATATAAGTCTATAATTATTACAATTTTTTTATATCTAGCATATACCGAATTGCAACCAAAAAGGTGGATTAGATGCCGTGTTAGCGCCTGTTTAACCAATAAAGTCTATAATTATTAGTTACAGCATTATGTGCGCATGCGGAAGCCAGGAAGCCAGGAAGCAAGAGTGATATTCCTGTCTGTAGACGCCAGTGATGCCGTCTTCCATTTTCATGATGTAGAGGAAGACAGCAGTTTAATTAGATACGCAAAGCACAGTAGAAGGAAAAGAGATAAATGTATGGGATGAAATATTTGATTTGTTTGTTATTTATTTGATATTTTTTTATAGTGTAACTGTACAAATGGTTGAACAAATTTTAATAAACAAGAGAAGAATATTATTTTTGGATAGGAATCTATTTATTATTCATTGAAGACATTTCAAGAACGTAAACATTGGGCTCAACATTTGGGTATTTTGTTACCACTTATGGCAACAATCTTCATAACAAACGACTGGCTGTTATTTAAACAAACATCGATTTAGCAGTTTCGCGTTTAAAACGTAAAATTATTTAAAAGTAGATAAGTGAATCATTTAAGAACGAATCTTTCTGAACGAATCTTTTTAACTGAATGAATCAAATGAATTGAGTCACCAAAAAGAATCGAACTTCCCACCTCTACTACGAGATGTGCGTGGTCTGCGCACTTCAAGTTAGCCGCTCGAGTTTCATTATTTAGTTGTACCCATACCACCGGCGCAATCTATCACGGCATCATAGAAAAACGTTTATAGGGGGAACACGGCAATTCAAACGACAACCGACGTGTGACGTGACGCCAACCGCCGTTGTTGTTTTTGATAAACTATTGTTTGATTTTTTGTTAATAGTTTGTGCTTTTTTGTAAATTATTATAAGTGCTTATATCTAGAAGACATTTGAACACTATACTGAACTGTTAAAATTGTTAGAATTGTGATGATTTAAACCGTAAGTTTAAAACCGCAGCATTTTAAGAATTGTAGGTTAGTTTGTGATGGCGAAAAAAATGTATACCAATAAAATTAAGAGAAAGAAAACAGTATATACAGTATAATTATTTAAATAAATAATAAAATACTATTGTTGTCTAATATTAATTTTAGAAATAATATGAATTGGCGTCACGTAAAGTTTTCAAATGTAATAGAAAATGTTTCTTTGTAAAAATATCAAAATAATCTATACCTATATTTCCTTTTTTTTATGACATAAATGTTACAAGTTATAGTTATAATGTATTATTTGAAGTCATGGTTATTTCATAATAATTATTGAATTCAAATATAGGCTTGACTATAGGTTGTTAATATGAACGTTCGTGTCATAAAAATACGAAAATAATAAATCATTTAAATATTTTAAAAAATGAAATCGTTTAAAATTCCCGCCGAAAGTCGCCGTAGTCCATCTAGTGGCGTGGAGGTGTGATTCCAATATCGAACTTCAAATAAAATCTGAACAGTTTTCTTTCAAATGTCACAGTCAAAACTTGTACCCAGCTACATAGGTGGCGCAAGTTATTTCACAGTTTCATTAGTACGGGAGAGTCCATTCTATTCCCCCTATAAACCTTTATCTATGGAGATGTGGCCACGTGTAACATCTCGCATATGCAATAATAATTGTTTAAAATATAAAGTGTGTCCACTAAGGTTGCAACAAATGGGAAACCGCACCGCTCCGATACCAATTATCAGGTGCACTTAAAATGGTTGTAAGTCAAACAGTATGCAGGGTAAACAGAAAAATATAAATATAGTTCTAGAGTAAAAAGGTACGTCAAATACAAAATAAATATATTCTTGAAGTTTGTAAATATCCCAGATTTTTCCAATATTTTCAGCTATACCTAACACATTTTCAAATTAATCACAATAAAATTATTTCTGCATACCTTTAATCAAATTTCAGCTAATTTGTGAAGTTTACTTAGATTTATATTTTTTTAAGTAAATAGAGACTGCATCTTTGCTGCAAAGATATTGCACCCAATTTTGAAATGATATTAATGTTTATAATAAAAAAACGCTATTGACCATAGCTGAATATAAAACAACCATTATATTCGGCAATTTAAAATTTAAAAAAATATTATTTTTTTTAACAGTAGACACTCTTTATTTTTGGGAATATCTGAAATTGTAAACAACTTTCCCTAATATTGTTTTTCGGAATTTTCCGAAAAAATGCTAGATACTATTTTATTGAACGAGGTTTATATTTTTTGGCTTACTCTGTATAGTTTTTATCTTCAGGTCATTCTAAGTGCAGCTGATATGGTTATTGTACCAGCTTTTGGCGGTATTTATATTTCGATTCTGCAACTATAAGAACAAGTTCCCATTGGTTGCACAGTTAATGGGTCACACTGTCTACAGCGTGTTTCAACTCTATTCTCTTGTTAAATTGTTGAATTGTTCGAAGCGATGCTATGCTAGTAGAAAAGAAAACTTTAATTAATTTGTAACTGCAAGAATAAATCGCTTTGTGGAAGGTAATTTTAGATACACACACATTCGAGAGCAAATGATTAACGTGACTGTTTTTATTTTACGTTTTCTCTCGACATAGTTGGGCACACAGCCTACTAAATACGCTCCAATAGCTCATCTCTGCAATTTAAAACTTGTGCTTACACTAAATATATTTTTTTTACTTCAAATAAAAATATAGGGGATTATGATCAGGGAATCTAAGTGGCCATGCAACAGGATCAGACCAAACTGAAATAAAAATCGATATAATATACAGTTTCAATTCTGGGAGAATTTTATTCAGAATAAAAAATTATTATCTTTCACAATTTTTTTTAAACCTTGTTAACAAAAATATAATTTTTTTTTAGTCTTGCTGAGTACTCCTTAGTTTTGATTTTGTCATTGGCCTATCCTTAGTATTGTCTTAGTCTTCTAATTTAATGCTCCTACCCTTCAGCATATATATTCTATACTCATCATTTGCTCCTAATGTTGTAAAACCATTTTTTGGTGGTAACAATACAAATCTGATGGTATTTTGAACGGTAAATAAAGTTTAAGTCACCACCTACCTCAGCTAGCTTAAGCTCGTAGCAATTGTAGCCGGGTCGGTTCTTTTGTAAAGGGTCCTTGCCAGTAAAATAACATTGTGTACATACAGGGTGTCCTAATAGGTATGGTCAATAATTGGGGATCGGGTAGATTGAGTCATAATAGGGTCAGAAGGTCATGTAACATTTTGTCGTATGTCCCCTCAATCCCGAGCTATGGCCTCGCAGAGAGTAGACCCTGAAGATATTTTTTTATTAATATTTTCGAAATCAACCTAATATGATAAAATATTTTAAATAATATGTGGTAGTTACCTGCTAAATACCGTAATGTGCCTTTATTTTCTTATATTTAGCCTATTTTTAATGCTCCTGTTTTATTTATTTTTCTCCAAAAATTGAAATATAACGAACTAGTAATAATGTTATCTAATTTTGTGCTTAACTGCCACTCAGTTATGGTTTGCTCAACCCTAACTTTCTTTATAGCGTAATATCAAGTTGTAAGATGATTGGGGAATCTGACGCTTGAATACAATTTTTAGTTCTTTAACTAACTAATCTGAACTAACTTGAACATAAATCGAGATGTACAATGAGTATAATTTTGCCTACTCGTAACATTTTGATGCTATACCATACGTACATTATTTGCTAAAGTAGGCAACTAAAGTTTAAAAAAAGTTGTGAAATGTGTAATGTTATACAATAGTTCTTATATCTAAAAGGGAACAAATCTACACTTAAAAATATTTATTTGATATGTAATGGGCTACATGCTTGATGAAATGGATATTCTATAGTAGAGGAAATTAAAGTAGTACTTGTTATATTTCACAATTTATTTCAGTTTCCTGACACGTGTTTCAACTCTTGCGGGTCATTATCAAAGGCATTATAAGACAAAAATAAATTCTACATGTCATTAAAATAAAAATTGACAGATGATAGGTTATTTTGGTCCTTAATTTACAGGTATTGGCCAAAGGTACAACTAAATTACAGGTGTGATTATAGAGGCATTTACATCTAAATAATATAATTAAGAAAATGATACTGTGTATAATAATTATGGGTTTTTTCGTTGGTAATTATTGTCAGTGTTTATTGCATATTTATTTTAAGTTATTAGGCTATTAAGTATTTGATTGGCACCTGAAGATATTTCAATTTGATTGTTAACAACATTACATCGATTTTTAAGACTTTTTTGATTGCTAATGTTTCTAATAGGTTGATTTCTCTACCCTTGTGGTGAATATATATCGGTTTTATTTTGTTGGATATTGAGTGGTTATTTATTATACAGTGGTCCGATATTCCTGTAGGTAGAAACTTTGAACTAGGGGAATAATCAATGAACAAAACATTGAAGTTATATATTCCAGTACCGGACGGTATATATCAGAGAATGGTAAGCCAGTATACCAAAGAGGTACGTAGAGGGTAGACAAAGTTTTGCCCAACGGAGCAGCCCCCATTTTGCCGAAACTGTATCAACCTAGTTCGTAGTGTGGACCCCGCTTATGCTAGGATTTTTATACACGGGGGTTTTTATACATATCATATTTTCCTTGTCAAACATCTGTAACATAAAAGCACGAAATTTACTAACCAAGTCTTCCTTTTTGTCTGCCTGCTTATACACTCATGCCATAAACATGCAAGGGATTTGTTTTTTTCTGGTTTTGCAAAACTTGTATGAAATTTTCGTTAAAAGCTATAATCCTTTGGCAGAATACAAGCATGTCAATTCGTGGTAACATATCACCTTTTCCAACTCTGCACAAAAGCATACTGTGCTTGATTGAAAATTATATTCTGCATCACTCCTGTACTTTTCACGGGATTCTTTTGATTTCTTGATATGCTGAGTCCTTAATTGATAGTTACTGCAATCAAGGACAAGGACTTCTCCGTATGTTGGAGATTATGGAACTTAAACTCTTCACATGTTTTGCATTCTTCATGGCCTAATGTTGTGAAAGAGATATTGAAATTCTTTAAGACAGATTTTCTATATAGCTCATAGGACGTTTGAGTTGGATGCAAATTAGTATATATTTTCTGTATAGGAAGATCGCTACGAAGGTATGTTTTATTTGGGGCATGTTTCCTCCGATAATGTGACACAGTAGTACCAAAGAATTTAACATAAGTTTTGATCAAGTTTCTGCCCGTTGTCGGCGTTTTTAGGTATTTTCCGCGCATATCGCTAAAAGGCCGGATATTAGGAGGATTTTTTTTTTGCCACAGATTTGTGATGAGTCTGTTATTTTTTCCTCGACGTGAGTAAAGCTTTCGATAAGGTATGGAATAATGGTCCATTACTAAAGTAGGTAAGGCTGGGAGCTCCGAAATACCTCGTCAAGGTAGTTGGCTCGTTTCTTGAGAATCGAAGTTTTGCGGAATAGTCAGAGCACGCACTTTTTTGAATAAATGAATCAGGGCGGAAGTGCCGCAAGGCTCACCTATCTCCCCAATGTTGTATAACGTTTATACTCATGATATTCCGCGAGATAGATTTACGCAGCTCTATCTTTTCGCTGAGGATACAGCAATTACTTCTACTTTCAAATCACCGTGCATGGTCGTCAGCCAGATACAGCGTCACGTAATCGAGCTGGAAAAATAGCTATCGGTTTGGAAGATTCGCCTGAATCCTACTAAGACAAGGGGCCATATGTTTCTCAAAATGCCGCGTACGTCGGCCTGAAACAAGGCTCAGAGTCAACAGACTCAAAGTAAATTGGTGCCAGGAAGTGAAGTACCTGGGACTTATCTTTAACCAAATACTGTGGAGGCTCAATTAAATAAATAGAGTTAAGCTTGCATTGCGACTGTTAGGCTATATCTACCCTCTGCTTCACAGGCGAAGTAGACTTACAAATATTACAAATGTCAACCTCTTCAAGGCGTTGGTCAGGCCGGCTCTCACCTAGGGTGCACCGTCGTGGTACAACATAAGTAGAGCGGAACTGAATAAGTTCCAGGTAATTAAGAATAGGGTGCTGAAAATTATCGCAGATGTCCCGAGGTACACTTTGCACCAGGACTTTTGCATACCAAGTGCTAACGAGTTCTTTTTAAAAATCATTACCAACTATTACGAACGTACGGACGTTTCGCCAAACCCACTTATTACTGACTCACATACGAGAGCGAGACAAAATGCGACCTACCTAAAGACTGGCTCCCCGCCGGTCTTTAGTAGAGGAGCAGTAATAGTAGAGAGGCACTATCACCTTAGTAGGTAACGGAAAGAGGCGTGAAGAATATGCAAACCAAAATGTTCAATTAAACACACACGGCGCTGCATACTCAACAAAGGCAAGAGCCGATAGCAATAGTTTTAATGCGAAAATACCTAAAAAGTAGTGAAAGAACCAAAAGATGCCAAGGGGATGCCCTGACGTAAAACCCCATTTGTAAAACAATGTATGAATTATATTCTAGAGTGACTAAAAAGAACAACTTGCACACTTCGCGTATTTCACCTTGTTCGTTTTTGAGAAAATATTTGAAGGTTTTATTGCGAGTAGTATTCCCACTTCCTGGCTTTCTCTTCACATCATAAACAGAAACATTCGAAGATATAAAAACTCTTCTTTCTTTTTCTTATAAATAATGAAAACTTTTTTCTAATATTCATATTCATGGTAAAAAGTTGAAGAAAAAATGGGTAAAATATAAAAAAAATTAATAAAATATCATAACTTTGTATTTGGGCATCAATTCGGATATCTGACATGTACCAACTTTTGGCGGTATTTATAGTTCGATTATGCAACTGACTAAGAAATCCCACTTGTTGCAAACTTAATACCGCACCTATTATAATATAAAACTGTTAAACAAGTTTAAGTCTGACATAAACGCGGACTGTGCAGAATCATTATTTACCCAAAATGCTGCATGCCGTACACGGAATTAGCAATATTATTGTATAAAATATACCATTATGTGATTAGTTGTCATAATCATGATTCTGTACTGTAATAATAATCATGGTAATATTTCGACTGCATTAATTTGCTCTTTTATTCATTTTAAAATAAAGCACATACGATTCTCAATCATTAGAGTAACTAGGTTAATTGTTTATTTATTTATTAAGATCAAGAACAGATAAAATTAGCTTCACACGGGAATAAATTATTTTCTTATACGTAATAATAATAAATCTGATATACTTTATAATTTGGGTTAATTTAATTTTAATATAAAAAACCAACCTGAACTTTCAATTTGGCCGCAAAATTAATTTAATACAAAAAGTTTGCAGTCAACTTGCTGCCTTGATGTTAAATTAAATTTAATTAAAGGAACTGTTGGGATAACCTCTCTGCAAAAGTCATAAAAATAACAACTTGATGTAGTTTCAACTAACTAACTTTTAATATAAATATTTTTTTAAAGAATTAATTTATTTTTTGGTCCGCATTTATCAGCTACGAAAAATAAATTAAAAAAGATTGGGAAGATAAACCATAGTATCAAGACAAAACCAGAACAGCACAATTTACCTTAATCTTTCAAGTTATTAGTAATACTTTTCTGTCGTACCTCATATTTATGTTTATAGGGTGTATCATAATTGAATGCCAATATTGAATGGGGTTAATCTGTGCATTATTTTAAGACAATAAGCTCATATCACTTTCCTATTGTGTTAAATATATACAGTGATAGCCTAGGTTCCCAAAAACCGATGGTAAGTCTGACAGAAGAACTCTCTCAACTGTAGATAATAAAAAACTTGAGAATTATCTTCAATCTGAAAGTTGAATGGAGGTAACGGCAAGGGACGGCCCTGACGCTGCTGCGCGACATTTTGTTGATATTTTTCAGAATTACATCACCTTATCTACTAGTGAGACAAGTTTTAATGGCAGATCTAGGAAACTATAACTATGGATAACTGTTGACATCATTAACGTTATTAAGCATAAATAGCACGAAAAATAATTATTATAAAAGTAAAATTAATAAATATCATACCAACCCCAAAAAAATATACCAAATGATAAAAGATGCAACAAATGAAAATGCAGGTAAAGATAATAAAAATATTGAAATATGAAATGAGGATAATACTCTATTCTCCGACAACAAGACAATGGCAGACTACTGCAATGAATTTAATTTTTAAGTCAGGTGATAGGAAACACATCATGAACTATCGATCAGTGTTATAAATAATTTTAGTAAAATTCTCGAAAAAGCTCTAAAGAAAAGACTTATAATTTTTTTTGACTCTAACAACATTCTATCACGCAAACACTATCGATTTATAAAAGGTATGAGTATCAGTGATGCAATGCATCGGATCGTGTCTGAAATTACTTCCAACATGAACGAGGAAAAACTCTGGGTATCTTCCTTGATCTTGTAAAGGCATTTGATACGGTGCCGCATGATGCCTTATTAAGCATTCTTGGTAATTATGGTATTCATGGCCTCGTGTTAGATGTTTTTAAGTCTTATTTGAGCGGTAGGAAACATATTGTTGGTATCATGAGTGATTCCCAAACTGTTACTATGGGGATACCACAGGGAACAGTCTTGGCACCTATACTATTTATTACATACTGGGTGTCCGAAAAGTCCCGCATAAAATTAATATCAATTAAAGGAAAACGATCTAGGAAAAATGCTCGGACCCGTAAATTATTATTTTAAATTGTGCATTTTTTGACATAAAAAATATTATACAGGGTGTCTCATAGAACAGTTTCACGTCTTTGACAATTTATTTAAATGAAATGCCCAATTTTTTATTAGGTTTTTAAATTCTACGAAAAATTCTAAATATTTTTTATGTAGGACTTGCTTTCCCGATTTTCAGCTGTTTCCTAGATATTGACATTTAATTTAAAAATTGAAACAAAAAGGTTATCCATAAAAATTTGTGATGTATTACTAAAATGAAAATTCTAAAAGCTCAACAAATGCTGGAAATGTCCACCGCCTTCTACCTGACACGCCCCTAGGCGATGGTAAAATCCGTTTACTGCATTCCTTATAAAATCAGGAGGTATTCTATTTGTTTCTGTCCTTATTCTTTCTTTGAGATCTTCAATGTTGTTAGGTCTGTTTTGGTACACCCTTTCCTTTAAATAACCACACAGAAAATAGTCCAGCGGTGTTAAATCCGGCGACCTAGGTGGCCACTCAATAGTACCCCTAAGACCAATCCAACCGTTTGTAAAGGTTTCATCTAGGTACCTTTGGACCTCCACGTCAAAGTGTAGAGGGGCACCATCTTGTTGAAACCATACCATCTCATTTGGAATATCTAGATCCATCTGATTAGGAAAAAGAACTGCTAATATATATATATAGATCAGTTTATAACGTTCTTCGCCGTCTTCTGATTTCCAGTCTCCATCTATCTCGGTCCTCCCATGAGTTCTCATTTAGCCCCCTTTCTTCGATGTCCCTATCTATTCCTTCTCTCCAACTAAGTCTAGGTCTTCCTCTCCTTCGTCTTCCTTGCGGTGTCCAGTTTAGTACTTGTTTAGGAAGTCTATTATCTTCCATTCTTTGGACATGTCCGTACCATCTAAGTTGGTTTATCCTGATGTCTTCTGTTATTTTGTGTTTAACACCCATAATCTCTCGTATTCTATCATTTCTGACTCTATCCAGTTTGGATTTCCCGGCAGCACGTCTCCAATAATCCATTTCTGTGGCTTCCAGTGACTTTATTGTTCTTTCCTTCAGTGTCCATACTTCACTACCGTAAGTGATGATACTTTTGACTATGTTGTTATAAATTTTATGTTTGTTATTCTTAGATATTGATTTGTCCCAAAGAACCCCGTTGAGATGTCTAATGGCTTGTCTTCCCTGGTTATTTCTATGTTTTATTGCTTCATCCATGATTCCGTCATCCGTAAGGTTCATGCCAAGGTATTTATATTTTGTGCAATAATTTATCTCTTGTTGTTCCAAAACTAAGTTACGCCGATCTCCACCAATACACATGTATTCCGTTTTCTCGATGTTCACTTTTAATCCCCACTTGTCGTATTCTTCTATGAGCTTCCGGGTCATATATTCTAGATCTTCATACTCTTGAGCTATTACTATCTGATCGTCAGCGAAACAAAGGGTGTACAGTATGTAATCGTTAAGTGGTAATCCCATACTTCTACATTTCCGCTTCCACGTTTTCAAGGCTTGTTCTAAATAAATTTTGAATAAAGTTGGGGACAAGCAGCAACCCTGTTTTAGTCCTTTGCTAATACTAAATCCCTTGGACATCTCCTGGCCCTTCTTTATTTTGCTTGTGTTGTTTTTATATAGTTCTTGGACAGCCTTGATTAGAGTGATACTGATGTTTGTTTTCTCGAGTGCTTCCCAGAGTTTTTGTTGGGGCACGCTATCATATGCTTTTTTGAGGTCGACGTAAAGGAGGTGAACTTCTTGGTTTCGTGCCATTTTCTTCTCAATTATCTGTGTTATGGTAAATAGGTGGTCCACTGTAGATCTACCAGCCCTAAAGCCTGCCTGTTCTTCGGCCTCCATATCACAGTATTCGCCCTCAATCCTTCTTTTCACCAACTTTCCGTATACTCTCGAAATACTGCTAAGTACAGCAATTCCTCGATAGTTGTCGCAGACGTTCTTATTTCCCTTTTTATGTATTGTTGTTATATACGACGATCTCCATTCCTCAGGGATACTCTCCCCATTGAGGCACTTTTGAAAGAGATTAGCTAGATGTTTATAGAGCTTATCTGTGCCGTATTTCAGTAATTCAGGAGGGATGTTACCAGGACCTGGAGATTTTCTATTTTTTAATCCTTGGCATATCAGTTTCACCTCCTTACTGTTGACTATTATCGGGGATGCCGTAGTTTGTATTTGGACGTTAGACTGTGGTTGTTGGTATTCGTCCCTCTCTTCAGTAAGTAGTTTTGCAAAGTATTCGTTCCATTTCTGTAAAGTGATTGGTGAAATGATATCTTTTGTCTTCTCCTGACGGAGGGATCTTAGTATTCTCCAGCTTTCGGTACTTCTGCTTCCTCCTATGTATGTGTTTATTCTGGAGCAGTTTCTCTCCCAGCTTTCATTTTTCTTTTGTGTTATTGCTGTGCGGACTTTTCTTTGAGCTTCTTTGTATTCGTTTTTACACTGGTCTGTCTTCATGTTAAGGTATCTATTGTATTTTTCTCTTTTTGCTTTTATCAACTCTTCAATTTCTTCATCCCACCAGTAATGTTTTCTTCGCTTGGGTTCCTCCAGTTTTCCCAAAGCTTCGTCCGCGGCACTTTTTAAGCATTCTTTGATGTAATTATAGTATTGTTCTGTGTTTTCAAACGTCTGTTGTATGAGTTTTTCATCGAGTCGATTTCTGTATAGCTCTTTTATACTGTCGTGATTGAAGTTGTCTAACTTGTATACGGTTTTCTCTATTTTGCATTCTTGCTCTTCTCTGCCCTCTATTCTTTTGGTAGGTTGGGAGGGAAGGATTTTGGCTCTGACAAGGTAATGATCGCTTCCACATGTTGCTCCTCTGTAAGCTAAGAACTGCTAATGCCGGAATTAAATCAAATGTTAAAAAATCCAAATAACGTTCAGCGGTAAGGTTCTCTTGAAAAAAATTAGGTCCCAAAATTCTATTATTTATTATGCCTGCCCAGATATTAACCTTACCAGCATATTGAGTGTGCGTCTCAAGTAACCATCGCGGATTATTATGAGACCAGAATCGATAATTTTGTCTATTAACTTGCCCGTTCAGGCAAAATGTAGCTTCATCAGAAAATAAAATATTACTTGAAAAGGCATTATTAGTAGCAATCCTTATTATCATTTCTCTGCAAAATTCAAGCCGTCTATCATAGTCATCTTCTAGTAGTTCCTGTACAAGAAGAGGTTTATAAGGATGTAATTCTTCGCTCTTAAAAATCGATGTACTGTACTACAAGTAGCTTCATTATCTAACGCCAAAGTAACAACTGAGGAGTGGGGGTTTTCAGTAAGCGATAACATTAAATCGATTTTTTTATCCTCGGTTAGAACGAGTGGTCGACCGCTTCTAGGTAAATCTCTAACTGTACCATGCTCCTCAAATTTATGGAATACGCTACTTACAGTCGACTGAGTAATTTGGTTTTCTGAATACTTTTCGTTAAACAAAGTACAAACCTCAGCTTTACTTCTAATTTTGTCCCCACACCCCGACATAATTATTAAAATTTCGATGCGTTGCTTTTCTGTTAACATTTTTAGGTAATTGACAAATTACTTAAGTCAAAGTCAGTATTGACATAATTAAGGACAGTTGATGACAGTAAGATACCTGATTTATTTAACATGTTCTAATATAAAATACAATATGTACTAAAAGTATTACCTTTAATAAAAAAAAATTAAATGTCAATATCTTGAAAATAGCTGACAATCGGGATAGCAAGTCCTACACAAAAAATATTTAGAATTTTTGTAGAATTTGAAAACCTAATAAAAAAATTAGGCATTTCATTTAAAAAAATTTTCAAGGACGTGACAACTGTTCTATGAGACACCCTGTATAAGTGTATAATATCTTTTTATGTCAAAAAATGCACAATTAAAAATAATAATTTACGGGTCGGAGGATTTTTCCTAGATCGTTTTCCTTTAAATGATATTAATTTTATTCGGCACATTTTTGGAGACCCGTTTATAAACCCACTGCTTAACGAGGTAGAAACGGGTGGAACAATGCTGTCCTATGCAGATGATACTGTTTTGGTCTTCGATGGTGATTTCTGGGATGGGGTGAAAAGTACTGCTGAGAGTGGTCTGAAATTGATATTAAAATTGTTCTACTCTTTCCAGTCCGCATTTAATCTAAAAGAAAACGAATTTTATCGCCTTATCACTAGGGGTGGGCGATTATCAAAAGTTATAATCGATTATCGATTATGAAAAATAATCGATAATTTCGATTTAATCGATTAATCGGAAAATCGATTATTTCGATTAATCGATTATTTCGATTAATCGATTTTTTCCATTAATCGATTATTTCGATTAATCGATTATTTCGATTAATCGATTATTTCGATTAATCGATTATTTCGATTAATCGATTATTTCGATTAATCGATTATTTCGATTAATCGATTTTTTTCGATTAATCGATGTTTCGATTATTTCGATTAATCGATTTTTTCCATTAATCGATCTTATTATATTTATCATTTTGGATAATTTCGATGTAATCGGTATATCGATTATTTAGATTAATCGATAAATCGGACAGGCAATAAATTTTTTGTCCAATAATTTATTTGGTCCTTGTCGATTAGGCAATTTTTATTTAATTAAAACAATCTCCTTTTATGGGAAAAATTATAATATAACAATATTATGTTTAAGCAACGTTTCACTTTTTTTCAACTTTAGAATAAGAGTAAAAAGCTGTTTTTATTTGTATATATTTTAAGTAATAATTATTTTCATTTTTATTGCGCTATTTCGCCTACATTTAATTTCCATCGATGGCTATTTTTGCAAATAAATCGAAAACGGTCACAGATACGAGAATAGTACAAGAGACAAGAACGCTAAACAAGGGAACAGAGAGTTCAAATTTCATATCGGAATTCATACAGGGAGCCCCAAAAAAAGTTCTGAAAGATAAAATTGTAGCGGATTCAAGAAAATGTAACACCCTGTATACTGCGACCAACAATTTTGATACTTTATTGTAGAGATTCTAAAAAATGGTTGTTGTTCCAAATTTGAAACAATTATCAGAGAATATAAGAGAGAAAACGCAAGATACGGGAAAAAAAATTGAAACTTTGCCACCCTGTATAACGAAAATAACGCGTTTTAGACCATGCATATATTTACATTTTTTTCTTATTTTGACGAGTACTGGCTATCACCCCCTGAAATATCTGCATACCATTAATTAACACCCTGTATACTAGTAGAAATACGGGCGCAGTACACGTAACTGTTATTGTATAGAGTAATAATTAATTGTGCAGTATATTAATTAATATTTCACTAGCAACTTCAAAATCATTCAATAACATAATAATTTATATTTTCGATTAGCGGGTAAAAATTTATTTACACTCGATTTTACAATCGACTAATCAGAAAATCGGAAAATCGATTAATCGGAAAATCGATTAATCGGAAAATCGATTAATCGAAAAATCGATTAATTGGAAAATCGATTAATCGAAAAATCGATTAATTGGAAAATCGATTAATCGGAAAATCGATTAATCGAAAAATCGATTAATTGGAAAATCGATTAATCGAAAAATCGATTAATCGAAAAATCGATTAATTGGAAAATCGATTAATCGAACAATCGATTAATCGATTAAAATTTTTCTTAAATCGAAAAATCGATTAATCGATTAATCGATTATATATCGATTAATCGATTATTTTGCCCACCCCTACTTATCACCAACCGAAAAAAATAGAGCTAATTATAGTGCAGGTACGTGAAAGTTGGATATAAGAGACCAAACATACAAAATACCTGGGAATCAGTATAGGCTGCCATTTGAAGTGGAACTATCATCTTCACAAAATTGTAATGAGTTTGAGGAGACTACTGCATAAATTCTACATCCTGCGAGAATTCTTGAATGAGAAACTTCTGGTATGTCTCTATAAATCGCTCGTCGGATCTCTACTTAGATATGGAGTAAGTAGAGGATTAATACACTTTCATTGTCACCCCCCACTCCTCTGACGTCACATGACCTTGAACGCAGGTGTTCAATGATGTCACATGACCTTGACCTTGAACGCAGGTGTTGGTATCACCTTGACCTTGACCTTGAACGCAGGTGTTGGTATCACCTTGACCTTGAAAATTTACGTCATATGACCTTGACCTTGAACGCAGGTGTTGGTATCACCTTGACCTTGAAAATGTACCTTGAAGTTTTATGACCTTGATGTTGCATGACCTTGAGCGTGCATTGTTTGTGGTATTATTCCCCCTCCATTACCTCGAAAATTTATCCTATAAAAAGGTCCCTTTCCTACAGAGCCGCATAGTCACACAGGCATTGATAACTGTTGCCTTGAAAGTTGAATAGAAATATTGTGTTTGTGGTGTGTTTTGTGAAAGTTATTAAAGGTATTTTATTACATATTTCAATAATGAGTATTTCACAGCAGACTTTGGCTGAAATTAATAATATGATAAACAAGGATGTTGAATTTCTCGAGCACCGAAAAATTTCAACACTAACAGTGGGAAAAATTTATATCATAAAACAGATAATATTTGTTTCAACACGTTTTGGTAAAAGTATTGTTGTTACTTTATATGATAAAACACATAATGTAACATTTGAAAGTTTCTTACCCAAGCGTGTTGCTGAAACATTATCAGAGGCAACTGTTGACATAATGAATAAATCATGTGATAAATTTACCCTAACATATTTGGGGCAAAGCTCACATGTATTTTCTGGGGGTAATACTAGAGCATTATTAAATTTTGGGTGTTTAGAATAAACAATGTTGTGTAAAGAATATTTTAATATATAGTTTATCGTATTTTTAATTTTAATTGATAATCTAAGAAAAGTGTAATAGGTACCTAGTATCAGAAAACACAATCACAATCTCATTATTCTATTGTAGATGTGTGACAATGTTGCTGAAAAACAAGATACGTATATAAGTTGGTTAGCATGCAAATTAAGACGTATGGCTCAAGATATACTGCAGTTTTCAATGTTTGATGGTTCCTGTTTGGATTCAACTGGCTGTCAGTACAGAAAGTATGTGCGTGATGCAATCAATTTTATGGCTGGTGCGCATCTATGTGGACAATATCTCTACGGATCCATAAACCTGAGTGAATTTTGTGCTGAAATGATTGATAATGATCTTGCCAAGTTTGTCATTCATATACCAGATCTAGCAAGTGATTTGGTAACAAAATTTAATTTGGTTGATTATGTGGATCCCGACGATATTACTTATATCGTAAAAGATGGTGTAGTCATCCGCAGCGATGGTGCAAATGGTTGTGAAATAATGGACAAAGTAGAAGATCAAGAAAAGTAAAATTACTTATTCGAACAACTTTTGTTTGTAAAAACATGTTCTGAACTGTATTTCCATAAACCAGTATAATATATAATATATATAAATGTATGTATATATTATTATAAATAATGGTCATGTTTAAAAATAAATGTTATGGTTTAATATATATAAATAAAACCGATAGGAAATAAATTGTTTGTAGTAAAAGCATTGTTTTATTTTTCCCAACATAACAAACCCTATATAAGCGTTTGTAAGATGAAAACCTTATGAAGTTATATAAGTAGAAGGTAAAATAGCAAATTAGTTTAGTTTAAGTTAAGGATGAGTCGAAGTAACAGCACAGTTGATAAGTTTGGACGTAAGAAAACCAATGAAAAATGTCGGTTTTTACGTGGACCACCTGGAAATGGATTCAGGCTTACTCTCGATGATCAGTATGATATGCAAGGAAAATCCCTAGAGAATGTTGCATCACCTAAAAAACCAAATGATGCTGCTACTCAAGAATATGTTCTCACTCAACGTGATCTCCTGCGTATACAACTAACTGCTGTAATTGTTAAGAAATTATCAGATCTGCGCATACAAGTTGCTGACGAAATTAGTAAGAATGTTATACAATTTTTTGAGCGAAAAATCATAGGATTGAATACAGATATTTCTCGGAGATTCGCTGTATTGAATGAAGAAATAAATCACTTAAAGGAGAAAGTACAGAAAACTAAAGAAAAAGTTGATAGAAATTTTCATCCAGAATTTACATTCGGAAAGTAGACAGAAGGTTTTATCATGATAAATAGAAGGAAAAAGTAACAAAATACTTTGGTAATTGTATTGTTATAGCAATCACCTAAGTTTAGTTCTTAAGGTCTTTATTGTAATGCTTTTATGATAATAAACCGATTTGATTGTTTATTTACCTTATTATTTAAACCAATCTGGGAAGGGAAATATTAAAATAAAAGATACATGTGCTAATTTTACAATAAGTGTTATCTATTTTCTGGAAAAATATTTTATAAACTACATTAAGTACTTAAACAATATCAGACTTATCTATCCAAGAATTAAATTGATTAGGGAAACCCAACCATTTTACAAACAATTGATCGATGTGATTTTTCTGACGTTTTCTAAGAATTTTTTCAACAAGATATACGTTTGGGTTGGTTGTCTTTTGTAGTTCAGCTTCGTAGAAACAACCTTTAATCGGTTCACCTTCTAATGATTCCAGTATGTAAGTAGGTGGATTTGTGATGTTGCTTTTTACTATTTTGAAGAGTTCTGTTGACCATGAAGGTGTATACCCCTTTTCGAATATGGATTTGTATTTACTGATGCGAACTATATCACCCAGATGGAATTTATATTTCTTCGGTCTAACCTTTAAATAATCGTATGCCCTAATTTCGGTATCTTCTAACACATTTTTGGGCTTCATGCCGATGGTGCGATGCATTGTGTTATTATAGACGCTTGTTACTGATGGTAATAGTTCCACCCACCGGTAGGAACCTCTAGTCGAAAATTGTTTGTATAATGCACTCTTCAAAGTTCTTATAACACGTTCAACAATTGCCGCCTTTTTCGTGCTAAATGTAGAATAATGATTTATATTAAATTTTTTCATAAGGGCTTGAAAGCGACTATTATAGAATTCTTTTCCCTGATCACTTTGTAAATTGTCTGGTGTATACGATGCCTCTTCAATTATACTCTTCATTGCATTGGTCACTTCAGCACCGGTCTTGTTTTTGATTGCTCTGGTGTACACAAATTTGGAGTAACAATTGATGCATACAAGGATGTAGCGATAACCATCGTTTTCATCAGCATATTGTTGCATTTCCGCTAAATCTATTTGCCATAAATCCTTGTATCCTTTAATGATCGTCCGCCTTCTAATAAAGTTTTTTCTAGCAGTCCGGTGCAGTTCATTAACAATTTCAATTTTTCCCCTGCTTGCTTCCATATTTTGTAGCGAAGCGAACACGTCTCATTAGACACTGAGCAAAGGAAACAAGGTACATAATTTAATATATTATTTGTTCTTCACGAAGTTCCTCAACAATTGACATAATCTCATTGTCATGCCCAGTATTACCAGCTAATTTTGAACTCCACAGCAATCTTAAGCGATCAACCAACTCCTTTGGTTTATTCCAATAAATGTATTGAGGTGATTTGGAAGAAAGTAGTTTCTTGTTGGGTATTTTTATTTTTTCAGCGATGTTATTTTTTACAACAGCACCACCTGATTTAGTGCCCGCCGGCATCAGTAGTGGTTTTATAATATGCAAATATTTCATTAATCTGGTTTCTCGTAGACCCATATTTTTGTCATAATTTTCATATGCTGCACTAGTTAGTTCTAAAATATCCGTGTATTTCTGTAGCACACCATCATCGATTTTATCGTGTTGTGTTAGAAATGGTGGATTTCTTAAAAAAAGCAAATCGTAAAGTTGAGGCGTTCCATCAAATACACCAACATTTTTCCCGTTTTTATATAAAGAAATTTTGCCATTTGGAAAACGCACTTCTAGGTTACCAATATATCTTTTAAGGTGATTCGGTTTTTTTTTACCAAAATGTACACCATAAATGGTATCGTATTGAGATGGCTTATTTTTTAAGCCATTTAAGTACGCTTGAATCTTGTCGAGCGGTGGTGAACTTGTATAACTTGAAGGGGAAGGTGTCTCAAACAATGTAACATTGGTATCACGTTTCGGTGTTGTATCGATGTGAGCTTTTCGGCTTATCCGCGGTGTAGACGATTGAAATGATGATATGTGATCGGATATTTCCTCAGGCTCCTCCATTGTGCTAGTACTACGACTATATTGCTTTCCTTGGGTTTTGGGTTGCTGCTGCTGCTGGCGTTGCTTTACTACATTAGATATAGATGTTAGTGGTTTAGTGATTGGTTCGTAAAATTTATCCAAGTCGAGCGCACTTTGTGTCTTCGCCGCCTTGAATTGCTTAAATTTTTTTCGAACAGCATTGGTCGTTTCCACTAGTTTTCGTTTTAAGTCAATTTCTTCATTCATGGTGTTGACAAACTACCGAACAGCAATGAAATGAATGCATTCATCACTGTTAAACAAATATATAGCTATCAAGTCCCTTGCGATATCTTCCCGAATTTACATCACTATCTTTATCGATAACCAAGAATCCATATTTATTATCCCAACATTTCGAGCACATTTCCTGAAATTGTGTAAAATTCAGGTCGGGTGATACATGATCGGAAAAAACGTGTCTCATATTCATTTCATCTTGTTTAAACATAATAATAAAGTTGGCATTATCTCGCACAAGCTGTTTAGGAACTCGTGAATATGTTTGAGCCAAATAAAAGGCATCCACATTTTTGTGACGTCCCATACAAAAATAAGATCTTATGACATCCTGTTTTTCGCACATAACATCATCAAATATAAATATCGAATTAGGCTTTGCGTCCGATGGTTCCACAATATTGCAAGCATCACTGAATGCATAGTAACCAAGGCCCTTGATGGGTGTAAGAATTTTCCTCAAATATTCGTATTTTGGTTGATGTAGGGACTTGGAGTAGATATAAACATTTTCAAAACGAAGACCCAAGGGGTGAGTAAGTAGTGAAATCATAACATTGGTTTTGCCACAATTCGAAGGTCCAATTATTATTCCACGAATGGATGATGGAAGCAAAGGACCGTGTTTCCTTAACAATTTCTGTTCATGTCCACACCCAACTTTTTCATCGAGATTATCGATGGGGAATTTTTGTTTCAAATGTACTATCCGCATATTGATAAAATCAATACTTTATAGCAAACTTTTCACTTAAATGGTCATTCAGATGCTGATCACCGGACGAAGTAGATCGTCTCGTTTACAGACTAAGACTGGAAGAGGCTTTGTTAACTCCTTAATTAATAACCTGCCGGTGGAGCTGCATATCCCAGGTTATCAATATTGTGGTCCCGGAACAAAAGTGATTAAACGTGTGAAAAGAGGTGATCAAGGAATTAATCCTTTAGACGTGGCGTGTAAGAAGCACGATTTAGCTTACTTACGTAATAGAGACAATTTAAGTGAGCGGCACCAAGCAGATTACGAGTTGGAACAAAGTGCTTGGAAACGAGTGAAATCTGCAGACGCTAGCGTTGGTGAAAAGAGTGCTGCGTGGTTGGTAACAAACATTATGAAAACAAAGCAACGTTTTGGTATGGGTGTGTCATCAAGCAAAAGGAAGGGTCGTAGATCAAAAATTACCAAGAGGAAGCGGCGAGCTGGTAAGCGACGTGCTGGAAAGCGGGTGCGTGTGCAGAAAGTAGCTTTTGGTTCTGCTGTTCGACGTCCGATTCGAGCAGAATTGCTAAGAGGTGGTGGAAAGAAAATGAATATTCTAAATGCATCGAAAATAGCCGTTACAGCAGCCCGCAAATCAGTAAAAGAAGCAGGTGGTAAACGAAAAGTTCGCACACCTAGGATTATTCCTATTCCTAAAACTGGTGGAGTATTACCATTAATACCAATATTTGCTGGTCTGTCAGCCTTAGGCTCGTTAGCAGGTGGCGTCGCCGGCATTGTTCGCACCATCAAAGAAGTGAAGAAGGCAAATGCAGAAAAAACAGGCGCCACTTTAAAACTAAGGGGAAATGGATTATATCTGAAACCATATCGTTCAGGTATGGGATTGTTTATGAACCATAGGAATATGTCAAAAAACTAATTGAATCCCTACCCCATAGACCGCTATCAAATGTCGATCTGGAAAAGTATGTGTTAAAACTAAAGATACCTCACTTTAGGGGAGTTTATATGCGAGATGCATTACCTGCACGTGGTCCTCGACGGTATGAAGCAGCCATTGTTAATTTGGATAGCGCATCGGGGGTAGGGACGCATTGGGTGGCATATCGAAAAGTCAACTTTGAAGTAACATACTATGATAGCTTTGGTGATTTGCCACCACCTACCGAATTGGTGAGATATCTGCAAACAGGTTCGAACGCGTCGAAAAACATTTACTATACATACGATCGTCAGCAAGAATTCGATTCAGTTTGGTGTGGCCATCTGTGTTTGAAGTTTCTCTCCGATATAAAATAATAATAATAATTATGTCTTTGACGTCACAAGTTGAACGCGATAACTACACAAAGATCTTGCACTCACTTAAAGTGTTTAAACAAGTGGGTGGATTGTTGAGAATGACTGCCGAAGAATTAGAAAACGTGCCGAAGGAAGTAATGATTTCGATGGCGCCAAATGAAATTGCTCTAGTTTGGGATAAGCTGTCAAATGAACTGAAAAGTGACGAGGATATGATGAAATATCAGTTTTGCTATGAACATTACAATAGCGACAGTGACGATTCCAACAAGGATGTGGGTGATGGGCCATTGCCTCGAAAATTATTTTGTTGTTACTGCAAAATCAGTGATGTGAATATAACAGCTGAAAATTCGATTAACACGACATCAGATGAGAAGAAAAAAAAAAGCGCTAGTGTATTAAACCCATTGAACTGCTGCAAATGATAATAAAAACAATCACAAATAGCTACTTAACGTCAGTCATGTCGCATACATTCACGCTAACAGGATCCTCGAGCGTGTTAAGCGCCGACTTTTATCCACCCATTGAACTGAGTACAACAAGTAAATATGGTCTTGCACTTGTGGGATTTTACACATATAATTCAATTTTTAACATTGATGAAAACAACAACTCATTTGGTTACATAATTGATGAAAACAACAGCTCATCTGGTAAAATAAGGAATGATGAAAAAATATCACATCTACTGACCATTCCACCAGGAGCATATGAAATTGATGAAATTGGTCAAGCTATGTTGACAGCCCTAAAAGAGTCAACCCGCGACGATAGTGATGAAATATTTTCGTTAACAGCCAACAATAATACATTACAATGTGAGATGAAATCGAAGTATGACATTGATTTGGGTGGTGACAAAAGTATTGCCAAAATGTTGGGGTTTGACGCTAAAGTGTTAAAAAAAAATGAAAAGCATCAGTCAGTGTACAATGTGGATATTATGAAAGTACGCATTATACGGGTTGATTGTAATATAATCTCTGGTGCATTCCTGAACTCGTCGAAATGCCACATCCTATTTGAATTTGATATTGACGTTGAAGCAGGGTATAAAATTACGAAAGAGCCGCAGAATATTATTTATATGCCGATTATACCGGAAGGACGTCAGTTCATAGACAACATCAGTCTGCGAATCTTGGATGACGACGGAGATCTGATTGACTTTCGAGGCGAGAAGATAATTATTAAATTGGAATTAAAGAAAATAGCATAAGGATGGGTTTCTGCTTTAACACTCAACTACGTTTGTTGCATACTGTGAAAGATTCAGTTAAACATAATAAAAGTAAACAAAGTAGGCAAACCAGGCTCATTCGTAATCCAGTCATAAGATCGAAAAGACCTCATCGGCAGCAGCAGCAGCAGCAGCAGCAGCTTTCTCGTGAAGATTACAGTTTTTTACGATCAATTGGTTTGAAAATACGAAAATCTAGAAAATGACGGCTACTAGTGAAAAGATCGAGGTTTTCACCGAACCTATCTTCGAGAACTCCATAATAAGTTTACAGGAACATACTTATAAACCATATGGTTCCCCAACATTTAAGAACTCTGATGAAATTCGTATTCCCGTACACTTTCAAGACATAATCTTGGATGTTTCCGAAAGTTACATATACATCGAAGGTACTTTCAAACCTAAAGATGCAACAAAGAAATGTTACTTATCGAATAATGCTATAGCCTTCCTTTTCGACGAAATTCGCTATGAAATGGGTGGTGGTGAACAAGTCGCAATTGTCCGAAAACCAGGAATTACTACAACACTGAAAACGATGGCATCCTTCGGCGCCTTACAAAATAATTCTCTAATGGTTTGTGGATGGGGTCTAAATGAAAATAATCAAGCTCTTGTTGATGCCACAAGTCACGTATTCTCCGGAAAGCTCCCCCTAAAGTATCTAATGGGTTTTGCAGAGGACTATACGAAAGGAATTTTTAATGTTAAGCAAGAGCTTATTTTAATTATCGCTCGCAATTTTACCAATTGTTATGTTGGTGAAGTGGAAGCAGACATTAATATTGATAAAATCGAATGGAGAGTTCGTCATATTATTCCCGACGATCGTCAAAAGCTAAAGATAATGTCTCGCATGAATAAAGGTGTAAATAGCGCCAATATTCCAATGGCATATCGTAAATGGGATCTTTACGAACTACCTGCTTTGCGACAAACATCATCAGATGTGTGGGCTTTAAGGACTAGCACAAGTCTTGAAAAACCGAGATATTTGATTATTGGTTTTCAGAATAGTAACAATTGCGACAATAAGGCCAAAGATGCCACCCAGTTTACTACAGCCAATATAAGTGACATACGAGTATACCTTAATTCCACCGTCTATCCATATGAAAGATGGAATTTAGAGTTTGGGAAAAAATTATATGCGACAGCTTACTATACCTATGAGAACTTCCAGAGTAGCTACTACGGTCGAGAAATGGTGGACCCAATGTTAAATTACGTCGAATATCCTGACAACCCCATTTTCATCGTGGATTGCAGTCATCAACCAGAAGCTATCAAATCATCCACAGTTGATGTCAAAATCGAGTTTGAAACACGAAACAGTAAATTTCCCAAAGACACTAAAGTTTATGCATTGGTTATTCACGACTCATTTTTAAGTTACAATATCATGAATGGTTCAGTTAGTAACAAATCCATATTTTAATCTAAGTTCTGTAGTTTATCTTTCTTTGTAATAAAATAACCTTAGATATTTAGTATCTTAACAGTTTTATTTTGTAATACCGTTTAAGGAAGGCACTGTATTACATAGAAAATAAATTTAGAAATAAATATTTTAATATTATCTACCGTGTTTCTGTTATTGTAAAAGCTACTACTGTTGGTTTAATTTTTGTAACCGAGGATCGAGGGTATATTTTAATATGTTACAAGACATGAATTCTTCAATGATAAGAATATATAGAAGTGTATGAGACAGAGAGAGAGAGGGAGGTAGAGGTGGGGGCAAAATAAAGTATATATAATGACCGATTTTGACATGGAAACTCATACTGTCCCGAAATGTCATCAAGTTCAGATGCAGGATATTCAACCGATGAAGACCGAACAGTTGAACCAAATGTTCAACATAGAGCGGTACGTAGGGGAGGTAGGTTCAGAGCTAGATTTTGCATAGTTCAATCCTATGTAAAATGGGGCCTTCACGTCAATTTATGTATGAATTGCTACATAACTAGATTTGGAGGTTTGAATGATGTTAATTTCATTCAAACTCATTTTACATTAGGATATAATAGGGCGATGCAAAATCACTCGAGATGTAGTGATTGTCGTGAAAGATTGTTTACGGTCTTTCACCAACAATCTTGCATTATTTGCAATAGAATGTAAGTTCTATTACAAATAAAGCTACTACTACCTACCGCCCGAACCCTGACCCACCCTAACCCCCTTCCTCAGGTCCTCTTCGGAGGGCCACATAAAGACTTGAGCGTAGTTAGTTGTTTAATGTCACATACCCAGGGTGGCACAATACTTTTCGAGAAATAATTTTTCGATTGTGCTACCATGGGTAGAGACATGCGGGACCGGTAGAAGTCGGTTCAGCGGACTCAACGACTCCGTAGAAGGACTACGATAATTCCCACTTTCTCTCTCCTATGCGACCACCCGAATAATTACACCTCACAGGTCCTTTTTGAAGGGAAAATTAAGACTTGAGCGTAGTGGATCACTTGATTGTGCTACGGTATTATTATTATTATTATTATTATTGAAGGCATACCACCGTAAGCATATTATTAAAATTTTACTATGGTAAGGTGACTGTTAATAAAACACTTTGGACATTTTGTATTATTTATTTAGGTAAACAATTATGTATATAGTCATACAATATTCTAGCATTTGTTACGCTACAAGAACAAATATTTAAACTATGATTGGAGCAATACGTAGTATCCATTGTTAATTTTGGTATATTAATAGAATCAGTAGTGAATTCTAAATTAACAATAGAAGGAGTTTTAAGGTTCATATCGAAAAAAGTGTTTATTAAAAAATCCTTCTTAACTTGTCCCTTGACATAAATAGTGTCGACATCGTGCAGAGCGTCGTAGAGAATCGAGAAAAGTTGGTCGAGATCCGTTTCACCATAAGTATAGCAAAGTCCATGTCGGTTTCCATATAAGTACAACGCCTGCTTCTGACATTCATACGATAGTTCTTGAAACGGTATTGTTGGTTTAAAGAAGTAACTTTTCATCTCCCTTCCATCATAAATAGCCAACTCTTTAGGTTGAAATTGTGGAACGCAGAATCCTTGAATGTCGACTACAACAAACTTCATCTCATCAAAGCTGGGATCAAACTAAATTATTTTTTTAATTCAAGACACATTTTTGAAGGATATAGTAAAATTTACACCCCACCCCTAAAATATGGCTATAAATACGTATGCGCATAGCAGAATGTATCACTCTTCATCCAGCCATGGACGCAACTGGACTGATGTTGACCTCGACCAGGAAGAGGAAAATCGAAGAGTATTGGGCAGCCTCAAAGAAGAAATTTGAAGGGAAACCGATCGCTGTCGTTAAGCCGACAGTACAAGCAGCACCACCACCACCACCTGTCGTGGTGGTGATTGACGACGACGACGACGACGACGAGGAAGAAAGGGTTGGAGCGCCCGAACCACCAGCACCTCGTCGGCGTTGGCGTCGGATAATTGCACCGCGATCTGTCCAGATCGCCAGAGGGGAACAGCCGAATTAGCTGGTTTCCCTAAACCTACAAAAAACGGTCCTTTTCAGGACCACACTTATACTTTGAGCGTAGTTAGTTAGTTAGGCAGAAGTCCCATTTTTGGGATGATACAATACCAACATGTGGTATTTGTTATCATCGCATAATAGAAAAACTTCAAGGGATTTTCTGCAGTACATAATTCATCGCATTTCTCTCAAATTAGTTAAAAATAAAAATCTTGTGTTTGATTGTGTTACTGTTGGTAGAGACCGAGTAATGTTTATTATAAACGGCTATAAGGCAGATCATTCAAATATTATCCCCCACTACAATGTTAGCATATAAATACTAGTTCAGCTTCACAATTAATTCATATACATCTTGGACATGGCCCAAGAAAGACCTGCAAGCCGTGGCTCGTCGCTGTTTAGCGATGAGACAGAATATGTTCCTAGACCCCAAGAAGGACCTGCAAGCCGTGGCTCGTCGCTGTTTAGCGATGAGACTGAAATTGTTCCTCGACCCAACAGACCACCACCATCGAGGCGAGTTGAAAATGTTGAGGCCACTGGACCTGCGGACTCCACATCGAATGCGGGATCGGTAGAAGTCAGCGATGACTTTAGCGGACCAGCCGATTCCACATCTTGGTGGGATTTTGAAGATGATATGGACGCCGGTCCTGCGGACTCAACCACTCCGTAGAAGTCCTATTCTCTTTACTATGCGACCGCCCGAACCCTGACCCACCCTAACCCCCTTCCCCAGGTCCTCTTCGGAGGGCCACATAAAGACTTGAGCGTAGTTAGTTGTTAAATGTCAATTTTTATCCCAACGTTTTACGGCAAAATTTTTTTAAGGCAATAATGATCTTTCGTCATACCTACGAAATTTAAAGTTCTTACAATTTTTTACTGAAAAACCAGTTATTTAGCTCAAAAGATTCCATTTCTCTCGACAAATTGTTAATTTTTGTAAAATAAAAAATATTTAAATTTTCAACTTTTAAGAATTTTTTTCGAATACATGCCAACATTTGGGAAAAAAATGTTATACTACAAAAACACTCATTTACCTCTAAAGATTCCATTTTAATCAAAAAATCGTTAATTTTTGTAAAATAAAAAATATTTAAATTTTCAACTTTTAAGAATTTTTTTCGAATACATGCCAACATTTGGGAAAAAAATGTTATACTACAAAAACACTCATTTACCTCTAAAGATTCCATTTTAATCAAAAAATCGTTAATTTTGCAAAATATAAAATATGTAAATTTTCAACTTTTAAGAATTTTTTTCGAATACATGCAAACATTTGGGAAAAAAATGTTATACTACAAAAACACTCATTTACCTCTAAAGATCCCATTTTAATCAAGAAATCGTTAATTTTTGTAAAATATAAAATATGCAAATTTTCAACCTTTAAGAATTTTTTTCGGCCACTTGGCGATATTTTATGAGGAAATGTCATTATAAAATATTTCTTGGCATATTTTTCTACATAAAATTGCTGAAAAAAAAATTTAAAATCTCCAAAAATCAATAGGGGGTTATGAAAAAGATAGGTGAAATAACGAAAACTGCACTTTAAAGCTTCACAGTGCCTCAATGGTAAGTCGTAGAGAAAAACTTTTCGAGTAAATGTTTGTTGAAATTTTTTAAGGAAAATTATCGTGGAAACAGATTTAAAATCGGATGAAGGATAAAGAAGTTTGTTCAATTTTTTCAAGGTCAGAGATAGTTCTAGCTCGCTTATGCGTAATTGAAATGTGCAAAACACACTGGGAGATGGTAGGCAAGGTTCGGTTTACACGTTTTTTTTTTTTTTTTTTTTTTTTTTTTTTTTTATAAGTGCCCACCCGCCCCCCACCCTCCCACCGTAGACGGGCGTCTAAATCGTTTGCGGGGGGTCCCGTCAAGATCGGACCACGGATAGCTGAGATAAAACGATTTTTCACCGGCGAACTTTTTTATTTATGGTTTTTTACTTTAATAAAAAATTTGTAAATATTCTCCACATAATTTAGACCATCTCTTATACGAAGCTTTTTTTTATGGGACTGACAATAAGGAAGTTCTGATACTTGACACTAAAAATGCTATTTTTTTATAAATTGTTGTAAAACTTGCTTCATATTGTTAATTTTTAAAATTAAAAAATTCCATAATTTAGCTCACGAGTAGACGAATCTTTTATGTCAGATACAACTTTTATGTAGGATGGGCGAAAAGCCTAAAAATTAAACATTTCTAAAAAATAGCCAGGTGGGGCACCCCATGCATTTCACATTTCAATTGCTTATATAACAAAAAATAGCGGTATTAAGAAATTTTAAAAAATACCATAATTAAGTTCGAAACCGGCCGCATCTTATTTATTATGCAACTTTTGATGTAAAAAGTATGGAAATACCTCAAAAAGTCAAAAAATAGAAAAATCTAAATAACTCGCTTAATATACATAATTTAAAAAAAATGACAATGGGGTTTTTAAAATTTAAGAAAATGCAATTTTAAAAAATGGGAGCTTATAGTTTACATCTAGTCACACATTTTCACTTCAATACTTTTTTCTCTAAAATTATTGCAAATGCCTAAAAAAAAATAATTAATAACAAATAAAAAAAATTTTTCAACTAAATGCAATTTAAAAAACGGGGATCTATGGTTTAAACGAAGGCAAACATTTTAGCTCTATTGCATTTCTGCGTCAAATTACAGCAAATGCCTAAAAAAAATTAATTAATAACAAATATGAAGGTGGTACTACCAAAAAAATTTTTTTTTCAAATAATTGCAATTTAAAAAACGGGGATCTATGGTTTAAACGAAGGCAAACATTTTAGCTCTTTTGCATTTCTGCGTAAAATTACGGCAAATGCCTAAAAAAAATTAATTAATAACAAAAATAATGGAGGTACCACCAAAAAAAAAATTTTTCAACTAAATGCAATTTAAAAAACGGGGATCTATGGTCTAAACGAAGACAAACATTTTAGCTCTTTTGCATCTCTGCGTAAAATTACAGCAAATGCCTTAAAAAATTAATTAATAACAAATATAATGGAGGTACGGCCAAAAAAATTTTTCAACTAAATGCAATTTAAAAAACGGGGATCTATGGCTTAAATGAAGGCAAACATTTTAGCTCTTTTGCATTTCTGCGTAAAATTACAGCAAATGCCTAAAAAAATTAATTAATAACAAATATAATGGAGGTACCACCAAAAAAATTTTTCAACTAAATGCAATTTAAAAAACGGGGATCTATGGTTTAAACGAAGACAAACATTTTAGCTCTTTTGCATTTCTGTGTAAAATTACAGCAAATGCCTTAAAAAATTAATTAATAACAAATATAATGGCGGTACCGCCAAAAAAAATTTTTCAACTAAATGCAATTTAAAAAACGGGGATCTATGGTTTGAACGAAGGCAAACATTTTAGCTCCTTTGCATTTCTGCGTAAAATTACAGCAAATGCTTAAAAAAAATTAATAAATAACAAATATTATGGAGGTACCACCAAAAAATTTTTTCACTAAATACAATTTAAAAACCGGGGATCTATGGTTTAAGCGAAGGCAAACATTTTAGCTCTTTTGCATTTCTGCGTAAAATTACAGCAAATGCCTTAAAAAATTATTTAAATACGAAACGGGTAGTACCAAGAAATTTTATTTTAAGTTGTGATTTATTGTAAACACTAAGTCAAATATTTTAAGTTCAATACTAGCTAGCCAATCTAAGAGAAAAAGTGTGCAGATTAGGTACTGACGAATGATTAAAAGAAAAACAAAGTAAACAATAATATAATATTTATTAGTAGCAATTTCTATAATTATATAACAGTTTTACATTCGATGCTGCACAATGCCATGGATGCATCGTTTTGTGGAAAAAACACTCTGGAATCTTCTTAAATTTACTTAATTTCGGTTCCAGCTTACAGGGAATATCTGTAATGATTTCTTCGCTTATAAACCTCTTTAGGAAATTTGCCTTCATACTTCCTTTTACGTATATCCTGGGTGATTGGTATAATTCCAACACATGTTTAAATATATTGTTAATTTCACAGAGTTCTACGTTTCCAGACTCCCACTTCAGTCCATGATACTTTTCGGCCCATTTGACATGTTTTAGCTCCGCAAGGGACAACATATTTTTCGCAAAAGGAGCTTTAAATAGATAACTTGAGATACGAAACCCATCGTAAATTGCTAACTCTTTTGGAAAGTATCCAAAAGAAGAACAATGGTAGCCTTGGATATCAAGAAAAATGTCTGAAGGATATTCTCCCATCGTGGCTTGCAATCGACTGATGTAGTTAGCGAAGGAAATATAGTTTTAGACAAATCTATTCGATTTAATAATTTCTTGAATTCGCTAAAGTAAAATTTCTTATAACTTCGTTTGCTTAAAAAATTACTTAAATATTAAGATTTAAACTTTTTTATATATAGCCTACGGGTTTATTGATTCTCATAAACCTAACTAATTCAAAATGTTGTAAATAAAACAAAATTTAATTGACTAGGATGATATTTATTTAAATATATTTTTATAAAATATATACATATATATTACATTACTATACAATTCTTAAACCTAAATCTATATACATTTACTATAACAAAACTTACTCTAAATTAACACTAAAATTATATGCCTATACAATTCTTAAACCTAAATCTATATACATCTAATATTACAAAACTTACTCTAACTTAACACTAAAATTGTCTAATAACAATAGTTTTTTTTTTAATTGTCCCACATCACACCTAGCTAAATCTAACTTTTTTTTTAGTTCCGTAATCTGTCTCTCGTAAATTTCCACATCACTTTCTCGCGCCCTTAATTGTCCCAAAAGTTTACCCCGCACATTATAGGCGTCTCTTAGGACATTCCTTTGGCTGCTAGAAAACTCATCTAGCCAACCTGGTTGAGACGCCACAAACGTTGATGATGATGTGGACGCACTAGATGCACTAATTGGTCGCTCTATATTTTTTTTTCGACCTTTTCGTCCTTTCCGGCACAGCTCCGGTGATAGTGGTGGTGGCGATGGTGTCCTCATGATTGGGCCATCCACGACAACTACCACCGGAGCCAAGTGGTTTGGAATCGCTGCTGCTGCTGGTGGTGGTGGTGAAGACGGCATCTCGAATCCACCGGGAAAAGGTACGGGGAGGCGCCTAAATGTGAATTTCTTCTTTTTCGGCACATCCTTTGCCACAGACGAATAAAATTCACCCTTGCTTTTGGATCCACCAGTCGTCAGTAATCTTTTTAATTTTGAATGTGTCGGCTGGGCTTCCTTAATCACAACATTACTGAGAACATTGACTTTTTTGTTCTCAGCTGCTTGCCGCTTCTCTATGTCCCTCAACAACTGGCCACATGCATCATCCATAATCTGCTCCATTCCATCGTCTGCTATACTCAAGTCGTTCCCGGGGGCTGCGGGCTCGTCCACAAAGGCGTTTGCGGTAATCAGATGTAAATCATCTTCGACGCCCAGAAGATCTTGGGTTGAAACACTCATTAAATCAGAAATATCACTCATGTTTGAACACATTACGTACACAGGAATAATTGTCGTCACTAAAAGTTTCAGACTGAAGAGCTCCACACAAGATGCTCGCTTTTATGCCTATTCCCCCCACTATAAGTTCACCCCACCTCGAGTCTCGCCGTCCTTCACTTCGTTCTTGCCACCACTCTTCTTAGTGCCCTTGACTACAGGCACTTTTCAAGGTTGCGCGTTCTCTTGAAATTTTAAAACTAGCTTTATCAAGGTCAAGGTGTATCTTGCCATCCTTGAGGTAGTGCATTTTCTTTTAAAATTCTACATAACACTAATCCAGTACGTTGATAAATATTAAAATTAACAGTTTATATATGAATTTTCCAATTATTTTAACAAGTTTAAAATCGGTATGACATAAAATTACTTAAAAACTAAAGATATGATTGAATAACTTTCAACAAGTTTACCAAATTTTCTTCTGGGTCTGCACTATAAAAGTCTAAATCCTTATGTCCCCAAGGCAAAGTTTTTGTCGTTGATGGTATTATATAGCGTTTGTCGTCGTGGTGAGATAATGCTACCTTGTTTAATATTTCCGTGTAAACGTCGTGTTTATAACTACGAAACGTTTTCATTTTGCGAAATATTAAACCACCACGCTCTACTACATTTTGATAATCTTCCAGGTGAAGTTGTTTCTCAATAACTGCTTTTTTGACACCTTTTGCTTTCTTCACTTCATTATGAAGCGAGCTGATGTAATAAGCTTTAGCGCCGGTGCCGTAAAAACACATTATCGGATCACCTGGAAATTCATCTTTCATCCGACCTACTACTGATTGACTTTTCCGGATATTAAAAATATTCCCTTCTACATAATTAGAGGTGTCGAACTTATCAGGGTTCTCTGCAATTGTTCGATAAAAGTCGTCGGTAAAAACTTTTAAAATAAGAGAATCGGTGTCAGTGTACAATAAGGAAACGTTACTACCAAATTTTGCTTTAATGAAATTATAAAAAAAGTCGTAAATCACTGTCTTTGACATATCCAATATGGAAAATCCGATATAAATTGGTTTATTGTATATAATTTTTAGTTTATCCATATGTATTGCAACAAAATCTTCGGTAAATATTGTTGAACTTTTGTAATTCGGACGCGATATTAAAGCCCTTGCCCCTACTTTACCCCGCATGTTTTCCCACTGTGTGATTAACTTTATATCGTTGCGATTTTCGACATTTTCCATAGTCTTGCCAAAAATGGCGTTAATAATTAATTTAAATGTATCCTTACCGAATTTTGATGTTGCCTTATTCCGCAAATCTGTATTGAAATCAATGTATGTCTTTAGCCACTTAGATTGACTAAATTTTAAAATTCTATGAGTTTGCATTACCATTAAGCCACTAGAAATCGCCTGCTTTAGGGTTCGATAATGCACAATATATTTTTTTTTATCATTTAAATTTGGTATTAACTTTGACAATTTGGCTGTTTCTGTTGGTGGTATTATATTCTCAACCAGAAATGGAAGGTCAGAATGTGCATCGTGCAAATCCAGTGGATAATGCACATCGACTTCCAACACGTAGCCTTCTGGGCTGTTGTCGTCAATATCCATAATATTCAAATCTAAAATTTCGCGTTGTGATAACCATCTAAATCCACCAAATGGTAATGCTTGTGACATACTATGACCATACAAATTTGTGGCATCCAGATAAGTAATGAATGAAGAAGGTTTTGATGCATCATAATTCGGTAAATAAATATTATTGGCAATATGTTTCCTTTCCGAACACTGACTTATACCACCACGAATTCCTTTCTTAAAAAAGTGAATCATGTCAATATCAGTAAGTAGTTCCAACTCTACCTTGGTCATGCGCAACATACAATCAAATGAAAAACTGGGAAGAGTGTAGTACTGCACTGGGTCTAATTTATAAATGTTTAAAAACATATCGCGAAATTGTTCAAAAACATCGGTTAATAATAACACATCTGATTTTAAATATAAATCTGAATATTCCCCTAAATTCTTACAATCAAATAAACGCCAAACTTCCTTAGCTTTTTCATAGCTTTCATCACTAATGTGTTCCTCTGATAGATTATCGTAAAACTGATTTTTAGTTGGTAAATTTGGATAGTTCATCTTTTCCAAAGAATCCATGAAACTGTATGGAAAAATACCTTTGCCACGCATTAAACTAAACTTCTTATCATCGGGATAATGCTTGCGCATTTCCTTTAAACTACTTAAGTCTAAACCTTTACCCAAAGTATCTAGTGATGCTGATAAAAATTTGAAACTATCAATAAATCTTAATTTTAAATATTTTTTTTTTATTGTCATGGTCTTTGAGTCTACATAATCATGAACGTAAATACTTTTGGTAAATGAAATGTACTTTTCTTTGCTTTGAGCTATCACATCAATTTTATCACCATGACGACACAATTCTTTGATAAACATGTGACTATCATAACCACTCAAATTATGAAATACAATTGGTATAAATGTAGGTACTTTATAATTTAAATTACAAATCGAATGAGCAGCACCAGGTCTTTTGTTTCCCGTTATGTGACAATGATCCTTTACCTTATCATTATTGTTAATCGGACCTTCACAGATGTTGCACTCTGTGGCATTATCGAAATCTTTTATTTCATCAGATGTTAAACGGTTCATTGGTCTAATATCTTTTAAATACGTATTGTATAAATTTCTTAGATCTGTCTCAATGCGGGATACAAATACTTGGGCTGCATCATCTCCGCGATATAACTCAAATTTTGAAATAGAATCATCAAAGGAGCACTTTATTAGGTATGCAAAAGAAAACGGCTCATGTTTAACGTTTGTCGTACTGTAAGAATGTTCGGGGTTTGGTTCAGTTGAATCTAATGGTTTAAGCACTGATTCAAAGTCTGCATATACAACGAATGGTACACGCATTTGTTTTTCGATATTTTCAAATTTTAAAATGTTTTCCGCTACACTTTTCCCAAATTTATCCACTTTTAAATTAACTGATGGTATAACTGAGTATTTAAGTTTACAATCATTTTCTTGATGTAATGTCAAAGCGAATGATGATTTAAAATATATAAGGCACCCATCACAAAAATAAAGCTTATCACAACTTGATGATATCTGACTTGAACATAATCTTGATAAGTCTTTTATCCAGCAGTAATGACTTTTCATACAATTTGTATCGCAAATGTGTGCATCATCATCATCATTATCTCTGACATTACAATCCTTGGTTACTAACAACAAATTTACATGTATACCCAGCTTTTTACCAGAATATCTTAATGGGCCCACAACTTCATATTTTAATTTATTATGTTCAAATACCGTTTGTAAACCATACACGTTTACTGAAATATTATTCATTTCTTCAAATTTAGAAATATCACGCAATTTAATTGGAAAATTCATACCTGTAAAATTTAGCACTCTAGAGTGATGGGGGTATGACGTCATTTGTGATGACATGTTACTGGCAGGGAACAATGCTGACGTGACGGCCCAAGCGAAGCAGCACTCATCTTGATTGTAAACATTAACAACAGCATTCTTCAGATCAATGAATTTCGGTAACTTGATATATGATGATCCCCCAAATGGTTTATATTCATTGATGTTTAGCTCCAAGTACAAAATTTTTTCTAATGCCCAACCTGTAAGATAAAATATATATTTAATAATTAAATATGCTTTCAATTATTGACCTATAACATACCTGAATCCTTTTCCTGAAATTCCGTTGATTGAACCTTCATTGCCTCAACAAATGATCGGTACACTTCTTCCAAGTCACTTGCAACAGTAACAATTTCATTACACGTGTTAAAAGATTTTTCACTGTAAGAATCCTGTGCGGGAAGAATGTACAATCCCACCACAACCATGTTTATTTTTAGTGCACCACGAACTGCTACTACTTCACTTATTAAACTAAGCACTTGAGCTTTAATTTCTTCAAAAAATATGGTGAAGTCTATATGGAAATTTTCACTGCTTACTCGATATGTTGCAATCCTCTTCTTAAAAGCCGTTTGCACAATTTGAACACCTTGTGACAATGGCAAACAGGAATTATTTCGATGTTGGAGCGTTCTTTGATGAGCACCCAATTGATTATGTGGAACAGCTATATTACAAGTTACACATGTTCGCATCTGGGGTGTTGGTGTAGCCACATCGACTCTCCGTCGCTTTGCAGACTCTGCGTTAACAAATCGAAACATGCAAGACTCTCTTCTGTGTCGTAACATACTGTAACTACGACTAAATGTCTCACTACAATCTTCACACACATACTCCATGTCCGTTTAACTAATTATTTTGAAAAAGTCTTGCTGAATATTCTGTTCAATACTAAAATGTGACACCTCCTACCCACATATATACCTAGCGGCCAAGGTCACACCATTAAAAATTAACATTGACAACAGGTCTTTCAAGGTCATGCAACATCAAGGTCATAAAACTTCAAGGTATATTTTCAAGGTCAAGGTGATACCAACACCTGCGTTCAAGGTCAAGGTCATATGACGTAAATTTTCAAGGTCAAGGTCAAGGTGATACCAACACCTGCGTTCAAGGTCAAGGTCATGTGACATCATTGAACACCTGCGTTCAAGGTCATGTGACGTCAGAGGAGTGGGGGGTGACAATGAAAGTGTATTAATCCTCTACTGGAGTATTGTTCCGGGTTATGTTATGGCATTTACAGATTATTCAAAACTGTATTTTGAAAATAATATTTAAAAAGCCGAAACCCTATCACACCTCATTACTCTATTCTGAAGATTTACTGAATGTAAGATGTCTCTATATTTTGACTGTTAATCAATTTATGTTAAAAATAAATAACCTGTCCATAACCCATAACTTATATACTAGAAACAGACTCAGAAAAAACTTATCTCTGCCAAGAAACAAAACAACATTAAGTTTGAAATCAATAGTTTACTTGGGTCCTAATATATACAACTCTTTGCCTGTGAACATTCGTGAAATAAACCACATGTGCAATTTAATATAAAATGTTCTCAGTATAGTTTTTCTAATTGCGTATTCACGCTCAACTATACTAAAACAATTTACTACATATACTCATATATAGTAAATTGTTTTAGTATAGTTGAGCACACCAATTTCATTATAGCAGGTATCCCAGTCCAAAACAACTGGCGATATATTCAATATTGTTATTTTAATGGTTCGTACATTATAGGCCTTCGTCGATCTTTATATTATATTTTGTCCCTATACTATATTTTATTTATTAAAGTTACTACAAAACACATACCTAGGCGTTTTTTTCCTACTTGATATGTAATAATAATTATTGCTGGCTATTGTATTTTTATAACGTATTATTATGTATGAATGTATTATTATTACTTAAATTAAATATTAAATTAAATAAACTATTTTTGAGACATACCGACGCTAAAAGTCAAATCTGGTCTTATCTGGCGGGTCCAAAGGTCACCGATTATATGAATCAATTCGAAAATTCCAGAGCTCATCAAAATGTTGTAAATAAAAACCAATATGGCCGTATATGGACAGCTGATTTTCCATAAAATTGAATGTTAATAGGTTAACCGTTAATTTCTTTCTTTCTTTCTTTCTTTTTATTATTGGCTCTGCCCTGAGGGGCAATTCTGCCAGCACATTAGAACCGTTAACTTGAAACTATCAGTCATAATAAAAATGACTGGTCTCGTTCCAAAATTAATTTCTCAGGGGTGCGTTCGTATTATTGCAGACGGTTAACACAATAGTTTTACATTTAACAAATTTAATAACCAAAATGATGGTGGAAAATTAGATAAACAATATACAGTAAAACCCCTGACTAGCGACCACCAAAAATGTCGATGAAATGTTAAATAAATTAAACAAATTTTAGTTTATTTCAGCAGATAATAATAAATTAAATATAAAAAAAAATCAAATTACACATTGGCTAAATTTATGTTGTGTAATATCAGGCTAAAAAAATATTTCCAATTTAATAGGTTACCTACTTCAAAAGTCAACGAGATAAAGCTACTAGAGCCGGTGAGGTATCAAATCCCAAATTTATTTTACACGTATTTTGCCCCTGTTAAGCCAATAAGCGACCCGCTAAAAATAAGTGGGAGAAAGAAACGTATAAAGTCTAAACCGGTCTCAGAATGCGGGTCCAAAGCTCACGGATCATATAAATCAATTCGAAAATTCTACAGCTTATATCAAAATGCTGTGAGACTATGTAGGTATAAATATACCCGGAGAAAAGATACATAGTTTTATTATTTTAACTGTCGTGAACATAATAGTACAGGGGTGGCGAATCTTTATGTATTAACGTGCATTTTTTCTAAAGAAATGTTTAATGAGGCCATAGACGTGCCGTCGCAATTCGTAATATAATAATTCATACACTCATCAGCAAAAAAAACCGGACAAGGAAAATTATTACCAACTTTGATATTAAATAACTTTTCTGATTTTAAAATATCTTTAATGAAATTTTCGGAAGATGGTAGCCACATGTCTTAAGATTATTACCCGCTTTTCGATTTAAGAAAAATGTTGACATGTGTGATATTATACCGAGGGCAACAAATGATACTTTTTTTGCCTTACGTTCTTAACACCCTGTGGAAAAAGTAGGCGGTGCGATGATATTGCAGTGCATTTCATATGGAAGTCGCATGTTTTCTTAACGTTTTGTTTTTTGATTCGTCCCAATAACTCTTCTTTTTAAAAAGATATAATCTTTTTAAAAAATCATTTTAAATTTTCCAATGTTAATGAAAAACCAAAAAATTAACGTGATAAGTTGCCTAGCAACTAGCGTTTTATTTCATTGTCAGTGTCAAGCTTGAAATATTGTCGAAACATGCGCACAGAAGATGTTGTCCGTGCTGTGGCACTAAACGACGATGGCCGAAACATACGATATATCGCTAACGTCTTGGGTGAGGCTAAGAGTACCGTACACGATGCAATCAGCCGCTTTCGACAAACTGGGGAGTATTCTAGGCGTCAAGGATCAGGAAGAAAACGTAAGACAAATATGCATGATGATCGTTTCATGGCGTTAACGGCACTACGCGATCGCGGTTTACCATCTTCAGCCATTAGTCGTCAATTAAGAAATATTCGTGGCACTTATATTTCCTCAGATACCATCCGCCGTAGACTGGGTGAACAAGCATTGAACTCAAGGAGACCAGCTGCATGTCCAGCTCTTTCCCCAGCCCACCGTACTGCCCGTTTGCATTTCGCTCGCGAACATATTAATTGGACAGTCGAACAATGGGGCCGAGTACTGTTTACAGATGAATCCCGTTTTTCCTTACGTTCACCAGACGGACGCGAGCGTGTATGGAGAAGACAAGGGGAACGATTTGCGCAATGCTGCATCTCTCCACGAGTACCATATGGAGGTGGAAGTATAATGGTATGGGCTGGAGTATCATCTAACGAACGTACCGAGCTCGTTCTAATCCTAAATGGTGCTATGACTGCTGACCGCTATATTAATGAGTGTTTAGCAGAACATGTCGTTCCATTTGCTCACTATATTGGAGCCAACTTTTGTCTAATGCATGACAATGCAACACCACATGTGGCACGGGTGGTAAACGAATATCTGAACGAAGTTAACATTCAGCGGTTTCAGTGGCCAGCCCGTAGCCCGGATCTTAATCCCATTGAGCATGTTTGGGATATATTGGGGAGACGAATTCGAAAACGGGAACCAGCTCCCGAAACCATCCCTAGCTTGCAAATTGCTCTTTTGGAAGAATGGAACAATATTTCTCAAGAAAAAATTGCTAACTGTGTTCAAAGTTTACCACGCCGTATGAGAGATGTAATTCGAGCTCGTGGGGGCAATACACGCTATTAATTTCTGTTACTTATTTTGTTAAATTTTGTTTGTGTATTTATTAAAAAAATTATATTTTATTTTCAAGTATTTTTTAAAAAGATTATATCTTTTTAAAAAGAAGAGTTATTGGGACGAATCAAAAAACAAAACGTTAAGAAAACATGCGACTTCCATATGAAATGCACTGCAATATCATCGCACCGCCTACTTTTTCCACAGGGTGTTAAGAACGTAAGGCAAAAAAAGTATCATTTGTTGCCCTCGGTATAATATCACACATGTCAACATTTTTCTTAAATCGAAAAGCGGGTAATAATCTTTAGACATGTGGCTACCATCTTCCGAAAATTTCATTAAACATATTTTAAAATCAGAAAAGTTATTTAATATCAAAGTTGGTAATAATTTTCCTTGTCCGGTTTTTTTTGCTGATGAGTGTAGTAAACTTTGTGATCGGTGGCGAGCCAAAATTTTATGTCGCGTGCCATTGGTTCGCCATCCCTGTAAATAGTATACCTTCAATGTATTTATTAAAAACGACAATAATAAACAGTGTAATTTATTTTAACAATTTTACTACTAAAACCTAAAAATTCAATGGCATTTAGTCTGATAAACTATTTCGAAAATGAAAGAAAAAGTGGAAATTGGCCAACCAATATGCAGGAAACCGTAGCGAAAGCACTGGGAATTAGTTTAAGGACTGTGCAGAATAATGTGCATGAAAGAAAGCATAATATAATACCGAAGAATACTAAAAAATGTAAACAAGGAAAACCGTTTATAAACTAATTATAGACTAAAAACTGTCATCGTCACTTATAAAATCTGAAAAGTCCTCGTCGTCTGAGTCGTCTTCGAATGGAGCAATTATCATTGGCGCTACTTCGACATCTAGTACTTGTTCTCGATCCCACCAATCCCTTATTAATATTTCTGTGTGTTCCACTGATTTCTTCCAGTACTCTTGTGTAATATGATCCAAAGAATCTTGCCAAACTATTTGTACTTGGTCGGATTTAAGACCATCACCTACATGTTTTTCATAATAAGACTTTGCCCCGGCCCATATTAATTCTATTGCATTAAACTGGCAATGATATGGCGGCAGTCGTAGAACCTCATGGCCATATTCACGCAATATTTCATCTACCGCGTATATTCTTGGTTTTTTAAGAGACTTTGCCATTGATAGATGTTCCGATTTAAGCATATTTGGTGAAGGATTTTGGTTGTGTTTTTCAAGCCACTCATAAATATCATTTTTCCTCCAAGATGAAGTAGGCTGTTTATTTAAAATTCTTGAATGATATGATGCATTATCTAATACAATTAAAGACGGAGAATCCAAATTTGGTATCAATTGAACTTTAACCATTTTTCAAACATTTCGCAATTCATATTATCATGATAGTCAGCACTTTTTGATGTTGAAGAAAAAATTAAGCTTGCACCTGGAACATATCCTGTTATAGAACCAGCATGTAAAATAATGAACCGCTTTCCCGTGCCACATCCCTTTTTCCTTTTCACGCTTTTCACAGAATCATCTTGCCAAGATTTTGAACCACTTCCATTTGAAAATATCCACGTATCGTCTAAAAATACCACTTTTCTAAATTTCGATTTGTAATTCTCCGTATAATTTTTTAAAAACTGAACACGCTGACTCACTATCTGTGGCTGCTCACATAAAAATCTTCGGTTACAGTCTTTTTTATAGCGAAAACCTAACTTTTTTATTAATTTTGATAGCGCTTCAAGTCCAATTTCCAAAACACCCCGAATTTTTAATGTTTCTTGTAAAACTGGAAGAGTTACATTGGTTTTTGATCTGTATAAATCGTAAATCACATTTCGAACTCCCATTTTAATATTTTTGCTTAAATCCTCAGTCTTTGGCTTTCTTCGTTTACATTTTTTAGTATTCTTGGGTATTATGTTATGTTTTTTTTATGCGCAATTCTCTGCACAGCCCTTAAACTAATTCCCAGTGCGTTGGCTGCTGTTTCCTGAATATTGGTTGGCGAATTTCCACTTTTTCTTGCATTTTCGAAATAGCTTATCAGATTAAGTACCATTTTTTTTGCTTGGGGATGCAAAAACCCAGAAAATTTTTTCATTTTGTCACAAACTGTCAAAGTCACAAAACTGACATCTTTAAATCAAGACGAAGGTGGCAGGTACTTGGGCAGGTACAAACTTTTGTGAATCGCTGAAAATTAAACACTTATCCTTTTCCTTCATGCCAAAATGGCATAAGTCTGTCATATTTGTCTGACTGATTTTATTTGGTTAGTATGATTAAACGCAATAAAAGAAAAGAAAAATTGAAAGTATGTCTTTGTTAAATCGTAAACCCGCCAGATAAGACCAGATTTGACTATTTATAGTAAAATCTTCATCAGTAAACAAAATAAATAAAAGGAAATTTTCTGCAGCCACTCGCAATATGCCACACGGGGTAAATGATCGTCATCTAATAAATGATGAACTTTTTAAAAATGGTAGGATGGAGAAGCTGTTCCTTAAATACCTGTCTGGCTGACTCTCGATTTACATTTCGTAAAGCTAAACTTATTTTTCGTGTACTTATCGCCGGATTATTTTCTACTATTTGTAAGATAGCTTCTTCGTAGTTAACAGGAATATAAATCATTTGAATGTCACTTTAGCAGTGACTTTTTTAAGACCCTCATCTTCTCCCAGTCGCTGATAAACGTCGATAAAACGTTCTCACATTTGGAGCCTGCCATGTAGGATATTTTTCTCGAGAGATTCGCTGAGCTTCACTAGCCCTTATTTGCCATAATGGTTTGTTGTTTTTTGGTATAAGGGAGATTCTCTGGTAACTCGAACCTTTAAGAAAAACAGATTCTTTTTTATCTTTAAAAGCACTTTTCAAGGTTGTTTTAAAATAATTAACATGTTTTATTTTGAATATATACTGATATTCAACCTTTTTACGGGGTAGCAAATAAAATCATTGGTGTCACCTATCCCCAGTAATTTTTTTTTAAGAGCTGATAACTTTGTGTATTATAAATAATATAACAAACTGTTTGGAGTATTAAACAAATAAGTGTGTAATATTTCAGAAAACGTGTTTTACATATAAAGCGAGTAAATGTGGAAACACAATCAAATTATGTCCCGAGTATTTTACAATCATTGGTCTTCCGTTTGCCTCTTCATTTGAGAAGCACCTATAGATGGCACTACATGCGTCAAAGGGTTCTGTAGAGATTACATTACACAAAATATTTTTTTCATAAACCAGTCCATTGGTGTCCCTGTGGTGCTTTGCCAGCGGTAACTACTTCGATATTTTTTTAATACTCAAATTGAAAAATTAATTAGGACAAAACTTGTACCTGGCACCAAGCGAAGAATGCGTATCAAAATATCAGTTGGTTTCCCGTCATTGGTAACCTCGTCAATTTTTTTTTTATGAGGGACACCATTGACTAATTGTGGCGCCACTAACAAGAAATTCTATTGTTTTTTTTTTTGGACACTATGAAAAACAATATCAAGGAATCTATCAAAATAGATATACCTATAAGCACTCACTGCAAAATTAACAAACCAAAAAGACAACGTCTATAAACAAAGATTGGAAAAGCAGAAAAAGAAATATAAACTGAAGAGAAAAAGGGAACGAGAAAGGTATTATCAAAAAAATAAAATTAGAGCAACATACCTACGCGAGCCGACAGAAGATAAGTCCTCACAAAGCTATAATTTAACTGCCGCAGATACCCATTTAGAAGTAGAGGTAGGTGCTTCAGTTTCACCAGAAGTAATAGTACCTTCTGTAGTACCAAATCGTATACAGCGTAAAATAAAGAAGACAACATAACCATTTTAACAAGAATCAGTAAGGGTTTCGACAACTATGTAACAAGTCTCCGACAAGAAGATGACTTAAGAAATGCTTATCACAGAAAGAAATAAGGGAAAAGAACTAGAGAAAAAGATAAAATAACGTGCTAAACTTAGAAAGAATCAGAAAAAATTATGAGGAACATTTAGAAAAGCAAAGGATTATTAATCATAAAATGAATAAAATCAATATCCTAATCCAAACAATCTTTTATTTTGTTTACGTGTCGCCTATATCGCGCCGCAGAAATAGAGCACGCTTTATTCTTGCACTCTGTGACTTTACTGCTGACACGATGCAAGAGCATCGCGTCACAAATGTTAAGCCAGTGAGCGTGGTGATATTCAAATATACACGAGCATTAAATGTGTCAAGCATGTGGTACCTAGCGGCGTACATCTTTGGTGTACGGCCTGGCTAACTGAAAGCGTCTCTTAAAATTGAGTGGTATTTTTCTGTTATGGTTGGTTTCCGAAATCTAAATTTTGCCACTGGATTGTCGGTCGCGCGTAGCTGTCGCGCATATACAAAAGGTGGCGCCAAAAATGGCTCATGTGGCAAATCAACAGAACTTCCGCGGGCGAACACAGCGCGCGCGGCAGCCTCGCATAATCGATACGGACCTTAAAATTAGCAGAGGAAATGCACGGTGCTGTTTTCTGTATACCGATCTAAAATCTATGTATGATCCTAGCAAGTGGGTATAGAATATATTTTTTAAATAAACATTGTAGGAAGACACGAAATGTATTTTCGACTGACGAAATAAAGGCAGGAACAAATTTTGACTTTTTTCTTTGCCTTGCCGGCAATTTTCTTTTATAAAGATAACTAAAATAATTTTTATTCATTAAATTATATTTTAGGATACTAAGGTTAGCAGAGGAAACCCGTGGTGCTGTTGTCTGTGTAGCGGTCGAAAACCAATAGCATTTGTTTTAATTTTACTTGATTACAGTAACGCCTTAATTTCATCCTATTTGTCCAATAGGATACAAAGAGTGTTTATCAATGAAAGTAAATCTAATGTCCCCGACGTAGTTTTCGGAGTTCCGCAAGGAAGTATCCCTAATCGTCTGCTGTATACATTGTATACCTCCCAATTTTAAAAGTCTTTAAGACATTGTAGCTATCGTATCGTATGTACGCATACTGAGATATATTTTACCTTCGATCCCTTCCTAATTGCTATGGCCAGTACGTATATTAACGCAGACTTGGACAACTAATTGAATAATAGTAAAAATCATGTTCCAAAACTTAATCCTAATAAGTCAGCCGCTATTCTCTTTTGTAACGTAAACATAAATATCCTAAATAACATCAGTATGCGATTGGGTCAAAATAATATATCCGTTAAAAACTTAGCTAAAAATTTGGGACTTACAGTGGTTCGCAAATTAATATTTAAAGATCATATAATACCAAATTGACTATAGGATATTCGGCCTTAAAACTGACTTATTCTCATAGGTATTATCTAAACCAAGACAGTACAAAAATGCTTTGTTGGGAATCCCTCGTTTTATCTCTGTTAAATTATTGCGATAATCTGTATAGGCCCTGTCTGGATGCGTCTGATAGTAGGCGAATTCAAAAACTTCAGAACTCATGTTTAAGGCTAATTTTTGGTAAATGGCGAAGGGAGCGAATTTCTCATAAACTTCGAGAGTTAGAGTGGCTTAGTATGCATGGTCGGCGAACTCTGCATGAATTAAACACAATACCCCTTGTTACGACTCTGTCGTGGTATATCTTTGTCACCCGTTATATAAACAGTCGAATACCAGTTATATGTTGTTGTAAAAAAGGAAAAGTGTCACTGTCAAAAAATGTGTTGTCATGTTGTTAATATTGTAAAATTGTTATTTTGTTAATCAGTAATAAAATTAAAATACAGTCCACTAATCATATCCAAGAAGAATAATTCATTTCATCAACATCAATAAAACTACCCCTCCTTACTAACATGAAAAGATTGTCTACAGGACGGTTGTACATAACCTTAACATTCGTCCTGGACATATAATGTAATATAAGACATATAACAGGAAAGGTCACTTTCATTTATTAACTATAGTTATGTTTATTTTAGCAGTTTGGTGCAAACCATAACATCCATAATAGTATTAATGTCAGCAAGTATAATAATAGTAATGTAATTAAATGAAGATTATTCAGCACCTATTTCAGGATGTGTGGAATATTGTAAAATATATATAAATATAGATTGAAGTTGTGACCTGAACTAATAGGTGTATTATTTATGGGTTCTGCCCAATTCCACCAACCCTTGAGTTAGTTCAAATATACAATTAAATAAAGGTTAATACAATATTAGCAGTTCCAAAGTATCGCAAACATCTTTCTAAACGTTTTTCTTTTACTGCGCAGCTTCGTATAATAATCAATATGCTTCAAACTTTTCAGCATCATGTGCATCCTTTAGAAAGAAGCTTAAAATTGTATTATTTAATTAACAGTGATAGATAGCAATGCCCTTTTCAGACTTCATATACATGGGTAATCTCTAGGGTTATATTATTACTTTTCTTTCTATCCTCATTTATCTCTTCTTCTTCCCTCTTTCATACTTCCGCTGTATGTTCTTTTTTATTTTACTATCCAATATAATCTAATTAATTAGCTCATATTATATGCATTTATACCATCTACAGAAGTGTCTGCTGCATTTTTTTTAACGGCTGTGACAGCGCCTGCATGCTTAAAACTTTAGGACGCTGCAATTATGGCCATTTAACCCATTCTCACTTCTTTTGGGCATTATATTTTTGTTTTCTTTTAAACTTGTTTTTATTGAGTTAATAAACGTTTAATTATTATAAAACAAAATTCTACTGATAACTTTAAAATTTAAGTTGGAAAGTACGAAAAGTGAAAGTTACCAGGGAATCTCCCATAAGTTCTAAATATTTTCATTTACTTTTACTATAATTATATTGGCTGTATTTTATTATCTGATCATGGTGGCAAAAGACAACGGAATGCATATAAGTTTTGATAAACTACTTTGAATTTTATTGCGGAGAAGACTCACTCTTCTTAGTAAAAAGATTGTATTAATTATTATTTACCCATTTTTGTAATGACTATTAAGCCCAGTTTTGTCGGTGTTTTATAAGTTTGCAGATTTTAATTGTGTCATTTTATATATGTTATAATGCTTACATGTGCATGTGCAACTGTCACTTTCTTGTTTGTCTTCATGTTAAATATTAACTTAATAGCTTCTAATGTCACCACTAATTAATTTTAGCCCTGATGAAGCTTTAAATTAATAAAATGAAATATTAGTAAGCATTATTAGCAATTTTTTATTGTCTTATGCCGACTTCTTCGGCAGTTCATTTAAAAGGGTTTATCCTTTTAAGGTACACCTCCCGTTAAGCTAATCGATTTGCAAAATTTCACGAAAAAATACAAGGCCGCTTCTGAAACGCTCTTATAATTATCTCAGAGTTTTATAATATTAAGTTGTTGGTAATACGTACTTGCAAATACATAATATATTTAATAATCTGGCTAGCGATTTATTCCTTCTAAATAATTCAAATTATTTTAAAAATATGATTTTGTATCAACTCTTTTTGATTTATGTATTAAGACAACAACATTTTTACTGGTATTTACAACTCATATTATTTTAATTTCTAAATATACAGTATGATGAACAAATTTCCCCGTAGCACAAGCCTGTAATTATGTTATAACGCATTAGGTTCAGGACGTAATTCTGTATAAACCGGAACAGTTCTATTTACTATACGCTACGTTAGACAGTGAGCATGATTATTATCTTTGCCTTGTTGCCAGAGATTGTCGCTGTGCTAATCGGGAAGAACGAATTTATTGTATTTGGTAAATTAATGGAGTTGGGATAATCCACCTTTTCATTACAACCCTTTACTGGCTACTTTCACATTCCTGTTTTGATTATTTTAATGATTTTATTTTAAATCCAGGCTTATGTTTGGTTAGAGCCAGAACGGTTCAGTTAACGTAATAATAGAGAATAAGGCTTGGGCCAAAACAATTTGTTTAATCGAATTTGATATTTTCTGAATTATTTTTTTTTTGTAACCATCTCAAATAACCATGTTGAAATAGTGGTTTAGATCGATTTGTTCAATTTAACCATTTGAAGCTAAATATTAGAAATAAAGCCAATAACCATATTACAAACAGGCAAGAACCCAATAGAGTATCCACAGGACCGACTGCGCTACTTGTATCTATCTAACATTACTCAAAATCCCGTAACTTCGTCATATTTATTACTTTTACCGTAAAATTTGTGGACGTGTTCTTGAAAAAACCTAGTTACTTTAAACCCTTTTTGAAATATAAAAAAGAATTTTTGTTCCCCTTCCCCTCATAGTGGTTTTCCCCTCAATTGCTTTAACCGTAATAGTATGTATATTTATCCGAATAGAAGTACTTTTGAAAATTTAAGAGCTACCCTTTTTAGAATAAAACTTATGATATTTTATGTATTGGAAACAATATTAATGAAGGTCCAAATAAGTAGCAGTACACGTAAGTATACTATGCGCTACATTAGTCAGTAAGTATAATGATTATCTCGACCTTGTTGGGGGGAGATATTCTCGGCGATGTTAATCCTGCGGAACAGATTTATGGTATCTTGCGAGATAACAAATTTGACTTGCATATATTTTTTTGTTACTACGTTACTTTAGAATATCTGGATGACAAGAAATTTGAATATTGCTTTTATGTTTAAAGTTAAATATGATACAATTAATTCTAAACGACAGATTTCTTTTATTAGTGTTAAATATTAGGGTGCATATATCTAAATTATTTAATTTTAAATCACCAAAAAAAGCTACCAATACAATCAATGCAACGATCTTTTAAAGTAGCTCTTCTTTTTTAGCGTCTTGCATGGTGAGTGTTAATTTTAACACATTAATCTTGTCAAGATCCAGATTTCAAACTATGGAAGAATTTCAACTACTTTCACTCTTTAAACCCAGATAACTCCTGTACTAAAGAGCTCTTTCATAAACAATTTTCGTAACTGTTGGTAAAAGCTGGTTATACAGGGTGTCTTAGAACTACGGTACGTAACTTAAGGGGGTGATTTCTTATGATATTCTAGGATGAAAACTTCACATGAACATGTGGCCCGAGTTGCTCTGTTTCTGATATACAGGGTTATAAAGTTTTCTAAAAAAAAATCAGTTGCGCGTTTTATCAGAAGGTGGCCATTTTCAACATTTTTTTTTTAATGTAATTTTATTTTTAATTTAAATGTTTTAATACGCTTTGAAATACATAGGATTTTTTTTTGTACATGCAATAAAGTAGTTTTTATTTTTTCTCTCGAGAACAAAACAAGGCACGAAAACAATTCCAAAAATAAAAACGTTGTATTGTTAGTTGGTCAATCCGAAAAAAATATTAAAATTAGAAAAAGTCAGTGGCGTACATTTTTTTGTCAATAATATTCGTTAAGGTGCTCCCTGGGACGCCACTGGACTTAATAAATTTAATCTAGATAAGGCTAATTAAGTCCCTTGTCATGGTTAATGACGGTACCAAATTTCAATAAAATCGGAAAGAGGATATTTAAAAAAATTATAAAGAACCTATTTTTTTTTTTAATTTAACACCCTGTATATCAAAAACAGGGCAACTCCGGACACATGTTCATTTCAACTTTTTTTCTTAATAAGGAATCACCCCCTTAAGTTACGTACTGTACTTTTTACCTTTATAAATATATGATTTAACACTTTTTAGAACAGGTACATTTAGCAAGGTAGATTTTCCTTATAAAACACGATAAGCAAAAGTGCAGGTTTCTAAGATTTGCTTAATTAATATTTTCGGTTTTATTATTAGAATATGCATAGGAAAAATTGGTGCTCTATTAAAGACAATTCAGTAAATTTAATTCAAACTTCCCGAAGTTTGGAAGCAAAATTAGGACACCCTGTAAATAACCTCACGGAATAGCATATAGATAGTACTTGTATAACCCAACTATCTGCAAATAATATTTATTAAACTAAGATCAGTATATAGACATATGTGACATATTTATTGTGACAGTACCTACACATGCAAACAATTTAGGAAGGTAATTGATAACTTAGTAACTTAGTGCCACAGAAATTTGGGATTACATAAACAAACTAAACATCGCTTTCCGCCATGATGTTAATTCCGGATAAAAAATAACGCATGCCCCATTTAAAAGTTATTAAATTAAAGTTTTCCCGCGTTTGAGAAACTCCATGTATATTTAAACCTATTTTCAAAATATAGATATTTGACTACACTTAAACCTGTATATTTTAAACACCTAACAGGATATCGAAAATTCGATTACCTTTTGTGAATTAAATATTTTATACTCAAGTATAATAAAATCAAAGGATCGGTTTCACGAATTACAAAAACTCCAATCGCACTATAAAAATCAATTTCTTTTCGAATTTAAATATAAAAATATTCTTAATTTTGAAAATATTTTAAAAATTAATTGCAAAATAAAAATGTCTTAGTTTCTTTTGTTACCAAGAGATTTTGAAACAAACTTTAAATTATCCCATTTCATCCCTGTGCCAACTATGTTTGGATCAGAAATTGTAACTGTTATCTCTGATAATAGATAGGTATCTATTGAAATCTAAAAACGATAACCTAACTATACCTTTAAGTGACATAATATGTACTAAAAGTAAACCATATCACTGTCCAAGCATTCTACAAACAACCAATAATGTATCGTGAGAAAACTACTAAATGACAACCCCTACAAAGTTAGAAATCCCGGAAAATCACATGGAAATCAGAACTAATCTATTATTTAGCCATTTTTCCAAGCGAGGAAAACATTAAAACCCAATGCGAGAACCAATTAGAAAAAAAAATCTAAAGGGAATATTTCTTATACAAAGAGGCCCATGCATCCTTTAATTCAGAAAACAAGAATTTTTTTTCAAGAAACTAGTATTGGAAGTTCAATGCTTATCAACACACCAAATTTAAAGTTTAAACAAGAAAATCTGACCAAATTCGAAATTCAATTGAAAAAATTAAATTTCGATATTCCTCACGTCGACCCAATGACGAAGATACTCAAAGAACCAGCATATACCCAACTTATAGACAATAATTAAACTACTTGTTGTATTTCAAGACATTTTCAAAATATACTCCTCAGAAAAAAGAAGCGTTCAGACACAATATCATTCCCGAAGAATTAGAAATAAATTTTCCCGGAGATGCTTTATTCTAGGAAGGGAGGAGTTATGTGTCCAATTGACCCATAGACTTACAATATATGTCATTTCCTGCAATACACCAGTAGCCAGACCCGTGCGATGATCCTAGAAACTACCAATTCTGCGTTTTCAGCTGGACATTATAGTTAGTCTTGAATTAGATTTTGTATTGTTAGTTGATGGAAAGAAAAATTGCTATCAAAAATTTCTATTCAAAGTACTTTTAACTTAAATGCATAGGGACATCTTTAATACAGCTAGCAAACTACGTCTCACAGACTTCCTTGTTTTGTCTCACCTTGGTTACTGCGGTATTGTTTACTGGCCTGCCTTACATCAGAGGGATAGGGATAGTTTGCAGAAATTCCAGAATGCTTGTTTAAGATTTAGCTGCTGTGTTCATAAATTTAACTATATTACTCCCTCGTTGATTGAGTCAGGGTGGTTTTCACTTAAAAAATATTTACTAGATATACTTATTAGACATTCTGATCTACACAATCTTTTTACTCACCATAGAGACTTGTGTATGCCCAGACACACTCATGCATTTTTCCAGCGCTCTTTTATAGTTATATTGCCGTTACCGCGTTCAATCCCTTGCATTAGAGCTACCCCCAGCTCGGCTTCATTCTGTATGGGTGTAAGGGAGTTTTTGCTGGCGCCGGTCGTGCTGAGAGTAGCACTGCTTTAAAAAAACTATTTATTTTATTTATTATTACCTAATCGCTTTTTCTCAATGTAGGTACTCATTATTATCTCTACGATTACCCGTAATTAGTATAGTTCCTCAAAAATTGTATTCATTAATCTCTCTTAAAAAAAATATCTGTTTAAACCTTTATACAGGGTGAGTTTTTTAAAGTGTTACAAGGCGATATCTCCCAAACGGTTTAAAATATTTTCTTGAAATTTTAACGAGGCAATAGTAAGATGGGGGACATATTTAAATATATTTTTATCATATACCCCCGTCCCCATTTTGAGGAGCGGGGATTAACTTTGAAAATGTACTTTTTATTATTAATTTCGAATCTACGTAAAAAACTACGTATGTGTACAAAAAAAAATTTGATTTGTTCCACTGGTTACGGAATTCTGATTTATTAGGTTATAAAAATTAAAAAATATTATTTACCATTTATCGCCTGTCATGTTTTAGGAGATGTTCAAAATGTCTCCCTTCAACTTCCAAACGTTTTTTCACTCTTTTTTTAAATGAATTTCGTACCCGCTTTAACATTTCAGGAGTCACTAATAAGCAGGCAAGGCGGATTTTGTCTTTCATATCTTCTACAGTTGTAGGTGCAGTCGCCCTCACTTTGTCTTTTATAAATCTCAAGAAGAAAAAGTCAAGAGGGGTCAAATCCCGGGACATAGCAGGCCAATTGACCGGACCAGCTTGACCAATCCACCTCTTTTTGAACAATTCGTTCAATTGATTACGGGCCTGTATTGCATAATGCGGCAATATTTAGCCATTAGAATTAGTAATAACCTTGTACAGGGTGGTTGTATATAAGCAGCTATAATTGGATACCCCCATCTACTTTCTAAATTTCTATTGTACTTCTCGTATCTAATTAAAAGAAATGCATTATTATTATTATTATTATTATTATTATTTTGGGCTTTATAGAGCATTAAGGTGTATAGAGGTTCTTAGTATCGGAAAGTACCCCAAGATTCTGCGAGGCTGCCTTAGCAATGACCGCGACGTGTCTATGCCAAGACATATTACTATCTAAAATGACGCCCAATAAATGAATTGATGAAACCTAGGGAATCGAGTGTCCCACCATGACTATATCCAGTTCTTCAACATTAACTTTTTTAGACAAAACTTATGCCTGCGTTTTTATTAGCGTTGATTTCTTCTTGGTTACTGTTACCCCAAGACAGAATTTCTTCTAGGTCTTTACTGAAATGTGAGACCTCTTGCTGCCTATAGAGATGTGCATTGGCAGTCGATGTTCGAGCATCTAAAGTAAAATGTGAATCCAGTGCGCTGTCGCCTGCGAAGCTATATATAGGATACTTAGTTTTTGCAAGTGATCTCTAATGTAAAAAGAGATTGGGCGATAATATAGAACCTTAAGGAACTCCGGCATTGATGTTAAACGTGTCTGAGAGAAATCCGTTCATCGCCACTCGCAAAGAACGGTCTTTAAGAAAGCTCGACAGCCATGAACAAGATTGAACCGGAATTCTGTGTGCTCTCACTTGACGATGACTGGAATTTCGTCAGGACCAGAAGCTTTTTTGGTGTCAAGGCTTCTCAAGATTCGAAAAACAACCTTGTCTATTTTAGATTCTATAGTGGGAATGTTTGGCTATTTAATTACACTACCTACTCTAAAGTAAAGAGAGAGATGCTACGATGCGCACATAAAGTGTAATTTTCTTTATCGGAAACAAAGATTTTAAAGATATTTCTGTTTTTTTTTTGAGAAAGATAAACTTTACCTGTTCTAAGTTTAAGTTATATCGATATAGTCAAAGAGTTTCAACATTGAGTTAAAAATTTTGTACGCAAAACCCAACGATCCGAGTAAAGGAAATGCGCACTGTGTGTAAACAACGATTAGGGTATTCACTCCTTAAACAGCCAACACGAATCTAACCTTTTTAAATATGAATTACTAATATCTATTTCTGCTAATAGTATTTAAATATCACATAAAAAAAACTGCTACTTTTTATAAAAATGAGTATGTCCATCTTGTTAGGAAACAAGTAATTTATTTAATATTTATTTATTATTATTAACAGCGGCTGACTCTTTACTTCATAGTTTTCCATGTACCTTAAATTTCGTTTATCCTTTGATGTACTAATTAATCCGAGTGCTAGTTTAAAGAAGTGGAGCAACATAATAATTGGACAAATAAAGATACCTGAGTTGAAATTGAAAAGGAGTTTTACAGTTTATTTAGAAGTGAAGCATTTCGAGTTTACAAGTTTTGTTGCTTATTATAAAAAAAAACTTTAATTAACTAAAATATTATTTGGAATACATAGCACTGTAAATAGAGATGCTGATATACAGAGTGCACTTTTACAAAGGTATTGAACTATTTACAAATATACTAGTTTCGTTTGTGCTCTCAAGGGCTTAGGTCGATATATTAAATTAACCCCGGAAACTGTTTTATTTTATAATTTAAAATTTTTGCTGAAACCAAGGAAAATGTAAAATATCTGTATGAACTCTAGCTTATTTTAGAATATTTGAATGAGCTAATTAACACACATATATGGGAAAGAGAACAGAACTTCCAACTTAAGGAAATCCGTTGAATTTTTTGTTTTACTCTTCCAACTGTGTTACAATATCTACAAAGTTTTGCAAAATAGGCATTTGTTTTCGACTTTAAAACGCTTTTTAATCCTTACACTAGGGCAAGACAAAAAGAATAATGTAAAGTAATAGCAAGAACGCTATGGAATACCACAATCTGGAGGCACAAGATTCACGTCAACAGCATATTTCTTGTTTTCGTTTGTAAAGTTTAAACATTTATTTTTCCGCAAATACTTTAACTGGACTGTATTTGTTTTATCACAAATAAATTGTATCATGCAAAGTCTAAGTTCAAATCAAGATTTACACGTTAAATGAGATGTCAAAAATGTTGCAGCATAAAATCCCCATTAAATAAAAGTATTGAAGACCAACAGAGTTGTATGTGATCTAATCTATTTCGTGTTAAGTTTACGTTATAAGTTGGTTAAAACTTTTAAATAACGTACATGAAGTAAAACTTACTTTTCGCAAAGAAGCAAAAATAAATTAGCTAGGTTTGCTTTTAACAAACTTTTGCTATAAAAATCGCTTTATTCATTCCCTCTTCCTGTATCATACTCGTGGAGAAGATTGGCTACCAGTAAGTGAGTACCTTCTGTTGTTGGGCATTGCTTCACCTTAATTATTGGTGTTGTTCATAAGTTTATATTGGTTATTTTTCGTGTAGTGGGCAGAATACTTAAGGTCTTTTCGATGCATAGAATTTCAAATTTTGTATAATTTTTAATTTTGTATTGTTACTCTATTTATCAAAACCAAAATAGATATCTACGATACATCCGCATATCACACGTCCCTGATCTTTTCAACACTGCATTTGTAAGACCCAACGCGTTTACTTCATATAAAAGGAACCTAATAACATGGTATCGTAGTATAATCGAAGTCTTAAGGAATTTCAGAAAGCTATATACTGTCATTTCGACACGAACGTGTATGACAAAATAAAAGCAAGTGTTCAGTGCAAAAAAAACTGAGCAGCTTATTGAAACCCTGTACACAAGATATTTTAGCAATATACAGGGTTGTTCAATAGTCCTGCAAAAAATGTATTATCTTTAAGAAAAACGCTGAAATACGGAAATTGATTAATATTGTTGTTCATCTTTCTGTAATATTCCTTCAACTCTTAACCTCTAGTAATCTTAACTTTTTTTTTTAAATGGCCAAGTAGGTCACATTAGAGAAAATTATAGCTACGCAATAGAAGTGTTATCCTTATGGGCGGCTTAGAACCGCGAGAGGCGCTGTACCAGGTTAATAAACACACAATTTTGGAGCAAATTTGAGTTCGCGTGTCCCGTGTTTAGCTTGATAGAGAGCAACGTTGCCAATAGTTATGTACTTTCTTAAGTGAAAGCATTGAATTGAAAAAGGTTGAAATTAAAAGATATTTCATCCCTTAATATGTTAATCTTAACGCTAAACTTAGTAAAGTCAGTGATATAAGACACTTGTAAATACACTTTTTTTGTGCTTTGAATTTTTTCTAAATGTATTTCTAGTATGATATTGGTGGATTTATTATTTGACGAACATGTTACAGCAATATTATTTGAGAGTAAAATACTATAGTTTTTCTACGACCAAGAACTCATTTTTAAGAATATACTTATCAAAAAATTAGCTTTACAACCACCTGTGAAAGTGAGCGAAAAATAAGCAAAAATGCCTTATATTACACGCATATTGAAAAGTGTATTTGAGAGCAAAAAGTACTTTTGAAATCTAGGAATCAATCTGAGATTTGATGTATATATGATGCTTATTGCATAGCAAAACTATCTAATGTACTTTTTAATTCTAGAGTTAAAAATACTTTCCAACACTAGGTTTAAAAATACTTTTCAACCCTAGTGTTGAAAAGTAGTTGAGTTAAAATTAAGAGTATTAAATAAAGACAGATATTACAGTTTTTTGCTAAATATTTTGTGGTTGTGTAAACTATAGCGTACATTGCTCGTCCGAAAGTGAGATTCGCACACGAGTGGGCATGTTGGCGGGCGAGGTGAAAAGTGTTAATTTCTGCACTTGTTATAGTACCGATTTTCTTTTAAAATACAATATCCTGTATCTCGATAAGAAAAGAAATTTGTACATAAGTGCATAGTAACTTTTTACATTATTTTGAGATCATCTATCCTGTGGTACTATGCATGGTATTTTTTTTTCAATGTCACCTTGTCTAACAGGTTACAAATAGGGCATTAAACTTAGTTAAAACAAAAATTTTGTCATGACTTCTTTAAAATACACCGTACGTATCCATACTACTGTTTTTGAGGCTTATAATACGTACCTGGCGACTTAATTACTTTAATTTTTTATGAACCTTGCTATAATCTAATTCTTATAGTTTTTGAAATAATTTATACTAGGCTTCGCAAAATAGGCAATACTATTATTTTATATTAAGAATGCCAAGAACAAAACTAAAAAAAATCAGCTCAAGAACAAACATTTATTAAGAAAAGAGTCTCTGAAAATTCTTTAAATATCAGAAAAAAATTACTTGGCAACGCCGCAAGCAAATTTAAAGCAGAAAGACTGACATAAATATAAAAATATTTTTTTTTTTACTAAATCAAATAACTAAAGAATATAGAAGGGCGTTTAATTAAAAAAAAAAAACATGTTTCCATTAAATAATTTTTTCTAAGTGTTATGCCTTTTGGTAAACCCATCAAACTTTATATAAATCTTGTAATCTGATTGTTTTATCCAATTTTTGTAGTATATCAAGAATGCTAGAATTTGTCAGGAGATTATTGCAAAAGATTTTGTATACTTAAGTTTAAAGGAATATATTTTGCGAACACTCTGTAACAAAAAATATATTGAAGTAGCAAAATTAGAAATTATAATAAAGTCCTAGACTTAAATATTTATATATCAATATGTCAGCTCTCTGATAACGAAAAATAAAAAGAGTGGTTCACATTGTCGGCCGCGCCGCATTATTTTATTGGATCTAGTTATCCCAATAAGCAGTCTATAAGTTCAATTAATAATGCTGAAGACTATAATAATATTATAATCAGTGTCGGCTCTACCATAAGGTCATTTGGGCAATGACCTCCCACGCCAAGTCACCAACCACCTAACATATTAATATTTAACTTTAAAATTAAAATTGATTTGATTTGATATTGATCAACCAAACTTTACTGTTCGGATACTGTTACCTCTAAAATATCCCTCGTATTTATTAATGCAATGCACACGCAGCAAAACAAACTAGACGTAACGCTACTTGTTATGCGTCCCCGCAAAAATTTCAGGTCAAAATCGAGCTTGCCCACGAAAAATAGCGTCACCCAACAAAGCCTGTGGGGGTAAAGAGAGGAATAAATAGCATGTTATCACTCTCGCACTTGTATTAAATTCGAAGAAAAAGAGGTTTTGTCGGCTGTCAGCCGTTTTTTTTTTGATTGAGCTTAGACGTACGTTGCAATTTTTAGAATGAATGGGAAAATGGGAAGAAGACAGAAGACCGTTGATTTCTGCAGTCGGCAGTCTGTAGTTCTTTATAGAGATGTTGATTCTGATATCGAAAAAATATTATATCGTTACAGATTTTTCGTCATGCCTCACTGCGCTACCACTGCGCGAGCGGTGCCGTTGACGAACATACATTCATCGTTAAAAATATATCGCTATATACAGGGCCTCCCAAACTCCATGGCACATTAGAAGTATCTCGAGAACTAATAGAAATATATTTTTGAAATTTTGAGAACGCTGATAAGACATAAAATTCTAGCCTTTAAAAATAGTTTTAAAAATGCGGCGTTGCCAGTTGTACCCCTCTAACCTGTATACTTACTTTTTTCTATTGATACTCTGATATATCGGAACAAAAATTAAAAAATTTAAAAACATTTCCAAAGAAAAATATCATCCATTTGATATTATTGATATTACGATACATCCCTATATATATATCCTGTCTCTCTGTCGTTCTGACAAAAACCTAACCTATAACCTATAATATAATGAACCTGATTGTTTTTGTTAATTTCTTGAGGATTGGTGTTGTGTTTTTTACTTTTCCTAATTGAAAAGCAGGTAAATTACCATCATTGAAAAAAGGGCGTGGCACCTAAAAAATGTTCGCCTGCGGCGCTATTTTTTTTCCAATGCCCTCCCACTTCAAATAGTCACGAGCCGCCACTGATTATAATGATAACCGTTGCATCGCAGTCAGTAAGACAACAACAGTAGACGTGCATTCGGCGAAGCCCGGCCACTTAACGAGGAAGGATGCCTGCTTTGATAACCGGGATCCATCGAGGTCGAACTATAAACATTACATCGGACTTCTATTGCGTATTGTCTTTGTTCACATGAAAAGGTCTTCAAAAAGTAAATCCCATGGAACAACGAAAGTAAAAGTATACTTTATTTACATTTCATCACTACATTTAAAAAATGTATGTGTAAATGTATTTAAATTGTAGAACACTTTTTTATGCTACAAGTAAATATAATGAAAAATTATTTCTTGCACTGTTTTGTTCCTTATCACCTTTAATTGTAAGCAAATGTTAGTGTTTGGGTAGTTTAGTTGCCTATGGTTCTGTGTTTTTGTGTTATGGTGCTCTCAGAGTAGCAGCATATTGAACTTTTAATATGGTTGGGTTGGGAGACAAGGTACGGACTCAGAATGAAGTTTGTATGTTATTTAATGAAAAGTATCCCGAGAGTACAATTAGGCAGCCAACTGTGATTAGGGTATTTCATAAATTTGAAGATCATGGGACAGTATTTGTGATCTACCTAAAAGTGACCGATTATCGTTAACTACAGATAAGAAAAACTTGATATGTTCATCAGTAAGTGAAAATCCGCATTTTCCAACTAATACCTTAGCGCTTAACAACAATGTTACGTGAGCTTACGCCATTGAATTTACTTTTATGGGGGTATTTCAAGGAGAGAGTGTATCAGAATAGAATAGACAACATTGAGGATCGAAAAGAGGGTTTTTGTTAAGGCTGCAGGTTAAGTGATTAAAATGAGAGGGCTAAAGATATTACAGGAACAACTTAAATCAATTTACGTGTTTCAGCGTTTTTTTTTTTTAATATCTTATAAAAAAAAGTTAGCTGTATGCAGGCCGTTTGTAGAACCCAGTATACAGTACAATTAAGATTATTAATAATTATAAGGTGGTATCTTCGGCCATGACTATTAACTAATTTTTTAGCTACTCTTCAGGCAGGTCCATAAAAATTTCCCATAATATGGTATTTTTAAGTGATCAATATCATTTGGTTATTTCCAAGATGTGACTTCGGAACTTACAATTATTTTTCTCCTGTAGTGTCCTATCGTTATAATTGTGATCTTCTAGCTTTCCGGCAGACTCTGCTAGATCCTTTTCCTAAAGTTTAATGATCCCTGTCGCTGTCAGGATGCAGCGTGGAGATAAATTTTTAAATCCTGGTGCAGAAAAGCTTGTGTAGACGCAAACCTTTAGAGAATATTTGACTATACGATGAACAAAAGTTGCTTCCTGTAAGCCGTTTTAGAAAAGTGTAGTAAATATTATAGTGCCCCAATCGCGATTAACTTTTTCATTTGCCAATGACGTTTCTTTTCGATATTCTGTTCAGTTTATTGCGCATTATTTCATAAGAATAATATTAATAAATGCGTTTATTAAATAAGGTGTAAGGTGTGGAGTATATAGCCTTCTTTGGTAGTAAACCATGCTGACGCAATTAAAGACGGAATCTTATGATTGAATTTGAGAACATTGAAGCTGTGTCTAAGGTCATTAATGCAACCGGTTGTATATGATCAGTTGCATGATTCCGGTTTCATGAGACAAGTCGCAAATTATTTTAAATAAAAAATTCCGCCATCAGTAAATTTTCGGCAGGGAAAAATGTTTCACTTGGGTTAAAAAGCAAGTTTTGCAGGAAGAATTTGTGTATGGATTTTTTTTTTAAAGGAGAAACAATTTTATTTTAAAAGTAAATTTAATTAGCATAAACTTTTAGTAATTGTTCAAAATGACCTTCGAACATAAGTACAGATTAATACGACGTAAAAAGTTTAAATTTATTCTTTGCATCAATTCCGCATCGTTCTTTAATATGTTGACTGCGTTTTGAATTCTTTACCACAATTCCTCTTCATTATTAATCGGTCTGGAATGTACCATCTTTTTAAAAACCCCCATAAAAAATAATCCAACGGACTCATATGCGGTGAGCGTGGTGGCCACTTTACAGGAGCGTAATTACCTCTACCGATCCATCTGTTTGGATACTGTCGATGCAAATAATTGCGGGCATTTAAACTAAAATGTGGTGGAGCACCGTCATGCATAAACCACATATCTCGTCGAAGTTGTAATGGCAAATCTTCTAATAAATCTGGCAGCGTATTTTGTAAATGTTCTAAATAATCCACACCATTTAGTCGTGGCGGTAAAATGACAGGACCAATAATGAAATTGCCAATGATTCCTGCCCACACATTAATTCTAAACTCATGTTGATAATGAGTTACTTTCGTGGCATGAGGGTTTTCATTAGCATAAACATGTTCGTTATGTAAGTTGGTTATACCACTTCTTTTAAAACATGCTTCGTCAGTACATAAAATGTGCGTAGCGAAATTCACATCCTGTTGTCTTTGTTCGGTAATGAATCGACAGAACTCCAATCGTTTATCGAGATTTGGATATGGTATGGATGAAGCTGCTGTTCTTTTAATGTTCTTTGAACTACATCCTTAGATACTCCTACCTCTAAACCTAAGCGTCTGGTGCTTAATTTTGGATCTTCAGCAATTCTTTGCAAAATTTGTTCCTCCACCTTAGGAGTCCTTATTGCACGTTGCCGTCCATAATTGGCAGTTAAAGGAGTGAAGCTACCGGTTTCGCAAATGCGTCTCTCAATATCAGCAAATGTTTGATGGTTTGGTATGCGCTGATTTGGATATCTTTCCCTGTATACCCTAACACTTTCGCGGCCATTTCCTTCACAATACCCAAAAAAAAACATAGCTAATCCGTTATTTCTGCAGAACTGTATCCTTCAGCCATCTTTACAGATAATTTAAAACTTAACTAGCATATTTCAAACACCTTATTTATTCTCGCATTGGCAAATTCTTACTGAAACACTTACTCCAAACAACATAGACTGATAGCGAAAATTCTTAAAATACGAAAAATGTTTACATTTAAATGGTCTGTTGCAAAAAAAATTTAAAGGTGTTCATCAAGCAGGTAAAAACTATTATAGGATTTTTGGATATGACAGTCCAAAAAAATATCTAAAAAAAATACATTTTCCACTGCTAATTCACTGACCACATTTCATCCTCAACGATAACAGCAAACATTTTTTATTCAGAATAATTTAAATATTCCGGTGAGGCATCGAACACTAAAAACCGATTTCCACAAGAGTACCTTTTTTGCTTTAAAATGTTCAAAAAATTAGTTCCTAAAAAAAGGAAAAAACCACACTGATAAAAAAGTTATGGCCATTCTAAACCATAAGAAGTGCTTTATGAAGCGCCCTCTAATGGCCACAGTAAAAAAGTGTCCGTATTCCGGTTTCGCATCCCAAAAAAACCCCGGGTACCAGGTTTTAAGGTAATACGTTAAAAAATGTTCATTAATTTTAAAAAATTCGATTTTTATTTTTTAACTTTACCACCCTGTACCACTCGGAAACGGAGCAATTTTGGACTAAGGTAAGTTGCTTTAAATCGCCTTATTTTGGCCTCAGGAATATGTGCTCAGATTTTGTACAGACCTTTTAGAGATTCCCTGTATAAGAATTGATGTTTCTGTATTTCCTGCAGTATAGCAATACTCGAAGTTTGCTTGTCAACAAGCAAAGCTCTAGACATTCTTTACAAACTTATTGCAAAAAATTAACGTTAAATACACCACTCGTTACTATAGATTGCACGATGATCCATAGCAGAGTTTTTAGAGTTGCACAGACTACAAGATCAGGTTTATTTTCATTTAAAATTTTATTATGGGATTTAGAAAAATCTGCATTAATACTCAGGTTTCGACTCCATCAAGAGAACTGGCAACTTCAGAAGGGGAGACAGAGACATATATTTATGTGCCATTTCCGTATTAATGTGACTTGCAGTGATAAAGAATCTCAAGTAAAGTGAAAGGACCTCCTTCTAGATCTTTTTGGAATTGATTTTACAATCACATGTGTTTATATTCATTACTAACACGATGTTAATATGGTAGCCTAACGTGGGTTTTGTAATTTTTCCAAAACAAGAAAGAATAGGTTTTTCTTGTACCTTTGCTGATAATAACTTTTCACTTAACTACAAACGCCCCTACATTTAAACATATTTAACTGTCGCATCAGTTTTGTCATTGTATGCCTCTTGGTATGGATAACCCAAAATTAAAGTTTACTCTGTAAACATTGCAATAACTCAGCTTTAAATATTTCTTTAATCATGCTCTACTTCTGCTCACTTCTTATGAAATAGGTATTTTAGACTGAATAAATTCCTATACAGCGAAGAAGCGTACTGGCTCAAGCAAAGGGATTGACTCTACTCCGCCTGTAGAGGGTACCTGTTTACAACTTCGAGCGACACTATCGGGTGGAAGTGACTGTTTATTTGTAATTAAAGTCGGACAATAAAATTGTGTAGAACACAAGTTCCTTATGAAATGAAGAATAAAAATATTATAGAATATAACGACGATTCAATTTAAATAAATCGTATGGTTAACATTAAAACTAATGTAATGAATAGCGTTTTCTTTGTTGTAGGAAAATTAAGGCAGCAAAAATTTCCATTTGTCGTTTTATAAATCTACGTCTTTTGTAATAAAAAAGCGCCTTCGAAGATCCTTGACGACTTGAGTCGCTCGTCTTTTTATGTTAATCGCGCACTTAGGATAATTAAAGAGAAGGAATGCGCGAAAGGGAGGCATCGAAAATTGACAACTATTTTAACCGGTTTCCGTTGTGTTAACACAGGAAATGAAAGAAAAGGCAATATTACAGGATGTCAGAGAAAAGAACAGTTCTTATAACGACATGGCATGGAAGAGACAACTCGTTGGAGAATTGTAAAGAAAATCATCAAACTTTGAAATAACGTCTCAATGGCAATATTAAAACTGTAATATTAACAGTAATAATACAGCTGTTGAAAGATAAGGTTTTGAAAAGTTATTTGTCTTTTGATTTATAAAATTATCTCCTTTTTTAAAGGGGAGAATGAATCTAAGTTTCTACCTACTACATTAAACTTGGTGTATTTAATGAAATAGAAATATATTTGAAGATATCTTATAGCTTTTAGGTTTGTATATTAAACTTGGAATACTTAATTGGTGAAAATAAGCTTTCAACTAAACCATGATAATGATACAGAGCTTGTTAGAACACCACGATGTACATAGCAATAATATTAATTTCGCCTTCCCTTCATTGAACATTTTATCTCATATCATAAATTTTTACCATCTGTCGCTTAATGTTAATCTGGAAGTTAACACCGCTTTAATCAAATTGCAATAGTTACCAATTTTATGTGTAATGGTAATTTTTATGTCAATCAGACAAAAGCTTAAGCAATAATTATACAATAATATAAGCACAGATTGCCAAAAATTACCGGAATATTGTTGTCTAACAGCGTTAGTCAAGATACGCAAATTTGGCTTTGTAATTCAGTGCTCGTTGGGGCATATAGTCCAGAGAATAGCTGTTTTAGCATTATTTGTTTGCAACCTTATAGTAAACAGTATTATTGGTTGGTTAGAGAACAGGGCTTCTCACACATTTCTATACATCATAATATGTACCACTGATAGTAATCTGCACTAATGTAAAATTTTTGTCACTCTCAGTATTACTATGTTTCCCATTTCAGATTACTTGAAACTGCGTGGAGATGGCGCCACCTATGTTGCACTGCCTACGCAGCTCAGCATAGTAGTATTAAGGTGTTTCTGTTTTCCAAGGGTTGATAAGCTGGCTTGACTTGTACTGACGAGAGCTAAAGTGGAACTAACCGGTGTCTGCAGGTAGCAGCATCCTACCATTCGAAATATGGAAATTTGAGCTTCCTTCTTTTTCCGGTAGCTTCTGGTAATCTGCTCTTGTATCTTGTTGTCTAACGGTGCTAGTAAAGATACAAATCTTGCTTGTAATTCATCACTCGCTGGAGTATATAAACCAAATGATTTGAAATTGAAAAAGTAGTCCATACTTGCAGTGGAGTTTACGTAATGTAAATAAAACGACAATGTCTTCCTCCACAAATTTAATAAAGGTAAAATTCTTGTTCCCTACATGTTTCGGGCGTCTAGACGTCCATCTTCAGGGGATACTAGAAGGAATTTCATCTTTACAAAGCTAGTTAGAATCATGGTGAACACTGACTTACCCATAATCGAGTTGACTATAAAAACTTTAAATGGTTGCCTCAAATTAATGAGTACAGCCAAAATTGAGTAGGAACCTCAGAAATTGGGTGGACTTGTGAAAAAATTATAATTTGTATATTTATAGAATGAAAATTTTTGTGAAAATATAAGAATTGAATAGCAAATATATTATTTTAAAAGGTGCATTTTATTTTTTAATGATGATTTTCTAGAAAAACATTGTACTTAGTTGTGAAGAAAGAAATTTAAAATAAAATTTTGGAGGCATGCTCCGTGTTAATTTTTAAAAAATTGAAATTTTTTTTATACCAGAGGGGCTATGCCCATGGTAATATATAAATTATGAAATCATTTCATTTAATGAAAAAAGAACTTTTTATTTTTAAATTTTTTAAATTTTTTAAAATTTTTTAAAAAACAGAAATAGTGCTAAATCACCACCATGTTCACTTTACACACACGTGTCTTAGAGTGAAAGAGAGTAGGTAAAGCGGATATGACATCACTTGGATGTCAGCTGTTAGAAAATGAGGTTTACCTAAACTCGATATTGGATTTAAAAAATCGATGAGAGTATGTCAATATTCAATAGAATAAAGTTTAAAAATTGTGGTCACTAGACGCTCATAGTATCCGAAGAATGACTGACACCAGACATCTGTCAATGAATTATAAAAATTGGGGTTAAAATGTTCAGAGGGGGGCACTAAACTGCACTGAATTTGCGAGTCGCACAAGGGGTAAACACTATAGTTAACACTAGATGATACACTCGAAACATGAAAACCTCAGCCTATAAACAGTCTCAAAGTCATAGATGTGTAAAAACAATTAACATCTATGAATAGAAAATTCTTAGGGAGTCAAGGTAGGATTGACAAAATCAAAAGAACAGTTGAACTCCCTTGGGTAGGGAAAGAGTAAAGTAGAGATAGTAAGAGCTTGATTATTTAGTGAAACTTAAAGCATTGAAAAAATGTGTGCTGTTGTGAATAATTTGGTCATTAACGCAGACAATATCTGGGTCTCTGATAATTTGGTTTATTTCCATAATCTCAAGTAAATCCAATGTGTTGCCTTTGCCACAGAAATGCAACAATTTAGTGTTTGTGTCTGGGTTGAAGTTATGATTGTTTATGTGTATGTGTCTTGAGAAGTTCGATTTTATTTGTATCGGTATTAAATTTAGATTTGATGCTCTTTCTATCTCCTTACAATGTTCGTTAATCCTAGTCCTAAACTTTCTCCCTGTTTGTCCAACATAGGAGGCTGAACAGCCCTCAGTTGAGCAACTGACCTCGTACACTCCAGACTTGTCTAAAAGTGGGACTTTATCCTTGGAGTTGCAAATGAAAGAACCGAGTGAATGTTTGGTTTTAAAACTGATATTGAAATTAAATGATTGGAATATATTTTTTAGCTTATAAGAAATGGGTCCCCAGAAGGAAAGTGAGTGGAATTTTTTATTATTAGGTTGTTCTTTGTAAATTAATTGTTTATTTATATGTTTAGTGAGATGTTTATGGTAAATTTTATTAAGTATTCTCTGGGGATAACCATTGTTAATGCCTATTTGTCTGATAATATTTAATTCTGATTTAAAGTTTGCCTGGTTGAGTGGTATAGAAAACAGTCGAGAAAACATGGAGTGAAAAGCTGCAAATTTATGTGTGTGTGGGTGATTAGAAATAAAAGGAATAGTTAAGTCTGTGTTGGTGGGTTTACGATAAATACTGAAATCAATAGTATTGTTGACTTTTGTGAGTTTTAAGTCTAGAAAAGGCAGAGAATTATTTATTTCAAGTTCTGTTGTAAATTTAATTGATGGGTGTAGAGAATTGAGGAACAGGGTGAAATTTATAAGATCATTCTGATCACCATTAAAGATTGCAAAAATGTCATCAACATATCTTTTGATTGTTATAATATGAGAAAAAAGGGGGTTATTTATTATTTTAGATTCCAGGTTATCCATGAAAAGATCAGCTAATAGTGGGGAGAGGGCCGAACCCATCGCAAGCCCTACATTCTGTTTAAAATATCTGTTGTTGAAAAGGAAAAAGTTTTGTTCAAGTACAAGTTTGACTAAAAGGCAAATGTTATCTATGTGGAGATCAGGTAAGTCGGTTGATTCTAGAAGAAGATCTCTGACAAGTGTGGCACATTCATTTGTAGGGATGCTTGGAAATAAATTTGTCACATCGAATGAAACAAAAAAGGCTGAATCGGGTATATGGAGATTATGTAATTCATTGGCTAGTTGTGCGGAATTATTAACTGAAAAAGTACTATGGAAATTAGTTAGTGATAATATGATCTGATTAAGCCAGTTACTCAGTTTATGGCAAGGAGAATCACAGTATGAAACTACAGGTCTAATAGGAATATCTGGTTTGTGGATTTTGGGTAAGCCATAAAGACGTGGAGTAGCTGGGTTAACTGGGGTCAGTTTGTATTTATTGGTGTTAAAAAAGGATAAAGTGTCTTGTGTTATTTTAAGAGTGTTTCTAAATTTAGTCATGAACTTCTCTGTAGGATTAGTTGGAATTTGTGTGAAGTCTTGAGAGGACAGGAAAATAACACAAGACACTTTATCCTTTTTTAACACCAATAAATACAAACTGACCCCAGTTAACCCAGCTACTCCACGTCTTTATGGCTTACCCAAAATCCACAAACCAGATATTCCTATTAGACCTGTAGTTTCATACTGTGATTCTCCTTGCCATAAACTGAGTAACTGGCTTAATCAGATCATATTATCACTAACTAATTTCCATAGTACTTTTTTAGTTAATAATTCCGCACAACTAGCCAATGAATTACATAATCTCCATATACCCGATTCAGCCTTTTTTGTTTCATTCGATGTGACAAATTTATTTCCAAGCATCCCTACAAATGAATGTGCCACACTTGTCAGAGATCTTCTTCTAGAATCAACCGACTTACCTGATCTCCACATAGATAACATTTGCCTTTTAGTCAAACTTGTACTTGAACAAAACTTTTTCCTTTTCAACAACAGATATTTTAAACAGAATGTAGGGCTTGCGATGGGTTCGGCCCTCTCCCCACTATTAGCTGATCTTTTCATGGCTAACCTGGAATCTAAAATAATAAATAACCCCCTTTTTTCTCATATTATAACAATCAAAACATATGTTGATGACATTTTTGCAATCTTTAATGGTGATCAGAATGATCTTATAAATTTCACCCTGTTCCTCAATTCTCTACACCCATCAATTAAATTTACAACAGAACTTGAAATAAATAATTCTCTGCCTTTTCTAGACTTAAAACTCACAAAAGTCAACAATACTATTGATTTCAGTATTTATCGTAAACCCACCAACACAGACTTAACTATTCCTTTTATTTCTAATCACCCACACACACATAAATTTGCAGCTTTTCACTCCATGTTTTCTCGACTGTTTTCTATACCACTCAACCAGGCAAACTTTAAATCAGAATTAAATATTATCAGACAAATAGGCATTAACAATGGTTATCCCCAGAGAATACTTAATAAAATTTACCATAAACATCTCACTAAACATATAAATAAACAATTAATTTACAAAGAACAACCTAATAATAAAAAATTCCACTCACTTTCCTTCTGGGGACCCATTTCTTATAAGCTAAAAAATATATTCCAATCATTTAATTTCAATATCAGTTTTAAAACCAAACATTCACTCGGTTCTTTCATTTGCAACTCCAAGGATAAAGTCCCACTTTTAGACAAGTCTGGAGTGTACGAGGTCAGTTGCTCAACTGAGGGCTGTTCAGCCTCCTATGTTGGACAAACAGGGAGAAAGTTTAGGACTAGGATTAACGAACATTGTAAGGAGATAGAAAGAGCATCAAATCTAAATTTAATACCGACACAAATAAAATCGAACTTCTCAAGACACATACACATAAACAATCATAACTTCAACCCAGACACAAACACTAAATTGTTGCATTTCTGTGGCAAAGGCAACACATTGGATTTACTTGAGATTATGGAAATAAACCAAATTATCAGAGACCCAGATATTGTCTGCGTTAATGACCAAATTATTCACAACAGCACACATTTTTTCAATGCTTTAAGTTTCACTAAATAATCAAGCTCTTACTATCTCTACTTTACTCTTTCCCTACCCAAGGGAGTTCAACTGTTCTTTTGATTTTGTCAATCCTACCTTGACTCCCTAAGAATTTTCTATTCATAGATGTTAATTGTTTTTACACATCTATGACTTTGAGACTGTTTATAGGCTGAGGTTTTCATGTTTCGAGTGTATCATCTAGTGTTAACTATAGTGTTTACCCCTTGTGCGACTCGCAAATTCAGTGCAGTTTAGTGCCCCCCTCTGAACATTTTAACCCCAATTTTTATAATTCATTGACAGATGTCTGGTGTCAGTCATTCTTCGGATACTATGAGCGTCTAGTGACCACAATTTTTAAACTTTATTCTATTGAATATTGACATACTCTCATCGATTTTTTAAATCCAATATCGAGTTTAGGTAAACCTCATTTTCTAACAGCTGACATCCAAGTGATGTCATATCCGCTTTACCTACTCTCTTTCACTCTAAGACACGTGTGTGTAAAGTGAACATGGTGGTAATTTAGCACTATTTCTGTTTTTTAAAAAATTTTAAAAAATTTAAAAAATTTAAAAATAAAAAGTTCTTTTTTCATTAAATGAAATGATTTCATAATTTATATATTACCATGGGCATAGCCCCTCTGGTATAAAAAAAATTTCAATTTTTTAAAAATTAACACGGAGCATGCCTCCAAAATTTTATTTTAAATTTCTTTCTTCACAACTAAGTACAATGTTTTTCTAGAAAATCATCATTAAAAAATAAAATGCACCTTTTAAAATAATATATTTGCTATTCAATTCTTATATTTTCACAAAAATTTTCATTCTATAAATATACAAATTATAATTTTTTCACAAGTCCACCCAATTTCTAAATTTTTTAAATTTTTTAAATTTTTTAAAAAACAGAAATAGTGCTAAATCACCACCATGTTCACTTTACACACACGTGTCTTAGAGTGAAAGAGAGTAGGTAAAGCGGATATGACATCACTTGGATGTCAGCTGTTAGAAAATGAGGTTTACCTAAACTCGATATTGGATTTAAAAAATCGATGAGAGTATGTCAATATTCAATAGAATAAAGTTTAAAAATTGTGGTCACTAGACGCTCATAGTATCCGAAGAATGACTGACACCAGACATCTGTCAATGAATTATAAAAATTGGGGTTAAAATGTTCAGAGGGGGGCACTAAACTGCACTGAATTTGCGAGTCGCACAAGGGGTAAACACTATAGTTAACACTAGATGATACACTCGAAACATGAAAACCTCAGCCTATAAACAGTCTCAAAGTCATAGATGTGTAAAAACAATTAACATCTATGAATAGAAAATTCTTAGGGAGTCAAGGTAGGATTGACAAAATCAAAAGAACAGTTGAACTCCCTTGGGTAGGGAAAGAGTAAAGTAGAGATAGTAAGAGCTTGATTATTTAGTGAAACTTAAAGCATTGAAAAAATGTGTGCTGTTGTGAATAATTTGGTCATTAACGCAGACAATATCTGGGTCTCTGATAATTTGGTTTATTTCCATAATCTCAAGTAAATCCAATGTGTTGCCTTTGCCACAGAAATGCAACAATTTAGTGTTTGTGTCTGGGTTGAAGTTATGATTGTTTATGTGTATGTGTCTTGAGAAGTTCGATTTTATTTGTATCGGTATTAAATTTAGATTTGATGCTCTTTCTATCTCCTTACAATGTTCGTTAATCCTAGTCCTAAACTTTCTCCCTGTTTGTCCAACATAGGAGGCTGAACAGCCCTCAGTTGAGCAACTGACCTCGTACACTCCAGACTTGTCTAAAAGTGGGACTTTATCCTTGGAGTTGCAAATGAAAGAACCGAGTGAATGTTTGGTTTTAAAACTGATATTGAAATTAAATGATTGGAATATATTTTTTAGCTTATAAGAAATGGGTCCCCAGAAGGAAAGTGAGTGGAATTTTTTATTATTAGGTTGTTCTTTGTAAATTAATTGTTTATTTATATGTTTAGTGAGATGTTTATAGTAAATTTTATTAAGTATTCTCTGGGGATAACCATTGTTAATGCCTATTTGTCTGATAATATTTAATTCTGATTTAAAGTTTGCCTGGTAGAGTGGTATAGAAAACAGTCGAGAAAACATGGAGTGAAAAGCTGCAAATTTATGTGTGTGTGGGTGATTAGAAATAAAAGGAATAGTTAAGTCTGTGTTGGTGGGTTTACGATAAATACTGAAATCAATAGTATTGTTGACTTTTGTGAGTTTTAAGTCTAGAAAAGGCAGAGAATTATTTATTTCAAGTTCTGTTGTAAATTTAATTGATGGGTGTAGAGAATTGAGGAACAGGGTGAAATTTATAAGATCATTCTGATCACCATTAAAGATTGCAAAAATGTCATCAACATATCTTTTGATTGTTATAATATGAGAAAAAAGGGGGTTATTTATTATTTTAGATTCCAGGTTATCCATGAAAAGATCAGCTAATAGTGGGGAGAGGGCCGAACCCATCGCAAGCCCTACATTCTGTTTAAAATATCTGTTGTTGAAAAGGAAAAAGTTTTGTTCAAGTACAAGTTTGACTAAAAGGCAAATGTTATCTATGTGGAGATCAGGTAAGTCGGTTGATTCTAGAAGAAGATCTCTGACAAGTGTGGCACATTCATTTGTAGGGATGCTTGGAAATAAATTTGTCACATCGAATGAAACAAAAAAGGCTGAATCGGGTATATGGAGATTATGTAATTCATTGGCTAGTTGTGCGGAATTATTAACTGAAAAAGTACTATGGAAATTAGTTAGTGATAATATGATCTGATTAAGCCAGTTACTCAGTTTATGGCAAGGAGAATCACAGTATGAAACTACAGGTCTAATAGGAATATCTGGTTTGTGGATTTTGGGTAAGCCATAAAGACGTGGAGTAGCTGGGTTAACTGGGGTCAGTTTGTATTTATTGGTGTTAAAAAAGGATAAAGTGTCTTGTGTTATTTTAAGAGTGTTTCTAAATTTAGTCATGAACTTCTCTGTAGGATTAGTTGGAATTTGTGTGAAGTCTTGAGAGGACAGGAAAATAACACAAGACACTTTATCCTTTTTTAACACCAATAAATACAAACTGACCCCAGTTAACCCAGCTACTCCACGTCTTTATGGCTTACCCAAAATCCACAAACCAGATATTCCTATTAGACCTGTAGTTTCATACTGTGATTCTCCTTGCCATAAACTGAGTAACTGGCTTAATCAGATCATATTATCACTAACTAATTTCCATAGTACTTTTTTAGTTAATAATTCCGCACAACTAGCCAATGAATTACATAATCTCCATATACCCGATTCAGCCTTTTTTGTTTCATTCGATGTGACAAATTTATTTCCAAGCATCCCTACAAATGAATGTGCCACACTTGTCAGAGATCTTCTTCTAGAATCAACCGACTTACCTGATCTCCACATAGATAACATTTGCCTTTTAGTCAAACTTGTACTTGAACAAAACTTTTTCCTTTTCAACAACAGATATTTTAAACAGAATGTAGGGCTTGCGATGGGTTCGGCCCTCTCCCCACTATTAGCTGATCTTTTCATGGCTAACCTGGAATCTAAAATAATAAATAACCCCCTTTTTTCTCATATTATAACAATCAAAACATATGTTGATGACATTTTTGCAATCTTTAATGGTGATCAGAATGATCTTATAAATTTCACCCTGTTCCTCAATTCTCTACACCCATCAATTAAATTTACAACAGAACTTGAAATAAATAATTCTCTGCCTTTTCTAGACTTAAAACTCACAAAAGTCAACAATACTATTGATTTCAGTATTTATCGTAAACCCACCAACACAGACTTAACTATTCCTTTTATTTCTAATCACCCACACACACATAAATTTGCAGCTTTTCACTCCATGTTTTCTCGACTGTTTTCTATACCACTCAACCAGGCAAACTTTAAATCAGAATTAAATATTATCAGACAAATAGGCATTAACAATGGTTATCCCCAGAGAATACTTAATAAAATTTACCATAAACATCTCACTAAACATATAAATAAACAATTAATTTACAAAGAACAACCTAATAATAAATAATTCCACTCACTTTCCTTCTGGGGACCCATTTCTTATAAGCTAAAAAATATATTCCAATCATTTAATTTCAATATCAGTTTTAAAACCAAACATTCACTCGGTTCTTTCATTTGCAACTCCAAGGATAAAGTCCCACTTTTAGACAAGTCTGGAGTGTACGAGGTCAGTTGCTCAACTGAGGGCTGTTCAGCCTCCTATGTTGGACAAACAGGGAGAAAGTTTAGGACTAGGATTAACGAACATTGTAAGGAGATAGAAAGAGCATCAAATCTAAATTTAATACCGACACAAATAAAATCGAACTTCTCAAGACACATACACATAAACAATCATAACTTCAACCCAGACACAAACACTAAATTGTTGCATTTCTGTGGCAAAGGCAACACATTGGATTTACTTGAGATTATGGAAATAAACCAAATTATCAGAGACCCAGATATTGTCTGCGTTAATGACCAAATTATTCACAACAGCACACATTTTTTCAATGCTTTAAGTTTCACTAAATAATCAAGCTCTTACTATCTCTACTTTACTCTTTCCCTACCCAAGGGAGTTCAACTGTTCTTTTGATTTTGTCAATCCTACCTTGACTCCCTAAGAATTTTCTATTCATAGATGTTAATTGTTTTTACACATCTATGACTTTGAGACTGTTTATAGGCTGAGGTTTTCATGTTTCGAGTGTATCATCTAGTGTTAACTATAGTGTTTACCCCTTGTGCGACTCGCAAATTCAGTGCAGTTTAGTGCCCCCCTCTGAACATTTTAACCCCAATTTTTATAATTCATTGACAGATGTCTGGTGTCAGTCATTCTTCGGATACTATGAGCGTCTAGTGACCACAATTTTTAAACTTTATTCTATTGAATATTGACATACTCTCATCGATTTTTTAAATCCAATATCGAGTTTAGGTAAACCTCATTTTCTAACAGCTGACATCCAAGTGATGTCATATCCGCTTTACCTACTCTCTTTCACTCTAAGACACGTGTGTGTAAAGTGAACATGGTGGTAATTTAGCACTATTTCTGTTTTTTAAAAAATTTTAAAAAATTTAAAAAATTTAAAAATAAAAAGTTCTTTTTTCATTAAATGAAATGATTTCATAATTTATATATTACCATGGGCATAGCCCCTCTGGTATAAAAAAAATTTCAATTTTTTAAAAATTAACACGGAGCATGCCTCCAAAATTTTATTTTAAATTTCTTTCATCACAACTAAGTACAATGTTTTTCTAGAAAATCATCATTAAAAAATAAAATGCACCTTTTAAAATAATATATTTGCTATTCAATTCTTATATTTTCACAAAAATTTTCATTCTATAAATATACAAATTATAATTTTTTCACAAGTCCACCCAATTTCTGAGGTTCCTACTCAATTTTGGCTGTACTCATTAATTTGAGCCAACCATTTAAAGTTTTTATAGTCAACTCGATTATGGGTAAGTCAGTGTTCACCATGATTCTAACTAGCTTTGTAAAGATGAAATTCCTTCTAGTATCCCCTGAAGATGGACGTCTAGACGCCCGAAACATGTAGGGAACAAGAATTTTACCTTTATTAAATTTGTGGAGGAAGACATTGTCGTTTTATTTACATATAAACCAAAGAATAGCTGTTTTAGCTTAAATTGTTTGCAACCTTATAGAATAAGGTATTATCAAGTAGGTTAGAGAACTGGGCTTCTTACACATGTTTATGCATATTAATATGCACCACTTGAAAGTAATTTGCACTGATGAATACTTTCAGTAACTTTTAGAGAAATATAGATTACCAGACATAACAGTCAGCGGATTTATTGTAGAAAATCTACAATAAAATTACTAAATTAATGCTAATGGGTATACAGACCAGGTTATTTTTTTAAAAGTTCAGCAACTTCTTTGGGTCAGGTGAACTAACCTAGGCTGATATTTTAAGACGAAAATGCAGAAGTGGTTTCAAATTGATCAAATAAAAACTGTATGGTTAAGTAACAAAGGTACAGATTTAATAACAGTAAGTACCTAAAATAAACAGAAGTTAATAATAAAGTTATAATAATTATAAAAAAATAGTAACCAGTAATCAGCCCTATGCAGCAGCACACAGGTTAAAACTTTCCGTTAACTCCAAACTAACGGGACCCGTTAGAAAAATCCCATGCTATTTCCGCGATTTGGTATGCAGCAACAACTTTTCCGTTACATTTCAGGGGTTAATTCGAGTTTTAACGGGCTTTTTTATCGGCATCGAAAGACCCGACGCTTCGTTTAAACGGACCCCGGTTAAAATTTTGAGCCAATCAGGGGCCCGCACATGTCGGATATCGAATCACTTCGGATTGCTTCGGATGCCCTCGTTTCACGGTACACAGATGACAGAACCTCGTTTCTTGCTTTTGCTTGCTTTTCTTTAGAAATTTTCGGTTTTTGCTTCGAAAATTAGTGATCGAAGTGTTTTTGATTGAAAATGCATCCTCTTATATATGCATAAGCTCGTTTAAAAGAAAAAATGGATATTTTTTTATACAGGTAAGTTAAAAATACACTTTTACAGGTTAAAATTACTGAACTAAATTGATTTGTGTTGATTTACAATTTATAGGAAATTTATGTACTTTTAGATTTTATCAAACCATGACAAGAAAGGTTTTCGAGAAGATTTTTCATTGTATGTAGCAGAAAATTATGTTTCCGATTCTAAAGCAGTTTTCTACAATGTACCTACCTACGTACAAGCTGAAAAATATATGATGTTATGTTGTTTTGGCAAGAATGTACTACCTACCAAATAGAGGTAAGATTCTAGACTATTTAGACTATGCAGGTAGCTGCTATAATAGATAAATTATTAAAGCTTGGATCAACCAAGTTTCTTACATAACTTTGTAAAAATTAAATTTGTTTATTTATGTTTAATATGAAACAGAGGCTTCAAATCATAAGCTTTTTCTGCCTGCCTTTAGAACTGTTACCGATAAACCATTTTGAATTACATTATATACAAAATATTGACCATAAACAGGATAACAAGTCTAAATATTATTATTTATTTATTGCCCGACTTATACTACTCATAGGTGTGTTCATCTCCCTCTAAAACCCTTTAAAAATAAAATAAAACAATTTCTAATAAATAAATGTTTTTATAAAATGGACGATTTCATACAATATAGAGTGGTAGATATGGACTTTTAAAGTAATGTCCTGGATTTAGTGGGTGCGCTTGTGGTTTGGATGTTTTAGGTAAAATGTACTTTCGGGGGTTTTCTTAAAATTTAAATGTATTGTAATTATTGTAAATGGTCTTAAATTTGTAAATGTATTTTGAATTCGTTGACCAAGATAAGAAACTTATGTAAGTTTTTTCCATAAATAAACTAAACTAAGCTGAAAACCAAGTAGGTACCTACTAAAACCTAATATTATGATAAGCAATAAATATGCTATACCTATCTAGTACCTATATTTTTATATTAACAATAAATAATATTATAAAGAAATTATAATACCTAGTACCTAACTAAATTATTTCACTTGTGGTTAAGATTCATAAATTAAACTGATTTAGACAAAAAATTTACGACTGAAATAAACTGTTCAAGAAGAGAAGTTATTAGCGCTTCTTTCTTATATCCATTTAGGTGACCCAGAGGTTCAAGACTGCTTAAACTTGGCCAACCCACTACCAACAGCTTCAGGTATATGTTGTAAATTTATTTACATATTTACACTTGCAATATAACAATATAATTATAACATAAAATTTAGTTTAGTAGGTACCTAACATTAAAATAAGATTAAATAAAGAAAACTAACCTAATAAACCTTAAACAAATATACGTATGTATAATCTACGGTATAATATATAGTACACTATAGTCAAAAACAGATTGACTTTTATCAAAATTTTCTCCTGTGGAATCAAAAAGGTTTAATACATTATTTTAAAAGGTACATAGTCTATGTAAAGAAAATTAACCTGAACCGTTCGCAGAACGGCAGTTTACGATCAATACGACTACGAATCTCAGAATACTACAAATAATATTTAATAAAACCATTTGTTTTTAGATTCAGTAATAAACATCGCGATGCCGTCAGAGACAATTATTAAAGAAGGTAATTTTACTACTAAATATTTGGAAAATTCAAAAAGTTCAGAATTTTTTTTCTCAGTTGCTTCATAATATTACTTATAACAATATATTGGTAATACAGAAAGAGAGCATAGAAATGTTGATTTTCATTAATTGAGTGAAAAATTTTTAGAAACTCTTAACAAAACAACAACAGTAACTGAACCGGCAAGGAAGAAATTTAAAAGAGGTAAACAATAATAAGTAAATAATGTTGGGATACTTATAATTTTACTTCAATCAACAAGTTCTTCGATTTCACACACATTAATATAACGAGTATTTGATTTTATAATACACTCACTGACATAAAATTCGATCCATACAAAATTTTAATCCAATATAATATGTATATATGTATATACTAACTTTTTTTCCATAGTCCGATTCAAATATTTTTTTAAATTGTAGATAAATGTAAGTATCTATTAATTTTTATTAATTTCTTTAAAAAATAGTACCTATACCTACATGTTTAAATATACAGAAAAATTAAAACGTATGTTTTCTCTCCTAATTTCGTTTGCATAACACTGTGGAGTAATTTTGCAATCTTAATTTGTATCGCCAGGACGGAGTAGCATTAAAAGCCGAAAAGCATATTCATTACAGTTAAGACTGCAAAATTACCCTATAGGGTGTATTGGGTTTTTATTTTACTTGAGATAGGGCCACAAAGAAAGGTGAGAACCGGGGCTATCAGCCCCGTTGCTCCCTCACCTCTCCCGAAGGCTTTGTATTATGGCTACTACCCTTTTAATACTTTTGGTAAATATAAACTTTAATTTTAGTGTCAACTAATACAAAAAATGAACACGAAAGGTGCTCCAGCACAACCCTACGGTCTGCAATAGAGTCGTTTTCAGCATCACAGAAAACGACTCTAGATGTTCAAAAGCAGGTGGTAGTTCAAATGGAGGAATTCAACAAGACGATGAAAAAAAACAACGAATTATGTGAGAAACAAAATATTATCGCAGAAAGGAAAAATGAATTATGGGAGAAACAAAATATTATTGCAGAAAGAAAAAATGAATTATCACTTATGGCGCTAAAATTAAATTACTTAAAAGAGTTTGGCAACTTAGATAACTTTAATATATTAACAGAACTTAATGTACCTACTAACTATAACTAACCTAACCTAGAACTAACTATAACTAACCTAACCTAGAACATTTAAATATACTGGAGGAACAGTAGGACACTAACTAACATTTATCTTAAACTTACTTATTTCTAAATCAAAATCACACTAGCAACTTTTTTTGTGCAACTTAAAAATGGCTTAAATACAACACACTGATTTGATATGGGCTAGCATTAATTGCTGGTGCGCGCCAAGCCATAATGACTTCCATGTATTTTTGAAAGATTTTTCAGTTGCAAAAAAAAGCTGCTGGTGTATAGAAGTAGAAAAAAGGAATAAATTCATTATTTTTATTCATTTCAACTTATTGACATGTGTTTGCTGTCTAGGTCCCTACCCGTTTTTTCAAGAGCAAATTCTTGGTGTTTAATTAATTTTATATAAGACCCACACGAAAAGAGCTTATTACATAACCCATTTTAGCCTGTTTGCGTTATGCAATATACTGTATTATCGTACTGAGTGATGTAATGAACTCATTACATCACTCAGTGATGTAATGAACTTATTAGATCACTCATTTTTTTTATTACATTAGTCATTTTTAATCAAACTATGATTTGTTTTGTTCCGTCGGTCACTGTCACTTTTTGTGTAATAATACAATTTTTTTTGTCAAATGTCAAAATCATTTTGAATACATAAAAAAAACAAAATTCTGGGTCTTATATAAAATGTTGTATATCACACATACAGTAAGGCTCACTACAGCACGCGTGTGGTTACTACGATTCGGTCTACGACCTCGTCGTAGCAATATTCCCCACTCGTTACTGTAGTGAAGCTCATACCGTACTAGTAATATAATATAAATAACTATTAAAGTCGTTTAAATGTTGGTTAATGTCATATTGTAGATTAGTCTTTTTGCCTGTATTATATTAATCATTATAATTACTTGAATATATTATTAGGACGCACTTGACATTGACCTTTTCGCGAATCATTAATTTATCATTCGGATTCGGTATATTATACAGGGTGTTTCACGGTCGATGGTACGTTAGACGTTTACGGAGAACTAAATAACGAATCATTTTCAAAATTTGGCAACCGGGATAAACGACCATGGTCTATCGTTCTAAAATATTTTCAGCAATGCAACGTTGCCGCTTCTGCCCAAAACAGGTGGCAACATTGTTATTTCAAATGGAACACCCTATATCTTAGAATTTTTTTGGACTCTACATAAAATTGTAAGTATTTTTTAATAAGTGCATTATAAGTCTAAACTTAATAGGTTTTGAGATATCGACATTTGAAAAATGACATTTTTGAACTTTGACTGCTTCAAACTTTTTAACGGTATGTCTTAGAGCAAAACGGCTTACATGTCCCTATCTTGCTTTTTTATTATCTTCCCAAAAATATCAACTTCCGGTTACGCCGGAAGTACTATATATGGGGATTTTAAGTTACATCCGGTTTAACCGGAAGTTGAAACTTTTGGGAAGATAGTAAAATAGGAAGATAGGGACATGTAAGCCGTTTTGCTCTAAGACATACCGTTAAAAAGTTAGAAGCTGTCAAAGTTCTAAAATGTCATTTTTCAAATGGCGATATCTCGGAACCTATTAAGTTTAGACTTATAATGCACTTATTAAAAAATACTTACAATTTTATGTAGAGTCCAAAAAAATTCTAAGATATAGGGTGTTCCATTTGAAATAACTATATTGCCACCTGTTTTGGGCAGAAGCGGCAACCTTGCATTGCTGAAAATATATTAAAACGATAGACCATAGTCGTTTATTCCAGTTGCCAAAATTTGAAAATGATTCGTTATTTAGTTCTCCGTAAACGTCTAACGTACCATCGACCGTGAAACACCCTGTATACTGTCTATAAGTAGAATATTTTGCCATTTTAATTAACACTTCCAATCCAGTTCAAGAGTATGTTTTCCTCCTTTGCTAAAACGTCCCAACAGCTAAAAAATGTCAAAATTAATATAGGCCCAGGAATTTTTTATTATTTAATGTTGTGTTTCTACATATTACATATTTAATTAGCGTTACATAAAATATTACATAAAGTTTCGGTAAGATGGTTTAAGATTTACAATTCACACGATTGAGACTGGGATATTTTCTAAAATTTAAATGTATATATTTACAAGGAAATTCGTTGGGCTTGAAAACGGTCTAATCTGATAATACAGGGTGTCTGTCTTCCTTTGCATGGCCTTAAATTGCTAGGGCTATTCGGGCCAGGTACATACCGTTATTATTATACGTGTGTACAAAAGGGTCCTTGCACAATTTTTAATTCAATGTATATTTAGTTGTATCTAGACTCAAATATACCCCCTATTTTTCTTTTTTATCATAAATCTCATTGTGTTACGAGATATATTACAACACAAATTTCTCATTTTGAACGCGCGCCAAAACCTCCTGCCTTTTGTGACGTCAATTATTTGTAGTTACTGATATCGACAAATATACCGTTTTTTTTTTAACCCCGCTACAAAAGAGTTTTCGAAGAGTCAAATGTACATACTAAATTGATTTCATAGCTATACTTTTTTAGTAATATTTTGATTTGTTGATATTTTTAAAGTGTATTCTTTTCTTCTGTTACTTCAAAATATGCAAGGTAAAGCGTTGGTAAATAAACTTGGCAACGTTTTCCAAACTTGTGACGCCAACCAATTAAAAAGTTTGTAAACACGTGTTTGAATAATGTACCTATAGGGTCAGTTGGGTTAAATGTAGACGATTCTCGACACTTTTGATACCTTTATTCATAAAATTAATTTGATCAATTTGTATAAAGTATTTAAGTGTATCGGCTTTGCAGGCAGTTTGAGTATGTATATTTATTAAACATTTTCAGAATAATACATTTCAAAATTAGCCATTTTAGTTTTTGTCATATATTTTTTTACAGGTTGTATGTTTAAATTTACCCCGTGCCCTCGGGGGAAATGTAAACAATTCTGCTGAAGACCATAAGCATTTGTGCAAAAAATCGTGGGGTTAACAGAAACATGTCGTTTGTAGGCATTATATAGTTGATATTTGATATGTTATTAACGTGTTTACATTTACCCCATTAGTAGAATTTAAAAAAACGACAGTTACAAAAATATTTATTATAAAAAAACAACACCTACGCTTTCCGAACAATAAGAACAAAAGGGCAGAAAAATAATTCATTCCGTCATTCCTATGTTCTTAAGTAACAAGCAAACAAAGTAATATTCCATAATTCTAATAGAATAAAGATAACAATTTTTCAACGAAGGTTTGAAGTCTACTCCGCCAGGGGAATACTATTTACAAATCTATAAAAGATTCTCTTAACTTTGGGAAATATTTCAGGATCTGGCAGTATACCTAATACTTGACCGATATTAACGAAATTAACATCAGTTTCTACGACACAAAAAAGTGTTTTTACAGTGTCCGCCGATAACTTTTATTTCATTTTGGTCCTCATCAACATCTTCAATAGAACAAACATATTTAAAAATAGTTGTGTTACGTTAACCCCCTTTGAACGGAATGAAAACAAATTTTCCAACGCACAACTTTGACATATCTTTAATGGGTTCCAAATAAATTACGTCATTATCCTGTTGTATTTCATCGCTGGAACTCTCATCATCATATTCATATGGTATCACTCTCTTCCGAGGTATCTGATTTATTTTTAGCTATTTTCAATAATTTTCTCTTCTTAACGCCTGAATTTTCTGCAGTGGTTGGATTATTTTGTTTCTTTTTTGATTTGAGTTTTTTATTTGTCTTGTTAGTTAGCCCCTAAGTAGTTGCCTTTTGCTTTTTTTCTTCGGCTTCTTTTAGTCATGATATGACGTCGTTAGAGGTTAACACTTCACCATATACATAATTGTTGTTTCAGTCTTGAAATTATATAGAAGACAAACGCAGCTTTTCCTTGTCGAGATCATTCATAACACATTTTCTAACTTCTCATAAAAATCATATACCTACTATCTGTGTGTTTCTCGCATCCTTACGCAACTTTTAAAGATGCTCTGGTTTTTTTAGTTATAGCTGAGGATGTCGAAACATAAACGAAAGGTACCAGTCTTTACCTGGTTTGTTATCTTTAAAAGGAAATTTTATATTCTTAGCTTTCACATATTTACCAACGAGGTCACGCAGTTCTTCTTTGCTACAAGGGTGGCCCATTTTGCATCTTGTTAAAAGGCACTTTACAATTTCATTTTCTTCCATAACGGATCGCGTCGACTTTCGGCCAGGACCTTGAACAGCCATCGCCGTTTTTCTCCCTTTAATTCTGTTATGAAGAATATGGTGGTGGGCCTTTTTTTTTGGCCCGAATCCATGTTCACATTTGCCCCTCATCCATGTGTACATTTACCCAGCGCCGCAAAATTCTAAGGTAAATGTAAACATCAAAATATCTACCAAACTTGTGATATTATGACTTTATCCCACTATAATTTATTTGAAATTTGTCTTAAAGATACCAAAAAATATTAGGTACCTACCTTACCTTATGATTTTCACAAAATAATAGTGAATGCGCGAGGGTATTAACATTTTGATTAGCACATGCAAATTCGCCAATGGCTGTGAGACAACTATCTAATGAAATAAACCAAATCTTCAGACGCTGTTGCCCTGTGCTTCCTTAAAGCTTCTGCGAATGACTCGCGAAATCTAAATTGGGGGCGCTTTTTAAAATGTACAGGCCTTGTTTTCATTTACCCCTGTCTACATTTACCCCAACTGACCCTACCTAATGGAAGAATGACCAGAAAGAGCATACGTATAAGATATAACCAAGTGTTTAGGTACCTACTCAAAACATAATAGTTTTCTAATAATTGTAAAATACCCACTAATATGAAATTTAATAATCAAATTTTTTTCATTTTTAACCTTTTAGTTGTAACATAAGTGATGAAAAACCTTTCGTGTATTATATTCATGATTGGAAAATGGCAATAATTTAATTAATTTAATTCTTATTGAATTCCTAAAAAAATAGTTTTAAATAAAATTGGTAAATCTGTTCAGAGTGCCCATTGTCTGAGGACCCTAACACGATATCAATTAAAGTATGGTGGTTCTAAGGCCACCTTAAAGATCATTTGTTTTCTTTCGAAGATTTATTTTCTATTTTGGAGAGTCCTTGGAGATCGCAATAAGAGCATTAGCGATACCTACTTAGGTATTTTAAATTTTAATACAATATAATTAATTTGTTCTGGTTTTAGGTTTTTAATATTAAATTCTATATATATATATAATCAGTTGTTTTAATAACCTGTAAAAACATGCTTACCCTGGTGGACAAAAAAATCGTACAGATACCTACTTCACAGTCTAAATGTATGATTTGATGCTATTTTTAAGGCATTGTCGTTAAGACTATGAACTACTAATATTTCTTTTCTACATACCTTTTGCACCAAAAAATAACCATCTTCTAAAATAAATAGAGTTCCTATTTAAAAAAGTGCTTGAAATCAATAAACTGGCTTGCAAGCCGGTAAGCTACTTTTACAAAATTGGCAAAAATATAAAAGCAAATTAAGAATAAAACCAAATCTTGTCCTACAATTATTTTGTTATTAGACAATGCTGGCCAAGGACAAGATTTCTCGTAAGATTTGGATTTATTTTTAGTTAGCTATGGCCCTCCTGGAGACTTATAGTGGTAACTAAGAAATAATTATACTTAAATTATTTGAAATTCATTATAAATGTAATATTATAATAATAAAATTATTGGTATGTCTGTTGAAATTTTTTAAGTTATATTTTATTCTACATAATGAACTGTAACAGTTACCTATTTGGAAATAAATTGTAGTTAATTGAATTGAGAACAACATTTTTAATTTAATAATACTAAAATCTTATATAAGCTAGTAGTGTAGTCGGAATAGGACAATAAAACTAGGTTAATAAATATGTTTGCCAATATTTACCGAAGTATTAGACTAACATTAGTTTCTTATCCCGACTATACTACCAGCTCATATTCAAGATACTGTTGGACAATAAGATACTTAGACATTAAAACTTATGTGAGAAAAAAGGTACTGATTGATACCTAACTTTAAAAAAATTTGGTCAGGAATTTTCTATAACATAAAATCAAAAGTCACATAAAAGGTTTCACCTTACTACGTAGTGTATTAAATGGTGTCTGTAATACTTTAAATAACACTTAAAATGTTGAAATGAAACGGTAGTTATTTTACCTTTATATTAAAGTAATCATTGACATATTCTAAATTTAACCAGGCATAATTCCAATACCCTTTTTTGATTTTTAGATAAGAAGCACATCTGAAAATCTGTAGGTATCTTATAACCTACAAAAATGTGTATGTATGTATACATTCATCTATTACAAAAGCAAAGATTTCCTAGGAGCCCTAATTAAAGTAGGTATAAAGTAGGTATGTAGGTAATCTATTGCGTAATTACCTTCTGTCAGAATACCTATTATTTATTTGTATCATTTTCTTCACACTGCTTAAAAGCTCTAGCCATATTATGATAATTTAATAACGTCTCTGCTGCTTTGTTTGCGTATTTTTTCCTGGTTAATTTCAATCCATTCCTAGAAAAAAACGTAAATAAGTACCTACCTATCATAAAGGTGTTGTTAACAAATTAAATAAGCAAAATAAAACATATGTACCTACCTACTTACGCCAGATCTCGAACGCACAAAAACTATACACTAGCTCGGCGATAGGAAAATAATAATCTTCTCCGCAGGTAGAAATTCATTTAAATTTGCGTTTCCATCTGAAATTATTCTGATTAATGCGTTTATTTATTCGTAATACCAAAATAGGTCGATATTTACCGAAACAGAAAAAAATGTAACCTAACCTGTTTTCGTTTTCGTGTTGTCAGTTATCAAACAGTTGACGTAAATCACAGAAATAAATAAAACTTTTAGGTTAAACATTTCTGACAGTTCGATCCGTTTAAAAATTCTAACAGCTGTTCCTTAACTTTGGTTGGAAAAGATCAAGTGGCTGTGTTAACCCGTTTCTACTGGAAACACTACCGTTAAAAAGTTAACGGACTGCTGCTGCATAGGGCTGATTATCGCTTTCTTGATTTTTAACATTAATGGTTTTTGCTGCAAGGCTATTGACTTAAGTAATAACTAGAAGAACATTTCACATTTCTAAAAAAAAAGGCTACAAACTCCTACGATATTCTGGTAAAAAATACATTTCTGTATCAATTAAGTATAGGTCGTTGTTCGAGTCTGTGTCTACCAAAACTATTTAAGGAATGTGTATGAATGTTATTTAATTATAATAATTCAATTGAAATTAACCGACACAACTAAAACATAAATTGAATTATCTATTTGCTAGCAAATCTGACAACATGCGAGTATACATTACTCGGATTGTCGATATTATTTTCTGGTGAAATGTCAGATCTTTCAGTAAACTGTCACCCGATTAATAGGATCACGGCTATCTCTATTTGTTTGACAGCATTAAACAGGAACAAAACGTATAATTCGATATCGAACATGCGATTGATATGGACATGCCTCCGCAGCCTCGTTCTAGCAATTAGTGGTGGAGGTGAAAAGCTACCTGTTTTATTAATGAAGCGAATTTTTCTTGACGTTTCTATTTTTGTTCAAAATTTTTTAAATGTCATAGGTATATTCGTTAAAAAGCATTCCCAATCTCGTAAAATTATTGCTAATATTTATAATGCTTGTAATGTGGAAGCCAGATATACTGCATTTAAATTACCATTGAAATGAAAATTAGACAGGGTTTCAATTAAAACAGAAGCAAGTATCTGCGTGATTTAAAAAAGTTCACAACGAGGATGAAGACAGAAAAACAAATAAACCCGAAAAGTTGCTATCTTCTCTCGGCAAGAAAATACCTCGTTATCAGTTATAGACAAATGTAAATTTGGCTTTAGTGTAATAGGACGCGCCGTCGTAAAGTTTTATCTAGAGTTAAAATAGGCAGATATATAAATTTATTTAATCGATACAATAAAGCACTTTAGTACCTTTTAACACAGACATACCAATAATATTGGGTTAATTTAGTTATATTCTGACATTTAAACAGCGATTATCTGAAGTACGTTATAACGGAGAAAATAAATGGTTCTGGAGAATTAAGCGAAATTACTAACCAGCGAGGTAAAATACTTACTACTTGTATTAAACCAATTTAAATTTAAAGAACATAATCGGAAATTATCTTCGTGAGAAACGAAGTGGAGGTGTATTAGTGATGGGTAAAGACCGGATAATATGCAACCAAAAACCTTAAGAATATGCACATATTTTTTAAAATTTATGCAGGATATATGCAAAAAAGACGAATTTGCGGTAATAAAACAACTAAATTTTGATATTTTAAATTGAATTTTCATTTAATTAGGAGATTGAGTATTGAATAATGAAGTTATAATATATTGCATTAAATCAGTTAACACCTAATACAGTTTTTTATACCAAACCTATACTGATATTAATTTGAAAAATTGTAAAACCCACCAGTTATTGTGTGTGCTTCAAGGTTTTGAACTAAAAAATTGTGGCGTCTATCACTAAGGACATGTTTGTAAAAAGAAAACGATCTTTCTACATTTACTGAAGTTATAGGGCAAAATTTTAATTTCGGAACTAAGGCAGGTTTAATAGCTAAATTATTTACAGTTTTCCCTGACATTATGTTAACGACCTGACTTAAAATCTCGAAACCTCTGTTTTCTTCTATTAAATTTTCTAATTTTGCCACTACTGTCTTTCCTACCTCACCTCGTATTTGTTTGCGATTTTATACACATGTTTCTATTATATCCATCGACCCTGGTAGACTTGTACACGATTCCTCTAGTTGCAAAATACTGTCTGCTATAAATGCATAGTTACGCTTAATATACATTAACTGTTGTTCCACTTTAGCACTTTCAAATATTTCTTTAGACTTTAGGATGCACTGTGAATCATCACCAGACATTTGTCAAATTAAGTCTTTCAATTTTTGGATAATATTAGCACGGTACCAAATACCTTTCCAACGACATTATTTCTTAATGTTGATCCATCTGGAGCATAACATTTTATATATTCTTGCAATAAGGCCTTAACTTGCGGGTTGGTTAACTTGTTTAAAGGAATATTAGCAGCCAAGAACGTTTTGCATAGATCTTCGTTAAATTCTGACTGGTCATGGTCTCCGTTTTTAAAAATCTCAAATGACTGCTTCAGCGTTGACTGTATGGGACCAGACTTCGTCTTGCTTATCTTAGTAATGTGGGACGGCGTCTTAAAGTGTTGGTCTATTTGAATTTTCTTTGAGCAGAAAACAATCCTTGAACAAGACTTGCAAAAAGCATGGTCGCCGTCCAAAGCAAGTTATGGGTAAGGCTTAATCTACGAAATACATCGTAATTTCAACATAATCACCGCTTTCCCTTTCACTTTGTTTGCGTTTACAATACTAACTGCAACTACGACAAACGACAACCTCAATTATACTGAAAAACTGTAACAAATGTGAGCAAATAAATAATTATAGAAGGTGTAGATAAAGAAATTCTAGTTAAAACATCTGGTCAGAAATACCCACCCACTAATGGAATTTCTAAATAGAAGAATAATAATTTATTTTATTAGTTTATTACTTTATTAATTAGTTTTTTTTGAGTGTGGTTTAGTGGGTTTAGGACAGAAAAACAATTCCTTTTATTATGAAATTGCCGACGTTTCGACTTATATTGGGTCTTTTTCAAGGCTAAAAACAAACATACATTTCCAGTTAATCCTTAAGGAAGAACACTATTATGGTAAAAATATGTTGACAATCAAACAAAAAAAAACTATATAAATTTATACCCATTTTAGGGCATTCACAATACATTAATAACAGCAATTACTAGAGAAAACGAGAACAAAACATATTTATCAAAATATATGAAGTAAAAATAAAATTTGTAAATAAAATTGACACGCAAGACCACTATTCCATTAAAACAAACATTGTGTATAACAAGTAAATTAGCACCCCACATGACAGGTTAAGTTTTCACTTTAAAAAACAAAATTATTAAATACTAATTTGGAGAATAAAAGAACTTACCTATTCAAAAAAAATTAGAATTATTGTCATTATAAATATAATTCATCTCCATAACAACACAGGGACATAATATTTTATTAAATAAAATATACATCAAACGGTATCAATACCACAACGAGAACTGATAGGACAGCAATTTTAGCGAACTAAAAAAAAACTACTACAATAGCCATTGTTGCTCACATTGTTCCGATTTTTTTAATAATTTTTATTTACGTTAGGCCCAAATTCTTTATACAAATGAAGCAAATAATTATACTGTATGTTGAGCCCTTGTGTATTTGCTATTAGCCTATTTCTTGTCTTCTTATCTTCAGACCCCGACAGCACAGGCGACACGGCGGCGTGCGACCATAAAACATAAGAAAAGAACACAGAAATCCCAAAACATTCTTAGATATGCAATAGTTCTTAAAATATGCATGTTGTCCTTTAAAATCACAAAATATGCAAAAAATGCATATATTTGCAAAATGCATAAAATCCGGTCTTTAGTGATGGGTGTAACACCTATTTAAAAAACATCGGGAATTGATCTGATCGAGTTTTAACTTATTGAAATCAAAACCATTCACACGAAACGGAGCCCCAAAATGTCTTTTAAGGGAATTATTGACTACAACAGCCAAAGAAAAGCAGAAAGCGACCTAACAGAAATATCAGCAAAAATAATGAGAACTGCATTGACGGAAGAAAACCATATGAACGTTTTCACCGTAAGAGACTAGGACTATGTGAGGAAAAATATTTACTAAACTCGAAGGAAAAAAGTACCAGCAGCACCAAACTCAATTATGGAAGTACACACAAATCTGGATGCAATGGATCCAAAAACAAGAAGAGGTGAAAAGTGTTTATTAGTTAACGATGGAACGATCAACGCGATATTTTCGTGCAATTCTACCTCAGGTTATTATTTGTGCGAGTCAAAAATTCTTTATATAGATGGAACTTCTCTTACTGTACATAATTTGTCAAACAATTCTTCAGCATAGGTACACGGATTTTTAACGGGCCCTATTATATTCCTTCAGCTTTCTGTTTATTAAAAGAAAAACGTGAAGAAACTTATTGTTATGCTTATCTAAAATATTAGAATTATGTCGCAAAAGCAATTTAGTACTTTCCTAAAAAAAACAGTATTAGATTTTGAAATCCTAATTCATAACACGGTGTTTTAAGTGTGGAATGATATTAGAATTGTAGGTTTCACTTAAGCCAAGCGTGGTATTGTTAAATACAAAAGCATTTTTTTTTTTTTTTTTTTTTTTTTTTATGATAAGGCACAGCACTACAGGATAAATCCTTTATGGCGCTCTAGGAGCGGTGCGTGTGCGCAGGAAACGATTCACGTTGGTCTTGAATCTTTGGAGACTATACTCGTTGGGGAAGACGATCTCAGGGAGGTCGTTCCAGAGTGATGACGTTCTCCAGATGAAAGAATTTTGAAACAGTGTCGTTCGAGGGACACTAAGCTGAACCACGTACTGGTGGGCTGCAGTGGCTCGTCGTGTACTTCTACCATGCACCGCTCTGGGTGGTATTAAGCGGGCAACCTCAGTTGAACACTTGCCATGAAAATATTTGTAAAATAAGCTCAAGTCGCCAACCTGCCTTCGATGTTCAAGGCTTTCCAGGTTGTTTGTCAGACTATGGTCACCGATCAAGCGAATGGCTCTTCTTTGAATGGAATCTAGCAATCTCAGGGTATGTTTAGGAGCAGAGCCCCAAATATGCGAACAGTACTCCAGTGATGGTCGAATTTGGGCTTTATAGAGCATCAAAAGTTGTTGGGGTGTATAGAGGTTCTTTGTTCGGAAAAGTACTCCAAGCTTCTGCGAGGCTGCCTTAGCAATGGCCGCAACGTGGCCATGCCAAGACATATGACTATCCAGATTAACGCCCAATAAATGAATTGATGAAGCCAAGGGAATTGAGTGTCCCGCCATAACTATATCCGGTTCTTCAACATTAACTTTTTTAGAAAAAACTGCCGCCTGGGTCTTTTTAGCGTTAAATTCTACTTGGTTACTGTCACCCCAAGACAAAATTTCTTCCAGGTCTTTGTTGAGATGTGAGACCTCTTGCTGCCTATAGAGATGTGCATTAGCAGCCGATGTCCGAGCATCCAAAGTAAAAGTTGAAACAAGTGTGCTGTCATCAGCGAAGCTATATATAGGATTTTTAGTTTTTTCCAAAAGATCGTTAATGTATAGTAAGAAAAGGGTGGGCGACAATATAGAACCTTGAGGGACTCCGGCGTTGATGTTAAATGTGTCTGAAAGAAATCCGTCCATCGCCACTCGCAGAGAACGGTCTTTAAGAAAGCTCGACAGCCATGAACAAAATTGAACCGGCAGTCCGTATGCTCTCACTTTAGTTAGGAGCCCCTCATGCCATACTCGGTCAAAAGCCTTGGAAATGTCCAGTGCTACCGCCCGGGACTCCCCATGGTGTTCTATTGCGTTGTTCCAAACATGAGTAACATAAGCGAGAAGGTCTCCTGTTGATCTAGACTTACGGAATCCATACTGGCGGTCACTAATAATGTTGAAGCCTTCCAGGTATTTTAGTAATTTTTCGTTGATAGCCTTCTCCATAACTTTTGATATAACCGAGAGCAATGCGACTGGACGATAGTTGTTTGGCAAGGTCTTCTTGCCTTTTTTGGGTATGGGCTGGACTCTCGCAGTTTTCCAGCAAGAAGGAAATATTCCTTTTTTGTAGGATAAGTTAAAAAGCCTACAAAATACCGGTGTCAGTTCGTCAGCGCATTTCTTAATTACAATGACTGGAATATCGTCAGGACCAGAAGCCTTTTTAGTGTCGAGACTCCCCAAGATTCGCTTAACATGGCGGTGGCGAAAGACAATCTCGGGCATTCTCGATCCTACAGGGGTAATGTTCGGTGGAGTACTTCCCTGAAAATTTACCGTTGAATGTGAAGAGAATAGTTCCGCCAGTAAGTTTGCTTTTTCCTGTGCTTTGGTCGCAATGGTGCCATCAGAACGTGTTAGAGGTGGAATGGTTGACTTGGTAAAGTTCTGACTGACGGCCTTAGCTACCGACCAAAATGATTTTGAGCCGCTAGGACATACAAGAAGTTTGTCTCTGATCCTCTGGTTGTGTGCTTCTTTGCTTTGGTTTATCGTTTGCTTGCATTGGTTTCGAGCGTTAACAAAGATGGTACGATTTTCGGCGGTAGGATTTTTACGCCATTGTCGGTAGAAATAATTTTTTGATTTAACAACTCGTTCGCAATTTTTGGTAAACCAAGGCTTGCCGTTAGAAGGGCACTTTTTTGAGAAAGGGATGAAGGCTTCCATACCAGTAAGTATAACCTCCGATATTTCTGTTGCACAGATGGATGGATCATCAGAGGTAAAACAAACGTCCCGCCAAGGAAAGGTTCGAAAATGGTCCCTTAGGTCCTCCCACTTAGCTGATGTATAATGCCATATCTTGCGTGGTTTAGGAGGCTCTTCAGCACTAATTGGTAGTTTGTTCAGTGCCGAAATAAGGTTGTGGTCAGACGTTCCTAACGGCGGCTTCACGGTGACAGTGTACAAGTCGGGGTTTGAAGTTAAGAAAAGATCCAACAAACTAGCAAAATCACCATCTCGGTCTGGAATCCGAGTTGGTTCACCCACCAGCTGGGTGAGGCCAGAGCTGATGGCAAAGAATTCGGCTTCACGACCTTGTTCGTCAGTCATGTTTGAGTATTTGAGCCAGTTGACATTATGAATGTTGAAGTCGCCAAGGATGACAACTTCGGAATTGGGATGGTGGGTTTGCAAAAAGTCGATAGTATTAGCAAGAGATGGAATGAGTACATCTTGCAAAGACAATATATCGGAAATTGAAAAGTGGTGGTATTATTATGCCGTGAAAATTTGGGAGTTCTTTCAGAAATAACCTGTTTTATTGCTTTCTTGTCCTATTAACTGTGTTTTATTTATTTTTTAATCTTTAGTTGTACCTCCGTACTTACTGTCTATTCTAAAAAATGAGATTTTTATTATTTTTTAAAAATTTAATTTAAATTATCCATAGCACGCCCATCGATTGTCTCTGTCAGGAAGAATGTATATGACATTACTTTTTCTTTACGGATCCTGCGTAGCTGTAGCTATGGACTGAAGAAACATACTATATCCATTCTTGTCGACCTCGGTGGTCAGGTTGGAGCGATTTCGCCTGGCAATCCAGAAGTCCCAGCTTAGACATAGGGACGTTTTTAAGTACACATTCTTGATAGCTATTAGGATTCGGTTTTACAAGACAATCCAACTTCAATGCAAACAATATTATTTAAAATAAATGGGAAAGTGCATACCGGGTGTTGCATCGTCGAGCGGGACATAGGAAATCCCATGTAATTTTAAATGGGGTCAATTATTGGCTTCCCTAATTATTTTAGAGAAAAATTCTATTTAGGTTTATTAAAGAGCACTAAAACCCACATTCAAAAGAATAACTTTAGATATTTTTGATGAGCCCGTTTACGGGTTATCGCCGATTTCTTTTTAACTATTTCTCCTTTTTATGGCCCCGTATTTGCGGGCACCAGTCAAGGTAAAAGATGACTGTCAAATAAAGTTGTCATTTTGAAATGTGTGCTGTTATAAAAACTCGTACATCGAAAATATTAGCCATGAATTACACTTCTGAAGAAAAAATATTGATGATTAAATGGTATTATCAAGGAAATAGTTATCAAAATGTGTCAGACATGTTTGCTGCTCTATATTCGAATAGACCGATACCTGCAAAATCTACAGTCGAAAGGACTATCAAGAAATTTGAGACAAAAGGCACTGTAATAAATTACTGCAGATGTGAAGAAAGGCAGGAACAAAAAAGAGATGCAAGAAATGATAGGGACTTGCAAGTTTTATTGTGCGTGGAAGAAAATGGAAAATGGAAAGAGCAAACATGGATAGGGAATTTTTAAAAAACATTTGTTTCACTGACGAATGCACATTTACCTTAAACAATGAACCCAATGTTCAAAATTATCGATATTGGAGCAAAGAAAAACAACACAGGTTTGTGGAAACAAGGACGCAATATCCACAAAAAGTTAATGTATGGGCTGGGATTTTCGGAGAAAATATTATCGGGCCTTTATTTCTGACACGAAATTTAAATGCAGAATATTTTTTGGAACTACTTGAAGATCATATTTTACCTACTTTACATGATGCCGCCAGGGAAAATCAGGAAGTTTGGTACCAAATGGATGGCTGCCCGGCACATAGTACCCTGGCTGTCCGGGAATATTTAAACCGTGCTTTTAATGGAAATGTTATTGGCTTAAATCACACAGTAAATTGGCCAGCCAGGTCTCCTGATTTATCGCCAAATGATTTCTTTCTCTGGGGCCATTTAAAAAACAGGATATACAAAGATAAAAAATACCCAAATCTAGACGAGTTAAAAAATGCTATTTCTGCCGAATGCAATAGAATTTCAGTTTACCAACTAGCGAATGTAAGAAGAAATTTTATGATCACCTCGGTTATTGTCTAGCAGTCAATGGAGGAATATTTGAACATCTTCTTAAATTTTAAAGTTCTAACAATTTAATAGTACCTACCCATTAATTAGTAAAATATTGAAACATGTAAAATATCATAATTAACCTTGTAATTGGATACTTTATTTTAGTTTTATTCAGATTAATTTGTACTCATAAATACACCTTTAATATTTTCGATGTACGAGTTTTTATAACAATAAAGTTCACATTTCAAATTGACAACTTTATTTGACAGTCATCTTTTACCTTGACTGGTGCCCGCCAATACGGGGCCATAAAAAGGAGAAATAGTTAAAAAGAAATCGGCGATAACCCGTAAACGGGCTCATCAAAAATATCTAAAGTTATTCTTTTGAATGTGGGTTTTAGTGCTCTTTAATAAACCTAAATAGAATTTTTCTCTAAAATAATTAGGGAAGCCAATAATTGACCCCATTTAAAATTACATGGGATTTCCTATGTCCCGCTCGACGATGCAACACCCGGTATATTCATTGAAAGCTCCATTTACCAAGGAATAAGATTATATTTACTACTTTTAAATAGGACTTATAGATAGGATTATACGACACTTTAACTTCTTATAGTGCGGATATACTACACTTGATCAACAAGAATATTTTAACGGTAGTCAAATCAAAACGCCTTGATGATACGCGTTCCGTCCAGACTTGGCGAACCAAGCCGCGTGGCATCTCTTTGATGCAACGCCGAAAACATCGATAAGACATGGAAGATACTGATGACACGCTGTAAACGCCGCGATACCATACGTTGCGGTTACGGATTGTGGTCCGAACTACATGCGATGACGTTCACGATGGTGTCACGACACAAGGTATTTTCACAAGTCTCGATGCATCTTTAGACACACTGCACTTTACGTATCTGTAGGATTTATTTATTTATCACGACGAAAAACAGAGGAAAACACCTTGCGTTACAATACAAGGCTAATTATCTTTAGCTGACGGAAAAACAATACTTCATGTTGTAGGAGATGTGAGAAATGATGATTGCATTCTACGGCAGAAAGAGACGGAAATTCACTTTTACACAATTTGTATTTGAAAACCGCGTTCCCATGAAACCCGTCGGATGGAAACGAACTTTACTTCCCAAGATCTTATGTAATGTAACCTACCTTCCTTGACATTGTCCTGTGGGGCACGATTAAAAGTGTGGAATATGAGCCTACGTAGTCCGTTGTCATAAGTACCATAGCGGGCATGTCTATACATAACCAATCAGAAAATAAATCAACTATACGATAATATGTTTCTACTGTGGTGTTTCGGCACAATCCAAAGAACCTTATTAGCATATAATAATATCCAACAAAGGATCCTAAGTCTTAAATTGATTTACTTTAGAATATTGTACCTCTTTATCTTAACTCGATAAATAAATAACTTCTATAACCGAACTTAGTATTGGTGGTTTATTTTCGGAACTATGCCGATTTTAACGGTCTTCTGAAACCGTTGGCCTGTTTTTTTTTTTTATTTTTAAGCGAAGAATATTTTTAAAATAGAGTTTGCCAGAGGCGAATTTCTTTGTCAATTGCCGTTTGTCTAAGTATAAAAACATATTGATCGGTTTTTAATTAATGTGGCAGAATATTTCTACCTTATAGAAAAATATAATTTTATGTCTGGATTTTATTTAGATTAACACAGGTTTCTCCAACATTTGCGTACTGAATTATAATGAGCATTCTAAAAAATTTACTTCTTGGTTTTGCAATTTTTCAAATAATTTGTGAAGACATTCGTAAGCTCAAAAATACCAGCATACTAAAAGGTTTTTAATACATTAAAGTGACAAATCCGGTTCAACTTACCTAACGTAAACAATAATTATTTATTGTCGTTAACAATCTTGGAGACATCAACTGATTTCTTCAAATTTTAGATTATTTTGGGTAATGATAAGAAATCCCTTTATTTTTTCTCTTTGTAATCTTTATGTTAAAGAAAAAGGGGATTCTTCCTTATTGCCTATAATACACAATATTATTGTCCTATTAGCGAAAACAGTCCCATAACTTTCATTATACCAATTATTATAACAATAGTAACCTTAGAAGTTATCTTGTAGTTAAAATTAAGGTAACAGAATGTTTATAATTTGGGTCTCGCTCACAGATTTTTAACCATCCCTTTAAACTCTTTCAATTGTTAAATGGTAAAGTTTTAGCTATACTTTCATAGCTACTGACAACTGCAGCAATAGTCCTTTATAAAATTTTTTACTATCCCTTTTATTTTACAGCTAGTTCGACGGAACGACCAACGCAGCCTTGTCCGTATATGGGTAAATTTGACGTCAGCAATCTGCCTCGAATAGAGCAGGGGTCCTATTCAAAAGAAGCTCGTCAGGAATCTGATGATACTTACTTTGACAGAAGGTATTACTTACAGAGGTTTGCCAAATCGCTGTTTGAAGACCATTATAGAAGAAGAGTGAAACGAGTAGACCAGAATAATAACTGTGATAGTAAAGGATTTACAAGTTTAGTAATAGGATGCAATAAAATGGACACCATGGAGTTTGGTACGGAATGTTCAACTCCTGATTTAATAACAGGTTAGTTGGTTGGAAAGACAAGAATGAAAAGAACCATTGTGTTAATTTTGAGATATTTCAGAAACAATATTTATTATTTTATTCAGGTTTGGTAATTTGTTTTTTTCATTAATACATTAATGCACAGCTATAATTGTGGAAAATGCATAAGTGCTATAAGTAATAATTTTTTATCAAATATTTGTATGTGCTATTAACTAAAATACAGTAATATCTATTAAAATTCTACCTAACAACGAGTCAAAAGAAAGCTTATAAGTTGATCGATAAAGAAAGTAACATCGTCAAAGTAGATATAGCTTTTTCTCTATGAGTTTGCAACTTTCACCAGAGATAAGGCTATTTATATATCTACCAATTTATATTTCAGATGAATATTAAATCTACCTATTTGAGCAATTGGGCTTATAACATTGATTTTATTATAGGCATATAATAGGCACGAGATTACAAAAAATATTAAAAAAAAATACTTGCCACACAATTGAAAGGTCAAGTGGATAAAGAAGGTGACTAACAAAATTATGATACTGAGAAAATTAGCTTCAAAGTTTTTTTGATACTGAGAAAATTACCTTCAAAGTTTTTTATGATACTGAGAAAATTAACTTCAAAGCTTTTTAACTAAAGGAAAGAAAATTGTTAATATATTAAGTTATTGTTAAAAGAAGGTAATCTTTTTGCATCAAATATTGTTTACTATAGTATTCATAAATCGTTCATGCACAACCACCATACAATCAAGAGCGTAGAGAGAGAATAGAAGAAGGTTGCAAAAAGTGAATATCTATATCTTGAAATATAGTTTTCCCTTATTTAGCACTATTATAACACTGATATTATTATTCTAACTTAACTAATACCAAAACTATTTTCATGCCCCTTAATTATTTTCAGTCCTTTGAACTTTGAACCTCAACATTTAGGAGGTGTCGAACCGGCATTTTTTTTAATAGGAGTGTTGGCCTCTTAACTCTCTTTTACAAGTATGAGCCATACTCAGTAATGTTCAAATTTTTGACACTTCAGTAACATGATTTATTTTGCTTGATTTCGTAAAAATAGTACGATACTCGTTAAGTAAGTATATTGGGTCATATTTTCTCAGATTTATTCTGATATCGCGATTGGAATCAAGGAAGCTGTGTCACACCTGGGGAAATTTGTGGTCTATCTCTTTCACAGTTTCTTTCAAAATCACAAGATAAAGACTAATAATTAAAAAATTCTTGTTTTGGTCAACACAATAATCTGTCCATATGACCAAGTGAGAGATGTTTTTTTTTCTTATAAGAGGATACTGTATTCCAAGAAAGTTAAAAGAGAGCTACAGATTTCTACACTGCCCCGATGAGCCACATCCTCCGTCTCCGTAAAAAAATTGGGCCTGTCTTAGTCCTTGGGTAACCAATTCTATAAGGAATGAATTCTTAAATTGTACTTCCACATTTGGCGGAAGTAAAATGCTTTGGAAATAGTCTTGGATAGGGGTAAAATCTGCTGCAAATCCATTGTTATATAACAAATTTCTGAATTAGTTTTAGCTATTTCCCGCTGACATGCAAACGCCACCTTATAGTTGATTGTTGTTTGTTATTTTGTCCACTATCACATGTAGTATAAGTATCGCTTATTGGAGTTATATAAAATATAATATACAGGGTGTTATGGAAATGACTTATTATTTTTTAACCCGTAAATATATAGGTCGAGACGCATTGGGGAAAAATTGCTATAAATGGCGCTCGAAGCTAGAAATTCGAGAAAAATGCCTTCAAAAATTTAGGTCCAAAACACCTACGCGCCAATGACCCAAACAGCTGATTTGGGTAATTGTTTACTTTAGTGCAAATGTTGAATTTTTCGCTAAAATTTCGTATATAGGCTAATTAAGGGTAGCTGATCACAATTTTCCTTTTGCGTTTAGGCGGCAAATGCACTGGTTTTGAGAAAAAAAATGTTAAAGTTTTTCTAACTCACCGGTATGTTATTTTGCATGTAATCCTAAAATGTTGCTATTTCCAATAAAATATTACTTGTCGGAGTCATAGCATACACTTCTGAGTTGAAATAAACGAAATATGCCACAAGGAAACTCTGAAAAACGGGATAACTTGTAAGCGAACAGAAAACTCTACGTTATCTGGAAAAAGACGGGAGACAGCTCACTGACAGCTGGCCAAAAAAGCAGAAGCAAACTGCACGGTACAAGGAGCCTGTTTGCAGGTTCACTGCACCCATGTTGTCAGATTGTTAGTGTATTATAAATTGCCTATACTTTTCAATTCATTTTTATTAATTGAATGAATCCTATTGGCTCGAGCTAGCATATCATTCTCCTGGATGGAAGCCATTAATAATTACAAGAAAAAGAAGAACAATCTGGCAACGTGAGTGCAATGAATCTGAAAAGAGACGCTTCTACTTTGTCGGCGTATTAACAACGAATTTAATTAAATTTGTGCCTTTTCCATTGTTTTTTTGCTAAAATGTTGTTCTTATTTTATGAACAGATAGTTTGGTGAAAGTTTTATCACATATTTTGAAGGGAAAACCATAAAATCTAGGACATTGAAAGGAAAGTGAAACGCGACACCCAAAGATATCGAAATAAACAAACCTCGGATCGGCTCCAGACAAAATACGCTGACGGTTTGTTTTTGTTAGATTTGGTCGAGGTGCTGAAGAAAGCAAGTTGAAAAGAAAAGTAGTTGACTAAGAACTTTAGAGTTCATATGGTCGGTTATCGGTACACCTTTGATTTAATTTTATCGCTTTATGTTTTCCTTAAATTACCTAATTAATAAATTTGTTTTAATCGTTACAAATTTATTATTTCTTAAAGACATCCTTACAAAAGAATACAATAACCTGTAAGTGAAAAACTTTAACATTTTTTTTTCTCAAAACCAGTGCATTTGCCGTAAAAACGCAAAAGGAAAATTGTGATCAGCTACCCTCAATTAGTCTATATACGAAATTTTAGCACAAAATTCAACATTAATTGCACTAAACTAAACAATTACCATTCCAGCAGTTTGTCTTGTCAAAAACACATGTGTTCAGGGGCATTGAACTATCATGGAAGGCGCACATAGTCCGGTTTTAAGGTATTTTACAAAATTCAAAATACTTCCGATTTTAGAAAAAAAAACTATCAAGTGTAACTCTAGACCACCTCAGGAGTGGCCCCTTAAAATATAATAAGTCATTTCCATAACACCCTGTATATAAAAATATGTAAAACTTTATGGAAAATAGTTTTGCGAAAGTGAAGTATTTTACAAAATTAGCTAACGGTTTTTTATTTTCGTTATAAATTTGCTTATAACTGATACATTTTCGAAATAGCTAGTGTAGGCGACAGGTACAGGTTTGTATGAGCGGTGAGAAAGTTCAGCTGGGAAACTGCCTATAAAATCTTTAATACATTTTCTAATATCGTCCCTTCCTTTGTTTGGTATATCGGTAAGCTTTCCTCTTTTATCGGGGGTAGGGGCTGCTTGACTTAATGGTTGATATTTTTTTTTGAAGACACGTAATTTTGTACTTTTCTATTTAAAAAATGGAACAGTGGGGTTGCTTGCAAAGTACATTTTTTTTTGTTTATTTATTTCCAAAACGTACTTATTGGAGGCAGTTTTATGATGGCTGCTGTTTTTTTGCGGACGTTTCGGTGATTGAGCTTTTAAACAAAAACATTATTATTTACATCACGTTGTAAAAATGAGCAAATGTTTTTTTTTGTAATTTCCAAAGTAATTCCTTCATTTACAGTCTTATTTGTAACCTTTCTTCCGCTTTGACTAACGTAACCTTTCCCCGTTTGCCTGGCTATAGTCTCGACAGATTTTTTCCAGTTATCGTGATTTTACCGTTTTGTTAATTTTAAAGGGAACTTTCTTGCTTGGTTTCGGATTGTTCATAATTCTTTCAGGAGAAGTACTGTCAGTGTGACCTTTATTTAAAAGATAATTTGAAGTGTTCAACGTTTCTTCAGTAACATCATCAAAAAATAGTTTTTTTGTGTATGCTTGCTTGCGCTTCTTAACTATTAATATTTTAGCCGCTGTAAGTAATTTTTTACAATATATTTTACTCAAATAAAGGACACACGGAATATCAGGGAACTAGCAAAATATTGCAAGTTGTTTTTCAAGTTGAGTCTGCACAAGAGAAATAGAAAATAGATATGAACTTGGGGTTTTCGCTGACTTCTTAGACTTTTAATCATCCTTGTAATCAGGTAAAATCGAATATACTATTATATTTACAATTATGGAAAAAACGCGCAATGTTTGTGAAGTTGTAAGACAGCGCGCCCTAGCGCCTAGTGTAAAACACATATTGCCGTAGTTCATAAGATGATATATAGAGTGAGAAAAGCCCTTTTTAACAAAACTAAGTTTACTAAATTATGTTAAGCCAGACCGGAGTTATCAGCATTTATTACAAATAATGTTTAACCTTCCCCCACCACTTTATTTGAAAAGTGACGGCCACGTTCTATAGGTGAATTTTATTAATAAATCTTCGAAATATACAAAAATGTTATTTTCGGGATACCTTAACTAGGCGACTTTTGAGGAAACTTCGTGATTCATATTTACGGTTACTGTTGCGCCCTCTAGCGCCAGTCTGAGAAACTTGAAAATAATTTCCAGCAATTTCTCATGACCATACGACTAACACTTTCTGAGATACGGCCGACAGCCATTCTTAGTGGGACACCCGGTACTGTGGGTAAATTAAAAAGCAGAAAACCATCATAGTTCTCATTGCACCTAAATTAGAAATTTTCTCTTTATAGCTTTAAAAAGTAGATATGTTTCATAGAAGAACCGCAAAAGCCTGGCGGTTCGCTAGCTAAAAGTTGTTTATAGATATTACAGCTAGGATAATAAGGAATTTATGAATCGTCCTGCATAATGGCAACGCATTGTAGCAAACCTATTCGTGCTTCTAAAACCAGCCAGTTTTTTGATAAATACTAAATCCGCTTTCACATTTCTTTTCTGGTTTTCATCTTTTCTAAATGGGTTTGTTTGTTAAACGATTGGATGCCTTCAACGTAAAACGATGCTATTAACTTTTTTAACACAACAATACATGTTTTATTTATTTTTATTTTAAGAGAAACAAGCAAACGTAACTTTCTGGTAGATTCCGCATTTAAGAATTTCAAGTTTAAGGCTAACAGCGCACTACGATTTTTAATCGTGCAATAATTGCGTTGCAGAAATGTGATACATAGTAATATATTACACTGCGCTCACATACGATAAAAATAAATAGCGCGACTAATGGTGCGTCCAACTCACCCTGTATTGTGACACCTTACGTCACGAACCTTATCGCGTGTAGCCTGAACGGCACTCCGTAACCGCAACGCGTGACATCGCCGCGTTTTCCGCGTGTCATCAGTCCGTTCCATGTCTTGTCGGTTTTTTGGCGTTGCATCAAAGGGATGCAACGCGGCTTTGCTCACCAAGTCTGGACCGGACCGCGTACCATCGGTAATATAAATACTTTGTAAATGCATGTTGACTATTTTTATTACAATTAGCGCAACGCATATAAGTTCGCGACGATCATACGCAATGATAACGCGTCGAAGTTCGCCCCGTCCGGAAAATATTCGCGACGTGTTCACGACATGGGGTTTTCTCACAAGTCTGGACGCACCTTTATGTCACAGGGGACCGCTATTTTAAAATCATGCTGTAAAAACCACCCGGTAGATAATCGTAGTACTCTAAGGCTCTAAGGTAAGTATTTCCTTTAGGGTACTTTTTCCATTAGCAATGTATTAAACAGAAGAGAGTTGCAGCATGTGGCTACATCTCAACTACTAACTGTATGTGATACACATTTTATTATTGTTTAAAACGAATAGGTTGTGTTGAACGAAGGATTTGAAAAATTTGCATTTTCAGTTTTTTGTTAGTAAACTACTGAGAGTCGATCTTCATAGGATAATCACAGTGGAATAGTTTGAAGTATTCTTTAAATATTTTAACAGCGGAGACATATCAACGATAAGATTTATTAAGATTTTGGGTTATTTGACAGAGAGATTCCTAGGTCAATATTTTCAGGGACTTATTTAGGTGGTGTAAAACTTTGACATTTTTATCAGAATTGAAATTATGGGTAGTGGTTTCTAGGTGGGTTCCAAGTGTAACTTATTATTAAGTTGAATTCTTTTATATCTAAGATGTTCTTTAATTTTGTCTTATATAAAAAGTTTCAATTCGTTTTGTAATTACATTAGGTAGTTTGTTTTATGAGTTTCATTTTCTAAGGCTTAATCCACCCACAACTAATGTGTGTTCCTATCATATTATTGTCTGCTGTTGATATTTTTCGTCCTAACCTGAAAGAATTTTCACAAAGAATTATACTATTTACCCCTATATCTCGTATATATTTACTCAGACTTTATTAATGTTATAATACCTTATACATTACTTACACTGTGCACTATGAGAAATAGGTTCTTATTAAGTACCAAAAATATTCCTTTTCTAAAAATGTTCGAGGGGCATGGAATGCATCTTTAATGTTGATTTCTTCACATCCAATATAAACTGTCTACTCCTTGTAAACACCTTATGCAATTCTTTATCCATTAATATTGATTAGTACAATGACCTTGCGTGTTACAAGATTTCTGTGGCCCTATAATTATTTTCGAAATTAGAGAAGTTAAACACAAAAGCGCACAGGACGCGAGGTTTTCTTTATGTCAATACACTGGTAAAAGAAATGGTTTATTTCACGTGATCAGTTAGATTATGAGGATAACTTAGCACGCCATTCATAAGCAAAAAATAGGTACGCGCTCACTATTGCATGGTCCGTGTTAAATTACTTACCATTTAACTCTTCGTTAACAAAATTTAACTTTTTAACGGTAAAGTATTTTGATTTTGAATTTTTCCAATATATAGCAATATAATGGTAAGAAATGTCTACCGATAGTCATTATCTGCCCCCAGGTGACCCCATCACTTGCCGTGCTTTATCCAAAGTTAGAGATAGCGATATATTTTAAAATGATGGTCAGTTTTGTATACAGTTATTCAAAACAAATTCTCTGATTATGTGTTTTGTAGGTATATAATGAGCGGCAAATAATTTAATAAAAATTTAGCAAATCTTTCTTTTTTAATTCATCGCATCCACAAAATTTAGTTTCTAGTTCACCATCTTTTTGTAAGAAAATAATGTGTATAAGCTGGCGTATCAAACATAGACGATAATTTATTTATGTACGATTGTTTAGTACCGGACAGTTTATTATTTAGTTTAGCGGACATAAAGTGGTACTTTCTTGTACTAGTACAATAAAGTAGCTTTATTTTACTATAATATTTGATATTGAAATAAGAATAGTTAAAACAATTTTTTATTTAAGAGAATCCTTGGCAAGTAAGGCAATATTTTGAACTTTTTCATATTCACGGACATCCTTTTTTGACAACCCTATTTGATACATTAAAAACAAAGCGCAAATAATTTTTAACCCTTAAAGCCCGTACAGACGACCCAATCTGCAGGGTCCGATTCGCAGGGCATATAGGAATAGAAAAATCGGGTGCTGCTCGCCACACCACCCGATCTCGCAGTATGTTTCGAGAAAAACTAACCTTTACTTTTCTGTGGTTTCGACGCGTGAGTCGTAAAAGGTCAGAATTGCTCCTCTGAGTAAATGTGAAAATATCGGAATTGCGCTGAATTGGAAGATCAGTATTGAAGAAAGAAAATAAGATGATGGGTTAAAAGGTCGCTATTGGAGGGGAAAAAGTTTAGCCATATTAATATGCTTAAGGAACTAGGACCAATTAGCCTCAAACACTACCATTCCTTGGCTCCGCATGTCTCTATTTAAATAATTGGCATTGGAAATATCCCATAGGCAGGGCATATCCCTGTTTAGCTCAATAAGCTCTCTCAGACATTGTCAATTTCAAAATAATAAAAACTCGCGGCAACTCTCTGTCAGAATTAAAACATGACGTGCCCGGTCAAACATCGATAAAAATCGACCCAACCATGCTCCACACGATCAGACTTGCAGGGCATTGGAGTGGCGAGTCAGGAGATTGTATGGTCGCCTCAACCAACGGCCCGATCTGGATTTTTTCAGTCCAGCATGCCTACATACTACCCAATTTGCGGGATTCCGGTACATTGGGTCATGTGTAGATGTTTTTAGAACCCATAGCAAACTTTGCAAATATGTGTGACAGCTGTGACGCTCTTGACAAAGTCAAGTCTATTATAGATAATTCACCTCACTCTTATTGAACCAATCAAAACCCTCATTTTCATAGCAACCACCTTGGTAACGGTCGTCTTACCCGATAAGACTACCGCTAGCTCGAAAAGACGCTTTCGAAAAGACGCTTGTAGCTTTTTTACTTAAATAAAAAATTAGTAACACCTCTAACTTGTATATTTACCTTTATCAGACAGCCTTCATTTTTATGTTCAGTAAATTATCCAATAAAATACACCTCTAGAGGCGGTTTCTTATCTTAATACCTTCGTTTTTCACTCGAAACTCGATTTTCCAAGAAAATTTTCACTCAATGTAATTTTTACTTATAATCAAAGATAAGACCCTCGAGCTACAGCTCTCGGGATCATATCAGATTATAAGTAAAAATTACATTTCGTAAAAATTTGTCAGAAAATCGATTTCTTGTTAAAAACATCGGTATTACCGATAAGACGCCTCCTCTATCGGTATATTATCGTTGATAATTCACCTCACTTTTATTGAACCAATCAAAACGCTCATTTTCATAGCAACCACCTTGGTAACGGTCGTCTTACCCGATAATACTACCGCTAGCTCGAAAAGACGCTTTCGAAAAGACGCTTGTAGCTTTTTTACTTAAATAAAAAATTAGTAACACCTCTAACTTGTACATTTACCTTTATCAGACGGCCTTCATTTTTATGTTCAGTAAATTATCCAATAAAATACACCTCTAGAGGCGGTTTCTTATCTTCATACCTTCGTTTTTCACTCGAAACTCGATTTTCCAAGAAAATTTTCACTCAATGTAATTTTTACTTATAATCAAAGATAAGACCCTCGAGCTAAAGCTCTCGGGATCATATCAGATTATAAGTAAAAATTACATTTCGTAAAAATTTGTCAGAAAATCGATTTCTTGTTAAAAACATCGGTATTACCGATAAGACGCCTCCTCTATCGGTATATTACCGTTGAGAAGAGTTTTAGGATTAAATAAATAAAAAATATTTTTTTTTTCATTGCATTTTCGAGCAATCGAACTTAAAATCTTGTATGATAGACGTACATAAACGGAGCCTTATTGGTCTTGTCTTTTTATAGCCTTGCTAGCAAGCTCACTCGGCCATAAAAAACTCGCCCAATAAAGCTTTCCATTATAACATAAATAGATATTATTGATATTTATTAAATTTAGGAGGAAACCAAAAGAGCTGTTTGCTCATTTTGCTACAGTCTTCTTTTTTCTAAATGTATTTTGATCATTTGGGAACAATTTTATTGTCACTGCAAAAATGAGATGAGCTTGACTGCACCCAATTCCTCACGAAGGTCTCGATCGACGCGACGCTCATGTCGTTGCAAAAGCGCTGCTTTCTTAATGTCACTGTTAAGGTATTAAACACGTAATACTTTCAGGAGCTTAAGTTTTAACCATAGGTTAGTTCAGGTTAGTTAGATATAGATAGAACTAAGTAAAAACACATAAATGTAAAAGGGATACACAAAATTGTAAAGACTGTAATCAACCTAACATAATGGTAAACAATATGAACTAAGATGGGTATTAGGAAAAATCACGCAATACATACCATGCTTCAGTTTATCACTTTAAACCCTCCTAACTATTTTGCTATGCGATGATTAATTGCAGACTATTACAGACTCCGAAAACAATTTAATTATACCGACCCACATTCACTCACATCCCGACAGCATATACAAACCTTCCAGAGACTGGCTCCCACCCGAACCGCAATCAAATCGCACAAAAAATTATGCGACTATAAAAAATGAATAAGCATAGATATGCGACACTTCCCCATCATTAAGGAAATAATCCGGATGAAACTAGTTCTAAGAAAAATCAGCTCAACCGCCATATAATGATAAATAGAAGGCAAAAACGTACGATTTAGTAAAAAATAATTTGTAAAACATAGCGTTGCAGCTCTATCTTGGTTTGCTTTCTATACAGAATCAACTTATTCTAAAACCATTAAATTAAGTAAGTAAGCAAATTTAACTCAATTAAAATCAACAAAACACTACATAAAAGTTTTAATTAAAAACTTCTCTCAAGACTAATTTAAAATATATATTTTTATTGCCTTTTATAGATAAACATACTTATACAGGGTGTGAATGAATGTCACATAGATATTTAAGTGAGTGATAGTGCTCGTCAAAATAGGAGAAAAACACTTATAAGCATGCGACCAAAACGGCTTCATTTTTGATACCCAGGGTGCCAAAGCATTAATTTTTTTTTCGTTTTTCTCCTTCATTTTCCCAGATAATTATTTTGAATTCGGTACACTTATTGATTTTTGGAAACTCTATAATAAAATGTCTAAATTATCAGAAGCAGTATACAGAGTGTTACTAGTGGGCTGGGATAGCTCATATTTTGTTTTCCATTTGTTAAGTTTTTTTGACGTAAATCCTTTGAAGCTAAACGATTCTATCGGCAGCATTATCCAAAAGACAGCCCGATTCATGAACTCTTGCACAAGTACACATTTGAATGTGCCAAAATGGATCTTTCAAGAAATCTGCTCATTTGGCAGGGGCACTATAAGAACTGTGGAAATTGAGGAAGTAATTCTGAATGCTGTAGCAAACGAACCAGGTACAAGTGCAAGAATAATTGCTGCAACTTTAAAGATTTCATCCGTGCTAGTTTGGAAAATTTTGATGGATAATTTACTGTATCCTTACCATATTTAGACAGTTCAAGCTCATCTCTCATGCGATTTTCCAGCCCGATTAAATTTTTGCCAGTGTTTCATTCCAATGTTGTTCCAAAATCCAGTGTTCGGAAATAAAATTTAATTTAGTGCTGAAGCAAGTTTTTCAGAAATTTTCATAACAATCATTTTTGGGCAGAAGAAGGTCCTCATGCGATAGTCGAAAGTCATTTTCAGTATCAGTTTACAGAAAATATGTGGGCTGGCATGATTGGAGACTGTCTGGTGGCGCCATTCTTTCTGCCAAGAAGGTTAAACGAACACTATTATCGTTAATTTTTAGGAGAGAAACTCCCGGTGCCGTTAGAAGAGGTACTACTTGAATTAAGAAATCAAAAGTTGTGGTTTATGTATAATGGTGCACCGCCACATTTCAGATTAGTGGTAAGGAAGTTCTTAAATCAACACTACTACCGTTAGATAGGAACCTCAGCCATGGCTGCCGAGGTCCCACGATTTAAATTATCAAAATTATTTTTTCTGGGGACATTTAAAATCGTTGGTGTATCAGACTCCTATCCAGACAGAGGAAGATGTGAGGAACTGAATTAAAGCTTCATATGAAATAATTCGCAGCACTCCCGGTATATTCGAGAGAGTTCGCCAGTCTATGAGACGAGGAATAGATTTCTGCATATTTGCAAGACGAGGTCATTTTCAGGAGTTCTAATATTTTTTTTAGCTTGTCGTGGAACGTCAGAATTAGGGTCGCGCATATTTCCCCTTTTTTAGGGAAATTTTGATCCGACAACATCGAGAAACCTGTCCTCTTAAGAAGTGAGATGAAAAACTACACATCAGTATTGAATAAAAATTGGCACACATGTTAAATGTAGGTGACCAAAAGAATGAGAAATGAACAGGGAGTCAAATTATGATATCAGTATTTATACAGGGTATATTTAAAATATTTATATGGAAAAATTTGAGAAAAAAGCGAAAAAAGCAAAAAAAAAAATTAAAGTATCAAAAATGAACTTTTTGACCCCATGTTTATGGGCATTTTTTTTTGAATTTCGACGAGCACTATCACTCTCTTGAATATCTACGTGACATTCATTAACACTCTTTATGGTATTATTGTTAAGGTTAGTAAAAAAAAATAAAAAGATCCAAAAGACATGCAAAATATTACTTATATTATATAACTAAATACCTAATACTTTGTGGGCAGCGTGAGCGGTGTGTATAACTGTTTAAGTTTTAGAAGATACAGCTAAACGCGTTTTAATTAAAGTTTCTTCAGATCACGTGTTGGCGAGTTCTACCTCATTTAAGGACTTTTTAGTTTTACATACACTTTCATTATTGTGGAATATTTTATACTTTAATTTAAATTGCTACTATTTTATTCTCTGAACTATATTTTAGTAATTCCAAAATCCATTTTAGAAGTTAATTGAATTTAATTTAAAAAACCTTAATAATACTTTTCATATATTTTTTCTGACCGTTAGTTCAACAATTTGATTATAATTTTTTTTTTTTAATAATAGATACTACTAGTCAACAAATACAAAAAGAAATGCGACTGATACGGTGGGTTTAAAGCATTCTGATTGCGAATTCAACAACCAAAATATTTTCCACCACGTATAGATTTTGAGTTATAGAATGTAGGATCAGATATTTTTTTAGACTTTTGTACATAAGTTTTTGCAAATGCTGACTTCCGTTTATATTCCTGATCGCTTCCTCTCATAAGAAACCAACAATAATCAGCCATCATTGCTGGATCCCATCTGCCTCGCCATTGTTGTTGTATGTTAGTATGGTGGAACTTTTCTCCTTGCTCGTCACTAATTTCACCCAATTTTTTTGGGAAAAAATTTAAATGGGAGTGCAAGAAGTATATTTTAAGAGACATGCGAGAGCCCATTTTGCAGTAGCTTTCAAGTAGTAATTTTTGCATAGTTTCTACTTTTTTGTTTCCTAAAACTCCGAAGCAATTATTTTAAAAGAACTCCACGCATCTAATTTCACATCACTTAATTTTTGATCAAACTGTTGATCCCTTAGTATTTTTTTAATTTGTGGTCCAACAAATATTCCTTCCTTGAGCTTAGCATCACTTAGTTTAAGAAAAAATTGTTTAAGGTATTTAAACGCATCTCCTTCTTTATGTAATGCTTTAACGAAATTTTTCATCAATCCCAGTTTAATGTGTAACAGAACTTTTTTGAGGCCAAAAAGGGTATATTCTTTACGTTAGCTTGCCCTGGAATATATGGATCTCTTGTAAGCCATTATTTTACTTGGTAATGGCTCTGTGTTGCTTTTCTGTCCAAAAGACAAAGAAAACAGCAATACTTCGTAAATTCACCATGAAGCCCTAGTCCTATGACTTTTAGGTCATCACATATTTGCCACTTATACGTATCATAGCTTATTGCATTTAGTGACATACTTTCGTATGTTTGCTTCGTGTCAACTGCACGTGCAAGAGGAATAGAGGGTCTTTTGTTGTCAATATGGAGCAGAACTGCTTTTAAACTTATTCTAGAAGAACCTGTAAACAAGCGCCATTCATCCAGGTTATGTGCAAACCCTAAGTTTTCCATAACAGTATTTGGATTAACACAAACACACATTTTATCATGCATTGTAAAAAACGAGGATAGCTCCTGGTTACGGTTTCTAAATGTTGTAACTTTTGTTCCAGTAGCTAGTAAGTTCCATTGTTCTAATCTAGAACCTAATACTTCAGCGTGCTCTTTGGGCAAGTGGAGGTCCCGAACTAGATCATTTAATTCAGCTTGGTAAATTAAATGGGGTGCTTTTCTACCTTATGATCATACATTTCTAAATATTCCCCTCAAGTTGCCGGGGGCGCTAGAACTAGCAAACCTTGTCCATGAAGAATCGGTTTTATTGCTGAGGGAATATCCGAATATTCAATATAATGTTTGCTCATTGTTGAAAAACCAGACACTTTTGCCATGTAAAAGTAACAGTCGTTAAAATGATTTATTGGTTCTCGCCAAATCATTGGAACAGCAAAAGGCATAGACGAGTGTTAATTTAACCAGTTACTTAGATTTGCTGTACAGGTTTGACAACATATTATGTGAGGAGCCCAGTCCCGATATCCGCGGGGTTAACACAGCTACGCTTCTGTACTTTAGACATTTTTTTACGGTCGCTTACGTCTGTTCACAGATGTAATACTACGTTTACAGGCGTCAACTTACTTTATTCAATACAAAGATAACACTAATATATAGCTTCTACTATTGGCTTGTTCGCGCAGTTCGCTTCCCTAATAATGACCACTACTCGTGCTAAACCAATACTGATGATGCGACGGCCGGCCAGGTGCTTTTATAGCCGTTCCGTATCTCTGGTATTTTCTAGAAATATCGGGTATCGGAAGTTCGAGAAGTGACGGCATAATTCTCGTATACAGGGGCCATTAGTAGACTCGGCTACGGGGCAGATTGAAAATTGGAATTGGGTTTAAACGGGTACTTCCGTTATTTTATGCTCTAGAGGGTTGAGACTTCGTAGTTGAGGTGTCATCTCTTAACACCCTACGCGGTGTTGCCAGATTGGGCACAATTTCCCTAACTTAGGGAAAACGTAAATTTAGCAACATCGCGCTCTGGTATATTACAAATTACTTCTTAAAATAATGTGATTAAAATACTCATTATTACTTGCTGAAATAAACCATAACTCAAAAATTTTACGTGTTAGAAAGTTTTCACCATCATTTTCGCATTTAGAGACCAAAAATTAACGAAACATTGCCATTTACATTACAGTTGCAAATTGGCTGTAAACTAGTGTAATTATTGTAAACCAGTAACAGTTATATCCCTAGTTATGGCTTATACACTATTAAATTGTGTATAATAGAGAGTACACAAAACACAACGCAACAATATCAGCTAGGAGATATGTTGTTTTCCTTTTTTTTTTGTATTTAATTGAAACAAAATCTAAAGGTATACTTTATAATTTTATGTAGGTGCTTGTTTGTAATATCATTTTTTCTATATTTCTCGAGACATATTTTTGTTTCCACTATACAGGAAAATAAGCTTACATGGAAATATTTTATTATTATTACTGGTATTATTATTATTGGTAGGTATTTTCATTATTATTTATTTTCCATTCTCTGCTGTAGTGGGTTTTAATACAAAGAAACAGGAGAGTTTTTTGTATGAGTGCTAGTGTCTCAGATATGCCCAGTTTCTTTAGATTGGTCATAAGGGAATTATTGCTGTGGTTGAGATTATGAAGGGGACTATTGTAATCTTTTGCTGCAACTAAATTTTCTGAATTTCCTGCTCCAGCTGTTCATATTTTCTTTCTTTATGGCATAGTATTTTTTAATATTATGATTATTTGAAACTCCCACGTGTATTTCTTTCTTTATTTGCCTACCTCACCCTACAAAAGGCCTACATACAATAGAAAGTGGGTTTTGATCAGCCAGGTATTAGCAGACATAGGTATGTCTTCGGGGCTAGACCTTTGAGTAGGTAGCCATATTTCTCTAAAATCTGCATTAAATGAAAAGCCTAACTGGAGATTGGCACAATATGTTTATTTATATACACGAATGTATTATCCATTTTGTATATTTTATATGTAAACATACACGAATGTATTATCTATTTGTATATTTTATATGTAAATTTATATTTATAAGGTAAATTCAATTGATTAAGTATAAATTTTAAAAATATTACCAAAATGATTACAACCCATAAGACATTCCTATACAGACTCTTTATATAGAGAACAACATACCTACCAGTTTTATTAACTAGAAGAAATGGAAAAATCCTATTAACTGTTGTCTATCCCTAAGTTAATAACAACTTGCTGGACGGTCTCTTCAATTAAACCGTCTAATTTCTACATTTTTTGCTCTTCCTTAATTACGTGTTCTATACATTTCCGCCACTTCTCTGCATTGATTTCCTGTGTGCTTCCTCAAAATGCTTCTGAACATCATTCGTCTTATATGTGGTGTTTTGCCTAGCTACAGAACCTTTCCCTTGAGCCCTTATTAATTATGTAGGGTTCAGTTCGCAATGATAGAAAGGAAGTCGAGGTTCTGCAATATTTCGTTTTTTTACCATTTGATCAACAGCGATGAGCAAAGCGATGTTTATTTGTCTTCACAATTGTTATAGTCTATCTTTAAATGGTGTGAAGTACTAAATGCTCATTAAATATGCAAATATATAGCGCGGAATTAAGAACAATTTAAACACCATCCCTTAAAATTTATTTTGTTTACGTTAAAGAATCCAATAATGAGCATTCTTTAGGTAGGTCCACCCTGAATTTATCGCCAGCTATCGTTATATTTTTTACTTTTGTTAGCAGGTAAAATCCCTCATTCAGGAGCGTGTATTGAGGAAGTTTTTAAATTAAAAATCTTAGACATGCGTATTCTCCTAAAATTGTATTATATTATATTCGTAGGTATTTATAACATATGAAAATACTTAAAAAATCATATTAACTAATAAATACCAATGGGTGGTACTACTTTACATAATTAAATTACAAAAACTAGATATAATATAGAATCTTACAAGGAAAGCATTTTCAAAAATAATACTTTGTCGTTATGGCTTAATCATAGGAAGATAAACTTTTATTAACATCGTTTATAATAAGCGATTCAACCATTTCTTAGATTATTATATCTACCTGCCACATTTTGGATTCTTCTTCTATGACATGATCGACACGCTTTTTCCACTTTTCCGCACTGATTTTACCCACAGCTTCATTAAAATATTTGGTGTGCTGTGCATCTAAGAAGCGTCTGGCTTCTAAGCATGTGCTGATTGTTCGTTATTAGCGTGGCATTCTAAATGCGATTTTTAAGATGAATGAATTTGTACACGCATAACGCGTTGTAATTGTTTTTATTTTTATAAATTTAGCGACATTTTAAGCGACCTTTTCCGTATAGTTTATTTCATTTTCATGTAAGTCTGTATTTTTTTTTTAATGAAACCTACATTTACAATAAAAAAATCATATTTAGAACAGGTGTACGCACGTCTATGACACGCTGTTGTTAGATTCGCACGGCTATGAACATCCCATGGTTTATCCGTAACGTAGATCTACACCGAGATATCAAACATACCCCGTCACCCAATATCTCAATGAAAGAGGAACTAAAATTCTTACCGCCACCCTCACCCATCCAACCCGCACATCAGAGAAGCCTCCGACTAAGACATACACCCACGCAAGCGCCCCCGACACCAACTCCTCTAGGTGTAGCCACACACACCACCCTCCCTCCCCCTCGTATCACCTCAGATATTTCCCCCAACACCTTTCAAAACGCACATACCCGACTCAATGTGAACAGCGGAGTTTGCTGTTAATGGTGAGACCCCGCGGAATGGACCGCAAGGGGGCGAGGCAGGCAAGCCTAGGGGGAGTGAGCGGGCATCACGGTTCGTGATAGCCCTGACCCTTAATAACTCCTTCAAGGTAGGCTCACCTTATTACTACAGTGGAAATCCAGTAGTGTTGACGGTGTCGTATCCGACGAAAATAGTGGACAGACACAAATATAATATAATGTATAACTGTTAATCTGTCGATTTGACCGGAATGGCTTATCTCTAAAACTCACTTGTTGTATTTGTCTTTGGAATACGAAATGTGTTTTTCGCTTCATATCTCTTGGATCGCGCTAGGAACTTCACTAACTAAATTTAGTGATGCATTTTAAAACCAAAATTCATTCGACAGGTATCCGTAAGGAAATTTAATATTTTATCTTCATACTTCTCTAACAAAGAAAAATAGAACGCTTTCTGAGGTAACAAATTTAACCAGGCTGTGTTTTAGCTAGGAGAAATTCGAAATGTTCGAGCTCGTGTGGTAAAGAATTTATAATACCTCCTATAAAACTAAAAATTTTACAGTTAGCTCTTTCTCGGCTTTTTAGGGCAGCGCTGCTTTTTGATAAATACGGAATTCGTTTGCTCATGTAACCCAGCGCATTTATCATTTCCTATAAACGGGGATTTTGCATGTGATGAAATGTTGTATATAAAAAGCTGCGCTTCGAGCTTTTTAATGCAACGTTATACAGGATCAGTAGGAAAAACGAACGGCTATATAATTTGCTTCAAAACAACCATAGCTAAATCAATGAACTTTTGAACCGGTAGATCATTAAATCCAAAATTGATTATTGCAACATTGCCAGGTTTTTAGTTTTCTTTTCCATAATTTAAGGGTTCTTGCTCAAATTAAACAGTGCTAGATTTTTTTTAATTTCCAATAAAATTTACTTTTCCCTGACAATATGCAATTTTATCTCAAATAGATGATCTGCAGAGTATTGGGCTATAAAATAATCAAAATGATTTAAATTTAATCTTCTTTAAAATCTGTTAATAGGAGTGTTGATAGAAACAATAAAACTGAACCTGCCTATTAGAGAGTTTTTAAGCCACCGAAATGGTAAGCGCCTAACTGGGAAATGTACTGTTTACGAGAGGAATTGAATTCAATAAAACAAGAGCGGTATTACATTTTTGGAAAAAAAATCCTTGAATTACAGAAAAAAACTAAAAATCTTGGAAATGTCTATGAAAAGAAACTATGAATTTTAAATTCAATATTTTAGGTTACGAACCCAAAAAGTTTTGCTGATTTACCTTACGTGGTTTTAAAGCAAATTAGCAATTCAGGCTTGGAGATACCAAAAATTTCTTAGGAACCAATTTCCGCAAAAATTAACGAACTTTTTATTTCCGTCATTAAGAAAGTACCATAACGTATAACATGGCGATTATCTGATAAAATTGACGTTTTTTTTTATTTTTTTTTATGATAAGGTACTGCAAGATAAATCCTTTATGGCGCTCCGGGAGCGGTGCGTGTTCGCAGGAAACGATTCACGTTGGTCTTGGGTGTTTGGAGATTATACTCGTTGGGGAATACGATCTCAGGGAGGTCGTTCCAGAGTGATGATGTTCTCCAGATGAAAGAATCTTGAAACAGTGTCGTTTGAGAGACACTAAGCTAAACCACGTACTTGTGGGTTGCAGAAGCTCGTCGTGTATTTCTACCATGCACCGCTCTGGGTGGTATCAAGCGAGCAACGTCAGTTGAGCATTTGCCATGAAAATATTTGTAAAATAGACTCAAGTCGCCAACCCGCCTTCGATGTTCAATGCTTGCCAGGTTGTTTGTCAGACTATGGTCAACGATCAAGCAAATGGCTTTTCCTTGAATGTAATCTAGCAATCTCAGGGTATGTATAGGAGCAGAGCCCCAAATATGCGAACAGAACTCCAGCGAATTGGGCTTTATAGAGGGGTGTATAGAGGTTCTTAGTTCGGAAAAGTATTCCAAGCTTCTGCGAGGCTGCCATAGCAATGGTCGCAACGTGACTATGCCAAGACATATGGCTTTCCAAATTGACGCCCAATAAATGAATTGATGAAGCCAAGGGAATCGAGTGTACCGCCATGACTATATCGGGTTCTTCAACATTACCTTTCTTAGAAAATACTGCCTACTTGGTTACTGTCACCCCAAGACAGAATTTCTTCCAGGATTTTGTTGAGATGTGAGACCTCTTGCTGCCTATAGAGATGTGCATTGACAGCCGATGTCCGAGAATCCAAAATAAAAGACGAAAAACGAAAAAAAACGTGTGCGAAGCTATATATAAGATTTTTAGTTTTTTCCTAAAGATCGTTAATGTATAGTAAGAAGAGGGTGGGCGACAATATAGAACCTTGAGGGACTCCGGCGTTGATGTTAAATGTGTCTAAAAGAAATCCGTCCATCGCCACTCGCAGAAAACGGTCTTTAAGAAAGCTCGACAGCCATGAACAAGCTTTAGTAATGAGCCCCTTATCCCATACTCGGTCAAAAGCCTTGGAAATGTCCAACGCTACCGCCCGGGATTCCCCATGATGTTCTATTGCGTTGTTCCAAACGTGAGTAACATAAGCGACAGGGTCTCCTGTTGATCTAGACTTGCGGAATCCATACGGGCGGTTACTAATAATGTTGAGGCCTTCCAGGTATTTTAATAATTTTTCGTTGATAGCCTTTTCCATAACTTTTAGATATATCCTAGTAACTATGCCCCCTAGCGGTCATTTTGGCCGATTAAGTCAATAAAAAAAAATTTCCCCGAAGCCGTAAGGCTTATGGCTTCCATAATATCGTAACTTGCCGACCCTAGTGGGACACCCTGTAATATATTATGTTTTGTGATTTAATGCGAAGTTACTAAAAAGTAATTTGTATGTATATCAAAATAGATATTATTGACTTTTATTAAATACTAATTTAGCACTGTGATGTATTTTCTCTCAAAAATTACCCTCCCTATGTTTTTTTAGTATTGCCTTACTTACTTATTTAAGCAAGAACAAAAATGTTTCCCGGAAAATCAAACATGCTTCTTCTTCTTATGATTATAATAATTATTATTATTACTATTATTCATCTTCACATGTCTGTTTCAAATTTTATAATATTATAAATTACCATTTATAACATTTAAACCCGTGCTCTTTCGAAGCGACGTAATAGAATACTATTAAAATTAGCAAAATTAAAAAAGAATCAGTTTTGCAGTAGTACCTAATTTAAAAAACGAATAACTACCACAGAAAAGTAACAATTAGACATATTCTACTTTTAGCTAATACTAAATTTATATTTTAGCTTATTCATGTCATGGTAGGTGGGAAGAAAATGGCACCTCCTACCTAATAACAACTCCAATAAGTCGAGCGCATGGATCAAAGAAGTTTTGTTTCATGTATAAAGAAATTGGCCCCAACTTAGTATCGTTTTCTGCTTCCAGTTACTGCAGTCGTTTAATTCAACCTGGAATTACTGGCGACCTGATATTTAACGTAACTAATAGAGGCAAGTATTTCTTATTGGTGGTTGTATGTAGCAAGTTCGCCATTTATATCCTATAAGCGGTAAAGGCTCTACTGAAGATATAAATTGGAAAACTGCTTTATTTAAAACTGAGTGAGGGAAAGTTATATGTTCAAATACTGACTTAATAACTTATTTGCCTTTAAATACTTTAAGTCAGTTCATGTCCCAGTGATCGGCATGGTTTCTCCACCAATGCAAATTTTAAATATTCTTGTATGCAATTAAATAACTAAAAATATCGTGTGATTTTCTAATTAATCCTCAAAGCTGCAGATACCGTGTATATTCTGAAGTTGACGCCCAGCTTGAATTTGACATTAGGAAACACTGCGCATGAGTTTATACCACACCGTATTAATTTCTTTTCCCAATATTTGTAGTAGATAGATGTAATCCTATCCGGGGATATATATTATATAAAAAATATTGCTTCTTGTTTCATTTCCTAGTAATAATATGATGTATTATATATTTTTTACCTTTTTAGGGCAGTGCATGGATATTAACAAATCATCAACATTACACACAGCCTCATGGAAACCAGTTATTATATGCATTTTCTTCTACTGGTTGATAGGAACGCCACACATTCTGCGGGTTTTTAGATGATCAACCTACGGATTTTTAGATATCTAACAAATTTAAATAATTAAATAAGACTGTAAGATAACGGTTGTGTTAAGATAAAATCTTGAGCAACAAATTTGGAAAGTATACAATTTTAAGGTAGATATATACATCCACACGTTTTTTACCTAAAAGTAGTAGAGCTCCAAATTTGCAAAGACTATTAGGCATTCTTTAATATCCTATTGTATATTTTAAAACTTTAAGTTATCAAACTGAAAAAGGCATTTTAAAGTTTCTACAAAGATGTTTTGCAATTTAGAAAAATTAAAAGCAATGTTGACACTTTGAGTTAACTTAATGTAATGTAACAAACGTTTTAGGATACCATAAAATTTAATAATAAGTATGAGGTATACTTTTTAGATCTATTTTTCAGATAATAGAACTGTTATTTGAGTACGGTGAATAAGAAGTAGGCTACATGAGAACTGGTTGAATTGTAATTTTGATAGATACAGATGTTATTGTATTAAACGAAACTACAAGAAAGAAAGAACGCTTGAAGAAGAACTTACTTTTTTAATTGTTTACTAGATGAATTTAAAAAACAAGTAACCAACATAACCATTTTATAACGTTAACAGGTTTAATAGTAAATCGCTAAACTGAAACTGATCCGATCATAGTGATCATTTTGCATTAGGATTTGTTATTTTAATATGATTTTCAAAATCCCAATCAGCTTGACGGTGGCTGGTTAACACATATTTTGATATCTGTGATTTTATGGGTGTTTCTAAGTAATTTTGTCATGCGGAATTCAAAATTATTCTCAGATTTGATCTACCAGGTCGGTTTCGGGATATGGTATTGATATCCTATTTTATGCTCTTTACTACGGGTATGTGATATTGGAACAAAACCGAAAAGTATAGTAGAGAAGGTATTTATTGGAGAAAATAAATTTATAGCCCTATTACAGCCACGGGTCAAACAAAGAAAAACTTGACTACAAAGAAGTGTTTGTTTTTTTTAGAATAAACATTAAATAAAATAACTAAAAAGAACTACCTACAGCTGTACGCGAAATCAAGAAATCAAAAAGAAGTTATTTATAAATTAGCTGTCGTTACTTAAAAACTTTCCTTTAAAAGATTTTCTCATTTAAGGTTTACGAAAACAGTCTTGTTGAATGCTCCAACAGTAATCAGCCATCATGTGGGTATCCCATCTTCCACGGTTTCTAAACCCTGGCGGAATCGTTCTACCTGTTCTTCACTAAGATCGACTAGATTTTCCAGGAATCAGTATAAGTCGCTGTGAAAGTAGTAAACCTTAATAGTTATTTGACAACTAGTTTGTTGAAGTTGGTGAGCATCTTTTCTACTAGTTCTGTGCGATTCTCTGACTTATGGTTTCAATGAAAATTTTGAATAACTTTGACAAAAGAACACCAGACATTAGACAAAATAACTTTATTCATTGACCCTATGAAAAAATGCACATTCTTTTATAAGTGGCCTAATCTGAAGACTATCAAATATTCCGACTCTTAATTTTTCGTTGCTAGGTCCAGGAAATTTGCGTAACAAGTAATTAATAGGCCAGGTTCATCCTGATCTTGAACTTTTACAAATTTTTTCATAAGCCCCAGTTTAATATATGATATGATGGAAAGATTATTTTCTCTCTATCAACTAATGGTTCGTTGATAACGTTGAACCATAACATCTCTTGTAGTCCAATTTCTTGAAATGCAGTATTGATATTTTAGCTCTATAGGAAACAAGAATATATTGTATACTCAATTTCCTGTCCAAGAAAAAAGCTTATAATTTTAAACCTAACACAGATTAGATGTTCCTCATAGTTATTTTTTGTTAGCATAAATCATATTGTCATATACTCTTTTTATTTTAGTTGAATGTCCAATTGTTGCTGTCGAGCCATATTTATTGCCGTTAGGTAGAAGGACACATTTTAAACTATGTTTAGAGCTGTCAATAAAAATACGCCATTGACCTGGAATGTACAAGCCACTAGATAATTTTCCTAATTAGGATAGTATGTGATCTTAGTGTGTGGTTGAAGCAATTTTCTCTTTTCGTTTAATCTGGAGGCGTGCAATTCTGATGACTCCTTCGAGAGATGTAATCACTCCTTCCTTACCCACTTCCTAAAAATTTCTTACACGGCAGTTCGTCAGATGTTGATGTTGCCACATCATCCTCAGGAAGAATGGAAAGGCTGGTGAATATTAGAATAGGTACTTTTTCGGAATGCGATGTAGATTTTGTTGCGGATCTCAGGTCAAGATCAAGATACCTTCCTCACAAAGTGCAAATGAGTTTTCTATTTTATTTTAAGCTGTTCTCGTCAAATATACGAGTATAACAAAAAATATCTGGATGATTCACACACCAACGTCTACTTGTAGAAGCCGTGATTTGTCGATAACGCTCGTCAAGACGCACCAAAAGTTTAAACTAAAAACTAAATTATGCGAAGGACGGGTAGACGCTGGGCCAGTCCACAATTCGAATAAGATGGGGGTATAATGAAGGGTGGGATTTTACGGATAGCAGTGCTGAGTATTAGTTACAATCACTAGAAATACCCAGAATCTATGAAATTAGCTTAATGGTCCTTAATTGCAGGTCATAAATCACGTTATTGCATTCGCTTAAATATTCAATTTGTTTAAATAAATGTTTTGATTTTTGGCTAATTAGTTTTGGCAGGGTGTAGGTACCTCCAAAACTAGAGCTGCTACGAAAAAGCGAGGTATTTTTGAAATCAGTACATAAGCAACATTTAAAATCCGTTGTAAGTTTTACGGCACCGTAGGTTTTTTTTTTATTATTGGGCTGTGTACTCGATCAGGTTAAACCCAAGTTTTATTTCTTGCTACTACTTTTATATTTGCCTCCATTTTTCTAGGTTTCTAAGATTTGCACGGAACTGATTTTTCTTAGATAATTTAAATCCACAACATTCATAACTAAAATGAAAATGTAGTACACTACCTATAAAAATCAAACAATTTCTTGGTAAATATAAAATATTTAAATATTATGTTTCATAGAACGTTTGTTTGATTTGGTATCATACTATAATCTGTGATGTAAGTACTTTTGTTTGGTATTAAGTAAGTATGTAGTACCCATTGTGTATTATCACATTAGAAATATCTTAATAAGCTTAAGTCTTAACTTTATTGCTATTTGGTAGTTATTAGTATGTTTTAAATCTAGTGGAGAAAAGTAACTTTTTATTGACAAAGATAGATAGAAGAAAATTTTTTATATTTATCTATATTATTTTGCACCTTGGTAGTACCATAATAGCTTAAAATAGTAAAACTCAGTCGGCAGACTCATCATAGCTTTCTCATACAGAGTCATCAATAAAGTTTTATGTATAAAATTTTATTTACAACCATGTATGTAATATTAACGTTCGTAAAAGTTTGAAAATGCCACTTTTCTTACTGGAAGTCCAGTGACGGAAATAAAATTTCGTACACTGAAGTTAACATTTTATGCCATTTTTGAATATTTTGGTAAACTGGGCTTTTTACAATTATTATCTCACCTCTATACCTTGCGTTTCTTATTTCAGTAATGATAGAAAAACGCTATATATAAAATTATTTATTCGAAGAAAGTATTCCTAGATAGTTGAGGAAGTTGGGAAACCAGGAAGCACTATACAAAGCCTCAGAACTAAATGCCAAAATACAGGATCATTGGATACAAGGGCTGGAAGTGGCAGAAGAAAAATTTTAAACGAAAATCAGGATAATAATATACAATACATAGATGACTTCAAAGTTAAATATAAAACAGATTACTCAAATATTAGAAAAAAAAACATTGGTTTAATATTTTAAAGCGGCACCATTTTCTTCCACTAATAAGTTTAAACGTCTGGGCATTGATGCCACCAGCATTTGGGCGTGATGAAAATTGTAGGTATTCCAGGTTTCTTCAATTTTATTCAACAAATCATCACTGTTTTGAGGATAGAAATCATTGTTCTTGTTAATTTCTTTCACAATATATCCCCAAACGTTTTCGTTTCGATTGGTATCAGGGCTCTTTGAGGGCCAAGGTAACAATGAAATGTTGTTTTCCCGTATCCAGTCCGAAACTCTCCTTGCTGTATGGACGGGGCAGTTGTCATGCTGGTATATAAAATTTTCTTGTTGAAATATATTGTTTACCGATGGCAACATAACATTTTGAAGGATGTGTATATAAGCTTGAGTATTAAATATTCCTCGAATTCGGTGGCAAACTCCTAGCCCTCTGGAAGTCATATACCGCCATACATTAACTGAAAATCTTCCACTTGTTTTAACATGTTGGGTATATCTTTCTTCGTACCGTGTATTTGGCGGCCTATACACTCTAATCTGCCCGTTATAATAGGACTTAAAAGTCTTCTCGTCGGTAATTACTACCTTTTCCCAAAAATCCATACCTTGCGGTAAATATTCCAGCGCAAACCCCATTCCTTGCTCTTTATTCATATCGGTCAAAAATGGTTTTTTAGCAGCTACCTTATTTCTCAATTCCGAATTTTCCTTATACGATTTCTCGCCGTTTTTACTGTCGCAGGAAAATTAGTTTGGTTGTGTGCTTCTACAGCTGTCTGAAATGGATTGTTTCGCAAAAAATTTATTAGCTCATTATCTTGATTTTCGTTTCAAATTTTTCTTCTGCCACTTCCAGCCCTTCTGTCCAATGATCCTGTATTTTCTCATTTAGTTCTGAGGCTTTGTATAGTGCTCCTTGGTGTCCCAAATTGCTCAGCTATTCTTCGTAGATAAACACCGTCTTCGAATAACGCAATTGATCTCGACTTCTCGAGTTGATTAATGTTCACAAAATTTGTTAAAATGAAATAATATAGTTTTCAAATCTGATGACACCGATAACAATTTGTCAAAAAGTGAAGTGCATTTCAAGGTATACAAAAGCCGACATCACATCAGGAAAAAATAAGTGTACGAAATTTTATTTCCGTCACTGTACGTCTTTTTCACCCATGAGCGGAAAATAAATCCTTTCCATCCGTTTCAGTACTTTCCTGCCATGTGTGGAAAGAAGGTACTACCATCAAAATTAATGAATGTTTTATGTTTTGTTACCATTTATACAGGGTGTCCCACGACGATTTCCTCAGGTCATGTTGTCGCGACTTTGTACCGTTTAGTCCTAGAGGGGCTTTGGGGATTGAAAATAAAACTCGCAGAGCTACAAAAACCAAATACCCTCATATTCGATTTCATTGTAGATATGACATTACCATGTAGTCCGGAGAAAACCTACCACGTTTCGGGGGCCTTAGGGGGCTGCGCTGGAATCCAAAATGATTTAACCAAAAGCGAGGGTAGATAGAGACCCAGGAGAGGGGCGTCTTGCTAATCGCACTCACTGAGGGGTTTTTAGAAAGGGTGATGAGAAGGCTGTTTTACTGTTTGGCCAATAGCAGTCTTGAGAGTAAGGGAGGTGACCTGGTCGAAAAGACGAAGGTACCCTGTCCACCCAATGTTCGGCATACACCGAAAGTACTGATTATTGTTTAAATTATCTTGATATTGGGTGGCACAGTGGTCCGCGACCTCAACAAACAGTGGTCTAGAGGTGTGAGAAATATAATAATTGTTGTATAGAGCCAGCCATTTGGTTGACAATACGGAAACAGATTGACAAACAAAACTTGGGGGATCAATACGACTAATAATAGAGACTTTGTGCGTATATTCAAATTTTTATTGTGGTACTTCGTTTTTGGTCACGTTATACCAACTTTTATATTTTAAATTGGATGCCCTGTATATTGTTAAACTTTCGAATATATCATTTTAGGACAAATTCAACCATACCACACTAGGTTACCTAGGTTTGTTAGGTTTCTAATGGAGAATTACTGAAATATGAGCGATTAAATAATCAATTATGAAAACCTGAACGCTGAGAAGGTATAAAATAATAACAAAAACAACCAGTCAAGTAATCAAGGGTATGACGGGGGCTGTCATGGCTCGAGTATTGTCATTTTAAATACTCTTAAGCGTATAACACTTCATAAGAATATTTAAGAATAAATTGAATATAACAAGGAAACCAAATAAAAATTATAATAAATTATAAATTGGTTACCACTCTCACTGACACAATATTCAAATATTTTTATAGGATTTCCGGTACACGCTGCTCAAATCATTTATACAGCTACGCAGAATAGTCACTCTGGGTAGCTGCATGCCGCTGTTATTGTGCTTTGCAGATCTTGGATATATGTTGGTTCGGTCATACACAATTTCTTTCAGATATCCCCCAAAAAGAATATACAGGAGTAAAATCCAGTGAGCGTGGTACGTATCGTAAAGATTTTGAGCAGGTCTTCCATTATTTTGACATTCTTCGTATATCAAGAAGGCATCTTTTAATGCTTGCAATCGATCTTAAAATAGTTTATGTTTTACCTATCTATTATTGATCTATAATACCTTAGAAACGGAATATGTTATGATAGCAATAATACCTGCTATCACACCTAGGGCATTATAAGCGGGCATTATGATAATGCCCGCTTATATTACCCTAATGCGCTAATATGGAAATTTTATTGCTTATCCAATTTTATTTCTCTCACAATAAAGATCAAGTTTATACAAAAAATAATTTTTTCTTTAAACAATACTAAAAATTAAACTTTATTTCCAAAATAAAAATTACAATTTTGAAATGTCCCGGAAAATGTAGCTGATCCCACTATAGAATGGTCGGTGTTTTTTGTGATGGTAGCAGCGGTGGTAGCACTAACGCTATTTTGTATAGAAGAACAGTCTATTAAAGAATTTTCAATAGTCGCTACGGAATTAACCTCGGAATTAACTGAATTGGCAATCATTTTGGCTATTTTGTTTTTGGATGAAATACTTTCTTCTATATATCCTTCAGCTACTGAAGAGCTTTTCCATTTCCCATGTTGTTTTAGCGTTTCAAACGAAGCACCTGCCTCAACAAGTAAAGTTGACGATGTGCGACGCAAACAGTGGCCGGTGTAAGCTTCTGCATTATCCAGTTTTAAAAATTTTGCGATCAATGTTGGGACGCTTCCTATGGTATTTTTTCCAATGGGTTGTACTGTACATCGACCCTTTCTATAGGTAAGAAAGAATCTTCGCTCCTTTATTCCAGCTGGTCTTAATGTTGTATACTTTTTTATTAAATTTAAAGCGCCTAAATCTTCTTCGATGATAGTAAAACTTTTTGAAGTTGAAGTTTTAGTTTCTGGTACCTTTATAACCAAGACTGTTCCTCTATCTTCAATGTCATCAATGGTCATTTTGACCAACTCATCTCGTCTTAAACCTCCAAAAACACCCATTACCAATATGACTTTGTGTACCAAGTAGATATCATCAGGAGCCTTCTTAATAAATTTTAATATTTGTTCTCCTTCCAAAACTTTAGACTTCTTCGGGACGTATCCTTTCGACTTAACTTTTAAAAAAGATATGAGACGATGGTATTGCGAAATGTCTATATTTTCATAGACCATCAACGTAGACCTTAGGGTAGAATACTTGGTCCAGAGAGAGTTCGGACTGTATTTTTCCGACTAAAAATAATAAAGTTTGTTAAACATATGTATTAAAATAAAATCAATAACTTACCAGTTCCTGGAAATATGCCATTAAAACGTTTTCGGTTATTTGAAGAATTGTGTTCGTATCTTTCCAAATACCAAATATGCCATACTCCCGATCATACTGTTGCCTTGATTTAACTGGCAAAAGATTTTCGGTCGCTTTTATGACCTTTTCTCTTATATTTTGTGGAATTTCTTCCATTTTGAGCAAATCGTTAAATAAAAAATGCCAACTGACTAACTGACAGAAACATCAAAGTCAAACTTAACACCAGTCATTATCTACTTACGTATACAGGTACAGGTGCAACTTATTTTTTATATTGCGAATAAATAATGTAATTAGTCATTGAAAAACTCTTTTTTAGGTAAAACATAAAGCATTGTATGCACCACGGGCTTTACTGGACTATAATGCCCATCAGGCAGAAACCTATCCCTCGGGCCAGAGGCCCTCGGGCTATTTCTACCTTCAGGGCATTATAGTCCCCGTAACGCCCTTGATACATAAATAGCTATTACAATGGCACTACTTGGGAGTTTTGTGTCTCGTTCTATGACAGCCCCCGTCATACCCTTCATTATTTGACTGGTTATTTTTGTTACTTTTGGATACCGGTTCAGGCTTTTGATCAGTTAATCGCTCGAGTTTTAGTCGTTTTTTATTAGAAACGTAACTAGTGTGCTATGGTTGAATTTGCCTTAAAACGATATATTCGAAAGTTTAACAATATACAGGGTATCCCATTTAAAATATAAAAGTTGGCATCTAAATACATACAGAAAGTCTTTATTTTTAGTCGCACTGATCCTTCAAATTTCGTTTTTATATTTGTTTCCGTTTTCGAATCATGATCTGAGAAAATTGTCTTGGGATACCCTGTATAAGATGCTTCAAAAGTACAGTACGTGATGCACGGGGCGATTCCTCATGACATTCTAAGAAAAAAAGCTCATATGAACATCTGTCCGAAATTGCCCCGTTTTTGATGATACAGGGTGTTAAAGTTTTTTAAAAAAACGGTTTTTAAAGTTGTTTTAAATATCCTTTTCCCGATTTTATTGAAATTTGATACCGTTATTCATAATGATAAGGGGCTTAATTAGCCCTAATTAGATTATATTTCTTAAGTCCAGTGACGTCCCGGGGTGCACCTTAACGAATACTATTGACAAAAAACTTCACGCTACTAACTATTTTCTAATTTTATCATTAATTTTTCGGATTTATCAACTAATAATACAACTTTTCTGTTCCCTCAATTATTTTCGTATCTTGCTTCGCTTTCTAGAGAAAAATAAAAACCACTTTATTGCATGTACAAAGAAAATATCTGTGTATTTCAGTTAATTAAAACTTTTAAACCAAAAACAAAATTATTTTTTTAAATAATGATACAAGAACAAATGCAACAGTTAAACAAATCAAATGTTAAAAGTGGTCACCTTTTCTGATAAAACGCACGATTGCAACCGATTTTTTTTTAAAAAACTTAATACCCTGTATATCAAAAACGGGGCAACTCCGGAGACATATTCATATGAACTTTTTCTCTTAGAATATAATAAGGAATCACCCCCTTAAGTTACGTACCGTACTTCTAAAGCACCCTGTATATTAGGTGAGCAGTATAGATCATAAAAAATTTATTAATTACGTCATGTTGACATAATCAAACACCTTTATTCGTGAAATAGGGATTCGGATTTTTCCCCAAAATATTAAAACAATATCAGTGTTGTTATGCACTGGCATCATTGGCGTAGCTAGAGAGTTTTCCTAGGGGGTAGCCGGCCACCGCAACGTTTCAGTTTCGATAATCCGATTAGTGGTGAATTAAAGATAATCCAATTTGATTAATAGAAAATGTTTCGATATTAATAATGATGCAGATTTTATTGATGACACTATTATAATGGTACGTTTAGACACTCAACACATAATTTGCGCAAGTTTGACTTGAGTAAAATGAATTACGCCAAATAATTTAAGTTTTTTTTAATTTCGTAAACCGATCAATACGTACTCCTCATCAATATTTTTCACTTTTTATGACCATTCTGTTATCATTTCACCATAGTACATTTGCGCCAATTCACATACACAAATTAGTTTTGCGCAAATTGAATAAGCGTCTAAACGTACCTTAAGAAATGAAGTTGTTCATTTAGATATTGTTTAACTAAATATCTATATAAACTTTAGGTCTTTACATCACGTTAAATATCTTAACTAAACAGTGGTTTAAAGTACACACTCATTTCGAACGTCTTCAAATACAAGTTTTAGTTATGTGATAAAATGGAAAATAAAAAAAATCTTATTGCGCGAGTATTATTGTTTATAGCTAAAAGATTCGTTGTGATATTTATTATCTGATTAAAATTATTTCTAACGTATGAGCGAAACAGACAACTTAATTAGTATGTTTGCTAGTTTAAATGTTAGTTTTTTTTTCGATTATAAAAAAGGAATGTACATATCACACAAATAAACAGTTACTTTTCTCAAGTATTAAATAATACCAACCTACAAAAACTGTGATTATTTGTTTGTTTTAAAAACAAAATCATTTTAATAGAAAACTATAAATATTGACAAATTGACATGCAGGATGTAAAAAATATTTTTGCACGTAATACGTTACCTAACATTAAATCCTGATAATGGGGGTGATATTTTCGAACCAGAAGCAATATTATATCTTTAGTTTTTAAATATATAGAAATAATAAATTAGTGTCGTTGAACTTTTTATGTTTAAATTGGTTCTTTCTTAAGCAATAATATATAATAGATCTAGATACCTAATTGTATAAATAATATTATGATGTATAATATTTGGTAACAATATACCCAAATAATCGTTGAGTACCTCAGTCTATAATTATTATATCATTACACCCTTTTACACATAACCCTATAAAAACCATGATGTTGTTACTGAACACAACAGTTATGTTGTTGGTCGACATATTTTATATTTATTTTCGTTTAATATAGGAATACATGTAATTCTTGCGACCATATACAGGGTGAGGATTTTAAAGTGTTACAACGCAATATCTGAAAAACGGCTATAAATATTTTAGTCAAATTTTGGGACGTGGATAGGGAGGTTGGGGGACAAATTTTAAAATATTTTTGATATTTACCCCCCCTCCAGATTTGATGTGGCTAGTGACAAATTTGAAATGTCAAATGGAAAGGTATTTTTTTTTTTTGATAATTCGATTCCTCGTCAATAACTACGTAAGTGAGCAGAAAATTGTTACATTTGCTCTACTAGTTGCTTAGTTACGAATTTTTCAATAAATAAAATAGGAATACTTAAAAATGATAATTCCTTAAAAAATCTAACGACGATCATGCTTCAAAAGGTGTTCGAAATGACCCCCATCCATTTCTAAACATTTTGCAATTCTTTTTTGACATGAGTTGCGCACGCGAGTTAACATTTGAGGCGTTACTAAATTACATGCTTGTTGAATACGATCTTTCATGTTTTCTGGTGTGGTCGGTGGTGTAGCCATAACTTTCTCTTTTATAAATCCCCACAAGAAAAAATCTAATGGGGTTAAATCTGGTGACCTTGCAGGCCAATTTACAGGACCACCACGACCAATCCATCTGTTTCCAAACATTTCATTTAGTGTATCTCGAGCTTGTCGGGCAAAATGTGGCGGAGCACCATCTTGCTGAAACCATAGTTCTTGTTGATTTCCATTATTATTCAGAAGTTGTGGCAAATCGGTTTGTAAAAAATTATTATACATTTCTCCATTTAGGTGACGGTCAAAAAAATGTGGTCCAATGACTCTATCTCCGACTATGCCACACCAGGTATTAACCGACCAAGGATGTTGGTTTGGCAGAAATCTCATCCAGTGAGGATTTTGAGGTGCCCAATAGTGTAAATTGTGCCGGTTGACCTTAAATTAAGAAAAGCAAAATTGATTGAATCAGTATAAAATTAAAAATAAATCTAAATGTATGTGAATATTCTCTAAACACCCGTTAACGGGTGTTTAGATATGTATTTATTTATGTACACCCATCAAGTAGTGGATTACATATTTTTGATTATTAAAAGTTACATTAATCCATATTGATTTAAATAATTACCTGACCACAATTGGTAAATGTAGCTTCGTCAGAAAATACTATCTTTCTTAAAAATGCATTGTTTTCGTGAATTAAAGTTTGTAACCACGTACAAAATGTAATCCTATTTTGAAAGTCTTGGCCATACAATTCCTGATGAATAGTTATGTGGTAAGGGTGAAAATTGTGCTTGTGTAAAATAGCCAGTACCGATTTTTGGCACATTCCTGAATCACGAGCAAGTTTCCTTGAACCAACATGAGGATTTACAGCTATTACACCCAACACTCCAACGGCCATATCGTCATTAGTTTTTGTTTGTCTTCTACTCTGTTCTTATTTTTTAGGATTCCCGTGCTGCGGCCTCGATCTTCTAATCGCTTAAATGCCATATGAGATTTTTGAATGGCGGGAAACCTAACAGTCCACAATTGCGCCGCTTCCCGGTAGTTTTTTCTACATTCTCCCAGAATTAACAACATGTCTATTTCAATGTCATAAGATTGTTCCATAATTGCACTGAATAATGAACTTTATCAGATTATCACTACTTGTCAAAGTCAAAAGTGGTTTCCTAGGATACAACATAATTAAAGGTTTGGATAAACAATAATCATAGGTGTCATGATTTAAAATGTGTAGTTTTAAGTATTCCTATTTTATTTATTGAAAAATTCGTAACTAAGCAACTAGTAGAGCAAATGTAACAATTTTCTGCTCACTTACGTAGTTATTGACGAGGAATCGAATTATCAAAAAAAAAAAATACCTTTCCATTTGACATTTCAAATTTGTCACTAGCCACATCAAATCTGGAGGGGGGGTAAATATCAAAAATATTTTAAAATTTGTCCCCCAACCTCCCTATCCACGTCCCAAAATTTGACTAAAATATTTATAGCCGTTTTTCAGATATTGCGTTGTAACACTTTAAAATCCTCACCCTGTATAAACCGATCGTCAACCTATCTTATCGTACTACATAAAAATTTACTGTAAAATATTTGCACATACTTAATGTCATTTTACTTACAAAATAAATTTAAATTATAAAAATTAATCTTTATTACAATGCGCACAGTTCTAACTAAACACTTTTAGGATTAACTCACAAGGGACACTCTAGAACTTATTGTACTACATCCCAATCACAAAAGGTTTCTGCTCGTGGCCGGCCATTAAAATTATGAAAATGAGTGTCTTACTCATATGGACTACTACTTAAGTTAACGTATAATTGAAACGTCGTGTAAAGTAGCTAAAGCGAGTTATTAAATCAAGTAACTAAATTGACGATGGTGTCTCACGGACACGGGTCTGATGATAGTCCGAACGGATCAAGGGGCACCGCGGTATATATAACTTTTTCAGCTTTATGTACACAAAAACGTTTAATCGCTGACTCTTGACGTGTGTGATGAGTGACGGGTAAAAAAAGAGGTGTTAATAATAACAAGGCCGTAGAAAGGGTGCAAGCTAGCCAACTTGCCTGATTTTAAACCTCCCGTCCCTACTTTTACCACTACTATTAGTTACTGTTATTTAAACAACTTAAATCACCACTTCAGAAAGTTGTCAATTTAGTATCTGATTATTTCGTTCAGATCCATTATCCTGTGTTGGATAGCACAGGCTCTATTAAAATTCTACCGCTAACATAACTACGATTGCTCTTGTGAACTTTAAGATATTCCAAAAACTGAGTGTCCGTCTGCATACATAGGGCCAATATTATGAGCATATAACTCGCTTTTTTTGTTAATACTGTACAACTTCTGATACTAAGTTATTGAATATATATTCACCTTCCAAAGACGAGCTAGAGCTACTGGAGTTTAAAAGCTTATCCTACAAAAACACTCTGATAAATAATTTTTCAATACTCTTGAAAACTGCAATTTACCCAATTCCATGTTACAATTAATTTTTCTATAGAAAATTTTACTTGCCATAACTATAGGGTTAACCTCCCATTCTATTGAACAACTCGTGGGTTGAGTATTGTATTGTTCTATTATAAGTCCAAAATGAAATTGTTGGGAAATGATGATTGAATATTCGAGGTTCATTTTTTTACCATGGATATATTTTAATAATTTTAAGTACTATTTTTGGACTCATACACTTAAGAATGAAAAAATTTCATGACTACTATTTGAACTTATTTGTTTCTATGCGTTTTTAAGCAAATTAAACAATAATTTTTAATAGAACATTTTTTTTATTGGACAGCGAAAATTTTACAAAATATCAGATTTTGTTCTAACAGCATACAAAATTCTGTAGAACAAAAAGTAATTAGTTCCAAAAAAGTTTAGAGTAGATACTAGGAAAATAATAACATGAAAACATTATTATTGCAGTATAACAAATAACATAGGTATTCCTAACATAGAAGGTTTGCAAAATAATAATAAAAAAAAAATTAACACAAGATATTATGTTTACAAAATAATTAACTGAAGGTTACTATTACTTTAAACAAAAAAACAAGGTTTACACTATTTTTTTGCTTTGGTACTTTTGTTATTGGATGATGCTTTACATTTATTTACTTTCCTATTAGTTTCTGGCACATTGGAATTAGCCTTTGCTTTTTGCAATGTTTTCTTTGAATTAGCAAACACGGTGGTGTTATTATATTCTTTGAAAAAAGTACGAATAAAGGTAATATCCACAACATGTAGGTATAAACTTAAAAAGCTTTGTAAGATCTGCAACTTTTGCAAATGGTAGAAGACATTTTTTAGATTCTGGTGTATCAAGACACGTATTTCAATTAAAATTTCTCAAAATTGCACCACACAAACACGCCGTGTTATTACTACTACTTGCATACAAAACTAAAACAGCAAAAATTATATTATTCCATCAGCCCAAAATTATCTCCTCTTATTGGTTGGCCTCTTAGAACATTATACTACTAAACGGTTCTTAAATATGAGTGATGGAACAATTTAATACTGGTTTTATTTAAGTTTGTGTATTAAACTATATGGGTTATTCTATACACATCGAACAGAAATTTTTTGTAATATTTTTCCACCTTAAAAATCTATTTCGGGCCAAAAGTGCTGTTAGAACAGTATAATACTCAACCGAAGAACTTTTTTTTTTGTAATTCTTAGTTTCAACAAAACCAGAATGGTAAAATCAGCTGATAAGATGAAAATACTGCGCGTACGTTAATTAAAATTCCGACGCGATGCTACCAGAAAGCTTGAACTGCATTGGTTCAAGAACGGTTACAAAGCGGTTTGAAGCATATCCAAAACACTTAAATTTCGGTTCGGAATCGGTTCTAACTGAAAAAAGAAATATCTCGATACGCATGTGCTGACTGTTCTAGAACGGTTCTAAGAACCCAAGTAAACCTTATATTACCTATCAGCCCAGAGTGCCCAGATATAACCAGATCAGATGCATAAGCTCCTATCCCGCATGCAACAGCGAGCCAAGGATTGACGGAACGATTGATCGGCCTTCTAGCATCGAGTACGGGGACCGAGGTTATATATAAAATATATAATACTAGATAATATTTTATTTACTTGTGTGTACAATATTATTACAGAAGTTTTCCTTTGCTGCACTCAAAAGATGCCTGTGGACAGACAAAGTGACATTCACAACATCAGGGATGTACCATTGACACAGAATATATAAAATGAACTATCAATTATCAAGATATAACGTCTCTTAACGTAATATCTGGGTTTAATGGGTCATTAGCTGGTCAACTATATCTTCGATTCCTTTACAATGAATTTGTAAACCTTTTGGACAAATTACCGCTAATGGTGTACCAAAATCTTATTTATCAACACGATGGAGCTCTACCTTATGCAACTCGTGATGTTGTGAATTTTTTAAACTATCGATACGACAAAAGGATTTGTCGTAATGGGGTGGTAATGAAGTGGCCACCAAATAACCCTGCTTTCATAATAAGGGACTTATTTCGATGTAGACATTTAAAACATGTTGCTTGGCGTCATAGAAGCCAAAAGGTTGAAGAAATAAAGATTAAAATTAACAATGAAATTAATAAACCGCAAGCCTCGACCGACCGAAAAGGGACTACCGGGCCTGTTTTAAAAATAATGGGGATGACACTCAACACTTAAATTTTAGATAAATATTATTCTTATAATCTGCAGTTATACTTTGTAGTAATTTAGTATTTATCATTTTAACGAATAAATGCTTTAGACTTTAGCATATTATTATTTACACGGTTTTATTTTCCAAGGCACATTTATTTTTCAAGGCCTCCTAGTGTTCTAGATGTTATTTTAATGTATTACCGTTATGAGACATATTGGTGAGGGTAATGTTTAAGCGCGCCCTGAAATAATCATGGCTAGGCTTGAATGGTGCAGGTGGCCTAAGTTTAGCGCGTCAAGGTCAATGAGATTGAACAGGATATTTTACAGTCCATCGAATCTGGTCTGGTTTTATCTGGACTATTAGCATCAATCGCATTATTGTTGGGGTGAAGAGACAACATTAAAATTTGTTCCAGAATATAATAGAAGAACATGCTTGTGAGATGCGAGAGAAACCGGGAAATGACATATAAAGATATCAGAATCGACCCTGTCTGCGTAAAAACTTCTTTCTAATCCAGCAACGTTTTTTATCGTCAGGTTCATCTGCTGTTATTTTATTTCTGGTAAATGCTACTAGAACCGCTACTCTAGGTACTTAGTGCATAATACGAAAACTAAACAACTTCCCTAGACGATAAAGACCTATAGACAAAACAATGCTGTAACAACGTTTTTTTTTAGTTACTTGTTTAGTAAATAAATTTGCTTTTCTTCGAAATTGTTACATAAACTAGTGGATTCTCCTAAATTTTAAAAAATAAATACTTCACGGTACCGTTCAGTTCTTTCATAAGGATATTGCGAGAGAAATAGGTTTTACAGAAATATTGTTTTTTGCATTTTTATTTCACAAACTAAAATTAGATTTACACATTGTAGGCGTAAAAAACAAGACAAAAAGACTACCAGTATACTTTCTTAAAAATATTTTATGTTATCCACAGTTTCATTTCACTCAAAACATACTAAACTTGTGGTGTCGTTTTAATACGGGTTTATAGGATAACGCACATGAGATCGATTCCAGCAAGAGCAAAACCGGTTAATAACTATCAAACAGTAGTTAGGCCTAACTGGTCAGTGTGAGTTAAGCCCTAAATAAAAAATAATGAACATAATATCGCGGGCGCAATGATTGGCTTCTGAAAAATTGTGGTCTGTTGCCGTCATCCTATTTACTAAGAATTACTAAGAACAGCAGTTATTGTTCCAATTCATAAGTTGGTATTAAATTACATACTTTTAAAGGCTAGATAATTAGGTCCTATAATTACGCCGAAATTTCAAATATGTGTTATTATTTGTTGCTTAGACACTTCTAATTACTGGCAGGCGGAGGGAGAGGTCTAGAGGGGCTTAACCTCCTCACATACCAGATAGTATGAATTAGTCTAGTATGCTTGTAGATTTATTTTAGTGCAGTAAACCTTAACTAAGAAATACTCATTAAAAACAATTAACTGTCTGATAAAGATCGCTATAGCCATAGTAACGCGTACTTATATTGTTTTAAAAAAATTTTGACAGTAATTATAAGGCCAGTTTTTCTCTTCAGCTTATGTAGAAAAAATGGCATGTTTCTGTATTCAAATGCAATTGTCATGATAATGTTTACCATATCTACTGAGAAAACACGATGGTGTAGTCTAATTTGCTGTGTTTTGAAAAACAGTCACAGACAATCGCCTTGTCGTGGTTATAGTCATTTTCAACCGAATCTCAAAAAAAATCAACACTATGTGCGTTTCATAATTTTAAAGAAGCTATACATCAGGAAAAATGATTTTTAAGAGTTGAAAATAAATATTATGAATTAATAATATCGTTCAAATCATAATTTCTTAACTAATTATTTTATCTCAAGAGATGTTTAAATAAATGTCCTTGAGGTTGTTTGTCTTCTTTTCTGCAATATTCTTTCTAAAGGTGATATCCGCACCGCGTCCGGACGGTGTGTCGTCTAAGAGCCTGAGTTTTTCTTTACTTTTTCTCGGTGATGGACCTGTCACACAAATTCAAATGTGTAATTAAATTTTGGTATGTTTTTAATCAGTAATTTCCATGGCTATTTTGATCTTAAACGAAACCCATCTTTAAACACTAATATATAAATGGAATTAATATTAGGAAAATTCAGATATTTCAAAAACCAGAAAAATATGAGATGTACTTAGCAAAGTCTATCGATGGTCTATAGTATATAAGATCACATGCACAATAATTATATTATATACAGGGTATTATTTAGGTACGTGGCCAAACTTCAAGGGATTTCTTTGAGTGATTCTAGGACGAACATTTTATATAAATATAGGTTAGGTAATGCTTCGTCTTCAAGGTACAGGGTGTCAAACCTAAAATGTAATCGTTTTTTCGTAAATATCTTAATAATACTTTAGCCGATATTGTTGACATTTGGCATTGTTATTTAGGGTAGTAAGTGGCTAATTTAGCCCTGACTAGATAAACAAATTTAAGTTCAGTGGCGAAAAAAAAATATGCGCCACTGGTTTTTTCACAATTTTTGTATTTTTTCGCAATTGGCAACTAAAACTGCAACTTTTTTTGTTTTAGCATTTTTTTTTTATATCTTGCTGCGTTGTTAAGAAGACACATAAAAATCACATTGCAATCAATAAAAAAATAAATAGTAAAAGAATACTACTTGGCAAGTGGTAATCATAATGACATATAAATATGTATACATGTGAGAACTTTGTTCTCTAGCCACTTGCTGAGACCTTATGTAATAAGGATTAACCAAATTATGCTAAAACAGCTATTCTCTGGGCTACATGCCCCAACGAACAACGCTGAATTATATAGCAAAATTTGGCGTATTTTGACTAACACTTTTAGTACTAAAATACAAACTAAGATTGCAGAAACTACCGGGAAAGCAAGGAATGAATCTTTATTTCCAATGATAGGATGCTACGCTGCTGCTGCCTGTAGACCGGTTTCGAACTCTTTGGTTCCCGTCTAGCATGACAAGCGAGCACACCTACAATTGAAAAATCGAAACACCCTATAGCCACAATATTGTTCTGCCTACACAATAAATAGTGAAAGAATACTACTTGGCAAGTGGTAATCATAATATGACATATATAAATATGTATATTTGTGAGAACTTTGTTCTCTAGCCACTTGTTGAGAGATGGTATTTTTCACATCAGATTGCTAGCGACTTCTGGAGGATGGCGCCACCTGTATTGTACTGCCTAGAAAACATCTTTCTTTTATATACAGTAGAGTCTCGATAACGTGAACTAATTAGGGATGACTATGTTCGTGTTACTGGATAAAGTTAATCGGATAATAAACTAACTTGAACTGTTGAAGTAATTTGTTTTTTTTTCTTCATAATTGCACACAGTTTGGATTTGGCTATTCCATACTTTTTTGCTAAAAAGGTAACTCCGGAACCTCTACTAACATCGGACAATAGTTGGGCTCTTTTTTCCAAAGTTAAATAATTTATTTTCTTAGTAGACATCGAGTTGTTGCGTGTTGATCGGTGAATAAACACTGAATAAGAAGCAAATTTCATATATTTTCCAAACAAAATATAATTGGCGGCCTTATGCAAAAGCACTAAAGTTGCCGGGAATGCCGGCTAATACCGCCGTAAAACGGTATAAATATTTTCTTTGTTCACGTTATAGCGGCGAGATATGTTGGGCGTTTACGTTTTAGAATAGGCTGAATACCAATTTGGCTGTTCACGTTTAGGGATGTTCACATTATGGGACGTTCACGTTATCGAGACTCTACTGTATATCTTATATTTCAAATAATCGATGGGCACCTAATTTGTTCTACCTTAGTATTTGCTGATATTGAATAGAAATGCTTCTTTGGCAAAGCATGGTAAATAATTAATGCTTAAATACACACACTACGCAAATTATTTAACGCACAACCAAAAATTTGTTGTTTGCTTTTAGGGTATATTTTTCTTAACATTTCAGTACTAACATGACTTTTCTAACATAAATACTAACATCGGTCTCTCAGACCTGTGGATAATTTTTAAATAATATTTTTATATTTCACATATTCTTTAAACAAAAACTATCACTAGGTAATGAAAAACTTATATTCTCTTAAACATATCTAAAATACAACGAAAATACATTATTAGAATTATTACAAACATGAGAATGGGCCAAAAATAAATTTGCTATTAGTCGGCGATGTAAGCATTAAAACTAGATATTATTACAAATACAGGGAAATTGAAAGTAAGTAAAACTATTCGGTATTGTCATTATCCCGGTCTTCGATGCACTCTCTGCACATTACCACCACGTATTCCAGGCATAAAAACGTTTTGCAAGCGACACATTTATACTTTGTTTTGCGACTCTTCTTTGACCTGCAAGTTGAACATCTTCCATAAATTTGTTCTTGTCCTTGAACAACAATTTCAGGTTCCATTTTACAAATTTCTCTTATTCGCAATCGTGACACTCTTGGAACTTGTTGAATTGTGGCACGCCTTTTCAAATGGGCCATACCTAAATCAAATGAAAGTTGTTCCAGAAAACTTCGTCGTAACATTAATTACCTACTGTATCTGGATTTTTCTTTCTAAAAATTTCGAACGCATTTATACCAGCAATGTTCAATATACGATAAAAAATAACCATGGGCCATTTTCTAGTACCTCTAGCACAGTTATAGGTAGCACATAATTTATCGACAACGTCGACACCACTTTTTGTTTCGTTGTACATGAAAATAATTTCTGGTTTGCCGGTAACATTATCAATACTGTCATCGTCATGCATTGTGGAAAATAAAAGCACGTTTTTTCCTTTTCGTGGAATATATGAAACTAATGTCCCATCTTTATGAAAGCCAAACATACTTGAGCTGTCAGGTCGATTTTTTCCTTCTACAAACTCTCGTGGTTTTTCACGTTTATTCTTTTCAATTGTACCTACAACTGTTAGCTTCTTTTCTAACAAGCTTTGGCATAATGGTAAACTAGTAAACCAGTTATCCATTGTAACGTTTCTTCTAGTATTAACTATCGGTTCTATGAGACGTTCGACAACTGCTTTCCCGGTTTTTCCACAGCAAATGGCCCCTCCGGCTGTTTGCCGACATATACTTCCATGTTTGAAGTGTAAAATGGCTTAGCATCAACTAGGGCGAATATTTTGATGCCATATTTATTAGGTTGCTTGGAATGTACTGCCGAAAATTGCATCTTCCCCGAAACGCTGCCAGCATTTCATCGACAGTTAATTATTTTTGCAGTTTTCAACAAATAATCCAAATAACTCTCGAATTGCTGCCAGTTTGTCTGCTTGTTGCCTTTCAGCTCGCGTGGCTTTATTGTCAAACCTTACATGTCTTAGCAAAAAGCGAAATCGTTCTAATGACATTGTAAGCCTAAACATTTCAATGGAGGTACCATTAGTTTTCCACAAGTCCTGATATACAAATATTGCTTTAATCTCTATAACATCTGTTGTAGTGGCGGTTCTATAATCTTCAGAATATGCATGTTCAAATATAGATAGGTTTGTGCTATCAACAATCAAATTTAATACTTGAGGTGTAAAGAAACATGACCAAATATCCAATATGTCATTTGAGGCCTGTCGCGCTGCTCCTTTTGACCTGGTAAATGAATCACAATATTTTTAGAACAAGTTCTGACATTTTGTGAAGGCTTGTGTTAGTTCCACTTGGTTTCATTGTCTTTTCCAATAAATACAGAATCTCTATAATATTTGATCTTTTCTCGAGGTGGTTCATCTACAGGCTCAGAGTCAGAATCCAAATCTTGTTCCGACTCGGAATCTTCTTGTCTTTCTTCAACATGGTCTTCTTCATCTGAATCTTCCTGGTCGTCCATCTCTTGTGGAAGAGGCTCTTCACCTAACTCCTCCCATAACTTTGCTAGATAAGTTTGATCACGTTCGTAACTAATTTCTAAAACAAAAGCGCATGTTTACTATCACTCAGATAGACCATATTATTGTATTGTACTGTAATATTGGCGTGGTACACTAAACTTCGAATAATACTTATTCTGAACCATGTTTGTAACTTTATTATAAAAGAAAACATACAAACCTTGTTCCTTTTTTTATAAATGAAACAGTACCATTTACACTAACATCGGTCTGGTACACCGAAGTACGAATAAAACTTCAAAAAGGCTAAGTACACACTTCCCGCTGCAGAGACCAAAGGGCAAGTACTAAAGCTGTTGAGACGCACAGTCGATTACTATTGCGCGTTTGCCAGATTTATGGATAAAAGTAGGCTGTCGGTCTATGGGACGGCATGTTAGTACTGAAAGGTTAAGCCGGGTGTAATAACAATTTTATGTTTTTCATAGAAAATTCGAAACTCCTTGTGGGGTAAAATAGCCATTTGAAGTTATTGCAATTACAGCCAAATTAGAGTCCCATATTTACTTTAGATTTTCTTTTTAGGTCATTTGTTTATCAATGTTACTTCATGTAATTCACAATTTTCAGTTAAACGTAGCAGGTTATAAAAATCGTAGATTACACAGAAAGTGACAACTTTGTTATCAGTTATTGTTGACGGTCCACTAATAATTTGTGGATAATGGATCCCGTGATGAGTATGTGGAGACAGTTACTTTACATGGTAAAGGGTGAAGTTACAACAGCACATCTGAAAGGTTGAGAGTGTATTACTCAACTATAACGGCGGTCATTGAAAGGTACAGATAAACAGGCGAACATTTTAGACGGGCCTCAAGGTAAATCTCGTATTCCTATGAATGCTTGATTGTTTTTAAAAAGTATGTGCTATAAGAGAACGATTTACAACTACAAAACAGTTAAGAATTGAACTCCAAAATTCAGGTGGTCCACTTCTGTGCGTTTAAAGTGTGTGCCAACGACTGAGAGAAGCAAGCTTAACACCTGCCGCTCGAGCAGTAATCATCGATGGGCCAGATTAAATTTTGCCAATAAACACATAAATTGGTTGGAGGCAGGGAAAATATTCTTTGGACTGATAAGTCAAGGTTCAGTTTACATAAATTGTGATTGGGGTACCTACCGGTGTTTACCGGAAATGCAACGAGAGATACAATCAATGAAATTTCTTGAACACAACTACATATGGAGGCAGATCCGTTATGGTGTTAGGTGAAATATCTTTTACGGAGCGAACGGACTTATGTGCCCCATATCCAATTTCTTGCTTATGCATGACAAGGCACGTCCCCACACGGTTTTTTTTTATAAAAAATTATTTGGCAAAAGTATGAATAACTTTTTAGAATGGACAGCTTGGAGCCCAGACCTAAACTCCATTAAATATATTTGGATTTTATGGAAGTAGTCCATCTCACAGTGGAGTAATATTTTAAGTGAGGAATGAAACACAAAGTCTGCTCCACTAATTTAATAAATAGGTTCAGATTAACATCCCAAACATGTTTCAAAGGCATAAACCTTCATCTTCAGTGGGTAATTATTAAGATGTTGATATTTATGAAGAGACCAATGAAATTGTTACGTTTTTTATAAACTAATGTTGCAGAAAAATTTTTATGACACCATATGTAAATTTAATTCGGTAAAAATATACTTAAATTAAATGAATAAACATAATTTAAATGAATTTAGTCTTATTTTAATTTTAAACTTGTTGAAAAACCCAAATTTTACTGGGAGATTGTAATGGGGTACGACCATCATGGTGGAGTCGTACCCCGTAATATATTTGGGATTTTATTGGTAGGCGGCTACGAAGCTAAAGACATAACAGAAAACATACAAGAATTCTGCAAGCGGCTGGTCGAATTATGGAATGGCTTAGATCAGATCGATATAAGAATCCTGGTTTTAAGTATGATCAAAGATGTCGGGAGGTTATTCGGGGCAGAAGTATAAACATTGGATACCGATTCCATATTTACTTATAATTTTGTGTTTTTTTTTTAATGTTATTTATTATTGTTGTTGCGTTTACGCTAATACGCTGCAATCAGAAAAAAAATTCAATAGAAACAACGAACCAGTTTTAAAAACACATAACATTAAATAAAAGGGAAATTTTTAGTTGTGCCTTAAATAATTTGCGCAGTGCATCAGCGTTTTTCGCTAAAACCCTAAACATATCGAACGTTACAAGGTTTATATCTATTATGCCTGTTTAAAAATGTAAAACCAAAAAATATGATATATCTTTAAAAAAAATTAAACTATTTCAATACACTTTTCTGGCACACCTGTATAGTAAAAATATTTCTAAAATGTGCACACTTACCAACGGTATGGTTTGGTGCAAACAGTTTTTTTGAAAAATGTATTCACAGATGCATAAAATTACTTTATCAAATCGTTGACTTTCCCTGTACAGAAATAAATAACATAACAATATATTAAAAATATAGAAATCTACCTAGATGCGAAAAATAATCTAAATAATAGTTCATACAGCGACAAGGTCAAGCAAAAAGCGCTAAGATACTCACCTCAATTTTTACTTCAAGTTTAAACTTTTTTTAAGTCTACCTATATTCAATCCATAGGATAAACTATTATGTATAGTGATGAAAGTAGCTACGTAATTACTTTTTGTTATCCAAATATAACTACATTTCATATCACAAATTCTTATTCTTATAACTCTAGTGAGGAGTAAACCCGTAATAAGAACATGGTTCGCATTGTTTAACTGTTGCATGATCTCTTAGTTTGAAAGTTCTCTTTCAGTTATATGACGTTTATTTTAACCGAATTGATAGAGTCTAGAATAAAACTTGTTTTCATGGTTCAATACGAAATAAACCTTAAAAAATATTATTATTTTCAACCAATTTTAAAAATATTACCAAAGCTAATTATTTTAATTAGAAGATGGGCGGCAATGACCACAACAATTATTTATTATAATGGCATAGTATGTGCAATTTTTTAGGTTGTGTTGCAAAATAAGATAACACTAAGTATAATCATCACGCAAGTCATTAAGAGCTCGGTTGCTAATGAAAAAAATATACTGTAAAATAGATCACATAATTATTATATAACCCCTTTTTAAGCTGGTTTTGAACGAAACATTTGTTGGCCAAAAAGTTTCAAAAAATGTTTAGGAGAAAAACTTACAATGGTAATATTTTCAGGAAAAATAAAATAACCTCGTATTTTAGTTTTTCGTTCTCAACTTTTTGTCACTTCTTGGTCAAAATACTGACGAGTGTAGATCAATTTTAGCGATGTGCGATTTGCAATCATTAAAATTTGTATATTGTAAAATATTTTAGTAAGGGTTAGTAAATTTGATTAGTTCTAGGTTATGTATTGTAAAAATTAGTATAATATAGTTTTAAAAGGACAAACGTAAAAATAATATAAAAGGCAAAGGTAAACAAAATATTTCATTTATCCCCTAAAACGATTGCAACGAATACATTACCTCGAAAAATATATTTTAATATTTTTATAATATGAGAAATGTATCTAACAAAACTAAAGGTTAAGGAATGTAAATTTTTTCTGCGGGTACTCCCTAGACATCAAGATAGATAATAATTAAAAATTCGGAATTTGTATAAGTATATCAATAACTAGGAAGTGTTAATTAATACCTATACCAACCACTTACCTTTTATTTATTTAGTATGGTCATTTTCAGTTCAATCAACAATTTATTTGTTTTTATTTTGGTCAAATTTAATTGAATTGTTTTTAATACTGGATACCACTAATAGTTTGGAAAACACACTTAAAATAAGTTCGTGTATAGAGTTGTCCTTAATCCTTTCCATCAGACCCAATCCTTGAACGCGTTTCGCCGTCGACAGCTCATCAGCAAGGCTCCGGGTCTGTCGAACAGGAAAAGAACCTCAAAGTGATATTATAACACTGAAATGTAAATCGAGAGTTGCAGCACGTGGATACACCTCGTGCCAACCATATGTATCAACCCAACCAGGACAGCGAGAATCCATATAGGTTGAAACGTTGACAAGGCGGCCCATTGCGGGCAAACTACGTTGGGTGGTGCTGAAAGCCAAGGTATCGGTTTAACATACCGAAAGCTGAATATCGAAAAAACAAGATTAAAATAAGTTCGTGTATAGAATTCTCCCCTGTCCTTTCCGTCAGCACCAATCCATGGATAAGTTTCGCCGTTGACGGCTAATCAGCGAGGATCTGAGTCTGACGGAAAGAAAAGGGACCTCAAAGTGCTATTACAATACAGAAATATAAATAATCGACACAGACGAGGGTTTCAGTACGTGGTACTTGCTAATGAGCCGTCAACGGCGAATTGCGCCCAAGGATTGGGTCTGAGATATAGCCACGTGCTGAAACTATCGTCTGTTTAATTAATTGTACAGGTTAAAAATTGTTAGGAATGTTAAAAGGTATCAGTCAAAATGTAAATGTGATGGCTTTATACTGAATGTTTTTTTTTTAACTCTTGTCATCAAGATTACAAAACACCCTGTGGTGGGTACCTACTAGCTTCAGCAAATATTAAAAACTTGAACAATAAATACTGTTATCTTTTTCTTACCGTTTACTTTTTAATTGAGCTAATATCCATTTTCAGGAAAAATATTTACTGTAATTTACAGCAACAAGTTTCACATTAACCGTTATATTGGCACATTTTTTGAAATTCGATATTTTTGTCGGTGAGTTCCTAATGGTTATGTATGATATTTGGCGAATAGTTGGCGACATTCAAGCAAGTTCTTTTTGTTTTCAATAATTTATTATGCTACATTTTTAATATATGCAATTATCTGGGAAACATTAATACAAATAACAAAAAAATTGGGACAAAATTGAAAATATTTTTGCCATTTGAAAAATAAATGAAATATTTTGTATAGAAGAGAATGGTGCCTTGATTGTTTTGTTTAAATAACCCACAAAATAAAATAGCATAACGTGAAAAAGCAATTGTTTTAATTAAACTTGTAAATTAATAAAAATAAATATCAAAGCAATAATCCCTTTTGTGTGTTTTATTTCCGAAAATGTTTAAGTTGTTGTGGAGTTCAAATACAGGGAAAGGAAAGTCAAAAAGTGTTTCTCCGCTAATTTAATAAAGAGCAATCAAGGGCTCAACTTTATAATAAAAAGTCGTCTACATGTTTCGAAAGTAGTGACCTTCATCTTCAGGACACAAAATTAGTGTTGCTGTTGGTATTAGCAATAGAGAGAAATTATTGGTGGAAGGTGACGTTGATGGAGCTTTGAAATTTGAAGTTTGAAAATGTATTAAGCAGTGTACGTAATCAGCATACTGAAATCTTAAATCAAAAAATTTAAATAACTATCAGAAGTTATAATAATTGGCCTTATTTCATCAATGACCTGTTCCGAGTCAAAAGTATCTTGAATCAATTTTTCCACGTGGTCAATACATTTTGACCAAGTCTCTGGCCCAATTCGTTTTAAAGCTTCATTCCATAAATTTAAAATGCTTCCTTCGTTCGTCGTTTGACATGCATGTTTGTTATAGTAGTTTTTGCAAATTCCCCACACTAATTCAATATCATTAAATTCACAATGATATGGGGGCAGACGTAAGACCTCGTGACCGTATTTCCCCGCGAGGGAGTCCACTATGTAAGACTTGTCCTTACCAACAGTGTGTACTTTAATTTCGGATAACAAATCTGCTTTCAAAAATATATGGTCGTTTTTTATTTTTCTGGTGTTTAGCCAGTTCCTCATTTCATCTTTTTTCACTTATGAAAGGTTTGTCACATTTAGTGGGTTATAAAGAAAGATGATGTTCTTCCTATGAAAGTTTTAAGTACGGATATATAAATGGAATTGTGGAACATTTCAATTCATATCTTGATAAATTTGTTTAAAGGCAAGGAAAAGAGATTTTTCATTTTGTTGAAGACTCATTTATAAAGGTTTAAAACATATTTAACAAAATTTTTTTGGGGGTACTGGGGACATAAGGCCCCATAACCCGTAATTAAGTTAGACCCATTTTTGTAGAGAACTAATTAATCAAGATTAATCACTCACCAAAAATTGTTGCTAAAAACGACCTTTTCTAATTTCATGAGGATTATCGTCCGCCCAAAAATGTTCCTTATTAAAATTCCTAATAGCTTCTCTTGAAAAAGAGGGCAGTAAATAAAATGTTCCGTAAAAAATTGTTGTTATGTGCAAGCAGAGCTTCCACACGTTAAATATGGTATGGACATAGTTGATCTTCTATCTCTCGAAGTACAGCCTCGTCTAACTCAGGCTTGGTTACTGCTGCAAGTCTGCCAGGGCGTTCCGTACTACGTTTTTAACTCCCAGTCTCACTCAATCTTGCATGAAGCTGTCCAAATGTTTTGACATATGACAGTACTCTGTTTGAATAACGTTCCTGATAAATTCGCCGAGCTTCTTCAGCACCCTATACGATATCAAGATACCCCCGGATAGACAGAACCAAGCTCTCTGAGCTTTTCACCGTCTGGTGAAGGAGTATTTTTGAATTCATAGATACGTTTTAATTTATAATATGATCTCTGACATGCATTATTAATATGTGAGTTAAATGAAAGTTTTTTGTCCATGTACATCCTGAGATTCCTGACTTTCTCAGTTCATTTAAGGACAGTATAATTATTTACTAGTGACCATATTTCAACTAAATACGTGAGGTGAAAATAAATTGTCTATTTAATTCAAAGAATATCTAATATGATAATTCGCGCCATGCAACATTTCAGTTTAAAATCTAATAATAATACCCTATGCAAATAAATTTTTGTGTAAATACACACGTTTGTATTGGTCGATTTTTTAAATTTTTGTTCAATGCCCGGTTGTACAAACAAGGTATAAAGAAAAGGTAACCTTAAGCTAGCTTATACTGTAGTACAACTATGGCTGAAATCAAGTTTTATAAAGAAATAACCTGAAAAGTCAAGTATATGATATGATAAAACGTTAAAATTTAAAAAGGATTTAGATAACTTCGAAAATATTACTGACGATGAGGAGTTTTAGAATAACTTGATGTAGTAGGTCGGTACTCCAGTCCAGCAATTTGTGCACTCAACTTAAATCAAGGAAGTCAAGTTACAATGCTCGATGAATTATTTAAGTAGCGGCTTAAGACGCACCTCAACTCAGGCTTAAGCGCGAATTGTACAACCGGGCATTAGATCTAAAATTTTATATTGAGGGTTAGTCAAAAGTGGCGTAATGACATATTAATCTCAAAAGTTATTAACGAAAAATTAATAAAATTGGATGATTTATAATAACAATAATGATAAAAACTATATTCAATTATACCTAAAGGTATCTAGGGTGTTAATGAATGCCACGTGGATATTTAAGAGAGTGATAGTGTTCATCAAAATAGAGAAGAGAAAAGAGGCTGCATTTTTAATACACAGGGTGTGCATTTTGTAATTGCAGGGTATCTCGGTAGCTAGTAAAGATAGAGACTTGATGTATTTACATTACTGCGCTACTTTTCGTGAAACAAAAGAAGTCGCAAACAGAATTGTCATAGCTTTCTTAGTTTTTAAGCTGTTTGCTTTTTGACAGTTTCGAGGATAGTTTATTAAGTAGAATTCAGCGGTGTGCTTACTTTTTTTTCTGGGAGTCTTAGTTTTCGAGATTTAAAGCAAACATATAATTTGCTAAATCATCTGCAAAAAAAAGAAAGCGGCAATGTTGAAGGTAGCAAAATTTACATCTTCATCCTTCACTTAATCAGTTATATGAATTTTCTTTTTTATGAACTAAATTACTCATTATAAAAAGTTGACTATAACAACTTACTTATAAATTGTTTTAGTGTCATATGTTTATAGCATCATGAACAAACCCATATTGACGAGGGTTCAAGCTACTTTGCCCGAATCATATCTCTCCGTTAACAAAGTGAAAGATGGTAAGAGCAATTTATAATAGTTCAGAGTTTTCTTCCGGACACCCTGTGTAAGATGTGAATGAATGTAAGATGAATTTCCTAAAAATCTAGGGCAATACTATTCATCATGTCTATTCTTCGAGTTGAATAATGCTGCCGATACAGTCATTTAGCTTCTAAGGAATTACCATTGGCAATACCCTAAATAAAATGCATTGGTTTGTGAACTCAACCATCATTAAATAGCTCTAACTTACTTTGAAAACATCATCTAATAGAATTATTTCATACTAAACGTCAAAAAAGTTAACAAACGGAAAGTAAAATATAATGAATGAACCTCGACTTGCTAAAAAATTAATTGTAGACAATACACGATGAAGAATTTTTATCCAACAGCTTTTTTCCTCCAAATATTGTTTTTCAATTTCTGTATCTATTTTGCCTAAAACATTGAGTTAAAAATATTTTTGTGTTATTTAAATGTTCTTGAGAAGCTTCATGCTTTTTAATTCTATTAATGTTTTCCCAATCGATAAATGCTTTAATAAAAGATGTTTCACTATCTTTACTAATCATCATACACGGTAAACAGAAAACTGAATTCTTCGACACAGAATATGAGAGCCACACTCGCCGAACCTCTTCAACATTTCGAAGTATGGAGACAAACATTTTTTTTATATGCGTAGGGTATTTGTTAGCCTTCATATACTCTCTTTGGATTTCCAAAATCAAAATTGTTTAAATCCTGTAGCATCTGATTTTTTATTATGAAGTCAATCGTGTCTGAGTTAAGTGTTATTTTTACGGGATCGGCAATATTGATTTTATCCAATATATTTTCCGAAATGATTGTCAACTGGGTCAGTGTCATTCTATTCTCATTGCTTTCAATTTCATTAGCGGTAAGCGAAGAATCTAAAACAAAAATACGGGCTTGCTTTTGTTTTAAAACATAAAATAAATAACGAAGTTCATAATTTTATACGAAGAAGCCTATGGCTGGTTTAGAATAAAAAAACACCCTGTATGTTATACATAATTACCATAATATATACCTTTCAAATTTGTTCTTGAAGTTCCTGCTAAATCATCATGTGGCAAGTGAATAAAATTAAACTTCTGTGACTGCCCACTATCTAAATGTTGCTGTTTTAACAGAGGGTCTATTTCTGCAACATTTTCTATAGCTTCCACCTGCCACAAACTCTACTCCGAAAAATTTTGCAATTATTTTTAAAATTTTAAGCTTCGCTAACCTTTCCTATAACTCTGGTAACAGTGTTTTACGTCGACGCTTCCAGGGGAATCCGAGTATAACAGTAATTCAGGGAAATCCCCTAGAAGCGCGAACGTATAATCGTATACAGCTGTGTGAATTGTAAATGATGTGGTGAGACTAGTTTTATTTTGGAGTTTCATTCGGCTCAGTCTAGACCGTCTATAAGTATAAAAACATGGAGTAAAATAAATTAAAGGGACATCACACAACCAAAAAGTAACGTTTGGAAATATTTTAATACAAGAAATGTACCGTAATGTAATGTAAAAATTTTATTTCTTTTATTGCCACTTCTAGCTATTTCTTTACCATTCTCTGAAAATTCTCTAACTTGAGAATATCCTCCAAAAGATTATTAAGAAAAATTTTACATCTCTAATCATGGTCAATATAATATATTAAATATAGTATAACGTTGACCTAACCGTAGGCTTATTCTCTCAATTTCTCTTGTATTTTACTTTTTTCTTTCATTGATTTAAAGAGTTTCAAGGGCCCCTAGGCTATAGCCTACTTAGCCCATTGGGTAGTCCGGCCCTGACTACAAATATTTAGATACATTTCCTATTGGATAATTTTGTTATATTAATAGAGACCGATACCTACAATTTTCAAGAGGTTCTTTCAAATTTCATCGACAAGAGTATGTATCGGTGGTGAAATCTAAATAGAATAGGTTGTTTATTAAACACACTAAAATCTTGCAAAATTCTATTTGTCACAAAAACTTGCAAACATTTTTTTAGGGATTGATTCACCATACAGAAATGAATACTAGATACATTGAAAAACCTGATTTGAGTTGTTTTGTCCTATCTCTGGTATTAGGAATAATGAAATACTTACCTTTTATAAAAAATATCATTTTGACCTGTATTATATTAACAAGAAACTGTATGCCACTTTTATGCTTAGGATTGGTTACTTTTTTAAATGAGAAACCTGCAGTCCGGATGCAATATACAGAGTGTGCAGAGAACTACCGAGAATTGAATAATTTCGTGCTTAGATGATCGACACAAGTTCTTGTCGATGAAATTTGAAAGAACCACTTGAAAACCGTAAGCGTCTATCACTATTAAGATAAAAAAAAATTTACTTTGACATTCCATTAAAAATGTGTAGCATCCGTTTCACCTGGTCAACAGCTTAGAATCAGAAAAAAGTAAGGATGAAATAGCCAAAATTCGGTTTTGCCCGAATATCCTCGGACGTTGCAGAATTCAGTAATGCGCAACTCTTTTTATACATCAACTTTGACAACTATGCTTATTGTGTTCATGACTACCAACAAAAGGGTTATTATTTGTTTCTCTCCAAAGTAACTATTCTGGATTAATTATAATTAAGTATTAAAGAAGCTTTATTGATTTTGGAACATCATCAAGCCAGGCGTCAATTACTGGGTCGATATTCGTTTGTTGTTTAACGCTATTTACTAATATGATAATTTTTACGTTAACAACATTATACCGGGTGATGCATGGCTTAGTTGAAGAGGCTGATATAATAAACCCATGTGTCAAGTTTCAATAAATTTTAATAAATCAATCCCAACTTATTCAATTAAATGTGATGGCAAAGTTACGAAATTTTCATAGTTTAGGTAATCAGCAAACACCAGCAAATAATTTGTATGACGCTATTGTCAAAAATTGACGTAAAGCTGGACATTACGAATAAAGATTATTGCACATTGAAAACACATTCTCGTTTCACCAAACCGGCAATCACACATCCAAAAAAAGGCATCATTATGTTTTTCTTACTAAGCCTCTAATTGAACATAACATACCTCAGACTACAGATTTTCACAAAAACATTAATTAATTAAATATTTAAACAACCCTTTATTAACAGCTATATAATATCCTAATCGATCATAAAATTGATTTCTAATATTACTGAGTTGATATTGAGAAATTCTGTCATATTCTAATGAAATGCAGTTTTTTAGCTGATCTAGATTTGCAAATTTTACATCCTTATAAACAAAATTTTTTAAGTTACCGCACAAAAAGAACTCGTTTGGCGAAAGGTCAGGAGACCTGGCTGGCCAAACGATTAGATGCCGTGGGTCAATAATATTTCCATTAAAAATATTTTGCAAGTATTCACTAACCATTAGAGAATTATGGGCAGGACAATCATCCACTTAATACCAGATCTCCTGGTTTTCGCTTATAACTTCTTCTAGTGCGGGTTCAATTCGATTTTGAAGTAAGTAGATTAATGCTATAGGGTGGCTCCTAGAATTCCCGCCCAAACATTTAATTTTTGTGGATATTGCGTCCGAGTATGAACAAGACGATGTTCATTTTCTTGGCTTCAATACCGGCGATTTTGAACATTTGGTCGTGTACATTCATCGGTAAAACAAATATTTCTCAAAAATCCATATTATTATTTGCTCTTTCCTACGACATTACCTCAAAACAGAATACCATTCTCCGTTCTTCATCACCTTGCCGTAGCTCTTGATCTTTTCATGCTTGCAAGCAAAATATTTACGTTTTTTTAAAGTGCACACTGTGGTTTGATGTTTTCCTACGGCTTGCCCAAGAATCCTCGTCCTAATCAGTTTATTTTTCTCCACGTGCAGTAAAATATGAAGATCTCTATTATCCCTTTTTTCAGCTCTATTGACATTCTGAGTTGAGCATTTACCGTTATTTATTAGAGTGCCTTTGGACTCAAATTTACTAATGATAAGTTTAATTAATGAAATAGAGGGCATGGGCTTATTTATCAGGGAATTGAACTGAAAACATTTCAGCCACTGCTCTTAAATGGTTTTCTGTATAATACCACTTAATCATATATCTTTTTCTTTAATTGAATAGCTGATATTTGATTATAATTAAAGCGCCTTCAATGAAGATGTTGTCACTGACGCTACTTTTTGTTTTGTCAATACCAATAATAATTGCTGGTGTTCATTTACTATGAATGGCTAATTAAACGTTATTCAAACTTGACACATGGGTTGATTATATCGGCTTCAAAAAATTATAAAGCAATTTCTCTCTAAAATGTACAGGGGAGCTAATATTTAGCCACCTCAAAGTTTACATGGGATTTCCTATGTTCAACTAAGCCATGCATAACCCGGTATATTGTATTAGTATTTCATAATATTTCTTACTTTATTAACTCAGGAAAATTATACGACTTGAAAGAAATTGATGTACGGTTTTTCAACCTCAAGTTCAATGGTTATTTGCCCATCGCAGCAAATAATAAACTGTTGTTTACGTGATTACTTTCGTCGATCTTTAAATGTTTTCGAATCATGCAATATGATAGATATTTGAATAGTGTATGCACGAATTTTCGAAAAATTAACACCACTTGGAAGGACGCTATCGACTGCTGGGTCATTTACACAACCTATATTATATAGTGTTCGGAAATCACGAAATGTTCAAAGGTACGAGTCTACAAAAAAAAAAATTTATATTAACACAGGTTCGCAAAAAATGATTTCTAATGGAGCTACAGACCTAGAGGATGGTGTCATCAGAGTGTTTTTTCTTTAATTTATTAGAATCTAGTTACAACACAAAAAAGAACTTTTAGGTAAAAGTTAGTGTTATTGGAGATCACTTTTTAGAATATCAGGTGAACCATATTGCAACCAGTGGCGTGGTAACAAAGGGGTGGTGGACTATTTAACGATATTTTTTCGCCGAGTGTATTTTCACTATTTTTTCTATATAAACTATTGGTTCCCTGAACATGTTTAGGTAAAAAATGTCTTCTGGGTAAATGGTCTTATTTTTTTTTTATTATAAGTTTTATAATATGTGTTCGAAATGATTTCCGTCCATATCAATACAGCCCCGAGCTCGTTTTCTCATAAATCTCCTATTTTTTCTAAAAATACCAGATTTATTTTTTTTAACTTTACCACAATAAACCAAAGAAGAAGTTTACTATAAATAGCAAAGACCTAGGCCTTGACGAGAATAATGGGATTTATCTAAGGCATGATCTAACTAGAATAAGTCTGGAGCTCCTTAAGGCAACGAGAATATTTAGGAAAGATAAGGGGTACAAATTCTTGTGGGTCAATAATGAAAATATCCTAATTAGAAAGGAGAAAAATAGTAAAACTATTTTGATGCAGAGTATGGAACAGTTAAAAAATAATTAGGAAGCGTTCAAAGTGAAATAAGCATTGCATATATGAATATTCAAAATATGAGAAGGAAACTTAAACTTATTCGCCAGGAATCTCACGGTCGTTTGTTTTAAGAGACTCTTGGATCTAAGAGTTGTTTAGGGGAAATTAATTGTTAGTTTTCCACCTATTTAGGGTTCAACTTTATATTGATTCTGAATGTATTTACCACAAATCTGTTTATTATTATTTTTTAAATTTAATCTTATCTCATACTTATTGATTGTATACACAACTTATTCACTCAGTGGATACAGTTTTTGGGTCGTTGTGCCTGTTTGTATCCTGAACTTGTAAATAAATAAATAAATAAAATAAAACTGGATGTACTACAGTGTTTTATGATAAATAAAAATTGTGATATATTGATCTTAGTGAAAACGTGGCTGGACAACAAAGAAGCGCCAATTTACGCAATAAATAAGTCATGTAAAACAGGAAAAATGCTTCCATTTATGTAAGGAATAACATTAAGCTGCAGGAAGTAGACAAATCAAATAAGGATAAAGTAATAAACTAGGTGTGTGTTACTGTGTGTGAAAATAATCTAAAAGTAAGTGCAATTTATTAACCTGCCTCATGTCCATTACCTGGCTTTTTGGAATATTTTGAAACGGTACTGAACATAAAAAAAACATATTATTGTAGGCGACTTTAATTTAGGCTTATTGGATGGACTGTAGGTAAAGCAAATATCGTAATTTACTATAAAAATTTAATAACAATAAATAACTTTAAAATTCAATTGCAGAAGTAGATGCAACTAGGGTTACAAATCATTCTAAGACTATTATTAACATGTACTTATAGATAAAGGCATTGGTGGCTGTGGTTCCGTTAGTGTAGAAGATACTCCCGCTAAGATCATGAACTCATAGAATTTTCTATTAAAGAAGATATTAAAGATAGCAATACCAAAATAAGTCATGAAACAAAACTATTAGATTATTCAAAGTTTCAATACAATTTCAGACAAAATATTATGCATATAAGTATCGATTTATTTTAAGACCTAAATAGCATTAATTGGAACAAGTAAAAGGAACTGCGAGTATACCAGAAAAATTAAAATTCGGGAAAATAATCAATGAGTAAATGAAGAATTGGTTCCCATGACCAAAGAGTGAGATAAAATATATAAACAAAAAATTAAAAATTCAAATGATCAGAAACAGGTTGTAGAAAGCTAACGATAAAATAAAATCTCTCAAAAATCGGTATTTTAGCAATAAATGGGAACAAATAGGCACCAATGTAAAAAAAAAACAGTGAAATTTTGTAAATAGTTTACTAAAAGAGAAAAAAGCTACAACACTTATTGATAGATTACAAGTGGAGAACCAAGGTCAGGCAAACAACATAAATACATAAAATAATCTGAACATTCATTTGCGGGGTAGGGAACTATTATTGAAAACATGTATAATCAAATAGAAATATCGGGTTACAACCCCAAATTTACAGATGTAACCTGTGATAAAACAATATATGTTAAACCAACTAATAAAAATGAAATTAACGGAATCATATCTGATCTGAAGCGGAACTCAGCTTCAGGGCATGACGGGGTAAAAGTTAGAGACATATTCAACCTTAAACCTGATCTTATCCTTACTCAGTTAATAAAATTTTAAAAGAGGGGTATTTCCAAAAGAATTGAAAATAAGTAAGTAATTAAGTAAGTAATAACTCTAATATTTAAAGCTGGAAACAGGGGCTGTATTAATAACTATAGGCCAATATCGGTGGTAAGCGTATTATCAAAATTTGATGATCGAAAAGTTAGGGAAAATTGTTTTTATGTTGACATTAATTAACTTAGTAGGAAACATGAAGGTCCAAAGCCAATTTAGAGAAGTGAAGGGTGAAGGTAGAATAGGGTAGAAGTCAGAATGGATGGAAAATTAAAGAACATTTAACAAAACGTACAGATCTGCAGGGTTACGAATAGTGGTGTAAAATTTTAATAAAATGCATATTGATATTCTACTTTATTGAGTAATATTTACGGAAGTCGCGTATTCTAATCAACAACTTTTTTAGTACCTCACATAATTTTTTTCCTGTTAATTTTTATGACAATTGTACACAAAATAATAATTACCTACCAACTTCATTAGGTCATTAATACAGGTTACTTATTCCTATGTAATTAAAAATTGTGCATAGTATTCCTCACAATATACTTCCTAATTCGATTTTTTAATATATTATATACGAGATAACGGAATAAAGTCCTATTAGGATAACATAATCCTACACAAAAAACAAGTCCGCAAGTATTCTCCCATACCCACTTACAGTCCCTTGAAGACGGCGTCAACAAAGCTGTTTTTTTTTTTTTATTTATTAGGATACAAAAAAAACTTTGGGGTATGAGTGGATTCCACCAATACCTCAAAATATTCATCTAAAAAAATGTAACGCGTAGGATACGAAGCGTTTCAGTATTATTGTCCGGACACATATTTAAATGAAGCTGATCAAGGGGTTGATCACATCGTTCTTCAAATTTAAATCCATTAAATTTGAAGAAGTAGTCCATCCTTACAGTGGAGTAGGTAATATAGATAAAAACAAAACTTCTGTCTTCCTCCACAAATAGTATTTATTTCAAAAATTAATTTCTTTAAAAGTGATTGTCCCTACATGTTTCGACTGTACAAACAGTAATCTTCAGGGGAACTAAATCGAGTTTGGTCTCGGTTTTAGTAGTTGCCTCAAATAAATGAGTACAACTCTTTTAAGATCATAAGGCAAATGAAATTTGTTAGTTGAAGACTAGTTTGGCTGAACGTGATGGATAAGAAGATGAGCACAATTTAGAAAATATACATTTTATTATTGTATCGAAGAAATAAAATATGATTATATGTAGCATGAATTTAATTTGGGTTTTATGTTGTTATAATGAAAGTTAGACAAATAGGTACTTAGTCAAGTGTGGAGAAATCAAAAAAAGAAAAGAAAAAAGTTTTTCATCTTAACTGATTAAAGATGTTTTCCTTAAAAAGGAATCTTTAAAAAAAATCTATCATAAAAAATTGTTCATAAGAACGTTAAAATTTTTAAAAAAATGAAACCCTCTATAATTAAAAAATTTTAACGTTCTTATGAACAATTTTTTATGATAGATTTTTTTAAAGATTCCTTTTTAAGGAAAACATCTTTAATCAGTTAAGATGAAAAACTTTTTTCTTTTCTTTTTTTGATTTCTCCACACTTGACTAAGTACCTATTTGTCTAACTTTCATTATAACAACATAAAACCCAAATTAAATTCATGCTACATATAATCATATTTTATTTCTTCGATACAATAATAAAATGTATATTTGCTAAATTGTGCTCATCTTCTTATCCATCACGTTCAGCCAAACTAGTCTTCAACTAACAAATTTCATTTGCCTTATGATCTTAAAAGAGTTGTACTCATTTATTTGAGGCAACTACTAAAACCGAGACCAAACTCGATTTAGTTCCCCTGAAGATGACTGTTTGTACAGTCGAAACATGTAGGGACAATCACTTTTAAAGAAATTAATTTTTGAAATAAATACTATTTGTGGAGGAAGACAGAAGTTTTGTTTTTATTTAAATCCATTAGGTTATCTTTATGAGTTTTCCGATAATTCTTAGTCTACGAAGTACCGGGGAGCAACAATTATTATCATTAAAGTGTGCTTTGCACTTAAGACCGTACTCTTAGCGGTAAAGCTTAATACCGGTTGGGTGTCAGTACATACCAGCATAATAAAGAAGGAACTGGAAGACCATCTGTAAGAACAGAAAAACTTGTTGCACACGTTTGTGAATAATGCAAAATACGCCAACAAAATGTGTAAGACGCCTGTTTTAAGAAGTAAAAAGAGGCAAGGGCCTAGCGACACATAAAGCACCGGTTCCCGTCAATTCCATTACATTTGGAATCCATAGTATCAAGACAGTTCTTCTGTTTTTACTATGAGGGCTATTACTTCTTTCTGGTTTAATACAGCTCCGCTGATGATGGCTATAAGGTAGCCGAAACACGTGTCAAAATCTGGCAACGAACTCACCGACAAATAGACAGAATCAGACTTACAGAAATACAACATACAATACGTGATAAAATAAATATGCATAAAAACAACACATGGACAGACACTTTGACTGGACTTAGTGCACAGGACTCGTCACTGTGGCGTCTGACCAAACGCCTCAAACGTAAATTCAACAAAATACTAACATTGACAGGTCAAGAAACACAGACAGACAAAGAGAAAGCAGACTGCATAGCAGGATCGCTTGCTGCAGTCTGTATTTCTCCTGACAACACACAACAATCACAAAACAACATAACAAACTTAATGACAAATGTAACGAGAAAAAATACCCTATACCTCCCCCCGTCCTATCCAAACTGCTTATCAGGCCCAGGGACTTGAGAGAGATAATACGTTATCTACCTCTCAGAAAAGCCCCTGGACCTGATGGGCTTTCTAATATACTCCTAAAAAATCTTCCAAGAAAAGCATTTGTACAATTATTATATATAATAAATGCCATGTTCACCTTGCAGCACTTTCCTGTACAGTGGAGAGAGGCCGTCATTATACCATTACTCGAACCTGACAAAAACCCCAAACAAGCAGACTCGTACCGACCAATTGCATTAACAAACACTCTTTCAAAAATAGCAGAAAAATCAATCTTACTTAAACTCAAGAAATCCAGACTACTAACTAACATACCGAACGAACAATTTGGATTTAGACCGTTACATAATACAGTTCAGGCAGTGACGAAGGTCCTGACTGATGTCAAAAATAAATTTAATACTGGACAGAACACAGTACTACTGTCCCTTGACATCAGTCGTGCCTTTGACACTGTCTGGCATCAAGGACTACTGTACAAACTCATGACATTACATAACTTTCCGATGTACTTAATAACTTTAATACAAACGCACCTTCTTTGTTAGAGTAGAGGGGGCATTGTCCGCACCGAAAGTGGTTAATGCAGGGGTGCCTCAGGGAACGGTACTGTCACCATTGCTGTATAACCTTTACACAGCCGATTTCCCGAGGTATCCCCTCACGAAATTTACATTGTATGCGGATGATGCGCTCATCTATGCGCAATCCTATTACGCGGAAGCTGCTAAGCGACAGGTCCAGTCGCATATTAATATCCTGGACCCATACTTCAAAAAATGGAAAATAGCAGTAAATCCGCTTAAAACTACTTGTACAACTCTAACAAAGAAGTTTACAAACAACAGAATAATAGTACCATTAAAAATAAACGATACTTACATACAACCACAAAGACGTTTTAAATACCTTGGAATTACAATTGACGAAAGACTTTTCTTCATGCCCCACGTGACAGAAACCCTCAAAAAAGGCTTTGCAGCAATGCAAAGCCTTTATGCAATTTTATCCAAACGATCGCACCTCTCCCCTCCCAACAAATTACTGATTTACAAACAAATTATTAGGCCTATACTAACAAACGGTGCTCCCGTATGGTGCAGTGCTTCGAACACTCAGATGCAACGGCTTCTGAGGCTCGAAAATAGATCTTGAGATGTGTGACGTCATCGGACAGATATGTCACAATCCGAGACCTGCATCATATGGTAGCAACAGACGACATAATAACGCATATACGTGACCTTTCTGACAAATTTTATACATATCAATTACAACATTCCCCACTCACAATAAACATAACAGACAGACGTGCAGACAATGACATACATACAAAACATAAACCACTATATTACAAACTAACGATTTACAATCTCCCACTGCCACCGAATCGTTCGGCGTATTTTTGAAGCCAGAAAAGTGTGTTTAAAACACGAGAAACGGCAGTGGGAGGGACTTACAAGACCTCAGACTGACTAACAAACAAGGACCGAACACTAAAACATGGCCACTCTCCGCTGTAGGAGGTGACGGAGCGAGATGGTTGTGCTACATTGCAATCAAATTGTCCGCTGTAGGCGAACATAAAATGTCTGTGATATTCTAAATTTACTGGGTTTTTTGAAAGTTTTCCCAGAATGCTCTGCTGTTGGAATACAGTTTACCGCTTCACAATTTTCTTGGAATTTTAATATTAAACTCCTTGGAGTAACATAACCCTTGCAATACACCGGTAAGGCACCGCCGGAACGCGTGTGACACAGTGAATTATTTTAAATAGTAATAATAACCTTAGGCCACAACATCGGCCGCCAGGCTCAAAGCCAGGTTTTTGGGCGCATTTCGGGCCGTATGCTTACGGTCCGTATGCGCCCAACTCTGTACTTAGTTTAGTTAGTTTTAGTATTATGTATTAGGATAAGCTAGATTAAGTTAGTTATTAAAGTACTATTATAGAGAGCAATAGGACAATAAAGAATTTTAAAATGGTTCCCGTCAGATCACCGAAGTTAAGCGGTGTCGAGCGCGGTTAGTACTTGGATGGGTGACCGCTTGGGAAACACCGCGTGCTCCTGTCTTAAGGGAAGAGTGTAAAATGAATCGACATCAAAACCATCCTATTCACGCCGGACAGGCCGGATGAGATCGGATATCTCGTAGGATGAAGGTGCCGTTTCACACTCCCCAGTCGGTAGGCCGCACGATTAAAAACCGTACGGTCGATGACCGGTTCAAGATGGCCTCTGATACGCCGACGAACCGTAAAATAGTAAAATAAAAAAAAGAAGTAAAAAGATCTTATGAAACATGCAGGACTACTTTTAAATAACAGTTAAATTTGTTTCCTTATAAAGTGCAAGTATTTTAAGAAATACGAGCTGCAGAATACACGCATGCATGTGGAGTGGACAAAATCCCCATTCTATTGTTGCCTTTGAGGCCCTTCAACACTACCCCTCTGTCATGTAAGTGTTCCAATTTTGTCCCTGGTCGATCACTGGATACCCTAAGGATGAACTTATATATATTCGAAACATGTTGAGAACACTGAAGTGATTATTTAAATAAATATTTTGGAGGTTGACCGGCTGAATTAAATACAAATTTATTTTTATTATTTAGAAAACTTAAAGTAAGAATATAAAGAAAGAGAAATAAAAATTATTAAGTTCGCTGAAATTGGCCACTGTTATGCTCCAAGCATAAAGGGTTATCAAAGAGCGTAATAACATTAATCCAGAGATGCTGGTCAATGCTTTCAAAAATATGAAGAGGCGTATGAATTAATGCTTGGAGCATGACAGTGGTCAATTTCACCAAATTTAATAATTTTTATTTTCCTTTCTTTATATTACTTTCCTAATTTTGTAAACAACAAAAATAAATTTGTATTTAATTCGGGCGGTCTAACTCCAAAATATATAATTAAATAATCACTTAATTTACTTGTGGTGGGCTACATTCTTGGTGAAGCTGTATATCCATTATGGATAAAAATGAAAATTACTTGTTTTGGTTCACAGTTTTTAAATTCAGTTACCTGACAGGCGTGTTTCGGCCCTTTCGGGTCATTTTCAAAGGAGTACAAAGATTAATTATTTATAAATGTTGTTATATACAAAGGTATTTATCTAAATTCTAATGTTAGTATAAATAGGTAATAAAGTAATTAAGAACAGGGCTTACAGTGAATTAATACATTATGGGTCTTTCCTATTGTTGTACGGGTGGTTATCAAAAAATATGTTGTATCCTATTTTTATGCTGTTAATCAGAAGGGCCGAAACACGCGTGTCAGGTAACGGAATATAAAAACTGTGAACCAGAACAAGTAATTTTTATTTCTACCCATAATGAATAATCACTTCAGTATTTCCAACCTGTTTCGAACATATATATGTTCATCCTCAGGAGATACAGTGATCGATCAGTGACAAAATTGGAACACTTCCATGGCAGTGAGGTACTGTTGAAAGGTCACAAAGGCAACCAAAAAATGGGGATTTTCTCCACTCCACATGCGTGTATTCTACAGCTCGAATTTCTTGAAATACTTTATAAGGAGACAAATTTAACTGTTCAATAAAAATAGTCCTGCATATTTGATAAGATCTTCTCACTTCTTGAGAAAGGCGTCTTACAAATTTTGTTGGCATATTTTGCATTATTTCACTAACGTGTGCAACAAGTTCTTCTATTCTTACAGATGGTTTTCCACCTCCTTTTTTATGTTGTATAGAACCTGTTTCCCTAAACAGAGCTACGGTTCTTCTTAGGCAACGACGTAAGGAAAGTTCTCGCGAAAATCATCTATGCACAAATAATGATTGTATTGCCACTCACCATTTACTCTAGCCCCCCTTCGAAAATACGCTTCAACCACGAATTTATTGTTCTATTCCGTAAAACCCATTGCGTGAATTATTTAAGAAATTGGATAAATTGCGATGATGTTTAAGATGACGGAATAATTAATGATGATAATGCTGGTATTTACTGACCCCTAACCGGTATTAAGTTGTACCGTTAAGCAGTACGGCCTTAGGTGCACATTTTAATAATAATAACTTTTGCTCGCCCAGTACTTCGTATACCAAAGATTTTAGTAGACCCATAAAAATAACCTAATGGATTTAAGTTTTGAGAGCGATGTGGTCAACCCCAGGATGAACTTCATTTAAATGTGTCCGCACAATAATATTGAAACGCTTGGTATCCCATGCTCTACATTTTTTGAGATGAAGATTTTGATCTATTGATGGAATCCACTTATACCCAAAAGTCTTTTTTTCTGTATCCTAATAAATTTAAAAAAAAAACTCTGTCGACGCCATCTTTAAGGGCCTGTAGCTCGGTGTGGGAGAATATTTCCGGACTTATATTTTTTTTAGTTTGACTGCTACTACTACCACCTTCTTGTTACCACGCCACTGGTTGCATAATGATTCACCTAATATTAAAAAAAAAAAATTACCTTCAGTAACACTAACTTATATTCAAAATCTTTTTCTGCATCCTAATAAATTAAAAAAAAAATTGTTGACGCCATTTTTAAGGGCCCGTAGCTCGGTATGGCAGAATATTTCAGGACTTATTTTTTTTCATATATACCTAATCATAATATCCTAAAATTTGTTATCGTCATTTCCGTTTACCCTGTATAAGACTTTATTCCGTTATCTCCTATATAATATATTTAAATATCAAATTAGGAAGTATATTGTGAGGAATCCTATACACAATTTATTATTACATAGGAATAAGTAGCCCGTATAAATGGCCTAATGAAGTTAGTAGGTAATCATTGTTTTGTGTACAATTATCATAGAAACGAACATGAAAAATAATATTTGAGATACTAAAAAATTTCTTGATTACAATACGAGACTTCCGTAAATATTACTCAATAAAGTAGAATATTAATATGTATTTTATTAAAATTTATACAGAATACATATATTCCAGGTTCGTTATTTAAATTGGAATATTAAATAAGAAAATAAGTACATCATCCACTTTAATGTTACCTACATGCAAAAAAAAATATCAACCTTATCCTTGGCCGAAACCAATCATGGTCAATGTCATTATCCTTTTTATGGACGTAAACCTGTTGCTTGTTTCAAAATTTAATTTTATTGGAAAGATCTTTTAAGAACTATTCATTCTTTATTATTGTGCCGAAAGAGTCGATTGGGTATATCCAAACGATAACAATGTTCAGGGTGAAACAAATGTTGTGCAGTTTTAGTTTGATGGTTATTTGGCAGGATAGTGCACTATCGGCAAAAACAGATTCTGCCTTTATAGAAACTGTAAGTACAATAAAATTTAAGAACTTAATGAAAATCAATTGGTCAATACATCGAAAATAGGAAAGGGTGCATTTTCTGATAGGATATAGAATTTATCTGAACCAACCTGAAACCAAATAGTTTTGAGAATTCGTATGGTTTTGATTTCCATAAAAATTACAATATTTAGATGTTGTGCGTCTGTTTATTAATTACTGTTTTTATTTTCTTAATGCTTGATTTAATGTGTTGCTTAAAACCAACAAACCTATCTATATTCTGAGGAATTTAATTATTATTTTCGCAATTACTTGACTTTGCACGTTTTATCGAAATGTTAAGCGAAAAATTAATTGAGTTCTGCAATGAGAACCGACAAAGATAGAATTGCTCCCTAAATAATTATCTAATCTAACGGATCCTCTATATCATATAGTTTTTAAGATCTTCATACTTGTAGGCCCGATTTAGGCCACCCTATAAACCTATTAAAAAAATCATTAAAATCAATTAGCACGATTTCAAACATTTTACGAAAACCGTTTTCGTCTTCTAATGTTTGACACCCTCTTCTGATCAAACAAAGCAATTTCGGATATAACTAATTTGAGTTAATTTAAAGAAATAGTCCATTCTCGAAGTGGAGTTGAAATAAAGGGGAAAGGGGAAAGAAAGTCAAAAGTCTTTCTCCACTAATTTAGTAGTGAGCTATCAACGGCTCAATTTTAAAATTAAAACGTCTCTACATGTTTCGAAGGTAGTAACCTTCATCTTCAGAAGACTAAAGTAGTTCTGCAGTTATTATTAGCAGTAGAGAGAAAACTGTTGGTGGAAAGTGACGCTGATGGTGCTTTTTTAAAAAATATTTTGACAAGATATTAAAAAAATTGAATGCAATCAGCATACTGAAAGTGTAAATGAAAAATGAAATGTTATATTTAATTGCAAATTTCTGCGAAGACTCTGTCAATTTGTGGTCGAATTTAAAAAGGGAAGATATTAGTCATTTGAAAGTCATAAGTTAGGATATATAAAAATAATCTTTTGGACATTCTAGGTCATTTTATAAAGGTTTTTTTCTTAATTTTAGTTTGTAGAAGAAAAGAGAAAGATTTTTGTTAGGGTTTTATGCATTCAATTTTTTAATATCTTGTCAAAATATTTTTTAAAAAAAGCTCCATCAGCGTCACTTTTCACCAACAGTTTTCTCTCTACTGCTAATAATAACTGCAGCACTACTTTTGTTTCCTGAGGATGAAGGTTACTACCTTCGAAACATGTAGAGACGTTTTAATTTTAAAATTGAGCCTTTGATAGCTCACTATTAAATTAGCGGAGAAAGACTTTTTGACTTTCTTTCCCCTTTCGCCTAATTTGAGTTACCTTAAATCCACCTATTTTGACGTGAAGAAACTGTCATCAAACGTTGTGCGCGTATTTTCCCGACACCCTTAAATCGAAGTGAAACTTCAATATTAATTTTAACATTCCACTTTCTAGAATCCAATAATCTATCGTATCGTTAATAGTATCGGTAGAATAGTTGGCCTAATAATCAACGGCGTAATAATGCCGCTACGGGCCTGGGTTCCTATGTCCGAGTCTCTCATGAATTGCAAGGCGACAACGCCGCGGGATAAAAAACAAAATCTTAGGCGTGGTTTGTATCAATTTAGGTTAGTTTCAGTCAATTTTCACAAATTTTTCAGTTTGCCATATACACTGTTAAATGGAGATAAAAAAAATTCTTTCGGTGACATTATCTAAATGTGAGCAAGAGGCTAATTTTATAAAACAAATTATTAATTATTTTTCAATTATTCTGGCTTCAACATGGTTCGTAAAATGGAAAATGAATAGTTCATTTAAAAAATGTTTGTAGAGACTAAAGCTGGATTTATAAACTCGAAAAGTTAGTGAGGTTGAACTTATGTTCAAGTTGGTGAGGTTCGATATTCGACAGTCCAGAATATGGCATTTATAAAGTCAGTAGCGAGGTTGGAAAAGTTGTTGTTTGATTGGTTGAAATTTTTGTCCAATAGAATGATATAGAATACTGACATTAAATTTGACTTTGAAAATTTTGACAGATTGTTAAATATTATTTTCTTTGTTTATAATTTTGTTCGATTCCAAATAAAAATTAAATCGTTTTTGAGTTCCGTGCTGTGGTAAAAATGTTATATTATTACACCCTGTTTGCGGCGAAATTTTTGTTATACGCGGCTTATAGGAGAAGGCGTAGCAATCGCCGGCGCCGCTTTGAAACGCAACCAATAAATGTGAGGAGAATATGGGCAGGTGGATACGATTATTTTAAAAAGATGAGGTCTTGGGATACACCACAGTTTTTTAAATATACAAGAATGACTGTTCCAGTTTTTAATAAATGATATTATTATATTATATTATATATTACTTTTATAATCGCTATGGCCTAAGTTGTAGATAAATTCATAATTTTGGATTAACTCGAGTAACAATAAATTAGTGTCATCATTCTCTATACTATCCATTTCTGGTATTCCAATTTCTGGCGCAAAACACAATACTAAGCTTACTACAAACAGAAAATCCAAATACAAATGACGGAAGGACGACGTAAACATCAAGGAGCCCAGACGCGACAAATAATAGTATATTATTAACCAAGGTTTAGACAGCCATCATTATTGCCCGAGCGGCAAGATTTAAGACGTGAGGGCTATAAGCTGTCTAAACCGTGGTTAATATAATATTTTTTCCACTACCACAAACTTTTATAGTATTAATAATTGAAGACCTCGGTGCAAAAACCAGGTTAGTCCAATTCCTATGAAAAATTGCTTTTGTGCATATTCTAAGTATTTAGATTATTGCGGATCGTTTGGTGCTAAAATCAGGTAAGTACAACGCTTCTAATGTAAAATAGCATTGAATCTCGCTTGCCTGGTCAAGTATTGGTAGTATAAATCAGGCAAGTTCAGAAGATACCTGGTTTTTGCACCGAATTCATGTTGAATTTGGTTTGGACTTGCCTGATTCCTATCGTGTGGTTGTCGCGTGTCGTGATTTAGTATGCATTTAATTTTAACAGAGTATTGTTCGCGCTGCAACAAGTCATCTTTGGCGCAAAAATGTCGTCAGAAGAAGAACCTTTTTAATCGTCAGGGAACGAATATATACCGAGTGATAAAAATAGTCCGGGTCCTAGCTGTGTCAATAATTGCCATTTATTAAATAACAAAACAAAAGCAAAAAATTAATAAAAAAGAAACAAAATATTGACGTCCCTCCTAAAAAAGGCAAGAAACGCATTCGCTGCCCTGCCTTTTACCGTGCGACCGATCGTTTGCTCTGATTGAAAAGGTGCAAAGAAAGGGTCCATATTCCTGATGGATAGAAAGAACTAGTACGTTTAACTTCAAAAAAGTTTAAAGTTGTAAACGTCAATCAGGACATGAGCATGGATTTTGAAACATATTAAACCATTGTTTTAAACCTACCTACTTTTGTTAGCAAAGAAAAAGCTAAGTTTAGCATTTTAACATACCGAATTATGCAAAATCAAAAAGGATTTAAATATGTGGAATGCAGTATTGCAACATCCATCCCAGTATTTACAAGGTTTTATATTGAAAAGGAAAATGTGGCATTGTGCTTTCCAAGTTCGCATATGATACAACCTTATCCTTCGCCGCTCAATGAAAAAAAGGCTGCTGTTGTTTAACTTCTGTCAACAAAATATGTACCGGCCGCCGATGTATGGTACTACCGAATGATCTTCGGGGAACTCGAAAATATTGAAGTTCCACAAGAAGTAGTTGTTACAATTGATGATGCCTATGACTCTGATTTTTCATTTATGTAACTGTAGGTTTATTTTTGTCTCCTCTTTGTTAAGTGGTACTGCTTTTTGTTCCGTTTTATTAATAGATCTGTTTAAACCATTTTTTGTATTATTTCATTACTATGTTTGGGGCAAAAACCAGGTAAGTCCAAATTTTTAACAAAAAAAATGAAAATTTTGCGTTGATGTTTTTATGTTATTTCATATTAAGTGTATTTTTAATTACCTTTCCTACACAATAAAATAAAATGGTTTTCTTTTTCCTATTTTTAAATAAAAAGTTTTTTTTTATTTCCCAAAACCTTCTATAATGTCACTTACCTGGTTTTTGCACCGAGGTCTTCAATTATAAAAAATTATAGGTATGTATAATATGGTAAGTATATTTTTTAATCAAGTTACCTGCTCTTTGGAGTTGGCAAAATATTTTGTTGTTTTGTCAGGTTGCTTTGTTAATGTCAATTTTTGTTCATTTGTGTCATCAGATTTCACGAGTTTTCCGTTTCTTTAAAAAATGAGCGAAGAAAATGTTGGTGATATTATTAGGTGTACACCTCCAGAATTAAGGATGGAAGCAGAAAAAATGTTGATTGTATCGATATTTTAGAATATCAAGCATCTCTAATAATCTAATATGTATTGATAATTATCTGGTTGCCTAACCACAAGAAATCACCTTTCAGGTTATTTATGTTTATAAATTCATATTGTTAGAATCAAAAAATCAAGTTACCTGCGTTCAAATAGATTCTTCAAGATCGGTCAATAATGGATTTCAATGCCTTATTATTAACCATGGTCAATAATAACTTATAAGGTAGAGAAAAACGATTTCTAACGTTAATAAAGGGTCAATAATGGAAATGTTATAGGTTAGTAGTGGAAAAAAGACATTTGGCATTTCGCTGTAACCACATGACTTTAGAATAGCGTCTTCATTGGTCAAAACAAACTTCTCGAACTCCGAACATAAAAATTGGTTATTTAGAACTTTTCAAAACTTACGAACTTTGCACGAACTAAGTTTATAAATTGAACCGAGTGTTCCTTTAGTTGAAATTGAAACTCTTATTTCCAACGCCAACTGAACCTCAACTTCGCCAACTTTTCGAGTTTATAAATCTGGCTTTAAGCAACAAAATATAAAATATATAACAAAACGTATAAAAAACATGAAATCTTTTAATACATTATCCAGTAGTGGTATTATTTAATTTAAAAGTTATTGTTCTTGCTTTTAGGATGTGTATTGTAAAAAAGGCAGGAGCGAACTTTGATTTTATTTGCTTTGTTAACTTCGCTTGCAAAATGAATGTGAAATGACATCATAGGTTGAAGTTAAGTTGACAATCTCAATGTTAACTTTAGGTCCAATTGTATAGGTTGTGATTAACTCAAAAGTGGAGGTTAATCCAGGAGTTGGTAGTAAAATCCATTGTATAATCAGAGGTTACATCCAACCCTAGGATTTACCCTCAAATGGTGAATTGGGTATGAGTTAACTCAAAGTCTTGGGATAAAGAGGATAAAAATAATGTATTCGTAACATTTTTTTTATCTATTTTGCTATTTTTACCATTGAACTCGACTGCTGCGTAATTATATAGTACCCCTATATAGATGCTTTCGATGTTGTAAATTGTATTCTTTCAGATGACCAAGACGATTTGGAAATTATTAACGTAGTTAAGAATGTGCGAACACCTCGGGTTTCTAGGTCTCGTATTAAGAACATGGATATTGGATAGATCCAGAATCCATTGCAAAGTTTAGAATATCAAAAGCTTCTTTAAAAATGCCAATTCAAGCGATTAGCCAACGCCTGCAATGAAAAACATAGTACCAAATCACCAAAGACATAACGTATTTGCAACTCATAAATCAAAAAATATTAAATAAAAAAAAAGTTGCAAAGTTAGGCTAGTTTTAAATGAAATGTAAAAACAAAACGAAATTTTGATATTCCCATCTCTTTGAAGTTAGCAGTTTTATGGATTAAACCCATCCTATACAATTGGAACAAAAACCTACCTAAGACTAACTTTAGGTTTAATTTGAGGGTAAATGTTCATATTAATTATATAGTTAATTCTAACCTATACAATTGGGCCTTATTGGGTGAAGCGGGTATCAGTTGTAAAAAGTAATCGATGTAGACTTTTGTTGAAATGACGTAACGTGTAATTTTTTTTTCGTGTTTGAACCAAATTCGTTAGGTGATTTTAAGTCTTTGGTTTAATTCGCTAGAAAAAAATATGCTTGTATAAAATCCTTATTAACCTTCGAAGCTATAAAAAACATGTAACCTGTCCTTAATATCTGACATAATTAGATAAGTATTCGATATCATTGATCAATATTTTATAATTTAATACCTAACAACATGGAGACTATCCTTATATTATCTGAAATATGAAAACATAAATATATCATAAAGTGTAAAAAACAGCAGATGGATTACGAATACTCGATACGTACCGAATCCACCATGACTTTTCGTAAACGCGAATGTACGCATTCGAAGCGAGTCCATTCGAATGAAAGTCGTTGCGCAGCTCTCGATACCACGTTTGATATCGGAGTAATATTATATCTTTTTCTCCTTTTGTATATGTCTTTGTTGCTCCCGGATACTCGGCTCGTTTGGTTCTGCCATTGTAAATGTCAAATATATTTTTACTTTTGTTGACTGAGGTTAGAATCTGCGTTTTAAAGAATTTAAAGAAGCCGCGAATACCCCAACGCCTTCCGAAATGTTCTCGTAATCGACTTTTCGATACGAACCGTCTACGGTTCGAGTTTAGCTTCGAATTATATATTTACGCTACGTATCGAGAGGTCGTAATCCCGCTGCAGATATACATTGTGTCATGTCATTCAAAGCCGACGAAAATCTGTCATTTCTGTCCATCAGTTACCTTTAATCTTTAATTGATACCTGCTCCACCCATTAAAGTTAACATTGGGATTGTCAACTTAACTTTAACCTGTGACGTCATTCCACAAGTTAGCCTTTGTTCATCCGTTAATTAAGTTTTATAATACCCACCCTTAGTGGTGCCAATTATCTGATACACCTATTTTGCCCGCAGTTTGATTTTCTATTGCAATAAGCGATAGATTTAATAACCTTCGATCTCCCATTATGTTTCTTTTTATTAATTGTAATTTCGAAATACTTAACCGAAACAGGACTAATAAGAAAAATATTACATGCAGATGGAATATCACTAAATCTGCTACAGGAAGAAAAGTTCTGCATTAATATAAAATCGGTTGACTCCTTAATATAGTTAATTTTTTGCAGATTGTATTTACAGCACTGTCTAAATATCTAAATGATAATAACTAACTAAAAAATAGTTCAACATTAGCTTTAAATAAAAGTAAATACTTTGAATTTCGGGAAGATCGGTACTTTTGAGCTGTGATTCTGTGATTAAGCATTACCGTTTTAATATTTATTTTATTACTTTCGAAGTTGTCAAATTAGATTGGTTTTTAATTTTTGCCATTGACAGTCCTTTAGAGTCCCGGGCTTTTGTTTCGCGGAACAATAGTACTCACGCCACTGCTAAAAATAACGCCATATCGAAACGGGCAACAAAATAATATGTTGTATTTCATTTACAAATAAAAATATTAAAGTACCTTGTCGTGCAAAATGTGTCGAAATAATAAAAATATTTAATAAGAGGGTTATTAATAAATTGCTGTCTCTATTAAAAAATTTCAAGAAAAAATCTCAATTGCATAATACCTAATTATGATAAAGGTAAGGTTCTTTAAAATATAAATTGCAATAATGGAGAAAATGTCGTAGTAATATAACATAAAATATTATAATGATATAACAGACATAACGAGACCTCTTAAGAAAATCTCATAGTAGGTGATCAAAGTAAAAGCTTCTCATTTTAGATCATCCAGGCGAAAAAAAATATTTAAGTTAAGATGCTATCCTATTAAACGTCTACCTACTATCATGAAAATACTAATAATGAACTTAGTCCCTTCCAAGAAATGTTTAAAGCTTAATTAGTGTATTTGTATTAATTAAAACTGACAACTTGTTGGTAAAAATAATTGAGACAAATATAAAAAAAAATCCATTTCTCGTATATAGATGATATAATTTTTAAGTTCAGCAAAGGGTCCATAATTATCCAAGAATTCTCGTTTAATAATATTTTTTGTTATGTAGCGGATTTTTAAATCCATTTTTCTCAAAAACGGCCAAGAGATTTGTTGAAAAGTATTAAAGTTTTCAAATTTGTTTGAAAAAATGTTTCAAATCTATAAACAAGAAAGTTATGACTAGCTTGTTCTCTCTATGGCCCCGAAAGTTACGCCACGGACTATATTTTAACTTAAGAATTAGATTAAGCACAAAAAGTTTACTACAATACTAGAATTTCAAGTATCTACTTTCAATAGTTTCGTCGTTAATTAAAGATACAATCTATATATTTATACAGGGTGTTTCAGAAGTACGATACGTAACTTGAGGGGGTGATTCCTCATGACATTCTAAGAGAAAAAGTTCATATGAACATGTGTACGGAGTTACCCCGTTTTTGATATACAGCATGTTAGGGTATCTAAAAAAAAATCGGTTTCTTATAATTTTTTTTCAATATCCTTTTTCCAATTTTATTAAAATTTGGTACAGGTATTCATAATGATTAGGGGCTTAATTAGCCCTAACTAGATTAAATTTATTAAGTCCAGTGGCGTCTCGGGGAGCACCTTAACGAATATTATTGACAAAAAATGTCACTGACTTTTTATTTGTTATTTTTTTTCGGATCTACCAACTAATAATACAACTTTTTTGTTCCTTAAATTGTTTTAGTAGCTAGCTTTGTTTTCGAGAGAAAAAATGAAAACCACTTTATTGCTTGTACAATATCTATACATCACCCCCTTAAGAACCTTACTTCTGAAACAATCTGTATATACAGACATTAAATATACATACACGAAGCAGCTGGTGAAGAAGTGAAGAAAGCAGATCATAAAAGACAACCAGAGTGGTGTATAAAAGACATTGAAGACCTAACGAAAATAAATAGTGTAGGGAAAATGGATAATGTCTCAAAACGTTGAATACAGAAGATTATATGCCAGATTGAAAAGGGAAGTAAAGAATGAAGTTATAAAATTAAAAAAAACGGCTATTGGAAAAATTATGTAAAAGTGAAGAACGATATAAGAGTAGGACCAAAGTATCCTTGGTGTGGAAAATATTAAGCAATCTTAAGAGAAATAAAAAGCAATGAACAAATTTACAATTGATAAGGACCCAGGAATGATCTAAGCATTATATTAATGAAGGAAAGACAAAACTCTAAAAAAGGATAGGTATTAAGTGACAGAAAGTTCTAAAAAGTTATTATCCTATATAAAAAGCGAAAAATAAGCATTTTCTTATCCAACTTCCAGATGGAGGATCTGGATAATCATCGCGAGTGTCAACCGGTGCCGCCGGACAAAGCGGCCGGCAAAAATAGTGCAGATCCGCGAATTAAAAACATTTTGTGTAATACAAACACCGACATACTGAATACACCAGAACCGCCGCTGCCTATAGACCTAAGAGCTGAGATGGAAGAAAGAGCGAGACTCCTGGATCAAAAATGGGAAAGCGCCTTTCAAGAGTCGAGTAGGAAATGGCAAAAGAAAATAGACGAGTGCGAGGCTCAGATCAGACAATTGATAAAAAATAATTTAGCATTAAAGGTAATCATTGACAAATATGAAGCCAGATCTAATAATATTGATACCTCTCAATCGCCTATCACACAGAACACCATTACAGACCCTTCAGGTCAAACACAAAACACTATTACAGATACTTTGGACCCCTCAGGTCAAAATAAAAAATTACCCAATAATTTCAAAAAGCCAAAACCAGTCATAAAAATTAAAAAAGCAATAGAATCAAAAATGATTGACTACATTGGGGATACAGTCATGTCAGACTCCGACACTGGAAACGACTTAGACAACGACAGACCAGTTAAATCTAAAAAAGACCTCGAGAAAATAACATCCAATACAATTGACATAGAAATGAGGTCCGCAACAGAGTCGGAAAGTGACTCGGCGGGCTACTCTAAAATCAACAGACAAAGACGAAAACGAGCAGCGACAAAACTAACTGACTCGACAAATATAAGCGTAAAAATACTGCTGAAGAGTATCCAACTCTGGCGGCAGTAAACACAGATAATTTAAAAATATTCCAAAAATCAAACAAACAAGCAAAAAAAGATACTGTCAGCGGTGGAGGCTCTTCAGCACTACAACCAAAGCAAGTTCAACAGAACAAAACAAACTCTACTGACAAACAAAACAAACAAAATAGAACAACTGACCATCAACAAACTTCAAACAAAAATGAGACGAATACAAACTCAATTACTGACGAGGACCTAGTACAAAGAATACGGGTCCCACCAATAGTCATTCACAACAAAAATATTTACTCTAAGGTAACAGGCCACCTACATAATAGAGGCATAAATACAGGTAACGGCGTGACAACGGAGCACGGAGTGAAGATCCTCCCGCCTACTCCTCACGACTATAAACAAATTCGGGAATTCTTCATAAAAGAAAAAATCTCACACCACTCCTTCAGATTTGCTGAAGAGAAGGAATTGCACGTGGTGTTGAGAGGCGTTCTAGAAACATGGTCTGAGGAGAAGGTTCTGGAGGATCTTCAAAATCTCGGCCTCACCCCCTCAAAGGTCGTTCGTTGGAAGCGGGCAGACGGCTCAGCCATGCCGCTTGTGCTGGTCCTCCTTCCGAAAACTGAAAAAAGGATTTACGACCTCAAATATCTAGACGGACTACGTATAAAAGTAGAGGCACAACGCGTAAGGCCTACGGTTACACAATGCCATCGCTGCCAGCTGTTCGGGCATTCGCAGCATAAGTGCACCGCAAGAATTAATTGCTTGCGTTGCGGCGAAAATCACAGGGTGGCCGAATGCCCGAACAGCGGGGTACTCAGGTGCTGCAACTGTGGTGAAGCACATGCTGCAAACGACAGAACATGTCGTAAACATCCTGAATTCTTACGAGATGCAGCTCAAAGGAAGGAAGCCGAAAAGGCAAAAGCTAAAATACCGCCACCGAATTTTAAATGGGGCACACAAAATAACAGCAAATTAAACGAAAATAAGTCACAACAAAATCAAAATACCTCAAGCAGAGATAGCTCTGGAGAAGGATCAGCACAAGAGGGATGGCAAACCATCATTCAGAGATCCATGCATTCTCTCCTGGGCGAGTTCCGGGATAGAATGCAAAAGGAGATGCAAGCGATGATGACGACCTTAGTTTCATCGTGTCGTTAATGGCAGTGCAGTCAGAAACTGCATATTTCAGCTTGGCAACAATTAATATAAATGGTATCAAAGGTAAAAAACTCGAAATAATTGATTTTCTTCATAGATACGACATTGATATTGTAATGATCCAAGAAACATGGCTCAAAGGTGAAAAGTTCACCATTCCCAATTTTGTTACGTTTCGTAATGATAGGGAAGGGCGTCCTAAGGGCGGAACTATGATCTTGGTGAAAAGACATATCATAGCTCAATCAATGCCAGGTCCTGCGAACTGTACCCATATAGAAGGTACATTCATAAAAGTTAAAACCAAAAATATGTGGATAAAACTTGGTTCTGTTTACATCAGTCCCCAAGTTAAATTTAACTTTGCCTGTCTGGCAAAAGTCTTCAGCGATCATGACCCAATTATAATAGGAGGTGATCTAAACGCCACTCACAGAGTGTGGGGCTGTAGATCTCAAAATACAAGAGGAACTACTCTCTTTAACAATTCTCTCGATTTAAACTATTTTATATTGCCGCCGGAGGAGCACACTCACCATCAAACAGGTGCTCTTCCGGAGATCTTGGACATCTTTGTCATAAAAAACACTGGGCGACTCTCTCAACCAGTGGTAGTCAACGAACTGACATCCGACCACAGGCCGGTCATTGCTGAATATGGAAATCCTGCTGAAAGGGGGCAGGGCTACGTCTCAGTCACGAAAACCAACTGGAGGCTCTTCAAGCGCCAGCTGGAAAATTCACAAAGACTGCACCCGATCGTCACTGATAAGGATCTAGAAACGGCTGTGAAAGAACTGACCTTCAAAATAAATTCAGCAATGGCCGAAGCGTCAGAAACAAAGGTGTCCAGATTTTCGAAGCGAGGAGATCTCGGTCCAGAGCTCACTCAGCTGATAAAGTCAAAAAATCAGATAATGCGATTAGCATATAGGACTGGCGACACGCAGATCAAAGCTCGCGCGAACAGAGAGTCTGCGGAGATTCGGCGCCTTTTGCTCCAAAAGGAGGCGGATCTCTGGGACCTCAAAACAAAAGACCTTCGGATTGAAGACAGTTCGATCTATAAATTCACGAGGTCCTTGATTAAAGGGGGCAGAAAGCCTGTTCCAGCTCTCAAAGATCCAAATAATCAAAATTCAATGGTTTCAGATGAGACAAGGCTGAGCTGTTTGCGGATAGCCTTCGCGAACAGTTTAGCTTGTTTCCAACAGACAACCCCGAGCGCGATCTGCGGGTCGCCAGGACCATTCAAATTTTTAAGTCAACCCCATTTATTCCCGGCGCAGTAGCGGAAGTATCAGTTGATGAGGTCTGGTCAATCCTGAAAACAATGAACGCAAAGAAAGCTCCTGGCTTCGACGGCATAAGAAATAAAGCGCTTGCCAGAGAACACAGTATTGGATGTTGTAAACATAACAGAGGCAATAATCGAAAAAGGTCGCTTCCCAGACACTTGGAAAAGGGCCAAGGTTGTGGTGATCCCAAAGACGGGCAAAGACCTCCAGTTAGCAGTCAACTATCGGCCGATAAGTCTCTTATCATGTCTAGGCAAGGTCGTTGAAAAATTGATACTTAATCGGATCTCCGATTTTGTATTGAACAACGACATTCTACCACCAGAGCAGTTTGGTTTCAGACCTGCTCATTGCACGGTGCGCCAGACAACGAGGTTGGCGACTAACATTCTCAGAGGGTTCAACCAACGACAGTCAACGGGAGCTATCTTCTTCGACGTATCAAAAGCGTTCGACAAGGTCTGGCATGATGGTCTTGTACTAAAATTAATTAGGTTGGGTATGCCAAACGTTTTAATTCACATTATTCATTCTTACCTTGAGGACAGGTACTGCGCAGTATCATCTGAAAACACAATATCATCGGAAATAAAAATCAGAGCAGGAGTCCCCCAAGGATCCCCGCTGGCGGCACTACTGTATAATCTGTACACTAGCGATGTGCCAAAGCACCCATCCACTTCTCTTTATCTCTTTGCGGATGATACTGCGATTACTGCCACCGCAAGATCGCCCTCATATGTAGTAGCTAGACTGCAGCGCCACATTGCACTATTCTCCAAATGGCTCTCTGAATGGAAGCTTCGTCTCAATGCAGAGAAAACTCAGGCCATTTTCTTCTCGAGAGCAAGGCTGAGATTGCCCAAAACAAGAGTGAAAGTCATGAACTCACCCATCCCTTGGGCGAACAAGGTAAAGTATCTCGGCTTGCTCTTTGATAAGAGAATGACCTGGAGATTCACTGCGGAGGACAGGCTTCAGAAGGCTAGAAAACAACTATTTGACATCTACCCGCTTATCAACAAGCGAAATAAAATTTCTTATAGAACAAAAACAAATCTATATAAAATATTGGTGAGACCCGTACTGACATTTGGTTCCCCAACTTGGTCAACTCTGTGTGCAACGCAGCACCAGAAGTTCCAAAGACTTCAAAACTCAGCACTAAAAATGATAACTGACACAAAAAGACACTTTCCGACAGCACTGCTTCACAGGGACTTAAAAATAGAGACTTTAAAACAATTCTATGACAAAATCATACAAAAGTACTTTCGACGGACAGACGTTTCAACAAACGACTTGATACGAGACTCCCACATACGCTCGAGGGCGGATGAGAGGTATCGATATCCGAAAGACTGGCTTCCACCCTAACACCGTCAAAATTTCTAAATTTCAATATCAACTTCAATCAAAAAATTCAACAAAATCAACTCTTTGACAAAAATAATCCACTCATTAAGTAAATCAAACAAAAAGAGCTCAACAACCAAACCAAGAACCTTCTAAAGTGAAAAACTCAAAAGTCACTATGAAAAAAGAAGTAAAGACCTCTGATCTAACTTATCAAAGTCTTCAAAAAGAAGAACAAAACTCTAAGCGAAGGTATAAAATATCAAATGGAACCAACTAAAATGTAAACCCAATTACAACTAACGTGAATTAACCCAGGTATTGAAAGTATCACTTTCCACAATGAAAAATTTGCTGGAGCAGAAAGTATTTCAATAGAATCGATAAAGCACGGGTCAATTAATATATCTGCTTTTGGCACAAGGATCTTGTTTGTATCTCGTAAATATGTGTAAAAGAGGCTCTAAAGAACAGGGTTAGAATGTGTTCTGGTACCAAATTAATGACGGATTACTCTACCATCTAGTGTTCGCCGACCACCAAGCCAGCAATGTATAAAATTTCGAATATATTATGTTTAGAAAGCTACATAAACAATCCAAAAGATTTGGAAGTAAAATCAGTACGGAAGAAGTCAAGTATCTTAGCATCGAGAATGCATCTGAACATATACATTCAGAAGCAGGAACAGTTAAATCACGAATGAACCGAAGGTAAAATAAGCGATGAGCAAGGCTATAGTAGGCCAATTACTACATACGCATCAAATTCATGGGCAATAACAGAAAACACTAGCAGTAAACTTAAAGCTGTGGAAATAGACTTCATAAGAAAAGTATACAGAGTAACGAGTCTTGAACATGTTAGAAATTATTATATTCGACAAAGAGCAGGAAGGAATTGAGTATGCTTATTACAAAAATATTTTAACAAAAGGACTGTAGTGGTAGTGACACGTAAGAAGAACCCTTGATGGCTACTCATTCAGTGTTAAAAGTCATCTGTTAGACATATTAAACTTTTACAACGTACAGTAAAAAAGTTGGTTTTACTTCAAAGTAAGTGATTATTACGAATCTATGCCAGGCCCGAAAGACTTCCGTCATATTTCTAGATGCCGATATTGCAAACGGAAGCGATAGCGCTCAACTATCCGTTCAGCGAGACTGCCGTACTGCATACGGAGAAAATGGATTAGATTGCTGTTGGCACACCTATATTTTTACACTAAGAGTGCCTGCTCGTCCTTTCTAAGTAAATTTATGTAACTTACTAAGGACCGGTTTTATAAACAGTTTAAACTAACTAACTGCAGTTAAAAGTAAAAAAGTTGAACCAACAGTAATTTACACTACACACAAAAGTTGAATTGCCTTTATAAGTGATTCTGCAACCTCACAATGTTGTGTTCTCTTGTACTAAAGAAAATTGGAGCAATGTAGCTATAATTCTCTTGTATCAATATCGTCATATTGATATTTTAGTTTATACAAATGTATGAAATTAACCAAGTTATAACTCATGATAAGGTTTTTTGGGTCTCGCCGATACTGTAATGAATGCTAAGATGCTACGCACATTTAGGGAATGTCCTAAATACTTTACTTAATGAAAAGACAATACTTTTTGCTAAGACTTCCCTTGACAAGACATTGAATTGAAAGTGTTTCTCCGGTAATTTCTTCCAGAAACAGAAGATGAAATGAGTTTGTTTTTATTCATTATAACGTATTAATATACATTTTTTGGCTATTAAATTGGAAAATATTGCTATACCTGTGATACAAGTAGGTGCTGAGAATTTATTCTTAATCAGCTTTTGTTAGATAATATGACAAAGACAGTTAGTAGTTCTGTGATGAGTAAAATATAATATTTTAATAAACCGTTTATACAACTTGCCTTATTTTTCGATAGCCATAAGAGCATTTTTTTTAATTTGCACTTTCACATTTATAAATAAATGACTTCTCCTAAACATTGTTCAGGTGAAATTAAACTTATTTTAATAAAATAATATTAATAAAAGCAACTAATTATTGGTAGTGTACAACTGTCCTATAGAGTGCTAAGACACTTTAACCCTTATTTTAGGCTTGTTCTTAAGTAATACATTTATTAATTAAAAGTAACTATTATTTAATACAATTAAACGTGTTCTATTAGATACATGTGTTGATAACTATTTAACTGAGTTGATGTGTCCCTCCCTAACCTAATAATCCTTGCTACGCTCTCAATTGTGAGCGACCTTTAAGCTGCCCTGACACGATCAATAGTATTGTCAATATTTGCGAAATTAATGATGACATTGACAATACTATTGACTGTTGAGGCCCGCTACTTTCACGTCCGAATATCTTTATTCTGAGGATAATTGCTATAGTTTCAATTGTGTCGACAATTATTTCCATAGACATTATTCGATAAATCGCGCTATCCGTACATTTGAATATTGTCAATATACGGTGTGGTCGATTAAGTGTGCAACAAATGGGAACCTTCTTTATTGTTGGTTTCTGAGAAAACATTATTCTTGATAAAAGTTGGTATCCGATGACTATCTCAGGTGCACTTAGAATGGCAACAAGTCAAATATGATGCAAAAAATATGAAAATTGTTCAAGAGTAAAGTACCCTTATGTCAAAAAAATAGAGAAAAACGTTATTAAGAGAAGTTGTGTGGAATTAAAAAACAGGTCTAAATTAAAAGTTAATTAAAATTAAAAATTAAAATTTTAAATCTCTAAATTAACCCCGTATAATGATGATTTTCTATATTTAGGTATGATACCCTTTTAAATTAACAACAATTAAATCACTTCTGGACAGCTTCCATCAAATTGAAGCAACTTTGTAAAATTTGTTTAGATTTTTATTTTTTTAAATAATCAGAAATTTCATAGTTGTTGCAAGGATACTACAAACAAATTTAAATTTCGCAAACATTCCTAGAAATAAGATAAACAATTCTCTAATATTAATGTGCCTACATTGTAACAAACTAAAGACTATAGAAGTCGATCCGTGTGAAATAATGAAAAAATACAAATATTAATTTAAATTCCTAAAAATAATTTTTTTACGATAGAAGGCTATGACTTTATATTTAGACACATTTTTTAGTTCTAAACAACTTTTCTTAATAACGTTTTTCTTTATTTCTCGACATAAGGGTACTTTACTCTTTAACGATTTTCATATTTCTTGCCCCACCTTGTATCCTATTTGACTTAAAGTCATTCTAAGTACACCTGAAATAGTTATTGGATATGCAGCAACTTTCATCAAGAATAAAATTTTCTGCGAAACCAATAATAAAGAAGTTTCCCATTTGTTGCACACTGTATTGATGGATTTTCGACATCCCCAAAATATTTTGGGCGGAGCCAATTATATTGACAATATTTTGATCGGTCGGGTGAGATATTGACAATATTTGTCGCAGTGCTTGCAGTTATCTGGTCACCATAAATGATGCGCCTTTATCGGTGTCGCCGGTTTTACCGACAGAGTCGTTAGCGGAGACTGCAGCACAAGGAAAACAGTGACCGAGAAATATTAAAGACTTTAATTAGCATGTATGTGTAAACCCTGGATACTCTGATGACTTTCATTTTCTTGAGAAGATATACTCAAAAACTGATTATTGATACAAATATTGTTCGTGTCAGGCCTTTTTTAATATATTGATGTCAATAAAAATATTGACAATATTATTGATCGTGTGAAAAACAATTACTGTTCAATCCACCACCCGTGTACCAGCACACCAAAATGTTTAGTTTCCTTGACAATTTGTCTCTGCGACTAAATCCTTGGTGGATATCCTTAAACATTCACGTATGTTCAATGTTGTCAAGTAAAATAAAATAAAGTTCTGGTTAAGTTGTGGATAAGGAAATATTTTAATATTAAATCGACGATGTTTCTCTTCCACTCGTTTTTACATTAATTATATGTACAGGGTCGTTGGTGTGTATGGAAACGGTCGATAATTTCTTGAAGTACAACAGTTAGCAAAAAATATTTAAGACAAAAGTTTTAGGGTTTATTGTAGTCTATTAGAATTTTAAGAAGTTAAGTATACAGGATGAGTCAGAAAGCCGTAGAGAAATAAAGTTACTTTTTTTTCCAATAGAATACCCTATATCTTAGAATATTTCTGGATTTTGCATAAAATTACAATTATTTTTTATTAAGTGCATTATAAGTCTCAACCTAATGGTTTCCGAGAAACTGAGTTTTGAAAAATGACACTGTTGAATTTTGACAGCTTCTAGCTTTTTAACTTTACGTCTTAGAGTAAAACGGCTTACATGTCCCTATCTTAGTTTTTAACTTTCTTTCTAAAATTATCAACTTCCGGTTAAACCGGATGTAGCTTGAAAGCCGGAAAAATAGTACTTCCGGTTTAACCGGAAGTTGATATATTCGGGAAGATAATAAAAAAGGAAGATAGGGACATGTAAGCCGTTTTGCTTGTCGATATCTCGGAAGCTCTTAGGTTTAGAATTATAATGCACTTATTAAAAAATAATTATAATTATATGTAAAATCCAAAAATATTCTAAGACATAGGGTGTTCTATTAAAAAAAAAGCAACTTTATTCCTCTACGGCTTTCTGACTCATCCTGTATACTAATCTTTTTTTTATTCTAATAGGCTTTGCAAAATCATAAAACGTTTGTCTTAAATATTCTTTGCTAGCTGTTTTACTTTAAGAAATAATCGACCGTTTCCATACATACCATACGACCCTGTATAGTTCACTTACATTAATTTAACTTAGTTGCTTGCTAAAGAGCATGGTCAAGATATTACCATGTGCAATAATCGTAAGAAAACAAAAAATGGCTTGCGATCATTGTGCGTACTGGTAAACCATGGTAAAGTTTTTCACCGAAATTAAATCGATTATTAATTTTAATTTTAACTCCTGTGCCAATAGTCATTAAAATTGCTTGCTAATAAGTTTCGACTTTGGCGTTGTTCTTGACATTGTTAAAATTGAATCGTTTACAGACTTAAATAATGACGGCTCGGGGTCGGTTTAAAAATTCTTATAGAAATTTGTGTTTTAAATTGAAAACTATGGTAATAAATTGATTACTTCCTTATGGGTCAAACTCTAAACTAGTTTAAATAGAATAGTTTATAGATTTACACTTAAAATATATTATTTTGAGTAAATTTGGGATAATAATATTTCGGGAGCTCCATCACACTGTTGAACAAACTTTGTTTTTCTAGGGCAAGAGGTTTATTGCGATTTTGATGGATAAAAAAGTTTAAAATACTGAATATATTATTACCAAAAGAAAATATACGCATATAATTTTATTTGTTATTACAAAGTAGTTTAGTTGGATTGACTCTGGTTCTTCCAATATTCTGATATCTTGATGGAACTTTTCATCCTGCTCGTCGCTGACAGCGCCCAAATTCTTAGGATAAACGATAAATGCGAGTGGAGAGAGTGAGTTTTAAATAACATTCGGCAACCAAGCGATTTGTAGGAGTCTAAAAGTTCATTAACTAGTTGTTCGTAGTTTGCATCCATACTGTTGCCTTAATGTACCCTCACTACACTTACAAATGGGTTCCAAGCTCTGAGATCTTGCGTAGTGAGCTTTTTCTAATTTGCGGCCCAATAAAAATGCTTTCCTTTAATTTGGCGTCAGGTAATTGGGAAAGACTTGTCTTAGGTATTCCTTCATCTTCTTTTTCATAGCTTTTCAAAGTTTTTCATTAGTCACAAGTTTAATGTGAAAGTATATTTTTTGGGTCTACAGGGGGCACATACTTAACATTTTAAGATCCCCATTTATTTTATTAAATTTAATATTAATCTAATTCATTCCTTAGGAAACAGTTCAAATTGAAACAATAAGTGGGATCTTGCAAGGAAATCAAAAACATGTAAGGAATGGAAGAAGCTACTACAACTTTCAAGGTATTCCGTTTGCTGTACCTCCTCTGGGCAATCTTCGGTTTAAGGTATACCTGAATATTATTTCCAATTTTAGAATATAAAATATACTTTATAAAATAGAGTGAAATTTGCAAATATTGGATAAGGAAATATTAAAATAATTCTCGGGTTGATATGCATTTTTACGCTTAAACTTTAAACATTTCATAGGAGAGAAAAACGAAGAAACTGGGCGTTGACTGGCCTTACTCACTCTACTACAAGCTATTGAGTTCTGCTTGTTCAGTCAGTTTATTTTGGTTCAATACTTTCTAAAAGAACATCTGGCTGAATTTCAACATTTTTTTCTTCATCACATCATGGGTAAAAAATTTCTAATATGATTTGCTTTCCCCACATTAAATCTTAAGAGATTTGGATTAGGATAAGGTTTATCTAAACATCTGACATGAAGTTCAGGGCCACCAGCATTCGATCAGCTTAATTTGATTATGTCTTGAGATGTAGCACGATTCCTTTTGACATACGAGTAAATTAAATTTATAAAAATAATTTACTTTGATTCCATATAACATGGTTCTAATTGAAATTAATTACACGCGAATAGCACTTAAACAGATATTTTAATTAAACTTTTTTTACTTTTGGTGTTTTGTTTACAGTCATAAAAAAAATGGGGTAGTCAGTTAAGAAAATGTTTCTTTCTGATAAAAACATTCGAATTGGCAACACTGAGAGAAAAATTTTAATTGCTTTTCTTAGTTGCACTATTCCCTAAAACTGCTCTTGGGAATATGGATACAATTTTTAAATAAAGCCTATGTTATGTTTTAAAGATATATCCTGGTATATTGACTAAACTGCAGAAATGTTATAATATTCTACTAGTCTCTTTTTTATGGGCATGCTTTAGCAGGTCGCTATAAAATTTTTACTCTATCTTTAAATAAATATAATATTAAGAAGTTTAGTGGTGCTATTCTGTTAGTTCGCTATATAGCGCTTTAATAATACATATCAATAAAGTTCTAGCTGCATGAAAGGATCAAACTTACAGTGAAGTCAAAATTCCCTATTCTGTAACGCTGGATGTAACTTGCCGAAATACATTATATTGTTGTCTGTCTCGAAGCAAACTTCGTAGGATGACTGATTAACTTTAAAGAAAGGCAAAGGTCACTGAACCTTAATTTATGTCTTTAATAATTCTTCTGAAATTAATGAAAGTTTTTGAAAATTCGAAATGTGTTAATCTCCTGCCCTATTTTTTATAAAATCCCTCTTTATTAGCTTTTCTACTTTCTTTACGGTTGTTGAAATTTTACCCAAGCTTACTGGCATGCAATATTCCGACATAGATCTGCTGATCATCGGTTGGCTCAAACATGTCCCAAATGATATCCTTGAGTAGCTCCTTAAAATTTACACTGACATAAAAAATGTATGGCTGCCACACCTTCTACAAGAAAGCGAATAGCTCTTTTTTCCCTTAGCTAAACATGTCACTGGTAACTGTTTAATAATTTAGTGAGTCACAAAGATTTGACAAACTGTAAATTTTAATAACCAGGCATTTCGCGAAAGCGTATTGTTGATCCTTAAAGATTATTCGCTCAAATCGATTTTGCTTCCAAAAAAAAAACACAACAGATTTTGTAAATTCAGCCCTAGGTAATGAGTAGTAGGTACACAAACGAATATTGCACCTTACGAAGTTTGTTTAAGGTTTTCTCGAAATACACGCGACGTCCATTTTCCCTCATAACAAAAATTAGTCATTTTCTTACGTCGGAAAGTCGAAATATAAACAGAAATGTCACATTTTTAAAGAAATTTCAGGTTGTGTCATTCGTCATAGCCGCTATAAATTCACGTCGCTCAAGTTTGCTCAAATCCTGCGCAGATTTCCGCTTATTGCCAGTTTCGCTATATACACTGAATCTGGAAAACTGTTCGGATCAATTGACTTCAAACGATTGTGGTGTAGAGCCACAGTGTTAATCCGTATATGATTGTCTTTGAATAATTCGCCTTCAATAACCGATATTGCATTGGAATGTAAAGCTAATGATCTTAGTTTTCTCCAACCATGGAACATGCCTAAAGGAATTTTTCGAATCGAATTACCGAATATACTGATATATTCTATATTGCTCGTATTGGTGAACCATTCCCTTTTCATGTAGTTGAGATTATTCTGGGCCAGTCCAAATTCTTTCAAATTTGGTAAATTTGCAAAGGCCCTTTCTTAGACTTAGAATATATAAGGAGAAATATCTATTATGCTCAGCGGAAATCACTACCAGCAAGTACCATGGTCGATTATGTAAGTACACACAGTCCTAGATATAATTGATCTAAAGACAAGTTCGAGTGAAGAATTTTTGGATTTTAGTAAATGATAAAACAATGAACTTAGTTAAATTTTCGTGCAATAGTAATTTAAGTTACTTGTGTAAGTGACAGATTCTACATATGGATGGCACCTTTTCTTACTGCACAAAACTTTTTAAACAATTCTTCACCATACACGGATCTTTTAATGGACACTACATTCCTTTAGTTTTTTGCCTGTTAAAAGATAAATCTGAGGAAACCTATAAATTATGCTTGTCTAAAATATCGTAATTGTGCACCAGAATTAAATGATTACTTTCACCAAAAGAAGTGGTAGTGGATTAAGAAATTGCAATTCATAACGCAGTGCTTCAAGTGTGGAATAATATTGAAATTACGGGCTGCAGATATTATTGGTGTGACAGAAACTTGGCTAAATAATAGAACACCATCTGATAATGTGTCTATTCCCGGCTATAATTTTTATAGAAAAGATCGTGGACGTGGAAGAGGAGGAGGCATAGGGATTTATGTCAAGTCAGACTTTCGCTGTGACATTATACCATTTACTGATTCTTCAGTTCTCATCGGTTTTGAATACCTATGGGTTCGAGTTAAAGTGTGTAATAGGGTTACCATAGCAGTTGGTGTTATGTACCGAACAGGAAATACTGTTCTGGAATGTGTAAATGTGTCGGATGCTCTGTTACCTGAAATTTTGCCGATGGATAGCCATATTGTGGCTGTTGGTGACCTTAATATAAATATGTTAAACATTATGAACCCTGTCAGTCAACTTTTTGGGAGCTACGGCTTCTTCCAGGTGATAGATGAGCCAACAAGGCTGACTGATCGAACAGCTACCCTGTTGGATCCAATCTTTGTGCATACAAAAGACATTGTAGTTGATAGTGGGACTATGGATGCTAGGGTGATTAGTGATCATATGATGACATTTTGTAAATTACGAATTCCACTGAATACAAAAACTGCTAAGTTTGTCACGTTTAGGGATTTTAAAAGCTTTAACGAAAATGATTTCTTAAACGACCTTGTAAGTGTTCCATGGGAAAATATATTTTATATTTATGATATAGAAGATAAGATTAGCTTTTTGACTGAAAATTTAAAATACTTGTTTGAAATTCATGCTCAAATTAGAACTGTAAGGGGGAAGAAACCGCATGCGCCGTGGTTGATTGCAGCTATTTAGAACCTAATGAAAGAAAGAGATAAGGCTAGGGTTAAAGTACGACAGGAAAACACTGCAGAAAATAGAGAACAATATAAAAATCTTAGAAATGTTGTAAAAACCGCTATACGCCGAGAAAAGGCCGCATATTTGGCTTATGTCTCAAACCAAAAAAATGAACGTCAGCTATGGAAGATACTACAAAATTTTAATGTGTATTCTCCTAAAACATACAACAATGACCTTCCTCCAGCTTTTTTAAATGCAGATACTATTAATGACTATTTCTGCAGTGTTTTCCAAAAAACAAACAACTGTGATAATAAAATTAGGTTTTATAATAGTAACAAACATAACTGTGATTTTGAATTTTCCTTTAGATTAGTGGATCCGATGGATATTTGTAAGTGTATCCAGAGTATTAAATCCAATGCAGCTGGAGATGATGCTCTGACACTTTTTATGTTAAAGCTAAGTTTTTTAACTATAATTAATCATATTACGAATATAATTAACAGTTGTTTGGAAAGAGGATATTTCCCACAGTGATGGAAAAATTCAATTGTTACCCCAATTCCTAAAATCAAAAACCCTGTTAATATCAGTGATTTACGCCCAGTCAGTTTGTTGCCGGTTTTATCCAAAGTTTTGGAAAGAGTGGTTTACACCCAAATATCTGAATATCTTAAGCAAAATAATTTGTATCCAACTCATCAATCGGGTTTTATAGAGGACCACAGCATAACCTCTGCGTTATTGAATATTACAGATAATATTGCGAGATCCCTTGATGAAAAGCTGGCAGCCATTTTTGTGCTACTTGATTACTCAAAGGCCTTTGATGTGATTGATCATAATCTCATGTGCTTTAAATTATGTTATTATGGTTTTGATGAAATTTCAAAATGTTTTTTTAAATCTTACTTATCAAATAGATCCCAGGTAGTTCGAATAAAAAATGGCATTTCACAGTCGATGGCAGTTGTGTCGGGAGTACCACAAGGGTCTATTCTTGGGCCTATGCTTTTTGTAGTGTACACTGCAGACATCTTCTCTGTGGTTTCAAATTCACATATACAGGCATATGCAGATGACACACAAGTTGTGTTAAAATTTGATCCCTCAGACCCTGAAAGGGCAGCAAACTTGCTAAATGATGATTTGGATGCTATTTTGCGATATTCCCGGGAACATAATTAAAAAATTAACCCCGAAAAGACGGAGGTACTTCTTTTTTGCTCAGAGAAGCAACGAAATATGCTTACAAATAGATTTCAATTACTTATAGACAATAGTCCTTGGGAATTTTCTAATTGTGCAAAGAATTTGGGACTTTATTTGGATATCAATTTGAGATTTCATAAACATGTACAAAATTTGTTACAAAGAAGTTATGTAAAAATGAAGCTCCTATACTCTAACAGATACATACTAAACTTCAAAATGAGAAAAAAATTATGTAAAAGCCTTGTTATGTCAATCTATAATTATTGCTTTATCGTGTATTATCCATTTTTGGATAAGGTCACAAAAAATAGAATACATTATGTGCAAAATACATGTTGTAGGTTCATATTTAATTTAAGAAAATATGACTCTGTATCAAACAACATCAGGCAAATTGGGTGGTTAAAATGTGAAAATATGTATAAATTGTATTCCGTGGTATTTTTTGGGAAATTACTAGACAGCAAGCAACCTCTGTATCTATACCAAAAACTAGAATTTAGGAAAAATGCGCATAATCTAAACTTAAGAGATAGAAACTACCTCTTAATACCAAAGCACAGCACTTCATTGTTTCAAAGATGTTTCTCTTATAGTTTTGTTAAACTTTACAATACTATCCCATTACAGTTTAGGCAGTGTAGTATAAAGAAACTCAAAATGGGTTATAGTGATTTACTACTCATATGATTAGATTACTATTTTCTGCTGATACTATCTTATAACTTTGAGATCAGTAATGTTTCATTTTGTTTCTATTGTAACTATAGGCCACAAATCGGATCACAGTTGGTTAAGTAGAGGAATGGCCAATGGCTAAACTTCGCCATCTGTGTTCCAAGTATGTGTATATGAATGTATGCATATGCTTAATAAAGACGTTTATTATTATTATTATTATTATTATTATTATTATTATTATTTCTTACATATCCGTAGGCATGAGGGCTCATTGTATTATGATTATTATTATTACTATTTTTATTATTATTATTATTGATTTTCTGACAGGACGGGAGACCTGTCATACACTCCCTCTGCGGGGAACATTCTCTCATCCCAGATATCACCGATATCAAAAGGATTGAGCTCTGTGCTTTCCGTGTTATTGAACCCATGGGGTTCTTTTTGGTTACCCATATACTTCTTGACTGTTCGGCTTGTCGAAAGTAGTACTGCTTTCTGCATAAAGTAATAATGCACTAATTTTTACACTAAAACGCAAAGACAACTCTCGAGGGAGATTATGTTGACAAGATTCGCATGAAAGAAATAGTTTATTAGTGTTTATACTATTTTTACGCACATACAAATCTGTCGAGTTACAGGGAAAATCCCGCAAATTCCCAAAGTAATATTGACAGATGGTGACAGAAGTTTCGCCCAACTACTTCACGTCTTCTAAATTTTGAAATTGATATTGTTATTTTTTTATTTAACTCCAAATTAAATACTGTTGTGAAATTATATTAGTCCTGTGTCAATAACTAAGTTACCGCAGTTATAAACAAATTACGTAGAGAAAAGTTATTTCAAAGCCTATCCTACCTAACTAGGAATTATGGAAATGTGACATTCCACTTCAACAACAAGGCTGTAAACCCTAACAAAATTCGCTTGAGTACTTTGTCCTTGTATTGTAGGAGTTGTTGCCTTATCACCACTACCTACTGTTATAGTGTTACGGGTTAGTTTCGGTCTAGTACCAGTAACAGTGTTTTACGTTTTCAAACTGAAGATTATTAGATGTCTTGGTTGTGTGTCGAAAGGTAGGCTGTTGATTTTGGTACAAGTATACTGCCCAAAAAAGTTAAATACCTCTATGGTTTAATAAATACAGTGGACGAAAAACACACCGCAAACTCGACAATTTTTAATAACAATTTGGTAATTGCGCCATTTTTGTTTAACTCTTAACTTTAAAGTTTTTGAGAAACTCTGTATTATATCGTTCAAATTATATTCGGTAAGTTTTACTGTAAGCAAACTAAGATAGCTTTTAAACAAATTTTATTGGAAATAAAAAATGTTATACATAGCATGGATAGTTAGCTTTAGAAATAAGTTGCTCGTTTATTTCACTCGCTTAAAGTAACTTTAGTTTGTAATTGAACGAGGATCTATTTTCTTGATAGCAACAACTTTAAACTTTTATTGAATTTATAGAGTGTAATTATTTACCTAAAAAGTTTTTAGAAATTTAATTTAGATTAGCGTCAACAAAATGAAATTCGGTTAAACTCGTTAAAAAGTTTAGGCGAATGTACATCACATTACGGTAAAAGCTCCGAAAAAAAGTTTTATCAATAAAAAAAACTGTTAAAAAATTATAATCAAAATATACTTATCTAAATAAATTTCTACCAGACGTATAACTTTTAATATTAGTTTAGATATAAAAAAAATACATTATTTTACAAAGTTTTGTAACGGCCATTTAAGCCGTTCATACATATTATGATGTGTATCATATACACATATCGTAATAATTATTGTTAATGGTAAAATCACCCAGAAACTAAAAATATTTGCATGCTTTTAAGCCTTTATCAGTTGTTAGTCCAGTCAAAATAGATAAAAAACATTGTAACTTCTGAAAAATTCTCATAGAACTAAACATTGGTACAGACCTCGATCGATTATATTATTACAAGAGCCCCAACCGATCCTTCTTCGGATAAAAATTTTACTCAAGAACATAAGTAGAAAATATCGGTTTTTCGTACATTTCTCTTAAACGGTAAGTGCTATCGTAAAATATGTCATACATAGTTTCTAGATTATGCAGTTACCTACAAGGACCGTGCATATATTTTTTTCCTACGAATCATTATTCATGAGATGAGAGATATCGCGATTTCAAACATTGAAAATACTAATATGCACGATGCTTCCTTCGAATATGGATTAGCTCCTTACCCATTGTCACTCTTCGATGCAACTGGAATACGCAAAACATAAAAGTCAGCTATTTATGATTGCTTTTGAAGCGCAAACGTTGAAATTGATAACACAAATGCTACCTATATCATCGATGGAGGATATCTAGTTATTATATCCTGTTGTGTGCGATCGACAGGAAACATTTGATGTTATTTTTGATAAATATGTTCAGTATGTATATTGATATTATAGTCGCAACGTTACTATAGTATTTCATGGTTATGCTGATTGTAAAAAAATAATATTATAGCCGCAGAACAACGTCGTCGGACTTTAAAAAACATCTTCATCTTCTGATGCCTTTCTTGATCGATTTATGGCAGTTTCAACAAATCAACAACAATTTCTTGAGAATATTTAAAATAAGTCTTGCTTTATCTCAATGCTATGTGAAAAACTTACATCTGCTGATATCTTTTTGAATCAAGCTGATAATGATACTGATGTCCTTATAATTAAATCAGCAATAGAACAATAGGTTAAGTGAGGAAGCTTTGCTTCAACTTCGCCTTTTGTAATTTTTTTTTCTTTAATTGCAATAAAGACATGATAAATAAATAAACAATTCAATACAAATGCAACTATCGTTGCTGGTGAAAATGTTGATTTGTTAATTCTATTGCCTGCACGATCTTCAATTGATAAGATTATTTACTTTTAAAAAGCTGGGAAAGCTTGAATACAAACAAAAATGTATTAATCACAAAGTTTAACTCCATATCGAAAAGGCAAGTATTTACAAAGATTGATTTTCTCCAGACGTCATCCTCACGTACGGAATTCGCTTTCTTCCTGCTAGGGCTTCAAGAAAAATTGAGTCTTTAGACAGAAATGCTTAAGTTTTTGTAAAAATTACACGGAAGAGTAAAAGAATATTACGTTCAATTATGGCTAGACAACGAACTGGGAATGGAAATTTAAAGATAATAGTTTGGAGCAAATTAAAACTCTTCTGCCGCCTGCTCCAAAAAAGGTCTTTATACAATTTTTTGTAATTGTAAGAAGGGTTGTAGTAATAACTGTGGCTCTAAAATGTATGTACCAATTTCTAAGGCCAGTCTTGCTCCCATGTTGAATTAAATACAACACACGAAGAATTTATGGTGTTAAAATGTTTAAAAAAATTTAATTATCATTACATATTGAAAGTTACTTTTTATATTAGTGATAAATAAACATTTTACTTTTCTTTATCAAAGACTATCATAAAAAGTTTATGAGCATTAAAAAATTTTCAAACAAAAAATACCATTTTAATTAAAATAAAAAGATAACCTTTGTTAATCCACGCAAAAGCAACAATTTTTGATATATCTTACTGTAAGTGCTAGGATGTTTATTTCTGGTCAGAAAACACTTCGAAAAATGGCTATTAATATCGAGGAAGATAAAAAAAAAATAACCCCCGAATAGGAAACAGAATCAGAGTTTATCGGTAAAATACAAAATGAACCATCTACATCTTCACGGGTCACAACATCTTAAATGCGAAAATCTATACCCCCAGTGGTATGATAGGACTTCTTTCTCTAATCGTACAGCAGCAATAATTAATTGCTTCTGCTATTTTAAAATATTTTAGTATCGTATCGGAACACGAAAACAGTCAGGTAATCGACTGATCAAAAATTCAAAGGGCGAGAAAGCGACAGACGAATCTACTACCCTCAATCAGTTTATTTTGACGGCAGAAAGGACAGAATGTTAAAAAATTTAACGACGAGATATTACAGAGCTTGCCTTAAACCGTATTCTAAAAGCTAGATGTTCTCAAGAGATAAGTGACAGGACAGTTTTAGGAATCTTGAAAATATCACAGCTTAATTTTGAAGCCGAGGACTACATCGACATATTAGACTGGCGACACCTGGATGAAACCGACCCGCCAGCATTAGTAGCCTCTGAATACATTTTTTTTTAAACTTGACAATAATATAGACCATAAAATGCATTTTGGTCATACTGGTGCTGATTTATCTACAAAAAAATAAAAATATTAAAATGATAGACTGTAGCGGACCCATTAGACTTTTTTTGAATTCCAAGCGTTAACCATAATGTTAATTTAGACCACAAAATGCAACTTTTTTGCATTAGTGCTGATTTGCTTTTTAAATAATGAAAAAGTCAAAATGCAAGCGTGGGGCGACCATTAAGCCATTTTTGGAATTCCAAAACTTAAACATTACATTAATTTAGATCACAAAATGCAACTTTTCGGCATTACCCACACATCACAATCATGTTTCAGAAATATTTCATATTAGCTTCTCCGAAAGATTTGAAATATTCCGTGAATATTTCCAAACATTTATGATATATTGATGAAATCTTTCAGAAACCAAAAAACGTCCCATAAAAGTAATATTTCATTTTATGTTTCTGAAACATTACATAATTGCATTTCTGAAATATTTCAAGTTAGGGGCAAATAATTTTCAAAAATATTCTAAAAATATTTCTTGTAATATTTCTGTAATTATATAAAATGAAATAATATATCATTCAATATGACATATTTATTAAAAAAACATATAATCTATTATTAAGTAATAATTATGAATATAAAAAATAGGATGCTTATTTATCTTCGAAATTCTTCTTTCTATGGGGCTCTGAAAGTAGAAATCTAAAAATTAATAATTTTAAGTATGAATCATAATAATATTATGCGGATATAAGGGTGCATTTATAAAACTTTTCGTCACCGCTCTCGATCGTCGCCACCGTTTCCATCGCAACTTAACCTAAAGGGGAATAATATATGCATTTATAAAGCCGCCACTGCTCCCGTTCGTAGTTCCAACATAACCGATTTTTATCTCGCTGACCTTGTGTTGTTCATCGTTCGCGCTTTAGCCAATAGGTAGAAAAAAATTTGACACATTTGACAAAAAACATATATAAGAAATATTTTCCATCACATTCCTACGATTTCAGCATTTATAGACAATACACAGGGCCCAACTTATCTCACAGTTTAATAATATTAAATACTGGTCACATTAGCTACTTTTTCAAAGAAAATTAAAATATTCTAACCTCAAAATACTTTACTGCTTTCGCGAATTTACAACGGTGCAGTTCGTCTTTTAAAAATACCCTAAAAACGGTGGCGACAAGCGGCAAAGGTGGCAACGAGCAAGAGCGGTGGCAAAAAGTTATACAAATCGACCTTTATACCGGGTGTTGTATCGTCGAGCGGGACAGGAAATCCCATGTAATTTTAAATGGGGTCAATTATTGGCTTCCTTAATTATTTTAAAGAAAAATTCTATTTAGGTTTATTAAAGAGCACTAAAACCCACATTCAAAAGAATAACTTTAGATATTTTTGATGAGCCCGTTTACGGGTTATCGCCGATTTCTTTTTAACTATTTCTCCTTTTTATGGCCCCGTATTTGCGGGCACCAGTCAAGGTAAAAGATGTCTGTCAAATAAAGTTGTCATTTTGAGGAATATTTGAACATCTTTTTAAATCCTAAAGTTCTAACAATTTAATAGTACCTACCTATTAATTAGTAAAATATTGAAACATGTAAAATGTCATAATTAACCTTGTAATTGGATACTTTATTTTAGTTTTATTTAGATTAATTTGTACTCATAAATACACCTTTAATATTTTCGATGTACAAGTTTTTATAACAATAAAGCACACATTTCAAAATGACAACTTTATTTGACAGTCATCTTTTACCTTGACTGGTGCCCGCAAATACGGGGCCATAAAAAGGAGAAATAGTTAAAAAGAAATCGGCGATAAATCGTAAACGGGCTCATTAAAAATATCTAAAGTTATTCTTTTGAATGTGGGTTTTAGTGCTCTTTAATAAACCTAAATAGAATTTTTCTCTAAAATAATTAGGGAAGCCAATAATTGACCCCATTTAAAATTACATGGGATTTCCTATGTCCCGCTCGACGATGCAACACCCGGTATAGATCCCTGATGGAAAAATACGAATCTCTAATATATCGCAAGGACGCTGCGTATTTCAATGTTTGATACATAAACACTATTAAAAGTACATATTCTCTTATGAAGACAGGAAAGTTTAGTCAAAATTTGTTATCAATCTTTAGAGGTATTCAAAGTTCACAATTCACGGGACAAAGAAAGTTTGCACTGCGACAGCCACAGTGCAACGATTTTTTGCACCTCAAGTTCTGTCCCGGAGGGAGATGATGCTTTACGGCAACTTTTATTTTTCTATTGATGTTTTAATAATTTAAAAATTTTTTGTTCTTCTTCTGTCCCTTTACTGTTCAATATTCTAATTTACAATAGTAACAACTCAACTTTAATAAATAAACTAAACCGGGGGAAATCATAAAATGAACCTAACCTTAAATTATTAATATAACTATTATTAAAACAGAGATTTACCTCAGTTTTATTATCAATAATATAATTATTCGGTAGTAGCACAATTCACCCACAAATGGTAATGCCTAATAATAATTATTGTAAAATGCAAGCTGGCTTTTCTGCATCTGGTATGTCAAGTGTCAAACGCAGGGTGCGTCAATGGTAATTTTGGGTGTAATGAATCTGAGATATTTCACGAATATTCATATAAAAGGTTTTATATCAGAGATATTTCTGAAAGGAAGTGTGCTGCAGTGCTAGTTTGATTTGGGGAAAATAAACTTTTTTATTTATTTCGGTCTACCCTAAGAGGATACTTATAATATCAATAGGGAGGTAACTGATATATCTTTTTTCTTAAAACATTCTACAGAAATCCAGCCAGAAGAGGAAGAAGAAGGTGAAGAAAAAGAAGGCGAAGTTAAAGTAGGATTTGAAGATTATTAATCATACTACAGTTTTCAAAAAATCAACAATAATCCGTTCCACTTTGATAATTACTAAAAGTACCGTTTTTCAATCAACATGAAACTGTCTGATCAGATTTGCTTAATCATAATGGATCGTGGATTACCTTTTAGAATCGCGATATCTCATGAATGATGATTCGTAGGAAAAAAGTAAATGAACGGCTTTTGTAGATATTGCATGATTAAAAAACTTTTTTTGACCTATTTTTACGATAACACTTACCGTTTAGAAGCAGTATGACAAAAACCGATATTTTATTTGTAATAGTTTATTCGAGGCCTGTACCAATTTTTAGCTCTATGATAATTATTTCGAAGTAAAATGTCTATGTTCACTGAACTATGTCTGAGAGTTTAAATTTAATGATATGTTTTCCAAGAAAACTAATAGAATTTCAATATCTAAATTGGTATACAACACTTCGGTGAGAATCATTATATAGGTACAGTGTAATAAAAAACATGTTAAACTTACGTAAGAATGAATTATCTTTAGTTACTCCAAATTTGAAAATACCATAAAATTTATTAAGGCACACCTTTTTACAAGCTTTGTGTTGAGGTAAAAATTTTTAAATTTAACCCTTCAAATGATACCTTTTTTAAACGATCTTTAAAGGCTGGGTCACATAATATGCGCGCTGGCGGTGGCGATAATCACGAAACACATACATGAGCGGTAAACTTGGGATATCACTCTATCGAAACATAAATATTTTAATAAATACTAATAAAGTATAGATTTTGTAGAGAAAATATTACTTCTGGCAACCGCCAATGAAGAAGAACAATTGGAACGGAATAACGTTTTTTGTACAAATATGGCCAGCCTAAACCACCTCCATTAGTTATTTTCTATCGCAGACACTGCATAGACATTCAATTCATAACTTTTTTTTTAGGGTAGCCAAAAACAAGGATAATCCCGTAAACTATACTTAAAACTAAACTTCTTATATCGTATTGGCAAACACATTCTACGATCAGCCGCTTAACAGAAAGAAAAGAGAATGTTATTTTAGTAGTTTTGAATGGTGTTATGCAACACACAATGCAAATTCTCTTCTTTAGTAGTGTTTTAAATAATATAAAACTAACTATTTTCTTTACAAGAAAAGCATGGATCTAGTCAAAAGGTTTTGGGATGCGAAATCCAGATCTGATTACAGTTTTGATGTTCCTTGTAGAGGGCGCCACCAGCAGCACGTCGCATACATCGCTATAGGAATCGATACAGTTCATAACTCTTTTGTGCCTCGGTTGATTAAGTTTCTAATATTATGATCTTATTTGATGCCATGTTTTATTCAGAGAACGTATACCTGATAATTGAATAATGTTTTATTGTGAGCTGAAACTTGTCCTTGTTTTTTTTTAACGCCTTGTTCAGGCTTGGGACTGGTCAAAATAACGTACATTTGTTTATGAATTCGAAGAAAAACTCTTCGCTATGTGCGGCTGGGTGCGAAGAGTTGCAACTTTTTTGTTGCAAAAAGTTTTACGCATGGTGTACATAAAAACATTTTAAAAAATATAATAATAACTTTGACGCCCTACTGCGTCGGAAACTATCAAGTTTTGTACATAAGTAAATTGGGCAAAATAGTCATATTTTAGCTTTCCGTATTTTGCTAGGATTTGTACATGCCATTTCCTTATAAATTCTGGGTTCATAATGTCAAAAACGCAATTTCCTTGAAGTCATGTAATAGTCATTGTGTATTATTGTTAGGGTTCTTTTATAGACATACTTAACTGTAGTTTTATAACTATTTATTAGAATGTTCATATTTTACTGAGACATAATACTTCAGTGCATCAAACATGACAACTTATTGCCGACTAAGGCATATCCCTAGTCTAGGCAACGGACTATTTCCTAGGTTACTAAAAGTGTGTAAATTTAGGTAGAATAATATGCTTCAAAAGGAATTAATAAAAGGTAATAACGTGCGAGCAAAATTTATTTTTATCGAAGTGGGCTTGGACTGAAAAACGTAGGGATTGGTTTAGATCACAATTGTAAGTGGACGATATATCTAACCAGATCTAAGTTAAAATTGTGTCAAATTCATATTATGACATGATATGACAAACTTATAAATATTATAAGTACATTGACTCACAGCCTAAATGATGCAGTTTCAATTAAAACTAATTATGCGCTGCCAAGATTAAACAAAATATTTTTAGCGGACTTTAAGTATCTTAAATATATATTTGTCAACTTCTTTTTTTTTTTTAAACAAAATCCTTTATTCACGAAATCATAAACAATATTACATAGGCCTACCTTTTACATTACACTTACATTAACATTATATTTACAAGAGGAAACAGTGATATAATATCCTGAATGAAGGCGCTTTTCTAAACAATACTGAAAGTATTGGTATCGAAGAGCTATAAACTATTTTAATTTGATCGCAGAGCACATCAATCTGACAAATGATCCTTTAATTTCTTTAAAAACTTTTTGTAATAAATTTCATTTTTTAAGTCTTGTGGTAATCCGTTAAATGTACCTGAAGCCTCCCATATTGGGTTGTGTAAAGCTATACTGGTTCTGACACCATACAAATAGATGTTATTGGCATTTCGTGTGTCATGCGTATGTATTTCATTTGTATATGCTATTACAGTATTACACTTTTGCCCATTCTTAATTACATTGTAAATAAATTTAGATTGTTCTAGTTTTAAGACCTGCTCCAATGGTTGAACTTGTAAGATTTGGTAAAGTGTCTCAGTGTGTGTCAGATAATCCAACCCAAACAGTATTTTTAGTACCCTGTTTTGAAGGACAGTAACTTTACCAAACTGCGTCGCACCACACGTTCCCCACACTGGTATAAGGTATCTCATTACTGATAATAAATATGCGTTGTATACCTTATGCTTGGTACCATAGCTCAGAAAATGCTTGCACCTGGATATTGCCCCTGTTAGCGGTATAATTTTATTTTTGATGTGATCTATGTGCGCTCCCCAGTTCATCTTGTCATCCAGAACAAGACCCAAGTATTTGATGGTTTCGATTCTTTCCAATTTATTATTTTTTATTCTTATGTTTACATTGTCCACTGCCTTGTTTTTTTGTTTAAATATCATAAATTTAGTTTTTTCTGTATTAATTTTCAGATTATTTTTTAATAGCCAATTATAATAGGTCTCCAGGTCCGCATTAACTAGTGCGGATAGGTCATCCCCATTATTACCGCTGTACAACAAAACGGTATCGTCCGCAAAAGTGTAATACTGTGCACTAAGCCGTGATAGTTGCAAGCTAAGCAAGACGGAGCCCTGCGGCACGCCACTGTTATGTGTTAAAGCTGTGCTTTTGTCCTTGTTAAGCGTTACATATTGCACACGGTCAGATAAATATGTTTTTATTAGATTCAGCATGACACCACGAAACCCCATTTTTTCCAGTTTTCTATGCAATACCCGATGACAAACAACATCAAAAGCTTTTCGGAGATCAACAAAAACTGCAATTATTATTTTTCCTTTGTCAAGGCCATTTGCCAGATAGTCCGTTACGTCAATTGTAGCGCTAAGTGTACTACTGTTTTTCAAAAAGCCGTACTGAAATGGGTCAGTTTTAATAAATCGGTCTATAAAACACAACATTCGATTTTTGAGAACAGTCTCAATTATTTTTGAAAATACGCTTATTAGGGAAATAGGCCTATAATTGGACATTTCTGTTTTTTTGCCAGACTTATAGATAGGACATATCTTTGAAACCTTCAATTTATCCGGATATTCACCCGTAGATATTACTTTGTTGATTAATTTAACCATAATTACAACCACCCTCTCTCCAAGGCTTAAAAGATCCAATACTGTCACATTATCATGCCCAGGGGCTGCATTACGTTTGAGATTTAATATTATTTCATTAATTTCGTTTTCATTAGCTGGCGTGAGGAATATGCTCTCTTTAGTGTAAATTTCATTAAAATTTAAATCGTTCGCATTCAGATTAGCTTATTTTGACAAAAAAATTATACGCATAACATAATTAAGGGTGCCAATATAAAATATAGATGAATATTATGTCACAGCTTAAATGATGCAGATAAAACAGACCAATACAAAAGTTATTAACTTAAAATTTATGAAGTAGGCGTTGCATTGGCTACTTATTGCAATTGTTTTTTTATTGAAATTCGCTATTTAAATGCGTTTATTTAGCAGTGACACTAAATTATTTAGCAATGGTTCGTAAAACTACAATTGAAGAAAGAAATTTAATCATTTCTCACTTTAGCCAAAGAAATATAGCCAAAATGGTAAATAGATGTCCATCAACTCTGCAGCATACAATTGAAAGATGGATTGTTAGAGAAATCGCCAATAATTAAAAAAAAAAGTGCTCCAAAACTACGAGATGAGGTGAAAACACAGTTTGGGAAAAGGTGTAACCCCGAAACAATTCGGCGAGTGTTGCGGAAAAATAATTTTAATGGTCAAACTGCAAGAAACAAACCCTTATTAGCCAAACAAATAGGCTCAAAAGGTTACAGTTTGCTCAGGAGCATGTTAACAAAGATTTGGACTTCTGGAGTTCAGTAATTTTTGCTGATGAGATTAAAATAAATCTATTTGGATCGGATGGAAAAATTTCAGTGTGGAGAAAGCCAAATGAAGAATTGAAATTAAAAAATATGAAAGCCACGCTAAAGCACGGTGGAGGTGGAGTGATGTTATGGGGCTGTATGTCGTCTGCTGGAGTCGGTAACATATATTTTATTGAAGAGAATATGGACCAATACATGTATTTGAATATATTGAGGCAGCATCTTGGTGCTAGTGCTGAAAAATTGAGTATTAATGGCAATTACCGCTTTTATCATGACAACGATCTCAAGCACACGGCATAACTGCCCACAAATGGTCAAAACACCACCCCATTCACCAGATCTAAATGTTATTGTAAATTTGTGGATAATTTTAAAAAAGAAAGTCAATAGTGTCTCCATATCTAACAAAAATGAATTAAAAGTCAAAATTTCGGAAGAATGGAACACAATGTCCCCGGAATACACAAGAAAATTAGCCGAATCAATGCCTAGATGCCTACAATATGTAATTGACAATGAAGGAGGACCGACAAAATACTAGCAGTTGATTTTCAATAAATAGAATTGTTTTGTTCTTATTCATGTTGTTACATACTCTGCATCATTTAAGCTGTGACATAATATTCATCCATATTTTATATTGTACCACTTAATTATGTTATATGTTTAACTTTTGGTCAAAATAAAGTGATAATATTTCAAGAAGCTCGCAAATACATATTTGAGATACTTAAAATCAGCTAAAAAGTTTTTTTTTTGGTCTCAGGCGGGAAAAAAATTAGTTTTTATTGTAACTGCATCATTTAAGCTGTAAGTAATAAGCCAACAAATACAAATTTATTTTTGTTGTATACCAAATTAACAAAGTAAGTATACAGAGAAAGGAAAATAAGAATGATAGAAATGAATGAAATTGGTCACCGCCATGCTCCAAGCATACCTACATTCACACCATATTTTCGAAAGCGGTGACCAGTATCTCTGAGAAATCTTACAATATTCTTGGATAATCCTTTTTTGTAACTATTCTAAATTTTCAGTGGATGTTTTAAAACGATTGTTTTTTAAATGAGAAAAAATAAAGTAATCCATAACCATCAAACAAGGTGATATGGGTGGCAATCCAATGTCTGTTCGAAAACTGATCAATATGTCGTCGAAGAAATTGCGTAGGTAGTTAATAGTTTCGGCGGATGTAAGGGCGCTTGCACCATTCGGTTGAGAATAACCAAATCATAGTTGACAAGGAAGTATTTTAGGTCCTTTATTATTTATTTTATATATAAATGATATGCCAAATATTTTGTCAAATACTAATATTCTACTTGGGATCTTCTCTGGGTTTTTAAGTCAGGAACGCTCCTTTGACTTCTATTGGTTTGTCGAAAACTGTTTAGGTCTTGTCACTTCTAGAATTTTGAAATCGGTTCTTGCCTTGATTATTGTGGTTCGTGTGTATTGGATTTAAGAATTTTGTTCTGCATAATTTTGGCGCCTTTCCCAATAATTTTATTATTGATAGTGCCTCTCTACTATTAGTGCCTCACAACTATGGGTTTGGACCGACAGGGAGCCAGTCTTTCGGTAGTTTGTATGTAGCGTTTTGTCTAGATCTCGTGTGTGAGTCTGTAATTAGTGGGTTTGTCGATACGTCCGTGCGTCTGTAATAGTCTGTTATAATTTTTAAGAAAAATTCATTTATCGTTTGCATATGAAAGTCCTGATGAAGTACGCGGTTCATTATATATCTAGGGACGTCAGCAATAATTTTCAACGCCCTGTTTTGAATTACTTGGAACTTATTATGCTCCGTTTTGCTTATGTTGCATTACGAAGGTGCACCATAAGTGAGAACCGGCCTGACCAATACCTTGTAGAGGTTGACCTTTGTCCTATTACCAAGTCTACTTCGCCTGTGAAGCAGGGGGTAGATAGAGCCTAATTGACGCAATGCAATCTGTTCTCCAAAAAAGAAGCTACTACCTTGATTAAGTAGTTCGGAGTTCCGAGCCTTATCAATTTTAACAAGAGACCATTGTGCCAGACCTTGTCGAATGCTTTGCTCACGTCAAAGAAAACCGCTCCCGTGTGTTCCCTTTTATTAAAACCTTTGACTATATTCGAAGTCAGTCGCGTAGTCTGCCTGACTGTACAATGTTCGGGCCGGAACCCAAACTGTTCGGGAGGCAGAACGTTTCGTCTAAACACAAAGTAATTCAGTCGACTCAAGATTAATTTTTCTACGATTTTCCCTAGGCTCGACAGCAGGCTGATCGGCCTATAGCTGGCCGGCGCCATAGGATCCTCACCTTTCTTGAATATAACTATGACTTTTGCATATTTCCAGACACACGGGAAATGACCTTCTTTTATTATCGCCTGGGATATGCTTACTATGTTCCCCAAAGCTTTGTCTGGTAGATTTCGCAACGCCGCATTCTTTAGTCCGTCAAAACCCGGAGCTTTTCTAATATTCAACACGCTAATTAGGGACTTTACCTCGTTTAAGGTGACTTGAGGAAAGTCCTGAAACGGGTGATTAATTGTTTTATAAATTTGTATCGTCCTTGAGACCCTCTCATCTCGTAACGCGTCATTGGTCGGGTTTTCGCTGAATTGATCGCAAAGTTTCTCTGCAAGCAATTCAGCTTTATCTTTGGCATCGATCAAAACAACACCTGTTTCCTGATTTTTTAGGTGGGACATGGGTGCTCGCGCGCCCTTTATCAACGTCCTGGTCATTCTATAGATGGAGTTGTCCTCTATAGATAGACTTTGAACCTTATCGTCCCACAGGTTCGACTGCCGTTCTATCAACAATTCCCTGATTACCCCGGCTTCCCGATTGGCCTCCGCCTTGATGCGAGGATCTCCAGTACGATACGCCCTGTTTTTTAACCGATTTTTGATTCTGATATGATTTTTAATTTCATCTGTTAAAGCCCCGTATTTTGAGTACCCGGACACTCTTGTGACAGATGCTTGGGCCAATGCTACGTTCATGTCATCTGTGATCTTGCTTACCGCATTGTCGATGTCCAATGAGCTACGCAAAGGTTGCAACGCCTCTACATTTTTCATAATGTTGTTGTACCTGGGCCAATTCGTTGAGGTGCGGGTAACAAAACCTCTACCTTTTTCTAGTGGATTACCCACTTCTATAATGACCGGTACATGATCCGAGCTCAGATCACAGATGACCGATGGCTGTGACATTTGAACAGCATTCTTGATCACAAAAATGTCCAAGATATCCGGAAGACCCTGCGCAAAGCAGTGCGTGAACTCTTCCGGCGGTAGAATGTGGTAGTTTAAAGCTTCAGAGAATTCACATAGGGTGCGACCACTTTGGTTTGTAGCTCTACATCCCCAAATCCTGTTTTTCGCGTTGAGGTCGCCCCCTATAATCGTTCTGTTATTGTTACCAAAAATTTTTTGTAAGCAGTTGCCTCTGAAATTTACCGACGGACTACAGTAAACAGATCCCAGGTGTACGCGTTGATTATTTTTAAAACGTATGGAAATGAAAGTCCCTTCAATGTGGGCACAATTATTAGGACCTGGCACAACTTGAGCTGAAATGTGTTTCTTAACCATAATCATAGTTCCGCCCCCGCGTCTACCTAGGCGATCGTTCCTAAATATGGTATAATTTGGGAATGAAAACCTTTCTCCCTTTAACCATGTCTCCTGGATCAGAAACACATCTATCTCATTTTTCTCGACGAAATCGATAAGTTCAAGTCTCCGTTGCTTAATAGAGTTGACGTTAAAAGTAGCGAGTTTAATGTATGCCGTCTCCGGTTGCGCCACCATTTTTTAACCTGCGGTTTTCTGGAAAGCACTCACTATTGGTTTTAATTGAGTCTCCATTATTTTAGAGAACTGCGCCAGGAAACTCTGCATTGTAGTTTGCAATGCTGCTTCCATTGCGCTTGGCGTTGATTTTTGCTCTTGTGATGGATTCGTTTTATTCACATTGCTATCGCTGGCCAGTTTATTATTGTCCTGCTGTCCCCAGCGAAAGTTTTTTTTGGCGTGATGTTATTGGTGTTTTTCACGACCCTATTGCTCAAATTGTTCGGGTGCTGTGGACAACCCATATAATTTGCGGGGTGGTCGCCCTCGCAATTTGAGCACTTAGCTTTTTTCTCGCGTGGTTTGGTACACTGGTAAGAAAAGTGGTCAGCAGCACATTTCAGGCATTTTACTGGTGTGGTGCACCGAAATTGAGAATGCCTATACAACTGGCAGCGATGGCACTGTGATATAGTAGCGCGAGCACGCTGCGCTTCAACTTTAATAGACATTGCATCCAAATTTCGGAGTTCATAAATTGATTTTTCGGACCGTGGCAAGAAAACCAACACCAAAGGCAACGGGGCCCCGCTGCGGCTGTGCCAGCGGATTACTCTGGTAGGATTGTAACCTAGTTCTTTTAGGTCGCCCTTAATATTTTCCTCGGTCCAAGTTTCCAGGACGCCTCTAAGCACTACATGGAGCTCATTTTCGTCCTGGAACCGGAACGAGTGGTGGTACAGATTATTCGCGATTAAAAACTTGATAATTTTGTGATAATCCACCGGTGTAGGCGAATGTATCTTGACTCCCTCTGGCACAGTAACAACGCGACCATAGTCCACCTTTACTGATCGCAGGTGAGCAGAAATTTCGTTGTACCTGTGCTTGTCCCTGATAATGATCGGAGGGACTGGCAATTTCCGCGGGCCGGTCTCCGATGCATCAGCAGTGACAGTTTGGGTTTGGGTTTGGGTCGGAACCTCTAAAGCTATTTGACTATTATTTGATTGTTACGCTTTTTGCGATAAGTGGTTGCTGAGTACCTTATTACTAGTTTTAGGTAGATTTGGCCAAGCAGAAGTACTGGCCACCTTTTTATTGCTTGTAATATTGTCATTTTCAGGGTTTTTTTGTATCCTTTTCCGTGTCCTCCTAGTCTTTTGACTAGGCCACTGTTTACTGTTATTATCTGACCCAGATACAGGGTCAATTTCCATATCTGAACCTGGATTTAAGATTTCAATAGCATCTACATTAATTTGCTTACTATTAAATTTACGAACAGTACGCGCGTCTTTGTTGTCTGTTAACGTACTTGTCTTGTCAAAAATTGAATCTATTTTAGCATTTAAATTTAAGTTTGAATCTTGAGTAAAAGTAATGTCAGAGTCTTTTGACTTGTACCTACCGATCTCGGCCTTCAACTCCCTTATGGTGCTTTTTAATTCTTTCATCTCAATGGATTTTTTAATATCATCCTCCTTCATCCCTTGTATTTTATTAAGCCATTCTATATTATTATCGTTCAACATTTTTTTCCATTTTGCCTCCAAACGTCTTTCACATTCTTCAATCCTTTCGTCTGTGGATACCTGGACCTCGGCTGGGGCCATTACTTCATCGTCCGATGTTGATAACTTAACGTTGATGGGGCGGGAGGCATCCCCCCCGCTACGTAGTTCCATAAAAATCGAAAATCTAATTAATTAAATTGACTTTTCCTTGACAGTTGTAACAAAAATTCCGATATTTCAAACTTTGATAAATATCGAGAGAGAAAATTAGTGTCACTGTCAGCGACTGCACACTTCGACGGTTGAAATGCGACTGCATACTAATATTCAAATGTTTGTTGATGATACTTTAATATACGTAAAAGGTAAAAATATTTTAAGTTGTATAGATAGTCTAAATTCTGAATTAAAATTGGTATCAAACTGGCTAAAAGTAAATAAATTAAAATTAAATATTTCTTAAACGAAATTTATGGCAATAGGAAATACTATACCTAAATTATGAAAATATAAATATTCTTATAGATGACCAAAAATCAGAAATAATTCAGTCTTTTAAATATTTAGGGATAATAATAGATTCTAAATTAAAATTTGATGCTCATTTTGAAAACACTACATCTAAAATTGGGGAAAAAATTAATTATTTCAAAACAGTAAGTAAAAATTTAAGTTTATTTTCAAGAAAAACAATATATAACACAATGATTTTACCTCATTATTTGTATTGCTCTACAATTTTATATACTGCAAATGAAGGAATTTTTAGTAGACTTCAAATTTTACGAAATAAGGCAATGAGAATAATATTAAATGTTGATAAATACACAAGGATATGTTAAACAAACTTAAATGGTTGAATATAAGAAATTTAATATTTTTCTAGTTTGTATTTTTATTTATAAAATTCAAAATAATTTATTAGCATCTCATTTAAAAGACTTTATAACGCAAAACTTTGAAAATCATAACTATCAAACCAGAAACAATCAAAATTTTTGTTTAGGGAAAGTGACAAAAAATTTGACATATAAATCAATCTTTTTTAAAGGACTTCACGAATATAATAATTTAGATTCTTTAATTAAAAAACAAAATCCCTTAAGTAAATTTAAAAAATCCTTGATAAATATCATTACTTAGAAAACAAAATATCTGATAAAATTAATTTAAAAATATTTTTGGTGCATAAAATTGTAATTTTAAATGTTTTATTTATTGTTAAAAAAACTAGAATTTATAATATTGTAGCAGTATTGCTAAAATAAATCTTGTTACTACTACTACTACCGTCAAGTAGCTGCTCCACAAATGGATTCAAAATATTATCCCTATACCGCTGTGCTATAATTGTGTCATGGAAAATATAGGAATAACAATTCTTCGGGAAACAGTCAACCAGACACCATTTTCTGGACGGTACAATGTGGGCTCTACAAGAAAATGGGGATTTTCACTAGTCCACATTCTAATATTTTGAGAATTCACATAAGCAGTGAGATGGAACCAGGCTTTTTCAGAAAAAAATGTCAGACCCAATAAATCATTCACTTCCAATCAACTTTGGGTAAAACCACTGACAGTAATTTCTGCGTCTTTCAAAATCTGCAGTTCGTATTCCCTGGAATATATTATAAGGAAACCAATTCAATTGTTTTTTAAGAATAGTCCTGCATGTTTCATAAGATGGGACAGGCGTCTTACACATTTTGTTGGCATATTTTGCATTATTTCACGAACGATTGCAACAAGTTTTTTTGTTCTTGAGGATGGTCTTCTAGCTCCTTTTTGATGTTGTATAGGACCTATTTCCCTAAACAGAGCCACTGTTCTCCTTAGGCAATGACGTTAGGTAGGTTTTAGCGAAAACCGTCCATTCACGAACGCTGATTGTATTGTCACTCACCATCTTCTCTAACCTCGCTCCGAAACTACGCTTCAACCATGAATTTTTTGTGCTGTTCTGTAAGTCCCATTGCGTGAATTTTTCAAGAAATTGGATAAATTAGCGATGAATCAAATTACTGGTAACGACTGTTAAAGATGACGGAATAACTGATTGATAATGCTGATATTTACTGACACCCAGCGGATATTAAGCTCTATCGCTACGCAGTACGGCCCTAGATCCAAAGGCACACTTTGTTGATAATAATTTTTGCTCGCACGGTAGAAAAATATGCTAACAGAACCCATTGTTTTGCAAAACACCATAACATCTAGTTATAAGTTAATTAAAGACAAAGACAAGGCCTTTTTAAAATTAAAGCAGAAAGCAGCGCATATTGAGATGCGACAAGGAATTTTCTTACTCTTTTTCATTGAACTTATAACTAAAACTAAACATTCCCGTTTCTTCTTGTTAAGCGGCTGATTGTAGAAACCGTTTGCGAATGCTGTTCCCCCGTTAGTTCATTCCAGGCTTGGTTAATTCTATGGTGCAATTAATATAACATGTATGCTTTACCATAAACATCATGATTTCAACTCAAACATTCCCAAATGGATTGAGATAGGGGTACTGCAAAGGTCATGGTGAAGCAAGTATATCATTTTCATTAATGACATTTTTTATTACTCTATGTATTGTTATTATGTTGGAGTATAAATTCACAACCACATGCAATGTTATTAATAAGTAACGGGTAACAGATGCAAGTATTGCTTAGAAATAGCCATTTGCCTAATGGGATTCCAAAATTTACAATTCTGCCAATAGCAACCACTAGCTTTAGAAGTAGAGGTAATATGAGATTCTTGCTCCAACGACTTCACCAATGTTAGTTTTGGTGAGATTTTTATGGCCATATCTCCAAAACTACGCTGATTTTTTAAACAGGTTCTGTTATTATTGTGTTGACGTTATGATGCCGTTGTGTTTGTATGTCTGTTTCTAAAGCAGATTTTTTACACAGGGTCTGCTCTTCAAATAGCTTAAATATTATATTAAATAAATAGGTTAGTTCAGCCTAGAAACAGAGCTTGTTTAAAAACAGATCAAAATGTCGAATTCCGTTTCGAACCGTATGAGTTGAACCTGACACATCTGTAGCTACTAAAGCGGTTTCAGAAAAGTGGTCTTTAAAAAAATCTACTAATTTCCGATCTCCATTATCGCTACGGATTTAAGGGCGACCCCATGCTTTACGATTTTTATTTGGTCAATAGCACTCTATTTATGTCCACTCCTACATTATCTGCGATGCTCACAATTCATTAAATTAATAATACCTCTGAACTAACCTGTTTAAAGGTGCAGAAAGTAGTCCATTCTTTCAATGGTTACAGTTTTAAATGGTAGGAATAGAAGTCTAAACCATAAATACATTTAATATCAAAAAGGGGGGAAGAGAAGAAGATCTTTACATAACAGTAACTGAACTAGGACATGTTTTACCTTAAAAAAGGTCATCTTTAGCAATATTAAGATCTTCTTAAGTTCTCTCCATAGACGGGATTAAGCTTTGACAAATGAGATATAATCAAAATGAAGGTCAGATATAGTTTTAACGTATTAAATATAGGGTGTAAGGAGCATATTTTGTATCACTAAGAGAATATAAAGTAGGTTAGCATTAGACAAAGAATTTGATAAAGAGTCACTTAATTCTATACATCAATCAATAACATTGGAAATGTTGTGTATTCAAGGTTGCAATAAAGGAGAAATCCGGAGGATCTTGATAGTCGTATGCTATATCAAAATTTGCAAAGTATGGGTAATAAAATAGAAAAACTCGAAGTAATCTTCTCAGTAATTGTGCCCGATGTTGTTTTCTTTACCGAGCACTGGCAGACCAGCGAACAAATTATATTGAGACACATTGATCATTACAACCTATGTGTCTCTCAATGTCGAAGTGCCGCAGAGCATGGAGGTGTGGCTATTTATCCAAAAAACACTATTAACTGTCAAAGCTTTGACGTATCAAAATATCACGTTCTTAGTAATATGGAATGCTGCGCCGTAAGAATTCCTAATAGGAAATTTTTATTAGTTGCAGTATATAGACCACCAAGTGCCTGTATTAATGATTTTCTGTTTAATCTGAATAATTTGTTGGGTAATATTTTAGGTAATAAGTATGAAGTGATCCTGGGAGGCGACTTTAATTTAGATACCCTTGTACCATCGAAAGATTTGTCCAGATTTCAGGACCTAATATTATTCTATCAAACAATGTTAAGTAACGCAAAGAAAAGTTATTATGATGATTAAATTTTAAACTCCGAGAATAAATCTAAAAAAATGTGGGAAATCATTAACAGTAAGAAAAATCAAGTGCGCGGTGACTCTGAATCTAAAATCTGTATTAAATCTAACAATAAAATGTTGACCGAAAAAGAGACAGCATGCCACTTTAACTCTTATTTTAGTTTGATTGGTTCAAACCTATCGAGCACTTTTAGATCAGAGAGTGACCACTGGTACATTGAAAATTGCGTAAATTATCAGGGAAATATCTTTTTTGCTTCGCCCGTTGTTGAAGCAGACATTGTCAAAATATTAACGGATTTGAAATCATCGTTCTCTAAAGACCAAGATGACCTTTCAAGTAGAATATTAAAACATGTAAAAAGTTGGATATCCTTGCCATTAACACATACAGTCAATTGCTCCTTGGAAACGGGTATCTTCCCAAAAAAACTTAAAATAGCTATACTTTACTTTACTTTATGTGCTTTATTGTCCAAGAAATACAAACGTACATTCTCACAGACAAAGCTTACTAAAACTAGTTCTAATCTACATAAATTACATAAATTATATAAATTGCTAGATGACATGAATTGCTAGAGTAGATAGTAAAACCGCTTCACAAAAAAGGAGATCCAACAGATGTTACGAACTTTCGTCCAATTAGCTTGTTAAGTACTTTTTCGAAAATATACGAAAAAATTATGTATAATAAACTTTACTCGTTCTTAAAAAAGTACAATATTATACATTCGTCGCAAAATGGCTTTGTAAAGGGTAAAAGCTTGAAAGCTGCCCTATTTTCATTTTTATATGAAATAAATAGGATTATAGACAAAAAAGAAATCGGGATTGCCTTATATATTGACCTAAGTAAGGCTTTTGATACTTTGAGTCACGACATTTTACTAAAAAAATTGGATCTCTACGGAATTAGAGGGGTTCCACTGCATTGGTTTAAGACATATCTAGAGGGTCGGACACAAATGGTCAAGATGTCATCTGACATGGGTCGAGTATTCTCGGACGTGGTAGATATTAATGTAGGGGTCCCACAAGGATCCATACTTGGCCCTTTGCTCTTTATAATCTATGTCAATGATCTGCATAGCGTTTTTGAGGACCTGTCTGTGGTCCCTATGTCTTACGCTGATGATACTAATTTAATAAATAATCAAGGTATCACATTGCGACGAGGTTGAACCGGTGGTCAATCTGGTCTTTGCCAAGGCTAGTGAGTGGATGTTTGAGAATAAATTGGTCATAAACAACGATAAGACTGCATGCATGCTATTTAGGTCGGTAAAGTCGAACTTAAGTGTAGAGAGAATCAACCTCAATGGAATTATAATAGACTTTCTAGAAGAAGTCAAGCTTCTAGGGTTTTATGTTGATAGCCATTTAGCCGATAACTCGCATATTAATAACTTATGTAAACGGTTGCCATCTGTATGTTTTGGACTGAGAACAATGTCAAATCAATATAGTGACTTCATACTGAAAACATTATATTACGCAAACTTTTATTCACATCTAAGATATGGCATTGTTCACTGGGGTAGGGCCACAAATGTTAACAGGGTTTTTATATTACAAAAGTATGCTGTTCGTATTATTAAGGGTTTGAATTTCGGGAAATCTTGTCGTCAAGCCTTTAGGGATTTAAATTTTTTGACTGTTACCGGTTTATATATATATGTATATATGAATTAGTTTGCTTTGTCTGGAACAATATGATATTATTTCAAAAGAACTGTATCAATAGATCATATGATACCAAATAGATTATTGATTGCCGACCGGCACTCCACGGCTCTTTACCAGAGAGGGGCTTATTATAATTGCTGCCTCTTCTATAACGCATTACATGACGAAATTAAAGCTGCTCCGCCTTTAAACATGTTTAAAAATAAAATAAAAAAGCTGCTTATTGACATAAGCCCTTATAATATAGCCGATTTTTCTGACAAGGTTTAATTTTTTTTTTGACAAAATTAAATTTGCGTATTTTAATGTTGTAATATTTTATATTGTAAAATTATTGAATATATTATACTCTTTAACCATTTTTCAAATGTAGGTATAATCTTTAGATTAAGTTTATTTTATTGTTAACGTATTTTAATAAATTTGACTCACTTTCTATGTAAAATTTGTATATGAAAATAAAGACTATTAAATAAATAAAAATAAATAAATTAATGTTTCTTTTTGAATGATATAGACAAAGTAGGTCGAAGTAACGATAAAAACGTCTGCCTTAAGTAGAAGTAAATAATTCCTACTCATACTTATCTCTTAGCTGTTATCCAATATAAAGCTGGATTTATAAACTCTCGCCGGCGTCGGCGCTGGCGTCGGCGCTGGCGTCGGCGCCAGCGTTCGTCGTAGACGTACATAGTAGGCATTTATAAACTTGGCGTTCGCGTTCGCAATATTGACAATGACAAATGACAAATAAAAACATAATCTGACACTTCTGACATTTTAGTTTGTACTGTTGGTGGTGTTTTTTTTAGTGCAGTTATTAGAGCAAAAAAAGAGTTAAATACATGGATTTAGCAAGGAAGAAGTTACTCGGTGTCTTAGGGGTAGTTTTATGCTTATATGTAGCATTACCCAAGAAACGCACTCGTCGCTTCAAAACGAGACCCATAAATAGAGCCAGACGCAGTGAAGGTGGATTTAAATATTTTCAAAAGATTAAGGCGATGGATAAGCAGCAGTTTTTTAAGTATACACGAATGACTGTTTCTACCTTTGATAAGTTAGTAAACTTTGTTTCTTTACGAATCGAAAGAGGCATGAGATCCGATGGAATATCGCCCGAGGAAAGAGTGATAATAACATTACAGTATGTATATTTTTTAGTTAACGCAGTGCAGTTAGCAGTAGAAGACTGCTACAGTTCTTTTGTATATTTATATCTAATATTCTAATATATATAATTTTTTATTTTAGATATTTGTCTCAAGGGAGCAGTATGCAAGCCCTAGCATGGAACTTTCATGTTGGCCTTGCGACTGTTCATAAAATTATAAAAGAAACATGTGAGGCACTATGGGAAACGTTAAGCCCTATTTATTTAAAGAAAAAAGAAATATAACAATAATAAATGCCAACGTGGAGACAGTAGATAGTATTATTAAAGCAGTAGTTGTGTTGCAGGTTTATTGTTACAATAAAGTGTATGAATAATTGTGCAAGCAAGCTTCTGTGATTTTCTGTAAGAAATAATTTGGTCTACTTTTTTCTTATATTTTTCATTTATTTCTCATAATTTCTACTTTTTTTCAACAGTAATTTTAGGATTAGTTATTTTAGGCAGTCTTGTATTGGGTATTGTTCCTTTGCACTATTTTATTTGTATATTTTTGTCCTCCTTGTTAATTTGTAACATTTATCAGATAGTTCCTGTTTTTCATGTAATGAGTATGTTATAATAAAAAATGGTATTGTTTATTTTATTTCTTTATTATTTAATAAATATACAGCCATAACACCTATATTTAAAAATAGAAAAAATCAATCGTCAATAATTATCGACCTAACAATACATTGTCGTCCATAGCAAAAATGTTTGAAATTATGCAGTCGCTTTACTTTCATCTACAGTTAAAATGGCACAAATTTTTCTTGCGACTTCCACGACTCCTTCTATTTCGGAATCAGCTCTTCTCTTCCTCGTAACTGGTTTCCCTATAAATAGTAATAATCAAAATAGGAAAAGAATTACATCAATATATATAATATTAATAATTGTACGCTACAAAATAAACCAAATGCTACCTTTAGAGGTACCTGGTGTAACGGTAGGTGTTGTGCCAAATATCTCTCCTTCCTCAACAGCAGTCGTGGGAGATAAAATGGACTTTATTGTGGACAAGCCAGAAGCTGCAGATTGGGATCGACTTTTAACTGATGGTTGTACCGTGGTACAGTATGTTCTAAAATATGAAATATTTTTAAAACTAAATAGTTATATTTTAAATGAAAGACTTACTTTCTGGGTTTTGTATACTTTGTATAAAACAACATGTTTTTAAAATATAACCACTCAAGTTCTGGGGCGCCAGACCCAGATTTGCTCTTCTTCTCCTTAACAAACTTGTCACAAACTTGGCTTTCCAATGCTTTTGGCATGTTTCAACTAAAAACAAAATATACGAATTGGTAAACATAGTACTTCAGATACCTAATTGTAATTAAAGCAGCTAACCTTTTTTCTTATATATTTTTATGCATTTTCTATTTTGGTATAATTTTTTAATAACCAGTTGTATTTAGAATCATTGCAATTTCTTCCCACGCAAGATTCTTTTTTTTAGCATCTTTGTAATATCTATTGCTGACGTTGTATAAATACTCATAGTATAGTTTTGGATCGTATCTATCAGGAGCCCCAAATCAATTTCTGTTCCTTGGAGAACTTCAGATTCACCTAAAATCAGATGCAAATAAAATTAGCAAATAAAACTAACTTTAAAGTATGTTTGTACTTACCAAGGGTCTCACTCTCCATTTTACTCATATTTAACAGTATTTAGGAGCAATTTTTTTCACAAGCGAGATCAATATAAGAACCACAAAAACAAATAATCTAGAAATACCAAGCTGACATCAACACAAAAATTAAAATGACGCTTGGCCGTTGACACTTTGGCAGATGCCAACGATGACTTGATAGAAATGCTAAAATCCCATTGGTTATGACGCGGCGCTACGGATTTCCTACGAACGCCGGCGCTGGCAATATAAAGATGGTTTATGTCGAACGCCAGCCAGCGCCAGCGCCAGCGCCGGCGAAGTTTATAAATCGCTCCATTACGATTCACTTGTTTAACTTCCAGCGCCCACGCCAGCGCGAGCGCCGACGCCGGCTTCGAGTTTATAAATCCAGCTAGATGGTTTATGTCGAACGCCAGCCAGCGCCGGCGAAGTTTATAAATCGCTCCATTACGATTCACTTGTTTAACTTTCAGCGCCCACGCCAGCGCGAGCGCCGACGCCGGCTTCGAGTTTATAAATCCAGCTTAAAGCTTGAACCCAGAGAACTTAACGAAACAGAAGGAACATAAGCCGTCAGCCCCTTTAATGTTTGTGTAGCCAGATTTTTATCGACGTATTAATGACATTGACGTTTCTCTTGATTGGTACACTGGAAGAAAGTTAGCAAATATTAAAAAATACCAATAATTTAACACGCACACTGGAAAAGTATTATTTACAGTTAAACAGAGCGTATGTAACTTTTCTGAAGTTCTTGTCTTACAAATACAAAAATACAAAGCCTCGACAAAAAACTTATAAAATCTGATAAACAGTAGCTAAACTTCTGTAACTCTAATATTACTTCAATGCAAGTACCAAATCAAAAATGGCAGTGACAAAAATAACAGGAAACAAGCGTCAGTTTGTCAGCTATCAGCTGTAATCGATTGACGTATATACTAATTGCAAAATGGTCACCCCAAGTAGGCAATTGAAAGTACAGAGCTACGAATTTTGCTCCGTGTCGCTTCTGTTTCGTTTAGTTTTCTAGTGCTTGGGTGCCTACTTTAGCATTTTTTTTTCTAAAGGATCCAGTGCCATATAGAAAATGGAGTGGTGTGCTGAATGCAACAAGGCCTAGTTCAAATTGTGTAGAAATGATTTTACGACAAATAAGTTATAAAATAATCGGACACGAAGATTGCCTGTATTTAAATGTTTATACACCCGAGGTAAGTTATGCGTAAAGTAGAAAGTTCAGGCCCAATTTGTATATTGCAGATAAAATTAAAGAATTAAACAAAAATATACTGTATAAAGACGTCTATGGCAAACTAGTCGACGGAACGGTCCCAAAATTATTATTATTTTTTGCATAAATGGGCGTGCTTTACTCGGCTAAAAGAGTTGCGACAATGATACTTTGATGAAAATATAACCTGCAACAAACTGTTTTTTTTAACTGTGACATGATAAGACACTAAATTCGGTTGAAAGTAAGGTACTATCCGAATGCTTTTTATGCTGTGGCCAAGCCTTAGTTGCGATTTACTATAAATACAGGAAATTCGCTTGGTTGAAAAATGTACAAAAGTTGACTTTTTTAATGAAACACACACCCTCTATATATGTGCCATGGATCATGTGGGGAATCCTTACAAAAAATTAAGGCAAATAATTCCTATCAACATAGGTTTACAACCGCTTCATTTTTGAAATACAGGGTGTTACAATTTTTAAGCGGAGCAAGTAATATAGGGTCGCATGTCCTCCAAAAAAAAGAAAATATTAAAGTCTACATGCCATTAGTTAGTACCTGATATATCCCAAGTAAAATTAACAGACATTAATCTATAATAAGTTCCAAGACCTACCCGAAAACTACGAAGCTACCTCAAAATTGTTCCCCATTTTGTTGGCCATTACGTAGCTGCTACTTGGCAACAACGTGGCCGCCGAAAGTGGCAGCCACCTTTGGGGTTACTTTCATGGTGGCTGTTACGTTCCTGCCACTATAAATGTTAGTTGGGATGGTTCTTAGGCTCTCTTCATACCATCGGTATTCCAAAGGAATGTGCTTTTCTTGTTTCTTTAATCCAGCGCCTTAAAGCTTCTTCGCAAATCTTACGAACAATATCTGGTACCCAAGATTTATTCTGATATCCGAGTTCTATATTAAAGTATGGAAAATACGCGTTTATAACGTCAATATTTCTCTTGTACCTTTTCACAATAAAGTTTCCGCAAATGTAACAAAAATCTTCAGGCTTATTTTTGCAACAAATTACTTTAGCGAAACAAAAACTAAAGTTTTCATTTAAGTGCCACGCATTAAACTAAATGTGGACTATTCGAGCCCTGATTGATATAAGTATTCTTTAAAATTTAGGAATTCCCAGTCGCGCGTCGGTTTCTTCCCCATCTGGTTTATAGATTATTCCGAATATAGGGATTCCCCATGAGGAAGTATTGCCCGTGCGTCTTAAATTAAAACAATAATTCAATAATCAGTAAATTATTCTTTTTAAGGTTTATTTTAAAGACCTCTGGGCCAAACTAGGCTAATAAAGTCCGTTTTGTTGCAGTTGATAGCTCATATCGAGGGTTGAAGCCATAAAACAACCGTAAACCATAGGCGTTGGTAATTAGTATATTATTATTATAATAGTAACTACCTACTATGCCTTATTTAATAAGAAAATTGGCCTCTGTCCATTGTTAAATATACATTAGGAATATTAGGGTTAAAGTAGGTACAACAGGAGTAATTAGTAATTAAATTTACCTATTTTTGCCTGCTTTAGGATATTATTACGCCATTCGATGTGCGTTTGTCAAACTATGTTTTTAGTGTATTTAAGGCAAGGGCCTAGCGACGATACTGAATTATCCCAAAGTTGAATTATTTCCTATACTTGTGACAATGGCTTCAAGTTTTTCGCCAACGTGTCTTCGTCAAATTAGCAAGAGTGCATATTCTCTCCGAGAAAAGACATTAATATTAAACGTGCATGATGCTCTAGTGCACCAGAAACCTGCAAGTGATGTTCGTAGCATCATTGCAGAGTGTGCTAATATGGTAGGAGTTGGAGAGGCTACTTTATATAGGTTCTTGCGTGAAAGAAAATCTAGGAACCTCAGTGAGCCAAAACCACTCCCAGGAAAGAAACCGTTAGAAATTAACGATTTCATTAAAAATGGTATTAGAAGAAAAGTACATAGTTTTTATTTTGCCAAGGAAATACCAACTATAGACAAAATTTTACAAGCCATTAAATATGACGAGGACTTACCACAGCTATCACGAACGAAACTATGGAAAATACTTCATGATATGAACTTTCGTTGGGAGAAGCAAAACAGAAAATCTTTTTTTATTGATAGAGCAGATATTATTTGCTGGAGACGTCAATACTTAAGGTCCATCCGAAAATACCGCAGCGAAGGCAAAAACATTTTCTATTTGGATGAAACGACAACCTCACCTGCACGTGGTGCACCCTGCTAGAAACTGACGAGGCTCTGTCGACCGAGTGATTACCGGTATAAGTAATCTCCTCTTGTTGGCCAACAGCTTCGGGTGGAGGAGCTGACAAGAGAAAGGGCACCTTCTTGTCCTTGGAAGGGGAAATCCTTCCTAAAGGCGGATGAAACTGTCCACAAGTTCAACGGCATGGAGATGCAGAAGGCAACGGGAAACCACTGCATTAAAGGTCCCTAGGACATCCCCAGGAAAATCTTTAGCATGATCGAGAAAAATCAAAACACGGCCCCCAGTCCCCGGCAGCTCTTTAGTGGGCAGGGGGTGCTAAGAATCCCCGGGTCGGTCATGAAAAGGATAGCAACATGGAACGTTCGCAGTTTGTTTGAGAGCGGAAAAACACATAACACGATCAGTGAGATGAAAAGACTCAGAATGGATGTTCTGGGTATCAGTGAGATGCGTTGGCCAGAGACTGGAGAAATAAGAGTGGAAGATCATTACATTTATTATTCCGGCAATGATGGTGCGCGACATTTGAATGGAGTAGGTTTCTTGGTGGGACGCAGTGTGAGTGGATCCGTCAAGAGTTTTGTGCCCATCTCTGACAGGGTGTGTATATTACAGCTTAATACAGCGCCGATAGCAAGTAATCTTATACAGGTTTACGCTCCCACGAGTAGCAGTTCTGACGATGAAGTGGAAGTTTTTTACGGTGACGTTAAAAAAGCACTGAAATTGACCAAATCCTCAGAAGTTATTATAATCATGGGGGATCTTAATGCAAAAGTAGGTAAAGGTCGGAGAGAGGATATCGTGGGAGATTATGGCTTGGGTGCACCAAATGAACGAGGAGACCGGTTAATACAGTTCTGCCAAGAAAATGACTTAATTATAGCCAATACACATTTTAAACAACCTCCAAGGCGTCTATATACATGGATTTCCAATGCAGATAAGAATGTACGCAACCAAATAGATTTTATTATTATTAACAGAAGATTCAGGAATACGATCCAAAATACTAAGACTTATCCTGGTGCAGATGTTTTCACGGACCACTCATTATTGGCCGCTACATTGAAGCTAAAACTGAAAAAGTACAAAAAGCGTCAAGCTATACAGTGTATAGACACAAGAAAGCTTTTAGATCCAGCAATAAGAACAGAAGTGCAAGAAGAATTAAACTTCAGATTGGGCAGCAATAATCAAACAATTAACGAAGATAATATTGAAAACACGTGGAAACAGATTAAAACATCCGTAGTAGAAGTTAGTCAAGATAAGTTGAAAAGCAACAGAACCAAACACAAAGCTTGGATTACTGATGACATCTTGAAATTAATGGACCGCCGTAGATCTTATAAAAATAAAGACTCTGACAGATACAAAGGGGTACAAAAGGAAATTAGGACTAAGATTAGACAAGCAAAAGAAGAGTGGCTGACGGGGCAGTGCAATGAAATAGAGCAGTTAGAAGCCAAACACGACTCGTTTAATATGTACAAGAAAATTAAACAGACAACTGGTCAATATAGAAAGATCAACAACAGCACTCTCATGAACGAACAACAGCAAATTCTTAGCAGCACAGAAGAACAACTACAGGAATGAAAAAAATATATTCAAAATCTCTTTGAAGATGGTAGGAGTCTATCGCATAATATCACTCTAGATGACGGGTTAGATATCACTAAGGCAGAACTCTTACATGCTATATCAAGTGCAAAAAACGGAAAGGCACCTGGACCAGATGGAATACAAATAGAGGTTTTAAAAGTATTGGAAGAAGACCGAGCCCTTGCACTTCTGTTAAACTTGCTAAACTGCATATACAAGACCGGAATAATTCCTAAAGACTGGCTCAGGTCAACATTCGTTGCTATACCGAAGAAGGCTAACTGCAAGTATTGTAAAGATTATAGGACGATCAGCTTAATGAGCCATGTATTAAAGCTGTTCCTGAAGATCATTCATTCCAGAATATACACCAAATGCGAAGAAAATATTGGCAAGTCTCAGTTTGGCTTTAAAAGCGGTTTCGGTACAAGGGAGGCGCTGTTTAGCGTCCAGGTTCTAATACAACGATGTCGAGATGTAAACGTTGATGTATACGCTTGCTTCGTAGATTACGAAAAGGCATTCGACACTGTTCAACACGACAAGTTAATAACTATACTGAACAATATAGGCCTGGACGGACGAGACATTAGGATAATCGCCAATTTGTATTGGAATCAGACAGCTGACATTAGAATTAACGGCCAGACATCTGAAGAAATACCTATTATGAGAGGAGTTCGACAGGGCTGTGTGCTCTCCCCCCTTTTGTTTAATTTATATGCAGAAAAAATTTTCAGAGAAGCCATCGAAGACAGAACAGAGGGTATAATTGTTAATGGAACAGCCATCAACAATCTAAGATATGCGGACGACACGGTTTTACTAGCAACAGACAAAGATGATTTACAGGCACTCCTAGCAGCGGTTACAGACCATAGCCAACAAATGGGTTTACGATTAAATATAAAGAAGACCAAATGGATAGTTGTCAGCAAAAGCAAAAATATAGAGGACAACTTAACAGATATCAGCATACACGGAGAAATTGTGGAGAGAGTGCAAAAATACAAATATCTGGGCTGCTGGGTGAATGAAGAATGGGACTTAACTCAAGAAATCAAAAGCAGAATAGAACAGGCACGAACATCTTTCAGGAATATGCAAAAAGTCCTCACCAACAGAGCTCTAAAAATTCCCTTAAGAATACGCCTATTACGTTGCTATGTCTTGAGCATATTGTTCTATGGGATGGAAGCATGGACCCTCACTGAAACAATGTGCAGGAGGATTGAGGCTTTCGAAATGTGGACTTACCGAAGAATGCTGAGGATATCGTGGATGGACAGGGTGACGAATGAAGCGGTTCTACAGCGTATGAATAAAGAAAGAGAGGTACTTAATACCATAAAAAGAAGAAAGCTGGAGTACTTTGCCCACGTAATGAGAAACCCAAAATATGAATTGCTCCACATTATTATCCAAGGAAAAATAGAGGGAAAGCGTGGGCCTGGTCGCCGAAGAACATCATGGCTCAAGAATCTTCGCCAATGGTATGGAGTAAACACCACGACACTCTTCAGGTCGGCTGTGGACAAAGTGAAGATCATGCGAATGATCGCCAATGTTCTGGGAGGACACGGCACTTAAAGAAGAAGATTTGGATGAAACTTGGCTGAACGAAGGGCACACCGTGTCTAAAGTCTGGCAAGATGAAAATATCCTAAGTTCTCGACAAGCTGTCATGGAAGGCTGGTCAACAGGACTTAGACCATCCATCTGGAAAGGGACGCAGACTTATTATAACTCATATAGGAAGTTCAAATGGCTTTTTGGATCAAGGATTATTAGAATTTCAGTCGAATTCTACAAAAGACTACCATGAAGAAATGACTGCTGATTTTTCGAGGAATATTTTAAGCAAATGATAGAATACATTCCCGCTAATTCTGTAATAGTGATGGATAATGCCAGCTATCACTCTAGGCTAAAAGAGAACCTTCCCACAACTTCATGGAAAAAGGCGGAAATCGTAAACTGGTTACAACGGAAGGAATTGAGTTACGATAATACCATGGTAAAAAAAGAACTTTTGGGTATTGTTAGGCTACATAAATCGCAGTATAAAAAGTATGTTATTGACGATGGCAAGAGATCGAGATATTATAGTGCTTCGATTACCACCTTATCATTGTGAGCTAAAACCTATAGAATTAATATGGGCTCAAGTAAAATGATATGTTGCTAGAAATAACAAAACTTTTAAAATGCAAGAAGTGCGACAACTCTTGCTTAATTCTTTAGCAAATGTGTCATCAGAAAATTGGCAAAACGACATAAAACATGTTATTGTAGAGGAACAAAAAATGTGGGAATTTGACAACGTAATTGACACAACTATGGAAATTGAGCCTTTAGTAATAAGCGTAGGACATGATGACTCTTCAGATCTTTCTGAGGACGATTTTATCGAGTTATAATTATTAAAATTGTCAATATTTTTTGATCTGTAAATAAATTAGTTTTCTTGTAAAACATTGTATTTATTCTAGAATAAATCAATCAATGGTTATAATTTACCAAAAGTCGTAAAATCATAAAATCTATTATATTTAAATAAAATAATAAGCGGTTAGTTTATATTAAAACCCAACTCTGCGACCATGGTGGGCCGTTTTAATCATTATCCTTTCATTTCATTTTATGGCTCTATTGTTACTTTATCTGTTATCTGGTGGAATAGGTCAAAATTTCTTCATCCTTATGCTAGATGTACGTAAAAAGACCATTTTATAGGTAAAATATTTTAAGCCACCCGAGCCTTGTGGGTATCGAGCTATCAACGGCAACGAATAGTGGGATCAATGATATATACTTTTTCAGAAATTTATCTTTTAGAACCCTAAAAAAGTAAAACAAAAACTACCTGTTATGGTTTGGCTATATGGTGGCTCTTTTAGAGAAGGTAGTGCTGATTTGTATGAACCAGATTACCTTATACAGGATAATGTAATACTTGTCACTTTTAACTACAGGCTTGGATATTTTGGTAGGTAGACAATTATTATCCAAAGAGAGATACAGCAGTACAGTTTGATAACATATGCCATTCAAATTTTTAGTTCATTTAGTTTATGATAGTGTGTAATAATCAAGAACGCCAGCAGCTCCTTTTGCTAGACTTTATTCTCATTCTCATATTATGTATAATAACGAAAATTTATTTAAGCTCCAAAAGAGCGAACCTGAAGTAACCGAAAATATTTTGTAATAGGATCGATATTTTTAAGGTTTTCTCAGTACAGAAGATATGCATGCCCCTGGAAACTATGGTATGAAAGATATAGTTTTAGCTCTAAAATGGGTAAAATATAATATACAACGATTTGGTGGTGATCCTGATAAGGTCACTTTATTTGGAGAAAGTGCTGGTGCAGCAACGGTAGGATACCTCTTGGTATCTCCACTTGGTAGAGGATTATTTAGTGCAGTTATTATGCAGAGTGGGTCTCCCTTATGCTCTTGGGCACTACACAGGAATCCAAAGAAGGTAATATTCAGATAGAAGTATTACGTAGTATAAAAATAATTCGAAAATACGTAGAACATAATATGCAGACCTTATACAGGTTGTCCCAAAAGTAATGGGACCCAGACCAACAGCAGACTTCTTAAGGCGAAATAATGCGATTTATTCAAACTTGGTTTATCCCAAAATTGATAACAACCAAGATACAGGGTGTCAAAGTTTAAATGTTGTTTTCGTTTTTTTGGATTGTTTCTTAACGAAACGACATAGCAGCACAAAATTAAGGATTTGGTTTCTTGACGTGAGGAATTCAAAATTATCCATAGTTTTTGTGTAACCAGTAGAGGGCGCTATCTACGGCATGCTCCACTCATTTTAGCTGGCATAACTTTGTTTAGGCTTCTTATATCGATCCGACTAATAAAAAAGTAAGTTACTTTACTTCTTTTACATCAAAAACGTATAACTTATTGAAGTCGCTAGGAGCAACCATTTTGGAGATAATGGCATTTCACATTTTTAATACAAGAATGCTAAAATATTTAAAATAATTGTGTTTTCGTATTAGTGTTATTTATTACAGCTGGCCTTGATTAAAAACAACGACGTTCCTAAGGCAACAACATGTTACACAAAGTATCATCTGTCAAAGTTATTAATTTACCTACAATACGCAGATATTATTCAATTTTTTAGTAACGCCTCGACATAATTTATTTTCCAATGCAGAAATGCGTAATATGCTGTGTATTTATGCACAAGAAAATTTTAACGGTCGGAGTGCAAAGCGCAGGTACCAAGAAATGTTCCCGAATAGAAAGCAGCCAAACCGCAAATTATTTCTAAATATTTATGACCGACTAGAGGAGACTGGTTCGTTTCGATAAAAAAAAAGAGGTTTCAGGCCGTCCAAAAAATATAACACCAGAACAGGAAGAAGAGATTTTAGTTCGTGTAGCAGAAAATCCAGAAGTGAGCTCTAGGAGATTGAAGGCAGCTACAGGTGTAAGTAAATCTTTAATTGTTAGAATATTTCACGATGAAGGCCTGTACCCATACCACTTTACACCTGTACAGTGTTTACTGCCGCCTGATCTTCCAGCCAGACTTCAGTTTTCTCATTTCTTCCAAAATCTGCAAAATACAGATCCAATGTTCTTAAATCGTGTGTTGTTGACGGACGAGGCGACATTTACTCGACGGGGTGTATTCAATTACCAAAACAGGCATGCGTGGGAAAATGAAAACCCGCATTTAGTTGTTGATCGTCACTTCCAACACGAGTTTAAGGTCAACATGTGGTGTGGAATTATCGGAAATCATCTTATAGGCCCCTTAGAATTACCGCCCACTCTAAACGGAGATTCATATTTCAATTTTTTACAAAGTGAACTTGGAGGGCTTTTAGAAGGTGCACCACTAAACGTCCGGCGAAATATGTATTTCATGCAAGACGGGGCACCGGCACATTTCTCCAGACAAGTGCGAAATTATTTAAATGAACAGTTCCCTGAACGTTGGATAGGCCGTTGTGACCCCTTGACTTGGCCGGCGCGAAGTCCGGATTTTAATCCAATGAACTTCTGCATTTGGGGTTATTTGAAAACCATTGTTTACAACAGTTCAATAAACAACCGTAATAAGTTAAACTAAAAAATTATTAATCCTGTTAATCTGCTCAGAAATGATGAAGATCTCTTGTTTAGAGTCCGACAGTCTTTTGTAAAACGTATAGCGAAATGTATTGAGGTCAATGGTGGCCATTTTCAACATTTGCTATCGTAACCATTTTTATTTTAAACTATTTTGATACTTTTAAATGTTATTAAACTAAGTATTAAATAAAATTTTTGATTAGAATAAAATTAGTAATTTCGTATATGAAAAAGCATGTTTATTAGAAAAAAATAGTCAACCTTAAGTATCTACATTAACTTTGACACTTAGCAAATGTAGCTAATTTACAATAATTTTAAGTCAGAAATTCGGCGTTGCTCGATTTTCCGTTGCTTTTGAACCACGTACTTAGTTTAATTGGACATTATCTTGAAAATGGTTGCTTCTAGCGACTTCAATAAGTTATACATTTTTGATGTAAAAGAAGTAAAGTAACTTATTTTTTTATTAGTCGGATCGATATAACAAGCCTAAACAAAGTTATGCCAGCTAAAATTAGTGGGGCATGTCGTATATAGCGCCTTCTACTGGTTACACAAAAACTATGGATAATTTTGAATTCCTCACCTCAAGAAATCCCAAAACCCTCAATGTTGTGCTGCTATGTTATTTCGTTAAGAAATAATCGCAAAAAAACGAAAACAAAATTAAAACTTTGACACACTGTATCTTGGTTGTTATCAAATTTAGGATAAGGCAAGTTTGAATAAATCGCATTATTTGGCCTTAAGGAGTCTGCTGTTGCTCTGTGTCCCATTACTTTTGGGACATCCTGTATAAATATTTTCAAAATTTTCCTTATTTACATTAACAAATTTTAAACCCTATTAATAATTTTATGGAAGTAGTCCATCTCACAGTGGAGTAATATTTTAAGTGAGGAATGAAACACAAAGTCTGCTCCACTAATTTAATAAAAAGTTCAGATCAACATCCCAAACATGTTTCGAAGGTATAAACCTTCATCTTCAGTGGGTAATTATTAAGATGTTATTTATGAAGAGACCAATGACATTGTTAAATTTATTTAAACTGAAAAAGGAAGGGAAAAAACACAAAATTAGACAATGTAAAAACAGCCAAGGCTTCATCAAAAAAGGTTAGTGTGATTAGGAAAAGACATTTTGTAAAATATAAAATCGCGACACCAGTAAAATAAAGTCAAGTTAGAGACTTACCTAATGTTGCAGAAAATTTTTTTTAAGAAGACATTTATAACTTTAATTAGATAACTAATACATATTTAAATTAAAGTAAATTTTTTTTTTTTTTTTATATAAAATAAAGTGAATTTAAAATGAATTTGTCTTTATTTTAAACTTATTAAAAAACCCAAATTTTGCTGGGGAAATGTAATAGGGTACGACCATCATGGTGGAGTCGTACCAAATGGTAGGTAAAAATTTTGATTTAGTTAAAGTATGAATGGATAATTCTATTTATTTTTTATATAATTCAAAAAAAAAACGGTTAAAATTCGACGCACTGCGACAATGTCAAAGGTTATCTGTTTAGACAAATGGGGTAACAACTAAATAAAGAAGGAAGATGTACACTGTATGTTAGAAAAGGTATGATATGAACTAATATAAAAATATAAAAACTAAAAAATCTTAAAAACATCGACATCTCTTAAAGCATTATAATATCATAATGGATGAGTAAGGCAAAGTTAGGACGCCAGTCACAAGAGAGCGTAAAATGTTAAAATAATAGTAACCTAAAAATGTTTATGAAGGTAAATCGTGACCGGGAACTAGGATGTATGGAATACGAGGTGCCATTAACGGAACAAAGATGGAGCAATATAACAGGGTATTTATGAAAACCGTGGTGCCATGAGATAAAATGATAGTTAAATTTAAGGTTATGTATTAATTATTTAAGAATTTTAGAGCATTGAAAAATGTTAGACAAGTAAAGTTAATCTGATCGTTAATGCAGTGTAAAGAGGGATTGTTAAGAGCTTTCTGGATTTCAAGGATCTCCAACAGATTCATCGTAGTCCCTTTATCACAAACATGAAGCACCTTAGTACTAGTATGGAGATCAAACGAATGTTTAGCATTTATAACATGATTGGCAAAGGTCGATTTAGAGTTTATATCAGTATGGTTTTTGTTTTTTTCAATAATTTTGAGATGTTCATTGACTCTGGTTATGATCTTCCTACCACTTTGACCTATGTAACAAGTATTACAACCTGGATGAGAACAGGAAATGGAATATATACCTGACCTATCCAAAGTAGATATTTTGTCTTTGGATTGCACTACAAAACTACGTAAGTTGGTTTGAGTTTTGAAACTAATGTTAATGTTGTACGATCTAAAGATGTCTTGGATTTTGTAAGAAATATTGTTGAAGAATGGTAGTGAAAAGTATCTCAATTGTTCTTTTTGGATAGGTAAACATAGTTTCTTGTTGAGAGACCTAGACAGATGTTTATAATAAAGTTTATTTATGAAATATGGTGGAAAATCGTTATTGCAAGCTATTTGTTTGATCCAATTAAGTTCGGATTTGAAGTTTTCATGAGAAAGAGGGATGTTAAATAATCTATGCAAGAAACTGTTGAATGCAGCTGTTTTATGGCTATGTGGATGGTTAGAATGAAATGGAATAACCAGGTCGGTACTCGTAGGTTTATGGTAAATACCAAATTGTAATTTATTATTTTCTTTTTGAATGAGTAGGTCTAGGAAGGGAATGGAATTATTTGACTCAATTTCCATGGTAAATTCTATGGAAGGATGTAATGTGTTGAGAAAGTTAAAAAACGATTGTAATTCAAGAAGAGACCCTGTAAATATAACCAAAGTATCGTCAACATATCTGGAAAAGTGGATGACCTTCATGAAAAGAGGATGTGCTTCAATTTGTGATTCTAAACTTGCCAAAAAAATCTCAGCTAAGAGAGGACTAAGAGGTGAACCCATACCTAAACCCGCTTGTTGGGAGAAATATCTATTATTGAATTGGAAAAAGTTTTGCTTGAGAACAGTATCTAATAAGAGGCAAATATTAAGTACATGATGTGTGAAAATGGAGTGATTAGAGAATAAGAGGTCTCTGACAAGCATAATGCACTCTTCAGGAGGTATACTGGGGAATAAATTTTTTACATCAAACGAAACCAAAATAGAATGTTCAGGAATGTTAATATTCTTTAATTTGTTAGTTAATTCATATGAGTTTTTTACAGCAAACCTACTAGAAAAATCAGTTAAGTCTGTTAAAATGGAGTTCAGCCAAGAAGCCAGTTTATGAGTAGGAGAACCAGAGTAGCATACAACTGGGCGTATTGGAATGTCTAATTTATGGATTTTAGGCAAACCATACAAAAGAGGGGTTTGTGGATTCATTGGATATAACTTGCTCTTATCTGTTTCAAATGTATTTAGAGTATCATTAGTGATTGAGAGGATTTTCTTTAGATGAGTGAAAAAATTAGGGGTTGGATCAGAAGGAATAGTGGAGAAGTTGTCCGGGCTCAAAAATTCTTCGACTTTAGAAATGTATTGTTGTCGATCTAAAATGACTACAGTACTGCTTTTATCGGCTCTAGATAAGACGAGATTGCACTCAGAAATCTTTCGGCGAAAGGAAGCCAAAGTATTATTACGTTTAATGTTAGAAAGGTTAGCCGGATGTTGTGAGTCATTAAATTTGTTGAGAACAACTGTCAGTTGGGATCTAACAGTATGTGTTTGAGAAGACGAGCCAACACTCTCCAAGATTCTCTCAGATGCCGCTGCCAAAAGCTGTAAGTTAAGAGGTGTTGGGGTAAAGTTGAAGTTGTAATTTAAGCCCAGGCTTAAGAGCTTTACCTCATCACTGGTCAAGGAAGTGGAAGATAAATTTAAAACACGATCATGGAATTTAAAATCAGAAAATTGCCCATTTGTGATGTTGGTAATGTCCAAGTCCTCACAAAAGATTTCGTTATAAAAGCTATTGTTGATATTGGTGGAATTAAAAAGGTTATTTGTATGATTTAAGTTATGTGTATAAGAATTGTGATAAAAATTATTATTTTGTTTAGAAGTTAATATATAGATTTTATGTGACAAGCGTTCAAACTTGGCCTTACCCATGTCCTCCACATAATCCAGAAATTGAGAAATGAGGATATCCCATTCAATAGGGTGGATTAACGATGTCAGTCTAAAGTAGATCCTCTTCAATTTCAAATCCAAAAGGTTAAGGGAGAAATAGTGCTTCTTTACTTCTTCTTTAATCCAGATCCTACTAGCGACTCTTAAAGCCTTGCACGAGGAAGATGTATTGGTATTGGACCTCAGGGACACGTAGTTAGGGGTAACACCACGTCTGAGGCACTCATTGTTAAACCAGATGTCCAAACAAGTCATTTTTCTCTTCAGCAGTATATGTTTATATTGTTGGACTAAAAATGCTCGACCAGCAATATCAATTTTATGGAAGTAGTCCATCTCACAGTGGAGTAATATTTTAAGTGAGGAATGAAACACAAAGTCTGCTCCACTAATTTAATAAAAAGTTCAGATCAACATCCCAAACATGTTTCGAAGGTATAAACCTTCATCTTCAGTGGGTAATTATTAAGATGTTATTTATGAAGAGACCAATGACATTGTTAAATTTATTTAAACTGAAAAAGGAAGGGAAAAAACACAAAATTAGACAATGTAAAAACAGCCAAGGCTTCATCAAAAAAGGTTAGTGTGATTAGGAAAAGACATTTTGTAAAATATAAAATCGCGACACCAGTAAAATAAAGTCAAGTTAGAGACTTACCTAATGTTGCAGAAAATTTTTTTTAAGAAGACATTTATAACTTTAATTAGATAACTAATACATATTTAAATTAAAGTAAATTTTTTTTTTTTTATATAAAATAAAGTGAATTTAAAATGAATTTGTCTTTATTTTAAACTTATTAAAAAACCCAAATTTTGCTGGGGAAATGTAATAGGGTACGACCATCATGGTGGAGTCGTACCAAATGGTAGGTAAAATATTGCTGGTCGAGCATTTTTAGTCCAACAATATAAACATATACTGCTGAAGAGAAAAATGACTTGTTTGGACATCTGGTTTAACAATGAGTGCCTCAGACGTGGTGTTACCCCTAACTACGTGTCCCTGAGGTCCAATACCAATACATCTTCCTCGTGCAAGGCTTTAAGAGTCGCTAACTCCGCTATACCAGTCCCAAGCCTGGGGCCTCATCACAGAGATGGGGAAGAGAGGAGGGGGAGGAGTACCAACCTCGTTAAAAAACCAGGGTTCAGCTGGCCCGGCTGATAGCACCCTGTAGGGCCCCTTGACCAGGGAAACGGTCGAAGACCACAACGGCAAAGGGAAACTAACGGCGGAGGTGGCAACCCTACCTTTAGGGGAAAATATAAAGGAAATGGGAAGACAGGTCTCAATAGTCATAGTGAAGACAACCGGTCTAGGAGAGGGACACTCCAAAATAAAAGCTCTGGCCCTCCAGGTTGGGGGTTGAGGCATCGGGCCAACCCCTCGATACTCGTCAAACAACATAACGGTTAAAACTTCCAGTAACCAGCCTCGGAATGGACGGAACAAACGAAGACGACCCAAGCTTAGAAAACGGTTAATGAATATTGGTACTTGGAACGTTCAAGGTCTCTCTCAGAAATTAAATCCTTCCCTCCCAACCTACCAAAAGAATAGAGGGCAGAGAAGAGCAAGAATGCAAAATAGAGAAAACCGTATACAAGTTAGACAACTTCAATCACGACAGTATAAAAGAGCTATACAGAAATCGACTCGATGAAAAACTCATACAACAGACGTTTGAAAACACAGAACAATACTATAATTACATCAAAGAATGCTTAAAAAGTGCCGCGGACGAAGCTTTGGGAAAACTGGAGGAACCCAAGCGAAGAAAACATTACTGGTGGGATGAAGAAATTGAAGAGTTGATAAAAGCAAAAAGAGAAAAATACAATAGATACCTTAACATGAAGACAGACCAGTGTAAAAACGAATACAAAGAAGCTCAAAGAAAAGTCCGCACAGCAATAACACAAAAGAAAAATGAAAGCTGGGAGAGAAACTGCTCCAGAATAAACACATACATAGGAGGAAGCAGAAGTACCGAAAGCTGGAGAATACTAAGATCCCTCCGTCAGGAGAAGACAAAAGATATCATTTCACCAATCACTTTACAGAAATGGAACGAATACTTTGCAAAACTACTTACTGAAGAGAGGGACGAATACCAACAACCACAGTCTAACGTCCAAATACAAACTACGGCATCCCCGATAATAGTCAACAGTAAGGAGGTGAAACTGATATGCCAAGGATTAAAAAATAGAAAATCTCCAGGTCCTGGTAACATCCCTCCTGAATTACTGAAATACGGCACAGATAAGCTCTATAAACATCTAGCTAATCTCTTTCAAAAGTGCCTCAATGGGGAGAGTATCCCTGAGGAATGGAGATCTTCGTATATAACAACAATACATAAAAAGGGAAATAAGAACGTCTGCGACAACTATCGAGGAATTGCTGTACTTAGCAGTATTTCGAGAGTATACGGAAAGTTGGTGAAAAGAAGGATTGAGGGCGAATACTGTGATATGGAGGCCGAAGAACAGGCAGGCTTTAGGGCTGGTAGATCTACAGTGGACCACCTATTTACCATAACACAGATAATTGAGAAGAAAATGGCACGAAACCAAGAAGTTCACCTCCTTTACGTCGACCTCAAAAAAGCATATGATAGCGTGCCCCAACAAAAACTCTGGGAAGCACTCGAGAAAACAAACATCAGTATCACTCTAATCAAGGCTGTCCAAGAACTATATAAAAACAACACAAGCAAAATAAAGAAGGGCCAGGAGATGTCCAAGGGATTTAGTATTAGCAAAGGACTAAAACAGGGTTGCTGCTTGTCCCCAACTTTATTCAAAATTTATTTAGAACAAGCCTTGAAAACGTGGAAGCGGAAATGTAGAAGTATGGGATTACCACTTAACGATTACATACTGTACACCCTTTGTTTCGCTGACGATCAGATAGTAATAGCTCAAGAGTATGAAGATCTAGAATATATGACCCGGAAACTCATAGAAGAATACGACAAGTGGGGATTAAAAGTGAACATCGAGAAAACGGAATACATGTGTATTGGTGGAGATCGGCGTAACTTAGTTCTGGAACAACAAGAGATAAATTATTGCACAAAATATAAATACCTTGGCATGAACCTTACGGATGACGGAATCATGGATGAAGCAATAAAACATAGAAATAACCAGGGAAGACAAGCCATTAGACATCTCAACGGGGTTCTTTGGGACAAATCAATATCTAAGAATAACAAACATAAAATTTATAACAGCATAGTCAAAAGTATCATCACTTACGGTAGTGAAGTATGGACACTGAAGGAAAGAACAATAAAGTCACTGGAAGCCACAGAAATGGATTATTGGAGACGTGCTGCCGGGAAATCCAAACTGGATAGAGTCAGAAATGATAGAATACGAGAGATTATGGGTGTTAAACACAAAATAACAGAAGACATCAGGATAAACCAACTTAGATGGTACGGACATGTCCAAAGAATGGAAGATAATAGACTTCCTAAGCAAGTACTAAACTGGACACCGCAAGGAAGACGAAGGAGAGGAAGACCTAGACTTAGTTGGAGAGAAGGAATAGATAGGGACATCGAAGAAAGGGGGCTAAATGAGAACTCATGGGAGGACCGAGATAGATGGAGACTGGAAATCAGAAGACGGCGAAGAACGTTATGAACTGATCTATATATATATATAGTAGGATCTGGATTAAAGAAGAAGTAAAGAAGCACTATTTCTCCCTTAACCTTTTGGATTTGAAATTGAAGAGGATCTACTTTAGACTGACATCGTTAATCCACCCTATTGAATGGGATATCCTCATTTCTCAATTTCTGGATTATGTGGAGGACATGGGTAAGGCCAAGTTTGAACGCTTGTCACATAAAATCTATATATTAACTTCTAAACAAAATAATAATTTTTATCACAATTCTTATACACATAACTTAAATCATACAAATAACCTTTTTAATTCCACCAATATCAACAATAGCTTTTATAACGAAATCTTTTGTGAGGACTTGGACATTACCAACATCACAAATGGGCAATTTTCTGATTTTAAATTCCATGATCGTGTTTTAAATTTATCTTCCACTTCCTTGACCAGTGATGAGGTAAAGCTCTTAAGCCTGGGCTTAAATTACAACTTCAACTTTACCCCAACACCTCTTAACTTACAGCTTTTGGCAGCGGCATCTGAGAGAATCTTGGAGAGTGTTGGCTCGTCTTCTCAAACACATACTGTTAGATCCCAACTGACAGTTGTTCTCAACAAATTTAATGACTCACAACATCCGGCTAACCTTTCTAACATTAAACGTAATAATACTTTGGCTTCCTTTCGCCGAAAGATTTCTGAGTGCAATCTCGTCTTATCTAGAGCCGATAAAAGCAGTACTGTAGTCATTTTAGATCGACAACAATACATTTCTAAAGTCGAAGAATTTTTGAGCCCGGACAACTTCTCCACTATTCCTTCTGATCCAACCCCTAATTTTTTCACTCATCTAAAGAAAATCCTCTCAATCACTAATGATACTCTAAATACATTTGAAACAGATAAGAGCAAGTTATATCCAATGAATCCACAAACCCCTCTTTTGTATGGTTTGCCTAAAATCCATAAATTAGACATTCCAATACGCCCAGTTGTATGCTACTCTGGTTCTCCTACTCATAAACTGGCTTCTTGGCTGAACTCCATTTTAACAGACTTAACTGATTTTTCTAGTAGGTTTGCTGTAAAAAACTCATATGAATTAACTAACAAATTAAAGAATATTAACATTCCTGAACATTCTATTTTGGTTTCGTTTGATGTAAAAAATTTATTCCCCAGTATACCTCCTGAAGAGTGCATTATGCTTGTCAGAGACCTCTTATTCTCTAATCACTCCATTTTCACACATCATGTACTTAATATTTGCCTCTTATTAGATACTGTTCTCAAGCAAAACTTTTTCCAATTCAATAATAGATATTTCTCCCAACAAGCGGGTTTAGGTATGGGTTCACCTCTTAGTCCTCTCTTAGCTGAGATTTTTTTGGCAAGTTTAGAATCACAAATTGAAGCACATCCTCTTTTCATGAAGGTCATCCACTTTTCCAGATATGTTGACGATACTTTGGTTATATTTACAGGGTCTCTTCTTGAATTACAATCGTTTTTTAACTTTCTCAACACATTACATCCTTCCATAGAATTTACCATGGAAATTGAGTCAAATAATTCCATTCCCTTCCTAGACCTACTCATTCAAAAAGAAAATAATAAATTACAATTTGGTATTTACCATAAACCTACGAGTACCGACCTGGTTATTCCATTTCATTCTAACCATCCACATAGCCATAAAACAGCTGCATTCAACAGTTTCTTGCATAGATTATTTAACATCCCTCTTTCTCATGAAAACTTCAAATCCGAACTTAATTGGATCAAACAAATAGCTTGCAATAACGATTTTCCACCATATTTCATAAATAAACTTTATTATAAACATCTGTCTAGGTCTCTCAACAAGAAACTATGTTTACCTATCCAAAAAGAACAATTGAGATACTTTTCACTACCATTCTTCAACAATATTTCTTACAAAATCCAAGACATCTTTAGATCGTACAACATTAACATTAGTTTCAAAACTCAAACCAACTTACGTAGTTTTGTAGTGCAATCCAAAGACAAAATATCTACTTTGGATAGGTCAGGTATATATTCCATTTCCTGTTCTCATCCAGGTTGTAATACTTGTTACATAGGTCAAAGTGGTAGGAAGATCATAACCAGAGTCAATGAACATCTCAAAATTATTGAAAAAAACAAAAACCATACTGATATAAACTCTAAATCGACCTTTGCCAATCATGTTATAAATGCTAAACATTCGTTTGATCTCCATACTAGTACTAAGGTGCTTCATGTTTGTGATAAAGGGACTACGATGAATCTGTTGGAGATCCTTGAAATCCAGAAAGCTCTTAACAATCCCTCTTTACACTGCATTAACGATCAGATTAACTTTACTTGTCTAACATTTTTCAATGCTCTAAAATTCTTAAATAATTAATACATAACCTTAAATTTAACTATCATTTTATCTCATGGCACCACGGTTTTCATAAATACCCTGTTATATTGCTCCATCTTTGTTCCGTTAATGGCACCTCGTATTCCATACATCCTAGTTCCCGGTCACGATTTACCTTCATAAACATTTTTAGGTTACTATTATTTTAACATTTTACGCTCTCTTGTGACTGGCGTCCTAACTTTGCCTTACTCATCCATTATGATATTATAATGCTTTAAGAGATGTCGATGTTTTTAAGATTTTTTAGTTTTTATATTTTTATATTAGTTCATATCATACCTTTTCTAACATACAGTGTACATCTTCCTTCTTTATTTAGTTGTTACCCCATTTGTCTAAACAGATAACCTTTGACATTGTCGCAGTGCGTCGAATTTTAACCGTTTTTTTTTTGAATTATATAAAAAATAAATAGAATTATCCATTCATACTTTAACTAAATCAAAATTTTTACCTACCATTTGGTACGACTCCACCATGATGGTCGTACCCTATTACATTTCCCCAGCAAAATTTGGGTTTTTTAATAAGTTTAAAATAAAGACAAATTCATTTTAAATTCACTTTATTTTATATAAAAAAAAAAAAAATTTACTTTAATTTAAATATGTATTAGTTATCTAATTAAAGTTATAAATGTCTTCTTAAAAAAAATTTTCTGCAACATTAGGTAAGTCTCTAACTTGACTTTATTTTACTGGTGTCGCGATTTTATATTTTACAAAATGTCTTTTCCTAATCACACTAACCTTTTTTGATGAAGCCTTGGCTGTTTTTACATTGTCTAATTTTGTGTTTTTTCCCTTCCTTTTTCAGTTTAAATAAATTTAACAATGTCATTGGTCTCTTCATAAATAACATCTTAATAATTACCCACTGAAGATGAAGGTTTATACCTTCGAAACATGTTTGGGATGTTGATCTGAACTTTTTATTAAATTAGTGGAGCAGACTTTGTGTTTCATTCCTCACCTATTAATAATTACTTATTCACCATTCGTTGAAACTATATAGTTATTAATTTTTGATGGTTTTGTGATTTAGGTAGCTTTTGATTTAGGCATTTCAATGGGTATAACCACTAACAGTAGTGCAGCACTTATTGAATATTTGAGAGGAGTTGATTTACCCAGCGCACATGCGTCGATGATAAGCGTAAATTTGTTGGTAAGATACACATTATTATAGATTAAGTTTTAATTTGAAGTATGTTCCATAGACATTTCTTAATATACGTACCAGATTTGATGTAAATTAATGTCATATCTACTAAATTAGTGTCATATCTACATCGTTTGCAATCAAAAAATAGGTTAGTTTTGGAAAAGTCTCTGTCTACTAGACGTGCTAGATATTAGAGTTAAAATAGTGTTCAATTCAGGAATGCGTTTCATAAAGTTCCTGCATATATACTAGGAAAGCGACATATTTAATGAATAATGTTAGTTGGTGGAGACTGGAGACTGAAGGATCTTTGAGCATATAGGTTGGTTTAAAGATGTATTTTTATAAAAGTTTCTGCATGGTAGGCGAGAAAGATATTCATTAAGAACGTGGGTTAGGTGAGGCCAGGTTGTACCAATCTTAAAATTACCACTATTGACTTGTGGGGAATGTTAGACTTACTTTGATTCTTACAGTCATATTTCCACAAAGTGCATCTTGTATAATAATTTTGTTCAAAATTTCTTTATAAAATTGTGTCATCCTTGTTTACAGAAAGTCAGTCGAAATATGTGGGGTAAGAAGTACGTCGTTCGCTTTTCTGTTGATTAATTGCATAAGGCGCTGCAAGTAGGTTGATCATGTAGTTCCGTATCGGTCTCCGTCAAGTCGCCGAACGCCTTTTTTTCACTCTTGTTAATTGTATATAATAACAAAGTTGTTTGGAATTATTTTCTCTATTTCATTATTTAATTTATGTTCTGATAAAGGCCCAGACGCTCGTATCGTTATAATCTTTTGTAGTGTGTCTTTTGTTCTCTTTCTTTCTTTTGGGATTGTGTTAAGTTGGCAACACTTCCGTTAGCTGGTTGTTTAAGGAAAATTGATTGCTCAGATTTTGGTTAACATCCTTCAGAGGGGAAGGTCAAGCCAGTTGCCGTTAGGTCAATTTATAACCAAAATACCAAAAGGTCTTCACTCCCCTTCTAGAGGTAAGCTACTTTAATTCCTCTTTTAGTTTGTTGTCTTTGTTGGGAATTCAGTGGGTGTGCGGACTCACGTTTGTAACAATGAGGTACACAAAACTTTAATCTATATCTCCACAAATCGACTGGTTCAAATTTGTTAAAAAATTGGAAAATAAAATCCTTTTTAAATTTTACTGCATTATTTCTTTATTAAACGACTAATAACACTCCTCCTCTCTTCACCCTAGCATGGGCTACAACATTAGTAACTTTTAACGTGGCGACTTAACTCTGTAGAATTCCACCTGACACTTTAACACTTTCAACTACTTTTACCAACTTTTAACGTGGTGGCTTTATCCACTCACGGAGCGGCGGCGACATAACTCTGTAGAATTCTACCTGACACTGATTTGTTTACAAACAACAGAATACCATATAACCCTATCCAAACACCTTGACCAATCAGATATTAACACGTCGAAACCAAGATGGAAACGTCTATATTAGAGGAACGGCTATTTCGGGAACTCGGCTCCGCGACGTTGCCGTGTAAAAGAGACTTGAAAAAGGCGAATTGGAACCAAAAAGGTGGATTAGATGCCGTGTTAGCGCTGTTTTACCAATATAAGTATATAATTATTATTATTATTAATTATTATCCAACCATTATCATTTATTTCTAATTTAAATTTTGCGGCTGTCACTTTCACGTTGGCGCCGCAGTTGGATAATAATTAATAATAATAATAATTATAGACTTATATTGGTTAAACAGCGCTAACACGGCATCTAATCCACCTTTTTGATTCCAATTCGCCTTTTTCAAGTCTCTTTTACACGACGTATATTTGGCAACGTCGCGGAGCCGAGTTCCCGAAATAGCCGTTCCTCTATATCAGGCCACTATCGATCGGCCAATCAGAATCTTGGCTTGTTACTAAGCACGATGGTTCTAATATTATTTGATAGTTTTAGAGAATATTATAAAATAGCAGACAATTTTTTACGTTAGGATTTAACTTGAACGTATGTTATGGATTTGTACACCGATGCCACCACTTTGATATGCCATTTATATTGCCTTTGAAATTAATGTGTTTTTCTATTTAATAGCATTTGGTTGTTGAAGAAAAACATAGTACTTTAGCACGAATGCCACGTTGCTGCTTGGTTTAGTATTACATTACATTATATCCCCTAAGATTGATTTCAACGTTTTTACTTTGCTTTCCTACTGGGCCACGACAGAAATATGAAGTGTGTCCCAAACAGTGGGTAAATTTCTTTTTTTGGTATTTTTAAGGGTTTGTGTGAGCGGTTTGTTTGTTTGGTAGGGTTTTCACCATTTAGAGGTTAACTGGCCAAATGGAATCTCAACACCCACGTTATAGCCCATGAGCTACCAGGTTCCAGTGGGTTCATTCTGAATCCTATATGTAAATGTAAACAGTAATCCCCATCAGTTTAATCTGGCCAACCACAAGTAGCCCTCAGAAACCACATGGGGCCATCCTGATGGATTGATGTAGCTGCAGACTGTTGGTATAAAGCTATCTGGGAGTAAATTTTTATTATTTGTTTAACTTCATCATGGATCTTTACCATTTCGGCTTTATGATTTCCTTTTATCTTCTTTTCATAGTCAATTTAAATTACATAATCTCCTTATAATAACTGTTAGATTATAGTTACCTAAAAGTAATATGTTAGATCGGGTCGAATGGACTCGATTTTGTAGATATAAAATAAAACTTCTTCTTTCTATTTTTTCTGACAATTACCTTTTTTTTTTTTATTAACAACAACTGTCATGACAACTTTACAAAAATGACGTATTTTTAAAATATATACAATAGAACTTAAAATTCACTTTAAAATGTGACATTTGTTCCCCGCAGTATTGTTCGGAAGAACAATTACTTCTGACTTGTCACATCTAAGACACAAAGTTTGGAAGTGGGTCTTCTTAACACCATGCCATTGGCTAGTTTGACATCGACAGTCCGAATTTTTCCATCTCGTGCTGGAAAGATTTGGATTATTCTTCCTTTTGGCCACGTGTTCCTAGCTCCGTTAGGATCTACAATTAATACTATGTTGCCTACTTCTAGCATTAGTGCTTCGTCGTGCCATTTTGACCTTTTAATAAGGGAAGGCATATATTCTTGTGTCCAACGTTTCCAAAAAATGTCGGTAATTTTTTGTGCTGCCTTCCATTTATTTAATAAATTTAAATCTTTTTCAGTTGATTTTATACACGGAAGAGCAGCATAACTTGGTCCAATTAAAAAATGATTGGGGGTTAGGGCTTCCATATCGTCTGAATCACAGGATACATGAGTTAGTGGTCGACTATTTAGAATGTTTTCTGCTTCGGCAAATATAGTTCTAAGGACGTATTCTTGAGGATATCTGCTTTGTAAAATTTCCTTCATAACTTTTTTAATTGTTTGAATAAGTCTTTCCCATGCTCCTCCCATGAAAGGGGCCGATGGTGGATTAAAATGCCATTTAATATTTCTTAATGAGCACCATTTTATAATATCTGTTTGTTTTAATTCTAGTAATGCTATACGAAGTTCTTTATTTGCACTCTTAAAACAAGTTCCATTATCGCTATAAATTTCTTCTGGATTACCTCTTCTACATGAAAACTGCCTCAGCACATGAATAAATCCATCCGTGCTTAGGTCATTAGCAATTTCTAAATGAACGGCTCGTGTTATCATGCAGGTAAATATTACTCCATAACGTTTCTCGTGACTTCTTTTTACCGTAACTAAAATGGGTCCAAAATAATCGACACCAGTTTTAATAAAAGGTCGAACAGTTGGTTCAATTCTACAGATGGGTAACTGACCCATTATTGGAACTGTAGGTACTGTGGTTCTATTTTTACATATTTGACATTTTGCCCAAATTGTTTTCACTGCTTGTCTCATTCTTAGAATCCAAAATTTCTGTCTTAAATTATTTATTACTGTTTCCTGACCATGATGATATACTTGTTCGTGATAATGTTTTATAATGAGAAAAGTAATTTTGTGAGCTGGATCTAAAATAATGGGTAATTTAATATTTTCGCAGTCCTTTGGTAAATTTTGTAAGCGACCATTCAAACGTATTATACCATCTCGATCCAGCATCGGTGATAAAGTATAAAGCCTACTCTCTTTTTAATTGGAATATTCTTTTGCAGACAACGTATTTCTTCGTAAAAACTATCCTGCTGAATCTTTCTGTACAGTAATCTTTCTGCCTCTAACATTTCCTCTACTTCTAATTCCTCCTTTTTCTTGCTAGAAACTGATTTTTGACAGTTTGTTATAAACCTCTTCATCCAGGCGGTTGATCGCAAAAGTATAGTCCATTTTGATATATTTTCTGGAGACGGTATTGGTATATTTGGCTTTTCTACAGATAAGTAAACGAATTCTTTTCTCTCCTCTAGAATGTCTGTATCTAAATTTAGATTATCGTTCTTTTCTATAGGCCAGTTTTCTGGAGACAAATGTAGAAATTTAAGACCAAACAACCATCTACTATTCTCCGAAAAATCCAAATTGTGTTTTCTTTTTGTTGCTTCATCGGCAACATTCTCAGTTGTATTAATATAATGCCAGTTTGCAACATTCGTAAGAGATTGTATTTCACCTATTCGTTGAGCAACAAATACTTTAAAGCGAAGTGCTTCTGACCTTAGCCAGTATAAAACAGTCTTGGAATCAGTCCAATAAATTACATTATTTATATTAATTCTCAGATTTTTTATCAGGTAACAACCCAATCGTGCACCCATAAAAGATGCTTGTAGTTCTAAGCGTGGTATTGAAGTAGGTTTTAATGGGCTGACTCTAATCTTTGATATTACAAAGGCTGTTTGTACTGTAGTGTTTTCTTCACATCGCAAATATGCTACTGAAGCGTATGCTCTTTCTGATGCATCGCAAAATATATGTAATTGTAAATCAGATTTCTCTCTAGAAAGAGTAAAATACATTCGAGGAACTGTAAACTTGTTTATACATTTCAAATCGTGTAGCCAAACTTGCCATTTTTCAAATAAAGTTTCTGTAATTTCATCATCCCAGCCAAGTTGACTTCTCCAGACTTCTTTTAAAAGTATTTTTCCCTGTATTATAAAATTTGACAAAAATCCATAAGGATCGAAAACTGACATGACAACTTTTAGAATTTCTCTTTTAGTAGGTCGTCTAGTAGTTTCAAAAACATCATTATTGATTTTATGAAATTTTGTTTCAAAAATAAAATTATCTTTAATATGGTTCCAATAGACCCCTAAAACTCTTTCTGTTGAATTTTCACGATCCTCCTTATGATCCTTTCCTGGATAAGCCCTCAGACTAGGTTCAATATTATCTAAAATCTCTTGAGAATTTGAAATCCAATTACATATGTTAAAACCTCCTCGAGAGTGAATGTAAATAATATCATTAATTAAAGTTTTACCTTCTTCTATGGTGTCTGAATTACCTAGGTAGTCGTCCATGTAGTGATTCTTGATAATGGCATCAACTGCTAAAGGATAATCCTTTTCAAATTCTCTGGCGTTTCTATTTTTCGCTTCCTGTGCCAAACAAGGTCCATTTTTGGATCCAAAAAATACCACATTAATTTCATAAACCGCTGGTGGTTGATTTCTCTCCAATCCTCTCCATAAAAAACGCTGTGCCTTACAATCTTGATTTCGTACTTGAACTTGTAGGAACATTTCTTTTATGTCTGCTGTAAAAGCAAATTTTTTAATGCGAAAATTTAGTAATATTGTCACCAGACTATTATATAAATCGGGACCTGTTAATAGAAAGTCGTTTAAACAAACTCCGTTGGTACGACTTGCTGCATCAAATACTATACGTAATTTATTTGGTTTGTTTGGATTTACTACGCTAAAATGAGGTAAATACCAAATTTTGGAACTTGATTCTTGTTTCTTTTCTTCAGATATCTCTCGAATATATCCCTTTTTTAAAAGATTATCCATTTTTTCGCAATATACCTTCCCATAATCGAGATTTTTATCCATTTTGTTTTCTATGAAATTTAGTCTTCTTAACGCATTATATTTACTATTTGGAAATGATATATCATCATTTTTCCAAAGTAACCCTGTTTCGAACTTATTTCCTATTCTTTTCATAGTATTTTCTAATATATTTTGAGCCCTAATATCCTCCTTTGACATAGATTTAGAAATATTGTCTAACCCAATTGATTCAATGTGCCATTGCTCTTTTACGAGATTATGAAGTAAATCTAAATCATCTTTTTCGTTGTTGTTAGTATAACAAACTAATTTAGAATCTAGTTGATTATTTGAATTTGAACTATAAGAAATATTCCCGTGTATTACCCACCCTAGTAAGGTTTTACTTAGTGCGGGTCCGTCCCACGGTCCTGATATTATTCTCCTGCTAACAAGTAAAGACCAGTTATCCTGCCCAATGATGATTTGGGGCCTACCGTCTATAAATGAATGGCCTCTATTGTTTATATACGTATATTTTTTTGACAGCTCACCTGAATTCACTGTTTGGCCTGAAAGTGAGAGTCCTTTAACTGTTCGGGCACGTCTAATTTGAAATACTTTTCCCTCGCCTTCTGCCTTTATAGAGAAACTTACAACCTTTGAGTTATTTTGTTCTTGAACTTGACTTTCATTTGTCCATTGCAGATATAAGGGATGAATTGGTCCTTGCAAGTCTAAGCAGTCAGCTAATTCTTCATCTATTAAGGTAACAGTAGATGCATCATCTAAAAGAGCGTATGTGCTAATATTTTTATCATTACAAATAACATTAACAGGTAAAATTTTAAGTAGAGTACATTTATTTGTGGAAATGTGACAGTTCCTTTCTGATCCATTTGATATTCTTTGTGAAATAGTTGAAGTCTCAATAGATTTGTCTTCCATAGGATTAATTTGTGTTTGTTGTGTGGACTGTATATTAAAATTTTCGGTTTTATGTAATAATCTATTGTGATATTTTTGGCAATTGTTTATACCACATATCCGTTTTCTCTTACACTCCCTTATAGAATGGTATGGTACCAAACAAGATATACAAATGTGATTGACAGTAATAAAATCCCATTTTTCGTTTAAAGAAAGGTTCTTAAAGGTAGGACAGGTGTTTAAATAATGCATTTCCTTGTGGCAAGATATACATTTCTTTTCTGATGTAGTTAAAATTGATTTCTGGTGGTTTGGTCGACTAACAGGTGAATAATCAAATTTTGGCATTTCGATTTGACAAGCTGCCATTGATTTTGTATCTAACCATAAATTAAATTCGACAAGTTTAGGATTTCTGGTCTTTTTATTAGAAATGTATTCTACCCACATCATCTTATAGGAATTTGGAAGTTTGTTTAACAAATCATGAAGTAATGTAGGATTTCTTAAATTATCTTCGTCATTCAGTGACTCCAATGTTCCCACAAGATTTTTAACTTCGCCAGAAAACTTTATAAGAAGGTCTAAACGTTCGTCCTTCACGAAAGGAAAACTTCTCACCTTTTCGAGAAGCATAAAAATAATATGTTGAGTCTGTCCAAATCTACTTTCTAAAATGCGAATAATTTTGTCTACATTTTGGGGCATAGTTAACAGACTTTCGACAATTTTTAAAGCATTCCCTTTTAAACATTTCTGTAATCTCCAATGATTTTCCTCCTGTGAAAATCCACAAATATTTGTTGAATTTTTATACTGAATAACCCAATTTGGCCAATCTAATGGATTTCCAGTAAAAATGGGCAAATCTTTAGGCATAGATTGCCTGGTTAAAATTTTAGCAAACTGACTGGGATGTATAAGTTGATTTGGATCAGATTTCAAGGTTAAAGAATTAACATTACTAACCTTTTTAGTAGTTTTATTACTTATTACTTCTGAATTATTTTTATCTTTACCGGAACACCACTGCCTTCTCTTTTCCCAAGGATTTCTTCCATTAACCCATTCTTCGACATCTGGATATGTCGACTCACTAAACTCACTTTTCCTGGATTCATCCGATTCTGCATCCAATTCTACCAGCTTCAATTTAAGTTCCAAATCTAGCATCTCATGTTTCTTCTGAAGAAGTTCTTGTTCGATTTCTTTTTTCTTGAGTTCATTTTCTAGCTCTGCCTGACATCGCCTGGATTCTTTACTTGATACCTTCATTTTTCCCTTGGATATGTTCGATACGCTACATTTTGAACCATGTGGATTCATAGTTTCAGGACAATTCATTGTAGACATATCAACACCTTTACTGGGACCCATATGAATAGGACGAGGATCAGTCTTTGCACCAGCCTTTTCTCGCAAGCGTTCGCTCCGTCTAACATTCAGATTTAGTGACATTACCATAGGTTAGTTCTAAAGGCTACGATGGACCATTTGTTAGATTATAGTTACCTAAAAGTAATATGTTAGATCGGGTCGAATGGACTATTTGTTAGATTATAGTTACCTAAAAGTAATATGTTAGATCGGGTCGAATGGACTCGATTTTGTAGATATAAAATAAAACTTCTTCTTTCTATTTTTTCTGACAATTACCTTTTTTTTTTTTTATTAACAACAACTGTCATGACAACTTTACAAAAATGACGTATTTTTAAAATATATACAATAGAACTTAAAATTAACTTTAAAATGTGACAATAACGTAAGGCGATCTTGACTTAGGGTCACATATTCATATAACCAAAGGTAACAAATTGAAGTGCTAAAGGTTCTATATAGAATTTTTAGAGTATACATACATTTTTGTATGAATCCCTGGGTCGAGAAAAGCTCAGTTTAATTTTTTATACTTTAATATTAAACATATTGAGGTTATATTTTGAACAATTTCACAATTACTATATAATAAGCATAAACCTCCTTTCCTTTTCTTTATTTTTATTTATTAAAATCTTTAATGTTTGTATGAGAAATTATTAGTTTTATTTATTGTGTAGCTTTCCAATATGAACTGACATTCGGTATATTTTTCCTGGTTTGGACTTTGATCAAACCAGCTTGCGCCCAAGGCAAGCCAACGTCGAAGGGAAGGTGTTAGTATTTAACGGACCGCGACCTAGTGCCTCCACTATGAGAGCCACCGTACACACTGAGTGACAACCTATTATCCCTGACCAAAGGTTGCCACTGTCATAAAAGGTGTTTACTAAGTATAAAGATATATACAGGTGCTATTAGAAATGATACTTCGGTGAAATATAAACCTTTATTAAAAATTAGTTTATGGATTACTCAATTAGCTTCTTTGATATGAGTAAATATTTTAGTATTAAATAACGTATATACTTGGTCAAAGATATATTTAGTATTAATTTATTATAAGTTATAGTATAGATTTCAAAGAAGGATACTATAAATTTTAAGTTAGTCTTAAAATTAGAAAAAAAAACAACTGAAAACTGTCCTTGATGATGTTTATATATAATATATTTACTACATTTAAATATATTATTTACCTATTTCTTTTAAATGTAACTTGGTGATATTTTCGAAACAAAATATATTCAATGAATTTAAAAAATATTTTTCCTAAATTGAGTATACCTATATTACAAGTATAATCCATTTAAGTAACTATGTGTTTCCTCCTAAATGTCTAAATTCTCAACAGTAAGGATAAAATAAAAATATATAGGTACTAATTGTAAAAACCGTTATTGACTAATTTGCTTCAATCAGGAAGACACGAATCTCATTCAGCCCTTCTCCATCAGTTTTTTTTTTATATTAATATAACAACACTAACATAAAAAAAAAATTTTTCAACAATTAAATTAATCTTCATATAAAAATTAAAAAACTCTTACAAAAAAAAATAACCCTTCTTCTCGAATAATTTTATTACTCGATTTATAACCTTTTATCCATGATGTTTCTTTCATTAATTAAATTTATATTTAAAACTGCACTTTTATTCGAATCGTAATACAATATGTGAATATAACCAGTTAGTACACTAGGTGTTCAACTTTACATTCCTCATTCTGTTAAGTTGTGCTCATTAATTTGATACAACTTACATTAACAGTTTCGCTCAAGTCGATGTTAGTATCCACTGAGAATGAAAGCTTAACCGTTCGAAACAAGTAGGGAACTATTTATTTGTTTTTACCATTATTAAACTGTGAAAGTTGTTTCATTTACATTACTTTGACTCCACTCAATATTATATAAATATTATATTATATATCAAATGTTACTATGATATTTTGTATTTTAGATTTAATTTAATACTTTCAAAATTGAAAGACAATTACGGTAAATTAGCTTTTATTGCTTTAACCCGTATCTTCTTCGTCTAACTCGCAAACCGATTACCCAATTATACTTTTTTTGGCACGACTGAATAGACAATTTAATGTCCTTTGCAACGATTTGTCACTCGATAGATAGTGCCATTTGGCATTTCATGGTGAGTTTGGCTGGAGGTGTAGAGGTCAGTAGTAAAATTCTATCAAATGTGTAATTAAACTTCCCCCTCGGTATTAAAATTGACGTATTTTTTTGTCAAATCTTATTTCTCTCAAAATCAAGAAATATTTACAATCGTTCGTTTTGAAATGTAGCTTGTCTATTTTAGCTGAAATAGTTTTTAAGGCATGAAAGATACAATTCTTATGTGTAGGTATATTCTTATTTATTACCTTTATAAATGTCCCATATTGGAGATTCGTTAAAATAATGTCTAGGAGGTATTAGAAAATAAATTAAACAAGTTTCATTACGTGTGAAAAATGCATTGGAAAATAAATAATGTCTGTAGTATTACTTTATTGCTTGGTAAAACATTAACAATATTATTTTTTTTATGGAAGAAGTCCATCTCTCAGTGGAGTGATATTTTAACGTAAAGTAAAACACACAATCTGCTCCACTATTTTAATGTAAAATTGTCAAACCATACATGATTCGGAGGCATAAACCTCCATCATCAGTGGGAATAATTAAGTTAAGTTGAAGAGAAAAGGACCAGAAACATTGTGAGAACTAGTGTCGCCGAAAAAACTTCATCATTTTATATTAAGTATAGTTATGAAAATAAAATAGAAAATAGAAAAAGTTGTTAATATTTAAAAAAATATATAAAAAATAAAATTTTTAATTAAAAAGTACTTATCCTTTTGAATCTTTCATTTATATAAAAACCAAACATTTTCGTCCAATACAATATACAACTCTAGCAAGATGTTCGTATCTCTTATTTTGTTTCCTCCTCATTGGACGAAAATGTTTGGTTTTCATATAAATGAAAGATTCAAGAGGATATGTACTTTTTAATTCAAAATTTTATTTTTTATATTTTTTTTTAATATTAACAACTTTTTCTATTTTCTATTTTATTTTCATAACTATACTTAATATAAAATGATGAGGTTTTTTCGGCGACACTAGTTCTCACAATGTTTCTGGTCCTTTTCTCTTCAACTTAACTTAATTATTCCCACTGATGATGGAGGTTTATGCCTCCGAAACATGTATGGTTTGACAATTTTACATTAAACTAGTGGAGCAGATTGGGTGTTTTACTTTACGTTAATATTATTATTGTTGTTAAGTCATTCTGGACGTATTGAAACTGTTTGCATTTATTTTCCAACACCCTCCAGACGTTATTTATTGATACTCATTATGTAAGTTTTGATTTTCAAGAAACTGGAAATGTATTAAACTAGAATGAATACAGGTTTCTCAAAATTTGATCGGCTATATCTTAAAGACGGCTTGAGTTGATGCAGACAAACTACATATTTTTCATCAGGAAAACAAACAAAGAGTATTCAATTGAAAAAGAACAAATGTTTAATTTTTTTCTAGCGTTCAGTCTTTTCTTTAATATAATAAACTAAAACACTTTTTGCTTTTTAATGTTTCAAGGTTTTTAATAGAGAGTTACTCTACTATATATTGGTCAAAGTGGCAGACGTATTAAAAATAGACCTAAAGAGCATAAAACATCAATCTTAAACAATGTCAGAAACACAGGGATGTCAACACATTGTATTGAAAATAATCATTTCATAAATCTAAATAAAGTAGAGCTACTTCATGCTGAAAACAAAAGCAAAAAATTACATTTATTACAACAATTAGGAATTAAAAAATCTTTGAAGAATAATACATTTATTACTACTAATGAAAAACAATATTTCCACCATACCCCTATTATTGACAAATGTATTCCATCAACATTCCTGGACTTTCCAACACAGCTATAAAAGAAAAAATAACCCATTATATAATTAGGTCAATAAAAGAAGGTATATACAGGGTCGTTGATATGTATGAAAACGGTCGATTATTTCTTAAAGTAAAACAGCTAACAGGAAATATTCAAGACAAAAGTTTTATGGTTTTGTAAAATCAATTAGAATTAAGAAAAGGTAAGTATACAGGATAAGTCAGAAAGCCGTAGAGAAATAAAGTTACTATTTTCTTAATGGAACACCCTATATCTGAGAATATTTTAGGATTTTACGTAAAATTACAGTTATTTTTTATTAAATGCATTATAATTGTAAACTTAATAGCTTCCGAGATATCGACTTTTGAAAAATTACATTTTTTTAACTTTGACAGCTTCTAGCTTTCTAACGGTATGCCAGAAGGCAGAACGGCTTACATGTCCCTGTCCCTTACTTTTCTATTATCTTCCCAAGAATGCTAACTTCCCGTGAAACCGGAAGTACTACATTTCCGGCTTGTAAGCTACATCCGGTTTAACCGGAAGTTGACACATTTAGAAAGATAGTTAAAAACTAAGATAGCGACATGTAAGCCGTTTTACTCTAAAACGTACCGTTAGAAAGCTAAAAGCTGTCAAAATTCAAAAATGTCAGTTTTCTAAAGTCGATATCACGGAAACAATAATGCACTTAATAAAAAATAATAGTAATTTTATTCAAATCCGAAAATATTCTAAGATATAGGGTGTTTTATTAAAAAAAAAGAAACATTGTTTTTCTACGGCTTTCTGACTCTTCCTGTATACTTAATTTTTTGAAATTCTAATAGACTATAAAAGGCCCTAAAACTTTTACCTGGAACATTTTTTGCTAGCTGTTGTACTTTAAGAAATAATCAACCGTTTCCATACATACCAACGACCCTGTATAGTTTAAGGATCTTTCTTAAAATTTAGTATTAATCAGGTACTCTTGAAAAAGCCCTAATAATGCGAAACATATGTATAGTAACTCTCTATTAAAAACCTTGAAACATTAAAAAGCAAAAAGCGTTTTAGTTTATTACTTAAAAAATTGGTTCACAATGAACCAACTGCCGATTCAAGCGAATATTTTCTTTATAGTACCTATTTTTTAGTTTCTCGCGGTTCAGATAGTACCACACAACTACTAGATTTAACGTTTTAATCGACAAGATAAAGATAGTTTTGTGAAAACCCTGTACATTGACTATGTTAGTTTGTTGTTCTTTTTGGTAGAAGAAATGTTGGTTAAAATTTAAGAATTGAGGTTGTAATAAAATACAGTCAAATGCCCACTGGTATTGTTTCTTTCAACGACTTATTCATACATATTCAGTGTATAGTGTAAATCAACATTTTAAAGATATTTTGGATACTCTCGATTCTCAAATTTTATTAACAAGCCATTTTGTGTAAATAAGAGCACGTCACCACTACGTGCTCCAAAGTTGAGAGACCAAGGTTACAAGGTGCAAGTAAAGTACAATTTTCTTTATAGAAAAATTACATTTTAACAATATTTCTCGTAGTTTTTGGCCCATTAATAACCTTTTCCGAACCTAAGACCCTACTATCCTTTAATAAAATAGGCTTTAGCATAGGGCTGAAAGTTTACCACGTGTATTACTATGCCGTGGTTTCAAAAAATGCACTATAAATAAGTCTAGGATTTTAAACCAATTTGAAATAAAATTTTTTAGATTATTGGTGTGTGTGTATGTGTGTGCATTTTGTTCACTCCCAAGTCCGTTTAGAAATGTCAAAGAGTATTGTTCCATTTTATTTTTATTAAAATTCTATACATTTTAGAATTTTGGAGAGTCATTTCAAAATGGTGGTCCATTTGGTCCTGTTATAGAACCAAATAATAATAAAGCTTTTTTAACTAAAGATACTCTCAAAGCTTTTAAGAAAGGGAATTTTATAAGAGTTCCTATATTAATGGGTGTCAATTCACAGGAAGCCAAGTTTTTCACCTCACGTAAGTGTTATATTTATTTAAGTTAGAACCGAATGAAGATTTTTTTTGCAGATGGGTGACTTTTAATAATTTTGTTACGTGTAATTAAAATCTCTTATTATTTTTTTCCTTTACTTTGTCAGGGTTTTTAGAAAAAACAAATCTTCTGCTTTTTAGTATTGTTATTATATTGTGGTCTTGACAGTAGGAACTTTCTTAATGTCACCAAATAAAAAAATGTTGCACTAAACTATACATTAATTGATTACTTTGACACATTTTCTAAAATTTTTTAGTACTGCCTCTTGCTCGCACGCTTTTCTTTTTGTACGACGTAAGTCCAAGTTCGCTAGTACGAGAAACGATGAACATTAAGTCCAGTTATGATAAAAGTATTGTGGGAAAGAAGATTAGGCAATTTTATTTCAAATCGCAAGGATTTATTACTGGAACAGATTTGGAACATACCGAGGTAAAGCGCAAAACGAAGTAAACTCTCAATATTGAAAAAAGAGAGAAAATATATTTATCCTTCTTCTAAACTTTCACACCAAAAGCCTAAGTCAAAAACAAGGCCGTTGCGAACCTTTACTTTTGGAAACCAGGTACAGGTTAGGTCGAAGCCAGCATGACAAAGTATATTTAAAAAAGTATAGCCGCCGAAGTAAAAAAAAAAAATAAACAAGAAATGCTTAAAAGGTTCCGAGATAGGCATTCAAGCGCAGAAATGTAATATTATAAAAAAGGTCACTATCGTGAACAAAATACCCGTTTCATTTATCTTTTCCAATTTTTTATACGAATTTAACTCAATTTAAACACAAACATTTGGGATACCCACTATCAGTTAACAATTGAATAGATTGGTGCAAAAACCGGTCAGTTTCATTATTTTAAATTTTACAGGGTTAACAAAAAAGAGTTTTTCAAAGTAGAAAATTTTGACTAACCAAAAATCATTTTTCTGAATTAGGAAGAATAAAAAGCATTTTTCTTTATTTAAAAAAATATATGTTTTCTTTTTGTTAAATAATTGTTTATCAAAATGGTGCTGTCTGACAAAAAAGCTGGTTTATTTCAAAAAAATTATAACGGTATGGTATACATCATACAATTAACATAAGAGTCGATCCCACTATGTGGACAATAAATATGAAAACTTTAAAGGTGCAGGTAAGGGTCGGACTAAGGATATTAAGTAATTATAATCGAATGATGTGTTAATATTAATTTAATAAAACGAAAAAAAACTAATTTGTATAATGTTATTCTATATCTAGCCCTGTTTCGCTGTGGTTGTCTTCCTTTAAATTGATTATAATAGGTTTAATTGTATCATTCAGAGTAACATAAAAAATTTCTACAGTAATTACATGATGGATTGAATTTTTCCAGCCACCTTGGGGAATATCATTAACACATTTTTTTATTAATTCTACAACACCAAACCTTAAAGTCGGAGAAGTATATTCTGAACTAACAATTGATTTTGATTGGTACCATATCCTCGTTGAGCCGTAACACAGCATGCCCCATTTCCTCTGCCAATGCAAACATATATTTTTATATTCAGAACGCTTTCAAAGCTTCTAAAATATCACTTTTTTTATTACATTCTTCAAAATATATATCGGTTGCCGCCATGTAGTTTTGAATCTCCAATTTCGTATTATTTGAACCTCGAGACTTATATAATTGAAGATTGTGACAGCTCGCATTGTCCATTACTATCACGCTATTCTGAGGAAGGTTTGGTATAAGACAATTTTTAAGTCATGCTTCAACAACTTCTACCGTTGTATCTTCATGGTAATCCACGCAAGAGTATTTAATATTCTTCGCAGAAAGGCATCTGGAACCCAGTCGTTTTCTGACCCGGCATGTAAAATGGTAATTCTTTTCTCTTTATTTGATGGAGCTCTTGGTTTATACATGCCGGAAGAATGGGACTATCCTTTGAATTATGTGTCATAAGTGTCAAACCATGTCTCATCGAGGTAAATTATTGCACGATTTTCAAAACGATATTTTTTTATCGAACGCGTCTTTCTTGATTTGATGGAATTTAACACGATTCTTTTCACTGAAGTCAGAGGTATCTCAGTCAAATTACTAGTTTCACTCGCAGCAGCACTAGCGTTAAGCCCCCTGTTAAGTAAGAAACTAAAAACGTTTTAACAACGTTCCTAGTATCGAGAGATAAATGATTTTTCTTCGCCGGAACATTTGAAGAAGCTATGTCAATGTTTTTCCACGGACGCCACATAATGCTGTTTTATACGTATAATAATATAATATTTCGTAACATAATTTTTCAATACAGCTAAACACTTTCCGTGAGAAGTAAAGTCTGACATTTAATCTCTCAAAATACCTGCTATTTGGAAATGTCTAAGTATTTAAAATTATCTTATTTTAATTTCACCTTACCTAGAAATCACTATATTCGACTCCAAAAATGAATACTGGGAATCTACAGAGATTTACGATCGCACTTGACACCCATTTTATTGCAGTCATTAAATCAGAACCATATTTCGTGTAAAGAACTTTACATAAGTTTAAAACATCTTAACTTCTACGTTCTCGTCATTACTAGCCAGGTTTTTCTGCGGCATTTCAGGACCAACGGCATTATCGCTACATACTTTTCTGCCAGAGACCGAATTTTCTTAAGTTGGCATTAAGTTTTCTGACGGAAATGAATATGGAGCAGATAATTTTTTTATTGAAAATTTGGAAAACAATGTTATATTTGTTATTATACTGCAGTTTACCATATTAGTTTTGTCATATACGAAAAGGTGATATTTCAAAATAGGTAGTAAACGTTTTTTTTTGTTTGTAATGTTCTTTTCAAAAACACCTTAAAATGTGTAGAAAAGTTTAAAATAATATTTATACTTATTTTTACTATAGTCAATTTTTAGCCGTATTTTTGACCAAACATCTCCAACCTTTAGGTGTATTGAACAGGATATTTCACGGTGGATGGAACGTTAGAATAGGTATTACGTTTTTTTTCGAAATCCTGGTTGCTCAGATAAACGTCCATGGTCTATCGTTTTAAAATATATATCTATATATCGCCGCATTGCTGAAAATATTTTAAACGATAGACCAAGGTCGTAACCTTCCATTCACCGTGAAACACCCTGTATAGTGTAGAAGAAAACCGAAACAAGAATATCTAAGATCGGCAAGATCAGGCCATTATAACATGTTAACGTAAAGACGCGAAGATAACTCCATCTGTGATTGGCAGCAAGAAACAGACAGCTCCGGAGCTGGCTCGTTCGTGACCAAAAATATTATTTATCGGACAACCCTGTTTACAGTTATACTTATTTCCTATTCTAAAAGCTGGAGTTGACCGTTTTTGCACCAAATCTTTTAATAATTATTCCTTCTTGTAAATTTATATTTAGTCATTATAAGACTTTACTTAAAGTACAGATTTGAATTCCCACTTTACTCCTTTCATCAAAAACAACTAATTTTTTAAAAATAAATCACCTACGATAAATAAAAGTTTTGAGATATTAACTTAAGGAATAGAGCACTGCGTTAGGCTGATTACGCACGACGATTTTCAATCGCGCGATGATTTTGTCGCAGTAATATTTTGCATGTAAATGTATACAACTGCGCGCAAATAAAATAAGAGATCGCGCGAGTAACAACGTAGATTGCCGCAATTTTAAAATCGTGCTGTATAAAATCGCGCGATTAAAATTTGTAGCGTGGAATTATTCTCATAGCGCAATGCCACAAACTACTATAAACAAAGATACCCTTTTTTGAGTGTTTTAAGTTGTTTTATGGTTTTCTCTTCTGCACTGTATTAAATTAATAAACGCGGATGAGCCAAAGAGGCTTCCCACCAATAAATATAGGATGAAAGTTATTTTAAAGATGATATCAAAAGCTTAAATTGTCCTTTTGTTTTACAACTAGTTTATAATATAGGCAATGGTTACTAACCACTTATCTTTAAATAGATTATAAGTGAACCTGGCCAGTTGGTTTAACAATCCATTCAGTATTCAAATTTGTAACATCAAAATTAAGCGCAAAATAGCCTTGAATTATACTTTAAACTTAGAGCAAGTTGTAGAAATATATCATAATTTACCTATAATATATCTCTAAGGAGCAACTAAAACCATAAATTATCAGAGTTATTGTTGTGGGATAAAATTTTTATCACGGAAGTTTAATACAGATTGTCTTAGCAATAAGTGGCCATTCATTATACATATTGCAGAACGCTAAAATCCTTATATCAATTTGTTTCTTTAGGTATAGGCCATGTTTCTTTGTATCATGGGTATATGCGTGGAGTTTTTGAGTTTCCCAATGTATACAGTATGCAGGGGTATGATAAAGAAGATCAGCCTTCTACAAGGTATCCCAAACTCGATGGTACCCCCTTGGTACCCCTGCATATTATTCGATTTATTAAATCTGCGGTTAAATCTGAAGACATTTTATTAACTATATCCTATAGCTATCTCACATTGATCCCTCGATATTAATTATTTTGTTATTTTTTGCGGTCAAAACAGGAATAACAAAAAATAATATATCGTAGGTATCTATGGAACCAACAATCCCAAATTTTCGAAATATTTAAACAATATACACATATTTCGGTTGTATAACAAACTTGGAATATTAATATATAGTTATTATTTCTAGGGTGCCCAAAAAACTCCCAACATATCAGCCCAGATAAAACCAGTTTATCTGGGCTAAAAGTATAACATGCTTTTATACCTATGTGCAATCGTATTTGACCTATGGATTTTTATTGATAAGAAATTAATATTTGGTACTAAAAATTGAAAACTACTATAAATTTTTTCCCCTTTTCCTATATTTCAACTCCACTTCGAGAATGGACTATTTCTTTAAATTTAGATTAATATAAATAGGTTACCATGATACCATGGCAGGTTGGTTTTAGAAACAAAAAATATACACAGTAAGAAGTAATTTTTGTAATTCAGAGTTACCCACATCCTACATCGCTCTAAATAAGAATAGTTAAAATTACTAAAATGAGTAAAAACTGGGTACAAAAAAATTAAATTAATACAAAGGGATAACATTTTTTCTTACAACTAATAGCTTAGTTGTTTGAAGTACCGACCATTCAGTAGTAAACACTGATCAATCGTAGTTATCATATGGTTAGTTGAAGCTCTTTGAGTTTCTGCTGAAACAAATTCTTTAAAGGCGCATGTCAATCTATTTTGTAGATTCTTTTTTGTCCTCACAGGTGTCTTATACCCTTTTTTATCTTGCCCCAGAGATAAAAATCCAGAGAAGTAAGATATGGAGACCGTGTTGGTCAACCCCATGGACCATTGTGTCTTATCCACCGATCTTCTGGTCTCTGTTTACTTCATGTGTACAATGCGCAGAAGCCCCATCCATTGAAACCAAGAACTTGAGGAGACATTAAGCGGCAAATTTTCCAAGAAGCTGCAAACAGTTGTTCTTAAAATTTTTAAATATTTTTGGGACGTTCAATTTTTGTCATTAACATAAAATGAAAATTTGTCATTTATTAAAAAACAAAACGCATTGAAACTAAATTTTTGCTGACATTCCCTTTCTTTAATATAATATGAATTTAACTGAGCCCAAAATTGATTATTGTGCTGATTAAATAAACCCTCACGTAAAAATTTGGGTTCGTCAGACCAAATCATTTTTTGGAGAAAGTCCGGAACTTTATAGGTCCGAGTTAGTATCATTTTGCAAAAATCTAGACCTCTGGGTGGGTCATCTGGTTGAAAGCTCCTAGGGTAATAAATTTGAAATCTCGCATATTATGCTTACGTAAAATACTACAAACTGAAAAGTGAGATATTGCTATATCATTCTCAGCGCCGGATATTAAGGCGCGAGGAAAGGCTAAGAAATATTTTAAAATGCTTATTTCATTTCCTTCATCTCTTGTAACTGGTTGGTTTTAATTTCTTAAAGAAGTATTTCTTAAAAAATTAATATAACTAAGTTCGATCATTTTAAATTTTGGCAGATTCATTGGCGGTAAATTTAGACAAAGTTCATTAAATCTCCTGCAGGTAATACAATTTTTTGGCATTCACCATGAATGTAAAACAAATTTTAAACAACTTTATTTGTGTAACTGTTCTCCATTTTAATCACATTAGTATGAAAGAAACAGTATAAAAATACATACATATGTCATAAATATTTCTTGTTTCTGAAACCAACCTTATAGGTTTGGTCATGGCAACCTATTTATATTAATTTTAAAGTTTTAGTGGCGTGCATTAACTTCTTATCAATAGACGAACATCAATAGAAATCCTGACAAGTCAAACAAACAATTGAACATTAGTAGAGAAACAATGTATACTGATACATCTGCTATATCAACGGGTTAAATAATATAATTAATTTGAAAAATGTGAAATAGACGATTAAAATAATCAGGGTTTTGAATGTGCCAATGTTAATATAAATTTGAAGGTTTTGGCACATTAAAAACCATACTTATTTTAATCGTCTATCAAATAAGTTAATCAGTGCTAAAAGTATCAGCACCTAATGTACCATCGAGTTTGAGTTTCCCTGTATTATACGAGGATATTAAAGATTAAGGCTAATTCAAGACCCTTAGACTATTCCATGTTTAGTACAGGGTGTGCTCTACAAACGTGTCAATTTTTCACATTTTAAAATTAATTTACTCTTTTTTTTTCAAATGGAACACCCTGTATTTTAATACTTTATCTTGTAGAGTTTTTCGCCCTTTAAACCTTCATTAGTTATTTTTGCTCATTTTAGCGTAATATTTTTTTTAATAAAAAGTCTGAAAAAAATGTTTTTTTTTTCATTTTACTTACATAAACTATCTAATCAAATGTTCAAAGTGTCCTTCATTAGCCTCTATACACTTTCGGACACGATCTTCCAATTCTTCGCTTAAATTGCGACATATTTCGGGAGTAATCGCTTGGAAACAATTTCTTATGCGAATTTCCATGTCTTTTTTAGTTGTCGGAGACATTTTGTACACCTGGTCTTTAACAAATCCCCATATAGAAAAATCCATTTTTGTCATATTCGGCTATCTAGCTGGCCATGATACAGGTCCTCCTCTTCCAATCCATTGCTGACCATAAGTTTCGTCTAAGAATTCCTCAATGAGCCTCGTGGAGTGTACCGGGGCTCCGTCATGAAGAACCCACATGCGTTCTTGAATTATGTTCGGTATATGGGCAATAAGCTGTGGTAAATCATTTTGGAGAAAGTCCAAATAGATCTGTCCCGTTAGGGTTCCCTCGAAAAAATGTGGACCAACTACGTAGTCTCCTACAATTCCTCCCCAATCGTTTAGGGACCATCTGTTTTGTGAGTAAAATCTAACAAAATAAGGATTTGTAGTGGCATAATAATGAAAATTATGTCTATTGACGTTTCCATTTTTATGGAACGTAGCTTCGTCGCCAAAAAAAAAACTAAATGCGTAAAATTATGCTGTTCCCTTATTCTATTTTGCACCTACGCACAAAATTCAAGTCGCCTATTGTAGTCCTCATCATTAAGCTCTTGCAGCAACTTGACGTGGTAAGGATGTAATTTGTTTGTTGATAATTTTTTAAACCGCCGTTCATTCAATGTCCAGTTGCTGTGCAAGAGGACGCGCTGACCAATAATATGACGATTCTCAGTAATACATAACAGAACGTTGAAATAATTTTCTTCGCTGCATATCCGTTTTCTTCGGTCATTTTTTTTATAAGCCACACTTCCTGTAGTTTCAAATCTCTCCATTAGCTTTTCGAATATCTTTTTATCATGGTGTCTTTGCTCTGGGTATATTTCTTCATAAATGCTTGTAGCTAATAAAGCCATTTTTATCAATTTCTTTTTGTCACAATATGAATTTAACATGATAAAAAGTAAAAAATAAAATGATAATGACATCTTAATAAAATTTTACTATTACTTTTGCTATTATTTCTTTTTGTCTGTCATGGCTAACTATAAAATAAAATTTAAAAAAAAAACATTTTTCTCAGACTTTTTATTAAAAAAAAAATATTACGCCAAAATGAGCAAGAATAACTAATAAACCTTTTAACAAAAGTTGTAGAGGGCAAAAAACTCTACAAGATAAAATATTAAAATACAGGGTGTTCCATTAGAAAAAAAAGAGTAAATTAATTTTAAAATGTGAAAAGTTTACACGTTTGTAGAGCACACCCTATACAAAATATGGAATATTCTGAGGGTCTTAAGTCTTGAATTAGTCTTTATCTTTAAGACCCTCAAGAATGTTTCGAATGTCTTGAGTTAATTCAATTTTATTTGAAATTTTAAGGTGCCAAGTTTTTTCTTCCAAGAAAGAATATGTTTAAATAGCTTGGCAACATTGCAAAATAATTAAAAACTATGTTTGCCACGATTCGCGGAATATCGAGGGAAAGTGCAAAAATATATAGGGTATTCCATTAAAAAAAAATTCTTGTTTCTCTTTGTTGAGCCACCCTATAGGGTCAAAAATAATTTTACGTCATAACTTACTTACTGTCCTTCAACTTTTATATTAACATTTTTTGTGTATTATAAATACAAACGGAGCTATTCCACTTTGCCACACTAAACGGCCACCCTGTATGTATCAAGTTAGTTTCGGTAATGTTACCTGTACTTTTTCATGTTTTTGAATTCTACAATCATCTCTAGATATTTTTCATGAATGTTTGGTGACCGATTTGGTCAAAGTGGAAGATAAGCTTATGTATCCACATGCAAACAACCTGCAAGAGGTGGGAGGTAATATTGCGAACAAGGCAACCGTGAGTCCTTTTTGCATACCCATCCATTAACAATTAAAGCAAGGGAGAGCATCCTGGATGGTGAAGCTGTTTCGGAAACTCCTAGGATGACAGAAGAACCACCTAATATTAATAACAAATCTGGCTTGACCAACACCCCTGAAATTGCATCACCTTATTCAGAATTAAAACGTAGTGGTAGGGTTATAAAAGCACCATAACAATTTGATTTTTTTATAAACTATCTGTACGGTGGTAGTATTTTTAGTGCAGGAGAAAATGTTGTGCACGCTACTGCAATTAGTATTATCGCAGTAAAGTAAGAATGTGTCTAGAGCCATTTGGCGGTATCTACTTCTCATTATTATGTGTCTTTAGATTATACGGAATACGGAATAAATAGTGTATACCCTGTGTTTTTCATCTGAACAAAAAATTGTTTCACACTTGATACCAAAGGAATGTAGGCAAAATAGGAACTTTGGGACCGATTGCAGGACAATAATTGGTGGAGGACCATTTTCCATTATCTCATTAGATAAATTTTTCAAACTTTGATTGGATCGCAGGAGTCAAAACTGTTAAAATATAATAATATAGGGTATTTCATTAAAAAATAAAACTTTATACTTGAAACTCTTTTTCAATTCACCCTCTATAATTTTATATTTTTCATAAGTAAACATATTTGAAATAGAATGTTGATTGGTCCGGGCCATTTGTGATCAACTAGGTAGAATTCCATTTATAAAGATGATCTGTTTCTTTATCACAACCCTAGGTGTTTCTTTGTGTCAGTTGTTCCAGCTACTCGTACGTTGTCTATGATCGGCACTGTCCTAGACAACATATCAGGTAAAGCCATATCACGACCATTTCTATGTTGTACTTTAAAGTCGTACATCTGCAGCTTAATCGACCAACGTCCTAAACATCCAGTAAGGTCCTTAAGATTTAAAAGCCATTTCAGACTATAGTGATCGATAATTACTGCAAGTAGAGGTAACTTGTATCGCCCAAATCAAAACTAACATTTCACGTTTGGAAGTAGTATAGACTTTTTCCTGTTTCGTTAGAGAACGGCTCAAATAGCAGATCACCTTATCTTCAACTTCATCTAGCTGATAAAGTACTGCGCTGATGCGAAAACCTGGTGTATCCGTATCCCAACTTGTGCGTATGTTTTATATTCTTTTAAGCTGTTCCAGAAAATTAATACAATTAATTTTAAATTTGGCAATTTTTTTAGTTTATGAGTGATGACCTTTTCGTACGACCAATTACAAAAACTGCAAAGATTCTTTCAAAGTATGTTCCAGTATATTTTTATGTTTATGACTTTGAAGGTAGTATGGGCAAATGGTGGGTAAGATACGCTGCCAAGGAATCACAAAATAGTAAGTTATTTTACTTCATTTATTCCGCAGTGGGTAATAGAATGTCATCCTAATAAATTAAATAGTTATTACCGTGCATAGGATACTATACTTTGTCCACCACGACTTTAATAGTAGTTTGTACAACAAGAGTGGATATGATGTCCATATCGCACGATGACGTAACTTGAGCACGACGCCGTAGGCGGAGTGCTCAATCGTTAGAGTCCGATATGGACAATCCACTCGAGTTGTATAGTGTATTTTTTCTACGACTAAAGAAACTTTACACTTAAAAAAAAATTAAATTTACAATAAACAACGAAATTTATTTAACAATAATTATTAACCTATTAGATCTATTATTTTCTACAATAAATGTGCAACTGTTAAATGTACAGTTGTTATATGCAATAGCTTCTTTTTTTAAATTGCAATTTGCAACGTTATTCTCTGTAACACTATTATACGAGGTAGATGCTAACATATTTGAAGCAAGATTTTCTTTAGAAGTCGACGCAATATTCTCTATTTGCGGATTGTGAACTGATTTAACAATAGTATTACCAATCTTCTTTTTTTTATTTAAAGAATTTTCGATGTAAGTTTCCATCACTGGAGTTGATTTCCAGCCACCGTAGTTCTTGATGGTTAAGGTGTTGCCACCTGCATCTGCTAGGAGAGTGGCCCCCGAGCGACGGAAACAGTGTCCGGTATATAATTCTGAGTTCGGTAAATTTAAAAATTCAGCAATTATTTTCGGCTGATTACCAATTTTGTTGATGCCAACTACTTGCTTGGTACATTTACCCTTTTGGTAATTTAAAAAAAATTGCTCCATGTTTAGTGGTCTAAGCTCCATGTATTTTTTTGAAACCTTGTAAAACAGACCAGGGATTACAAATAAACGATCTGTTTTTGTTTTGGTGTCGATTAATCTAACCTGAAATTCATTTCCCAAGTCTCGAATATGATCGATTTTTAAATTTTTTAGTTCTTGTCTACGGCATCCGCCAGAAATACCAAAAATCAATACCACCTAAAATAAATTAGAAATATCAAATCAATATCCTAATAATTATTATATTATTAAGACAACAAATCAAATAGGTATCAGATAAAAAAATAAAAAGTATTTATCCCTCTATGGGATTCTTTTCTTTTTAAATCTCTTTATTGCCTATTCCTTTTTATAAGTAGAAACTTAACAACTAACTTAGCCTAGCCTAACCTAATACATAAATAATACTAAACCAAACTAGAACTAATTACAGAGTTGGGCGCATACGGACCGTAAGTATACGGCCCGAGATGCGCCCAAAAAACCAGGCCTTAAGCCTGGCGGCCGATATTATGGCCTGTGGTTGCCTATTCTATTTTAAGTTCACATCACTCCACTCGCGTTCCGGCACGGTGCCTTTCCGGGTGCTATACAGATTATTACTCCGAAGAGTATAATATTTAAATTTGCAGAAATAGTAAAGCGGTCAATTGTATACCAATAGCAGAGCATTCTGGGAAAACTCGAAAAAAACCCAGTGAAAATTTTTGTATCACAGTTGAAAATCATATCCGCCTATGGCGGGTAGTTCGGATGCACCGCGACATACCACCCCTGCTCCGTCATCTCCGCAGCAGAGAGAGGCAATGTTTAATGGGCATGTCCTCGTCAGTCAGGTCGGTAGGCGTTCCGTTTGGGTCCGCCCACTGCCGTTTTATCGGTTCAGTAAACCACATTTTGGGCCACAAAAATCCGCCAAACGACCTGGTGATGCTAGAAGTTCAGCGCGATTTTTGCAGCCCCCTGTGCATTACTTTGTCTGTGTTTTAAGTTGGTTTGGATATTTTGTATGTCCGTTCGTCATATTTTCGTTTTGTTTGTTTGTTGTTTTAGTGTTGTTGCTGTGCGTCTGGCAGTGGGATATTGTAAATCGGTAGTTTGTGGTACAGTGGTTTATGTTTTGTATTAATGTCGTTGTCTGCACGTCTGTCTGTTATGTTTCTCGTCATTGGTGAGTGTTGTATGTTGTACATGTAGAATTTGTTTGATATGTCACGTATGTATGTGATTATGTCATCTATTGCTGCCATGTGATGTAGGTCCCGGATCGTGACGTATCTGTTCGATGACGTCACGCATCTCAGAATCTTATTTTCGAGCCTCAGAAGCCTCTGCATCTGAGTGTTCGAAGCACTGCACCACACGGGAGCACCGTATGTCAGTATTGGTCTTATTATCTGTTTGTATATTAATAGTTTGTTGGGAGGGGAAAGGTGGGATTTTTTGGATAGAATGGCATAAAGGCTTTGCATTGCTGCAAAGCCTTTTTTGAGGGTTTTGGTAAAGTGGGGCATGAAGGAAAGTCTTTCGTCGATTGTGATTCCTAAATATTTGAAACGTCTTTGTGGTTGTATGTATGTGTTGTTGATTTTCAAAGGCACGATTATTCTATTGTTTGTGAATTTCTTTGTTAAAGTTGCGCAAGTGGTCTTAAGCGGATTTACTGCTATCTTCCACTTTTTAAAGTATGGGTCCAGAATATTGATGTGCGACTGGACTTGTCGCTTAGCAGCTTCCGCATAAAAAGATTGCGCATAGATAAGCGCATCATCCGCATACAGCGTAAGTTTTGTGAGGGGATACCTCGGGAAATCGGCTGTATACTGGTTATACAACAGCGGTGACAACATGGTTCCCTGAGGCACCCCCGCATTAACCACCCTCGGTGCGGACGAACCAAGGAGCCTTTATCCGACCCTTTCTAGGTACGGCGACTTTACCACTAGACTGAACCAGCGCTTACTTGAAAGAATGTCTAGCGCATATAAGAACGGTTTATTTAATTATTCGATAGGATTTCGTGCAAAATGAGATATTTTTGATATAATATTAATATAAAGGGTACTTTACTGAAACTTACCTTTGTAAACAAATATTCTTCATCTGGTGCTTCCAGAAGGAACGTTTTCATTTCTTCGGATGTCAAAATTTTTGCCTTTTTTGGTTTATAGCCACTACTCTTTAACTTCAAAAATGACTTCAATTTACAATATGTAGAGATATCAACGTTTTTTTTTATATTTAACATTGTTCTTAACATAGAATACGTTGTCCATAGAGTGGACGGTCTTAGGTCTTTGAAAAATATTTCATATATGCAGTTAAAACGTTTTCTGATATATTTTTGACTTCATGCTCCAGCATCCAGTCCATAAACTTTTTGTAAGATAGTTCGTATTTACTTTTGGACTTTTCAGGTAATAGGGCTTCGTAGGTTTGATTGGCTTCTAAACGAATATTTGGCGGCGTGCTGTTTATCGTTTCTTCGTCGGAATCGCTCATATTTTTAAGTTTAAAATTTGCAAGAATTTACGTCTGACAATAATTGGACATTGACATACAATACTTATTTTAAAATCGAATAGTTACCTGGGTACCTGATGCTTTACTGTGATTGGTCGATTTCATATCCTAACTAGGATGGATATGAAATTATATCCGTTCAGTTAACTGGAATGGCCTACTTATCCATTCTGTAGATTGTGCAAGAAATAGCTAAATTGCAGATGGGAGTAGAAAAATTCTATTATTCTCTGAGATTCTATGAATATTTGATGACCTAATGAACTCGTGGATTAGAGAAAATAATGTAGTCTTGGAAAAATTAAACTATAGAAATGCGATTTTAAATGTCAGTTTGTGGAAAATTTGTTGTCGTGTTGACATTTATGAATATAAAATTGAAATATCTTCGAATTTATGATAAAAAGTTAATACTATTTTAAGGGGTTTCTTCATTTAAAATAGTAAGTTAATGCTCAAACCCAATAACATGATAAAGGAACAGTAAGTAAGAACGCTTTGTGTGCAACTTAACTTCATTACACAGAAAATATTTCATTATATATCTAGGTGATTATTTCTTATCGTTATTTCCCTGGGTAGAGAAATTTTACTTCTCATTAGAGAAATGGAGTAAATGATGGTGATTTTTCAAGCTGGTAGTAGAAAAAATCCTTTTCCTCTCTCATTGTGTTACAGAGCCCTGAAGAAAGAATATATTTTCCAAAACGTCAACTGATTAAAACTAGATTTCATTTGCTCCCTGATCCTAACAACCCATAAACCAAATCTACAATAAAATTATTGATTTCTTCTTTCAATGTTTATCGGTACCTACCTCGTGTTTCATAAAATAGCATTTTTGAACCAACATTTTTTGAAGATGTAGTCCATTCATCCAACATTTTTTATTGAGCACAGGAAATCTGAATTTTAAAATTGCCATTGAACAGTCAAAAACTTAAAAATCATAGAATAGAATAATAAATTTGTATCTAGAAATTTTATACAATTTTGTTTTGGCGGAACTAGACGACTAACATTTTAGAAGAAATCGTATTCCTCGACAAGAAATATATCGTTCGCACGTTATAATATCAACTAATTGAATAATATGCATTTCCCAAATCAGTGGATTGCCCTTCTGAATCAACAGTCTAGCCGGCTAGATCACCTCATCTAACACCACTAGAGTATTTTTCATTCTTGTAGCAGGAAGTCTATATCAATGATTTGAATGTTAATCCTATCCTACAAAGAAAATATTGTGGATGACACTATTAATGGAGATATGTTCGCGTTAGTCAATAACGTCATTAACTATCTCTCTTTTTTTTTTATAAAAATTTGTATTAACTATATTTTGCTTTAAATTTAGAAAAATGTATATCCAGTTTTCCTAAAAATTTAGAAATAAGGTAATTCATTTAGGGTTGACTTCATATTTTTAAAAGTCTTAAACGCCCTGTATACTTTATCGTGACTTTCAAAATTCATTATAAGTTTCAGAGATAAGCAGACCTTTTTTCCAAAAAATCGAAAGTAAGAAATTTACCAGAGTGCGTTACCCCGTCGGGGTTATTGTTTACATTGTTAAAAAATATTGGAGTTGTTGAAGTATGCAAGTTATGTTTTAAGATTAATCATAGGCTATTGGGTAATGGATATCAATCAACACTTATGAAAAATGAATAAGTTTACATGTAAAAATCGCGCAATGATGTGCATGGTTAATTTAATGTCGTAAAAATATTTTTTTAATCGTGATCTGCCCTAATAACAGTCTCTAGGATCGCCAGTGAAATGAGACGTGCAATAATTAATCTGCTTTGTGAACAAGGATGAAGAGATATTTTTTTTTAGTCAAAGGAGTAGCACATGCGACAGAAGTTTGGTACTTATGGCGCACAACTCTAACCCAAAATGAATTCAATACGGATGATGAGAAGCTTACATCCCAACGGCTGGTTAGATTGTGGACTAATTTCGCAAAATTTGGGTAAATATTATTTAATTTCAAATTAAAATGTTTTTGTAATGATACTGCAGATCATCCTTTGTAAATTTCCTAATACGTGCGGTGACTGGACTGAGATATAAAAATTGACATGATCATTGACTAACCTTATACAGGGTGTCCGGTAAATATATGTCTTACTCTTGGGAGCGTAGAGGGTACGTCAAAATGACCCTAATTTGTCATAGAAAAACATCCTAAAGTGCCCTTTAACGAACCCAGCAAATTACCTTTTCGGCTCTAACTTTTGAACCGACATCTTTATTTAATTAAATGTTCATGTTTTATGTAGGTCGTAAAGACTTACAAAACATAATACAGTAGATATCTTACATCGTCAGGGAGCTCAGGAACGGACTTGCCACCACACTCGTTGAGCCAAAATTTTGACATTCATTTCTCTCCTTCTTTTTGAAGACTTTGATAAGTTAGATCAGAGATCTTTTACTTCTTTTTTCATAGTGACTTTTGAGTTTTTCAGTTCAGAAGGTTCTTGGTTTGGTTGTTGAGCTCTTTTTGTTTGATTTACTTAATGAGTGGATTATTTTTGTCAAAGAGTTGATTTTGTTGAATTTTTTGATTGAAGTTGATATTGAAATTTAGAAATTTTGACGGTGTTAGGGTGGAAGCCAGTCTTTCGGATATCGATACCTCTCATCCGCCCTCAAGCGTATGTGGCAGTCTCGTATCAAGTCGTTTGTTGAAACGTCTGTCCGTCGAAAGTACTTATGTATGATTTTGTCATAGAATTGTTTTAAAGTCTCTATTTTTAAGTCCCTGTGAAGCAGTGCTGTCGGAAAGTGTCTTTGTGTGTCAGTTATCATTTTTAGTGCTGAGTTTTGAAGTCTTTGGAACTTCTGGTGCTGCGTTGCACACAGAGTTGACCAAGTTGGGGAACCAAATGTCAGTACGGGTCTCACCAATATTTTATATAGATTTGTTTTTGTTCTATAAGAAATTTTATTTCGCTTGTTGATAAGCGGGTAGATGGCAAATAGTTGTTTTCTAGCCTTCTGAATCCTGTCCTCTGCAGTGAATCTCCAGGTCATTCTCTTATCAAAGAGCAAGCCGAGATACTTTACCTTGTTCGCCCAAGGGATGGGTGAGTTCATGACTTTCACTCTTGTTTTGGGCAATCTCAGCCTTGCTCTGGAGAAGAAAATGGCCTGAGTTTTCTCTGCATTGAGACGAAGCTTCCATTCAGAGAGCCATTTGGAGAATAGTGCAATGTGGCGCTGCAGTCTAGCTACTACATATGAGGGCGATCTTGCGGTGGCAGTAATCGCAGTATCATCTGCAAAGAGATAAAGAGAAGTGGATGGGTGCTTTGGCACATCGCTAGTGTATAGATTATACAGTAGTGCCGCCAGCGGGGATCCTTGGGGGACTCCTGCTCTGATTTTTATTTCCGATGATATTGTGTTTTCAGATGATACTGCGCAGTACCTGTCCTCAAGATAAGAATGAATAATGTGAATTAAAACGTTTGGCATACCCAACCTAATTAATTTTAGTACAAGACCATCATGCCAGACCTTGTCGAACGCTTTTGATACGTCGAAGAAGATAGCTCCCGTTGACTGTCGTTGGTTGAACCCTCTGAGAATGTTAGTCGCCAACCTCGTTGTCTGGCGCACCGTGCAATGAGCAGGTCTGAAACCAAACTGCTCTGGTGGTAGAATGTCGTTGTTCAATACAAAATCGGAGATCCGATTAAGTATCAATTTTTCAACGACCTTGCCTAGACACGATAAGAGACTTATCGGCCGATAGTTGACTGCTAACTGGAGGTCTTTGCCCGTCTTTGGGATCACCACAACCTTGGCCCTTTTCCAAGTGTCTGGGAAGCGACCTTTTTCGATTATTGCCTTTGTTATGTTTACAACATCCAATACTGTGTTCTCTGGCAAGTTCTTCAGCGCTTTATTTCTTATGCCGTCGAAGCCAGGAGCTTTCTTTGCGTTCATTGTTTTCAGGATTGACCAGACCTCATCAACTGATACTTCCGCTAGTGCGCCGGGAATAAATGGGGTTGACTTAAAAATTTGAATGGTCCTGGCGACCCGCAGATCGCGCTCGGGGTTGTCTGTTGGAAACAAGCTAAACTGTTCGCGAAGGCTATCCGCAAACAGCTCAGCCTTGTCTCCCGGATCAGAAACCATTGAATTTTGATTATTTGGATCCTTGAGAGCTGGAACAGGCTTTCTGCCCCCTCTAATCAAGGACCTCGTGAATTTATAGATCGAACTGTCTTCAATCCGAAGGTCTTTTGTTTTGAGGTCCCAGAGATCCGCCTCCTTTTGGAGCAAAAGGCGCCGAATCTCCGCAGACTCTCTGTTCGCGCGAGCTTTGATCTGCGGGTCGCCAGTCCTATATGCTAATCGCATTGTCTGATTTTTTGACTTTATCAGCTGAGTGAGCTCTGGACCGAGATCTCCTCGCTTCGAAAATCTGGACACCTTTGTTTCTGACGCTTCGGCCATTGCTGAATTTATTTTGAAGGTCAGTTCTTTCACCGCCGTTTCTAGATCCTCATCAGTGACGATCGGGTGCAGTCTCTGTGAGTTTTCCAGCTGGCGCTTGAAGAGCCTCCAGTTGGTTTTCGTGACTGAGACGTAGCCCTGCCCCCTTTCAGCAGGATTTCCATATTCAGCAATGACCGGCCTGTGGTCGGATGTCAGTTCGTTGACTACCACTGGTTGAGAGAGTCGCCCAGTGTTTTTTATGACAAAGATGTCCAAGATCTCCGGAAGAGCACCAGTTTGATGGTGAGTGTGCTCCTCCGGCGGCAATATAAAATAGTTTAAATCGAGAGAATTGTTAAAGAGAGTAGTTCCTCTTGTATTTTGAGATCTACAGCCCCACACTCTGTGAGTGGCGTTTAGATCACCTCCTATTATAATTGGGTCATGATCGCTGAAGACTTTTGCCAGACAGGCAAAGTTAAATTTAACTTGGGGACTGATGTAAACAGAACCAAGTTTTATCCACATATTTTTGGCTTTAACTTTTATGAATGTACCTTCTATATGGGTACAGTTCGCAGGACCTGGCATTGATTGAGCTATGATATGTCTTTTCACCAAGATCATAGTTCCGCCCTTAGGACGCCCTTCCCTATCATTACGAAACGTAACAAAATTGGGAATGGTGAACCTTTCACCTTTGAGCCATGTTTCTTGGATCATTACAATATCAATGTCGTATCTATGAAGAAAATCAGTTATTTCGAGTTTTTTACCTTTGATACCGTTTATATTAATTGTTGCCAAGCTGAAATATGCAGTTTCTGACTGCACTGCCATTAACGACACGATGAAACTAAGGTCGTCATCATCGCTTGCATCTCCTTTTGCATTCTATCCTGGAACTCGCCCAGGAGAGAATGCATGGATCTCTGAATGATGGTTTGCCATCCCTCTTGTGCTGATCCTTCTCCAGAGCTATCTCTGTTTGAGGTATTTTGATTTTGTTGTGACTTATTTTCGTTTAATTTGCTGTTATTTTGTGTGCCCCATTTAAAATTCGATGGCGGTATTTTAGCTTTTGCCTTTTCGGCTTCCTTCCTTTGAGCTGCATCTCGTAAGAATTCAGGATGTTTGCGACATGTTCTGTCGTTTGCAGCATGTGCTTCACCACAGTTGCAGCACCTGAGTACCCCGCTGTTCGGGCATTCGGCCACCCTGTGATTTTCGCCGCAACGCAAGCAATTAATTCTTGCGGTGCACTTATGCTGCGAATGCCCGAACAGCTGGCAGCGATGGCATTGTGTAACCGTAGGCCTTACGCGTTGTGCCTCTACTTTTATCCGTAGTCCGTCTAGATATTTGAGGTCGTAAATCCTTTTTTCAGTTTTCGGAAGGAGGACCAGCACAAGCGGCATGGCTGAGCCGTCTGCCCGCTTCCAACGAACGACCTTTGAGGGAGTGAGGCCGAGATTTTGAAGATCCTCCAGAACCTTCTCCTCAGACCATGTTTCTAGAACGCCTCTCAACACCACGTGCAATTCCTTCTCTTCAGCAAATCTGAAGGAGTGGTGTGAGATTTTTTCTTTTATGAAGAATTCCCGAATTTGTTTATAGTCGTGAGGAGTAGGCGGGAGGATCTTCACTCCGTGCTCCGTTGTCACGCCGTTACCTGTATTTATGCCTCTATTACGTAGGTGGCCTGTTACCTTAGAGTAAATATTTTTGTTGTGAATGACTATTGGTGGGACCCGTATTCTTTGTACTAGGTCCTCGTCAGTAATTGAGTTTGTATTCGTCTCATTTTTGTTTGAAGTTTGTTGATGGTCAGTTGTTCTATTTTGTTTGTTTTGTTTGTCAGTAGAGTTTGTTTTGTTCTGTTGAACTTGCTTTGGTTGTAGTGCTGAAGAGCCTCCACCGCTGACAGTATCTTTTTTTGCTTGTTTGTTTGATTTTTGGAATATTTTTAAATTATCTGTGTTTACTGCCGCCAGAGTTGGATACTCTTCAGCAGTATTTTTACGCTTATTTGTCGAGTCAGTTAGTTTTGTCGCTGCTCGTTTTCGTCTTTGTCTGTTGATTTTAGAGTAGCCCGCCGAGTCACTTTCCGACTCTGTTGCGGACCTCATTTCTATATCAATTGTATTGGATGTTATTTTCTCGAGGTCTTTTTTAGATTTAACTGGTCTGTCGTTGTCTGAGTCGTTTCCAGTGTCGGAGTCTGACATGACTGTATCGCCAATGTAGTCAATCATTTTTGATTCTATTGCTTTTTTAATTTTTATGACTGGTTTTGGCTTTTTGAAATTATTGGGTAATTTTTTATTTTGACCTGAGGGGTCCAAAGTATCTGTAATAGTGTTTTGTGTTTGACCTGAAGGGTCTGTAATGGTGTTTTGTGTGATAGGCGATTGAGAGGTATCAATATTATTAGATCTGGCTTCATATTTGTCAATGATTACCTTCAATGCTAAATTATTTTGTATCAATTGTCTGATCTGAGCCTCGCACTCGTCTATTTTCTTTTGCCATTTCCTACTCGACTCTTGAAAGGCGCTTTCCCATTTTTGATCCAGGAGTCTCGCTCTCTCTTCCATCTCAGCTCTTAGGTCTGTAGGCAGCGGCGGTTCTGGTGTATTCAGTATGTCGGTGTTTGTATTACACAAAATGTTTTTAATTCGCGGATCTGCACTATTTTTGCCGGCCGCTTTGTCCGGCGGCACCGGCTGACACTCGCGATGATTATCCAGATCCTCCATCTGGAAGTTGGATAAGAAAATGCTTATTTTTCGCTTTTTATATAGGATAATAACTTTTTAGAACTTTCTGTCACTTAATGACATTGACGTCGAACATTCATTTCATTTTAATATCATAATATTAAACATAAATCATTTTACAGGGCTAAAAACTGATTTTTTTAAATACTCTAGTCAATTATTAAAAAAAAAAAGGTTTTATACATTTTGTTTCTAGAAAATTAGCCGTTTTCTAAGAAAATATTTTTTTTATATCACACGGTCAAACATTGACTTGGCTCCAAACCATCGAGCAGGAGTTTAATCACCAACCGCACCAAACATTAATTTGAAGAAGCGTTGATTTCCTTTTTTGCAAATCTAACGGGGATGATTCTAGGACCAATAGCGAAAATTATGTTGGTTCAAGGTTCCATTGTTATGAAAGTGCCTATCATCGATTCATACAATTTTGGATAGGATATTTATACACTGATCAAAACCAAAAAGGAACCACTTATAATAATGTTCGCAGTTTCGAACAAATTGTTTTTATGATTATAATATCATGTTTTGCTTTTTTATCGAATACAAGAAAAGCAAAGATAAGAACTATTTTTTTTTCATTTATAAAAAGTATATGTCTCTGCTGGGTGGACATAAATTATTAGTTTCCACTTAATACAATAAACAATTTATATTAAATTAAGTTAGTGGCTCCTTTTTCATTTTGATCAGTGTATTTTTTCAATACAATTCGGAAAATCTTGCTAAGAATTCCAGTAAATATCCTAGTAGAGGATCGAGTATGACTCGGCTCTTTGAAAACGTTTTGCAACAAATACAAGTCTACAAATGTACCTCCAAAACGTACACAGTACAGGGTGAGTCAACCATAGAGCAAAGTTTATTATCTCATTTGTTTCGGGAGTTACCAAGAAACGTTAATACAAAAGTTTTAGAAAATATTGAGGTGCAAGTTGTTAAAATTATTTCGGAGTATAAAGGGTGGTTCAAAAAAGCGTGGCGAATATAACATAAGTTTTTTTAAATAGAATAACCTACATTTTAATTTATTTTTAGATTCTGCATGAAGTTCTATAACTTTTTTGGTAATAATATTATATACCTAAACCTAGTAGTTGTTCTAATATTTTAATTTTTCTAATAAAATATTAATTTTTACTGTTATAAAAAACTAACAGTTCCGCCATTGTTTCTAAAGGTGGAATACCCATATTTGGTATAAACGTTCTAATAGGATGGCAAAAAAGAAGCATATAACGAAATTCGAGTTAGATGCTACAGGGCGTTCAAAATAAATTTATACATTTCGACTAATTTAAATAGAAAAATTTCAACTTTAAATCAAATGGCACACCCTGTATATTTATTTTTCTGATAGGTTTTATAAAATTCTTTAACTTTCATTAAGTATGCCATATACCTATTTTTAATAGTTTGCGATTTATGTTTATTTTTCTCACATTACCCTTGTTTTTATTACACTAACGGGACTAACGCCATACAATAAATAACAATAATTTTTCTCCTAGCTAACTTACTTAATTTTCAATTAGTTTGACCTAATAAATGTTCACAAATATGTCCATCTACTTGGATACACATGTTTAGTCTTTTTACTATATTTCCCTGCACGTTCCTTAGCATAAAGGGTGGTATTGTCTTGCAGGCATCCCGTATTCTATTTCTCATATCTTCTGGTGTTGTAGAAGGATTTACATTAACGCGTTCTTTAATGTAGCCCCACAAGAAGAAATCTAAAGGTGTTAAGTCACATGATCAAGGGGGCCACCCAATGAATCCATCCTTACCATTTTTGTGGGTAATGATTGTTTAAAAATTCCCGAACTTTCCGATGGCAATGAGCAGAAACTCCGTCTGGTTGAATCCACATTTGTTCCCTTTTAATGTCATCAACGTCTTCAGGGAACTGTGATAATTCATTTTGCAAAAAGTTTAAATATCTATGCCCGTTAAGTTGTTCGCGAAAAAAATATGGACCAATAACTTCAAGATTATTCAATCCACACCATACATTAAGCGACCAATGGTTTTGATTTTGAATTTTCCGGACCGAGAATGGAAAAACTGTCGAATAATAGTGCATATATTATGGCGGTTAACTGCTCTATTACTGCGAACGGCAAGGGATGATATTTGAATTTGCTCTTGGTGGAGTAGCGATAGATTGGCTTGTGTCACATAAGTTGGCTAAGTGGCAGCTACTGACCTGGGGATTATCTTCAACATGAAGTAAAATCTCAATCTCTTTTTCCTTATTGGTAGCATTCCGGTTTACCGCTGTTCGTTTCTTATATTCAACGCTACCATTGCCATCAAAGCGTTCCATTAAGCACTCATTTTCATTTCAAATACGTTTATTATCCTGTCGCGCGGTTATTGTGGCCTTGGTTAAGTAACATTTACAATATATACACTAATCACACGCGTGTGACACAAGTGCCTTCACGGGTGCTGTAGGGGTTATTATACTCCGAAGAAGACAAGCACAATTTACGGAATTGATTACAATAGTCAATGAAACACCAATGGCAAGCATTCTGGGAAAACTGTAAAAAACCCAGTATAGTTTATTCAGGTACGAATCAGATTATCCCGCCCATAGCGGGCAATTCAAATGCGAAGCAGCAAAAGACCTCTGCCCTAATCACCACGGAGCGGCGGAGAGCGGCCATGATTTTGGAGGTTGGTCTAAGTACGTAGTCGGTCCACTCTGTATACTCAAAATTAATTTTAAACTCTGCATCTCAACATTTGTATTTGACGTTTTTTGGTAATTCTCGAAACAAATGAGATAATGAACTTAACTTTATTGTTAACTCACCCTGTATAGTATTTGTAGAATTATATCGTTGATCTTTAGACTGCAATAAAACCCTCATTATCCCTTTGACCATAAAATAAATAAGGGAATCCCAAATTTTAAAACTATTTCGAGTAGAGCCGGACCAGGTACAAATTCAATTTATACCTATGCCTGATGCATATATAAATACAAACTGATTTTTAATAATTTTAGTCTTTAGTGGTTTTCCGGCGAGTAATTTTTATTTGGGCTTATTAGTTGTAGAATGTGGCGTCCTTAGAATTGTGCTGATAGGGGGGCATCTTCAAGTGTCATTTTTAAAAGAAAGCATTTATCTACCGATGCCAAACTAATAATTAAAAATGTGTATCAATCTTTGTTGAGTAGAAATTTTAATTCGATGGATGCTTTAGCAGAGACGTCTACTTTGACAAAAATTCCTTTATCTGTAAGAGACATAGTACTTAAACCTGTTAATCCTAGAAAAAATCGGATTGATTTTGGCACATTTAGAAGCATTGACGAAAATGACATGGATTTATCAAGAAGAAAGATTTACCAAATGTATGAGGCACAAACTCCCAGACAGCACGCACATATCCATTGGACATCTTATGGATCTCTGAAATCGGATATACGTATATCCAATGGATGTCCAGTTTTTTGCCGAAGAATATCCACTGGACATCCAAAGGATGGCACGTTGTTCAAAAATTTGGACATTCGATGGATGTCCAACAAAGACGTCCCATGGATGTCCTTACTGGACATCCATTGGACACCGCTTTAATGTATTAAAGTACGTCCAATGAACATCCTTGCTGGACATCCATTGGATACTACAGCGGTAAAAATTTTGGACATTCAATGGATATATTCATACTAGATGCTCAGTTAACTAATAACATAAACATAATAGTAAAATTAGGTACATCCAGTATGTCCGTTTCCGTTTTTCTTAACCCTAAAGAGATGATCCTCTGCTAATTGAAGCTTTCTGTAGACATGTGCTTAATAAATTTAAAGAAGCCAAAGAAGTATGATTAACTTAAATTTTATTTCAGTACAAAAATCTTCTTAATACAATTGTTAAATTAAAAAAATTAATTGTTATTGCTTTTCTTTTGGACGACCAATCTTTTTTCCGAATATTGACATCTTTCCTTTGCCCGACGAAACCACTTTTTTACGCTCTCTTCTACCGCCGAGTTGTTAAACTCGGGGTTGACTTTGGCAGCAGCTTCTAAAAAAGTAATAAGCTGGCTTAATAAATATACCTTAAAACTCTTATTAAAGAGAAAGTTGCTTTTTTACTCCTGATCAAAAATAGCCCAGCAAACAACACAAACAGAACAAGGCAATTTTGGGTAATCGCATTATATTATAATATACTATGTCTACCATGAAAGTTTGTAACTTTTTAGAAGTTACAGCTAAGCTAAGAGCGTGTACCGATTGTAGGTAATTATTGAGTAGACATTTTTTAACTTTAAACAGCAACAGAACACAGAACCAAACGCTTAATAGCGATAAACAACTTTCACAGTTATTTTGTTCTTGAACCTCCTTCTTCAAACCTTCCTTAATTATATGAAGAAGTTAGTATCATTGTAGGTATTTTAAAAAGTGGTCACCTTGACAAGCATACTTGGAACATATTTAAAAAAGGCATACTTTATACAGTAATGAACTCACCCTTTAGAACATCCCAAATTTTCAACGATTTGAAAACGGATTTTCCTTTCGCTCCAAAAAAGGAGAATGTTTGAGCCAAGTCATTGGTCATTATGGCACCAAGAGTCCGTCTTATAAAATCTTGGGGAGTTTGACCCCCCATTTTTGAAAGTTCCATTACCTGCAGTAAAAAAGTGGCATAGTTAGAAAAAAGTGGTGAGAAATGCAGGTACTTATTTAATGCGCATATTTAAAAAGCTGCCTGGGGGTCGTTTTAATTTATATGAAAGACACTGATGTCTAAAATTGAGGTAGGTAATGTGTTTTAAAAATTTAGCTTTTAGGGTATTTATTTCAGGTTGCCTTAAAACAAGAACTAAACAGCTTGCTTGTCAAAACAAGATTAAATGACCTTAATTTTAGCCCATCAAATATTTCTTAAAATTTCAAACCATAATGCAAGGCTCCCAAATCACGTTTGAAACATCTCAATTTACAGAGATCCACAAATTACAAATTATATGTAAAAATATGCCAGATATTAGATAAATATACAATTTAATAGATTTAAAATATACCTACTTACTTGAAAATGAGAACATACAATTTTTTTATAGAGGTTATTTTACAGTAAGTACAGAGGATTTACAGTAAAGAAATAATTTAACCTTGTATAAAAGCGAGTAAAGTGAAATACCGTTTTCATAAGAATATAAAAAGTAGGAATTAAGAGAACTTGCCGCGTATCTGAAGTGGGTGTCATCACGTAGATGTAAATTGAGCTTTTCCAGGTCTACATCACTTGAAAATGGTAGATCAAAAATCTTGAAAAGCGATTCCTGGTTCGTATTCTCACTGATAATTCCTTCGTCATTTCGTGACACCAGAAGACTGCAAATATCTTCAGCAATTTGCCTTAGTTGTGCTTTCATCAGCGATTGTTTCTTTAAGATTTCTTTTAAAATCTCTTCTAAAAATATAGATTTTGGTACAATGATAAAATAAAATTTATAAGAACATGAACATACCATTTTTCTTCTGGTACTCTGGGCAGGAACATACGGATGAGTAATTAGGATTCGTCGAACCTATAAAAAACAAATTAAATTAATAAAATAAACGTATGCATTTTGCAAAACCAAGCGGATTTATAATTACAAAAAAAAAGCCAACAAAATTATCAGCAAAAATATGCCTGCTACTGTGACCAAATATCAATTATAGATTATTCAAAAGTTAAAAATTGTTTATAACAACTTTAATACGGCGCTCTTACAGTTTTCGAAATATCAAATCAAATCGACAGAAATTCAAGTCATTTTAACATTATTTAATTTTTCTCTACAAATGTTTACTCATAAGTGTCTTTGTTAAAAAAATAAAGCCAACAAAAGCAAGTGGAACAAAAAAGTAGAATGTATGAAACAAAAAAACCTTGAACATACTAAATGAACTAGCTGAATCAGAATAATTAGGAAGTGCTAATTCTTGTTTGCTGAACAATGATGTGGTCCTCGACAATTTAAGCTGAAAATAAGTCATGATTATTATAATTATTAATCTTAATAATTTTAAAATTCCTGTGTCAAAGCGTAAAATAAAGTGTTTTCTTAAATGAACAGGCCAGGTAATTTATTACCAAATATGGAAAAATTGCATTTTTGCTAAATTTTTCCATATTCAAACTTATTTATTTTAGCTCCTTGTAAGCACAATTAAATATTAAAATATTTAACTTAAAACAAGCAAACTCCACTGCCAAGCCCTTTATTAAAGCCTCTGACTGAACTATCCCATCCAAAATAATAATTACTTTACAAAATATACTCATGTAAGCATTAACAAAATTTGATTGTCAAGTTGTTGCAATAGTAATAATATGTCATATCAATGTTGCCACCCACCTCTTTCGTCCTTGTTTGGCCCTTTTGATGTAGAAACTTAAGAGTTGGTGGATTTTCCAATATAGTACTGTTAACGTCTGCTTCGGAGTCTGACGATGATACTTTTCTGGGTTTTGTTTTCCTTTTTTCATCAAGGTCAGATGAGTTTAGATCTGAGGTTTCCTCAGCCTTTCTAGTCTTATTCCTAGCCGTATCATAGGAATCTAAAAAAGTGTTATATATATAGGTACCTATGGTCCCTGCTCTTAGCAAATGGATAACTTTTTTGTTCTTGATTTCTCAGAAAATTTTAGCATTGAATTAAAATCCCTACTTTCCTTACACAAAGGAGAATAAAATTATTAAGAAATTTTTAGGAAAAATTTTAAGCAAAATTTTTTTTATAATTTTTGTATGAAAGAAATACGATTTTGAATTTTTGAAACAAAATCTGGACAGCCACTGTACGTATCTAATATATATCTATGAATCTTGTGATAATTTTGTAATTATTAATATAAAAAAAAACAATGGATAAATCCATCCAATTTAGGAATCAGAAGCGACTTAATACCAAAACGAAATGAATAACATTACCTAATATACAAAAAAATTAAGTAGCTGTAAATTCATGTTGTAACTTTAAAGATCACTTCTCTTCTAACTTGATTGCAAGTCTTTACAACAATAAAAAACAACAGCTACTATAAACTTACCATAAGTAGCATCCTTAAAAACACGTACATCATACAGGGGCCAAGTATCATTTGGCATATTGCATTTCTTTAATTCGCTTAGTATTCTATCTTTTGATGCTGCAGGCCAATAGCATTGACGACCAACGATCCACGACGTTGGAACTGCTTGAACTGTATTGCTATCTATAAATTCGATTACTGTCCAACTCTGCCAATTATCCATGAGAGATGATGATGCCATGTTCAATTTATGTCCAAAGTATACTGCACACTCCTAAGACTAATTTTATGAATGGTGGTAGACCATAAAAAAATTATTTAAATTTTTTATTTTTCTTCCAAATATCTAACATAAACATTTAGTTTTCGATTTTTAACATATATACAGTCATATAACATATATGTCCGGCGATATGGTAGAAACGTAAGAGGATAAACAGACCAAAAACTGATTTTTCCAGGAAAAGTAATTCCTTCTTTATAAAAAATTTAGCTGGCTGAGAAAATACGATTGTCGATGAAAAAAAAAAGAAATATTGTATACAGGCTGTCCCAAAAGTTAAAAACTCTAATTATATACAAGAGGAAAGTACCCATGTCTACCACATCACCGGACATACTGTACATACATATAAAAAAAATTTATATCAAGTGGGCAAAAATTTAAATTCTATTTTTTTTATTATTTTGTTGTATCAAAAGTTTCAATCAAAAATATTTTTGTTTCACAAACATACATTTTTATTTTTATTTACCTATAAACATTTCAAACTTCAACAAGCCAGAACTTGTGTGTGAAATAAGATACACTTTTTCAAGATTCATCTAACACCCTGTATTTTAATTTGCCTTGGCAAATTGGGGGTCAAATCAATATGAGTTTAAATGTGCAAAAGTGGCATGACCACATAATCATTATTTGATAACCTAATTTTAATACATTTGTAATCTACAGCAGTAATTGGCCAAACTTCAAAATCAACTAAATCTTTAGTGTTCACTAAATATGTATATAAAACTGATGACAAACATGGTTTTTCATAAAAATCCTTTAACTCAATAAATTTTGAACCAATGATAAATATATCACCATCACAAAGCACAAAATTTTTGATTACTATAACATCCCCACTTTGAAGACAGCAGCAATTATCAGGTTCAGAGATTTTAAGGGTAAAGTCGCTGAATTTAACACACATAAATTGTTGACCTCTTAAATGCAAGTGTGGACCTCCAAAGTGTTCTTTTGTAGGGCATGGAAAATGCACTGATGATATATGAGAATTCTTCAAATTATTGTCAATTTCACTTTTTCTTAAAATTATTTGCTGCAAAGGTTTCTCATTCTTACGAATAAATTTCAAAATTTCCTGCATGTAGTTTTCAAATGAAAATGCACTATACTCTAGAATCTAAAGTTCCATAACGTTTAGATTCTTCAGATAAATGTAATAAATTATGCACATTGTGAGAGACATTTTCTTTTCCATACAGAGTAATAAATGATTTAAGGAAATAAACAAGTAACTCACTTGCATAATCTATATAGGATTTTTTTAATTTTGAACTTGATAGAATTGTGGCTGCTACATGTAAGGTAAGAAAATTTAAAAACATATCATTTGAAATTCCTGATTTTAGAACAATGGGTCCCGTGTAAAGTAAAAATTGCCGAAATTCTGTGGCTTTCCACCTGTTGCTTTCCATAAGAGATCTTGGTTTTCGATTAAACTCACAAGGTATATCTTCCTTTAGATTAATCAACTTTTGTGATAATTCTTTAATTTGAGAATATGACAGTTTGCAAGGTGGCTTTCCATTACACCATAGATTAACAACTAATTTTTTCACAACACCTAAATACAGCAAATGCATGGGATCTAGAGCAAAATCATTAATCATATCTAGATTTAAAAGGGACTCTAATAGTGAAGTACCAATATGGTGCTCAGGGTAAGTTTTGTGCCTGAATTCAGCATTTGTTCTTAAATTAAAAGTTAAATCAGGAAAACAAACTCTTCCTTTAATATATGAACCCTCCGTATCACATTTTGAACATGAAAAATAACCGGAATGACCCTTTGTTTGTGTAATATAGCATTTAGCTGGAACATCACAAATAAATCCCTTAATGTGGAAAGCATAATGATGACCCTTAAAACTTACACCATTCGTTATATAATTATTGGCCTCATTGACTAAATCATCTAAAAATAAATTGACATTTTTTGGTTTTTCATGCCCACAGTATATACCAACCATATCTACATTTTTTCTGTTTTGCTTTAACCTGCACTGAATAGGATATACTTGAAGCTGAGAACTTTTAAAAAGTGGAAGGCCATCAATGTTGATATAAATCTCAACACAACTTAGCCTACTAATACCGTCATGGTTTGAGAGAAGATTTTTAATACATTTTTGTAGGCCAAAATGAAAATAATATCCTGGCTCAACTATTCGTATTCCTTCAATGTTCCTTGGAGTTTTTAATAGAGCTCGAGCATCAAGAGGTAAGTTATCATGAAAAGGCTTTAGCAGAGGCAATAATTCATTAATTGCAACATGAGTGATATTATTTTTTATAGCCCAGGAAGCCAATGATGAACCGTGAAGTTGAGATTCAGGTTGATTATGCTGTAAACTACTATTACTACTCTTATCGGGAAGTATTTTGCAACTGACCTCTTGGCACTCGAGCTCAGGTACAAGACTAAAACTTGAACTACTACTTCTAGTACTAACTATATCATCACAAGTAGCACTACATGCAGAATTTTGTTTTGAACAATCAATGTCGAGTGTACCACTATCTAGAATTTGATCAGTATCAGTTAATGATGCACAAGGATAAGAAAAATTAACTGAATTTAACGAACTGGAACATTGTGCATCATTTAGTGTACTGCCGCTACAACACTGGCTCGTTTCATTTCCAAAAGATGATAAGAAATGTCGTGTTAGGAAAAGATCCTTACTTTTTTTCTCTCGTTTATAGTTCATGCGAGAAATCTTAGCTTTAGGCATTATCACAATACTATAAAAATATAATTTAGTTCGGGTTTATCCAACTCCAACTATATATACCTAAACAGTTTAAAAGCATAGTGGGTAGGTATTCCTTTCCTTATAACCTTATAATATCCTTACTTTTTCACAAAAAAACAGGAATAAAGCACGCACACCAAAGTTATACACAAGTTTTATAATTCTTGGTTGATTCTAAATCTTATTTTAAACCCAAAAACCAAAACGAGCAAACTCTTTAAAACTGATGATGCCACGCCACGAGCCACGATACACAAATGGCGCCAATACACAAAGTATATTAGTTCCGAAACATCCGCTAGTAGGATAGACACATTAAACATATGTCAATTTCTGGCGGCAATTTTGAAAATAATTTAAATATGAGCCGATGTCCTGAAACAGACATCCATTGGATCTCCAGTTTTAATATGTCCAATGGATTCAGAGCAATGGATATCCAAAGGACATACGATAGAAGTACAGGATATCCCGTACTTCTTTTGGACTATTTTGGGATGTCCATTGGATATTGCGTGCTGTCTGGGCTGTACCCACTTTAATTTCCCTCAAAGAGCAGCTGACTAAAGACGAAACAAATATCGCTTGTAGCCTTTCAAGTCTTAGAAAAATATTGCATAAAATGGGTTTTAAATACCGAAGCATTAATAAAACACAAACATTAATGGAATTTCAACGTTTACGGGAATGGAGACTTAAATATTTAACAGCTGTTAAACAATTTAGAGAAAAAGATCGTCCAATTATTTACCTTGACGAAACATGGTTCGATACCCATGACACTCCAAGAAAAGATTGGGATGATTCTTCCAAAAATTGTCAAACCAAGGCACCATCAAATAAAGGCAAAAGAATCACAATATTACATGCTGGTTCAGAGAACGGGTTTGTTCCAAATTGTCTGTTGCTTTCAGCTAAAAACATACCAGATTCTTCTTTAGATTACTATCAAGATACCGACGCACAACTTTTTGAAAATTGGTTTAAACATAAACTCCTTAAAAATATACCTGAAAATAGCGTCATTGTAATGGACAATGCTAGTTATCATAGTCGGCAAGCAAAAATCATTCCCAATTCTAATAATACAGAAGCAGAAATTCAAAATTTTATGATTGAAAATGATTTATATTTTGAAGAAATTTACAAAAAACGAGAACTGCTAGAAGTGTTTAAAGCTTTTAAAATAAGTAAGGAATACGAGTGTGACAAACTTGCAGCAGAAAATGGACATACAGTGTTGCGTCTTCCTCCATACTATTGTATATTCAATCCTATTGAGCTAATATGGCACAAATTCAAATCCAATATTAGGAGAAATAATATTTCTCCTACATAAAATGCATCTGTAGTAGAATTAATTAAAAACGAAGTAAGAAAAATTTCTGCAGACAGCTAGAAAAACTGTGTACAGCATGTACTTAAGGTGGAAAATTCTTACAATTAATTGTATGACTACAAATATTCAACCCTTAATTATAAGTTTAGGCTAGATGAATATAGTGGTAGTGATACAGAGTTAAATTTTGAATAAATTGTCAATAGTTTTTAAGAATTTAATTAATTTTTATTGTACTTGTTATCCTAATAGTTACACTTTAAAATTATATTATTTTCGATTATCATTAATTGTTATCATTATTTGACATTTTTTATTATAGTTACCTAAAACTAAAAATACCTGTCTATTTATTTTAAATTATAAAAATAAATCATGTCAATGTGGTGTAGGTACATTTTCAAGCCGACCCTGATCTCATTTATTCAGATTTGAAGAGGTTGAGGCGTATACAATAGGATTTAATCAGGTATATTATTTATGGCAGTAAGAGTCAACGGTATAATTCTGCAAATATTATACACAAACATGTACTGAAAGAGTTTGCCAACGACGATAATTCAACTTTAGGCCTAGGATTACAGCTCAAGCTCAAGGTCCTGTATTAAAACTACAATCATCGAAGGGAGAGACTATACCACTACGTCTTCATAAGAATTGAGCTTGTTATAAATACTTTTCACACTACTTTATACGAAAGCGTTTTCATTGCAGTTTTAAAATCGTTTATTCATATACCTACTTTTTTGTTAGCGTCTTTATTTTACATTTCTTTTCACAAATTACTTAATTATAATATTATGGCCCGCAAATTATTTGTAGATTTTTAGAGACACCTCTGCTGATAGAATTGGCAAAATGCATATATTGAAATCTTAATTCGAGTTAAAAAGGTTTTTATGACTAAACACTCAATTAAATATTTCTGTACGATCCCGATAAGATCCACAAAATTGGTGAATTATCCAGAAACAAACTCAATATGGTAAAAATACCGATTTTTATGGGTTCAATTCGAAATGATGAAATCGGACTCATGGAAATGTAGTTTAGGTACCTACGTTTTGCTAGACAACGCGGCAATTGGCTAAATGCGGGTTGGAAATGCATGCTTTTTACAGATACTCCCGGTTTTGTTTACTCAACAATAGCAGATGTGTTAGTATAAATCGACAGCCCTATATAAAACATAAAATATGCTTAGTGTATCTTCTTAGAATTATTAGGAGGAGGTTCGGCTATGGTTTAGGAATGTATATCTTTAACTTCGCATACTGACCTAGTGATCATAAATAATATAAGCCTTACAGCGGTATATGTATATACAAAATATACAAAATACAGAGCAATAAGTAGTGCCATTCGCTCTCTATTATATTGGTAAACATTTTTTGCTAGTGCGCGATAGGAACAGGCATTGCACAGATAGTCATAAACCTATAAAAAGTAGAAATAAATGACATGCGTTGGTCAGCTTATAGTCCAGATTTAAATCCCATTGAAAACTTCTGGATTAACCTTGCATGGTTGATGATTAAAGGCATAACCGATCTAATTAATCAATCTATAGGAAGTAATAGAAAGGCTCGTCCAGATCTGAGGAGGGATGGAACAAAATTAAATCAGACAGCTAATGCACGTGCAGATATATTTTTAGTATTATTTTTAGCGGTGATTTTATTTTTTTTTTAATTTCACTTAAACTTGAACACTATTGGATCAATTGCTTATACTATTAATAAAATATAAAGTAAAAAGCTTTGTTTTTGACATCATTTTTAAAAATATATATAAATTAATTTGAATAATGTAGCGGTGTATTCATTTCTTTGAGAATTCTAAATATTTAATACTAAGTTTAATAAAATAAAGTCGCACTACCCTAAATACCAAATATCATTTAAAAAGGTCCACTTTCTAAAATGAACTATTTAATATTACTTCTTTTTAGGAACCCCACGCTCAACAAAGATATTCTATTGGGAAATTTAACATGGCCAAAAGTTAACAGAACTACTGTGGACTACTTTTATATCGGCAAAGAATTAAAGATTAAAAGGAACTTCAAAGAAAGAAATATGGACTTTTGGGAAAGTTTATATAAAAAATATTCCAGAGGGCCTTACGACACATACTAACTTTAGTGATATTTCAAACATATTTATTTGTGATAAATCTTGTCAATGAGCAGTATAAGTTTGCACAGGATAAACTATTTATAATAAAGATAAAAACAAAACTTCTGTCTTCCTCCACAAATAGTATTTATTTCAAAAATTGATTTCTTTAAAAGTGATTGTCCCTACATGTTTCGACTGTACAAACAGTCATCTTCAGGGGAACTAAATCGAGTTTGGTCTCGGTTTTAGTAGTTGCCTCAAATAAATGAGTACAACTCTTTTAAGATCATAAGGCAAATGAAATTTGTTAGTTGAAGACTATAGTTTGGCTGAACGTGATGGATAAGAAGATGAGCACAATTTAGAAAATATACATTTTATTATTGTATCAAAGAAATAAAATATGATTAAATGTAGCATGAATTTAATTTGGGTTTTATGTTGTTATAATGAAAGTTATACAAATAGGTACTTAGTCAAGTGTGGAGAAATCAAAAAAAGAAAAGAAAAAAGTTTTTCATCTTAACTGATTAAAGATGGTTTCCTTAAAAAGGAATCCCTTTAAAAAAATCTATCATAAAAAATTGTTCATAAGAACGTTAAAATTTTTTTATTTTAATTATAGAGGGTTTCGATTTTTTAAAAATTGGGACAGGGGGCTAAGCCCCTGTTGTGTTAAATAATAAATCATAATGTAGAAAATTTAAAGTATTTTTGAAAGTTTGTATTAATAAAATCAAACGCGTTTGGCGTGGCAGTGGTGAGCACTATAACCTGATTTTATTAATACAAACTTTCAAAAATACTTTAAATTTTCTACATTATGATTTATTATTTAACACAACAGGGGCTTAGCCCCCTGTCCCAATTTTTAAAAAATCGAAACCCTCTATAATTAAAATAAAAAAATTTTAACGTTCTTATGAACAATTTTTTATGATAGATTTTTTTAAAGGGATTCCTTTTTAAGGAAAACATCTTTAATCAGTTAAGATGAAAAACTTTTTTCTTTTCTTTTTTTGATTTCTCCACACTTGACTAAGTACCTATTTGTATAACTTTCATTATAACAACATAAAACCCAAATTAAATTCATGCTACATTTAATCATATTTTATTTCTTTGATACAATAATAAAATGTATATTTTCTAAATTGTGCTCATCTTCTTACCCATCACGTTCAGCCAAACTATAGTCTTCAACTAACAAATTTCATTTGCCTTATGATCTTAAAAGAGTTGTACTCATTTATTTGAGGCAACTACTAAAACCGAGACCAAACTCGATTTAGTTCCCCTGAAGATGACTGTTTGTACAGTCGAAACATGTAGGGACAATCACTTTTAAAGAAATCAATTTTTGAAATAAATACTATTTGTGGAGGAAGACAGAAGTTTTGTTTTTATCTATATTACCTACTCCACTGTAAGGATGGACTACTTCTTCATATTTATAATAAATTATTAATCATTAATTTTTGACAATGTTTTCTTTTTGTTCTTTGTTAGGTTTGCACAAAGTTTATTGTGTTTGGAAATGACGATGATAAATTTTACGGTAATATGATCCTCCATAAAACTGTTCCCACAAATGGAGGAGATTAAATGGATCTCCATTTCTGTCCTTAGGAAACCACCGGGGTAGTTCGGATTTTGAGCTGCTCATTGCACGGTACTACAACGTTGACAACCAATGTACTGAGACAGTTGAATCGCCGCATGTCGACGGGTGCAGCCTTTTTTGATATCTCCAAGGCGTTCGACAAAGTCTGGCATAATGGTCTTATACTTAAACTAAAAAAAAAAAATAAATACTGCATACCAACCTGAAAAAATATATTAAAGAGACAGTACTAAACTAATACAATATAGATAATTAAACATGTTATTTAGACATTTTTTTTACTTCCTCTGTAAGATGTAAACATTAGAATTTTAACCATTACTTTTACCATTTAAGGAATTTGTTAAAAATGTATTGTTATTATATTATTATATATAGGCCTCATTACCAGATTTATCTGTTTCGAGGTCAGTAACAAATAAATGAAAAAAAAAAAAACTAATAAGAACATGCTGAACTAGCTAGTCCATGTTCTTATTTCGTTTCTTAAGGAGAGAAAGTTTGCAGTGTCATCGGAGGATTCATTGTCTTCCCCAAGATTGATGAGGGCGGGGTTGCCGGAAGGGTCTTCGATTTCACCGATTATTTACATTTACACTTTAGATATTCTGCGGTATCGAAACTCGGAACTATATCGGTTTGCGGATGATACTACGATCACTGCCACCTCAAAGAAACTAGAACTCGCAGTCGCTAGGTGTATAAAAAATTCGCCTGAATGAGGAAAAGACCCAAACCATCATTTTCTTAAAATGAAGAGTTAATTTACCGATATCGCGAGTCAGAGTTAACAATAGACAGATAAGCGACAAAATTAAATATTGCGGCTTCACCTTTGATAAAAAAAAAATGGCGTGAAAGAAATGCGTTACGGAGCGCCTAGCATAGGCGGAAAAACAGTATTTCGCGGTTTACCCGCTACTCAGAAAGAATAGCAAAATAAACTATCGTACAAAAACAGTAATATATAAAACCATAATTAGAATTGTCATGCTTTACGGTGTACCTTCTTGGTACATGGTCAACAACACTAGGTAAAAAGGTATAAGCATTTCAAACCAGAGTATTGCGCATAATCACTAATGCCCCCAGATTTGTGCCTGTAGAGCTGCTTTATAGAGGTATGAAAATGGGGATGACAGACGACAACTACAGAAAAATTTTGACAAAGTATTTTCAGTGGACTAACTGGTCTTTTTTTTTGGACACAAACATAGAATTTATTTATGTGTTTTGGCTAAATTATCGTTAAATTAATTTTTATTAATATACCTTAAATTCTTTGTGATTTGTTGAAAAAAACTAATGTTCCTTATTTACGAATGTGCACTATTGAAACAGTTCAAACAATAAACTTGACTGCACTGACTGCAAAATGTGTTAACCTTCCTAGTTTTTACTCCTGCTTCTTTGGAATTCAGCCCGACTTTTTTTAAATTCATGTAGCAACCATGACATCTCTTACGAAGTATTTTGCCAGGCTGGCCAACATTATCTTCTAATTTATGTGTGGCAGAGAGTTTTATTCGTTTAGTATTTACTGCTGCTAGTTCGGGATCGTTATTTTCCCTTAGTACTAACGCCCTTACCCCTTACAATAGACTAGACTCCGTAAACTGCAGGAGGGGCATCTCCGTTAAACAATAGTCTGGTATACTATATAGTATAATATAGACTATTGATAACTGTTGTACTACAAGGTACCTCAATCGCAATTTTCTTATACTAGACCAGTGACTTTCTTAAAGAGGTATAATAACTCGACAGTTGATCTGTAATATCCACTCCTTGCTTTCCTTTGTTGTATTCTACAATAATTTTTCAACCTTTTTATCCCCGAAGCAAGTAGAAATCATTAGCACGTCTCGCTGGTCCCTCCATTTTAAAAGCGTTATATACTGCTGTTGAACTGAATGAAGTTTGGCTTCCACTGTGCTATTGTCTAGTCCCTTGCGATTTTTTCTAAAGTCCCTATGAAACTTGTGTCATGTTCGTATAAATGTTTTGCCAAACCAATACTGGTGTAATAATTGTCAGTAATCATGAGCCGACCTTCGTTGAGGAGATCTTGCGTCAAGTTAATTACTGTCGATCCAGGAATATCTATGTCCCTTAGTTTTTCAGATTTTCAATCGTAAATAGACAAATTCCAAGTAAAACATTCAGGAGTACAAACTTTTTACAGCTCAATGCCATATCGACTTGCTTTTGAAGGATTATAGGATTATATGGACGAAAACTCAATCTTCCATGAAAAGGAACCATTGTTTCGTCTACAACGATCGCAAGCTTTAAGTGTTTTGTAGTATTATGTTGAGCAAAGGCATGAAATAAGGGGTGGTAGTATAACTTTCTCTCTCAACTCTTTTTTCCAGTAGGATTCTGTTGTTGGAAACTGCAGAACACCCATTAGCATATTTAGACCTGAAACAAAATGATACACGTTAGACCCTTATCAAATTTAAATGACTAAAATTAAAAAATACCTCAGAACAATGCCTGTTAATTTGCATTTGTGTCTTTCCAACGAGAAAATCGGCTAGTGCGGGAAATTCTGCGGGAGGCCAAAAAATTATCTGCATATCTGTTGGTCTCCAAGACCATTAAGTCCAGGATATCTTGAGTAACAATTTATCTGTATACATCTACTGGGTTGATCTGTTCGCCGTTGTAGGGTATATCTTTTTGTAAACCTGCTTGTCCAGTAAAAAGGAGCCTTGAAGTGTTTAAAACTTCTTGAAACGAAATCAAGTCTACATTTTCCTGGAAATTGCTCCTATTACCACTATCTTCGAAGTCACTTTCGTGCTCGGACTCATCAATTTCGGATGACGTTACTGAACCATCTTCGGACTTTCTCTCGGACTATTACATAAACTTACCTAAGGATTTACGACGAAGAGCATACAAATTCTTAGGGAGAATACTAAAAAATTGAAAGAAAACCACGATGTGTGGGAAAAACTTTATACAGCACACAGTGTACCACCTGAACTAATCTGATGTTCAGGTTATTTAATAACCTTGACTGGAAGTTCATTACATAAATATTTCTACCAACATAAAATCACCGCGAAATATAAATTTGCGTTAAATCGGTAACTCACTAGATTTAGTAAAGGTCAGTTATTGGGTGTTATACGTTAATATTTAATTTAGTTTTGGCATTATCTGCACATACCAAAAATATGAACCCCACGCTCAAATGTGTAGCACCTTATATACATATTTTAGAGTCACGATCTTATGGGATATTTCATTTCTCCTGGTATATTTTCAAATAGTTCCAAAGCATGTGCCTGAGTGTGTACTCAATGTATGTACTAACCTGAACTAACCTGGCAAATATGTTAACCACATGGTTTACATATTTTAATCACATTATCATCCACGTGCCTTCGTTTACTTAGGGCGTTAGGTTTATTTAACTTTACGATAGATCGTCATATTTTAGCCTTAAGACGATGCCATGATTTTGTACAGACCTGTTAGAGACACCCTGCAGATGAAATTCTTAAGGGCATATCATAAGCAATCAAACATAGTAACTGAATAACTAATATATATTCAAAGTATCTCACACAAACGTCAAAAAATATTAATCAGAGCAAAATATCATGTCGACGTCGTTGGTTAATTTAAAGATTGTATCTATTGTGCTTTTATCTTAGATCTAAATAAATTGATGCTCAGATTTCATAAACCGAATTTTGTAAAAAAAAGTTAAAACGATTAGAAATTATTTGTTTTGGCCGAAGTTCAACGTACTTCCGGAATACCATTAAAAACTGCAAAATTATAACTATAAAAGTGTGTGTTGGTTGTCTATCGAGCACTTTTATAATGAACAAACGCGTATATGACTCAATGGAACCTCGGGAGTCTGCAGAATGAAGGCTAGTTTCGAGAATGCTGCCCAAACTTATCTAAACTAACCTAACCTGAATTGACAATCAGCCCTATGAACAAACAGACAAGTTGGCTCTAGAGGCTAATTTCAAAATTAACGTATGAGTTAAAAAAACACAATGCTAATTTCTCATTTTGCTATCACTGACGAGCCGTTATACGGCGAAACGCGTCTAGGGATGAACCCGACGAAGAGAAGCAACCTTTAAATTTTACAACTGTTGGTACTCGGTCCGTTAACCGAACTGGCTCTTAATGCTGCGCACCTGGCGGCGACTCCTGCAATAATGACCGGCTCGTCTGGTCATTGCAGGAGTTTCCTTCTCCGTTTCCGACTGATTCTTGTCGGACGGGCCAGGTGATGCATTTGATTGCCAAGAGATATCGCTCGAAGCCACATCTGCCATTCTCCAACAATATCCTTGCCGCTCAAATTTGGCATGGGAAAGTCAATATTTGAGCCAATCAGGGACGAGTTCGGTTGTCAATCGCGTAAATTTTAAAGTGTCAAAGGAAAGAGAAATATGGCGGCTACAGCTTGGTTCTGTTCTCATATTTCTTGGTTTTTTTGCGATTATAGCTCCGAAAATTAGTAATAGTCCAATAAACGGAACGCTTAAAAAGGAATTTTGGTTAGAAAGCTGCTTTTTTGGTGGAAGGTACATTTTAATGTTTGAAAAGACACTTCGGTATTATTTTGTATTCAACCCTTGCATAAGGGATGAAAAATTACTTTAAAATGTTTTTTTGACCCGTGGCTTTAAAACAAAAAACACTAGAAAAAAAGGATTTAGACAAAAGTTGTAGAGCATTTAAATCTGAATAAAAACATTTATGATCATTTTTACGATATCTCTAATAGTTGTGGCCTTAGAATCATGTGAACTTTGAGGGTTGGTCGGCGTCTTTGAAATTTCACAAACGCATTAAATTTTCAACTTAGCAACACTGCCCATCCTCTGGCTGAGACTCTATACGGTTGTCTAAAAAAAAACGTTTTTTGGTAGGTCGTTAATTTATTAGAGTATGTTATTTTTGTACTGTTTTGAGGTTTTTATGAGTGAAACATTTTTGTGAAATATTGTTTGAATAACCCTGTGAAAGGTATGTATGAAACTAAGCCAGAAATTTTGAATGGTTTATAATTATTTTATATAATATGATATTTTTCTTGAGGGTGTATCTTGAATAATAATATTGCCCATTGCCAGTCAACTGTGAAGATATTAAGGTTAAACGATTCCTTTTTAAGCGTTCCGTTTATTGGACTATAATCGAAAAGTTGTCTAACGCTTGTTAGATGTACTAACTCGCTTTTATAAATAAATCGAAATGTTCTTATAACGGTAAGTTGAAAACACACCTACAGGTGGTTTGTTGATATAGATTTTTAGAAAATATTTTACCTTAAGACTATTTTACTGTGAGAATCAGGAAATTACTGAATATAGTTGATTTGATTTGATTTACAATGTTCTTATAGTGACTTATATACTTTATAGATCATGACAAAACATGAGATGAGAGAATTTTGAGGAGATTTCATTGTATTTACCTGAATACGTACCAGCTACTTAATTACATGTAAAAGTGAATAAAATATAAGAATTATAACGGTTCCTAAGGTATTTGTTGAAGTCTTTAAACAGATTTCTACAATTTACTAGCTGAAAAATACATGATGTTACAGTTTAATTCAGCTTTGGAAAGAACGTATACCCAATAGGGGTAAGTTTTTACACTAGGTAACTGGATTATTAAAGCCTGGATCAACCAAATATTGTTTCATATAAATTACACCACTTTGTAAAAGATAAATTTATTTAGGTAGGTGCCTATTTAGTTTCAATGATATTTTACTACAAAGAACCGTCAAATCGCAAAACTTGTCTGCTTAGGTAATGCTACAATTGTTGGCGACCCACCTTTTAGAATTTCTTTTTGCTCCATTCCACAATAATTCGTTGATTTCCCGACCGCAATAAAGTGCCTTTTGAAAGGTTACAGGTTCTGATTACCTATTAATTTCAATAGTTTAGGTTAGCTATTTTCAACAAAACAACAAATATAAAATAATAGGTAAGTATCTTTACTTTATTCATGTAATTAGATAGCTATAAATATTTATACAAAAATACTAATCTACAATATTATAATATCATCTACGCCTAAACTAATTATTAAAGGCCTTACGGTACTATTAATTATGTTATTATATTGGTATATTAGGTAGGTTAATGGCAAATTGCAGGTGTTCAATATAAAGCAGAGTCTTTTCATTTTAGATCATCAGTCGTTTGGTGCTTGTCAAGCTGTGCGTTAAAGGTATTTTTGTGTGTGTTATCGAGCATCCAAAATATGTCAGATCTGTGTGAAACTTCAGATAATATTGCTGCCGGAAGTTATGGTGTAACGAAGAAAAAACATTTATCACTTGATGCCAAAAACATCATAAAGAACGTTTTAGAAAAAGGGTATGACCGGAGTGCAAGTTTTAGTTAAACAAGTATTTTGACCAAAGTTGCATTAACGACAGTAAAAGATATGGTGACCAAACCCATTCAGCCAAGGAAAAAACGGTGTGACAGCGGAAAATTAAGAAGCACCGAAGAAGCTGATAAAGAGTTGATTCGGAGGAAAATTTATGACATGTACAAGAAACAAATAGTCCCAACAATAGATACGCTAAAAAAGGTACTTACAGCAGACGAAACCGACATTTCATGTGGCAGGACAAGCCTTTGGAGAATAGTAAAAGCAATGGGTTTTAAATATCGTACCATTGACAAACGACAAGTACTAATGGAATCGCAGCGGTTACAAGTATGGCGTAGAGATAATTTGAATCTTATCAGACAATATAGGGAAGAAAATCGTTCAATTATATACTTGGACAAAACTTGGTTTGGTACCCACGACACTCCTAAAAAAGGTTGGAGCGATTCAACAATCAAATGTCAAACTAAAGCTCCCTCAAACAAAGGACAAAGAATTACCATATTACATGCAGGTTCAGAAAATGGATTTATTCCGAACGCTCTATTATTATCTGCGAAGAAAATTGCCAATTCGTCTTTGGATTACCATCAAGACACTGATGCTAGATTGTTTGAAGATTGGTTTCATAATCGTCTGCTTCCGAATGTGCCCAAAAATAGTGTTATTGTGATGGACAACGCTAGTTGTACCACAGTCGCCAACTAAGTAAAGTGCCGAATTCAAATAATACAAAAGTGGAAACTCAACACTATATGATGGAAAATAATATATATTTCGAGGAAGCCTATACAAAAATGACCTTTTAAATGTTTTAAAAACATTCCATATTGAAAAAGAATATATCTCTGACAATCTCGCAAGTGCTAATGGTCACACAGTTTTACGCTTCCCTCCGTATTACTGTATTTTTAACCCAATAGAACATATATGGAGCCAGTTAAAGACGATGATTAGAAAAGAAAACACATCCTGTACCTACACTAAGTAGTTCTGTTATAGAATTAATTAAAAAATGTGTAAATAATATCCCAGTAGTAAGTTGGAAAAATTCTGTGAGACACGTGATACAAGTCGAAGATTCCTATAATTATTAATAGTAACATAACGCCCTTAATAATTAGTTTAGGCATAGATGAAGGCGATAGTGATAGTAAAACAGACCTAAATATAGAGTAGGTTAAGTTAAATATTGTATTATTATAATATTGTCGATTAGTATTTTTGTATAAATATTAATAGCTATTTAATTACATGATTAAAATAAAGATACTTACCTATTATTTTATATTTGTTGTTTTGTTGAAAATAGCTTACCTAAACTATTGAAATTAGAAGGTAATCAGGACCTGTACCCTTTCAAAAGGTACGGTGCCTACACAATAGATATTTGTCAGGCATTTAAATTTTATTGCGGTCGAGAAATCAACGAATTATTGTGGAATGGATTCATACAGACACAGACAGACACACCTAAGCCTAGAACTTCTTGCTAAATTTATAGGGGTACTTATTGTGTTCTATTTATAGATTTTTCACCAGTGTTTATAGCAAAATAGACCACTATAGCACAGCTTAATATAACAATTTAAGCTGTGACTATAGTCTATTCACTGAACGCACGGAATAATCACGGGTAGACAAGGCGGTGCCGGACAGCCCGGTTTACATTGCACAAATATTAAAGAACTGATAATGCAAAAATCACAGCTAAAAGCACAGGTAGGTATGCAAAAGTGAAAGTAAGGACTTTATCCCTTGGTTCTTAATGAACGCCATATTTACAACAGTCTTTCAAAATTATAAAGTTAGTTATGAGTGAAGATATTTTTGTTGTTTACTTACTAACTTGTGGAAATATCTCTCAAGGTAAGGATAACAGCTGATTCAGGTATATCTTCTGTCCTACTCAATTACAAAGTTTACCTTTGTGTATTTCTGATAAAGATATCAGCATTATGTAGGCATAGCTTATTAAACCTTATTTTTTCCATTTTATTAAAAATCTAATTAGATCGATACCTTGACTAGTAAGTAGTATTAAAAAAACATTCAGCCCTATACCAGATCACATCAAAAAACATGCAGCCTTAAAGTTGAAATACTAAAATATTAGGGACTATGGACTTTTGAATCGAGACATAAATTAAAGCAGTACAAACATGAATGACTTTTATATAGCATTGCAGTAATATTCTAAAATAATCACTAACATAAAAGCATTCTTTAAGAACATGACCCTTTCTAAATCTTGTATGAAGGTACCTATCTCTGTATCAGTACTTATCGATTTTTTTGCTAGAGGGCTGTGATATAATGATCAGTGTGCAATATGTTATTATTTAAACGGTTGTAGTGTTTTTGTAAGGTTGGGAAAATCGATTTGTTTTCTGACAGGACTTATAGTAAAAATTTATGCTGAATGAAGTCTAAGAGAGACAGAAATAGACCGGAAAGAAATAATATTAATAATAGAAATATGGTTATTGGTGCCCTTATTAAAAATCCACACGTCAATGTTACTTCCAGTTCCGTCAGAAGGATTCTCCAAGAAAATGGGTATCACAATTACAAAATGGTTTTGGTTTAGGACCTTTGACCAGGAGGTTACGAACGGAGGATACATTTTATAGCTGAAATGTCAATATTAAGGGAAGAAAATAGAAATGTTCTTTATGTCATCCTCTGGCAGGCACAACATGCATTACTGGAGTAACAAAAATCCTCGTTGGAAGCATGACAGAAATTTTCAATTAAAGTTTAAAGTGAATGTGTGTGCAGGAATACCTGAATTTAAACTGATTGGTCCTTATTTCTTTGCAAATAATTTAAACGCCCAAACCTACGTAAATGTCTTACAAGTGAATTATCCATTTACCTACAAGACGTTCCCTTGTTAGAAAGAAGAAACATTTTGTGCTACCAAGATGCCGACCGCTGCTCCACACAGGGCCGTGCGGCAGATTTTCTTAGTATGATGCGAGTTTTCGAAATGCCGCCCTTAATAGCCGCTTTTGAAATATTTTCCCTTTGAAATAACCTTCGATTGAGATTTACAAAAAAAACTGTACAAAATATAAGAAAACTCTTTTTATTTTGAAAATACATAAGTAAATATAAACTACCTCTAACAATAATATCAAATATCAACTAGGTACAAAAATTTACTTTACTATAGTTTTACCCTTCGAACTTTTACTTTAGCAAACTCGTTAATTAAACATGTGTAATCTAGAGTAGCAGCCAATGTAGATTCGATAGAAATTAATGATAGATTTTTAAGTTTTCTTTGGCTAATTGAGTTTCTTAAGTAGTCTTTTATTAGTTTTAATTTTGAAAAACTTCTTTCTCCACTAGCTACAGAGACAGGGAGTGTTAATAAAATTCGCAAAGCTATAACAGTGTTCGGATACAAAGTAATTAAGTTATTTTGGCACAAGTAATTCAAAACATCTAAAGGTTTCATAGAAAATTTCAACATCCGGGATACATCACGTAGTTCTTCTTGAAGTTCATTTGAATTTATATCTGATTCGTTTTCCACCGAAAGTATTGTCTTGAGACTGGTACAATAATTTTCTAGCCTTTTGTCATCTATATCGTTTAGTTTCAAAATATCATATAAAAACTCAAAATTTTTACTATGGGATTCCAAAAGCGTGAATCGTTCATTCAGAGAGTTAATGGTAATATCCAGAATATAATAGAAGAAGTTTATTTTAAATTTCTTCTCCTCTGTTAAGGGTTCATCGACAGCTTTTTCATAATCAAATTGGCGCTTTTTCTTTCTGGATCTAACTTCAGTTTCGACAGGAAAATCTGTACTGCATTCAAGATTTTCTGCAATTTCATTTGCAGCAATTCTCAGTTGTTCATACCCAGATTGCCTATAATTTTTCATTTTTTGTATGGTTTGTAATAACATCCTTACACAATCTGACAAATTTATAGTAACAGATTGCCACAGCTTTGAGACGGAATTTATTTCAAATAAAGTATCATACCAAAGAATTACTCCACATATAAACTTGTAATTTTTAATCTGTTTTGCCAACCCTCTTGCCTTAACTCTAGTTTCTGCATCTCTGTTGACGTCTTCGATTATTTGGAATAATGCATCATAAATCTCGCAGAGTTGATACCGTAAAGGTTTTAACGCATCTATCCTGCTTGACCACCTAGTAGCACTCAGTGGTTTTAGAGTTAATTGTGAAACACATTTTTTTAGTACTTCCCAACGTTTTGTAGAACCAGAAAAAAAGTGTAAAGTTCTTGTACAATAGAGAAAAAAGTTATTGTTTCTGTAGAAGAAGATGCTGCATCATTCACAACTAGGTTCAATGAATGACATGCACAGGGCACATAAAATGCCCTTGGATATTTTTCAAGTATTCTGTTCTGTACACCCTTTCTTACTCCCCTCATATTTGCTCCGTTCTCGTATCCTTGACCTCTAAGCCACTTTAACTCAAAACCTAACTTTTCCAAATGTGTGAGAATAAGTTCTGTCAGACCCTCTCCGGTTGAATCACTGGCTTCAAAAAAACCAATAAAGAATTCTTTAATTTCATACTTATTTTGAATGGAGTTAAAAGCGACAACTCTTATTGTTAATGAGAGCTGTTCAACATGACTTACGTCTGGGGTACAATCGGCGATTATTAAAAAATACTTGGCGTTTTTCGTTATTTCGACTATTTTGTTTAAAATTACATTTCCCATCAAATTTATCAATTCGTCTTGTATATTATTGCTTAGATAAGTCACAGACCATTTATCAGACTCGCGTTGAACTCTCCTGACATGTTCTTCCATAACTGGGTCATACTCGGAAAGTAATTCTACCAACTTTAGGAAGTTTCCATTATTTGGCCGAAACAAATGTTCAGTTGTCCCACGAAAAGCTAAGCACTGTGAGGCCAGTAGTCTAATTATTGACATAATTCGTTTTAAAACTCCTCTCCAATGCTGAATTTCCATATCCGTAATTCGTTGATATTCAGCGTCAATAGTTTTCTTCTGTTTTAAACGCATGTCCAATTCTTTCCATGCTCTAAAAGAGTTTTTGTGATTCACAGACTTTTCATGCATTGTGAGGGCTCTTATAAGATTTCCCCAGTCAGAATAGCCTTTTTTGGGCCAGTCACTAGTACCAGACGAATTATCAAATAAAATGCAACAAAAGCAAAAAACGGCATCATTTATAACAGAGTAAATCAACCAACTCCTTTCAACCATTTCACCATTGCTCAAAACTTTCAAATAATGCGATGACGAAAATCTACGCCTGTTTTTATTAACAGGAAATTCGAATTCTTTAATTTGATGCGGACCTCTCTCAACCAGTATTTGACGAGTTTCAGATGACATGCAGGAAGCATTCCATAGCGCAGGATCAGAAGGAATTACCTTCAATATCTGCTGGCTGCTACTAATGCTAGTGGTACCTGGCTCTTGATGAACTTCTGGTTGTAGTACTTTTTGGCTTTCTCCGCTTTCTTCAACAATTTCTTGTGCTTGTGGATTTGATTGGTGTGGCACTAAATTTTTATTTGCCAAATCCATGGTAGCCGCTGTTGATGTGGATGTCGACGGCTCATCTGATTCTGAACAAGACTTTTGAGCTAAGAATTCCTTCATAACGCAGCTTAGCTTTCTTCCTTCTTCCTCTTTCTTTAAGCGTTTCCTTTTATATTCACTTCCAGACAACTTTTTCCTTTTCTGTTCCATACTGCAATAAAAACAATAAATCAAAATCTTTCGCACCAACATGATTGTTACCAACATCTCGAAAAATTGAAATATTTTATACTATCATGCATAAAAAAATCAAAGTCTGAAAAAATACTCTTGTCAAATTTTTTGCCCCTTAACCCCTAAGTACGCCCCTGAATTTTTTTTTTATATTTTTTATGTAATCTCCAGAAAATTTCCTTTAATTTAATACCCCACAATGTTTCCCCAATGTGCACCCTTAGACTTTTTTATATTCTTACACATATTATTTTTTCTTTAGTCTAAACAAAATTTTCGATTATTTAATATATTTAGTTTAGTAAAATAATCTTCTCTTACCTTATCTAATTTTCAAACACAAAAAGCGTTTAGTTGTATGCAAAATATTATACTGGTACAAATATAATATATTTATATGGGATTTACTGATTTAAAATAAACAAAACACCAGCCACTTCCCGAGACAAATAAACATTGAAATCAAATAGATATTTTGGAAAGCCCAAAACAGGACCATCAGCACATAGTACCCGATATAAATAGTCTATTCTATTCTTTTGTGATAATTAATTGCTGACCCGACAATGCCGAGTCGGCATTGCCGACAAAGCTTTTAGGAACTGCCGCGCGGTAAATTACAAACGAAAAAAAATAGCGTCGCGCTGTCAATCAAATCGAATCCATCTTCTTTCGGCAAGCGCCAATAGTGATAGTGCTAATAGCGGTTTCTTTGATATGCCGGGGGGCGGTTTTTTGCGATTCGGTTTGACGGATGAATCATAAATTTAATATATGGAATGCCTAATGCCTATGATGTTAATACCGGAATAACACAGACTAATATAAAAAGCGTCACAATCGTCGCCTAAAGATTTTTAATTATTGAAGGATCTGAATTAATTGTGCCTATATTTTTTATTTTGATTTGCCGCCCCCTTAAGGTGCCGCCTGATGCGGCCGCATCTCCGCATCATATCACGGCACGGCCCTGGCTCCACATAATGACAGTCATATTTTCGATTATTTAAATGATGTTTTTAGAAACCATTATACAGCGTAGTTGCATCCCAATTAGATCACACTGTAGTTATGTCTTAGCGCCAGCGCGCGCCGCTGTGTTTAAAGTGTGGAAGAAAACCCCTGACCCTGCCTTCTGCCCTGGAACCACCTAATCAATATGTTTTTAGCGCTTAGCTAGTTCGCGTCGGTCTAGTGTTTTAAAAATTGTTCGGTAATTAAATTAGTGCGTGCTTTACTGATTGCGTGAGAAAAATGATGAAACTCAAGAAACGATCATCGAGTGACAAAATAGCTTCTCTAAAGGGAAAAGTCAGGTAACTCGAAAAAATGCTTTTGGCCAGCCAAAAAGACAATGTATCGGGTAAGTAACAACTGATATATACACCTCCCAGGCATATCGAAAAAGACATTATATCTACCTTCGTAGATATTATCATTTAGCATTAAGGGTTTATTAGAGGTAAGAACTCCTAACAGCTCTCGCTGTAAAACTCACAGCAGCCTTTCGCTGCAGAAAACTATAAACATTCGCTGTCAAAACTTATAGCAGCCTTTCGCTGCAAAAAACGTTAAACAGCCACTCGCGGTTACACCTCACGGCAACCTTTCGCTGCAAAAAACTATAAACAGCCATTCGCTGTAAAACTTACAGCAGCCTCTCGCTGCAAAAAACGTTAAACAGCCACTCGCTGTAAAACCTTGCAGACATTCGCTGCAAAAGACGTTAAACAGCTACTCGCTGTAAAACCTTGCAGCCATTCGCTGCAAAAAACGTTAAACAGCCACTCGCTGTAAAACTTTGCAGCCATTCGCTGCAAAAAACGTTAAACAGCCACTCGCTGTAAAACCTTGCAGCCATTCGCTGCCAAACACTCGAAATTCTGTGGAAATCTTTAAGTAGCCACTCGCTACGATACCCACAGCCATTCGCTGTGATCTATTACTAAACGATTTCCAGAATTCAGTCACGTAGCCTATTTTGCAGCGGGTCGAATCTCACCACTCGTGATATAAATGACAACTTTATAACCTGCCGGGCTCCAACTCATGATACAAAGAAACCTTTCTCCGCTTATTTAAGTTTAAGTTTAGACGTTGTTTACAGCTTTATACCAAAAGTAATTTCTCAAATACTTATAAGGTTATTATTTTAAACACTTTTTGGACCTGTTCGTGCAATGTTGCCGATTTTTTAATGGCGATATACTGAAATAATTGCTCTATAGCAACTAAATATATTAAGATACCTCGATATTTAATATTTTCTTACAGAAGCGGAAGAATGCTCCCAAACCGAGGATTCCGATATTCCTTCTGGGTAAGACGAATCAAACTCAAATGGGGAAAAAAGTTTTGGCAGACGGCGACGATCGCTTCGCAGAGATACTGGGTACAGACCCCAGTATTGATAACACCTTGGGGCCCGAAATCTTAAATAATTTGGTAATTAAATGGACCAGGCAAATACCTCAAACCCTAGATAAGTGGAAAATTCCCCAAAAATTGCATAATCCTCCAAGCTCCAACAGTTAACACCGAAATTTCCTCTATTTTAAAGTCCACAGAAATACGAAAAGATGGTGTTTTCGTGGCCCTTCAGACCAAATTAGAAAAAACTTTAGGTCGCTTAGGTATCTTTATATCTAAGCAGCTCCACGAAGGAGATTTCAGTGATATACAGGGGGGTCATACGGGGGGGGGGGCCATGGGGCCATGCCCCCCCCCCCCCATTTCTGTCGATTTACATTACAAATTTTATGAACTACGGCAACAGCGCTTGGCGCGTGTGACAAAACTGACCAATCGTGTCAAACCCTTAATTTTTTTAAAAATATTTAAACGCAAAAAATATTAATAAAAATAATTAAGTAAGTAGGTATGATATAATATAGGTGTCTATAATTTTCTTAAAATTTGCTTAGCCGTTTTTTTGCGTATTTGTCCTACTTGAAAACCAAGAATTATCAACAAAAAAGGGCGTGGCACCCAAAAATTTTTCGCCTGCGGCGCTAAGACTTTTCCTCACGCCGCCTCTCTAAATTGGCACGAGCCGCCACTGCATGGCCCCTCCCTCAAAATATTGATATGACCGCCCCTGGTGATATAGGACATCTGGTATCCCTGGGAAAAATGATTTGCGACATTCACCACTCTCTTTATGAAAACGTTCAAAAACTTGCAAATAAAACAAAATTGACACTCTTCTTTTTGGATCAGACTTGGCTAAACAGGAGAGAAACAGGCCAAGATACCAAGTGCCAACAAACAACAGAAGCAGGAAAATACAACCTTATGCAGCACGTCAAATTCCTCAACACCGTTAACCGAAGTGAGTAGCTATGCAGGCAGGATTAAGTTTTTTGTTAAAAACTGGCAAAAAACAATAAATTATAGTAAAATACTTAGATAGGTAAAGGGGTACAAATTAAACTTTATCAAAACTCCTAGACAGCTAAAACTTAGCAATCTTAATGTAAAACCGGAAAACACGCATAAACCATCTATTAGAAATTGGCGCCATTAGGAAATGGCCATAAAAACTTAAATTTTATTATAATTTTTCTTAAGGAAAAAATCAACTTTCGATCTATTTTGCATCTAAAGAATTTAAATAAATAAATAGTAACCCCACATTTTAAATTGGAGGATTACAGAACAGTAAAAAGCTTACAAAAAATTATTATATGGCTTTGATAGATCCTAAAGACGCTTATTTTCTAATTCATATTACACCCAACACATAGAAAATATCTAAGGTCCCCTTTTTAGAGTTATTTTTATGAACTTACTTGCCTTCCTTTTGGGCTAAGCTCGGCCCAGTACGTATTTACCATAATATTTAAAACAATATTAAATCACCGTAGATCCTTAGGATTCATGTCCACTGTATATTTAGATGACATATCTCCTTTAGGGAGAACTCAACAAGAATGTCATAAGCATGTTTTATTCACCTCAAACCTCTTAAACGACTGGGTCTCAAAATAAACAAGAATAAAAGCAACCCTTTTCCTCGTCAAAACATAAAAATTCTTGGTTTTAATTTTAACAGTCAAAAAATTTCAATCTCCCTACCAGAGGAGAAAAATTCTAATTTACTTAAAAACATTTGCAAAATTAAAAGTAAAAAAGAAATTAAAATAAGACCATTTACCAGTTTCATTGGTTCGCTAATCGCAGCCTGTCCGGCTGTTCCATATGGCTGTTTATATACCAAAGAATTGGAGAGATTAAAACCCCAGCATTAAAAGTATCACAGGGTAATTATGACAAAGTAATGATTATATCCGATAAGTTTTTCGAATGGTGGATAAACTCACTTCCACTTGCTAAAAATTCGCTACTACCTGTGCAATACGAAATAGAAATTTTCTCTGACGCCTTACTTACTGGCTGGGGAGTTGCATGTAAAAAAGAAACGGCGAGTGGATTTTGGAAAAAGGAGCAACAGTCTCTACACATAAGCAACCTAGTACGGGCTCAAAATATTTGTAAATCATAAAATAAACTGTCACATTCTCTTACAAATTGATAATATTACCGCATTTGCTCTAATCAACAAGATGGGCAGTACACGAAACACTGAACTCCAAAATATATGTCGGCACATATGGAAATGGTATGAAAAAGAGACACATAACAATTTTCGCACCTTGTATCAAGTCAGCAGACAACTTTTCAGCAGATAAAAGTTCCAGGCTAACAAATTTTGAAACGAAATATAGCCTTAATAAATCGGTCTTTAATAAAATAATAAAATTTTTCGGTAATCCTAAAATAGAGTCTCTCCAATATTGACCAAAGTCTTGAGCAAAATCGAAAATGATTCAGCGAAAGGGATATTAGTGTTTGCCCAGTGGAAATCTCAGCTTTGGTTTTCAAAACTGGATCATCTCCGAGGTTCACATATCCACGCTATAAAACCGTGTTATAATCTTTTAGTCTCTCCTTTCAGCAAACCGCACCCTCTGTGGAAAAACCTTACCCTGGGTGCTTGACTGCTTGCAAATTATCAGGGAAGCTTACCGGAATCGATATCTCGATGACTCCGCAGTTGACTTAATACGGACATCACTAAGTAAATCTACGGAAAAACAATATAATACCACTTTTAAAAAATGGTGTTATTTTTGCAAAGTAATCAATCAAAAATCTTCAATCCGTATATTAACTTAGTGTCAAAACTCTTAGTCAGAGAATTTGAGCTAGAAGCTAAATTTTCCACATTAAGCACTCATAGATCCGCTTTAAATTTATTTTAACGCTTAACAAAAATGATAAAAGTATTATTAACAGACTTCTCAAAGGCGTATTCAGGTCAATACCAAGTTTTCCAAGGTATAATAAAACTTGAAATCCTGAACCAGTAACTAAGTATTTTTCGTCTCTGTATCCACATTTCAACCTACATTTTAAAGCTTTGAGCATTAAACTTACAGTACCCCTTGCCTTAGCAACAGCCAAAAGAGCGCAAACAATAAGTAAAATCAGACTTTTAGATATCTCTACGACCGAAACTAAAATGGAAATAACCTTATCGGCTTTCCTAAAAACGCTAGCGCCTTTTTTCAAAGAAAAACCCAAAATTTGTGTTGCCAGCATTATTGTATATTACATACAATCAACAAAAAACATAAGACAAAACTTTCCATACTTACTCGTAACCCATAAAAAACCACATAGAGAAGCGTCACCTCAAGCGATAAGCCGCTGGATAAGACAGGGTCTAAAGTTATCCGGAATTAACACAAGCAAATTCCGGCCTCATACTACACGTCATTCTGCAACTTCAGCGGTCAATCGCGCTGGGCTCAGCGTGGCCTGTATATTAAAAACAGCAGGTTGGTCAACAAAGTCGCAAGTATTTGCAAAATTCTATAATCCAGCCGTATAGAAAATAAAGAAAGCTTAATGCAATATATTTTTAACATTGAAAATGTTTATATTATCGCACGGGCACGTTAGTAGGGGTACGGAATTCGAAATTCTTGTGTTGCATTTGTCCCTGACGTCACACCGAAATACACCGATCGTAGCACTCGGCCATCGGCCGTCACCACAGGGTGGTTTGGCTGGCGCGGCTGGAGCGCGCTTCAGATCATATTCATATTTCGTAGTGAAAGTGCTTATGTATGATTTATAATGAACGCCGATATGAATTCATACTATAGGGACCATATTTAAATCAAAGCTGCAGCATACCAAGTAAACAAATCAATTTGATTAAGACGTCAAAGTATCAAAACATTTTAAAATTGTATCATTAGTTGGTATATCCGGAAAAAATATCAAAATTAGAAAAAAGTCAGTGGCGTGCATTTTTTTCTCAATAATATCCATTAAGTGTTTCCCGGGACGCCACTGGCCTTAATAAATTTAATCTAATTAGGGCAAATTAAGCCTCTTATCATTATGAATGACGGTACCAAATTGCAATAAAATCGGGAAAAGGATATTTACAAATATAATAAAAAAAACGATTTTTTTAAAAAAACTTTAACACCCTGTACATCAAAAACGGGGCAACTTCGGACACATGTTCAGATTAGTACTTCTAAAACACCCTGTATACATACAAATACAACGGTCAAAAACACAAATATTTATATCAAAATATTGATAACAAACATTAACACCAAATGAAATAATGCAATAATGCGAAAATCACCGGTAAACTAAATTCAACTCTGTCGCCCAGGGCCTTTTAGTTTTATTGCCGCTTGACCAATCGAAATAGAGTTACGGTTGTCATTAAGTACTGATCAATGTTTCCTTCGTATGCATAATCTTGGATTTGAATATGGTATAGGGTAGACTGGGGCAAGTGTAAAAATGGGGTAAGTAAATCAGAGCGCCAATCAGGCAATATTGAAAGTTTACTTGTTTGTGTGGTTCGAGGCAACTAACTATACATTAGCGCTGTTGAATTATCTACTCCCGGCGAGTTACCAGGTGTTTTTTTCTTTCTGAGTAGTCATTTGTAACATAACCTCCGAATCGGTCCGTTGAATAGTGTGTGATATCTACATAAAAAATTGGTCAAAGGTAAAAACTTATAATATACTTTTAGTTTTATTGCATTTTCTTGTGTTTAGTCAATTGTTGTAGCTTTAAAATCCTATATACCGACCAAATCTGAAAGCGGTTTTTACTCACGAACAGGTTTGCACTTCCCCCAAAAAAAACATAATGTGGGGCATGTGTGAAAATTGTAATGGGGAAAGTGTAAAGGTTAGTTTACACTTGCCCAATTTCGTCCGGGACTTTGTAAATTTAAATAATATTCCCAATCCTTTTAAGAACAATATGCCAGGCATAGATTGGCTAATAAAGTTTAAACAACGTCACTCTTTGAGTATGAAAAAGCCACAAAGCTTAGGGTACTGCAGGAAGAAATCTACGGACCCATTCATAATAGACCAATATTCTGTTTTATTGGAAAACGCTATATTGGAGTTGGGTCTTCAGGATCGTCCTGAATGTATTTACAATTTAGATGAAACTTCACTGTGTACAGATCCTTCTCGTCTTAAAATTGTTGGCGCGAAAGGCAAACCCTCTTCAAGAATTATTGCTGGATCGGGCAGAGAAAATATAACCGTCCTGGCAGGAGCAAGTGCTAGTGGTAGAAGATTGCCACCATTGATAATATTTAAAGGCAATAATGTATGGAGTTTCTGGATTTTAGAAAGAAATGAAGACCTCTTTAAAGACACCGTATATGCAGCCAGCGCCAATGGATGGATGACCTCCGAAATATTTAGAAATTACTTTCTAAAGACTTGTATTCCTTTGGTTCGTGATCAGGCACTATTGTTATATATGATGGGCATGTCTCGCATGTGGATTGCTTATTAATTCAAGCCGCAAGAGAAGAAAATATTTATATACTTAAGCTGCCAGCACATACAAGTCATTTACTTCAACTTCTCGATTTGAGTGTGTTTAGATCCTTTAAGGCAATATAGGAGAGGGAAGTAATAACAAGGCGAAGACGTCATCAGGGACAATGACTACCAAAAAGGGAATTCACCACATTACTAGTGAAAACCTGGGCTGAAGTAGATTCCGGAATCATAAAAACAGGATTCAGAAAGGGTGGTATGGTTCCATTTAATAGACATGTTATTCCTAAAGAAAAATCACATCGATGCCCTAAAAAGATGGGAGGAACACTTAAAAAATCAAAGATCTGTAACATATTTACAACCGAGGTCAGAACGCATTGATATTGAAAGGAATGAACACGATGCTGTAGCACCGAATGTAACAGAAAAAACCGCTACTTTCGAACAGGCAATGTTAAAAACAGTAAAGCCTTCTACATCTGGCGCTTCATTTAAAAGGAAACTAGCATCTAATGCAGAATTACTTACAGCTCCTTCATCAGCATCTAGTGCCACCAATCTCAAAGCAATTGTCAGCTCTGATCAAAATGAAGAAAATATACTAAATAATCATCAGGATCCTATAACTGAAGCTGTAGTACCAGCTACAACCGAAAATCGGCAAGAAAAGAAGGCAAGTTTTAATGATCTACCACTTGATTCGTTCCGACAGAGTCCTTCTAATCCAAGGAAACGAAAGCGCTTAATTCAAGGTGGCCAAACCATTGCAGGTACTATCGCAAGTAGTCAGTCAAAACTCTCTACAAGTTCATCTACTATATCTAAACCAGCTATAAAAATTGACCGAAAGAGTAAACAAAGTCGGCCAAGTCCGTATCAATTTGAATCCAGCTCTAGTGAATCAGATAATGAAAGTGTACCTTTTATGGAATCGGATCAAAGTTTCACTGTAGAATCGGATTGCGAAGATCAGATTCCTGAAATAAACAAAGACAATATTTCCATTGGAGACTGGGTACTGTTTAAATACACATTACCAAAAGCAAAGAAACATTTTATTGGCCAGGTAAACACTGTTGACAACGGCTTTGAAATCAAGTTTACTAGAAAATTAAAAGACAATTTTTTATGGCCACTCACCGATGATGTCGATGTAGTACAGCTAGACGATATAGTGACTCGTTTACCTGAACCGGTAGTAACACGCCGAGGAGGTTTTCATTTTAATGTGAAATTTTGGGATACAAATATTTAACAAAGTTCCATAAAATTATTCGAATTTTTAAACTTTAAGTTTCTTTTCTGTTTTAGTTTCTCCTTGGGAATAATTCCTACTGTTTTAGAGATTAAAGCCAAACATTGGGTTTTGAACGGATAAATACGTTTATAAATATATTATTCTTGTTATTAGGAATTTTTTGAGGGTTATTTTGGATTACTTATTATTTTTTAAAGGCACCTTTTAATTTTTCGTTTTTATGATTTGTTTGGCTAACTATTTTCCAACAATAAAAAGTTCATAACTTCCCAGATTTTTATTTTTTTTTAAGCCTGTAAAAAGAAAAATTGGCATAGGAGATATAAACTTCATTTGCACTTTCCCATTACCACTTCTGCGAACATGCATGGAAATTGTATTCCGATTTTACACTTTCCCTTTTTGAGGTAAGTGTAAAATAATCATTCAAATCACAAGATCTCAAAAATAATTCATGAGTGCCCTATGCAGTATGAAAAGTAAACATATTAAACTATTACTTTCTTACAAAGACACTTTTATAAATATTGTATATTTAAAGTAGGAAGGAAATAAACTTGAACTATTAAAAAGGGCTTCGCACTTGCCCCAGTCTACCCTAATTATAAGCTTTGTAATGTAATGCTGAAAAATAAACAGAATTGTTTTGTACTGCTTTTTTGCTGCAATTGACGGCGAATGCTGTGTCGCTGAGCTGCGGCAGTGAAACCGTGTACATACAAATCGCATTAAACCAGTACCGAGCTACTAATCGCGAACGCCAGCCGCGGCAGCTGACTGCTCCAGAGAAACCATACCTTAGAGGCTCGTTAAGCTGGATTTATAAACTCGAAAAGTTGGCGAGGTTGAGGTTCAGTTGGTGTTGGAAATAGGAGTTCAATTTAAACTAAAGGGAAAACTCAGTTCCATTTATACACTCGTTCATGTTGTTGATGTGAAGCTCATGTAAGGTTCGAAAACTTCCCGGGTAGTTCGAGATAACCAATTTTTATGCTCGGAGTTCAGAATATCTAACCTCACAAACTTGATCATAACTTCAACCTCACCAACTTTTCGAGTTTATAAATCCAGCTTTAGAGTTTATAACCTTTATTTTACTATTTTTTATATTATGAATCAATTAAACTTATATCATCTACCTAAATATTACATTCAAATCTATGAGTTTTCGCAGATCTCAAATCTCACAATAGTCACAAGCGTTGCACTCTGCTTCGGCATTTTCAATGTCATCCCCGGTTGCATCTTTGTAAAGGACTGTAAATTTTATTAGTTAAGGATGTTACTTTACTTATGACACTAAACCGTAATATAATTAGTACTGTTTTAAAAATAAAGTCAAATATGGTTTGTACTACTCCAATTATTATGTACTGCTAGTTCTTGCTTTGTGTTAAAGGACGGTTTAAAATTAAAAAACCAGAAATCTCATTTATTTTTATATATATTTTATTATGTGGATCGTTCCAACCTTTCCTTTAAACATCTACAGTGTGATCTAATTGGGATGCAACTACGCTGTATAATTAGAGGTTAAACGACTTACCTGTAAGGAAGTTCAATCCTCAATTATACTAGTAGTTGCATCCCAATTAGATCACTTCCCTCCCACCACTACGGTCGTAAATTGTTAAAGACCCCATGTAGTAGGTTGGAAGATTTAGGGAAAACCGCGCTAAAAATATTGATTAGGTGGTTCCAGGGCAGAAGGCAGGGTCAGGGGTTTTCTTCCACACTTTAAACACAGCGGCGCGCGCTGGCGCTAAGACATAACTACAGTGTGATCTAATTGGGATGCAACTACTAGTATAATTGAGGATTGAACTTCCTTACAGGTAAGTCGTTTAACCTCTAAATAGATTGCCAATGCAGGACCAATAATATGACCGGCGAGATCGCCCGATCTAAATCCCCTGGATTACTTTCTGTGAGGCTATCTTGTATATGAAACTCAACTCTTTGACCTTGAAGACCTTAAAAATATAATACGTAACAGCTTTTATTCAATTCGACACAATATTCTACCACGGCGTAACGCTGAGTTGGCGAAAACATTTAATTTTTATATCTCCGCTAACGAACAAAATTTTGAACAAGATTTAAAATAATATTTAAACTTTTTTCTTTATTGTTTTTTTATTAACTGATCACTAACATAAGTTGCCAGCATATTTTAAAGCAATTCTATTTTACCAGGGGGAATGGGTGTTTTTAGTCTTTTTCACGAAAATAAATGAAACTTTGACATCAGGTGTTATAACTTCAATTAAAGCTTATTACAGCATGCATTAAACTCTTATCACTGATTTAATGTACAGGGTAGGGTAAAAAAATATTCAAAAAAGTTGTACTTACTCCATAATAGTTTCTATCAAAATAACTTTTTGTTAACACACTCTGTATGCACTTTTAAAGTAAAACCTACAATTTGATATATCGTACAAACTGGTAGCCCAAGCATAATACGGGTCTGGGGAGTTTTAAGTGGCAGACCGGCAGACCCTTTATACTATTCAAAAAATCTGAAATCCTCTTGCATTAACGACATTTTTTTATTGATGCGCTACATGTACACGGTATTCAGTTTTAGGAGATTCTAAAAGCTAACAATAATATAGGGTGTACCATTTAAAAAACAAATATTTTAACCTGTGACTCATTTCTGCAATACCCTGTATATTCATATATTATTCTGAAAATAGCTTACAATATTCTGTACAACTTTTATATTTAACATTTTTATCTAATGCAAGAAACAATAAAGTTAAGAGTGGGGACATTATAAATGATCACCGTGTACGTGCCTACATAAATTGTCTGCTGGCCTACTACGCTTATGCCCGAGAAACGGAATTCATTGTGTTACTAAATTAGTAATTTATGGCACCCAAGAAAACCTTCCGTCCGGTCTAGTGGTTGGTTTAGTATAATCTTATGGTTCCTATAGTCAACCGGTTTTTATTATTTAATCCCGTATATTTTGCTCTAATTGTATGTAATAAGGTTATTATCCTTATTTGGTTTTAATAATTCAATAAAAGGGCCCAATATGTTTAAAATTGAATAGTGAAAAAATGGCTGCACCTGCCTTAACTTTAAAGGAATTATCGATCAAATTGTTTAAGGCAAACGCAATAAAATTTGGCAGTTTTTCTACTGAAAGTGGAGCTGTCACACCTGTTTATTTTGACTTGCGGGTTACTATCAGTTATCCTAATTTGATGGTAAGTTTGACTTTTAATTCATTCTAATTACGCGGGTTGTTTATGATTAGTACTCGACAACTTTGTTCTATTTCCAGCTAACTTGCGCCAAAGCTGACATACAGAAGATCCGTTATTAAAACAAACTTGTGCATTTTAACGTAGGAGACAGTTATACAGTACGTCCCTGGATCGAGCGACAAATAAAAATTGTAATGTTTTTTTTAATCGAGCGGAAAGAAATACATTACAATTCCGTTTTACATTTAAACTTTTTTTTTGTTTAGTTAATTTTATATAACCTGCCTAAAACTATTATACCAATATACCTAGTAAGCCTTCATCGAAATTTTCTCGTAAGCCGTTGGCCGTGTGACGATTGAAAAGAAATATTTTACCTTACTCATCCAGAAAGTACGTTGACAGGACCTAAACCCCGAATAGGGACATGCGGATGTTCATTAACAATTTCTCTCAATTCTTCCACTTTTTATTAGTTCGAACTGCTTTTCTTTCTATTCACGCTTGCTGTATCTCTAAACAAAGTCACATATGTGTTCAAAACTTGGCAAAACTGGTCGAAATCCATGACTATGTGTAGAAATTCTGTTAAAAACCCTGAGCGGAGTCCGGTGTAAATTAAACGCACTGGCCATTAGCCCTTCTCTATTTCTAAAGTACCTTTCGATAATAGAACCATTTTGTTCAGTCGTTATACACATATTCAATTTTCTCATAAATAAAGACTGTAGAATCTGATGGTTCTATGTTTTATGCAGCTTCACCTAGGACTAGGTTGCCTTTCAACATAAAGAACAAATTTTATAAATTATCGGAAAATAATGTCTGCGAAAATTGTTTGTACCTGTCAATCATTATGTATTGATCCATACGTATTTAAAATAAAACATACAAAACAGGACAACTCAAAAAGCCGATATGACGAGAAAGTTGTTGTTTTTTTAATTAAAAATTTTTTATTAATTTTTTGAAATGTACGTGAAACTCGTCATTCGTTTTAAAATATAAAAAACTTGAGGCTGAAAAATCATACCTATTATATTATTAAAATAAGAATAATACGGCAAATTAAATAAGCTAATTTATCAATTGTTCTACTTGACACTAGATTAATATATCTTTAAGATCTTCTAAAATATTACCGATAATATTGCAAAAATATGATGTACAGCTAGAAAGTGACTATAAAAGATATCGCAAATTAAAAAAGCTACAAACGAAAATATTACTACAATAAATTATTTCGATATAAAATACGGACAGGGGACTGATTTTGGAAACGATTTCGCTATGGCTGATTATTGCAATGAATATTTTGCAAGCATTGGTACTAAAATCGCAGAAACGATTCCGGTACCTGATAATCTCATGAATGTGGATTTTTCACTGCGAAACACTATGTTTTCGTAGGTACCCCATTAGAGAAAATGAATTAACAATGCATATTTCCTCTTTAAAAAGTTCAAGTTCACCTGGTCTGGATGGGATTACTTCGTAATTAATAAAACAGACACACAGTGTAATCATGGAACCATTGCTATACATACTTAACAGAATTTTTGAAACAGGACCTGTGCCTTCTCATTTTAAAATATCAGTTATTACACCAATTCATAAGAGTGGCTCAAAAGTACAAATAGGCAATTATCGGCACATAAGTTTAATTAGTAATTTTGCTAAATTTCTTGACAACTGCATAAAAGACAGAGTGGTTCAATTTTTTGAAAATAATAACATTTTATCTGAAAATCAGTACGGTTTCTCGCCGTCTTGCCGGACTCCAGTACGGAGGATGCATCGTATGGATTAAGATCTCAAATAGTAAGTAGCCTAAATACAGAAAAAAAATGTGCTGCAGTTTTTTTGGACCTAGCTAAGGCGCTTGACACGGTCCCCCACAATAAGCTCCTTGGGGTGCTGCAACATTACGGGGTCAGAGGAACCGTGTGAAAACTGCTGCAAAGTTACCTTCTTGAGAGACATCAAGTAGTTAGAATTGATAATGTACTGAGTGAACAACAGCCCATAAAGATTTGGGTGCCACAGGGCACAGTTCTTGGTCCTATCTTATTATAACCTATATCAATTGTTTACTATCGCTTAATGTCAATGGTTCCATAATCTCTTATGCAGACGATACCATGTTAGTATATAGTGGTGGCACTTGGCAAGAAGTAAAATATAAAATGATAGGAAGATTAGGTACTGTTACAGTGTGGTTAGAAAGTTTTAGGTTGTCTCTTAATTTAGCGAAGATAAAATACATTGCATTCTCCCTAACAAATGCCGGCAGGCCTGACTTCCAGGATACCAAAGTCAATAATCAACAGGTAAATGAAGTTTTTCAAATTAAATACCTTTGCGTTAGAGTGGACAAGTTCTTAAAATGGCATCCACATATTGACTACGTTTCTAACAGGATACGCTGCCTAATTCGCAAGTTCTATATTCTTAGAGAAATTTTGAGTTTAAATACTCCTATAATGATTTACAAAAGCCTTATTGAATCTTTGATTAGATACGGAATCTAGGTCTGGGGGGACTGCAGGACAACATAAACATTATTTGAAAATATATATTGAAAATAATGTATAGAAGAAACAGATTATATCCTACCGAATTATTATTTACAAAGGATACTTGTAATGTGCAAGCCTTGTACACTGTTACAGTGGCTGGTTTTATACATATAATTAAACCCTATATAAATGTTGTAAATCACAGTTACCACACTCTTGCTAGAATGAATATTGACGTAGTCATTCCAGTAAATCACAAGAACATCAACCTAAGGAGCGTGGCTTATCTAGGGCCCAAAATATGTAACTTAATTCCGATAAAATGAAAAATCATAACAAATATACACAAATTCAAACATGAATGTAGGAACTTCATACAACTTGAATACAAAAAATTATATATTTAAATAGAATTATCCATTCTCACCACAATAACAAAAAAAAACTACTCTCTTTTTTGCAGTGCCCTAGCTTTAATTATAATAGTATAAGTAAAAAATAAAACTACATTTATTGGTACATGCAAGTAAACCTGTTACTTAGGTACCTTATTTTTACATTATATGTGATTGTCATTACTTATTTAAGGTATAGAATAACATAGTGCAATTTAATTTGTATATTATAATATATTATTATGTAAGTATTGAATGAATACATAAATAAAATAAAAAAAATATATACAGGGTGTCCGGATAAGGATACGGAGCGGCCATATCTCGGAACCGATACGTCCCACAGATCTGAAAAAAAAGCTCTCATCATAAAAACTGCCAAGAGAAATTCATTCAAAATAATTTTAAGTTTCGGAAATTGCCGCAAGAGGGCGTAACGGCTTATTTATTTTTTAAAGTTCATTTTACGGCAAAAAATGCCACTTAACCGTAGAAAAGCAAATAAATAATTAAAATCAGTAGATTGTTTACTACAACTTTTGTTATTGTTATTTTTTTGAATCTCGCCTAATAAAGGAGTGGGGGAAGCCTTTAGGACATTTTTCAAAAACTGTCATTATGTCGTTATCCTTCAACGGATTTTCTATAACTTGGACTTGTTTGAAAGGGAATTCATTGGAGTTTAAATAAATGATTCAGGAATTGTCACAAGTTTCCTGATACAATTTTAAGATGGCGCTGTTATTCAATCTAACTTATTTTATTATTTTTCTCGGTATTTGCAAATTGGATGGTATAATTTTTTTCGGTAGTAATAGGAGACAATTTGCATAGGGAACGATTAGTCCGAACCGCAAATCGATATCACCAGGGGTTTAAAAGTTATTTTGATTTTTCTTTAAAAAATGATACAGTTTCCATTTACCGTTACCCGTTATACCCCTAATAAGCAAGATAACAACTAATTTCATGGCCTACTGTTTAATAAACTATAAAATTTATAATAAAAGTTTAACGAGTCAAAGAAACATCAATAACACTGAATAAAATATGAATATTATGATAATATCATATTATGAGACTTAGACTATGAAAAAGTGCACAAATCTTAGAACTAGAAACAATTTTATTAGCAATTTAGCGAGACAACAATAATAATTACAAATGTTCAACATGTTTTCCGTCATTTTGTAAGCACTTAATTATTCTTCTGTTAGTTGATAATACGGCTGCCTCAATTTCAGCCGTGGATAAGTTTCTAACGGCATTTGTTATCCTTGCCATCATGTTTTCCCTTGTTGTTGGTCTCTCTTGGAAAACCAGATCTTTTAACCTACCCCATAGGTAAAAATCAAGACAAGTAATATCCGGTGAACGAGCCGGCCAGGGAAACAAGCTTCCTCTTCCAATTACACGATGCGCAAATTGCTCTTCTAAGTATTGGCGTACGTTACGATAGTAATGCGCCGGACAACCATCAAGTTGGATCCACATGTTTGTTCTTGTTTGTAAGGAGACTTCTTCCAAAAGAGGTGGAAGGAAAGTGGCCAAGAAATATAAAAATCTTGCTCCATTAAGGGTTTGGTCAAAAAAATGGGGACCGATAATTTTTCCTTCCAAGATCCCGCACCAAACATGTAAACTCCAGCGGTTTTGAAAATCTACTTGCCTCATCCAATGAGGGTTTTGCTCAGACCAATAGTGCATATTATGCAAATTCACACCCCCAGCGTTAGTGAAAGTGGCCTCGTCTGTCCATAATATCCGTGAAAGAAAATTTGGATTTTCCTTAATCATATTTAATAGCCAGTGACAGAAATCCAATCGACGATCATAATCAGTATCGTTCAATGCCTGGTGTAAAACGATGTGGTAAGGGTGCATACTATTAGTTTGTAAAATCTCGTGGACATTTGTTTTTGGAACCCCCAAGTCAAGGGAAATTTTTCTGGTGCTTAAAGTGGGATCGTATTGAACGTAAGCCAAAACGTTGATAATATTTACCTCATTACGTGTCCTACGAATGCGTTAGGGTCGTTGAATGGGCTGCACATTACCAGTTTCTCTTAATCGTCGAGCTAATCTTGAGAATACTTCTCGAGAATAGTGTCTTCTTTGTGGAAATCGCATTGCATACTCTCGCGACGCTATTACAGCATTTTCAAGAGATTGAAAATACATATTCAACATATCATACGCTTCTGCGTTAGTAAACGGCATACTGTTTGTAGAAAAATGCAATATAAATGTAAAAAACAATGCTTAATATTATAAGATGCTTGACGTTTAAAACTCATCAACAGCTTGTCACAATAAATTATTAATTTGTTTTTTTCCATGGCCAACTTGGAACTTGTAATTTAGGCGAAAACATGATGGAAAGGATATGAAATGCCGTTCGAAGCTTATCCACGGCTGAAATTGAGGCAAGAGGCAAGTATGTTTTTCACTGAAAGAAGAATAACTAAGAGCTTAGGAAGTGACGGAAAATATTTTAAACATTTGTAATTATTGTTGTCTTGCTAAATTGCTAATTGTTTCTAGATTTTAAATTTGTGCACTTTTTCATAATCTCATATCATAATATTCATATTTTATTCAGTGTTATTGATGTTTCTTTGACTCGTTAAACTTTTATTATAAATTTTATAGTTTATTAAACAGTAGGCCATGAAATTAGTTGTTATCTTGCTTATTAGGGGTATACCGGGTACCGGTAAATGGAAACTGTATCATTTTTTAAAGAAAAATCAAAATAACTTTTAAACCCCTGGTGATATCAACTTGCGGTTTGGACTAATCGTTCCCTTTGCAAATTGTCTCCTATTACTACCGAAAAAAATTATACCATCCAATTTGCAAATACCGAGAAAAATAAAAAAATAAGTTAGATTGAATAACAGCGCCATCTTAAAATTGTATCAGGAAACTTGTAACAATTCCTGAATCATTTATTTAAACTCCAAGGAATTCCCTTTCAAACAAGTCCAAGTTATAGAAAATCCTTTGAAGGATAACGACATAATGACAGTTTTTGAAAAATGTCCTAAAGGCTTCCCCCACTCCTTTATTAGGCGAGATTCAAAAAAATAACAATAACAAAAGTTGTAGTAAACAATCTACTGATTTTAATTATTCATTTGCTTTTCTACGGTTAAGCGGCATTATTTGCCGTAAAATGAACTTTAAAAAATAAATAAGCCGTTACGCCCTCTTGCGACAATTTCCGAAACTTAAAATTATTTTGAATGAATTTCTCTTGGCAGTTTTTATGATGAGAGCTTTTTTTTCAGATCTGTGGGACGTATCGTTTCCGAGATATGGCCGCTCCGTATCCTTATCCGGACACCCTGTATATATTTCGAAACCTGCCTAATTCAAAAACGCTATTTGTTTGTATTTTCATCAATATTATTGGGCTATGTTATCATTAAATATAAGTACCCCTAAAAAGTCCAATTCCATAAGATCTCAATATCTTGCTGGCCACTCTCTTGGTAATTTCTACTAATCCACCCTTTAGGAAATACAAGATAAAAACAAAAGTGTATCTGATATCTCGCGCAAAATAAAACAACTTTTCTTCACAGTTCTAATTATTGGTACTCGATCCCTAAACCGATCAGGCTTTTAATGCCGCCAAGCGGCGATTCCTATAATTTAATGACCGGTTCGTCTGATTGTTGCAGGAGTTTCCTTCAGCTCTTCTGACTGATTCTTAGATATTGGGCCGGATGATGCATTTGCCGTTGATCAAAGTAAAACATGTTATTTTTAATAATAATCATATACTTTTTCAAGTAAGTTGCAAAAGACAAGAGAACCAAAAACCTGGGGCTATTAATAAATTTGAGAGTTAGAATCTGCAAAATTTTTATTATTATGGTTTTAGGTTGCTTGCAGTTGGATTTTTAAGTACCTAGTTTTTAAAAGGTTCTAGATGAACCGGTGACTCGTTATGAGAGATCTCATATTCGTCTTCTGAAGAAGTAGTTTTAATTTTGTTTTTATTTTCGCATTTCCGTGGCATTAAAAACTGATTGCTCGCGTATCATCAAGTGAATCTAGTATAAAATATTACGTCTCAAACGACGAAATGTTTGATATTTTGCATGATACTCATTTGGCTATTGGACATGGTGGCAAACATCGTATGAAAAATGAATGTAAGAAAAAGAACAAGAGTATAACTCAAGATGTTATTAAATTATATCTACTGGTATGTGAAAGGTGCCAAAAAAAAATTGAAATCTGCCAAAAAAGGAATTGTGGTTAAACCAACGGTTTTTTCAGAGATGAACAGCCGTTGTCAAGTGGATCTGATTGATATGCAATCCCATCCTGATGGAGATTACAAATTTATCATGGTGTACCACTTAACTAAGTCTGTTCAAATATGTGCATTACAATCAAAAGGAGCCGAGGAAGTTGCTAAGAACCTGATAGATATATTTTGTATTTTTGGCGCCCCATTTATACTGCAATCGGACAATGGGCGGGAGTTCGCGAACCGTGCGATTGAAGAGTTATTTTGTATGTGGAGTGGTCTTAAAATAGTTCATGGCAAACCGCGTCATAGCCAGTCACAAGGCGGCGTAGAACGAGCAAATCAACATATACAAAATATGCTTATGACTTGGATGGACACATGAAAATTGCAGACGATGGTCAGAAGGTCTGAGATTTGTTCAATTAATAAAAATAGGGCATACCATGATGGTATAAAACGAGCTCCTTATACCGCCATGTTTGGTCATGATATTAAAGTCGGCTTATCTACGTCAGCTTTTCCAAAAGAGACTATTGAAAATCTACAAACCGAAGAAGAACTTGAGAAAGTCGTCAGTGAATTTGGTGTGGGAGAGCAGCCTAAGCAATACCAATGCGAAGACCAGTCTATGGATAGTGACCCAGAAATTGACAACCTGTAAGCAGACATTTTTAAAAGTGAAAATATGGAGACTATCGACGAGAATTATCGAGAGAACGATAACAATATAGAAAGTGTTAATACTATGTTGAACCAGACTAATCAGACCGCATGTGCAGAATGTAATAGGCCAGGTACATCAGCGAATGGAAGGTGTAAACTTTTCTGGTGCAAAAAAATATACAGTTAAACAGACAAGACGCGATAAAAAAATTGGAAAATCAAGCAAAGAAGATGAAAGCTTGTTTTCAGTTGGAGACACGGTTAGAGTGAAAGTTCCAGACGTCGATCGAGGGAGGGGCGATTTTAGAAATGTTCTCATGACGGTTGTTGAGGTTACTGACGACGGTTTTTATAAACTAGCAAACGAAAAAGGAACTGTTGAAGAAATGTTTCCCGTGTAGTCCTTAAAAGTGTATCGCCGGAAAAGCAAAGTTTACGACAACTTGCAAATGAACAATCACTTTTAGGAGGTCAGGGTTATAAAAGATGTAACTGTAAATCTAAATGCATAACAAATAAATGTAAATGTAAAGCTGCCGGAAATCTCTGTAACTCCAAATGTCATAGCAGCTTGTCTTGTGTGAACAAATAGATTATGATTTTTTATTTCTGCAGGATTTATAGTTTTACTTTTTTAAAAGTATGACTGTTGTGTATTGGCAACAATGCCAAGCGACGCACATGCGTCGTGATAGATAGGGTAGGTCCGACACACGGAGGCACAAGGCCGACAGTCGGTACTCGGTAGCTAAACGAGTAGATAGGTATAACAAAGTATAATGTGATAACTGCGTCCCTAATTCCACCTGTGAGATTAACTAAAGTGATGATTAAATGAATAACCAGAATTACTGTGTGTATTAATTACCACCCGGCATACATAATAATAACAACGTTTATAGCAATGACAATTTGTTTTGTTTTTATTAAAGATATCTTTCAAATATTTATGGCCTTGTCATTGTTAGTATTCCCAATTTTAACCAAGCAGCAGCGGGTAAAATGCAGTTTACCCGGGTAAAGCCCGACATGTGTATTATTTAAATTATAATTCGGACTTTACCCATATCTCGTGGGTATTACGCAGTTTACCCGGGTAAACCTAGGTTTAGCCGTTAACCTAACTTTACCCGTAACTGATACATTTTATGTATGTTTCTAGAATAATCCAATATGATTTTCTCAGTCTCAGTTGCAGTTGTAAACTTTTATTTCATTTTTAGAAAGATCTAGCGGACTTTATATCTGATCGGGTTAATGACGTAGTTAAAGAAATCCAAGAAAAGGACCCAACATCAGGTAAAATTTTGCTGTGTGGTGTCCCATATGCCGCAGTACCTATTACAACTCTCGTATCAGTAAAAACCAATTTACCGATGATTATGAAAAGAAAGGCAGTTAAAAACTATGGAACAAATAAGATTATTGAAGGTGTGTGGGCTCCTGGTGATACATGTATTCTTATTGATGATGTGATCATGTTTGGACATAGCATTGCAGAAACCGTAGAGGAGTTGAAAATCGAAGGTAAGAAAATACGACTCTTTTTAAAATTTGGCAAAACATCTAATAATATTATCTAGAAAACATCTATAAAAATTATAAAAGGTGCGGTAACGATGAAGAGACAAAAAAAAATATCTTCACGAAGTAGGTATGTCAAATTCCACAAAATAGTAGCTTATCCTAGTGCCCGCTCTAGTGTTTACAGGTTTCGGTAGATCAAGTCAATTTAAATAAATGAAAATTTGTGTTTTTTCTTTATAATATACCATAGTATAAATATTTATAAGAAATAAAAGTCTGGAATGCTTTAAATATCTCTTTTCTAATTTGGTTTCATGAAAAAGCTGTTTCGATATCGTTTTCAGTATCGTAATGAACTTTTTATGAAACAGTTTTTTTTTTTATTTTTTAAGGTTGGTAATGATGTTCACAAATGTTTTATTTTGCTGTCGTGTATGTCTGGTTGCAATAATTCTATGAAATGGAGATGAGTTAAAAAATATCAAATAATCCTACAAACTTGCTATATTATAAAACATAGAACTATAAAATTTACCGCAATTTTCCATAACTTTGGGGAAGTTAAACTAAACTCATCTTGCTCCATATTTTAAAATTATGTAGGTATGTTAGAAAAACTAGACTTCAAGACAAAATGGCTGACACGGAAATAAAATTATTTGTTTATTTCAAGGCTACTATGATAAATAATTTGATTGTATTACCAACATAACATTTGGGCCTAAAAATTTTGGAAATGTGTATGTTTTATTTTCTTCTTAATTATGGATTTATTTATTGAAAATAACGCCAAAATAGAAAAAATAGTATAAGGCACAGGGTTTATAAAGCTATTAGCGCACTTGTTCGTTATAAAACTCGCCGCAAGCGACTCGTTTTCTAACATGGACGCGTGCGCTTAAATGAGCTGTATAAAACTTGTACTTTAATATACTATAATATCGCTTCTCCGACTTAGCTTAAATTCGGAATCTGTATATAAGAGCTTATGGCGGAGCTGATAGTGGCATTTGCAATGTAGTCAAATTTACAGTTTTTTTGGCAATTTATAAAAAAATCAAATAGGACACCCTGTATATAATTTAAAAAATGATTCCTCAAAGGACTGTAAACAACTTTGATGTTAAGTATTTAACGTCTAAAACTAGCCATTTTTTGATACTTGGATAACATATTCCGTTGAGGTAAATACGAACCACTTTCTCCATAACACTCTCTAGTAGTTTTATAAATACTAGTATTATTGTTACTTTTTCAAATGACATTTGGCAAGTGTAAGCGCTAAGATAGCCCGACTGTTTCGACACTTTTCTACAAAATAAATTAAAAAAATCCCACATGGTGCCGACTTTGTAATGGATATTATGAAACATATTTTGTGTTCCGCAAAAATAGAAAATAACACTTACTTACCTAGCCTAAATTTTTCTAACCGACATTTATTTTATTATGGCCATTTATACAGCTTGATGCCTGTACTAGGTATCTGCTTTAAATTTTATTGATCAGTTAATCCCGGTCTACCATATTATTATATTCATTATTTTTTTAGGCCTTCGATGTTCACAAGTAATAGTTATTTTGGATAGACAACAAGGAGCAATAGAAAAACTAAATACACATGGAATCAAAGTGCACGCTCTTATAACATTGCACGAAATAATGGAGTGTTTGGTTGCTGGCAGTTTTATAACTTTAGAAAGTTGTAATATGGTTAAAGACTATTTAGATGCAAATCAAGTTCTAGATGTATCTAAATACTATTCGTGTAACAGTGAAATGTTATAAAAATAAAAATAGATAAGAACTGTCCTATTTATAGCAAAATTACTGTTAAAACGTCAAAACTTAATAAGACTTAATTTTGTGTTTTCGGCACAAGCAATAGGAAAATAATACGTGTTATTTATGTATCTCACCCGATTGGCGATTTTTCTTCTAACTATAATAGAAAACACATTACATATTTCTCAATGATTTTCGACAATGAAGCCAACAACTGTAATGCCAAAAAATATATAGGTTCACAAATTTGACAGAAACAACGCCATTTTCAATTTTTTAAAATGGCAAACATCATCAATAGCCAAACGAGTGAATTGCATTTCGCGATCCGATTTCAAAAACATATAGTCGTTGATATTTATTTATTTAAAAGTATAAAGTCTAATAACACACCTCATGTTTATAAAGCCGTAAATCAACATCGCCTACAGTTTTATCTATCAGCAACAGCACATTAGGTAGAAAATGAAAGAGGATTTGCAGGACTGAATAGAAAGGCGCTCAGGCAGAAAATATGTGTTGTGCACTGCATTTAAGGTATTAAAGGTAGAGTTGCTAGCAGGTAGGTAGATAGGCAATAGTTTAAAGCTAGGTCAAAGCGTATTAAGGCGGAATATATTCTAAGCAATATTGTTTTTGGTGCTCCCCATTGTCGATGTACCAGTGTTCTAAAATATTCATACATTTTAAGCAGTCATCAGCTTTGGTCTCGTGTATGTGTTTTCTCCATGAAACTTTATTATGAAATGTTAGTCCCAGATGTTTATGAATTTTTACTACCTACCAGGGGGTGCCGTTCAATATTATTTGTGGTACCTATGTAGTTTAGTCTTTTTCGGCTAGTAGAAGTAGTAGTAGTAGTGGACGGGGAGGCTTTGACGCCAAGCAGGTAGGCCAGTTTTGACCCTTTTTGCCAACCCCGTTTTAACGTCTGGGTAATGTCAGCCAGACGGGACCAGTTTAACGTGGGTTCCGAACCACAATATAACCGACAGATGTTATTCTCGGCACAGTATTTTTACGGCCTTGTTATTATTAACGTCTCTTTGCCACAAACCTTGACGAGCCGGCCCTTTAACGTCCTTGTGTGCAGCTAAGAGAGTTATGTATGTCGCGGGGACCCTCGAACCATCCGGAACAGCATCAGACCCGTGCACTCGAGATCCGCCGCCAATTCTCTACTCAAGGTTCTTACCTCAACCATACGAATATCAGGCAGTGTCCGAGATACACCATCCGCACCACTGTCATCCTTCAATTGGCTCAAGGGTCCCTCCTTCGACAACATGTCGTTTCTAGCGTACCTACTAGACTAAAGTGCCGTTGAGAATTTGTCGGTGTGTGTTGCATACGCAACACTACGTAGTATGGTGACCTGGGCCCTGCAAACTGAAAAAGTCTGCTGGGCCAGCCCGGGCGTGAACCAGGTACCTGTAGCATGGGAAGCGAAAATGCTGCCACGCGACCAGGATGTCACGCCTTTATGGGCTTAATCCTATAACTTAAAACTTTGAGGCCAAAAAATTAAATCCTGTTCTTATTGACCAATTGGGAAGGTCGTGTATGTACCGCATTTTGCAGTAAGTTGCAGGTGGCCAAGAAAGCTCTTTCTGTACAGTATATAATCAAGTGATCAGCATAGACGGTACATTTAACTGGTGGTAAATAGTAAAGCACTGCTCCTTGTGGGACCCTCAACTAACCTAAACTGGTGTAATGTTTTTCCATTAACAGATACCCCTGCTGTTCTATGTGACAGAAAGTTTTGTATGAATATTAGGATATTTCCTGCTTCATTGATCTCTTTCAACTTGGTACAGATTATAGTTCTCCAAGTGGTATCAAAGGCACTCTCAATGTCAAGAATATAGCCACAACATCTTGCTTGGTAGTGAAGGCGTTGACAGGCAATTTCAGTTTAAAAAGTTGTCGGTGGTGCTACGGTGAGGCATAAATTCTGATTGAATTCGATTCAGGATATTATTTTTTCCAGATGCCAGAGTAAGTGCTTGGTTATCATCTTTTAAAGTAGTTTGCATATAGCGCATGTAAGGGAAGAACGTCGAGATGCATTTGTGTTTGCCGAAGTAGCAATATTTTTCTTAAAGGGTAAAATTATAGCTTGACGCCACAAAGCCGGTAATTCTTGTTTACGCCATATCTTGTTGTACAGCAACAAAAGTTTATTTAAGCTGGAAATAGAAAGTTTTTTAAGAAAGATAAAAGGAATATCATGTGGTCCAGCTGCAGAATTTTTACATGAAGTAAGGGAGTAAATCAGTACTTGTGCTGTGAAGGAGAGACTAAGTGACGCAAAGTATGGTAGTATGTTGATTAGAATTTGACTCTCAGTGATGATTTTATCATCATATTTTACGACAGGTATTTTAGAGTTTGTATTCTGCGCTTGTATTTGTTTGATTTTTGTCTGAACTTTGGCAGGAGGCGTTTCCGCTGAAAATATGCTCACATATTTGTTCCACGATTGTTGTTTCCTTTTTTTTAAATCGGGTTTGGATTTGACGTTCATTTTTTTAAAACAAATTAGTTTGTTTTGGGATTGAATTCCTCGGTATTTTTTTTAATGCCGTTTTTGCAATTTTGAACAGTGCTTTTGCATGTTTATTTCATGTTTGCCTATATAGCTCTCTAACTAACCTGCATACTTAAGTTATGCGTTTTACTATCTGACCTGTAGCTGGCTTAGTATTGTCAGGGAGCTCTAGTGGATCAGTCTGTGTTGTAATAAAGAGGCTAATGCTGTTTCGGTCAGCTCTGGCGAGTTTCCATTTAGACACGGTATAGTCCACTTTGGGCGAATTGTCAAAAATAATTATGGAGAAGTGTCATAAAAGCTATCTGCTACCTGCGAGTTAAGTAACGGTCTTGTTCTAAGGTCGCAAAAGCTGAGGCCTATGGGAGAAAGTAAGCCGGAAGAAATATTAAAGTGATTGCTACACCCTGGATTTGAGACACATAAAGTGGTAGTGTTTATTAGGCGTTCGATAAATTTCCCTCTTCCAAGTGTTTGCTAGGATCCCCATTGTATTGTGTTAATTTAAATCGTCTACAAGGATAAATGTACTTGGTAATTGGCATACGAGGTTATGGATTTGTGATTCCGTCAAGTTGTGATTAGGTGGAATAAAATATACGTTATATATTGTGACCTTATATTGGCGCCAATTATTTACAGCTATAGCCTGTAGGTTCGTGGTAAGAGGAGATTTATGAGAGAAAACATCAGTAGAAACGAATATCGAGGATTCGTCCTGCTGATCCGAATATATTCTGATTTAAGTTCGTGGTAGCCTTCAAAGTGTTTTAATGCTGGTTTATGCTGATCCTTAAAGTTTGTTTCTTATAAGCAAATGATGTTATGTAGGTAGTCAGAAACTAACTGCTATATTTGGTGGAAACGAGGATAGAATCTATCGCAATTCCAATGTATCAGAGTAAATATGGATATTAAAGAGGAAAGAAAAATCCAAAATTCTTCACAAATATTTAATATCTCGCTCTACGCGTTTCGGTTTTATAAACCATTTTCAAGAGTTGTCTAAAAAGTTCATTTATATAATAATCTCAATTTCAATTCAAAATTATTTGGTGTTACTTACATAATATAAACACAAACTTTACATTAAGGACACAAACAAGCTCACAATGGCAAGCACAGGTTAACTAACTGTATAAAATTGATCAACGGGATAAACCCAAAAAACATTTAAAAATAATACATTTAAAAAATAAAACAAAATATACCGAACCAGAGCGACATCTAGATTGCACAAAGAGAGGTTCTGTTATTTAAACAAACATTCACTACTTAGACTCGTTCACAATTCTTGCTTCCTCTTTATAGTGGGCGTTGACAGGATCGTTCAAACACTTAATTTGATTATTTATCTCTAATTTGGCTATTTCTATGTTTTCTAAAAAATTCAGATTATGGCCTTTATTCGCATTATGTAGCATTTTAAAGTTGTCTTTAGTATTAAAAGTATGTAAATTTTCTCTTAAATGTAGGCCGAAAGCTGATATCCTGTCATTAGGCAATTTCTGAGAGTTTAAATGTTCTTTTATTCTAATATTAAAACTACGTCCTGCCTGACCAGCATATTTAGCTGTGCAAGAGTTACAGGACAACATATACACCCCACTCTTGTCAAGCACGTTAATTGAATCCTTTACTCTCGAGAATAAGCTACGTAAATTATTTACCGATTTGTAAGCTATTTTAAAATTGTTGTTTAAGGACTTCAATACATTACCCACTCTCAGAGAAACAGCGCCCAAAAAAGTTAGACTCATATACCTAGGAGGTTGAAAATATGTTATGGTCTTATCCAAGGGGTCAGCCAACACCTTCTTAAGAATGCCATTAAATTTTTTTTTTATTAAATTATTGATTAGTGATGTCTTGTATCCGTTGTTATAAGCAATTTGAAAGATGATGTTCTTTTCCCTCTCAAATTCCAAAGGTAAGAATGGGATGGTGAACAAACGATGGATCAAAGAGTTAAAAGCTGCCATTTTATGAGCTAAACAATGATTTGAGTCAGCAGATATAACATTGTCTGTATGTGTGTTTTTCCGATAAATAGCATACTCAAAAAAGTTATTTACCCTCTTTGTTGTCAAATCTAAAAAATTCAGGCAACGAGATTCTATTTCTTTTGAAAATTTAATGTGGTTATTTTTCTGCAATCTAGATGTCGCTCTGGTTCGGTATATTTTGTTTTATTTTTTAAATGTTTTATTTTTAAATGTTTTTTGGGTTTATCCCGTTGATTAATTTTATATAGTTAGTTAACCTGTGCTCGCCATTATGAGCTTGTTTGTGTCCTTAATGTAAAGTTTGTGTTTATATTATGTAAGTAACACCAAATAGTTTCGAATTGAAATTGAGATTATTATCTAAATGAACTTTTTAGACAGCTCTTGAAAATGGTTTAAGAAACCAAAACGCGTAGAGCGAGATATTAAATATTTGTGAAGAATTTTGGATTTTTCTTGAATAATCTTCACCCCGGAGATATCTATGATTCAATTAAATAAGGCTATTTAGAATACAGATAGGTGTGACTGTTAGGAATCATCTGAATTAGGGTATTCTTCACTTAAGTCTGTATATTGTTGGGTTATTAAAATATGCTTGAAATACTTCTGATTTCCATTTCTTCAGAAGTAAGATGTGCTTTAATTTTCTTGGTTAATCGAATATACCCTGTTTTGATGGATCTTTCATTTAAGCACGGGTATATTGCTTACAAATTGGATGGAAGTGATCTGACATGATCCGTAAATTTTAAAGCTTCCTGATTAGGATTACTATTAATGGCCATACAGTGCTTGCGGAAAATTCTAAACCATATGGAAAAAAAATTGATTCGTGAAGTTTTTAAAAAAATGATTTTCTAGTTTGTTTAGCTAAATTAAAAACCAAAAATAGTCTAAAATATTTGACATATCGCATTTGTTTCAATCCGTAAATGTCATTTAAAATTTTCAAACGTCGGGAAATGAAATTATTTGTCCAAATACGAACAAATATCATGAGAAAAAGTTATTTGTATTTATGTGAGCATTCTATATTCAAAGCTTGGTGCATGATTTTTGAAAATTAAATTTTCTTCATATTTTGCCCATATACAGGGTGTTATGGAAATGACTTATTATTTTTTAACCCGTAAATATATAGGTCGAGACGAATTGGGGAAAAATTGCTATAAATGGCGCTCGAAGCTAGAAATTCGAGAAAAATGCCTTCAAAAATTTAGGTCCAAAACACCTACACGCCAATGACCCAAACAGCTGATTTGGGTAATTGTTTACTTTAGTGGAAATGTTGAATTTTTCGCTAAAATTTCGTATATAGGCTAATTAAGGGTAGCTGATCACAATTTTCCTTTTGCGTTTAGGCGGCAAATGCACTGGTTTTGAGAAAAAAAATCTTAAAGTTTTTCTAACTCACCGGTATGTTATTTTGCATGTAATCCTAAAATGTTGCTTATTTACAATAAAATATTACTTGTCGGAGTCATAGTATACACTTCTGAGTTGAAATAAACGAAATATGCCACAAGGAAACTCTGAAAAACGGGATAACTTGTAAGCGAACAGAAAACTCTACGTTATCTGGAAAAAGACGGGGGCTCACTGACAGCTGGCCACCCATGTTGTCAGATTGTTAGTGTATTATAAATTGCCTATACTTGTCAATTCATTTTTATTAATTGAATGAATCCTATTGGCTCGAGCTAGCATATCATTCTCCTGGATGGAAGCCATTGATAATTACAAGAAAAAGAAGAACAATCTGGCAACGTGAGTGCAATGAATCTGAAAAGAGACGGTTCTACTTTGTCGGCGTATTAACAACGAATTTAATTAAATTTGTGCCTTTTCCATTGTTTTTTTGCTAAAATGTTGCTCTTATTTTATGAACAGATAGTTTGGTGAAAGTTTTATCACATATTTTGAAGGGAAAACCATAAAATCTAGGAAATTGAAAGGAAAGAATACCCTAACCTGTAAGTGAAAAACTTTAACATTTTTTTCTCAAAACCAGTGCATTTGCCGTAAAAACGCAAAAGGAAAATTGTGATCAGCTACCCTCAATTAGTCTATATACGAAATTTTAGCACAAAATTCAACATTAATTGCACTAAACTAAACAATTACCATTCCAGCAGTTTGTCTTGTCAAAAACACATGTGTTCAGGGGCATTGAACTATCATGGAAGGCGCACATAGTCCGGTTTAAGGGTATTTTACAAAATTCAAAATACTTCCGATTTTAGAAAAAAAAACTATCAAGTGTAACTCTAGACCACCTCAGGAGTGGCCCCTTAAAATATAATAAGTCATTTCCATAACACCCTATATTTATGTAGGTATATATATTTTTCCGTGTACATTTCTTTCCAATTTTGGATAAAAATCAATACCACCATGTAGAAAAGAAAGAGACATTTATATGCTAAACTAAAATAAGGCATTTTTTTTTAAATTAAAGATGTTGGTCAGGAAACTGAAGGACATTCTTGGACTATTAGTTATAACTAGCGAAGAAGCTAAAAAATATCACTTATTTTAAGTAAAGTAAAAGCTATGTCCCTAAAATTCTCTTTTTCGCCAATGTTTTCCTAAAAATTTTCAAAAGTTAATTTAAACAAAAATTTATGCATATTCTTAAACTTTAATAATTACACAAGTAGTAGGCTTGGAAACAATTGGCAATTTTAGGCTTTATAAGATATAAATAATTGAATAAATGTCAGTTTGTGATATTTCTTTATTGAGTTGTTAAAAAATGTTAATAACACAGGAAAAATAGAAATTATTTTAATTTTCGAAGAAGATAGAACTAACAGAGATATATTTTTAATGAAAGACATCCAAACAAATTTGTTTCGCACTATTGGCCGTATTTTAGACAAGTTTAAGCTATTCGGTTCTAAATGATTTTAGGAAACCACATGTAAACTGGCAATTTCAAGAGCACGAGGAAAGTGTCTTATTAGATGCAGTGAAATATAAAAATAAAACATTAATTAACTAATACGACATGTCGCCACGTGTAACATCTCGCATATTATGTATTAAAACATTAATTGCTGCTATTTCCGACAGAACAGGAGCATGAGCGGCTACAGCGTGAGAAATTTTAAATAAAAACAAATATCATCGATTTAAACCCAAATTTATCAATACCTGGTTTTGAGGGGAGCTTGAAGAAAACCGTAATTTTTCTTAAGAAATTATGTTCTCAGATGAAGCTACTTTTTATTTATGTTAAGTTCCCGAAACTGTAGATCGTGGGCTGATAAAAACCTCAACTTTTTCATCGAATACGGGGATTAATATTTCTTTAAAACGAATGTCTAGCGCGGAATTTTTAATGGTAGACTAATAAAAGGACCCTTTTTTTTTGAGTGAATTTATTTGCAAAGATACTTGAATTTTCTAATGAATGAATTAAGCGAGTTAATCGACGATATGACATTGGAAAAAAGATACGCCCTATGGTTTCAACAAGAAGGCGCATCTCTACATAATACGCTTGTAGTGAGGAATTATGTAAATCTGTTATTTGGAGAGAAATGGATCGGCAGATATTCAGAGTATACATGACTTAACTCCGTTAGATTTTTTCTAGTCGGGGAATCTGGAAGAGAAAGTATACCGTAAGCGACCATTTCAAAATATTGACCAGTTAGGAAACTCGATACGGGACATTTGCCTGGAAATTCAAGCAAGATATTTTGTAAATGTTGCAAGATAATTCTCAAAAAGAACCATAAAATGCATTAAAAGAGAATGACGATATACAGAAATGTGGGATAAACTTTTTATTCGTTTCCTTTAATTGTCATTATTAAAACGAGTATTAGTAGTTATAATAAATTTTAAATTGTCGATTTAGCCTCTCTGAAATGTAAGTATTTTGTTTTAAAGCGATTCTTACATTTAAAAATAAGAATAGATTTGCAGCATTTTGGCAGTAAGGCAACTAGTTATACGACATTATTGGGTAAACCAACTCGACACAGTTTGTACAGAAATTATTAAAATAACGTTAACAAAGTAATGCCGTGGATTGCTTAATGCGTGCAACAAATAAGACCAAAATAGGAAATGCGTTTACTAGATGAATTTAAAAATCACCTTGAGGATTAGGATTAACATATTATTTATGGATTTTAAAGCGTTTAATTAAAGTTTTAATCAAAATATTAAATAACCAATTTGTTACAAAACTAGTATTATTTGTTAGCCTGATCGAATAACGGGCATTTCATGTTTTCTTCTGCATACGTTAATAACATATTTTTTTAGATAATTAACTTTATTACATAAAAAGGTTTTTATTTATATGGTGGTATCGATTTTTATCCAAAGTTAGGGAAACATGTACAATATCTAGAGTTCTTATTGGACAAAATATAAATAAAATAAAATTTTAAAATTTTGCACCAATCTTTGGATTTAAAATGCCCGTGTACAAATTACTTTTTTATCCGATTGTGTCAAAAAATGACGTTTTATAGATCAGATATTTGGACGAAAAGGTAACCTTTTCAATAAGGTATTGATTATTGCGCTGGTAGCTAGGCAACCTTTCTCGTCCTAGTCCGAAAAACATTTTGTCGGACGCTAAAATATTTTCAACAGTTTATTTTATTCAATTATTTACAATATTTATATTAAATGTACAATTAGAACAATTTTGAACAAGAACGGGGTGATGTAAATTTGATTTTGAGGATGTGTTATTATTTTTGGTCTCCGTTATGATATTATTCTCCAATGTTGAACTCGATTGGGAGACGGATTGCGACACCTGAGTCGAGACTGACTGCAGGTCAGATTGTGGAATGTTGAATATTTTCTTGGTCAGCTCTAACTTATTATAGTTTGGTAGAAGTCCATAAGTGGAGTGTAAATATATTCGAATGATAGTTAAAGGAAAGTCTTCTCCACAAGAAAAATGCAATTTCATTTATTGAAATGCATCATACATTTCAATAAATGAAATTGCATTTTTCTTGTGGAGAAGACTTTCCTTTAACTATCATTCGAATCTAACTTATTACTTAAGGAATCATCTATGTAGCCCTCGGCTACTCCCGAAGACTTCCAGCCTCCATGCCGTTTTAGAGATGTTATGTCTGCTCCCGCATCTACAAGTAATGTAGCCGATGTTCTTCTGAAACAATGTCCCGTGAATTCCTTGGCATTCGGCAGTTTTAAGTAAGATGCTATTTCCTGAGGTATAGAGCCAAATTTGTGTATACCGACAACTTGCTTATGGCATTTTCCATTGCGATAAGACACAAAAAATCGCCCATCACTCATATTTGTTGGACGTAAAGCCAGATAATTTCTATAATACTTTAGATATTCTCCAGTCACCGTAAATGATCTCGGTTTGTTATTCCAAAAATAAAAGCAACCTGTAATTAAGAAAATTGTTAGTCAGAAATTTAAAATACTATTATATAGTTACATTTACCTTCAACATTAAGTATTTGTCATCTGGAGCATGGCAAAGGAATTTGTGAACCTCTTCTCTAGTTAGGATCCTTGATTTCTTTGGACAATATCCAACACTTTTTTGTTTCAACAATGCTCGTAATCTCATGTATTTAGATATATCAATATCCTGTTTTACATTTACCACTGCACGTAGCATAGAATACTGCGACCACAGAGTAGATGACTTCATAGTTTTCGATAATTCCGTCCTATAGACCAAGAAGACGTTTTCGGAGAACGACTGTATATTTTTTTCTTGCCGGTAATCCATACATTTTTTATAAGTTCTTTCATATATTTCCTTAGATTTTTGTGGCAACAAATGTAACATTACTTCCTTGGCAGTTTCTTGAATGTCAGGTGGTGTACCTTCTATAAGATCATCGTCTATTTCCATTTTTAATTGTGTTTTTCAGGTTTTAAAACTAGCAGAACACGAAAGATTAGTTAAAACTATCGCCTGATTGATAAAACGTCAGTTGATAATATTAATTTAATTATTTGTTAGATCCATGGATACGCATATTACAGGTTTCATTGTTCAAACATTCAAGGGACAAAAAATTACAATGCAAGATGAAATATATTGGTTTTCTTAATTTTTACATTATTTTATAATCCGAGCAAAAACACAATCGGATAAAAAATAACGTATGTTATACGGACGAAAAATGTATTTCGGACTATGCGGGTTACTGGCCTCGGCTTTGCCTCGTCCAGTAATCTCCCGCAATACGTCCGAAATACTGCATTTTTCGTCCTTGTAACATAATATACTATTTCTTATGACATTTGTTGATATTTGGACAAATAGTGTCATTTCCCGACGTTTAAAAAATTTAAAAGACATTTACGGATTGAAGCAAATGGGATATGTCAAATACTTTTTGGTTGTTATTTAAGCAAAAATAAACGAATAAAAACTTTTTCAATATGGTGCAGACTTTCCGCGGGCACTGTACAGTTGACGACATTTAATTTCGTACACTAAACTGTGACACTGTAAATGCAACTTTTTTACCTTTATTACCTTTGTAACGTCTTAATTGTTTTCATGATATCTGTCAAAGTATTGTCATCATCTTATTTGATTGAAGAAATGCCTCATTTAAGTATTATTGAAAATGCAAGAATAATGTTTAGAAGAAATAGGGTGGTCTTATGGAAGAATAGCTGATCATTTTGGAGTACCTACTGTTCAAGGAATTGTAAAAAAATGGCGCTATCATCAAACACTTGAAAGGCCTGTTAGGTCAGGTTTAAATAATAAAAAATCATCAAATGAAGAAGACCGAAATTTGGTAGAGTATTTAAGCGGCTGCATCCAAACCGTTTTTAAAAAATAGTGATAAGGAACAAAGAATTGGTTTTGATATGCAATATTTACCAGAAAATGATTTTTTTTGGCAAAATGTTATCTTTTCCGATGAGAAAACTTTTCAGTCTACATATAATGGAAGGATTCGAGTATATAGACCACCAAATTCCCGATATGATGAGAAGTATACTCAAAAAAAGCAAACCAGTGGACGTTTCTCGGTTAATGTGGGGGCATGGATAAGTGTTCACGGTGCAGGTGTATGCTGGAATATTGGTGGAACATTAAACAGTAATATATATCTTCAGATTTAAAAAAATATTTTTCTTCCTTCTGCCGCGATAGTTTTTGAAGGAAATAACTTTATATTTCAGCAGGATAACTGCCCTGTGCATACTGCAAGAAATGTAGGTGACTGGTTTAGAGAAAACAACATAACATGTCTGCCTTGGTGCTCAAGAAGTCCTGATTTAAATCCAATTGAAAATGTTTTGGGATTGATTGTGAAAGAAATGTATAAAATAAATTTTGAACCACAGAATGAAATAGAGTTATTTGATCAAATAAAAGAAATTTGGGATGGGCTAACTCCGGATTACACCAGAAGTATTATTTTGGGAATGCCAAGAAGATTACGATTAGTGTTAGACTCCAATGGCGCAGCAATTAAATATTAGTAATTTGTTTGTTGTTTGTTAATAAATTTACCCTTTTTGGCTTTATACTTTTGTAGTTTTCCTGGTATTGTTTTATAATTTTATAATTTCGCGGCTGTAATTTAAAGACAAAAATATTTAGAAATATCCATTATTAGTTATGGTAAAAAATCGTACATACAATTATTTACAGGTATGTATATTGTATATAGTTCTATCCAGGTATAGGCAGCAAGGTGAGAAACCCGTTTTACCCAATTTTGTTGTAATTGGGTTATGTATGGGTGGAGTGTATGAATTTATATGTCGTTAACTGTACATGGCGTCCAGTCTTTGTATGTTTACATATACTAGCTCCCTTACTATAAAAGAAAAGATAGGAGGATGGGGCTTGCTTCTGTTTTTTATGAAACTTTCATTGCCGCAAACAAAATTTTTATAGCCCCCTCCGTTTCTGACATTTTGATAATTTGTCATTTTTGACGCTTCCCTGTATCTAGATTATTTGATAACTTATCAGTAAGGTAAAATGGGTTACTATAGAGTTGTTTATGTAGAATTTAGTAGCGTAGTTAGTTTTTTTCTAAAAAGTTTTGATTTTGAGTTATGACCCAAACCTGTGTTTTTTTTTAAATAGGACACACACACATATATTATTTCTTTGTCTTAGCCCTCTTTTTAAGAGATCTTTAAAAATATACAATAGTTCATATTCAATTCCTTTGAAAAGAGATCATTTTAACATTTTTAAAAAAACTTTCCCTTGATTATTATCATTTTTCGTAGAAGGCTATGCCATGGTCAATCACGGATAGTCATGACAGGAAACCAAATTCTGTAAATGCGCCATTACGGATTGTTATCAAATATTACTGGTATATGTTTAATTTTGTAAGTTTATTTTTTATTTCTGTGAAAAATTATTCGACATGGCGCAAAATAATAATTATGAAAAACACGATAATATATATATATATTCGTTTTCTCCAAGCTAATGAAGACGCGAACGTGGAGATGTATTTTAATAGGTAAGTTTTAAAATCAGTTGTTAGGTACCATTACTATTTATAATAAAAATAAAAAAGTTTTTGTTAATTATATAAATTTTTCGTAGATATCCAGAAAGACAACGACCTGATAAAAGAATAGTTCAAAAGATCCAAGCCAATCTCATTGAGCACCGATTTCTTAAAAAAACAGGGCTTGATTTTTGCAACAAGGAAATCACGGAAAAGGAAGAAATAAACGTTTTGGCCTCTATCGCAGTAAACCATCCATATCTTGCAGAAATCTGTCTGATGAAGTTGGGATAAAAATATAAAGAACGCAGTTGCTAAAAAAATATAAATTTAAACTATACAAACACCATCTCGTCAAATATTTGCATCCCGGTGATGCAGAACGTAGGATAGTTTCTTGCAACTGGTACCTACAAATGTTGCAGGAAAAAGCAAATTTTAAAAGAAGGGTGGGATGGTCCGACGAGGCTTATTTTACGAATTGTGGTATCTTAAACTGAAACAATTCAAGGTACTAATCCCAAGAGAACCAACGTAATATTTCCGCGAGAACGTCAAGGTCTGTTTGGATTTAACATGTCATGCTTTATTTTTGGCACTAAAATTAAGTATTTTGTGTATGAAAGAACTTTGCCCGGAAATAGGCACCTAGATATATATGGATCATGATTGTCTCTTAAGTTAATCTGCGACTATTACTTCTATTTCTTAATAGGTTGCTGCTCAGCGGGACATAATTTGGGGGTTGATTTCAGAAGATAGCTTCATAGTTAATTTAAAGGGGGGGCAGCAGGGAAGTAGTTACTTTTAAATAATTTTTGGTTCGGAGTTGTATTTATTCATTGTAGTGGAAGGGGGCGACGAGGTGGCACAACAGGAGTGAGCCAGTCTCTCGGCAGTCTGTATGGTTTGTTGGGATTGGAGTGGATGTGTGATCGTGTAATGAGAGGATTCAAGGAAACGTCTGTCCGTTTGTAGTAATCGATAATTAGTTTGTCTATGTGTTCAGTGATTGTCGGCATTTGTAAGTCATTGTGTAGAGTATGCACCATCGTTAAGCGTGGAGCACCCGTCATGATTCTAAGGACATTGTTCTGAAAAGTTTGAAATTTGCGGAAAGCTGACTTATTTAAGGTGCACCAGGAGGCGACACCATAAATCAGAGCTGGCCGAATAATTGTCCTGTTAAGTAATGTCTTTGTCCGTAAGTATAGTCTACTTCTACTGTTGATGAGAGAGTAGATGCCGCTGAGTTGACCATTTGCTTTTTTCAAGCGTTGGTCTGCGTTGTCGGTCACCTAGATATAATGCGAGATGCACTAATGGAAATATTACAGGACGCTCCTTTGGCCGATTTAAATCATATTTATTACCAGCAAGATGGCTCTCCGAGTCACAATTCTCATATTGTGAGAGAATATTTAGAAACTACATTTCCCGATAAATGGTTTGGTACCAATGAACCTGTCAGGTGGCTTTTAAGATCACTTGATCTTTCTGTGTTGATTTTTTTTATGGGAGCATATAGAAAAAAAATGTGTTATATGAGAGATAATACCACAATATTGATCAACTTCGAGAAGCTACCTATCAAACCTTTCGGCTTTTGCAGGGAAGGCCAATTATTTTATTAAATGCATTTCGAAAAATCGAAACGGTGTGTCCAAAGTGTTTAGAACGCAACGGAGCCCAGTTCGAGCAATTTTTGTAATTTAATAAAATAATATATTTATTTTATTGTTGGTTAAAAGTTATGTAATAATATAAAGTTGTATAATAAAAATAATGTTGTCAATTTTGTGTTTTATTTGCGGGTATAGCCTTCTATACGAAAAATGATTAATTTTACAAAACTGTTAAAATTATACCTTTTTTAAAAGAAATAGATATGAACTATTATATATTTTTGAAAAACTCTTGAAAGAGGGATCGGATAAAGAAATAATGTATGAAGTGTCCTATTTAAAGAAACACAAGCTTGGGTCATAACTCAAAAACGATACTTTTTAGAAAAAAACTAACTACGCCACTGAATACTACATAAAAACTCTGTAATAATCCGTTTTACCTTATTGATAAGTTATCAAATAATCGAGATACAGGAGAGCGCCAAAAATGACAAATTTTCAAAATCGCCCTGTATGTCAGAAACTGAGAAGGCTATGAAGTTTCATAAAATAATAGAACAGTATGCCGCAAACCCTATCTTTCTATCTTTTATAATAAAGGAGCTGGTATATGAAAACACACGAAAACTGGACACCCAAAAAAGTTGTCCACTGAGAGAACAAATTTTTGGGGGGTGTTATGACGTCTGCCTTAAATTATAGTCTTAGTGTTTTCTGAGAGTACTATGGATTCCTGAATTGTGTCAGTTTCTCTTTTCTTTTCAGCCGATTTGATAAGTTTTTGTTTATTAGGGATGGTATTAGAGGGCGGCATACTAGAGGTGGATGCTATCTTATGCTGGATTTCACTGGAATGTTCGCAGGATGATAAGATAAACCTACACATAAAATGTATTATTTAATTTAGAGAGCAGTGACTAAATTTTATTAACCGTTTAGCCAATAGAAACAGCCATAGGTTTGTAGGAAAAATAAACATTATATAGGTACTCTCAGTACAGATAGTTTGTTGTCTGGGGAATCCCGGAAGAACGCGCACAGAAAATAAGCACACAGGAAATGAGCACGCAGGAAATAGCCGCACAGAAAAAAGCGCACAGTCACATAAGCCTACAAGAAATATCCGCACGTAGAAAAATGCGCACACGGAAAAATTTCACGTGTATAAATGCGCACATGGCAAGAAACGCAAATATTTTATTATATTAATTAATAAGACAAGTAGGTATTAAAAAAAAACAATTTGCATATATTATGTAACACACAATGTTTATACCTATAACCTAATATACGTACCTACATATAACATACCTAATAGGCATAAAAAACGGTCAAAAATATATATAGCAACCTTTAATCTCGGCTCCTGGAAAAGTTTGTCTTGCAGTATTCATGCAAGCCTTCTTAAAGTCTAAAGATATCTTCTCAGGCGCCATATTTAGAACTGAGTTTTTTTTTAAATATTAAACATCTCCAAGTATGTTGATTCATTCTTCTTTGTCAGTAGTGTGTACACACATGGTGGATACGAATTTCGTACTTTGGCATGGAAAGTATACAGGGTGTTCCTTAATGACATGCTAATATTTAAAGAGGTGATTCCTCGATATATTTTAAGAAAAAAACTTTATATGAACGTATGTCCTAAACGTCTTAACTTTTGAGATACAGGGTGGTAAATTTTTTAAAAATAAATATTTTTTTAATAATATCTGTAATACCACTCTGGATATTTTAATGAAATTTCGTATACAGGTATTACGCATCAAGAGGCATTTTTTCATGTACAATATTTTATTTTATTTCCACCAGTGACGTTTGTGCGGAATCTTACCTGCATATTTTGGCATTGTGCTATTACCATATTGACGATATCCTTGTGACCATGTAGAGAAATAGATTTAATTTTTTTAACCGAAAACCATGCGTCGGACAAAAAAAAAATCAAGAAATCAAATTTGCTCATAATTAAATGAAGATTTTAAAAATTATTTTTATTTAAGAAGAACGCAGTGGTAAACGTACCATTTTTTTCTCCAAAACTATTGAATGCAAAACCCGTACAGACGCCACTGGCAAAAATAATAAAATTGTTTGTACATCAGAATATGCTCCTTAACGCATAGAAGATGTGTACCAAATTTCATAAAGATATTATAAATATCTAGTATCACAGTTATTATGAAAAAATTGATTTTTTTCTGAAAACTTTAACACCCTGTATCTCAAAAGTTAAGACGTTTAGGACATACGTTCATATGAAGTTTTTTTCTTAAGATCTATCGAGGAATTACCTCCTTAAATATTAGCATGTCATTAAGGGACACCCTGTAGAGTTGGTAAAACATAGTACTTGCTTTGTCAAACGTTCTGTCGTCGAATAGTGTGGCTTACAGTAACTCTGGATCTCCCAAAATTAAAATTCGGTTTGGATCGTCTAATCCCGAGTCGTATAACACTAAGTCCGAGAATTTCTCAGGAATTGCAAAATCTATCGGGGATGAATTCGGCAAGTGCCCGTCTGCCCGGTGATTTTGAAGCCTTCTAGCAAGGGATAATTACTTTGGCAGATAAGCAAGTGTATCCTTGCTTACTCCTAATAATGTCTCCCAAATAGCATTGCGGAAGGTGGCACTTATTGTTGTCATGGCTTCTTTTATTCGGCATTTAGCGATGTTCGCTTCAGCTTTCTGTGGACATGAATGGCAGTGACTGCTTGACTCTTGTATAAGTTCGTTATTTCTTGTCCTCGTTAAGGAATGGCACTTAGTTTATCGATTTTCACGGCACCTTCATGTATGTATCCCATTTGTTGTGCCTAAATGTAGATATGCAAAACCACTCTAAACAAGAACTTGTTACCGAAAACCGAGTTAGAAAAACTATAAACGACTTGCGGTTTCTTCCATGTGCGCATTTATACATAATGTGCGATTTTTTCCGTGTGCGAGTTTATCCATGTGCGCATTTTTCCACGAGTGGATATTTCTTGAGCGCTAGCATAATAGTGCGTCTTTTTCTGTGCGCTTATTTCCTGTGCGTTTATTTCCTGTGGGCTTTTTTCCGAACACCGTTAGTGGGTACGGGAGGAGCCTTTGCAACGTTTTGCTGATAAGCTGCTGCTTCTTTCGGCACTAAAAAGTTTCCTTACTTTTAGTTCATATGTACTCGTGAAAAACAAAATATGTAAATAAAGAAATGTTAGCTTCCCCTGATTTTATTTTTTTTCTTTGATTCGATTATCTACCACAAAACGATACGTACAGGTAAATTAAAATTTTGATCGAATTTAATTACATACCTTCAAGTTTTAATAAATCTCAAAAGCAAAAACAACAGCAAATATGTTAAGTTTTATGATATAGATACACAAATAAATAATTATTATATTAAACGAACTTACTTGTGAAGTTCAATATTATTTTAGTAGACTTACAGTTCGAAGATATCACTAAAATAGTACGGAAGATTTGCAAATTTCACAACGTTAATATTTCCCTTTCAGTAAAAAATCTGAAAAATCGGAGGCACGTAAATTTTATTGTCAAAGAATATTTGCAGTCTTCGTGGTTCAAGCCCTTAGAAGAAGTATATGTTACCCTTAAAATTTTAAAAAGAAAGGAGTGTCAAATGTCACATTATTTTAAAGGCCGTTTAATTATCTTTCCAATAATACCCTGATTTATTATTTTTGAGGTAATAGTTTCCACGAAATCGCGTTCCAAATTTGGGCGTCATTAGAACTTACTAGGGATTCACGGCATGACTTGATTTTTAAGCTACTTGTGTTGACTTGACTTGAAATCAAGTCAAGATCAAGTCAAGTAGTTATATTTTAAGTACTTAAAAAATAAAATAGTTCTTCAAAACTATTTAATTTTTAATTAAGTACATCGATTTAATTTTGTTGACATATATGATTATCACAGACAACAAAGTTTCTCTTTGACATTATAAAGAAATTATAGGAAACCTTGCAATAAAGCCTTTTGTTTATAACATAAAATATTGAATTGTTATCTGAAAATACCTAAGAAGTAATATAAAAGTAAAAAATACAAATAATAAGCTAATTTTAGGACATAATAACTTATTATTCTTAAACAACAAACAAAATATTAGATCTGATTTTTCAGTGTATGCATGTCCTCTTTTTAAGGAACACAGTAGTTACAGCTAAGTAGATAAAGCTATAGGAGTTCTGGCATCAAATCCCATAAGAAATAACATGGGACCTAAAACCCGTAATTTTAGTGCCATTTTAGGGGCGTGGTCACTTGGTCGGCGCGAGCCCCAGACCCGCGGCGGAGGAAGCCTCCACAACAGGCGTTGAGCGCGCATGATGATCGAAGGCGATACCGCGAGACCCTATGCATAATTCGCGAGGCTAGCTCAGGTAGGTCAGCGACCCCGAGCGGTGGTGACCCGATGGTTACCCGATGATCGCCCGAGGGTATCCGATGCCGGTAATATAGGGCCCTATTGACCTGTGTGGAACCCTCCACTGCTGTCACCTAACCCCCCACACATTATTCTAACCTAACTTTTGTCCCAACGGAACCCAGATCACGTGTTACCCCGATTATATAGTAATATCATTGTAGGGGTGCCACCTAACGGGGAGAGATGTACGTACCTGTTATCTTGAGACCTGTAGCGCCACCTGCTTTTCATATAAGGCATCTTGTTTACCGCGATGGTAGGTATGACGTTGTAAATCAGTTAATAGTAATTTAACGAACAAGTGTATTAATAAGGGCGATTAATAATCGAGACATTTTTAACGCGTGAGCGCAGCGAGCGCGTTAATTTGTCGAAATTATTAATCGCTTTTTAATATACGCGTTAGTTACAACATTTTTCCGTCGATTGTGTTGTTAATAATGAAAAAAAAATTTTTATTTAACAACCAAACCTACAAAAGTCGATAAAAATATGATTATGTATGGAACTGACTATTATTGTTTATTAATACTTATATTTACATTAGAAATAGTGCAATTACTGAAATTAAAGCAAGGTACAGATACATTATCAGTAGTTGTATGACATTCTGAATTTAAATTTAGGTTTATGTCATTATCTTGGATGTTTGTAAGGGAATGTGGTTCGGCGCTGGTCGTGGCGCTGATAGAACTAGCATGAGGGGCTTTTGTTATAGTTGTACCGAGGATTTTTTCAGCTGTATCAATTTTATTTTGTAATGAGTTTTCAATATATCCCTCTGCAACAGCAGTGGATTTCCAACCACCAAGCCGTTTAATGGCTGAAAAATCTGCACCACTGTCACAGAGTATCGAGGCAGATGAACGCCGAAAACAATGCCCAGTGTAGAGATGTGGCTGCTCTAATTTTAAAAAGGTTGCTATAATGGAAGGCATTTTGGAAAATGTATTTATGCCAACTGGCTGTATAGAACATTTATTAAATTTATAAAAAATAAAAAACCGTTTGTGTGGAGTGTGTCTTGGTCTCAGGGACATATACCGTTTAACCAAATTGAGAAGGTTATTTTCTTCATTACCCACAATAGTAAATATTCTGTTTGTGTGTGTTTTAGATGCCTTTACGGTGACTAGGAATTTTGAACCCAGATCTTGAACATCATTCGTTTCTAATTTCAACAGTTCATCTTTTCCTAGTGCGCCAGCCACTCCAAAAATCAATGCAACCTACGAATTTTAATTTATTTATTATTATTGTTAGATATTATAGTTTTACCTTTCTTTTTTATTACCTTTGTCATCAAGAAAAGGTTGTTAGGAGCATCAGAAATAAACTTGTGTACGTGTTCTTTTTCCAGGACTTTCGATTTCTTAGGTACATATCCTACTTTTTGCCTCTTGATAAACATAATTAATTTACTGAATTTGCTTATATCGATGCCATCTTTCAAATTTAAAGTCGATTTGAGCATTGAATATTTCGGCCATAAACTTGCAATGAGGCCTCTTTCTGCAATATTCGAAAAATATGCCAATAGCACCGATTCTGAAAAGCGCGTCACTCGTTTTTCATCACACCATGACATAAACTCAGCGTACGTTTTCTCATACAATCTTTTGCTTATCGCGGGAAGTAAACTTAACGATACTACATTAGCAGTTTCTGCTATTTCTGGTGGGGTTAAATTTTCGAAGACATTCATTTCAACGTTGTACGATCAAAATTTTGAAATCCAAACTAGTTGACAGCGACAGTTTTTTTTTACTTACGCGAAACGCCATCATGCACGCGTCACAGCCGCTTCGCGCCACCTTGATTTGAATAACAATTGAGTATTAATTTAATTTCATGTATGTTTGGTTGCCTATAATACAATCGTTTATTAATAGAAAAATCATGCATTAATGGGGGCCATTAATGTACGATTTTTTATACATTAAAGAAGTTCGTAAATACACGGTCGACGGAAATAGTTATTTACGATATAAGTGTTGTAAAGATTCATATTACAACACGAGATGTTAAAGTTGTTAAACGAGGCGTCAGCCGAGTTTAATCAAAGATCGAGTGTAGTTATATGAATTTACAACAAGAATATTGTACAAAATTTTATCTACTTTCATCTATGAATAAAAATATTTGGCAAAAGGCATTTTTAAAAATAAAAATGCACCTGCTATTAAAAATCGTTTTGTAAGGGCATCTATTACAGCACTAGTGCTGTAATGGCATCTATTACAGCACTAGTGCTGTAATAGATGCCCTTACAAAACGATTTACAGAACTGTAAAATTCATATTACTAAATGAAAGTAGATAAAATATTTTAAAATATAATAATAACAGAAAAAAAGTTTTTGTCCTCGGTGGGATTTGAACCATAATCCTCTGGGGCCAAACCTCAAAGCCTTGCAAAATACGCTACGAGAGCATATAGATTAAAACTGCTAAACAATGTTAGACAACGTGAAACCACGGGGGCACATCTGATTAGATTGCTGGAACAAAAGGTCCTTAGTGGGGTTATGGTGGTGTTTTATAATGTACAAAATTAGGGTAAACCAGGCTGGACCCTCCAATGTTAATTTTCGGAGGGATTTTTATGGCTCATATCTCCGGAACCAATGGGCCTAGGATATTGCGCATGCGTAGTTGGGGTCTATGAAATGGGTTCTTGCGCATGACTCGAAAATGACACCGGTCACCTGTCAATTAAGAACTGTCACCTGTCCGATGTCACCTGTCAAATGTCAAAATCGACAGCTGATGTATGTCACGTGTTTAGGGTGACGTCATGAGTCGTTTAAAAAAAGAACCGGGTTGATCGGGCCAATAGGGCCAAAGTTGATATAGCTAATGCCCTAACGGCAGGAGGGTGAAAGGTTGCAAATACATATCTCGTGTTTAGGGTGACGTCATGAGTCGTTGAAAAAAAGAACGGGGTTGATCGGGTCAAATCACAAAAGTATTTTGAAGATCCCCCCTGTATTTCAAATTTTATTATATCCTTCAAGCTTTTAATTGAATTTTAATAATCGATTGTCAGTTCAAAGGATGGAAAATAACCTTAACGAGTGCGATGCAAATGTAGTATCATTATGCAAAACACTAATTATACACGAGGCTTGTCTAGATAATGATTTATTTATGCTAATTGACTACTGCTAATTTACAACAATATATTGTGTCATTTATATGCAAAAGTGCATTTCTTAAACAGATAATTACTTGCATAATTTTATACAAAAATCTATACAAGGAAGATGTAATGTAAGTATACAAAGACCTCCCAGGCCCCCCAAATTCCCTAAAATATATATTCCCGATGAAATTGTAACCTTAGTATAGCTAATACATATCGCGTGTTTAGGGTGACGTCATAAGTTGTTTAAAAAAGGAATGGGGTTAATTGAGTAAATAGAACCAAATTTAACAGGCCGCGTGTGTGAGAAAAAAATTGTTTCGCGGATATGGGTTATATATTAAATAAAAGAAAAGACATCAAAATTATAGAAAATTATTTATTTATCTATACCTTGACTTAATAAAGGTATGCAATAGATTAATTAGTAAAATGGTACAAGATACGCATATAAATACAATTAAACTAAGCACACCATGTGTTCCAGCATATCCATCCACTATTGGAGAATTGTGAGAAGCATTTTGGTTTATTAGCGTCCTCCACTCGGTTTCGCCAAAAGTCAGGTCTCTAAACTGAAACCTAATCTTATATCGTAAATCACCAACTGTTGGAGCGTTTGATTTAAAAACAGCCGTATGTCTATTATCAATTTGTTCATATGTCATTTGAAGCCATGTGTTGTTCGCAGAAAAGGGTGGAGTTCCCAACATTACCGATGCATTCAATACATTATACGGAGCGTAAACGTAAAACACATTTTGTACTAAGGCAGTCAAGAGAATATAGGATGAACTTAACGCCGCCATGACTGTAGGCAGAATGATCTAAATTCCATTCCCTAAAACCTTTATTACTTCACGAGATTGGTACCAGACGCTCATAAAAATTATAAATATTACTAGCATACAAATGGCGTCGGTATATGAGAAACTCTTGTTTTTCTTCTCTTTTGTACACTTTATCGGTTTATTTTTTCCCAATTGGCGGCATCTCCATAAGACTTTAGCTAGCTCACAATGCTTGACATTCTTATAATGATCTTTCAAAGGATCATCTCCCACATACCAACCATCAAACTCACAATGACAAAATGAACACCTGACAATATCCAATCTCTCAGTGTAATAAAACCCCGCACTTGCCAACTCTTCAGGATTGAGCTTGCTAGGCCAATTAGCGAACGTAATTAGCCTATCTTCAAAATTACGAAGCAAACTATAACCATCATCTCCACACATTTTATGAGATGTTGCTATCTAAAGTGTTGTAAGAATACTATGAAATAAAACCAATAAAACGGGTTAATATACATTTATTATCATCAAATATTACACATTTGTATTCTATCAAAGTCATCTAGTACCTTCTTGGGATTAAAGTGTATTAGTTCCAACATGTAAATAGCTTGTTCAGACATGTTTAAACTACAAATATTTTTAATAATCTCAAAAAAGTTTCCTTGGATGTCTTCATTAATGTTCATATAATTTAAAAAGTTATCATAAAATGTCATAAAATCTAAATTTTTTATCAGGTTCAATCTATAATTAATAATGTGACTTATACTAACAAATGAGGTTATGTCATGAGAACAGAAACATAACGTTGTATTATTACACACAAGATTTATTATTTTTTCACTCAACAATGTAACGGACGACACTGTAAAATTTTCAGTTTCAGAATCAATTCTTAATAATGTATCATCTTCAACCATTTTGGACGCGATTTCGAGAAACTCATGCCACTCGAAATTGGCTAGTGATGCTGCAACTTTTTCCTCAGGTAAATTTAAAACAGTATTTATTAACTTCACACTCGGCACCATTCCTCTAGCTACACTAAGGCCAACGATTATCTTATAATTTCCAGCGGAATAATGCACCTCGTTCAACAGCTTTTTCTCATTCTTAATGTCTTCTCTACTTCTTAATATCATGCTATCAAGATATCTCCAAGGAGACAAACTTCTTGAATCTTCTTCAACAACGTATTCGCCCATGACTAAATAAGTACTGAAACCATCCAAGCAAATTATCGACTACACTCTGACTACCCCACTCCTGAATATTTATTAATATTAAGTTCTAGGAATAAAAGTTGCGACAAGGCCCACCCGCTACCCATCTCGGTAAATTCTAAAGCTTTTTTAAGTAGGTTATTTTTATATAGTTCAAACACATGGTCTAACTTAGTACCTGGATGAATCATGCTATATCTCGAATTAGATGATTTAATTTCTTGTTCCTGCGTTGATGGTTGTAGATATACACCATAAAGTTCCATATTCGTTGATATAGCTCGATGAAGACTCAACTGCTCCGCTAACACCGTTAGAACCTTATGTTTCAAGTCTTTCAGGAACAGCTTAACATCAGTCAAATTATTATTTGTCGATATGTGATAGGTATTCACTCTATTCTTAAAAGCTGTTTGAATAAGTTTAATACCAGAGCCTACAATCTCCCCACAGTTTTCCTTATGTTTCGTTGTACGATTATGACCTTTAGTCACCTCACAGTGGCACTGTTTGCAGTACATCTTATACTATAATACTAGCTGATTATTACGAAATATGACGTATTTATCCAAATGAGTCTGCATAACACTTAATTCTAGCAAACTAAACAACATCTTTTATCATGTCCATCCAGCTGTTGTGTGAATTATCAAAGCCAAGCCACTTGACAAACATTTTCTTCCCCTTTTTCCGTATAATTCTTTCAATAAGAAATACATCGGGCTGTTTAGTTTTCTGTAATTCCGCTTCATAAAATCCTCCACTGATTGGTCGTCCCTGCATATCCTCCAATATATAGGTTGTAGGATTTGTTATATTAACCTTGGAAATTTTGAAAAGCTCGGTTGTCCAATTAGGTACATAACCCTTTTCAAAGACATGCTTGGATTTACTTATACGAACAATGTCCCCAACCTCAAATTTTCGTTTCCCCACAACCTTTAGATGTGTATATACAGAGTTTAATAACTTATCCGCGTTACTCTTATTAACATCCGACGGCTTCATGCCAATCGTGTGATGTTTAGTAGCATTGTATGTATTCACGATTTCCTCCAACAAATCAATCCATCGATGATTTCCATTTAAAGTAAACAATCTAAAAAGCTTTTCTTTAATTGTTCGAATTACTCGCTCCGCAATTGAAGCCTTCAAGATACTGAAAGTGCTATAATGATGTATTTTATGCGTCTTCATAAGATTTTGAAAACTTGTATTGTAGTATTCCTTTCCATTATCTGTAACTAACTTTTTCGGGATTCGCTTGGAGTGTCTAAAAATATTTTCCATCGCTTTGGTTACTTCTTGAGCAGTTTTCGCCTTTATGGGTCTTGCCCAGAGAAATTTCGAAAACGAATCGATAACAACAAGTATGTATTTATACCCCCTATTTTCGCGCGCATATTGATCGAGTTGCGCAAGATCGGATGCAAATGTATCATCTAAACCATATTGGATAAATCTACGACGTTTAAATTTCGAACGAGCTGGGGCGTGTAACTCTTTAACAACCTGTTCTCGCGCCTTAGTGATGACACCCTTGGGCATTTTGTTAATAAAGTGAAATATTTGAAACATGTTAGACAATTTATATACCCCTATCAACTGTATCTGCTAATTTAGTTACTTTTTCATCAAGTTTCTTCAAGTCTGCAGCTAAAGGTGCAAAAGAATTTTCGATTTTTACATGCATATAACTATGTAAGAGGTCCTCGAGTTTATCGAACTCTGGTTGCACTATTTTCATGGCTTCTTGCTGGTAATTGTCAACTAATTTCAATTTAACATCAATTGCATTAAAACGATCATTAATTGTTGAAATATCTCTTGTTATTCTTGAAATACTGGTAGAAGACTTTAGCAAACGATCATTTAAATCGCGTAATTCTGCAGATACGGCCTTCATGCGACCTTCGATGCTATTGGTAGTATCGTTAACCAGCTTAACACACTCGTTTGAAGAAGCAATAATTTTCATGTAAATAACAGAAATTGCATCATCTAAAAATTTTTTATTAACGCCATCTGTATCATCTGTTGGGGGACTGACGTTACAAAGCTTATGTTCCCTAAAATTGTAATCACCATCCCTAGTGAAGGAAAGTATGGTGGGTGCTGGTAAAACTCTCGGAACCCTGTAGGGGGAAGGTAAAGAACGTCCAAACTTATTCATGATTAATACTTTAATGATGCTTTTAAGGAATTACATGTTTATTTATAGAATTCAATAATTCCAAGTCTCTGCAATTCCTGTAAAATATTCTGAATCTCGTTCCAATTATTATTATTACCAACATGTTCGGAGGCCTCAAGCTTCTTCATTCGCTCAACTAGCTCATTTACATCGTCGTAATATACAAATTCCTTTGGTCTTTCGTTGTACTCCATTAATGCATTCCCAGATTTCAGTTTAGATCTTGTTACAGGCATTCTACTAATAGGCGGTGTTTTGTTCGAAGAACTTCTAAGATTTCTAGCATGAGAAGATGCTGATGATTGCAACAAGGACGTTGATCCTCGTGTTGAAGATGTTAGTAGCGGTCTAATAATATTTTTATATTTTTCCGATTTGCTACCTTTTAGTTGACCATTACTTAACCGCCTATATGCATTAGTGCGCACTAATATGTCTTTATAATGCACATCATCATCTTTCTTACTATTGATGGGATTCTTTAAAAACAATAACTCATATAGACCCTGACTTCCTGGATAAGCGACATCGCCTACTTTAATGTCTCCATTTTGCAAAAAGTCCACCGACAGAGAACCCATTGTCCATTTACCATTTTCAAAATTGTATGTTAGACCTTGTGAGTCATCCAAATCAGGGGAACTTGTCCAATACATTTTTAAATATTCGTGAGAAATTGGAGGATATTGACTGGTAAATTCCTCGAAAATTGCCGGATTCGTTCTCATAGTAGTTTCAAATACCTCCTTTAAATCTTGTGGGGTATTCTCTTCAAACACATCATCCTCGATTTCCTCATTATCAACCAAATCTCCATACCTAACTTCCGCTTCTCTGGGTA